>OY728167.1:1004474263-1007187354 GCA_963277665.1 Viscum album
TTTAATATAGATCAACCCACTTGTTAATACTTAAAGACTGTTATATGTATACCACAATTTCTCCTCAATAATTAAGTGTTTAATTCTTAGTGAAAACCCATAATGTGAAGATGATTACATGAGAAGTAATTGATTCTTCTCTAGTTAAAGATTTCTTGAATTTGTCTTCTAAAAATCTCATTATTCTTTCTCATGTTTAATTTGTTTTTATTATATCAATTGATTAAATTTGTCAATAGAAATTAGAAAATAATCACATATGAAGGTATTTCATGTCTGATATTATAAGCCGTAATAGGAATTACCATCATGGAGATGATAAATTTAAATATAAAATGGAAATAAAATCTATATTAATTTATTTATTTCATATTCAAAAATAGTGTTTATGTCTAATGGTTGGGATAAAAAATAACAATGATATTGAAATTATGTAGGAGTATTTTATATATTTCTAGATTCATATACTTGTCTTACACCAAATTTTGATGTGGAATTTTAAATATAACTCATACATAGTGGTACACTAATTTCAAATTCCCCTTAGAAAATGTACATGATTATGTTGTGGGAAATGAAAAATAAACCCCATGAGAATCTTGAGTTGCAATTTAATCGACCACATGTGTCACTTTGAGGTGAACTAATCCTTTTGTTAATAATAAATAAGTATTGATGTTACTATTTATTGATTATCAATAATTGAAGATGATCATAATATAGAATGTGTATCGTCTTCCATACAATGATATCTTATTTGATTAACATTGAATAGATCATTATTTTTCAATGATTGATGTTAATTCTTAATATCATCAATTGAGGATCAATAAAAAGGATATAATTAAAGAAATATTCCAATAAATTTTTGGACAATTTATATATACAGTGATGCAATTTGGTCTTAGTAATCCGCATCATATCTTTATGTATTTAGTTAATAGAGTCTTATAATATTACATTAATAATGGTTCAGTTTTTTTTATATTTGATATTATAGTATACTAAATGAGAAAGAAATAGTATGACAATCAATTATGAATTAAAATATAGTCTCAAAGTAATGATACATCGATTAAAAATTTTAATTTCAGGAAAATTTGAATGATTTTTTTCATTTATTTGTCACATGTAATAATGATATAGTTTATCAGTGGATCAATCAATGATTGACACTATTGAACGTTTTCCCAGATCAACCACAATGATTGATATCCTATTTTTTATTTGTTTGGATTGATAGTATCACTAATTTTTAATGAATTTCTCAATAATATTTAATCTACTCCTTAATTTAACTCATAAGAGTTCCAACCTATTCTGGATAGATAAATGTGATTAAAAGATAAAGAAACTAAACTGATGATTAGTTTATGAACCATTTAATTCAATATCTTGCAGTGGAGAAGGGATGTTATTATATAGTTATTCATTAATGAAAGTATTGAGATACATTATCTTGAAGAGTGAAATGGTGAATGCTTATGCCTCATTATAATCGATGGTTCATGTGACATTTTGTCAAACTCATGATTTAGATATATTTATGGGATTATTTTCATTGATGGTTTAAAATAATTATATTTTCAAAGAATTTAATATTTTAAATTATAATAATATTATTTTAAAGTATATATAATCATTGATCGAGTTGAATATGTTCCAGATAAGTTTGTTAGAAATGAATAAATATTATACCTTATCAATACTTTACCACCATTTGAATGAGAATAAGGTGGTGGTGCTTTGAGATGAATGTATAATTCTAGATTATATATTCATAGGATCAAAAATTATCCAATATTTATTGATATTCAAATCGGTGAACAAACTATCATTATTAAAGTGAATATATATTATATTTCCCAAATGAGTGTTTTACCATTTATCCTAGTGAAGATAGATTGTGAAAAGAAAAAAACATGTATAGATTCAAAATAATTCTAGAATGTTTCTATAATTTACCATTGTTAAGTAATTTATATGGTTGATTAACAATGTTTTCGATCCATCCAAAATAAAATTAATGGAGATATTATATGTGGCTTTTAGTTACCCCTTCAATATTCATCCTTGATGTAAAATAATGTATATATATCTGGACGAGAATGTTTTGTTTTATAAATTGAATAGATATATAATTTATTTTTATTCTTGATGATTGGTATATTAGTAGGATAAAACTAAGAGAAATTTTTTTGGGGTTGTAATGATCAATAACAATACTATAATTGAAATTATAAAACCTTACTATGTATTTTTTTATTTGAACCCCCAAAAATTTAAATGTAGAAATTCTATAAGGGTATTAATTGGACATATTATACTGTCAATAAAAATTAATATAAAAGAATAATTTTATATATATCATATAGTGAATATATAAATTAATTAAGTGTTTAGTTTTTATGTGTTATCATGCTATATTTTATCTAAATGATACTTATGGTTTAAATCAATGTTATGGAAATTAATTTAGCAGGCTATGAATATAGATTTATGTATTATCATAACAAATCATCTTATAGTTTACTATCTATCTTAGCATAATTACTGTAGGATATGCTATGATCATATTCAATAGATTGTTGTTTGGATTAATATATTACTATAATGTATTTTTTTTAAAAAAATAGAATTCAATCGAAACTTCTGGTTATTACTTATGAATCTATTAATAGAATGAAGGGTACAACAATAACATACTAGAAAGATTTAAAAAATTGAAAGGTTTCCGGATGTGGTTTTGTAGATGAAATGATATATAATGTTAGAACAATTTTATAATTCATAATAGAAACTCAGAGTCAATATATATATTATAATCAAAATCATTAACCTGATCTGATGTTTGAGGTTGGTGAGAAATATTCCCTGATTTTTTTCATAGAAGATGGTTATGATCTTCATGATTAATATAAAGATGATAGTTTTGGAAAATCCTCTCATTGAGATCCATTATTGAGTATAGATTGTATATTATCTCTAAAAGATACAACAAACTTCTACAATATTGATGATATTTTCTATTTAACATTAATATTAAAGTAAATTAATTATCCATTGAATTACCTAAACTAAGAGTTAATATAATGAGATCATGATATTTCATACAAAGAAATACCAATTTAGATTTTTAATTACATAGATTATATTTTATGAAACAATGACACACACCTAGTCAATCTATTGCAATGAAATAAACAATTCAAAAAATCTAAATGGGAACATTAATATATATTTAGTTAGAAGTATAATTTTTTATTTTTACCAATGATATGGTAAATCAAAGGATACATTCATTCATAGTGGGGTATAATGTATGAAAACTTGTTTTTTATGAAACATGTTTTTAAATGAGCCAAATTATTTTATAGCCTATTTAACACACACTAAAAGATTTTAACAAAGCATAATATAATATAAAATGAAAATTCAGTTACTAAATTGAAACCTATGAATATATATAATTAAATTATAATAATTATATGGGTTTTAAATGAATAAATGAATTCATTTACCTTAATTAAAAATAAACAATTATTAAAATCATTTTAATGTAAATGAAATATTTTTATAAAGAGATTTTATTTTGTGTGTAATGTTATTTTATCATAATAAATTAAATATATCACTATTTTGGATTTTTTTAATAAAATTTATATATGATATATTCAATAAAATGTGGTATTGGTCATCAATTATTTTACCTAGGAATATAAGAATAATAATCATGGTTTATACTAAAAATAATATTTTTTATAAAAGATACTTCATAATTAATTTAAAATTTATATTAAAATAAAATTTATCCACTTTTGAAAATGATTCAATATATTTAATAAACTTTTAAAATAATAATTTCAAAATTATTTTACTGGGATATTGAAAAAATTTGGAAATATAAATGTTTTAATGAATAATGATAAAACAGATTCTTTTAAAATTATTTTCTATTTATTTTACATATAAAGACAAATTTTATAATAAATTGTTTTTAAAAAATAAATTAATTCAATTGAAATAAATTTAATCCAATTTATCTCATTTTAATGGATTTTATTTTGAATTTTCTTATATAAATTTTACAACATTTGAAATTTTTGATTTGGAAAACCACTTTATCAAAACATTTATGGGTTAAATATTAAATAAAATTATTCACCTTAAATAAATTATGTGTATTTAAAATTATGAAATAATTAGAATTAGAATAGTTTATAATGTTTAGTAAAGAAGAAATATATTATTCATAATGAATACTAATGAATAATAAAATTAATTATTACTATTGAAGATAAATGAGTTTATTAGGGTTAAAAATTAATAGTTAATAGTTAAAATTACATAAAATCATATCCATTGTCTATTAGATGACCATATTTTAAAAAATCTCATATAAGGTTCAATAATTATCCAGTTTAGAGACCTTTTATATTTACCTTTATTTTATTCCATCTATCAAAAATATAAACAAACCGTTCATGTGTACGTACGACCTAAATTCTATATGAATGATGATATTGATTTTCCATCTCAAACAATTATAGACTAATATATATTAAAATATTATTAATATATTTAAAAAATATATTTAGATCATTATTAACATTTTTAATATAATTTAATCGTAGTTAATGTACATGGACTGGATCAATATAACGAAACCATAACTGAAAAATGAAGTAGTTGTCACTCAGAATAATTAATTTAATTAAAATAACTAAATAAAAATGTGATAAAAAGATATATATTTATAATAAATTGTATCATATATATGAGTGTTTTCTTTATTATATTTATAATATTCCCATATAAATAATAAAACTGTTTCATATATATATGAATAATATCGAGCCATGAGGTAAGAGATTTTCATCTCAGTTTTTTTTATGTTGGACACATGCCATATTCACCGCCGATTTCTATTATGTGGTGTATATAATTACCTGAATTAATATTATCATTATTATAAATAATATAATGGTATATATATATATCAATATATATTAATTTATTCAATTGGATTATGATTCAAACATTTCTGAAGTTGTAAGTATATTACGATAAATTCTCATTGTGTATTGAGATTTTTTATGATTATGATTATGATGGTAAAATATTATGAATAATATATCAATAAATATAAATAAATTATATATTATGATTTTTTTAATAACATTATTTATTTCATTTTCTAAAAATTATGAACTATATATTCAAAAATAATATTAAAAAAAATAAATCATTTATCACTTTAGTCGATGTAACATTATTTCAATTTCCATGTTTTATAAACATGTATTAATGAATGTTTTTAAAATTCCAAAATAAAATTAGAAGACATTTTTACCCTTTATGAAATATTTTTAATTACATATAATGAATGATTTATGAACATGTGGACCACATCCATAAAGTTTTCATTATCTGATGGGTGGTCCCAAAATTCAATATCCCATCAATGGATGGGTAATGATTGATTTCTAATGAAATAAATAGAAATATAATTGGATGTATTTCTACTATGATTTCCATGGGAGGGAACCCTGAAAAATATTACTTTTTTTTAATAGAACCAATTCTAATATGATAGTTTTTCTTATCATGATTTATTATAAAGGAAAATATTTTATAAACCTATGTGTATTCCAAAAAAACTATATCTTATGATAGTGTTATTCTCTCATGGATTATAATATTTTTAAACTCTATTTATTAATTATTATTTAATACTAATATGTTTACATGAATTAAGATAATTATCTATGATTTGGAATGTATTGTTTTAAAAATATAGGATCAAATTATCATTTTGTAATGCTTTTATCATGTTTATGTGAAAAATTTTATCTCCTTTATATACTCATATTAAGAATATGTGTTCATCCATTCTTATGCTTACTTTCACATGAATTTATAAAAATGTATTATATATGTTATGTTAAATCCCTGTTAAAGATATTAATAACCTTATTAGACATGAATTATTACATTTTTGTCGATATTCTTTATGTATCCATGATTACAAAGATACC
This sequence comes from Viscum album, assembly GCA_963277665.1. NCBI lineage: Eukaryota > Viridiplantae > Streptophyta > Magnoliopsida > Santalales > Viscaceae > Viscum > Viscum album. The sequence continues at coordinate 1,004,480,302 of OY728167.1, forward strand.
ATACCTCCATTACTATAAAATGGATATTTGTGTTATGTAATGAATACTAATCTATTAAAATGATGTATATATGAATGAAATGTGATGTTTTAAAAATATAAGATGATATTTATTATGAGGTCATGCTATAATTAAACATCTTCTACTTAAACAACTTATTATGTCTAACAAATTAAACTCTCATTATTGACGGAGACCTAAATGCGAACCCACATGGTAGGGAATTTAAAAAAAAATATTATCATGAAATTAGTATTCAAGAAGAAATAATATATTTTATGAATATTTACACTATAGAAATAATGGAAATCATATCCAAGGTAGAATACATCTTTTTCAGTAAACTTTCTAGGGGAAAGGTTTACAGAATGTCGGTGTTGTTCAGCAGCTCTTTTAGTTTTCTTCACCTACTATGGAGTTCCTATCATGTGGTATGATGTTATACTAAAATATTATTTACATAATTAGTTCACAATAAAGTGGAAAATCCTGATCATCGATGTTTTTAGAGTCATATAAGGACTATGTAATTAATCAACAGACTAGTATAGGAAGTTTTAATGGCCTATTGATTTGGGATATGGGACGTAGAATCATAAATTTTGAGTGGTAGAATTACTACAATGGTTAGAATATGGTGATTAAAAATATATGTCATGTTATATAGGTGATTTAGATACTTGATATGATTTCAAATCCTACTATTCTTGATACATGTAAATAATTTGATTTAGATCTTGGTGTTGAACATGTTCATACACCACCTTATAGGATAATAATAGTGGAGCTTCATGATTTAAATGTATATATAGATGATATGTAATATATTGGATTCATTCATCATAAAAAACCATAGTGGTATCATTTTTATTATCCTTGAGGTAATATTGGACCCTTTTCTTATATAGGTACTATCAGAGGCTGAGTAAGATGAATATCATGAACTTGTACACCCTTCTATGTATCCTCAATATGTTTGATCACCAAAGATGTTCTAAAATACATTATATTATTAACATTATATTAGGTTACTATTACTTTGTGTGATCCATTTATCATACCCAGAACATCATTAAGTCTAGTTTGAAATTATATAAGATCATGGTAATTCTGTTTGGTGTGACAAACACATCATATATATTTATGGACTTGATGAATAAGATATTTAATTTAGATCTAGATCTCTTTTAAGTGGTTCTAATATATGAAATCATTGTGTTATTTTTTTCTACCTACAATAAATCTCAGAATCTTAACATAATCTTGGGTAAAAAGAGAGGGAATCATCTATAAGACAATATAGGAAAATGTCATTTTTGGATTAAAATTTTTCACTTCGTGGGTAACATTATGTCATAAGATAGAGTGTTAATATACCCTAATAAATAGTAATTAATGTAATTATAGTAATCAATAAATAAAATATTTAATTTTTAATTATTTTTGGGTCTGGTGGGATATTACTTGACATTCAAATAGGTCTGCCCCCCGTATAACAGTGCCAATGACAAGAATTAGCAATAAAGGGTTCACAATTGATCAATAATATTATTGTGAGAATTTTTCTAGTGATTTATGATTAGGTCGACTACAAAATCATTGATCACCGGAATATATATTGGTAATATGTATTATATGTATTCTTATGCATCAAAATTAAGGTTTCTAGAAGTTATGATGTATGTGGACCGAGTGTCAACATACGAATCCTTAAAACATAGACCTCATAAGAAGAGAAATCTTAATCATGAATTGGAGTTAACTATGATTTTATATTTCATATGAGATTGGAGGAATTATAATTTTGATGATGTAATTTAAGTGTTCACATATCAATAAAGACAAAAGAAAATTCTTCCTTTTAGAGGAATGGACCTTCAATAGAGGAAGAGTGTTGAGTATGTGAAGTCCTTCTATATTAAGATGGTATATACTCATGAAATGGGAAATGTCATTATTCCTTTATTGAGTTCGAGGATGATGAATCAATAAGTTATACAGTCATTTGATGAGTTGAGGATGATGCCACACTTTACAATAATAAATTTGGATATTCAGTAGTCTCTTTGAAGAATGACTCATAAATAGATATATTTGATTCCATGTTACTAGAACAAATAATTAGATGAAAGTAATCGAATATGTAGGGTTTATCTTTAAGGGAAAAAATATATTATAGTTTTCCACTATGGTGCTCATACAATGATATAAATTATGTTTTTTTATCCATGGTCATATTTGAGATCCAATATACATTCATGTGGATATGATGTAGAAATTCAATGAATATAAATTGATGACACATACTTTTATGAAGAACATGTTTCATTATATTCATATAAATACGTGTGGTCAGGGATGCATAAAAAAATAATGAGATTCATAGAATGATTCTTTACCTCTCAACTAGTGAAGGGTTGACATCAGTGTTATGCTAGGTTACTATAGTCATTATCTGTTACAAAACCGATGAGGAATGAAGTCTCAGTGTATTTATTATCAAATATAACATGGATACATAAATATAATAATTAATTAGGGGTGATAATAAATTTAGTCTTTAAATAATTCAATTTTTTTAATAGATATGAAACCATCACTATTAATTTCTGACGTAGTCTCTATGTTTGGGAGATAGTTCGATGGAAATGGTTTTGTATATATCAGCATTTATTATTTCAATTCCTATATTATTTCACAGTTCATGTAAGTATTTAGAATTCAAAAGGTTTTTACATTCATCTATACACAACCTGTATTCATAAGACTCATGACAAATATAAATGGTTATTTGAATTCATGTGACAATATTATGAGCCATTGTATAAGATTTATTGGGAAATAAGAATATTAATATAGAATGTGTCAGGTTTTTATATTATAAACTCTTCCATTCATGGATCTAGAAAGGTCTTTTTTAAGAAATATAGTGTAGTGCATTCCAATTTCCACCGATCTATTTAGAGGAGTGTGAATTAATCTCTATCAGACTTAGTCTCCTATAAGATATATCAATGAAGGGTTAATTAGTTATTTTTTTCTCTATTCTACATAGATAATGAAAAAATATTTTGTATACCATCTGAGATGACCTCTAGTGTTTGAGGTGGGTAACTCAGAATGTTTTGTCACCTAGGATGGAGAAATTGAACATATAAAAGTTCGGAATTTTAGTTATTATGATCATTAGGTAGATTAGAGTCATAAAAATAATTGATTAATTAAAATGCTTATTATATATTAAAAACTAAAAAAGTACCATGCATGATGTGTTTCATGTTTTAAAATATCATAAATATCACAATGATCAGTTTTATTGGATATATTTCTGTGATTTTGAGCTTGACAGCGAGACATACATAGAGAATAATAGGATTGATAAGATATATCATAGTGATAAAAATTATTGGGGAAATATCATTCCCATCATCATGGATGAGTTTTGATGGAGAATTTTGTTATGTATTTAGATATCGGGTCGTAGTATCCTAACATCTTTACCAATACCTCTAAGTAAAACATTCGAGTAAAACTCAAGAACAATCAATTATATAATGGGGTGGTTCTTAAAACCCCAACCATTAACCAATCATTAAAATCCATAATTTTTTTTAAATATCATTTTATTGCTATAGTAAATGCTTTTTAATTATAAAAAATAGGTTCCGTATGATTTGGTTTCATCTAACAAGCCGAAATAGTGATGTTAACATTGGAATAGAGCAATGGAATTACTGTGTTCCATCATCTAGCCGGTGGACATGTTTGCATCCATGTATGTCTATAAGATTCCAAATAACTAGGAAATAGAATCATAGATTAGTGGGACTCTGAAAAAGGACCCACCATCATGGAAATAGGTGTCCTAGAATTGAAAAATATTAACCTCACAACATCTGTCTAGTCGGGGGAAGCTTTTGGTAAACTAGTGGCACCGAGTTATGTTGGGTTAATGAGGTGGAGAAATTTATTTCTACACACCAAAGCCACATATAAGACATCTAGTCCCCAATTTCAATATAAACATGGGCGCTACAATAGTGATGTGTTCTCCGTGGAATCTGTAACCTTTCTAACATATTATATTTTTTCATTGATGAGTGGTTTCATATGAATGTCTTAAATTGGTAGGTCTTTTCTATATTTATTTTTAATATTGTTTTTCATATTGTATAATATTATTCTCTATATAATTTGAAAAAATGAATATTGTTGGTAGGGTATAAGGGTGTTTTTTTGGGGATCTTGATACTCATTCATGAATTTATTCATCATTTTTTACAGAGGTGGTATAAAACATCACTCTGAGGTCTTCTTTGAGTATATTGTATATAAATAACAATGGACCACACAAAATATTTTGTGCAAAAAACTTCATATAATATGAATCAACATTTATTAATTTAATTCACATATTTAGAACCATTACTAACTACTTTGGTTCATTTGGGAAATATGAATTCGGCTTATGACCACTTAATAGGTTTTACCACCCCTGATACATGGTTTAAAAATGTTAATATTTTTGTAGAGTCCAATAATTTAAATAATTGTTTTTTATTATTATTTTCTAATTTATAAATACTACATTTCTTTGATCAAATGGAAATTAATTTTACAATTCTATGGGATCGGAAATGGAAATATAATGTGAGGACATAATTACACAAAAACATCTGAATTGGTAATCTGTCTTATTTTATATGTGAATCAGAATGCTTTCAATGCTTTGTGTTTTGGAATACTATCATAGAACTTAAAATTTTCTATCGATAATAATTAACTAGGTAATTGGGAACCTAACATGTGTTGGAAAAATATTACAATGGAATAAAGGGAAGGATAATTGTTAATTGTAAGGAAATAACCAATGTGGAGTTTTTAACTTGTTTGGAATGTTTTATATCTTAAGATTAATCTACTATTGTTTTATTTTTATATAGAAAAATAATATCCACCCAACCATGGTAATCCACATAGTGTCTAATTTCCTCTCATTATGTAGGTGGCCTTAGAAATGGAATTAACAATAGCTCTATTAATATTTCTCAACCATGGAATAATAATCAACCTTTGGAATATGTAATAAGAGCTAAAATAAGAATTCACATATTGTCCATTAATATAAAGAATTTGGATTAGTCATTGGTATGGGAATAAACTAAGACAATATGACAGTATAGATAGGTATATCTATCATCATGTTGAAGTAGGTCTGGAAAACCACTGGTGTCAATATAGAGCTCAAGGTCTATATGGTGTTATTAGATGTTCTTAAATTTATTAATCATAAATTCAATGAATATAATATGTTTTCATCATATCTTATTTATTATGGATTATTTATATTCATAAACGGGTGTCCAAATGATGATGCCTCAATTTTTTTTTAAATTCTATTGTGTACATTACAATAATTTAGGAATTCATGACTAGAAAAGGGTTGGGGGGCATTTTCCTTATGTGGTTTCATTACTATATGGGATATTATCATAATAATAGGGTCATGAATGGGATTAAAGACATGGATTTCATCCATTATTTTTTATTCTATCATTTATTTGGTTCCTTATGTTACATTCAGCACGTCATTCTATTTGGAAGAATTTATTTCATGACATGGGATATTATATTTCGACTAATTTTTCTTCTGTTTGTTTATCTTTTTGAGTTTTTTTAGAATAATTTTCTTCTCCTAGTAAAGCTATTATTTCCACTATGTACCATTGGATACACTATATTTACTAAATCCATTATAACCACACAACTAATCAATATCCTCTACCATATTTCTATGCATTCCAAATGTCTCGTAATAAGCTATATTGTTCACATGAGAGATAATTGGGTTAGTGAAACTCTATTATATGATGGGAGATCCCAATATTTCTCTCTAATTCATTGGTAATGTTACATGTCTTACAAGGAACAGATGACTATGTTATCTATAATGAATTATGTAATGAATTTTACTGGTCTCTCGTTATTTAATACATGAGTGAATATATGTTATCAATATAACTCACTAAGGGTCATAAAAGAGTTTTTACATACATGAAATAGGTTTTAAAGTTTTCATTTGATAGAAAAGTGTTTTTCCCATTCCGATATGATTTATTCTATGTAGTCAATGAATAATTTTTAAACTCTAAACAAATTATCTGTTTTTTTACTGAATTAATGATTTTATTTCTTATAAATCTTTTTTAGGGAATTTTTGTCTCATCCCACATTTTCAAAATCCATACACATAGTTTAAGAATGTGTATGAACCTAGAAGTGGTAATGTTAAAAGACAAGATGATTTATAATGAAAATAAATTGAGTTTAATCTTAAATGATTTATATTATAAAAGAAATAGATATTGAATAAATGCATCCACTTTTTAAATCATGATTTTTTATATATGAATTTGGGATTCATTAGATAAAACATAAACATATAATTATCAACAATTTTTTTCAATAATATTTCTCATTTAAACATTATTTATTATGTATTTTTAAAGAAATTTTCCTTCTAATATAAAACTATAGGATGTGAAATCGATGTTTTCTGAGAGTATTTTGAATATATTTCAGGAGCTATAGTCACGATAGTGTTTGTATAAATGAGGTGGTAAATGAGAAATTTATATTTGATAGGTTTTCAAGCTTTCTAAATATTATAAACTTTTAAATGAGATAAAAATTATTCTCATGGTCATGGGGGACAAAAGGTACTCATATTATTGGATATAATAATCTATATATAATGATACACACTCATTTAATCAATTGGGTGTGAATATTTTGTGATGTTTCTTAATTTATCACATAGTATTAACTATTACCTCACCCATTTATCAATTACTGTGGTAAATGACATGTAATTTTGTTTCAACTTTTATGAGTAAAAATTATTTGGAAAATATAATATAAATTGAATATACCTTTTCCAAATATATATTAAATTACAGATGAATAAATCTTTTCTGATGGTAAAAAAATTTATATTATGAATGAAAAAAATTCAATGAATAACAATTTCTATAAAAACATTCATTTTAGGAAAATTAATGATTTCGCATAAACATATTTTATCATATAGAATCTCATTAAATATATTTTTTTATGAATAAAAAATTATTTTTCATGGATTTTCAAACGATCCATATCGAAATTAATATTAATGATACTTAATTACTACATGGAGAAAATGTTTTTTTTATTTAATGATAATATCACTTATGTTTCAAAATATAAATAAAAAATTTCTATATTCAAAACAATGTTATAAATTGGTTTTGTTTCAACGATGAAAAAAAAATTATCCATGAAAAATTGTTTTATAAATATGATTATCATTATTATATCCTATAGATTTTATATAAGAGAAAATATTTGTCAAAAAATATATTTCAATTTTCACATAAAAATATTATATTTTAGAAAAATAGTAATAATCCCCCTGTGATAAATATATAATATCGAATAAAAGAAAAATTTAAATTTCATCTTAATAATCAATAATAATTTCTAAATAAATAATATAAATTGTAATTTCTCAAATAATGAAAACATAATTTTATATAAAAAATTCATAAATAATTATTTTTTATTAATAATATTTAAATAAATTTAATAAATAAAATTTTCATAATATATTATTAATAAATTTAAATGTCACATAAATCCTTCCAAGCATTTCAATAAAACATTTTACTTTAAAGTAATCAATTTCAAATAAATTTACATTTAATAAAAAAAATAACCATTATAAAATCATCATTTTAAAATCATGCAACAAATTTCACTTTTTACCAAAACATTACATTTCTACAAACCATCACCAAACAAGTTTCAATAAATTCAAGAAATTATATTTCAAAATTAAATTCATATAGTAAATGAAATTTTAAATATATACTATGTTTTTTTATAAGATGAGTTGGATGTGAGGATACCTACCTCAAAAATAATGGATAAAAAATGAATGGAAAAAATCATCAAGAAAACAAGGTTGAAACTCCAAAAACATTGCTTATATCTTGTTCCCAATCACCAAAATAGCCATATTTAATATCTATTGGCATCAAAAAAATGAATATATATCCCCCTATAATTTGATCTATTAGTCCAATTAATGTATAATGAAGAGATGTAGAGAAAACGACTGTGAATGGATACTTACCAAGCATTTTATACTTCAACGCAGCATTATTTTCCCATAGATGACTATCAAATGGAAGAGTAGAGTCTTCATATCAATTTGGAGTAGATAATACTAATATATGGCCATTAAACATGACGAACAATTGGATAATGATTAATTCTGAATGAGATCCACAATTTGAGAATATATTTTATAGTCATGCACAATTAGGATATAAAATTAAGAAAATTGTGTGTAAACTATACATATTTCTATCATCAGAATAACTACATCTCTTAGTCTGATTAATGGTTTAGAAAAATCATTCACCTATATGTGTGCCTACCTAGATCTACCTTCCCCACATCACAAGGTTTTCTTTAGGAGTTAAACAGTTTGTAATTACCATGTTCAAACAGTGTACCTCAATAAAAACTAAAAAAACCATTCTAAAATATTTCACCCCTCCCAAAAATCACCCAAACACATCACAGACTATTAGTAAATAAATAAATTGGTAATTATATGAAACCATGTGTTCATTATTACTCATACGTACATATATCCTACCATCTCCATGATCATAAAATACTTTATTAATGAATTCCACCTTTAATGAATGGTATAAATTGTATAATTTATGTGAAAAATTGAAAATTATTTCATTATTACTATTTATGAGATTACTGAACCATGATAAATTTATATGGACAAAAAATAAAACCATTCAATGTATACCAGACCAACAATGCAGTTATTACTTGAAATATGATATTAAACAACATATTTTTAATAAATGGGTAATAAATAGAAATATGTAAATCACACCTGGAATAGTATACATAACAATGGATCTATAATATATTAATAATAAACTTATATTAATTATAAAATAAATTATAATTTGTATTATCGACTTCTAGAGTATCAGTAAGATATTTCTATCTCACTTTTTACTTTTTTCAGACACATTCCATATTCACGACATATTAATTTTATAGTGTATATATAATTCTTATGAATGTATATTATAATTATATATGTAAAAAATTAGGGTCGTATATATATATATATATATCAATTTATGTATCTATGCTTTTTTGGGTTTATGGGTCAAATGTGACATGAGATGTATGCTATTTTTTACTCAATTTCACCTCTTTTATATATATGGCTATGTTATGCACACGACAAATTTTACGAGGTGTATATAAAACCCCATTGACCTGTAATATAATATTTTAATTTATCCTGATAATATTTTTGGTTAATTTTCATTGTATTATTTCATGGCAAATACATTTCAAATATATTAATGTGGAAAAGTTTTTATGTAACATTCTATTAAATTATCGTGATTGATTATGAATATGTTTCTGGTTATCAAATCATATTATCCATCTCCCAAGAAACACATTATATTTGTTCAAAATAAGATTTATGATGATAATTAATATTTTCCCTTAATTTTCTTCATTCCATGTACTTAGTAGTACAATTTTATTATTTATATGTCAAATGAAATTTTTAGTTGAAATACTTTTTATTCGAAAAAACATGTTTCTAAAATTGTTTCTTATAAATTTTTAAAAAATTATATAATTTTTAAAGTCCTTTTTCATATTGGTTACGTTTTATATAAAAATATGTAATGTAAATTAATGTTTATATCTAAACTGTGCATGTTTTTCTTTAAACAAAAATGTGAAAAGAATCAATATTTTATCATATATATAATGAAAATATTGTACCTCCATCATAGGATTTTATAGAAAATATAACTTTATATGTTTTAAATGTTATTTTTAGAAAAAGTATTTTCAATTCATTAATACTCTAAAATGTATTTTTCAAATAAAAATCTATATTTTTCTCAAAAAATTATTTAAATTTTTTTAACATTAATTTTTTATATTTTAATGGTTATTTCCAATTAAGATGAATTTATAGAAAATAAAAGGTTTTAGAACGGTTTTGACAAATAGAATTTTTTATTTTACTCAATGCTTTTTTAAATTGTATTTAATGCATTATATTTATATTTTCAAGGATGTATCAAAAGAAAAAAATTTAAAATGTATTATGTTTTCAATTTCTTTTTCAACATAAATCAGTTATTTTCCAATATAAATTATTAAAAACGTTTATAAAGCATTAATTATGTTTTTATAGTTTTTATCCAATATAGAGGTTTTTGAAACAGTTTTATACATGAAAAAGATATTTTAAATATTGATGATTGTGTTCCTCATGAAATTTTTTAAATGAGTTTTAATGTTACATTTATAAGTATTTCTTATTTACTATCAAATAAATCGATTTCAAGAATATTTTTATTTTAAAAATTTTATTTTCAATGAATATATTTTATCCTCATAGAATTATTCATGTAATTAATAATTAAAAATCATTTTTATCGCATATGAGATCATTTAGTATAAAAATTTATTTTCAAGGGATACAAATAGAGGATACAACTCTTATTCAATCATTTAGTTTTTAATGAAAACATGATTTTTATAAAATCCATATTTCATACACCCATTATTCAAGGATAAAAATTTTCTAAAACCAAAATATTTTCCCTCGGCTATAATATGAAGATATAATAAGTTGTTTATGAATAATATCTATTTTCAAGAAGCCATGTTAAGATGATATGTTTATGTGATACTTTTTCATTTCATTTAAAATTATAAGAAGAATTTTTTTGACCATGTAACACACATATGTATAGTTTTTATTATATTAAGGGTAGTATTAATATCCCTCTCCAATTAATGGAGTAAATTTTTATATATGATGACATATATAAGGATGTAATAGAGAGTGAACCATGTTTATTAATATATGTTATTCTCTGTGATGGTCAGTGAATTAAAATAAAAATTTTATGATGGTCTGAGGAGTACACCCATTCCACTATGATAGCTTTAGAATACATCATTTACTACAAAGGAAGTGATTTTATATAATGATGTTTGTGCCACCATTTTATTTATTAGGACAATGTTACACTATGATAGATCTTATTATTCGAATTCCTTATAATTCATGTATTATAAATAGAAAAACATTATTTCATGATTAAAGATTATGATCTTTAATATTCAAGGTATTTCATTAAATTTTTATACTTGTATTGTCATATCTATGTTTTTATGTTATGATTACATATATTCCTTGTTTACCGTTTCAATAATTTTATCTCAAACATTATTACGTTTAATTTCCTCATGGTATGAATAAAGGTTGTTAGTATGGTATTTCTATGAATAGTTTGTAATGATATGATATATATGGAAAATTTTAATATCATTCACTATATTATAATATTTAGTACCTAGTACCCAATTACACTAATTTATTTTGGTCTTTAGGCATGTGATTCTATAATGTATTAAATATTCATATAAAAAGATGTATCATATATGTATGGAACAGATAGAATATTATAGCTACTATCAAAGGAAATGTTTAGTTAATGAGTGGAAAATTTTATAAGAAACCATTAGTGAGACACCTAAATAATTTTTTAATGTATATTTATAAGCATATAACAAAGGATAATTCTAAGGATGAGTAAACATATAGAAAAATGAAATATACTTTTATTATAGGAATATGATATTGGTCTCTAAGAAATTACCAACATGATTGTATGCTCAGAGTGGATATGGATCTAGAATGGAGGAACCTTGGGGTAAGAACACTAAAAAAGAAAAACTGTGATTTACATGATTATCACATGGTTTGCGAAGTTTGGCATTTCTGAACACCTAATTTGTCACTCCTTGAAGATGTGCCATTGAAATTTAAAACACATTACCGACCTTCATGATGTATTTAAATAAAATATGATTATGAATTACCAAAATTAAACCTATGTATTTATATATTAAAAATAAGGATTCATGATTTAAATATACTATAAAATATTTCAATGATTATTTAGCTTCCCATTATGATGAAAATATAAATTTTATTTTTATTTTAAAAAACTGCTTTTGGGCTCAATGGTAACCATCCCATAATGAGAAAATCTAAAAAATAAGATTTAAAAATAAAAAATAAAAAATAAAAATACCTAAATGGGACAAAGAAACCAAGAATATCATGATATAGATTATCCTTCTCATCAAACGTCTCATAACCCCTCCTCAAAAACTTGAGTGAACCCTATTATCATCATTATCCTATCACAACTAACAACGACACTGTCCTAACCTAAATCCATCTCTTTGATGATGGTTAGAGTCCATCGTTTCCACCATAAAAATCTTGTCACCATGTCATCATCATCCCTGATAGAAAGATAAGTATCATAAACACCAATACAACTCGAGGTTACCACATCCAAATTAAAAAAATATAATCATAGATCCTTTTTGAAAAACATTGCTAGCCACCACCATAACCATGCATTATCAAAATCCAACCCAAAACATAAATTATTAACAAATGTTAACAAACATCAAGATGATAGAATGATTTATAATAATCTAAAAAAACATCACTACTGACATGAGGAATAAATATGAAAAACCAAAACATATACTTGTAGTTGATGATGCCACCTCTGAATTCCTCCCTCGGGAATGAGGAAGAGAAACATGAACATCGAGGAAAATGAAAATTGGATCAGGTCATGTAAGGAGCATATTCATCCATCAAACTACATATCCCATTACCTATGTGAATACACTTCTATAGATCCATCCATGAAAATATTATAGATACATAAAGTTATGGAATTTATTTGAAGGATAGAGGGATCTAAATGGGGACATTACAAAAATAATGAAAAAACTTAATGAAGGCGAGAGTGAATTGAATCAAAATATCCTAGAAAACCATTGTACTTCAAAAAAAAATTTAATGACAATAATGAACCATCACTTGAGTTTTAACCTAGAGAGTCACTATGGAATATACGATCAGTGAAGGTCTAGAGTGTCTAGGGGGTTCCACAATGAACCAACTCTATCGGAACAATCAAATCCTTTTTGTTGGACATTCACAAAGAAAACATCACAACCATGAAATTAGAAAGAACATATTTATAGAACCATATCCTAAATTCATTGAGATTTTGGATTGGGTAAATAATATGAGGATGGTATGATAATGAATATTGGTATGGGGAAGACTTTGAAGAAGGAACAAATCATCCACCATCAGATGCTCCACTGAGGGGAATCCCTAGAGAGAGCATAAGATGAAACAGATTCTGATCATATAAATATTTCATTCTGATTATGATTAGAAATTCTCCCAATATGGTGTTTTTATTTATAAAATTATAAAGACTTGAAATAACTTTGTTGACATTGAATGTGATAAAAATTATTTTGATGAAAAGAAAAATGGGATGATGGCTTGTGTAATAGATGTTTTAATTATGCCTAATATGTAATCGTGACATATAATTACAATAATTAACCTTAATAAACTCCCAAACTCACCAAATAAGAGAATGATATAATTTTTTGAGTGTATGAGTGAGTTATGGAATAGAAGAAAAAAAAATTATTTTCCCATATTTTGAGAATGTGGGAAGAAAAAAATAAGCAATGCATTAAAGAAATGAGATTGTGTGTTTTTGAATTAGAAGGGCACAAACTAAGTAATTAAAAAAGAAACTCTAAACGTTAAATTATTTTAATAGATTTTAATAATGGTCAACCTAATATTTAATTGATTAATTAATGTTTCAAATTTAGAATGTTTAGGAATTAAGAAATTTGTTTTACCAAGTAGAAATCGCCTGAAAGGCATTTGAAAGGTTGTAAGAGTGATGGTTTTTTTGATTATGAAGAATATATTATGAATAAAATTTGATAGGAATCAACTATTAGGATGACTAATCAATGTTAATTGTTTTATAGAGATGTGGTAAGGTTTAATTGATAATGTAACAGAATTTAATAATTATTCTATATGAACCATTACGTAAATAAAATTATACAGTGTATTCTTTTCATGATGGAAATAAAAAAATCGGTTCGATGGTTCTACGAGACTAAAATTTTAGTTTAATAAAGATGTTATATTATTATTAAGGGAAGATAACAATATATCATCCTGGTGTTTAGAAAAGTAAGCGTAGATTTTATAGAATGAAGATAAACACAGATAAATTAAAATAGATAGTTTTTATGTGCTTCAAATTAATTAATGATTTTCAGAAATATTAGTTTATTCATTCATTATTTTAGATAACTATATAATTTTATTTACGGAATATATTCAACAATATGTGGCTTTATTGAACTAATGAGTAGGAATTTTAGTTTTCAAAAAGGTTTTATAGTAAATCAATTATTACCAATTTTCAATATAATAAATGATGAAAGTATTGATATGTCTGGTTTGTGATAATTGAGACATAAAAAGTGTTGTTTTGGGGGTAAATTAACAGTTAATATTTTCTATTTAGTTACCTTCTTTCAAAATGTGGGACTTTAATATTTTCAAAGGATCATAGTAGAAACCAATTATAAAATGGTTTAAGTTAAAATTTGGATGAGGTTTTAGTGATTGACATACTAATTTTCTTTTGTGAATATATTTATATATATATTGACTAACCAGATATAATTTTTTTTTTAAAATTATACATATATATTGAATGAATAATAAATATGTAATGGCTTTTTTTTGTGATTTAGACATGAAAAATTTATTTCATAGAGTAAGAGTAGAATTCGAAATTGATCACGACATGACTAAAAGATGAAATTATTCCAATAGAATAATATGATATTATGTATGTAAATTTAAATAATTTTAATGAATAAATGGAAAGTAATTCCAATAAATTAATAAAATTTTATTTAATTAATTTTATTTGGTTATCATCGATTTTATGATATTAGTGACCTTTTAACATTTTTCTGGTATTTAGGTCATTAAACATCTATGGAACAAATACATTCTTATGATCAGTGATCTCTATCCCACTTAATATTTATTTACAATTTTCTAATGTTTCAAAATCCACACTTTTCCCTTATATTCCCCTATTTAAATACCTAGTTATGTGTTACTTTAGGTAACCTTTATGTTTCCGACAATTTTATTAACTGATGTTTTGTTATTCACTTGTATGATATGGGAATCACTAATTGAATTTTTAAATGATACACATTTTATAACGAAGACACATTTTAATGGAGAAATTTATTCTATTGGTGATGAATATAAAATGATTTTTTTATGAAATATTTTTTAAAATATTTTAAGTATTTAGATAGATTATATTGCATGAAATAATGGTTTTCTTCGCTAGTGTGCATGTCATAAGATAACATACATCCGGGAACCATGAGATTATATAATTTTATAATTGTAGTCAATTAATAGATAATAAAATTTATTAAATAATTTAACAAATTTAAATATAAACTTTATATACTATATATATTTATTTATACATGATTAGTAAATAAACAATAAATTTTTAATAAAGTAATTATATTCTCAAAAAAATGGTTTCAACAAAAATGCTTCTAATTTATTTTTAATAAAAATATAATAATTTAATTATAAAAATATTATAAAATTTATTTAAAATTAAAAAAGAAAATCTAAATTGTCATCAAATTAATAACTTATAGTGAAATTTTATTCTACTCTTGGAATATATTGAATTTTTAATGAATAAGGAAAAATATTGATTTTCATAAATCATATTTTATTTTATATAAATTATGTAATTTATTTTTCCAATAATGGCGTCATTTAACAAAATTACATTTTATTAATATTTAATAAACTTAATTAATTTAGAATCAATATTATATTTCATTTTTGTGTAGGACGGTTTTTTCGTTTGAGAATGGGGTTTTTCTAAAAAAGTGCATTCATGTGAATAATGTTTCATAGCTTTAATAGATTATAATAATCCATTTGGGGTAATTTTAAAATAAGAATTATTTATTATATTTCAATAAATTTTAATTTGAATACATATAATGATTATTATTAGAAAAAAAATTATTTTAAACTCATAATTTTTTGTAAAAAATACACCTCTTGAAAACTGTCATTTTCATCATGTATGTGGTCTTTTAAAATTTTGATTCTTACACTATTAAAAAAATTATTTAAAAATTAATTTCAATTCTTAAATCATCATTTAAAATATATATATTATGGTGATGATTTTATAATGTTATGAATTAATAATGTTTTACTGAATAGTGAAATATATTGTCTTATAATTTAAAAATGGATTTCGTTTTAAATATTTATAAATTTGAATTTTTTTCAAAATTTATTTTATGTAAAATTAGTAATCTTATATCTTGATTAATTCAATTTAGGTAGCTATTATAAATTTAAAATTTAAAATGGATATAAAACATTATAGGGGTTTGAACGTTTTTTCTTTGAAAGACTAATTTCTCCTCACATCTGCATGATTAGTTCTAAATTAAAATTTTCCAATTGGGTGAATTTGAAATTTAAAAATGAATTAAAAATTTAAAATAATATCATTATATATTATATAATAATCTAAAAATAATTATTTACCAAAAAGAATCTTGAAAACATTTTGAAATTAATTACCATGGGTAAGGTAAATGTAGGTTTACCATGGGATAAATAGTAGCAATAATAGCTAAATTAAAAATAAAACATTTATAAAATATATTTTTGTGATATATTTAGACACTATTATATATTAGTCTCTATAGTAAGTTATTTTGGATCCTTTTTTTCATGTCAATTACATTGATACACATTTTTTATTTAAAAACATTACCATTATGCCACTCGCCTAACTTATAAACTACCTCCCAATGTCATCTCAACATAAAACCTTAAAACCATTTATTATCAGCCAATATTTAAAAAATCTCATCCACACTCCAATATACAGTACTATAAGACTTATTTATTGCATTAATCCAACCATTTAAGGAATAAATTGAATCATAATGAGGTATCTCGGAGAAGATGTAACATTCTTTGATGAATTTTTTATATTATTTATTCATCCACTTCCTCGTAATTTTAATAATACAAGATGAAATATTAACCTAACAATAGTAAATAGATTTATATGTATTCATGTAAAGGTAATTATATATATAAAATTACACTTCCATCAAATGTATTATGCAATCATTGTTCATGTTTATATAAGACTACAACCACACACACCAATATCAATTGTTTTTCCATTAATACCCCTATCATTTGTGTATTACGATGGATCAAAACAACATATAAAATATTTAAAAAATTATTATTCCACCATATTCATTATATCATATATAACATGTCTACATTCTATTTTGTATTAAATACAATATCATCTGTTATTTGTATGATGGATTGCTTCCTCACAAAGCGAGGTGTTAAATTTTAGCTAACACTTTATATATTAGATAGAAAGGGTAATATTTATAAATATATTTGATATAAATAAATTTTTTTTATTTGAGAAATTTAAATAATAGTTAAAATTTATTAAATTATTTTCTAACTTACCTTTTCACTCACCTAATTATGAAAACATCATTCATGTAGGTGTGGAAAACAACCTTCACATTGCGATGTGACTCTCTATTTTCATCAATAAACCAAATAGATTATATGAATATAAGTTAAAGTAAATAACATATATATTATTTACTATATTATTATAATTATTTATAGATAAAATATTAGAAATATCCTTTATATAATGATCATTGAAATATTGTATCATTAGTCATCTGTGTGTATGACCAACCATC
The DNA here is from genome assembly GCA_963277665.1 of Viscum album. Taxonomy (NCBI): domain Eukaryota; kingdom Viridiplantae; phylum Streptophyta; class Magnoliopsida; order Santalales; family Viscaceae; genus Viscum; species Viscum album. The sequence continues at coordinate 1,004,498,185 of OY728167.1, forward strand.
TCAATGATCGTACCATACATAATTTCTCAAAACCATCTATCATGGTATGTATTAAAATTTAATTGATTTATAAATACTACATTTAAATTATTTTCATTACTCAATATACAATAGAAACATGATCAATGTAATATGATAAGAAACTGACAAATCCAAACATATATTAAGAACAATGTTATTATAAAAAGCATAATTGTTACATGGAATTCTTAATAAATGTATAATAAAGAGAAATAAGTAAGTAATATATGGTTTGATGTACATATATTTTTATAGTGGATAAATTTATTTATTATAAAACTATATTTATTAAATAGTAGGTACAAACTTGTTTGATGGAAGTCCTGACTTAAGGTAAGGGATTTATGTCCTGCTTTTTTACATACGTGAGATACATCCCAAATTCACCAAAAAATTAAAATATGTTGTGTATGTAATACACATGAATTTATTTTATCAATATTATCCATAATATTATTGGAATTAAAATATACATTTTTTTTCTTCCTCATTCAGTTGGTTTACAGTTCAGAAGTTACCAATGCGATAAGGTATTTTTTTCTCCATCTTCTTTGTTTGAGACATGCCGTAAATTTATAATCCTACTTTATTTTTTAAGATGTATATTAATCACCCATTATATTTAATATAATTATTTTATTTATCAATTTGATTTTTATTTTTATTATAAAGAAATTATTTCATATTGATTAAATTTAAATGTAGTCAATGTGGTGATGGTTTTATTTTACAATCTCATAATTTATCGGGAAAATTAATGACTCTCTTTTTGGAGAAAAAATATAAAGACCCATATCTTGAAAAAATATTGAATTTATATCATCTATGTTATAGTCTTGAGAATAAATGATTTCATATCATATACCTGGATTCTTTTACAGAAAAGTTATAAAAATAATATTTAAATGAAAATTCATATTTTCAGTCAAAATCAACTTTTCTTACAAAAAATGTTTTTTCAAAAAATGTTTTAAAAATTTGTATTTCATTTTTATAAATATTTATTAAATAAATTTGCCCATGTTTTATTTTTTAAATTTTTTTTACTGGAATCTTCATGAAATTTTATATAATATTTTTTTTTTCGGATTTTACAGATAATGTAAATGGGATATTTTATTTACAACATATTCCAAGAATTGGATTTCTGACCATGAATAACATTAATTCCATCCATTAATTTTTATATTATTTCAATGTTATTTTTAATGAAATTGATTTCGATTTTTTTTATATTTTCTTCTCAAAATGAAATTATTTTCATAAAATAAATGTTTTAATCAATATTTAATAAATCATGTATTATTCTTCAATGTTTTTTTCAATGAAACTAATTTTATAAATGTTTTATGAATTAAAAAATATTTCCTTCAATGTGAAATTTTTTTCCTCATGAAATGTTTTAAATTACTTTGAAAATATTATTTATAAGTTTTGATGTTAATTTGAATGAAAATGTTTCTAAAAATGCATTTTTAAATAGATTTTAAAGGTGAATATGTTTTTATTAATAAAAGGATATAAATGTTTTTTTTAAATATTACATTATATGTTTTCATGTCTATATTAATTAAAAATTCATAAAATATGAATTCCTTTTTAAAACAATATCAACGAGAAAATGATATTTCCGAAAAAGTATTTTTAAACTACTTTTTATGATTTATTTAAAATGTTTTGATGACTTCTCAGAGAAATGTATTTTCAAAATATTTTTTGTTTTACATTTTTATTTAAAAAAAAATACCTCTGTCATTTATCATTCCAACTAATTAATATTACAAAATATTCATCCATAAATATGAGATAAATGACTCAACTAATTCTATACGTTAGATATCAGCCTATGATACAATTCATATTATTTATATGAATTATTTTAAAAGATATTAATTTTTATTAAACTATTTTATTTTCCATTGTTTGTACTATGAAAATATTCTTAAGAATCGTGATAATTTTTCATTGGGGTATTCAATGATGAAATGTTAAAATTATTCTAAAACCATTTTCTTTTCCACATATTTAATCCTGATGATATGATTTTTAAAACCATTTACCGTTAATTGGTTAGAATATGATGAATATTTATTTCTATTATGACACAAAAATATATGATTTTCATTATGTGAAGAGTGAAACCTATAATTATCTCTAATGAATTTTGTAATGATTTATATCTCATCATATATATAAGACTGTAAAGGGGATTGAATAAATTTCAATAAGGTACTTTATAATATATGATGGTCTTGAGAGTGAACTTTCACTACTTTGATGCATTGGAAAGTAAATCCATTCAACTAATGTAGCTTTAGAAGTAATTATTGACTACATTGGAAATAATTTTATATTCTAATAAGTTTGACACAATTTTATTGCTAATGCCAATTGCATTCTTTTATGAATCATTTTACTCTAATTATTTATGATAAACATATAATTCACTACCAATATTTGTTCCAAATATCAAAATAATGATATTTTATATACAAGGTATGTTTTCCAACTATTATAACAATGCCCTCATTACCTTATTTTTATTTTACGCTTACACGTCTTCCTTTTGACACTTAATGAGCATCTCAGATCACCCTTTATGATGTTAACATTCCCCATGATATGAAAAAATGTTTTCTATAGGTTATTTCAATAAATATTATATAATATTATAATTTTGTAAAGGATACATGGATGATCATTCACCGTATTATAATATTTCACACATACTTTTAAAAGGCACAAAACTATTAAATTCATTAGGTGTTTGTTTGTCTATTATATTGAATATTCATAAAAGAATATATAATACATATATTTTAATATTGGTTCATTATAAATAACCTAGAAAATGGTACATTCATCATAGACTTGATTCTCCCCTGGGTAATTAAAAATATATTTTGTATCCCACCAGGTTTGACACTCTCGAGAGATGTTTTGGGTGAATTACATACTTTTTTGAAATATTATATAGAAAATTTAGATAATATATTTTTTATTTAATGATATGAAATTAATAACACCATTGAAAATGTATATATATGAATTAAACTCCATTTAGAAATATAACATTTCTAAATTTAACACTTTTCTCACTAAGGTTTTATTATTTTATTAAATTTAAGGAATTAAGAGCAACCACATAAATTCTATGGGGAATGGATGGTGCACTAATATAATTCCAAAAATGACGAATATTTGAATGAAATACATCACGAAAGTGATAAATTTAATAAGGAGATTGGATGGTTAACTAATAATGAGGAAATAATAGTTGTTTTGAATATTTAATGTATATTCACTATGGTCATATATTTGAAATAAAATAAAAAGATAAATGGATATGATCTCATCGAATAATTTTGATCCAAAAAGGGGTGGACAAAATAGTAACTACCCATGTGAAAAGAAGATGTAAAAAAACACAGATAATATCTTTAATTGGAGTGAAATGTGATATATGTTTATGGGAGATTGACATATAACATATAAATATCAGAGTGAGGTGTTGTCTCAATCTCTTAGTTTATAAGATAATGGGAGTATTATGTACAGTCAACCTGAACATCAATACATCAGGTGTGGAAAGTATGGGAATAATGAAAATAAATTTTCAAAATATAAATTAATAAAAAATAATGAATATTCACCTTAGAAAAGGTCATGAAAAAAAAATTTATGCTTCAAAAATCACAATTTCTCCAAATTATGTGATGGTGGGTACAATATTTATGATCCCAAATTATGAAATTAAATTATTTTTTAATTTGTTATACACATTCATTTTTATCATAAAGGTTTACAATGAGTGTATAATAAAACCCAAAACTTCTAAAATAAAGGTATTTAGTTTGAATCCATGTATTAATTATCCAATAATTAAAGATTAATAGATACTATAGTATCATATTTTGTATGTGCAATGTCATCATAAATCTTGTTGTCATCCCAATAGTAAAATTCGACACTATAATAGCAATGTACTTTTCTTCAATGTATAAGTATATGTTAAGATAAAAAATTAAGAAAACTAAATTGGTATCATATAAATAACCTATAGTTATTTTTAGAGGACAAATATTCCATCTTAAACTCTATCTATAATAACCTCATATATCATTCATATATTGAAATGATAGGTGGTGAAAAAGAAGATAGACATTTTCTAATGATATAATATTCACCTATTATTCAGGAATTCATTGATGTAATTCCTAAATTGTTACAGTTATTTCTCTAGGATTGAGAGGTATATTTATTCATTATACTCCTACCTATATTGAAGACATGTTCTAATACACAATATATTAGGGAACATGAAAATTTATATTATTTAAATATGAAAAAATAACATATTTTTTGAAATATTATTTTGACCATGTTCTTATCAATGGGGAGAACATAATTAGTTTGTAATGAATCCGGATGGATCTTTGTGGCTATATGTTTATCATAGGGAAAATAAGAGATTATATTAAAGAACATGTTTCATATTCTGGGGATTGTTGATTTGTTCATCCATCTGTATGGGGATCTATTCATTTCTACGATTCAAATGTGATAAGGGTATTATCAGTTATGGGTTATGGAATAATATGAATGAAAGAATACTGAAAAAAGATAAGCTAATTATGAATTTATAATTAATCCATTGGCCTTAATTAATTCCTCTTCCATATTTATGGAATTGATGAATATAGTCTTTAAATATAACATTTGTAAATTTTTCATGGACTTTATTTTTTTTATTATGATATATTCCAAAAATCACATGGATAATGAGTATCATGTCAAGGTAATATTACAATATATGAGGAATGATATGTTTTTTCGGTAAATTTAGTAATTTTTAGTCATGGTTATAAGAAGTATCATTCTTGAGGAACTTCATGAATAGTGGATTAATATTAGTTGGATCATATCAATACAAAGTCCATGGAGGAGTGTACATGACCTACTAGTTTAGATGATATTCATATTTTTTGTAAGGTATAAGGAAAATATTGAATGTTGGCGAAAAGAATTTCATGTCATTATAATTCACTAACCATGTTAATAGAAAAAAATTAACTTCATCATGAATATGGATTGTGATGAATATTTCCATGAATTGGTTAAGATATTGGTCAGTGAACATGTGAAAAAATTACCCTCTAATGGTGAAGTGTTTTTTGGTTTATTGTGGTAATTATTTATGAGGGCATATGAGTTTACTTATGAAATGTAAAATTAATTTGTCATGAATCATGAAAGGTAATAACTCATTAACCAAACTATCATTCTCATAAACTATTTTCATGTACATAAATCTATGATGTGACTATATTGTGAAAATATCATTATAAGGAATGTAATATATCCATAGACCACACATGATTAAAGTATCTATTCAAGGATAAAGATCTAGTCATGAGTTAGTGTTGATCGTTAGAAGTAATTGAGCACTATGATTATTCTATTTACTACCATACCAGATGTGAAAATATGGTAAAATATTTTATTAGTACAAAAGATCCAACCACTTTATCAATGATGAATATTGAGAAAGATGATACCTAATTGGAGGAGAAAAAATTGTATTTGGAAATCTTAATAGTGGGAATACATCATACGATTACTAAATAATATTGTAACACCCCATGTTTCCATGGTACGTTTCCCTTTGAATAATGCAATGGCGTGCATTGTACGCAACTTCGAGAATCTAACACACCACAACCAATCAAACTAGCCGTTATGAATAGTAATACCTACTTTTTGATATTTTATAAATTCTATCTCTTAAAATGGACATCATTTTTGGATTCAGAATATCGAAATTAGCCTAGGGTGAAATTTTGGTACTTTTCGGATAACTTTAATATTTTGATGAATAGTGAAAATTACAAAATTTTAATTCAAAACAACTTTTTTAATAAAAATAATTAATATTGATAAATTATGAATTTTAGTGGTTTTAAATTATATTTAGAATATATGTTTACCATTTAATTCAATGTTTATCATTGGACATAATTTCGCAATTAAACCAGACATAAACAAGTGCCAATCATTAGATAGTTATTATCTCTTAAAAACAAGTTTTTGTTTTAACAATAGGGATTAAATTTAAATTAATTTCTACCACTTCTATGTTTTTAATTTGGAAAAATGGATTTCATATTTGGAATCAGGATGTTCAATTAGTTTAAATAGATAACTTTTATTTTTAGACATTTTGAATAATTACTTCAGTAAATATTTTATTTACCGTGGTTAAAGGATAAATCCGGTAAATAAGGGTAAAAAAATATAATAATAATACTAAATTACCCTAAAATGTGTCTTAACCCAATTGGTTGATACATGGCCGACCATGGGAATCTTTGGGTCGATTTTGGGACCCCATGGATCCACTTGTACGTGATATGGACACTTTATTTTAATTAAGTTAAAATGAATACAAAAATGACACAAGCATATATCTTTTATAAAAACAATTGTTACATAGGGTTATATATGTTGGATTTTAGACTATAAAAATTCATTAGAAATATAAAAAGATTTACTACATAATTATATTATATTTATAATTTTTAGAAATTATATAATTTAATTTATTTATGACACAATGATGATGCAGTAATTACCATAATAGTGAAAAATTAAAATAAATGATATTATAAATACCCAAATAAATATTATTTCAGACTTTTTATGAATTACAATTCTTTTCTTGGTTAATATGAAATGTTAAGATGGATTTAATTAACTTTTTTCGAAGTAGTCATTCTATTATGATTTTTACAAAAATCAATTATTGAATAATGTCAAAATTGACATAAAATAATTTTTCAAACAAATATTATATTATTAATTGATATTAAATTCCTAAATATCTAAAGGTCGGACAAAAGACTTATATCATGATAGGTGTATCATTAATGGACCACTTGGATGTCGCTTGGATGTATATAGTATGATTATTAACTATATAATATAAAAATACAAAGTGACATGGTAAATGTCAAACTAAATAACTAAGAGTTAAAACTAAAAGATAAGGTTAATATAATAACCAAACCTGTTTAAATTCTATTGGTTGCATGTATTTTGACCTATCCCCACCTTATCCGTTAAATAATCAACTTTGGACCATTATAAACTGAATATGAATTTATTAAAAATTAATATTTCTAGCTTTTCCAAATGTGCCCCTCACCCCTCTTATAAAAGGGCACTCCTCCTTCTCATTTCTTCACAACTTCAAAGCCTTTTGGATCGGAAAAACCCTTCCCAAATAATCTCTAAACTTCTCTCACTACAACATAGAGGCCTAATTTTGATCAGAAAGCCATCCTAAGGATCCCTTTTGATCAAATCAAAAGAAAGAACCCGAAGAAGAGGTAATGTTTTCACCACCCCTTTTCAAGTTCCTTTCTTCTTCCACTTCTTCTTTATTTGTTATTACCATTATAAAATAATAAATCCAGTATCTTATATATAATGTGATGTTATTATAAATATGGTACAACCATATTCAGTATTCTATCCATCTTTTGAAAAACATGTCACCATACGTGCGTACGTACGACTTACCGTCTCCCCGTCGTGGTGTAATTGTTATTCAGTATATTATAATTTGGATGGGTATAATAATGATGTAAAATTCATTTAAACAATAAATATAACATGATAATGATTCTTTATATATAATATACCATCAAATTATATATTATTTTAATATCAAAAGAATGATATTGTCGCTCGTGCGTACGTACGAACTACCGTCTCCACGAAGGCGATGAGACTCATTCTCCATCATATCCATTCAAGTATAATTATCATTTGATGATTTAAAAATATGATTTGAGAAAATGATATAATTCTGGATATTAATAAGATACAACCTATCCATGAAAAACATGGCTTACGTAACAAATCATATAAAAGAAAACGAGTAAGTTAACACCCGAAACGACGATAATTCTAAGATATTATTAACAAAGCAATGTTAAAAGATCATATATGATATCATATTAATGGATATGATTCATGAATAATTTAATAACAATTATTTCAACATTATACAAGAGGTTAACCTACCCCCAACCATGGAAAAGTACAAGGTAAGGGGTTTCTTATCTCACTCTTAGTTTCGTGAGAATTCCATTGTTCACCACTTATTTATTGCATGTGGTTCATGTATACTGCCAATGATTGTATTAATTGTGTAATATAATTTAATTTATGGGTATTTACATCATCATTGTATGATCCTTCTTTCATGGGTGTATGTTCCATAAGTTACCTAATCGATAAGGGGATTTGAAATTTCAATTTCCACTCATTCGGCTTTACGCATACTTCATTGATTATTTTACTACAAGATTATGTGTAGAATCTCTATTAATTTGATTATGTCATAAATTCCACTACCCTTTATGTGGATATACTTTTTATACACATAATCACTTCATTGATAAATTATCAGGTCATCGGTATGAACTTGATAAGAGTAATTTTTACTCAATCTCAATTTGTTGAGATAAACATCCAATTCATCGGTGTTGTTTTTACAAGAATATGTGTGAATGTCCTTTGATTGTTTTACACTGAATATCCAATCATATTTAGTGTATTTATATTTGTCACGCATAACTATGTCGTGATATATCTTTAATATAAGGATACAGCCTTTATGAGACATTTCCTCTCAATTTACATTCCATTGAGACTTCTTTGTTGTTATACACCTAATCACTTTTATGAGGTCTATATAATGTACATTGACATAGTATATCATGAATTCCATTATTCTCATGATATTACAATGTTTTGATTACCTCAATTATTTGTATTCAAGTGTCTCTCTTTTGGTTAAAAAATCTATCTAAAATACCATTTTTAAATGTTTTAAAGACTTATTCTTCTAAATCTTGCTCATTAATGTCCATGTTTTAAAAAATGTTTTAAGGATTTATTTATATGGACATTATAGTTTTAAAATTAAAACTCCTTTTAAAAGTTTCAAAGTGGTATGGGACACTTTGATTCAAAAATCTATTTTTAAATGGCTTCTTGAAAAATAGTGTGACTTTTAAATGATTTCAAGAAAAAGGGGGATATTTATCTGAAATAGTTTTGAAGATTATTTTCAACTATGTCAATATCCTTCATTATTCCTGATTTAGGTTAATGTTATACAATAAAAGCTTCCATATTGTATCGAATGAGTTATGTTTGACTGTGGATGTGCTATTTTTATACCATTTATGGTTTGTGGTTAAAGTATTGACATTTCGTATGCTAGTTTTAATATGAATGTTTATGTTATGATTAAACCTATTCATATGAGGAATGCATTGGACTTAATAAGTGACGGGTGGAGCCCGCTATAGCTCCTCGATGCATGGGTAGGTCTCATGAGACAAACTAGTGTCTTGGCACAAGGCCTTGACAGAATCTTATTTGTAGTCTTGGCACGAGGCCTTGGATATGTGGTTATGATAGTCTGTCATTATGCATTCCATCATTATGAAAGTGGTTATTGATATTTCATGTGATTATTCGACTATTAGAATATCCATGTAATTAAGTAAATGTCATAATTTAATTTTATCTTTGGCATTTTGTGTTGAAGTTCAATTTTAAAAGGCTTTTGTTTTAGTTAAAAATTTCCATAAGTGTTTATGCTTATCTATAAAAGCTTCTGCTATATTATTATCCTTAATGAGCTTCTGAGCTCACCCCTTTCAATGTTTTATTTTTCCCAGGATTGTGGAGAAGTAAATTATGAATGACCTACAGGGAAAGTATGAGTGTGGACTATTGAGACTATGTTGTTGTTGTTTTTAGTTTATGATGTAATGTAAAATTTATTAATGTATATTGTTATTCCAAGTCTACTAAACTAATCAATCTTTAGAGGCTTGATCTTTCTTTTGATGATGCCAATGTTTTTTAATAATGCACCGACTCTGGTAACTGGGGTCGGGGCGTTACAGTTGGTATCAGAGGAAGTTTAGTACAAACCTTGGGAGCTAGATTTAGATAAAATCTGATTAGAGCACGTAGACCTAAGATTAACTTTGAGGATTAGTATATAAGAACTTCCTAGAATTATTGTATTGTAGAGATTTTGTGAGTTTTTGAAGCAATACATCCCTGTCTGGATACGAGCTGGTAGAGGCGGATCTGGCACAGAAGTACCTAGAGGTAAAACCCGAAAACACCGCTTTGAGATAGACTGGAATGGGAACTGGTGCACAACAACGGGCCTTGTTTCACTCATGGTTACGACACTCCCGAGGGATATGCTTAGGATAATTTACATTTTCTTTTCTAACCTATTTGAAGTATTAAATATATAAGTTGAGAGTAAATGACCTTGGTTAATCATAATGTGTTTTAAATTGAGAATATGATGACATGTTAATCTCTAAATGATTTTATGACTACTGTTACTCACACAATGCATTCTAGTTTTAGTCAATTGCTGGATTCCAAGGAAGTCATAGTGACTTTGCGAATGATGTACAAAGTGGGAACGGTGGTGGAAATGAGCAACAAAATGTAATGTTGATAGGCGCAAAAGATATCGTCTTCATGGCAAATCAATTTTCCAAAAATATGATCAACAATATATATATTAACCAATTCCTGGAATCAAAAGAGAATAGAAAGGTGATGAATGATAAGAGCTCCAGCAGTGGAGACCATAGAGAAATGAATCCTCAATTTCCATCATGCAGGAAATGTGGAAAGAGACACCCAAGAAAGTGTCTCAATGGGAAAAATAAATGCTTTACGTGCGGGAAGGAAGTACATTAAGTGAAGAATTGCTGAAGAAAAATGAAGAGTATTATGGAAGAAGATAAATATGGTCCCAAGAGTCCATTTACAGTCATTTTTCATAAATGTAGCAGACCTGGACATTACCCGAGTGAATGCCCAATTCTATAGGATATTTTCTTGGTTAAAGAAGAAGATATGTGGAAATAAATGGTTAGAGAAATGTTTCAAAAGTATTAGCGCTCCTTGTTGATGGATTTACTTTGGAATAATTTTCTCTTGTATTTTTAACCCTGCAGTTTTCCATTTGAGAATGATATTTGAGGAAGAATTATCTCTTCTCTTGTGGATATAGGTATAAATAACCATTTGGGTTTATATGATCATTGGGGTTTAAGAGAATTGTAAGTTATTATAATTTGGGGATAAAAATGGAAGGTATGATATAACAGTTTTGGTTAATTTATGTTATGGTATTTTGAGGAATTTATCTCATTTTGGTAATATTATAAAATATAGTTTTTGAAAAAGGACAACACGTAGACCGTGTGACAACCCGTCGCGTCGGACAAAGCTGTGGGAATCAAACCCACAACCAAAGTGTGATTGGGATTTATCGCTTACCTCAAGACTATGTGAAGCCCCAGGATAATGTGACTAATTATTTTTAGTTAAATGATTTTATTGATCAATAATAAGTTGATTTGGGTTCTTATGTCTTAATAAATGAATACCCTTGGTATAGGAAAATTAGTTGGTGATTAAGTGATAGATGTTATTTTGGAAGTTGTTCGCTTTTTTGTGAACACTATATTTCCAAGGAAAATAGAATAGTATGGGATTTCATTTGAGGAGTAATGGTGGATTTTTATCTATGTTTTTATTATGGATTTATAGTGATTTGGGTTGTTTATGGAAATGATTAGGTTAATTTCTTTAATGTATGTGACTTTAAGAGTAATTAATGTCATTTGGTGATACAATTTAACGTGCAAGACTACATTCTTAATAAGTTTTGGATTTCAATATTAGTTTTTATTATATTGAAGGATTTTAAGGACATTTTATTATTGAATGATATTTATTTAACTTTGGGGTATTGTTGGTTAAATATTGGAAATTGTGATTAGTGTGTATTTCTCTCAAGGAATATCCTTTTAAGGGATCATAAGATATTATACTAACCATTTTGGTTTTGATTAATCTCTAAAGACATTGTAAATATATAGTTTATCCTGCATGGATCATGTGATTCTATAGAAGTTTATTCTAGCTCTTCGAGTGTGACCAAGTCTTCTTGAATACTCATCATTTAAAAAAATGAGTTAGTGGTGGAAATTTATTAAAGAATGAAACTCTACTTAAAATGTAAGTATATATATTTATATTCTTAGTCAATATCATAAATGAATTCCTCATCCTTATGTAATGTAACTTAAAACAAAAAAAATGTTGTCTGTTTACTTTCCTACTAGGAGCCTAATGGCCGTCTGTCCCAACACAAGTTTGTGGTTTTCTTATTGTTAACTTTATCATGATCATGATTTCTATCCCTCTCCATTAGAACTTGACACTTAGTTTATCATCCATATCCATGTTTTCTTACATGGAATCCGAGTATGGGTTATCTTGGTTGACCTTTATACCTCTCATTCTTTCTTTTAAAGTGATAGGTTTATTGACTCTTTTTCCGATGTGGGAATTTCCATTATATTCCCAAGCACAATTTTAAAAGTAAGGAGGACCCAATTTATTGAAGTAGGGGAGAATGTAACACCCCAAGCTTCCACGGTAAGTTTCCCTTTAAATAATGCAATGGCGTGCGTTGTACAAAACTTCGAGATTCTAACACACCACAACCAATCAAACTAGCTGTTATGAATATTAATAGCTACTTTTTGAAATTTTATCAATACTATCTCTCAAAATGGACTTCATTTTTGGAATAATAATATCGAAATTATCCTAGGGTGAAATTTTGGTACTTTTCGGATAACTTTCATATTTTGATGAATAGTGAAAATTACTAGATTTTAGTTAAAAACATCTTTTTTAATAGAAATAATTAATATTGATAAATTATGAATATTTGTGGTTTTAAAGTATATTTAGAATATATTATTACCATTTATTTCAATTTCTATCATTGGACATAATTTCACAGTTAAACCAGATATAAACAAGTGCCAATCTTTTGATAGTTATTATCTCTAAAAAATACGCTTTTTCTTTTAACAACGGGAATTAATTTTAAATTAATTTCTACCACTTATTTGTTTTGAATTTGGAAAAATGGATTCCATATTTAGAATCAGGATGTTCAAGTTGTGTAAATAGATAACTTTTATTTTTATACATTTTGAATATTTACTTCGGTAAATTTTTTACTTACCGTGGTTAAAGGGTAAATCCGGTAAATAAGGGTTAACAAATAATATTATAATAATAATAAAATACCCTAAAATGTGTCTTAACCCTATTGGTTGATACATGGCCGACCATGGACATCTTTTTGTTGATTTTGGGACCCCATGGATCCACTTTTATGTGATAGGGAAACTTTATTTTAATTAAGTTTAAATGAATAGAAAAATGACACAAGCATATATCTTTTAGAAAAACAATTGTTATATAGAGTTATATATGTTGGTTTTAGACTATAAATATAAATTAGAAATATAAAACGATTTCCTACATAATGATAATTTATTTATAATTTTTAGGCATTAAATAATTTATTTTAATTATGACACAATGATGATGGAGTAATTACCATAATAGTGAAAAATTAAAATAATTGAAATTATAAATACCCAAATAAATATAATTTCAGACTTTTTATGAATTAAACTAATTTTATAGGTTAATATGACATGTTAGGATTGATTTAATTAACTTTTTTAGAAGTAATAATTCTGTTATGATTTTTACAAAAATCAATTATTGAATAGTGTCAAAATTGACATAAACGAATATTTAAAACAAATATTATATTATTAATTGATATTAAATTCTTAAAAATCTAATGTTCATCCAAGATACTTATATCATGATAGTTTTATCATTACTGGACCACATGGGGGTCTCTTGGATGTATATAGTATGTTTATTTACTATATAATATAAAAATACAAAGTGACATGGTAAATGTCAAACTAATTAACTAAGAGTTAAAACTAAAAGACAATGTTAATATAATGATGCAAAACTGTCTAAATTCTATTGTTTCAATGTATTTAGACATATACCCACCTTAATCATTAAATAATCAACTTTGGTGCCATTATAACCCGAATATGAATTTATTATAAATTAATATTTCTAGCTTTTCTAAAGGTGCCCCTCACCCCTCTTATAAAAGGGCACTCCTCCTTATCATTTCTTCACACCTTAAAAGTCTTTTGGTTCGGCCAATCCCTGATCAAATACTCTCTAAAATTCCCTAAATACAACCTACAGGCCTTAGTTTTATTAGAAAGCCATCCTAATGATCCCTTTTGACCAAATAAAAAGGAAGAACCCGAAGAAGAGGTAATGTTTTCACCACCCCTTTTCAAGTTCCTTTCTTCTTCCACTTCTTCTTTCTTTGTTATTACCATTCTAAAATAATAAATCCATTATCTTATAAATACTTGGATTTTATTATAAATATGGTACAACCATATTCAGTATTCTATCCACCTTTTGAATAACATGTCACCATACGTGCGTACGTATGGCTTACCGTCTCCCCGTCGTGGTGTAATTGTTATTCAATATATTAATTTTTGGATGGGTATAATAATGATGTATAAATCATGTAAAAAATAAATATAACATGATAATGATTCTGTATATATAATATAAAATCCAATTATATATTATTTTAATATCAAAATAATGATATTGTCGCTCGTGCGTACGTACGGACTACCGTCTCCACGAATGCGATGAGATTCATTCTCCATCATATCCATTCAAGTATAATTATCATTTGATGATTTAAAAATAATGTATAATAACTTGATATCATTCTGGATATAAATAAGAGACAACCTATCCATGAAAAACATGGCTTACGTGACAAATCATATAAAAGAAAACGAGTAAGTTAACACCCGAAACGATGATAATTCTAAGATATTATTAACAAAGCAATGTTAAAAGAACATATATGATATCATATTAATGTATATGATTCATGAATAATTTAATAACAATTATTTAAACATTATACAAGAGGTTAACCTACCCCTAACCAAGGCAAAGTATAAGGAAATGGGTTTCTTATCTCACTCTTAGTTTCGTGAGAATTCCATTGTTCACCACTTATTTATTGCATGTGGTGTATGTGTACTGCCCATGATTGTATTAATTGTGTAATATAATTTAATTTATGGGCATTCACATCATCATTGTATTATACTTCATTCATGGGTGTATTTTTCAAAAGTTACCTAATCGATAAGGGAATTTGAAATTTCAACTTCCACTCATTCGGCTTTACGCATACTTCATTGATTATTTTACTCCAAGATTATGTGTAGAATATCTATTCATTTGATTATGTCATAAATTCCACTACCCTTTCTATGGATATACATTTGATACACAAAATCACTCCATTGATAAATTATCAGGTCATTGGTATGAACTTGATAGCATTAATTTTTACTCAATCTCGATTTATTGAGATAGACATCAAATTCATTGGTGTTGTTTTTACAAGAATATGTGTGAATGTCCTTTGATTGTTTTACACTGAATATACAATCATATTTAGTGTATTTATATTTGTCACACATAACTATGTCATTTATTTATCCTTAATCTAAGGATACAACCTTTATGAGAGATTTCATCTCAATTTACATTCCATTGAGACTTCTTTGTTGTTATACACCAAATCACTTTTATGTGGTGTATATAATGTACTTTGACATAGTCTATCACGAATTACATTATTCTAATGATATTACAATGTTTTTATTACCTCAATTATTTGTATTCTAGTGTCTCTATTTTGGTTAGAAACTCTAACTAAAATACCATTTTTAAATGTTTTAAAGACTTATTCTTATAAATCTTGCTCATTAATGTCCATGTTTTAAAAATTGTTTTAAGGATTTATTTATATGGACATTAAAGTTTTAAAATTAAAAATCTTTTTAAGTGTTTCAAAGTGGTATGGGACACTTTGATTAAAAAACGTATTTTTAAATGGCTTCTTGACAAATAGTGTGACTTTTAAATGATTTCAAGAAAAAGGGGGATATTTCTCTCAAATAATTTTGAAGATTATTTTCATCTATGTCAATATCCTTCATTATTATTTATTTATGTTAATGTGATACAATAAAATTTTCTATATTGTATCGAATGAGTTATGTTTGACTGTGGATGTGCTATTTTTATACCATTCATGGTTTGTGGTTGAAGTATTGACATTTTTTAAGCTAGTTTTAATACGAATTTTTATGTTATGTTTAATGTTGTTCATATGGGGAATGAATTGGACTTAATAAGTGACGGGTGGAGCCCGCTATATCTCCTCGATGCATTTGTAGGTCTCATGAGACAAACTAGTGACTTGGCACAAGGCCTTGACAGAATCTTATTTGTAGTCTTGGCACGAGGCCTTGGCTATGTGGTTATGATAGTCTGGCATTATGCATCCCATCATTATGAAAGTGGTTATTGATATTGCATGTGATTATTCGACTAGTATAATATCCATGTAATTAATTAAATGTCATAATTTCATTTTCTATTTTCCATTTTACGTTGAAGTTCAAGTTTAAAAGGCTTTTATTTTAGTTATAAATTACCTTAAATGTTTATGCTTATCTATGAAAGCTTTTGCTATATTATTATCCTTACTGAGAATCTGAGCTCACCCCTTTAAATGTTTTATTTTTTCGAGGATTGTGAAGAAGTAAATTATGAATGACCTGCAGGGATAGTATGAGTGTGGACTATTGAGACTATGTTGTTGTTGTTTTTAGTTTATGATGTAATGTAAACTTTATTAATGTATCTAGTTATTCCAAGGCTACTAAACTAATCGGTCTTTCGAGACTTGATCTTTCTTGTGATGATGACAATGTTATGTAATAATTCAC
The DNA here is from genome assembly GCA_963277665.1 of Viscum album. Taxonomy (NCBI): domain Eukaryota; kingdom Viridiplantae; phylum Streptophyta; class Magnoliopsida; order Santalales; family Viscaceae; genus Viscum; species Viscum album. The sequence continues at coordinate 1,004,515,083 of OY728167.1, forward strand.
CGACTCTAGTAACTGGGGTCGGGGCGTTACAAATATCCCACCCATATATCAGAAAATAGAACATGGATGAACAAATGGATGATATTTATCATTAAATGAAGTTGAAAGTGGTAAAAGAGAATAATATTCACAAATTCAACATTTTTTATGATTGTTTCATTTAGTTCCCAAAAAGACATTGTGTTACTTCATTAGATAACATAAAATAATTATTATTTTATGTGTATAACTCATATTTCTCCATCCACAATGAAAGTTACATGATGTTCCATGATCATTGAGATCATTTATGGTGGGACAAAAAAAATAAATAGTTCAACAACTATACATCATCGTGTTTTTATGTCAAAATGATAAATCAAACATATATATGCCCAGTGGGATGATGTAACCACATCTCATACCCACATCAAAATGAGAGAAAATCATCAAATTATTAATTATCTATCAAATATATCTAATGAAAATAATGTGATATTGTTATGGTGGATAAACTCAATAAATATTCACAATTCATGTCTACTAAGGATGATTTCAATCTTTAGTATCTTACTAAGATATATATAATTTATTTTGGGTGGATTGAAGAGATAATGGTTTTAGTAGTTTTTTATCATGATCCATTGTCCACATTAAAATTTTGGAGAATTTAACAACAATATTATGAAATGGAATTTAATTTTAGTATGGCATTTCACCAGTATACAATTTTCTATCATGATAGGACTATTCATAAATCCATGTATAGGCTAAGGGATTCATAAATAAAATTTAATGTGGGATGGGTTAACCATTTTCAATTACATTATTTCACATAAAAGAATTCATTCCAGATTATAATTAAAAATTTCCCATATAAAGAATTAAATGTAAAGAAATTTGTTACCCTTATTTGTTGGGTTGATGTTGGTGAGATAATTTGAAATTTACCACAACATGTTCAATGGATGGAAAAATTGCTGAATCAATCCAATAATATAGAAAATATTTTTAGATTTAGAAGAATAAATATATTTATAATCGTCAAAGGGGATTTCATATTGATGTTGGATACATTTTCATAAATTTAATATCAATTTGGAAGAGAGTTATATAATTTTTAATGAAAGAATATCATAAAACTATAAATATTATACCATTTAAAATACTAGATCCTGTAATAGTAGTGGTCAATCGACATTAACATCAACCAAAGACGTCTCTAGTTCTTGAGGTTTTCTATATATCATTTTTGTGTTATTACATACCAAATACATTATACATATTAATTGAATATGTGGTTCAACCAGAGAATGAAATATCTTATGAAGAGTAGCTGGTGAAGATTATGGACAGTAAATAAAAAGTACAATATAGCATAAGTACTCCCATAATAAAAATGTATTTGAGGAAACATATTTATGAATTGATGAGATGGGAACCAAATGAATCAATGAATCATTATTTCCATTATAAGCTCCCAATTGTTTTATGAAATCAAATTTCACTGGTCAATTTCTATAAGGGGATAATGTGTTGAACGAAACCGTAATAATGAATTTTTTACCTAATACATTTGGTTCTATATTATATTATTAAACAAATATAAAAACAAATTACAATATATTTCATTAATTAATATTGATAAACTAGTCAGTGTATTTAGCAATGAAAATACCCAATTACATAATTGAAAAGATGTAAAATAAGAGAAATAAAATGGTGAAATTTGGATATTTGTTTTCTGTAATAATGGTAAACCCTATTAATAACACTTGAATAGTGAAAAAATTAGTACACTAATATAAATTTTACAAAACAAAAAGTTATAGACCATTTAGAGTAAAATTAATATACAAATTGTCAGGATATAAAAATGTATTTAAAAGAGTTATTATGACTTTTGGAATATTAAGCCGAAGGTTGGTCAATAAGTCCTTTGGTCAACATGAATATTCTGACTTATAAAAATTGGATATAATGTTACCAATAGATTTAGTTTTTAAAAAATATAATTAAATTTTTTAACTGATGTTGAAAAGTAGAAATACTTTCCCCAACATGTTGTGAAATGCATTTTGAAGCCCAATTTTCATAACTTATGAAAATGTATAATCACTGGGATTTTGAATTCACCATCTCCAATAAAATATATAACAAGTTATACATGAATGAAATTGACTTCAAGAGATGTTTAAGTAAGTTTAAAAATGATATAGATTTTATTAAAATAATTATTATTTTATGCATATCACATATATTCCGTATGTTAATTATTATTATCTATTACATAAAGTGTTAATGAAAAATATTTCACATCTATTTATGAGACGGTAATCCACAATAAACAATATGAGACGTTATAGTATCCTATATAGAATTTAATTATTTTGTAAATCCATATTTATAATTATTTGTTAAATAATAATATATATATATATATCCTATATTAATCATTATACAAAATTTTCAAATGTTGTAATGGAAAAATGAATTATATCTGTTTGGGAGGCGTTAGTCCTACATAGTGAAAATGATAATTTCATAACTAATTTTATGAAATTTTATATGGGTTAGGTAATTATTATAACATAAAATCATATATTTACTTAGGAGATAATTTTTATGATATAAAAACCTAGATTAAAAATAAATGATGGATGTGGAGGATGATTTAAAATAATAACAAACACTGAAGAGTGTTAACTCTTCTTTAGGTATCCTCCTCTGGATTTCACTGATGGCCTTGCTAGGTTGAATATATTCATAAAATAATATTTCAATTTTTAGAATATTATATTTTGTAATATATTTTTATATTATTTTCTAATCTATAATGGTTTTATAGATTTAATAATAGATGATAGGTGTTGAAATCTATAAGTGAAGTGAGTTTCATAGTAGTAAATTTTTATAAGAAAACAGTGTTCCCATATTTTGAAATAGGGTACATAATTGATAATTAAATATAATTATACCTGATAGGTTAAATATAAGAATATAGATTAGATATTATACACATCAAAGTTGTTTCATCCCTTTCCTATTTTTACTTTAGCTCAAGTAAATATAATTTTTTTTCTTAACCGTATTAAATAAATTTTACTATTTTATTCTATCTATGTTAGTCAAAAAAATTTGAACATTTTAGATAAAATATATTATTATGATTTAAAATTTGGAATAAATTTTTAAAAATTAAATTCACATTTTTTTAGAAATAAAATTTAAAAATAATACAGAAAACACAACGAGAATGTTAGTTTTTCAAATAGAAAATGATCAATACATTATTATGTTCTGATATCAATATTAAATATGAAAATGTTTCAAATGAAATATATTATATTTGTTAACATATAATTGAACTAATATCATTATAAAATATGTTTTAAAAATAATTAATCATTTTAAATAAGATAAACAAGACTGTAGTTTCGATGGGAATTCAGTATTTTTTACTTTCATGAAAAAATTAATATTTTCAGAAAATTATCCAGAATTCCACATAATATAATTTTGAAAATATTATTCATAAAATTATATTTATTTTTCTATATAATATATCTTATATGTATAATAATTATTTTGAAATAATTTTAGAAAAAAGTGATAAAATTTCTTTTGTGAAAAAGAAATATTTTTTACGTCCAATTAGATTTATTCTTATCTCTTGTCAAAAAACACATAAATTTTTTTATATTAATTTATTGAATAATATTATATTAATTTATCTCAATTAACTCTCCAAAATGGTTTTCATTAATTTATTTAGGTAAAACATGTGTATTAAATAAAATATATAAAATTTAGTGAAAGATTAAAATTAAATTAATTTTTTAAAAATATTATTTTTTTATTTATTTTATAAAAAGAATAAAATTTTAATAAAATTGTAAAGCATATATTTTAATAATATTTTTATTTTTATTGATACCCTCAATTCCAAATGATATACGATAAATATCATTTAATAAATTTTTTATAATATGACATGATTCACTTAATGTCAGGGTTTCATATGACGCATGATATAATTAATGTTACGTGTTTTTCAAATTAGAAAAAATTTTAAATTCATTTGAACAATCAAAAAATAATTTGGTGTTCCAAATTTCATTGGTGAAATGAGAAAATATATATTTCTTTATAATTTTATGTAGTTTTTTATATTATTTTTTATATATATGGTAATGTAATCCATTTTTAATCAACATTTTTATTTCTAGGAAATAATAATTAAAATAATCTAAAATACCAAGATTTAATGATTATCATTGGTGTTATTAAATTATTTAAACTCATCTTCTTGGATTCATTTTTAATATCTATTTGATTTTTTATGAAGAGGAATGAGAAATATAATATAAAATAATGGGATATATGTTATTAAATAAAATAGGTCATGAGATATGTAATACTAACCTTATTAATATTTGGGAATGTTCTGAAGCAATTTTATTCTTAGACAAATTATTAAGATGGCATGCTCTTCCAAACATGGCCTCAATGATTCCATCTAGAAAATAATGAAGTTAAAATGTATTCCCATAGTATAACATATATTGGAATTTAGACTACAATGTAATATCTCATTTATTCATTATAAAATATAACACAAATAACATAATATTGAAATCCACAAAATGCATGATGTCTCTCAAATATGCTAAATAATGAGACATATAGTTTTTTCAAACTCAAAATTTCTTAATAATTTATTCTATAAGAGACTAGTTATATGACCAAAACCAGGACTCACATTACTCTAACTACAAAAATAATCTGACTCCATAACATAGTATTTTCCCTTTAACCATCAGCATTTTATACAAAATCACCACATCATTAGGCCCTCAATAAATATTTAATCCAAATATGAGATTATGTTCCAATGGTTAATTTTTAAATTGATATGTTAACATTGATAATATATTGAGAAATCAATGAAACAATTTTTATTATAATATCATTATCACATTCATGAGGTATCACAAATATCTTATGGTACTATTAAATACACCAATATATATTCAAAAAATAAACATAGATTATATAAATATATAGTATGATAAATTAATATCCTGCTATACATATTTCTTAACCATACTTGGTAAAAAATCCAGTAGAATTTGAAATGATAAAAAATATGAGAGGAAATTAAATATTTGAGATCATAGGATTTGTTTTTTTACATTATGGAATGATTGTAAATGATTTAATATAAAACCTTATAGTATTGAATGATTCTATTTCCACATTGAATGATTAAAAATATATTTAAAATAATTATATTTATAAGTAGTAGGAGGATGGAAGTTATTGTGACATCAATTTGGTGTTATTATAATAATAAACATATTGTTAAGTGATTTTAGAGTTCAAAAATAATATATATTTGTGAAAAATATTTAATTGTATGAGTACACATACAATATTGGAATCTTTGAATATATCATCTATTTACTATGAAATTATATTCCATGTTATCCTTGTCTTGTCTTTAAATGATGATGTGCTCATGTAGTGTATATTTTTATATATATAGAAAGAAACATTTTAATTATTTTATATATTTATTTCCATTTCAATTATTTATATATATGTTCCAGACATTTAAACATCATTATTCCACAATAATTAATGGGGGAACATGAACATATTATTGTTTGATTGATGTATTGGGAGTGGTCTATCAACCATATAAATATGGATGGTATTCTTGATAGTGAGGAGGGATTTGTGGGATAGTTAGAACCTAAACAAATAATGATTTAAAAAACTCTAGTTGGGATTAGAAAACCTAGTATGAAACTAATATTTATGGATGATGTAAATGCATATATCACCGAAAATGAGAACTCAATTACAATTATTTCGAGTATGAATGGAATCCTTGTAGAATCATAATTTAAATACATGATATTGTATATATAATCAAGAGTGATATTTCAATGGATTTTAGGATGTATATTCTATGAATATTATACAAAAATAGGTAGACTCGGTTAATTTATTTAGACTCACATATACTATATATTAAGAAAACAGTAGTGGATTCTAACTCATTTATATTCAAAACCATGATTAACATAAACCTAACTATATTCCATTTGATCATTTCCCAAAAAAATGTCAAAATACTTATTTTTTTATTCACTTTATTTAGAAAAAATATCACTAATCATTTCCCTCATATCATCAGGGGGATGAGTTGGCACCCACCAAGTTAGAATTGAAATGAACATATACACAATAAGGGATACATATCGTAAAAGTATATTTTTTATTAGATCACATATAAAATAATTTGTATATTTTTTAAGAAATTACTTTTACTTAGAGGTGGATAACAAAAACATATAAATAAATATATCATGGCCGAAATATAAATAGTGAATAAAATTGATTCATTAGACCCAATTTCATTTTAGCGAATATCCTTGAATATATTATTTTGGATATTTAATGAATTATATAATCATCATTACATAAAAATATTAAATAATAAAGTGGAAACTACAACTCGGTATCCATTTGATCAAAATAAATACTTTTAAAATAAAATAAATTACTGAAATATTGTCAAAATAATATTTTTGTCCATATCTGTTTTAATAATAATACATTAAACTATGTTAAAATAAGTTGAAAAAATTATATCTATAAAAAAATATCAATAAGGTATAATAAAATAAATTAAAAACATGTTGGTAAATGACTACACAGAAAATTGTATTCATAAAAATAAATATCGGGATAAAAAAATTCATTTATGTTCCTAAAAAATAAGCACATATACACAATTATTTACATAATAAATTTCATATTAAATGAAAATTGAAAAATAGAAAATGATAAATAAATATTTTCAATAATGAAAAACTCATCAAAAGTTATAAATTTCCACATTAAGATGTTTTGTAAAGATCTCTTTAAACGTAATCTCCTTGTATTACAATCTAAAATAATAACAATTACATAAAAATATATATCAAGAATTGGTAATCGTGTTGGTATTATGGGACAACATTTTAATATTACACATAAAACCCCTATCATAATTAGAATAACATTCATGTAAATTTATAATAATGTATTTTTATAATCCTATCATGTTTACTATATCTTTTTATCAAATGAATTTGAGGAACTTCTTAGGATCCATCTACATCTAGATTTATGTTTGTATTAGTTGTTTTCAAAAACTATATCAGTCTCACATGTCATCACAATCAATTCAAAATAATAATAAAATATTCATAATATATAAAACATTGGATTTCCATCATTATCCTCATAGAATTATTCTTTAAAACATAAAGAAATATATCGTAACATTGGAATAGCCATTAAATTTGAAAATATTTTCAAAAATACCTTAAACAAGTAGAATAAATATTTTATATTCAATAAAGCATGAATTCTTGTAAGATATTTCAATCATGAAATAATGGTAATGGACGTAGGATTAACCGTTGATGTATTATATGTTAACAGATGCCATTAATTCATTATTTTCATTAATATAAAAATATAAGATATGTAAATCATAAAGTCAAAAAAAATTCCAAGATTCAAAATAATGACATAAAAAATCTTTTATAAACCATTTTTATCTATTCAAATGAATACATATAATTATTTTTTATCAATATCAATACGGAATAATGTATTTTCAAATATAAATCCTTAAAACATTTAATTTGAGATATTTATGGAAAAGTGTCCCTTACCTGAAGTCTCAGACATTATTACATTATATTATTCATCATAAATATTAAAAAATCGTTAATTATTTAGATTATTAATAAAATATTCCATGATAATTATTTTATTAATTTTATTTGTTAACATTTTCTATACAAATATATATTAAATTAAAATCATGTTGGGTTTTGGATGATATTCAAACCATATATCCAATGTCCCATTGTAAAGATGAATATGGAAAAAGAGTTAGTTATTTAACCATATATATAATAATTCTCATTCAATAATTGAAACTTATATTAATTATTTATTTTTATTAGAAAAAACATAAAAATTGTTATGAAAAATGAGTTAATTTAAAATCGTGGAGGTGGTAGGTTGTACATAAAAATTAATAAAATTTTCTATTTTTCAGATACCATATTGGAGAAAAGGTAAATATAATATCATATTAATATAATTATGTTTATATTATTTATATAATATTATTTCATTACACATAATTATATATATTATCCATGTGTTTTGGCGACAAAAAATAAATCACATTTCATTGTATAAGAAGTAAAGAACACGTACAGACGAATGCCATTTTCAATATTCAGTGGATAAAAGGTAAGAGATTTTGTGATATAATATAATTACATAATGATAAATATGGAATAAATATCATATATATTTCTTATGTAAAAAGTAAAACTAGTCAATAAAGATGCTGAAAGAAAATAGATTATATCAGTCTGGGGTGTGGTAGTCTATCATACAGATGATTGAATGATTATATACTTTCTGAAATTATCATAATGGCATGAAAATTCATTTATGATGGCAATTATTATTTAATAGTATTTTAATAATACTTCATGGTGGTAAAATAAAAAATTAAAATTTTTTAGTTAACAACTATACATCTTATTGGGAAAACATAATTACGTTTATAGTGAAATATAACATTAGAGACATTAATGATTAAACATAGGACTCTTGTAAATGACATGGGGTTAAATAAATGTATATTGGTAGGTATTTAATATAACAAAATAAATCATGATGTATCCATGTGAGAGGAATGTTTATTTTATGTTTTATGTCAGTGAGAAGACACATTATGAATTATTTAAAACAATAAAATATATTAATGTCTTACACAAAAAAATTCCCCCGAATGGACCATATGTAATGAATACATTAAATATCGTATCTATATGGATATAAAATATAGTTTAAAAAATTTATAGGTCATTTGAACCCTTTTCAATTAGGTTTCACTTCAATTTAATCAGGTTTTAACATTATCTTTGGTAACATATTTACAATATTTTTAGTAATTATGATCGCCAAAAATAATATTCTAATTATTAGATAATATGAATGAATATTATTTAAAATGTTGAATCCTTTTTATGAAATTTCATTTCCTAGTAGTGAACTAATTTAATTGAAATTTTTTTTTCGAAAAATGAAATATAAAAGATTTTTTCACCAAATTATATTTAAGTATAAAATTGTTGAATTCCAAATTTGAGTACAAATTTAATTTCAATGACTATATAAATATTATATAAAATATAAATTTAATATAATCTGTATTATAAAATTTTAAAAAATTAACTCTCTAAATTCAAAAAACAACTAGACAATATTCAATAAAAAATAGTATGTTTTATTTTTCATTAAAAATATTACATTTAAAACATTCTAAAATAATACTATATTAATCAATGAATCATGTATTAAAAAAATAATTTAATTATTTAAAACTAAAAATATTAAATTTGGAAACCATTAATTATAGAATATAATATATTTCATGAAAACCATGTGTGGATATAAATAAATATTTTTCCATTCTGTAAAAAACAAAATATTATTATTATAAATATAAATATATATATTATATTTAATGAATATGAAACATATATTATAGTGATTCATCCAATAAATATATTTGTTTTTGTTCATCCCACCATATTGAAATTACATATAAAAATTGTATTCATTACTTAAACAAGTGGGAAAATTTTTCCCTCATGAAATTTTTATATTCAAATGATACTTCTTCAATCATATATATTTTCCAAAGAACCGTTACATAGTAAATAACTATATTGTAAAAAATCCATTTGTACTCAAAATCATGTATTTGATTTTCTTCATAATAATGGTTTTTTATAACACAACCACATTATGGATAAAAAAAGAGATATATTCGAGACACATTTTTATAACAATGAATAATGGAATAAATCATGTACCTTAGATAAATTTGGAGGAAAGTCCACTATATAAAAAATTTATCAAATAATATACATGATTTCGTATATTTCATTTAACTAGTAGAATAACATTCAATTCATACCAAAATTCATAAAACTTTTTGATTATTTACTATATTAAAAACTAGATCAACACTTATTAAAGAAAGATCATTCCTCTCATAATATGGAAAAAAAATTCTTCCTTCATATGAGATAATCATGTGCTAAAAAATTATATTCACCTCCTCTAAAATTTCATAAATCTATTATGATCCCAAAAAATTATATTCTTCAAATTCTTTCCAATAAGAACTGGTACATTAACACTTTAATTTTATTCAACCAATTATTCCATTAATAGAATTGATTGAAAATTGTTATCTTAACGAAAATTAACCAAATTGGTATATTGAATCCATCATCCTTGAAAATCCATTAAATGATGCTAAGTCATATCCCCAACTGTCTGATTAAGTCTATCTTACAATTAATCTAATTAATAATCATTGGCTACATAAAAATTTTTTTAATTACCAAATAACCTCGAATGAATTTTTCTTCACTATATGGTTAAAAGTGATATCATGGCCAGATATAATTGAGAGAGAGGATCTATATAATATAATAATCCCTTTAACATATTATGAAATAAGTGAATATAAATATATATTATCTAAAATTATATTCAAATGGGTATACATAGTTACCTTGTCTATAATAACCCATATCATATTTTTACCTTGACATGTATTTGGTAATCCAAAAATAAAATCCATAGAAATATTTTCCAATAAAAAATTTGGTAATGTAAATGGTTGAATCATTTCCATCGGTAATTGATTTTTCTAGATTCAACCTATTGACATGTAAAACATGCCACAATAAAATAAAAAATAATTTTCTTCATTCATTCCTTACAAATTTTTTCCCCAATGTCTCTATACATTTTTTTCTATCAAGGATTAATTAAAAGTATAGATCAATGAGTCTTACATAGCGTTTTTTTGTTAACTAGGGTTCATATGAAATAGAATTTTTTCTAAATATCAAAACACCTACATTATAAATATTTTATTCTATAAACATAGATTTCTTAATGAATGTGATATTTTTCTTTAACACATTTTCTAACTTCAAAGGATTAAATATTCTTTCTGATAATTTGTATTGTACTAAATATTAAAAATTATCAAAGTGAGTTTTTGTGTGAACAATTTCGTTAAAATAATAAATTAAATAATAAAATTAAGGATCATATTACAAAAATATTTATGTTAATGTAGAATTACTTTTCACACTCAATGAATTCTTTTTGAAGATTGTAATTAACTGTCTATTATCAATAATTTATAAATTCAATCCTTCTTATTTGTCTCATTTTTCACTCATTCTGAGTGTATATAGTGTTCATTATTTAATGATCAATATTTATTTGACTCTTAAATCCTTGTAAATGATACCTCAAACTTTTTAAATGAAACAAAACAACCTCCGATTTAATGTCATTTATATGCTAATTTTTATTATTATGTTTTAATTGATGAGAATGGTGGAAACATTCCTAAAAATTATATATGAAAAATAAATATATTTCCTTCATCAAAGCATAAAATTAGATAAGATAATCATCATTTTTTGATATATGGACAAAAACTACATTATTCACCATTATTATTTTTAATTTATAAATACACTCATCCAATTCCATTGTCAATATCAGACTAATTATATTAAATGTAAACTTGGTTAAAAGGATTATAAATAATCAAATATTTTCAAAAAAAATTCTAATATCATGGTAATATTTAAAAAATATGAACATCTATATCATTTTTAAGGAATTGAAATTCATAAACAACTATAATCATAGTAGGATCAAATGTTTTCCTATCAATATTTATGATATGTCCAATGAATAAAATAACTTGTAACGAAAAATAAAATTTGATACATAATTCTAAAAACTAATTTTTATTTTATGATTTTATAATAATAAATATATTATTATCATAATCATCATGAATTTTAGAATAAAAATAATATAAAGACAAAAATCCACAATATTATCCAAATATTATGGATAAATATATTCATAAGATCCATGAATATAGATATTTTTATTTTATCTGAAGTAAATATACATTAAATAATATTTCTTATACCTATAATAAAATAATTATCTAATGATGATTTCCTCCATCACATTTAGCAGATGGAACCTAGAACTAAGATCATCCATCAAATAATACTAAGCTCAATGGAGCTGACTAAACAATACATCGAATTGAGGTAATATAAAAATATTTAAAAATATAATGTTATTAATTTCATTATAATCAACTCAAAATATCATAGGACAATAAATATTTGTATTAAAAAAAGTATCACACATTGTGATTTTAGAATATAAAGGAAACTTTTTTCATGAATATCCGACAAATAAAATTTTAATTATGGACGTTCTACTTCATAATGTCGATAAAGTGGATTTGAAAATTGATTTATATCAGGGAACATGTCCATAGTGAATATCAACATCACTATTAGGTATAAAATCTGGTAAATAATTATAAAATACATCATGAAATTATTATATTAATGGGACATCATTAATCACGAATAGTTCTCTTATTTTATCATCACAAGAAATTCCAATTTCATATACACAAGTAAACATTTTATCATAAGAATTATATTTTGTAAAAAATTTGAAGTAATTATTTTATAAAAAATGAAATTTATCTTCTAAAATTTACTAATTCATCTCTGAAATATATCATATCATGATAAAATAAAAACTAATCCATGATGTGAATAACATCAAATTTTATCACGGGTAAGTTGAAATGCTAGGTAGGGAAAAAATTACATTTATGATAAAAGTATGTTTTTATAAATTCTTGTATCCTTAATAAATTATATTTTTTTTAAAAATGTTTAGAAATGATTTCATGAGATGAAATTTTCAATTTACCGACAAATAGCATAGAAATCAAAGAATTTATTCCCAAAATCAAAAATGAATTTAATTTATTCTGAATGAATAAGTAATGAAACTTTTAGAACCTAAATTGATAAAACAATATCTTTATATGTATGTTTATATGTGTTCATCACACCATTCTTATTTTAGTCTCTCTATGTCCCATCATTTGGGATCATTATTGGATACAAAACTACATAATGACCCATATAATTACATTTTCAACACATTACTTCTATCTTATAACAATTGGTCTCGCAAAAACAATGATATTTTTATTTAAAATGGTGATATGTATGCCCGAAAAGACCAAATTTTATATACATAGATGATTTCAAAAGGCATTCATGACGGATCATTTTACCACAACTATCAAAAAATGATAACACTATTTTTTACCTTTAAAATTGAAGTGCACTGTGTTGCATTTGATGTCAATGAGGTATGTTGTTGTCAAGGAATGAATGGATGGATGTCAAGGAGTTTCAATATGTGAATGAAAAAGGATGTGATGGTGTTGGTGAGGAAAGGAGAATGGCCATGGTACTAAGATGCATGTCACTTAGGAGATTCACTAAGTGACATAGGATGTTGTGGTTGAAGCATTCTCTAAGTATATCAGATGATTGAAGAACTGATCTTAACGTTTCAATACTTGTATCAATATGATACTAAGTTACACCACTTGAAGAATGGATGATGATGGAGCATCATCATTATATCTGACGATTGTTGAACTGTTCTTAAAGTTCCAAGAACTTGTATCAACTGGATACAAAGTCACAAAATTGTTTGAAGACCATGCATTGTACTGACAATGCATGAGGAGATGAAGAAGATCCATCCACACTTTCTAAGTGGATGGAGTGAGATGAAGAAGTCCATCCACTATCACTTAGTGCATGTGAATCAGAAGATGTTCCAATTTGATGTCTGATTAGATCAAGAAAGTTAATTGAAGAATTTATGTGATTAAGGAGCTCGGTTGAAGATAAAGACTCTTCAAGAATTCCATTCCTAAGTGTTGAATAAATGTTGATGAGAATTGGAGGAATTCTAATGAAGAAGAAGAAATAAAGAAGAGGAAATGAAGAGGAAAAAGTGGCTCTTGGCATTTGGCATTTTATATTCATGTGGTTACTTTGTTGTTTAACAAAGTACTCCTTATATTCCTTTGCCAAAAAAAATTGGCCAGCCAAGGAGACCTTGAGGGTTCAACCCCAAGGCACATGTGGGCCTAAGGCGCCACGCCCAAGGGGGAACCCGTGGGGCAAACCCAAGGCGGCAGAGGCTACGCAGGGGTGTCACACCCGCGTGGCAGGGGCATAGAGGAGCGCGCCCGAGGGGATGGTGGGCGCCAGTGGCGCGCCCGAGTGGCAGGGGTGGGCACAAGAGCACGCCCGCTAAGAGAACTCGGTGCGGGGCGGCACCGAGAGGGGAGAAGTTCAACTGAGCGGCTCTCGGCAGTGCTTGGTTGATAATCCGTGAGAAAACCGGGCGAGGAATCGATGTGGGACACGATAATTTTACCGGGATCTAATCCTAGCCGTCCGAACCATCGCGCGCTTGATCTGCGCCGCACCATCCATCCGCGGCGAGATGATTTAATCACGGCCGTCCGCCTTCATTAAACGCACCATCTGACGGCTCTCCGCTCGTCTTCTTCCCCGCGCCATGCGAAGGACACCCGCGAGTTCCGTTCGAACCAGAGGCCATCTCGATGATGGTTTTTGAGATTCCGGACACCTCTGAAGAAGCCGAAGACACCAAGGAGTTCGTATGGATCTAACGAACACAACCATGCTTAAAAACGAGCTTGCATGCAACAAATGAGGATTTCGAAGTTCGGCCGAGGAAAGCAACGCTACCGAGGCCATGAAGAGTTTATACCTTTGCATGGATTGGAAGAGAAGAGGTCGTGCATGCGTTCTAAGTCGCATGCACGTAGAGAAAAATAAGGAAAGAACCTGCGGTGGAAAGTAAGGAGAAAAACGAGATTTTACAGAAAATTGAGATCCGAAAATCTCGGTGGTTCAAGATTTTTCTAACACGGATGAACCACCTATGCCTCACCTATAAAAAGAAGACCACAGGCGCTGGAGATGATTGCTGAAAAACTTGGAAGACCCGCGGAGTGCTCTGCCTCACGAAGACGAAGCCCCACGCACACTTGCGCGGTGAAGTCCCTTGCGCGCTGCTCCTTTGCGCGACAAGAAGAAGAGGTTGGGATACGCCAACTTGCGCGCCCCCTCTGTGCACCGCGGCCGCCTACGTGGTAAGAAATTGCGCGGCAGTGGCCACCCTAGGCCTTGCGCACCTTGCACCGGTTGCACCCGAGGCTTGCGCGACTGGTTGGCAGTGCACACTTGCGCGCTTGCATCAAGCCCTTGCGCGACAGTGTTGAAGGAGAGGGGATTCACACCCTTGCGCGACTCCTTGCACCCATTGGATTTGCGAGAAGAACCTACGGGCAGTAGATGTGCAAAGGAGGAGGCCGAGACCACACATTGGTGTGTGTGTGTGTGCACAAAAGAAATAACAAGTCCGAGACACCTTAGTTGTGTTCCAGAGAAGGAGGCTTTGTGCTTTGTGTGCACAAATAATAAAGGAAGGCCGAGGCATAGCTTGGGGTGTGAAAAAAGAGTGGAGGCCAAATATACACTCATTATGTGTGTGCAAATCAAAGAACATGTTGTGTGTGCAAAACAACAAAGTGGCCGAACCTAGTGTGTGCACTAAAAGTGTGTTCACCTAGAAGAAGAAGAAGAGGACTCACACAACGTATAACACACATTTATGTGTGTAATCAAAAGGAATTAAACGTGTGAAGGAAAAGAAGAAAAGGTGTGTGCTTAAAGTGAATACACCCTTTGAGGGTTTATTGCACAAAGAGGAGAAAGAGGAGAGTGCAGGCATGCATGCATGCACATGCACACGTGAACAAAGACAAATCTGGTTGTGTGCATTTGAGTTGTCCAAGACATGAAGATCTTGAAGAGATTTGAGGAGCCATGCTATCAGGGCATGGGGTCGTAGAGTTGCCATGCACTCAGTGCATGAAGTTGTGATGAAGTGAGACTAGACCAGACTGAAGTTAAAGATATCAGTTGTCTGAGTATTCAGTAGTTGAAGAGAGAAGCCAGGTCATCCTTAGAAGAAGGTGATAAATCCTGAGCAAGACGAGAAGACCTGTTCATCACAAGTGAGCAGAGGTACAGAGCAAGGCCAGTAGCCATTATCCCAGGCTGCTGAAGATACTTGAAGAACTTAAAGTGAAGAAGAGCTACTCGTGTGACTCGAGGAGCCAGGAGAAGCCCCCTGTGAGACTCAGGGTGAAAGAAGTCTTCAGTGGGATTCTGGAGCAGGCCAGTGGGACTCTGGTAACACTGTGGGACGCAGTATAAAGACCCTCTAGTGGGACTCAGGAGAGATACAGTGGGACTCTGTATCGACCATTTTAATTATAACAAGTTATAATGGAGAAACCATGTTGGGGCGTATAACCAACATGGAAAGGACGTAGGCCTTTGGTGCCGAACCTTGTAAATCCTTGTGTCCAGTGCCTTTACATTTACTGCATCAGTCGATGAAAGGTGAGAGATACAAGAAGAGTGGATCGAGGCTTTAACCAGCCATAGAGGTTTAATTGATAAGAATCAATTAGTAAAAAGTTTTAAGGGATCACTGATTCACCCCCTCCCCCTCTCAGTGATTCACACTGATCTGGGCACTTCAAAAAAAATTCAATGTATTATTCCATTTTTTTCATCAGGGATATCATTTTGTAAATATTTTTCAAGATTATGAGGACAACATAAACATCTATTTATATGTCCAAATCACAATAAACATGTTTCTAATAACATGAATATTTTTTATTTTTCAAATCTATTTGGAATATTGGATTAAAACCTAAGTGAAACTTATTAAATTTATTTTCAAAATCTCGACTATAATATTTCACATAACATGTTAAGAAGATGAATTATTATTAACATGTGGAAAATTAATCTCACATCTTTTACATTAATTCCATGAATTTATTTTATATACAATGTTGAAAACCCATTGTAAAATAATTCCCATGGGAATGATTTCTAAATTTCTCCTTCCCATAGCGTCAATGTCTTCTATTTATCATCAATTCTAAACCATTGACCACTATTTACCAGCTTCAACTTAAAAATTATTCATATAGGGATTTAACTATTAATGATAAAAAAAAACATAGACATAATTTAGAATTTTCAGATAATTAATCCATCCCTAAACAATCACCCAATAAGAAAATCCATTGAATGCTATTTGTTTCCATGTCATAAGATGGTCCATTTTTTAAATTGTCTATTATGGTAGATTTGGGTTCATTAAATCATGGAGTTATGAATTATTTATAGAATATTTGAACTAATACAGTATTGAGGAACTATTTATTTTATTTTCAAAAACTTTTCTGTTACTGTTTAGGAAGGATACCATTTTTTGGTTCCTTCCTACACCAGTCCCCTAGTTTTTACTGTGGAAACACATTTTAAAATGTCTCATTTTACATTAGACAACCTAGTAATAATAAACTTCTATATAAAATGTACAATAAAATATAATATCATAATTTTATTTACATATGATATAATAACCAGTAAAAATATCAATACCTTTTGTTGAATACCAAAAATAAGTACACATATGTAATTGAAATATAAATAATATTATTGTGGGAAGAATTCATTTCTTAAATTTTTATTTACCATTTATCACTATAGTTTTATTAAATTACTTAATCATCATTACAAAAATAAATATTAGACCATTGAGTGGATAATACCTCCCAAAATCTATTTTTCTATAGTACAGAACATATAAAATAAAGAAAAATTTCCATTCATGAAATTAATTAATACAATTTAGTCGTTACTTCATAGATGTCCTTACTCATCTATAAAAAAAATTGAAAACCATTCAAAAGTAAGAAACCATCATAAAAAAACATTAAGGGATCGATACAATTATATAAAGAAATGCATTAATCCATGAATACTCTTAAAAAGTTTTCCTTTTCAAAATAACTATTAGGCTCAAAATATAAAATTTCATACCAATGAAATAAAATTACCTTCCAAAAATATTTTTCATATAAAATCATATGATATTTTAATCGAAATAAAAAAAATCAAAATATTTTCATTGGAATCATGAATTACACTATAACATTTATAAATGTAATTATTGTGAAGTGGAATATAGTTCCCATTAAATAATATATCATTAGACTACCTTGGTAAATCATATGATTTGTTTGAAAACCATTGGAAACAAGAGATGAATCATATAGATAAATTTAGAAAAAATTTTCAAATCACTCATACAATCACCCATAAAATGGACTTACCTACCAGGTAAATTCCAATAATCTCATCAAAAATAATATATTGTTAACATAATAATTTTACACAATGAATTTAATTGTATATAATTCTCAACAAAAATATAACCATTCAACATGATCTATTTCAATATCACACATACTCATAAAAATAACTAATGAAAAATAACATATTCTAAATGCCTGATTATGTGAAATTCCATTATCATCTACTTAATAATATTCCTGACACCCAAAAGAAAACATTTTAAGAAATTAAATATTCATTACATTTAAATCCCTTTTTCAAAAAACTATAAGAATGAGAATTTTTTTATTTGAATAAAATATTAGTTTATATAATTTAATAATATCATAAAATACTAATTACGGTTTCTAGAAAAAACATTGACTCAATATACATTAAAATTAATCATTCCTTTTTTCAATTTTAGAAAATTACTATATATACTATACGTAAAATGTTTTTATTTGGAAACCATTGAAAAAATTAAAAAGTGACATAAAATTTACCTTATAAATAATTTTTTTCTATAAAAATTCATCTACAAAATTATCCCAATAATATGGAAACAAAAAATTATATTTAGAAGAAAAACATTTAAAAATTTAAAATGATGTATTTAAGGTAAAAAACCTTATACATCTATTCTCAATTAACAATTACATTTATTATATTAATATATAATTAAATAACGATAATTATGTACATTATTAATAAATTTTTCTTTTTTATTGTTCTGTTAATTTTTTATTAATTTTATACATATAATCACTTAATTGATATTCTTCGCATTAGATTTTTTAATAATATTCTACACACATATAAAAAATAGAATTTTTAAGTTGAGTATGGTAAAATTGGTATTTATTCTATCATTCTATAGTTATAATAATGAAATAAATATATCATTTATAAATTTATTATTGTTTTAATATCAATCATGAACTAAGTTTAATGAAAATAAAATATGATAAAATCATTAAGATGAAATGTGGTGTGAACGCATGACTAATATATTCATTTGTATAGAGGAGGGAATGAAGTTCACAAAATTTTATCTAAAAAATTTATAATTATTTAATCAATATAATATTTATTATTTGTATAAACTTTTATATTGTGTCTGTTAGATACGATTAGGAAGAATGAATCACAATTCATCATGGATTGTGTAATTCCCACATATGTAGAATTGTCGTTACAATTTTTCAATGAATGGAATGGTAATCCTCAATATGAAATAGTATCATTATATAATACTATATTATTTAATATTATGATATATAAAAATTAAATACAAAATTATAAAAAACCGTGGTTAAATGTGACAAAAAATGAATTACATCTATTTTTGAGGTGGTAGATCACCAAACACATGAACAATGGTTTCATTTTCCATTTTATGGAAGTGGGAGAATTTAATGGTAATTATATTAACATAACAATATATATTAATATAGAAGATAATTTCTTTTTTAACTCATAAATTTTTAAAAATATGTAATGGAGGTAGAGGATGAAATAAAATTAAAAAACATGGTTAAAATAATACATATTCGTTGGTAAAGCTATTTTGTTTTATACAAAATTTATTTCTAGGATGGTTATCCAATCAAACTGTGTAATATAAAAAATATGATTATATTTATTTATGGAATCTATGTAGTTAATATACAATACAAAATGGTATATAATTGTGTATATGAGAGTATAGGTGGCGCCCACTTATTACAGGAAAGGGGGACCACACTGGTTTTTTATGGTAAATAATGTATATTAATGTCCCAAAAAACAATTGCTCACAAATAAACCATGTTATAATATTAGAAGATAAAGGAAAATAATATTTCCATCTAATATAATTTATTAATTTTCAAAGGTTATTTTTACTACTATCACTTATGTTTAAGCCACAATAAATATGTTTTAACATTATTATTGGGAACACATTGTTAATTTTTTTACAATTAAAAATTAATAAGTAAATATGAATATATTACATAATATTAAATAAAATTATTACAAAAATTTCTTAACTTTTTTAAATTTCAATTCAAAATAATTTCCAGAATTTATTTTCAAATTAAATAGGTAAATGGGGATGACAAACATGTTTATATAATAAATATAATTTTATGTATAAAAACGTTTTTATACAAAATTATATTATACAATTAATTCAAAACACAATTGGATTATTGATAATATAATTGAACAAATTTTTTATTTAATTCATTTTCAAACATAATCTAACTATTCAATTTGTTGATAAAAAAATATAGTGTTTAATAAACCTCAATATTTTTCATTATTCATTGAATAATTTATATTTTGGAAAACTCATAAAACTTCATCCTTAAGTAATATGAAATGTCAAATTAAAAGATTAAATTATTTCTTCCAAGTTATTAAAATATAATTTATACATAATCTTTTTCAATAAAAACTTATAATACATGAAAACCTAATTACATAAGAAAAAATAATGTTTTGTTTGGACTGAAAAATTAGCCAAAAAACTATTATGAATATAACTTTATAAAATATAATTAATTAATATTAATATAAAATTAATATAATTTAAAATAATATTTATTGTTTTGAGAAAGTATTAAATTTAAAATATTTTCATTTCAATGAAGTATCATCTATATAATTCTTTTCATAACTCAAATATTTTGCTTTTTTTGTTCAATATTGATTGTAAATAGACAATGTATTTCAATGATGTATTTTCATATATTTGAAATAGAGATAGTTTTGTGAAAGGATATATAAGAAAACATATATGTTATATTTTACAACCTTGTAAACGTATTTTTATAATTTGATTAATCAAACCAAAGGATTTGCAGTGAAAATGGTGTTTAAGGTATGTAAGTGATGAATAAATCTACAATGAATGTGTCCATATATTATGAATATCATCGAAAAATAATTACGTCTATAAAATAACATAACAACCCAATCTATATACAATAATAAATTTATATATTATAGAGAAGGTCTATTTTTTAATGTACTAAATTGGAACAAGGAAAATCCAAGGATAAGATTTAGATTATGATGAAATGGATACAATAGATTACCCTCATATATATGAGGTGGATGTTTAGTTTCTTATGTGTTGAGGAGAAACCTAATACATGTTGTTACAATTAATTATGTGGAACCAATAATCTATTCTCTGATATTCTTTTTAATATATATTAGATAAAGGTATTAAAACACAAACACTAGTTTGGATTAAACTAGAAAATATAATTTTTTTAATTTTATATATAATTTAATTAAAATTATTATCATATGACCACGCTAAATTGGTTATTGAATTTCTATATTTTATTAAATAAATGTAAATAATAATTAATGTTTTATAAATTCTGAGGGAACAAGGAAGTGATTCATTAGAGTGTATTCTACATACATTTAATGTCATTTCAATTTGAAATTTATTTTATGTGTGTCAGTTTATTTCAAATATTTTGCATAAATTTTTAAGAAAATTTGAACCATTGGGGGTGTGTTGAGTTTAATTTTTAATCAAGAGTAATTTTACTTGTGATTTATATTCATTACACATTTGGATACATAAAATTTGAAATAATAAATAATCTCGTTGAATGAATTGAGGTAATAGATGAGAGAATAATATAATTTAGCTTTATCAAATCAAATTATGTTCTAATTATTTTTAAAACATAATAAAGAATGATTATTTTATTATGAAATTGAAAAACATAATAGGGTTGATATAAAAATGTATTAAAGTAATATAAACTAGATAATAATGATATATTTTGATCTAACAAGTTATTTCTAGGGATTAATTTTAATTAGATGTGTTCATGAATAAGAAAAACAAAAATAAGAATAATAAAACTACCTGATAGTTTTATTACATAAAAAACACACATTCCCTTTATAATGGAATTAGTCTTGTTTTATTTCTTCTTTATGGGATTTAATAAATCCAAATTATTCATACTCATCAAATATGTTTAAAATTATTATGTTATGGAATAAAAAATAGTTTATTATCATAGATATTGATGGATTTAGATTGGGAGGTTAATATTGTACTAATTCAAATAAGAGGAATATAAATTATATTATTATTTAAGGTTTTATATCAAGTTATTATAAAGTGATTTAGTCGATAAATAACCTATGAAAATATGATTTTAGAATGTGAATACTATTTGAAATGTAATTATATTATTCCTTTTAAATTTAATATTTGTCAACCCTTGGCTCACATTTATTTGAAAATGATATTATAATGCACATATTTCATAAGATATATTAATTATGGATATGAAATCATTAATTTTGTAGGCGTGGGGTTAAAAATTCATTGTTTCATGTATTTTTTATTAATGTGGTGCATTTTTGTCTTTATTATATTTTTATCTTCATTATAAAAAATCACAAAATTAATCAACCATCATGATTTCATGTGATTATTTTTATATATTTTATTACATTATATTATTTAATATTAAAGTGAATTATTATAAACATTCGGTGAATGTGTTTTATTTTTTAAACATATTTAGGTATATATGATACAATAAAGACATATTTCAGATTAAACAAAAGTGTGTGTCCTTTATAAGAATTACTATATGGGGTTTAAACAATGTTTTACCACCAATTTACACTCATTATAGTTCATTTGATGGTGTTATTTATATATCATTATCTCATGTTATACCACTAATAGTTGGCTACTCACAAAAGTACTTATGAATAACAACTATATAGTAAAATGAGTTTCTAACATAAAAACAACTGGAAGCTACATATTCTTTAGAACAACAAAAGTAATATAGAAACATAAAAAACATACACATTACCTCTAATTCACCGAGTAATGAAATACTCTAATTTGGGATTATGTAATAACTTAGGTATTATTTTTGGGAGACTCAACATTGTCTTACAGACAATTCTCACATTACACTAATCGATAATAAAGAGATGATCCTTAAGAAGTTTTTTTGGTCAAATACTATATTATATAAAAAACCCATGTCATTTGAGCCTCTTTTATATATCACATTGAATAAAATGAATAATTTTTCCATTAACATATATTATGTTTATAATATAATATGATTTAACACATTAAGAACCAATGATGTAGATTTCATAATTAACTAATCATCGCATTCATCGTAGATTAAAGAATGGAGTAGATAACTGAGGGAGAGACATTGAAATTTCTTATGACCCATCGGACCGGCATGCATATCTCCCGGGGATGAAAACAAATCCCTTATAAATATTTCATAATAAAATAATGAAATATCTAACAAAAATATCTATGGAAAAACAACTTGTAGATATGTTCATAATAAGGAGACACTGATACATAATTTAAATCATAATATAAAAATATTATGAATGGTCATATGAGGTGGTATTGACTCATTCAACCATTTCTAGATGAAATCATAACACAAATTTAATCCAAATTTAAATATGTAAGAAGTGGGGGGAAACTATGTCAATGTGGCATTGACCATATGGAATGGAGATAAAGAACATAAAAAATGATCATTATCGGCACTTTCAGTTAAAAATAATAATGAAAACATGTAATGTAGATGACTAAACATGTGATCTATAGGATCAAGAAAAACATCATCTTGTTACTACTTCATTCTCATTCTCACTATTTATTTCAAAATATTTATTTTATTATTACTCAAATTTTTAATATTTATATATATAATTTTATCTTATTTATTTATTATATTATTATTAAAATTAATTTCTATGTTCATAATTATTATATTCAAAGGTAAATAATTTTCTATAATTTTTGTTTGTATTTGATCATATATCTGATTAATTGAGGTAGATAATTTTAATAAAAATATATATTTATCATTGTATGCTTGTCTATGATTAATGTGATTGTAGGGGTTTGATATCTAACACTCTAAATAATTATCATCTTTTACAATTATTAATATTTATTGGAAGATAATATCAAAAGTTATAGTTGTTGGTAGAAGAAAAATAAATAATAATTATAACTCGATTATCTTTAATGAGATAATGAAGCCAATCCTATGGAATACTATATTTACAATAGTAATTCCTATGAAATTAATCAAGTTGAATATTTATTTGGATTCATTAATTTTTCAAAAATAAATTCAATGAAGTAGGTATTTTTGTGTTAGTTAATTGGATTTACATCACTTGAGTGGATACCACACTCCTTGATTCTAAATATTTTGTATTCTAATCCATTACGGCACATTTCTAAGTTCCGTAATATCTATATTTTTTGTTTTATAATTCTCGTACAGTAAGATTATTTATGCCTCATGACACTCAAAAAAACTAATAGTTGATATACAAATTTTCCCAGTGGTGATGACCATGTACATAGTAGTTAAGTTCTTCATTTACATATAGAACTTTTAGAAGAGTAAATCATATGAAGAAATTCACATAGTGAAATTAAAAATATAGATATTCTAAAGGATCGTGACTAATGAACTTCATAATTTTTTTTCCAATAAAAATGAACAAACATGTGTTGTTTCATGTAATTTGATTAAATAAATATTTATAAATCCATCATAATTATGATATAATATTAATGAGTTCCATGTCATAGTGATGACATCATTCAAGTACATATATTTGGAAAATGAATCCAAATAAATTATATCTTATTTAATTCAGGATGAGTATAAATAAATAATTTACATATCTACTTTATTAATATAATTTTATAGGATGTTAGAGAAAACAAATGCTATGATTTTTAAGGAAATTTCAGACATAGTTCATTGACGTAATTATAAAATATGTAGAATATTTTTTATCCCCAACAACAAAACATTCATTATTAATGTAATAAATACTATAAAAATAAATTATATGCACATAATTATAAACAACATATTTATATATAAATATGTATGGTTGATATAGATTGTTTATTGTTCTGTCTGAATAATTTTACACTCTATAGAATAAAACCCTTAATATTCATAAAATAAATTGATATAAAATACTGATTTTTATATTTGTTTTACATATAATTTTATGATTAGTGGAATGATGTTTATATGTGTCATTCATTATAATTAGATAAAAATTTTATAGAACATTACCATAAAAAATTATCTTATTTAATTTCATTAACAAAATGTTGTATCATTTTAAGTAACCATTTAGAAAAAATCATAATAATTTAAAAAAATGAGTAGTTTGTAAAATAAATAAATTTTTTAAAAATAACATGTAATTGGTGTGTGTTTGTGTGTGTGTGTTTTTGTTTACAAAAAATATTTTCATATAATATTTATTGACTATATAGTATATGAACAAAAAATATTTATTACATTTCATTGTAATTAAAATTCATGTAATGGATTGTTTTTTAACTCAATTAATGAAAAGGTTTTATATATAAAAATTTACATTCTAATATGTAAATTATTAAATGTGTGTATTTTTTAAAAAATTAATTTATATCAAAATTAAATAAGAAATATATCAAATAATTTATAAAATGATATTTTATTATAATGCTTAATTACAATATTGAATGAATATCTTTAATGAGAGGTATTTTAAAAGGTTTATCTTTTTAAACATTTAATTATTCTAATTACTCATCATCTAATATTAAATAATAAATTTCTTATATAATTTATGAAACTATACTATTATTGATATATATTTTTGGATTACTTTCATAATTAAAAATATTGACAAATGTTTGGGTGAATGTGAGAAATATACACTTTTCATGGTTTTATGATTTAAATTTTTATATTTTTTCATGTATTCGTATTATAAGTATTTATTATTATAGTTTCATAAAAAATTGAATAAAAATATTATGGGATTCATTTATTGTAAATAATTTATTTATTGAGGAAATTTTGTATTAAAATTTTATTAATATTATTTCATATGAGTAAACATTTAATATTGTTCGATGTTTGGGGAATGGAATATTGGAAACTGTTATAGATAGAGGCACACTAACTGTGGTAGTGTCAATGATTTTTCACTTTCAATATCAAAATAAAATGATATATAAATAAGATTTCAATACTATAGGGATTTTTCCAATCAAATTGATAATTAAACATCACATTAAATATTAAATATTAAAAGTGATTCAATTTTTGTTAATTCTTGCATCTACACTCAATAATACAGCTACCCAGACCAAAAACATATATTACAACATGATTCCTGACATAATCCTCTCATATAAACATTAAAAAATTATGGTGGTCTAGTGTATTTGTAAAATTATAAATACAAATACCCCATCGTATTCATAATGTAAATATATTTCATGAAAAATGAATATATTTCGACTCACTCATATAGTTATTATGAAAATTCATTTCACATCCTATGGATAATAAATAAGAAAAATGGTGATCTAAAAAACCACTAATGGTAATAAATATAGAAATAAATAAATAACACGAGAGTCAATATTCATAACATGATACCATAACAATAATTATATTATGAATGGAAACATGGAATAAAATAAAATCATGGATTTAAAAATATGTTCTAGAACCATAGAATAGATCTTTTAATCATATTAAATGTATCATTATCCATCCAATAATCATATGTAATTTATTATTCAATTACTATCATCATAATTCCGGGATTTCACATGATTGAATCATTGTATTGAACATATTTCAAAATGTACCACAATTATATTCTAAATATTTCTTTATAGGCCTCCATTTTATATGTATGATTACTTCCTGTGACATCACAGATTATGGTGATTACTTCATAATTCCATACATATATTTTGTTAAGACATTAAGTTTACCCAATTAATTGGATGGATTTAATAGACATAACCAATAATAATTAGGCTAACCACCATCCTATTATTTATAATCATATGTGTTCCTCATAATTATAGGAATCATATAAGAATAATAAGAACCATTTAACCCAATTTTTTGAAATGGGCATCACAATAATTTCATAAGACATTACATAAATGTATATGATATAGATTTGGAATGTAATAAAAAAACAAATCATTTTTATCATTCCTAATTTCCATGAAAACATTAGTATTTAATAAGGATTTTTAATTTGAAAATATCATATGAAAAAATGGTGAACAACGAATGAAAATGAACCTCTTAGAAAAATCATTATGAAATCTGAAATTTTTATTTTTAATTATAGAAAAGGAATATGATTTTACATAGAACCAAATTTTAATAATAATTGTTTTTCAAGATTATTTTTGAAAACCATTTATGGTTATAACATTCGATGGAGTGAAAATTTACAAGATTACTGACATAGGGGTGTTTCATTGAAAATCAATTTTATCAAATATTAGTAATTTTTGTAAGAAAATAAGAACCTAAATGACCCCATTAATTAAAAATGTATTCAACATGTTAAATATGAAATAGAAAAATATGATCATGTTCAAGAGGAAAATAAAAATAATTTGGAATTATATAATGTAAAATTAAAAGAAATATGTAAAAAGAAAGTTGTGAATATGTTATGGATGTTAACATTAACTTTTAAAAAATGTTCATTCAAATAAGACATCATTAAATAAGGTAAAAAATAAATTAGTTTAAAATAATAGATGTTTAAAATTATTTTAAATTTAAATAATACATAAAAAGTATTATAATTAAAAGGAATAACATTGGGGGGGGAATGTGAAAAAATTGTAACGATGGGAAACTGTTAATTAAATAGATGTGAATTATTTATAAATAATTCAATTTTATAAATTTTATAAAACATACTAGTGTGGTATATTTTATTAAAAATATGATCTCTTAATATATAACTAAGGAATACGATATAAAATACGAACATCATGGAAAACAATTATAAACATGGAAACTATATTGAGTTATAAAATACCATTACAACAATAGTAGTTTTTTATTTAAAATTTATAAAGATATTTAAAACCATATGGTATTATAGATAACATCTATTAAATCTTATATTATCCAAAATTAATATTTCATGATGCATATAATATATATAAATAATAAATCAGTGAATAATAATGAAATATATCTCAATATAGTGGCATTTTGATGATAAAACCTATGAAAAAAAATAAATACAAACCCTTTCAAAATTTTATTATTGATTTGAAAGTTTAAATTAAATTAATTAGTACAGTAAATGATACTAAATCATCTATTATAATTATATACAACATTTTACATAAATTAGGTCCATTAAAGAACTTGTGTATCAATAAAATATTTTTTGAGAAGAACCCCTTATTAGTCGCTGAATGTATTAAAATACCATTATTAATATACTATTTAATTAAATTAGATTAATTATACCTATACTATTGAAATTTATTCCAAAATATTGGATTTTCCAAATTCCATTTATTATATATTTTTGTTTATTTTCTATATAGTTTCTAATTATGTTGGTTATTAGTATTGTTCAGTGAATTCACATGAAACAATTTGTACTTTATGACTATGGTAAAGTTTTTTGTATTATAACATGATGGTAATTTTGGAGGATTATCAAACTTTTTATACCATTAGATTAAATATTATACACATTTAAAATAATATGCGAAATTTTTTTAAATTAATATATATGCCTTTTTTGTCCATTTTAGATGGTTAATTTTACTGTAACAATTTTATTATTATTATTACATTTATAATGTTATATATTATCATTAATAATATTAATTGTTTCAGAATATAATTTTTATATTCTAAATAAATTTTATTTTAAGGCATGTTTGGTGGTCATAAAAAAACATGCCATTAACGGATGTGGTTGTCCATGCCCATAAATAAAGAAACATTAATTTTTTCAATGAATGAGATAACTACAAGTTGATAGTAAGTGATCGTTTATAATAATAGATAAATTATATATAAAATATTTATTCATTAGTACCATCATCGAGACATACCATGAGAGGTGGTGAAAAAACCATAAGGTACTCTTTTCAGAGGCGAAAAACGGCCCACACCAACTAATAATTAATGATTTATTTTATTCTAGAAGGTAGACAATAAATAATGTTAAAACCCATAGAATTATCTAGGTGATCACTATGAGGTGGTTAAATTGGAGATATTTTTCTTATTTGTTTTTTATTTTTATTAATAACCTTCAACTCTTGTAAAATATTGGAAACATTATTGAACAAAATATCAAAAGCACAACAAAATAGGATTATGAGTTTACAAAAATTTCTAATAAAAAAGAGAGTTTAGTCTATGAAACGACATAGATATAGTCCAACACCACACCATAAACTATATTAGAAATAATTTACATTGTTTAAAAAAGTACGATGTATCTGTTCACATGCATTGAACTATGATCAATACAATAGTGCATGCACTTATCAAGTATAAATTATTTAAATTGGATATCTTAACATGTTTAGAAAATGTGTCAAAATAGATATAAATATTGTCATTGTGTTTCTTATTCAAACATGAATATTTTATTTCAAACCCTCCTTCTCACTTTTATACCCACTAGCTGTTACAAACTTCTTCTTTAGACTCTGTAAAAAATTATTCCTCATCACTCTATCTGATTACTATATTTGTTTTACCTATAAATGTATTTGTCTATTTGAGAAATGTCCCATCTATATTATCTATAGAAAACTGGATCCCTAGAGTTTTCTTCTTAATAGTGAATCAAGATTATATTTGTAATGTTTTTTAGAGGATATCTTTATTATGGATTCATCTAGAATGTTTTTTAGAAATGATTTTATGTAATGTTCTTATTGTTCACAATGATCAAAACATTATTGTTTGCTGAAAACATATTCTCCAACACAAATAATATATTCCAGGGATATAAATTAACTTCTCAATAAATTATTGACTCTAGGCTTTTTAATTGAGTTCATTCAATTTACACGTATGATACCAATTGTATACTACTTCTTCTTCTTTTTACACATGAATACTTGCTGCACTTTACTCTCACTTGCACCATTTATATAGGTTCACTGAAAATAAAAAATTTGGGAACACTAATTAACTTTCTCACCTCAATTAAAATAATAAAATTCAAAACTCTCACTCAAATAATTCATAATTTAAGACATTAAATGATCAATAAAAATTATTTAAAACTGTCCATGGACCATGATTTTCGGACATGATTTTTTGAAAAATAAAAGAGATGCTCAGAATATTCACATTTTGATATCATTAATTTTCTTTAAACATATTCATCTATATGAAAGAACTTTTTATGAAAATAATTACTCTTAACTAAATATTTTCTTATCTATCCAAAAAAATGAGTCTGAAAACAAACATGATCTAATCTGTCTTTTAGAACCTCATAATCTTATTCAAATTATCTCTAAAACTAAAAGATTATATAGTAATATTCTCTCAGAATGTCTATCTATAAAGCTCATATGATTCCCATTTTTATATTTTCAGTAATATTAAAAAAATAAACCTATTAATTATCTAAAAACTAGTTTATTTTCACATGATGAAAACTCCAAAACATTCACAAAAATCACAACATCAAGGAAGTAGTAATGCTTTTGTCTAATCTCTGTATTGTCTTCTATCTGGAACTATCTATAAATTTTTCTTTTAGGAAACCACAATTTTAAATTATTTCTGGAAAACATATAGATAGAACATTTTACATACCAGTGTTTTTATCCTTTTAGACAATAAAATTATAATTCCATAAACTATTAATAATTTATAATGTGGGAAACATTCATAACAGCAATGCATCAACTGATTCTTCCTCTACAAAATACTTTCCAAAAAACTACATCTAGAAAACTACATAGAGATTGTTTTTTATCTATGAACTTCCACAAAACCTATTAATAAAAACCATGAATCCTGAGTTTTTACATAATTTTAATAATTTTGATATTTTATTGGAATAATCTAATATAATATCACATATTGCATCTAATAATATCTTTCTATAATGGTATATCTGTAAACCAATTCATGATAAAAGAATCAAAATAAAAACAACAGTCAAAATTTGTTTTGAAATCATTTCCATATCTTCTTCATATGACTTTTTGGGATTCAAACTCTCTCTTTGTTCATTAGAATTAAAATTTTATTTGATTTTCCTAAAATGATACAAAATATAATTCATCTATAATACTTCATTCAAAAAATTATATCATCCACCATTTTTCTAATAATATCGCCCATTTTTTCAAATAAAGGTCATAAAAAATGAATCTTTGTAAAATAAAAAATGAATCACTAATGAAAACCTTCTAAGCGTTTATGAGTAAATGTAATCTGGGAGACAATAATCTTTAAACAAATAAAACATGATATCCATAGTCATTGATTTGATTAACTTTTTTCATATCAAACTCTTCTATATAATGGTTGTCTTCAAAAATTTATACCATTTTCACATAATGATGCAAGAATAGTGATGTTGTCATCAACATAAAAAGCTATTAAAAAGTTCAAAACGTGATGAAATCATAGATTACCCATTTTATGAAAACCGCTTAAAAAAATTCTTTCCATAAAAATCATAGCACATACCAATGAATATATTTATGAAACATCATTTTTTCTCCCCCTTGAAATCTCTATCCAAAAACAATGAGAGATAAGGGATGAAACATATAACTCAACAATGGAGAGAAAGTAGTTGTACACTGATGTTCAACATCAGTTTGTAAAATGTTTTATTCAGAAATGGGTTTTAAATATATCACACGCGTGTTCCATTATAAAAATTCATTTCTTATTTAGTTGATTCTTCATGAAATTTTATTTTATTATTTTATATTTTACATCATTATATTTGAATGATAATGATGAAATGGGGATTCAAGAAGATATTAAGAACTTCTATTATCAAAAACCACGAGAGGGTGTAATATCACTTCAACTAAAAAATCTTCCTATTGAGATATCATTCACATTAGTTTTGTTACATCATGAGTGATAGAAATGTATTGTTATTCATCTATACTAAGTGTTATATATTATTGCTTTTCTATACTCCCTGTCACATAGTTTTACCCTAGAATTAAAGGTCTACAAGAGGATTATTTTTTTTCATTAAGACATCCTACCCAAGAAATATTTATATAAGCAAATTGATCAACCTTTCATGTAATATCATTTTTCATACTTCAATGTATTCTAACTTTTATATATTTATGAATTATATTACATTAAGTGAAATTTTATTATTTTTTATCACTATAAAATCATAAAAATAATGTAAAAGTATATACAATATTTCACTTTGAAGATGTCAGATATAAAATACATTCAACAAAATTTTTAAACTTATTTGGATCTAGTTCAGTAAATTTTAATTCATTATACTTCATGGTTCCCATGAAAATTGGTTTGGTAGCATGATTTTATTCATTCATTCCAAGATTCATAAGATGTTCACTGGAAAACATAGGTTTAAATTGAAAATTATACATCATATTTTGTGAGATTTGTAATACATAAAATTATTTCAATTCATCCAAAATAGACATGTAAGAACACATCAACATCTATAAATAAATACATTAAAAAATTATTCACCATTCATAAAATTTTCTATCATAAAATATCTATATCACAATGTGGGAATCATCTTTAATTTTATTGATGTAGATATCAGTAACAACACTTCCCTTCATAAAGATCATCTTCCTTATGAATCTATTCTGTTTATAATTCCAATATCATGGAGCATTCTACAACCCACAAAAAATTGTGATCCACTTACAATCATAGATTTTATATTTTTCAATCATGAACCCACATAGATTCTAATATACACTTCTTATCATATTGTCCATTAATAAGTGATGACTTTATATTCATCTGAAATAATTATTGACCACTTAGTATAGAAATGGAATAAAATTTATGAAAATTAATTCCTACTAGAGAAAAATAATCATAAAATAAATTTCTTCAAATTTTTCATAACAATTATAAACAATTCATGATTTCTTTCGTATCATGTCCCCATTATCATTCAAATTATTTTAGGACATCAACTTTTTACCAATAACATTTTTCAATTTTGGTACGGGTACAAGACCCCTGTTATCATTTTTACAAATTTAATGTTAAACATTAAACATTGAATCAATAAACACATCTTTAAAAAATTCATAAAGTACATCTTTTCAATATTTTTTTGAGTATTTTGAATTAATAGATTCTGTCCATTATTTTTTTCATGTGTGAACATGTTTTTTACAATCTCAATGTTGTTTTAGGATTCCACCGACCCACACTCAATAGTATGATTTTTATGAATTTATTCCTCATCAATAAAAACATTTTTATTCAGAATCCAATTTTTTTGAAGAATTTCCATTTTTATAAATTTTCATACATTGTATAAAATAAATATTCTCATTTTTTCTTCTATATTCTGTACATGTTTTTATAAAAATTTACATACTAAATTTTAAATAACTATAAAATATGATGAATAAAATATCTTAAATGTTTCATAATTAAAATAACTATATCCTCTAAAAGTGAGAGTGTGCCTATGAAAGATTACATCAAAACCAATATGGTCAACTTTTCCATGATTTCCCCATTTGACTTTAATGAGAAGGTACATCAAAAAACCCTTAGGTCTTTAAAATTAGATTGTCAATATAATTAACTTTTTATAGATCCATGTCATAATTTTTTATGTACAAACAAACTTTTTGCATATACTTTGGGATTATCATTGACTACCTTTAATAATTATGATATGTATAGAACTCTATAACTATTATATGTCCTGTAACAAGAAAAGGTCTCTATATTTTTCAATAAAACAATTTTTTCTATAGTGTTCTTGATGAACTAGAGTCCCTGATATTGTTGTGCTTTTGTAGATAATAATTGAACTCCATAATTTGTGATTTTAATAGTTTTTTGTTTAAAACCTCTTCGAAAAAACTTCCTCGTTCATTTTTATAACTTTTCTTTAATCTATTAATCATTTTCAAGGATTATAATTTTTTTTCAAAAACATAATTAATTTTATAATATAATATAATCTATTACATTAATAAATAACATATCATTATTTTTATAATTTTTATTCGTTATCCCAAAAATACCAGAAATATATAAAACTAATGGATGAGTTGAATGAATATCTGCATTTTTATGAACATAATTTTCAATAATCTATTTCTGGAAAAAGGAGTAAGCCCAATCAATTATTCATATTATATCTCAAATAAAAAATAAAATGTTATCTTATTATTATATTTCTTATATTCTTCATACACATATATCCCAATATTTTACACCATAAATAATTTTCTACCACCATTACTTGGTAGCACAATTTTTTTACATTTATATCATAAATAATGTTCTCATTTATTCTTTGGACTCTCATAACAACATATCCATATTATAATATCATTACCGAAAAACTATCTTTTCTAAAAACCATTACTTTATAATCATAGTGTTCTGAAAAACTTGATATTTTTTATCACATTATTAATAATTCTATATTTGTAGTTCAATTTTTCTTACCCAATTATAGAAGATCCAACATCATCGATTGTGAGTGACTCGGATTTTTCAAATGTGAATATCCCTTCTTTAAAATATTTTACATTTAAAAATAGCTTCATATCTATTTTCGTATCTGAAGAGATCCCAATATCCAAAATCTATATTTGTTCTCCTATAGTAGAATTGAGATTAATTCCAACAACTAGTGTTTTTTTTATCCATTATCTTCCATCAAATTTGGATTTTTGGAATTTTTATATAGAAATATTTATAATAGAAATTACGATTAAATCCTTCAGCATGGATTCCAGGATGTTCAAAAAAATACAAAAAAAAATTATTACGGTTGGAATCAAATTTAACATTCCGCCCAAACATTCTCATGTTACCATCACTGATTAGGATTACTCCCCACAAAAATGTTCCTTCCAAAATCTATTTGTATTATCGTAGTGGTTTTTTTTTAATAAAAAAGTATTATTTTTACACCATAATCAATTAAAATTCCAAATGCATCCATACAATGAATAATTTCATCTATAACAGTCATAATTACTAAATTTTGAAATTTTATTTTTCCAAATATTTATATTTCACTCTGGAAAACTATTGAGACCCAATTTTTCATTCTCTTTTCAAATATTCATATTCAATTTCAACATCTTCTAATATTTATAGATTCCCAGTACATTCAACATTTGATTCTTTAACTGAATTTTTAGAAACGTTATATTTTTTTAACTCTATTGTTTTTTTCTATATATAATGGTATTTGAAACTTCTTAATCATGTTGAACATACTCATTGTTTTTTCATTCATCATAGATAAAAATTCATTATTATTCATATATTTAGACTTCTCTGAACATCCACTAGCTTATCTCTCTAAGTTGTGTAAATTTGCAAATCTTCATTAGTTATAGAACATATTTTTTAAAACATACTAATTAATTATAATTCACTATTTTCTTCAATTATCAATGAGTATTTATGTTTTATTTTTATAGTGTTCTCTTCGTAAGATAAATTTAATCTAAAAACGGATTCTCTTTGAAGACAAGATCCCGGTTTATCAGATAGTGAGGAGAGAATTTTCAATTTCATGATCTCAATTTAAAGTCTTACGATCATTCGTTGAAAATATTTTAGTAATGTTTACAACGATAAATCCAATTGAGGATATTATTATTTATAAATAATACTTTTATCATCGATAATATTTTCATCATTCACATTCGAAATAATATATCTTCAATAGATTTATAAAGTGATTTTTCAATTTTAACATCACTTTTATCAAAATGAATATATTTGGAATAAAACATTATATTTTTGGTTAAATATTGCCTTTTTTCATTCCCTCTCAACGGATTTAGAATTTTCAACATTTTTATTAAAGCATATTTCTAAATTTAAATTATTTATGTCATCTTATTCACCTCTTTCCTTTGAGGAATATTTAGAAAAATATTCTCAATATCTCAATATGAAAAAGAACAGATGTGGTAACTTTAATTTTTTACATTTGTTTGACTATGTTCACATATATAGAATGAAAATACACAGATTCAATAAATTTTTTACTAACCCCATCCTAGGGGAGGGAGTCACTAGCTTATTCATCTTTGAGAAAAATCTTATATTTTCATTTTCTGGAATCCCTGATAGATATTTCTCAATAAATATTTAAATTTATTTTAAAAAAATTATATTTTATCATTTCATATGTGATGAGAGTTCTATTAAAATCATCCAAATTTAAGATATTTGGTGCTCTCTTCTAATAAAGATGAAATGTCTTTAACCGTATTGGGGATAATTCATAGGAATGTTTCAGAAATAGTATATTTTTTTAGCTTCCCACCAATCAATCGTATGGTTCATGAAATATCATTCCCATTTTTATATAATTCACCATCATATTCATCAAAACCCCTTTTATGATAACTCTTTTTAGGCTCCAAATTTTTACCATTGATTTATTAACTTTTGTACTACGTTCAAAAGAGTTAAACATCTTTTACATGATAGATTTAACATTACCAACTCCTTTAAATATATAATAATCACTTTCACGTATTGATGAATGTGTTACATATATGCCTTTCCCATCGAATTTTTGGGTCAACATCATCCATAACTAATCCAAGATGAGGATTATTATAAAGGCTAAGGCTTATATATGTTAGTGAAAAGTTATTAGATTCAATTATTATTTTCATACGATAATGTATAGGGGAGTTTTGGTATAGTGCCTCACAATATGTGTAGGAGGAAGGGGTGGAAGGATAACACAGATTCAGGAAGCATCATTCCTCAACAAATCAAAAACCCAATGTTTGCAAGGAAAATTCCTACATATCGATACAAATGGAGACCCGATCTTCAATGAAAATGAGAACCAAAGAGACAGACATCATACCTAAAAATGATATGTTCTTTGTGAAGGAAATATGTTGATTAAAAATGAACATCAGTGTATATTATATAGACATTGTAATGGGAGAATGAAATAGGTTACATGATGCATCGAAGGGGGATACAAATTCTTATACTGAGAATTCCTCTAATTAGGTTGATCCTAATATGGGTGAGTCCACTAACAGTAGTTTAACATCCCAATATAGAGGAATATACTAAATCATTTTACTCATCATGGATATCGGTTTTACATGTTTTATATAGGTGAAAGACAATGAATTGGGAGGATTCCTTCCATGGTGAAGTCAATGATTTGTTGGACTATTTTGTTTAACTAGATTATTATATAAGTTATATAAGGGTTTCACGCCATTTAAATTTGTCACACATAGTGTAACTGTTTCTAGGTACAAGTCTTCAAAGACATCAAGATGTGATATGTTACACATCATGAATAGGTGTTACACATCGTGGATGTTTTAGGTAACATATTTTTATTCTGAACCTGTTGATTTATAGGTATAATTAAACACCATAGATATCATGGTGTTTAAAGGAATACCACATCATGTAATTCCTAGATAATGGATGTCTTCATGTAACACTCATGTTTTTTGTGCCCATTCTACCATCTGTTCTCCCTTTCTGTCAAACCAAATCACATATCCCTTGATTGTTGGCGACATCATTCACTTTGGATTGATCTGTCTAATGTTTGATCATCATTATGGATATAATTCATCTTTTCATGTGAGTGATCATTCTATTTATTTGTTTAGATAGATCATCAGAGCACCCTTGGGTTACATTAGAGGATATTTTAACTGAATTTTTATTTTTTCTTGTCTTCATCCAAAATATGTTATATGATCTCGTTTTGAAGGTCGTTCAATTATTGGTCATGGTGAGATGGGCATTCTATATCATGGTATATGATAATTCCACTTCTCTACAAACCATATTTCCTTATTGAATCAATCCTAATATTTTTTGGACTATATTATAGGGCCTTTATTGAGGTCATTATTTTTTCATTATTGGTTGATCTCTTTTCAGGTGTGTGAGATATGAGTTAAAGGTAGGTGGTTCTATGTCTATCAAGTGTTTGATAAAATATATTGTTACATTCTTATAAATTGGATTAAAAATAAATTTGTATGAATTAGAATGATTTTTTGTGTGTGCTGGAAAAAATTTTTTTAAATTAAGTGTTTTTACTTGTTTCATTGCAAAGGGAAATAAAAGGTGGTATTTTTAATGTATTGAAAATGGTATTGTGAAATGGATTTGAAATGATTTTTGAGATATGACAGTGATAGTAAAAATGAGCACATGGGATGCCTTTTGTAATTGGGGGATGGATTATCATGAGATCATCATCCATTGTGGGAGTTCACGTTCTATGGTCTTACACTTTTCCTAGAGTGTAGATCATTCGATCTAAGTGTATATATGATGTTGAGGATTCACATTATAGGTTGTCACTATGGTTGTAGATTATAAGTAGTTTTCTTCATGTATCATAGTGAACTATTTCTAAAAATTATGGGTACGATTCATCAAAATCATGGCCTTTGTATTTCATTAGTATTATGATACTTGTGGTGCATTCTTTGATTTTTTATAACATTGATTTTTACTGATTTTCTCGTGTATGAATGAGGATATCTTTTAATGATGATATGTTATATGTGAATTGATATTCATATACCCATTTCTGTTTTAGAATTTTGATAAATAAGATATATTTTACTTGTTTTCTATAAAAATAGTTAACTATAAATCATGTTATTTTTTAATCAAATTGAGCGTTCATGAATTTTTATATAGATAATTTTCATTGAACACCTAGGAAAGATCCTTTTAATCCTTTTATATGACACCCAAAAAACCTCTTCATTGGTGCACATACCTTTTAATATCATTGGTTTCAGGGAAAGGTACGGTTCCACAGTGCGATGGTGTGGTTTTATGTATTTTTTGTTGGGTAACTGGGGGTGAAATTGTGGGAGTTCATCCATTCCATATTTATGAATAGCTATTTACTGCTAGAGTTTTAATGATGGAATTGTCTCTTTTAGTTTTATCTAATTTTGAATTTGTTTTTACTACTTTTTTATAGTTGTGGAATATATTCATCAGCCTTTTGCTTCTTCTTTTTGCTTCATGTATATATATGCCTTCTGTTTTATCCCATCAGGAAAAATAGTTCCCTATGATTTTTTGTTCAATTTCATGGAGTTATTAACTAACCCGGGGGGATCAGAAAATAATGTCTTGTATGTGACTAACTGAGTCAGGTGCTAGGTTTAAGTGTATAATTGTTTGTGTTTTTAGAAAATTAAATCCATTTGGGCATGTGAAAGAATGGGTTGGGTTTCAGGTTTGAGGATAACATTTGGTGGTTTCTTATAATTTGGAATTAGATGCCATGTTCCCCTCAAGAGTCAATGTATAGGTACATCTCTTAGATAAAATATATGTTTGTCGGGACATGAGAGGTCTGTTTTGATGATTTCATGTCTAGATGATGTTGAAAATAGTCTAATGAATCCATCAGAATATGGGATATTTGTCTGTAGTGTTGGTTTTGATTTTAAACATTACTTTTTCCTTATGGGTTCTTTAGTTTGAAATGATATTTTTTCGATCGTATTATTGTTATTATGTTTTGGGATTTAATATTATTTCATTGATACATCTTCCATTTGTTCCTCAAGAAGGTATAGTTGATGATATATAAGGGGACCTTCCAATAGATCATAATCTTATAAAAAATATCATATGGGTAGCCTTTGTGTCAATCATGATGTACCACGATTTCACGAAGGATATTTTGAGGTACACCCATGATCTATAAGAGAGTGTTATATCATTGGAATTATAATAGGAGAAGCCACCCTACATTTAAGGAGTGACTGAACCTCTAGATGTAGAGGTCTGGATTGATATAATCTATAAAATCTTTGACTTCATATTTAAACATGATAATATTATGGTGAGGTGTGTAGTGTTCATCATCGATGGTTCTTGAAATAGATGGTGGGATTCTTTGGTCCATGAAGATAGTCATGATGAATTGGAATGGAAGGGTTTCAAAACCATGTTATTCTATAATATTTTCCAAGAGTCACAGATGTTTTAAAAGTCTCTATACTTTCTATGTTTGTAGAAGGGAGAGTGTCTAGTGTCAGCGTACATCAATTAGTTTGATGAGACTTTTCATTGTTCTCCTCACATGGTAAAAAATGACCAGCTGAAAGAACAAAAGTACCTATAGGGTTTGTTAAGAGATATCAGATCACATGTATATATATTGAAACATTCTTCCAATGTGAAGACTACAGACAGATCTATGATGGTCTAGATGGATATGGAATGCCTGCTCATTTTTTCCAACATTTATCTTCAATCTAGTTAATGCATCAGTGGTGTGAATGTGAATAAGTGGAAGTTGCAGGATCATCACATGTGTGGTGGTGGACAGTCTCAATATAGATACTCTTCCACACAGTATGATAAAAATATAATTGTGCTTCTGACTTTCTATTTTTATGGCATGGTCGGACACATAATTTCTTTTCATATGTCCATAAAGGCATGAAACAGTTGTGGATTAGTTTGTGGTACAGAATGCTAATCTCAGGTAATGACTGCTCGTCATTATGGTCATGGTTTTTCAGTTTCAATGGATACTATTGTGCCTTTAGAAACTTCATAGTCTACAAGGCTCCAACCAAAGTCCTCAAGAGTGTATCACATTCACGCAGTAGATGAATGTTTATTGGAAGTCGATTTTTTTCTTTAGATAGTGAGAGGTATTATCCATATTTCATATTCCATACAAATTTCATTATATAATAATGGTTGTACCAATTATTTAAATCATTATATTTTTTATGTACTTAAAATTCCAACAGAACATATTCACTTTTTAATGGAGTTAGTGAAACTTATTAGTAATAGGAATGAGAAAGGGTTCTGATGTCCTTCTAATTCATTAGTAGTAGGTGATACGGTGTTGGTGTGAGATTTTCAAATTCTTGATCTGGATCTGTTTCACATAATTATAGTTATTGGTTTCCTTATTATTCCTCAAGATGAGGTTAATTATTATCATCTGTGTGTTTCATTTCATAATGTCTATGGAGGATTTTGTTTGTTCATTGGTGAGTGGGACCCGTGGTCCAGACGTATAAGGCCCTCCCACACAGAGCATGGATTTATTTTATCATTTGTTGCTTTTGAGACCGATATCTTTTCACATAATTTTGTATTTTTTTATTTTCAATACATTCTTAGAATTATATGAGATGACATATCCTATAGAGATATATATTTTTTAGGATTGATCAGCTGCCAGGTACGCAACTGATATCGATACCTTTTTCATGTATAACATTAGTGGAGCTGAAAGAGCTTAATATTCACTAGAAATCCCTATTGAAAAAAAGATGTTTTTCTCCCTTCTGTTTTACCTTGGGAATCCCACCTTCCATTTTCCAAAGAGGTATCTATTTCACTATAGTTGTGTGTGGACAATCAGATGTTGAACTAGGTAATATGTAAAGAAAAATTATCCTTTGATTTATTTGGATGATTCTTTTGATAGATTATATCTAGATAATGGTTCTAAAAGAATTATCCTCAAATGAGTTATCATCATCTTAGAGTTTAGATGTCTGATATACATAGAATATCTTTCAGAATCAGTTATAAAGATTAGGAAAATATGGGAATTCTTTTTGGTCTGAGTAGCATTCCTTCATTTTTAGGGCATTGATGAATCTAATATTCAATCAATATATTGAAACTTTTGTGGTAGTGTTTGATGATGGTATTATAGTATATTTAAAATTTAATCATAATCATGATAACGATATGAGTTTGCTTATAGAAATTCTACAAAGTCACTATTTGTATGGAATGATTTATAAATTTAATTTATGTATTCAAGAAGTAATTTTATTATGGAAAGTATTTTCTAAACATGTCATATAAACTAATCCAAAAAGGTAAAGGATATTTTTTTCAAGGAAGGAACCACACATTTCTTTTGAGATACTAAGATTTTTAGTGTTGCTAAATACTAGAGATGTTTATTAATGATTTCTTTAATTGGGTGTTACATTAGATTTCTCTTTCCAAAAAAATTGTAAAAATCACATAGAAGTGAATGTCGGTCTTGTTTAGATGACCTGGAATGACTTCTCATATTTTCTCCTACACTATCTTACTAAATCCTAGTAAAGTGTACATATTGTATTATGTTTCTTGTGGTGTGAGTTTGGATGTGTTATGATGTTAGATGACCATGTGGTAGCTTATGAATCTCATCGTTTGTGCCTACAATGGAATAATTTTCCCAATAATGATTTAATGATTTCTGTAATCAATCATGCGCTTAAAAGGTGGGGACCTATGTTTTTTGAGTAAGTTTTGTAGTATTCACTAATCATAAGAGTTATGTTATATATTTTTTCAAAATAATACAAATACAAGATAGAGATGATGAGTATAATACCTTCATATGATTGAAATTAATATCACCTACACCCTGGGGAAGAAAAAAATCATTTTAGATGCTCTTAGAAAGAATGTGCCATCACAGAATGTTCTAGAATTGAAGGAGGAGTAAAATATTATGTGGATTCTCGCTTATTTGGAAGTGGACACTCTGGAGTATGTTCCATGTATTGTTTAGACCAGTGATCTTTTATTATAATCTCTCAGAGATTAAATTTTACATTGTTAGTAGTATGATGATTAGTTAATTAATTTTTGATAAATCATTCGTAGTGGGGAGACAAATTATGGCTGGCCTCTTTCTTTAGATGGTATTCTCCACACTAGAAATCAAGTTATACTCAATGCAACCCTGAGGAGTATAGTCTTGTTTAATTATCACATATCTCCATGTTCAAATTATTCAGGCATGAAAATT
This sequence comes from Viscum album, assembly GCA_963277665.1. Lineage (NCBI taxonomy): Eukaryota > Viridiplantae > Streptophyta > Magnoliopsida > Santalales > Viscaceae > Viscum > Viscum album. The sequence goes on from OY728167.1 coordinate 1,004,558,318, forward strand.
ATTTATTATTGTATGAAATGAAAAATTCTGGTGGCTAGATATGAATCATACCAATGTATAATATGTTTCCCACTATTACACATACCAATATATAAAGGTAGAGAACATGAAAAATTCTTCCTTGATTCTACCTCTCCTGGTGAGAATTTGGAAATGGGACGAGGCATCCATGGATTTTTTTATTACCATAGATACGCCATGGGATGAATGATTTATGGTTGTTCTTTGATTAGTTAATGAAGTTTCCCCATTTTATTCTGATCAGGGATACCATAATGGTTGATGATATGAGTAAGTTGTTTGTGTATGCGATTATAGGGTTTCATTGGATTCCTTATATTGTTATTTATTATTAGGATCCTATGATTACTTTAAGGGTTTGTAGGAGTCTCACAGAAGAAATGAGAAATCTAGTCAATTTGTTCACAACTTACCATCCACGGACATTAGTCAAATATAGTAATTAATTCAGACCTAGGAAGATATTCTTCACACATGTGATCTTGACTTTGTTGGATCATGTTATAGTCATCTAGGAATGGTTTTGTTAATTATGACTGTTAGCAATAATTTTTATAATGGCTCTCTTTATGGCGTTGTATGGTCACACATGAAAACTCACCTATCTGGTTGTATGAGGTGGGATAAGTATCCTTGGTTGGAAAATGTTTCGTGAGGGAGAAATCAAAAAAGATACAAGAGGGACATAAACATCTGGTTATACACCATATTCAATAGAAATCATATATAGATTATAGGTGTTATCCTATATAGTTTTTTGTTGGTGACTGAATTTTCTTGAAATCCTATCCTTGGTTGGGTCAACATCGGCTTGACAAACAAGGAATGCTGACTTCATGATATATTGGATCATTTGAGGTCATTGAGCATCTTGGGTATCCTATTTATTGGTGGACATTTTTAGTTAGTTAAATTTTATTCATGATGTTTTCCACATATATATGATCATGAATTACCCTCCAGATCACGCTAATGTTCTGAGTTGAAAGGAAATTGAGTTGGAGCACGATGTTTTTATTTTAGAGAATCCATTTCATATCAATGACTCTCAAGTGAATATATTACATGGAAATAGGATATCATTTATCAGATTTCTATGGAAACATGGATCATATTCTCATGAGACTTTGTAATGCAAGTTGTTGATGATGGAGAAATGGCCTCATCTTTTTCCATGTATTTCATCGTCCACTTTACTTTCTGGGAAAGAACTTCATTATGGTCGGGAGTTTGTAACATCCTATTATTGATCATTCAGGTATGTCTATAACCACATCATGGTTCATAGAATGGAGAGATATTAACCTCATTTTTTATGAAAATCAAAGGGGTTTATTGGTTGATTAAAGGATGTTATCCTTATTTAAGTCCCTCTTTTGGTTTGTTGAGGTTTTGGTTACAGTTATCCCTCCCCCTTTTTAGTTTCCTAGATCTACAAGGGTTGCCTGTAGATCTAGGGTTTCGGTTTCCATGGGTGTTTATTTTATAACTTGTGGATGTTAGGGAAGGAGATATAGAGTGATTTTGGTGGTGCGTTTGGTGGATTTGTGGTGGTGCGGTAGCTTGTGGGTCGATTTCGTCCGAACCCTAATGGTAGGTGGCTTCTCTCTCGACTACACTTGGTTAGAACTAGTGACTTTGGTTTCCATTAAAATTTTTGCTTGAAATAAATTGTGAATATTATTTGTGAGGCATATCAGAAACCCATTTTGTGATTATTTGTAGATTTTTGGGGAAATGGGATAATATTGTGAAAATTGGTTCTATTTTAGGTTTATAAAATGTAAATTTAATAATCGGTAGATTGATTGATTTGTGGGAAATGGGGTATTAAAGATGGTTTTCAATAATAGTGTTATTTTATTGAAATGTGGGTTGACATTGAAAATGGTTTGACTGTATATTCCTTAATTGCATGATTTATTGAGGTAACATGACATGTTAATTTTGGAATGTTCTTTAGATTAATTGATTAAATTGGTATTGGAAATTGATGGGTGGTGTGATGTTAGTAATTATTGATTGAAATGTTGTGGGGATTTTTGTAAATATCGATTATCATGAGTTGGATGAATGGTGGTCGGGAATGTATCACCATCAATGTGATGGTCGTGAATATACCATCATCAAAAAGGGAGGGTGATGGGTGGGAAGTCCCACAGTAGTGATGGGCGTGATGTCCCACACCATGAAAGAGAAGAGTTGTCCATGAATAAACCACTGTTAATTTAACACCATTATCGAGTTACTGCTTTTGATTGTGTGATGTAATGGGTGTACGATTATGATATGTATGTGGTCTTGAAAAATGGAATGTGTAATGACTATTTTGTTTGTTTTCCATGGGAATTCACTAAATTGGGTAAATTGAATTGGGTATATATTTTTTTGGATTGATGTCCATTGTTCCATTTGTTTTTGGAGTTTATATAAATTGTGCTAATGTGTTCTATCCTAGGGGTGTGTGTAGGGATGTCATTTGTGTAAAACCTATTGAGTATTAGTACTCACCCACTACATTGGCACTATGGTGGGTTTATAGAAGTCGTATTCTGAGACACATGTAAAGGTAATGCATCTCATTGCTAGTGGTTCGTGGTGATGCATGGGAGATGTGGTGGTTCATGGATCAAGGACCTTGTGCTGGAGTCTTGGAGTATGTCTTAGTTTACTATGGGTATCCTGTTCAGTCTTCCTCATAGTACTCTGATATCGTATTGGATTGTATTGGTATTGGGTTGTATTATGGATCAACATAGTTTCATTTTGGAAATACATGCTTGGATTTTTTATTGACATTCAACATATAGTGGTTGTTAGTGGTTGTTTTATTTAGTTTTTTCTTAAGGTAAAATTGTTCCCCAATTTCTTCTCAAATCCTGTGGCATTTATTGCCAGCCTTTGGCACCATGGGAATGTCACTTAAGGCCAAGTAACCATCACTGCCTCTTCAAGAAATTGTGGTTGGGGCGGGGTATTACATCAAATCTAATGATTATTCTACATTAAAAAAATATATCGAAATCACTATTTCATTGAAATTTCAAATTTAAATATAATTATTATCATCTCAAAAATTTAATGTTGGAATAAAATATCTTCTTTAGGGTTTCAACAATTAAATTGGTCAACAAATCATCCCAATTTAATTTATTTTTTATAATGTAATCCTAAAAAACTCATTCTTATTAAAATGTCAGATGTATTGGATATTTATCAATTGTATAAAACACAAAAAATTCTAAAATTCAGAATATATACACAAAATAAAATTTAATACATCCTTCAATTATCTAATTGAACTAATCTTCTATTTATGTGCATAAAATATGACAATCATATTCTGGTACACGTAAATAATATAAAGTAGAAAATATTGATAATTTACTACTCTAGTAATTCATAGACCAGTTATTTTATTCAAAAGAGATATCATTCATGCATATCAATTAATTTACATTAAAATTAATTAAATTAAAAAAAACTAGATTCACATATGTGTAAATAAATTCATTTATTTATATATAAAATATCATTTTCAAATTAAATGATCATTTTCTATTTTCTCAATTATAGGTCAAGAACAGTAATTCTGTATTTCATAAATTAATTCCAAAAAACATCAATTAATCTCTAGGTCATCCCAATAAACTAAAATAACTATGTACTCACTCTAAATAATTCAGTTAATCATTAAATGTTTCCAAATACATCACCTCATTTTTTAAATATAAGAGTCATATAATTCTTAAAGGATGTAGTATTTTGTATGAAATCATCCTAATAAAACTTATATTATTATTTTAGTCTCTTCCATTCACCATCAAAGTGTCTATTAATAATTATTTTATTAATCAATAATAGTAGCACTCTAGGATATATTCTTCAACAAATTTATTTTCCTTTCATTATAAATGAATCTTGAATATCTCTATGTATCATGTTTTAATTAACATCCCTATGAAACTTTAGACAAATCTGACATACTTTCTATTGTACTTGTATCTATTCCTAAAAAAATTATCGTAATAAATTGTCTTGTTATTAATAATTATTCTAAAACAATCCAAGATAGATTTTCATAGTTATAAATGAAATATTTATCTTAACTAATTATTATGGTAATTAGACACCTAGTCATATGGGTGGAATCTTACGCCATCACATATTGTCATTGGAATCAACTATATTGAAATAATCTATTAACATAAAAAACCTTCATATAGTAAATGGAAAATGTCATATAAAGAAAATGGTATACAATTAGTATACATATTGTTTTCTTTTTTCCATGAGAGAAAGAGAAAATGATTATTTGGTAGATTAAAATATTTATATAATGAAAATTATCTTTAAGATAATTTGGTAGAAATTTATAAATTATACAATGCACGTGTATGGTTGAAAAAAATATGATCTTGTTTAATCTAGGAGACAAAAATTGGATGATGAGTTTTAATTGAAATCTAGATAAAATAGTTATTGAAGAAAATAAATTACATTCTCATATATACAAAAAAACACATCAGTAATTGATAAGGTATTTTATATAAAGTAACTAATAAAATTTTCATGTTTCAGATGGTGGACCACAATGTATAAAATTATCATTATGGGGAAATATTTTGTTTGATTCAATGGAGGGAAAGATGTTCTTCACTACTGATTCCCTTGTACATCAATGCATTATATTGAAGGGTTTTGGTAATTATTCAGAAAAAATTAAAAATCATATAAACAACATAGATACATAAAATTAGAAACAACCTTTAATAAGACAACATGTATTGTCTTGTGAAATCAAAACCACAATGGTGGATTGTGATAATGATTTAATGAAATATGAACTTTTTCACTTCAGATCTATAAATGTCTTATTTGATTTTGAATCATCATATTCATTCATATCATTCAATTTTAATATGAATATATACTCACTAACTCAGACATTGGATATTTAATTGTCTATAGAATCATCTACTTTATCAGATAATGAATCCAATATATATAAATCTTCCCTACATTAATTTTATATGATGATATTTCCTACGATTTGATTTCTCCTTGAATAGGTAAAATTTATTATGATATTAGGCTTGTAATTGGTCTCTCAATATAGAGTATATATCAATTTATTTATTAAGGGAATATCATTTAAAATATCCACTAATGCTATTATCGAAAATCAATTAAATAATGATTCTGAACCCACCTTGGACAAAAACCTCTTTTTAGGTCATGATATCCAATAACAATGGATATATAGATCAAATGATAAATGAGGAACTCAACTTTAAAGTCATTGAAATTTTATGAGAATATAATTATATATTTTATGATGAATTATCTTTTCTTGATAGCATCTTTATCATGAATATAGTAACAGATAAATTTACAATCAAAAAATATTTAACATTGCCTTTCCTCGTGGTATCAATCAAAGAAATAATGTCAAGTATCCTAGTAGTATTTATTGAAAACATTCTTGTATTTCCCAAATATTAAAAATATAATTAAACATTGATGATAAACACAATGAGTGTGATGAAAATGTGGTAGTACATAATAATGAATAGAAGGAAAACAGAAAAAGAATAGAGAGAGTCTGTGGGAAGATGAACAAGGATAGGATGATTAACTCATAGCTCTTATTCTTATATAATCTAAATATTACCATAATATATAAATACCACTCAATGTAATATATATGACTTGGATCACAAACCTATATTGCATATATTGTGTCCAAAAGAAAAAAAAGGTCATCAGTGGTCAAGCATCGATTCAGAATGATAAATTCATTATTCAACAGACTCATTCCGTTTAGGATATATCATAGGACATAACATTCATGAAAATATTATCAAATATGAAAACCAAAATAAAATTCTTAGTCAATTAAATGGGGGAGGAAGGGAAAAATAAATGAGGAAAAAGAGTACTGGAAATTTCATACAAAATAGTTCAATATTCAACAACCAAAACTACATTCATAATCTGCAAAGTTAATAAATAATGACATATTACATTGAAGAATTTATCTCTAGTAGTATCCAAATTCCCTAACATAATCAATACTCATGAATTAAATCTCCATAACTGATGATTCTAGATCACAATAATAATTATAGATGAAAAAAACATCACAGTTCAACTAAGAAATCGAGGTATTTACAAATATTTAAAAATAATGATAACAAAGAAACAATCATGGAAGCGAAAGAAACAAAACTAACAGTAGAATAAAATGGAAGAATTTATTATCTTTTGGAGTCAAGAATATTACCATGTCCAAAAAATACCAAATAAAATAGGATCAGAAGCGTACAGTTGTATAGAAAAAACAAATTTAAAGTGAAAAACATCATAACATAAAGAAGATCTCTACGTGGTGCGTCTAGATATGCATTCACCCACTCTAGGTGGCACTATAGTGAACACAATAAATCTCTTTGAATGACCTATGACTCCCCCTAAATCTAGACACGATCACCTTTTATGATCACATTTAATGATCATTGTCAAAAAATAGAAATAAATAATATGAGTTAGGAACTAAAATACTTAAAAATAATATTACAAATATCTTATAATATTAATAATATTATTATTTTGTAAATATACTGATATTTACAATCGAAAATAAATATCAATATATACATGAAAATATATTTTTATAAATATTATTAATATTTTTATATATAAATATATAAATATATATTAAAGCTATTATTATTATTTAATATTTTAAAAATAAATATATTTAAAAATATAATTGGCTATTAATTATATATATATCTCTTATTTATATATGTTAATATTTTTATTATTATAAATATACATTAAATTAATATTTATTATTATAGTTCTATTTTTATATTATATATTATTTAAATTATTTTATTCTTTATTTTCGACTTCTAATCATCTCTATAGGTTCTATATCTCGATAAGAGGCTTAGGCATGGCTTGCATTATCTAATGGGAAACACAAGAATATTGAGAGAGACTATGGTTCAATCTTTGGGATTTTACAGTAAATGGAATCTGTAGTCATCAATGCACATCAATGTAGTTCTCTAGAGCTATAATGATCTTCAAAAGGGTAGTGAAGAGGACCGTCTTTGGTTGACTAGTAGGGGTTGCATGGATCATCAGATATAGCGAGGAATGGTGAGTAGGGTTTTAATCCTGCTTCGATGATTGGTTGAAAAATATCAATGTAGCTTGTTTGGTTAGAGGGACTGGATACATGTCGTCATTCTTTTCTAACAACATGCAGTGATGGTTTTTCGCTTCCTTGGCATATTCGGTGTGTATTTTTCATTTTCATGTATTTTATAATTTGAAATAATTTTTTTTTGATTTTTTAGGGTTTTAGTTTTGTGATTACCAATTGGGATTGTTTGAATTCAACTATAGTGTTCAATATACTTTAGGTTTTATTTTCTAATTCAAGTTTTTTTTTATTTCTGTAATGGATAATGAGTTTCATTATATAGGGGAGGTGCAGAAATGGTGAAATATGGATACAGTGGCGATGCAGGAAGAAGAATAAAGAAGTGGAAGATTATGGTTTTCAATACCATAGTGTCACCATTAGAAATAAGTGGATAGTAGGGGAAGATAATGGTGGCTGTGGTAGACAGAACTATACCATTATAATGGGAGAAGGATGAAGATACTATTTGTGGTAGTGAATTGGATGCAAGCTACAGGTATGAGGGATGAAATGACATGAGCATTGTTTTGTTGCCCAAATGGTGGATTTCATGTTTGGATGCTGATGCTCTAATATACCAGATCCAAAATAAATTATGAACGTTTGAAACATTAATGTAATGATAATTTGAAATTTTATACAATCAAAACAATAATAATTTATCATTAATTAAATATCCACATAATAATAAAATTATGTGTCATGTTATTAAAACACAATAATACAAAATAATTAATTAGTTACATAAAAATAATGAATAATATAGTTAATTTATATAATTTAATAACAGTGTAAATTATTTAATTGAGATAATAAAGATATTAAATAACATGAAAAATGTAATAATAATTTGACCTAAAAATTAAAAAAATAAACGATTAAAATTATTGAATTACAAAAACAATGAAAAAAATATTTCTACTAAATGCATATTTTTAAATTAAATAATCGCATTCCATAAAATATTTAAATTAAATGTTATTCATAGAAAAAATAATAATAAATGAAGGAATGAAAATACCGAATGAAAGACAACAAATTGAACAAAATCACAGAAAAAACTGGATTTTAATAAATCATTTAATTATATAATTGAAAGTTATTCAAATGATCTAAAATAAAAAATAAAATTCAAATGTTCAAAAAAATATTTTTCTTTAACATTTAATAATAAAATTAAAAACAATAATTATTAAACAAAATACATCATTTTCATAATAAAAATATAGTAAATTATAAAATATTGTGCAGTAAATTGTGTTGAAAAACAACCATATCAAACTCGTACACACATAAATGTTTGTTTTTCCTCAAATAATTGCATTATTATTGAATTGTTGAAACATACATAAGATTGTTTATAGTAAGTTGAACATGAATTATGTGAAGAGTATTATTTACAGATGAAAAATATACTATGTTAGTTTGGATTTTCAAATGAAATGTTCAAAGAAGGTCTTGACTAAATTAAAATACACATGTAAAATTAAGGGAACAAAGATTCATTATTAATTAAATGTATGATTCATCCTAGTTGATGTCACAAACTAATACCCTACATCATTTCAAATTCAACTTCAAATTGTTAGGGTGATAACTTGTTTGATATAAGTTGAAATAAAATCTAAATAAAATGTACCTTAAATTATCACATTCTACTAGATTCAAAAAAATATAAGTTCAATTTATATCACTTATTTAATAAAAAAAATGATATTCATATAATTATTTTTTTCTTAAATTCATATATGTTCAAAATTCCTTTCTCTTTAGTGAACTCATTTTTTATTGCTATGAACTTTTTTAGGAATATTAGTATTTTTTTATTGACTTTCACCCAACTATATCTGTGAAGAGAAATATGAAAAATAAATTATATTATATATGTAGATGGAATAAACACACACCTAGTTTATAGATCCTCAAATTTTCACTATAGGATCAAATTTTCCAATTATCATCCTTATTCAATGGACTATTATATTTCTATTATTAGTTGGGTCCATATGGTGATTAATTTATCAAAGTAGAGTCACCTATGTTAGAATTCAAAATTTCCATCTCTCTGATTTTGTGATCATAATTCCACAAATATTTATCCAATATCAATCTCTTTTTGAGTTCATAAATAGAATATTCATAAAAACAATATTTAACATATCATGGAAATCATATATACCAAAAAATGTCATAAAAATGAAACCATTAACAATAATTATGCAATTATCCAATCGAAAAGGATATAATTTTTTATCTTATTATAGACTAATCCCCTCATTATTGTCAACAAATTCAATCATTTGACCATCTATTTTAGAATATTCCAGTGGTATTAAAATCAATCAAGAATTTAAATTACATTATATCATGTAAAAACCCACTCTCCCAACACCAAAAAACTCAACAATTCCCATATTATTGAAAATAAGAGTGGAGGCATAGAATATGAATGTTTGAAATATATTTAAAAATCAGGTATGAAAAATGTAATTTTGAGGGGAAATAACGAAGAAAAAAATTATGTTTTCCACAAAAAAATCAATCACACAAATAACATATACAGAAGATCATTATCAACCACCACAAAACAATCAAGTGTAATCAATGATTTTTTTATTTAAAATATCAATCTTTGTATTTTATACAGAGACAAATTATTGTTCAATTCAGTTCAAATAGAAGCACTTTAAGAAATGAAAATATTAAAGACCCCATTTTAAATTCAAATATATTATGAGGATTCTATACATATTTAATGTTCAATTCATCTTGATTTAAGGTTTTCATTATATTAGAAGGATAAGAAACCAGTTCAAAATCAGATTCCCAATTCATCTCAAATGAAAAAGAATTACACTATATATTGAAGTAGACCACATACAATATTAATATGGAGTTATAAAACATTAAAACATAAAAATATATTTCATTGAATGTAGAACTGATGAAACCATGGTCTTCATTCATGAAACCCCTCCTAGTTACATTGTAAACGTTCTTAAAATGATTAATTTTTTTCTTACATGTGTCAATAGATAAAAAACTAAACACATGGTTTAATGTTTTAAGTGAAATTACACTATGTGTTGAATTTAAAATTTTCAATCATGCATGCTTTAGTGTTTTTTTTATTTGGCCTTGACTAAATAACATGTAGAATGACTGCCTATTTTTTATAGAGCTATGAAAAAATAGAAATTTTTTAAATATAATTAAAAAATGAAATCGTAAAAATAAAAGTAATAATCATTGGATAACCACCCATAGACGATCTATGGGTTAACTATCAATGGTATGATAATAAGTGAGTCATCCATAGTCAAATGGGGGTTTAAGCTTCTTGTATGAGAACCACTATAATTTATTCTTCCCCTATTAATAAATCTTTAATGTTTTGAGTACCAAATTTATAGACTCCTTCAGGTCCCCTATTTAAAAGTGGACCACATGTTGCATACTAGAGGGGGTGATAAAAGGGTAAATTTCATCATTTGCCTTAAGGGTAGTTGTGCACAATATGTGATTCTGTTAGTATATGGTGAGACATTTCTTTAGGTTTATACTAAAACATGGCTTTATCCTTAACAATATAAAATTTATCAAAACCATCTGTGACATTCGTACAATATTCATGGCACAAACTGCCCCCTTTTGTATTCGATTGTTCCTCAATACATTCTATGAAAACATGTATTTTACTTGATTCTTCATTACCTATGGAGGGAGAATACAAATTAGAATTATCTTCATAATAATTAGAGTAAAATAAAATCAATATACATTCATTAAAGTAAAAGTCTCTGATGGATTTTTTACATTTATCTTCTTCATTAATAATTGGTCCTGTAAGGACACTGTCTTGAATAAGAATGTGGAAGACAACTGTATCACAAAAAAGATATTAAATTAAATTAAAATTCATGAAACAATATTAATGGAGATAGATATAAAATATCTATGATATTTAATATTCCCACATCTATAAATAGAATTTTGAAAAATGGACATTTATAGTTGTGATGAGTATGTTATTTGGAGTATGATAAAAAAATTGATTTTATGGTGGATAGAAATATTTCCTTATGAATAGTAATATGAATTGTAATTTGAATCTTATGAATATTAAATCATATTATTATTTTATTTTCATAATGTTATAATATCTTGAGATCTTGATAAATTTTATAAGGTAATATAAAATCAAATATAGGTTTAAATTTTTAATTATTAGACTAAAATTTGAATATATATATAAATGAAAATAAACATATTTGGAAAAATATTTTCAAATATGGAGTTCATATTTCATTTCTATTTGTAAAAAAATGGTTAGGGTGAATATTTGTGATTTTTCTATGGTAATTGAATTGTTTGTGAATATTGGAAATCGATAATTAAGAAATATGATATATAAATGAATTTATGCATTATGATTGGGTCATGGACGATGTAAATGTCCATTGGTACAAAAAAAATGCAATTATTAATTTTTATATTCATTTGGATCAATTCTATTCATATTATTCAGAAAAAAAATTAAGCTAATGATTAAAATAGTGAAAAACACATCCTCTCCTCCATTGTAATTACCACACTCACCACCCCTCTTCCACTTACAACTCTCGAGATTTTTACGTTGTCCATGTCCTACCCAATACCCTTCCCAAGTCTCTCCCATGTGTCCAAGACCTATTTTTCTCACCAAAAGGCCAAAACCAATGATATTAAAGAGGATATGATGAAGAATATATCAAAAGGTAAAGACCATCTATCATTTTTATGTGTTTTCTGTTAAATTACATTCTCTTATTATACACTCCCCCCCATATCCAAGAGGCATGAAATCTGTATTATTATATATATTCTGAATTTTTACCTTCTTTATTGAAATATTAACTATCATATTTCTGATTCTATTTCTCTTATTTTAAAATTGAAAATAACATCTATGATGTTCCAATTTACAAAAAACCGTAGATGATGTGTTTTCAACATACTTTACTCTTAAAATTTTACAGTAAAACCACTCTAATGGATGGAACATATTTTAATGTGTATTATATAACATCATTTGTTTATATAGTTTACAAATATTCATAATATTAATGGAAATGATGAAATAAGATCGTGATTATCAATGAACCGCCACAAAGAAATAAACAAAAATCACTAATAATTTATTTACATATTCAGCCTCATACCATATACCCAATTTTTTTAATGGAAAATTAAATATTCTGGAAATATATTAACATAATTTTATTCTACATTTCATGTTTTTCTTCAATTTTAAATGAAATTATGTTAATAACTAACCACTGAAACCATGTAAATAACACACCCCAAAAAATGTAAATAAAAAAATATTATTAATAATTGGGTCAAATAATATTAATAAATGATCATATATGTTCTTCCAAAATTTAATATGTTTCATTAAAATAGAAATAGAACAATTTTAAACATTATATAGGTGGTTTAATCATTTTTTATGTAAGAATAACTATAGGTAAGAGAATTTTTACGCCAATTTCTATTTTTTGGGCCAGCCTTCAACTTCATTAATTGTGTGGTTTTAAGATCATTTTTATAATTATTTTTTGTTTATATAAAGTTTAAATATATGTATTTATAGTTTTTAGACATATTAATTTCCTTCTATTTGTTCTCATATTCATTATATGCTATTTATATTGGGCTTTTCTTATAAAATCATCATTTAAAATTCTAGTTTTATATAAATAAAATTGAAAATTTTTATGCAATTATACATGTTTTATAATTATATTTTTGTTATTAGGAATTGTTTTTTTGAATTGTGGGACATATATTTCCCACCAATGAATTTTTTATGTATATTATAGAGGTCGGTTGTATGGATACTCCATTTGTAACTCTGATGGTTAAATCATAAGGTAGTCGTGAGGGATACATTGTAATGTAGTCTGGAGGGGTACTAATAATAAGTTAGTGTTAATAGATACAATATAAATAAGTAATTACCCATAATATTTTTATTGATTTATATATTTTTTCTAAATGTTATATGGAAATCACATTTTTTGAGAAGTAAGTATATAAGGGTTATAATCCAGTCATTGTGAAATAATTTTATACGATTATAAGTATTCATAGAAAAAACCTTATTAAATTATTTTTATATCCCATGTTTATATTCTTAGGCTCATACCATGTATTTAAATATTATTCATAGGTTATAAGGATTTTTATGATAAATGAAAAAAATATAAATAATAGTATTATTTTTCAATGAAATCATGTTGTTGTTTTATGCTAAAAATCTTATGTTTTGGAATAAATGAATACAAGTTTAATGGTATCCACTTTTTATTATTGTGGGTTGATATATATGAGTTATTTCCTAAATTTCTAAAAATCTAAACTAAATAGATCTTTTGGATTGTAATGAAGTTTTATATAGTTGAAATAGATAGATTACAATGAGTTTTAGGTTGGGACATTATAGTTGGAATAAGATCACAGTTTATTTAACATTAGATTTTAATATGATGTTAACACAATACCATATATGATTTTTAACCTAATATTTTATTGTAATGTTATATAATTTGAATATTACCATGTTGCTTCATCTAATATATGTGTTGGTCGGAGTGGATACTCAAGAGGGGGGTGAATTGAGTTCCAATTAAAATTTCTGTTCTAAAACTATGTCTTAAAACCCCCAAAAAAATACTGAATTGAACTGTAGTGAATTTATATCAAAGTAAGGGTTCAGTTGGGGTCTCAAGGGATTGATTATTTCCCAGTTAATCAAAACAGAACGTTTGATTAACTTTTGAAACCAACTTACTGATTTACAACTGATATAAACACTTGCAAATTTAATTATCAAAGTGACTTTAAAACAGTTTTGGTTTTAAAGAGATTAGCAGCAGAATAAAAGAATAAATTTGAAAGATACAAAACAGCAGATATAACCAAGAGTTTCAGTCTCATGCCAAGACATAATCCTCTCAAAATCTTTTATAAAAAGATGATCCACACCCTGGATCAGGGATAACAACAGCAACCAGCTGTCCAGGTCCAAGACCTCTGCCACAGTTATTCGTGGGAGAAAACACAATAGAAACCAGCTGTCCAGATCACACGATCTCTACCACTTTCCCAGTGGGAAATAAACTATGTATGGGTATTGAGTGAGGATTAACAAATCCTCTACTTATAGTACAGGAGACAGTGTGTGTGTAAAATATAGCATAAAACACACACTGCTCAATATGTAAAAAAGATAAATCACAAAGCAAATATTTAGAGTTTATAAATGGCTCTAGTGATTTTCATGCAGTTCTGGACTCCTTTGATTGATCAAAATTCGCTCTGAGTCCTCTTCTAGTTTCTGTCTGGAAAATAGAGTATCGTCTGTTTCCTTGACTTCCAGGTTTAGAGAATGTTGAAGAATCTGTTGAGTTGATGTTCTCTTTTTGTTCTCAGCTCTTCTCTGGTACGCACAATTGTAGGTGATCTTCTTGTAAGCTCAGACGTCTTTCTTCATGTACACCAGCTTGAGTGTTCTTCACTTGTTCAGTGCGGCTGTAACCTCTTCACAACACGTGTTAAACTCTATTATCTATTCCTGTGTATACATGCACGTGTCTCTCTCCTTGAGCTCGACAATAGCATCCTTCTTGTAAAGCACGAGCTCAGTGAAAAGATATGATTTCCTTTTTGCAGGTATGAGGTACGGTTCCCTGACATCCAACAGCACACATTAAATAAATGAAAGAGCATTTAAAATATTCCTAATATGACCGTTGGTAAGATTAAATAAAGATAAAGAAATTCAAACAGCTATTTATGACTATTAGTGTGTCAAGTGATCGGTGGGTCATCAGCATCGGTGAGACATCTTTGGTGACTCAATCGATCAGCATCGGTGGGACATCTTCGATGACTCATTTGAGCCGCATCGGTAAGACATTTTCGGTGACTCATTTGATTAGAATCAGTGAGACATCATTGGTGACTCATTCGATCAGCATCAGTGAGACATCTTCGGTGACTCATTCGATCAGCATCTGTAGCCATTTTCGGTGACTCATTTGATCAGCATCGGTGAAGAATCTTCGGTGACTCATTCGACCAGCATCGGTGAGACATTTTCGGTGACTCATTCGATCAGCATCGGTGAGACATCTTCGGTGACTCATTCGATCAGCATCGGTGAGAAATCTTCGGTGACTCATTTGATCAGCATCGGTGTGACCGTTGTCCTTCGATATGGATCGGTGCGACCGTTGTCCTTTGACATGGATCGGTGCGACCGTTGTCCATTGATCTAGAGGACTTCCAGAATACTTGTAAATCAATAACAAAGAGATAAAAACATGATCCAACCAATATACACAGATTCATTAAGAGATTGTGATTATGAGAAATCCAACCAGTTTAAGTAATTGATGATTTGGATTATTAAAATAGCAATCATAGGAAGAATTCAACAATCTTCCAGAGGGTTCATCAATCTCCCCCTTTTTGATAATCACAACTCTTATCCAATCACAAAGCTTATCCATTAATAAATATAAGATATCATGAATAATAAGTCATAATAGGAATCATAAAAAAATGAAATATAAATCTCCCCCTGAAATTAGTCTTGTTAAAAACATATGCAAGCATTGCCATAAAAAGATATAAATCTCACCAATATCTCCCATGGATCCATAGAGATACAGATTTCTCCCCCTTTGGGATAATCAAAAAGGAGGGAAAATAGATAAAGAAGAGATTAAAAGACAGCAGCAATGAGAATAAAAAGAAAAGAGAATAATGTTCATAAGACATCATAGTACAATCACAACAGGGTTCATCCTATCAACAACAATGCACAACTATTACTGGGGGTGTAAAGGGGATTTGACCTTATCAGATGGATCAATGGTGGGTAAGTTGGAAGGCCTGGAGGAAGGTTGAACTGGGCGAATTTGAAACGGTGGTAAAACGACTCTGGAGGTTGGAGGAGAGGATGCCACCGGAATTTGCTGTGGAGCTGTAGGAGCTAGTTGAGAAGATTTCTTAGGAACTGGTCGAAGATGAGAGAGAGCTTGAGCAACAGAGATCTGATTTGGAGCAACATCAGAGGCACTGAGAGGGTTAGCAGTAGTAAGCACAACAGCAGTGTCTTGTGCATTCAGATAAGGCTTCAAAAGATTTATGAAATTCTGAATAACTTCTGCACCATACTGCATAGCCTTCTCAAAATCATCCTTATTTTAAATGAACAGTTCCAAGGTTGAAGTAAAATCTTGCAACTGTTAAACTTGTGTTTTGAAATCTTGAGTGACTAGAGTTAGTCTCAGATTTTCAGCTAGCACTTTGAAATTCGCGGTCATCTCATGCTTGGTATAGATTTTTGAAAAGTAGTGATCAACCTTTTCCTTGATTTCTCTCTGAGATTTAGTGGCATCGGCTGAATATACTGTTACCATCTTATGAATGTGATCACTGTGCTCCTTCATATTCAACAACGAGTCCAAATCAAGAACTTCCCTAATGGTGGCCAATTCATCATGTACAAACTGCGTCAGAGCCTCTAGCTCACGAGTGGTGATCATGGTTACTTTGGCCCTACTGGATTGAGCAACTATCTGAGTTATCTCAGCCTTCAACTTTCTCAGATCAGACTTCTTAAGATGTTCAATCAGATTCCACAACACTTCCATTATACCCGAGATAGTGGATCTAAATTCGTTGGATAATGAAACTAACCCAGATTGTAGATCCTTTAGAATATGATTTAGAGAGTCTATGTGTCTGCCAATAAACTCACCAGTATTGGCCAGGTCTGGTGTAATAGCCTTTGAAATTACATCTCTAACTATGTCTCTCATAGTATTAAGCAACTCCCATTTTAACATGTCAAAATCAGACTGAGAGACAGTAGAACTAGGTAGATGAGCCGTAGCATCATCAACAACATGAGCAGTCCTTGCCCCAACTGGTTGGCTTTCCATCATAACCGAAGTAGATTCTGATTCTTCTTCTTCTTCCTCAGAATACTCTAAACCCAAAACAGCAAAACCAGGGTAATCATCCCAGACAGTAGCACATAGAGTATATTTCGGTTTATCATAACTTGATTTTCCAATGTTTCTAAGAGATTATCTCTTGCCATTGGCATCTGTTTCTAGTAAGGTTTGATGTGTTTCCATTGGAGGTACATCAAGACCATCCACCGGTCGGTTATCACCATCATTATCATTATCATCATCATCATCTCCATTCTCGTTTCCATTCTTCACAGAAACATCACTGTCAGATACTTCAGTGTCACTGGCTTCTTCATCACCAAGAACTGGTTCTGATTCAGGTAAGGGTAAAGGTGGACTGGTAGGTCCAAAGTCTATTCGTCTTTTAGGACTCACAGTATCAGGATCACTCCTATAATTAGGAGATGACATACTTCCTTCTTCTGTTTCACCGTCTTCCATCCCTTGTTTACTAGATTCTTCATTGTCTTTATTCCTTTCAATATTTACCTCTTCTTCATCATCAGAATAAATTGGTTCCTCATCCGATTTCAAACCAGGGTCTCTCAAACCCTTCGGCCTCTTTCCATGATCAGTGGGATTGTAGGATTCATACAACTTGTCCTCATCAGTAACCTAGAATTTTTTCCATGGGTTCCAGTTTATCTTCATCCATTTACAAATATCTTTAGAAATACAAAAAGCACTATCAGATTCATCTATCTCATCAGCTTCATCAATGCATTCCATACTTTTTAACATAGGAGAGATCATTTTGGGATAGAACAGGGAAGTGGATTTCTTAGAAGGTTTTACCACTCTAGCTATGTTCACCATTAGATATCTACACAAATTGATCTTCTCATGGGTCTTTAGTAAAAACAACATAAAAACATCCTGGTATCTTATAGAAACAAAATCTCATTTCTTGGAGCAAATTTGGTGCTGAATAAACTTAAAGAGAAGTCTTTATTCACTGTCCAGCTCTGATTCTATGATTCTCCTTGACTCTCTGTTTCCATTAAAAAGCTCTAAAGCTAACTCATAAGAGAAATACTCGGTGGTTGTAGGAATGTTTCCAGCATATTCTTCATACCGACCCTCGTGGGATACATTTAAACATTCAACCCATTGTTTTGACGAAAAATATACTTTCTTTCCTTTCACTACCGAAGATATTCTGGCATCCTCAACACCATCTAAATTAACATGCAGATTTATATAAAACTCATGCACTAACTTTGGGTAGTATATAAGAGTGTTGTCTGAGAACCAGGCTTTCCATCCTTGCGAAACTAAAACTTGTAACAATAGCGACTTACATGTCAAAATCCAGGCGGAGCTGACTTCCTTTTCTACAGCAACAATCCGAGTTTCTAGGTTCGGATTTATTGATCTTTGAGTGGTACTACACGACTCTTCTCGAGCACACTTTGACAGTTCAGGACTTTCTAATCCTTTTCTTTGTCTCTTCTTCTTATCCATTTGATGATTCTGGGGAAAGCAGGAGTTGGAAGGTTCGAAGTGGAGGAGAAGAGAGAAAATAAGGTTTGGCGGGAAAGAAATGAAAGGTCGACGGTTTGGGGAATAGGAATAGTCGCGTATCATTTATTTCATCATTTAGTGTTCCCATAATAAAGATAAAAGTAGTTAATTAAACACAAAATAAAAAGTAATATAAAGAAAGATCGGTTTCACAGATAAGTTTCACAGATTAGTTTCACAGATCAGTTTCACAGATCAGTTTCACAGATCGGTTTCACAGATCAGTTTCACAGATCAGTTTCACAGATCGGTTTCACAGATCAGTTTCACAAATCAGTTTCACAGATTGGTTTCACAGATCAGTTTCACAGATCGGTTTCACAGATCAGTTTCACAGATCGATCATACATAATTCTTGTTTAATAAAATTCATTCTTTCAGAGCATAAAGGATTTGTAAAAATATCAGCTAATTGATATTCAGAACTAATAAATTTTAGAGAAATATCACCTTTTTGATAATGATCCCTTAGAAAGTGATGTCTGATATCAATGTGCTTAGTTCTAGAGTGAGACACAGGGTTCATAGATATGTTTATTGCACTAGTATTGTCACAGTTAATTGAAACTTGTTTAAAATCAAATCCATAGTCCAAAAAGGTGTGTTTCATCCATAGAATCTGTGCACAGCAACTACCAGCAGCGATGTATTGTTCCCTAGCAGTAGACAATGCAACTAAGTTCTGTTTTTTACTACACCATGATACTAGAGATTTTCCAAGTAAATGACATGTTCCAGATGTTCTTTTCCTATCTAACTTGCATCCAGCAAAGTCAGCATCTGAATAAATGGTTAGGTCAAATGATTGTCCTTTTGGATAAAACAAACTTAAATTCACGGTATACTTAAGATATTTAAAAATACTTTTAACAGCCAGTAAGTGTGATTCTTTAAGATTAGCTTGAAATCTAGCACACATACACACACTAATCATAATATCCGATCGACTAGCAGTAAGATAAAGTAAACTCCCAATCATACCTCTGTAATTAGTTTGATCTACCAGTTTACCAGTTTCATCTAAATCCAATTTACAGGTGGTACTCATAGTTATATCACTTTCCTTAAAACTATCTAAACCAAAACATTTTAATAAATCCTTAGTATATTTACTTTGATTTAGAATAATTCCATCTTTAGTTTGAAAAATTTGAAAACCAAGAAAATACATAAGCTCTCCCATTAAGCTCATTTCAAACTCATTTTGTGTAACCTGTGAAAATTAAGTTCATAAAGAATTTTTAGAAGATCCAAAAATAATATCATCATCATAGATTTGTACTATTAACACATCTTTTGAAATCCTTTTTATAAAAAAAGTGGGCTCAGCTATTCCTTTTGTAAATCCTTTTGAAATAAGTAAGTTTAAAATTCTTTCGAACCAAGCTCATGGAGCTTGTTTTAAACCATATAAAGCTTTAGAATGTTTAAAAACATGATTTTGAAAATGAGGATTTGAAAAACCAGGTGGTTGTTCTACAAAAACATCTTCATCAATAAAACCATTTAGAAAAGCACTTTTCACATCCATTTGATATAACATGAAATTCAGATGTGATGCATAAGCAAGTAAGATCCTAATAGCTTCTAATCTAGCTATAGGTGCAAAGGTTTCCTCATAGTCAATTCCTTCTTCTAGATTGTAACCTTGTGAAACTAGCCTAGCTTTGTTTTTAATTATGTTTCCAGATTCATTAACATTGTTTCTAAACACCCATTTTGTGCCTATGGTTATAGTGTCCTTATTTCTTTCTACTAATTTCTAGACTTTGTTCCTTTCAAATTGATTTAGTTCATCTTGCATAGCCATTACCCAAAATTCATCATTGATGGCATCATTGATATTTTTAGGTTCTAGCTGTGACAAGAAGGCTTGATGTTCAACCTGATTTCTAAGAGAAGCTCTAGTCTGTGTTCCTCTATCTAGATTTCCTACGACAGCATCTAAAGGATGGTTCCTTAGAATCCTAGATGTTCTTGAAAAGGTTGGGCTAGAGATTTCAGGTTCATCTACAGGTTGAGGTTCAATAGAAGCAGGGTCTGGAAATTTTCAGAACTGGATGTTTTAACTACAGGTCCACTGTTTTTATCATCAAGGTTCAAACCAGAGAGATCATCTTCAAGATTTTCAAGAGAGGTCTTAGGTTCATATGGATCAGTTTCATCAAATTTGATGTGAACATATTCTTCCACACATTTGGTTCTCTTATTAAAAACTCTATAGGCTTTACTGGAAGTTGAGTAACTTAGAAAAATTCCTTCATCATTCTTGGATGAAAACTTATCAAGATTATCTTTAGTGTTAAGCATAAAGACATTGCAGCCAAGAACATTGATGTAGTTAACCTTAGGTATCCTATGGTTCCATAACTCATAAGGGTTCCTCTTAAGAACTGGTCTGATCAAGACTCTATTAATAACATAACAAGCTTTATTTACAGCTTCAGCCCAAAAGTAAACGGGTAGGTCATACTCATTAAGCATAGTTCTAGAAATTTCTTGCAGGGTTCTATTCCTCCTTTCTACTACACCATTCTATTGAGGTGTCCTAGGGGCAGAGAAATTGTGACTATAGCCACTATGTGAGCAGTAAGATTCATACTCATGATTTTCAAACTCACGACCTTGATCACTTACTAGTGTTTTAATCTTAAGTCCAATAAGGATCTCTACATACTTGGAATATTTAACAAAGTAAGAACAAGCTTCACTTTTGTGATCTAGAAAGTATACCCAAGTATATCTAGAAAAGTCATCTACAAGAACATAGACATAATGATTCCCATTTAAACTAGAAACTCTAGAAGGTCCAAATAAATCCATGTGAACTAACTTGAGAGGTTGAGAAGTTGACAATACTTTCATTGATTTAAAAGAAACTTTATTTTTCTTTCCCGTTTGACAGGGATTAAAAACTTTGTCTGCTGGAAATTCAAGTTTGGGTATGTCTCTAACTAAGTTCTTCCTAGAAAGTTTCCTAAGTGAATGCACATTGCAGTGTCATAATCTTATGTGCCAAAGCTAAGACTCTTTATGAAAAGCATTTAAACAAGTAATATTTTTCTTAGCTAAATAATTTAAATCGACATCATAAACGTTTTCACTTCTTAAAGTAGAAAACACTAAAACATTTTTAATGTTAAAAACATTGCAAGAATCATTTTCAAATTTAACATTAAAACCACCATCACATAACTGAGAAATACATAACAAATTGTATTTAAGTACATCAACAAATAAAAATTTAGAAATTAGTACTGAGTCAGTGTTACAAATCTGTCCTAAGCCAATGATTTTCCCTTTAGAATTATCACCAAAGGTGACAAAACCTCCATCAACTCTGACTAAGATTTTATAGCATGAGAAGTCTCCTGACATATGTCTTGAACATCCACTATCCAAGTACCAGGTCTTTTTACAGGAGCACTTTAAGCAGGTTCCCTACAAAACAGATTTAGATAGGAAATGATATTGGTACCCAGATCTTCTTGGGTCCAGACAGGTTAGCCATTAATACTTTAGGTACCCAGATTTGTCTAATGGGTCTCATAGAATTTATAGAATCAGCAGATTTGGAATGATAAATCTTATTATAACCATAAATATGAATATAACTCGTTGAAGCATATGATGTTCCAGAGCTAGCTACATTCTGTCCAGATTTAGGAATGAATCTAGTTCTGGTAATCTTCCTTTGTCCGGGTTGGTATCCTATACCAGTAGTGTATCTAGGTGCTATTTGCTTACCTAGCATCTGAGTAAGAGTATCTTTACCATTTTTAAATTTCTCTAAGTCTTTCTTGAGTTTCTCATTTGATAATTTTAGTTCAGTGTTCTCTTTAAGCAACTGATCATTCATTTCCATTTCAATATCAAGATCAGATTTATGTTTAACAGTTAAAGCATACTGTTTCTTAAAACCTTTGTATTTGTCTTTCATCTCATTACATGATTCTTCTAACATATCACAATATTCAAACAGTTCATATTTAGACATGATATCACATTCATAATCATCTCCAGAATAATATGAATTAGAAGTAGGAGTTTCTGAATTTATCTCAATAGCGTTTGTCATAAAGTACATGTTTGCCTTGTTTCTGTGTTCAGTTTCAGAAACATCAGATTCACTAGAACTGTCCTCAGAAGCACTCCAAGTAGCCTTCATGGATTTCTTATACTTTTTATCCTTGTATTCATACTTCTTCTTGTATTTCAGCTTTGGACTGTCTGCTTTTATGTGCCCCTTCTTTTTGCACTCATAACAGACAACTTCATCTGATTTGTCAGATTTCTTCCAATCCTTTTTCTAATGTCCGTTGTTGTCATACTTACCTTTGTAGTTTGTCTTTCTAAAACACTTCTTCTTCCTATAAAATTTCTTAAACCTTCTAGCAATGTGAGACATCTCAGCATCACTGTCAGAGTCACTCTCATTGTCTTCACAGCTTGAACTTTCATTGATAGCTTGAAGCTTTTCCTTATCCTTATTCTTTGAAATTGTAGTTTTGAAGGCAATAGACTTCCTTCTAGGTTCATCATCTTCTTCTTTGTTCAATTTGAGTTCTTCTTCATACACCATCAACTTGCCAATTAGTTCCTTGACTGGTAGTTCACTAATGTCACATGATTATCTAATAGAGACAGAGGTTCCTCTCCATCTTTCGGGTAGACATCTCAAAATTCTCATGATTTGTTCCTTTGCTGGAACATCCTTTCCCAGAGAAGTCATTGTGTTGACAATGTCATTGAACATGAGATATATATCAGAAATGGGTTCACCAGGATTCGTCTTAAAATTTTCATACTTAATAGTATAAGTGTTCAATCTCATCTCCGTTCCTTCATGAGACACAGCTAAGGTATCCCAAATCCCATAAGCAGTTTTACAGGGAGATATTCTATTAAATTCCTCGTCGCCTAGAGCACAGTATAAAGCATTGATAGCTTTACAATTATTATTGTAGGCTATCTTAGTAGATTCATTCCAAGTAGTTATAACAGTAGTAGGAATTTTATATTCAGATTCTATAGTAGTCCAAATATCAAATCCCATGCTTTCTAAATGAATTTCAATCTTGATTTTCCACTGAACAAAGTTAGTGCCATTGAAAAATGGTGGTCTATTGGTAGCAACACCTTCAACTCTATTATCCATGATAGCTTACTTAAGGTAAATATTTTAAAGAGATAACTATTTAGAAATAACAGAAATTTTATAAACATTAAAATACAACTAAAATCACAGTTGAAAAACAGAGTACAAAATATTTTAAACAACCTATGATACCAAATGTTGGTCGGAGTGGATACTCAAGAGGGGGGTGAATTGAGTTTCAATTAAAAATTTTGTTCTTAAACTTTGTCCTAAAACCCCCAAATAAAATACTGAATTAAACTGTAGTGAATTTATATCAAAGTAAGGGTTTGGTTGGTGTCTCAAGGGATTGATTATTTCCCAGTTAATCAAAACAGAATAGTTGATTAACTTTTGAAACCAACTTACTAATTTACAACTGATATAAACACTTGCGAATTTAATTATCAAAGTGACTTTAAAACAGTTTTGGTTTTAAAGAGATTAGTAGCAGAATAATAGAATAACTTTGAAAGATATAAAACAGAAGTTATAACCAAGAGGTTTAGTCTCAAGCCGAGACTTAGTCCTCTCAAAAGATTTTATAAAAAGATGATCCACACCCTAGATCGAGGATAACAACAGCAACCAGTTGTCCAGGTCCAAGACCTCTACCATAGTTATTCGTGGGAGGAAACACAACAGCAACCATCTGTCCAGATCACACGACCTCTACCACTATCCCAGTGGGAAATAAACGATGTAAGAGTATTGAGTGAGGATTTACAAATCCTCTAGTTAGAGTACAGGTGACAGTGTGTGGGTAAAATACAGCATAAAACACACACTAATCAATATGTAAAAAGATAAATCACAGAGAAAATATTTAGAGTTTAGAAATGGCTCTAGTGATTGTCATGCAGTTCTGGACTCCATTGATTGATCAGAATTCACTCTGAGTCCTCTTCTGGTTTCTGTCTGGAAAAAAGAGTATCGTCTGTTTCCTTAACTTCCAGGTTCAGAGAATGTTGAAGAAGCTGTTGAGTTGATGTTCTCTTTTTGTTCTCGGCTCTTCTCTGGTACGCACGATTGTAGGTGATCTTCTTGTAAGCTCAGACGTCTTTCTTCATGTACACCATCTTGAGTGTTCTTCACTTGTTTAGTTCGGCTGCAACCTCTTCACAACAAGTGTTCAACTCTATTAACTATTCCTGTGTATACGCGCGTGTGTCTCTCTACTTGAGTTCGACAACAGCATCCCTCTATTAAATCATGAGCTCCAGCAAAAGATATGACTTCTTTTTTGCTGGTACGAGGTACGGTTCCATGACATCCAACAGCACACATTAAATAAATGACAGAGCATTTAAAATATTACTAATATGACTTTGGTTAGATTAAATAAAGATAAAGAAATTCAAACAGCTGTTTATTAATATCAGTGTGTCAAGTGATCGGTGGATCATCAGCATCGGTGAGACATCTTCGGTGACTCATTCGATCAGCATCGGTGAGACATCTTCGGTGACTCATTCGATCAGCATCGGTGAGACGTCTTCAGTGACTCATTCGATTAGCATCGGTGAGACATCTTCGGTGACTCATTTGATCAGCATTGGTAAGACATTTTCAGTGACTCATTTGATCAGCATTGGTGAGAAATCTTCAGTGACTCATTTGATCATCATTGGTGAGACATCTTCAGTGACTCATTCGATCACCATCAGTAATCCATTTTCGGTGACTCATTTGATCATCATCGGTGAGACATCTTCGGTGACTCATTTGATCAGCATCGGTGAGACATCTTCGGTGAATCATTCATTCAGCATCGGTGAGACATCTTCGGTGACTCATTCAATCAGCATTGGTGAGACATCTTCAGTGACTCATTTGATCAGCATCGGTGCGACCGTTGTCCTTCGATATGGATCGGTGCGACATTTGTCCTTTGACATGGATCGGTGCGACCGTTGTCCTTTGATCCAGAGGACTTCCAGAATACATGTAAATCAATAACAAAGAGATAAAAACATGATCCAACCAATATAAACAGATTCATTAAGAGATTTTGATTATGAGAAATCTAACCAGATTAAGTAATTGATGATTTGTGATTATTAAAATAGAAATCATTGGAATAATTCAACAATATTCTAGAGGGTTCAACAATATGTTTGTTCTGAATTGTTGTGTACAGAAGGAATTGAGAGGAGATATCTTTTTGATTCGATAACCAGAAATAATCAGACTTGAATAGAGAAGCTTATGATTGTAATGAATCAGTTTATGAAGGAAATAATTCTTGGTGGAATACATTCAAAAATAAATCATATATACAATGAAAGAACATAATGATAATGGATCATTTTATATGGATACACACTCCTCTATTCAGTGGATCTTTTAACACAATAGATGTGGAATGATTGATTAAATCAGTTAGAATGATATTTGATGTTATGGAATTTTCATAAAATCAAAAGGTTAAGATTTAAATTTTCTTTAAGGTGAAGCTGATCAATGGTGGTCAATGGTCAATAATATCAGGGATAAAGAGGATATTGAATCCTTAGAGTTGGGTGAATTTTAATGTCTTTTCCATGAAAACTATTTTCATGAGGTTGTTCAACATAAGATAAAGAATACATTCTTCAAATTGTGGACATAATAGAAATATTTAGTGTATATGAGTGAATAAAATATCACATTGTTGGGAAGGTATTTTTCAAATCTTATTTCAGATCTTGATATAAAAATAAATTGTTTTTACTCAGGATTTAAGAAAATATATGAATGAAAATCTGCTTCTCGATAGTTAAATAGATGTGATAAACTTGTTTGACATGCTTATAGGGTACAAATGGAGTTCATTGGTGATCAAATTTTCTTTGATATCAATTAGAATAAGAGATATATATAGAAATAAATGTCTAAGAGTCAATCAATGAAATTTGAAGGTAAGAATTTTTAGTTTCTATTATGTGAAATATGTGTTAATAAGAACCCGGGGGAAAGACTTACAAAAACTGGGTAGTGTTTTCGCTGCGGTATTTTTTCACAAATGGCCATAGATTTTAATTTCAATTATCTGAATAATAATATTGATAAGAATACCGTAATGTATTTCAAATGTAGTTAGATAGGTTATAATGAAATTCCTTCCCAAAGAAAGATTTGAATAATGGGAAGCAGCTAGACTATAAGTATAAAGGTGTAGTGAGATCATTTATGACTACATTTGCATATTTCAGTCCATTGAATGAAGTTGTACCAGGTAAATCGTTTATTTACTCAGATTTTTCTATCATCTTGTTTGATATAAATTCTACAAATATTTTTATTTCTGGAAAATTCACCAATAAATTTTAAATTTCACCCCATAATATTAGACTAGAACATATGGTTATCATAGAAGAGTGAAATGTTATAGAAAAAAAAATTTTTAAGAATATTTTTATTATTATATTTGGAATGATATTACCTAAAATCCTTGTTAGTTTTTATATTAGTATAGTTTTATGTTGTTCTAGGTATAGATTTTCTTTCTGTTTTTCATACTAAGATAGATTGTAGTGAAAAAGAAGTTGTTTCTCAGAAAGAGTTTTAGTTTTTATAAACGAATGAACCCATACAACTAACAACATATTAGGTACATGAAAAACTGATGAAATATGGAAATTAAATTTATTGTTATCAAATTTTTCAAAACAATGGATCTGGTGAGATAACGATGATTCCATGGTAAATGAATACTTACATGTTTTTTCTGTTGAGTTACATGGTGGTGTAGCTGATCTAAATGCTGAATTCATTATTGAATTAGTTTCTACTGATAAGAAAATTTTGAATACCCTTTATTTAATGGATCTAATGGAACTTCATGAATTGAAAAATTAGTTTCGGGATTTTTTTTAAAAAGGCTTCATTCATCCTTGAACAACACCGTGGGGAGGTCCTTTTTTGTTGGATAAAAATTAAAGATGGTTTCATGAGACTTTAAATTGATTATATAGGGTTTAATAACATTAATTTTGAGAATATGTAACCTTTTTCACACATCAATGAATTGTTTGATAAGATCTAAAGAGCATAGTATGTATCCAATAGAGACTTTATATTTGGGTACCATCAGCTGAAGTTGAAGGAGCATGGCATTCCAAAAACAAGTTTTCATACTAGATATGTCCATTAGGATTTTTTATGTTATTTGTGTTAAATAATTCAATTCCATTATTCAGGGATATTATGAATTGAATATTTAATTAGTTAATGGATATGTTCTTGGTTGTGATTATTGATGAAATTATTTCATATTCTAGAAGTAAAGAGAAAAATTAAAAAAATATAAGGTTTTTTTTCATGAAATTAATAGATAATAAACTATATAGAGGAATCATTAAGTGTGAATTTTGGTTACAATATATTGTTTCCTTGGGAATATCATAAATAAGAATAGGAAAATAGTTCATCCTTCCAAAAACAATTTGTTGATGTATGGCCAATGCCATCATATATTTCATAGATTCGTAGTTTTCTTGGACTAGAATGTTATTATCAAAATTTATTTAAAGTAATTTTAAAGTAATTTATCCCACAGAATATGTTAATATGAATAGGGGTTAAATTTATTTGGACGGAATAATGTGATGTTTGTTTTTAGGAATTGAAGAAGGTATTGGTGAATGATTGAGTTTTGGACATACCTTCCAGAAATAGTATGTTTTTCATCTGTTGGGATTCTTCATTGAAGGGACATTATTTTTTCTATTATATAATGATCTAGTAATTTCTTATGATTCATGAAAACTAGAAATCATCAGTTAAATTAACCCACACAAGATTTTTATTTAACAGCTTTGATTTTTCCTTTAACATTTTGGAGGCATCATTTATAGGAAGCCAAATGCGAAATATATACAGACCATCAAAGTCTGAAGTATATATTCCCTCACAAGGAATTATACAAGAGGAAGATAAGATGGATTGAATTGATATATGAATATGATTATATGATAAATTACCATCATGTAAAAGTAAAAAAATGTGGTAGATGCATTGAGTTGAAAATATAATGCATCATTATCTATTTTACTATTAGAACACGACCCTATGATTAATAATTTGATTCATTTTGACTTGGAAGTTGTTGGTGTAGAGAATTCAAATATTTTTTATGTAACAGTGTAGTCATCTATATCAGAAATAATTAGGAATATGTTAAAGGTAGATTGGTAGTTACTGATTAAGGTAGAATTGGTTAACATGAGTATGTTTGCAGAGTTTAACATTGATGAAGATTTTGTTTTGAGATTTGGAAAGAGATTGTCTGTGTCATGTGAATCATATCTGAAGAAATTATTATTGTGGGGTCCTCATAGTTCTTTATTTTCAGTTTATCTTGGAACCACAATGATTTAAAAAGTCCTTTAAGAGTATTAATGGTGGGATGGAATGGAAATATATATTTATGATTTTAGTGAAAAATGTTCTACTTGTTAAAAGGTTAAAAAAGAGAGAATTTTACTGAAGGGGATTATTCCTCTTTTATGAGTTCCACAATTGAATGCGGAAAATATATCCATAGAATTTGTTGTGGGACAACCAAATACTTCTCGAGGTAATAATGAAAGATGGGTTAGTGTTGATCAACTATCTAAATAACCTCATTTTGTTCCTATTCAAGATACTATGTATTTGTATCAGCTTCCTTGACTGTACCTCAATGATATTGTTAAGTTACTTTGATTTCTTATTTACATTGTTTCTGATCGTGATCTCGGGTACACATCATACATTAAGAAAGGCCTCTGTAAGTTTTTTGGAATAGAATTAAATTTTAGTACAGTTATTCATCCTCAATCATATGGGCATTCAGAATGGATGATCTAGACATTAAAGTGTATGTTTTGAGATTGTTCAATTGATTACCAGGGAAGTTGGGATCAACATAATTCTTTAGTTTATTTTTCATATAATAACTATTTTTATTCTAGTATACAGATGACATGTTTTGAGGAATTATATGTTAAGCGGTGTTGAACACCCGCATTTTTTGGGTGAAGTTGATGAAAATAAGGTTATTGTACTAGAGTTAGTAGAGGATGTAGTTGAGAATGTAAAGCTAATCGAAAAACGCATGAGGATGGTTAAAAGTAGGCTGAAATGTTATGAATATAACTAGAAAAAATACTTTTATTTTGAGATAGGAGATCGTATATTTCACTGAATTTCATTAATGAAAAGTGTTATGTTTTTTTCTAAGAAAGGGAATTTTATTCCATAGTTTAGTAGACATTATAAAATCTTGGACAAAGGTTCACCATTTGCACACTTCATTGATTTTCCACTATGTTTTTTTTAGGTGCACAATTTTTTCATGTTTCATTGTTAAAAATGTATTTTCAATATTCATGTCATGTTTTGAGCCCATAAGTAGTTTAACTAGATGATAATATTTCTTATGAAGAGAAAATAGTATATACTTTTTATCCATGAGAACAATTATTGCAAAATAATATAATTCCTCATGTAATGGATTTGTAGAAGAACAACATGGTTGAATAAGAAACATGGGATTCATAAAATGATATGGGGTAAAATACCATCACTTGTTTAATATGTAAATAAAATTTTGATGAATAAATTTTCAGAAGGTGGGGAGAATGTTACAACAAAAGTTTTTAAAAATAAATTGAAATTCATGAAATTTTTTTAGGGGGATAGTTGTAAACAATCCATTAAAATTGATTTTTCAACATCAATAATTTGAATTTCGAAAATCCAACATCTACGGTTGTGATGAATTAGTCATAGAGAGTCTAATTGAACTAACAAGATTATCATAGTGAATAGTAACATACCCTTATGAATAGTAATATAACCATCATTAACAGTAAATAATATTAATATTTTATTTTCTTATGGTTATAAGATAATGAGATCTTGATAAATTTTCAAGGTGATATAAAATTAATTATTGATTTAAATTTTTATTTTGAATGAAATTTTATTTTATTTACAAATAAATTTAATAATATTTATGAAAATATTTTCTTGTAAATGGAGATCAATTTGGAAATATACATGTCGAAAAATGTTTAGGGTGAAGTTTTGGGATTTTTATGAAGAAATTGAATTATTATTGAATAGTGAAATTTGATAATTATGAAATAAGATTAATGATCAAATTTCTACATCGTGCTTGAGTCATGGATGGTGTAAATAGACAAAAGATAGATCTCACATGAACTCATTACTTTTTATGGTCACATTAATCATGAATATACTTATTATTATGAAAAATATTAAATTAATGAATAAAATAATGGAAATCCCCTCCACTCATCCTCTGTAAATACAACACTCCCCCCTCCCGCACTTCCTCTCACACCTACTGAGGATTTTTGATTGCCCATGTTCATCCTAATACCATTCCCATGTCTGTTACCCATGTCCAATGCTTACCAGTCTCACCGAAAGTTCAAAACTAAGGTTCATTAGGAAAATCTCAAGGAGAAGATAATAAGAGTTAAATATCCTATTTCAGTTTCTTGTGTTTTCTTTTTAATTTTTTTCTATGTCAATTTTCTCCTACCCTTATCCATGAGGCATGAAATCTCCATTATTATACATATTCTAAATTTTTATCATGTTTATCTAAAAATTTATCATTAATTTTTCTCTCCAATTTCTCTTATTGTAAATATGAAACCACCTTCTATGATGTGTTTATTTACCAAAATATTTGACAATATGTTTTCAATTTTCGTTACTTACTTGAAATCTGGTCATTAAAATATTTTAATGGTTGAAAATTATTTTAATTTGTATGATATAACATATTTTATGTTTTAAATTTAACATGTAATCATAATATTAATGGTATATGATGAAACAAGTTTTTGATTATCGAATAACTGTCAAAATGATCTAAATGAATATAATAAATGATTTATATAATGATTCATATTCCTAACATATGAACAAAATTATTTATTTATTTATTTAATCTTTTTTGATCATATCAACATAATTTAATTCCATTTCTGTTATTTTCATTCGTTTCTACAAAAACATTCACTATGTACCAACCCTGGAAACCATGTAATGAATTCTCATGAGACAATGTAAATAACATAATATTGTTAATAAATGGGTTAAATGATGTTTATTAATGATCTTATAAGGTGTTATAAAAATTAATATATTTCTGTAAAATATTAATTACACCATTTTAACTATTATACATGATGTTTGAAGACATTTTATGTATGAATAACCCCGGGTAAGGGAATTCTTAACTTGATTTATATTCATTGTGTTGATCTTATGCTTCATTAATTTTTCGTTTCAATTTTATTTTTATAATAATTTTTTTTATATTATGTTTTATTATTTTTTATAGTTTATAAACAAATTTCTTTCATTATATTGATTCTCATATAAGTTTTATGTAATTTATAAGGCACTTTTCTTAAAAATTCTTATTTTACACTTTTATTTTTACAAATATTAATGTCAATCTTCTTATTAAATTATCCATGTTTTATGATTATGTTCTAGAACATTGTAATTTTTATGCTGAATTTTTGGAACTAAATCTTCCTTAAATACATTTTCTTTTTTATGTTGTAGGTTGTACATGTGGTTAGTCCATGTGTAACTGTGATGGTTACACCATAAATAACTGTGTGGGTTAAATTGAAAGGTGGCCATGAGTATTTCAGTTCATAAGGTTAATGTGAATGATATAATATATGTATGTAATTCTCTAAGATAACTTTATTGATTCATAAACATGTTCCATAATGTTTTATGTAACTATCATGTTTCACAATGTAAGTATATCTGGGTGAGAAGTAATACATTGTAAAATGATTTAATATTTTCATATTTTTTCAAAGGAAAATGGTTTATTTCATACTTTTTATTTCCATTAATGAGATTTTTATATTCATCCCATGTTTTTAATTGATTTTCACTTGTTATTATGATGTGTAATAGAATTAATTCTATCACGTTAAATTTTATGAATATTTACCAATGAAATCATTTTGTTGGTTTACGTTTATAATTTTGTGTTTTGGAATAAATGGATTCCGTTTTAATGGTACCTGATTTGTATGCTTGTGGTTTGATATGAATGATTTATGTCCTATGAATCAAAAACACTAGATCAGAAATATCTTTGGTAATTTAAAAAGGTAAAATCTAGTTGAAATATCAAAATTATGATATGTTTAAGGTTGGGTCCTTGTATTAACCAGCTCTAGTGTTTCCTCACAAAATTCCACTTATGGTTATATGTATTCCCTGGAAAAGTATAGTATTTCATGTGATTTATAATGATTATATATTAAGAAACACAATTATAAGATTTTAGAAATTTAATATCATCCTAAAATACATCATTGAATAATTGATCATCCAAAAGGTGTCCAAATTCCTTTGGTTTTTCATCTCTAATCTCTTGACAACTCTTGAAAATTTTTACAGTGTATGCATCTTGTATCTGGCTTCTTGAATCTAGAGTAATATCAATTTAAAATTTTGGACACTGATGTTCCTCAACATAAAACAAATAGAAATGATAGAAAACAACATAATCTCCATAAATATGGATTTTTAATATTGTGGTTTTGGATCATCCTAATTTTCATCAATAAATTCTCTGAAATCAATAAGATGAAAAATGTTGAAAAATACCCTTATTATGTAATAATAAAATAATAAAATGTACTTTTAGGTTCATGGTTGTTGCCTCATTTTATGTTTTTTATGTTTTTTAGTTTTTTATATTTTTATGTAGAAAAATATGAAAAAAATGGGAAATTTTGCATCCATATGAATGGAACAAATAATAGATGGCATCTATATGTTGAGGATATTTAAATATACATTTATAAAAAAATATATATAATAATGTATATCATTAAGAGTTCTTCAATGAAAACTGAATATTATTCCTTATAAGTCTTTCTAAAAATCATTTTCTTGTTTTAAATCTTTTTAAAACAGTATTAAATAGTGATGTGAAAACCATTGCGAGTGTAGAAATAGTGATAAATTAGAATACAATAGGTGAAAGATATATAAATTGAATTGAAATATTTGTTCAGGACAAGGAAATATCTAGAATTACCCGCCTTCATCTACCATTTTAATATCTCTTAAATTGAAACATCAACTCTCAATCCCCACCCAATTTTTGACCGAGAACATAGATCACACAACTCCCTTACTTAAACAATGAGCACATGGATACTTAATTTCATTAGTGGTTGATGATTCATCGAAAATAAAAAATTAATTAATCAATAGATTCACTATAGGCGTCAAATCTCACAAGTAATAATGATAAAGGGAAGATTATCATATTGTATAAGCTATCTCAAATTCATTGATGATAAAATGAGAGAGAATGGTTAAAAATAATGAGGGAAAGTATTGTAGAAAATTCTTGTGAAATTGTTATCTCTTTCACAAATAAAATCACATTACCATTTCAGAAAGGTGAAGAAAAAAGAATGACCAAAATGAATCATAGATCATTATGCAACATCAAATGTCGCTACATATATCAATCCTCGTGAATAAGTTCACAATTAATTTATATTCCAAATCTGATAAAACAAATGTGGGTCAATGAACATACCTCCCAATTAAATTTAACAAATAGGGACATAAACATGATATTTATAAATGATTTAAATAAATAGTAATTAAAATGAATACAAATACTTACAAAACAGAAACAATATAAAAATCATGAAAAATGGAGACTACATACCATCTCCAAGAATCAAGAATATTCTTGCACCTCAGAAATACCAAAACACTATATAGGATGATCTACTCTTATAATAATACAAAACAAAACAAAAATGAAATAAATAAAATCATAATAGAAATATGATCTTCACATTAGGCATTGTGCTTCCCTTGTCACTAAATCTCAGTGGCACTCTAGTTAAAATAGTCAATCTCTTAAAATGACTTATTCCTCCCATAAAATCTTCCTACAATCACATTCTATGATCACATTCAATTATGAGTATTAGTCAATAGAAATAATAGAGTAAGGACCAAACATGTTACTATTATTAGTATAATTTTATATTAACAATAATAATATTATTGTAATATAAATATATTTACAAAAAATATTTATCAATTCATATATACTTATATATGATTGCATACATATTGTTAATAATATATATATATATATATTATAGGTTTTATTATTATATATTAATTAAGAATCAAATTATCTATAACATATTTTTCTATTATGAATACTAATGCATATTATATATATTTACTATTATGATTAAAATTCTTAGATATATATATTATCTCTATTTATTATAATTTTACTATTTTATTGTTTAATATTATATTTTATTCTTTTTTTCATCATAATTTGTCATGTGAGTTTTTCTTCTCAATAAGGGGTCTCATGAATGTTTATTTATATATGATGTGGCGCTCATGAAAAACATGAGAGAGGAGGATTTCACCTTTAGACTCCATTAGTAGGTTACAACCCAAGTCATCAGTGAGCATCAATGTGGAGCTTGATAGCTACAGTGGTCTTCACTAGGGTGGCCATGAGGCTGAGCTTTGGTACGTTTCTGGTGGTTGCATGAACCTTATGATCTGGTGAAGAGTGTCTTGATGGGGTTTGGATTCGGCTTTGGCGAAGGGTGAAAATGTATCATCATGGCTAGTTCAGTTAGAAAAATTAAATCCAAACATGCCTTCACCATTAATGATTCACAATGATGGTTCCATGCTACATTAATATGCTAGGTGAGTGTTATTCAAGTTATGGTATTTTTCGATTTGGAATCAACATTCTTGTTTGAGTTTCCATATGGATCAGTTTTGGGATTTCCAGCTAGTATTTTTTTAACCATCTGGTGTTGTTATTCAACATCAAAATCCAGGTGTGAATTCTAGTTCATTTTTTGGTTTCGGTAGTGGATAGTGGCATTCGAAAATCATGGGAGGCGTGGAAATGGGGGATGATAGATGTTGTCCAGTTTGTAGAAGAAGGATATGGAAGTGGTGGTGGATTGATTGGGGTAGCATAGTGCTACTGTTGGAAGGAATATGTTCTAAAATTTATATAAAATAGTTTTAAATAATTTAATGAAATTTATATAAAATCCAAAGAAAAATTAAAACAAAAAAAACTCTATTCAAGAAACAAAATAAATATATAAAATTATTTTTTTCAATTTCTATTATGAAATAGCCCATTTCATTACACACATCCATAGATCCATGATCAGGGGATAGTTTAATACTCAGGAGTGGTCTCTCATCGATCTACCAAGTCATCATAAGGTAACCATATACCATCTATCACCCAATATAATACACCCCATCCACAAGGGCATGTCAATGAAAACGAACGCATATCAATTGTTTATTCAAAAAAAATGAAAATCTAGTAGATCAAAATAGTTTTAATAATCAAAATTTTTACTGAAAACAAGTTCAAACTTATTTTCATGAATCAAAACAAAACCATGGTTTTGAAATCATTATTTTAATGGAATGAAACCAATTTCACTCTCTTTAAAAAATCCAATTTATACAATTTCAAAATCCATAACTAAATAGGTTTTATTCAAACAGTGAATTATAACATCACAATTAAAATCAATCTATTAAATAAATTTGATATCATGCCTTATTCTTCGAAGGAGCAGGATTTCCAAGTACACCTACCTTTCTCTCAAGTGTTGGTGAAACCAAAAAATGGCAAAAAACTCCAAAAACATGGCATATATCATCTAAAATCAACCTTAGATCTAGTTCAATATCACACAAAAATATCATTTGTCAGCATTATTAGAATCATTCAATATGTATGTATCCTCAATGTATTATATATTTGAATCCAATAGTGAGAAGAAGAAAAACAACTATGTACAATACAAATTAATGATCACATTCAAAAAAACCCTCCAATTCACATATATTTGCCTCAAAATATCTACAATATCAAGTGGAATATTCATTCCAATATTTATAAGACAATATTTCATGTTATTGTCCATATTATTGACAATGAGGGGTTAAAAAGGTGAGTCAGATTGGATAATAAAATAGAAATCTTGTTTCTAAAGCTTCCCAGTTAGGGACCATGTATAGATAAATTGTGCACTAATTGTGCTATAGTCATAGCTTCTAGAAACCCATCACATGGTTCTCTTGAATGACTAGAAAAATCTTGCACTAACCATGTTACACCCCTCATGCATACATCACATGGTTTCTCCTAGTTTACTATATGGGTTTTCCAAATAGATCACCTAACATTAAAAGGTGGGGATGCCTCTTTTATATCTAAGTAACTTATAATTCTGAATTTTTTATAAGGTGGAAGAATTTTTTCAAAGAAGATAAAAGATTGGTTTGAGCTAATCACTTGTCCAGAAATTTCCTCAAAATGAGATAGAGCATTTTTTAGGTTTCAGATGTTTCTTTTATCACCATTAAGAAAAATAATGATATCATCGGTGTATAATAGGTGAGTGGTAGCATTCAAATTACGTGACACATGAATGGGATTATGTTTTTCCTTGATAAACAAGATAAGTGTGTATATAGCTAAGATAATCCTCAGCAATGGAGAAAAGGATAGAAGAGAGGGGAAGCCCATATCTTACACATTTAGCGCATTTGAAATATCATATAGGGGATCCATTGATCATATTGGAAGTGGAAGCCAAATTTAATTGGGTTCTGATAATAGTAAAAATGCATTTTTAGAACCAAAATATTAATGCAATTTAAAAATAAAACTCCACTCAAATATATTAAAAAAAATATTAATGGTAATATTACCTCCTCTTTTGACATTGATTAAAGTGTTAAAACACTCTAAGGCAAGAAAAATGAAATTTTGGATAGATCTACCCATGATAAACCCAAATTCATTCTAAGAGACTATTTTATCAATGGTGGATGAGAGCCAATTGGCATTTATTTTTGTGATGATTTTTTAAAGGGTGTTGATGTGAGCAATGGGCCTAAACAAATGGATCTCAGAAGCATTTTCAACATTGGGATTATAGATAGGAATTGGGAATTTAGACCATGGGGGATAACAACATCTATGATAAATGATTTGACATTCTTTCAAACATCATATCGAATAATATCCCAATAGTGCTGGATGAATCCATTATTAAAACCATATGGTTCATGATCACTATTCAGATTTAAACCTATGATAGTATCTTTAATATCATTATCTAGAAGAGTTTTAAGAAGAAAGGTGTTATCTTAATCATTGACCACTATCAGAATGATTTCAGGTAAGAGGTTCTTTTTGTTATCATATCTATTAAAGATATATTGAAATTAATAAACAATATGATTTGCAATGTGATATTCATTGTCCAAAATTTTGTCCACATATTATAGAGAGGCAAGAAGCCTATAATATCATTTTTATCTTGGATGAGAATTATAGAATTTAGTATTTCTATCACCATCATAAATCTATTAAGCATTGATGGCTTTCTTCCTCATGTTCTTCTTAAATGTGAGGAGAGAATTGATCTTTATCGAGGTAATGATTTCGTGATTTGGATCAATTGTAAAATCAGAGTAAGTGATATTTTTTTGGAGTTGGTTGATCTTATTCTCTTGTAATAGGACATCCTTGTTGATTTTTTTGTCCTGCATGCTACACCAACCTTTAATAATCAGTTTATGATATTTTAGTTTGAATGAGAAGGAAAAGGCCATACTGCAATGTGTCATAGAAATCCACATGGTTTTAATGATGTCAGTTCATTTAGTCTTAATGAAAGATGAATTATTAAATTTTAATGGAAGATGATGTTTTATAGTTTCATTAGAGAGAATGACCATAATAAGATGGTGATCTGATTGGAGCTTATGAATTGTTGTGCTAGTGATGATGTTCCAAAAATATAAAGCAAGAACCTTCATGGAGGCTCTATCAAATTTTGAGGCAACCATTATGTTATAATTCTTTATATACCAATTTTATTTGTCACCTGTAATATTTATTTCAATGAGATTGTTGTCATTAATAATGGATTTGAATTCTATCATGGATATCGTAGCATGTGAGGGACTAATATTATCATTTGAGTTGAGGATAACATTAAAATCTCCATGAGTAACCAAGGAGTTTTGATGTTAGTACCTTGAAAAGTAAGATCATATCAAAGGGGAATTCTAACATAATATCTATTCTTGGTATAAACAATGAAGTAAAAAATTGATAATCCCTCGATGACAAAATAAAAATTGATGGTCTTCTCCGAGATGTTAAGAATATTAATATTTTGAATATAATAGTGAAAAAAGATCCATAAAGAATCAACAAAGGAGGAGTTTTTTGTTGCACTTGTAAAGGAGTAGCCATGTTGACATAAGTTGTGAAACATGGAAGAGAAAGTGGCTTTTGGTTCATCAGTAGCAAATAACATAGGTCTAGGAGTATTAACAACTCTTTTTAAAACAGAAAGTCTTTCATAGTAATCAATACAATGAAAATTCTAGAAAATAATATTTATTTGGACATATGTTTAGAGATAGTCCACCTAATTTTTGTGTTTCTCGATCCCTTGTCCCTAGAATATATTTTGATCCTCATGGTAGTATTTGGACTCTTGTTCTTTTCTGGGGTTATTTTAGAAGCATTAGAAGGGCTTTTTAAACTATCATTTTTAATTCTACCCTTAACAGGTAAAACCATAGTGCTTTTATTGGCATTATGTTCATTATCATGATGTCTATTTTGTTTCCCAAAGTTCTTAGAAAAAAAACTAAGAAGATTTTATTGAGAAATACCTATAGATTTACTATCAATGTGTAAATAGGGAATACCTGATGCAGTTTTAGCAGAAAATACATGCTTAGAGGTACCTGAGTAATTATCACATTTCTGTTTAGAGACTAGAGTCAATACAATTTTCATCTTCTAGTCCTTATGGATATGTTGGAAAGCTAGCTGAGTAGAAGCACCTATTTTATTCAGTAGGATCGGGTCCTCTATATCCAAGGGTCTATCCATGGGGGGAGCAGATTTTTCATTATACAAAGGCTCGGGTGTCTTAGGAAGGGTACTATGTATGCCTAATGGTTGTTCTGAGTAGTCACTTAACATGGCACTGCCTAGGTCTACACCATGTGTGAGATTGAATTGAATCTACCCAGAATCATTCATAGTTATATATTTAGACACAAGAAGTATAATAAACTATTTTTCATTGGTGTCATTATAGGTGTCTAAAGGATAATATCATGGCTCCTTTACCATACCCATGGATGGGAGAAAGTTTTTGAAATATGGGGTCTCTTATTGGATCTGTGTTCCTCCATTTATCCATACACTAAAAATATTCCTAGAATCATTGAAATTTTTGTTACTTTAATACATAATATAAATTGTGTTCATGGGAGTTTCACCTCTGACCGATGGCATAGAAGGTACAGAAATAGTGGGGTATGAGGATACCTCGCATTTTTCATTATTTCAATAATCAGTTTCTAGTTGTTCTTTTCATACCACATTAACCATGGAATCTAGTTCATTATTGAGTTATTGATATTTGTTTTCTTCTTCTTCTAATAGTATACCCCATGATGTTTTCGAGGTGTTCATTGTATTTGAGGGTTTATTTTTCATTTTCACCCATACCTCATTCATATATTTTGATGTTTATAGAATATCTGGGATGGGTGGATTACCTTTTTTATTATTTATTATTTCCTTCCATTCATTCTCTAGTGGTTGGAAAACTTGTTTCATAATCACCCTACTTTTTTCTATGGTGTGGCCAATAAGTTTTCAATTTTTTTCAGAGTGTGGATTTGTTCATATTCTATCCTAATTTTTGTTTTATAATAATTTTAATTGAAGTGTATTGTCATGACCCAACCCTACCGGGCTCGATCAGAAACTACCTCAAGCCCGCCTCCATAGGCCAGGGGCTGGCGACAAGCACAGAAGGCGTAACAATCTTGGGGAGGCAATTTCTTAAGAACCTATACACACACAGAAATCGCACTCAATGAAATAGTGAAAAGTAGAAAAAGAGAACTAATGGAAAAAAACTATAACCCAACCACAGTCATGCATAACCCTCTAAATAATAAGAGTAAAGTACTAAATGGTACTAATAGATACTGAATAGGAAAAGGGAAAATACATGTACCCAACAAGATAAGTGCCACCACCCAGCAACAGGTAACAAATATAAACAGCTGGTGAGTCTCACACCTTAAAGACATACTATGACCACCGAATATAGCCCAAGAACATGGGTCCTCTATGCTCCTCCCTAGTCTCAATCGACCTGTCTCTCGTCTGCAAGGGCACACCAAGTGCAGGAAATGCTCAAGAAGGTGTGAGTATAAGGGTACTCAGAAGGATGCCTCGGATGCTCGAGGGAGCATCAAACAAGATAAAAAAATGATGAGAAGTAGATAGAACAAAGAATAGTGATAGAGTATAGAAAATAGAATGAAACTCAACCCAACAAAAGAAAGGAAGAAGACTCATCCAGCTAAGAGGAACTCGACATGGAAAGCATGTGGCATACCCCACGTGTCTTCGCCCCTCCTATATAGAGATTTATTTTACCCGAGTACTGGGGAAAAAGTGGAGTGTATGAATATATATATATATATTCTCGACAAGAAAACCAAACGATTTTCTATGGGGATCAGTATTTCTAAGCTCAGTCTACGATAATTCATCAACAGTTTCATGGGTAGTGATTATTGATTCCCAACAGTCTCGCATGTCAAAATTGCCTCATCGCTAAAATGTACCACCAAAAGTCCTAATCTGGTAATCAAAGAAGAAAACCACTGACTAGCCTCATCATAAGGGGTGGAGTCTAAAAGAAGTTGTCAGGTAACCGACTGCCCAACCCAACTGGAGTGTAAACCCCAGAAGGTCATCGGGGGACCCACTGCCTAGCCCTACTAGAGGGTAAACCCTAAAAGATCATCGGGTGACCCACTGCCCAGCCCAACCAGAGGGTAAACCCTGAAGTAAACGGGTAACCCACTGCCCTACCTCGCTGGAGGTTAAACCCTCATGTCAACAGGTAACCCACTACTTAGTTCTGTTGAAGAGTAAACCCGGAACTAGTCCGATAACTCTGCGATTCCTGTGCCATCACAGGATGTCACTCACATCGCCACTCTGCTTTGGGTCGGAGTGAGTCAACATCCTTTCATATCTCCACATTAATTGAGATCTTGAAATAGGCTCCACTCGCCCGAACAGATTACACTATTGTAATCCTCACGAAAAAACACGCGAGATAGACTACTTACTCACTGAAAATGGACTCCCGGTGATAAAACTAAACAATGTTGATTTAGTCCTATACAGCGACCCGTTGGGCTCACACCTCAGTCCTAAAAAAGGTCTGGAGAACTGTGCCATTTTGATGCCCTCATAAAAACATTCCTAAATGACTACTCATTCATACTAAACGAGTGTATGATGAAAAAGTTGCAAAACGCTGCTCACAGCTTAAAAGAAGGCCCGTGGGGCCCACACCACAACTCCTGCTTCAACTCCCGAAACCACCTTGGACCACTTAGTCTTGATGCTAGGGTCACAGCACCAGTGACGACACTTTAATCAGACTACGGTTGTGTTCATGCCATCCAGAGGAAGAAACCCGGCGTAGTACTTAATAGGCGTGACGTGCCACTGAGACCATCTCAAAAGCTTCGTCTCGAGATGAGGATTGCACTTCCATATACGGAACAAAAAATGGAAACCCGTACTGAAATTTATGGGTGTCTGAAGGTGAGGGGGGCGAACCCCTTGGGCTGGACCGGCTTGGGCCGACCGGTCCACCCGGCCTGGGCCGGCACGCACTTGCTAGCCTTGCTCGTAGTGCCCGCTCGCGGCTCTGCCGCGCGGCCCATCCACTAACCCCAGTCCACACCCATGCTGATAGGTTCACATGGTAGGTCATTGTCTCACGCAAAGACCCACCAAAGGTGGGTCTTGGTCCCCGCTCGGGGTCGCGCACCGCGACCCCGACCCGATGCGCCCCAGCGAGCTTGCTGGCCGCCGCCGCCGGGGACACCCCACTCCGCCTGGTTCTGTCACGCCTCCTACGTCCGCCGCAGCGCCGCCATCCCAGAAAGATGCCTCCTCCATTGTAACTGTGCCTCCGATGCATGGAACGCGCCACGACCCCACCGTCGCTCGCGGGACCTCCCTAGAACCGCCAGAAAAAGAGGAAAACGGTCGAGAAACATCACGGGGCCACCCCAAATGCCCCGAGACTCGAAAATTTGATCCAAAAGGATCATTGGGAAGATAAAATCTAGCCCTATGCAACCATGGTATTTTTTCGATGATCATACAACATTTTGATGCACGTAATTTCATTTAATGGGGGGTGCGGGAATTTAAATGATAAAAACACAAGCCTACCTCTATGGGCGTAGCCCGACGCTTCACCAATGGTCCGTCGGAGCACCGCGCCGCCTTAGAGAGGTAGAGGATAGGAGAGGAGTTCATTTAGAGGGATTATCCATGGAATAATGAAGGTGAAGAGGAAGGGTGGTGGTGGATGTGTTTAAATAAAAAAACACTTAAACCCCCGCCTGTCGGCCCCGTACCCGAACTTTTAGTGAGGTTGGGGTTAAGCTGCCCCTAGGGTAAAATCCGTGATCTGAGCGCAACTGTGGTCTTAGAATTTTATCCTGAGCCTTTATTTAGAAGTTATGAATTTCACACCTGAGGCCGCTAAATTACGAAAACGCCCTTGGTGGCGTTTTTCACAGAAGGGCAGTGCACACGAAAGTTACACCCTTCATAGGGTAAACAGAACGCTACAAACTCAACGATGTCCTCAGTGTTTCTATATGAGCAACCGTTCGGGAGTTATACTATTTATTTGGTGTGTCTAGTGTGAACGCACTTAAAATTTGATTCCGGCAACACCGGGGCTCAGAATCACACGCCATCTGAACGCCCTTCTCTGGA
This sequence comes from Viscum album, assembly GCA_963277665.1. Lineage (NCBI taxonomy): Eukaryota > Viridiplantae > Streptophyta > Magnoliopsida > Santalales > Viscaceae > Viscum > Viscum album. Next base: position 1,004,602,225 of record OY728167.1, read on the forward strand.
ATAACATTTTGAAATTTTCAAAGTCTTACAAGCTCAAAACCCGATTTTGTACATCATTAACTATATATTGTTTTACATCCCCAAAAAAAATACAAAAAAAAACAGGATATTGAGCCCTCATCTGGCTTTCCCATTCCTAGGTGCTTTCTTGCACTCTCCTGTGCTGCCACAACACTCGAACCAAAGGTATGTTCCGTCCACACAGGGACTGCTCCTGCCAGTCCTCAATCACCACTGAGTTCTCTTCAAAGGTGGTGCCATCCTCAATGTCCAGCTCTCCCCAGTCGATAATGTGTGTAGGGTCGTTCACATATTTCATCATCTGCGGCACGTGGAAGACGTCATGCACCATCTTTATCTGTGGGGGTGGAGCAAGACGGTAAGCCACCTTACAAACTCTGCACATAATCTCAGAGAGACAAATGAACCTCTAGGACATCTTGCCACCCTGTTTGATCCTTCGTGTTCTACATCGCAAAGAGACTCTAAAAAAGACATGGTCCCCCTGCTTGAACTCTAAAGACATGCGACGATATTCAGCGTAGGACTTCTGTCTTTTCTGAGATGTCCTCATCCGCTCATGAATGACCTACACCTTTTTTATCGTCACCTGCACAAATTAGGGGATCACAATTGCGGTCTCCCCAACCTCTGTCTAGCACAATGGTGATCTGTAGGGTCTCCAATAGAGGGATTCAAAATGTTCCATACCGATAGTAGAGTTGTATCTGTTATTCTAGGTTAACACCACCAAGGGTAGGTGATCCTCCCAACATAGGACAAAGTCTCACAAGCATGCCCTTAGCATATCCTCCAACACCAAGATAGTGCACTCAGTTTCCCCATCCGTCTAGGGTTGAAAACTAGTACTCATCTGCAGTTGGGTCTAGAGTGCATCTTACATACCTCACAACAATTGTGATGTAAACAGTGTGTCACGGTCGGAGATGATCGTCGAGGGTACTCCATTGAGGCGAATGATCTCCCGAATGTACAGCTTCCCCAAACACTCCACCGAGCTCTGCTCCCTGATAGCACGAAAGTGCACTGACATCGTGAGTCGGTCCACTATCACCCAAATGAAATCATCACCCATCACTATGCACGAGAATCCTATGACGAAGTCCATATATATGCCATCCCACTTTGACTCTGGGATATCAAGGGGCTGTAACAACCCTTCCAGAACATGTTACTCTACCTTCACATTCTGACAGGAAAGACACCGAGAATTGAACTCAGCTACACTCCACATCATGCCAGACCACCAAAACATTCACTGAAGATCTCTGTACATCTTTCCCACACCGAGATATACAGCCAAGGGAGAAGTGTGGAACTCCCGCATCACCTCCCCTCGCATACCCACCAGTACTAGAACTCACCCTTGGAACAGGATCTCGTGATTCCCTCCTTTAGAATACCCATCGGGTGCAAAACTCGTGGATATCTGATCACACATTACCTCTTTGTCGACATACCCGAGCTGCGACTCTAACACAAGCTCAAAGAGTGAAGGAGTAAACACCATCGACTACAAATAAGTCATACCCTCCTACTCCACCAAGGTTAGCCGTAGAGAAGCCAACTACTCTGAAGCTTCCCGCACTAACCGAGCATGGGACTCCTTAATAAGAGCATCTACCACTATATTTCTCTTCCATGGATTCTAGACTATCTCAAAATCATAGTCTTGTAGAAACTCCAGCCAGCTCCTTTGCCTCAGATTGAAATCCCTTTTAGTGAAGATGTACTTGAGGCATTGGTGGTCTGAGTAGACAACAAAATGCTCACCCAAAAGGTAGTGTCTCCATAACCTCAAGGTGAAGACCAATTCTGCCAGCACTAAATGATGAGTCACATAATTCTTCTAATGGGACATCAACTACCTATACCCACATGAAATAACGGCCCAATGCTGCATTAGCACACACCCGAGAACATCCCCTGAAGCCTCTCAGTACACTACGAACTCAACGCCCTCCTCTGGAAGCCTCAACACTGGAGCACTATTCAGACTCTATCTAAACTTCTCGATGGGCTTCTGGCTATGATCAGTCCAAGTGAACAGTCGTCCCTTTTACCTCAATGCGGTCAAAGGGGAAAAATCTTGAAGAAATATTCTACAAACCTCTTTTAGTACCCTGCCAAACCATGGAAGCTCCGCACCTCTGACACATTCTTGTATGGCTGCCAATAAAGAATTGCCTCTACCTATGCGGGATCTATGGTCAATCCCTTCTTTATAATGACATGCCCTGGAATGTGAACCTCATGAATCCAGAACTGACACTTCGAGAGCTTCCCAAATAGCTGGTGCTCTCGGCGTAAGTCTAGGACCATCCTCAATTGATCTGTGTGCACCTCTTCCATCGATGAGTTGATTAGTATGTCTTCAATAATGGAAACCACAATCCGGTCAATGTACGTCTATAAGATCTGGTACATCAATGCCATGAAAATGAAGGGGGAATTCATCACGCCAAAGGTAAAGACCAGAAAATATTAATGCCTATATCAACAACAGAATGCCATCTTCGGGATGTCAGCCTCACGATCCTAAAAATTGTGGTAGCTAGATCAATGATCAATCATTGAGAACCACTTCTCACCTCTCAACTGGTCAAAGAGGTCATCGATCCTGGGAAAAGGATATTTGTTTTTTATCATGGCTTGATTCAAGAAACAATAATCCACGCAAAACTACAGATTCCCATATGCCTTTTTTACAAACAACACCGAAGCTGCCCAGGGGGACACACTAGGCCTAATGAATCCCTTCCCATGAAGGTTGTCTAGCTAAATTCTTAGCTCTCGAAGCTTTGTGGGTGCCATCCGATATGCCTCACAAGATATTGGGGTTGTCCTCGGCTGCAATTTAATGCAGAAATCCATCTCTCGCATCGGTGGTAGTCTTGTAACATCTTCGAGAAAGACGTCCATGTACTCATCTACAATGGTAGGTATCCAGGTGCCTGCAGAGTCAGTTACTTTGAGATCCATGCTCACCAACGGGTGAAAAAAAGTTCAGGGTCTCCTACTTAGAGTACGCATCTGCTCTGCCATGAGGTCTCTTTCACCAAGTATGGTGAACCTTGTCCAATCAGAAAACATGCCTCTGACTCATCGGTGACGACAGTCGATCTGGGATTGAACCCTAGAAAGCCTACCCATTCAAATGATAACGTCATAATGTTCCATCATGATGATGAAAAGGTCCCATGTGAAACTATCTCCTCCAAACGACACCTCATACTATCTACATATAAAGCTCACTAACGAGGTACTTCCCATTGGAACCTCGAGGCTTAGTGCAGGTGACAATGCCTCTACTAGAAGCTCCAACTCTCGTACCAAAAACAGCGATGTAATGTATTAGATAGTGCATGTGTCTACATGTACTGAAGAAAGCGTAGAGTAAACACAAAATGTGCCTCGAACCATCTCGTCTACTGGGGGGTCATGAAAACCCATAACCTGAAGCTACCTGCGGCCCCTACCACCAGATTCCTAAGTCTGGAATGGGCTGCCCGGTGGTGGTGGTGGAAGGATCTTGAAACATCATCCCAGACCTCCAGGTCATTCTAATCTTCCTTCGCCGCCTCCCTTAGGACCACCTTGTCCTTGTCTTGGGTATAATGGTTATGGCGCTGCATATGCCGCTGTGGTGCACCCACTGCCTGCCATGGCTGCTCATTACGCATGGTCGGGTAGTCATGTGTTAGGTGGACATGTCGGTCACAGGGATAGCAACAGCTCTCTCCTACCATCCCTGGTGCTCCACATCTCCACTACAGTGTACGACCCTGCCCCTGAGTCTGATCACAGATGGGCCTCCTCGACCGAGGATCTGCTCTTTGACGCCTGCCTATCACCGAAGACTCTCATATGAAGCAACCACTTCTACGCCCTATCAGTTGGCGTCGTTCATCCAAGAATCTCTCAGTCACAAGCACCTGCTATAGCACCCTAGAATAAGTAAGGATGCACATGGGTACTACACTAGCATAGATCTCCCTCCGAAGGAGAAACTCAAACTTACGCGCCAGGAAGTAATTGTCATGGATCATATCTTGCGAGTAGCATGTCATATCGGTAAACTGGGCCGAGTAATGTGCCACTATCATCCTCTCTGCTTCACCTCCAGAAGTATATGAATCCTAAAAGAGCATTAATGAGAATGGGAGTACTCCTCCTGGAAGAGCTTCTGAAAGCTATCCCACGAGGCAGATAACTTGACATGGGACTGTGTAACCAACCCCCACCAAAGCCTGGTCATCCCATGGAAAATCCTGGCAGCTAGGGATCCCATCTATTCCCGTGGTGTCTATACTAGCCTGAAAATTCCACCCAGAGACTCTAGCCAGTCTTCCACTACCTAAGGACCTGGGTCTCCACGAAACTTTTTCGGTTGCTGATGCTGAAATTTTCAGAGCGCACTCATCCTGCGCTCAACCTCGGCCTGTGCTGTCATTACTAACTCCCACTCCTCAGGTAGAAGGGAAACATCTGAATCTCTTGGGAGAAGGGATCTTGTGAGGGTCCCTGAACTGACGCCTCGTCGCTCGCCATGTCGTCTTCACGAACTAGAGAGGGAAACATGGCTTTCTGCTGTCGTGGGGGAATCCAGAAAATTATCAAGGATCACCGTGATCAGATAAGAATATATATATATACATATATAATAATAATAATCATAGATGGGAGCTGACTCAACAATGAAATTCAAAGACTCAATCCAACCGGTTGCATTTTCCATATATCCCTGCAACAAGTGTCTCAGCGTGCCGAGTCGAAAAGCGGGTTATCAGGGACCTGGTGAATGGATACCTCAGTCGTCCATACCATCACAGGACTCCCTAGCCTGAGAGCCGCTCTCGAGACACATCGAAACTATTACCATAAATCCCAACCAATCCCTTTTTATGGATGTTCGAACAACGCCCCATGAAACGAACCACCATTGATACCACTTTTTCAGGACTAGACCATACCGGTCTCGAGCCACAACTACCCCAAACCTGTATCCATAGGATAGGGACGTGCGACAAGAACCGAAGGTAAAAAAATATTGGTGAGGCCTTTGCCTAAGTACATATACACAAACACATATCCCACTCAATGAAGAAGTGCAGAGAAAAAAAAGAGAACTAATGGAAAAACAACTATAACCCAATCACAATCATGCATCAACGTCTAAATAAAAAAATTAAAGTTATAAAAAGTACTGACAGATACTGAACAGAAAAAAGGAAAAACATGTGTCCAACCAGATAAGTGCCACAACCTAGCAATAGGTATCAAAAGAATACAGTTGGGGAGTCTCACACCTGAAAGACCTACTATGACCACGTAATGCAGCCGAAGATCCTATTTTCTCTATGCTACTCTTTATTCTCGATCGACCTGTTCGTCGTCGGCTAGGGCACAACATGTGCGGGCAAAGCTCAAGCAGGGGTGAGTATAAGGATACTCAGTAGGATGCCTTGAAAGCTCGAGGGAGAAACAAAATAAAATACCAAAAATGTGAGCAGTACACAGAACAAGGAACAGTGAAATAGTACAGTAAATAGAATGAAACTAAATCCAACAAAATAGAGGATATAGACTTGTCCATCCAAGAGAAACTGGACATAGAAAGCACGTGGCATACCCCGCGTGTCTTCGCCCCTCCTCGAAGAAGAGTATTTGAACCCCGAGTGTGGGAACAAATGTCGGGTGTATATATATATTTTCTCAACAAGAAACTCAAACGAGTGTGTAAGGGGATCTCCATTTCTATTCTCAACCCAGGATAAGTTGCCAACATTTCTATGGGTAGCCATCATTGATGTCCAAATGTCATGCATGTCAAAACAACCTCATCGCTAAACCGTAACACCAAAAGTCCCACTCTAGTAATCATGGAGGAAATCCCACTAACTAGCCTCTTCATGAGGGTCAGAGTATGAAATATGTTATCAGGTAACCCACTCCCATCCCAACGGGATGGTAAACCCCAAAAGGTTATCGGGTGACCCACTGCCCAGCCCTGCTGAAGGGTAAACTCTAAAAGATCGTCGGGTGACCAACTGCCCAACCCAACTAGAGGTTAAACCCTAAATTCATTGTGTAACCCACTAACCAGCCCTGCTGGAGGGTAAACCATATGTTCAATGAGTTACCCACTGCCCAGCCCTGGTGGTGGGTAAACCCGGAACTGGTCCGATAAATTTGTGATGCTCGCGCCATCACTAGGTGTCGCTAACATCGCAACCGTGCATTGGGTTGGAGTGATTCAATGAAACATACATCCAATTTCCTTTCATATTTCCACATTTAATGAGATCTTGAAAGAATCTCTGATCACTTGAACAGATTACACCATTTTAATCCTCACAGAAAAACATGTGTGATAGACTACTTACTCGCTGAAAAAGGGATCCCGTTGAAAAAGTTACACAACACTACTTTACGCCCATACAGAGTATCATGTGGCCCACACCTTAGTCTTGAATGTGGTCGGGAGAACTATTCCATCATGATGCCCTTGAAAAAACACGCCAAAACGACTACTCATTCGTCCTAAACAGACGTCTGATGAAAAATTCAATAAACGCTTCTCACAACTTAAAATACTGCATGTGGGGACCATGCTGTAACTCATGCATCAATGCCCAAAACAACCCTAGACCACATTGTCTTGTTTGCAGGGTCACAACGCCTTTGACGGTGCCTTAAATGGACTCCAGATGTGTTTGCGCCATCTGAAGGAAAAAAACTGGCGTAGTACTTAATGAGCGTGACACGCCACCGAGCCTCCTTCTCGGGAAATAAAATTCTCAGAGATCAACTCAAAGGATTTGTCTCAAGACAAAGATGCACTTCCATAGATGGAATGCAAAAGGGACACCCTTAGTGAATGTTACGGGTGTTTGAAGTCAAGGGTGGTGAACCCCTTGTGCAGGACCGGCCTGGGTCGGCCCGCTCCTGCAGGCCCGGCTCACAGCACCAGCCCACGGTTCAGCTGCGCGGCCCGGCCGCGGACCTCTGGTCCGCGCCGGTGTCGAACGGACCCTGTGGCCTGTCGTGGTCTCACATGGAAACCCGCCGAAAGCGGGTCTCGGTCCCCACATGGGGTCGTGGCGCGTGACCCCGGCCCGTTGCGCCCCGACGAGCTCGCCCGCCGCAGCCGCCAAGGACACCCCGGGCTGCCTGGGTTCCCCACACCTCCTGGGTCCACCACCACGCTCCCATCCTGGAAAGCCTCCTACACCACTGGAACCAATCCGCTGCCTCCTAGAATGCGCCGTGTCACCGCCGTCTCTCGCCAGACCTCTCTGGAACTGCGGGAAAAAGAGGAAATCATCATAAAAACATCATAGGGCCACTCCAGACGCCACAAGATCGATATTTTGATCCAAAAGGATCATTGGAAATATTAAATCATTCCTTATGCAACCATGGGCTTCTCTCTATGATCAAACATAACTTTGACGGAGAGAATTGCATTTAAAGGGGGTTGCTGGAATTAAAACGATAAAACGCAAGCCAACCACGATGAGCGTAGCCCGACGCTTCACCAATGGTCTGTTGGAGTAGCATGTCTCCTTGGAGAGGTAGAGAATAGAAGAAGAGTTTTTTGAGAGAGATCCGACAGGGATGAATGATGGGGAATAGGAAGGGTTGGGTGTGGATGCGTTTAAATGGAAAAACACTTAAACCTCCGACGGTTGGCCCCGTACATGAACTTTTAAAGGGGTTGGGGTTAAGCCGCCCCTAGAGTAAAATCCACATTCTGAACACAATGGCGGTATCAAAATTTTAATTTGAGACTCCATTCAGAAGTGATAATGTTCACACCTGAAGACGCTAAATTAAGATAACGCTCATGGTTGCGTTTATCACAGAAGGGTCACGTGTGCGAATGTTACACCCCTCATAGGGTAAACAACACACTCTAGACTCAACGATGCCCTCAGTTTTCCAATTTGAGCAGCCATTAAGGAGTTATTCTATTTATTTGGATTGTCTAGTTTGAAAACACTTAAAATTTAATTCTAGCCACACCGGGGCTCAGAATTACATGTCGTCTGAACTCCCTGCTCTGAAATAAAATTAAGAAAATTTCAATGTTTAACAGGCTCAAAACCCATGTTCTTACATGTATTGAATTATGAAGAGGGGTGACTAAATATAACCCTACCATTACCCTCGCAAAGAGGCCCAATTCATCATTTATAGTTCTTTGGTCAATTTTCAGGGGTTGTCTAATGCAAGAAACAATGTCATTTTGGATCATAGGGTGCCAAAAAAACATTTTAGTCCATGAAATCTAACCCATTCCAGGTCCATTTTAATTATATGGGTGTGGTGATTAAAGGACAAATCCCATTCATAAATCCTAAGAAAGCCATATTTAAGTTGGTTGTTACCTAATTTCCATACTCTGTCAAGATCCATTTGATAATTGAATAAAATTTGAATGTGCCCACGGCCTATGGGAACCAATTTACAATTCTATATTCCAAAAAAAAAATTCAATTCTAGTCTTTAAATCAATTAAAGTCCATGGGTGATCAACTTCCATGTATAAGACATGACACATGATGGATAAATTTCAAAGCATCTCATGTTGTTGAAGTTCCTCTGGATATGCTTCAATTATGTAACCACCATTGTCCATCTTCTTGAATAGTGGAGGCCTTGTTGACAAATGATCATTGTCTAGATCACTTCAGTCGAGTGAATCATGGAAAGAAATACATTTATCTCTACTTGTAGTTGAGTGATTGGTAACTCCATCATTCGGGTTTCCATCGTTGTTCACAACAATGGATCCCCACCGCCCATTGTCATGATTCTGAAAAACATGGGAGTTGAATCTCCTAGGAGAAAGAAACACATCATTCGTCATGAAAATAGACCAAGAGATTCGAGAACCCTTGTTTATGGCAATTTTAGAGACAGATGGTCTTCTATCTATCTATTATCCACCTCTATATAATTATTATTAAATATATAATATATTCAGTAAATATATTCTTATTTTTTTCTAATTTAAGAGTTAATCCAAACAAATAACATTACCTCGCATGTTGGTAGTCTTCCGTAAACACAAATGATATTATTTTATCTCCTACATAATGAAAGTTTATAAATTTATATTTGTTATATTTCTCTATACGTATAATTATTTTATAAAATTAATATATATATATATATATTATATACATCGTCGTACTCAACCTTGTGATATTGTAATGGACAAACAAATGACATTGGTTTGAGAGGTGGTAGTCTGCTTGAGACAAAGATAATGGTTTAGTAACCCATTTGAGGGAATAATAAGTGGTTTTATGTTATTAATATAACACAAACATCTATTTATTTGTAATATTTTTTAATTATTATTACATCATATTATAATATTAATATAATTAGGTGGAAGAATAAATAATGTAAAACATTAATTTGTGAAGATTACCTCTTCTTTGGGAAAAATCCTTGGGTTTTCACAAAAAGACTTCCTACGTTTTATTTATACCCAAAAAATGGGGTTATATTATGAGATTAAAAAATATGGTAAGATTTTTGTTTTTTCTGGTATTGTCTAAAACAAAATGTTTTAAAGATGCGAAGAATATATATGGGAGGTTTGGACATTTATAATTGAGGACTAGTGTAATTTTTAAAGACCCATTAGTATTCAATAATGGTAGATCACCCTAACATCATGTAAAAAAATTTGATATATAATTGATATTTTGGATGATATGTTTGATAAAAATCTCCAATCAAAAATACACATTTTATAAACATTTCATTTTTTAGTCTTTTTGTTTTACTCACATTTCCATTTTAATTTTTACTATGATAACTAGTTTTATTTTACCTATATAATATATTTTTTAGAAATATAATAAAAATATATCTATTAGATAATTTATAACTTATTTTTCTAAATATAATAACTAATTAAAAATGTTAAAATCCCATTTTGGGGATATTAATTTTAACATATTCCTTTTTTACTCGCCAAATGCTGTTTTATCTTTAATTGTAGCTACTAATTTTTAACTATTTCCATATATAATTTGGGTACAAATTTAATTTCTTTTTAGTAGACAATATATACTAATATTAGTTTAATTATGGAATCAAATATTCAAAATTTCATTCTCATAAGTGTAAACTCATAATTTTAAAATCATTCCACAATAACGAGGAGATAATGTGTTATTATTGAAACAATGTTGAAAAGTATAAAATGTTTTTTATCAAAGATAAATATAAATCTCATTCCAATGACTTCAGTTGTATTACTAGATATATGATAGACCTAAGTTTAAATTATAAGAAATTAAAATATAATTTTTCAATGTAAATAATTTTAAAAAAAAGGAATTATTCAATTAGAATTTAGTATTTTCGCTTTTAATTGAAAATAATCATGTTAAAAAAATTATAGAAAATTTGACCTAATATATTTTTTATACGATGTTTTCCAAAATTATGATTATTTTTTTATAAAATCTTTATATCATTTTAAAAATTCAATTATATTTATTATTCAAGAAAATAAAAAATAGAATAAAATTTTGAGACCAGAGTCTTTTAAAACATGTAACAAATTTATTGAACAATTATGAAAATTTGTATAAAAAAATATCCATTATATGAAAAATATTATAAATAATTGGTAAAATTTATTTATTCTTATTTATTCCTCAAATTTAATGTCTAGGAAATTACTAACTTTTTTAAAAAATAATAATAATAATTGTTTATTGCTCTTCATGAAAAATTAATGTTGCGGGTAATGTTGGATAAACATGGTGTTATTTATAACACTTTATAAAACAAATGTTATTTGTAAATAAATATAAACGTAGTTTTTAATGTCCGAAAAACTGAACAAGATATTTCATGAAATTGAAAATAATGAAAAGATCTAATTCATTTGTAAAAAATATTTAAAAATTTTGAAGGGTGATAAACTCAACCCTATTGAAATGAATTTAAAATTTAAATTCACCACCTTGGTAAAAGAAACTTTTGATTATTGTGACTCAATACATCTTCAGGTTCCCACATATCATTTTTAGTCTTGTGTTTTCTTCAAAATACACTTACTAGGTCAGTAGTATTGTTTCATTGACCATTCTTTATTCGATCTATAATTTCAACCAGTTTTTCCTCATAAAAAATATCATCATCTACTGGGACTACATCTGAGTTCAGTACATTTGGTTTTTTTCATAGTAATTCATTAGAAGAGATACTTGAACCACATCAAGATCCCGCAGGAGGTTCCTTAGAATCAAAAATGATAATCTAATATCATGATATTATCATATATTTTAAAGTTACCATTATACATAGGGATTAGTTTAACCTTCATTATTCACCCAATTAATTAATTCAAATAACTTCCTACTAAGTTAATTTTATATATCTCATTGATGATTACCATTTAACAACCCAAGATTTTATGATATGTATTTCAATAAAATTAATTTAAATTCTTTGATACCCTTTAAAATACAAAATATGTAGTTTATCTTTAATAACATGTTACAACACAGTAATTATGCATTGATGGAAACATTGAGTTTCTTTAATAATTTTTTTTACACAATATATTGAGTTTCCTCGATAACTTGTGTTACATTCATAATCGAGCTTTACCGGACAAAAGTATAACATTAATCTTAAAATTTCACATGATAGTTATCACCTATCCATTGAAATGGGTGAAATTAATGAGATTAAATGAAATAGGAAAATATTTTTACAAAGTATTATAAAATTAAATAATTGATTAGAAATTAATTAAAAATTAAAATAAATATTACCTTAATATAATAAATGTGTTTTTTGAAATCTATTTTAAAACCATTATTTATTAATTTTAATATATTAAATATATCACTATTAGTGAAAAATATTATTGATATTTATATGTAATATATTCTATATATATTTTTGAAGTTCATCAAATAATTTGGATAACATTAGATAATAATAAATCATAATTTAATTATAAAAAACAAATGCTTCTAAACCTTAGATATTACCACGATTAAACAGTGAAATTGTTTAAAATATAGTTTTTGACAATTTTATAAATTATAATTTTCAAAATAAGATTATTTTTTTCTAAAACATCATATAAAAATATATTTTGTTTTAATGTTTTTATATTTTTAAAAAGCTTCATTTGTTGATGAATAGAGAAAAATATTGGTTTTTAATTAAAAATTACCTTTTCCTAAAAATAATTTACAAAATTAAATTATATAATTAATTAATTTTCAAATATAATTTGATAAATTAATCATCAATGAGTACAATTTATGTAACTTCAATCAATTTCAATATTAAATTTGATATAACAACAATTCAAATGTTTTAACTTTTTACCTTAAAAGAATCGTTGTATCTTCGAGTCTACAAGATTAAATTTATATTAATTTATGAAAAATATGTTGTTTGTATTTAGAAAAAAAATTAACTATTTTTATTTATCTAATTTAATATTTTTATTAATGTCAACTTATTTTTTATAAAAAATATTACTTAACTTAATTAATATTATACACAACGATTATGGAAAAAACGAGTTTACTAAGTAGTTTAACATTGATCTTATAAGGAAAATAACATATAAACTGTTTTAAAATCTTTTTTAAGGAAATATGAATACCATATTTTATATTTTTATGAGTTTTGTTCATTTTTTAGTCATATGATATAAGGGATACCAATATATATTGTCTTTTTTATTTTATTTAAAAAATGTATCTCCTCCTATTATACAAAAATGAACTCACCATCCCCAAATGTTTCACACCGATAAAACCATTATCATATCCCAAACATAAACAATTAATATTGAAAAATCTATAATATAATCTTATAAGACTCAATTTGGGTATAAATAAAGCCAAATAGGTCCTTTAGTTGAAACCAATTAGAGTTTCCCAAAGAAAAGTTAACATTCTTAAATGAGTAATTTTGTTACAATTATTAATCAAAAAAATAAATTATTATTATTTCAAGAATATAAAATATCCACTGTATACTAAATGTAATTATATATATTTTTTATTTTTTACCTAAAACACACACACATCCATCAATGGGGTAACGAAATCACAGTTCATGTGTATGACAGACATTCACATTATGAAATATTGTTGTTTATTTTATTCTATATCACCTCTTTTGGTGGATAATTTCAATGGAAATAATATTTTTATATGATATTTATATTAGTTTATTATGTCTTAGAACATATTTAATTTTCATATACAATATACATTCATTCTTACCATTTTGTGAAAATATAATAACATCACTTTTTGAAACTGTGGAATACTACCTCTTCAATGCGATGTGATACGATCTCACATTACATATAATTTGTTAAATATGGATTTAATAAAAATAATGATTAAATTTAAGTAATTATTATATTAATAACATAATTATATTTCTAAAAATATAATATTTCATTACCTCATTACCTTTTCACGCACTAAAAATGTGATACAGTCGTTCATGTAGATGTGGACTAACACCACCTTGATGCGATGTGATTCCATTATCATCACATGGATTATATATATATATGTATATTTATTTATTTAAATAATCTGGTATATATAATATAATTATCCTTATATAATTATAAATGTTATATACCTTAGTTATATAATCATCTTTTAGGAATGGGAACGTTACCCATGGGTACATATAACTTACAATCTCTATAACAGTAACATTGGTTCATTTTTCATAACCATATTTAATGATAGGATTAAAATTATAATGGATGTATAAATACGATAATTATTTAAGATATGTTTATTTAATGTAATAAGTGACCTTAGTTGACTCAATAGTGAAATATTTTATTAATAAACTAAATATGGTCAAAACACACATCATAAAGTTAATTGATTGGGTAATTGTATATAAGTTGTATATGAGATAAATAAAACTAATAATAAACCTGTTATAGATTTCAAATAATGTAAAAAATTAACAATTTTTTATTCATGAATATAAAGAACACACAATTCAAATCAGACTCAGGGTAAGGGTTTTCCATCTCAAAACATCATTCTTTGAGACACTTGTTATTTCATCACATAATTTATTTTTATAAGGAATATATAATTCAGATTAAATATTTATAATAATGTGTTATTCATATTAAATTTATTTAACATAAATTAAATCTCTATTACACTCTTAGGTTTATTTTATTAAGAGGTTTTTTTAATTGTAAAGTAATTTATGATCTCACTTTTCTTCTTATAAGAATTAGGTGATATTCACATCTTAATTTTATTGTCTGGTGAATATAATTCCAATTAATTATTTTTATATTTGTTATAAATTTTTATGGGGATTTAATTATTCATTTTATTATATCTATTTCATGGTGATTTCAGTTTCCAACATACCAAAGCTATAATGGATTTTTTTTCAAAAGTTGACTTCTTTGAGATGTTTGTTATATTATACACATATTATTTTTGGGGGACTATATAATTATCTTTTAAAATTTTATATCATTATAATACATATTATAATTATATATTCTGTTTCATTTAATGTTATTCTTTCATGGGTCTTTTGATTCAATTGTTTTAATGTAGAATGGGATGCTTTTGATTGATTAAAAATTATCTTCCTCAAGAATGTTTTTATGATCTTTTATGGGAACTTCTATTCATAAATGTCAATAAACATTATTTTTTACTTATCCTCCACTAGTGATATTTTTTATTGATACCATCCTGATTGTTTCTTTGGGTGAATTTTGTTTTTTTTTTGTTCCATTTTTTAATCATATACTATTCATGTTTCAAAGAGATTGTTCTGGAACTCATTTTATTCTATGTGTTTCCCATGTTTAAAAAATATTTTTATAGAAAAAATTTAATTTTCATGTTTTATTATTGATTAAAATAGATTTTTATGGAACCTATTTATTTTATTTGGGGTTTTCATATTTCAAAGTGATTTTTATTTAACCCATTTATTTTCCATTAGTTATTTATGTTTTAATGAAATTTTAATAAAACCCATTTAATTTCCATGGGATATTCATGTTTAATAAATATTGTTATGGAACCCATTTCTTTTCCATGAGTTATTCATGTTTCAAATAAATTTTTATTAAACCCATTTATTTTATATGGTCTAATCATGTTTCAATGATCTTGTTCTATTATTATTTAATTTATATTAGATAATAATGTTGTCAAGGGTTTATTAGTTATTATAATGAGTTTATAATGAAATTATATAATTTATATGATATGATCATATAATTTTACTTTTAAATTTGATTTGGGGAAAAATAATAAACCACTGATGGCAGGTTATATGAAAGAAAAATGATAGTTGGTTCCGTGATAAGCCAATGATAGGTGGTTTTTTGATAATCCAACAATGACAGGTTACATGATAAACCAATGATTGATAAGTCCTTGATATCCCTCCAATGAATTTTGTATAGATGTAAACCCAATACTTATTTCATTTGAAACAGTTATTTTAATATTTAAATTAAAATGACATCCCACATATGCAACTATTTTCTTAATGCTTTCTCTGGGTTACAACATTTTTAATAATCAAAATTGTTACCACATAGATAATGATTATAAATTCTGATGATTCATTTGTAATTCATTATATTATACTTGATGGTCCATGAATTGATGGCCATTTGTTCTTTTATGATTCTATCATGCAGTTTGATTATTTCATCATACCCTTTTGCACTATTCATCACGTTGACAATATTCAATTACTAATACTTATTTTTACCCTTACAGAGCATCTAATATCACCATTATTCTGTTTCATTTCCCTTGGGATAGAAATATTTGATATAGAACTATTTATATATTTAAAATAATGTTACAAGGATATTGTAGATTACCTATTGTGAAATAAAAAATATGGGTTAAATATATGAAAATATCATTAATGAATTTCAAATTATTTATGAAGTATGTTTTCATAATTCTCTAAAACTATAAATATTAAAGGAACTCCATATTGAAATGATCTATATTTTTATTTTTATGTTGGAATGTTTTGATAGAAAAATTTGAGACTCAATTATCCGTATCATATTTTGTAATGAAATGTTATGGATTTTTGCACATGACCTAGGAGTGCGGGTCAAGGGCTATTACAATTGGTATCAAAGATGATAAAAATAATGTTTGTGATTAAGATGTTTCCATTCAATGTTATATATTAGTTTTGGATTCCATAATATATATATAATAGTATATATGATCATAAATTCAAACAATTAGACACACCATTAAGGTTTAGTGTAATGAGATCTTACAATGATTAATGTAATTTCATGAGACCTTTTTTTGGGATAAGATATTTTTAACCTGTATGATTAAACTGAAGTTTTTTTTGGGATGAATTGTTTTTTAGGGTTAATGGAAGAAAATGGGACAGGCCATATTCCTAGTGACAACATGTCACATCCATCTAGCAGGTGGGTTTTTAGCCCTAAACTAAAAGAAAATAATGTTTTTTAAACTAGAACTAGCGTACATGAATTTATGGTTAACATGTAATATTTTTATACGTAAATATTATAGTTATCATACAAACCTTTGGGATATTTTTTGAATAATAATTGTTTATTTATATTGGAAAAATATATGATCATGTCCATTAAATCATTGGGTTTCAAAAATAGTCTTGAAATGTTCTATGATTTTTAAGGATAATTATTTATTGAATTATTTAGTTTCATTTTTTAATTATTTTTTAATATTAGTGTTTTATATGAAGGTTTATCTCTTATTTGAATTATCATACTGTTTTCTCACAATTTTTTTTGTTATTTTCTAAGGATAGGTGTAATTGATTGACTATCCCATTTATGGGGATGTCATCTTTAAAATTTGATTTTAGTGATACAATAAATTATAAAATCCCCTCAATCACTCATTGTTTGGAGATAAATATGAGTTGTCGGTGGAAATTGATTAATGGATGACATTATACTCGTAAAGTAAGTATGTTTCATTCTTTTATCATAGTCTAGATGGTAAGATAAAAACATAACTCAGAGAAAAAGAAATTGAAGAAAAATGTTATCATATTACCATCTTTTCTAATGATATCAACAACCTTTTCAACAGATATTTTAATTATGGTTATTATCATTGACATCCTATCGACCATGTTCTCTATCACTCTCTATTTTTACATGTTAATTATTTTTCCCTTATAAATCCAATTTCAATATCCCACAAATGTTGACAATATGTTGAAACCCAGTTTAGCATAATATCATGTGACCTTTAAGTTTCATTCTTTCCCTTTTGCGACATGATTACTATATTTCATATATATGATGTCGATATCAAAAAATTAATCATAAAAATGTTAACACATTGATAAAAATGATTAATTTCTAGGGATAAATTCATTTTAAGGGGGTATAATGTAAAATTCTATGACATTATAAATTCAATTCTTTCAAATTAATATAAATTCTTTGATATCATGTGTTACACATAACAAATAAATAATCTTGTGTTACATGAACACCATTATTATCTTGGATTACGTGAAACATCGAATTTCATTGAATGCTTCTATTTCATGCATGATCGGGATTTTCAATTACTTCTGTTACATAGAATTTTGTGTTTTACCAAACAACCGTAAAATATTAATATTTTCTGTTCACATGGTAGTTATGTGATTGACAATAGAATAGTGGTAAATAATGATATTAAATAAATTAGGATAAAATATTCTAAATATGTTTAAAAAATTAATTTATTGTTTTCTAATTAATCAAAAAATAAAATAATGATCATCTTAATATAAGGAATGTGTTTTTATGGAAAAATATATTAATGAAAAGAATTTATTTCCAACCTAATAAATAAATTTAATAAATATAAGTAAAATATTGTATTGAAATTTATATTTTATATATTAAATCAATTTCTTTTAAATCATCCAATATGATTTATAAGATTAAGATAAGAATAAATAATATTTTAAGCATAAAAGATGTATTTTTATAAATCACATTTCTTCCAACTTTTAATGGATCAATTTTTAGAAATCTAGTTTTTTGAGCTATTATAAAATATATATGTTAAATATAAACTTAATTTTTTAAATTTTCATATCAACCGATACTTTGGATGAATTTTTCGTATTTTTTTGAGAAGTTTTATTATCTATGAATAGTTAAATAATATTAAACATTCATTGAAAAAAAACATCTCACAAAATTATGGTTATAAATTTTATTTTCAATTGTGTTTAAACTATAAATATATCGTTAATATATTAGTGAATCCATTTTATGAAATTGTAATCAAGTTCACATTTAAATTGGATATAAAAACAAATTGATCTTATGAACTTTTTACATTTAAATATTCAATGTATCGTCTCATCTATGGGATTTATTAAAAATTCGGTTTTTCCTATTATTAAAATATAATTTAGAAAAATTTATTTAATATTTGGAATCATAATTTTTTATAGTTTCTTTTAATTTCATCATATTTTTTTTTCAAAAACGAATAGGGATACTAATTAATATTAATTTTCACGATTAAGGTAAAAAAAAGTTTACATAGTGGTTAAACATTAATATTGAGGGGGAAATAACATAGAGACATTTCAATAAAAAATTTAATGTATATATATCTACCATATTTCAAATTTTAAATAACATTGTTTATTGTTTCACATTATGTTATAGATACCTTTTAATAGTATTTAACTTTTTATATTTACAAGAATGACACTCCTCCACTAGTATAAAAAGGAAAAAACCCTACCCACTTAATCAAACCTATCAATCCCATTTTATCAAGAAACATATAAACCCATAATCTTCCAGAATCTCTCCTCTCATTTTAGAATCCTAACATTTGGAAGAATTAAAATCGGGTTTGTTCATTGGTGCAATCTAAAAGGGCTTAGGCAAATAAGAGTTTACATTATTCAACGATTTTTTTTAAACTTATTTCTCCACCCAATAAATTATTATAATTTAAATATCATATATTAACAAATTTATCCTAAATATTTTGATATTTTTTTGTCAATGGTTATACTTACAGCAACAAACACTTCCTCAAATGGGTAAGGAAATCATCATTTTTATGTATGGCGGACTATCACCTCAAAAAATAATGCCCTTCATTGTTAGTTTACCACCATTCATGGAATGTAATTAGGATAGAAATAATTTGTCTATTTGATATTTAAGATATTTATTATTTATTAATACTTTGTAAATTTTTATATACCACATACCTTGATGCATTTAATTTTTTGGGAATATGATAACATCTTTTGTGGACCTATGGACTACTGCATCCTCAAATAGATGTGTTAACTTCACATATTACATGAAATTTATTAAAAATGGGTTTCATAAAAATATATGATAAAAAATAAATAATTATGATATTAAGGTTATAAATATATTTCTATAAATATTATAGATAATTTTCTTTATTACATTTTAACAAACTAAATATATGACAATGTCATTCGTGGACATGTGGACCACTGCCTCCTTGAAGTGATGTGATTACAATTACATCATAAAAATTATATATATTATTATATATGATTATATAATAATGTATATATATGATATAATTATCCTTCTATAAATATAAATTATACTTACCCTCTTTATATAACGATCATTGAAAAAAAAAAGAACTTTACAGATGCATACATACATCCAACCGTCTTCATGACTGTAACCTTGGTTACTTTATTTCAACAATATTTTGTGATGGATTATAAGAGTATAATTTAATTGTAAAGATGATAATTAATTAATTAATATTTTTCTAAATACATTTAAGAAATTGACTCACTCATCCTAGTCAACCTATGAATGTCAGTGTTGATGGATAAAATAACTATGGTCAAAACAACAGAATTTAATTTAATTAATTATGTAATTATATATTTACTATTTATAAGAGAAATAATTTTAATAATAAACATAAAAAAAGGTTTAAATAATTTAATTAATTAATATTGGTTTATTATTCATTAATATATTGAACACACTATATGAATCCAACTCAAAGTATGGGTGTCTGTCTTAATACATCTTTCATTAAGACATAAGTTCGTTAATAAAAATAATTTATTTTAATAGTGTAAATTAAAATTAAATTAAATATTTATCATCATTTATTACTTTTATTCAGGTTAATTTAACTTAAACTCAAATCTCTATCTCTCTACTATGTGGATTTTATAAAGTTTCTTCTTGAATTGTAAGGTGGATTAATATCTCTCGTTAATATCTCTAAGACATATGTGATATAAACAAATTATTTTAATTTTTTCAAGTATATAGTGATTATTATTTTATTTTATGATTTTTATATAGGAATTTATATGGGTTTACATATCCATTTTATAGTATATCTTTCATTGGGTTTAGAATATCATAGATGCCAATGGCTTAATAGATTTTTGTAAACAATTTCATTCTTTGGGAGGTTTCTTACATTATAAACCTATATACTTTTATGAGTTTTGTGTAATATTAATTTAACATTTTATATAACAAAACTATCTACTAAGATGATATGATATGATTCTTCTAAGTTTCATTATTTCATGGGTCATATAATTAAAATGTTTCAATGTTGTATGAGACACATTGGAATGTATAAAGACTAATTTCCCCATGAATTTTTTAATTATATATTAAGGTAATTTCAATTGATCAATGGAAATGACCCATGTTATTAATTACAATACACTGGGGATATTTTTTGTTGACACAATACACATTATTTTTTTATGGGTTCTTATTTTTTTATAACATACTTTTCTCTCATGGTGATTCATGTTATAAAGGGATTTTGATGGAACCCATTTCATTTATTTAATTTATTCATGTTTAAATAATTTTTTCAAATAACTAATTTTCTTTGATATATAATTTATTTTCTGAAAATATTATTATAGAAACAATTTATTTTTAATTGTGTATCTATGTTTTAGGATATTTTTATAGAACCCTTTTCTTTTCTAGGGGTTATTCATGTTTCAATGTTATTTTTGTGGAACCTGTTTTTTCCATGGGTTAAGCATTTTTATATGTAATTGTTATAGAACCCATTTATTTTTCATTATATATTCAGGATTCAATAATATAGTAATATAACCCATTTATTTTTAAAGGGAAAATCATGATTCAAATATATTTTTATATAATTTTTTTCTTTTCTAAAGGTTATTAATTTAATGAAAGAGTTAATTTTTGTTCTGATCATTTTGTGATGAAATTAAATGTTTTATGTGTTATTTTCTTGTAATTGTACATATTAATTTTTGTTCGGATACATTATAAACAAATAACATGTGGTTCTATAATAATCCAAATATGGGTGGTTCCATGATAAACCAATGAAGGGTGGTTTTGTGATAATCAAATAATGGGAAGTTACAAGAAAAACCAATAATCAGTGGATATGTGATAGACCACAAATGAATTGGGTATACAAGTCAACTATAGGGTTATTCCGTTGGTATGAGTGATTTTAATAGTTAAATTAAAATTTTGTCCCAAGTATGTACATTTTTTCATGATTTTTTATGGGTTTATAATGTTTCCAATGATCATGATTGATATCACATGGATCATTATTATTGGTAATAATAACCCTATACATTCTTTATTTTTATATTTGATGATCTGTGTATTTTAAGGTATGATTTATTTTATTATTTTCTCATGCACATTGACTATTTCATCATACTCTTTTACACTTATATGGTAATTGAGGACATTTAATTTTTAATCCATAGGTTTCCCCTTAAAAATCATCTTAGATCACCCTTCTTATGATTTTGGTTCCCCAAGATAAAACTAAAGAGACTCAACATTTTTTCATTAAAGGATTTCAAAATGATGGTTTTGATGACCTACTTTGAAATAAAAAAAGATGGGTTAATTGGGGGAAATGATAATTTGATGTCTTGCAAGTTTTTTTATTATATTTTGTTCTAATTCTGAATAAAATATTAACCAAAACCGTCCTCTATAATGTTGGTGATATGTTTTCATTTTTATATTGAATGGTTTTGATTGACAAATTTGGGTCACACTAAAACACATCATAGCTGGAAATGTAAGTTTATTGATTTTAGAACTAGACTAAGAAGTGAAGGTCCCAAGATATTATATTCACCATAACATTTCTATAAACATTTATTCTTATTATATATTTCTGAATAAATATGAAATTATTTTTAATCTCATCATATCTCTAAATTACAAATTTTTTTATGAAATTTTATTTTTTTATGTTGTTTTTCTACACATCAATCCAAAAAGGTATTTATAATTATCTATTAAATTTCTCATGTGGACTTTGTTTTTGAAAAACACTCAACTTGAGAAATATGTTTGATCCAAACCACCTTTGAAATCCACAGAATATGATCTTGACATATCAACTAGGGTTTGAATTTTTCTCCCAAACTAACCATTTATATAGGGATGATATGATGTTTTGAAACAGAAATCCGTGTCACGGGATAGTTGAAAAAGTTTCCAAAACATCGAGGTGGAAAAAATCCTAAGCATATAGATCTAAAAGTTATATTACACAAAACCGTACCAGTATTTTAATATATATTGTTGAAGTGTGTTCACATCCAAATATTATTTGATATAAATGTAGTGTATTGACTTTTTAAGGTGATTGACTACAACCCATAGTTATCTTAACATAAAATATAAGATATGTAATCATGTTTAACAATACCATTAACCTTATGTTCATATAGTGTAATGTAACTCCTACTCATATTACATTGTCACTATACACAAAAATGAAGTGTTTCATTTCCATATATGTCTCCAAATGCATCCTTAATCTTGATAAACACCAATCACAAAAAACCAAAAAAAAAGGGTTTCAATAAATTTCTACATATATTCTTATTAAAATTCATAAAACCATGGGGGTATCCAAAACCTTGAAGTTAATATTACTTTGACACATAAATGATTCCAAAATATAATTCACCATTAATTCTTTAAATAGTCTTTTACTGGAAGAAAAATGAATTATATTGGAAAAAAATTTAAACTATTTATTGACAGAATATAAAATGTGAATTTTTTATTCTATAATTCATATCAAGGGATATATTCACATGAAATTTCACTAAATAATGAAAATTAATATTTTTACAGTACTAATTTTTACTAAATCAAACATGGAATACCCAAAAAATGATGGGAGGTTTTCTGTGACATAATTATCATGATTCAATTCAATAATCTGGTTCATATATTATTTTTATCTATTTTTGTCAATGGATTATGTGGATTATCATGATTATTATCCCTTGGATTGGGTTATTAATTATCATAACTCTCAAAATCGTTTAATTTGAAATGGTAGATTTTTTATTGTATATTTTTTGAAGATTTACCTCTCTTCACATTGTTTTCTAATTTCATCCCATCACTTCAGCAATTAATTTACAAATGGCCACTCATTACACTATTAAATAATTTACTTGTTCTCATAGGGTTTTTCCTCCATGTTTCATAACACTCTTTATGAATAATTTAGATATCATTATCTTCTCTTTATGGTTTATATACGTTAATTTCAATCCCATTTGATTCTTATTATCAAAACCATGTTATTGATTTTTTAATAAAAATATATTTACACCTTAATAACATATAGAAAAATTTCATAATATATATTAATGTGTATTATGGTTATGCATTATAGATACATGTGTTTAATCCATATAAGAATTGGTCAACCTCACATTCTTTTTGGATGATAATACAAAAATCATAACTCTAATGTCTTGAAAATTAATCATGTTTGGTCCAGAAAGATTCATCATCCATTGAATTTATCTCTAAATTACAATTCTCCGAATAAGTATGAATAATAATATAAATGTAATTATTTAATTACAATTTATTGATCTCATCCCATCCCATGTAGCCAATATCATCCTTTTTCTTCATAATCTTTATATATTTCCCTTATGAACCTCTTCCACCTTAATAGTGGTATACATCCAAAATGAATTTCTCATGATTTTAAAAATGGGTGTGGAAAATTTCATTTCATTGGGTCTAACACATTTATCAATTACTAGTAGATTAAAAGACCACATGAAAGAAGGTTGATGTCTCCTCATGAAGGGGTACAAAAAGTATTGTCTGCTTGTTTTCTCATTTGGGATTCTGGGATGATTCCCTTCTTTGTAAAGTTGAGTGAAGATACCTATTTGATTTATTTTTCCCTCTTCAATGATGTTTTGATTACTGGGGGAACAGTCATTTCATTATCCATCACACTCAGCATTAAAATGGTTTTGGGGAAATATTTATTTACTAAAGACAAATACTTATTTTGAGAAACACTTATCATTGTGAGAAACTACATAGTCATTAAAAATAAATTAAACATTGTATAAATCAAAAAAAATAGTTTTCAATATATTAAAGCTTGGTATTAATCTAATAGGTTCATAATCTTCATCTATTTAAATCATCTATAATGGTGAAAATATGTTTTTTAATTTTTCTAATCATATCTCTAGAATTTTAGGACTCAATTTCAGCATGAAAAGTTGTCATCCACCTTGTGGAGATTGTTTCTGCATCAATGTACCTTTATCAAATTAATTATCCCTATATATATATGTACCATATCACCATGCACTTATAGTATATTTTCATAGATCTAATTGATAAGATAATACTTTATCTATCTTTGATACAAATTGCAGGTTATTTTCCTATAGTTTACACCATACTAATACTTATCATTATAGACATCCATAAAATATCCTTAAAAATATCCCTCGGAATCTCACTAAACTTTTCTCATCCTAGTTTCCAAATGAAAACTAATATGTTCCTCTAATAAAAACTATATTATTCGAGGATTCTTTTACATTTATATTATATCATTTTAGATGAATATTCATTAAGTTATAAAAATATGAAATTTGGGACTATAATGGTTTAGTTCATTTAGAAGATGGAAATGCAATATTATTAATTCAGAAATTATCTTCAATGTATCCCATAATTTTAATCCACATTAGCACACTTAAAAATCATACCATACAGAAAAACATTATTTTTTACCTAGGGAAATGAAACATAAAAATGGGTTATCATATATGATTAGTAAGGATAAAAAGGAATGATATGTAAGAATAACATGAAAATGAATTTCTTATAATAGGATAATAATGTCTGGAAAACACACACTATAAATAAAATATCATAATCTTGAGTAATGAAATAAATACTATTAGTTCATAAGATAGTAATCACATATAAATTATGGAATATGAGTTAAGAGAATATAACATTGGCACAATACATGTAATTTTGGCATACACATAAGCATATAAAATAATTTCATTAGTAATCAAGTCCCATGTCAAAAACATATTAGGCAACTCCATGGAATGCTCTACCACATATCCAGGATGTAGAACCATACCAAATGGCATCACTTTCCTCACTATGAAATGGGTTTATTACAAATTCCATTTCTTAGTCATGGTTTACTCCCAATAACATTATTGGATAATTTATCTTAAGGAATAATTCTCACTCTATATTCCATTCATATCAATCACATGAGATGAAAATATATTCACAAAGTATTAAAGGAAGATATAGTTCCCACCTATTTTTGGTTATAACTTTATGATTATCCATTGTTATAATGTAACCACCATCATTGGTTATTATGTAACAGCCATAAAATTATGAAAATAAAACATATGTGTTCCATAAGTTCATAAAACATTCATCATATCAAACCCAATAAATGAAAAGGATTTCAAAAAAATTTCATTATAACATAACCTGTTGAAAATAAATACATTTTATACTTATTTCATCATTTCATCAAATTATAACATGTGGAAAAAAGAAAAAATATTCATATTTATTGTATCGTGTATAACCCATGTAAGATAAACTAGTTTCATTACCATCTTTTAATTATAAAAAATCATTCAGTGAAATAATAAGAATGGTATCCTTGTATCATATTAATAGTAAGGAATAAGTAACGTAAATGGATTTCAACATAGATAATAAATGATTTTGAATGATTAATTGGGTCATATATTTAAGAAAATCATATTTACACATTGAAAAATACATTTTTATAACATAACATTTTATTAAAAATAATTTATCCTAAAACTAACCTTTTAAACATATATTAGTTGTTTCAAAATGAAATGAAAACATTTATTGAGAAATTTTTTATTTTATAATTTGAAAAAATATTTTTCATAACATATAATATTTTATAAATCATTTCCCTTGAAAATTCCCTTAAATAGTTTAAAACGATGATATAATGTAAATACTGTTCATAAGGCAAGAAATTATTTCCATGTCGAACTTGTTAAAAAATGATTCTTTTCAAATTTACGATAAAATACAATTATGAAATGTTTGGAAAGAGATATAAAAGTTTAATTTTAATAAAATTTTTAAAAATTCTATAATGGTTGTAATTTATATTTACAATTCATAGGATAGTGGCAAAAAAATTGAAAACCTTCATATAAAATATTTTTTTTGGGAAGAAAATTGATTTCTAACCGAAGAGATAAATACTACATACTTTTTTAAAACATATTATAAATTATTTTAACTAGAAAATAGTGTTAAATTACTGATATTACATTTAAATTTAATTAATAACTATATTTGAGGAGAATTCATGAGTTTCATGACAGTTATAAAACATTATTTCATCATTGGAAGTATAATCATAAACAATGACATTGTTACATAAATATTGTACACCTATTGTAACTTTGAATTATATACACCATGAAAGAATAAAAGTAAACAAAACATAGATCACATGAATATAATTATATTAATGATATAAAATTTCATAGGTGTAGTATATACATCACATAAACAAATTGGTGCATAACATAACATATGTCTCAAAGAAAGAAAATGAATATGAATATCCCTCACCCATTTGGAATCCTTTTAACCATACAACCTGTAAAATAAAAAACCTATAATAAAAATTGAAAAAAAATTAAAAAATAGTATATAAATAATAAAATATATTCATATTTAGTATATATATTAAATAAAATAAATAGTTGTTTAATATGGCTTGCATGTCAAAGAAGTAAAAAAGATAGATGAAAATAACATACAGAATGTCTTGACTTAAAGTGTAATCATTATAAAACCATGTAAAACATGTATTAGGTTATTATATATGAATTATAGAACCATAATCATATATTTTATTTCACAAATGTTTTACATGAGTCTTTTTATTACATGTTTACTAACAATTTCATGTTAGAGACACATTTTTGGTATTAATCTCTTTTTGGTAAATGATTTTATTTGATATTTTTCATTTTTTTATTTTTACCATTGTTACATTATCAATAAAATAATAATAAAAATAACATTCATGTTAATAAATCATAGAAACTGTTAATATCATTGATGAAATATGTTTTTGATAAATAAATTAAATTATGATCATGGTGACGGTATGTCATATGTATTCTTGATCAATATTTCTATTTTTCAATAATCATTATGGAATGGTATTGAGTAATATGTTATCATTAAATAAAGATAATAATATACTAAATAATATATTATGTCCATTAATATACTTATTCATATCATCTATGTCGTGTTCTGAGGAAAAGAGAGAGTCACATCGCTTCATGAAGGCATTAGTCCACACGTACACAAACAAAGCTTTCATCATTCAGATAGTGAAAAGGTGAGAATGAAAAATATATAAATTATATTTATATATATATAATTATTTTATATTAATGTCATATATTCATTAATTGTTTCTTTATTATCTTTCATGTATATAGTTAGTGAGAAAGAATCACATTGTTTCATGTGGTGGTAGTCTGCCATACAGACGAACGATGTTGTCTTATCTCTTATGTAATGGAATGCAAAAAAGTTAAGTATGACATAAAGAGTAGATATGTATAATTTTTTTATAAATAGAATAGATATAATTTACATCCATTATCATACCAATAATTGATCTATGTAATGAAAAGATGAATAACATTGATTTGTGAGGCATTAGTCTACCATAGACACAAATAATGATTTAGTAACCCATTTTGTGGAATTGGTTCTGTTTTTTTATGATTCCTTAAAAATAAAAATAAAAATTATTTTCATATTTATTACATTTTTTTATTATATCATTATTGTGGGATTGAAATATGAGATTTATATTCTCAATTATAAGAGAGGAGGGAGAATTTTTTTGTTTGAAAAATCATTTTCAATGAAACATTTCTAATAGAGTTAAACTTATAGTACTCACAAAAAACTATACAATCATTATCAAATAGAATATAAGGTCCTAATGTCTGAATAAATATATATTATATAGAAATAAACGAATTGGTATGCATAAGTTATATTCCACCTTATATCATATTAATTTTTTTATCAGAGTTCTTAGAAATAAGAAATATATAAGAAACACTTTCTTAATGTTACAAATAGTAGCGACAATAATGGTACATGTAAAGAGTACAAATTTTTTAACATAAATATTATGTTATACAACACCTTAAATAATGGTCCTTTGATTTAGACATTCAATAATTTATTTCATACCAACCACAAGGTATGCCCTTGATACGATGATCAGTATCTGTCTTGCTATCCTTGCAAGCCCTCGATCAGTAAGGTGATTGGAACATCTTTCTTCCATCAACTTGAAATCCCTTGATTAAGTACGTAGTCAACACCTTTGTCTTCATTCATCTTTTATTACCTCCCTTATATACATTCACATTCATAATCAAATAAATAAAACATATCTTTTCGAATATTTATGTTTTTGGAACATGTTTTTTACAATATAAACTCTTCAATACTTTCGCGTGAAGAAAATAAGGAAGATCTATAGTAGAGTATAAATTATTTCAAAATTTCATAGCTTTGAAAATATTAAAATTATTGGTAATTTATAGGTGATATATACAACCATCAAATTTTCTCCAATGGACATATTTTCCAGAAATCAAAGAGGAACATGGATATGTTGCATTCATAATGGTGATATTGTATCTAAAACAACAACACTATTTAGATAACAAAAAATATCACATCTAACATTATATTTGCAAAAACATGCAAGAATATGAATGTAAGAATACATAAATTAATGAAATAGAGACACTTTAATAAGGTTATGATATCATAAAAATGAGTAAATATAGAATCATTAAGAATGTGATGAAATCCGATCACATATAACAAAATATAAAAAATAAATTTGAAAAAAATAATGTGATTCAAAATATATGAAACAAGTTAAATCAGATTTTATTTACCTAGAAATTCAGTATCTACAAATTTTGGTGATTCAGATTCAAAAACATTAAGAAAATCAGAATTTAAGAAACAATATGATTCAGAATTGGTTTTTTGGGTGATTCAGAATCAATGAAACAATGTGATTCAGAAACAATTTTTTTAGTGATTAATAATCGGATAATTTAAAAAATTCCATGTTTTATTAAGGATTTGGTTTTTTCAGTAACTATTATGACTTAAAAACAAAATGGTAAACTTAGCTATAAAAATAACATACATATTAATTTTCATAAAAAAATATATTGCATATAAATTTATTTATTAATAGAAATAATTATTTAGGAAATTTATAGATGATTTTAAAAACATAAAATAATGGAAATATTCATAATTAATCTATTGTCACAATATTCTCTCCCTATTAAGAAATAAAAAAGAACTATTTTTGAAAATAATAATAAGAATTAAGTACATGATATTTGAAACAAAAAATAAATACTTATCTACCCCATTTTTTTGACTTAGAGTGAATATGGATAACTCCCCATAAGGTTTTGAAATCCACAAAGGATCATATTATGTCTTTATATATTTTTCTTCATTACTTAAGGAAATATTTCCCCCTTATTTAAACATTCTTCTTTTTAGCCAAAAATTCATTTTTTTAGCATTCTTATCCCCCATGCTGATTTATGAAAATATATAATGTATAATGTACATGAATGGGATAAGAAACAAATAAAATGAAACAATAGATAAATGCATGTTGATTAAATAAAAATTATTTACAAAAAATATGAGAATTAAAAAAAAATTACTCATCATTATTTGGAAATATTTTTTTGAGAATATCCTTCACCATTATCCACTCCTTTTGATTATATTGGAACTCTGGGAAAAGCTCTTATTGATCCTTACTCTAGATTTTAAGAAACTAAATATTTTATCTTAGATTTTGAATAATCTCATCATGACTATAAATAATTTCATCCACTTCATCTATATGAGCATTGATTCTTTTAACATGAAGCGCGATAATGTTGAGTTTTCCATTTATATATCCAACTTCATGAAATTGTATAATTTTCTCTTACATCATCTTCTCTGAGAAATTTCTTATAATATTTTTGAGATTTTCATTAGATTCATTGAGAAACTGTTTCAGCTCATATTATAATTATCTGATATGAGGATTGATATTTAGCTGAAAAATGTTAATATATTTTGATCTTGTTTGTTTATAACGAAAAAAGGGATCTAAGGAATGATAAATATTTTTCGGGTTTTCTTAAATAAAGTTAAAAAAAAATTTAAAATATAATGTAATATTTAAGAAAATATACCTTTTACTATTTTCTTAATATATTTTTGTATTAGATAAGATTATTCTTAGACATATTACATTATGAAATGTTTTTTTATAGTCTCATAATGTTTTTTTATGGTATCAAAAACTTTTTCTATGGATCCAAAATAAATTTTACGGTATACAAAATCAATTTTTAATGTTCCAAAAACATTTGTTAGGTTTCATACAATAAAACATTAATAACCAAATATAATTTAATCCTGCTATAAAAAAAGAAGTATCTTAATAGTATGAAATGGTTTCAACACTTAATATATATAAATTATTACCTTAGAGTTATGATTCCAAACATTTGTTTAATGTATTCAAATATATTGAATGGTGATGATTTTGTGAATATATTAGCATATTGTTCATGCATTAAGATTAATTATAAAATAATATCTCTTTTGTGTGAAATTCCTATGAATATGATTGCTAATATATATATGAATTTCACAAGAGTTATGTTCAAGGTTGTTTCTTAAGGCTATGCAACTAGTGTTATAACATAGTATGTTAGTTTTAGTAAGACTCAAGCCATAATCTGTTAGTGTGTGTTGAATCCACAACACTTGAGCACAACAACTTCCAGCTGACACGTATTCACCTTTTGTAGTGGAATGTGCTATAGTGTGTTGTTTCTGAAATGACCAAAAAATCAATGAACATCGTTAGAAATGACATGTTCTGGATGTACTTTTATATCCATTTTATAACCACCAAAGTAAGTATCCAAAAAACTTTTTTAAAAAAAGCTTTTCCAGAATATTAAAAAAGCCCTAAATCCTCAGTTCCTTTGAAATAGAAAAATACAATTTCACTACTTTTATATGGGATTATTTTGTATTAGACTGATATCATGCTCATAACAATATTTAAATCATTATTTTTAGATGAAAAGCTATTAGTTATAAAAAACACCATATCATACCACTAAAAGATGTTCGGTCAACTATTTGCCCAAATTCATAAAGATCAAGATTGTTTGGGCCACCAATTAGAGTACTTTTACTTTTACTATTTTTATATACATTCTTTTTAATAGGATATTTAATATAATTATTTTGAGATATATAAATTCTTTTTTGTTTTTGAGAAATTTGAAAACCAAGGAAAAATGTTACCTAAACTATCAGACCCATTTCAATCATAGATTACATAAATTTTAATTGAATTCATTAATTATTTATATGATGATCCTAATATGATCCCATGAAAATAAATTTTAACTATTAAAACATATTTCTTTTCTTTCATTATAAAAATTGATGGATGAGTAGTTCCATTAACATAATTGCATTGTAAAAAAAATTCATGAATGTCTATCATATCAGGGTTCTAGGGGCTTGTATAATTCTATATAACAATTCTTTTTGTTTAAAAACATGGAAATGAGGTTTTGTGTCTTCTAAAATTGGTGGTATTTTGACATAAAATTCATCTTGAACATATCCATTAAGAAAGAAACACTTCATATCTATTTGAAAATGTTTGATGTTAATGAATTATACAAAGGCTAAGAGGATTTGAATAGATTCCATACAATCTATAAGATCATTGTATTCTTTGTAGTATATTACCTCTTGTGGATTATACCCTTTACCTAAAAATATTTATTTTATCCTTACTATGATTCCATCTTAACCACATTTATTTTTAAAGACACACTTTACTCCAATTAGAGACATTTCCTTATGTCTTTCAACCATGTTCCTTATTTTTTACATTAAACATAATTTATTTAATCTTGCATAGATTTAATCCTATCATCATCACCTAATTTTTCCTCAGTAATTCTATATTTTAATTTGGAACGAACATCAAGATTCCCTACATCATTTCTTAAATAGCTTCTAGTCCTGACGGGTTGATGTACATCACCAATTATATTATCAATATGATGATACTTTAGAAACAGCTAAAATGGGTTTTGAAACATTTGTTCATCAACATAGGGTATAATATAATCATGGTGTAAATACTTCAAGACCATTTTCTTTATTATTTTCATGATTATAATAATATTTTAAAAAAGATAATAATTATTTTTTTAAGCACATTAGAAGATGTAGGTTGTCGTTGATTAAAAACAAAACAATAAATTTCATAAACCATAACGTGTTCTATTTTCTCAAAAGTACATGAATTTTTATTCAGGACTCTACAAACCTTATAAGTAGTCTAATATCCTAAAAATATTCCTTCAACATAATTGGGTGTTAATTTTTTTAATCTATATTTTTTATTCATGATTAATACTTTTCATCCAAATACTTTGACGAATGAAACTTTTGGTTTCAGCCAAACCATAACTCCTAAGGTGGTTTGTTAAGAAATGGACTTATTAAAGCTTTATTTACAGTATAAAAATAAGTACTCACATTTTATCCAAAAAATGTTAAACAACTGATTAATCACTCAACGTGGTTCTTGTTATCCCTTGATTAATTCATTTTCCACCTTTAATGATGTTATTTTTCTTAGGAGTTTTTGGAGATGATATGCAATGAGTATTGACTTTATTATTATAAAATAATTACAAATATATATTTTCAAATTCACATAAATGATCAATATTAATAGTTTACAAACGATGTTTTTTCTCATATTTACCTTTGGATGAAAAAGATTTCAAATATAAAGAGGCTTTATATTTCTATGCTAAATATTTGACCCATGAAAATCTAGTGTAATTGTCAACTAAAAAAATAATATGTATTAGCCTATAGTACTACATGTTGTTGTAGGAACGAGATGTCCATGTGTACTAGCTATGATGCATCAATAGTTGAGACTTCACTAATTTATTTAAAACACTTCTTATGGTGCTTTCCTTATGAACCAAGATTATAATCCTTTGATGAATCAAATATATGATATTGTAAATACTTAACAAGCATTTTAGTATATATTTAACATAAGTTCTAATTGTTACTATGTCCTAGTCTGATATTATATAACCAATATTGGTCTTCCATTTCACTAAGGTAAGGTTAATCTTTTCCCCTGAGTTCTAATAAGTTATGTGTATAATGATTCTTAGGCTGATGGGTAGAAATAATGAGTTCATATTTGGAATTGTGTAATAATACTTTATCATTCCTAAAATTCAAAATACCACATTCATCAAATAATTGGATTATGCTTATAAAGTAATGTTGAAGATGTTTAACAAATAAAACATTTTAAATTACGCAATTTCCAAAAAGAATAATGTAACATATACCAACAATTTATCCTTGAGAATTGTATTAAAAAATTACTCTTAAACCATTCATCATAATAATAATTTCAAATAAGATTCTATTACTAGTCATGTGTTAGAAACATCCAATATCAATGTACAATGTATTTTTGTTAGTATTTCCTTTATTTTCCTGAAAAATAAAATAGTTATACTGATAGAATCTCAACATTCATGGATCCAGAAATGATAGAAACGATAATATTAGGAATCCACATTAACTTATAAATGTGGGTTTTATAATAACCTAAGGATTTATTTTTATTTAAGGAACATTTTTTCTCCCATTTTTCGCCACATTGACACATTGTGCAAAATGGTTCATTTTGAGAAAAAATAGATATGAATGAAAACTGGTTTTGAGTGAGAATAACGAAATCAATAATTATTCATTATATGATGATGTTCTCAATACATTTTATCAAAACTTTTTTTATCAAATGTAAATTTTTAAAAAACGTTTTATTGAGTATATTATTTCATATTTTAGTCTAATGACTAAATTCTTATCCTCGTAATCATTAATATTATGATTAGAGTTTATCACTATTTTTTCTGAAATAACATTTTCAAGATCCTTATAACATTTATCCTTCTCAAAATTAACATCATTAGGGTTTTGTGAAATAGAAATAATTTCATTTAATTTTCAGCTAGATCATTAGAATGATTTGATTCATATTTTGTTATAATATGGATTTTAGAATTTTACATATCAAGTTTCTTATTGATGATTCCCTTTTTATTCTCATGTAACATGGAAAACCTGTATACTACTTCAAAAGAAGGTAAACATTAATTTTTTCTATGGAATATTCTTCATCTGAGGATTTATAATTTTCTTCATTAAGATAATTAGCAAATAAATGTTAATTGGTTGATGATGAAGTAGTGTGTACCATATTTATATGACATTTATTATTTATTAGAATTTAGGTGATAACGCAAATAATCTTTTTCCAAGATCATTCAATATATATTTAATTATCAAAAGAGTCTCAACCACATACTGTCCCATAATTTTTTAACTTAAATCCTTTATTACCCTTAAAATTATAATATCTTCTTTGATTCCTTTCAGAGTGTATCATTTTGGTAATTTATTTTCATATTTAGAAAATTAGGGATGATAACTCATGCTTTCTAGCATTCATAACATGTCACTTTAGAATCATTTATATCTAACATATCCTTATTCATTTATCATTATTTAAATCCCTTATTTCCAACCATCTTTTCCATCATTCAATCATGATTGGAAAACATATTCTATGACTATTTATATTCACTTGATTCTAACTGAATAACATCTTTCTTAGACACTATTTACTAAATAACTTTTTTAAGATTCCTGGATTTTATATTGTTTGAAGTATTAGTATAAGAATCACACCATTTTTTTATCATTATATTGTCAACATCTCATTTCAATATATTCTTTTGTTGTAAGAAGGTCCCAAATAGCTCATCCATAGTAACTATCGTATGTTTTCTTGACTCGTCATAAGATGTGATGGTTGATTCCCATTCAATATGATTGATATAAATAATATTGTCAAAAAGAATATACTATATGATCATTTTTTCCCTAGTGATTTTAAACTCATCACAATATTCAGGAATTTTTGAGGAACATTAACTATTGGTTCTCCATAAGAAAAAAAATGATGACAATCTATACTAGGAATGGCACTTCTAGAATCTATAACATTCAATTTTCCAAATATTTTAACTTCAAGATTCATCCAAATGATGTTAGATTCATCACAAGAAAATATTTAGATATATATATATATATATATGTTCATTTATCAAAGAAAAGTACTGTGTACCTTAGAGTTTAGCTGATATTTATGCTTCTCTTGATTAGAAAATGTTATGACTTCTATGTCTGGGATCTTATAATCTCTAGTTAAAATAACATCATTGTCAACACTAGTGTTAATAAAAATAGTCATCATTCTGTATCTCTAATATTCATAACAATTCCCATAAAAAATTGGTGGTCTTGTAGGATTCAAATTGTTTAAGGATTCAACATGCATTCCTACCATAATTAAAAAAATGTTCCACTCCACCCATTAGTGTAGTATGTAATTATAATCCAATTTTTCTTCAAAAAAATAAATATATCTGAAAATAAGAAAAAAAGTAAGATAAACAGAAAGAAATATATTTTTAATATAAATGTTTATATTAGCATTTTATAAGCCTCCTCTAATACTAATTATATGTTTAAAATATTATATTTAGATACAAAATTACAAGAGGGGTGAATTGTATGGTTAAAAAAATTTAGTTCTGACCTTATGAAAACACTTTTTAACAAATTAACGAAAATAATATTCACAAAACCCTCTACTATATTTAACAAATAGATCAGAAGGGAGAAAATCTCTCATAAAATCATTATAGTAAAAAATAAGCACATATGTATACATATTAATATTCTTCCATAATTTTTAGATAATCTTGTATTAGAGATATTCTAAATAAAAAATTTTAAGAATCACATTAATAATGTTAGAAGTAGAAGCATAAATAAAGGTACATGAAAAGAGTACAAGTCTTTTAACCCAAAGAGTAGGGTATCCAGATGCCATTGATAAAGGTCCTTTAATTTATACTATCATAAATTTCTATCTTACCAACACCTGGGAAATCCCTCGATTGAAAGATTAGTGTCTTTATTTATATCCCTACAAGACCACATTTAAAAATGTGAGTACCACATATGTATTCGTTCAACATCGAAGCCCTCGACTAAGTAGGTAATCGACATCTCTATCATAATAGAGATTGGAATTCCTCGATTGTATAGAACGAAAATCATAATCGAACAAGGAAAAGAAACCTTGTTGAAATTTATGTTTTTTTAACATGATGTTCCCAAATTAAACTCTTTAAAATGTTCAGAGGAATATACTCTAACTGATCTACCGCAGATTAAAATTTCTCCCAGAAGTTTGTATCTCTGATAACATTC
Organism: Viscum album; assembly: GCA_963277665.1. Classification (NCBI taxonomy): domain Eukaryota; kingdom Viridiplantae; phylum Streptophyta; class Magnoliopsida; order Santalales; family Viscaceae; genus Viscum; species Viscum album. The sequence goes on from OY728167.1 coordinate 1,004,639,249, forward strand.
AAAATATTTGGTATTTATAGGATAAATCTCGAACTATTGAATTTTCTTCCAATGGTTATATTTTCCTAAAAATATTAGAGAGACTTGAACATGTGGAATTCATAAATGTCATATTGTTACCAAAAAAATGACACTACTTAGATAATGAAAACTATCACAAATAACATTTTCTTGGAAATAATATGTAATAATTTGAATTTATGAAAAATTAAATTATGCAAATAGTGTAACATTAATAAGTTTATGAAATCATAACAATATGGAAATATAGAATCTTTAAGAAAGATATGAAATCCATTCACATATAAAAAACTATAAAAAACAGATGATGAAATAAATATTAGGGATTAGATTATAAAATTCATATTAAATTAGATTCGATTTTCCAATTGATTCTGTATATAATAAATATGTTAATTAAGAATACATTAAATTTTAGTGAATAGAAATTTATGAAAGAGAGTTATTCAGAATTAGATTTTTTTATTGATTCAAAATATAATAACGTGAACAGTTCTATGATTTATTTAGGATCCTATTTGTTCTAGTAGCTATTCTGACATAAGAAACCTAATGTTAATCGTAGCTATAAAACTAACATACATATTGAATGTTTTTACCAAAATATGTGGCATATAAATTTACTTATAGATAAAAATAGATATTATTGAAATTTTTGGTGATTTCTAAAACATAAAGTAATGGAAAAATTCATAGGCAAACTATTAACTAAATAAACATAGTTTGATAATAATTGAATGAGGTGAATAGTAAAATAATATAACAATTCTCCTTGAATAATGTTACCTCCTCCTCAGGTTACCTCCTTATTGTTTCACAAAATCATCTATAAGATAGATTTATTCCCAATATAAGTATTCTATGGTAAGACTAGTGATTTCTAAAATTTTATTGGCAAGTTATTTAACTAGCCAAAAGTGTTTGTGGTCTCAATAATAGTGGTTTGTAATTGTCTTTTTTCTAATTGGGAAAGAGTGGGATTTTTAGAAATACACATACGTAAATAATAATGGGAGGTCACTCTAACAAAATTTTTATAATAAATTGATAAATAATTCATGTTACAGATGATACGGTGGATCTACACCTCTATAAAACTAAAACATTTTAAAAAAAATGGCATTCTATAGCCTTTAAGGCTTACTCAATTTTAATATATTAATTTTCACAAAAATAACAAGTATTTCAATTAACTGTAATTCATCCATTAAGAATAAAATGAAAAACATATTATATAATATAAACCATATAATTATTAACATTAAATAAAATTTATTAAATTTAAAAACTATGTTTGTGGAATGATAATTTTAATACAAGAGCATGTAACATGTAAAACCATGTTTTAAATATAATTATGACAATTAAATTTTAAATGTTATCCCTAATAATTATTTTATAAAATTAATGTTTTAAAAATTATATAAATAATTTATTCTAATTTCAAATAAAGAATGCATTTTTCAAAATTCAATACACAAAAAGTGAAAATTTTAATAAATAATTAACCCTATAGAAGCAATGAGAATGCAGTTTTTAAGAGAAACATTGTTCAATCGTTTACAATGTTTTTATATAAACATTAAATATTAAAATTATTAAAATAGAAAATATTGGATTAATAGATATATAATAGATAAAAGTGTATTTAGAAAACAAGTTTAAATATTTATTATTATTATAGATAACTTAAATGAAAATGAGGTTTTCAATTTAGTTTTTGTATTTTTCACTATTCATTAAAAAACTTATTTTTTTAATAAAATAATGTAATATTATAGAAAATTAATTTACATTTTATTTACAAAAAAAAATTTATAGAATATTTATTGATAAAATTGTATTTTCGAAGCATATTCATATATTATTAATACATTATGTACATTTTTATCAACAAGTTATATATTTATATATATAATTATATGTAATATTTAGAATTCATTTATTTCTATATATTCCAACAATTTAGCAGATACGTAATTTGGGACATATATTAAATAATAATATATACTGTTTGTCTTGGTTCGTTAAAAAATGATTTATTATGAATATAAAAGATTAACATAGTGTTTCATGTTACACATGAAAAACATGGTGTTCTGTGTAATGAAATACCAACATAGTGTTCCTAATAACACAATCTAATATTTATATTTTATTTAATTAGATAAATATAATTTTAAATAATCATTTTAAAGGAAAATAATATTTAACAAAATTATGTGGCTTTTTATAGGAAGGATATCATGAGTTCTTACTGGACTCACAAATACATTTATAATGAAGATTTTCATATGTTATAAATATAGCTCTATGAATCATTAGAACTTTATAAATGCCATATGGGTATAGTGAGGTAGAATACCACTTAGCCCCACCACCATAATTTGACTGGGTACATGATGTCTTCCATGTCTCGTAGTAGTTGAGGAATGTGGTTGAACTATAACATTTTGCTGACTAGGGAGAGCTAGATATTGAGGATATATCTACCTTTGATTAGTATCAATTATAGATATGGGATTTGTGGGAGAAGATCATTCATGGGTGATTGATTCCCTTTGTGTGTATTTGAAAGAATCATTGAACCCTTCAAAAGTGCACCTTGAAGCTATAGAACTAGATTCATGCTCAATACCCACACCTTTTTAGTATCATATAATTTTTTTGGGATAAAAATCTATAGGGATTAGAGAGATTAATGGCACTATGTTTTATATGTTAATATATGGAATATATCTAATATTTTTTTCAGAGCTGGTTACTATGAGAATGTGTGATTGTTAGGATTAAAGATGGTTTGTATTGATATTATATAAATCATAGATATATTAATATCACATGCACACAATTTTCAATAATAGTTTAATAATTAATAAATAGTGAATTGAATGTGAAATACAATACCTTAACTGAGATTGGAGAATAGGATTTACCAAAGGAGTGATACAACCATGGAGCTCATTAGGAACTTCGTTTGAACACAACCATGGGAAGAATTTTAATTATATAAATTAATTAATTAATGTCATTTTTTATTAAGCCTAAACGTAATTAATACCCAATTTAAACCTATGTAGGACCAAATCACAAGGTAAGTTTCATAACCATGTATATTTGATATTATAACATGGAGGATTTCTTGGAAATTGATGAATACATTACAAAGATAATATTCACCATGAAAATTTTGGATATTTCCAAGATTCAATGAAAATATGTTTCTCAACAATAATAAATCGTAACGTGATGTATATATTTTTTTTCAATTTTTTGTTTCCCAAATTATTATCCCATGAAAAATTAAAATTTAATTAACAAACATATTGCCTCATGTTTTGGTTTTTGTCATTTATGTGGGAGGATTTACTAGGTATTTTAATAAATTGTAATTTTTTCTTTAGGTTTATCTTCAATAATTATTCTAATGGAAAATAATTCATGTCAACAAAAACAACTACAGGCGTTTGAGCCTATTTTTGTGTTTTTTTAATTTTCCAGTTTTTTCACACGATTCATCAAAAATATTTCCTTGTATGCTAATTTAACAAATACATTTTATTCCATAGTTTTGTGACCATTATTCAGTGCAACAGACTGACACTAGGGTTTGGTGGTTCATGATTAATTGTGTGATTAGTGTGTGAGGATATTGGTGGTCGATCCGATGTAGATTGGGATCATAATAGAGTTTCATGATTTCCTGATTTTACATTAGGTGATAGAATGGTGAATTGGAAGTGGCTATTCATGCAGATTTAAGAGAAGATTTCAGTGAGTAGTGATTAAAATTTTCAATCAATTCCATACCCATCATCATCGATGAGAATCGTGACATTATCAAGGGATTTATGTTTTGGAGATGATGCAAAAAACAACATGTAATTTATGATAAATTTTCTGCCTACCAGTATTTAGCCTTAAAAACATACATTGTTTAGTCCATTTTTTGGTTTAAAAGTATGAATAAATAAAAATATCACACACCATGTGGTTCATACCACACATCATATGACCTACTATTGAAGGCTTGACATGTACCTCAAACGGTACATGGGAATGGACATGGATTGAAACATGATAATGTGTATTGTACATGGGATTATCAATGTACTGGGATACGACTAGAGGACACATACATGGCCTAGTACATGAGAGAAACCAATGTAAACATGCATGAATAAGGGTTCATGGGAACATTTCATGGTACAAGGGAAGACATGTGGTAGATGAAACACATCATGTATTGAAAATACACAACACACACATTTTCAAGGGTAGTGTGAGGCCCGTCAGCAATTTATTATGGACAATTTTCTATTGAAGATGATCTATTATTAAATCCTTATTAGTGTAAGATGTGTTTTTACATACTTAATATGGTATTTTGATCCCCGATACATGTTCTTTTTGGAAGAGAGATCATTGTTTTCCTCTGTGAGGCTTCCGGTGGGAGTCCACTATCATATCGTACCGCTATAGTTTTCATGGTATCATCATGAATATCATTCAAATACTGTCCATTCCCTACATATATTATTGATCTATTTGATTTTTTGGTATCCCTAGTAGACCAAGGTGTGATCATGTATCTGGGTATTGGGAACATTGTAGTTCTAATGATTACTTTTTTGGAAAGGCATAGCAAGCATGAACTATTTGAATAAAGAAATCAATGAAAATGTTCCTTGTGGAGTAAATTCTCCATGAAAATCATTACATTGTATCATTTATAATAATCACATGGATGAGTGCTTATTAGAATCGTCATGAGTGTCAATGTTCAGTATGAGAATATCTAGGGTTCTTTTTTACTTATTGTGTTTCTGAGGTATTGATTGACATACCTATACGTTGGTGAGTGTAATACTCTTGATGCATTATGTTTATTCATTTTTAGTGTCCTAATAGTTATTTGTATACTCAATCAAACATGGTATTTGGTCTCATATTCACTTTTTATGTAAAATATAGTCTATTTCAAAAAGACATTGTTGGCCTAGGAGAATTTAGAGAATTGATTTAGAATTGAGAAATTATGGTTCGTAAAGTTGATTAATTTTAAAATATTCAGAAACTTCTAATCACGCTAAAATATTTTTTCACTTATAGTTTTTATTATTTATATTGTTTTACTTTTTATCATTTTATGTACTCGGAGATGTCTTTATGAATAAAATTACATAGGATAATGTGTCTCATAAATGGGATATTCCTACTGATCACTAGTTATCAGCCCATTGCCGATTAGTGGATAAGATAGGTTAGTCATGGTCATCATACCACTAAAATATTTTTTACCGTTGGGTTGTGTCATGAGATACATATTTTACACCACATTAGTATTTAATAAAACTTATCACATTATTAGCGTGCAAATGCACAAATACTGGAAGTGGCAAGAAAACATAAAATAAGATTCTCAATTTTATATGATCACGATACATGGTTTTAAGAAAATTAATACGGATTATTCAATAGGAATCGGGTACAAAAATGATATTTTATTGATATTATTATCCTCAAACTGATGGAAAATTTGAGAGGACCATTAAAAATTGGATTAAATTATACAATCGTACGTGGTTGATAGCAATGTATTTTCAACTCAATACTTATTTATAGAATTAGCCATATAATAATATTTTCTATAATAAAATATAAATGAAACTATATGAAAATCTGTATGAGGTGTACTGAGAAATAAAAACATGTTAAAATAATGGTACAATAAGAATGCTATTTAGACCGATCATATCCTTTAAATAATGTTAAAATATCAAACCATTCAATCAAATATGAATTTGGTGAAAATTATTAAGTATATATGTATAAATAAAAAATTGGATATAAAGTTTTAAAAAAAGTAAAAATGTATTTTATTGTATATCCCCTTGGAAGATGCTTTTGAGGATTAAGATGAAAGGAGTGATAATAAGTAGATACTCCAGCCACCTTGATAATATTGATCATTTTGGGGATATATATTATCACATTTCACTCCAACAACACCTCCCACATGATCAAAATGTGTTTTATGTATCATGTTTTAGGAATTAATAAAATATACATATTTCATATCTTGAATTTAGATGTTCTATTTTTTGGAACAAACCATCTCTTTTGATGAAAAATATACAATGATTTTTTTATGGAAGAGATACATTTATCTGAAATAATAATACCCATGTTGTCACTATTTTTTGGATAAACTATTTTATTAAGAAAGATACCAAATATCCTCAATATTTCATCATACAATAGTACCCTCTCTTTTTTCAGTCTCAGAAATAATATTTCATTGGAGAAACTATTTTATTAGAGGTTGAATTTATTACAACATAAATATAAATACTTAAAAGTTCTAATATATTGTTTTACATAGAACAGTGAATAAGAATAAAAACATTTAAAATTAAAATATCAATGATGGGATATAGTAATGAAATAAGTTAGAACAAAAAAGAGTAACAATATTATGAAATAAACTATGTAATCTTAATTGAATCATATAGTAAAATAGTTATTTATAATGAAAATTTATCTAAGACTGTAAGAGAGGTAGATTATGGTAGGTTTTTAAATTACAATCCCTTGAAAAAATTAAACAACTATGGATTGAGATAATTCATTTTTAGCAGAAGATGATTTTGTTTTAAATTCCATCACAATCATTTCTATTAGAATCCACAAATGCGAAAACCGCTACTACTTATCTTATTTTTTGATTTTATATTGATATTTCGAGGGGATATATCATTAAAATATTTGACAATGTAAATAATAAATTTTTAATAAGAAAAATTATTCATATATCATATATAATTTTTATTAATTTTATAATTTATACTTTCAAAAATACACTAGGATATTTTCAATACTAATTAATTCATAAAATTAATGTTTTCTAACCACAGAACAAATAAGATAATGTTATCATTCAAATTGAATTTTAGTAAAAGTATCATTTATAAGACCTATTAATCATTAATTTATATAAAATTTTAAATTATTGTTGAGTAAGGATAAAATAATTTTTTAAATAAATAATAAATAAAAACTAATTTCTTTTATTATTCATAAAAAAAGAACTATAATTGTTAATATATTGAAAAAAATATCTAGGAAAATATTATATATATATATTAAGTTTCAATCTATATATAAATTCAAAAATTTTACTGATGTTAAATGGTTGATAAAGATGTTATATTTGAATTCTGAAAATCATTTTTTTGGATTGGTCTTCATATATGATGACAAAAAATTAATTCTCATGGTAAAAATCTATTCATGATTAATAATGGTAGTAATTGTAAATATAATGAAACACATATTTTTATAAATTAACATTGAACATATTCCATCTAAAAGTTAATTATATAGCTAATTTTCAATATCAAATTTATAAAAAAAAATTCCTACCTTACATGCATATCTCTTAGGGGATTTCATATTCACCCAAAAAATATTATTATTTTAAAATGAAAGTTCTCATTATTTTCATAGAAAATAATATATATTTCACTAACTTAAATACAAAAGTATCCACATAATTTCTACTGAAACCATTACCGTATTACCTCTCACATGTAATAATTTTACATTTATCATCATTTTTTGATATAAAATTTTACTAATTCCTCTATTTCATTGAAGTAATTCAAGAGAAGATTCAAGTTCTTAATGCGTTGACTATACACACCCAAACCTTATATTCTTTGGAATTCATAAAAAAACTCTTATATCCATCATAATATAATTACATAATAATCATTAGTAGTGTTAATTTTATTTATATAAAATGAATTACCATTATATTTCTCCATCACATCCAACTAAAAATGTTATTGTAACCCTTCCTATGTGATGACTATCACCTCCATGTCTGACGTATTATGTTTTTTATTAGTAATATACATGGATGGTTTTGAAAATATTTAGTATGAATATAATTGATACATATATAATTATTATTATTCTGTAAATATAAATAATACATTCTAATAAATTTAGCATAATTTTTAATATACCACATGTTTTTATTAAAAAGATAATGAAATAATCCCATCCATAAATTTTTCTTCAAGAATGTTAACTAAAATAGTCATGTAATTAAATTACAAAATTATAAAGATTTATGGAAAATACTTCCATAAATCATAAAGCATCTCAGAATGATAATATTTGTGTCAAATCATGTGTTTTGATTGGAAATTATAATGCATGTCTGAGAAATATATAACCAATTCCTCATGATGATGGTGATAAAAAATATCCTACTAATATAATTTATAATGAATGATTATAATTAATGATAATAATATGTAATACAATTGAATAATTTTTTGAAATAATTTATTAAAATAGAGATATTTATTATACAAGAGGATAAACCACATCCATGGATTTCGATAGTAAAGGAAAGGGTTCTATCTCAAATTTTCCGTAATTGAGGAATTTTTTTATATTATGCACCTATTAAATATTAAAATATGGTATTTACCACCACATTATATTTTATTGTTTTTATTAAATATAGACTATGTGTACATTTTTTCTTATGATGAATCATTCTATATTATTTTGAATTATTTGTTTCCATGTTTTTAAAGGTTGTTTCAAATCAATAACCATTTATATGAGTCATAGTTTATCTCTCTTAACTATGAAATTATATGATTATTATATTTTTTCATTTATTTTTTCATATGATGTTTTCCATTTTCATATACTTAATTTTCATTCTCATATAAAGAAAATCTTCTTTGATGGATTCCCTTCTAATAAAAAATACAACATTGGTAAAAAATAATTTGTATTCCCTCTAATGTAGATTTTTCCCCTTAGTGGATTTTATTTCATTCTATGAATTTTTTCATTGTTATTTTAAAACAATAAAATTAATTCACTCATGTTACCTTCATATTTTTCATCTATTTTTAGTAGTATGTTTTACTGTTATTTCAAACAGTGTGGTTTCAGTAAAGATATTTAAAATTTTCAAAAAGAATTTCTTTTACTGACCTTAAATTTTATCAGCTTCTCACTATTTTTTATCATTTAAATTATTTAATTTAAAGTCTCTATTATTTATAATTTTTAATAATTGAGGAATGAATATATTTCCCTTGTAAAATTTTTGAAATGCACTTTTTAATTTGACTCGTTACATTATCCTTTTATAGAAATATTTAAAATGATATTTTAAATAGATTTTTATTTTTTCACTAAAAATTTATTCAATATATCTATATGATCATTCTCCAATGGTGTTAAATATCATGAATCATCATATGAGTATAATATTAATATACTTTTTTGGGGTAATTCAATTTTTATTATAATTATATCTAATAATTAAGGACCTATTTATTGTACCATTTATAAATATTATGACCCACATTTTAGTTGTAGGGACTTTTTATGATAGGATATATAATTTATTTATTATGGCAGACATAGGTATGGATGTCGATTGGTGGGTTCCATTATTCAATATAATTTATTGGATATGTTCTTATTTCCTGAGGAAATGAACTATATACATAGTTGGTAATGTTCGCATATTAAAGGGATCAAATGATTGGTTGTTCTAAAAACACAATAGGTGCTAGTGATTTTTTATCAAAATGTGATGATTTCTTTAATTTATATTTATGAAATAACTAGGTGATATAGAAAAAGTCCATGAAATAAAATATTTTTTATGTTACTTTTCTATGAATATATTCATTGGATCATGTTAATTGACTCTTTTTTATACATTATTATTCTATAATATATTATTTTTTATTTGATATTACATTTTCTTCAGTCTTCACTTGTAAACAACTCTTACTATTCCGTGATCTATTAAATAATATATTTCACTCATGATCATGTTTTTTAATTTTCACATACTCATAACCTATTTAAATCATTGTTCCATTTTTTCCATAGCAATACTTTCATAGAGAACATGATACTATTGAAGAAGTTTACATTTTTGGACACCATATATGGCATATTTTTTGATATTTTTTTAAATGGTTTTTTTTATTTTGGGTGTTGATTAATGTGTTCTACAATAGTTTTGAGTTTCTTTTGGAGTAATATATAGTTATTATTATGAAGATCATGTTTTAAATACTGAAAAGAAAAATATCATATTCATACAATATTTTAGAAATGAATTAATAATTATAGCTATCATAGGTGATTTGAGTTACACATATGTAATTATAAATAAGGTGAATCACTTATGATATTTTATGTTCTTATAAGATATTTAATTTTTTGGATTTCTAATGTGTTTTATTTAATAGAATTTATGAATAACATATTTTTCATATGAAAAAATATTTCATTTAATAAATACTCATCAATTATTCTATATTGATCTAGTGTCAATAAAATTTTGATTCATATTGAGACGATATATTTCAAACAAATCGGTTATTTTATGATAACATAAATGATGAAAACTATAGATGAATGTTAATCATCATAATAACATGTCAAAAAATGGAATATCATTTCCAATAAAGTATATATATATATTATAAAATGAATATTTATTCTATGTTTTTTAGAGTATTTTAATTTGAGTATATTAGAATTAAATGACAATTTTATTGATATTTTAGATAAAAATATTTGAATTTTATTCAAAAAATATAATGTTACTTTTCAATGAGTATTCTGATAAGAAAAAATATATCTGAATAATCAACAATTTTTTATATTTATTTCTTATGAAATAATATTATTATTATTCATAATATAAATTGAATAAATGATGAAGATATTTCTTAATGAGAATTTTAAAGAAGAACCTGATAAATTACAGCACTCAAATTCATCAGTATCATAGTGAATGAGATTAAATTGACAATAAATATAGTTTAAATCATTTAATGTGGATGATAAATTACATCCAAGTTATAAACAATGTCGACATCATCAACATAGGAGTAAAAATATCATCTACTATATGAATTCTATGATATACATATTTTTCATTATATTATATAAATATAATGATCAATATACTATTTTTTCATTCATATTTATCATCTAAAAAATACTATATTAATGGTGATATATTCATTGATGTAGAAGCGCAAATTTTTTTTTGATGATCTGATTCAATAAATTGTGAGGAAACAACATTCAAACGATTGTGGTACCAAGATAAATTATGTTGTTCTTTTAATTCAACTATAAAGGACCAAGGAATTATTATACACATATATCATATTCAAATTTTAATAGATTTTATAAATTAAATTTTTCATAATACCCCTATCATATAATTACTATTGTATTATGGATTATAAAGGACTCATAAAAAATCAAACCTATGGTATATTATGCCCTCTCTATGGGACTAATCTTAGTATAATTCCATGTATGCTTCTTGATTCTCATTATTCTCGCATATGAGTGAAGAATTTTATTCAAGAGTTGATAATGAAAATAATAGGTCACAATGTTTAAATTCATAATGGATTTTTTTTGAAAATACTCACCCTTGATTTACCCCTTTATATCTATGTACATAAATATATAGGAACCACAAGTTGTATTAGAGCCACAATGACCACTATAATCCTACTCCATTTTATGTTATTTCTAAAAGTTCACAGTACTTTGAATAATATAAGTATTCTATTTTTTATATAAATAATAAGAAAATTTGAAATAATCTTGAAGTGCACTGTGTTGCATTTGTTGTCAATGAGGCATGAAGTTGTCTTGGAATGAATGGAAGTCAAGGAATGTCAAGAGGTGAATGACAAAGGTTGTGATGGTGTTGCTGGTGAAGGAGAATGGCCATGGTACTAAGATGCGTGTCACTTAGGAGATTCACTAAGTGGCATAGGAGATGGGGTTGAAACATTCTCTAGTAACATATCAGACTATTGTAGAACTGATCATAATGTTTCAATACTTGTATCAAGATGATACTAAGTTACACCACTTGAAGAATGGATGATGATGGAGCATCATCATAACATCTAACGATTGTTGAGCTGCTCTTAAAGTTCAAAGAACTGGTATCCTGATGATACAAAGTCACAACAATAATTGAAGACCATGCATGATGAGATGAAAGCTGATCCATCCACAACTACTAAGTGGATGATGTGGATTAATGAAGACCATGTACTAACTCTTAGTGCATGTGAATCAGAAGAAGATCCAATTGATCTCTGATTAGATCAATGAAGAATGTTGAAGAACATGTGTGATTTATGAGATTCAGTTGAAGAAGTCCCTCCTAAGTATTGAAGACATATGGAAGAGGAGATGAAGAAGATTAAGAAGAAACCTTGGGAATTCCATATTCTATGTAGAGATCATATGAGAGGAGAAATGATGGAATTCCTAAGAAGAAGAAGAAAGGGAGAAGGCTTGGAGTGGCTTGGCATTTGGTATTTGATATGGCTTGAACTCATTGAATACTTTGTTTTTAACAAAGTCATTATATTTCCCTTTGCCAAAAAATTTGGCCAGCCAAGGCACCTTGAGGGTTCAACCCCAAGGCATGGGAACTAGGGTACCACGCCCGGGGGAACCCGTGGGGCGAGCCAGGGCGGCAGGGCGCACCCGTAGGACACCGCAAGGGCGCCTGGGGCACGCCCGGAGGAGCGCGGCAGGGGGCCGTGTGTAAGCCCCCGAGGGCACGCGGTGGTGAAGCCCGCGCACCCGAGTGTGCATAGTGGGCGCTGGGTGCGCGCCCGCAGAGGCGAGAGTGGGCACGGAGCGCGCCCGCAGAGAGAACCCGGTGCGGGGCGGCACCGGGAGGGGAGAAGTTCAACTGGCTAGTAGCGGGCAGCGCCAGGGTAATAAACCGCGGAAAAACAGGAGCCCGTTTCGATGTGGGATGCGGAATTTTTCTGCGGGAGCGATCCTAGCCGCACGATCGATCGCGCGCCAGATCTCGGCCGCACATCTGATCCGCGGAGAGGCGATCTGATCCAGGCCGTCCGAGGATATTCAAACGCCTGATCCAACGGTCGTGGCTCGTCTTCCACATCGAGCTTGAGCCGAGGACACCCCGTGCCACCCGACGTCTCCCGCTGAACCAGCGCCTTCCCGACGACGGATTTTGAGTTCTCGGCTGTCTCTCTCGAAGCCGAAGGCACCCTCGTGCTCGTTTGAGCATACCGAACACGAGCATGCAATAAAATATGAAGGCACACGATGGATGGAGAATTTCGATGAAGGCCGAGGCAAACGAAGTTGCCGAGGCATCGGGTGTTCGTGTTTTGCATGCATGGGCCTAAACAGAGGCCATGCACACGTTCTGCGACGCAGGCATGAGAAGAAGACCGGAAAGAAATAAGGAAAGAACCCACGGTGGAAACTGAGGAGAGAAACGAGATTTTATAGAAACTTGAGATCCGAAAATCTCGCTGGTTCAAGATTTTTCTCACGCGGATAAACCACCTCTGTCTCGCCTATAAAAAAAAGACCACAGGCGCTGTTTATGCTTGCTGATCCTTTGTTGAAAACTCGGAGTCCCGCGTGTGCCTCTGCCTCACGAAGAAGAAGCCGCCGTGCAAAGATTTGCGCGGCTGAAGTCCCCTGCGCGCTAATCCTTTGCGCGGCAGGAAGACCTTGTGGCCGCAACACTCTGCGCGCCCGAGGCTTGTTCCTTCTCTGCCCGCACCCTTGTGCGGCAAGAGGAAGTGCCCGCGGGTGGAGCACTTGCGCGCCCCGCGGCAAGAGGAGTTTGCGCGCTCGAAGGGTTGCGCGCCTGTGGAGCCCTTGCACCTCGCACCCTGTGTGCTTGCTACACCAAGACCCTACGCGGCAGTAGGTTGCATACCTTGTGTGTGTGCGCTATAGTAGGGAAGAAGACCCGAGGCATTGCCTCTTGTGTGTGCAAGGAGAACCCGAGACCACACATTGTGTGTGTTCCAAGTGAGGAAGACCCTACGGGTTGGTTGTGCACTCTTGAAGATTAAAAGAGAAAAACAAAGTGTGTGTGCAAAGTGGAAGAGTACACAAAGATCAAAGAGGCCGTAGCCTTTGGTATGTGCAAGAAGAAGTGAAGGCCAAGTCATGTGTGTGCAACAAGTGAAGACCACAACTCAACCTATGTTGTGTGTGTGTGAAAATTAAAAGAAGTGGCCGAACCTTAGTGTGTGTGGAAACCAAAGTGTGTACACACTAAGAAGAAGAGAAGATATCCACACTAGTGTATAACACACATTTATGTGTGTAATCAAAAGAGAATAAAGTGTGTGAAGAAGTGAGAAGGTGGTGTGTGCTTAAAGATACTACACCCTTTGTGGGTTTATTGCACCAAGAGAAGAAAGAGGGAAGTGCATGCATGCATGCATGCACGTGCACACGTGAACAGTGCTAAATCAGTTCTGTGCATTTGAGTTGTCCAAGACATGAAGATCTTGAAGAAAATTTGAGAAGGCCATGCAGTCAGTGCATGAGGATTCAGAGTTGCCATGCATTCAGTGCATGAAGTGAAGTGAAGTGAGACTGGACCAGACTGAAGTTAAAGACATCAATTGTCTGAGTATTCAGTAATTGGAGAGAGGCCAGGTCATCCTGAGAAGAAGGAGATAAATCCTGAGCAAGACGAGAAGACCTGATCATCACAAGTGATCAGAGGTACAGAGCAAGGCCAGCAGTCTTTATCCCAGACTGCTGAAGATACATGAAGAGCAGAACAAGAAGAAGAGCTACTCGTGTGACTCAAGGAGCCAGGAGAAGACCCTGTGGGACTCAGGGAGAAGAAGTCTTCAGTGGGATTTCTGGAGCAGGACAGTGGGAATCTGGTAACACTGTGTGAAGCAGTATAAAGACCCTCCTATGGGACTCAGGAGAGATACGGTGGGAAGCTGTATCGACCATTGTAATACTAACAGATTATAATGGGAGAATCCATGCTGGGAGAGCATGGCAAGGATGTAGGCCTTTGGTGCCGAACCTTGTAAATCCTTGTGTCTTGTGCCTTTTCATTACTGCATCATTCGGGAAAGGTTGAGAGATACAAGAAGAGTGGATCGAGGCATTAACCAGCCATAGAGGTTTAATTGATAAGAATCAATTAGTAAAAAGTTTTAAGGGATCCCTGATTCACCCCCTCCCCCTCTCAGTGATTCACACTGATCTGGGCACTTCAATTGGTATCAGAGGGAGGTTACCTCTAAAAGATCCAAGGGAGTCTTTATGAAGTGCAGATTTGAGGAAACGAGCGACCAGCCTCAAATGGAGATATCTACCAAGACTCAGAAAAATAGAAAGAAGAAACAAGCCAAGAAGATGAAGAAAGCCTGTCCTAGCTGTGATGAAGTTGGAACAATGAAAGATCTTCAAAGTGCAATCGAATATCTTCAGAAGACAGTTCCCATGGATGTGGCAAAGTGTATAGCTACAGGCATCCATGATCTTCATGAAGAAAAATCACAGTTAGAAGAAGACGCCAATGCAATGGAAGATCAATTGACTAAAAGGGTTGGCATAACCAACACTCTCAGAAAGCTGGTGAAGGCTAAGGAAGAAACAGTTTCTCTTTGCAATGATAGATATGAAGATACTTGTGAAGAATTACAAAGAAGCCTTTCTGAGAAAGAAATATTTAAAGTAATAATCAATGATGATTACCATGCACTGGAGAAGAGGCATAGAGAATCAATGGTTGTTAATGATGCTCAACTTGAAGACAAAGTAAAATTGGTGAAGGAGCTGGACAATTCATTGCAAGAATTGAAGAAGGTTCATGAAGACCAGATGAAACAACTGGTGGTGAATTGGGAAGGAAAGCTAAGAACTGTTGAGGATGAGAAGAACTCCCTCAACATGAAATACTTAGAACTGGAGGTGATATTGAAACATCTGCAATCACCTAAAGCTGAATCCTCCTAGTCAGCTGGAAGAAGACATGTTGCTACTCAAGTATGCATTGAGCAGGATGATTCTAGGAGAAAGACATCCTCTAACAAAAGTGCAACATCTTCTAGAAAGAAGGTACCATCCATACCATCTTGCACTGATGCTTCTAATTGTGTTTCCACAAAAAGTGTAGGATGGAAGAATAATTCCAAACAAATATGGATGAAGACAGTAAAGAAGCAGAGCTCTCCTGAAACAGCACAACAGGTCAATAAGAGTACCCTACAATCAGAAGGACTGAAGAGGTCAAGATTCGTGGGACAATGCTGGTGTTGTAACAAGTATGGGCATTGTGCAAAGGATTGTTGGTACAATCCACTGAATTCCAAAGCACAGAGGAAGCCCATGCCAAGGGGGAGCAAGCCAGAAGAAAAGAAGCAGCATCCACGGGTCCAGAGACATCTGTTTACTGCAAATAGATTTGGACTACTTGACAACATCTGGGATGATTGCAAAAGTGGTCAAAAAGATACATGTCAATCTCCAACTGTATCCAGAGCTCAAAAGAAGAGAAGATCACTGAACCTGGCTTAGAAAGAATCCTTGGGAAGCAAACAGAAGAAAGGTGACAATGCTCCCAAGAAGATGTTGAAAAAGGAAGAAAAGTCCTTGGAGTCTAAATCCAAGAAGGGTGATGCATCCAGAAGGACCACCAAGAAGAAAACATGCTTCTACTGTGGAAAGAAAGGCCATATCATGGATATTTGTAAAGAAGCCATGAAATTCAATAGAGGCAGACTGGACTCAAACAGACAATCAATCCAGAAGAAGCAGAAGGGATTGATTGAAAACAAGTTGCCTAAGAGAGGTAGCTTGACAGCATCAAAGGAACCATGTGAAACTTCCAGAACTGAGGCCACACTTCCAAGTGACTTACTTGTCATATGGCCAAATCAGTTGCAACTGGCCAGAGAACTACAAAGAGTTGAAGATGAAGCTCTGGCAATTGCTAAAGAAAAAGGGAAGAAGAAGGTTTCACATGAAGATGTTTTGAGAACCACACCAGCACAATCATCAATGAAGGTCAAATGTGCAAGTGTGAAGAATGGTGAAAATGGGACATATCGGTTGAGAGAATCTTCTCAACCTTGTTGTTCACATTGATGAACCAAGGAGGTTCCATCTTATTCCCTAATCACTTGTATTTACATGTGCTAACACTGCAGGGAATTTAAGATGATGATCATTCTCATCTAGAGAGTGGTTTGGACAGAATGGAGTGCACCCCTTGAGGGGGAGCCAATCTGAAGAAGATGGGATTATGAGATTAATACCATCTTGAGAAAAGTGAAGGTATTCCAATCATACTTTCATCCCTTGTTTCTTAATTGAGTTTAACTTATCAATTAAGGGGGAGTATGGATTGAAGACAAATGGATTAAAGGGGGAGCTTTATCTTTGCACCTGAACATTCTAATGTGTTTTGTGAAGTTGTGCAGGATTTAGCAAATTCATTGTTATATCTGAAAAATATCAAACCCCTTAGCATGATGTCACATGTTTACAATGAATGTGGACAGAATTGAGTTCCTTGGTTACATAACTCTTGTTTTCTACACCGGGTTAGCCCAAGTAGACTTAGAGTTGATCAACTAAAGGTTCTTTGCTAAAGAAGAACGTGTGACATCATCCCTCTCCTAGTGTTTTTCAAGAAGATGCTATTAGAAGGGAGGAAGAGATTTTTGAAAGAGAACCACACCACACCTTTGCATTTGATTGCCAATAAGGGGGAGAAAATATTGGCACACATATTGACCCATTCATATGTGCTGAAGTGGTGTATTGACAACAAATTCAAAGGGGGAGATTGAAGTGCACTGTGTTGCATTTGTTGTCAATGAGGCATGAAGTTGTCTTGGAATGAATGGAAGTCAAGGAATGTCAAGAGGTGAATGACAAAGGTTTTGATGGTGTTGGTGGTGAAGGAGAATGGCCATGGTACTAAGATGCGTGTCACTTAGGAGATTCACTTAGTGGCATAGGAGATGTGGTTGAAACATTCTCTAGTAACATATCAGACGATTGTTGAACTGATCATAATGCTTCAATACTTGTATCAAGATGATACTAAGTTACACCACTTGAAGAATGGATGATGATGGAGCATCATCATAACATCTGACGATTGTTGAGCTGCTCTTAAAGTTCAAAGAACTTGTATCCTGATGATACAAAGTCACAACAATAATTGAAGACCATGCATGAGGAGATGAAAGCTGATCCATCCACAACTACTAAGTGGATGATGTGGATTAATGAAGACCATGTACTAACTCTTAGTGCATGTGAATCAGAATAAGATCCAATTGATATCTGATTAGATCAATGAAGAATGTTGAAGAACATGTGTGATTTATGAGATTCAGTTGAAGAAGTCCCTCCTAAGTATTGAACACATATGGAAGAGGAGATGAAGAATATTAAGAAGAAACCTTGGGAATTCCATATTCTAAGTAGAGATCATATGAGAGGAGAAATGATGGAATTATTAAGAAGAAGAAGAAGAAAGGGAGAAGGCTTGGAGTGGCTTGGCATTTGGTATTTGATATGGCTTGAACTCATTGAATACTTTGTTTTTAACAAAGTCATTATATTTCCCTTTGCCAAAAAATTTGGCCAGCCAAGGCACCTTGAGGGTTCAACCCCAAGGCATGGGCACTAGGGCACCACGCCCGGGGGAACCCGTGGGGCGAGCCAGGGCGGCAGGGCGCACCCGTAGGACACCGCAAGGGCGCCTGGGGCACGCCCGGAGGAGCGCGGCAGGGGGCCGTGTGTAAGCCCCCGAGGGCACGCGGTGGTGAAGCCCGCGCACCCGAGTGTGCATAGTGGGCGCTGGGTGCGCGCCCGCAGAGGCGAGAGTGGGCGCGGAGCGCGCCCGCAGAGAGAACCCGGTGCAGGGCGGCACCGGGAGGGGAGAAGTTCAACTGGCTAGTAGCGGGCAGCGCCAGGGTAATAAACCGCGGAAAAACAGGAGCCCGTTTCGATGTGGGATGCGGAATTTTTCCGCGGGAGCGATCCTGGCCTCATGATCGATCGCGCGCCAGATCTCGGCCGCACATCTGATCCGCGGAGAGGCGATATGATCTAGGCCTTCCGAGGATATTCAAACACCTGATCCAACGGCCGTGGTTCATCTTCCACCTCGAGCTTGAGCCGAGGACACCCCGTGCCACCCGACGTCTCCCGCTGAACCAGCGCCTTCCCGACGACGGATTTTGAGTTCTCGGCTGTCTCTCTCGAAGCCGAAGGCACCCTCGTGCTCGTCTGAGCATACCGAACACGATCATGCAATAAAATATGCATGCACACGATGGATGGAGAATTTCGATGAAGGACGAGGCAAACGAAGTTGCCGAGGCATCGGGTGTTCGTGTTTTGCATGCATGGGCCTAAACAGAGGCCATGCACACGTTCTGCGACGCAGGCATGAGAAGAAGACCGGAGAAAAATAAGGAAAGAACCCGTGGTGGAAACTGAGGAGGGAAACGAGATTTTACAGAAACTTGAGATCCGAAAATCTCGGTGGTTCAAGATTTTTCTCACGCGGATAAACCACCTCTGTCTCGCCTATAAAAAGAAGACCACAGGCGCTGTTTATGCTTGCTGATCCTTTGTTGAAAACTCGGAGTCCCACGTGTGCCTCTGCCTCGCGAAGAAGAAGCCGTCGTGCAATGATTTGCACGGCTGAAGTCCCCTCCGCGCTAATCCTTTGCGCGGCAGGAAGACCTCGTGGCCGCAACACTCTGCGCGCCCGAGGCTTGTTCCCTCTCTGCCCGCACCCTTGTGCGGCAAGAGGAAGTGCCCGCGGGTGCAGCACTTGCGCGCCCCACGACAAGAGGAGTTTGCGCGCTCGAAGGGTTGCGCGCCCGTGGAGCCCTTGCACCTCGCACCCTGTGTGCTTGCTACACCAAGACCCTACGCGGCAGTAGGTTGCATACCTTGTGTGTGTGCGCTAAAGTGGGGAAGAAGACCCGAGGCTTTGCCTCTTGTGTGTGCAAGGAGAACCCGAGACCACACCTTGTGTGTGTGCCAAGTGAGGAAGACCCTACGGGTTGGTTGTGCACTCTTGAAGATTAAAAGAGAAAAACAAAGTGTGTGTGCAAAGTGGAAGAGTACACAAAGAGTAAAGAGGCCGTAGCCTTTGGTATGTGCAAGAAGACGTGAAGGCCAAGTCATGTGTGCGCAACAAGTGAAGACCACAACTCAACCTATGTTGTGTGTGTGTGCAAATTAAAAGAAGTGGCCGAACCTTAGTGTGTGTGCAAACCAAAGTGTGTACACACTAAGAAGAAGAGAAGATATCCACACTAGTGTATAACACACATTTATGTGTGTAATCAAAAGATAATAAAGTGTGTGAAGAAGTGAGAAGGTGGTGTGTGCTTAAAGATACTACACCCTTTGTGGGTTTATTGCACCAAGAGAAGAAAGAGGGAAGTGCATGCATGCATGCATGCACGTGCACACGTGAACAGTGCTAAATCAGTTGTGTGCATTTGAGTTGTCCAAGACTTGAATATCTTGAAGAAAATTTGAGAAGGCCATGCAGTCAGTGCATGAGGATTCAGAGTTGCCATGCATTCAGTGCGTGAAGTGAAGTGAAGTGAGACTGGTCCAGACTGAAGTTAAAGACATCAATTGTCTGAGTATTCATTAATTGGAGAGAGGCCAGGTCATCCTGAGAAGAAGGAGATAAATCCTGAGCAAGACGAGAAGACCTGATCATCACAAATGATCAGAGGTACAGGGCAAGGCCAGCAGTCTTTATCCCAGACTGCTGAAGATACTTGAAGAGCTGAACAAGAAGAAGAGCTACTCGTGTGACTCGAGGATCCAGGAGAAGACCCTGTGGGACTCAGGGAGAAGAAGTCTTCAGTGGGATTCTAGAGCAGGCTAGTGGGACTCTGGTAACACTATGTGAAGCAGTATAAAGACCCTCCTGTGGGACTCAGGAGAGATACGGTGGGAAGATGTATCGACCATTGTAATACTAACAGATTATAATGGGAGAATCCATGCTGGTAGAGCATGGCAAGGATGTAGGCCTTTGGTGCCGAACCTTGTAAATCCTTGTGTCCTGTGCCTTTTCATTACTGCATCATTCGGGAAAGGTTGAGAGATACAAGAAGAGTGGATCGAGGCTTTAACCAGCCATAGAGGTTTAATTGATAAGAATCAATTAGTAAAAAGTTTTAAGGGATCACTGATTCACCCCCTCCCCCTCTCAGTGATTCACACTGATCTGGGCACTTCAAATCTAATATTATCATATATTTTATCGAAACTAATGGATATTAATAATAAATACATTATGCGATATTAACTAATCAGAAGAGGTGAGGATATAGAATTTTCAAAAAAATGAATATTAAAATTTATTGAAAATCTATAATATATATAAAAATTTGTTCATAAAATTTCTTTAACACACTTATGTGATTAGTGATTAATATTAATATATTTCACATGATATAAAGCATGTATAAATAAAATTTCAATATCAATGTGGATAACCTGTATGTGTAAAAAGATAAATTAGAAGAAACTATAATGTAAAAATATGAGGTTGTAGAATATTAATTCACTACATTGTATTAGATAGTTAGTGACACTAGTGGTTTTAGAAAAAATATGTTATAATATATGATTATAAAAAAACAAATGAGAAACATAGTAAACATGGATTTTATAATTATTTAAACCATATAAATAAGATAAAATATCTATCATAAGGAGTT
Source organism: Viscum album (assembly GCA_963277665.1). Classification (NCBI taxonomy): domain Eukaryota; kingdom Viridiplantae; phylum Streptophyta; class Magnoliopsida; order Santalales; family Viscaceae; genus Viscum; species Viscum album. The sequence continues at coordinate 1,004,660,914 of OY728167.1, forward strand.
TCACTATACCCCGGTTGAACTATGAAATGATAAGAGAACCAATTTTCTAGAATAAATAAAAATAGCAGATTAAATTTAATGCTTTGAAAAATAGAGGTTTAATTAGAAGCAATAAAATTCCCCAATTTACTCTAATAGGTGTCATGGGTTTGATGATGATCATAATAATCCCACTTATAAAATTATCCACAAATATAAACAAAAATATAAATGAATTTTACAACTCAAATTATTTGGATGTGTATGAATTTGAAAGGTTAATTTATATTTTAAATTAAGAGTGAAACCATTAATATTTTGGTGAAGAAAATAATTCAAATTTCATGAAAATAATAATATAATATAAAAAATATTTTATAAAAAATATAATTATTATTTAATAAACGTTTCATAGATAAAATTAGAGACATGTATTTATAAAATAAAAAATAATATATTCTTTAATATGTGAATATGTCGAAGAGTGTGAAATAAGGGACAATATTTTTACTGAACATATTCAATGAATAAGATGTATCTTATGTACTGATAGTAATGATGATAAAAATGAATCTATATTTATTAACATGTTGAGAATAAAGTGTGATGTATGTTTAAAATGAAACAACATGATCAAGAATAATGTTAAAAAAATCACGAAGGAAGTTGATATAATGATAAAAAATGATGATGAATTTTTTATACAATGAATTATGTCATTTAGTAATTAAATCAAATAAATTTAAATGTGCATAACAAGAATAAAATTTTGATTGATAATGAGAAGAATGTTACAAATACATATAAAGAGAATATTAAGGATGAAATAACTATTGAAAATATGAAGAAATATTTTTATACTGGTATTGAGTTAAAGGACTAATTATACTACTAAAATGAGAACCCATCTATATCAGCTCAAGTAAAATATTAGACAATTGTTCATTAAAATTAATGATTTGTTTCATGAAATAGTACAAGTCCAAAATTATAACTTTTGATAAAAAATAGTTTGACAGAAACCTCAAGACTAAGTATACTTCAAATAATATGTTATAGAGTGATATGAACAAATACGATTCTTCAAAACCAAAGTGAAAGATGGAATATTCTACATAATGATAAAAAAATTATTTTCATATACAAACTCAATAGGTATGGAAGATCTTGTTTTAGGGGATACTGAATTTGTCATGAATCTTGTGGTCATAATGTTCAGAATTTCTATTTCAATATGCATCTTCATTGGAATTAAAGCGGGGTATAATATATGAATTGAAACCTATATAATATAATTAATATATTTATTAGTAGAATAAATATAAAAATAGAACACCTATATGATTCTTATTAAAAACATTGAATCGATAAGGTTACATGTGTAATATGTGTGAAGGTAGCCATGTATATAAATGTTTGACAATGATTCTTGGGAAAACATAGCTGATATGTAGGGAATGTTGGAATAAATATAAAATCAATGTTTTCATATAACATATTCTTTACATGGATCGAAAATTAATAAATAAAAGATAAATTCATTGAACCTTGAATGGGGTTTCCCAATACACAAGATATTATATATGAAAATCTTAAAATATATGGAATGAAATGATTTTGGTGTTGTATCATTTGGACATGAAATATTATTAAATATAATTTGTATTAGATTATCGTATATATAGGGACAAATAATGAATCAAATGAAAATTTATTTGGGGATGGGATCTATACTAATTTTATAAGTTTGAGAAAACAATGTGATGGTTGGAATCATGTAATTTTAAGGAGAAAAATTATATCGTAAAAAGAATCAAAGAAGGGATGATTATAATTTTATGTGAAATTACACATGGAATTATATTATATATTAGAGACACAAATGATTCTATTTCTTGTTTTTAAAATAAAAAACATATTTTGGAATACAATGTTTTTTACATATTTTTCAAATAGTATTAAGAACTACTTCTAATGATTATTGGTTAAGGTGAATTCCTAGTCACATAAATCAATGTGAATATGTATGTGAAACATGTTTGAAAGAGAAAATAATTAATAAGATGTGTAATAGAGTTATTATTTGGAATCCCATAAAACTTGAGTTGATGGTTTTATATTCATGTGAATCCATGAGAATCAATTCCACTCATGTTGATATCTTTTCTATTATAGTTTCTAATTATTAAACAATAATGTACAATTTGAGTATTATAAAACACATGTTTAAGGAAGTGTTAAAGTTTAATTAAATTTAATGAAAACATGATAAATGTTTGGGATGTATATATAGACATTAAGATCTTATAATGGTAAATACTTTACAAATATATTTAATTTAGGCTTTTACATGATAAAAATTTTCTAAATTACAAGTATATCACTCGAAAGACGCCCCATATAGTGGTGTTTCTAAAATAATGAATAAGGTATTAGTTGACATGTGAAGGATAATATTATACATAATATCATCTCTTGAAAAAAAATCAGCTATGTTACCTTCTCAATAGTCAGTATTCATTAAAAAAATTGAGACCACATTATAACATAAGAATAGATGAGATTTTGTATAAAATAATTCTCACTTGTAAATAATACATAGTATATAGTAGTAACATATTTATAAATATTAAAAATACATTTCCAAAAGGGTTTTATGAAAATTCTAAGGTGGTTTATTTTATAATAATCTTCAATTTGGAGGGGCCATATTTGTTTCAAAAAAGATTCAAATTGTTTTAAGGTTATGAGTTGAAAATTATTTAAATTAAAACAAGAATTAGATCTCTAAATAAAATAGTAATTTATGTTATATATAAAATTAAATATAGAAATATATATAAAAGGGTTTTTAAATTTTAAATATGACCTGTTGTATAATTATGTTGAATCCGATAATATTATAGATGAAGAGTATGATTCTGAGAAATAAAATTGGCATCACTAGTCGAAGAAACTATTGTGTATAGATAATATCATTATATAATAGTATACAAATTTACCTTACATAATAAAATTGATATATGGTTATATAATGATAAAACCAATTAGTAATGTTAATGTATGAGATTTAGACCTCAATTATCCTTCATTTTGACCATAATTGAAGAGAGAAGTCTCAAAATATGATTAGTGGATTTTTCATATGAATGAAGATGTTATTGAAATAGAAGTTAATTCAATAATGGATGTTGATCCATGATTTGATTATATAAATAAAAATAGAAATAAGTTATTTTTTTGGAAATATCTAAATGATCAAGGAATATTTTTCTATCATATTGTTAAAATTGTGATAGTGGGATAATATAAAGTATATGGTATTTATTTTTATGTTTCATTTGTTATCAATGAAATTTTAGAGTATATCAATATGATTCTAATAATTTTCAATTTCAAATTCCTAATATCTACAAGAAGAAATCAAAAAAATGCATCATTGATAGTGTATTTTAGGATTAAGTTTAAATTAATCATGTTGATTCCTTTTTTTAAATAGTTATTATATAAGAGAATATAACATAAATAAGTCACTTTAAGGAATAAAAAAGTATCTCTTTTCTTGTTATTAATGGTTGGAAAACAAATTTAATGTATAAAAATTAATCAATGTAAATGCATATATATATTTTTATATCAGTGATATAAATATTGGTAAAGTATTGGTATTAAATATTTTTATGACATCAATATTTTTTTAATAATGAGAATGAGTATTACGGTTGTAATATTAAATGAATTAATAATTTATGATTTATATAATAATTGAGTTGAGATATTTCATGGGGTTATTCAAAAAGATAAATTTATTTTAATATCAAAATATATTAACTATATATAGTTATCGATGATGTTTTATATGGAGTATTCAAGTCTAGTTTTGAAACCAATTCACATAGTAATGAAATTTTATAAGGATATTTAAGGTTCTAGTTCATGTCAAATATAATACTGAAGAATGATTTGGGATCTATATATCTTATATTATCTAGTTTAGAGATTTTATATAATTAAATTCACAATGTTGTATACCATAATAACCTATAAAGTAGCATCGTGCTTCCAAAATAGTTCTTAGAAAAATTATAGTGAGTGTGATTTATGAGTATCTTTATAATAAGGTAATTCTGTTAAATAACTATTGGTTTACTAATTCTGATTAAGTGGGAGAGTATGCTGAATTAAGGTCTGCTTATTGAATATTTTTTTACTTCAGAGACAGCTAATGAGAGTTCAATCTTTATTAAATCCAACATTTCTAGGTTTTTACCAGTAAATCAAAATATATTTCAATTATTAGTACTTTTAGGAAATTGGTTTGGATGAATAATTTGATAGATAATTAAAGGATTATTTATGAAATATATATTTATACTCATTGTGATAAATAATTTTATATACAACTCTAAAATAATATATTTCAAAAATCAAGGTCCAATAATATATAAATAAAAATTCAATTTCAAATGATTTATTGGCCGACGAAGATATTCATTATGAATTTATTCTCACCCAAGAGAATATATATAATTTTTTCACCATGTATTTCAACATGGATAGAGATAATTCTTTTTGTATTATCATGGATGTTTATACCATCACATGTCATGAAAAACCATGGGTATATTTCCCCCACTAATCACTATTCTATATTTTCAAATGAGAGAAGTATGTTCACAAAACATTTAATGCAATATAGATTTTCACTAGATGAGAGGTGAATTTATATACTATATCTTTTTGAATGTGATTATAGTGAAATGAGGGTGTATATTTGATACAAGTAAATCCTTTATTGAGGTATAGACAACATTATAAAATGCTATTATACTATTTTTCACGGAAATATATAGTTCTCTCAAAAAATTATGTTCTACATTCGGTGTTGTTTTAGAATGTGTGTCTCTGGAAATGATTTTGATTTTGATTTTATTGAATATATAAATAATTTTTAATATTATATTTAGAAATATTCGGATTTTTCATCTATAATATCATATGGGGAGACTTATGTACTCAATGAATTTTTGTCACATACTGAATCTGGTGTCCATCAAAACCGACACCTGACATGGTTCACAACAAGGCCCATAGAAAATTCTTGATCCCCATCTGATGGAACAAGTTCCAAAATACCACAAAATATAATTTTGGAATGATTTAATTGTGTTTATAAAAATAAAACCACAAAAAAATCAAAATTAAAAAATCTGGTTTTTTCAAAACAAACTATCTTTTTCAAAATCTGAGAATTGAATTAAATAATTTAATACAATTCTCAATGATTGTAACAAGCTAAGGATACCAAAATGGACATCCCATGAACCTTCTCATGGAAATATTCACCTCCCTCAATCCATACCCACAACACTACATCACGAAGGACCGCTAAAAACCCAAACCATTTGCACAAAAATTGTACCTAAATCTTTAAAAAAACAACCAATTCTACTAGCACCAAAATGTGTATATAGGTTGTGAAAAACTCCAAGTAAGATGGCACAACTAAAATATTCCATGTGATAAATGTTAAATGATGAAAAACCTGGAGGTTTTCATAAAATGAAATGCTATTAATAATTTTAAAAAAATAAAACATTAAATAAAAATATTTTTTAAGTGGGACACTTTAAAATGACAATACTTTTAAAATACCAAAGATACTTAATTTTCCATCCAAACATACCAAATGTTGATGGTAAGAATAAAGTATCTAAAGAGATCAAGAAACATGAAAATTACCCCTAGGCACTAGCTCGTTGTGGGTCCCAGGTACCTCGTATCTCGGTGAAAGAAACTATAATAACCTGGACCCACCGGGTCTATTAATTTGCCAAAACACGGCTCCACCGATATGGTGGCGCCGGTGAAGGGGGCACCGGTTACAGTGGATCCCTGACGGTCGCACACTGGTCACGATGGCACCATGATGGTGGCACCATGACAGTGGCATCATGACGGTCTCACATAGCTCACAGTTGCACTACGATGGTGGCACTATGAGGGGGACACCGTGACGGTGGCACCATGAGGGCGGCACCATGTACTCACCACGCAGTCTTCGTTCATTCCCAAATCCTGACTATTCAACCCCCGCTACATATCTTTTTATGTAAAGATTATTTAATTCCCCCTTTTAATAAGAATTAATTCCCATTCATAATATCTAAAATCTCGTAAGAGTCAGTCATCCCTTAACTTACCAAAACGTGTGGTTTTTCCTTGGTGGCACCCCCTTCCCTGTACTTTCCAGTTCCGCCCATGTTATGCATTTTTTTAGGGTTAATGAAAACTGTTTAACATATATTCATTATGAAAACCTCTCCGAGTAGAATTGTTAAATGAAAATTAATTCCATCATGCATAACATCCCAATCACTTGGGGAACCATGTTCCGAATATATGTCCGTTCAAATTTCCATTTCCCGTAACAACGGAATCTCGTATTTATATCACCCTAGAAGTTATTTCTTCTTCCACCTGGCTAGTATCCTTTTTTTCATTGTGTATTAAGAGTTCCCCTTTCCTTAGGAAAGTGTTGTGACTGTTATGAAGTTTTTTTGCTCATCCTTGGATTCCCCGACGTTCCTCCCCTACAAGTCGTGCATCCACAGTTCATGGAATGTGGAGAAGAACATTGATCCTCGATCAACCAGGTAGGAATTTTTCCTTTTTCTCTCTTTACTATGTATCGTGCGTGGTTGGTACGCTTATGTTTCTGTTGTAATGGATGAAACCAAACCTTTAGAAATATAATAAATAGTGTGTTAAAGAATGATGGGGTGCATTTGAAATTTATGTTATACTATTTTGTAATTTCTATATGGTGTGAACTGTATGGGCTTATGCTCCCTCTAAATAATGGTCGTTGGTGGTCTTTCCCTATGCACTAATGAACCCTTATCTTCTGTGATGATTAAATAACTATAACATGGAAATTGGTTAATCACCTAAACTTGGTTGGTTAAATGGATTCTTAATGAACATAACTCCTTCTGTGGTCACCCCTGTTAAGAAACATAAAGAAGAACATAAGGAATGATGTGCTTGAACATGGAAGTTTCCTTACACTATTTTGGTAGTAGTTTTGTTGTTCTAATTGATGCTTATGGGGTGATGTAGATGGGGTTAGGATCCTCTTTGTGGCACGGTTGTTGGATGTGAATTTGAAGCTATGTGGGGCTGTATCTCGAGGCTTGGTTTGGTTCAAGTACATTGAGGGATCACACTAATTCATTTGTTGTTGTGACTTCACAAGAGAACTGGCAGTGAGTGCTTAAATTGGTGTTTGGTTGTTTCTCTTTCTCTTCATTGTGGTTATGTCGATTAGTTTCCCAGTAGTGCAGAATTTATTTAAGTGGTGTCACTTGAACATGAAAGAAAGAATGGGTTAAATGGGGAGTTGGTTTTAGGAATGAGTGGTGACTTGGCCATGAGTGTTGTTCCTTTCTTTTATGAATGAATAGTAATGAGGGTGTTTGTGCTTATTTTGGTTTTGGAAACCCTAGTTTGGTATGACTGTTTGTTACCTATACATATGATTGTAGCTCATATGTTTCTTATTCACACCCCACCCTAGGTTGAACACCTAGTTCCAAACACCCCCATTTCATGGGGGAGGGTGTCTTCCCAACACTCCTATGAGTGGCTGGTTATTAGTTCCTTTTCTTCTCCCTTTCCCAAATTACCCAAGACTCTTTGGGCAGGCTGTGACGGCATGATATCCATTATATCCCTATATTCTTTGGGTAGGGTAGTTGTGGTGTTTGTCCTAGGTGTGTGCGGGCAGGTTGTTTCCCAAAAGTCTTTGGGATGAGGCCTAGGTGTCTTCAGGCGTGGCAGTAGTTGTTCTGGACTAGCTGTTTTCGGGCATAGTTATGTGTGGTGGTTGTGGCCGAGCTGTTTGTGGGCGGGATGGTGGTGGTGGCCCATGTTTTTGCGGGCGGGATGCGTGGTTGTGGCCCTGGTGTGTGCGGTGGGGTGTAGTAGTGGGACTATAGTGAGAATGGCGGGAGAGGTTCGATGTGTAAGATATCTTCAATAACAAGTGGGAAAGTGGCATGGGGTACCCAAATATCGATGTGTTATTACTATATATGACATGATTTTCATTATTTAGGGAGTGTTCCTTGATGAGGCCTAGGTGGATAGTTTTCCTTGCTAGGTGCTTTGGTTATAACTTTTCCCACAAGGCATTAGAATGCCTCCCCACTTGTGCATGAGAGTCTTTGGTTTTCCTTAGTGATTATAGTTTTATTCTCACCCTATGTATATAAAACTACTTTCTGGTTTCCAGGAGGACTTCAGGGATCGTCCAGGGATGTACTAGATCGGGCGTTGGGACAGTTGCAGTTTTTGTTTTTTTTCTTTGGTACATTACCTTTTTACTCTCCTTGAACTTTGTGGCATTTACTTTTGTAACATGCATATGGGAATGGTTTTTTTTTTTGCTTTAGTTTTACCCCTCATTTTTGGTATTGTTGGGATTTACTATCTTATCTTCTGGTCCTATTAATGAAAAGTGATAATTCCTTCAATCTTCTGCGTGATTCTATACCATTGGCGCTAGTCACCACTCTGGAACTTATTAAAGGAGTGTCTGGGGGGCCATTATCTCTCCTTCAACTTGAAGAAGGAAGGGTCTGTAAATCTGATGTCTCATCTCTCATCATGGTGAAGGCGGTCGTGAAAGAATGGTATCAGAGGGAGGTTGAGAGATGGGATGGAGTATGGGGTTACACATAGTGAATATTTCATTGGATGGTAGGGAAAAAGAGTTGGGTGGTCTTGGGCCATGAAATAGGCCAGGAGAGACCGGATAGGACATTGGATTTTAGTGCCCCCTCAGATCCAATGAAAGGACTATGGGCCTACCGAATGACCAAGTAAGGCTAAACTAATTGCAAGGTAGGGACCCTAGGGAAGATTCATGAATCATAATGACTTGAGTTCTTATGTTTCATGGGTTGTTTTTGAGATTTAAAAGTAAAATGAGTCGAATAATATTTAAGAACAATAGTCCACACCACTCGGGCTTAGGCATTCCTTGTTTAACTTGCAGCTATGGAACCTGGGAGACTACCACGAGTAGTGCAGGCGATCGAGACCCAAGATCTTGACATGGCTGATCGACAGAGGGTTGACCGAGAGGTGGAGGACGATTACTGGAAGAAGCCACTTCGTGCCTTTCAGGGGCAGACCCTCGGGATGTACGATGGCAACATCTCTGACGTGGAGATAGAGAGTTGGCTAGAGGAGCTGGTGATAGCTTTTAGCTTGATCCAGGCTCCTAAAGAGTATTGGGTTCTTGTGGATGTAAGACAGATTCATGGAGCAGTGGGTCAGTGGTGGACGCTTTATCTTGTAGAGAAGAGTGAGGTTGATGGTACATGGGCTAACATTGAGAAAGAGTTCAGGGAGGAATTCCTCTCTTCCACGATGAAGGATGAGAAGAGAAAATAACTAATCTCTCTCCAGCAGGGGAGAATGACATTGAGAGAGATGGGGATCATGTTCAAGGATCTCCTTCACTTTTCTCCCGACCACTTTCAGGATGACGAGTCTCAGGAGAGACGTTTGGAGTAGGCAATTTAACCTTATCTCTAATATACTATTACTCCCTTCACCCTACCAACGTATATAGAGGTCCAGAAGAAGGCTGAAGTAGTAGAGAGAATTCACACACTGTAAGGTGTATCACGAGAGGGAATCCAGTTGGGATCATCAATGTGGAAGGCCGTCAGTAGCATACCTCCATCATCCGAACCCTCTAGGTTTCGACCAGTAGGAAGCAGGCCTCATCAGTTCTAGTTCCGATCTCCCGGCCCTCGCCCTTTCTTATCGGTCCCAGGGCTGAGATGTTTCATCTGTGGAAGCCATGGGAACCTTATTAATTAGTGCCCGGATAGAGTGCAATATGGCAGGGGTGGGTAGGTTCAACACCCACCTCAGTAGCAGTAGTTTCCATCTAGGCCCTTTCAGCAGCAGCAGCAGGGGAAACAAGATCCCGCTCCTCCGAGGGCAGGCGTTGTATGAGGGGGCCGACCTCAGGGTGCTCCTCATGGACCTCGAAAGGGGAACGATCAGGGATGCGACTGATATTTGAGGGGTAAGGGAGCTGGGAGTGGTCAATTGCACACTATAGAGGCAGCGGTTCCAGCAGGGCCAGAAGTTGTTTGAGGTATGATCAGCTTCTTTAGTACTCTTTCATATAACTGGTTTGATACAAGAAATTCACACTACTTTTTTTCACCCATTCAAGCCCATTCTACGGGTTTAGATGATGAGAGACTTCTAGTGCCCATGGTGATAAGTACACTAGTCAGAGGTCAGACCAACTTTTTTTATGATTTCCGAGGGTGTAGACTGATGAAAGGGCCACATCAGTCGACCTGGGATCTTTTAATGTTAAAGATACAACCATATGATGTCATCCTAGTTATTGACTGGGTGTTCTCTGTATGTTCCTTCATTGAATTCTCCCATGGAAGGGTCGTGTTTTCAGATTTAGGCTACTGGCGTGTAACATACATTAGCGAACAGTGTTGCTAGAAAAGTAGCAGGCAAGAGGAGCCCCACTTATCTTTGTTAGCTGAACTATCGGTGGAGTCGGTGGATGAAAAATGGTATATGTTCATGTGATCATCAGTGAGTTTATGGACGTCTTCCCTGAAGAGGTGGAAACTCTACCCCCATGATGTGAGGTTGTGTTATGGATAGAACTGCACCATGGTTCCCATACGATTTCGATGGTTCCCTACTGGATGGCACCTTCTGATTTGCGGGAGTTGCAGATTCAGATTGACGATCTGTTGAAGAAGGGTTTTTTTACCATGTGTGTCAACATGGGGTTCTCCAGTCTTGTTCTCAAAGAAGGAAGATGGTGGTCTGAGGCTGTACATAGACTATAGGAGACTGAATCAGGTGACGTTCAAGAATCGCTACCCTCTTCCGAGGATAGACGATCTCTTTGACTTGCTGAGGGTAGCCGGTTGGTTCTCTAAGATTAATATGAGGATTGGCTATCACCAGTTGAGGGTTAATGGGGGAGACATATCAAAGACTACCGTCATATGTTGGTATGGACACTTTGAGTTTGTTGTCATGTCATTCGGCGTTACGAATGCACCAGCTGTAGAGACCCGAAGCTTGACTTACATAGACTTTACATTACTTTTGCGGAATACTTAGTACATAACAAAAACACACACACAAGGACCGTAATAGTTTAGTGTCTTTGGAAACTCGGAATATAATCTTCTAATCATGGTGAAAGATCTTCAAAATCTCCCATAAAGATTTTCCTTTTTTTATACCTAAAACCTTTCATTTATATCCTGGGGAAAAGAAAACATAAAAGGGTTTTTCTCAGATGCTCAGTAAGGGTAAACAAAAGAAATATCAATCACATCATATACATAAGAACATAGCTTTTGGAAATCTTAACCTGCAAAAGAGCTCATAATATCATAACATGGGATAAATCATAGAAGTGAAATGTAATCCCAATAATCATAAATTAAAACATGAAACTTTGTGGCATACACACATAATCATAGAGAATCATTTCTTGTTAGTCAAGACTCATTTCCAAGACTATCTTTGTGGACAAAGTCCCTTTCTGAACCATGTCACCTTCGTTTCAATCCTGTTTCACTGAACCAGTATAACCTACCATTCCAGCCATATCTATCTCATGAGATATAAAATCATTACCCAATGCATTGGAGGGAGATATAGGTCCCACCAATCTTATAATGATACCATTTTTATGCGTGCCACAAAATCATAAATCATACATCATTGCATAACCCATGTAATACCAATGGGAATCTTAAACATCATGACATCATAAATCAATTCATATAAGATAAAGGAATTCATAAAAATAATTCCATCACAACATGATCAAATCAATGTAATAATAGGGATAAAAACAGAACCCTTTATTATCTTAGATTGAAAATAATTTTGATAAAACACTTGAACTCCATTCTTGAGGAAATTATCCTTTCTACTTCAAAAACATTTTCCTTTCATAAAATGTCATACAATTTTAAAATAAAAGAATTTGATTAAAATTAAACTTCAATACTTGTAAAGTAATCTTCTTGGAAATAATATTTTAAAAATCCATTCATTCCTTATAAGTTAAAAAAACATTCTTCGTACTTTTGTCTGAAAAGTCAAAAAGTACCTCGTACGAAAAACGACAAAAGATTCCTTTCATAACTTTTACTAAAAACTCACCGAAGGGTAAAATTGGATTTAAACAATTGTAGATGAATGGAAATAATATTACATATTGAGGAAACATGGATGTGGATGCTAAAATTCACCCTAGTAAATACCAAAGTATAAACAATCTCGGATAAAAATGAGATTGTGATATTTCCATTACCTTAGGTCCGACTTGCTTTGTACGTGTCCGAAACTCCTGTATAATGATTTAAATCATGTTATTGACTTATTAAAGAATCATATTCATTGTTATTATATCATATATGGTCCACTTATGATGTTATATTACCCGTTCTTTTGTAAATTCATGTTAAAGTAGTGTTTTGGGTAAAATCGTCTCATTTGTCGTTCGTGTTTTTAACTTGTAATTATTAATATGATTACTTGGATCATGATTACTTATATCCAGAATGTAAAACATGATTTATATATAATATATATATATATTCAGAATATACATATATATAATATATTGATAAATGGAATGAAATACACCATTCATGGAGACGGTAGTCCGTACGTACGCATGAACGCTGTTTTCGTTTCCTTATTGAATTGAATGGAATTAAGTAGATGACATACATATATATATACATAAATACAGTATCATTATTATGTCATATATTTCATTAGTACTTATTATATATACTTTATAATCATTCATGAATGGTTAATCATTGAGAATGAATCTCATCGCGTCGTGGAGACGGTAGTCTGTATGTACGCACGAGCGATGATATCGTTCCCATGGTCGTGGAATTGTGTTGAAGTGTATGTATACTATTTCAGTATCAATATAATTTTATAATAATCATATATAGTTACTCATTACACCATTATACCCATCCAATTAAGGTGGTGGCAGAAAATAGATTACACCATGGCGTGGAGATGGTATTCCGTACGTACGCAAGCGCGGTGATTTCCTTTTCACGTAGGATGGATAGAAGGTTAATTAGAGTTGTTTCATATTTATAATAACATATAAGTATATAAGAAATACTGATGCTATTACTTTATCATGAAACAACTAAATAAGAAGAAGTTGAAGAAGAAAGAAATTGAAAAAGATCGGTAATGGATATTACCTCTTTTTGACACGCCTTCACTTAACCTCCACTTAAAGAACTAAGGATGATCTTTGAAGAAAACCAGGACCTCTAGTATGATACTAGGGAAGTGGATAAGAGATTTTGGCAGTGGTTGGCTGAGCTTGAATGCTCAAATTGGTGTGAGGAGGAGAGGGAGGAGGTGCCCTTTTATAAGGGAGGAGAGGGGTACCTTTGGAATAACTAAAAATATTTTTTTATTATAAAGTCATGTTCAGTATTAAATAGCTCCAAATTGATATATTTCGAAGATAAGGTGGGGATGGGTCTAAATCCTCTCATACAATAGAATTTAGACATGTTTAGGTTCCTATTTAAACCTTATCATTTAGATTTAACATTAAGTTAAATAATTGTACTTTTACCATGTCTTCTTGTGTTCTTACACTATAAGGTTAATAAACGTACTATAAGAAGCCAAACGAACCCCAAGATGTTTATTATTAATATATCTATCCTTATCTAAGTCATTTGGCAGAACCTTAGATTTTTAGGAATTAAATAACAATTAATAATATAATATTTGTTTTAAAAACTAATTTATGTCAATTTTGACACTATTTGGTACATGATTTTTATGAAATTTCTAACAGAATGATAAGTTCGAACCAAGTAACTTAAATCAACAATAACATTTCATATTAACCTAGAAAATTAGTGTAAGTCATAAAAAGTCTCAAATTAAATTTATTTGGGCATTTATAACATCAGTTATGTTAATATTTTCTTAAAAAGGTAATTACTGCATCATCGTTGTGTCATTAATAAATTAAATTATTTAAAGTATAAAAATTACAAATAAAATACGATTATGTATTAATTCTTTTTATCTTTCTAATTAATATTTATAGTCGAAATTATATTATGTATAACCCTATATTAAAAATGTTTTAGTAAATAAACATTGATTTCAACTCTTTTAACTCTTCTTTGAATTAAATAATATTAAACGTCCTAATCTAATCCCAGTGGGCCTAAATGATAATATTTTACACTTAAGGTTGTTTTTGGTCGAGATACACTTGTCCAATAGGATTAGGACATGTGGTAGGGTAATATTAATATCATTTTTACCCTTAATTACCATATTTACCTTTAACCGTGGTAAATAAAAGTAAAAAGTTACTATTCACCAAAAATTATTTTAATCTCATTGAACCACATTTTACATACTGACATCAATAGTGTCTCTCGGATTTTTGAAATTACATTCACAGAAGCGGTAAAATTAAGATTAATGAAAAAAATTAATTTTTTTAACCACCACTTAGTAGTTTCACTATTCAACAAAAATTGAAGTTATTCAGAAAAATGCAAGAATTTCACCCAAAGCTATAATTGATATTCCAAATTCAAAAATGATTTCTATTTTTCAAAATTCCCAACATATAATTTGAATTAATTAATTTTAAAATTAATTTCCGTTGTCACAACAAATAGCATGTTTTTATGAGATAATAACTATCAAAAGATTAACACTTGTTTATGTCTAGTGTAAATGTGAAATTACATCCAATAACCAAAATTGTATTGAATTGGAAAAATATATTCTAAATATACTTTAAAACCACTCAAATTAATAATTAATTATTTCGATTAAAAAAGTTGTTTTTAATTAAAATTTAGTAATTTTCACTATTCATCAGAAAATGAAAGTTATCCGAAAAGTACCAAAATTTCACCCTAAGCTAATATCGATATTACGAATCCAAAAATGAATTCCATTTTGAAAAATAAAATTTCAAAAAGTGGTTATTACTATTCATAACGGCTAGTTTTAATAATATTTTAATAGCATATTTCTGTTCAGTGAAACTCGTTATTGCGTACTACACACGCTATTGAGGAAGGTCGTGATTGCGTGTAATGCAAGGCAAGTCAAGGATGCGTGTTGTGCAAGCTCTTTTTGGTGTAGCGTATAACAAAAGACATTAATGAATTTAAAAAGAATATTTTTCATAAAATCTCGGGGTGTTACATTCTACCCCCCTTAAAATGAATTTCTCCCTCGAAATTCGTTGGGGTTATAAATGGTTTACTATTCGAAAGTTTCTTTAATCGAAACCCACATCGTAAAAAGTAATAACAAAACCAATTTTTTAAAAACAAAAGTATGAAACGTAACGGTTACCCAAATAAACTAATCACTGGGTTTCCACATAGGTGAAAATATGGATATGGAAGAAAAATCTAACCATCATGTTATGATGGAGAGTGGTAGAGAACATGGATATGGAAAAGCCAACAATGCCAAATCCATAAATTTGTGATGATCTAAGGTACCATCTGATTAATCATATATAAGAGCACTAGGACAACATTTTTGGTTTTCAAGATCGTTTCCCTAAAGTTGACGAATTTGAATGAGAATAAATACTTAATTTATTTTGGTACAATCTCATTGTTGTTCGTGCCTTGAACAATTTCCACTTTATCTCTTAAATAAATGAAGTTGAATTTGTTATTCGTGAAGTGTTAGCAAATCATGTGATAGAATGACGGGTCATTACATCTGTCTCAAACAAAAGGTTAGCAAAAGTTATTAAATATACATAAGTCATTATATAGTGAGATTAATCATATATGGTTCCTAAAATGGACTTATACTTCATATATCATACTGCTTATTATAAAACTAGTTCCTACTAAACAGGGACTTCCTGTAGGCCAGTGGTAGGTGATAAAGGCCAGTCGCACTTCGGTTGTGGGTTCGATTCCCACAGCCTTGTTCGACGCGATGGGTTGTCGCCCGTCCTGCATGTTGTCCTTTTTCTAAAACTATATTACTATAACATCCCCTCAATAATATCGAAAACAATACTAAATTCTATCCAACATAATCCATTCCAATCTTTAAGCTTATCCATAATACTGCAGTCCATTCTCATAATATAGTGAAAATGATTACCAGAGATTTAATACCATCATTGATCCCCATATATCATAAGATATATCTTGTTGGTCAAATTACAAACATGTGAATACCTTAATCATGTATTCTCTTGAAAAATGAATACCCATTGAACCTTCATGAATGCAGTTCAAAGTTATCACTTTCCACATACCAAAATCCTCAAAATTCAATATACTCAAACCATGATATCACTTAGTCCTTATATCAATCATGAGCTCATGAATACTGTCAAACATTTCATTTTCTCCTTATCCCTTCATTATGCGCGTATCATCTACTTTCCAAAATATTTGAATCACTTTTCATGGTTACGGGTACCTTAAAATTATTGAAAACCACAATAGACCAATACATAAATATTTCAGTACACCATAAAAGTACCTCAACAACATTATTCTTGAATACCAATACATAAACACTTCAGTCCATCCACATCAATGATTGTCCTGGAATAATTCCATCCTTGATTTAGAAGTAACTTTTTAGGTCAGTGCATTGAGTTGGGTAATGCCCATGTTCTCCGCAAATAAGACATTGAACTCCATAACAGTCTGTCACTCTATGACCCTTTTCTCCACATAGATAACATCGGTCCCTCCATTTGAGGTATTCCTCAAGGTTCTTCTTCCCTTCTTTAGAAATATCAATCTTCCTTTATTTATGCTCCTCAACATGCGAACATGAATAATAGTTTATCTTCCTCTTCTTTGATGAATTAGGCATACCACTAAATTTCACCTTGTTAATCATATATCGCGATGACTGATTCGGAATAATAATGATGTTTGGACTTCCAAATCCCATTTCATTTGGTTGCTCATGAAGAATATCATTCCATTGTCCATCATATCCTCCATTATCGTGAATCATCTTGTTTCCAGCCATTTTCTAAAACCCAAAAAGAATAGTGTGAGAGGCAAAAATCATGCTAGGGGAAAAAACATAATAAAGGGGAAGTACCTTTAATATCTAACATCTTAGGTTTAATTCTATGATCTTTAGCGTAATTCTAGTACTATAACCTATACGTATACTTATCCTTAGAGACATCCCTATACATACCTTAGAAATATCTCTAGGGATCTCACTAACGTTTTCGCATCCTAGTTTCCAAAGGTTGACTAAACCTTTCCTCTGATACCAACTGTAGCGGTCTGGAATTACTTCCAGTGGACTATAATTGATACCTATCAGGGCACTCCATGGGCGGATACACCCCCTAGGGGGGACACACCACCATCCCCAGTGGCAGCCATTTCCTCATGAAGCCCTTGGGCGGAGAGCCATGCTTCGTCCAACGCTCACATGTGAGAGTTCCCAAGGATCGGATACATTCCTACCTTCTTTTCCTCTGATACCAACTGTAGAGACCCGAAGCTTTACTTACATGGACTTTACATTACTTTTTCGGAATACTTAGTACATAACAAAAACACACACACAAGGACCGTAATAGTTTAGTGTCTTTGGAAACTCGGAATACAATCTTCTAATCGTGGTGAAAGATCTTCAACATCTCCCATAATGATCTTCCTTTTTTATATACCTAAAACCTTTCTTTATATCATGGGGAAAAGAAAACATAAAATGGTGAGCTCAAATGCTCAGTAAGGGTAAACAAAAGAAATATCAATCACATCATATACATAAGAACATAGCTTTTGGAAATCTTAACCTACAAAAGAGCTCATAATATCATAACATGGGATAAATCATAGAAGTGAAATGTAATCCCAATAATCATAACAAAAAACATGAAACTTTGTGGCATACACACATAATCATAGAGAATCATTTCTTGTTAGTCAAGACTCATTTCCAAGACTATCTTTGTGGACAAAGTCCCTTTCTGAACCGAGTCACCCTCGTTTCATTCCTGTTTCACTGAACCGGTATAACCTACCATTACAGACATGTCTATCTCATGAGATATAAAATCTTTACCCAATGCATTGGAGGGAGATATAGGTCCCACCCATCTCATAATGATACCATTCTTATGTGTGCCACAAAATCATAAATCATACATCATTTCATAACCCAGGTAATACAAATGAGTATCTTAAACATCATGACATCATAAATCAATTCATATAAGATAAAGGAATTCATAAAAATAATTCCATCACAACATGATCAAATAAATGTAATAATAGGGATAAAAACAGAACCCTTTATTATCTTAGATGTAAAATAATTTTGATAAAACACTTGAACTCCATTCTTGAGAAAATTATCCTTTCTACTTCAAAAACATTTTCCATTCATAAAATGTCATACAATTTTAAACTAAAAGAATTTGATTAAAAATAAACTTGAAAACTTGTAAAGGAATCTTCTTGGAAATAATATTTTAAAATCCATTCATGTCGTATAAGTTAAAAAAACATTCTTCGTACTTTTGTCGGAAAATCCAAAAAGTACGTCGTACGAAAAACGACAAAAGATTCCTTTCATATCTTTTACTAAAAACTCACCGAAGGGAAAAATTGGATTTAAAAATTTGTAGGTGAATAGAAATAATATTACATATTGAGGAAACATGGATGTGGATTATAAAATACACCCTAGTAAATACCATAGTATAAACAATCTCGGATAAAAATGAGATTGTGATATTTCCCTTACCTTAGGTCCGACTTGCTTTGTACGTGTCCGAAACTCCTGTATAATGATTTATATCATGTTATTGACTTATTCCAGAATAATATTCATTGTTATTATATCATATATGGTCCACTTATGATGTTATATTAACCGTTCTTTTGTAAATTCATGTTAAAGTAGCGTTTTGGTTAAAATCGTCTCATTTGTCGTTCATGTTTTTAACTTGTAATTATTAATATGATTACTTGGATCATGATTACTTATATCCAGAATGTAAAACATGATTTATATATAATATATATATATTAAGAATATACCTATATATAATATATTGATAAATGGAATGAAATACACCATTCATGGAGACGGTAGTCCGTACGTACGCATGAACGATGTTTTCGTTTCCTTATTGAATTGAATGGAATTAAGTAGATGACATAAATATAAATATACATAAATCCAGTATCATTATTATGTCATATATTTCATTATTACTTATTATATATACTTTATAATCATTCATGAATGGTTAATCATTGAGAATGAATCTCATCGCGTCGTGGAGACGGTAGTCCGTATGTACGCACGAGCAATGATATCGTTCCCATGGTCATGGAATTGTGTTGATGTGTATGTATACTATTTCAGTATCAATATAATTTTATAATAATCATATATAGTTACTCATTACACCATTATACCAATCCAATTAAGGTGGTGGCATAAAATAGATTACACCATGGCGTGGAGACGGTATTCCGTACGTACACAAGTGCGGTGATTTCCTTTTTCCGTAGGATGGATAGAAGGTTAATTAGAGTTGTTTCATATTTATAATAACATATCAGTATATAATAAATACTGATGTTATTACTTTATCATGAAACAACTAAAGAAGAATAAGTTGAAAAAGAAAGAAATTGAAAAAGATCGGTAATGGATATTACCTCTTTTTGACGCGCCTTCACTTAACCTCCACTTAAAGAACTAAGGATGATCTTTGATGAAGACCAGGACCTCTAGGATGATACTAGGGAAGTGGAGAAGATATTTTGGTAGGGGTTGGCCGAGCTTGAATTCTCAAATTGGTGTGAGGAGGAGAGGGAGGAGGTGCCCTTTTATAAGGGAGGAGAGGGGTACCTTTGGAATAACTAAAAATATTATTTTATTATAAAGTCATGTTCGGTTTTAAATAGCTCAAAATTGATATATTTCGAAGATAAGGTGGTTATGGGTCTAAATACTTTCATCCAATAGAATTTAGACATGTTTAGGTTCCTATTTTAACCTTATCATTTAGATTTAACATTAAGTTAAATAATTGTACTTTTACCGTGTCTTCTTCTGTTCTTACACTATAAGGTTAATAAACATACTATATGAAGCCAAACGAACCCCAAGTTGTTTATTATTAATATATATATCCTTATCTAAGTCATTTGTCCGAACCTTAGATTTTTAGGAATTAAATAACAATTAATAATTTAATATTTTTTTTAAAAACTAATTTATGTCAATTTTGACACTATTTAGTACATGATTTTTATGAAATTTCTAACAGAATGATAAGTTCAAACAAAGTTACTTAAATCAACAATAACATGTCATATTAACCTATAAAATTAGTTTAAGTCATAAAAAGTCTCAAATTACATTTATTTGGGCATTTATAACATCAATTATGTTAATATTTTCTTAAAAAGGTAATTACTGCATCATCGTTGTGTCATAAATAAATTAAATTATTTAAAGTATAAAAATTACAAATAAAATACCATTATGTAGTAAATCTTTTTAGATTTCTAATGAATATTTATAGTCGAAATTATATTATGTATAACCCTATATTAAAAATGTTTTAGTAAATAAACTTTGATTTTAACTCTTTTAACTCTTATTTGAATTAAATAATAATAAACGTCCTAATCTAATCATAGTGGGCCTAAATGATAATAGTTTACACTTAAGGTTGTTTATGGTCGAGATACACTTGTCCAATAGGATTAGGACATGTGTTAGGGTAATATTAATATCATTTTTACCCTTAATTACCCAATTTACCTTTAACCGTGGTAAATAAAAGTAAAAAGTTACTATTCACCAAAAATTATTTTAATCTCATTGTACCACATTTTACTTACTGAAATCAATCGTGTCTCTCGGATTTTTGAAATTTCATTCACAGAAGTGATAAACTTAAGATTTATGAAAAAAATTAATTTTTTTAACCACCACTTAGTAGTTTCACTATTCATCAAAATTTGAAGTTATTCAGAAAAATGCCAGAATTTCACCCTAAGATATAATTGATATTCCGAATTCAAAAATGATTTCTATTTTACAAAAATCCCAACATATAAGTTGCATTAATTAATTTTAAAATTAATTTCCGCTGTCACAACAAATAGCATGTTTTTAAGAGATAATAACTATCAAAAGATTAACACTTGTTTATGTCTGGTGTAAATGTGAAATTACATCCAATAACCAACATTGTATTGAATTGTAAAAATATATTCTAAATATACTTTAAAACCACTCAAATTAATATATAATTATTTCGATTAAAAAAGTTGTTTTTAATTAAAATTTAGTAATTTTCACTATTCATCAGAAAATGAAAGTTATCCGAAAAGTACCAAAATTTCACCCTAAGATTATTTCGATATTACGAATCCAAAAATGAATTCCATTTTGAAAAATAAAATTTCAAAAAGTGGTTTTTACTATTCATAATGGCTAGATTTAATAATATTTTAATAGCATATTGTTGTTTAATGAAACTCGTTATTGCGTACTACACACGCTATCGATGAAGGTCGTGATTGCGTGTAATGCAAGGCAAGTCAAGGATGCATGTTGTGCAAGCTCCTTTTGGTGTAGCGTATAACACAAGACATTAATGAAATTAAAAAGAATATTTTTCATAAAAGCTCGGCGTGTTACACCAGCTGTGTTCATGGGACTCATGAACTTGGTCTTCCGAGAATACCCAGATCGGTTGATAGTCGTGTTTATTGACGACATTCTCATCTACTCAAGATCATGGGGGTGTCATGATGGGAACATGAGAATGGTTTTGGAGGTCCTCCAACAGCACCAACTCTATGTGATGTTATCCAAGGGAACGTTATGGACACAAGAACTGCCCTTCCTTGGGCACGTGGTGTCCGAGCTGTGAATAGTAGTGGACCCATCAAAGGTCGAAGTGGTTGTTTCTTGGGAATCACCCAAGAACGTGGTAGAAGTTCATAGTTTCCTTGGACTAACAGGCTACTATTAGAGGTTCGTACCCAACTTCTCCAGAGTTGCAACATCGTTGACAACATTGACCAAGAAAGACCAGTTTTTCGGGTGGAATGAGAAGTGTGAGGTAGCCTTCAGCTATCTAAAGGGTAAGATAGTAAGTGCGCCAGTGTTGAGGTTTCCAAGAAGAAGGGGCGGCGTATGAGGTGTTTTGTGATGCTTCAAGAAAAGTTCTTAGGTGTAAAATGATGCAACGACAAGAGGTAATCACTTATGGATCTAGATAGTTACGTCTTAATTAGCGTAATTATGCCACCCATGATCTGGAGATTGCGGCAGTAGTTTTTTCACCAATGTTCCGGAAGCATTACCTCATCGGGGAGCTCTTCGTGGTCTTCACGGATCACAAAATTTTGAAGTATATCTTCTCCTAGAAGGACCTGAACATATGACAAAAAATGTGGATGGAGTTCCGTCAGGACTACGATATTGATAATTCCAACAACTTAGGAAAAGTGAATGTGGTGGCTGATTCATTGAAAAGTAAGACACAGAAGGATGTGGTTCAATAGTCGACAGGTGCTAGGAAGGCGATGGAGGAATTGGCTACCCTGTACCTGGATGCCATGACAGATGGTGGTAGGGATTTCTTATATCAGATGATAGTGCATTTTTCTATGCTGCAGTAGGTATACGAGTCTCAATGGGGAGACTCAGAAAGTGAAGTGATTCGTGACTTAGTTAACTAAGGCGATGATCCAAGAGGGTGGACAGAGGATGGTCAGAATCAGATGCATTTCCAAGGGAAGTTTTTTGTTCCAGAAGCGATGTAAGAGAGGGTTCTGGGTGAGTTCTACAACTCACCCCTAGTAGTGCACCCAAGAGTTTCAAAGATGTACCAGGGTCTGAGGAGTCAGTTTTGGTGGCACCGGGTAAAGCGGGTGGTGGTAGAGTTCATGGCCAGGTGCCTAGTGTGTCAGTAGGTGAAGGCTGAACACCATGTTCTAGGCAGTCTGTTAAAACCTTTAGATGTCCCCAAGAAGAAGAGGGAATAAATCTCGATGGATTTCTTCATAGGGCTACCCAAGTTTCAAGGAGGCTATAAAGCTGTCTAGGTAGTGGTGGAGAGGTAGAAATAATCTATCTCTTTCTTGCGATCAAGGATTCAGGTGCAGTGGATTCATTATCACAGAGGTATGTGGATGAGATGGTGGGATTTCATGGAGTTTTGAGGTCCATTGTATTGGATAGGGATGCACATTTTACCTCATGAGTCTGGAGGGGAATGCAGCATGCTTTTGGCACTTAGCTACATCTTAGCACTGCCTTCCACCCCCAGACAGATGGGAAGACTGAGCGTACCATCCAAACAATGAAGTATATGATATGAGCATGTGTGTTGGATTTTGGGTGATCATGCATGTGACACTTCCCTCTGGTAGAGTTTTCCTACAATAATAGCTATCACACTACCATTGGCATGGCTCCATTCAAAAATTTGTACGGAATTCCATGTCGCTCACCCATGTGCTGGATCGAGGTTGGGGAAGCTGGTGTTCTTGGCCCGGAAGTGGTGCAGAGCACGACAGAGAAGTGGCTTATCATCTACTGTTCCCACCGCTGCTACTGAGAATGCACTATGTCTTCAATGTGTCTCAGCTGCGAAGATATCTACATGAAGAATCACACATCCTCAGCTGCGGAAAGCTGGATATCGAGGATGAAATGAATTTTGTGGAAAGACCAATGAGGATCGAACATCGTGAGGATATGGTGCTCCATGGATAGACCATTCCATTGGTTCATGTGTTGTGGAGGCATGGAGGGCTCGAGAAAAGCACCTGGGAATGGGAGACGCAGATGTACACCCAGTACACTGAGTTGTTTTGAGTTTTGTTTTGTTTTGTTTCTACTTTTTTGTGATTGAAAGATTTTCCATGTTAACTATGGAACGTGTTGTTTTTCTTATTCTGTGGATGTGTGTGAAGAGTCGTGACCATGGGGAGGGAAGGACCTGATCACTAATCAAGATGTGTTATGGTGGATGCGATTAAACTCGTTCGGGCGAGTCAGTGCCACCAAAAGTGGATAATATCTTGACATGGAGGAAGAAACTCTCTAACCCATATGATTGTATAATTTGACCATCGAATGATGCATTGTTACTTGAGGGAGAGGTTTCCCTAGATGTCGATGTGGTTTAAATCTAAGAGGTATCTTTCGAGGTGGTTGTTCGGAACCCCTCTTTCTTTGGGTCTAGTTTTCATTCTAGAGGGCTAGAATAGTTCGAGAGGTATCTGATGTAATGACCCGGACCCACCAGGTCCATTACTTTTCCAAAACACTGCTCCACCAAGACAGTGGCACCGCTCATGGGGGCACCAGTTATGGTGGCCCCATGACAGTCACACACCAGTCACCGTGGCACCCTGACAGTCGCACACCAATCACGGTGGCACTGTGAGGGTGACACCGTGACGGTGGCACCATGAGGTTGGCATCATGTCCTCACCAAGCGGTATTCATTCTTTCTTGGTACCCAATATTTCCACTCCTGCAACATATCTCTTGTCATAAAGAAGATTTAATTCCCCCTTTAATATCCATTTAAATCCCATACATAATATCTAAAATTCCCCATGAGTCAAGAAACCCTTAACTTACCAAAATGTGTTGTTTTTCCTCGGTCGCATACCCTTCCCCGTACCTTCCAGTTCCACCCCAGTTACACATTTCTTTATGGTTGAAGAAAACTTTTTAACATATAGCCGTTATGACCACCCCTCAAAGGAGAATTGTTAAAGGGAAATTAATTATATCGTGCGTAACTGACCAACCACATGGCTAACCACGATCTGACTTTAAAGCCGTTCAAATTTCCATATCCCGTAACAATGAGATCTCATCTTTATATCAACCAAGAAGTTCTTTATTCTACCTCTTGGCTATACTCCTTTTCTTTCTTATGCGTTGAAGTTACCATTTCTAAAGGAAAGTGGTTCACCTGTACCGGATCCTTTTTGCTCATCCTTGGAGCCCCCGAAGTTCCTCCCCTGCAAGTCGTGCATCCCCAGTTCTTGGTGCGTGGAGAAGAACATGGACCCTTGATCAATGAGGTAGGTATTTCTTCTTCGCCTCTCATTACTATGTATTATGTAGGGTGGGTATGATACTATTTCTCTGGGAAAAGATGAATCCAAACCTTATCAAGGATAACAAACAGAGTGTTAAAGAATGATGGGGTGTGTTTGAAATTTCGGGTGTTCTCATTTGTAATTGCTATATGTTATGAACTATATGGTATTATGATCCCTAAAAATCATGGTTTTTGGTGGTCTTTCCCATCGCGCTAATGAACCCTTTTATTCTGTGATGATTAAATGACAATAACATGTAAATTGGTTAATCACCTACACTTGATTGGTTAAATGGATTCCCATTGAACAAAAATCCTTGTGCAGTCACCCCGGTTAACCAACATAATAATGATCCTAATGAATGATTTGCTTGAACCTGGAAGTTTCCCTACTATATTTTGGTAGTAGTTGTGTTGTTTTTATTGATGCTTATGGGTTGAATTGGATGGGGATGGGATCATCTGTTGTGTCACTGTTGTTGGTTGTGAATTTGGAGTTGTGAGGGGATGTATCTCGAGGCTTGGTTTGGTTCCAGTACATTGAGGGATCTCACTGATCCCTTTTTTGTTGTTACTTTATAAGAGAACCGGGTGTGAATGCTTAAATTAGTGTTTGGTAGTTTCTCTTTCTATAGCTTGTGCTTATGCCGATTAGTTTCCCAGTAGTGTAGAATTTACTTAAATGGGATCACTTGAAAATTAAAGCAATAATGGGTTAAATGGGGATTTGGTTTTGGGAATGAGTGGTGACTTGTCCGTGAGGGATGTGCCTTTATTTTATGAATGAATAGTAACAAGGGTGTTTGTGATTAGGTTTTTCATGTTAACCCTAGGTTGGGATGAGTGTTTGTTACCTATACATATCATTGTAGTTCTTTTTTTTATTTGTGCTCCACCGTAGGTTGATCACTTATTGTCGAACACCCCCATACATGGGGTAAGGTGTTTTTCCCAATTCTTCAATGAGTGGCTGGTTATTAGCTCATTTTTTGCCCCCATTACCAAATAGCCCAAGACTCTTTGGGCAGGCTGTGATGACCTGAGGTCCATTATAGCCCAAGATTCTTCGGGCAAGGTAGTTCTGGTTGTTGACCCATGTGTGTGCGGGCAGGATGTTTCCCAAGAGTCTTCGGGATGAGGCCCAGGTGTCTTCGAGTGTGGCATCAGTTGTTTTGGCCTAGGTGTTTACGGGCATGGTTACGTGCGGAGGTTGTGGGACAGGTGTTTGTATGTGGCATGGTGGTTGTGGCCTAGGTTCTTGTGGGCGAGATGTGTGGTTGTGGCCCAGGTGTGTGTGGGTGGGGTGTGGGAGTGGGATTGCGGTGAGAATGTAACGAGAGGTTCGATGCATTGGATGTCTTCAATAACCAGTCGGAAAGTGACACAAGGTACCCAAATATCGATGTCATATTACTATATTTTACTTGACTATTGTAATTTGGGGAGTGTGCCTTGGTAAGGGCTAGATGGATATTTTCTTTTTACTTTGTGGAATTTACTTTTGTTACATGAATATGGGAATGGTTTTATTTGGCTTTACTTTACCCCCTATTTTTGTGTTTTTGGGATTTACTATCTTATCTCCCGATCCAATTAAATAAAAAGGGTAATGTCTTCCATCATGTGTGTGATTCTATACCCTTGGTGCTAGTATCTACTCCAGGACCTATTGAAGGTGGGTCTCGGGTGTTCATTTCCTCTCCTTCAACTTGAAGAAGGAAGGGTCTGGTAATCTGTTTCCTCATCTCTCATCATAGTGAAGGAGGGTCGTGACAGTAACAATAAAAATATCTGTTCTCATGAACATGAGCCAGCAGTATGGATCATACCTATAACCAAGTGGTACCCAAACATAGTCATCATCATCATAATAGTTTACATATTGTTTTCATCATCAAAAAATATATGTAAAACTGGTTCCAATCTCCAAGGGGTCACTATCATACTAGTACAGGTCCAACTATTTTGATACCCATGTTTTCCACCTGGTGCTAAAAAAAGATTCAGAATCCATAAAATAAAATTTTTACATTAAAATACCACTTACAAGTCACACATACACCAACTATACCAAAAAAATGTCATATAGTACTCCTTTAAAAAACAAATGAATTTTTCACATCATACTCGCAGAAAACAGCCCACAAACTTGTTTCACTCCATTCTTGAAATTTAATAAAGAAATTCAGAAATTTATAATATAAGGACCTGATCTTATTACATTACGTAATCTTGATTTTAGACAATAATTAATTTACTATTACAATGAGGATCATTTCATGTTTAGGTCCTTAGAGAATCAGTACATAATACATTCATAAACATTCACATTATTATAGAGCGTATACCACAAATACTGTTTCTATTTTTTTCAAAATATAAATAATTAATCAATATTACATGATTTCTTAGACCATTCTTCCAAAATTTATCATGGATTAATTAATTGTCTTACATATCCTTATGACCTGTGAAAATCATTTAAAAAATGGAATGAGCACAAAAATCTCTACAGGGGAAGTAAAATAAGGAAAGAGAATATTAGTCCAAGAATACACGTAATGTATGAAAACATTATCAAAGAAATGCATATCCCTTTTATATAATTACATTTTAAAACATTATATTTACAAAATATACACACAAAAATGAGAAAATTAACATAATCATAAAGGTATATTTTGAAATTACATACATAATATTGTAACCCTCTTGACTACCTTTTAATTTTTAACCCTCACGGCTACCATACAATTTGTGTAACCATCACAGTTAGACATGGAGTAATAATATGTCCAACCTCCAAGATACACAAACGTTATGCACTGGAGGGAGATATTGAACCCACCATTCATCAAAAATAATTCCAATGAACCATAAAATAATCATAAAACCTGAATAATAGCATAAAAACATTGATTTTGAATTTTGAAAAATAGAATTTAAAAGAGGATTTTAAAATTAAATTCCCAAACATAAATCATATAATTGAAGTGATACATAATATAGTTGATAGTATTTATATATGCACAGTAATTAGACATAATTTAACATAATATAAACAAAACCAATCAAAAATACAATTTTAATACCACAAAAATAATGAAGTAGAAGGTTAACCCAAAGGATAGAAATTGGGTTAAGAATTCCATTACCTTGGGTTTTTCTTACTTACATCCCATTTGAAACTCATGTATAATAGTTAAAAGAGTGTAATTAATATTAAAAAATCATTTCCATATTTATATTATGTAATATGATCATTTCATTAAATCATTTTACCCTTTATGTTTTAGTATTATGTTCCTTTCACTGTATTGGGTGAGTTCTGTATATGATTTTCATGATCGGTTCATGATTGATTGTTCTTGTCGATTTGATGTGGCACACCATAATTATAATGGGAAGGTTTTTAAATATTTCTAGTAAAATTATTCATAACATTTAACTTTTTAATTGTTGATATGAGGATGATTCTTTAGTTAAAATGTTAATGATGTTCGTTAAGATCATTTTAGTGGTTCATTGATAATAATGACCTCATTTTGAATTATAAATTAAAACCATGTGTAATAAAGAATTCCAGAACCACGGATGAGACCTAACACATATATTATAACCTTTTTAAAACCATGAAAATGGTTTCATTACCTAACTTTAATGAATTAATGAAAATTGACATCACATCGTCCATGATGTCGGTAATTCAACACATCACAAACAATGATTTTATTCCTTGAATATGTGCCAGAGGAAAAGAACAATGATGGTGAAGCTTTAATGAACATGAGAAAATCCAGATTTTTTTTATTTTTGGTGCTTTCACTCCTCTAGGTTGAGAGGAGATGAGTAAAGAGTAAGAAAATAAAGGACCTCAAAAAAATGTTTAATTGAGAAATCCCTTACAAAAATTTGGCTGCCTAATGGTTATGCAACATGGTTTTAGAAAATATTAAAAAGATAAGGGAAAAGGTCACCCCTACAGAAATAAATCATAATATATAATAGTTTACTAATAATAATGAAATAAGAAAATGGTATGGAAACTTGAAAGTTATACTACATTAATGAGAACTTGAATGGAAAAATAAGGAAATTGTGAATTTTATTACCATGCTGAGTTACTCCTTTAACATGAATGTTGGTACCTTGTTGGCTTTAGAAAACACTAGTAGGAATAATAAAGAGGTAAGGTGGAAAGATCATAGTTGGGGAATAATTTGGAATATATTTAATGAAGGTATGCTTTGGTATTTATAGCTAAAGTGAGGGATTATTTTAATAATTTCCCAAGGACACCTCATTTGTGGTATTAACAAAAACATGGGTCTTCCCCTAGTATTTTACCATGGTATTATCCACATGGTTCACCTCATTTCTTATTTAACTGTACACTACTTAACTAGATTTATTACATCATTATTACACCATTAATGATGTCATTAACACACCGAAACTCAAAACTGTATTTTGTACTATTCACCAAAAAAGCTGTTGTTTCGAAAAAATCCCCAAAATACACCCTAACCATTTATCGACATGTAGAATTGAAAAGTGATGTCCATTTTTGAAAAATAATTTTCAAACTAGCATTAATTTAATTTTTAAATAATATCATACTCAAATATAAAATTAACAATTTGAAAACTATAACTAATATTATATCAAATTGAAAAATTATCCAAAATGTCATTATCCTCAAGCATTATTAAAATTAAATAATAATAAAATTTCTTATTCATTATCATCATCTTACTATTCATATTAATATTCATAATGTTATATTACTATTCACTAAAAAAACATGTACGTATTATTAGACTCTAAATAATTTAGTCAAGACAATAGTAGATCACCATTTTACAAAATTCAAAACATAGAAGCACTAAAAATATGTTTAAAGGATAGTTATAAATATCTAATTTCAACAAAGTTTCATGAATATAAATTTATTTTTAGAAAACCTTGATGTGATACAATATCCGCACCTTTTGGAAATTTGATCCTTGAAAATTTATTTATTTATTATTCAAATGAGGTTACCTTTCCCTACATAGCATTTTCAGACTCCCATGTTGCTTCTTCTACCATGTGGTTTCTTCAAAAAACCATTACCTGGTAGATTACCTTACTCCGCAATACCAGTTCTCTTCGATCAAGAATCTGAACTGGTTTCTCTTTATAAAAAATTTTCCCTTCCAGTTGAACAATTTCAGGACTGAAGACATATGATGAATCTGGCACATACTTTATCAATATTGAAACAAGAAAAACAATGTGTACCTGAGACAAACTTAGAGGAAAAGCTACACAGTATAAAATTGTTCCAACTTTCTAAAGGATTTCAAAAGGACCGATGAACAGTATACTTAGCTTCCCTTTCTTACCGAAACACATCAAACTCTTACATGGAGATATTTTAAGGAAAACATGGTCACCTACATCGAAAGAGAAGTATTTACTTCTGTTATCTGTATAAGTTTTCTTGCCAGCTCTGAGCTATCCTCATGTGTTGTTGGATCATTATCACTTTCTCAACAACATCTTCTTCTAATTCTGGATCCATCAACTTTCTTTCCCCAACATCATCCCAAAACACTTGAGTCTGAAAATGCTTCCCATAAAGTACCTCAAAAGGTTCCATTTGTATATTGGAATGAAAACCGTTTTTATAAAAAAACTCAACTAATGAATGATGTTGATCCCACCTTCCTTGATAGACCATTGAACCAGATAAAAGCATAAAATACATAGACTAAATCATTCTTCTTGACTGCCCATCTGATTAAAGATGAAAAGTTTTACAAAAATTTAAATTTGTTCCCAACGACTTATGACGTCCCTTACAAATGTTATAAGTGAACCTGAGATCTCGATCAGATATAATGTAAATAGGAATTGCATGTAACATTACAATATTCGTTAAGTACTCTCGAGAAAGATGATTCAAAGTCATTGTATTTCTAATAGAATGAAAATGTGCATATCTTGTCATCCAATCAACAATAACCCAAATTACATTGTTACCTCGAGATGTATTTGGATGTCCCACCAAAAAACCCATGGATACATGCTCAAATGTCCACTCCAGCACTAGAAAAAGCTAAATTATCCCCTTCATTAACAGTCGCTCTGCATTAAACTATTGATATATCAAACAATTCATGGTAAAATCAGCAATATTTTATTTTCTCCCATCCCATCAATATTACTAATGAAGGTATATGTACATCATAGTTCTTCCAGGATGAAAAAAAATGGATAACTATGAGCTTCACATAGAAAGTCTTTCATCAACTGGGAATCTGAAGGAACACACAACCTTTTTCAAAATCATAATACGAAATCTATATCAAGATTAAATTCTGGAAACATACCCATTTTAACAAATTCTACCATTTTTTGTAGCTCTGTATCTTCTTTCTGTGCTTGCATAATTCAATCTGACAACGATGATTGCAATGAAACCTATGAAAAAGTTTATGTGTTCCCTGAACCAAAAACTTCTAAGACAAAATTCATCAAATAATTAATCAAGGGATCATATTTCAAACATAACATGGTTAATGGTGCATGATGTTTTCGACTCAAGGAATCTTCTACATTGTTTGATTTTCTAGGATAGTTTTTGACCATTAACTCATAATCCTTTCCCAGTTATAGACATATTCTCTCTCTCATGTTGAATTATTTTTGAGTGAATATATACTTCAGACTTTTATGGTCAGTATATATTTGACATTTAGCTCAATATAAATGATGTATCTAAATTTTTAAAGAAAAAACAACAGCTTCCAATTCCAAATCATGTGTCTGATAATTTAACTCAGGAGGTTTATGTTTTCTTGAAGCATATGCAATTACCTAATCATTCTACATCAAAACACAATTATGTCCCTTCAATGAAGCAACACTATAGATGAAAAACTCACCATTTTGGGATTGAAGGGTCCCAACTTGAGCATTTACAAATCTCTACTTAAGTTCTTGAAAAGAAACATCACATTCTTATGTCCAAACTAATTTATCCCCCTTTTGAAGTTAACTTAGTTATCAGGCTCGATAACCATGAAAGGTTCTTAACAAACCATTAGAAAATAAACTTCCAACCCAAAATCCATTTGAATCTCTATAAAATTTGTAGGAATTTTCCATTGATCATCTACTTTTGTTTTGTCAGGATCAACTACTATTCCATCATTATTTACAATGTGGCAAAGAAATGAAATTTGATGCAACCAAAATCACACTTGCTGAATTTTTCATATAGTTTTGTATCCTTTATGGTTTTTAAAACATCACATAGATGTTTTTCATGATCCTATTTATTTTATAAAATGCTAGAATGTCATTAATAAACACAACCAAAAACTTATCCAATAACATTTGAAATATTATATTCATAAGATTAAACAATACAAAAGGTTCATTATTTTACACAAACAATGTAACCACAAGTGCATAATTCCAACATATAGTATGAAAGGCTACTTTCGGTATGTCATCCTCTTTCACCTTCACCTGAGGGAATCCAGATATCAAGTCAATCATGGAAAAGTATTGAGCTAACTTGAGATGATCAAACAAGTAATCAATGTGATGCAATAGATGCTTATTTTTAATAGTGATTTTATTCAACGCTTTGTAATCAATGAAAAGTATCATAGAAGCATCAGTCTTTTTTAAAAAAACAAGGGCACCCCATGGTGATGTTCTAGGACGAATGAGGCCTTTATCAATAAAATATTGCAACAGATTTTTCAGTTCAAGAATTTCTATTTGAGCCATATGATATGGGGTTTTTGAAATTGGCTTAGCATCAGAAACTAAGTCAGTTGTGAATTTGACTTCTTGATCTGCTCTGACACTGGGTTACTAATCAAGAAAAACATCAAGGTATTCATAAACCACAATAACATCATCAATCTAATAAGTTCCCTTATTTTCAACTATATGATCAAGATAAAATTCATTTTCAACTTTCAACAGTTTCTCAGCTTCCTAGTATGTTACCAATTGTATGTGTCCATTCTTGTATACAAACTAAAACAATTTTCGAAAAACAAATTCATTATCTCTACAGTAAATCATAGAATCATAAACAGAAAGATGATCTATTCTCAGAATAACATCAAACTCGACTATGTGAAAAAACATAATGGTTCATAGGTAAATTCATTCCACAGACCATAGTAGAAATATTATTTTAATTCCTCTTTTCTATATTATTTCCACTTGGTGTACTAACAACAAGTACTGGTTTCATTTGTTGAGGTTATATATCTAATTTTCACTAAAATTTTATTGAGATGACGGAATGTGTAGACCCCGTATCAATCAAAAAAATTTCAAAATCCGAGTAAACAAACAACATATGTAATAAAACATCATTATATGGACCGACTTTTGATGACGTAGTTGCAAAAGATCTCACAACACCTTTCTCCATATTGTCCGGCTTCTTTTCATCATTTGGATCTTTCTTTGAGAGGCCGTTTTCATAGTGACCAGTCTCACAACATTTAAAACACTTTACAGTTTTCTTATTAGAATTATTCTAAGGATCATTTTCATTACAATATCATTCCATATGTACAAAAATACCACATTTAAAACACTTTATATTTTTTATAAGACAGTCTCTATGTTTTTTCTTACCAAAAATTTCACAAATTGGAAATTGGATTTTCTTACCACCATATTTATATGAATGATTCCTACATATTTCATTCCATATATACATCTTATTATCCTTATTTCCAAAATGCACGAATCATCTAAAAAATCCAACTCTACCCTCTCATCACATCGGAAATATTTCTTATAACTCTTGAATTAACAGGAAGCCAACGCCCTTCGATATCTTGGATTTAGTCCTGAGTAAAACCAGTTGATTTTTCTATCATGATCTATAATAAGATTTGGATTATACCTCGCCAATTGGGTTAAGTTATTTTTATACATAGCCACTGAATCTTCCTCCTTCTGATTAAATTCAAGGAATTGCTTCTCCATCATTAGACACACCACCTTGGGAATATATTATTCAAGGAAATGACTATTAAATCCATCCCACTGTAAGGCATAAATATCCTTTATATCCATGATATTCATTACCATTAACCAAAACATATCAAACTAATCATCAAAATTATAAATGGAATGACTTACCATTTGATTATCTAAACATCCCATAACATTGAATATCTTTTCCTGGGATTTAATCAATCCTTCACCTGCTACTAGGTCAGAAGATCCATTGAATGCAAGAGGGTGTTGTCTCATAAAATGTTTCACTATTCTCATGTACTACTGTGGAACCTCTGGTTTTTCCCTTTCATGGATTCCACCAAAATTTATTTCTTGTGCTAGATGAGCCATTACTGTTATAAACTGATCGGTTCAAATCCCTACAATTCTAGGCTTCAGATTCATAAGGATGTCATTCTACCGGGGCCTCTTCTCTTTAGCTTCGATTTTTATTCTGTGAAAAACCATTCTACAAGAAACATATATTTGATGAAGAAACATGTTTATATTTAAATTCTATAATGTTTCAAATTAATCATAGAGTAAAAATCATTTACCCAATTCTTTTTACATTATTCTAACCCCTAAAGTAATCTAAACCATCCTCTGATACCAACTATAAGAACCCGAAATTATTACATAAAATAATATTGATTTTAGAAAAGATATAATTTTATTTCACATTGAGTATAATTTAATGTTTATAGAATTAGGGAATTGGGACATAATACATTCATAACCTTACACAATGTTATAGAGTGTATACCATAAATTTAGTTTCCAATTTTTAAAAATATAAATCATTAATGATGAAAACATGATTTATCTAAAAATTCATCAAACATTTAAATTTGATTCCATCACAGTATTACTCATCCTTATGACCGATATCAATCATTTGAAAAATCATTGGATGATAACAGAAATATTAATAAAGGGTTTAAAAGAAGAAAAGAGCACATTAGTCCATGAACACTTGTAACGTATGAAAAAATTTCCAGAAGACATGCTTATAACCCATATATACATAATTTTTGAAACGTGATATTTAAAAAAGATCCACAAAAAAAATGAGAACATAAAAATTATCATAAAGATATCTTGAGGTATTACTTAAAAAATCTTGTAACCCTCTCGGATACCTTATAATTTGTAACACTCACGGCTACCTTACCATTTCTGTAACTGTCGCAGTTACACTTGGAGTAACCATAATTCCGACCTCCAACATAAACATACCCAATGCATTGGAAGGAGATATAGGTCCCATATTTCATAATTAATTATTACCAATAAACAGAAGCTAATCATACAGCATGAATAATAGAAAAAAAACACTGCTTTTGAATTTTGTAAAATAGAATTTTAAAAGAGGATTGCAAATGAAAATCCCATTACATAAATAATATTATATAAGTGAGACTTAATAGAGTGGATGGAATATGTATATATACTCTAATTAGTCATAATTAAACACAATATAAAAAACCCATCACACAATAAATTTTAATACCACATATATAACAAAGTATAAGGTTTACCCAAAGGATGGAAATTGTGTTAGTAATTCCCTTACCTCGTGTTTGTCTTACATCCACCTCGTTTCATCCTCATGTGTAATAATTAAAATATTGTAATTAATATTAACAAATTATATCCATCTTTATAATAAATTATATGATCATTTCATTAAATTATTTTGCCCTTTAGGTGTCAGTATTTTGTTCTTTTCATAGTCTTGGTGATTTATTTATATGATTTTCATTATTGGTTCATGATGGATTGTTCTTGACGATTGGAAGTGAAACTCCAAAATAGGAAGTAAAAGTTATTTAAATATATCTAGTACCATAATTTATAACATTTATGTTTTTTATGTTTCATATGAGGATTATTCATTAGTTAAAACATTAATGATGTTTTTAGATCAATTTAGTGGTTCATTGATAATAATTACCTCATTTTGTCGTATACATTAAAACCATGTGTAATAAGATATTCTAGAATCACAGCTGAGACATAAAACATATATTATAACATGTTTAATCCATACATATGGTTTCATAACATGTCTTTAAGTAATTAATTAAAATTAAAATCACATTGTCCATGATGTCAGTAATTCGACACATCACAGAAAACGTTTTTATTCCTTGAATAAGTGGAAGAGGAGATGGAGAATGAGGGTGAATTTTTCATGAACATTAAAACATCCAAAATATGCATTAGTTAGGGTGCTTTATTCCTCTTGGGTAAGAGGTTATGTGGAAAGAATAATAAAATAATGGATGTTAATATAAAATAATAATTGATAAATCCCTTACAAAAATTCAGCGGCCTAATGACTATGCTATATGGTTTTAGAAATAATAAAAATGTGAGGGGATAAGGGTAATCCATCTTTAAATGAATCATAATACAAAATATATCATGAATAATAAGTAAATATAAACATGGTATGTAAATAGGAATGGTATACCACATAAAAGAGAAGATGAATGGAAAAAGAATGAAATTGAGAATTTTCTTACCTTGTATAATAACTCCTAGAACATGAAGGTTGGGACCTTGGGGGATTGGGGAAACCTTGTGAGGACTACTAGGGAGTTATTTAAGCCCTATATTTTTTTATTAATTATTTGGAATGAATTTAATGATGAAATGGGTGGTATTTATAGTAAAAGTGATGGATTGTTTTAATAATTTCCAAGGGAATTCTCATTAGTGGTATTTAAAAAACCATGGGCTTTACCATAGTATTTTCAATGGTATTTTCCACATAGGACACCTGAAATATTATTTAAAGGTAGAAAATTTTACCAGATTTATTACATTTTTTTTACATAGTTAATGATTCAATTAACATACCAAAACTCAAAACTGTAATTTTTTTACTATTCACTGAAAAATAAAATGTTTATGAAAAATATCAAGAATTCACCCTAACCATTTATAAACATATATAATTCAATAATGAAGTACATTTTTTAATATAATTTTCTATATAACTTTAATTTAATTTTTAGTTAATATAATATTTAATAAAAAATTATCAATTTTAAAACAATAACTGTGTCCATATTACAATGACAAATTATCCAAAATGTCATTATATTCAATCTTTAATAAAATAAAATATTAATAAAATTTACCATTCATTATGGTCATATTAATAATCATAGTTATGTTAATAAGGTAATGTTAATATTGACCATGAAAAATAATTTTGTTCCACTAGACTCTAAATAACTTACTGAACACAACTTTAGATGACCATTTTTCAATATAAAAAACATAGATGTAGAAAAATTATGTTTAAATGCTAGTTACATCCTTTTCACACTTTTTTTGATCAATAAACCATTCACAATTTCATAAAAAAACCCAAGTAAAATAACCATGTTTTTTCACACAAAACCCATTTCAATACTCTCTTTCAACGCCAAAATCACCCAAATACAAATCCAAAACAATTTTTTCATCCATAAATACATTTATTAAACCACTTTAATCCATTAACAAATTACCTCAAATGATACAAACAAAGATACAAATGGAAAAAAACTTTCAAACAAATATAAAACATTAAAACCAAACTCTTTACCAATAATACAAATAATGGTTCTCTCACAAAACATAATGTAAGAGGGTCAACATAAAAATATGAATGAAGAAAAGCTAAGTCATATTAGGATTCTCACAGATGGACCCACATACAATTTTTTCTAAAACTCTAATTCATGATCCAAAATGTAAAATGTATCACCGCTGCACCATAAAGAAGTGAAATCGATCGCTAATGCACAAGATTTCAGCAAAAGGACACAATGTTAAACCATAGTTATGAACCCTAGAAGCTGGAAATTTTATAACCTCATGAAAAGTAGAGGATACATTATGTAAATGGGAGGAAGATGAGAGGAATCCCACTTACATGAGATATATTGAATAAAATGACCCAAATACACCAGTAAATGAATTTCCAAATAGCAAAAAATTCATGTGAGGTTCAAATAAGCCTGTGGAGGTCATGTAAGAACTGAAATGGGGGAAAATAGTGAAAACATAAGGTATTATGAAAAAACAATTTACCTCTTCAGACCTAGATGATTTGAGAAATCCATAGAAGTTTTTCCCTAATTCGTAATGAATATTTTCTCCAATGAGGGGCAGGAGGGAATGGGGACATGCCTTTAGTAAGTGGGCTTAAGTGACAGTTGTGATTGATGAAAATTTAGTAAAATTGAATGAGATATTAAATAATAATAAAACATAAAGCATGAAATGGGCTTTCTGGATGGATCACTACATTAATAAAAAATCCAAATCCCTCACGATTATAGATTCCAATGAGTTCCAAATGGATATAATTGTGTTAATATACTAGTGGATTCTAATTTGAAAGTATAATGGGGATAAAATGATGAAAATGAAATTGTTATAAAAGAAAAAAATTGGGTTTTAAATCTGGAAATGAGCTCTTGGTTTGGCCTAAATCATATCTATCCAGCAATAAAGTTATGGGACCCCCCATAAAAAAGAATGATTGTCAATTTAATGAAATTTTCCATTAAAATAAATCATGTATAAGATAATATTTGATAATGTTTTCATTTTTTTGAACCATTGGGTTTAATTTATTGATATAATTATGAAACATATTAATTAATTCTCAACTAACATAATGTTATTTTGAATATTTTTTAGTTTTATTTATATTATTTAAAAACAAATATTTTATAGAAGAAATATAAATGAATATAGATGGAAAATATAATATTTATAAGGGATTTGGGATATAAATATATAATTATGGCCACTGTTTGTGATTTGAGCTAATAATTAGATATTATTTCTATTGGGATTACCATTATGTTTTATATTCCCTTCTAGAATATTTTAATATTTTTATATCTAATAAAATGTTAATTGGATAATTTTGGAAGAAATATTATGATTAATAAATGATGAAATTATGAGACACTAATGCATTATTCTATTTCAAACAAACATTATAATGACTTCAGAGCCATATTGAGAATATTGCATCAAACATAAAGTAATACATTATATTTAAATGATTGATAAAGGATATAAAATAAGGTTTCTTATCTAATGAAGATAACATTTTAATACATTAAATTTTATCATTTGATATTAATAATCCCATAATGATGTTATATTCTGGGAAATTATCTCTTTTTTTTGTATTTTGAGCTTAATTTAGAAAATGCACTAATTCGAGATTACCTCAATTTTTTTCACTCAATATATCAGCCATAAAAATGTATACAATAATATAAATTATGAAATTGTATTTATTTATTCCATACATGTCATGAATAATTTCATTCAATATATCCAAAGCACAATCCAATATTTAGTGGCCAAATTTTTACATACTACAGGGGCATCAAAAACGATGTAGGGGTCTGAATAACCATTAATGATTTGCATATATCTATTAAAATATTACCCATGATATCTACAACACTACATTGATATGTAAAAGATATTATGTAAAATTATTCATAAATGTGGACATGCCTTATTATACATATTTTAATGTCATAAATTCTTGGAAAAAATGAATTGTGGAATATGAATATTATTGTTGGATAAATTTATATTCATTATTAAATCATCCATAAATCCTTTATACTATTAGAAATGAAACTGAATAATTTGGGAACCATGTAATAAATTTAGAAGATTAATTTTTATAGAGAGACAAATTACCATAATATATCAATTAATGTGCTTATGACATGAAAAAAATGAGAATTGAATTTTGGTAGTATCAGACCCTCATCAAATAAAATCATTTTTAGTCTTCATTTCAATGGAATTAAATTTTTTTGGTAAACTTTATTTTCCATTATTACATTATTTTTAGTAATTTAAAATATATAATATTTGTTTTCTTTTGCTATATTATTAATCTT
The DNA here is from genome assembly GCA_963277665.1 of Viscum album. Taxonomy (NCBI): domain Eukaryota; kingdom Viridiplantae; phylum Streptophyta; class Magnoliopsida; order Santalales; family Viscaceae; genus Viscum; species Viscum album. The sequence goes on from OY728167.1 coordinate 1,004,701,120, forward strand.
ATTCATACCACGATATATTGTATCTATTATATTATGTTTTCCTCCATTGATTTCCCTTTTCAATATCACTAAAAATAGAAAAACAATATTATTATTCATTTGATGGGGTAATAGTGGTTTGATTGAATTTATGGTTCTTCTCGTTAATCCTTTAAATAAATCTAATTTTTTTGTATTTGATAAAATAAATACGGGGATTTGTCTCTCCACTATTTACATCTTATAAATTCTTCTCCCCCTTTATTATTTACATTCCCTTCATGATTTGTGTCATGAATAAGGTACATCATGGAATAAATAATGATGGTCAATGAAGAGGTATACTATGTAAAGTCTCTAACCCTAGATTCCAAGAGCTGGTTCCTTACATTATTACATTGGTATAATAAACAAGAAGTCAGATACTAAAGAACCAAATAATATAGTATTTTTAGAAAACAATATAAAAACATAGTTTTTACATTGTAACATAAATGGAAATACAAAATTGAAACTATAATGGAACCATCCTTAATTCTTAGATTACTCATAGAAGTCATTCATAATATAAATCTTCACATCCTGGGATAAAATTAATCATATTAAAGAGATGACCTCAAATACTGAGTAAGGGAAAGTAATACTATATAAATACTATAAAAAATGAGGCATGCTGAAAGACTAAAAATATAATCCATTTGAACTTAATCATGAGGATAGTATGAAATGAAAAACATTCTTAATAAATAATTCCCTATAAATAATAAAATGAGAATTAATCATAACCATATATATTGAACTATTAAATAATCAAATGTATTATGAATTACTACTATTAAAATGAGGGAATGAATGATTCATGACATCATGAACATACAATCAAGTCATCAACCAAGACATATGAAAATAAATGGTTAAGGCCTCGACCAAATCCATTTCAATTTAGTCTAATGGCACTTACCAATGACTCAAGGGGTTATAGAAGGGCCCCACCCATCACATACTATGTCCAATTCATTCCTCAAATGAATGGGGTGAGAAATAAACAACATATACATATGAAACGTAAATAACATTTCCCAATCATCAATCATTATTACTAACCATTATGAGTAATATGGTGAATTATATCAAAACATATCATCAACAACCAACAAAATCATAAAACACTGTAAAATATTGTAAAAAGAAATGTGTGAGACAAATGAAAATTAATCAAAAGATTCAATAATGTTTTTTAAATAGATTAAAATATTTTACTAAAATCATCGTTGAATTCTTGAGAGAAAGAACCTTTTTTTTACAAAGTAATGTTATTTTTGAAAACACATTTGTATTTGTCATATTTGTTCATATTCAACCATAAATGAGAAAATATATTTTTTCATGACCAAATTATTTATAGTTGTTTCTTAAAATAGATTTTCGATGGTACTTGAAAATGGGTATTAAATGGAGAAGTTCCATTTATCTAGGATTCTTTATTGAATGGAGTTGAAAAAGAAAAAATATAGAATATGTGTTTACTTGTCAAATAAATATAAAAATATATGGATACATGAATTCAAAATGTAGAAAACTATTTTATAATATGTATATAACACAATGAATAATTAAATTGGTGTAATGTGGAAAAACATAACAAGAATGAAAATAGATGTTCGGGATGAAACCCTTACCATATTTTTGAATGTGTTCTTTGCATGTACTTACGTACATGAATAAAGAAATTAGATTCAATTGTAAATATATAAATAACCCTTTAATAATTTATTTTATTTATAATAATTTTATTATGTCCATTTAATGAATTTATTATGAGTTATGAAATTCAATTTTCTCGTTTGTGGTGACCTTTTCATTGGGTTTCATGGTTAGTTTACTTTTACATGTATAATGAAGATCAAGTAAAATAGAAATAAATCACCATGTTTAAATTTTTTTTAATGAAAATATATAAGATTAATTTTCCTTATATATAATTTTGTATCTAGTTATGAGGATCATATATTATATAGATCTTTTATGATAATCATGTAGATCAATGTGGCGTTTTTTCAATCATCCCAGAATAGTTTTTTCTTATTAATTACTATCACTTCGATGAAATGGTTCTAGGATACTAAATAATAAATGATCTGTATAATATAATTATTTTTACTGTAATTATGGTTTTATAAATAGTATTTAATGCAGTAAATGAAAATGTAGTCGCATCGTCCATTATGGTGGTAAATCGGCACTTCCCGAACCATGTTTTAATTTTTTAATAAAATAGGCGATGATAAAGGGTTTGATGATGGATCTTCCATTAACATAATAAAATTGTTGTTAGTATATGATATTTGAGTAATTAGGATTTTTTTTAATGAATATGTAAGGATATAAAAAGGTCAAAAAAAATTAAAATGAAATTGAAATATAAAGAGAAAGAATTTACTTATTGATTTCATGTCCTTTAGAACATCTATATGGATCTTTGAAATTATATATTATTATGCCCAAAAATTCCCAAACATGAGGGATTGGTTTGGGAGTGAAATTGGTTGAATATAAGCAATATTCATGGCATTGGATGTGTGGAGAGAATAATTGGTGAGGGGTTGAGTTTATAGTGAAAGGAGATGATTTTTTGAATATTTTATTAACTTGTTTATTATTTTGGATCAATTGTATGAATATTTTTATAATTACAACTAAATAAATTTAAAAAATGTAAGATTATTTCATATTAAGGGCATAAGTCATTCATAAATTACATAAGACTCTATAATTCATTTATTTTTTAAATAGGGTAAATTATTGTATTTCACTATTAACAAAAATGTCATGCATTTTAGTAAAATACCAAAAATTACCCTCTACATTTTTTGAAGTGTAGAATTGAAAAATGAACACCATTTTATGAAAATAATTTATTTAATATGATATTATTAATTTTTAAATAAAATAATCAATTACTCCAAAAAATATCGGTATTAAAATTATTACTGATTTTATATCACATTGAAATATTTATTGAGGTCCCATTAAATTATTTTATAATCATAAGAGAGAAAAATATTATCTTATGAATTAATTTCATGAAAATAAAAAAAAAATTTAAATCATTATATTAATTATAAAATTGATAATAAAAATTTATTTTTTACAAAAAATACTAAAACTTGATTTATCATTTTTAAAATATTTAATTACCAATAGTTTGATATAATTATATCATATTATTATTTATAAGATGCCAATTTTTTCTTTCATAGTTGATGTTAATATTATATTTGATCATATGACCTTTCCTAATAGAAATATTTAATAGTACATTATCGTTTTATACTCTGTGTTTTGTGAATCATAAAATATCAACGATGTTAAATTTTAAAATAGAAATATCACGATTTATTGGTGTTGGAGTCCTCATGTATTAGTCAATTTTTAATGATCACAAATACTATTACTGTTAATTAATCTCAATATTAATTACGCATCATGTTTTAATGCTGAAAAATCTTATTGATGTTAATTACTCTCTTTATTATTTACAAGTCTTATGCATGATCACAAATCTTACTTATATTATCAAGCCTTTATATTTATGATTCAAGTTCTCTTACTCTCTACTGGTTAAACTTAATTCATATTCTGCATGTTACTGTCTATGTCTAAATACAAATATTTGTTTAAGTATCAAGACATTGTGATGTTTGACACAGTAAAACAGATTGTGTACAAGACACCAACACTGTGAAGTGTAAGACAAACATAGTAAGCCAAACACCGTGAAGGAAAAACCATGACCCAAACAACGTGAAGGAAAAACTGTGACCCAGACACCGTGAAGGAAAAACTGTGACCCAGACACCGTGAGCTACACACCGTGACTCAAACACCATGAGCTACACACCGTGACATGGAGACACCGTGAAGAACATACCATGAACCACATACCATGAAGACCATACCGTGAAGAAGACATCATTTACATAATCAATCTGACACCATTTCTTAACATTTTGTCAATATTATTTAAATAATGCTAACGGTCATATTTGATGTTTTTAATGCAATTAATGTTATTTAATGATAGTTTTTGGCATGGCAGGAAACCATATCTCGTACTTATGAAAAGGGAATCATTCGTACTGCCAGAACTAGTGGAATATTAGGAAGATTAAGTTGCATTACACATGTGTAAGTGTGATGATACAACAAGAAGAACTTACATATGCCCGAGAACACTGCGCTGAATAAGAAGAACAATCTTGATCAAGAAAGAGATTTCAAGACTTTCGAAGAAATATCATGAGTGCAAACCAATACCACTGAAGAACACACGAAGAATCAAGAAATCATTTTCACTATTGTAGAACACAAGCTAGACTACGACACTATGTTTTTCAACAGAAAAACCATCGAAGGACTCAAAAGCATTTCTACTGAATCCAACAAGTCTAGAGATGCATTGCTAATCACTAAAGCTTTCTAAAATATTATATGTTCTCTCTAAGTGATTTGTTTATTTACATTCGAGCAGTGTGGTGTACTCTGTATATCTTACACACACACTGTCTCTTGCACTGAACTGGAGGATATAAAAATATTCAGTTCAAAACTCTTTACTCTTTTTTAGCCACGTCAACTGTAGAAGAGGTCCTTGTGCGACTTGGTTTTTGTTTTGTTTCCCACGAAGAATCGTGGTAGAGGTCCATGTGTGGCCTAGACAGTTTTGTAAACTATTATTAACCGTGTTCCATGGTGTGGATCAACTTTATATAAATTTGAGAGGACTAAGTCTTTGCTTGAGACTGAACCTCTTGTTATATCTGATGTGCATCTTTAGTTGATGTTTAAAGTATACTACATATTTATTTTATACTCCACTGCTATTACTTTGAAATACACAAATATTTAAAAGCTACTTTGATAGTTAAATTAGCAAGTGTTTACACTTATTGTAGATCAGTAGGTTAGTTTCAAAAGTTAGTTTAATCTTGTGGTTAAATTAACTGAGACCTAAAAAATCTTTGAGAAGCTAAGTGAACATTTACAATATGTATAAATTCACTACAGTTTAACTTGGTTTATAAATTGGGAGATTTTAAATGGACAATATTTTAACAGAAATTTTAATTGGAACTCAATTCACCCCCCCCCCACCCTCTTGAGTATCCACTCTGACCAACATTTTGTATCAGAGGATTTGTTTTTTTTATTAAAAGATTTTTGAAATACACTGTTTTTTCAACTATGATTTTAGTTGCATCTTTAAAGATCTTTAATTTTTGTTAGTTCTAAATTTTTATCTATTTAAATTTATTTTCTAAAACATAGTTATGGATAATAGACTAGAGGGTGATACTACTAATAGGCCACCTCTATTTAATGGCACCAAGTTTTCCCAATGGAAATTGTAAATGAAAATTCATTTAGAACAACATGGGATGAACCTACAAATACTGCTTATAATAATAATTGAAAATACATGAATTCCATGTACTGTGCTATATGAGATGGGGAATTTAAATGAATTTTTTCCATTATAAATGCTTTTGATATTTTGGATTCTTTGGGTGTTTCTCATGAATAAACAACTAATGTTAAAGAAATGAGATTAAATACTTATACTATTGGATATGATAATTTTAAAATGACGATTGATAAACCCATTTCTGATATGTATCTCCGGTTTAAGGAGATAGTCAAATCAATGAATTCACTCGAAAAGTTTGTTATTGTAAAGGAACAAATTATGAGGATATTGAGGTGTCTACCAGAACGATGGAGAGGCACATCAATTTCAATCAGAGAGTCATGTGACATTGCATCTCTACCTGTCAAATAACTCATTGGTAAGATTATGATGTATGAGGAAGAATTCAGGTGAATAAAGAGGAAGAGGATGAAGCAAAAAAGTAAATTAGTGGCTTTCAAGACTACTTCTTCAAAGAACAAGGACAAAGAAAAAGCTCAAATACAAAATGACAGTTCATCACGTGAAAGGCCAGACTCTGACAGTGATGCTGAAATGGGTCAGATAGCCAGAAGGTTTATGAAATTTTATAGGAAGAAGAAATTTTTCAGAAAATCAAATTACAAGGGTAAGTGTGACAGTAAGGTACATTGGAAGAAGGATTTAAAAAAGTCATATAAAAATGATGAAGTTGTTTTCTACGATTGCAAAAGAAAATGAAACATTAAAGGAGACTACCGAAAGCCAAAATTCATGAAGAAATTTGATTACAAGGACATTATGTACAAGATATCTATAAAGGATACCTGGAGTGCTTCTAAAGACAACACAAGTGAATATGAATTTTCTAATTCTAAAAGAAATCGTCCCAACATGTGTTTCATGACAAACACATCTGAGGTGACCTTAGATACTCATGGTTTAAATTCTTATTATTCTAGAGATGATGCGGAATCTGATTCGGATTCTGAGAATATGACTAGTGAGGAATTATTTGAATATTATAATATGATGGAAAAGACATGTAATGAACTTATGGATAAATACAAATCATTAAAGAAACAATATGCTCTCACTACAAATGTTAAAACTGAACTAACTATTGAAAAAGAGAAAAATGCTCAACTGTTAAAAGAGAGCACTGAACTGAAAATGTCTAATGAGAAACGTAGAAAGGACATAGGTATGTTAACAAATGGAAAGGATACACTAATTCAAATTCTAGGAAATCAAGTGGAACCAAAATACACTACTGGAATAGGATACAAACCTTGATAGATACAGCTTACTAAGAAAATATTTATTCCTAAATCTGGACAGAATACTGCTAGTTCATATTCTGTAAATCCCTATGCTTTAACCAGTTATTCATATAGTTATAGAAAAAATAATGTTTATTTTTCAAAATATATTAATTCTATAAATTATATGAGACTCATAAGACAAATATGGGTACCTAAAACTTTGATTGCTAACCTATCTGGACCAAAGAATATCTAGGTACCAAAATCTTTTTCTATCTAAATCTATTTTGTAGGAATCCTTCATGAAGAGTTCCCACAAGAAGATATGATATTTGGACAGTGGATGATCAAGACACATGTTTGGGGATTACTCATGCTTAAATAGTTTAATAAAGGTTAATGGAATCTATGTCACCATTGGTGATAATTCTAAAGGAAAGATAATCGGTCTAGGCCAAATTGGTAACACTAATTCAGTTTAAATTTCCAATGTTTTATTTTTGGATGGACTAAGATATAATCTATTAAGTATTTCTCAATTGTGTGATGATGGTTTTAATGTCAAATTTAAAAATGATTATTGTAATGTTTTTAATTCTAATAATGTTTTAGTATTTTCTGATTTATGAAATGAAAATGTGTATGTTGTGTATTTAAATTCCTTAGCTAAGAAAAATGTTACCTATTTAAATGCTTTTCATAAACAGTCATGTTTTTGGCATAAGAAGATTAGGACACTACAAAATCTATTCTCTTAGAAAACTGACTAGGAATAACATTGTTAGAGACCTACCCAAACTCGAGTTTCCAAATGACAATGTATGTAATCCCAATCAAAAGGGAAAGCAACATAACGTTTCTTTTAAATCAAAGAAATAAGTTTCAACTTCTCAACCTCTCGAGTTGGATCACATGGACTTGTTTGGACCTTCAAGAGTTTATAGTTTAAATGGGAAACACAATCTCTATGTCTTAGTAGATGACTTTTCTAGATATACTTGGGTATACTTCTTAGCTCAAAAAACTGAAGCTTGTTCTTACTTTGTTAAATACTACATGTCTGTAGAAAATCGTAGTGGACTTAAGATTAAAACTCTATGAAGTGATCATGGTCGTGAGTTTTAAAATCAAGACTTTGAATCCTTTTTCTCATAGAATTACTATAATCACAACTTTTCTTCTCCTTGAACACCTCAGAAGAATGGTGTATTAGAAAGAAGAAATAGAACCCTTCAAGAAATTTCTAGAACTATTCTTAATGAGTATGACCTACCTACTTATTTTTGGGTTGAAGCTGTAAATACAACTTGTTATATCATCAATAGAGTCTTGATTAGACCTGTTCTTAAGAAGACTCCTTATGAACTGTGGAATAATAGAAAACCTAAAGTTACTTACTTTAGATTATTTAGTTTCAAAGTCTTTATTCTTAATACAAAGGATAACTTGGATAAGTTTGATTCTAAGAGTGATGAAGGAATATTTTTTGGATATTCTTTAACTAGAAAAGCCTATATAGATTTCAATAAGAGAACCAAGTGTGTGGAAGAATCTGTTCACATAAAATTTGATGAAACTGATTCACATGAGTCTAAAACCTCTCTTGAAAATCTTGAAGAATATTTGAGTATTCTAGACCACAATGACAATTCTAAAGAACCTACTATTAAGACACCCATTCTGGACTTATTCCAGAATCTAATCCTAATGAACCCGAACCTAGAGAAGAACCTGAAATTTCTAGTCCTACCTTTACTGGATCAAATAGAATTCTAAAAATTCATCATTTATATGCTATTGTAGGAAATCCGGATAGAGGGACACATACTAGAGGTTCTCTTAAAAATCAGGTTGAACATCAAGCATTCATGTCACAGCTTGAACCTAAAAAAATTGATGATGCTATTAATGATGAATTTTGGGTGATTACCATGCAAGAATAACTCAATCAGTTTGAAAGAAATAATGTTTTGAATCTTGTTGAAATACCTAAGGACACTTTCACAATAGGCATTAAATGGGTATTTAGAAATAAAGTAGATGAATCGTGAAACATAGTTTGAAACAAAGCTATCATAGTTGCATAAGCCTATAGTCAAGAGGAAGGAATTAACTATGTGGAGACATTTGCTCCTATAGCTAGATTAGAAGCTATTAAGATCATACTTTCTTATGCTGCACATCTAAATTTCAAAATATATAAAATGGATGTCCAGAGTGCATTTATAAATGGATATATTGCTGATGATTTTTTGTTGAACAACCACCTAGATTTACAAACCTTCATTTTCTAAATCATATTTTCAAATTATCAAAAGCTTTATATTGTTTAAATAAAGCTCCAAGAGCATGGTATGATTGATTAAGTACTTTTCTAATTTCTCAAGATTTTAAAAAAGGTATAGATGACCCTACTATTTTTATAAAACGAATATCTAAAGATGTCTTTATTGTACAAAATAATGTAGATGATATTATTTTTGGATCTTCAAGAAATTCCCTATGTACTGATTTTTCTAAAATGATGAAAAATGAATTTGAAATGAGTTTAATGGGTGAACTCGGATTTTTCCTTGGATTTCAAATATTTCAAAATGATTATGGAATTATTTTAAATAAAAGTAAATATACTAGAGATCTTTTAAAACGTTTTGGATTGGATATCACAAAATGTAGTCACACTCCCATTAGTACCACCTGTAAGTTGGATCTTGATGAAGATGGTAAATTTGTTGATCAAACCACTTATAGAGGAATGATTGGAAGTCTGCTCTACCTGACTTCTAGTCACCCTGATATCATGTTTATTGTGTGTATGTGTGCTAGTTTTCATGAAAATCTTAAAGAGTCACATTTAAATGATGTAAATGGGATTTTCAAATACCTCAAGCATACTCCAAATTTAGGACTGTTCTATCCCAAAGGAAATTCATTGGATATAGTTAGTTATTCTGATACTGATTTTGCTGGATGTAAATTACATAGAATAAGCACCTCTGGAACATGTCACCTTTTAAGAAAGTCACTAGTATCATGGTGTAGTACGAAACAAAATTTTGTTGCATTATCTACTACAGAAGCTGAATACATAGCTGCTGGCAGTTTTTGTGCGCAAATTATGTGGATGAAACATACATTACTAGACTATGGATACCAATTCATACATGTCGCAAGAAATTGTGACAACACAAGTGTTATTAATATTTATAATAATCCTATTTCTCATTCTAGGACAAAACATATTGATGTAAGACATCACTTTTTTAGGGATCATTATCAAAAAGCTGATATCACTTTGGAATTCATTGGTACTGAATATCAACATGCTGATATATTCACTAAACCATTAAATTCTGAAAGATTAGATTACATCATACATGTTCTTGGTATGATTAATAATAAATTGATATCTTACTGATCTTATTATTTAATACTTTACTGTATTTTTTTACGATTTCATGATCAGTGTTTTACAGTTACGGTTTCATGCATACGATCTCACCGTTAAGACATTGTGGTCACGGTCTGGCAACTCACTGTCTCACCATGACTGCACGGATTGGTAACTGTCTCACCGTGATGACTACCAACTGTCTCACCGTGATGACTGGTTTTCATCACACCGTAATGCCTACTCATGGTCTCAGTGTTAATATTACTTATATTCTTATTTTAACCCGTCTCGCGGTCATTTCTATTTCACCGATATTTGATTTCCCGTGTTTTTGTTTTTTATGATGTTTGACATTCCAAAATTTTAAATCATTAGGGTTTCATTCGATTCCTTACCCGAACTCTCTCTTGAATCTTCTCACTCTTAAAAAACTTCTCCTCTCTCGCCCGAACCTTTAGTGGATGCCAATGATGAAGCGTCTGTCTTCACCCTCGTCTGAGAAGTGCCAATCTAAGAAATAGAATAGAATACCGAGGATAGATCTCGAAGGACCTCTAAACCTATGCTTGCTAAGTCGTATTTTTGTACCTGAAAAAGAGATTTTCCCTGAGTGGATTCTGTCTAGAAAGTCGTTAGTTTTGAAGGTTATAAGAGAACAAGGATGGCTTGAATGGTTCTCTGGACAAAATAGACTGATTTACCCGAGGCTGGTATCACAATTCTATCCACATGTGAAGTTTTCCTTTGATTTTGGTGAAAAAATTATGGTGACCTACTGGATCAATGGTCAAAAGTGTTCTTTTACTTCGAGGATGTGGGCTACATGCCTACGGATTCCTCATGAAGGAGTGAGTGATGAGTACCAGAGAGACCCTCCTCCATCATATGATATCTTCAATATGGAAGATGCCTTGGAAACCATAACTGGTAATGGAACTATGTGAAGGGCTATAACTGTAGAATTAGATCGAGAAAGTAGACTTCTATTAAATTTTTTTTAGAATTTGACTAGTCCAAGAAAAAGTGAATTTTGCTGTAATGAAGTATCAGGATGTTTTTATGATTCACGTATTGAATAATAGCCATATGATAAAAATATGCAAGTATGTTATTAATCATATCTGTGAGCTGATTAAATCCACTTCCAAATCCTCCTCCTTGTTTTACTCAAGAAAGATTTCATCCATGCTACTTGCCAAAGGGATGGTTGGACTAAATAAAGAAAAGCTAGAGGAATTTGATTTCTGCTTATCCAAGAATATCATTAGAAGGATGAAGATTAGCTGGAACTATTGGAAGAAGAAGTGGGTTGAGGATAATGATCATTTTTAAAAAAAGTTTTATCCTATTGATTACCCAAGAAGGCCTAAGAATATAGCCGATCATGGTTTGGAACTAGATGAAGTGGCTGAGTATTCAGAAGAAGAAGAAGAAGAAGAAGTAACAGCTGAAGTTTCACCTAGAGAAGAAGTTGGAATACCTCCAATGGAAACATCTCTTGTTGAAAACGAAAGGACTGTTGTCCCTGATGTTGTCCCTGCTAAAACACCTCAAAAAGAGGAAGTTGTTGTTGGTTTGAGAGAAGTGGAAGCTCCTACTTCTAGTGAGGATGTCAATCCAGAAACTCATCCTACGGATGAAAGAAAACTGGTTTTTGCTGATTTATAGAAGCAAGCAGTGGTGGAGACATGTCCTAATGGAGAGGATCTCCCTATTGAGAAAAAAAGTCATTCTGGAAGCACAACCAGTGGAACAATCAGTTCCTGAGATAATTCCCTCTACTGAAGAGAGAATGTAAATTTCCTTTCATCTAGAAAGGAAAGAGTTTTCTGAAGAGATTAGAGATGATCCTGTGGATCTTGACCATGTTTCTGAGCCTATAGTCTCTGAAACAGAAGCACAACTTGAGGGGGAGGAACATCAAAACCATGAGATTATAAAAGCTGGATCTACTGATCCTTCTCAACCTACTATCACATATTATGTGTACACCCGTTATGTGTTCCCAATGTTTTATGATGTGAATGAGTCAGAATAAGTGACTACAACATGAATGGATCTCTATTATGTGTTTCAACTAAAGTCTCTAGCTCATCCAGAACCAGTACAAGAACCACAACCTTAATCTAAATCAGAATCTGAGTCTGAAGATGAATCTGAACCATAACTAAAACCATCTCCTTTACCTTTACCTAAGCAACACTCCATTGTAACTAAGGATTATATGAATATTTTTGTAGAGACTCTGTTAGCTAGAGATGAGAAAATTTTATCCACTCAACCTCATCCAGTGACTCAACTATGTCAAGAAGATGCATCAATTCTCTTGGAAAATATTATATTGCATATTCAACCAAGGATGATCTGAGAAATTCAAGAAGTAAAAGTAGAAAATAAGCTGCTGAGTGCTGTTGTTGCAAACCTGAAATGTATGGTAGAAAACCTGCAGAATGAGTTTTCATTGAGATCAGAGCCCGCTATTATTTCTGCCCCTACACCTATTGCTTCTTCTCCTGAGCCAACTGATTCCACCCTTTATAAGGAAATTGTGTCTCAACTTCATCCATATCTACTGCTTTATTATGAAAATATTGAAAAAATACACAAAAAAATGCTGGAACGCATGAGGTAGCTTGTGTAAAATTTTAATAAGCTCACAGATTAGAACATTGGGTGCCTGCAAAATGTTTTGAAACAGCTCAAAGTTTTATCCATAGCTATAAAAGCTTCTCCAAGTTCAGGTCAACCCCTTATTCCTCCTTTGGATGATTCTCTGCTGAGATCCATAATCAAAGAAGATCTTCATAATTCCTTCAGTGGCTTGGATCTGTCTTTTTTTTTGAGGTGGTTAGGAACAGTGATCGAGCAATGGACTTGGTTAGAATTCATTCTAAGATAGCCAATGATGCTCAACAAGAGATCACTATGAAAATAGATTTTTATCTCACATGGATTTTCTCTAAAATTGATATGAAAGATCACTTTAGATATCTTGTGAAAAACCTGAAAATCCCTCCAGTAACTCAAGATTTTAATGCTCAAGTTTAGAAGCTTACCGAGTTCATGAGACTGTTGGAAAAATTCATGGAGAATAAGGAAGATTTGGAAAAGGCTATGCAAGATGGTGGAGAAATAATTACTGATTTCATCAATATTTGGATGCCATATATTCATGTGCCGAGTACTGCTATAGTTTCTCCAGCTGTTTCACCCCTTAGACCTGGTCTACCTGCCTTATCCTCAACCGCCATGTCAGTCAGCCAAGCTCTTTCTCAGATCTGGCCAGTCATTCTTGACGAACCACAACCTCGATCTTCTACTCCTCCTACATTGGCTCCATATGTTTTTGAATGTCTACCCATACCCTCGCTATCTACCACATCTATGCCTTATTTTAATTCAGCACCATCTCCTACTGCTGATAATGGCAAGGAAATGATGGATCCCTAAAGACTCCAAGTACTCATTTCTTCATGATGGGATGTCATTTGTTCTTTACTTTTTTCATTTCTCTTGTATGTTATATTCTGAACCCTTTTTTAATGAAAAATGCAGTGTTTCATTTCATCTTCTCTACTTTTTGATAATCCCACAAGGGGGAGAAAAACTACAAGTATCACTACTATAATGAGATATGTTATTATCGAATCTATTATTCTCTAATTTTTGTTATTATAATATGCTAGTTTTTTTAATGTTACATTTCATTTATATTTTGACTATACATGATTTGTGATCAAGAAAAAGGGGGAGACTATTGGACACCTCATGTATTGATCAATTTTAATGATCACAAATCCTATTACTGTTAATTAATCTCAATCTTAATTAAACATCATGTTTTAATGCTAAAAAATCTTATTGATGTTAATTACTCTCTTTATTATTTACAAGTCTTATGCATGATCACAAATATAACTTATATTATCAAGCCTTTCTATTTATGATTCATGTTCTCTTACTCTCTTCTGGTTAAACATAATTCATATTCTACATATTACTGTCTAAGTCTAAATACAGATATTTTTTTAAGTATCAAGACACCACGAAGTTTGACACAGTAAGTCGGACTCTGTGAAAGACACAGACACCGTGAAGTGCAAGACATACACAGTAATCCAGACACTGTGAAGGACAAAGCATGAACCAGACACCATGAAGGACAAACCGTGAAGGACAAACCATGACCCAAACACCGTGAAGGACAAACTGTGACCCAAACACTGTGAGCTACACACCGTGACCCAGACATCGTGAGCTACACACCATGACATGGAGACACCACGCAGAACATACCATTAACCACAAACAATGAAGACCATACTGTGGAGAAGACACTGTTTATATAATCACTCTGACACCGTTTCTTATATTTTTATCAATATTATATAAATAATTCTCACGGTCATATTTGATGTTTTTATTGAAATTAATGTTATTTAATGATAGTTGTTGGAATGTCAGTAAACCGTATCTCATACCTTTGACAAGGGAATCATTCATACTGCCAGAACCCGTGGAATATAAGGATGATTAAAATGCAGTACACATGTACAAGTGTGATGATACAACACAAAGAACTTACATATGCCTGAGAGCAATGTGCTGAATAAGAAGAACAATCCTGATCAAGAAGTAGATTTCAAGAAATTCAAAGAACTCTCATGAGTGCAATCCAACACCACTGAAGAACACACGACGAATCAAGAGATCATTTTAACTCCTGAAGAACACAAGATAGACTACGACACTCTTTTTTTAAACAGAAAAACCAGAGAAGGACTCAGAAGCATTTCTGATGAATCCAAAAAGTCCATAGCTGCATTTCTAATCACTAGATCTTTTTAAACTCTTATCTGTTATCTCTTAGTGATTTGTTTATTTACTTTCAGGCAGTGTGGTGTACTCTGTATATATTACACAAACATAGTCTCATGCACTGAACAGGAGGATTTCAAAATCCTCACTTCAAAACTCGTACCTATTGTTTACCCACGTCAACTGTGGAAGAGGTCCTTGTGCGACCTGGTCTTTGTTTTGTATCCCACGAAGAACTGTGGTAGAAGTCCCTGCGTGGCCTGGACAGTTCTGTAAACTTTTTTTAACCCTGATCCAGGGTGTGGATCAAATTTATATAAATTTGAGAGGACCAAGTCTTGGCTTGATATTGAACCTCTTTTTATTTCTTCTGTTAATATTTTGTTTAAGTTTAATGTATACTACATATATCTTTTATATTCCTCTATTATTACTTTGAAAAACAAAAATATTTTAAAGCTACTTTGATAGTTAAATTAGAAAGTGTTTACACTTATTGTAGATCAGTATGTTAGTTTCAAAAGACCGTTTAATCTTGTGGTTAAATTAACTGAGACCTAATCAATCATTGAGAAGCTAAGTGAACATTTACAATCTAAATAAATTCACTACAGTTTAACATGTTTTATAAAATGGGGGATTTTAAATAGAGAATATTTTAATAGAAATTTTAATTAGAACTCAATTCACCCCCCTCTTGAGTATCCACTCTGACCATCAATTGGGTTGTCACATTCTCCCCTCCTAAAAGCATTCATTGTAGAAATTTTGAGAATCTCACCTCATAAAATGATTAGTGCATTTTATCTCTATAAATTCTTCAGTTTCCAAAGTCATCTCTTCAATTTTATGAATTTTCCAAAGTACATTTACTGGAAGAGTTGTCTGATTCCTCAACACCTTTTATCTATTGTATAAAATCATTATAGTATATTCAATTTAAGATAAATTAGGATCCATATAAATTCGTTTAGATGTAAAGATATGTGTGGTGCTTGACATGTATATCCTTACTAAATAGACGTGGAACACATTATGTGCTTTGGAAAGGCTTGGTGTCCTCGAAAAAATAAAATCCATTACTACAATTATTTCATGGATTTCAAAAGGTAAAATGTGCATGGGGACTAGTATTTCTTTCTTTCCAAATCATATAACACCCTTCTCCATAGATATATTCAAAAAACCTGATCTCTTAATTGAAACTCAAAATCCTTTCTTTGGTTGTCTAAATAGATTATTTGTCTGCTTTGAATAACTTTGGTATGGGTTTGAATATTGTTCACCATTATTGTAGTTTCTTTTACATTTTTTGGGACTACATTCTTCCTTTTAGAAACGTTATCCCAATTTTTTGGGAATGAAACCTTTTTTCGTAGAATTCCTCATATGTTTCCATTTGAATATATGAATAAGAAATATTATTTTAAGAAAACTAAACCAAAATTAAATATTGATACCACATACCTTAAATGTTAATTGTGAATGATCTAAACATGAATTCTAATGTTTGTATTTTCCTTTCTGATTATCCTTCAGTTTGAGGTTGATAAGATTTACCCAAATGATGATCAGTATCAAAATATTTCTAAAGACATTTCCAAAATTTAATGTAAATATATAATAATGAAAAAAACATTATAAATAGGTTCTTTGTGAAGTTTTACAACATCATTAATGTTGATTCATGCATGGTGATCGTTTTTATTAACCATATATTATATTGAAAAAATAAACAAATTTAGTAATTTGATCCATAATTACCCATATTGCATCATTTTTTCTTGGAGTTATGGATATTCTAGTGAAAAAATCTATATTAATTTCAACACATTTACATGTGGGAATATGAAGAGGTTGCATGTACACTCTAGGATTTTTTTCTTCCGTCATTCGCCGTTTATAAGGCTAAACATCTTGTTACATAATCATAAATTCCCGCTATATATTATCCGACCAAAATTGTTCCTTAAAATCACATTAAATATTAGAGATAGAACATTATATAGAGATATATTATCTTTGAGCATCATCCAATAATCATCTTTTCATCTCGATTATTGAGGGAACCCAAAGTCTCTTCATTACTTTAAGAATTAGATCCTCAAACATGATGTCTGTGAACTTCCCATCATTCACAAAATTAATTTTCCATGGAAAATTCACATCGTCCGTCTGATAAATTTTAATGCTTTCTAAATATGGCTGGAAAACGAATTGAAAATGTCGTGATGTTTCACCTTTCTTGATAATTCCCATCTTCATATTCACTAGTTCCATTACCACAACACCACTTTCAATCCTCATTTTCTATATGATCTTTCATGCTCAATTCATTTTCTAGTTTATTTTACTTCCTTATGTAGTAGTGCTTTAAAAAATCATATTCCATGAGTAGTTCAATACATAATATTTTCCACAGGTTGAGTTATTTATGTGAGAAAATATATTTTAAACTATTATGATCCGTATATATCTCACATATTTCACCGTATTTATAGTGTCTCTATATTTCTAGAGAAAATATTACGGCTGCTAACTCACAGTCATGAGTTTTGTAGTCCTATTAATGATTTTAAAATTTCATTGATTCATTGGATATTACTCTATCATTATTAGTAAAGAGAAAACCAATTCATTTAGTTGATTCATCATTATCAATCACAAGTAAAACATTTCATAATGGTATAGTCAAGATTAGATCATTCACTAATCTCATCTTCAATTTTTTCAAAACCTTCTTCATATATTATTTCAAGATAGATTTATCCCCTTTAAAAAGTATGATTGGTTAACATGTTACCTAATGAAGAAAAATCATAAATGAAACCCTTATAGTAACATGAAAATACAATGATAATACATAGTTATGTTATGTTTGTTAGTGTATGAAATTCTTGGACTACTCTTTTCTTCACAGTATAAACTGAGATTTTATCATTAGAGACAATATGGTAAAGAAAAAAATGGGTAGAATCCAAAATTCAAACATTCTAAACATCCCATATAGATTATTTCTTATAAGAGTCTCTATAACAACCCCGAATTGTTTTTTCATAATTCATATATATTTTATAATATATCAACATGTCCTCAATAAATAACCCAAAAGAATTTCATGATATTACTTGAACACTCTTTTCATTAGTTTCATAAAAATTGAGGGTTCATTATTCATTCTGAATGGAATTACATCGAACTCATAATGTCCATAACTTGTTTAAAATAATTTCATGTGAATATATTTGTTCCCCACATTATCATTTATGATATCCATATCAATGTTCATTATTTTAACAATATTGATCATTATGAAGTCGATCAAGTAAATCATCAATAGAAAGTAGAGGATACTTTTTCTTACTATAATAACATTATTTTGTATATAATAAATGAAAAACCTCATAGATAAGTATTTCGATAAGTCAAATAGAAAATGTTATCTCCATGTAAAAACACTCTGGTGAATAAATACCTTATCGATCAATTCCTTTATTTCGTTCATCATCTTTACTAATTCCACAGTGTTTATCCTATAATGAGTCGTTGATATAGGTCCTGGACTAAGAATTAAATTGAGAAAGATATAGATTTACAAACCTATAGGAGTTCTAGGTAAATCATCTAGAAATACATCAATGAATTCTTTCACAATTGGTTAATTTTAAATTCGAAGAACCAAATATGATTTTTTTGATTCCTATCCAAAAATTAAATTTAGATGAGATACTGGAGATGGAACTAGATGAGAACCAGATGATGAAGTTTCTACCATAAATATATGGTATTCTACCTCTTCATAATATATTGTATCTCCATTATTTATACAATATATTTTTTCATAATATTTTGAAATCTATCCTCTACCAATGATTATATGAAAATATACCAGAAGTCTTATGATAATGTTTGAATCTAAATAATGTTTATGTGCTATATGGGGGATTGAACAACACATCTTCGTTTTCATGATACATCCCTTAGGATTCATGACTAAAAACACATTTATTAAATCAAAAATGGAAATGTCTAAATTTCTAGGAAAACTGGAAGATTTAAAATACTGTGATGATCTAGAATAAAATATAGAAAATTCTATATTTGAGGAAATTGTTAAAGTACCTCCCATCATATCATATAAAACATCAACCTCAGTATTTGTGACTGTATAATATTTTCCTTGATCCATTGTTATTTTCATTGAAAAGTTTCATTTATTCTTAGGAAAATAGTTTTCTTAATTTCCCATCAATTTGAATTTTTTGAACATAATGTTAGTATCTCCATTCTCTTACATTAAATCATGGGATTGGTGGTATTTTTCTTCACACTTTTAAAGAACATACATTCATATCAGGCAAGTACAAATGTGATTGTTTTCACAAGTATCATGGATTTTAAAATTCACCTTTTTATTCTTCCCTTTATCCATTATTTTATCGGCCTACCTCTTATTCTATTATTTAACATTAAAATAATAAGACATAGAAAATTATTTTTCTCTCTTGATAGCTTAATAGACTCAATATTCATTTGATAAAAATTTTTTGTAGAAATGTTCCCTCCAAAGGAATGGTTTTTAAAAATAAAATGATCGATCAATCATTATACTTGGATTATATATATAGTCTATGGAATGAATTATTGACCACGTAAAATTATATTCATACTTCATATTGTTTTTATACAATTTTTTATAAAGAATGAAGAATTGCCTCTCTGTATCTGCTCACTATTATAGAAGGGAATATTTTTGTATGAAAATATCCATAATACCATTCCATTCCATATGTGGAATTTATTATTATTCTTTTTTTATTCTGAATCAATGACATACATTAATCACTGGCACCTAAAATTTGATAAACTACCTTGATAACCTTCTCCCTTTAATTATTTACCAAATCAAGAAATATATTCTCTAATTAACTTATCCACTACATCAATAAAAATGGTTCTTAGTTCTAATTAATGATGGGGAGTTTTGTCACATATAATGGTCTAACATTTCTCCTCCACACTGTGGATCAAGATTCCTCATATGGGTAAGGTAATTTTTTATAAGAAGTGTCAATTGTCTCAGAATAGTTATAGTTTCTTAGCACTAGAAGTAAATTTTGTAGCAACAACGTTATCTTGCATATTAGGTAAATCCATAAATGGGATATAAAGGTTGATACAATTTTGATTCTCTCCATTATGTGACATTTATAAATAATAGAATAAATTAAATTTTGTTATGAACCATAATACCTAATTTTAAAACAATAAAATACATAACATAAATTTGAAGTTTGTGCATACATGATATCATAGTCATAAAAATGGATTCCTTTGAGATGAGTTTACATTGAAAAGAATCATAATATCATTTAATGAAAATGTAAAATATAATAAGCATATCCACCAAGAGTGTCAAAGCAGGTGTATAGTACTGATTCTTGTCATGTACCGGGTTATGCCGAGTTCGGCACAGAACACATTTTCAGGGTTTTTAACCTTATGTACATCTGTGTCAGAACCATTTACACTTGTATTATACAAATAAGATTATTTTTATGGAAAACCCACATTATATCTACCATTTCAAAATTATATGGCATTCTTCTATTCGTATCCTAAATTTCTATCTTAGGATTTTTTCACTAAACTATGTTTTCTAAGTCAAATGTCCATGTTTTCTATTAAGCTTCCATTGATACCATCATTAAATAACCTGACCCCAATTATTCATATTTGATGCCTTACTTTTTTTGTTGGTTCCACTAGGTTAGATACCCTGAGGGGGGGGGGTGAAATTGGGAATGACAGATTAAAACAACTGCCTCAATTGATCTTGTCTCACTATTGAGAAAGATTCTCTTCACTGACTTTCTTATAGAAAAGTATAAACAGAAAATAAAGCATGCACATGAAACATCGATTTTTACTTGGTTCACCCTCACTGGTCTATGTCTAAAGAGCATGAACCGACGATGTGTCGATGTACCAAATCCACTAAATGTGCACTACTATTTTTAAAGATCGGGATAAATAACTTTTATTCCCAGGATCAACGCATTTACAATGTTTTGGGTCATCTCACTACTTTCCCAAGGGACACTCCCTGTTTCTCTCTCTCTGGATTCCAGCCGGTGGAGAGGATTACCTTCCTTCTCTTCCTTATCTCACTGCTTTCGAAAGGATCCACTCACATTTTATAGGCATGTAGGTCTCTTCATTATCACTAATGAATACATCTTCTGTTGTTTGTAGATGCGATGTTGAAGTCCAACTTTAACAAGTAGATGAATCTCACATTTCACAGAATGTATCGGGAAATCTTCCAGCTTTCATGCATCCCTGAATCACAGTCGTGATTCAACCATACCCGGTTCCCTTATATAATCAGGAGTACAAGTCATGGTGCACAAGTTAAAACTGGTGCACAATTTCACCTAAACCACTTTCGCTACACTAGCTTCTGCAACTCCAAACTTGCACGACTCATACCCTTTTACGTCCAAACCAATTTTGGTGTGCAACCATCAACTGTCGTGCTTCATCAAAACCTGGCATGCAAGTTTCTCCAAGAAACTTGCATGTCACCCCCTTCTTTAACTCAAATCTTGGGTGACTCCCTTATTTTCACTCCAAAACAACTCTAGATGCACAACAATCAACTGGCGTGCAACTTCTACTTGTGCGACCACACCACCACTTTCGCGACGACCACACCTGCGGGATGGGAGATATCATTTTTTCTATGTGTTGAACTCACAAAGAATGAGGAGGGGTAGACCTCTATTTATAATAATTTGGACACCCCGAGTGACGGCACAGAAGTCTCCTCTTGGCGCGGAAGCCTCTGCCATGCAAGTCACTTGCGCGACCAACCCTAAAACATGGGCGCCTATTTTCCCTTTTCCATGTTTTGTTGTTCTGATCTTGGAAAACGATGCCACCTTTTATCTTCTCTTTTTGTACCGCATCCAGATCAACCATTACTTTGTTGACATTCTTGAATCAAACATTGATCATTAACCACATCGCTTGAACTCGACATTCCACCATGAAATCCCCTTTTTCAACAAATTTGTATGCCATGGTTTGCTTTGTCAA
This sequence comes from Viscum album, assembly GCA_963277665.1. Lineage (NCBI taxonomy): Eukaryota > Viridiplantae > Streptophyta > Magnoliopsida > Santalales > Viscaceae > Viscum > Viscum album. The sequence continues at coordinate 1,004,723,123 of OY728167.1, forward strand.
CAATCACTACACAGATGTCCACTTTATCAACAAATAAAATCACCTCAAAAATGCTTCAATGATAACTTGAGGGATATTTTCCCAATAATATCCCCCTTTGGGTTTGTTGAAAACTTTTCCATAAAAAGATACATCATTAATTCTTCAGCAACAATTCGCCTATTGCGATTCCGATAGAAATCAAGTATTTACTCAACACATAATCTAAGACCACATTAGCAATGATCGGAGTGAGAAAAAAGAGTAAATTAAAAGTTCATCAATGAATCACTTCAACTCAAACACCCATTGTTGACACCAAACTGATTCCAATTTTTGGAAATATTCTGACTGCATTCCAACACTACTCTTCTGCTTTTATAACGATCCTCAGTTGTCGTGATATATATTTTTTGATCAATCACTTCTAGAATCATCATATTTAATACTCCCCCTATATGGTTGCTCCACCTGTCAGCTTCTCCCTCTATTTGTCAGATTTCTCAAATAGCCACACTGTCTCCCCCTTGAGCAATCACTATGTTCTCCCCCATTGTCAATGAACCTAATGGACACTATTTTACAATCCTTAACATAGTAGAGAAATCATATCATCACAAAAGTAAAAAACACACATCATACCTTAGGGATAGGGGCTTCCACATCCACACTCTTTCAAGTGAGGGGAGTTTACTGAACTCCCAGAGCCAGTCAATGTCCCTCAAAAGCATCCTTAGGTAAGGCCTTTGTCCGAATGTATGCAACATGAAGCTTTGTAGACACATATTCCATCTTCACGATTCACTGCTCAACCATTTCCTTGATAAAACAACAATTTATAACAATGTGATTTGTCCTTGAATGATGGATGTTATTTTTACAAAGAATGATAGCACTTTAGTTATCACACTAGATTCTGATCGGAGACTTCACATCAACTCCCATATCTTCAAGATGATGCTTCATCTATAATAAATGTGTGCAAGCTGTGTGGCCGCAATATACTCAGCTTCTATAGTGCTTATTGAAATGAAATACTTCTTCTTTCTTAACAAAGAAATACATAGTCCACCAAGAAATAATTCACCTCAAGATGTTGATTTAGTGTCATCCACTGAACCAGCCCAATTTGCATCAGTATATCCCAATAACTCTGGCTGTGATTTGTCATTATATTTCAAGTCGAAGTCCACTGTGACCCAAATATACAAAAGTTTTTTTCACTAGAATAATGTGTATTTCCTTAGGAATACTCTGATATCTCGCTTTTTGGCATGTGGCGAAAAACAATATCAAGCCTTTTTGTCGTCAAGTACAACAAACATCCAAATATTTTATTTTATTCTGTGATACTAACTACATTTCCATCCTCATATTTGCACAGTTTCATCAAGGTAGCAACTAGAGTCTTCATCAACTTAGAATTTTCCACTCAAAACCTTTTCAAAACCTCCTTGTCATATTTGTATTGAGAAATCAAAGTTTCATTCCTTCCTCGTGTCAACTATAGACCAAATAAAAAACCATATCTCTCTAATCATTGACATTTCAAACTCACATTTCATTAATTCGAAAACCTGTCTGCTCTAAGATTCATCTGATTCGGAAAATATTATATCATTGACAGAAACCATCGCATCATCCTTTTATTACTTTTTTTGCTAAAATAGAGATTGTAATCAACTCCCCGACGCTAGAAACCAAGCTTTTTCAAGTAATGATCAAGCCTTGAGTACCGTGCTCTTGGTTCTTGATTCGGCACATACAATTCCTTCATCAGTCTGTAAACATTGATCTCAACCTCATGAATGAGAAAACCGTCGGGCTACTCAAAATACACATCTTCCTCTAGAACCCCATTCAAGAATGTAGATTTGATATCCATATGGAAGACTTTGAACTTCCATTCCACTACAATGGATAAGAATAATCTGATTGTCTCTATCCTTGTAACTGGTGAAAATGTCTCATCAACACCTATTCCCTCTATCTGGAAGAATGTTTTGCACACTAGTCGTCCTTTGATTCGAACCAATGTTCCATATTCATACATCTTGTAGCGATATACCCTTTTAGTCCCGATGAAATTATTATATGCTGGTCTTGAAACAATCTCCCACGTCTGGTTCTTCTTAATCTAATCAAACTCTTCATTCAATGCATGACCCCCGTTTTCATCTTCAGCTACATCATCAAAGCATTTCGGCTCTACTTGAGATAGGAAAGATGTCTAATGTAGTTACTTTATTCTTCTTGTCTGAAATGGTGTTGTCTGATCACCAATGATATTCTTTCTTATCAATTTCAGCTCACCTTGTTGGCTTCCTTGCAGACACAGACTTAAAGCATTCATGTTCATCATAAGTGGCATCTTCTGAGTCAGCATCTGCCACTTCTTCTCCTCATGTGTAACTATCATCTTCATCACATTCATCAATATACTATTCACTATGCTGTTAAATATTCTCTTCATTTTCCAAAATAGTGACGTCATTGCTCCCAACTAATTTTCCTAGCCTCTTGTTAAAGCAGTTCTAGGCGTTGATTTTTCCAGAGTAGCCTAGAAATATTCCCTCATATCCATGTGATTCAATCTTCCTATGCTTTTTTTGTTGATAATGATACGCTTACTTAAAAAATTCGAAAGTATTTCACTATTGGATACTTTCCATACCACATTTCAACCACTTTATTATGGTGGGGAGTTATTACTGAAGAAACATGATGCCTTATCCCATTTTTCTCTTGATACTCTTCCACATGACAGTTTGTGAATTCTGTACCATTATCTGTACGAAACTTCTTAATTTTCTTTCCAAGCATATTTTCATATTCCCTTTAGTAATATATTAAGCAGCTGAACACATTGGACATAATAGAAATAACAAATACTCATGTCATTCTGTTGTATTCATCAATGAAAGGAATGTAATACCTTCTTCTATCAATGTCTCTTGGTGAAATAGGTCTACAGACATCATCGTGCGCCATTTCAAGCACTCTTGTCGACTTCTTTTCCTTCTCTTTGTACGTCTTTATGATTATCTTCTCTTATTGATAGGCATCACACGTATGTGTATGATCACGTGATAGCTTAGGGAGGTCTCTTGCTAATTCACACATTTCCAGATTTTTTAGAGATGGTTGACATAGATGACCATGTCATTTATGCCGCAATTTTTTTTCTTCATCTCTGGAGAAATAGCTCATAATATCTTCTCCACTTACAAGGTAAATATTTTTCTTTTTTATTTTTCCTTGTAGAACCACTATCCTATCTCTTCCTTTGACAATACACGCCTTCTTAGTAAACCTTAAAGAATGTCATTAGTCCTGTAGCTGACTGACGCTAAGCAGATTGTGATTGAGGACTTCTACAACTAAGACATTTGCATGTCTCACCTCTTTTCCCCAAAACATGGTCCTTATTTATCCAACAATCTTTAGGCCTTCATCGTTTCCAAATTTGGATACTCATTATTTGTCATATTTTATTCCGGTAACAAGATCCTTATTACCCGTCATGTGAGAAGTGAAACCACTATCAAGGATCCACACACCAGAGAAATCCGATGCCTTAAGGACAATTTGTGCCACCACAGACTTCTTATTCTTCTTATTATTGTTCCATATTTATGCCTTCACACTTAGCATAGTTTGAGACTTCTATTTTTTCTTGGAGTATGATGGACCAAATTCATCTTGCAAAGCCTCAAATCTATTCTGCTTTTTTAAAGCAGTTGTTGGTTTATTGATCTTCTACATGAAATCATTTTGATTCTTCTATGGCACATTACTTTTTTTTGTCGAAGTGCATTACCTAGCCATGGGCCCAAATCATCCGCACCAAAAACAGTATCCTTCAAAATATGTTCTGGAAAACCATTCTTTATTTGGCTGCAACCTCTATTCTAGTTCTCATTGATATCTATTAGATATGAAACACACATACTATGAATATCCCATCTTTCCACAACAATAACACCTGATATAAGGTGCATTACATAGTGTTACTTCTGCACTACATGTTTCCCGTTTGGATCTTTGAATATTATGATTTTTATATGTTCCCAAATCATCATTCAATCTCACCATGGGTGCTTGCTGTCTGACTTTAATTTTCACATATTTTTGTTTCTGATCATGCCCTGAATCATCATTAACATCTGAGCACAATTTCTGCTTCATTTCTGCTAAACTACTAGCCTCTTATTTCATATTTTCATTCTTCTGAAAGACATACGTTACAGATATCATACTAGGGGTCATGAGTTTTTATTGATCCTTCATTTTTCGTCGCATACTAACCACTTATTCTTCACGTTATTCGATACACTTGACTTGATCTTTCAATTTTCTATTCAAGCCATCAATATCACTTTTTTGTTCTTCAATCATGAGCTTGTACTCACTAACTGATTCTGAGTTCTCTGGGGTTGATAACATTAGTTTCTCAATTTCTTCCAATAACATAGACTTCTCTTCTTCCAGCTGCTACATATAGAGGTTGGCATCGTGAATAACTTTGTTATCTTAATTTTCTTGGCTCTCCAAACATCTAACTCTACAAGAGAAGCCTATAACTCAGCTTGCATGTCTGTTCTTCCTTCATCTTCTTCTTCTTCATCATCACCTTCAGTTTTGTTCTTCTCATGATAACTACCGATAACTTCCACCTTAGAATTTTTTACACGATCATTGAAATTTTCAATCTCCTCAACCTCTTCAACCTCATACTCTTCGTAACTGTCTATTTCTTGTGAAAAAAGATTTTTATTCTTAAACAAATTTCTCTTGAACTGCTTCTTCCCATTCACATTGGCTGAAGATTTCTTCTTGGGAATTTCAACTTCATCTTCATTATTTTATTCATGAAAATTTTTGGGGAACCTCATGGTAAGATGACCTAATTTTCCACATCTAAAGAAAGCAAGGATAATTTTTCCTTTGAACATTGTTTTCCTCTTTGAATATTTGAGGAGAATAATGACATTACATTATCTGTCTCTTCTTCTTCCTGAGAATCATCAATAGTGAGCCTCTTCATGGCCTTAAATACCACCACATTGATTTCCCCTTTTCCATATCCTCATTATCATCATTCATCATCTCATATGAAACCAAGGTACTGTGCAAATTGTCCAGTTTCAGATCTTTTGGATCTTTATCGTGTAGTACTAAAACTATCGAATTGAACAGCGGTGTAAGTTTTCTCAAGATGCGCATTATGATATTTATGGCTTCAATGACTTCTCCAAGACCTTGTATATCTTACACAACCATATTTACCCTATCAAAGAATACATCGATATACTCATTCAGGTTCATTTTCAGATCTTCATACTTATTCAATAGTACTTGAATCTTTTCCTCTCTGACCGTTGTATCTTCTCCAAATATAATGAAAATATTTTCCCAAATGTCATGTGATGTTTTGTATGAAATCAATTTCATGTAGATAGAATTGGATAGTACTCTCCCTAAATCATTTATGCCCGTGGGGTCAGAATCCAATTCCCTTCACTCAGCTTCCGATAATTCTCCACTGTTGATGTCAACTTTTATACCAAGCATTGCTGCTGTAAACACATCCATTCTCAATGATCGGAAGTAGTATTGCATCTGATTATTCCATAGTTTAAAATTGTTTCTGTCGAAGATCGAAATCCCTTTATGATTAGTGACCTCCATTTGAGAGAAAATTACAGATATAAACCTTTCCCTATGATACCAATTGTTAGGTCCACTAGGTTAAATACCCTGAGGGGGGGGGGGGTGTTGGGACCACTTTGTGTATATGTTTTTTTGTCAATAGTTGTCAATGAAGATAAAAATGAAGGGGATCAAGAAGTAATCCATTGAAATGTAATGGAGGAATTAAAATTTAGATGATTATTTTATTGATCATAAGTTCAGAGAACATGTGTCAAAGGTGTCACATTGTTTACAACAGTGAAGAATGGTGAGGTATAATTCATCTGAAGATGATTAAAGAAGAATGGGGACTTTATAAAGACCATGAAATTATCCATGACTACATGAGAACCATGCATGAGTCTTCTTGAAGAATAGAATCATATGATTTGCATGAATTGGATAATGAAGGTTGAATAAAAAGACAATGTACAAGGGATTGGAATTCTGAGATGGTCATGCACTTCACATTGTATCAAAATATGATGATGATAATGATGATATATTAATGGATATATATCACGATAGTGGAGTTTGTGATGAAAGAAGAATGTTTCTGAAGAAGGCAAATCATAGATAATTAGTTTTTGTAGTGATTGTCCTTGTTTACAAAGAAAACAATGGCATACATGTTTGTCGAAAAAGGGGATTTCATGGTGGCATGTCAATTTCAAGTGCTGTGGTAAACGATTTATGTTTGATTCAAGAACATTGATAAAGTAAGGGATGATCAAGAGGCGGTACAAAAAGAGTAGAAACAATGTGGCACCGTTTTCCAGTGTTTAACAATTTTTGGGGCCCAAAAATTTAATAATGAAGAAAAGCGGTTTTTGGAAAAAGGGATATGCGTGCCGTTGACATGAAGGATATTAAACGTGAGCTCCGTATGTTTTTCAAGATCAAAACATTGAAATAATGCAAAGAAATAAGGGTTGCGCATGTTTTGGGTTTGGTCGCACAAGTGACTAGCGCGACAAAAAAGACTTGTGCGCTAATTACATGGAGGCTTGGAAACTTGCGTGCTTATTATTTTTCAAGCTCAGAACATGAAAATATTGAAAAGGGATAAGGGATCCAACATTGGGAATTTGGTCACATGAGTGACTTGTAGGGGTAGATACTTGCGCAGCGAGACTTGTGCGCCGAGGGGAGACTTGCGCGTCGTCGCACAGGGTGTCCAAATGCCTATAAATACAAGTCGACCCCTATTCATTCTGAAAGAGCTCAATAGATAGAGAAAATCAGAGCTCCTGTCACACAAGTATGGTGGTCGCGCAAGTGGTGAGTGGTTTTGTGAGACTTCAGTGCCATATTTTAGAAGATATGCGCCGGATGTTGGCTGCCCACCCAAGGAGGTTTGGGTGAGAAAAGAAGTTAGTTGTGCATGTTTGAAGTTGAAGAAGGTGCTGTCACGCAGGTGGTTTGTTGATTCTTTCACGCCAGTTTGGACTATCGTACTGAAGACTTGCGTTTTGTATTGAGACTTGCGCGTCGGGATTCGTGAAGAGTGCTTGGTTTTGTTGGAGCACATCCGTCTTTTTGGAGCTGCACAAAAGCTGGAATATTCCCTGATACCATATGTGCAATAGATGATGTATTCAATTGAGAAGACGGAAGAACAGTGAACAATTTGATATTATGAAGAGAAGTGGTACTGCACAAACAAGATAGGTGTTTAACACCCTCATTGTGCTTTGTGAAGAGAAGAACAACGATTCATGCGACTAAACTCAGATCTGCACAGAAAGAGGCGAATATATCAATACACTAAGGTGTCATTATTTTGAATCAAAGGAAGAGAAGCAGAAGATTTAGTGTATTCAGTTATTGAAGAAAATAAGAATATTGAATACAAAAGAGAATCAACTTAGTACTTTGATGCAAGCATTGTCTCATAATAAACAAGAGACAAAAACTTCAATGCAAATCTTTTGAAGAGACCTTCACATCTATAAACTGAGTGGGACAGTACCAAAGACAGTGAGGTAGGGGGAGTCAACGGGAGTGACCCAAGGGATGCAGTGAGCTATCCCGAAAGTTTATTAAAGGTAGTGAGCCTAGGACAGAGTGACTGTGCCCGAACATTTTTTAATCCACAGCTAGTGATCTTTAGTGGAACATGGTATGACCAAGAACTTTTCAGCATATGCTCCTGGGATAGAGTGATTGTGCCTGAGACAGGCATGTCGAGGGGAGACATGCGTGCCGTCGCACAGGTTGTCCAAATGCCTACAAATACAGGTCGACCCATCTTCATTCTGAACCAGATCAACACATAGAGAAAATCAGAGCTCCTGTCGTGCAGGTGTGGTGGTCGCGCAAGTGGTTAGTGGTAGTGCAAGTGGTTTGGTGAGACTTGAACTCCATATTTCAGATGTTTCATGCGAATGTTGGATGCACGCCCAAGGAGGATTGGGTGAGAAAAGAAGTGAGTCACACAGGTTTTAAGTTGAATAAGTTGGTGTCACGCATGGGGTTTGGTGATACTTGCGTGCTAGTTTGAAATTGCATGCCAAATTCTTGTGCGTCATATTGGGACTTGCATGCCAAGATTGGAGAAGAGTGCCAGGTGTTGTTGGAGCATGCTCATACTTTTAGAACTACATGACAGCTGGAAGATGCCCCGATACCTTCAGTTCAACAGATGATGTATTCATTTGATAATATGGATGAACATTGAACAATATTTTTTATGATGAGACGTGGTACCACACACACATGACTGGTGTTTAGCACCCTTGTTGTGCATTGAGAAAAGTAAAAGAATGGTTCATGCATCTAAACTCAGATCAGCAGAGAAAGAGGGGAATATATCAATACACTTAGGTGTCAGTATTTGTAATCAAAGGAATATAAGAAGAATATTTAGTGCATTCAGTTATTTCACTAAAGAAGACGATTTATACAAAAGTTCATCAACTATTTACTCTGATGCAAGTATTCTCTCATGTTGAACCAGAGACAAACACTTCAATGCAAATCTATTGAAGATACCTTCATGTCTAAAAATTTAATGGGACTTCACCAAAGGCAGTGATCCAGGGGGAGTCAACAAGAGTGACCCAACGGAAGCAGTGAGTTATCCTTGAACATTTATAAATGCAGTGAGCCTCGGACTGAGTGACTGTGCCCAAAACATTTTTTTAATCCACGTCTAGTGATGTTTTGTGGAATTTGGTATTGCCGACAACATGTCGGCATATTCCCCCTAGATGTATCCCTTAGTGGTTAACCAAGTAAAAATTGATGTGTCACCTCTTTACTTGTGAACGTTTCATTACTGATCATATCAATCATAAAGGTTTAACTAGTTCCTACCAACATGGGAATAATATCCCTGTTTTTAAAATAAAATGTTGACACCTTGATTCACCCATCCCCTCTCAGGGTGTGCCGAGGTCCTACAAGTGGTATCAGAGGGAATGGTTCACGTATGTTGGATACATTACAGTAATTCAATTCAATGGAGGATTTGATTTTCTTTCCTAAAGTCAACAATGAAGTGTAGCCTTGATGAAGATTCTATCATTTCTGAGTAGAAGCCTACATCCCGCAAGACCATGAGCTATAGGAAAAAGAAAAAGAATAAGCAGTTGAAGAAGTCCCTTAGGTCCAATGAATATACAATGTCTTTTTCTTCATGCCCTTCCAATAATGAAGAAATATTAGGATTGGAATGTATCTATCAGGTGAATCAGGTTTCTATCATAGGAAATGAAGACACTTCTATCGCCTATGATCAAGAGAAATTAATAAGATATCTAAGGGATATTCTTGAAGAAAGAGTTTCTCCTGCTTTTAGAATATTTCAATGCATGCAGGTTGAGATCAACCGATTGGAAAGAGAATCTCATAATGTGGAAAAGGGCTTTGAAGGAAAATATCATGAATGCTTAAAGCTCACCAAACAGATTAATGTCTTTGAATAAAAAGAGGGAGTCAATAAGACTATAAAGGATAAGATCCATGAACTTGAAGCTGAGATGAATAAGGTCATTGAAGTCAAGAGTTTTGGTTTGGAAGAAACTTTCAAGTGATTCAGATGACATGACTGTTTGTTACAGAACAAAGTTAAGATGCATGAAGATGAGTTTGAAAGATTGAAGATGACTTGTGATGAGTCGATGATCATGATTGAAGATCAGAAGATCATCCTCAATATTGAAAGTCAAAAATTGGATGCCCAACTGAAAAATAATGAGAAGATACATACTGATACTTTACAAAATATTAAACATGTGACGCTTGTACTCAATATTCATTAGAGGATTCTAAAGTTAAAATACCTCGAACATGTGACAATAAGATTATGACAACTTTTGATTATCCATCTCAAGAATCAGTTGCAGCTGGTACTCAATGATCACTAGTGGATTCTACTATCAAAATACCTCCCACATGTGATAAGAATATCGTGACGTCACTCATTGATCTATCACAAGTACCTATGAATGAGAAGGTATCGTCCATAAAAAACTGTACGATTTTTTATAAATATATTCTTTTAAAAAGTGCAGGTTGGAAGAAAAATTATAAACAAGTATGTGAGAGGAAAGAGGAGGATAAAAAACCTACCAAAATGTATAGGTTTGATTTGGAAGAAAAAGGAGGAAGTTCATTACACAAATAGAGCACAAAAATTAAGAAGAAGTCCCACCAACCTCATATATAAGATATAAAGAATAAAATATTTTTGGGTTAATGTTGGTGATGCAATAGATTTGGGAATTGTGCACTGGATAATTGGTACAATCCCTTTAATGACAAGGAACAAAAAAGCCTATATCAAAAGGAAGAAATCCAGATAAGAAGAAGAAACATCTCCAGGTCTAGAAGCATCTGCTTACAACAAACTGATTCGGAATGCTTGGTAGCATCTGTGATGTATGCAACGGCAGTGGTCACAAGGTAGGCACATGTCTATCTTAACATGATTTCACTATTGATAAGAAAAGAATACCTCTGAAGCCGACAATGTAGGGAGAAATTACCCTGAGGATAAATCAATAGAATTTTGTAAACCCACATTTCCACAGGAAGATCTCAAGTAGGGATGCCAACAAGGCCCAGGATTTTAGATCCATAAAATAGTAGGGTCATTCATCCAAAATAAAAACTACATGGGATGAAACTCAGATGAACGTAGGTGGAAGATTTAAAGAAGCTACAATAGTTCCAAATAAAATGTTGGTCATCTGGCCAGAAGATTTGGGAAGAATTAGGAAACATGAAAATGTACATGCCAGGGCTAATGGTAAAGGAAAAGTAAAGCTTTCATGTGATTAAGATAGAGTGCATGAGAGATTGCAAACCAAGAGAAACACACATTTCATTGATGTTCTGTGTGAGAGATTCCTGAAATCTGGTCACAATACAAAAGGATGTCTAACCTTAATACTAGATCAAGAAGAATTCATCAAAAGGAGTCATAATACATAATTCAAGATTGTTATTAAGCAGAACAATTCTCTACACATAGAATAAGAGAATGTGAATAGAGGCAAGCCACATCAAAACATATCAGAACATTTGTTCAATTGTGCAGGCATGAAGACTGGAGTGACCATAAAAACATGGTTTAGAAAAGAAACTCAACCATGAAGCTCATATTGATGAAGCAAGGGGGAACCACCTTATTCCCTTAATCATTTGTGTATTGTATTTGTGCTAATAATCCAGGGAATTGAAGGTGAAACATGCTCTCAGGGGTAGAACCTGAGCAATAGTGAATGTTGTCAACTCTTGATAGCTAATATAAAGAAGTTTCCATCCTTGGAATATTATTAAATTGATACTAAAAGATTAAGATGATGAAGGATCACTCTTGATGAAGATGTTGAGGAGTGTTTCTTTTGAGGGGGAGAAAAATGAAGAAGCTTCCAAAATCATTGTTTCAATCAGTATCAACTCCAACTGGTATTAAATGCAAATTACTCTGTAAATTTCATTTAAGAACATGTCATTGGAGAAGGTAAGTCATTTCTCAATTATTCAACCTTGGTTACTCAGAACAAAGATCATTCTACAAAGGGGTAGTAACAGAATCGATCAATGAAATAAGAAGAATAGAAGTACCCCAAGGACACTTATCCTACAAATTGCACTTGAATGTTTTTGATCTCTTTGCTGATGTGAGTGTAGGAGTTTCTGGCTGATTATTCCCTATCACATTTGATTTCATTAACCCAAAATTAATGTGGGAAACCCTTGAAGACAATGTACATTTTTTTTGATCTCATGTGGTATCATTATCTGTGAATAATGGACAACCTTGTTGTCTAAATCAAATCCTCTTGTTTTCTACATAGAGCATTGCTCAAGTAGACATAGAGTAAAATGATTAATGAAACATTGAATAACTATATATTGATACCCTACCAAACATGAGCTTTGTATTTCATGTCAATAAGGGAAAGAGAAAGTGAAATGAATGTGTGAAAAGAAAAGTTGATTGAAGAGAAGAATCTCATTTTGACATTGAAGATATGTAAGGTATTGACAGCAAAATAAAAAGGGGAGATTGTTGGGACCACTTTTTGTATTAGGTTTTATTTTTTGTCAATAGTTTTCAATGAATATCAAAATGAAAGAGATTAATAAGTACTCCAATGAAATGAAATGGAGGAATGTAAATTCAGATGATTGTTGTACTGCTCATAAGTTCAAGGAAAATGTGTCAAAGGTGACACATTGTTTACAATAGTGAAGAATGGTGAGGTATAATTAATCTGTTGATTAATAAAGAAGAATGGGGATTTGATGAATACCATTAAATTCTTCATGATTTCATAAGAACCATGAATTTGTCTTCTTGAATAATAGATTCGTATGATTTGCATGAAGTAGAGAATGACAGTTGAAGAAGAAAACAATGTGCAAGGGATTAGAATTCTGAGATGGTCATGAAAATCAAATTGTATCAAAATATAATGATGATAAAGCTTATCTATCAAAGTATATATATCACGATATTAGAGTTTTTTAAGATTGAAAAAGAGTTGCTGATGAAGATAAATCACAGAAAAGATGTTTTTGTAGTGATTGTTCTTGTTGACAAAGAAAACAATTACATACAAGTGTTTTGAAAAAGGATATTTCATGTTGGCATGTTGAGTTCAAGTGTTGTGGTTAACGATTCTTGTTTGATTCAAGAACATCAACAATGGAATGTATGATCTGGAGGTGGTACAAAAAGAGCAGATACATGGTGGCACCTTTCTCTAGATTTTTCCAAATTTTGGGGCCTGAAAATTAACAAATGAAGAAAAGAGGTTTTTGGCCAAAGGGACTTTTGAATTTTTGACTTGAAGTATAGTAAACTTGTGCGACATATGTTTTTCAAGATCACAACATAAAAATATAGCAAATGGATAAGGGAGGCACATGTTTTGGGTTTGGTTGCGAAAGTGACTAGCACGACAAAAGGGACTTGCACACCGATTACATGGAGGCTTCGGAACTTGTGCGCCTGTTGTTTTTCAAGATCAGAACATGAAAATAGAGAAAAGGAAGATGGGTTCCCACATTTGGAAGTTGGTCTCACAAGTGACTTGAAGGGGTAGAGACTTGCGCACCGACACTTGCGCGTCGTCGCGCAGGGTGTCCAAATGCCTATAAATACAGGTCGACCCCTTCTCATTCTGAACGAGCTCAACACATAGATAAAATCAGATCTTTCGTCGCGCAGGTGTGGTGGTCGCGCAAGTGGTGAGTGGTCGTGCATGTCGTTCGGTGAGACTTGTGTGCCATATTTTAGAATTTGTGTGCCAGATGTTGGATGCGCACCCAAGGAGGTTTGGGTGAGAAAGGACGTGAGTTGCAAAGGTTTTATGTTCAATAAGGAAGTGTTGCGCAGGGGGTTTGGTGATAATTGCGAGCCAGTTTGGACTTGCACGCCGAATACCTGTGCGCCGTATCAGGACTTGAGCGCCGGGTTTGGAGAAGAGCACCAGGTGTTGTTGGAGCATGTCAGCCATTTTGGACCTTCACTAAAGCAGGAAGATTTCCTAATACCTTTGGTGAAACAGATGATGTATTCATTTGAGAAGACGGAAGAATAGTGAACAATTTTTTTTATGAAGAGAAGTGGTACCACACACACATTACTGGTGTTTAGCACCCTCGTTGTGCTTTGCGAAGATAAGTAAAACTGTTCGTGCAACTGATATCAGATCTGCACAGAAAGAGGGGAATATATCAATACACTGAGGTGTTAGTATTGGGAATCAAAGGAAGAGAAGATGAAGATTTAGTGCATTCGGTAATTGCACTAAAGAAGAATATTGAATACAAAAGGGCATTAACTCAGTACTATGATGCAAGAATTGTCTCATGCTAAACAAGAGGCAAACACTTCAATGAAAATATATTGAAGATACCTCCATGTCTATAAACTGATTGGGACTTCATCAAAGGCAGTGAGCCACTGGGAGTCAACGAGAGTGACCAGAGGGACACATGGAGCTATCCCTGAACTTTTGTAAATGCAGTGATCCTAGGACCGAGTGATTGTGCCCGAAACTTTTTTTAATCCATGGGTAGTGATGTTTACTAGAATTTCGCATGACCACCAACTTGTTGGCGTATGCTCCTTGGAATCAGCCCTTAGTGGTAAAGAATTAAAAAATATCTATGTCACCTCTTTGCATGTGAATGTCTCATTAATAATCATATCCATCATATCGGTTTAACTATTTCCTACCAACGTGGGAACAAGATCATTGTTTTTTAAAGAAAAAGATGACACCCTAATTCACCCCTACCCACTCAGGGTTTCCGAGGGTCTTACAAGTGGTATCAGAGGGAAATGTTCACATATTTTGGATGTATTATAGTAATTATATTCAGAAGAGGATTTGGTTTTCTTTCCTAATGTAAACAATGAAGTGTAGTCTTGATGACGATTCTGTCATTTCTGAGTAGAAGCCTACATACAGTAAGACAACGTCCCATGTGAAAAAAGAGAAGAATCAGTTGAAGAATTCCCTCATTTCCATAGGATATATAGTTTCTTGTTCCCTATGTCCTTCCAATATTGAATAAATATCAGTCTTGGAACTTATCGAGCTGGTGGATTGGGTTTCTACCATAAGAAAGGAAGACACTTCTATCACCAATGATCAGGAGAAATTAATAAGCTATCTGCGGGATATTCTTGGAGAATGAGTTTCCCCTATTTATAGAATATTTCAATGCATTCAGGTTGACATCAAACGATTGTAAAGAGTATCTAATTATGTGGAAAAGGTCTTGGAAGTAAAAGTTCATGAATGCATAATGCTCACCAAACAGATTAATGTCTTTGAAGAAAAATAGGTATTCAATAAGAATCTAAAGGAAGAGATCCATGCACATGAAGTTGAGCTGAAGAAGACCACTGAAGTCAAGAGTTTTGGTTTGGAAGAAAATTCCATGAGATTCAGAGAACATGACTCTTTGTTACAGAACAATGTTATGATGCATGAAGATGAGGTTGAAAGATTGAAGAAGACATGTGAAGAGAAGATGATCCTGATTAAAGATCATAAGATCATCCTCAATATTGAAAGTCAAAATTTTGAAGCCCAATTGACAAATGTTGAGAAGATTCATACTGAGACTTCATAAAAGAATAAAACAGGTGGTGATTGTACTCATTGATTATTGGAGGATTCTTAAGCCGAAATACCTCCAACATGTGACAAAAAGATTACGACAACTCTTGATTAACCATCTCAAGAATCAGTTGCTACTAGTACTCAATTCTCACTTGGGGATTCTTCTGTCAAAAGACCTCCCACATGTAATAAGAATATCATGACTTCACTCATTTATCTATCAAAAGTAGCTATGAAAGTGAAGGTACCATCCATAAAAACGTGTACTATATTTTCTAAATATGTTCCTTCAAAAAGTGCAGGTTGGAAGAAAAATTCTAAACAAGTATGGGTGAGGAAAGAAAGGGATAACAAACCTACCACTATGGCTAGGTTGGATGGGAAACAAATAGGTAGTTGGTCTCTCAAATAGAGCACAAAAAATTAAGAAGAAGGCCCAAGGACCTAATACCGAAGATACAAAGAAGAAGAGATTTGTGGGTCAATGTTGTTGTAGCAATAGATTTGGTCATTGTGAACTGGATTGTTGTTACAATTTCATTAATGGAAAATCACAATGAAAGACTACATCAAAGGGAAAAAATCCAGAGAATAAGAAGCAACATCTACAGGTCCAGAAGCATTTGTTTACGCCAAATAGATTTGGAATGCTTGATATCATCTATGATGTATGCAATGAAAATGGTCCCAAGGTAGGCACATGTCCATCTCAACATGATTTCACTATTGATAAGAAAAGAAGACCTCTGATGCTGGCTAAGTATGAAGAATGTACCTTGGGAATATATTAGAAGAATTTTTTAAAAACACATTTCCCCAGGAAGATCTCATGTTGGGAAGCCGAGAAGACCCATTATTATAGATCCATAAAATTGAAGGGTTACTCATCGAGATGAAAAATTAAGTGGGATGCAACTCAAATGAACCCAGGTGGAAGATCCAAACCAGCTACAACAGTTCCAAATTAAATGTTGGTCATCTGGACAGACGATTTGGATAGAATGAGTAAATATGAAAATAAACAAGCCAAGTCTAGTGTCTGTGGAAAATAAAAGCTTTCACGTGATGAATATACAGTGCATGAGAGATTTCAATCCAAGAGAAACACTCCTGTCAATAATTTTATGTGTGAGATATGCATGAAATCTGGTCACCTTGAAAAAGGATGCCTAACATTAATACCATAACAAGAATTAGTCCTCAAAGGGAGTCAGAATACATCATTCATGATAGTTATTTGAATAACAATTCTCAAATAAAAGAAGAAGAGAATGTGAAGAGAGCCATGCCACATCAACACATATCAGAACATATGTTCAATTGTGAAGGCATGAAAACTAGAGTGAATAGAGGATCTTGGTTGAGAAAAGCACGTCAACCATGCAGCTAAAATTGATGAACCAAGGAGGAACCAATTTATTTCCTTAATCATTTGTGTATTGTATTTGTGATAATAATGCAGGGAGTTGAATTTTAAGCATGCTCTTAGGGGGATAACCTGAGCAGTTTTGAATGTTGTCAACTCTTGATAGATAATCAAAAAATGTATCCATCCTTTGAAGATTATTCAATTGATATTCATTGATTAAGATGATGAAGGATCACTCTTGATGAAGATGATGATTAGTGTTTCCCTTGAGGGAGAGAAAAATGAAGAAGGTTCAAAAATCATTGATTCAATCAGTGTCAACTCCAGCTGGTATTAAATGCAAATTACTCTGTCAATTTCATTAATAACATGTCATTGGAGAAGGTATGACATTTTTAAATCTCTCAACCTTGGTTACTCAGAAAAAAGATCATTCTACAAAGATGGAGTAACTGAATTGATCAGTGACATAAGAAGAATAGATGTTCCCCAAGACCACTTATCTTGCCAATTGCTCTTGAATATTTTTGATCTATATGCTGATGTGAGTTCCATAGTTTCTAGTTTATTATTACCTATAAAATTTGATTTCATTAAACCAAAATTAAAGTGGAAAACCCTTGAAGACAAAGTACATTTTTTCTCATCTCTTGTGATATCATGATCCGTGAATAATGGACAACCTTATTGTCTAAATAAAATCCTCTTGTTTTCTACATCAAGCATTGCTCATGTAGACATGGAGTGAAATGATTAATGAAACATTGCTCAATTATACATTGATACCCTCCCTAACATGATCTTTTTATTTCTTGTCAATAATGGAAAGATAATGTGAAATGAAAGTTTGAAAAGAAAATTTGATTGAAAAGAATATTCTCATTTTGACATTGAAGATATGTAAGGTATTGACAAAAAAATACAAATGGGGAGATTGTTGGGACCACATTGTGTATAAGGTTGTATTTTCTTCAATAGATGTCAGTGACGATCAAAATGAATGAGATAAATAAGTAATCCAATGAAATGGAATGGAAGAATGAAAATTCAGATGATTGTTGTACTAATCATATGTTCAGAGAACATGTGTCAAAGGTGACACATTGTTTACAACAGTGAAAAATGGTGAGGTATAATTCATCTAACGATGATTAATGAAGAATGGTGATTTGATGAATACCATAAACTTATTCATGATTGCATGAGAACCATTCAAGAGTCTTCTTTATGAATAGAATTGTATGATTTGAATGAAGTAGAGAATGACGGTTGAAGAAGAAGACAATGTGCAAGGGACTGGAATTCTGAGATGGTCATTCAATTCACATTTTTTCAAAATATGATGATGGTAATGCTGATCAATCAAAGGATATATATCACAATAGTGTTGTTTGTGAGGAATGAAGGAGAGTTTCTGAAGAAGGCAAATCACAGAAAAGAAGTTTTTGTGGTGATTGTGCTTGTTGAAAAAGAAAACAATGACATACAAGTTTGTTGACAAAGGGTATTTCATGGTGGCATGTTGAGTTCAAGGGATGTGGTTAACGATTCATGTTTGATTCAAGAATTTTGATAAAGAAATGGATGATCTGGAGGTGGTTCAAAAAGAGAAGATACAAGGTGGTGCCGTTTTCTAGAGTTTTCCAAATTTTGGGGCCTAAAAATTGACAAATAAAGAAAAGAGGTTTTTGGTGAAAGCGATTGGCGCGATGTTGAATTGAAAGAGAGGAAACTTTAGTGCCATATGTTTATCAAGATTAGAACATTGAAATATGGAAAATGGATAACAGTCGTGCATGTTTTGGGTTTGGTCGCGCAAGTGACTAGCACGACAAAAGGGACTTGCACGATGATTACTTCGAGGCTTGGGAACATGCACGCCTATTGTATTACAAGATCAGAACATGAAAAAATATAAAAGGGAAAAGGGTGACCACCTTTGGAACTTGGTCACACAAGTCACTTGCAGGGGCAGAGACTTGTGCTCATGCTTGTTTTTAAAAGAAAAAGTTGACACCCTTATTCACCCCTTCTCTCTCAGGGTGTCCCGGTGTCCTACAGGGGGGGTGAATCAGTGTATGATAGATTAAAAAAACTTCCCCTATTGATCTTGTCTCGTTTTTAATCAAGACT
Organism: Viscum album; assembly: GCA_963277665.1. Classification (NCBI taxonomy): domain Eukaryota; kingdom Viridiplantae; phylum Streptophyta; class Magnoliopsida; order Santalales; family Viscaceae; genus Viscum; species Viscum album. The sequence goes on from OY728167.1 coordinate 1,004,741,894, forward strand.
CTCTTCTCTTTCTTTACTGTATCAAATTATACACAGAAACAAAAGAATGCATAGGACACATCGATTTTTACTTGGTTCACCCTCACTAGGCTACGTCCAAGGAGTATACACTGACGATGTGCTGATGTACCAAATCCACTAAAAGTGAACTACTATTTACCATGTTTAGGATAGATCACTTCTATTCCCATGCTCACTGCCATTACAATATTTTGGGTCAGCTCACTGCTTTTCCAAGGGTCACTCCCTATTTCTCTCTCTCTCTTGCTCAATGCCGGTGGATAGGATCACCTTCTTCATCTTCCTTTGCTCACTACTCCGGAAAGGATACACTCAAAATTTTTAGACCTGTAGGTATCTTCATTATCATTGATGAATAAATCCCCTATTGTATGTAGATGCATAGTTAAAGTCCAACTTTCACCTGCAGATGAAGCTCACATTGCACCGAAGGTATCAAACAATCTTCCAGCTTTCACGCAGCCCTGAGTCACTACAATTATTCAACCATACCTGGTGCCCTTCTCCATTTCGACCTGAAAGTCTCAGCACGCAATTTAAAACTGGAACACAAGTTAACCTCAACCACTTGTGCGACATTAGATTCTTCAACTATAAACCTACGTGATATACACCCTTTTACACCCAAACCAATTTTTGCATGGAAACATCAATTTTCGCGCTTCTTCAGAACCTGGTGCACAAGTATCACTAAACCGCGTGCAGGACACCACCTTCATTAACTAAAAACATGGGCAACTCCCTTCCTTTCTCGCCCAAACCACTCTGGATGAACAACATTCAACTGGTGCACAACTTCTACTTGCGCGACCACACCCCCACTTGTGAAACCACCACACATGCATGACAAGAGCTCTGATTTTTACTAAGTGTTGAAATCACACCGAATGAGGAGGGTTCGACCTCTATTTTTGGCATTTTAACTCCCTGAGCGACGATACGCAAGTCTCCTCTCAGAGCCCAAGTCTCTGCCACACAAGACACATGCGCGACCAACCCTAAAAGTTGGGCGCCCATTTTCCCTTTGCCACATTTTGATGTTATGATCTTGAAACACATATGGCACGCAAGTTTCATCCCCATCAAGTCAACGGCACACAAGTCCCTTTTCCAAAACAACTTTTCTCCATTTGTCAATTTTCATGCCAAAAAATTTGGAAAACACTGGAAAACGGCACCACCATGTATTTTCCCTTTTTTTACCACATCCAGGTCAACCATTCCTTTATCGACGTTCTCGAATAAAAAATGGATCTGTAACCACATCCCATGAACATGAAATTCCACCATGAAATCTCCTTTATCAACAAACTTTTATGTCATTGTTTGATTTTTCAACAATCCCAACATAGATATCCACTTTGTCAACAAACACAATCACCTAAAAAAATTCTTCAATTATACCTTGAGAGATTTTTCCCAACATTATTACATTATTATAATAAAATATGATACATCGAAATTGACTATGTATTTTAAATTTTTTGGAAAACTAGATACATACATAGTTTTTATATTACAAATTGAAAGGAAAAAATCAAAGAAACACAATTAGAAACATCCAAAACTCAATGATTATCCCTAAATGTAATACATAATATATATGTTCACATCCTGGGAAACATTAAAACGTAATAAAATGTTGATATATGATTCCCATAAATTGTAATTAAAACCAAGGAAGATAATATAAAAAATTGGTCACAGTGAATGACGAAAAACACATACCATTAAAACATAATCCTGAGAATAATATCGAAAGAATAAAGATATATAAATATTTCAATAAAAATATTCACAGACGAATAAATCTTAACCATGGATATTATTATATTAGAATAATCACATGTATTATTAATTACTAATATCAAAATGATGGGCTATATAATTCTAGAAATCATTTACATATTATCAAGTCCCCATCCAAGACATTTGAAAATAAATGCTTATGGAATCGGCCAATTCCCTTTATGTTTTGTTTCTTGAGACCCACCGATAAATATATGGGATATAACAGGCCCAAAATATAACTAAATATGTATAATTAATTCATAATAAGAATATATTGAGAAATAAAAAACATATACAATTGAAATGAAATCAAATTTTCCCAATTAGTAATCATAATCATTTATCGTTCTATATATTATGGTGAATAATATCAAAATAGCACATACACTATCAAAATGATTATAAACCATTTAAAATATATTAAAAGGAAATATGAGAGATAAACACCAATTATGCATGAGATTTAACATAGATGTTTAATTAGATTAAAATACTCTAATATAATAATCATTGAGTTTTTGGGAGAAATACCCTTTTTTTGCAATGAAGAATGCTTTAACAAAAATCATTTGAATTTGTAATAATTTATTGTATATAACCAAAAATTAATTTTAATTAAATTTTTTAGAAAATTACTCGTGGATGTGTTTTATATTTAATTTAATTTTTCAGGACTGTTCTTTTCCTAAGATTTCATGATCGGGGTACTTTTACATGTATATGGAATATCATGTAAAATTGAAATAAATATCTATATTTAAAATTACTTTTAATTAATGATAATATAGAAAACATAATTTTATTATGTATTATATTCTTTCCTGATATGAGGGTTATTTTCAAGATATACCTATATTGATAATCATTTAGAAAATTTTGTTAGTTTTTCGATCAACATGAACTAGTTTCGTATTATTAATTAATATAATGTATATATACTTCTTCTAGAAAACTAAATTACTTATAATATTTTTTACAAAAAAATTTACCATAATTTTTTTATAACCATCTTTTTATGCGTTAGTGGAAAATGAAGTTGCATTGTCTTTGATGGCGATAGATCAGCACATCATGGATAATGTTTTCATTTTTAGAATAAAAATGATAGAGAAGAAGGATTTTATTATGTATATTCCATTAACATAATAGTATTTCGGTATATATATAATAATGTAATTATTATTCATATTTTGTATAATAATTATGGATATAATACGATGAAAACAAACAAATTGGAATTGAAATAGAACGAAAAAGAAATTACCATTGGAATTTTTCTCCATATGAACATCAAAATAGAAAACTGAAATGGTCTTTTGGGGATAAGATAAAGAAACGAATGTGAAATATAGGATTTGAAGTTCATTTTGGATTGATAAAATAAATATTAAATTTTTTTACGAGTTGTTATAATATTCATTAAGGGGTGGTTTTTATAGTGTGGGATAGATCTATTTTTGAATGATTTTATCCATTTATTTATTATCTCGGATCAAGAATATTAATAGTTTTGTAATTAAACATAAATATTATAAAATAATGATATCTAATTTTAGATTATGTGCTTAATCCATACATACAGAACCCGTGAATTCATCTTTCATGTATTTATTAAATAAACAAAATTACTATATTTCACTACTCACAAAAAATTCATTTATGTTTTGAAAAGTATCAAAGAAATATTATTATAACCTTTTATTGACATGTAAAATTAAAAAATGTACCCAATTTAGTATAAATATATTCGAAGTATTATAATTTTAATTTTTAAAGAAAATCACCAATTATTTGAAAAATATATGTTTTAAAATTATAAATGAGTTTATAACACTTTGAAAAAAATATTAAGGTCTTGTAAAATTATTTTTATTCATAATACAAAAAAATATTAACATATGAATATATTTCATGAAAATAAATTTTATTTTATATCGTGATATGAATTATAAAATTTTCTGTAAATAATTATGTTTTAATAAAATACTAACACTTTATTTAGCATTCTTAAAATATTCTCTTTCATATACTTTTATATTATTATATCAACATATTATTTATAATATGCAAATAAATATTCTTTATTATTTGAAATGAATATTGTTTTTGGTAATATTTCAATTCTTAATGGTCATATTTAATAGTACTTCGTGGTATTAAACTCAGTATTCTGTGAAGTATAAAATATTGAACATTATAAATTTTAAATGGGACATTCTATATGATCATGGGGTGTTTTATCCTAATTGATATATATTAGAGATTTTGCTATTTTTTAAAGGTCTTGGTATGGGGTGATGAATTTTCAAATTATAAATTTAGGTGTGATAAGTATTAGTGACCTCATTGAGTTGAATATTGAGATCTATTTTGAACAATGGTTTCAGTAACTATGACCTCCCATGAATAATGTATTTCCATAATTCTATTTATAACAATCATTTATTACATTTAATTTATATATTTACATGTTATATTCACTTGTAATCAATTTTTCTCAAACCCCACACTTTATTTTAGTAGTTTTATATTATTTCTATTATAAATAATGATAATCAAAAGATAGATTATGTGATTGGCCTCAATGAGATATTGACCCTTGGATATGCCACTATGATAAAATATTATGAGAATAAATAATTAATTGATTAGTGGTTAACGATTTTTTTTTTAATTTATTCCATTTTCTGGGTTTCCAAGTACATTTACAAAAAAAATTTCAGATAAATTTTTTTTTTAAAAAATAACAATTAAATATAACCAGCGGTTTTTTAAATAAAATTTATTTCTAAAGGAAAAATATGTTTTTATTATGATTAAATTAATTATTACTTATTGATAAATATTTCGGTGATCTTGTCTTGGAAGATACATTAATGTTTCATACAAAACCAAATGCTTGGATAATTCAAGAAAACATCAAATTTCTTATAAACGATAGATTTGCTAGTAGTTTTGCTAACTGCAGAAGATGAAGAAGCTAAAGTTATGCTGATAAAATTTCAAAAATAACAATATGAATTTTATGAAAATCCTATTAATGTTTTTTAATGTTATAAGAAATAATTATATATTTGACATGATGATAAACTTTTAACTCCTTGAAAATTTATTGAATATATTCTTAATGATTCTATTCCATCGGATAAAATGTGGGATCTCGACATGATTCTAATGGGAATTGGATAAATTTTGTTAAAAAATTTAAATTATTCGACAATAATTTTAAAAAATTAATAAACTATTATATAACACCTTATTTCATTAGAAGAAGATAAATATATCTTTCTAATATAGAATTACTAGTGGTCCTTCCTGATCAGATCGAATTTCAATATTCATTACATTAATATAAATATTTCCATGTTGATTAAAAATTCCTTAATATTGATCAATTTAAATTGTGTTTCAACTTTCCTTTTGTTGAGGTTTATAATAACGTGTCAAATATGTAGAGCCTAGATGAATATAATGAAGATGTAAAATATTTAATGGCCAATGAATTAGATAGATCATTCATATCCTTCCCCCATCTTCTAAACTATAAAACATTACATAGGTAAAAGAGAAATTATATAATATCCATGGGTACCTCCATGACCATTTTAAGATTAAGATCATTATAATAAATATATTATGGTGGTTTCTACAAAATTAACACATCCACCATCATATTGGGTTAACCAAATGCAACTTCTAGATTATGTGAATTAAAAACCGTAACACTCTCTGGGGTGGTCGAGCCAGTAATTAACAATTTTATTTATCATCTAATTTTTTATAACTTTTTCTTATTTGTTTCCATTCATTCATTATTTTTCAAAGTAAATTTTGTTATGAACATAATTTTATTCCACCACATTAATAAATATTTAGGTAGTGTGTTTCATTTGTTTATTTTTTTCTTCCTATTACTATTGTACATAAAATATTGTATCTAAATATAACTAAAAAATGGTAGTAAATTTAATTATTGTGGGATTTAAATGTGTTTTTATATCTTTTGTGTGCTTTTCTGATTTTTTAGATTTTCATTTTCTTAGTTTTTCATATTTTTCTTTTCATTTTATGTGCCTATTTATGATTCTTGAGCTGAATCAAATACTTTGGAAAATTAAAATCATCATATCATTTTTTTAAAGTTGATTGGTTTTAATGTTTGAGGATTTAATTTTTTTTAAGTAAATTTTATTTTCTTATTTTTTTATCATTTCATTTTATATAGTTGGAATGATTATGTTTTTAATGTGAACTACTACATTTATAATTTAAAATCATTCCCACACCAAGATGTTTTTATTCATTTTTGAAATTTTTATTACATTTCAACTATTCTTTAGTATTTTGAGACGTGTTTTAAGATACATAAATTTGATTTTCAAACATTATTAATTTTTTTAATGTTCATTGAATGTGTCATGTATAATTTTGGACCCACTATAAAATCCCTTATTCATTTATCTCTAATTTTGGGCTACCTTTACATCTAAGATTTAGTAAGACCTTACCAACCATGAAATAACTTATTAGGTAGCTACAATAAAATCTATGTATCTCTTTTATAACTGATATAGAAGTAAAATTAATTATTATTGTTTAACTAATGTGTTGATGAGGGATAATATGAGGTATTTTTTTCTTTCAGAAATATTTTTTCTCCAGTTATCAAATGTGTTACCAAATATTTTATTTCATTGGTGTAATTAATTTCATGGTGTAAAAAGTATTTGTGGAAAAAAATTTATTACACTTTTGGATGAGTATACCACTAATATTTTAGTGGTATTTGAGATTAATTGCTAAAATGGATTACTTCTAGTTCGTAACCGTTTTATTTTAATTATGAATTTTAGGCATAACATTCTATGCTATAGTTGAAATTTGTGAAACTCTATTTTTATATTACATTCATATTGTTATTATTTTAATTCAATTGGGACAAAATATTATTCTATCATTTGGATTCTCAGAATCATCCTAGAATCTTGGCCTAAAAAACAATGCATAGATCTGGAAACATTCAATTAATAACATATATATCCTGAAATAAAATAACAAAATATCTCAAATTATACATGATTAAGAATATTAATGAAACAATTTCATAAAGGTCTCTATTTCATATATGCATCATTTTAATTCATAAATTAATGTGAAATGAGATTTGGGGAATAAGAAGTGTCTAACTAGGAAGATTTATTTCTCTTTGTTAATCAGACACACCTCATTCATATAGTGGACAATAATTCTGAAATTATCAGGGAGATTGAAAAATATATATTAATGAAACATTTATGAAGATCACATTTCCTATTTCTATAATTTAATAGGAATGTCACGCACAAATAAATGTCCATAAATTAAATATATTATTTTTTCACTCCCTCCACTAAAAATTTATTTTTATTCATTATTTAAAGGGGTTGAAATATTTGGGATATTTTTTTCATTATCAGTATATTAAAAGTATTTTAATCTCTATATTATTAGATTTATTTTAATATAATATTTTTATACATATCTCCAACATCTGTTTTTTTATGTGTTCTCATACCATGTTTCCATCTGAACTCCACTAAAAATGGAGAAAAATTCTTTTCATTTGTTAGACGTTAGGAATTTTTGTTAGATTGACTTTAGTGTGCTTAATTTTGAATATTTGTAGTTCTTTATTTAAATTTTTGAAGTGGTTAAATTGATTATGGTGAATACCTACCACATTTTCTCTAGAATCAAAATTTTTCATCTAATTTATCATTTTCTTACGCTTCATTGTTTTTCCATGAATACAGTGGAGAATGGTGTTGATATTTTTTTTCAGTAAAGAGGTATACAATAAGATTTTTGGATGAGAATTTCCCCATGTGAATAAGACTCAATATGAGATGATATCATTTAATATTAGAAGGTGAGTTTTGAAGTGCCTGAATCACCTCTATGAGATGAATATTTAGATCTATTTGGGATAATGATTTTAATCACCATTAACTTCCAAGAAATATTTCCATCATTATTTTTGTTTAAAATAAGTCTATATGTCATTTCATATATTTATATAAATAAATAAATAAATAAATATATATATATTATTGTTTTCTTTTTATTCAAACAACCATTTTATTTTAGTAGTTTTATATTTGTTAGATAATAAATAGTGATAATAGGAAGGAATTACATGTGAGCAAGCTCCTTGAGAGATCAACCATAGGTTGTGCCACAATGGTGCACTCTTAAGAGAATAAGAAATTAATTTATTAATGGGTCACTCCAAAACACATCATTATCATTGTCATTGTGACATGAATAGAAAAATGGAATTTAATCTTTTATGAATTATACATATGATTTGAATAAAATATTAATTTTTGGTTTAATAGAGTTTTTGAATGAAATTTAAATATAAAGCCATATTTATTTTATTGATATCTAAAATTCAAATATATTAATTTATAATTCTTGAATTTTCACTGATTTTATTCAGTGAGTTTTTGAATTGTATCTTCTATATTGATAAATTGTATAATATTCTTAAAATATTTATTGAAATAATATAAATCTTCATTATGATTGAATATATAAATGAAATATAGAAAGGAATTGATTTTGATAATTTGACGGATGAAGTTGATACTATGTAACAATAATAAACGTTTTCTTCATATAATTTTAGTGTAGATCATCATGAACTACTTATATAATCATTTTATGGTGTCTTTTATAGTTGTTCTGGCTATGAAATTTTTAGGTAATTTCTAGTTTTGATGAAAAATATCACATCAAATATGAATTCTCTCATACATGTTTTTTTCTCATTCTAATTTGTGGATAGGAAAACTAATCTACAAAATATATATACATATTTTTATGGGATTTTATGAGTCTATTGAATAAGGTCAACCCTTTGATTCAAAATCATCAAATGTTGTTCTTTATATATGGCATAGCCATTTGTAATGCGGTAAAATGTATAGGATGGTGGTACTATGATAAAAAAATTATTCCATCTTTTATTTTTATACAATCTCAAGGGTGTCATATACCCTTTAGTTTTTACAATCATTTTATATCATATATTGTTAAATTAAAGTAAATTCCATGTATCTTTTAATTACTATTATATTAATTATTATCTAGGTATCAAACTCAAAAATGATCTTTGAAAAAATAATGCTCTCAAATCCAGTCCCAACCATATAATTATTCTTTTTTGAAGCTTCTTTATATGTATTCATTCCTACATATGGGAAAAATAAATTGATATTAGATAAAAAATCTAATAGGCCATACAATTATTATTTGTGATGGAAATTATTTTGTAAAACTAATAGTAGTTAAATAAGTAAAACATGGTTTTGTATTAACTGATTCAGATCCCATAGGTGTGAGATAAAAACTTATTATTATTTTTTCAAATAATTTATATATATTATTAACTGTAAAAAAATATTACATAGATAAGTTGTGACATATTTTGGTGCAATTTTGTAAAGTACCATTATTATATACCATGTATCCAATGTCAATAAACTATTAGTTTCTAGGTCTGTGTGAGTATTTGTGACATTTAGTATTGAATTAATGAAACTATTATGACATATATTTATTTTAATTTTTGATAATTTAATTAATATTTTTTTCGTCTAATAAAAACCCAATATTTTTATATTTATTATAATAGTGATCCTTTTTTACACACACTACTTCATTTATCAAATTCCACCTAATGAATTAACATTGACTAACCAAAAGAAGTATCCTAATGGAATTTCCCAAAAATAAGGGAACAAAGTTGTAAAAAATTAAAGTATAATTAACGGAGGCATAATATAAATTACAATGATATAACTATATATATTATCTTAAAAACTTTTTGAGAAACAGGTTAAACAATATTTAAATTACTGTATAATATTTGTAATGGGGGTCCATATAATCAGCAATATTGTAACTCAATATATCTAAATGTAATTATATATTTCTAGTTAAGCAACCAAAGTGACATTTTATTTATAGCCTAATCTATATTCAGTATCATTAAAAATGTGTATTTGATGGTACCTGATGACCATAACTTTTATCCCAGGTAAACATGATAGATCACACAACACAATACGCCAAAATGTATTGTATCCTATTCTTTTTAATGCTTTGCACCAACAGTGATACCATCAGGACGAAATTTAATGAATAAATGAGGGAATGTAATTTATTTTCTTTAATGGGGTGGAGTTATAAATTTTTTGAAATTTATATCATTGTATTTAGTTTGACTTTTCCATTATTTATAATCTATTATAATGAATCATTAAATAATTTATTATAGAAAATCTGGTAAAATGGGATTACTAATTAATTTTGAAATATGTTTGATTTATATTTATAGTAATGGTATAGATGTTTCATTTGGAATTAATTAAATCATGTTGTAATAATATTTATGGCATGGAGGGGTGTGGTTGTGGAATAATAGATATATGATTAAAAAGTAATTGAATGATTTTTTTAGTACAGTGGGTTTATAATCATCAACACTCTAAATGTATGAATCTAGTATAAATTATTTCTAACCAAATCCTAAGTGAATGAAATTTTAATGTACCGTTACAAGGACAATAAATAAATATTCACTCTAATAATTATTTTTTATCCAATGATGAATATAATTCCTTAATAAAAGTTTCTTTTTATATCAATTACTAATAACTCTCATTATATTATAAAAATTGAAATATAATGCATTGCTGATTTTAATTATGTCATGACATCAGTATAATTAAAAATTAACAGTTAAAATCTTTATGAATACATAAAATTAAAATATAATTTTTACTCCAACATGAGATTGAATTCCCTACTAAAATCTAATTTTTTCTTTTCTATAATATATTTTTCTCAATACAAAATTTTATTATGTGGATTAACTATTTGGAATTAATATGAAAATTTGGGCTTGCAATTATGCATTACCAATGAAAGAACTGATTTATCACATCTTATGGTAGTTTCAACACTAATATATTCTGTTTTTCTAATATAGGATATAAAAATTTGATAAAAGGTATGAGGGTAAAAGTTATAACAAACGTCATCATCAAAAACTATATTTTCACATCTAACACATAAATTATTAGAGCCAATTGAGTCTTTGGGATCTATAAAAGGAATTTTCATTATTTGAAAAAATTTACCCACGTATAATTTTAAATAGTATATACATCATTGAAAAACTAGTTATTTATTTTAATGTCAAAATTAAAAATAATGGAATGGATAATAAGAAATTGGAGTAGTTGATTAGTTGTTTGAATGAATACATGCACTTTATATGTGGATAAAAACTATCCTCACATATTAATTTTTTACTAAATAATATAATATAATATTCAGATTTATAGAGGGAAAATGATTCTTGAAATAGATAATTTTGACAATATGGTAAATATTACTAGATATTAATAGATTAATCCATGATATTATGAACTGGTAGTATGCATCATCGGATCAAAAAAATATCAGAATACGCGGAATGATAATTGAAATCTACTAAGATTTATAAAATCACAACATGAATCTTGTCCTTTCCCAATGCTTCTATAGCAATGGTTGTATAAATTGTTGGTATAGTCCCCCTTTCCCAACAGTTTGGCCAAAATATCGGGAAAGCCCGCTAATGGTATGGCTTTCCCAATGGTTTGGCCAAACTGTTGGGAGAAATCCTTTTGTGGCCACTTTTCCCAACGGTTTGGCCAAACCGTTGGGAAATGTCCCTTGGGTATATCTTTCCCAACGGTTTGGCCAAACTGTTGGGAAAAGTCCATGGATTTCCTAACGGTTGGGAAAAGTCCCTTGGGTATGGCTTTCCCAACGGTTTGGGAAAACTGTTGGGAAAAGTCCACCACTATTCCAAACGGTTTAGCCAAACCGATGGAAAAGGGTGGACACCTATCTTTTCCAATGTTTTTGAGAACCGTTGGGATATGTTTTATGAGTAAATTGGAAGAATATCGTCGAATACATCAATATATAAATTACATAATATATATATATATATATTTATCCTAATATATTCACAATGGATACTCTAGGATTGTGGTAATATCATTGACTTATAACGTAGAGGATGTGGGTTCAAACCTCTGTAGGGAATCTTTTTTATATTTTTACCATTCAGAACGGTTTACTCAAACCGTTGGGAAAGACCTATGGAATTTTTTTAAAACGGTTCATGGAGAACCATTGGTAAAACATATGCCAACGGTTGGACAAACCTTTGTCATAGGTTAATTTTACTAACCTATGCCAACGGGTTTTTGTAAACCGTTGGGATAACTTTTCCCAACAACTTACTTCACTACGGTTTGCACAACCATTGTTATAACACATACCAACGGTTCTGTAGGCTTTCCCAACGGTTCAGAACAGTTGGGAAAGACTCCATTTCAAGTAGTGAATGTTGAAACGACATATATAGTCATTGTTTTTTGGAGAATTTTTATATCAATCAAGAATCACTAAATGAAACAGAAATAGTTTATCTTCATATATATATTAAGTATTATTTATTATTATTTATTTTCGAATCATCAAAATAATGCATATTGGAATACATGTAGTTGTGTATAATAATTTAAACTCAAATGAATCCATATCTTTTTACCATCATCACTTCTTATTAATGATAAATTATCTTTCTCACTTAGTATATTATTTTATAGTATTTTTTGATTAAATAATAATTAAATTAATATAAATACAATAAATATGGGGTTTAGTTCTCTCAATGATTAAAATCTATTTAGAGGGTAAAGCATAGATAAATAAAAAATTAAAAAAATCATTATAATAGTTACCATAAGAAATAATATGAGAACCTATGTTATTATTTAGAGATTTATTGTAGATAGAGAGAATAATTATATAATCGAGTGGTAGTTTGAGTGCATAATTGATGAATTTTTATATAGTTATTTTAAAATAATGAAACTGATCCAACCTCCTCAATATTTCTCAATAGGTTTTCAAAACCCAACATCATTCAACATGTTCTCGTGTACCCAACTTTATAAATCAAATTTACTTTATATTATTTTGTAACCAACAACACCATACTCTGTAAAATCAATAAACATTTTATCTAAATAATCTATGTGTAAACCAAATTATGCAATATACCAAGTCCATCACAGATGAAATGACATTAAAAAATTATATTTGATGTGTTATAATACGATGTTATTTTCATGGAGGGATGTTTAGATGAACAATACATTTTATCATCAAGTACACTTTTCAATATTACCATGGATAAAAAAATACCTTATATAATTTATGTTTTTGTTTGAGTGAAAAAATATATAAAATGTTAATAATTTCTGTATACTCCTCACATGTTAAAAGTTTTACCATAAGAGAATACTACTAATTCATTTTTAGTTTGTAAGTGAATTTAGATATGGAGATCCCTAATTATAGATTATAATCCTTGTATACTAGTGATCAAAATGATTTATTTTATGAGAAGAGAAAACATAGAGGAAGCCATGCACGAAGTTGATCCTATAACAATTCCATCATAACTAGAGGATTCATGGTGTCCTGATTCATATTTAAATATTTAAAAAATAATTTAAATTCTAAAGGACATATAATTATAAAAATTTATTGAAAATATATAATTACACATTTGAAAACATAATGTAAGAAAATATTTGTTGAATCATTAAAAATTTCATTAATTATATAATAAAATTAATATGTAATTAGAAAAATATTTACTAATTATCCTGGATTTTCTAACATCTAATAATTTTTTAAATCATAATTGTGATAGAGAATTGATATAAATAAATATATATTCCATATAGTATAGTTCAACAGTAAATGATATGTTTACTATAAAAATATATATATTAAATAAAAACATTGGAGGACATATATAGTGTTTTTATAAAAACATATCCAATAAAGAGTACATCAGAACTAAGTACTATGATCTCTACATTGTTTATAAATATCTAAGAGGGGTTTAATTATAAATTTGATGTATTTATAGACTTTAATATATAGTTACTAGACTTTCAATTTCAATGAAAATTATTGAAATAATTTTTTTATTGAATGATTTAATGTTATAGATAATAAAATTATTCAATTTATATAGGTAAATTATGAGTAGGAAAAAATTAAATTGGTTCTCAAACTTATCTAAAAAATTATTTCACTAATCCTTAAAAAGAAAGAAATTGGAGGTAGAATAAATTAAATGTTTTCAGTGGCAATTGGAAATGTCGATGTCACAATGTAAAAAAATTGAAATTTCGCATTGACGGCATAAGAAAATAATCTTTCACATTGGTTTTATGATAACCGCCATGAAAAGATAGTGATATTTCACTTATTTTTTACGTCAGTTATTAAACAACTGATCTGAAAAAACAATTTTTATCTATTTTTCACAATGGTTATTAAATAACTAATGTGAAAAATGTTAACAAAAATGTAGTTCATTTCTCTAGATTATATATGATAGGTCATATAACTCAAATAGAGTTATGGATTAAAAGTTATGAACTTCATAAATTAGCATTCCCCCAGACTTTGTTTAGAGATGATCAACTTATGATGCCCATAATGTTTGATCTGTAACTCTGTTTGAGCTTTGTGACCTGTCAAATCAAAGCATGGAAATTTAACTACATTTTTGAATACCTTTTTGATTTATATTATTTCATAATGCATATGAGAATTCATGAATATTATTTTTTCACGTCGGTTTTTTAGATCCGATGTGACAAATTATTGAAAATATAATTTCCCCAATCGTTATTATATAACTGATGTGAAAAATGAAAACAATGGATTTCGACGTCTATTTGTATATAAAATAATTGAAAAATAAAATAAAATTGATTTTCTTGTCGTTTATATATTAACTAACATGATAAATAAATGTTTATATATTTTGACATTGGTTCTAAAAATCGACGTTAAAAATAGTTTTTGTACTAGTGGATATCAAGAACACTATGTTCCATTGTATGTAGTGATGCATCACCAAGAATTGTGGTGACATGTTTGAGGTCAACTCTAAGATCCTATTTTTATAAATTTCATAATGAAATATACCACTATATTTGTGTAGTATCCTTATCCATTCACATTTAATATTCCTCTCATCCAAATGCATATAAAATTAAATGAATTCATGTAACTCATTAATTTTTAAATCTTTCAATCACCATAGAGGAATATATTCATTTCTATGTCTAGGTTGGTTTTTGAAGCATATATTTATTCACTAATATATATTATTGTTTACAAAATTTGTGAAGGTATAATTTGAAAATCACATATTCAATGGTGGGGAGATATCATGTTTAATCCATGGAATGATATCATCCCTGGACCAATCATATTACCTAATAATAAATGATACTATAATATTACAATTGATCACTCTGGTCTCCAATAGTATTATACATTATCATCTACTATGAATGTATTTAATATTCACATTAAAGAATCTTCATCATAATGTGAGATCATTATCCGAAATACCATGTGTTAAAATTCTAGAATTTAATAAAAAAATGTATTCTCATTGCCCTTAATCTATATTTATCAAAATTATTAATAGATTATTTATAAAAATCAATCACACAATGATTTCATTATCTTCAATAATAAGCCTCTTATTGGTCATTACCATTATCTACATTCATTAGAATAGATGAATATTATTAGAAACTAGATCTTGATAGTCAAAATCAATTTATCCGTCATTAATTCACATTATTATATGTAGGATACATTATCATATTCTCCCACTGTCCATTGTATTATATTAATTTTTATATTCATTAAATTTATTGAATTATATTTCATTATTTTTTAAAAATAAAATATATTCATGATATTCCCCATAACATATCATATAAACTCATATTAATAAAATAAAAATATACTCATTAAAAAATTTTGACAATATTTTTGGAGAGTCATCTTAATTTGTTAATCATTTTTTTAAATCACTACTTTTTAAAGATACTAAATAATATAGTTTAGCATATAAATTTATTCTTATTTTTTACTTTACTCATCCCAGTTGGAATCATACCATAATAAAAAATATTTTTAATTTATCACTTGAGGATATGAAAATCATCATAATGCATTTCTCACTATAAATATCACATTTACTAGTAAATTCCCATAACATATCATCCCAATAGATCTTATTTATAGAAAAATCATTTTAGATTACACCTTTTGATCACTTTATTACCCAAAAATTCCCCTTGTGATTTATAACATACGCACACCAATCATATTTGACAACTTTATATAACCATTGTAGTCATTTGGTAAATCTTATGTATGATCCTTTTAACATGTGTCTTAGCACTGGATATTTGAAATAATTATTTTGTATCATGGTGTGTAATTTTTACTATTTGTTTAAAAAAATAATCATTGTAAAATTATTTATTACCATATTATTTTTTATTTTTAATAAAATATTTTTGAAATAATATTTTTTTTACATTTATAACCCTTCTGTATCATAGTCAAACTAGGGGTGCTTTTATAAATTCTCAATGAGTATGTTGTCAATAATTCTTTTATAATAAATTGTAATCAATGTTTAATAATACATATGTTTTCTTGTTTCTCTTATGTGTCTAAGTACCTTTCAACACAATGAACTATTTAACTATATAATTTTTATATAATACACACATATATAGTGTAAATTCCAAAATAAAAATATATATTATCCTTAGACTCATATAGTTTCAATTCCATATCCAACTTTCACAATTAAAAATTAAATCTATATATCTACAGAACACTACTCTATCGACATCACATAAACATAAATCAAATTGAAAAATATAAAATAAACTCAAATGAATAATCAATGCCACAAAAATAGTTAGTTACAACTTCTAGTGATCGTTAGTCATGGATGAAACACATAAAGATTCCTTCAAAAATTCTATGTGTTTTCCAATATCACATTTTTATTTATTTTTTATGCACATAACTAAAAAATTATTTGACAGAGTCATCAAATTTATCAACTATAAATTTCTTGAAAATGTATTTTATATAATAAAATGTTTTCAATGGACTTACACCTATACATGGAAAGTGCATGATAGAAAATAAATTTCAATACTCTCTACCAAAATTAATACTTTCCCTTTATCCCTTTTTATAAATAATATAATATGTGTAATCTAAAGAGTAATACATATGGGTTTTGCACCTTTAGACCACTTTATCATTGAAATACAAATGCCTTTGGGGATCTTCAATGTTACCTAATTGAGTGGTAATGGATTAATATGCATGTCCTTCTTCAAGACATAAGTGGGACAGACAAGACTCGGCCCTATTAGTGATTTATGGATACTTTGAATAGTCAATAATCACTGACTCATCAACATGACCTTCTTAGACGTCTCTTGCACCAGACTCGGCCCTAGTAGTGAGGTCTCACATACCCCAACCCAACACAAGGGGGACAGACAAGGATGACCATAGAGCGCCTCAAAAGGATCCATTAAAATCGAGGATTGGTAACTTTTAATATATGAAAACTTAACCAACTCCAAATGGATATCCTAGGATCCTCCAAAGTCCAGGACACATCCATGGAGAATAAACTCCAAAATATGATTTTCCGGCTCTGTTTGACCATCTTTTTGAGGATGTTCTACCGTTCTCATCTTAATCTGATACCCCAAGTCCTTCTGAAGGCCTTCCCTAAACCAAGAAGTGAAAATGTGGTCCCTTCTTAAGAGAACTGCTGATGGAACTCTATGGTGTCTCACCCGCTCCTAAAGATACCAACGACCCATCTCATTAACTTTAGCTATATCTTTTATCTGAATGAAGTGGCTTGATTTGGTCAGATGATCAATCACAACCCAAATTTGATTCTTACCCTAAGGTGTGTGCGGTAAGCCAACAATGAAGTCCATGGAGACCTAGTGCAACATCCATGTAATAATGGGTAATGGATGGAGAAAACCGGAGGGCCTTTGAAGCTCTATTATCATCTTCTAGTAGGTATAGCATCTCGACACATAGTCCTCTATGTCTCGTATCATACCCGAAAACTTGAACTACCGACGAACATCATAATACATCTTGGTGGCACCCAGATGGACATCCTACTGAGACCGGTGGTTGTCTTCCATCACCACCTTCCAAAAAGATAATGAAACAATTTATTGTCCCTTGAAGAAGAATATTCCCTCGAGAGGCGATGACTAATTAGCGGATGTCTCCCCACCATGAAAAAACTACTTTGACCACTGACAAATCTCGTCGTTGGGTTGTTCCCACTAAATCAACTCCAAAAAAGAAAGAGTCAACTGGATGCTTACCATGAACGCACCACTACAGTGTTCCCTGGTCTTTACATGAATATGATAACAGAGCCTCATCAAAGTCCACTAATCACTAGACTTACTCAATACATGTACTATAATTCAAATGCATAAAGAATTTACCACCACATTACCATTTCCTAGGGTATAGACAATGTCAATTTTGAACACCTACAAGTACTCGATCCAATGACACTGCCTCAAGTTGAGGTCATTCTGCGAGAAGATATAGGCCAAGATTTTGTGATCAGAGTAGACAACAAACATTTATCCAAAGAGGTAGTGACACCATGTCTTCAAGGAATACATCACCACTGCCAACTCCAAGTCGCCGGTCATGTAGTTCATTTCATGAGGTTGGAGATGGACAGTTCCATATGCCACCATGAGATCTACCTGCATATGCACTCTCCCAAGACTTATACCTAAAGCATCACGATAGAACACATACCCCATTCAAGACACTAGAAAAATCAACATAGTTGTTGTATTCAACCTCTTCTTCAGGTCCTCGAATGATGACCGGCATTCGTGGGCCCCATACAAACTTCACCCTTTCTAGGTGAGCATGGTCATCGGTGAAGCAAGCCAAGAGAAATCCCGAATGAAATGAATCTAATAACCAGTTAGGCCATGAAACTCTTTATCTTGAACACATTCTTCAGCTTCTCCCATGACATAACCGCACTAATATTCTAAGTGTCCACTAAAAACCCTTCCTCATAGTTCACAAGCCTCATAAATCTCACTTCCCTAATCCAAAAAATTCATTTTGAAAACCTTTCATATAGGTGGTGATCCCTTATGGTGCCCAAGATAATCCTCATGTGATTCTCATGTTTCTCCTTAGTTCCAGAGTATACTAGAATGTCATTCACAAACACCACCAAAAAATAATCAAGATACTGATGGAACATCATATTCATGATTTCTATAAAGACTATTGGTGAATTGGTCTATCTGAAGGGCATTACCAAATACCCGATGTGGCTGTACCTTCTTCGGAAGGCTGTCATTGGGATACCTGACTCCTTCACCTTGAGTTATTGTTAGTATAAACACAATTATATTTTTTAAAAACACATTTCCCCATTCAACAGATCGATCAAATCATATATTTTGGGAAAAGTCTATTTGTTCTTAATAGTTACCTTATTTAGCATCTGATATTCAATGAACAACCAGATGGATCCGTCAGCCTTTTTCACGAACCACATAGAAGTGACCCATGGATAGATGTTCATGAGAATGAATCCATTGGATTCTTAGTCATCCAGATGTATCTTTAATTCCCTCATCTCAATAAGACCATGTGAAAAGAGGGAAGAGATATTATCTATGTTCACGAAGAAATATTAATCGAAAAATCAACATTCCACTCAGGCGGACAACCTATGAAGTCATCCGGGAATACTTTAGAAAATTCATTCACTACATGATGTAGTTCACCTTCATGGGAAATACCATCATACTCTAGTATGAGCGACAATAACCAGAATGTAATACTTCCAAACTCTAGGAGTGGAGGTCCGGTAGGACCCGAGCAAGGATCCCCTTCTCCATGAAAAAGATGACGACTCCCATCAGGTGTCGTGAAACTCACTTGCCTCCTATAGAAATTATTTTTCTCCTAGAAGTGTAATAGCCAATCCTTTACATGTTTTATATAAAATAGTTGTATATATAGAACCAAGATGTCCCACTCCATTTCAACCCATAAAACTGAAAGCATACACAATGGGCACAAGAGGCCCTCCTCATTCTTCTTTTCCCGCGGTGTCACCAACTCCATCGCGAAATACATCAACTCAGTTGGAAAATTCAGCATGTATAAAAAATGGGCAAAAACGAATGAAAAAAATGTGCTATTATCAAAAAATAGAAACAACTATATATATTGAAATCAGAACAGTACCTCCAACTATCGACGGTCCCACCTCTGATCATACTGCTACTTGATCCACTAAATGGATATGTCCAGTCTTTTCCTAAGGATGACCACAAGTCTGTGAATGTGCTCGAAACTGGCTCTTCCCAAAAGATGTCCCAATACTACCCCCACAACCTGAAAATGGGGATCGCCCAGTCCTCAACGGCTCGAACTATGCTGTAACATCTCTTGAATCCAATAACCCTACCACACTAGGTAGCAGACGTGCCACCCCACAGAAGCATTGGAGATGCCCCTAACCACAACCTTGGTAACAAGGCTTTGGAGGAAGATTTCATGATGTTCATATGTTCCCCTGATTCCCACACTAGTGGAACATGACCGATCTCGCATCTTAAGCTGCAGACGAAAACTGCCTCGAAGAGTGGCCTGAACCACCACTTCCCTTCTTCACATGCTCCTCATGTTTCCTTTTATTTTATAATGAGCTGCCACTTCTCACATCAGATACTGACCCATAAAATCCAGAACTACCATTACAGTCAATCATTATCATGCATGCATGTTCAATAACCTCTGTATAGGTCCTCATATTAAACAAGAACACCTAAGAGTATATATCTATTCACAAAGACTTTATCAAAACTTTGGGGCTTCAATTGTCAATTCGATACGATTTCAAGAGCATACCAAACAAACTAAGCAAAACGGTTGGTGTCATTATTCATAGAAATATTCCCCTGAACTAGGTCCATGAACTCTAAGGACTTGGCATATGCCAAGACCTCTGACCTGTATTGTTCATTGAAGACGACCTTGAAATCTCCCCTGCACATCTGCTCATTATTCACAGTCTGAACCAGTGAGACCCAAAACATACGGTAGGGACCATCCAAAATAAAAAATTCATCCTTCACCCTGAGCTCCTCGGGTGTTTCTAGTAACTCTAAAATACGCTCGATCTTCTCGAATCTTTCATATTTTTCCTGGGGTTCTAAGATACCTCAGAAGGTTGGATGCTTGTTATTTAGAAAATCATGTGCTTTATAATTTATAGGACTCATCTATTCATCCCTATTATAAATATGAGTAGCATATGGTCCATGTAACCATGGTTAGAAAACTCAGACCAGAACCTCGACAAGCCTCTGATCAATCGGTGTCGAAGAACTATCTCTGGATTCCTCTTGTGGGGGAGTGGAAGATTTTTGAGGAGGTATGTTTTTAAAAAATGCAACAGCCACAAAACAAAAATCAATACCACAATTATGAAAATTTTAATCAAATACGTCACATATAAATAACTAAACACATTTCAGTAATAATAGAAAAAACTACTCCACCCTGCCTGATGTCCATGTGTGTTCTACAGCCCACACGTCTCACCTAGAAGTGAAGTCAATCCGTAAATTACAACGTCCCCTTGTGAATAAAGTTGTACCATGAGAGGTGTAGTACATGCACCATACACTTGACCAAAACCCCTAGACCCAGAAGTCCTAGATTCTATCTATCCCAACTCATCCCAAAATAACATTATAACCCAAAAACATTGGCCTGCTCTAATTCCATTTTGTCACAAACTGAATCTGGTTTTCACTAATACTGGTACCTAACCAAGCCCGTGGAAATTCACAAAGGGCGTTCCCTATCCCCATGGGTTGACACAAATTCCAGGGTATCATTTATCTTGGTTTGGGAATGATTTACCTAAAAATGTATACATAAAATATCTAAAACATTTGGTAAACTATATCTTAAAAATTCAGACCTACAGGGTTTCTACAAAAAACCAGAACTGAATACACAAGTTCAAATGAAATAAAAAAGTTCCAAAGAAACAAATAAATAGAAGAAAAACATCCCCAGGGACTCCAAAAAACAAGGGGTTATCATCCACAAGCCATCTATAGAACTCCTCCCCAGGTATGAGAACTAACACCCCGAACTGCCATCACCCAAAGTTGTTCCTTTACATGAGTCAAGAATAATAATGTCTAGATTAACCCAAGGGGTGCAAGTACGATGTGAGCTTAATCCCAATAGGATATAACCCTACGATTCTAATGTTCATACAATAAAATGTGAAAAAGAAACAGTCTTCATATGCAATGAAAAGCATCAACATATTCCATGAAATGAAACATTAAATGGAAAATAGTTTTCAAGCTAAAACATTCACAATTTTAACACATTTAAATGGTCATGTAAGCAACAATAATTTACTTCCAAACACACATAAATACAATGTAAAATACAACACATCGAATGAGCAACAAAATCGGGAACACCCTGAGTCACTAGATAGTCTCGAGCCCCATATTCCTCATACATTGGTGTAATGTAACCATAGTAAAAATTGTTCTCATGCATGAGGCACAATTAGGGAACATAAACTTAACCTAGTGGTCACCAATAATCATCCATATAGTATATTTAGAGTATTCTTTATCCAATTTCTATGTGAAATAGGGACAAAACCCATCTGTTTCATAAGTCGTAATAGTACATATCCACCCCACCTATGTACCTTGGATTCCCACTTTGTGCTCAAGAAATTTCATTACACTACGTAAAACCATTTTCATATAAAACTCTACTAATGATAACATACAATCATTATAGTAGTTATTCACATTTTAAATCACTTAAAACACATAACTGAACAAACATATTATTAAATGAAACTATTTCTCATAATCGCACGATGTTTTGCAACAAAAAATCCTTGAGAACCCCACATTGTACATTATGTGAACACATGTAAGTTACCAAAATATAAATGATAGACTAATACATTTCAATAATACCATAAAATCAATTTTATGGAAGTCCCATATAAACCAAGAAATGATGACTCTGTAAAACCATAATTTACAAACAAACGTGGAACTTGAAGATCACATGTTCCACAAATACCATTATACCCAATTTTTGTACCAAAAAACAAAAAATATTAACATTTAAACATGATTTGAATCCATATTTCAGTTCAATGAAATCAAATAAGTTTTTATAGGGGATCTCCAAATAAACCAATGAAATATTTCTATGAAAACCCCTAGTTTCACATAAAATTTGCATTTAAAATTCATTTATAATACAACCACCACTAAAACTGATTTTTGTAGAAAATAATGATATGAAATAAACTTGAATTTATGATAAATTCATAATTATAAGAGATACATATTGATTCAACATGGAATCACCTATAGAATTATTGAAAACCCTTTATTCTTGTTGCTAAAATCTAATCGTACCACTGCCGAACCACGAGGGACCTATATCATGACTAAAACCACAAGAATATACCAAAAAAATCCAAAGATAAATCCTAGGATTGATACCCCACCCCTTTTACATTAGAAAAATAAATAATAATTGAAATAAGCCCTGCAAAAAAGAAAATAACCCCTAATCAAATAGAAGGAATAATGAAGGGGACCTACTTACTTAAGAGATATTGAAAACATGCTCTAAATACACTAGTGGATGGATTTTAAAAATATACAGTTCTTATAAGTCCAATAATGTCATTTGATAAATGAAATAGGGGAATAGAGTAATAATTGAAAGATTTATGAAGGAATGAAGTTACCTCTTCAAATCTAGACTATTTGAGACACCCTATGAAGTTCTGTACTAAGTTGGGATGAATATGTGCTTCAAAGAGGGTGGAAGGATAATTTGAATGCATCTAGGTTTAGGTGGATTTACTGAGACATGGAATCACATTAAAATACCATAAATTTAATATGTAATTAATTAAACAATTTTTTTAAAAACCTAGAAATTGGATTTCGGGGTGGCCCAATTCCTTAAATAAAAACCCAAATCCACCATCATTATAGATTTGTAAAGGGTCCAAATTAAAATGGTGTTGTTAATAGGTGAGGTGAGGCCATTTAGGTTTTAGATTGGGTAGAAAATATTAAAAACTGAAATAGTTATAAAATAATCAAAATAACTTTTAAAATCTGGAAATTGGCTCACGGTTTGGCCCAAAACATGAAAACTCACCATTTCTTCCAAAAAAAGCTTGGGAAACCACCCAAAAAATGTATTCATGAAAATAAAATGATATTTACCTTTAAAAAAGTCATGGATATGATAGTTTATCCCTTGTGTTTTTTTAATGGCTGGATTTGAAAGGAACCATGGGTGTGAGGGGCAATATAATGATTGTCTCGATGATCGACCCCGTGAATCAAGAAATGGAATAAGAAACATAATAATTATACCAAATAAGCTATCTAGAAATCTTATGAACCATGTTAGAATAATTGAAGTCATAAACCCTCAAAATAATATAGTAATTTACAGTAATGGAAATTCATGTAATGACGATGATGAAATAATAAATATTTAAGCACCAATATATCAAAAAAAATGGAAGAAACACTGAAAAAATTACATAAGAGGGTTAAGGTAGTATTATGAGTGTGGTATAGTTGGAATTAAGTAATAATAGTTCTAAAATAATATAAAAATGGGGAAAATAAGGGGAAACTATTTCTACTACAGCTTTATACACTCTTCAATTATTCAAATGGAAGGTTTTTTTGAATTACAAAAATCTATGCCCCCACCCTAGTATACCAATAGTATAAGCCATAAATGTCACCGTCATTAATGTGAAAACTCTACTACTAATTTTCATTATGATAGATATACTTATTTGTTAAAATTACCCTAATATTTATACTTTTCTCTCATTCGATCAAATTCAAGCTATCTAATTAAGCCAATGTAGTTTCAAAAGAATAAAAAGTCAACACCTTAATGATTTGACTATCAATGAAAACATATTTGTATACTAATATTATATACCATGTTAAATATTATGAAATTATTATTCATTCTAATGTTTTTATTATTCTATAAAATAAATGTAATAAAATTTTAAAAATTTATTTTTTCTCTCCACATAGAGGAACAATTATTTTAAATGATGCACGATTATTTCATATAAACTAATGATAGTCAAAGAATGAAAAATAATAAACAACCTCTTGAAAAAAATTATACAATATGGGTCATTATAAGTAATATTAAAGGACTGTTCGATTAAAGTTTTGGATAAAAAATAAATATAATGGTTAAGAAAATTTTGAGAACAATGTGATAATTTTTAGTTTGTAGGGTTTATATATATTTAGAAATTAAATCATAATATTATTTTACCAAATATATAAAAATAAATAATGCAGGTAAAATTACCAATCTTTTTTCTGATTAAACAACATGAATATTATTATCAAAATAGATGATATACATGACTATTTATTTTAATAATAATTAAATATAATTAGTATAAATTTATGAATTCAGATAATCGTTTTAGGATTAAAAATCTATTTTTCATAAATTATTATTTATTCAATGATGTAAATATTTTTAATTAAATAATAATATATATATTTATAATATGAATTATATATTACCTAAATTATTTTAGTAAATTATTGTAACTGATAATACTGAGAAGTTAACATTTTCAAAATATATACTCTTATATAAATAGTCTCCCAATATTTTTTGGGATTCATTGTAAATGAATAAATCATAAATTTTAGAAATTTAATTAAAAAAAGTATAAAATTTCATATATTATGAATACAATTATATGATTAAGTCTATTTTAATAGATATTTCAAAAACATTTTTTTACTTTCATTATATAATATTTTTATTACTAATATTGATGATTTTATTAAAATATATGTATATAATTATGAATTAAAAATTCTTGAATACTTTTAATAATATCAATATGTACTTTATATGTGTCTTTTTAATTTCAAAACTATTTTTTTAATTTCTAATCACGTATTTTTCTTATAATATATGGTAATATTTACAAAAAATAAAGAATTTTTTAAATATATTATACCATTAATTATAATAAAATTATATATAAAATTTTACAATTGATTAAAATATGATTTATTGTTTAAAATAGTCAATATGAAATTATATAATAAGAACTATTTTTTTATATATGATATATTACCTATGTAAAACCTATAATCATTGTGGAAATTTAAATGGTAAAGGTGAGTAACCAAAGTAGAAATGGGATGCAATTTTTTTTAAAATGTTACTAATTCCATAAACAATGTGTGTCTCAGCCTTATCATCCATCACCTATGTTATCTATCAATTTTAGATCCATAAAACTTTGTGGTGACTGACCCTTGTAGAAATATTTTTTTGAAAATGCCACTCCTTTTCACTTACAAAAGGGGGAACACATATCATCGCAACCTGTCACACAAAAACCTCTACTTTTTACCCCAACATAATCCCAAAACACTCCTATTGTTTATTAATATATCATTTATCAATGGAATAAAGTCTTTTCTAAAAGATATCATCCATTAAGTGAGGTAGAATTTTATAATCTGTCTTTTTATTCCAATATCGTTATGTTATTTTCATCTCTTTAACATTATTTTCACTATCCCAAAATGATATAATAAGAATCCTTATTATAATAATATATTATTTTATATATGGATAATACATTAACAATGATTCACCTTTCAATTAATAAAAAATAAAATGTGAATCCTGTGTTTTGCTGACTATCACTTCGAGGACCCAAACACTTTTCGATCGACATCATCACATTAAAAAGATGGTAATAAAATAGAATTTAATATAATAATTTTAATATATCAAAAATTTCTTATTTTAAATAAGACAATCATATTAAACATTTTCTCATTCATTGGAGAAAAAAATTATCAATAATTTGTAAGTGTGGACTACTAAAACCATCGAATGGTTGATTTCTTTTTTGATTTCATATATCCATAAAATGTCTAGTAATTAAAATGGTTTTATTAAATATATATTATACATGATATCATTAATTAAATCATATGACATATTATATAACCTAAAAATGATATGATCGATAAAATATTTTTCTACACTATGTTTTTAAAAACAATCATATTAAGTGAAATTCATTAATTCCAGCAAATTTTTTATATAAAATATCGATAACCTATAAATATAATTACATAATAATTACAATACAACACAATAAATATTAATACATGTCATTTTCTTACTGATTAATTGATATTTTAACTAAATCGCCTCATAATCATTGAAAATCATGATATGCTCGAGTGTGTATCAGATTGACCACATATATGAACATTTGATGAAATTAGGTCATGGATGATTATGAAAACTAAATTAATTATATAATTTGATATAAATATATATATAATTTTCATTTTTTTAGAAAATTTATGTCAATATTTCTTGTCAATTATGAAAACACCCTTCATAGGTTCAAACTCTCTTAAAATTATTTGTTTTCAATTTTATCATCCAATATAAAAACAAAATAACACTAGAAGAAAAACTCATAATTTATTTTTCTTACATTATACTAACATTAATGAAAATTTAATGATTAACTTTGGAATAATAACAACTATTGAAACAACTCTTACAAAACTACTATTGACAAGTGAAACTATAAACACCTATTGTGGGAAAATATTCCAAAACTAACTAATATTCATGTAGATTATGAATATAAATGAAAAATATAATTTATTTTAAGTATGGTTATTGATATGAAATTAGTTATTATGATATTTCAATTTGTAATACGGAACCATATTGGGAATTTGATAGAGTGGGTCATCAAGGTATGTTTATTCATATCAAACTCCTATTATTGGGGAATGTTTATGTTATACATCATGTATTCAATATAGTTATGATTATATATCCACATTTTCATATTTCATAAATTATTATTATTATTTTTATTAATATTTAATGTTTTCTTTAATGATCTAGATATCATTCTGTTGTGATTCATGTGTTGTAAATGCTATAAAGGGTTGTATCTCAAATATTATTTACTAAAATACAATTTCATTTATACAATTAATATCATTTAAAAGGGTTTCATATGAAATATTTGATACAAAATATCATAAATCAGATTTTTAAATTGTATCTAACGTCAACTTATATCTCTTATACTTCAATATCTTTTTAGTGGAATGTTTCATAAGATGCATGGGACATGGTAAAAAAAATCAGTTCATTGAGTTATATGATTTCTCATATAAAATTCATTTTTAAATGATATGATATTTAAAATATAGTTATATTATTTACTTATTATCAATAATATTTTAAATATAAATTCTATTTCAATGATGGTTATTTCATTCCATTTTTTCTTAAAATTAATTTGAATAATTCAAAAAAATCATAACTATTATATTTAAAACAATTACTAAAAAAATGTTTTCAAAATAGCTTTCTCTATTATTCTGTTTCCATTAACAACAAGATAGACTATGAAAAATTAGTTTATATTTCTTATCTTTATCAATATAATTAATTTATTATGTTATTATTTTTTATGATCATTTTTTTGTATTGGCATGTTTTTTATGATGTTTTTTTATGTTTCATGAAAATAATTTTTTTCCTTAGATTCAACATGAAAATTAAATGATTTCCATTTTATTGTTCTATGTAAACATTTTTTATGGGCTCCCTATTAAAATTAAATGACTTATATTTTTTTAATACATTTTATTTCTTTAGGTTCTTCATAATGGGTGATGTGAATTATTTATAATGGAAATATAAATATATTGATTATAAGATTGGTGTGACCTATGTATCCCCCAAATAAACATATAATGGTATTTATTCTCATGATATTTATTTTTATGTGAAATTTTTTGCATGTATCTATGTTCACAAGAGGTGAGTGTGTTGGTATTTATATCTACAAATAATTTTATGTATAGGGACTATATACGGTTGTTTGGTTTACAATGGGTGAGTGTGATTTCATATAACCATAATAAATATAAATTGATGTTTTCTAATGTTTATAGGATCATAAAGTATGGGTGTGATTTTATTTTTCTCTACTCATATTTTATATAGGATTTTATTGGAAGAAAATTATTATCACAATGATAAGAAGTCCAATGATTACAATTGAGTCTCATTCATTCATATTTTAATGAATTATGTTATATGATACATGTTTTAATATCTCGTTCAGGGTAAGAGTGTTAACATTAAATATATGTCTATATTTTATTCATATTTTCATAACCTAAAAATTTCTGTTATTTGAAATCATTTATAAGTTCAATTATATGATTTTTAATCTGATTATGATTTAACCATTATGTCATTTCTTACGTTACCCCTTACTATGTGCTTAATTTACAAAATTATTTTGTTTTCCATTCCGTAGGATTTTAAATGATTATTTATTATATATTTCAGGTATAGGATTCAAATTATAGAGAAATGAGCACATCATTTAAAACATGTTTTTGATGTTTCTAGTATCTAAGACACTAAAATATTAAGACTTTGGGTTTTCCAACAAATAATGGGATATAATAATTACAAAAATTGTATCATTGTTCTATTTATTTATGTTTAAATATTCTTTGGTTCATACAATGGTAAATTTTATACAATGACAATATGAGATATAGTGAGAAAAATGAAACATCAAATTAAATCATATTCACCTTCCACTTCAAACTATCTCATGTATAAAAATTTTATAACAACATTGAAATTATAATTTGTGTTGGCATCGCATTTGAACTCCCTAAAAAAATTCTAGAAATACATTGATATTTTTAATTAGATATAATTATAAAGTAATGTTATTTTGTCTGATTGAATCCGTAGATGAATCATATATATCAAAGTTCAAATATTAAATGACATAATTTCAGCATCCTTACAAAATATTCCTAAAATTACTCATTTAATATTTGTGAAATATTTTCATCAAAGAAATAAAAAGAATAATATATTTTTATATAAAATCAAAATTATTGTTTCCAAAATTCAATTTAGTGAAAATCATCTACCTATGGATTTCATCCAAAAATTATTACTAAGATCTTTAGGCATGTTTCAAACTATATAAATATTTATTTATCCCATATACCAAAGTTTTATTAAAATAATGAATGAAATATTCATATTTTTTAATATACAGAGACACTTTTTATTCTATATTAAATAAATAAAAATTCAAATATGTTAGATAATTGTTTCAATATCTATGTTATTCAGTAATCATTAACATTATTATGGTTTCCTTCCCTGAAAAAAGTAAAAATCTATCATCGAAATAAAATAGTACAATTTAAAATTATCCTATTCAAACTAAACTAGCATTGTTATGAGACACATAATTTATTTTCATATAGTTTTTTTTAAAATTATATTTAAAAAAAATAAAATAATTTCATTTTAAAATTGAAGTAGATACCTTGAGGCATTCAATTTAGTTTTAATCCATGTAAAATTCCATTTGGAAGTTTTTCGAATATAAATATCATATTTATCATTTATATCTCAATATTAAAAATAAATTTAATTTTATTGTCATGTTTCAACTATATTCTAGAATTAACTATATTATTCAAAAATGATATTATATTTCCAACATTCAAATGAATTTTTATCCACTAATGTTTATTTTTATCATTTTATATAACAATTAAAAAAATATTAAAAAAATAATTAATATTTTCATAATAATATTCAATTAAAACTTATCTTTTAATCAAATTTCTATAAATATAAATGTTGTCTTCATTAAAAAATTTAATATATACTTAATTTAACTCATTAAAAAGGTTTTATTTTCAATATTATTTACAAAATTAATGTCTACCACCTTGTGAATCCTCTTGTTATAACACTTTTTTTCTCATTAATTTTATATTTATCTTGGAAAAATTAATTAATGTTTTCAAATTAATCATTCCCAAATTTTTTATTTTGATATTCTTCAAAAATAAAGTTTGTAAAACTCTAATTTAGTATTTTGTACCAGTATTATTATATTCTATCTCAGAAGAATACATATTTTATTTATCTCTCAATACTAAGATATTATAAATATTCACAATAATATATATAGCCTCAATATTTATAAATATGGTTAATTATCATTCATGAAGAATCATTCTATGTATTCTTATAAAGATAATATTCATGCATTATCCATCGATGTTATATTTAGGTGTATAAGGAAAACTGTATTTATTAAAGATAATAAATGAATAACTATAGGATCTAAAATAATTTATAATAAACTCTAATCAAATACTTGTTCTCTTTTCATTATATAGAACCTTGAATCATTCTCATCTACCCTTCTATAAATCATAATCATGTCCACTACCATAGACTTGGGCTTCAATAACATAACTATAATCATTATTATAATATTAAATATATATTGTGAGGAAGTATGTTTTACAAATGTTGGAATGATTTCATATTGGAAGAAAATGTTTTAGTTCTAGTGGCAATATGGATTAAATTTCTAATATTTTTGTTATTAATGTACTTTTTCCATAGTTGAAATGATTCAAAAAAATATGTTTCCAAATTTATATATTTTTAGATCTCTCCATATATTTACCATGTTTCATTTAATCATATTGAATTATAAAAATGTATAATTATTCAATATATTAAATTTTATTATTATTTTACATGCTGGTAAGAAAAAATACTACTTACCATAATTAAGAATAAGTTATAAATTTTTCTTTCACCCATAATGATAATTCTTATATATTTAATCTTATAAATTAGGGAAATTATTTTTTCATAAATAAATATTATTACATCATTATAATGATGCATTACACTCATTATGTGTTGGTTAATTTTTTTAAATAAGTAAAACGCCTTTAAATTTTTTTCTTATGACCTTCAAATGAATCTATACAAATTTCTTTAACCATTAATAATTATTCATTATAAAAAATAATATTCTCATCAATGTTCCTCAATTTATTTAAATCCAATATTATGTGATAAGATTATATACTTTCATATAAAAAAATATTACATTAAATTTTTTATTTAATATTGACATGAATTATAAATGAATTTTTAACGATATTTCTTCTCTGAAATTATTTATCTCTATCTAGTTAAAGTGTTTCTCCTATATTTTTTGTCATTAATAAATAATCACGAATACCACTATGGTCACATTTTCAAATGATAATCTAAAAATACAATTCCCTCTGGGAATGTTTTATATATATCTATTCACAGCATGCATCATAATATATATTGTCCACAATCCAATTTTATAGATCCCCCAAAATTATAAAATTATTGGAAATATTTAAATTATTATTTTTTAATATCATATAATTTATACCAATAAATTCTTCAAATGAAAAATTTTAATATAAAACCTAATATTCTATGAAGATCAGGAGTTTATTTATGACATAATTCATTAATTTATAGTAATATGACTAGATTCCATTTATTTTATATTAAAGGATACATCCCTTTTAGGTTTTCGCTAAATCCATTTAATATATAAGTGTAATTTTAAAAAAAATCTGTATCTAATTTTGACAATATTTTTTCATTTATCCTGTATTTTCAGAAAAAAAAATATCATTCACTTGATTCATAAAGGTATATTTTATTGATGATTTTATGCATCAATTATCATATGTTTGGGATTAATATATCATTATTTCAATAGTATTAGTCTTGTAATATTAAGTTTTTTTCTAGGGACTCTTCATCATTAAATAAGAATATTGTGTTTTGTTATTCTTCTCTTATTATTCAGAAAACTTTTTTTATACTCTATTACCAATTATTATTGATAAATTACAATCTAATTGATATGTTTAATATTATTTATAATGAAATTTTCGTCTCTAAGGAAATTCATCATTAAACATCATTATTTTTTTAGCCTAGTTCTTTATAGATTTGATTTCCCACTTTTGACGATGCTTCATCCCAAGATAAACATTAATAACTTCATTCAATAAAAATGTTGTTTCTGTTTATCAATCATCATTATCAGTACATGATATTTCATTATTATTTTTAACATGATCTATAATTCTCCAAAAATATTGATTAAATCATTATTTATGTTTACTACATTTATTGGAGTTGTCCTTCTCTTCACTACCTATTATTAATTTTCAATTTATTATTTATTACAATTATTTTATCACAGTATATTTTAAAAAATATATTGATGTTATTAATTATTTTATCATTTATGTGCTTTATTCCTATTCATATATTTCATACACTAAACATATGTATTTTAAAAAATCAGCTACAAAATGTCCAATTTTATCATATTTAAAACATTTTAATGGAAGTTCTTATTAAGTATTTGATTTATTATTTAAATTTAGTTTGTGATAATGTATTTTAACATCATATGGTTTCCTTTATTTAATTATAATCATCAGATTCAATATAATAATAAACTATACATTACATGATTTTATACTTGTTCATTACAGTAAATATCATATCATATATAAATTTGTACATAAATATATATTTATTATTCTTAATGAAATTAAAAAAATATCTATTAACTATTAATAATAAAAATATTTAATATCACAATCTATAGAAAACTCAACCAATACACCAAAAATGTTCGCCATTTTACCATAGGTGTCCTCCTATTACTCTAGTTCTTATCGATTATTAGAAAAGGTTATTTAATGACTGGAGGAAGACTATACCCACTATATTATAGAAAAAAACAACAACATATATAACCAAAAAAACATTCACATTAGAGTACACATATGAATATATAAATAATAAGTTCTATAAAAATATGATATAATGGCATACAAGCACATACAATATTCATTCACCGACCAAATAACATATATAAAAAATTTAGAATAAATAAAAAAGTAGTATAATATCACTATTATCCATATATAAAACAAATATTTGAAACCTTATGAGAAGCTGCATCACCTACCCATAATATTATGAAACATCAATGACTATGTTTGCATCCATGTTAGAGTGATCTTGGGTACCCTAATAAAATGCTGTTCTAATAAGGGTGTGAGTACATAACTTATTATGGACCCAAAAGTATTATCCAATACAAAACATACACTGTAGTTTTAGGTTTATGTGAAATTATATCCTAAAAAAAGTATATACACTTCTAGAAAAGTAAGTAAATAAAAAATTATAATCCTCAGGTCCATAACCACAATTGACCATACTTTCTTTGGATAGTGTAAGGGTGTAACTGTGAAAATGACAATTCACATACCTTTATATAAATATTGTTTCCTATTGTATAACTGTAAAATCCATTATTATAATACAACAAAAGAACAAATATATTCATGTAGGGATCAAAAACCATATCCTATATGTCCTGGGTATCTCTCTATACCACAATGTATATAATGGTTTGAATATGATACCCTTAAATCTATGGGAGACAGTGATTATATAGTCATATTCTATGTCTCCATGAAAAATGGAAAAATCGTAGGCATCTTTGGAATCCTAATAAGGGAAATCAAAATTTATTATTCTGCACTATTCTAATCCTTATGGTATTTTAGTCATAAGGTAAAATAATTAATTATTCAATAAGCGTACATGGATGGATCCTAAATATTCTAAGAGATAAAAGTACTTATGATCTATACATACTGCAATATAGATTTAATGTCAAATTTTGGATTATTTTGAATTTATTATGCAGAGTTATATTTGGATCCCATGATACACTCACTAAATTCATTAAAAATAAAAATAAATATTATATCATATCACTATGAGATGAGGTTAAAATTCAGATCTAATGAATAACATATGGTAATCCCCAAAATTCCTATCACATCTCATTAGTCCTATTATTTGTGTCCCAATAATCACTTAAGGGAATAAAAATCTATTTCAATGGTATGTTTATGATTTCTAAACAAAATTAAATCATTGTATGTGTCACGAACAAATCCCGGATCGACCCTAAGCCGATCACTCGAGCCCGTCCATGACATTTCTTGAGGGGCATTTCCCCCACCCTATGTGATGTGTTTGAGTTCTAATATTTGTGTTAGGAGAATTCATGTTGTGGAAAGAACCCTCTTATGTCCCCCATTTTTTGTGATATGATTTTTCTTTTGGTTGGTCCTGTATAACTTATTGGGTAAATAGTTAGATTGAATTTTGGTTTTTCTAATAAATGTGTTCTATAATTGTCCTATGTTTTGGTTGTCTTTCAGCTGGATGAATTTCTGGGGGCAGAAAGTTATTTGGTGAGGAGAATTGTAAAACCCAAACCATTTAAATTATTTTATTTTATTATTATTTGGCTTCAATTAGCCTCTTCTAGGTGCAGGTTGACTTCATGTTACAATGTTTTGATATTTAAAGTTAATAGTTTGTAATTGATCAGTGTACGAGCACTACATGATTCGTAGTAACCGTGGGGTTGGCTCGGATTCCCCAATGGTTACCCATTACTAAAAATAATGAAATTTTTGGAGAATGAAATAAATTAAATGTCTAATACAAAATACTAATAATATTATTTTGGTGTAGATAAAAAACTTTTCTTAAGCAATTTTTAATGATCTTATTATCATTAAAAAGGATATAGATATAATTATTATTCCGTTGTTATTAATTTTTTTATTATAAAAAATGAAGAAAATTATGATTATCATTATTAATAATTTTATTTTTATTACTAATTTCATATGTGGGGTTTATTGTATCATGAACCCTAAATGTTAAGATTAATATGTATCTTGAGTTTCCATTGGATTTAGGGTGTGCAATTTGACTGTTTGGACCAGAAACGCCCTTCGGGTCATGCCGCTGAATGGGTCGAGTGTCAGGTAAGATGAAATTTTTGAATGAAATGGTTTGGCCGTGTTTATATTTATTTTTTATTTGGTTCTAGTTTTAGTTTCTTTTATTAACATTGCTTCGGCATGATATAGGTTTTAGATCAAGTGATCGTGGTTGGAGTGGACTTGGGCTTGTGGTTGGAGGTGACCAATAAGTAACATGGAGATAGTGGTATCTTGCTCCAGTTTTAGTTTATTCAAATTTTTTTTTCTTCCTTTAGTCTTCAACCTTTTTAGTTGCATATTTTTTCTAGATCATCTTTTTATTTATTTATGTCTAGCTTCAGGTAATTGTTACGTTTCCATTTTGATTAGTTTATTTATATGGTCATGATTTTATTTCTTCGGATTAAATCATTCCCTCATGTATTCTTTGATGCGAAACACTAGTTTCTATCCTTAGAGGATCGAGAATGAGCCTTGAGATATGTTACAGATTGGCTCGGTTGACCGGTTCAAGGTCGACCCTAGACTGGTTTGTGACAATATGAATTCTTTAGACACATATTCAATTTCATCACACATCCTCTTATAGTTTATCTGTTATCAAGGCATGAAATATGGTCTCTGAGGATTATAAAACATTAGCCACCCCTTTTTGGATCCATCACATTTATTAAACCTTCAATTTCAACACATAATACTAAGGGATAACATTCCCCTCAGTAAAGAAATAATTGTGGTATGACCTTGTAGGACCACAATGGTTTGACTCAAAAATTTGTTTTTACTATCTAAGATAAATATCATCTCAAACACCATTTTTACCAAAACATGACCACTCATCCAACCCATTGCAACAATACTTCCCACATGCGCTAACTGGAATCAGCTCATTACCTTTCTACATGAGAAATGTCTATAGAATCTTACATCAGGTCATCTATATTAATTTTTTATTTCATTTTATTTATATTCACCCATATCAATAGTTTTTCATATTCTTAGGAAGAAACTAGTTCAGTCTTTAGCCTTCGTTGACTACTGCACAAGCCCAGTGTACAAGTCTCAATGTGAGCACAGAATGTCATCTTATTTGGAGAAAGAGATCATAAATAACAAATTAATTAAAAATTGAAAAAAAAAATTTGAATAAAATAATTTATGATTAATCATTTTATATTTATTAGGATAATGATCTCGATGGTGTGACCTCTCATCCAATACATCAAAATAAATATTCTCTATATCTATAGATCTAGTAAATATGTTTCTACCTAATTTAAATGATTTAACAGTCATTTCCCAATGATCAGCTATAGATTCCATGTCCCATCTATTTTTTTCTATGCACAACCAACCATCAGGAGACTCTAACGCATTCCCGAAATTAATAATTAATAATAATTAATTTAAATTATTTTCAAATAATATAAAATTGATATCCAAAGTTAAATCATTTTTGAATAAACGATGTGGTTGCACAAAAAATACTCATTACATTGGAAACAAGGCATATAACTTGTGTAACATCAACATAGACACCCCAATATCACACCATGATAAAATCATGTCATTCATATCTAATTACATAAAAAATAGTTTAATTTTCAAAGGGAAATCATAGAATAATTAACAACACATTATTCCTTCACTAAATCAATGTGAAAGGCCCAACTATTTTATCACTATATGTCCCTTTTATGTGATAAATATAATCCCTAACTATATTAGATGATTCCAACAAGAGGTAATAAAATAAATATCAAAATCATAATAGTTAAAAGAAAAAATTAGAGTTGATGATGGAGGAAATCGACCAAAATCATTGATGTCCAGGGAATACACCAAAACATTGGTAAAAACACATTATAAAATCTAATCATCGAGGATATTATAGAGATAAAGAGGTATTGGACCCCCTCCATCTTTGACAAAAATATTGAAGGGAAGGAGATGTAATCCGCATTAAAAACATGGTGGTGGTATTAATTTTGCCATATTTAAAGTGAACTAGATAGCTTGTACATGACCACTGGCTAACTAGGGTTCTTAGTATGGATACCTAGCCATAATATAACCCACTGGCTTGCTTGTGGCGAGCTAATAAACAACTGGTGGTGATAGATTATGACCACTCTCCAGTCCAACATCCATATCCTACCACTAATACCTACATGATCCGTTAAACTCTGTCCAAATCCTCACACCATGCATAATAACACATATAATACAATGTAGAACTCTCCTAATTCAATTCCAATTTCCATTAAAAACATATATCACCCAATATTTTAAAATTTATAATTCAATTTAATTCTATTATATACATACACATAGTATTTGACATAAGTCGACTACTTGTTTCATTGAAATAAGAATTGTACCAAATCTATCCAAAATCAATCACAATTATTCATGAAAAATAATTGAATGTTGTTTATTATATATAAAACCCATTAAACATTATAAAACAATGTTTATCCTTTTGTATTATTTATCATTATTTAGAATAGTATCCAGTATAATATATTAAATATTTGCACTCCATATTTGAATCATGGATTTTTTTACTATTAAATGACATTAAAAATTATTAAATAATATTATTTGACAACTTTTTTGTAGTTTTTAGCAAAATGACATATATATCTTCATTGTTAGATATGGATATAAAAATTACAGTCATTCATTTTTCATGAATGTTTTTATTTCACTCATTAAATTTTTTCATGATTGAATCCCTCTAATGTGTAATAGAACCCACTATAATAGAACCAAAAACATTTTGGTCTTCTAAAATAAGATCCATTGTTTTAAATTTTTCAAATATTTGAAAATTTTACCCATAACATATTTGAACACATATTCTATTATAAGATTCGATACACTCCACCATTTACATAAATCATATTAGGATTACATTAAGAAATATGGGATTTTCATAGACACCACTTTTACTACCATGGTATGTGGTGATGTATAACTGATATTCATGTGATTATGTAATGATAGTGAATTTTAAATTTATTCTTCAATATCATTAATTTCAACTACATAAATTCTTTATTTTCTCTATTAATGTATGCATCTCACCCATATAAAATTGAAATTATTAGAATGAATAGTACATATTAATTGTTACATATTTTCATCTCATTATTAGTATATACCACTTTATGTGTTTCAATTGTGTTCTGAGAAAAATATTTTCTATCTAAAATATCATTTTAATATAAATGGTTTAAAGGATTCATGCATGAATCGAACTGAGAATGGTTGGTTTGGAATTATCATTAACCATTGGTTACATATCATTTTATCATCCTTGACCCAATTTTTTATAATGATATTGATAGTTTGGATATGATTATATTAGATCCCCCTAAAATTTAATGGTCCACCTTATGTTATAATAAATTTATAATACATTTGGTGTGATGATTAAAGTTATCAAATAATAATTTATAGCCATCCACTATATTATAAGGTTTTCAACTACCAAAATATGATCAACATCACTACAATAACAATGTCATCTTATATTAATGTAGATTAATATCCCCATAATAATATCCTCTTCCTCCTTAACATCGTTCATAATGTTGATATTCATAGTAATCATATACACGCGATGTAGAAAAATACAACCAGTATTATGATCCCTAAAATATCTCTTTATTTATTTCTATTTAATTCACAAGATTCATTGATAGAAACAATATCATATTATCATTCCACAATTATATTGTATTTTTCTTCAATAATTTATTAAAAATATCAAATGAACATTATTTTTCTTTGTAAATATTCAAATATCATGATATTCATCACCATTGCCTTCCAAATAGTAATTTTCTTAATTTTTATTCCAACAATACACATAATTTAATTCAAAATGTTTGATAATATTTTTAATAAATCATTCATCTTCATTAACGATTAGTGATTTTCAAAAAATAAAAATTGAAAATCCAAGAATAATCATCATGTGATCATCAAAATCATTTTTCATTAAAATTTCTAAAAATATCGATATGATTCATAATATAATCATTGACCAATGATAATAATGGATGTAAGATTAGAAAATCAATTTTTATCTTTTTTGACAATAAATCTCACATTTTACTATTTTTTCACTCTTATGTATCATAAAAAAGATCATATATATTTTATAAATATCTTATGATATTATTATATATCACCTTCATACCCATAAATTCCATCCATAATGTATATATTAATTTTATATATCATCATGAAATCATTATGTATCGTTTGATGTTTTTATAGACTTTTATTTATGCTTTTGTTATCCCATACTTATGCATTATAAATTTGATTGAATCTTACACATCACATTTTTATCTCTTATATTTTAAATATATCATTCATATTTGTAGCCTTACAATGATAATACATAAGTATATTTCTATAAACATTTTCACAAAGCCTTTCTATACCCTATGTATTACAGTTAGGCTTTGTATGTTTTAAAAATTATAATTTTCCCATTATCTTCTACCATCACTTATAGTTTGATACTCATGTTCACTATTTTTTATCAACATATGCGACTCTTGCATTTTTGAGAAGCTTCTAAAATTTTCCCAATAATCAAATTTTCAAGTCCTAGAATTCCCTTTCAAATATAAAGAAACATTAGATAAACTATTAGTTATGATATTTAGCATGTTATGTATTCTATTCATTCCAATTTTATTCAATAATAATTAACTCTAAAATTAAATATAAAGCTACTACATACATATCAAATGAAAAGAAAAAAAATCCATAAAATATAATATGAACTCAAAAAAATTATCCACACCACCAAAAAAATCATTACAATTTCATATGATTTACAATAATAGTTTAAAAAAATACAATATACCATCATATTATATGTTAGTTATTCTAATCAAGAGGTAAAAATATTTGTTAAATGTACATGTCAAATAAAAAAGTGTACATATGTCAAAAGAAAAAACTGAGACATCTAAATGAAATTGAATGACTATGTGAAAGGTATAAATTAAAATTTCTCACAATTTGATCAATTAAGTCATTGATATTAATAAGGAATTCACACCATAGAAATGATTATAGGAATAATAATAAATTACAATACTATATGGCATATGGGAATGATTTTAAAAATACATAGGAAAACCTAATATATTGTATCATTGAAATTGTATACAAATGAGCTTAGACTATCATGGGGAAAGAAAAAAATCTTAAAAATCATGGAATAGAAAATAAAAATTAATATGCCAAATGATTATAACTTGTAGAAATGATAATGATATTTGGAAATATATATTTTATTAACAATTTGTATTTTTAAACAAATTATTTGAATGAATATAAATATTGGTGAGTAATATTTACATACGAAGGTAGTGATGAGGAAGAATATGTTCTAGCCAGCTAATTTTTAAATAGAGTAATCAAAAATCAATAATAATTATAATTATTTAATGGTCATCTGGATGGTAAAATTGAAAAAATATTATATTCCAATCGTTTAAGATATTTCAAAAACATCATCTTATAATATAATTCCAAAAAATAAAAAATAAAAATACTATAGTAGAATGCTCCAGCTTAATTAACTAATTTGTGTTCTACTTACACTCAATCAAGAATAACACAGAGACACTTTTATCAAAGGAATCTCAAAATTCTTTAAAAATCATGTTAATAGGATATTTTTGTCATTAAAAGATAAAGTATCAATTTTCATCTCTATTAATTTAACATTTTTTAAAAAAATCTTATTAGAGGCTTAAATATTTAATTAATGGAATTATATGTCATATATATATCATCATTTCAACATATAGTGATTATATGTCTTATTTGTAATGATTTTTTTGTGATATCACTAACCTAGTTGTTTGGTTCTAAAAATTGAGGGTGATAAAGAATAAATAATTAATATAGGATGTCTATATATAGTTAGTATAAGAACCATGATTGATCTATTATTAATAATAATGAACAAATTAAATTCAACATGAATTTTAGTCCTTGAAACCTCCATGTTGTTTTGATGATCATTCTTTAATGCATGCACTGGAATTAGAAATTAACGAAGTAGTACATACTCAATTGAGTACAAATTTTGATATGAATGTTGAGGTATATTAAAACCATATGAAGGGATTTATGAACCATTATAATTAATGTGATGATATAAATAAGTTACCAAAAGATATATTGTCGAAGGGAGAATTGGATAAATATAGACTTGTTATAAAACCATATATTTAGATGTTTCTCATTTTCTAATTGAATCAAATTCTACCAATTTTTTTTACAGAGTGAATATAGTTATAGTTCTAGTTATTTTTTCCTTATAATATGAAATAAAACAATAATACATATTTCATAACCTATAGAGTAAATATAATTATTTAATAGTATAAATTATTTTATATTTGAATAGAATTAATACATCAATTTATATTAAAAGGACAATTCATGAAGGATAAATGAAACTATATATTTATTTCATAAGATAAATTTTTAAAAATTCGAATGAATATGTTATGGTTGGGGTGATAAACCTATATTATGCTTTTATAATTTATATTATTCTAGATTTTTTTCTTGGAAGTATGGAAAATGATTTTCAAAAAATTAGAGGAATAAAAAAGTTTGTAATAAAATTTAATGGTCGTATTATCTCTATAATAATAATC
This sequence comes from Viscum album, assembly GCA_963277665.1. Taxonomy (NCBI): domain Eukaryota; kingdom Viridiplantae; phylum Streptophyta; class Magnoliopsida; order Santalales; family Viscaceae; genus Viscum; species Viscum album. The sequence continues at coordinate 1,004,784,396 of OY728167.1, forward strand.
ATATATTTGAGAGTATTTAAATACCATAAGAATATTAATGAGGAAAAAATAAAAGCTAGTTTTACAATACCAAATTTTTATTTTTTATTTAAAAGTATTTCATGATAGTAATAATTTTAATTTTTGGATGACTATTTAGGATGCATGAATATAAAAAATCATTATTTATATCATGAGAACACTATATTCACATATCCCAATGGAAACTTTTATTAAATTAGTGTTCCATCAAAATAATGTGGTGTTCGTACTATAATTAATCCACATACTGAGATTTCAATATTTATAATTTATTATTAGTAATTCTGATTTTGATATCCTTCTTCAAAAACACTAAAATAGATGTCCCGATACATTATAGGATAAACATAATCATATTTGAATGATTAATATGATAAAATTTTCAATATCTATATATGATATAAAATCTTAAAATTCCTTATTTTTAAAATTATTATGAAATAATATTTTAGGCCATTGATATTTACATAGGTCAGTTTTATAAAAAATAAATTGATCATTATATTTTGTGTTTTATATTAAATATAAAATAAATAATGTTGATAAATTTTATTAGAAGAATTTGATTTTATTTTTTATTTTGAAAGTCGAAAATAACATAGTATGATTTCATAATCATTCTATAAAAGTTTACATGTTTGAGTCAGACGTTTATTTTCATACAAAATAACAACTTTTTTAACATATTAAATTTATAAGAATGACCAATAATGTCATAAAACTATTAAATTTATTAAATATTAATAAAATTGGTAAAATTATTCACTACACAAAATAATTTAATCTTATAAAATTGTGGAATTTTTTTAAGATAATGAATTTATTTGTTAAATAAAAATGTTATTTTAAATCATTCATTTTATTTAATTAATATTTTTTATAAAATAGGTTATGAAAGAATTTTAATTCAAAATAAATTAACATTATTATATAAAATCAACTACTATCATAAAAATAAATCACCAACAAAAAATAATCTTATATAAAATTTCAAAGATGAAAATATCTCTTTTATACAAAACCAATTTTATGTGAAATGTGTGATTAATTTATAATTGTATCTCATGATTATGAATTTAATATGCTGAAATGAAGACCATGTTCAGAATAAAATTTTGAAAATTTTATAAAAAGGGACAACCTATATTTTATATAAAATTTTAAATAACATGAATGATATTTCCTTAAGAATTATAAGTGTTTATATAAAAATTCTATGGTGGATGGACTTTTTTAATTAAACATGAGAATTATAAATTCTATAATTTTTTTTGTTTGAATGCATTACCAAAAATCATTACCATCCTTTCCTCACCAAACTTACTAAAATGTCATTGATTTCTATTCCTACCCCTTACATACCATACATTCTTACATAGACATCTTTCTTCAACACCTCTATAAGGAGATGACGTCCATCATATCAATACACCAATAATATTTATATATTTCAATGAAATAAAAAAAATATTATTCTAATTTAGGTTTTTAATGTTCCACGATTACCCTAGTCACCAAAATTGAGCATTGAGTCCCTATAATGTATGTTCATATTAAATAGAATGTTCATGGTCTCGATTTGGGTGTCACCTGTTTCTTAATATTTAATTTATATTATTTTAAATTTAACAAAAAAATAAATATTATAATTAAATAAATATAATAATTAGTGAATCTATTTTTTATTATAATAATTTAATATCATGTATTTATTGTTTTCCATCTAATAAAGAACATATGTATCATTATTTGTGCATGTGAGCGGATTACCGCATCCTTAGAAATAATGTTTCATTTTTTAATCACCAACAATTTTAAAAGGGTATACTGATGGTATTATTAAATAAATATTATATATATAATTAATTTTTTTATTTTGAGATGATCGATTTATTTTCCCCATTACACATCTAATTTTAAGAGTAACTAGAAAAACTAATTGCACATTGTGCGGACTACGACCTCCACAAAGAATCATTTTTCATTTTCCTTCTATTTATTCATTATTAATCAAAAAATCATAAATTATTATTCAAAATCATAAAAAAATAAATTGACTATAACTATTATATAGTTATAATTATATTATTTCAAATTAAGTAAGTCTATATCCATACTTTCCAATCAAGTGAAAGCAAGTTCTTATTTTGTTTGGTTTGACATCCTACATGATTAATTATATGAAATTATATAATAACTGATTATGAAAGCCTATTTAATATTATAATATGATATAAATATGTGAATTTTTATTTTCAATAATTTATTTAATGGTTTAGAAAATATTTATCTCATTAATTAGAAACACTGAAAATATAGGTTGAATATCACTAAAAAATGACTGGGGGTAATATCATTTTCTAGGATAGAGATTAAGGTTATAATGGAAGAGAATTAAATAATAAAAATAAATTATAGTTTATCCATTATGTTAATTTAAAAAATATTTCATAATTTTTTTCATGAGAATTTAATTATGAAAATTACAATACTATATGGCATATGGGAATGATTTTAAAAATACATAGGAAAACCTAATATATTTTATCATTGAAATTGTATCCAAATGAGCTTAGACTATCATGGGGAAAGAAAAAAAATCTTAAAAATCATGGAATAGAAAATAAAAATTAATATGACAAATGATTATAACTTGTAGAAATGATAATGATATTTGGAAATATATATTTTATTAACAATTTGTATTTTTAAACAAATTATTTGAATGAATATAAATATTGGTGAGTAATATTTACATACGAAGGTAGTGATGAGGAAGAATATGTTCTAGCCAGCTAATGTTTTAATAGAGTAATCAAAAATCAATAATAATTATAATTATTTAATAGTCATCTGGATGGTAAAATTGAAAAAATATTATATTCTAATCGTTTAAGATATTTCAAAAACATCATCTTATAATATAATTCCAAAAAATAAAAAATAAAAATACTATAGTAGAATGCTCCAACTTAATTAACTAATTTGTGTTCTACTTACACTCAATCAAGAATAACACAGAGACACTTTTATCAAAGGAATCTCAAAATTCTTTAAAAATCATGTTAATAGGATATTTTTGTCATTAAAAGATAAAGTATCAATTTTCATCTCTATTAATTTAACATTTTTAAAAAAAATCTTATTAGAGGCTTAAATATTTAATTAATGGAATTATATGTCATATATATATCATCATTTCAACATATAGTGATTATATGTCTTATTTGTAATGGTTTTTTTGTGATATCACTAACCTAGTTGTTTGGTTCTAAAAATTGAGGGTGATAAAGAATAAATAATTAATATAGGATGTCTATATATAGTTAGTATAAGAACCATGATTGATCTATTATTAATAATAATGAACAAATTAAATTCAACATGAATTTTAGTCTTTGAAACCTCCATGTTGTTTTGATGATCATTCTTTAATGCATGCACTGGAATTAGAAATTAACGAAGTAGTACATACTCAATTGAGTACAAATTTTGATATGAATGTTGAGGTATATTAAAACCATATGAACGGATTTATGAACCATTATAATTAATGTGATGATATAAATATGTTACCAAAAGATATATTGTCGAAGGGAGAATTGGATAAATATAGACTTGTTATAAAACCATATATTTAGATGTTTCTCATTTTCTAATTGAATCAAATTCTACCAATTTTTTTACAGAGTGAATATAGTTACAGTTCTAGTTATTGTTTCCTTATAATATGAAATAAAACAATAATACATATTTCATAACCTATAGAGTAAATATAATTATTTAATAGTATAAATTATTTTATATTTGAATAGAATTAATCCATCAATTTATATTAAAAGGACAATTCATGAAGGATAAATGAAACTATATATTTATTTCATAATATAAATTTTTAAAAATTCTAATGAATATGTTATGGTTGGGGTGATAAACCTATATTATGCTTTTATAATTTATATTATTCTTGATTTTTTTCTTGGAAGTATGGAAAATGATTTTCAAAAAATTAGAGGAATAAAAAAGTTTGTAATAAAATTTAATGGTCGTATTATCTCTATAATAATAATCATATATTTGAGAGTATATAAATACCATAAGAATATTAATGAGGAAAAAATAAAAGCTAGTTTTACAATACCAAATTTTTATTTTTAATTTAAAAGTATTTCATGATAGCAATAATTTTAATTTTTGGATGACTATTTAGGATGCATGAATATAAAAAATCATTATTTATATCATGAGAACACTATATTCACATATCCCAATGGAAACTTTTATTAAATTAGTGTTCCATCAAAATAATGTGGTGTTCGTACTATAATTAATCCACATACTGAGATTTCAATATTTATAATTTATTATTAGTAATTCTGATTTTGATATCCTTCTTCAAAAACACTAAAATAGATGTCCCGATACATTATAGGATAAACATAATCATATTTGAATGATTAATATGATAAAATTTTCAATATCTATATATGATATAAAATCTAAAAATTCCTTATTTTTAAAATTATTATGAAATAATATTTTAGGCCATTGATATTTACATAGGTCAGTTTTATAAAAAATAAATTGATCATTATATTTTGTGTTTTATATTAAATATAAAATAAATAATGTTGATAAATTTTATTAGAAGAATTTGATTTTATTTTTTATTTTGAAAGTCGAAAATAACATAGTATGATTTCATAATCATTCTATAAAAATTTACATGTTTGAGTCAGACGTTTATTTTCATAAAAAATAACAACTTTTTTAACATATTAAATTTATAAGAATGACCAATAATGTCATAAAACTATTAAATTTATTAAATATTAATAAAATTGGTAAAATTATTCACTACACAAAATAATTTAATCTTATAAAATTGTGGAATTTTTTAAAGATAATGAATTTATTTGTTAAATAAAAATGTTATTTTAAATCATTCATTTTATTTAATTAATATTTTTTATAAAATATGTTATGAAAGAATTTTAATTCAAATTAAATTAACATTATTATATAAAATCAACTACTATCATAAAAATAAATCACCAACAAAAAATAATCTTATATAAAATTTCAAAGATGAAAATATCTCTTTTATACAAAACCAATTTTATGTGAAATGTGTGATTAATTTATAATTGTATCTCATGATTATGAATTTAATATGCTGAAATGAAGACCATGTTCAGAATAAAATTTTGAAAATTTTATAAAAAGGGACAACCTATATTTTATATAAAATTTTAAATAACATGAATGATATTTCCTTAAGAATTATAAGTGTTTATATAAAAATTCTATGGTGGATGGACTTTTTTAATTAAACATGAGAATTATAAATTCTATAATTTTTTTTGTTTGAATGCATTACCAAAAATCATTACCATCCTTTCCTCACCAAACTTACTAAACTGTCATTGATTTCCATTCCTACCCCTTACATACCATACATTCTTACATAGACAACTTTCTTCAACACCTCTATAAGGAGATGACATCCATCATATCAATACACCAATAATATTTATATATTTCAATGAAATAAAAAAAATATTATTCTAATTTAGGTTTTTAATGTTCCACGATTACCCTAGTCACCAAAATTGAGCATTGAGTCCCTATAATGTATGTCCATATTAAATAGAATGTTCATGGTCTCGATTTGGGTGTCACATGTTTCTTAATATTTAATTTATATTATTTTAAATTTAACAAAAAAATAAATATTATAATTAAATAAATATAATAATTAGTGAATCTATTTTTTATTATAATAATTTAATATCATGTATTTATTATTTTCCATCTAATAAAGAACATATGTATCATTATTTGTGCATGTGAGCGGATTACCGCATCCTTAGAAATAATGTTTCATTTTTTAATCACCAACAATATTAAAAGGGTATACTGATGGTATTATTAAATAAATATTATATATATAATTAATTTTTTTATTTTGAGATGATCGATTTATTTTCCCCATTACACATCTAATTTTAAGAGTAACTAGAAAAACTAATTGCACATTGTGCGGACTACGACCTCCACAAAGAATCATTTTTCATTTTCCTTCTATTTATTCATTATTAATCAAAAAATCATAAATTATTATTCAAAATCATAAAAATATAAATTGACTATAACTATTATATAGTTATAATTATATTATTTCAAATTAAGTAAGTCTATATCCATACTTGCCAATCAAGTGAAAGCAAGTTCTTATTTTGTTTGGTTTGACATCCTACATGATTAATTATATGAAATTATATAATAACTGATTATGAAAGCCTATTTAATATTATAATATGATATAAATATGTGAATTGTTATTTTCAATAATTTATTTAATGGTTTAGAAAATATTTATCTCATTAATTAGAAACACTGAAAATATAGGTTGAATATCACTAAAAAATGACTGGGGGTAATTTCATTTTCTAGGATAGAGATTAAGGTTATAATGGAAGAGAATTAAATAATAAAAATAAATTATAGTTTATCCATTATGTTAATTTAAAAAATATTTCATAATTTTTTTCATGAGAATTTAATTATGAAAATTAGAGAAGGAACATATAATTAACCCAACATACAGAACTATTAAAAACATTATAAACTATAAAGAATGGAAGTTCTAAAATCGGAAATAACTAAGTAATATAAAAGTTAAAAATCACTATTAATGAACATCATAAAGAGATTCAGTTTTGAAAATCGTTCTTAAATTATTCACTTATATATTTATGTTTTGATTAAATGTGCATAGAGTGAATCCGAGTAAACAAGGAAACCATGTAAGGGATTTTTCTAAAAACATTCTTCTTTAAGACACATGTTATGTTATAATCATAATTAAAATTATATTGTTTATAAATTGAAAATTTAATATTTAACATCACTACATATTCTCAATGATTTTATTTTAACTCCAATGTAATTATATACCTCATTCATGAGGTTTTATAATAATCATCGTAATCTATAAAGGATTATTGTCTTAAACAGCATTCTTAGAGACAAATTTTGTTTTATGCCCAAATTTAATTTTATATAATGTATATAAAAAAATTGATATTTTATAATGACAACTATTTTATTTAACTTATTTAATGTTCATTTTGATCATTCTATCATTTAGTGGTTTTGATAAAAATGTTTCTCAGTTAAAAAATGTTTTCAAAGTATAAAAATTCTTTTTCTACGAGTCAAGAGTTCTCTTATAGATTTTGATATTATATGTATTGTTTGTTATACTAATTATTTTATATGTATATTTATTCCTTATTAATTTGAGTAAATCAATAATTTTCATTGGAATGTCACTCTTATGGTGATCACATTCTCTTTTGAAATGAATTTTTCACTAAAATGACTCAATACATAATAAAACAAATGTTTTTATTAAATATAAAAGTCTTTCATATTATAAGTTTATTCAATAATATTAAAAGTTAGATTCATAATTTGTAAAATTTTATAAAATGTTTTTCAACAGCCTTTTTATGAAACTGGTTTTACTAAATGATGATAAAATATTTTCATCAAATTCCTATTGATTATTTTTTTTAAAAATCTTTCTAATGTTGTAATTTAAAAATTTCCAAATGGAATTACTTAATTTTTTTTATCATAATTGAATTTTCCAAACCATAAATTTGTAATAAAATAAATAATATTTTTTAAATTAATCTATATAAAACTAATATTTTTTATATTTTTATGTGTGAATATATCATCCCACCACTATTGTTTTTTTAATAAATAAACAGTCTTCATTTTCATGTTATCAAATTGTAAATTTTTATTCTCCCGATTTAACAAATATTCATATTTTTTTCAATGGACATGTGACATTATTATTTTTAAAATTAATTTTCTATAATATTTTAATAGTTTTATTTATCTAGGATGTATTCTTGATCAATGGTATTCTTAAAATGATAGAATCCTTTTTATTTTTCTATATATATTATGAAATTATCATTTACATATATGATACCATACATCACAACATTTTTATTAATTATTCATAATATTTTATATGGATTATTTACATCCCTTATTTTATATTGTGATTTCCCTATGTTACAGTACATGAATAATGGGTCTTCAGCTAAATGACCAATACATCAACTGATTGACTAATTTTTTTATCTAAATCGTATTACAATTTTTTTAGATATAAAAAATACCAAATGAAAAATGACAATTATAGAGTTTTATTTACAAATATTAATACATAAATTCATTATATACCCATTTATTTTTCATGTGTTTATCATGTCATGATTATTGAAGAAATAATGTGTCCCTTCTTATATAACCACATAAAAAGGATACAAAACCCTTTAACTCCATTTTTTTATTATATATTGAAATAAATCATTTGTACAGATACTTGTAAAAGTTAATTTTGATGGGTTCACCCAAATATCACTTCAATGCATTGGGTAATGATATTGTTTTATGAGAATCTTTATATTGTATTGGATAGTAAACCTAATTTTTTTTATGTCATATGGAGTAATATTTGGAATATGATAATGGACAACATAGTGATCCTTAACATATGATGATGATGTCTTAGGGATTATCCATACTCATGTTTTTATGATATTTGGTTAACGTTGTTTCCATATTCCCATGATTTAATTCTCTTATGTTATGATCATTAGCTTTTCAATGAATTTATGTTATCCTAATTTTATTCTTTGATCTAAAACTTATGATCATTATCACGATGATATCATATTATTCCTCACATCTCTAATATTATGATTTATTTTCATGTTTACCCTTACAGAGTATTTCATTGCATCCACTCTTATGCATCATCTTCCCTCAGTTATGATAAAAAATATGATATATACTAATCCAAATAGAGTATCTTCTATCAATAATATTTAATATATATTGAAGGATCATTATAGATTTATCAGCATATTTCATTATAGGAAATAGTTTCATTTTATGAGAAGACATGATATTTGTTAATTAGTACTTTTTTATAATACTATATAACAATAAAATAAATTTTTATTTGACTATAAATGTGAGAATGATGTTGTAATAATATATGTGTATCAATTACAGTTTTTTAATTCATCTGTTTTTGGAATCTAATCATTTAAAGGTGGGTCAAGCGTACAATAGTTAGTGTCAAATGATTATATTCTTAACATTAGTGGTTAAAATATTTTTTGTAGTGATGATTTATGATATATTAAACGAATTAGAGTATTATAACATAAGGCTGATCTAGATTTCTATAGTATTGATAATCCATTGGGATGTAAGTGATGAGTATTTTATGATTTATTTGTGATTAGGTTTTGAGATCCTTACTGAAGTCTCTAATTATATTACAAGAATAACCTCTTGATATTTTTTTAATTTTGATATTCTAGGGTTTTACTAAAAGTCAAATATACGTCTGGATACAAGCATGTGGATGAAAATTTTCAATAGAAGCATCTCAGCGTATAAACCATTAAAATATTATATGGGATATATTTCAGTCCTCATTCTAGTTCATGTTTAATGGTCCATAATTTTTCCCATAGTAAGAAACTCTTGGAGGATACGCATTGGTTATTTCCAATTGACTTTAAAACCCATTTGGAATGATTTGAACATATGATTATATAGAATTTTGCAATATTAAGAGAAATAATATAAATTTTTTTATTTCTATCCATGATTTAAGCTAATGACTCATAAGATTAGATATCAAATTTTTTATTAATAATTCTTCAATTATTTTATATTATCATTTATACAATTTCTAAATTATGTATTCTCTTCTATAAAAATTATTTTAAAGCAATAGATATATTAAGAAGGTAAAAATAAAATAGTGGATGAAATAGTCAATGTAGATATTTTTCAAAACTTCAATATATTATGAAAAGAACTAGATATGAAAATATTATTATTATTCCAAAACAAATATTACAATTTTCTGATTAAAAATTAAATTTATTTTTATTCTTTACTTCACTAAAAAAGAAGCAGATGTTGTCTCATAAAAATTTAGGCGATTAAGATGATGAAGTAAAGAAATCGCAACTTCATTCATGTCAAAAATGTGGGAAGAAACACACTATGAATTCCTTGATATGGATACAAAATGTTATATTTTTGGAAAATGAGGACATAATATATATATCTATTGGTTGATAATGAAGTATACAGTTAACTCTATAGAGGAAGAATATTTTTCATCCTTTATTAAAAAATAATTTAATGTATTAATGTTAATATAAATTTTTCTTATTCCATGTCTATACTATTGAAATCATTTATTATTTTTTTATAAATAAAATTAAGATGACGAAATTTATTTAAGGGCGTATTTATCCTCCAACAATTTTACTACATATATAATACTTTTAATATTATGGATTTTTATATCATTCATCATTTTCACTAAAGTGGAGATCATGATATATTATTGAATTAAGATAATCATTTTTAGAATTTCATTATGATAAAATATGATATATTTATAAATGAAATTATATATTAAAATTTTTAAATTAAAAAATGGTTATGAAATAATATTAGAAACACATATTGGTTATGAATTCCATTTTTAAATAAAAGAATATTATCATTATATGATTTGATATTTATTATAATATAAAAAATAAATATTATAAATATAATAATATAAAATTTCATAATTTTTATGTATATTATATTAAATTTTACTTTGTATGATTGTTTATCATTATTTGAAAACATCAGTTTTTTGATGAAAATGTTGTTTTTATAAAACAAAATATAATTTGTTTGACAATATAATTTCATATTGATGAGCATGAAGTTAATAAGAACAATTAAGATGTCAAATATGAAAAAAAATTAATATAATTATTTATTTCAAAATTTTATTTAAATAGGAAACGTCATTCTAGGAATTTTCCTACACTATTGTAAAAGCTATGCTTAAAAGAAAAAACAAACTTATATCTTAAATTTAAATTAATTTGAATTTTATTATATTAATTTATTTATTGATTTCAATGTAAAAAAAATATTTTCTTATATAATAAATATTCTATAATCATGATAATAATTTTCTAGAAAAAAGATTTATTATATATATGTTTACTATTAAAAAAACATATATCTTCCAAAAAAAATTTAAATGTTATGTGTGTTTTATTAATAATGATCGTTTGCCATAATTATAAATAAAAATTTATTTAATGGATCTAAAATTCATGAACATTAAGTAAATATTTGATAATAATGATCTACATTTATTTTTAATAATAAATTAATTGCTATTATTATCATTTAATTGAGAAATTTTATGTTTCTAAATGACTAATTTAATGTGGATAAATTATTCATAATTTTACATGAACATTAATAAATTTAGAAATTATTTCATTTGATTTCATGTACAACATAAATTATTATAAATAATTCCTCGATAATGTCACCTAACATTATTTTCATTCCATTATTTATCATTACATAATATTCTTTTTCGTGGAAATGTCAATCTTAGTAATATATAATAGGGAGTTCACTTTCACACTATAAATAAAACAATCCTAATATGTAAATATTTTGAACCATAAACAATATTTCAACTCTATTATTTCATTTATTATTTCTAATAGTCCTCGTAACCATAAATTTTTTTACATCCCCCAAATCTAAGCCCTACAACAAGAAGAAGTTTAATGATACAATATATGTATCACATCAATATTTATGAATATTTCTCCATATTTCAATTATAAACAAACAATAATGAATAACTGATAAAATTATAGTCATAATTATTGTTTTTATATATTATTATAGTAATTATAAAACCATTATTTATTCACTTATATATACTTTTGAAAAAAATGAATTATTATGAGTTCATGTGGGCTGGTTATCGCATCCACGAAGCAATGAATTCATTTTTTCAAAAACACCACCAATGGATGGTATTTATAACTTCATTAATTAATAAAAATTATTTGTCAAATTTACTTATAATTATTAAATGTTACCACACTATCCAATTTCAGTCATATCATTTATGGAGAAAAAGGAAATGAAAATCATGTGTTGTGCTGACTTCGGCCTCCATGAATATTTATGTTTTCATTATTATTATATTTTATCCTTATATAACTATATATTATATAATATGGTTCAAAAATATTAAAAAATAATATCTGTATCATTCTGTAAAATTTTATAATATTAAAATAATATCCTCTTTAATAATACCCACCAATTGATATGAACATTGTTTATGTTTAGATTGATTTCACCAGCTACATGAACAATGATATGAAATTAACATATTGATGATTATTAAAATATAATAACATGAATAATGTGATGTTAATATATAAATAATGAAATATTTTTTCTGTATATGAAATAAATAACTCATTAATTTAGATAATATCATTCATATGTATAAAATCATCAAAAAATGATCATGGTCGATTTCAACTTCTAGGGTAAAGATTAGAGTTCTTGTGAAATGAAATTAAAAGAATAAAAAAATAATAAATTTAATATATTATATTAAAATTTTATTATATTGACTTATTACAATTATAAGAATAATGAAAACTATAATTTTTCCTACATAACTATAAGCAATAGTATAAACATTATTCATCAGATGTGGGAGAATAAGAAAAAATATTCGAAAATTCATGTAAAAATGATTATAAGTTAAAATTATAAATAGTATAAGGTACTAATTTATAATGAATGTATTAATTAAGGTAGTAAGGTAATCTATATAGGATCTTAGTGTGCCTCCAATTATAATATGAAATATGGTATGGGTTTTGTCTCAATACTTTCTTCATTAGGGAACATGTTCTTTTATGAAAATAATTTTTCTAAAGTACTATATAAAAATTTGATATTAAATATACTTTATTATCCTTATTAATTTCATTTCATGTTCATTATTAATCATACTAAATTTTAATGGGTTTTTTATTAAAATTTTCATAATCTCTAAGAGACTTTTTCTTGAAAATTCCGCCATTAAGTCGCATTTTTATAAGCACAATTTTTAATTTATATTGGGTACATTCTTTCAAATTGATATGTTATCATGAAATATAATTCATTCATGCTATTTGAGTCTAATTTTAAATCTATTTAACCATTACAAGTTTTGATCAAAACGTTACTGAATATAAAAATATTTTCTTATCCCATGTTTTTTTCAATGAGTCTTGAATTCTCTTCTTATCATTGATATTAAAAGAATAATCTATCTTAATATGTCAATTTAAATATATTTTATATCCATTTTCATTAGTTAAATTTAATCCATTACTAAAATATTTCTCTTTTAGGGGTTACATTTTCTTATAAAATATCATTGTGTAAATAAATTTTTTCAACCTAAGAAAATATCTCATCTTCTTTCATATCCATGTTTTACTAATTAAATTTTTTCCAATAAATTTAAAATTTATTTTCATATATATATTAAAATTATGTTAAAAAATGTTTTTAATATCTTTTTTCAATGTGGGTTTCAATACATGGTTATTTTTATATATGGTTGGATTTCCAAAATGATTTCCTATAATGTAATTTTTTAAAATTCTCCAAAAAATATTATATAGTTATTATTTTAATAAGGATATTTTCATCTAAAATAAAATTTAATAAATAAATAAATTTAAATATATTAATTGAATATGTATAGGTTGTTTTCAACCAAAATGAATATATTTTACACAATTAAGGGTGATTGGTTCTTTATGTTTCCTTTTCCATTTTTTAAAATACTTCCTATCTATATTTTCATGTTTTTAAAATGAAATTTTCCATTGTGAAGGTTTAGTAAAAAAATTATTTCTTTGATTTATTTTAATGATAAATTAAAATTAAAATGTATTAATAAAATATTTTAAATATTATAAGAATGTTATTTATTTATTTTGTATGCTTGATCATGGGAATTATTCAAATTATACTGTCCATATATTTTTTGAATGGATTATAAAATTCAAATTTACATATCTAGCATGATCTAAAAATGGTATTGTCTTTCATAATAATACCCATGTATAGGGTCAATTTACTCAAACGATTTTTTAATTAAAATTCCCTATGATTTTAATATTATATTAAAATATTTGGATCTATATTCATAATACATAGATTGAATATAGAAGTATTTTCCTAAATCATATATCAATTTCTTATATGGTCTAAATAACATATACGTAATCAAATTTATTGAGTGGTATTTAATTGTAATTATTAATAATAAAATAATATTCCCATTTATTTTTCAAAGTGTTGTCATGTCATACTTATTGATGAAATAATGAATTATTCCTTAAGGAACCTCTTGAAAAAGAAATAAAACTAATTCAATTTCCTAATGTTTTTATAATATAATGATTAAAATCATATGGATCCCACATTTATGATTTTTTATTATCATTTTTTTCTTATATAGTGCTCTAGTAAATTGGTTAATGTTAATGTATCATGAAAATATATTTATGGTATTAAGAAGTAATCCTAATATAGTTTTATGGCCCATGGAGTAATAATTAGAATACAATATTGACATCGAGAGTAACCTATTTCATATTGCGATGATGGAAAATGTAGTAATCATTGGTATATACATATGATATCATATTTATGTTGTTGTCGAATTCCCATGATGTAATCACCTTATATAATATTTATTATTTAATCATTTTCTTTATGATTTCAATTTTCATTTTATTCTCCCAATATTATGATACTTTTCATTATGATATCATATTGTGCCTCACTTCTCTCATGTTGTGATTTATTATCATGTTTATCCATATTGAGCATATGAGATAACCCATTATTATGTGTCAATAACAACTTATTAATAAATAATCTATTATGTATGATAATCCTATAAGAGTATTTTATATAAATAATTTATGGTACACAACAAGGAGTCTTTATTTAATCACTAGTTTATTAGACAATTGAAAATGTCCATCTAATGAAATTACTTCATATTTATTATTTATTGATTTTATTTACTCTAAAAAATTCATTAAAATAACATCTGTTGATTTTAATTTATATTAAAATAATTTAATCATAGATGTGTTTTAAAGATGTTGTTGTATGTAAAATGTTTTTTGAACTAGATTTGAGAGCAAAATTATGGGGGTTTTATACATAAAATGATTCATTATATCATTATTCATATAAACAGTTGGAAATATTGTTGAGATACTTATGGATGTTTTTTATTTTATTTTAGTGACAGTTAATAAAATATTAGATAATATTCTATAAGTTTGTGGAATATGAGAATAATCAAAAAAATTATATAATTTTGAAAATATTTTTTCATAGTGAATTAAGTAACTATAATTATTACCATAATATAAAACAATATAACATTGATACATAAAACAAATTTTAACTATTTATCAACACATCCACCCCCAAATATTACTAATAAAAATGTGATTTTTTTCTAGAGATGCTATTATTTATATGTGAGTTATAGTGAATTTTCAAATAATAAACACTATATTATTATTTTATCTTATATGATTATTGATTTATTTTTGGAATTATATTCATGGAATATTTTTGAGGAATAAATGAAGATATTAAATCAATACCCATCGTCATGAACCTGAATTGGAGTATATATATTAAAAAATAGTTTCATACTAGTTACATTACAATGGGATATGTTCTTTATATGGTAAAATTAATGAATAAACATTTGTTTTACTATGATAGTAAAATTATAAATGGTGAATATCACATTGTTTTGTAAACTAAGAAATATTTTTTGATGAATTTAGACCTATGTTAAATTGAAATATTAAATTATAGTTAGAATTGTGATTTTATAAAGAAATTATTATGAATTAAATTATCTATTGGAAGAGAAGGAATACAAACCAACGTTAATATAATTGTTTTTTCGTTAAGAATTTACCAATGAATTCAATGAAATGTTTAGAGGGAGATACGATGTTGTAAATAAACATTCAATATTGGTGGATCCATATGTTGAGTTTTTATCTTACAAAACATGAATCAATAAAGGACTTGATTTTCTAGTTTTTAAATCTAGAACCTTGTAAGATATTATGAAATGAATAATCAAAATAATATTTGATAAATGCAACATTTAATTATAATGAATGAAAGAATATAATGGAGGGATGTTGTAAAAAACTACATTTGAGAAGAAAAATTCTTATAAAATAATAGTATTGATAGAATAATTATAATTAATTTCACTAAGAAATATGGTCTTTACAATTTTAATAGTATACATGATTTTCCATATATATAATTTTGTATATATATACATACTATATAAATTTTGACACAATGTGTATTCTATTAATAAATAATTATTATTTTTGATATTGTTAAATTAAATTTTCTGAATCAAGTAGAGAATATATTATTTAGGAAGAAAAAAATGAATTCACAAAATAGAAAATCGAGAATTTTTTTTATGGATAGTGGATATTTTATTAGTAAAATTAAAAAATTATATTGAAATGAATATATATTTATATTTATATGATATCATTTAAATTTGATGAGTGTAACATTTTTTCTATACATTTTTCATTCATATGTAGGGATGTTTTGTATATATTATTTTATTTGATGGTTTATGAGAAATAATTTTTGAAAATGGTGTCCACATCTCGAATAATCTATTTTTACCTATATTAGATATGTATCCATGTAAGGACGAGAATGTGATATCATCTATAAACCAACATTCAAGTTAACATGTAAAAATAAATATTATACTCGATATTGATAATTATTATATGAAAAATAAATAATATATTTTATATATTATAAATATTGGAAACATTTGGAATATATTACAATATAAAAAACTTGTAATGTATAATTATAGATGACTGTTTAGAAATATTTCAAGCTACCAGTTGAGATTAAACTGAGATCTTTCTAGGGTGCTAATATAGTAAACATTGATTACATTGGTGAAACAATGAAAATACGATTTGATCAAATAATATGGAAGATATAAAAATGAAATTATATGAAATTTTTATTATTCTACAGGATAGATAAAATATTACCCAATAAGAAAATATTTTATATGGAAATTTGTTTTGAGAAACCTGTCCTTTTCTTTTTAATAATTCTAGAATTATTTCAATGGAACTGGGAATCCACATTGTTTTTAACAATTAATGTATCTTAAAATAATATAAATATATTTTTATAATAATTATAAATTGTGGAGAATAATTAAATAAAAATTGACGGCCATTAAAGCCTTAATTATGATTAAAAATGGCATAGAAATCCATCGTCATAATTCTAAATGAATTACTGAGTAGGAAGATATTTTGATTAAATTAAAAAGATACACCACGTATAAATATTGTACATATAAATGTAAAAATTGAATTTTAATTCCAAATAAATATCATTTTAGGAAATTTAGTGGGTTATCTAGATTTTTTTGAATGAAATAGAAGAATAATAATTTATTGGGATCAAAGGAGAATATAAAATAACACATTATAAGATACAAATTAGATGATTGGTATTCAATTATTCTTATATGTTCATTTTGTCATACTTTTGAATCATATATTCATCTCATCGAATATATAAATACAAAAAATATAGAAAAAACATGATGTAGTTTGTGGTGTATGTTCTTCCTGATCAAACATTTTAGAATGCTATTACTCATCCTTAAATTTTTTTTCTTATTTAAACAAATAGTAATTAAAAAATATTGTCTGTGATATTTATTTAAAAATGAATTGGGTTTAAAATTTATTGATATTTATATTTTATTTTTTTGAAATTTAAATATTGATACTTATATTCTATGATATAAAAACCCATCTTGATGTCAACCAAATTATAATTCGATAGTCAATTTTTACTATAGTAATGTAGAAATTTCATGTTTAATTTAACAAATTCTAATATGACTAGGGATAAGTTCATTTAGTGGTAAAAGAAATCAATGAATAAGATTCATGGATAAGAAATATAGAAAACATCCCAAGTATTATATTATTCACTAAAAATTAAAATTAGTATTAGGGGATGAATGTAATTTATAAAGATCATTCTGGTATATTAAAATTCATTTAGTATATTAAATTCACATGTAATGACTTAATAAAAAAATAAAACATTAATTTTATTAGTGGTAATGAAAAATTAATAATTAGTGAAATATTAATCATATATTTATAAAGATTGTAGCGGATATCATTTTATTATATTAGTTGAAAAAATAAAATGTGATATTGAATAGTTCATGATGAATATGATATGGTGTGATATTTTATTGATTTTTATATTAGAATTATGTTTCAACTAATATAATTTAATTAAATCATAAATGAACAAAGAATACATCTTGTGAATATATGAGTCTTTTCTAAATACTATCAAGGGTAAATACTTGAACATTTTTAGTTGTGGATGTTTGGGGGAATGTGTTTTTATCATTTATATGATTTTTTGGGGTTTTTTTCTTGATTTGATTTATTTTTATACTTTAATAGGTACATCAACATTTCATTTTATAATTTTGGAAGAAATGTGTATAGTAAATTTATATAGAATATAATTGATTTTATTTTCATTTAATAATGATATAATTTTCAATTAATTTTTTTAGTTAATCCAAGTATTTTATCTTGTTATTTTATGTATTAATGAGAGTTATGAAAACAATATGTTAATAATTATAGATGCTACAAAATATTTAATTGTAAAATATGTTATATTGGTATGAATATAATATATACTATAGTTTATTGGACAAAATTAGAGACCTAATGCTATGTAAATTAGAGCTGAATGCAACATCTTATATTTATTGTATCTTGTGCTTTACCCATAAAGTACAACAGATCCAAAAAAGACATTATTTCTATATTAAGAAAGAATATTTGTATAAATTTTATGTAGTCTTTTCACTTTGAGGATTGTAATATATTATAATTCAATGTTAAAATCATATTGAGAGGGATGCATTATAGTAAATCTTTTATGGTGAAAAATGTTTTGTTAACATTAATTTCCTTCACAATTTATAATGTGTGTAGATATTGTATTTCACACAAAATAACTACTTGATATTGACATGATAATTAAAAACTACAACAAATTTGTTATATATTTAGATTATATTTTCTTAAAAAATTGTTATATTAGTGATATTAATAAATAATACTATTGCAAATAATAAAGAATCAAATTTTAAGGTGGAGTTAGAAACATTATAATTGGAGGTTTCATGTATAGATACAATATCTCCATAATTTAATAGTATGGAGTCTTCCAAAACATAATTAAATAATACCAATACATTTTTTTGATATAACAATAAATATTCATGAAGATATAGTGGATTAGGGATAAATGCTGAAAAATTATATTATTTTGACTGTAAAAACATTAGAATTTTTGTAAACATATTTGTACAACCAAAATCAATAATAATTGATGTTAAATATCTAATATAAAGAATATGAGTTGATAATTGGTATATCACATGTTAATAAAACCATATGAAACATGAATTTAATGTCATGTGTAATGACCCATCTCAACCGACACTAAGTTGATGCCCTCAACTATTGTACCACATGACCTCTAGTGTGCCTCCCCATATTCCAAAGGCCGCCTACTAGCAATCTAAGTTTAATGAGGAATATAGGAAGACTCTACTCTATTTAATATGGAATTATAAATAATAAAATAAATATTATAAATAATAAAATAAGGGACACATGATAGACATGAATGATGTAATAAACTAGAAAATATTGGTCAATTCCCACAACTAAAATAGTAAACATGTCAAGTCATTCTGGTATAACAAGACAACGAAAACCCAAAATTAATTACATAGTAAAAATCCCCAAAATGGTACATAAAATCAAAATATTAACATCATATATTATATATAACACCTATATATTTTATGAAAATTTTTCAACAACTTTTACTTTTTTAATAGATTTAATTATACACAACATCGAGTTCTAAAGAACTATAATATATTGTAATTATTATTATTTTAACATCACCAATATAAACTAGACATTATACATTCTGGAATGAATATGAATATCTATATATTTAAAATTATTTAAAAAAATCTAGATAAATTAATCATATTACAAAATAAGTACTTAATTTTTGGTAAAGGATTTATATACATTAATAATACATTTCTTTTAAAAATGATTTTTATTGATTATTAAAAAAATTAATTTTTTTTCAATTTAATTTATTTATATTCAAAAAGATAACTATATTTTTTAATGATAATGTAAAAATTATCCCCATGTATGTTTTTGATAATTCCACTAAAAGATTTATTTTTTGATGATTAGTGAATTTATTTATTTTAATTAAGACAACATTTTCATTTAATGTGCTCCAAATATATATATATGTATATGTATATTGTTCTAAAATTTTTTGAAAATAAAATATGTTCAATAATTTTATTATTAATCTATTTTAATTAATTGGGATCCATTTTATATTTAATTTTGATATATATTTTATTATACCTTTCCAAGCATTTCTTTGGAAAATTGTTTTTATAAAATATTTCAAAGTACTGTTTGAAATTAAATTCTCTCACATCAATGAATTGAAATTGGAAATTTTATTTCATAATTGGAATTAGAAAATTTAATTGTATTTCAATACGGATAACTTAGTTTTCTCTATAATGAATAGTGAAAACTATAAAAATTATATATATAGGTTTAGGTTGAAATTGGTTTTCTACAGGTCAGAATATAAATATAAGTGTTGAAATGACCAAATATATTGTAAAATTAAATTTTTATAAAAATATTTAGAATATATATCACATAATGTCTTATAATGATCATTTTCAATGCCTGGTGAAAATTTAAAAATTTGGGTATACCTTTTTACTTTCAAAAGTTCAATGTGTATCTTCCCTCCCAAATATAAAAGAGAACCTAATATCCCTTCCTTTTAAAACATATAAAAAATTTTGTTTAGAAAATACAACAAAAATATTTTCCTGTATATTCCCCATAACATAATATTAAACATAGTTTGATTAAAAATCCCTCCTAATAAATATTTTTATCGGAACAGAAGAGGTTTTCCGGAGAAGAGGAATATTTCTTAAACTACTGTTTTTTATTATTTATTCATCCAACACCAAAAAATAATCTAAAACATTTATGATGTAATAAAATAATGATCTATCACATACATTGTTGAAATTATGTTATTTTAATAACTAGTATCCATCTCCTCTTCAATAAAATGTGTAACATCCCAGGTAAATAAAGAATAAATAATTTTCATATTTATTAATATTTACGAATTAATTATTAATTTTATTTTAAAGGGGTTGCTATGTTCTATATCATACCCGAAACGCAACGATGAGTTTCATTGAAACTTACGTAGCACACTAGTAATAAAATAATATTATTTTAAATGTTAGTTAACGAGTAGCCGTTGTACTGGCGGGAATAGATAAAAATAACTAAAATATGATTATATCTGTTTTTAAATGTTTTTTTCATTTACCCAATAAAAGATAAAGGCTTAAAATACGGAAAGAGTTCAATTTTAGGGCATATATACTCTAATTTTCACTAAAGGTTCACTTATCACCTTTTAATGGTGAACCGTCATTAAATATAGTTTTGATCACTCTTATACTTTATTTTGGACCAAATATAACTCTTCTTTAGAATCGGGACATCACAATTTACTTTGTGTAAATTTTTGGTACCTTTCTGATAAAGTTCATTTTTTTTTAATAGTGTAAAATGTTGTATTTTAATTCAAAACCTCTTTTTAATCTAAATTATTTATATGATTAGATTATTATTTTAATTGGTTTTAAAGTGAAATTAGAAAATATTTTTACCATTAAATCCAATAGTGGTCGTTGGAATTAATTTCACTTTGAAATCGGACTTAAACTAGTGTCAATCTTTTGATACTTATTGTTTCATAAAAACACTCTATTTGCTCTGACAGCGGGAATTAATTATTAAATTAATTAATGTGACTTATATGTTTTAAATTTGTAAAATAGACTTCATTTTTGAATTCGTAATATCAAATATAGCTTAGGGTGAATTTTTGGTAATTTTCTGAAAAACTTCAATTTTTGATGAATAGTGAAACCACTATGTGGTACTTATAAAAATTGATTTTTCAGTTTAAATGAAATTTTGCCATCATTGTGTTTTGAATTCCAAAAATCCGACATACATGGTTGTCATTAAGAAGTAAAATGTGGTTCAATGAGATTATAATAATTTTTTGGTGAATAGTAACTTATTAAGTTCTTAATCGCGATTAGTGGTAATTAGTGTAGTTTAAGGTAAAAATAATGCTTTAATAAAATAAGATGAGCTTGACACATGTCCTACCCTCATTGGTTGTGTCATGGCCGACCAAGACAGGCCATGGGTCAACTTGGGGACCCCATGGAGACACTTTGGTGGGGAAATGACATAAATAACTTTTTATTTAATGTAAAAGTAAAAATGACACAAACATGATATGTTTTACTAAAACAATTTTTAAATGGGGTTATACAAGTCAGATTTTTGATTATAAATAGTCATTGGAAAGCTAAAAAGATTTCCTACATCATAGTATTTGTTTTATAATTTTTAGACATTACATAAATTAAATTATTTATGACATAATAATGATGCAGCGATGACATCATTATTTGACGATTTAAATAAAATGGAAAGATAATGTAAAATCTATGAACTACACATGTCCAAAACCAATTGGATGAGTGGATTTGGAACCCTTATCACCGTATCCACGAATTATTTCAATGTGGGACCTTTTAAAACCGAAACACATTTTCAAATAAAGTAATATTTCTTTACTTTCCAAAAGTGCCCCTCCTCTCCTCTTATAAAAGGCCCCCACCTCTACCTCATTTCACACACTCCTCAAGCCTTTGGCTCGGCCAACCCATGACCATATACTCTCTCCACATTCCTCTCCTCATCCTAGAGGATTCCCTTTGGGAATAATCCTTTCAAAGGAAGCCTTTAGGCTCAAATCAAAAGGAGTTACACTTTTAAAGGTAATTCATTCTCTCTTGTTCATTTGTTTTATTTTGCTTCCCCAACCCTCTAAACTCTTTTTATTTACTTCTTTTGTAACAACAACAGTATCTTCAATATACTAGGATGTTGTTATAATATTTATTTGAGCTACACTCTCACACAACTACATCAAATGGTTAAAGAGCATACGGTTTCTGTGGATGGCGAAATTCTGCCTCCCGAAACGATGATTGTTCAATACTCATTTAACACCTTCAAGGGTGGCCTTTATGATGTCACTATTTTTATATATGATATATAATATGTTTATGTTTTCTTTAAGATTCTGTATTTTTCATTTTTGGCATACCTTTATGGTTTCCATTATGGGTAAACATGATATCTTCATTTAAGGAAGTGCGGACTACCGCCCCCTAAAAGTGATGTGATTCGTTAATGCCATATGTGGGACATGTAAAGGATGGATTTAAAGTTATTATATATGATGTTATACTGGAATTATAATATACCTATATATCATTATTATTTCTTTCCATTAAAGTATGAGATAGAAATGAAAGTAGCGTTCATGCGTACGTACGGCTTACCGTCTCCATGAACGGTGCATTTCATTTCTTATCCCCAAATGTAATGTACTATTAAAAGTACATGTATATAATGGATATATATAATTAATGATATATCTAAATGATGAATATAATTCTGGAATTAAAATATACATACCTCTCATTTAGTTTTAATTCCATTAATATGACAAAGAAATGAAAGTAGTGTTCATGTGTACGTACGGCTTACTGTCTCCATGAACGGTGCATTTAATTTCGTACCTCTAAATGATTATGTAATATTATAAATAAATGTATATGCTGGATATATATGATATATATGATATCCAAATCAGGAATTTTATTCTGGATATAATGAACTTTTGACCACACGAACAACATGTAATTGTAAGAAGTCAACTTTCGACTTAAGAACCAAATATTGAAAAAACAAAAATTATTAACTTAAATGGTTACATAATGTTTATAACATGTCAATAAGTGATAATTAACTTTAAAAAGGTTCTTAATCAAGTATAAATTAACTCAAGTATATTATTCAGGACGTTAAAGAACGATCGATTCATGTCGGACCCGAGGAAAGGGAACTTCATAACCCAATTTTCGTTCTTTGGGTTAATCTCCTACTTTCAAATTATGTCATGATATTATTATGTCCTATCTTGCATTTTTACTTTCTTTATGTGTACTTATAGTTAATACACATAATAGATCTATTTTATTTAAAAATGATCTTTGTATGGGACTTCGTCTCAATCTCCTTTCATTGAGGCATATTTTGTTTTATACACAACATTCTTTTATACGGTGTATAAACTCCTTTGAATTTTACGTTTATTCAAAAGGAATCTTTTTTATACGAAGCGTTTACTAAATGACAAAAGGGAATGTTTTTGTCGTACGTATGCGGCGACAACGACTTCTCCGCCGTCGTGACCGTTATTTTAGTTTCGGCTTCCTCTACAAGCCATACCTTCTTTTTAAAAGAAAAATAAATACCATGTTTTACTTTTCTTTTATTTTGGTATTGAAAATGGTTTTGAAAAAGGATTTTATTATGTCAATATATTTATGATATATTGTGATTGAAATGTGGAAATGTTATCATTCCTTTATATTGGTTTTATGTTTTATGATTTTATATTGGTACTTGGACATTTTAACGGGTGGTTATGTTATAAACTATATGACGGGTGGTGCCGTGAATACCAGGACGGGTGGTTACGTTATAATCTCCAATGCATTGGGTATGGAAGTCGGCCGTATGGATATTCCATTAAGTATGTATGGAAATTGGCTGTATGGCTATTCCATTAAGTGATATGTGTGGAAGTCAACCGTATGGTTATTCCACTTAAGTATGTTTATGTCCCAAGTTACCTTTATATATTCTATGTGTTTTTTATATCGGTTTTATGGTAATCCTTTGGTTATAAAAAGGTAAGTAATGATACTTTATTCAGTGAAGATTTTTTTTACTACTTCATGAAGGTGAAGGTATTAATTTGATATAGTATACTTGGTTTACTTGATGTTTGAAAAACTAACAGTTTTTATTCTTTTTGAATCCCTTACTGAGCTTTTTATGCTCACCCCAAGTTTTTCGAAATGTTTTTCACAGGACTTAAAGTGGAATAAGGTCAAGGATGGGATCAAGGGAATTTCATGCTATCTAAAACATTATGGTTTATTTGATGTTTGAAAAACTAACAGTTTTCATTCTTTCTGTATCCCTTACTGAGCTTTTTATGCTCACCCTAAGTTTTTTTGAAATGTTTTTCACAGGACTTAATGTGGAATAAGGTCAAGGATAGGATCAAGGGAATGTCATGCTATATAAAACATGGAACTAGACATGTTTCTTTCAAGAGTTTTTTTTATAATGGAAACTTAGTATAAGTGACTACTTTGTAATCTTTTGAGATGTAATAGTTATGTTATAATTCTCTAAAACTCTAAACCTGAAAATATCCTCAACGTGAATTATTATTTTAATTCAATATTAAGTAAGGTTTAAGGCTGGGGCCTTATAGTTGGTATCAAAGGTCGGTTTAGACAACTTTAGGTGTTAGAAAAGTGTTAAATTATAATTTGATTGAAATGACATAGCATTTACGGATTACCATGTTGCTTCGCCTAAGTTATTTCTGTGTTCAGAATGGTTTTCCGCAGAGGAAACAAAGCAGCTATGTTGGGACGACATCAGGAGGAAGATAACCTTCCAAATTAGCAACCAGAGATGGTCAGAATCGGAACTGAACAGTTTGTTGCAGTGATGGCAGAGTTGACTCAGGCTATAAATGGTGGTGGTATCCATGCACGAGATCAGCCAGATCAACCGCAGAGGAACATGTCAGTGGTGGAACATTTCATGAGACAACATCCCCCATCATTCAGAGGATCATCTGACCCTGTGCAAGCTGAAGGGTGTATTAAAGCACTGGAGAAGATTTTTGATGTCATGGGGTGTTCAGAACATCAAAAGGTTAGTCTTGCTGTTTACCGTTTTGAAGGTGAAGCTGATCAGTGGTGGTCAATGGTGAAAAATATAAGGGATAGTGATGAGATTGAGGATCTTCACTGGGACGAATTCAAAGGTATGTTTCTTGAGAAATATTTTCCTACGGTGGTTCGTCTTAGGATGGAAAAAAATTTCCTAGAATTGAGGCAGGAGGATGATTCAGTGGCTACATATGAAGAAAATTTCACTCGATTGGCAAGGTATGCTCCAAACTTCATACGAGATCTTGATAGTAAAATAAACCGTTTTTAATCAGGTTTAAAGCCAAAGTATCGAAGGGCTTTAGCTTCTCGTGAGTTCAAAAGTTATGAAAAACTTGTTCGATGTACAGATAAGGTGGAAATGGAGTTTGCCGATGATCATGTGTTCTATGACAAACAACAGAATAAGACATCTAGTTGGCAGGAAAAGGGGAAGAATTCATCAAAGAAGCAAGGAGGTAAGAAAACCAAATATCCATCCTGTGAGAAGTGTGGTAAAATGCATCCTGGAGAATGTTTATCCAAGTCTGGTAAGTGCTTTCAGTGTGGTAAGTCTGGTCATATTGCTCGAAACTGTAAGGAAGATGATCAAGCAGGAAATGAAAAGCCAACGGTAAGATGTTTTAAGTGTTATGAAATAGGTCATTATGCAAACGAGTGTCCAACGAAGAACTCAACTGGGGGAATGCATCCAGACTACAAGCAAAAAAGGGGTGGTAAAATCCTTTGCAACAACTTCAGCAGATGTTGGGCCATCGAATGAAGTGGTATCAGCTCCAGGGAGCTCAGTATTTTTCGAAGATTGACTTGAGGTCGGGGTACCATTAGTTGAAAGTAAAAGAAGCAGACGTTCTGAAGACTACGTTCCGTACTAGATATTGCCATTATGAATTTGTAGTTATGCCTTTTGGGTTAACCAATGCACCTGCTGTATTCATGGACCTTATGAATAAATTTTTTTTGGATAAGTTTGTGTTTGTGTTTTGAGGTTTGTGAAGAGGATATATGTGCCTTGTGATTCACAGTTGAAGAATGAGTTGTTTTTTCATCCTGGCAGTACTAAGATGTATAGAGATCTGTGGGAGTATTACTGGTGGGATGGAATGAAAAGGGACATTGATGATTTTATTGTGAAGTGTTTGACTTGTCAACAGGTTAAAGCAGAGCAGCAGTTACCGAAAGGGATGCTTCAGCCTTTACCAGTGCCAGAGTGGAAATGGGAAAACATATCCATGGACTTTGTTGTGGGATTACCGAGGACATATCGAGGTAATAATGCAATCTGGGTTATTGTTGATCGCTTGACCAAATCTGCTCATTTCCTTTCTATACGAGATACTTTCTCTCTTGATCAACTTTCATGTTTGTATCTTAAAGAGATAGTCAGGTTACATGGAGATCCTCTCTCCATTGTATCGGATCGTGATCCCAGGTTTACTTCTAACTTTTGGAAAGGCCTTCAAAAGTCGTTGGGTACTGAATTAAATTTTAGTACAGCTTTTCATCCTCAATCAGATGGGCAGTCAGAACGAACAATCCAGACATTGGAGGATATGCTACGAGCTTGTTCTATGGATTATCAGGGAAGTTGGGACCAACATCTTTCGTTGGTTGAGTTTTCTTATAATAACAGTTTTCATTCTAGTATACAGATGGCACCATTTGAGGCATTATATGGGAAGCGGTGTCGAACTCCAGCTTTCTGGGATGAAGTGGGTGAAAGGAATTTGATGGGACCAGAATTGGTAGAAGAGATGGCAGAAAAAGTTCAGTTGATTTAGAAGCACATGAGAACAGCTCAAAGTAGGAATAAAAGTTATGCGGATAACCAGAGGAAGGATCTATCTTTCGAGGTAGGTAATCATGTTTTTCTCAAGGTTTCTCCTTGGAAAAGTGTGATGAGATTTTGTAAGAAAGGAAAGTTGAGTCCAAGGTTCATTGGACCAAACGAAATTCTTGAAAGAGTTGGATCAGTTGCATACCGAGTGGCTTTACCTCCGAGTTTATCTCAGGTACACAATGTTTTTCATGTTTCGATGTTGAGAAAGTATATGCCAGATCCATCTCATGTTTTGAGCCCAGAGGTAGTTCAGCTGGAAGAGAACCTATCTTATGAGGAACAATCGGTCCTGATTCTTGACCACAGGGAGCAAGTGTTAAGGAATAAGGTGATTCATCAGGTAAAGGTTTTGTGGAAAACCATGTGATTGAAGAGGCAACGTGGGAATCTGAAAATGCTATGAGTGATAAATACCCCCACTTATTTTGATAAGTGAATAAAATTGCGAGGACGCAATTCCCAAAAGGGGGGAAGGATGTAACATCCCAGGTAAATAAAGAATAAAGAATTTTCATATTTATTAATATTTATGAATTAAATATTAATTTTATTTTAAAGTGGTTGCTATGTTCGATAGCATACCCGAAACGCAACGATGAGTTTCATTGAAACTTACGTAGCACACTAGTAATAAAATAATATTATTTTAAATGTTAGTTAACGAGTAGCCATTGTACTAGCGGGAATAGATAAAAATAACTAAAATATGATTATATATGTTTTTAAATGTTTTTATCATTTACCCAATAAAAGATAAAGGCTTAAAATACGGAAAGAGTTCAATTTTAGGGCATATATACTCTAATTTTCACTAAAGGTTCACTTATCACCATTTAATGGTGAACCGTCATTAAATATAGTATTGATCACTCTTATACTTCATTTTGGACCAAATATAACTCTTCTTTAGAATCGGGACATCACAATTTACTTTGTGTAAAATTTTGGTACCTTTCTGATAAAGTTCATTTTTTTTATGAATAGTGTAAAATGTTGTATTTTAATTCAAAACCTCTTTTTAATCTAAATTATTTATATGATTAGATTATTATTTTAATTGGTTTTATAGTGATATTAGAAAATATTTTTACCATTAAATCCAATAGTGGTCGTTGGAATTAATTTCACTTTGAAATCGGACTTAAACTAGTGTCAATCTTTTGATACTTATTGTTTCAAAAAAACACGCTATTTGCTCTGACAGCGGGAATTAATTATTAAATTAATTAATGTGACTTATATGTTTTGAATTTTGTAAAATAGACTTCATTTTTGAATTCGTAATATCAAATATAGCTTAGGGTGAATTTTTGGTAATTTTATGAAAAACTTCAATTTTTGATGAATAGTGAAACCACTAAGTGGTACTTATAAAAATTTATTTTTCCTTTTAAATGAAATTTTGCCATCATTGTGTTTTGAATTGCAAAAATCCGACATACATGGTTGTCATTATGAAGTAAAATGTGGTTCAATGAGATTATAATAATTTTTTGGTGAATAGTAACTTATTAAGTTCTTAATCGCGATTAGTGGTAATTAGTGTAGTTTAAGGTAAAAATAATGCTTTAATAAAATAAGATGATCTTGACACATGTCCTACCCTCATTTTTTGTGTCATGGCCGACCAAGACAAGCCATGGGTCAACTTGGGGACCCCATGGAGACACTTTGGTTGGGAAATGACATAAATAACTTTTTATTTAATGTAAAAGTAAAAATGACACAAACATGATATGTTTTACTAAAAAAAATTTTAAATGGGGTTATACAAGTCAGATTTTTGATTATAAATAGTCATTGGAAAGCTAAAAATATTTCCTACATCATAGTATTTTTTTTATAATTTTTAGAAATTACATAAATTAAATTATTTATGACATACTAATGATGCAGCGATGACATCAATATTTGACGATTTAAATAAAATGGAAAGATAATGTAAAATATATGAACTACACATGTCCAAAACCAATTGGATGAGTGGATTTAGAACCCTTATCACCTTATACACGAATTATATCAATGTGGGACCTTTTAAAACCGAAACACATTTTCAAATAAAGTAATATTTCTTTACTTTCCAAAAGTGCCCCTCCTCTCCTCTTATAAAAGGCCCCCACCTCTACCTCATTTCACACACTCCTCAAGCCTTTGGCTCGGCCAAACCCTGCCCATTTACTCTCTCCACATCCCTCTCCTCATCCTAGAGGATTCTCTTTGTGCAGAATCCTTTCAAAGGAAGCCTTTAGGCTCAAATCAAAAGGAGTTACACTTTTAAAGGTAATTCATTCTCTCTTGTTCATTTGTTTTATTTTGCTTCCCCAACCCTCTAAACTCTTTTTATTTACTTATTTTTTAACAACACCAGTATCTTCAATATACTAGGATGTTTTTATAATATTTATTTGAGCTACACTCTCACAAAACTACATCAAATGGTTAAAGAGCATACGGTTTCTGTGGATGGCGAAATTCTGCCTCCCGAAACGATGATTGTTCAATACTCATTTAACACCTTCAAGGGTGGCCATTATGATGTCACTATTTTTATATATGATATATAATATGTTTATGTTTTCTTTAAGCTTCTGTATTTTTCATTTTTGTCATACCTTTATGGTTTCCATTATGGGTAAACATGATATCTTCATTTAAGGAAGTGCGGACTACCGCCCCCTAAAAGTGATGTGATTCGTTAATGCCATATGTGGGACATGTAAAGGATGGATTTAAAGTTATTATATATGATGTTATACTGGAATTATAATATACCTCTATATCATTATTATTTCTTTCCATTAAAGTATGAGATAGAAATTAAAGTAGCGTTCATGCGTACGTACAGCTTACCGTCTCCATGAACGGTGCATTTCATTTCTTATCCCCAAATGTAATGTACTATTAAAATTACATGTATATAATGGATATATATAATTAATGATATATCTAAATGATGAATATAATTCTGGAATTAAAATATACATACCTATCATTTAGTTTTAATTCCATTAATATGACAAAGAAATGAAAGTAGCGTTCATGTGTACGTACGGCTTACCGTCTCCATGAACGGTGCATTTCATTTCTTACCTTTAAATGATTATGTAATATTATAAATACATGTATATTCTGGATATATATGATATATATGATATCCAAATCAGGAATTTTATTCTGGATATAAAGAACTTTTTACCACACGAACAACATGTAATTGTATGAAGTCAACTTTCGACTTAACAACCAAATATTGACAAAACAAAAATTATTAACTTAAATGGTCACATAATGTTTATAACATGGAAATATGTGATAATTAAATTTAAAAAGGTTCTTAATCAAGTATAAATTAACTCAAGTTTATTATTCAGGACGTTAAAGAACGATCGATTCAAGTCGGACCCGAGGTAAGGGAACTTCTTAACCCAATTTTCGTTCTTTGGGTTAATCTCCTACTTTCAAATTATGTCATGATATTATTATGTCCTATCTTGAATTTTTACTTTCTTTATGTGTACTTATATTTAATACACATAATAGATCTACTTTATTTAAAAATGATCTTTGTATGGGACTTCGTCTCAATCTCCTTTCATTGAGGCATATTTTGTTTTATACACAACCTTCTTTTATACGGTGTATAAACTCCTTTGACTTTTATGTTTATTCAAAAGGAATCTTTTTTATACGAAGCGTTTACTAAACGACAAAAGGGAATGTTTTTGTCGTACGTATGCGGTGACAACGACTTCTCCGCCTTCGTGACCGTTATTTTAGTTTCGGCTTCCTCTACAAGCCATACCTTGTTTTTAAAAGAAAAATAAATTCCATGTTTTACTTTTCTTTTATTTTGGTATTGAAAATGGTTTTGAAAAAGGATTTTATTATGTCAATATATTTATGATATATTGTGATTGAAATGTGGAAATGTTATCATTCCTTTATATTGGTTTTATGTTTTATGATTTTATATTGGAACTTGGACATTTTAACGGGTGGTTACGTTATAAACCATATGACGGGTGGTGCCGTGAATACCAGGACGGGTGGTTACGTTATAACCTCCAATGCATTGGGTATGGAAGTCGGCCGTATGGCTATTCCATTAAGTATCTATGGAAATTGGTCGTATGGCTATTCCATTAAGTGATATGTGTGGAAGTCGACCGTATGGTTATTCCACTTAAGTATGTTTATGTCCCAAGTTACCTTTATATATGTTATGTGTTCTTTATATGGGTTTTATGGTAATACTTTGGTTACAAAAATGTAAGTAATGATACTTTATTCAGGGAAGAGTTTTTACTACTTCATGAAGGTGAAGTTATTACTTTGATAGAGTATATATGGTTTATTTGATGTTTGAAAAACTAACAGTTTTCATTCTTTCTGTATCCCTTACTGAGCTTTTTATGCTCACCCCAAGTTTTTTTGAAAAGTTTTTCACAGGACTTAATGTGGAATAAGGTCAAGGATGGGATCAAGGGAATTTCATGCTATATAAAACATGGAAGTAGACATGTTTCTTTCAAGAGTTTTTTTTTATAATGGAAACTTAGTATAAGTGACTACTTTGTAATCTTTTGAGATGTAATAGTTATGTTCTAATTCTCTAAAACTCTAAACCTGAAAAGATCCTCAACGTGAATTATTCTTTTAATTCAATATTAATTAAGGTTTAAGGTTGGGGCCTTATAAAATGGGAAACCAAACCATTATTTATGAGTATGGTGGACATTCGCCTGGCAAAACAATGTAATTAATTTTCCTTCACCTCCCCTTATTGGTTGATATAATTTTGGATTGAAATTATATATATATATAATATGAAATATTTATACTTATTAAATTATAACATCACATATACAATAATTTTATTCAATCTATTGAAAAATGACAATGTCGATTACGGGAACATGTGGACTAGAGACTCCATGAAGTGATGTGGTGTGTTTTTTATTTTATATTCACATGGACGATAATTAAGATATACTTACTAAATATGTATGTTAAATATTATGTCAAAATGAATATATAAAGTTGATTTCATATTTATTGTTCACTCGTTGCATCCATCAAATGAATTGAAACAATGTTTTGGCATATGTACGACCTACCATCTTCACAAATGGGGTAATTTATTTTTGCATATATAAATATAATGACTGATTTTTTTGGTATTTATTGTTAATTTATATGAAATTATATCATGATTAATCATCTGTAAATTAGATGACCATAATCAATAAACAGGGACAAAAACTACTTAACAAAGACATATATCAATAAAAGTTATTATCA
This sequence comes from Viscum album, assembly GCA_963277665.1. Taxonomy (NCBI): domain Eukaryota; kingdom Viridiplantae; phylum Streptophyta; class Magnoliopsida; order Santalales; family Viscaceae; genus Viscum; species Viscum album. The sequence goes on from OY728167.1 coordinate 1,004,817,755, forward strand.
CCAAGAACATTGATTTCTAATATAATTTTCATTTAATGAAGGGTAAAAAGATCTTAGTAAATCATATACATATGATATATATATATATGATTTTTACTCAATAATATATTTATAATAAATATATATCAGTTATAAAGGAGTCCTAAATATGTATGCTAAACTTCAATATTTGATGCAATTAATTTTCATCTCACTTTTATTAATATGAGACATATTGTATATATATAACTTTTTCATTTAGTTGGTGTAATTTCCACCCATGAATGTAATTTTTATTATTCATAATAATATTATAGTTATTTAAATAATAGTAAATTATTATTTATTTAATGTGGATTATGATTCAAAATTAACCATATTGATATGTGTTTTATATTAAAATATCATTTTTTATTGATATTGGTTATGATTATGATTACAATGATGATATATTTTAATATAAATCACAATAAACCCATTATGATTATTATCTCATGTTAATTTCTTCATATTTCATGCATTCCTTTCATTTTCATCTCTTTATCTATTCAATAGAGTAAAAATATTTTTTCATGTAAAATTGGCTTTATTTCACTCTTCTATCGAATGTTTCTCTCCATTAATATCCTTGTTTTATAAAAAATTTAAATATATTTTTAAAAATATCTTATTATTTTTTAATTTCATTTTTCCATATCATTAACTTTTAATGAAAAAATAAAATAAATATTTATTTCACTTTCTGAATAAGTAAATGTTTCCTATTACTGAAAATGTGAAAGGAATCATTATTTTAATGTGAACAACTAGAATTATATTTCCCACTATCATGTTAATTTTAAGAATATAAGATCCCTTTGAATGTTTCTAAGGATATATTCAAGTAAATTATTCCATAAATATATTATAAATTTTTATATTTTAAATAAATGATTTCAAAGTGTAAAGGATACTTTCTGGATGAAATACTGTAAGAAATTTTTCAAAATCAAATTCCATCTACAATGAATTTTTTTATGTTACTCAATATTTACATGTTTTATTATCTATGGGTTCTATCCTTATTATTTCATTTTATGGGTTATTATTAGAATGGTTAAATGTTTTTGAAACCCATTCATTTTTATGGATTATGCTACGATTAAATGATTAAATTATAATGAAACACAGTCCCTTTCATGAGTTATTTTGGGTTTATATGATCATTATTTTTGAATAACGAGGAACATGTCTTTATGGTTTTGATTATTTTATTAGTGGTTGTACCAAAAACCAAGGATGTTGAATAGGTTATAACCAAGGAATGTTGATAAGTTATACCCAAAGATGGTGGTTATTATATTACCTGATAAGGTGGTTATGTTATAACTAAGGATGAGTGCTTACATTATAAACCATGATGGGGGGGCCAAAAATTATATAACCCACCAATGCATTGGGTATATATATATAATACCTGAGTAAATTTTGTGTTGTGTGGACTTGATTTCATGTTCAAAATTATTTGTCTGGACCAGGTTTTATGTCCATAATTTTATTTGTGTACCTTGTTTCATATCCATGTGGTTATGTGTGAAACTTGCTTCATGTTTATAATATTAGGCATGGACCTATATTTTATGTCCATAAGTTTATTCAAGGGATTTATTTTGTTTCATTAAATAATAGAGAGACATTTTTTTCTATTTATAAATATTATCAATGTTAAAATATAATGTAATTATACAAATATATGAATATATTATACTCTCATTGATTTTGTTCACCGATTTCCTGTATCATTGATTTATTATAAAATACCAAGATTTATTATATGACTCGTGGTTATGATCTATGATATAGATGATATATATTTCAAATATTAATCTCATGTTCTCATAAAATTATATTCTTATTATGTTTAATTATTTAATGATATCTCGACCTTCTACCCTTACTGGGAAACAGAGCTCACCCTTTCTTAGGGTCATTACAAACCATAGATAAGGATTTAACTAGATGATGGAAATTATAGAAATAAAATATTATAATGGCATCATGGTTTAAAAATATGGTGTCATGATATAGAATTAATATCATGGATTTTTCAAGATTATGTGGTTTTCTACAATAAATACTGGTACTCACACTTTGGTTTTTGGTTTTGATATATTAATGGAACTAGATTTATATTTTTTGGGATAGAAAATGTGTTAGTGGTAAAATAAATGGTATGGTGAATTGATTAATGGATATTTTGATTCTGCCTAATCAGTTGTAATGATATATGATTATGGATTTTAACCTAAACCATCTCTCAGACTCACCAAAAAAGATAAATAAATATTTCACTATGGTTTTGGGTGGTAGAAAACATAGATGAAAGATGATTTAGTTTTCTATATTTTGGGAATATTATAAGACGCACCCAAGTGAATATATCATGGGAACATGAAGATGTTTTGTGTTTGAAAAAAATGGAAAAAATAATGTAATTACAAAAAAAAAATTGGATAACATTATATATGAGAATAATAGTCTCTTAATCATATCATTTATAGTTGATTGCTACAAATCAATAATGTATAAGAATTATAAAAATATTTTTCATAATGGGAAATCTGATGAAGATATTCAACAAGTTTTAATGAAAAATAATTATATTATATATTATGAAGAGAATAGAGATGACATATAAAAGGAATTAACTTTTATTAAAAAATACCAGGAATCCTGGTTAATATATTAATAATGAAGTAGATTGACTACAATGTTTATTTTTTCAATTCAAGAATTACGTTTTATGAATCATGAAATATATAATGTTTGTTCATTATAAGTTTTTCATTATGTATTTTCCATAATATATCTAATGTTATATATAACCTGGAAAATTTATTTTAATAGAATAGTGATACTTTATTAAAAAATGATTAATGGAAAATAATAGTTAATATGGTCTTAATTTTTTGGAAATGGTGTTTATTTTGAATAAATATAATATTTATATTGATAAAGTAAATGAAATAATATTTATGTATTTGGAACAAATTAAATTTTTTTCACAAATTATATTATTATATCCATGAGTGATTTTACAACATTATTGGATATATAAATATATTGAATAATATATGGTTTTATTTGATGAATGGGGATGTATGTATTTTTTTCATTTAGTTTTTAAAGTAATTCTGGCCATTAACATGTTTCATGAAAATATATCTATAAGGCGTTCTCATATTCGGTATGTGACACTGAAGAGTTACATAATAATATTTTGAAGATGAATTTTAAGATGGAGTTATTTATAAATAAAGAATTTGGTAAGGGTTATATAGATAAAAATTTATGTAATTGTTTATATAGATCTTTGGATATGAATATAATGAATAATTTATTATTTCTCCATATGAGAGTTTTTGAAAATATGGAAACCTATTCGAATTTTTTTTCAATGATAATAACCTAAAATATTAGAAATGAACAATCATTAATTTTTGGATCTTATTATATTTTATAGAATCATATATAAAAAGTTCATATCATCAAGTAAAAGATGAAGTTGAAATTGGTTGATAAAAATCAAAAGGATTAAATTATATCTATTAAATGGAATGAAATCAATTTTGTGTATTATTCCATATAAATTCAAAATCATTAGTAGAAGAATCATTAAATAAAATGATAAACATTTAACATCATTTCTAATTATTTAATGAACCTTTCTCCTATCATAGGTTTAATCTTTTTTATCATTAAATTTATTATAACCATGTTCACTATCTCTCTCCTTCTGTATTCGAGTGTTAATTATCTCATCTACGACCATATATTCCTTAGAACATATGATCTTGTATTTGAAAACATATAATGTGCTATTTTAATTGTCTTTAAAAAGTAGCTCTATATCATTTCAAGAAGAAGTATTATTATCCCATTTTATGATGTGGGTTTTCTAAACCGGTTTTTCAAATTTTAAAATATATTTTAACATAAAAATGTTCAAATTGTGATAATGAAATTAATTTAATTGGTATAATAAAACAACCTAAAATTTAGTGAAATATTTTTTTCAAATAAATATAATCTTCTCAAACAAAATAATTACATGAAACACCAATTTTATATTCGATTACATAGAAAACTAGTTTTATAATGATATACATGAAACACTTTGTGTAGCTTGCATTACACACAACACTGCCTTAAAAGATTACATGAAATATGATTAAAATATTATTATTTCATTCATATTTATAACATACCCATTTTAATTTCATGTGTGAGTAGTATTATAAAAATTGTCATAATATATGTTCTACACATTTTTATTAAATGAATTTTTTAGTGACCAATTATTTTGAAATGATAATAAATCCTTTTTCAAAATAGAAGAATCTTTTTCTGTAAATATTTATTTATGCACACAAATGTGTTTTACCATATTAAGATTCAATAATTTTTTGAACGATTTTAATGAAATTTATATATTATATGTTCAATAAAATTCATCACATTCATATTACAGATTTTTTGGATAGGATATAAGAATTAATATAATTTTTTTCTTTATAACTGTAATATTCTTAAAAAATCATCTTTTGCACAAATATTTTAAAATTATTTGTTTCTCTTGTTTGTAAAATTATTTGAAAAAATAAAAATAGCATTTAAGTAGTTATATCAATCTTTTCTTATGATTAATCTTCGACTGTTTGTTGAGAAGATAAATTTTTTAATAAATATTGAAAAACAATATTTTAATTAGGGATTAAAATTTCATTTTATGAATTAAAAAATGTAAAAAATGATTTTATTTGGATTAAAATGTAAAAAAATATCAATTATATATCTATTAATCAAATTAAGTTGATTTTATTCAATTTAATATTGAATTATTTATTATTTTTTTTGTATTTTGAACATTTTTTTTTTGAAAATTGATTTCTCATTAAACCTACAAGATTAATTTTCTATTAATTTTTTCCACTAAAATGAATGGTATTTCTATAAATTAATTAAATATTTTGAATAATAAATATTTATATTATTTAACTATTTTTTATTATTTTTAATCCAAAATGAATATTAAAAATATACTAAATTATTTACCACAGTTAAAGTAAAAAATGGAATTTCATTGAAAGTTAAATTAAAAAATGTGGTTTAAAATTCATCACAAAACATATAAAAAAGAAGGTTTATGAAAATATTTTGACCTTATTACTTATATTTTGATGAATAAGAAATGTTGGGGCATTGTTTCAAGTGAAAAAATTGGTCACTCATTTTTATTTTAAAAAATATATGAGTTTGACACTCATCTCACTTATAAATGGACACCCAAACTCATATCCTATTCACACTTTAAAAAAACACATTTTATCATAAAATAACTTACCAAATTACATAATTACATTTCCTAATCTCATACTAGAAGACATATTTTGGTCTGAAAACCATCCTATGAATTTTGTTTTGGGAAAATCAAAAGAAGTTGTTTAGAAATGAGATAATGTCCTTAACTGTGTGTTTTATTATACTTCTTCTTCCACCTACTTGAATTTCTAGTTTTACATTATAATATAATAAAATTACTATATTATATATAATTTGATTTTTTCATTCCATTCTATTGACATATATCCATATTTCCATCCATCATATGGGATATGAAATCATCATTCATGTGTTAGGTGGACTACCACCCTGTGAACCTTTGTAATTCATTTTCTATCACCACATCTCATGGGTATATATAATGAAGTATTAAATGTTTAAATATGATATTTGTTATATATTTTTACATATGTAATATAATAACATATATACATTATTACCTCATAAGCTGATGTAAAATAATATCCTCAGTCATGTTTATGGTAGACTACACCCCCCAGAACTGAGGTGATGTGTTTTTAATGTTTGATTTTATTGGATTATAATAATGATAAATTATATATGTATATATATGATATTTATTAATTAATTATACTTATTTAATAATTATATCACTTTTACCATCTTACATTTCTTTTTCTTTTGGGATATTATAATGTCTCTCATGTGTACTAAAGATTACCCCTTACAAAGGATGTGATTATTTCCTCACATACGAGTTTTATGGAAGGTAGTATGAATATTTTTTCATAATAATATGCGAAATATATGATATAAAAATTACACTATAATGGTAATTGATAATTTAACTTTTATTTATTTAAATCCATCGGAGAAATGATAAAAACGTCCATGAAAACATATGACATACCCTCCCCATGAGTCGTACATTTACTTTTCCAAATCTAACATTTATGGATTACTATAAATACAATAATAATGAATTTGTATAATTTTTATTGCGTGGAGAAATTAATTGATATTCTATTACTCTAATAAAAGTATTATTACAAAAATATTAAATGAAAACATACCTGAAAAACAAATCACTTATTTACAAAAAGATGTCTTTAACATGTAATTCTTAATAAGCACGTCATAAAAGTTCAAAATTAAATCTTGTCGGAAATTATATATATAAATATGGTTCTATAGTTTTTGAAAAATAAAGGAATATTTATTATACCTGATGTATTGATGATAGAATGAATTTGAGAGTTAAGTTAGGAGAAATGAAATCTCTCATTTATTTTTGGGGAACATATAAAATTTCACCAGATGTTAATTTTATATTGTTTACATAATACTAATTTTTCATTATAAATTAATAAAATAATTATTTTCATGATATTTAAATTTTTATTTTATGATATTATTTATTGGGTTTTATAATGAAAAATATTACTAAAGTTGAATGGTATTTTTTACACGTTTATAACAAATAGATTCATTCCATATTCACCACATGTTTATTATATGTTGTGTATATAATATAAATAAATGTATTTTATATATATTCACATTAAAATTATTTTCTTTATATATCGATTATATTATATATATTTTATGGGGCTTACGGTTCAAAATATTGTTGAGTCAATAAGGGTTTCTTTATTACTTTTCCATTCATTCATACTTAGGGGAGATTATTTTGTCAATAAGTTTTCCTTATGACATTAAAATTTCTTCTTGTTTTGAGAATCACAAACACCTTATATCAAGAAAAATCTCTTTTTACCCTATGTTCTACTTCTATAATGTAGAAATTTCTTCCCCAATGAAATTTATCCTTATCATGTTTTCATTGCACATATCACAATTTTCCTACGTTTAAATTTCGTTTTGAAACCAAAATCCTCAGAATCATATAATTATTTAGATATGATGAATTCTGTTTTAGGATCCAAATTCTCAGAATTATGGTTATGAACTCTTCTGAGTTCTGACTCCGAATTCTGATTATGAATTTTGGATATGAACTCTTCTATGTTTTGAATCTGAATTCGGATTACAAATTCTGGATACGAACTCATCTGAGTTCTTACTCCGAATTTTGATTAAGAATTATTTATACGAACTCCTATGAGTTCTGACTCAGAATTCTGAATACGAATTCTGGTTACGAACAGATCTAAGTTCTGACTCGGAGTTCTATGAATACAGACTCTAAAATTTTATGAGTTCTGACTCCGAATTCTAATGAACTATGACTCAGAACATTGTAAGTTCTAGTTCCAAATTCTTTTGAATCCAGATTCCAAACTTCTTTGAAATTCAATCTGTGGAACTCTATACAGTATAGGTTCTGAATTCCTAGAGGAATGAATCCGAATATCCTTGTATTATAGACTCCGAATTCAATTTTGGTTAGACTATGATCATTCATTTTCTTAAATTCCAAATATTGGATTTTAGTTATGTCACCATATTTTTTCATTCACTTGTTTTGTAATAAAACAATGTCGTGCTTTCAGTTACTATCTGACCTTTATTTGAGTGACACGTGTACAAGTCCCTCTGAGATTCATGGAACAATATGACCGTTGGAGGAGGGAGCCGACCGTTGAATCCTTTCCTATTAATAGGATCTCATTTGAAAGAGCTCATTACTATTCTATGACTCTATAGATTACATATTGTAGAAGTGATTTCTAGAGAGAGACTCTCATGATTAGTGCATACTGAATGTCTTGTTCATATTTTCATTGTGTGACTCTAATTGTTGCAGAGTACAATCGATGGCTTCTGGGGATAGTATGATAGAGGTACCGACTACCTTGATGTTGATGTCTTCCTTACTGAGGAAAATAGATGTGCCGTCTACCTTAAAGATGAAGGCTTGCGTGGATAGTAAGACAAAATCCGATATTCATATCGAGGGCTTACCCTAGTGTGGGTAAGACAGTCTTTCATGAAAGTATAAACCAAGGGACATTTATCAAAGGATGTTGGATACCATTCTCATTGGGTTACAATATTTTCTATTTGATACTTGTTTTGTTAAAAGTTTTACTCTGCATTTGTATTTTTGAGTAATGTATAACTATCTTATAGTTCCTTATACATGTACTCAAATTTAGTTAGATTATATACGCTTTAAGGTTTACTCATCATCTTTGTAAACTATCATTATATTTCATTTTCCGGAACCATATTTCTATATTCATATTCTCAGAATCATATGTCTAGAATCAAGAAAATTTGTAGAACTAGAGGTTTTGTGAATTACCTTGTTTAACCGTGTTAAACATAACCTTCTTTATAAGTTCCAAAAGAATTTTTAAAATTATACAATTCACCCCCCTCTTGTATTTTATGTATCTTTAGATACATGATTTATTATCTATATTATTTTGATCTTATATTTGGTATTATAGAGTATATCAAACTCAAATACCATCTCAACAATTGGTATTAGAGGAGGTGACCTAGTACCCAGTACCAATTAAACAATTGGTATCAAAGAGTTGGTGCAATCTGAATTAATCTCACGATTAGATTCAGAAGAGAATTCCTCTCATTATTTTTCAGAATCACTTTTTCAGACTCATAATGTTCGGATTCATATTTTCTTAGGGATACTCTTGTTCTATATTTTTCCTTGCTTAGGAATATATTCCTTATTTACGAACTGATTCTACTAACAAGTTTTTTTGGAAATATTTTTCTTAAATATGGAAGGAATAAATGTTGGTTATATAGAAAATCTCAATCCTACTAGACCACCTATCTTTGATGGAAATTATTATGAATACTGGAGATAAGGAATGAAGACATTCATTATCAATACTGGTGTTGATAATTTTTTTATGATTACTGGAGTATATCAATTCCCTAACAATGAAGGTAGTACATTCACCAATCAATAAAAGCATGAATATCAACTTAATTATAAGGTATACAAAACTTTTCTTTTCTCCTTGACTAGAAATATATATAGCCAAATTTCATCTTGTGAAGCAGCAAATTGTATTTGGAAGAATAAAGAAGTTACTCACTTTGGAACTTCCAAAGTAATGGAAACAAGAAGATTCATGCTCTAAGATGAATACCATGGTTTAATCATTCCTTTTGGAGAACCCCTATGTAAGTTACATCAACGATTTATGACTATTGTGAATAGTTTACAATCCATGGGTGAGAAAGGAATAGATGATGAAGCATTTTTTGATAAGATCATAGACATCATGCCCAATGAGTGAGAATCCAAGAGAACTGATATTGATGGTAACCGAAAGGTTAGTCAAATTTCTCTTGATGAACTTTTTAGAACTCTTCTTCAACAATAGACTAGTATGAAAATAGATTTTGATAATGTAAAGAAGAAGAATAGAAATGGAAGTGTTTCTTTTACTACAACTTCAAATCATATGAAAGCTAAGACTCATGATAGAGTTACCATATATATGTCTAAGAAGGTTGTTATTCAGTATGAATCTATTGGAAGTGAATTCTGAGGGAATGAGTTAGAAAATCGTGCGTGATGGATGAAAAAGATAGTTGGATAGTTGAACAATCAATCCAGATACAAGAAGAATGAAATGAAATTTAAGAATGATTCATAAGATACATGTTATGAATGAAAGAGAGCTGGACCTATAAGACCTGATTGTCATATGATCAAGAGAAAATAAATAATGTAATAGAATTCTGAGAGAAATAGAAAGAAGTACTAAAAGGATAAAGCTATGAAAGTCTAAAAAGCTAATGACACCTGGAGTGCCAATGGTGGTGACTCTTCAGATGAATCTTCAGATTATGAATCTTCTGGGAAAAAGAATCTTGGTCTAATAGCCATATTACCTATTGAAAATCCTTGTTTTATGCCTAAGGTACACAATGTTGAATCAATGAAAAATGTTTCTTTAAATGAAAACTATAGTAATGATAAATATTATAACTCTTCAGATGAATGATCTTATTATGATGAAGATAAAACATTACCTACATATGAAGATGAATCTAAGTTTTCCAAAATTCTAGATATTGAGAATTCAAAACTCATGAAAAATCATGATAAGTCAAATTCATGGAATATTATTCTTACTAAGGAAATATCATATCGTTCTAAAAATCTTAATAATAAAAATGTTGATTTTGAAAATATTTCAAAAGACCACGAGGAAGAAAATTCTGAGAAGAATAAACTTTCTAAATATCTATAAAAATTTATTTATAATAAAAATGGGTTTGAGCAAAACTATAGTTCAAATTGAAATGTTTTAGAAGACAAGAAATTGTTTATCAAACTGAAATCCAAAATCTTTTCCATGAGGAATTGTTTTTCAAACATTAACTGAAGTAAGGAAAATATTGATAAAATGTATTCTCAAATCCTACCACTAAGGTATAGTTCTAATTTTTTTTATACCGGTTCTAAACTAATTTTTTGTCGCAATTACATTGTTCCTCATAGTGCTCCTTTCTGCACTAAGTGTTAGTGTGGTGGAAATAGGGAAAAAAATTGTACCTTAAACAAAACTCAGTCTTTAGGATTTCATAAAGCCTATTTTTCTAAAAAGATGTGGGTGCCAAAAATTATGCATTCTGAGATTTTCAAATCCAGGCAAGTCTGGATTCCAAAAACCTAAATTTTTCTTATATTCATGAAAATAGAGAAAGTACCAACATAAATACTTATTACATGGATAGTGGATGTTCCCGTCATATGACTAGGAATAAAAACTATTTTGAAAAGATTATCAAGTTGAAAGGAGGAAAAGTAACTTTTAGAGATAATCCTTAGGGAGAAATAATTTGTATATGTAACATTGTTCTTCTTGGAAAAAAATTTATATCAAAATTTTTTATTCATTAAAGGTCTTAAGCACAACCTCATTTGCATAATCCAATTTTGTGATGAAGGTTACCTTGTGAATTTTAGAAATGACAAGTGCCTATTACACATTTCCAATGAATAGTTTATTCTTTCTTCCGATAGGTAAGAGAATGATTACCCACTAAACTTAGAAGACCTTAAGAGCCAACATTTACCTTGCCTTAATGCAATGGAGGACTATTCTTGGTTGTGTCATAGAAGGTTAGGACTCTGTAACCTTAGGATCTTTTGGAAACTTTCTATGAAAATGTTAGTAAAGGATCTACCAGAGATTAGATTTGATTATTCAAAAGTTTTTGACCCTTATCAATATGGGAAGAAATAGAAATCAAGATTTAAATCAGTCTGTTAAGTCTCAACTACTGATGAATTATAGTTAGTGCATATGGATCTCTTTTTTCCTACACAAACTGGTTGCATTGGGAGCAAATATAATGTATTTGTCTTGGTTAATGATTACACTTGATTTACATGGGACTATTTTCTAGAAAAGAAGTCTAAAAAATTTTATTATTTCAAATATTTTAGATCCCAGATTTAAAATGAGATAAATCTTACATTTAAAACTATTCATAGTGTTCATGGTGGAGAATTTCAAAATTCTGATTTTGAAACTTTTTGTAGTAGAAATGGCATTAATCATAACTTCGCAGCACCCAGAACACCTCAACAAAATGGTGTTGTTGGAAGAAGAAATAGAATTCATCAAGAGATCACAAGAACCATGTTTTGTGAGTATTCTGTAGCCAAATATTTTTGGGATGAAGCATTAAGTGTTATTGTTATACTATAAATTGAATTTTGATTAGACAATTTCTTAATGAAACTCATTATGAGTTATGGAATGGGATAAAACCTAGATTTTTTTACTTTAGCGTTTTTGTATTCAAGGTATTCATTATGAATAATAAATATAATCTACATTAATTTGCACCAAAATATAATAAAGAAATTTTACATGGCTACTCCACAAGTTCAATGGCTTATAGAGTTTTCAATAAAAACGCTTTTACTTTTGAAGAGACAATACTTGTTAAATTTGATGAAACTAATCCTTTTTTTAACTACTCCTACCTATATCCTCATATGTGTTTTCAAAAACAGATTATCAAACTTTGATAGAAGATCCTTCTGATAAGGAAAAATGTCCAAGAAGATACTTCAGAAATATTTACACTAGAATATTTCCTACCATATGTTGATGAACAGGTTTTACAAAACCAAAATTAGTTTTTTCTAATGAATCATCCTAGTGATAGAATCATTGGTGATTTGAATCAACCTGTATGTACTATAAGTTCCTTAAAAAATGAAGTAGAACATCTAGCATTCCTTTCCCAAATAGAACCAAAAAGCATTGATGAAGCATTAGGTGATGATTATTAGATTAAAGCCATGAAAGATGAACTAAATGAATTCGAACGAAATAAATACTGGACCTTGGTTGAATTTCCTAAGGAAACATCTGTTATTGGAGTAAAATGGGTCTTTAAAAATATGTGTTATGAAAATAGAATCATTGTATGAAATAAATCTTGATTAGTTTCTAAAGGCTGTAATCAACAAAAAAAAATAGACTAAGAAGAAACCTATACTACAGTAGCTAGACATGAAACGATTCTTATCTTACTTGCCTTTGCTGCATTCTTCAATTTCAAAATTTTTCAAATGGATGTGAATTGTGCTTTCTTTAATGGTTATGTTCAATAGGATATTTTTGTTGAACAACCTCCTAGTTTTGAAGACAAAAAAATTTCCAATTATGTTTTTAGACTTATCAAAGCTTTGTATGGACTTATGCAATCCCCTAGAGCTTCGTATTAAGAGTTACATCATTTTTTCTTCAAAATAATTATGTTAAGGGAAATGTAGATCCAACTCTTTTTATAAATAAAGTTAAGAAAAATGTTTTCATTGTTCAAATTTATGTTAATGAGATTATATTTGCTTCAAATCAATAATCTTTAACTGATTCCTTTGTGTATATAATGAAATATGAGTTTGAAATTACTATAATGGGTGAGTTAACATATTTTCGTGGTTTTAAAATCACTCAAAAACAAGAAGAAATCTATATATCTGAACATAACTACATTAAAGTTATTCATAAAAAGAATGTTTATAACAACACTAAATGTATATGTACACCCATTGGTAGCACAAACCCACTTGATGTTGATGAATCTGGGAAACAAGTAGATCAAACATCTTTTAGAGGTATGATAGGAAGTCTATTTTACATGAAAACTAGTAATCCAGACGTAATGTTTTAGTATGCTTATGTGCATGATATCAATCCAATCCTAAGGAATATCATCTAAATTTAGTGAAAGAATTTTTTTCTACTTAAAAACAACAATGTATTGAAGACTCTTTTATACAATTGGAATTTATGTTGTTTTAAAATGTTTATTGGATGTAGACGTTTATAAATTTAGGATGGATAGAAATATTACATCTGAAACTTGTCATTTCTTATGAGAATCATTAGTTTCTTGGTCATGAAAGAAGAAGAATGCAGAACCACTTTCCACTAACGAAGCTGAATATGTGGCAGCTCAAAGTTGTTGTGCTCATGTGTTGTGGATACAACACATACTCACAGACTGTGGTATGAGTTTTACCAAAACTAAAATTTTGTGTGATAATAAAAGTTCCATTTCCATTATTAAAAACATTTCATATCACTCTCGGGCAAAGAAAATATATATTAAGGATCAATTTCTTAGGGATCACACACAAAAATAAGATATCATTCTTCATTTTATAAGAACTCAAGATCAACTTGCTGATATTTTCACAAAATAATTACCCTCTGATAAATTTGAATACATTAAAAAGATGTTAGGAATAATAACCATAAGGTAAACCTCCTTATTATCTTTCTGTTGAAAAAAATATCCTTACAATAATTAAGTCCTTTTCATAGGGGGGTACATTTGTATGATGTTTTGAAAAAAATCGTAGTCATGTATTCAGAAAAAATTTCTTAATAAAGTTTTTCATATTTTTCATAATGAAGTTTTTTACATGAATTTTTTTGTATTGAAGTCTTCAAAAATTTACTTAATGAAGTTTTTCATATTTTTCATAATGTAGTTTTTCATATTTTTCGTTATAAAGTTGTTTATATTTTTCAAAATGAAGTTTCTCATATTTTTTGTAATGAAGTTTTTCATATTTTTCATAATAATGTTTTTCATATTTTTTGTAATGATGTTCTTCATACTTGATGTTTTTCGTAATAATGTTTTTCATATTTGAGATTTCTTAATGAGGATTTTCGTAATGAACATTTACATAATAATTTTTTGCATAATAATTTTTTTCATTCTTTTGTACTATCAATTTTTTAGAATCTAATGTCCTTCAGGAAGAATATTTCCTATTACGAATAAAATGCCTATAAATCCCAAAGGTATGATTCTTTCTTGAGATTTCCTAATCACATTTAACTTGATGGTAGTTTCATTTGTTTTTTTAATTTATCGGATTCTAGTTTTCTTAAATCAAACTGCTTTCTTTTAAAAACTTCAAAAGATCGGATCCTACCATATTTTCCTTTCGACTATAATTTCAATCATCATATCTAATTAGAATAATTATCAGCCATTGGATTGAGATGGGATGTTTAATTGTCGCATCAACACCTATAAAAAGGGGACCCCTGATGGTTGTCCCACATCAGTTTTCAAGATTTTGTGTGTCGATGCTGTACCCCACTTCAAAATCACGTTCTAGATTTTCAAAGGTTTCTCAATTCCGAATGTTTGGTGAAGTTCCTTCTCAAGATATGTCTATTGCCATGCCGATTGCGGAGTGGCAGGTATATAGATATAGGTTGGTGCATCCGAACTTCTTAATTGTGTATGATTCCATTATCTCAAAAAGCATTCAGATGAATGGATGGGAAAGCATTTTCATATCAAAGCTGGAAGCTCAAGATGTAGTGTATCTGTATATGATGATAGAATTTTATGAATCCATTTTTTTTCAAGTAATATGGGAGAGAAACATTTTCCTTCAAGAGTTGATGAAAAACATATAAAATTTCATACACCAAGGCTGGTTGCTTTGTAGGGTTATCCTATGAAGGATAAACAGAATTTTGTTTTCACAACTTACAGGATGTTGAAGGATGTTTTATAAAAGTAAATGCTATGGTGTGTCTTGGACATACATATGTTAAGACCGCAAAGATTGCTCACTTGTCTGCCAATAATCAGATCTTTGTGTTATGGGTTCAGGGCTTTATCATACCGAGAAAGGGTGACAAAGACGCACTCAAGAAAAGTGATATGTATATCTTAGATTTTTTCGTTAAATCTATGGAAGATCAATTTGATGAATAATATTCTCATTACGATTGAGAATATCGATAATGGGAATTTGAGTGCACAAATAATCATGTATCCTGGCCTACTCTCCAAGTTTATTGTTCTATGTCTTGATTCCTTCAAGATTCCTTATTGTTCTATGTCATGGAATTGCAAAGTTATGTTAGTCAGGGATGACACTTTGAATGGAATGAATGCCGACTTTATTAAAGATTCCAGAGAGTTTTATGATCTACTAGTGGAAGAAGCAGAAGTTGTTCCGAAGAATGTAGAAGAGGCTGAACCGTGGAAGAAGGCTGGAAAGAAAACAAAATTGAAGAAAGTCTACGTTGAAGGTAAAACCCCTAATGATAAGGAAGCTCAAACCGCACCTCCATTGTGCATGAAATAGAAAGCCTATCCAGATGAGGCAGTGTCCAAATATAGGTTGGATAAAAAGAAAATGAAAGAACAAGAACCAAAGTTTTTTCTAGATCCTGCTAAAGCCGAGGCCTTAAAATAAAAGACTGCTGAAGACATTGAGAAACCAGCCAAAGGAAACAAGTAGAAGAAGAAAATATCTGAGGCTTAAATTGTCCAATCTCTCTTAAGGGACATATAAATAGTATCTGAAAACATTCATTTACCGAAATCATTCTTTGTAGAACCGTTACCCGAGACTTCAGAGAAGAATTTCATGACTCCAGAAACACTGCATGAAATTTTTGTTGAAGAAATGGAAGCGGTGGAAGAAGTATAAGAAGATGAAAGCAGTGATGATACAACTGATATGATAAATAATGTTGAAGACATTCATGTGAATGAAATTCCATCAGAAAAATTGTCAATCCGGGCTTCTCAAGGAAGACCTTTGAGACATTCTACCCCTGGAATTGATGAGAAGGCAGAAGAGGAAGTGAGAAAATTATCAGAGGAAGAGAGCTATAATAATCACTTTATTCAACCAAAGGATGTTGAGGCAGGAGACAATAATGAAAAAATTGATGAAGATTAGATTGTTCAGTTATTTGAAAGTGAGCATGAGTCTCCAGATGATGAAGTTATTCCAAAAACCAACAATGGGAAACAAGTCATTGTTGATACCCCAACCAAAGCAATTCTAAAGAATAAGGAAGTTGGGGGATCTTCTATGAGGAAGTAGGTAGATCTAGAGGAAGAACCATCACCAACCAAAGTGTTGTATTCAGAATCATCAACTCTGGGACATGATTTTTTTATTCAATCTTCGAAGAATCTTGTTGACACAATTTTGATCTTTCCAACCATTGACCCCTGATGTCATATGCTCCAACATAGTGTGAATCGGAAATCATATTTTGTATCTGTGGTGATGTATAGGTGCATAATGATTGACACTGATTACAAGAACATCTATCTCAACTATGAATCCACTAGAAAATTTTGCAAGAAAATGGTTAGCTGGTCAGATAATATTGTTGAATATTTTAGAGAGCAAGAGTACATTCAAGATGATGTTAAGGAAAATTTTGATACTCAAGGCACCTAAATCAATGATATTACCTATATCTTTGAGAAAAATCTAACTCTTTAGAAAAATATTCAGATTCATGATGTCAATGATCTGAATGGAAAGTTGAATTGTGTTGTCCAAAGTTGGAAAACATAATGGGATCTCTGGATCAAGTTTGAAGATAAGCTAGTGAATCAAGATAACCTATTAAAGGTTTAGGAAGAGACCCTAAAGGCTCAGGATTATAGGATCAAAGCCATAGAGAAGCAAGAAGAGGAAGATCAAAAGGATCTGATGATCCTGAAAACCATAGTTAAGAAGTTGATACCCAAGGGGAAGAATTGAAAATAGATCAATCCTATATTTTGTTGTATTTTTTCCCATGTATAAATTCATCCAATATTAATGAAATTTTGGTTTCTCGTTTTTGTTTTGATGTTTGTACTAATATTTCAAGTACTATATTCTTTTGAATTACCTCAAACCCTTTTTTAAAATCACAAACAGGGATAAGGATATATAATTCTATGTAAAGAAGAAATATCTATAAGAAAGTGGTCTTTTATCTAAGTGGGATTTATCATTACGATGATTTACATACTCAAGAAAATGAAAATTCTCGTTCTAGAAATCTTGAATACAATTCATAGTGTTCCAATCCCTAAGGGGGAGTTAGTTGTATTCACCATTGTCCATGAATAAAGAGAAATAATTTTTTTTGAACGTCTAGTAAAATATTTTCTAAGTCCTAATATTCTTTTTCATAAGAATGTTTGTGCTTTCCAAAATGGTGGACATTGTTAAGTCAATAAGGGTTTCCATATCAATCTTCCATTCATTTATACTTAGGGGAGATTGTTTAGTCAATAAGGTTTCCTTATGACTTTACAAATCCATATTTTTTGGAAAATCACAAACACCATATCTCAAGAAAAATCTCTTTTTATCCTATTTTTTTCTTCTATAAATAAAAATTATCATTCCCAAGGAAATTTATCTTTATCATGTTTTTATTGCTCATATCATAATTTTTAATAACTGTAAAATTCGTTTTGAACCCAAAATCCTCAAAATCCTATAATTACCTAGATATAAAGCATTTTGTTTTAGGATCTGAATTCTCAAAATTTTGGTTACGAACTCTTCGGGGTTATGACTCTGAATTTTGATTACGAATTCTGGATACAAACACTTCAATGTTCTGAACCCGAATTCGGATTATGATTTCTAGATACGAAGTCTTCTGATTTTTGACTCTGAATTCTGGTTACAAATTATGGATATGAACTCCTCTGAGTTATGACTACAAATTCTGAATACGAATTCTAGTGACAAACTTCTCTGAGTGTTGACTCCGAGTTCTTTGAATACAAGCTCTGAACATTTATAATTTTTTTCTCCAAATTCGCATTAACTCGGACTCTGAGATTTGTATGTTCTGTTTCTGAATTCTTGTGAATCCATATTACAAATTTCCATGAAAATCAGACTATGAAATTCTATAGATTACAGGTTCTGAATTCCTAGAAAACAGAATCTTAATATACTTGTATTATAGACTCAGATTTCTATTTTGGTTATAGTCTAATATTTCATTTTATTAAATTCCCAATATTGAATTTTATTTATGTAACCATATTTTTTCTTACACTTGTTTTTTTATAAAATGATTTCGTGATTCCAGTTACTAACTGACCGTTATTTGAGTGACATATGTACATTTCCCTATGAGATTCAAGAAAAAACATAACCATTATAGGAGGGATACGACCATTGACGCCTTGAATATAAATGGGATCTCATTTGAAATATCTCATCACTATTATATGACTCTAGATATTACATGATGTTGAAGTTATTTCTAGAGAGAGACTCTCATGCTTAGTGTGTACTGAACGTCTTGTTCAAATTTTAATTGTGTTACTCTGATTATTGTTGTGTACAATTGAGGGCTTCCATGGATAAGAAGACAGAGATTCTCATTACATTCATGTTGAGGGATTCCTTGCTAAGGAAGACATAGGTGCCGACTACCATGAATATTACGACTTGTGGGGATATGAAGAGAGACTACAATCTTCATATCGAGGCCTTACCCTAGGGTGGATATGACAGACCATCTTGAAGGTATTACTCAAGGGACCTTTATCCAAGGATGTGGGATACCCTTCTCTTTGTGATAAAAGATTTAATATTTGTTATTTGTTTTGTTACAATTTTTCTGCTGCATTTGTATTGTTGACTGTAGTATAACTATCTTATACATCCTTATACTTGTACTCTGATTTCGTTAGATTCTATACGATTTTATGTAGAATCATAATCTTTGAAAAAATTTATTAAGTTTCATGTTCCAGAACCATATTTCTGGATTCACATTCTTGAAATCATATTTCTGGAATCAAGCAAGTGTGTAGTACTAGAGGTTTTGTGAATTACCTTGTTTAACCTTGTTAAACATAACATTCATTAAAAGTTCCAAAAGAATTTTTAAAAGTATACAATTCACCCATATTGTATTTTAAGCATCTATAGATAATTGATTCAGTATATATATTATTTCGATCCTACATTTGGTATTATGGAGTATATCATACTCACATACCATCTAAACAATTTTTCCCATGCTGTAAGGGATTATCCCCACAGTTTTCATTCCCTGAGACACATGTAATTATATAAACCTACATTATTTTATGAGTGGCCTATAAAACCCATTTTTCATGTAACATAATGAATTTATTTATTCTCATTATATTTCATTATTCTTTAAACATTATTATTTGATATATATTATGAGTCAATTTTATCAATTTGCAAAAAGGTTTATGATATAATCACATATTTTATCCAAATTTCTTTTGATTGTGTTTTCAATGACACAATGTTATGATATATCTCTCAAGAAACACATGAATTTTCATCATGTATGGATATTCTATGAGAATACATGTTTTCCCTTAAATTTCATCACTTTATGTACACAAGAGACGAAAATAATATTTTTTATAAAAATTCTCCTCATTTCACTATTTGGTCCAATACATTTTTCCTTACAAAAATGTGTGTTATAAAATTTATATTTAAGAATATATTTAGCCTTATCTATATGATATATTAAATAAAACAATACCCATTTTTGAAATTCTAATGAAATTAAGGATCCTTCATTTCTTTTTTAAACAAATCCTCATTTTGAATTTACATAAAATATGAATAATTTTATTTAACTTGTACGATGTGAATGAAGATTCCCATTTTCATGAATATTGATTTATTTTATAATTAATTTATCTATTTTAAATGATATTTTCAATGAAAATAATTTAAATTTTTTTTTGTTTTGAATATTATTTTCCAATGTGTAATGGATATTTTATTCATGAAATGTTTTAAACAATATTTTAAGACTAATTTACAGATATCAAAGTCTTTTTTTCAAAGAAATATATTTGAAAAATAATTTATGAATTTTAATTATATATTTTTTTTTCTAAATACAAGTTATATTCAATATAAATATTTTAAATGATATTTTAAATTAATTTTATATATAATATGATAGTATTGATTTTAAATATTATTTACTAAGGATGTGATCCAATGATTCCCTTCATCTTACTTATCAGGATTTTTTAGGTTTATTAAGGAATAATTTTTACAAAACTTGTTCTTATTCCATGTATTCTTCCATAATAAAATAGTTATGACACTTTATTCATTTCATGCGTGAATATATCATGAAATGATGAAATAATTATAAAAATTGTATTCTTTCAACATGTTTTGAAATGATGAAATGATAATGAAACACATTTTATTTCATGTATTATAATATGATGAATGTTTTATAATCTCATAGACAAAAATACATACGATTTTTATTGTGTGATAGTTTAGACCTATATCTCCCCCTAATGCATAGGGTAATGATTTATATCTTATTAGATAATATAGACCAGAATGGGTAATGAATGTGGTTATATAATAGAATTATTCCCAATGTGGGTTAAGATACTGAACCTTGAATATGATTATGGTTTGGGTGTTAAACACATTATACATTTATAGCCATAGTAATTATTTTTACTACTATGGATATTATTTTTAATACTTCTGTGTATACAAAAAACCAATTTTTAAATCAATGGTAATCTAACATGGAATATTTTATTTCTTATTAAAAATAAAAATAGTGTATATTATCTATTATGGTTTACATGATTTTTTACCAAAAATAATAGCAACATTAATAAAGAAATAATTTCCATGGTTAAGGTAAGAACAAATCTTTTTGGAGGTGAAACTTAATTGATATGGGTTAAAATAACATAAAATATTGTATATAATAAATTTTATATAAATATTTATAAAATTAAATGTATAATTTTCTATTATATTTCATTTTGGACAATTGTATAATGTGAAAAACATTGGTTCACCTTTTTATTTTTCAAAATATCAAGTGTTACACTCACCTCACTTATAAGAGGTCATGCATATCCACTCCTATTCACATGTTCACACATTATTATTTATAAAATAGGAAAAAATCCCAAAATCCATAACCTCATAATGAGATCCTTATTTTTTGAACAAATCCATCCAAGAATGATCTGGTTGAAAACCTAAATTGGTTACCCGAAGAAGATATCAAATTATTCAGAGAGTATTTTTATTTTATTTCATCCACCACCACTTTTGATTAATATTATAACATAAAGATTTAACCCTCAATGTATTATATGTACTATTATGGGTTTTATTAATTTTATGACTTACAAACTTACATACTTATATCAAATTTGGTATGAAATCATCACAATTTTATATGGTAGACTACAACATCACGAACTGATATAATTCATTTTTCCATTAACATTGCTAATGGTTGATAATGATGATGGATATAAATTAAATAAATGATATTTATAACATAATTATTCCTTCTTAGTTATTGTATCATATATATATTTGAAATTTCCAATCTATATTGGATATGATATTGTTTCTCATGTGTACAACAGACTACCGCCTTAAGAAGTACTGTGATTCAACATTCACTAATGCTCTACATTATATGTGATAGGGATAAGTTAAATGTTAATATGTGATATAAATTAAAATATTTTTTTATTCATAAAATATTTTACATTCTATAAATATAATATATAATCTTATTTCATACCTTTTCACTCACTAAAAGATCATACCATCATTCATGTACAAGTGGACTACCGTATTTACAAAGCAATGTGACTCACATTTCACCACAAATCCACACGGATGATGTGTATTTGTATATATAAAGAAATAAAATGATTTTTTTATTTTAATTGTAAAACAGTAGTAACCTCAACTCTATAATGATCATTAAAAAATCGAAAAACTACACAAGCGTATATACGGCACGTTGTATTCATGGTCATAAAATACATCATTTATCAAAACAATATTTAATGAATTGAGTGTATAATTTTTTTATATATATGATAATTAGATCTTGAAAATTATTATAAATATGATAAAACAAGACAATGTACACACGATAAGAAACATTCATAATAAATAATGAATGAGAAAACAAGGTAATTAACACAAAAAACAATGAAAATAATGAATGATTTTTAATGAATTAATGCAATGATGGTATAAACAGATCATATATTCTGTCGTATAAAAAATAATTTATATCTAATATAAGACAATGAAACTTATAAACCCACTATACAAGAGGATACATCATGTTCATCTAAAAGGACGAGTTTTGTAATAGATTGTTTCCAAATTTCCATTCATTGATGTACCTTTGTATGTTATGCACCAATTTCATTTAAATACTGAATATACCGACCATTCTCAATATTATGTCAGGAATAATTGATAATTTATTGTATTTTATATTTCTATTAAAATTATTTCATCCAAGTATATTGGACATGAAAATTAAAATATAGTAAAAGTTTG
The DNA here is from genome assembly GCA_963277665.1 of Viscum album. Classification (NCBI taxonomy): domain Eukaryota; kingdom Viridiplantae; phylum Streptophyta; class Magnoliopsida; order Santalales; family Viscaceae; genus Viscum; species Viscum album. The sequence continues at coordinate 1,004,840,730 of OY728167.1, forward strand.
TGTATAATCTTACTTTCTTTTGCGATTCGTAACATTCTATTGAAATAATATATTCATTATATAATTTTTTATTATTCTATACATTTATCTAGAATATTCATTTTCTTATCAGGTGGGTATTATTATTTCCTAAACCTTTTATTATTTGTATATATGGTTCTTATATTGAATATTAATTGATTAACAAGGAAAATATAGATAAATATGTATCCTTTATTTAATATAGATGTTTTTTAATAAGATACATTAGTCATGAATTAAATATATAATTCTGTATATTATAAATTCATTGAAAATGGTGATGTATCAAGTTAAATATATCACCTTGATGCATTGATATGTCCCATAAAAAAAATTAGTTAGACAAACTAGATTATTTTGTACCCATTTGTTTTTAATAAATTGGCCACACAAATTGAGTTTATACCCAAATGTTTTACATTAGTTAGAAAAACTAGTTGATTTTATAGCCTATAGTTTTAATCTATTTTTATGATACTTCTTGAAACTAGAGTTATCATGTGACTGGGACATGAAATCCAAAAACATTTATTTCTTTATTTATATTTCATTTATCAAATTATCCATAAGATTATATCTATTATATATTTCATGGATGTATATCATTCATTCTTTAATGATTAAATGGAATGTTCTTTTAATTACCATATCATATTGAATATTTCTTATCTTAGTATGATATTCAAGTTATATAACATTATATGTGTTAATTTAATTATATGTACACATTGATTATGGATTTTAATTCATGATATGTTCCATTGTACATAACAAGTAATGGTAATTCAATAACACTTTTATTTTTTCATTACCCTAGGATATGATTAATAATTCTTTGAATGAGTTATAAAGGATGCAATACATTTTTTTATTATGTTTTATTTTCCATTCCAAATGTAAATTAGGTATCTTGTTTTTTTCTAGCTATCTAAAAATGCTAAAAATAATTGGTTATTTGGAATTTCAACATTATCATATATTCTAATGTGATAAAACGTGCACCACCATTATGCTATTGGTTTCGGGGTTGTTATAGTTGATATTAAAAGATATTTGAAAGAATCATTGGGAACTATATTAAGTAAAAAAAATATTATGGAACAGAACCATTTGATAGAATATGAGGATATGTATATATGAATGTTCTAAAATTTTTCAATTGAATAGATTTTGAGTATTTATTATGAATAAATTTTTATTTGTATGCCACATATGGATGTGGTTCTGGAACAGGGGTATCTAGCTATACTAACTAAGAAAAGGGAACATTTGTCATGGCCTTATCATCACAATGTGTATGACAATGGTTCTTAATACACACCTTCGTTGAAAGTGAAGAGGGGATGTGCTTCAGATAATTTATATATTAATTAAAAATCATTATTAATTATTTAATAATAATGATATCCATGAAAAATCCATGTTTATGATTATAGAGATTAATTTTTTTTAAATTTTAATTTATTATAACTGTTTCACCATATTTTGAATTATACATAAGGATTAATTATTCATAATTTTATGAGCTAATCCAATATATTCCATTGAATATATATGGTGAATGGAAGGATGAAGGTTATCATTAATCATAGAAAATGTATAGATTTCCTCACTCAAGATGTCAATACAACCTGTATTAGAACTAAGAAAATAATTTCTATATTCGGGTAGCTTAATCAGGTTATGAAAAATAACATTTCGTGGATCGAGGATCCTATTCCACAACATGATTCATCAGTTTGGGATTGCTCCATTTCATAAAAGCCATAATATCTTGTTTTGAAAACTAATCTTACTAGAGATGATCATTTTATTATGTATTCTGATATGATTTTTATGGAATTTGTGTTAAGGGAAAATGAAAATGCTATACTTATAGTTTTTTGTCTAAAATGTGTTTATAATCAATGGTGGATGTTGATATAGAATAATAGCGAGGGGTGGAAATGGAACTCATGGAATGAATATATTTTAAGGAAAATTCCTTGAAAAATATTTCCCAAATGAGAAAAAACTTAAATTAAGAATGATTTCCATAGTTAAATAAAAAATAAATCAGAAACTATTTCAAATTATGAGGAAAATTTTACAATGATGGATTGGTATAATTCATATTATATACCAAAGATATAGATATTATTGAAGATTTATTTGAATTTCATAATCCATGTCTCTAAAATGAACTCGTCTCTATAAAATTCTCATCATATTATGAAATAGTTTTTTATTCCACAAAATCAAATGATGTATTACATAGATCATACATATTAAATTAAAATAAAAGGGATATGATGTCATCTAAACAACAAGATCTATTGAATGTGATAAAGAAGAGGAGAACAATGGATGTTTCTACAATATAAAAATTATGGACATAATCACCATGGGAACTAATTGAAGGGATTATTATTTTGATAAAAGTTTTGAGATAATGCAATTGGAATAAAGAAAAAAGTGTTATTAAATGTCTTATCTATATGTAGAAGGGTAGCTTTGAAAATGAATTCCCCAATAATTAATGGAATCCACAATAAAAAATTTATAAGGGGATTAGTAAAATAATATGAGATCACAAAAACTAATGTGGAAGTACCCACTGATTTGGCTTCAAGTACACTAATCATATCATCAAATTTTATTAATTTTTCATTAAATTCTAGATCCTTGTATATTTTACATATACCTAGTTTTATAATGTAATTATTCATTTTATTTTTAATTTAAGAAGATAGTTTTCATTCAAAACTCTATGGATCATCATCAATGCAGCAAGGATATATATCCAGTTTCCATTATGAAATGTAAATGTGATTTATTTGATTAATATATTACTATACCAGTGGTTTACATTGATATAAACCATCGTATGGTCTAGATTTCTAAATATCATGAAAATTTTTATTTTAAGAAGTATGAAATTATTTCTTGTGAGGATGATATAGATTTCATTATCATTATAGAAGATTCATCATCATCTGAGCCATATCATGATTCACCTTAGTAGCTCTTCTAAATGAAATTATTTGGGAGGAGGATAAAACAACACTTTGCGAAGGAGAAGGTAAACATTGAATTGATGATGTAGATGTATTATATAAGTACATTGATCAATTTAATATGGAATTACCATTACATCCACCGATTCATGAATTCTGGTATTTTATTGATTTAGACTGTGGTACATAAAAATTATAAAATAATCCATATACAGTGGACACATTGTACTTAGTGGAGTTGAGGACATATCTATAGAAGAATGGTGATAACTGATGTATTCCCCCTAGTGTTTCCCCTGGGAGATCCTGTGTCATATTTATTATAAATAATTCTGAATCCTTGTGGGTATGATTTTATTGTAGGTAAATTAATTTTATTATGATAAGGAACAAGTATTCTCTACCTCACATTGATAACTTATTTCATCAACATCACATAGCCCAAAATTTCCCAAAGACAGACCTTATTTATGGATATCACTAATTGGTAGTAAACAAGAAATAGCTTCCAAATACATATTTTCAAATGATTCATGGTAATCACAAGTTTAAATAAATTTCATTTTAATTGACAAATGACCCCTCTTCTTTTTTTGTATATAATGAATAGATCATTAAAGGAATATCATGATTATTTTTTGTTATATTCATTGATGAAATTTTGGGATATTATAAAATATTTTAGGAATATGAGAATCTCTTAATAATTATTCTTTAGATTCATATAAATAAAGTGTTATATGTGAAAATTATTAACTTTGATTTATCTATTTTGGATGTTTCTTTTCATAGACATTTTCACTCCAGGTATGGAATATCAGTTGATCATATGAAGAAAATAGTATTCATAGAATTTCCTACACTAATGAACATAATTGACGTATGTAGTTTTTTGTTTTCAATATTACTATGGGTGATTCATCTATAATTTTTCTTATTGGATAACTCAGTAACAATTATTGCATGTAAAGGGGTAAAGATTGTTTGGACACTGTAATTTGAAGCATGATTTGGTGAACTAATATTAGAATCAATAATGATCATATTTTTATTGTGCCTTCTATAATTTATGGTTTTGTGATATATAGTGATGCATTGAATAAGAGACTTTTTTGTGTGCTAAGACAAACTAATAATTATATTGTATATAATTTAAGGAAATTTAATACCCACAAATAGAACTATACAATCCATGATCTTGAGTGAGAAGATATAATGATTTTTGATGAAATGGATACCTAATTTATATGGTGATAAAGGTGAGATATACATATTCTATAAGAGCCTAAAATACATATTTTTATATAAATATATCAACATGATGCAAAGGAGATGGATTAAGCTGCTCAAGGATTGTGATTTATCAATACACTACAACCCAATGAATGAAAATAACGTATTTGGATATATTCATTATGAAATATCATTCAAATATTACTCAAATAATTATTGAGAGTGATCTAATGTTCATGAATCTATTAAAGTTAAATATGATAATTATTAAGTAATGAGGGCATCGATCTTTTTTTAAATGAAAATGAACCCATAATTATAAGAAAATATAAAAAATAATCAATGTGATGATGAAGAATTTTGGAATAAAAATTATGTTATGAATGAAATAAAATTATTAGACATCATTTGTGAAGTTTTTATTCTAAAATATGGAAAGAGATTATGTTATCCCTAAATAACTAATATAAAAGTGAAATTGTTGGATAATTCTAATAGCTTGAATTTCTCTACACACCATGGTATAAAAAGGTATCTATATATTTGAGGGAATATCTTTGGTGGTATAACATAAACATGTAAATTTCTTATTTTGGATCTGCATGGTTGGTTTATCAATAAGTTAAAGCTATGAGACAACATATTGTAGGAGTCGTACAACCTCTTCCTCTATTTTTTGTAAATTGGATGAAATTATTACGGAATTTCAAATAGGAAAACCAATGACTTCTATAAATAATTATGCATTAAAAGTTATCATTGGTTAATAAACCGCATCTACACATTTTTTTCTATAATAGGGTATTTTACTTTTGAACTCATTTTTATGATATATATTGATGAACTTGTAAGACTTCATGGATTGTCTATTTTCATTGTGTTTGATTTAGATCTCAATTTTACAAGAAATCATTGAACTAACTTAAAAATGCTCTTGATACTAATAATAATTTTAGAACTACCTTTCGTCCTCAATCTAATGGATAGTCTAAAAGATCAATTCATATAGTGGAATACTTATTGAGGTCATTATCACTTTAATTTAATGGTATTTGGGAATAGAATTTACATTTGGTAGGGTTTTATTATAACTATTGTTTTAATTCAAATATTCAACATGGTCTATATGAAGTTTTATATAGAATGAGATTGTGTAATCCAAAAATTTTTTATGAAGTCAGTGAAATGAAACTCATAGGTTAATATCTTTTTAAAAAATCAATAATAATGATAAATGATATCTGTGATAACATTAAATAAACTCAAAGTAGGAAGAGGAGTTATGATGATAATCGAAGGAAAGATTTGGAATTCGAAGTGGGAAATCATGATCTCCATAATTATCTGTATTGAAGGGTGATAAATGTTTTAGTGAAAATGTAAAAATAATCCTCATTTTAATAAGGCCCTTTGAAATTCATAAACATGTTTGAGTTTCTCTTTACCGTTCAACAATAAAACCAAATCTCCCAAAAGTTTATAATGTGTTCCATATATCATTTTAATGAAAGTAGATTCTCGACCCAATGCATGTTCTCATATTTTATTACATAGAATTGGAACAATATATATATTACTACGGATAACCCATTCATATTTTGTATAATAGATATAATGTATTTAGTAATTGAAGGACTCAATAAAAAAGGTACTTTGGGGAAATCACAAAATGATAGAAGAAACCTTAGATTTAGAGGTTGTTATGAAGAAAAATTATCAAAATTTATTCAGAATGTAATATACATTGTATTGAGTGGGGAAAATTGTTTTAGTAAATAATTATTTAACATCCCAATAATTTCTATTATATTTATTTTTGAATATATTTAATTTCTATGATATCTTTTGTTTCACGCTACACCAAGTTAAAACTAAACAAGATAAAATATTTTAATATTATTTAAAATATAAAATTATAATCTAGTCGTTAAATTATTTGTTATGAATAGAAAAAACTAATTTATGAAAAATATATAGTTTATACATTTACATCATTATCAATTGATAAGAAAGGAAATAATAATTATTTTAAAGAAAAATGAATGTTTAAAAAAAAACAATTACATTTCTAATAGAGGGTTTTTTCGCATGTCAGAGACATATTTTCTAGTTAATATTTACCACTTTTATAAAATGTATTTGATAAAATGAACTTAATTTTGGAAATAAGAATATCAAAATTAGTTTATCATGAATATTTGTTATTTTTATAAAATTTTTGATCAATCCATTATTTCAGTTATATAAATTTTATTCTAATTTATTTCAATGTAATAATTATAATATTAAATTATGATATAAAAAGTTTGTAATCTTATGAAAATTTGTTCTAAAAAACTCACTTTCTCATCGTGTTTACAAGATTAATTTTAAATTAACATTTTCCATTTTTATGATCTTAATTTTGAAAATAGAATAATTTATTGGAATTAAAAAACATTATATTACATAAAGAAATTTAATTAATTTTGTAAAAAAATTAATAGTGAAAATAATAAAAAAATAATTATCATAATAAGGGGAAAATATTGTATATCGAGAGTTTAAATAAAAATAAATAGGGTAAAATTACCAAAATAAATGTATAAAATATGTGTTTTATCAATATTTATAAAAAAACATGTCTAATTGATGATAATACTATGTTTATGACCCTTAAAGTATGAAAAAAAAGTGGGTACACATTTTCGTTCAATGACATACAATTGTTCCACTCAACTCACTTTTAAAAGGCCACCCTATCTCCACTATTTTTTCCATATTAAAACCCTTTCAGATCAACCAATACCTACCCAATTAAAATTCTAAATTCTATAACTTAATAGAAAAAGTATTATTGTGGTTATAAATTCATTATTGTATGCATTTTGGTGTATTGATATGGAGGTTACCTGAATAAGAGTTAACTTTCTTCAATGAGAGTTTTTATTTTATTTCTTCTTAAACCTTCTTAAATTATTTTTAAACAATGATGAAATAGTATCTTTAGTATCTTATATATGAATATATGTTTTTATCTAAATGTGATGGACTAAAACCATTAAATATTCAATCAAATTTGTTATCAAATTTTCATTCATGTGTTCGGCGGAATACTGCATAGTGAAATGATGTCATTCATTTTTCAATTTCCACCTCTCATGGTTGGTTATTTTATGAATGTAAAGTATTTGAATGATATTTATAAAATAATTACAGCTAATTATTCATTATATCTTATATTCCTCTTTTTACCATCCATTATCTGAGGGACTCAATTAATTCACACCTGTGTACAACGAACTTCCACCTCGTGAGGTGGTATGAGTTTTCATCACTCTCACTTTTCATGGAAAGTGAAAAATATAATGTTAATTATTATATGTGATATAAATTTCCGAAATATAATATTTATGACATAATTATAATTATTTAATGACAATATATCCTTTTCATTATTATCTTTTCACTCACATAATAATGATAACATAGTTCGTATAGGTTTCGACTACTGATTTCACAATGCATCTTGAATCTCTTTTCAAAAACATGCCACAAAGAAAATAAATATAATTATCATTTATGAAATAATATAATATTATGCTGGTTTTGGAAAGATAAAATTTTACTACCTCATTTCTACCATGATTGTTTAAAATTGTACTGTTTTTCATGTATATGTATGACCAACCGTACCTATATTGGTACTGTATTTAACTACTCAAAACCATCAATGATGATTCATCATAAAAATAAAATTTATGTATAATTATTATAATTATGTCCTGATTATTATTTTTCATTTAATGAAACTCTTTAATATGAATAAGAATTAGAATGTTCATGACAAATAACAAGAAGAAAAAAAACAAAATTGACAACTAAAATACGGAAAATAATGGATGATTATTAATGATCTGTTCATATTATAGTATAAAAGGATCATATATGATATAATAAATGAATATATAGTTATATTTAAAGTAAATTAAATTATTAAAACCACTTTATGAACTGTTATATCATGTTCAACCGGAGGTTAGGGATTCTGTTTCTATTTCCATTCATTAAGCTACATATGTATGTTAAGCACCCGTTTATTTTTTATTGTGTGTATATATATATCCTTTTGAATTTAGTATCATTATTCATTAATACATAATGTTATTTAATGTTTTCTTTGAATTATTTTATCCAAGGGGATTTGATATTATAATTACAATGTGTTATAAATTATTGGGTAATATCACTTTGTTTTGTGATTATTAACCTTATATTGAAACAATAACTCCCTTTTGATCAACTTTTATTGATAATTATAATTTGAATAACTATACATATTCTTGAATGATTTTTATAATTATTTAATAATCCTTGTATGATTTATAGAAGATTTTTACTTTGAAATTTTTTGATTATCTATGGAAATAATGAAAAAGAATATATCATTTACTAAATATTGATATTTTTTTACAACACACATTGTTCATGAATTAAATAAATCATTAGATATATAAGGAAGGACTTGAACATGAATAAGTAGCTGATTTCCAATTATAGATATCCCCTTGATGAACTGGCAGGTGTCATGAGACAAATCATTTAGCCAAACAAAATGCATTTGGACCCTATAATTATAAATATGTTGGCCAAACTAGATGAACTCTTACCCAAACAATTGAAATTAGAATAAAAAAACATTTTTTACCTATTATTTGTAAAATATATTGATTATAGAACATGTAGGTTGAGGTGTCATGTACTTGAGGCATGATGTACAATAAAAAATAACATCTTTCATTGATAATTTAATTATCTTATTATCTATGAGAATTTTACCATGATACTATCGTTGGATTCATCTTATTCCTCATTTATTGATTAACAGGAATTATTTTCCATTATTTAAAATTCCATATTTGTTATAAATTATTTCTTCATGATTTTAATGTAATTTAAATATCATATATTTTTAGTTATTTATTATTTTAAATTGATTATACTTATTGATTGATATAGGATACTATTGTATCTGACCCTTAATAAGCATTTAATATCAACCTTTTTTGTTTCATATCATTGTGATTTGTAGAAGAATTATTAGAAACAGTTTTCCAGGATTCAGTTCATTTTTATTTATTTTTTACTTTGTTTTAATTCCCATTCCAAATGTAAATTGGGTATCATGCATATATCTAGATCTCCAAAATCTCTAAATTTATCAGCCCTTGAGATTTATCTCTATGTATCTATTCTAATGTAATAAATCAGACACCATATTTATCTTATTATGGTAGTGGTTGATTCAAATTTTTCTAAACATCTTATTAAAACCTTATTATGGACATTAAATATATATTTGAACTACTAAATTGAAAATTTTATTTAACAATATTTTTCATTTACATTCATTAACAATAAAATTCAACATTAATCCAAATGATGTGTATATCTGTGGTAGAGTGGTTATTATTTAATAAGATATATTGTCATTAAATTCAATCCCATTAAACCCATTAATTTATTTTCCAATTTATGAGTTATTGAATCAACATCATTAATTTTATTTATATAAAAATAGTTCAGTATTTTGGGATCGACAATGAAACATTAAAGAGGTTAACATTTTCTTCTTTCCTATTTATTTAATTGGTTTCAAAATTTTCTTAATATAATAAAAATAATTATTTTTTACCAATATTTTTAGTAGAGGATTTCAATAATTAGTTCTAATGAATCATTTCAATGTGTTTTTTTCATTTATGTTATACATTAATGTGACATATAAAACAAAAATAATATCCTAGGATAGAAATTTTATTACATCATTTGTTCAGTATTAAATATGCTGGATGATTTATATATCACTCTCTTATATATAAAGATGGATCATCCAAACATAGTATAAAATTATTATGCCTTCAATTTTTTTCAATTATCTAGTAGCTAATGAATTGTATTTGAGGCTATGTTGAATATAGAGTGATTATTTTTTAATCTTTTTGCTAATATTCAATCTCTTTCATTTTTGTAAATCCAAAACAAAGCATCGACCAAAAAAAAATTTTGGATGAGAAAACCCCTTTTAATAATTGAAGGATTCCATTGGAAAAATACTTTCGATGATTTCTTATTGTTGGATAGTTATTTTTTCATCATAAGAATACTTTTAATCCAATTAACATGAAAAAGTGTTTTCAATAGATCAATAAATGCATATGTTTCCGTGAATTTGAGGGGACATATAATTATTTGTTTTTTCTAAATTTCATTCAATTCATTTTATGTGATTCTAATTTTTACTCAGACATTTAAATAGTAGTTTATAATTTAATAGTTAATTTCTACTAAAACTAAACATTATTTTAAATTATGTTTTTTTGAATTAAATTTTCATTTTTCTTGTTATTTATTAATAATCATGAATAATATATTCATTTATTTTTGTACGTTATTAATTAACAAATTTAATAATTTATCTTCATTTTAATTATTAAAATATTTAAAATAAAACATAATTAATTTTAATTTAAAATTCTAATTTAAAAGTTTTAATTATTTATTTGTTTAAATTAATCGATTAACTAGTAAATTATTTTTTCAGCCATCAATTTGATATTTTTTAAATTTTTTAAATTTTAAAATTTATTATGTTGTGTTTTTGATAAATTAATAAGAATTAATACTAAATATATAATTTAAATAGTGAAACTATTTATTTAACATAATTATTATTTAGAATATCTTTTAATTGAGCTAATAATGAGGGATATATAGAAAAAAAAATTAATGAAGAACAGAACAATATTCTCATTAAAATTTTAAGAAAATATAGTGATAAATTTAATGATGAATTACATATGATTCTAAAAAAATGTGTGTTTTTCAATTCAATTCAACATAAAATTGTTTATAATTTCGTATTTAAGAGGCAATACTAAATGCACTATGTATAATTTTATGAAATTAAGATATAGATTCAAAAGAATTTAGACATGGTTTTTATGTAACCAAGTACCTCTTTGTCGATTTCCACAGATTTCCTTATCAATAAAAATGATTGATTAATGTGTATTTAAATATATTATAATAAAAATAAAAAATATCATGATCATGAACTAGAATATTATACACTGTATGGATTACATACTAAATATAATTGGGGGTGGTGTATATTTTTCAAAGATTGATCATTGATCTATATACCCTCAGTTGATTATGAAATAGAGAAGAAACACCGATGATAAATTTTACAAAATATATGAGATTTATAAACTAAAATTATATCAATTTAGAATTAATACATTCCAAACATTGTTAATGGGTACAATGAATATAATCATTAAATATTAGCTAGAAAAATACATGGTAGTGTTTATTAATGATATTAAAATATTTCATAGGATCAAGGAAGAACATCATTTTAGTTTTTTGATTGTGATAAAAGACAAAAAAAAGATAAAGTATATCCTATGTTTGAAACAATATAATTTTGGATATAAAAATTATCCATCATGGGTCACTCAATGATAATAGAGGGTATATATATAATCTCAATAAAGGTAGAGGTTATTGATGATTGTTTGTGACTAAACATTTTCATATAGATCTCATTTATTTTTAAATTATCTAAATAATAACCATTTTATGTCATAAATATCTCATGATTTTTCAAATTTACAAATATTTTTACAAGGAAGTGTGTGATGTTTCTCTTGACTTAATAATGTATGTAATTTTTCATATATATTATGAAAATATTTGTCAATTCACCTATACATACATTACCATATTATGAGGAAGGGTAACTAATAAACATAGATGATCTATTTAAATTTGTGGGATATTTTTTTTACAAAATGACAAGGTAATAGGTTATGATTCATGTAAAATAAGGACTCAGGATAAAAATTATCCAACATGTGATCTGGAGTTTCTTATTGTAGTATTTTTATTGATAATTTTTCATCATTGTCTCTATTGTTAAATGTGTGATATAAAAATTCATCATAAAATAATTATATATATATATACATTGACTAAGATGTGAATATTCCATTTTAGATGGATGAGCTATTATAAGATAACAATTTCCTAATAAATTACCTCCTTGGGAAGAAAAAATATTGTGGTATTTGGTTTATGTATGAAGGATCATTATATATAATACATGATGATGATTGATTGGGATCCATAATATATGGCTATTCAAATGATGGAGATAAGAATCATAAAATATTGAATGAAATCCTATATTTAAAAATAATTCTATAAAAATTCATAAAATTAATTATAATTATGGCCAAGATATATAATATGAAGCTAAAGAATGTGATTTTAAATATTCAGTAGTTCAATTTGAAGGAGATTTATTAATAAAAATCAGAACGAAGATATGTGCATAATACCTGTTAGAAGTGATGAATTTTCATTTTAATGGTTCAAATAGATCATCCTTAACTATTAATATAGTGACCCCTACCTTTTAGAAATATTAATACTTTATTTTTTATATAAACATATCTTAGATAAAACATAAATATCAAGAGGCATACAGTATTTATGAATACTAGATTCATAGTATATTAATGTTAGTGTAAAATAAAACTTCTTTTTTTCTTTATAATTAGAATATATTTCTTTTTAGGCTCTTAAAATATATTGGAAAACCAGAGGGATACATATACAAAAATATGTGAGTTAAAATCCAAAGAAGGTAATAAAAATGACAAGAAAACATAACATTTTTTTCAAAAGTATAACATGATATCATAAAAGATAAGGATTACATGTAATCTAAATAGGGAATAAAATATCACATGGTATTATAAGATCATTGCATCATATGAAAAGTGGATGAAATATTAAACAAGACATTGTAATAATTCAACTTTGAAAACCAATAAAACATCAGATGGGGACAGATTCCCATAATGTTTTTTTCGCACCCTAATCCCATACATTACGTCACATGATACTAAAACATTACCCAATTCATTGGAAGGTTACATAGTTCAAGACCATCCATAAAATTAATTTAATATAACTTTAAATGTGTTCCATATAAGTATAAAAAATAAGGCATAAACATTAGATTTTACAATGTAATGAAAATTGTTTTTATAATATTATCTAATATCATAATCAGAATAGATTAATTATAGAATGTATCTTACAAATTATCATAAGGTTTTTATTACCCCATAAAAGAAAATAATATTGAAATAAATATATATAATATAACTATATACATAATTTAGAAGACTTATATTTTATCAATTGTTGTTTTTGTATAAAAAATATGTTTGAAAAAGATTAAAATCATATTGAAGATATCTAATTTTCCCCATTTAAAATTGTAACGCCCTGACCCCAGTGACCCAGATTCGGTGCTTTATTTTAATACATTGGCATGATTACAAAGAACCAAGTCCCGAATAACCGATCAATTTAGCATTCTTGGAAAATAGATTTCATAGATGAATGTTACATTACACTTAATAACATACAAAACAACATTAATAATCCTTTATAAATGCCATTGTTCCTTTGTCTTAACCCTGCATATCAATCACATTACACTTCTTGGAATCCTGAGAAAAATAAAACATAGAAAGGGGTGAGCTCAAATGCTCAGTAAGGGTAAGAAATACAACAGAAACTTTCAAAAATAAGCATAAACATTTAAAGAAATGTATAAAACAAAAACAAAGTCCTTTTAAACTTGAACTTCAGCATAATATGGCAGAAATAAAATTAAATAATGCCATTACTTATTCACATGGATATACTACTAATCGAATAATTACATGCAATATCACTAACCACTTTCATAATGATGGAATGCATAATGATGAACTTTAATTTCTTTATCAAGGCCTCGTAACAAGGCCTAGGGGATAACTATACCCGGAACCTAACCCGGAGTGCATCTAATAACCAGACACAAACCCGGAGTGCCTCTAATAACCAGACACCATCCTAGAGTGCCTCTAATAACTGGACACCAACCCGGAGTGCTTTTAATAACCGGACATCAACCCGGAGGGCTTACTTTTACCAGTCCCCATCCCAGAACATACGAGTCCAACACATTCATCTTAAGAAGAGGATGAAATATAACATAAAAATTTGTATTAAAACTAGCATGAGAAATTTCAATACATTACCCATAAACCATGAATGGTATAAAAATAACACATCCACAGTCAAATATATCACAAAACTTTAACACAATATGGAAGATTTTTATCATTATAAATCAACTTCAAAACAAGTTTAAAATCCATTAAAGGATTTTGACATAGAATATATTGATATGTAATACTCTTTGAGAGAATTACCCCTTTTCATGAAAACATTTAAAAGTCACACAATTTAGAAAAGAAGTCATTTAAAGACATTTTTGAATCAAAGTGTCCCATACCACTTTGAAACTTTTGAAAGGAGATAAAATTTTAAAAAATCATTCATTTCCATATAACTAAATCCTTAAAAACCATTTTGAAGACGTGGACATTAATGAGAACGATTTAGAAGATTAATTATTTAAAACATTTGAAATGATGTTTTAGTAAAAAGTACCTTAAAATAATCCCTTTTAAAACTATTTCATAATGCATGTACATTGATAATAAATATGTCCCAGTAGATACTTATGTAAAAACACCCTCAGATAACAAAGATATTGTGAAATTAACCCTTACCAGTTTTGTGACTTACGAAACATACAACCCATGAAAGAGGTATCATACAATGAATATATAAATACACATAAATTAAAGTGTATTACACAAATAATATAATTATGGGCAGTACATACACCACAAAAAAGGTAATAGTGGCAATATGGCATGAATCTCATGGGAATAAGGAGTGAGATGGAAACCCCTTACCTTGCACTTTCCTTTAGTCGAGGGTACGTTTAACCTCATCTTCTTCAGGTTCTTCCTTTGATTTGATCAAAAGGGCTCGTTAAGATGGCTTTCTGATTAAAGTAAGGCCTCTAGTATGAAGAGAGGAAAGTTGAGAGAGTATTTTGGGCAGAGTTTGGCCGAACCAAATGGCATTGATGGTGTGAGTTAATGAGAAGGGATAGTGCCCTTTTATAAGAGGGGTGAGGGTCACCTTTGGAAAAGCTAGAAATATTATTTTATAATAAATTCATATTCAGTTTTTAATTGATCCAAAGTGTATTATTTAAAGGATAAAGTGGGGATTGGTAGAAAACCACTCAACCAATATAATTTAGACAGGTTTGGGTCATTATGTTAACCTTATCTTTAAGTATTAACTCTTAGTTAATTAGTTTCACTTTTACAATGTCTCTTTGTATTTTTATATTATATGGTTAATAAACTTACTATATACTTCCAAGAAACCCCCATGTGGTCCATTAATGATAAAAATATCATGATATAAGTCTTTTGGTCGAACTTTAGATTTTTAGGAATTTAATATCAATTAAAAATATAATATTTGTTTTAAAAAATATTTTATGTAAATTTTGAAACTATTCATTAATTGATTTTTTTAAACATCATAACAGAATGATTACTTCCAAAAAAGTTAATTAAATCAATCCTAACATGTCATATTATCCTATAAAATTATTGGTATTTATAAAAAGTCTCAAATTAAATTTATTTGGGTATTTATAATATCAATTATTCCAATTTTTCATTAATTAGTCAATTACTGCATCATCATTGTGTCATAAATAAATAAAAAAATTTTATGTCTAAAATTATAAATAATATTTAATTATGTAGGAAATCTTTTTATATTTTTAATGAATATTTAAAATCGAATTTATCTTATGTATATCCCTATATTAAAAATGTTTTAGTAAATAAAATTTGATTTTAACTCTTTTAACTCTTCTTTGAATTAAATAATTATAAATGTCCTAATCTAATCTAAGTGGACCTAAATGATAATATTTTATTACTAAGGTTGTTTTTGGTCGAGATAAACTTTTCCAATAGAATTAGGACATGTGTTAGGGTAATATTCATATCAATTTTACCCTTAATTACCCTATTAACTTTTAACCGTGGTAAATAAAAGTAAAAAGTTACTATTCACCAAAAATTATTTTTATCTCATTGAACCACATTTACTCCTTTATATTAACCGTGTCTTTCGGATTTTCATAATTTCAATCACAGAAGCGGTAAAATTAATTTTTATGAAAAAATCAGTTTTTTAACTACCACTTAATAGTTTCACTATTCATCAAAAATTGAAGTTTTTCAGAACAATGCCAAAATATCACCCTAAGCTATAATTGATATTCCGAATTCAAAAATGATGTATATTTTACAAAATTCATAACATATAAGTTGCATTAATTAATTTTATAATTAATTCCCGCTGTCACAACAAATAGCATGTTTTTAGGAAACAATATATATCAAAAGATTGTTAATTGTTTATATCCAATTTCAAAGTGAAATTAATTATAATGAACACCATTGGATACAATGGTAAAAATATATTCTAATTATAATTTAAACTACTCAAATTCATAATTTCTCACTATTAATTATTTTGATTAAAAAATTTGTTTTTAATTAAAATTTAGTAATATTCACTATTCATCAAAATATTAAAGTTAACCGAAAGGTACCAAAATTTCATCTTAGGCTAAATTAGATACTCTGAATCCAAAAATGAAGTCTATTTTGAGAGATAAAATTTATAAAATTTTAAAAAATAAGTATTAATATTCATTACGGCTAGTTTGATTGGTTGTAGTGTGTGTTAGAACTCGAAGTTGCGTACAACACACACTACTGTATTACTCAAAGAGAAGCATACCGTGGAAGCTTGGGGTGTTGCATTGTAAATTGTTATATGTCCCCATTCTAAAGAATAAATTTATTTAGTCAAATTGAATATATAAAAGTTTAAAATATTGGATTTAAAAAGGGTTCACTATTCAAGTTGGTAAAAGTGCATTTTTGAAAAATATGTCTTTTATCGCAAAAAAAGGAAATTTTTCTTACATTATGTCTAAGAAACTCATAATATGGATTCTAAATTTATAAGGATTATATAAAGTTTAAAATTTTGTTAATACTATTCATAACATCTTTTGAACGGCTAGTTTGGTAAGTCATGGTGCACTTTAACTCGGTGTTGCGTGTAGTGCAAGTTATTGAATTATTTTGAAGAAATAACAAACTATAAAATCTTGGGGTGTTACATTCTCCCCTCCTTCAAAAAATTTCTTCCTCGCAATTTGAAATTGTTCTTCAAAAATAAAAGGTTGAAAATAGAAAATATCTTTGTGGCAAAACCCACATCAGAAATTGGGTAACTAAAATTTAGTCTTAATATAAGTAAAAGAGAAATGAAAGGGTCATCACCAAATTATGATCTCGATTAGGAGAACATTTGTGGAAATTAGAGACATATAATTGGAGGAAAAATGTAAATATTTATAGGTAGTGATTGAGATCATCAATCACAAACAAGTATAAAATTGAGGTCCTTAAATTCATCAATCTATAATGATTTGAACTACCATCGGTTCAATAAAACATAGGGTATTAGGATAACACATTTTTGGTTTTAGAATTCCTTAAATAAAGTATAAGAATTAATTTCTTCATATAATAAGAGAAGATGAAAAATATATTCTTGACAAGTAGAGTTCCATCCTTTAACTAATTTCTACCACAAACTCATCTTTCACTCTAAAAGATAATAGAACATAAAAAAATATTCTATTTATCCTATTCATATAGGGTTCCAATAAAACGAATTTATAATTCATCTACCAGATCTTTAAAGAAACTACATTATTTAATCTCGGACATTACATGGCCCAGTGGTAGGTGATACACCCTTGTCGCCCTTCGGTTGTGTGTTCAAGTCTCGCGGCCTTGCCGGACGTGATAGGTTGTCGCCCAACCTCCGGGTTGTCCTTTTATGGAAATACAAAAATAATCCAAACTAGAACTATCCAAAATCCTTTAGTCGAAAAATGAAGATCCTTTTGCTTCATAATAACATGTGAACACCTTCATCATGTATTCTTTTAAAACACTACAACATCCTGAATTACCATAAAACCTTATTGATTACATTCATGATCCCTTATTCCTTAAATAATAATGGATATACTCCTTCAATTCAAAAATGATGTAAACTCCAACAATGATGGAATATATAAATCATTTATCAGTTTCAAGGTAGTCAAGAATATCCAATATAATTTATCCAAATCAATCATGTATTATTCTAAAATCACTACCTCGGTATCAGAACTATATTATGGTTTATCATTCTCCCAACCATATATTTTCAAAAAAAATTATCCTGCTATTGAGTCACTTTTCTTTGTTCCACAAAATCTCAAGTCCTTATTGAAATAGTACTGCAGTAAAATCCTTATATACTATATAATTATTATAACAAGTACATTATTGATATAACACTCAAATGACATAATCAACAGAAGAACTCTAATCATTCCACTTCATCTGTGGAAGTATCATAACTTGATTATTATCCAATAGCATCATTTGCGTCATAGTCTGATTATTGGGACATAGGTTCACGTAGTGTTCAAACTCCTTACAAATGAAGCATTGTACATTTGAAACCATTATCTTACCCTTTATGTCACGTACCTTGTGCCCTTTTCCTCCACACTTATAACAAACTCCCATTCCTTTCAGGAAAGTTCTAGGGTGTTTCTTCCCACAGTTATCACATATGGGGAAATTATTCTTTTACCTCTTCCCTTTATCCACCTTTCTCTCTTCCATCCTTTTCTTCTCTTTCTTCCCATCAAAGCCATAGGACTCAGTAAACTCTTTAGTTATCTTATCCACACATGATACTATTTCTTCATATGATGATAATACGTGGGGGACTATTTCCCTTCTAAATGATGTCTTAATACCATGAATGATACGATCCTTATTACTCTTTGGATCATAGGTGTTACTGGAGTTCACATTCATTCTACTGGGCGCCATTTCTATACAATAGAATAAACTAGGCCTGTTTATGAATTGCAATAAATAATTCCTAATGAAAATTGAACAGTTTATGGATATAATCCATAATCATATAAAAATGTTTTCTTTCAGTTATTATATACTCATGAGCGCTTCATAATGGTTTGTAAATAAAATGAGAATTATCCTAAGCATATCCCCCAGGTGTGTCGTAACCAAGAGTGCAACAAGTCCCGTTGTCGTGCACCAGTTCCCGTTCGAGTCTAGCTCAAATCGGTGTTTTCGGGTTTTACCCCTAGGTACATCTCTGCCAGAGCCGCCTCTACCTGCTCGTATCCCGACATGGATATATTTCTCGGAAAACTCACAAAATCTCTACAATACCTAAATTCTGGGAAGTTCTTCTATACTAAATCTCAAATTCTATCTTAGGGCTATTTTCTCTAAGCAGAGTTTATCTAAATCCAGTTTCCAAGGTTATTGCTAAACTTTCTCTGATACCAACTGTAACACCCTGACGCCAGTGACCCAGAGTCGGTGCATTATTTTAATACATTGGCATGATTACAAGGAACGACATCCCGAAGAACCGATCAGTTTAGCAGTCTTGGAAAATAGATTACATACATGAATGTTACATTACACTTAATAACATACAAAACAACATAAATAATCTTTTATGAATGCCATTGTTCCCTTGTCTTAACCCTGCATATCAATCACATTACACTTCTTGGAATCCTGAGAAAAATAAAACATAGAAATGGGTGAGCTCAAATTCTCAATAAGGGTAAGAAATACAATGGAAAATATCAACAATAAGCATATACATTTAAGGCAATGTATAAAACTAAAACAAAATACTTTTAAACGTGGACTTCAGCATAATATGGCAGAAATAAAATGTAATAATGCCATTACTTATTCACATGGATATTCTACTAATCGAATAATCACATGCAATACCACTAACCACTTTCATAATGATGGAATGCATAATTCTGAACATTAACTTCATTATCAAGTCCTCGTTCCAAGGCCTAGGGGCAAACTATAACCGGAACCTAACCCGAAGTGCATCAAATAACCGGACACCAACCCAAAGTGCCTCTAATAACCGGACACCAACCTGGAGTGCTTCTAATAACCGGACACCAACCCGGAGTGCCTCTAATAACCGGACAACAAACAAGAGGTCTTACTTTTACCGGTCCCCAACCCAGAACATACTAGTCCAACACATTCATCTTAAGAAGAGGAAGAAATATAACATAAAAATTTGTATTAAAACTAGCATGAGAAATGTCAATACTTTACCCATAAACCATGAATGGTATAAAAATAACACATCCACAGAAAAATATATCACAAAACCATTAACACAATATGGAAGATTTTTATCATGAAAAACCAATGTAAAAACATGTTTAAAATCCATTAAATGATTTTGACATAGAAGATATTGATTTGTAAAACTCTTTGAGAGAAATACCCCTTTTCATGAAAACATTTAAAAGTAAAACAATTTATAAAAGATGTAATCAAAAGACATTTTTGAATCAAAGTGTCCCATACCACATTGGAACTTTTTAAAGGAGTTAACATTTTAAAAAAACATTCATGTCCATATAAATAAATCCTTAAAAACCATTTTGAAGACATGGACATTAATGAGAAAGATTTAGAAGAATAAATATTTAAAACATTTGAAATGATGTTTTAGTAAAAAGTACCTTAAAATAATCCCATCAAAAACTATTTCATAAAACATGTACATGGATAATAAATATGTCCCAGTAGATACTGATTTGAAAACAACCTCGGATAATAGTGAGATTGTGAAATTAACCCTTACTAGTTTTGTAACATACAATACATACAACCCATGGAAGAGGTATCATACAATGAATATATAAATATAGATAAATTAAAGTGTATTACACAAAGAATATAATTATGGGCAGTACATACACCACAAAAAAGGTAATAGTGGCAGTATGGAATGAATCTCATGGGAATAAAGAGTGAGATTGAAACCCCTTGCCTTGCACTTTCCTTTAGTCGAGGTAATGTTTAACCTCCTCTTCTTCAGGTTCTTCCTTTTGATTTATTCAAAAGGGCTCCTTAAGATAGATTTATGACTAAAATAAGGCTTCTAGTATGAAGTGATGGAAGTTGATAGAGTATTTGGGAAGAGTTTGGCCAAACCAAAAGTCATTGAAGCTGTGAGTTAATGAGAAGGGAGAGTGCCCTTTTATAAGAGGGGTGAGGGGAACCTTTGGAAAAGCTAGAAATATTATTTTATAATAAATTAATATTCGGTTTATAATGGCTCCAAAGTGTATTTTTTAATGTTTAAGGTTGGTATGGGTCGAAAACCACTCATCCAATAGAATTTAGACAGGTTTGGGTCATTATATTAACCTTATCTTTAAGTATTAACTCTTAGTTAATTAGTTTCACTTTTACAATGTCTCTTTGTATTTTTATATTATATGGTTAATAAAATTACTATATACTTCCTAGAGACCACCAAGTGGTCCATTAATGATACACATATCATGATATAAGTCTCTTGGTCAAACCATAGATTTTTAGGAATTTAATATCAATTAATAATATAATACTTATTTTAAAAACTCTTTTATGTCAATTTTGACACTATTCAATAATTGATTTTTGTAAAAATCATAACAGAATGATTACTTCGATGAAACATAATTAAATCAATCTTAAAATGTCATAATATCCTAGAAAATTATTGGTATTTATAAAAAGTCTAAAATTACATTTATTTGGGTATTTATAATATCAATTATTATAATTTTTCATTAATTAGGTAATTATTGCATCATCATTGTGTCATAAATAAATTAGCTTTATTTATGTCTAAAAATTGTAAATAAAATATCATTATGTCGGAAATCGTTTTATATTTCTAATGAATATTTAAAATCAAATTTATCTGATGTATAACCCTATATAAAAAATGTTTTAGTAAATAAACATTGATTTTAGCTCTTTTAACTCTTTTTTGAATTAAATAATAATAAATGTCCTAATGTAATACAAGTGGACCTAAATGATAATATTTTTTTACTAAGGTTGTTTCTGGTCGGGATAAACTTGTCCAATATAATTATGACATCTGTTAGGGTAATATTAATATCATTTTTACCCTTAATTACCCTATTTACTTTTAACCGTGGTAAATAAAAGTTAAAAGTTACTATTCACCGAGAATAATTTCCGTCTCATTAAACCACATTTTACTCCTTGATATTAACCGTGTCTCTATGATTTTCAAAATTCCAATCACAGAAGCGGTACAATTATGTTTTATGAAAAATTCAGTTTTAAAACTACCACTTAGTAGTTTCACTATTCATCAAAAATTGAAGTTTTTCAGAACAATGAAAAAATTTCAACCTAAGCTATAATTGATATTACGAATTAAAAAATGATGTCTATTTTACAAAATTCCAAACATATAAGTTTCATTAATTAATTTTATAATTAATTACCGTTGTCACAACAAATTGCTTGTTTTTAAGAAACAATTTATATCAAAAGATTGACAATTGTTTATATCCAATTTCAAAGTGAAATTAATTATAATGAACACCATTGGATAAAATGAAAAAAAAATATTCAATTTATACTTTAAAACCACTCAAATTCATAATTTCTCACTATTAATTATTTTGACTAAAAAAGTTGTTTTCAATTAAAATTTAGTAATTTTCACTATTCATCAAAATATTAAAGTTATCCGAAAAGTACCAAAATTTCACCTTAGGCTAAATTCGTTACTCCGAATACAAAATTGAAGTCCATTTTTAGAGATAAAATTTATAAAATTTTAAAAAATAGGAATTAATAATCATTACGTCTAGTTTGATTGGTTGTTGTGTGTGTTAGAACTCGAAGTTGCATACAACACACGCTACAGTATTATTCAAGGAGAAGCGTACCGTGGAAACGTAGGGTGTTACAATGTAATTTCTTATGTCCCCATTCTAAAGAATAAATTTATTTAGTCAAATTGAATATGTAACAGTTTAAAATATTAGATTTAAAAAGGGTTCACTATTACAGTTGGTAAAAGTGTATTTTTTAAAAATACTTCTTTTATCTGAAAAAAAACAATTTTTTCTTACATTATGTCTATGAAACTCATAATATGGATTCTAAAATTAAAAGGATTATAGAATGTTTAAAATTTAGTTAATACTATTCATAACCACTTTTGAACGGCTTGTTTGGTATGTCATGGTGCGTTTTAACTCGGTGTTACGTGTACTGCAAGTTATTGAATTATTTTAAAGAACTAACACACAATGAAATCGTGGGGTGTTACAAAAATAACTTTTAAAAAATGAAAAAATATCAAGGAAGTAATTTTTTTTCTAAAAAAACATAGAAAATTTTAAAGGAAGTTAAAATTAATTGATTTCTTAGAAAAGTTTTAAAATTTGTTAAAGTCATATAAGATAAAATAACATTACTTTCACTTGTTTTTAAAAAATTTAAAAAAAAACCCTTCATTAGGAAAAGGAATAAAATATTCTTTTGAACCCATTTTGTAAAAATTAATAAATGGTTAAAGCTTTATAAAATAAATCATTGGCATAATGTTAAAAATATTCTTGAAAATATTTTTAGAACAAATTGATATGGAAGAATAGAATTTTGTTTTGAAGAGGAAAGTGAAGTCAAATTTTAATAAAACAAATTTATCAATAATTTTATGTGCCAAATTTAAGAAAGTGATACTAATTGTTGAATATTTCATGATTAACAACAGGATATAAAAATTTAATTTTTTATTAAACATCATCGAATTAATTTTCTACAATAAAAATTTATGCATAAATAATTCTAATTAAATTGGGATTGAAACATTCATTATTACACATTGATAATTGTTTAATAACATCCCCAATAAATGATGTAAATGAATTATAACTTAAAATATCATCATGTATGAATGATTCGGGATATAATATGAAATTGGGTATTATATCGATATATTCCAAAACACCCTAAATTTTACATTAAATTAAAATGATTATGATGTTTTCAAAATTATTTAAAATTTATAATATAATATTTATAAAAAATAAATAAATTAGTAATATTGTTTCTTGAAAAAAAATATTATATTCAGTAAAGACATATGTTTTGTAGAATAAAATATCTTTATTAATTTTGTGTGAATATTATTAAAAATTACAAAATAAATTTATATTGAGTAAGAACCTTATATATATTTTATAATTTAGTCAATATTATTTATACACTCCAATATATTGTATAAATTATATCAGCCATAGGTAAATAACAATAATTTATTATTATATCATAGTATTTTTAAACATAGTTTTTAATGTTGAATACACCATTGAGCATATTATTATTTTAAAATATATGGTTGTTATGTTATAACCCCTTAAATAATTATATTCATTAAATTTTTTTATCAATATTCCACTATTTATTATTAAAAAATTAATTTGTGGAAAACCCACATAATAAAATTTTTTAATAAAACATCCTCATAAAATATGGAAAACGAAATATGAATGTTGACTAGAATAAAACATGACAAGGTATCCATGAAGAAGATCATTAATGGGAATTGAATATATGAAAATTGATGAAAGAATAATTATAGATAGTGATAGGGTTCATTGATCACAAGAATTGAATGGTTAATAAAAAGTTAACAACCATAAAACCATAAACTAATTATGAATTTAAATGTTTTTTATTCATCATATTTGAATGTAATATGATAAGTTGTTAGTTCAAGATCCTTTTATTGGATTAATGGATTTTTTTATATTAAGATAGAGAACATCATAAATTATACTTACTTGATAAAACTTTATTTCATTATGTTAGTTTCATCATTTTGTTGATATTTGATAAATTTAAACTTCATCTCTTACTGAAATGAATGAATATCCAATATAATATCTTTATTAGTGAAGAAAACTATTAAATTTTAACAGGTCATAAGAGCAGTAAAAGATTCATGATTTTTTCCTTGTATCTTTATTAACCACAAAATGGTTTTTTATAGTAAGATAATACCAAAAATAAATACTAATTAATGAATTTCTAAAACTCAAAAAAATGATTAACATTTTTCATTCAATTAATAAATAACCATGTATTATAAATCACCTCAATAACATCAACATGAATTTAGGTTTTAACCTAAATAGTTTCCTAATGCCCCTTAACTAAAAACTCAAAAAATATAATATAATTATTTTAAAATAATAAGCTATATTAAAATTAACAACTATATATATATATATGGTGAAAATAAATTTTTCCAAAAATATCATTAATTTTCATAAAAATCCATCAAATTCAACAATATAATATCTTCTAATATGTTTCCAAAAATCATAATAAAATTCAAACACATAATTGTTTTTATAAATAAAATGGGATACTAAATTATAAATTAAATAGTTCAGTGGTAGGAATTGTACCATTATCATCCTTTGGTTTTGTGTTCAATCCCTACAACCTTCACTAATATGATAAATTGTCACCCAACGTTCTATTTGTTCCTTTTCTAGGATTTTATTTATTTAATTCATGATATGTTATAAAACAATTCATGAACACCCAAAAAATAATGTTATTCATCAAATTATTTTTATACTACTTAATTATTCTATACATCTTAATTTTTACAGAACCTTAATTACTCGAAATTTACTATTTTACAAAATCATCAAACACATTTCAATAATAATATTTTATTCAATCATGTATTTTCTATAAAATATCTCTTTATCATTAAATCCCCTTTCTAGGTCATTAAAATAATTCAATATATTCTTGATAATCCTTAAATAAAAACTATTGTTGGATAATACATGTAAGTTTAATGGCTCTTATATCTACAATTCCACTGAGAAAAATTTATTAATAACATGTTTTTTGACATCCAATAACTTAAAAATTCAATAATTCCATTTCAATTATTGTCAAAACATATTAATATCTGAATTAATCCATTAAATAGTGCACTAAATTATTTAGTGATCGAGTTCCCCACATCTATGAAATCGAAATGATAGAGGTTCCTAGTATTAATCTTTATTTCCTCACATCTTGTAACCTATATTAATAATTTTTATTTGGAAATTATTCTCTCTATAAACTCATTTTCTGCACATAAATAATATTTATGCTCTATTAAGAAATAGTCAATTGTTCCTCTTACCTCTTTTTTGACATGTTTGAAATATAATATTCTTTAATTTAAATCTTTAACATTTCAACATCGATGAAATCCATCAATCCTTTCTTTGTAGTGTTTATAAATGAAAATATTTATGGTTTTAAAATTAATCTAAGATAGATAATTAATCATGATTATAGGATGTTTAAATCTTTCTATTAGGTTGGGAATATCATTAGATAAGTCCTTAAATTTATCATCACATTTGTTGTTGGACTAGTTTCTTCTATATCTCAAGATTAAATAATAACGTTAAAATAAAAAAAATTGAGAAATAATTCACATAAAAACAGGGAAACCTAAAAAATTATTAAGAATATCTTATAGGTTATATGTATATCCTTGAATATGAGTCTCTCGGTTTCAATATATATTATCCATGGTAATTATTCTTATTATGTTTTTAATGTCATAATTGTTTCAATTCTATCATAAGTGTTATTAAAGTGTTTTTCAAATTTCCCAAAAAAAACCCATGAAAGTGTCAAACATAGTGTACAACTATGATGATTATTATGTACATAGTAACGATAAGGTCTAGATCAATGATCCAGAACAATAATTATTACCCCTTGGTACCACATTATTAGATCCACAATAACATTAAGTATCTATACTGAGATTTAATTTTTGTTAAAAAAACACTCTCTATCCTTCTCCAAAATTCCTTGTTGTTTTCCAATGCATAAAATTATCCTTATAATTGTCCCTAGTGTTATATCAATTGTTTTCTCA
Organism: Viscum album; assembly: GCA_963277665.1. Lineage (NCBI taxonomy): Eukaryota > Viridiplantae > Streptophyta > Magnoliopsida > Santalales > Viscaceae > Viscum > Viscum album. The sequence continues at coordinate 1,004,867,939 of OY728167.1, forward strand.
TCCATGTTTCCAAATGATAACTAAACATATTCTATAATACCAACTATTTAAATCCAAATATTTTATAAATGTTAATAAATGTCTTTATACATAAACATCCATTAGTTATAACAAAAATATCATAAGGACTATTATATTTAAAAATAAATAGAATCATGATATATAAATGTGATACTAAAATAGAACATTATTATTATATTCAAAATAATGATCCAATAACTAATTTCTATATCCTAAAATGTATGAGATAACCTCAATAATACAAAAATAGGGAGGGGTGACATAATATTCTAATAAGGTAATATTCATGAGAAGAAATCATAAGGTGTGAGTCGAAGGTATAACATGTTATCTGGAATGAAAATAATTAATAGAAAAAACATGGGATGAAAACTTAAGGAATATTGTATCATAAAATCATGAAAAATAGAATTTTTCTACAACATAAAACATTACAGAAGCATAATTCAAGGACAAATCTTTAGACAACATTGTTTGGTCGGCAGTGTCCTATATTGTTCTATGTTCACATCCTAATCACATATATTATATCTCACATGTCTAAAACATTAGCCAATGAAATGGATAGCACTATAATTATACAACCACCCATCACATTCATTTGATGTACATTTTTATATGTTCCACATATGTTAATAAATAATAAGTAACAAGTAAAATAATTTAACATGGAATGATAATGGGTTGAATAAGCTTTTCTAATATCATAATAAAATGTGGTTTATTGAATATTTTAAAAGAGAAATGATAATAAGGTATCAATTTCCCCATCAAATGAAGGGAGTGTGAGCTTGGTATATATGTACGATAAATATATATATATATAATTTAAGAACACTATAAAACACTAACGGTTTTTTTCATTGATGAATTGGAATAATTTTATAATGGTATGAAATTTATTTGGAGAATAACATTTAAACTATAAAAATAACTTTTGAATAGATAGAAATTTAAATAATATTGGGGATTATTTTCCATTTAAAATATCATTGAAAATAATAAATTACGAATCAATTAATTTACTGGTCAGGTCATAGGGTAGTTACGTATATGCTGTATAAGATAACAAACACTCTACTAACACTGTTGTGAAAATATTTTAAATATATAATTATGAAAATGAAAATAAGATTACATTCAAACCATTTTGTAAAATTTAAATCATGTGTTATATTTTCTTTATTAAATCATTGGAAAAATAATTAAAATATTCTTAAACAAATGGTTAGAAAATATGGTTATGAATGAAAAGGGGTTTTCGACCCATGAGAGAGATAAACTCATAATTTATTAAAACTTTTTCTCATATATTTTAAGTTAAAAATATAAAAATATAGTAAAAATAATGGAAAATTTCATGAATAAATAGATGATAATAATATTAAATATTTTAATTCTAAATTGATCATGCTATTTTCTATAATGGAAATTCAAGGAAAAACAATCTGGATAAAATTGTGATTAAAACAGAAACCCAAATACACGTTTGTAACATTTTAATCATCACTCCACAGAATGATATAGAGAATATTAACTTAAATTATAATTAATTATGAATGATTCATGATGAAATATGTAAATGGTGATTATATAAAAGTGTTAAAATAAATTATGTGCATAAAATTACATGTGTTTAAAAGAAGGATGTTTTGAGACAAAACAACTAATACTATTGTAACCTTTGAATCAGAACCCCTAAAATAAGAAACATAAAATGAAGCATTATGTAAGAATAAAATAAAAATAAATTCATTATATAAAATTAATAGAGTATTTATAAACAAAACCCAAAAAATCAGTGGTTAATATGTCATATGTCCCCAATAAATAAATTCGATAAGTGAAACTGATTTGATCTAGTCCGGACTTGTTGTGTATGTCTTTATTATGTTGAATAAGAAAATATATAAATTATTATTTTATTAATATCTATTTATAGTTTAAATACTTTATAATTATATCATTTACATAAATTATTTTAATGAAATATTTTATTACAAATTTAGTTATGTCCACATTATGTATTTTTAGGATGTCCAATTCATGAATTCAAAATGGCCTCCATGTGTTTCCAGTTTTCAAAAGGTTCATTATTCAATAAAATATAAAATTTTAATAATTAAATATTTATTATTTTTTAAATCAATAAAAAATTTAAAAATTATTATATAATGCTTGTAAAAATGATATACGAAACAATCATTGATATGGTAGGTCGTACGTTCGTGTGAGTGACATATTCATTTTTCAACGATCATGATTGAAAGAAGTAAAGTGTTTTTAATAATTAAATAATGTTAATAACATAATATATATCATATTATTTCTTTAAATACACATACATATTCTATAGTTCCAATTCAATAATAAATACATCATCATATTGTTTCTCGAGGTGGTAGACCATCGCACTAGGGAACGATATTATCATTTTTCAATGGGTGGTGTGGTAATAAGGCATATGACATGATTATTTTAAATAATAATTGATATCTAATTAAATTTTTTTAATAAAAATATATTCCACATCCTGAAAATCAATGTGAGGTATTATGATAAAAAAATTAGATCGGTTTGTGAGGCTGTAGTCTGACATACACACAATCAACGATCACATTTCCCATTTCATGTCTGCGTTCAAGGATGAATATTATGAAATAAAACAAGCAAATATATATATAAAATACATAATGGTGTAATTATATTTTATTTTTTAATACATAACAATGGTGGATAAGAATAATTTAAAAACATGGGAGCTTAGATAAGATGGTTACCTTCACTTAGAATTACTACCATTGGATATCTATTAAATGAACAGTGTGGTTGGAATTTTTAGAAGAATAAATATCTATAATGTGGATGAGAATGGTTAATAGAAGTGTTTATAGTTTTTGCTCAATACCAATGGAGTTATAGTTGGGAAAAAGATAGGGGAGTGTGGCCTTTTATAATTGATGTGCATTAATATTCTTAAAAATACCAAAAAATATTCAATAAAGGTATTTCATTATCAATACAATCACCTAAAAATGGAAAATGAATTAGTGGAGGGTACTCAAAATAATATATAGACCTATAAAACAAAAAATAAAAATGTTTTAAAAAATTTATCATATTTACCTCTAATGTCACTTAAATTTACCATTATTTACTTTTTAACATTGTAGTTATTTATTTAATGAATATAAAATTCAATATGACTAAACATTAGCTTGAACTTATTATATAATATAAATTAAGAATATATAAAATATGAAATTTATTTTGTAAATATAATTTCATATATTTCTATAATATATTTTAAATAAAACATGTGAGAATATTTGAAAACGTTTTTTTAGAAAAAACTATTTTTGACAGAAAAAAATTATATTATACTAAATGTATGAACATAAATAATCATTATAATATTATAAATTAAGAAAATATAGAAAGATATTTCATAAATTTAATTTATTTAATTCTTAGTTTATTTTTATTTAAATTAAATTAAAATTTAGAAAAATTATGAATATTAAAACAGTTTTCTGAAAGAAAAATTCGTATTAAAAATATACTTATACCAAAATAAAGTATTGAGATGATTTCAATTTAATTGATTAGATTATAAATTACAAAAGTATACATATGTTAAATTTAAATAAAACAAATTAATAATTTTACTTTTAAATTACATATATAGATAAAATAATTTTCATTTGTAAAAATATAATTATTTTTTACTATACAGTTATAATTCTTCATTTTTTCAAAAATCCAAAAATTATTTCCTATGGATAATATCTATATATTTAATTCAACAATTATGTAAATATTTTTATATAACAATTATAAAAAGTACAAAAAAATTATTATATAATTTTTTACAAAATTATTTAAAAAAACATTTTTGAATAAATTATATTTTTATAGAATAAAATATATGTATTAAATTTTTGTTTTATTTTTCTAATAATTTGTAAATAAATTCAATTGATTAATACCATTATATATATTTTTTAAATTGCATATTAATCTTCATACCTATCCTGAGGGCTATGATATATATGCCAGATTTAAATATTAATAAATTAATATTATATTGCTTTTCATTTATACTCAGAGTTTCATGTTGAATATTCTATTTAGAATATAATCATTTTAAAATATTATGGTTTTTCAATGCATCTTATAATTATTAGGATGAATATATATATTAATAAATGGTATATTGGAAACAACTAGAAGATGCATATTATAAAGTATGTGTTTGAGGGCTTGTTATTCTTGAAAGTAAAAAATCAATTTTAGAAATATAAAGGGATGATGATGTCATTATCTATACTTGTATGGAATATGGAAAAAATCATTATGGATTTATTAATTGGTCATCTTAATAATTTTAATGGTTATTATTCAAATTTCAAATTTTTTTATAGACTAGCAAAAAATAACATCATAATTTTTTCCATGTTTAGATTTCGAATATATTTCATAATATTTTCAAATCCATTGAATGATAGTTTGTAATTTAATGAGCCCGAGAATAGCCCGATATTGATATTATATATATATATATATATATATATATATATTAGTTTAACAAATTCATGGCTTTCCCAAAATAGTATAATAACTCTCTATTAAGGAATTGGATGGGAAATATAATATGGATGTTGAGTATGGAGCTTGTGTTTTATGATATGTATAACATAAACATGAATCATATTTATGGATTTGGTTTATAACTACCATGGGATGCATAATATTGAAATAAGTTAATTCATTAATTTAGTTATAATTTATGCATAAACATAAATCATATTTTATTTAATCCTCGTAATGAAAAAATACTAAGGTTATTTGCATAACATTATTGATTTTAGGGAAGAGTATAGAGGTGAGAATGGAGAAAGAATAAGACAGATTGTTGATCACTTTTTCCAACACAATTTGGGGATATCCCCAATGATTAAAATATAGATATGTTATTGGTTAGTGATCGATCTTAACCTGAGGTAGTGGTTTCTGTCATTACTTTATTTCCCTAATGATTTTCTGATGATGAATGTGAATCAAATGGACTAATATATTAATTTTTTTGGATTATCATTTTGTGGGTGTATGATTATTAAACCTAGGGTTTGAGAAATTATTATTCATTGTTTATTTTTCTCTTAGTTTGTTAATCTAATATAAATGAATAATAATTAACTCAATAATGTATGAGGTTTTTTCTTTATATTGTGATATATGAATTTATCCCCTATTTTTTCATATTATTCATCATTAGTATTTCTTTGGTTGGTGGTTTGGTGAATTTTGTCTATTAGACCATTATACAACTTTTATTCTGCATAGAATATTGATAGTGTGGGTGTGGGTCTATGATGGAGGGTGTGCTGCAATTGCGATGATGAAAGTGGTTGATTAGAAGTGGATATGGGTTAAGAAGATGAATCCCATTTTCTAGGATTGATGTGGGTAAATGTTGTGGTATGATGGAAGTGGCGACTTTTGAAAATTTAAAGTCCAGATTCCAATGAATAGAAAATCAATGGTTTGATTAACATTGGATTGACCACTTTCATCAAAATTCATCGTAGGATCTTGGGTTTGAGGCATTGGTAAAGATGTATAGAACTACATGACTCTTCTTATAAATTCCCAAATATAATGTGTATTGATCAAAGAACCCATGTTGTGTAGTCTATCATTTTTGGTGCTAAGGAAAATACATAGAGAAAAAGGTCACAATCATTATTCCCCTACAATATTTCATGGGAACCAGTGCAGGAGGCTTAGTGTGTACCATTGAGGGTGTATGGGAATAGAAGATTCTAGGCACATGGGCATAATAAGAATACATGGAAAAAATTGTGTACATTGAAATGACCAAAGGATCCAAAAAAAGTAAGGTACTCTTTCTTGGATACAGTACATAGGAATGGATATAGGTACGCAGTCATGTGTTATGTTACACAGGTATACCTGAATCTGAAAAGACATGTTGTGTACTAACTATAAATTTCTTTTAGTGTTCCTACAGTAGTTGGATGATCTATGGATCATTATTATATACCATGTTTAGTTGAGTGTGATCTTTTCGACTATACCTACCAGGGTACAATATTTAATTATTCTCTCAATATTAATTTGTAATCCCTCTATGGTTTCCTGTTTTTATATATTTCATAATATCCCTCCATGATTCCAGGTGTGGGAATACTCTATCATGTCTTTCGTTGGTGTGGTATGTGTATCGACGTGACCACTGTTCATAGAGAGTTAATAACATATGCTTCATGTTTACCTTGTATTGTTTGTACATTCCTCTAGTTGTTTTATTTTGATCCCATATCTATGTATTGGGAACATAAAAGTTCTACTTAGTTCTTATTTAGTGATACTCGTTTATCATGAACACTCTGAGATATTCCATTAGTTCAAGAATGACCTATTGGGTGGATTCAGTCAGATGAGAATTACATTGGATCCTCAAGAAGAATCACGTATTTGGTAGATAGTTGAAACCTCTTGATAGTTTGAGATTGTTAGGATTATATAAAAGATTATTTATTTTTAACAACGGGTCTAAAGTCTTGTTTATAATGTCAATTTATCGATAAGAAAACTAATATTGATATATTTTTTTAGTGATTTTAGGGTGTCTTATTAGGTGTTGTAATAATCACACTTTTATGAACTCTTCCCAAACATTCCATGAATTATTTATTTGACAATCCATTTAACGGAGTACTGGAGGCATAAGATGAAATAGTAGCATATTTCTGAGCTAAACAAACTAAGGGTTACACTCATGTTGAATTGGATAGTAGTACCCTCCTTTTTATTACGATGAAATATTTTAGACATTTGGGTTATTGCATAACTTCTCTTTCATTCAGTTATTTGTGGTACACTGATGTTTTGATTAAGATGTATGAATTTTTTTATGAGTTCTGTTATTTTAATTTTCAGCAATGTATAGGCTTGTATATATGTTTTTTCATGCAATTACTTTAGTTAATGCCTCTAATATTTGGGATATACTACCCTTAAAAAATTTCATTCCCCTATACTATTAGATATGTGCTTGGGGAAGTCCCACTCTACATAAAATTGATTGTGGAGGCCCTAGAGTATCTGGTCATGATATAGTGGTATCAAATTTTAGTTCTTCTTTAAGACCAGAGTTATAGATTTTACTATTTGTGGTATTGGATTAGGATTTACACTAACGATGTTAATGTGTTTTGAGTTTGGATTATAGGATCAGGTGTCTATTGTTTGTGTCTTTTCCAAGGTATTGATTCCCCTGGATCAAGATAACTTTTTTGTTCAGTCAATACATGAAGTCTAAATTATTAATGAAAAACATTGGTACTTTCTTTTTATATTTTTAGGTTGTGATTTCCATTACCTATTCTAGTCATATTCCTAGATATATTCTTTTATAGTAGTGTGTATTGGTTATTTCATGATGCATTCCCAAAGACAACCATCTTGGATTATATAGAACAATCAGAAGGTTATTCCATAGAGTTAATAGGCTTCAGTACATGGTTATGTGAATGGTGTGGTACCTCGAGGTGGTTAACTTGTTTATCCACCACCCATCGACATGTATATTGAACCAAAATTACTAGCCATGTATGTGTAATGTTTCATCACACTAATAGTGTTTTAGATTAAGAAACCTCATAGGTTTAAGGATGAACCATGCCTTAATGTAATTGATGATGCTCTAGTGGCAGTCACATGGTTTTTCGGCATAGTGAGGATAACTATAGATCATATGGTTGTCCTGGATTATAGTACTTTTTAGGATACACTGGGTGATGATAGACTATGTTCACATAGATACATGATGAGATAGTTATTTCCTTTTTGGACATCAAATATCCCTTTAGATATGAGTTTTTTCTAGCCATATTGTGATCAGTTCACATCAACAGTTGTTGCAGGGTAAGCTTGTGAATAATTATTTGGTGATTTTCACTAAACTCTCATGCTACTCTATATATTAGGTTCGTGATCCATTCAATAATGAATTGACTGTAGATGTAAGATTACGAATTGATATCATGGTTGGAGTAAAGTCCCTTTACACTCCCACATTTTTTGGAGTTCTTGAGCTTGATTTAGTAACAGAGAACCTTGTGGGATATAAGATGATGACAATGAGTGATGGTAGTTGACACTGTAGAGCTATGATGTCAAAAATTAGTATCCAAAAATTTTCCCAAGGATCGGGTTATGAATGATGAATGAGTATATAATCCCATGAAAGAATATTTGATGTTCAAGGAAATGAATGCATCTCGTGTTTTCAGGTATAGAGTTAGTGGTTCTCTTGTGTTGGATACAGACATCTTCCTTGAGATTGTATGAACAATGGTATAAATGATAAGAATATGGCTGATGAACCTCCTAGAAAAAATATTTGTAGATTAAGGGAGATAAATAAGAATATAGATGGGGTAGAGGATCAAGTAGATCAGTAAGATATTTTATGTGTTTTGAAGTATTGCAACCACCACCCTAATGCCATCTACACCAGGCTCAAGGCACTGGTGCTCATGGATGAAGATTGCTACAGGTAGTTGAGTCCTATAAAATTGATTCTCCCATTAATATTAGAGGTGTGATCTATTTATTAAATTCTTTAGATGGTGTAATAATAGACATCGATATGGATGGCTATTTTCATGAAAATTTTCTAGTTTGAGACATAAATATTCTAGTTAATTCATTGAATTGACGTTTAAACATATAGAATCCTACCATAGGATACTCATCCATAACACAATTTTAATTAAAATTTGAATTTTTTCATTGGTGTAATTGCACCATATGGAAACTCATTTTTACAATGATGAGGCCTTATGATTAAATATTATGAATTGAATGGATATCCACCTTTCATACATAGATTTAATATTTCAAATAAAGGATGTGATTTATTTATGATGAAAAATCATGATTTTAATTCGTGAGTGAGAAGGAAACATAGATATAGTATGATATAACCGTATATAAGGGGAAAATGGATTAATCACCAATATTACATTATTACATGTAAATTATAAGATTCTGTGGGATTTCTATTTTCTATTGTGGTGGTGGAGTATGAAGATTTCATTTCTACAAATATATCTGTAATACCTCCCAACCGATAGATAAACATCTATATTTAATTTTAATTAAGGATGGCCTTGATATATATTCAAATATATTTGATTGCTTTTGAATGTAATCATGAGTTGAATGTGAATCTAGATGACTTATTGAAGGTGTTTTTAGTCAAAAATAGGGTTTCTACCTAGAAAACCCTAGCATTGTTCCCCAAGAAGACTGAGGGAAGATTGAGGTTCTATATGTATAATTACCTTCATGACTAGGTGACCATAAATAATATGTATCCATAAATGAGTATTTAATGTATGCGTAATAATTTGATTGCGGAAATATATATACTGATAGGTCACCTCTGGTCAAGCTATCACCATCTTTGAGTATGAGATGAGGAGGTACCCGAGATAACATTCTGATTTTTCCTTAGTCATTTTTAGTACTCTTTCATTCCCTTAAATATGACAAACACCTCAATTGTGTTCGTGGGACACATAGACCAAATCCTTTGTCCATTCATTGATCATTTTAGTGGACTTTATCGATGAAATTTTGGTGTACTCAGTATCTAGGGATAATTATGAAAAAAACATCAGTATTATTATGAAGATACTCTAAGAGTATGAGAAACCATTTATTTAGAACAATTGAATTCTTTTTCCAAAAAGGGAAAACCTTTTATTTGGATAATGAGTTGTCATCATGATTATCTATAGTTATGGTAGAGGTTGAAGAGCAGTCGCATAAAGAGATTGATGAAAGGGAGTTTTTGGTTTGTTGTAATGTTTGATGCCTCAGGTACTATAATTTGTTTTGTTCTGATGTGGAGGTATTTGGTGATTTCTTATGGGTCTTGGTACTTGGGACAACATGAGCCAAAATACATGTCGCAAGATATAGATTTGGTTGATGAATTCTCTTCCAAAAATATGTGGTGACAATACATTATGGGTGAGTGGTTTATCATCTATTCATACCAAAGAAATTAAAGGTATATTATCTATAAATATTATATTAACATGAGATAGTGAAAATGGGTATTGTTCCTCCAGGATTATGACATTATGAAATTATATACTTCTTGGAAGTGTAATTTAGTGGAAGATTCTATGAATATGATATCTTATTAGTGGTTGTTAACCAAATAATCGGATTAGTTGTCCACATTGTAGTTTTCCCTCATTGATGAGGACGGTGTGGATCACCAAAAGTTGATGGTTGATTCACTAATACTTCAGCAATGCATTAGAGAGGATATGCATTTGGATGCCAACTATGTTACCTTATGCGATTATATATTCGCTCATTATTATTTTGATATATTTTTTTGACGTGATGTTTATTTAAGGATTTCTATAGGATGGATGATGGTTCATTGATGTTGTATGATGAGGTAACAAAGGAGTTATAACATCACCATAGTAGTACATCCCATTCTGGAAAATATACTCTAGAAAATATGAATATCATTTTTCTGTTTAGGATGTATCATTGTGTAAAATATTTTTTCACTTCATTCTTTAATTATCATCAAGTGAAGGGTGAGGACTAAGATTTGTTGGGTTTATCCCAACTCTTTGTGGATACATGGTAGATGTCGATGTTATACCCAAGGACATTGTTATGGGTTAACATAAAATCCTAGATAACATAACACTTAATCGGTGATTATAGACTAACTCACATTATTGGAACAATTTTGAGCTATCTAAGAGTAAATTTATAAATATATATTGGGATTCATTTTTTGTAGTATATAGTTTGGATAAATCGTCTCCCCTGAAAATTCATATCAGAACACGATTATTTCTATCGATCCTGATTATGGTTCGGATTAATAGATTCTTTTGGGGATCAGTTACATTTGATCATGGTTTTTCACCCAATGAATAATAGTCGTACAATGTAGACCATTTAAGTTACATAGAAAATGTTTAGTCTTGAATGTTGGAGTTTTTCTATAGTTTGGTGGATCACCTACCCGTGGTGGAGTTTTTGTACACAAAGAACTACAATCACACCATCAATATGAAACCATTCAAGCATTTATACATGTGATCTAATATATCACTACTATGCTGGACTAATCTTAGTAGTTCATGACTCATGGTACCAGAGTTGGATCAGTCAATGGAATAGAATGTAATAATAACCGAGTAGTGGATGAAGACTTCCATAGAGCCATTAGATGACTTATGTACACTAGAAGAGAATATATTTAGAGTTTGAGGAGGGAGTCCATGTATTCTCTAGCATCTCACCAAGATATGGATTATGGATTTTAAAATTGATTAAAATTTTATTTTTAGATTCATTGGCCCTTTCTAGATACAACGTAGGGTTGGAAAGGTAGAATATCATTTGTTTCCTTACCATTGTAGATACACTAGGTAAATGATATCATCTATGTGTCATTAATGAGGATTTATCTTCTTATCCCATTATATGTTATTGAATTGGGATAGATGGAAATCATATATGAAAATACCATGATGCAGTAACTGATGGAGCTCTGCAATTGGATGGAGAATAACAATAATGGGTGAAATATTCCCTTAGCGTTTGTCTAGTGGCAGCAAAAGAAGCCTCAGGATAGAACATGGGAACAATGATCTAAATGAGAGTTGAGTACCAAAAGATTTTTGCGTAGTCTCTTTTTATTTTTAGGAAGAAAATAGTCAATTTGGGGAAAATTTAAATATCTGTTTTTTCCTTTTAATGATTTTGAATATATTTAATAATATTTTTCAGAGCCTTGTGATAAGATGATGTAAGATTATGAAGCAAAAAGTTTTTCTATATTGTTATTATATAAATATTAAATATATTTACATCACTCATCCAAAATTTCCCTTGAATAGTGTAATAACACCCAAACAGGGACTCTGATGAGAAATATACGATTGTTGTTTATTCTAGATAATGGGTTTTACCAAAGGGGTGATATAACTATAAATCTCATCAGACTCTTGGGTTCAACACCATAATTAGATAAATAATAGTTAAATTCATTCATTAATTTATTCATTTATATATTTTTTTAATTATGATTAATCATAAATAATCCATTACTTGAACCTTCTTATAAAATAATCATAAAGTATGCATCATAACTATTTTGATTTGATAGGATATCATGGAAAATAGATTGACGAACGAAATCGTTGGATAAAGGATAATCTTCTATGATGATGTTTGATGATTTTTCCAACAATTATGATGAAAATATGATATTCAAATGAAATCAAACCTAACATGTGGAATGTTATTGATTTATATTTTTTTTCACCCATTGATTTTCACATGAAGAATGCGAATTGAATCTACTAACATATTGGTTCAAAGGTTGATCATGTCATGGGTATTGGTTCATTTATTATATACTTGGTATAATTTTTATTCATTGTTTATTTTTTTCATAATTAATTATTCTTATATAAATTAATCAAGACAATATTAAATAATACTCTTGATTTGTTCCTTATTTTTTAAGTTTCTAATGTGTTTCTTCACATGATTAACCAATGAAATTTCTTTAGACAATAGTTCAATGAATACCCAGAATTTTATCATTTATATAATATTAATAGAAGCAATAGATTGATACTATGGATGTGTGTTCATGATCGAGGGTGAACTGTAATGCCTTGTTAATCATGTGTGATCAGAAATGGATCAAGATTAGAATGAAGATTTCTATATTCACTATTTGACACACAATGTTGATATGGTGTGACAGTAGTTGTCTCTTACATGGAATGAATGAAATATTCAAGTGATTAGTTCCAGAAAGTGTAGTTTAACATTCGATCCACCATTAATGATAAGAATCACAACATTATTGAGGGTATGAGGTTCAAGAAAATATGCATAGAACAAAATGGAATTTCAAATTATTTTCCTAGTATTCGGAATTTATTTTGAGGAAAACACACCTTGTATCAAATTTTATTTGATTTTAAGTTTTATAAACATAAAAATTATCACATGATATTTGGTTCCTACCATATGTATTATAACCCGATTCTAGTCTAAGGGGAAAATCAGAACTCTTCTCCTCTCTCTTAATCTTGAGAGTGCATTGGGCCGAGATGGCCTCACGAATAAATTCTTTTTGTTCTTATGTGATATTGTGCAGGATGATATTGAGTGTTCCATAAGAGATATCGTTTGTCATTCATATATTCTCCATGATATGAATTCATTATTTATTGAACTCATTCTAAAGAAGTAGAATGCCCTTGACATTAAAGATTTCAGACATGCTGCACTTGGGAATACAATACCTAAGCTCATCAGCAAGATCATCATGTGCAGGTTAGGTGTGCGTATTGATGGTCTGATTAATGAAATTCAGTTTGGTTTGGTCCCTAGAAGGAACATAAAGTAATTACTTTTCATGGCCTCAGAGAGTGTTAATCTAATGAAACATATGTCAAGGCAGGGAGCTTTTCTCTTATGATTGAAATATCTAAGGCTTTTTACACCCTTAAATAGAGTTTTCTCATTAAAATCCTTCGCAAGCATGGGTTTTCAGACAGATTTATAAATCTGATTGTTACTATTCATAGATCCTCACAGATGTCAATTCTTGTTAATGGCATGCTGAGGGGGTTGTTTCCTTGCTCATGGGGTGCATTACAAGGTGACCTCATAACGGGTATTTTGTTTTCTATTACAGAGGATTACCTAAGTTGATGGTTCAATGAACATGATCATATGGGTATTTTTAAGAGGATTAATACTGGTATTAATGATCATGCTCCATCCCATCTCCTTATGTTGATGACATTTTATTACTGGGACAGGCTTCAAAGAGAACCATATCTTACATTAAGGATCTTTTTGATCATTATGTAGTTGTGGATGGACAGGATATAAGCTGGGATAAGTCTTCAACTGTCTTTGGTAATGGAATTTCTTCTAGAAAGAGGAACTGGATCATCCGATATCTTGGGGTAAAGAGGGGTACCTTTCAATTTAAATATCATGGGGTTCCTCCTTTCTATGGAAGGGTAAAACAACAATTTCCGGAAGGAATTTATGCTGGTATTACTCAACAGCTTTCCAGTTGAAAAGGGAAATCTATGACCATGGCTGGAAGGGTTGGTCTCATGAACTCAGTTATTACATACAAATTTTTTTACTCTTTCTCACTCTACAAATGGTCGTGAGGGCTTATTAATGAGCTTCAAAGCCTAGTAAGAATGATTATTTGGACAGGATCAATGTTTCAAAGTATGTTGGTCATGGTGAAGTGGAAAGATTTCATAAATCTCGTGGAAATAGGGGGATTATGGGTCAAGGATCTTCACACCGTTAATGATGGTCTGATAGGAAAATTCACTTGGAGGATGATAAAAAATGAGATTGATGGTGATTTTCTGTCGAGAAGGTTCACAAAACAGCTCATGAATGGATATAAATACCATCTTAAATACTCGGTATGGGCTTCCCTCAATCAAGCATATGCAATGATAATGCAGGATACTAAATGGTTGGTCAGTAGAGATTGCACTCTTAGATGCTCGAACATCTTGTGGCTAGATCAACCATTGAATTCTATGACTGTTCAATCTGAAGATGCTTCATTTTCCATCTTATAATTTCTATCACATCATATTTTTCATGAGTTGAATATCTCTGACTATGTGTTGTCTCAAATTAATAATTATGCATTTATAGATTGTGACAGACTGATCTGGATTTCTAGAAGGACTGGAATTTTTGACACTGAGGATTTCTATAGGCTTGCTTGTGGTGGTACTGACCATTCCCCAACATGGCTCATGAAAGTTAGGGCTTCATTCATCCGGCCAACCCAGTTTCTCTTGATTTGGAGAATATGGGAGAACATACTTAACACATATATACACTTGAACCAATATGGTTTTTAGATGGACTATAGGTGTTCTTTAAGAATGTCTGGAGAGGACACCACACATCATATGTTTATGGAGTGCTGGCAGGCTCGACAACTCTGGAATTATCTAGGAATGTTGTTCAGGTTTCCAGTGGACTCTAGAATTCTACTAACGGACCTGCTGTTCAGGATGATAAATATGCGCTGTAGTGAGAAGCTGTGCAATCTCCTCGCTGCTACTATTGCGGCGATCATTGCGTCCTTATGGGAATCGCGGAACATATCCCTGTTTAATGGTGCACTTGATGTTGTTCCGAAGGGAATGATCTCCATCCACAGGGATGTGTATGTTGCATCAATGATCCAAGATGGTGAGATGGCTAACACTCTTTCTGACCTTCAAACTGTGAGGTTTCTTGGGGTATCTGGCCGACCCCTCAAACCTCAGATACTGAAGCATATCAAATAGATACCACCGATTTCACCATGCCTCAATGTGATTATTGACGGAGCTACGTCAGGTGTGCTCAGTCCATCGGGATGCGGAGCTGTTTTCCGCACTTTTCGTTGGTCCTTCGAAGGATGATTTTATCATTACATTGGCATTGTCACGACTTTTGAAGTTGAGCTATGGGAAAGGATTCATGCTATAAGGTATGTTGTCCAATTTAATTGTAGATGGCTTTGTATTGAATCTTACTCTATGACTATACTACATGCATTGAATAACAGAACGCGTAATGTGCTTTGGCGTGTGCTTCTTCAGTGGGTTGAGTGTCTCCACCAATCTAGTCAAATACACATGGTTGTTTTTCATGTGTATTGGGAGGCCAATCAGGTTGTTGATACATTGGAAAAAGGGATATACTTGATCCTGATATGATGTGGTCTTTCACGAGCCTTGATTATTGTGCTCCCATGGTGGATGCAGATAGATGTGGTGTGTTGTACACTCGTCAATGAAATAACCCCTTGTACTCCTAACCCTTTACTTTTTATATATTATTTTTGAGGACTGGCCCACACTTTATCCTGATCTTCCTGCTATTATGACCCAATTCTAGTGGCCCAACATGTACCTCAGACTGTACATGAGCACAGACATGGCTAGACACATATGAAAAGGTAAAATACATGGGAAATATCATGTACTCAGACATAGCGAAAGGACTCGAATATATCTATGTAAATAATTAGAGAAAAGGACATGTACATAGAAATAGGTAAATGGGAATGGGTCACATTACACCTAAAGACTCTTTGTAGAAAAAACATGTGATGTACTGATATAACATGATGTGTACCTTATCCAGGTCTATGTGAGGCCATTCATCTCATTAGTATCGATAATGTTTATTGAGTTTTATCCCTTGGTCTATCTCGATGAGTGTTCATATTGGTACTATATCTTCATCATAGTATTGTGATCTCATCTACATGTTATAATTTTATAGTGTTCATGGTATCTCTTTGTGAGGCATAGGGTGGGAATCCACTATAATATATTTCCTATGTTGGTTTTGTGGTATCAGTGTAAACACCATGAAAAGGATTTTGATTCCATATCCATTATATTGATCAGTTATGGTTTTTGGAATCCTATAATAGTCTTAGGTTTGATCCCCTATTCATGTATTGAGAACATTTGAGTTCTAGTGTGTATTTCATTTGAGACAACTGAAGATCACCACCTCATAGAAGAATTACATCAGTAGAGACGTGTCTTGTGGAATATCTTCTCCAAAAAAATATTTTTAATAAATCCTTCCGAATAAACATATGTCAAGAATTATAGTTGAATATTATTTAGACTTGGTATTTATATTAGTATATCTTGGTTTTTTTATTACTATTGTGTTTCATGTCACTAGTGACATACCAATATATTTATGAGCTAAATACTCTTGATTATTTAGGTTTAATGATTATTTGTTTTTTAATTAGTAGTTTTATACTCAAAACTAAATTGTGTCACACAAAAATTTCTTTTCTTATGAAAATGGTAATCCATTTAATGAGTCATGGGAGACCTGGGAGAATTCTTCCCATATTTTACGCCCAAAAATACTAAGGTTCTTATATGAAATTATTTTTAAAACTACCCTTCCTTCTGATAAGTTTTTACTCTTTTAAAAAATTTGGTTCTTCTTTGTTACAACATTTTCTTTTTTGGTCTTTTTCGTGGTCTCATGGAAGGATTTATATTTTTCATGAATTGGAATTTATTTTTTATTCGATTTTTAGAATTATATGAGCATGGAGATGTTTGCATATATTGGTACATAGGATAATGTCTCTCATTAGTGTGAGACTCCTACTTTAATCAAGTCTATATACCATGTACTAGTGATTCCGGATTAGGGTAGCCATGCTCGACATTACATCGGTTAACTGTGTCGTGGTGGGTCAGGTCTTTCCATATAGTCTTCACATTTCATTACTACTCATGAAAACTACTCAAATTATTATCATTCTAATTTAAAAAAAATCATGTTCTAAGAAATGTTAGAATAATAATTTTAATTTAATTTGACCAATATCAATTTTTTCATAAAATATTCATTTTGATGTATTTGATAGGATTAGGATATGGAGATGATATTTATTCCAATTAATTATCCTGAAATTTTTTTCAATGAAAAGTGACCATCAATTATTGGATTACATGATATGATTTTACCTGATAGAAATCAATGTTATTTTGGATCAATAACTTTTTTTTAGTAGTACACGTATAATAAAAGTACCTATCATAACATCAAAATGTAACTATATGAGAATATATAATGGATGATATAAAACATCAAAATTTTAAAATAATGTTAGATAAATTATGATATTAGAACCTATTATTATCCATTAAATAAATTATATGGATCCAAACATTATAAAAAATAGGAATGTGGAAAAGTAACCACAGTATATGTATCATCCCTGGTAAACAAAGAATATAACATTTTAAAAGTTATTAATATTTGTGAATTAAATATTAATTTTACTATATAGGGGATTCTATGTTCGATGGCATACCTAATATGCAATAACATGTTTCTTTTAAATCTTACGTTGCACACAATGTTGGGTCATATTAAAAAATAATAATATAATATTATTTTAAATTGTATTAAGTTCCTAGCCATTGTATTGATGGGAATGAAAATAAATAACTACAATATGAACATACATTATTTTGAATGTTTTTAAATTTATCAAATAAATTGTAGAGACATAAAATATGAAAGAATCCGGTTTGAACCATAATTACTCAAATATTCATTAAAAGGTCAATTTACAACCTTTTAATGGAGAACCCTATTTAATTCTTGTTTTGGTAACTTTTATATAATAGATTTTAAAAATATGAAATTACTCTTTATAACTGGGAACTTGAAATATTTTTTGGGTAAATTTTGGGTATTTTCTTATAAAATTCATTTTTAATGAATAGTGAAAATACTGTATTTTAATTCAAAACTAAATTTTAATCTAATTTCATTATAAGGATAGATTATATATTTAATTGGTTTTTAATTGTAATTATATTATGTTTTTACTATTTAATCCAATTTTTGTTATTGTAAGTAATTCCAATTTTAAATTTGATATAAAAAGTGTGGACCTTTTGATAGTTATTATTTCTTAAAAACAAGCTTTTTGTTTTGATAGCGAGAATTTATTTTAAATTAATTTCTTCCACCTATGTGTTTTGAATTTGAAATAATTGATTATATATATATAATCAGGAGGTCCAAATTTTGTAAATAGATAACTTTAAATTTTAGGCATTATAAATATTTACTTCTGTAAATATTTAATTTACCATGGTTAAAGGGTAAATTTGTTAATAAGGGTAAAAAAATAATATTAATATAATATTATATTACCCTAACATGTGTTCTAATGTATAGAGTGATACGTAAATGGCCATGATAATCTTTTTGTTGAAATTGGGACCCCATATAGCCACTTGGGAGTGATAATGACACTATATATTAACTAATTTATGGTAAAGACAAAAATGACATAAACATATATGTTTTAGTAAATAATCTTTTTAATGGGGTTATATATGTTAACTCTTATACTATAATATTAATTTGAAATCTAAATTTTTTTCCTACATCATGGTATATTTATTTATAATTTTTAGACGTCAACTAAATAAAATTATTTATGACACAATAATGACGCAATATTTTCTCTCATTAATGAATGATTAAATAAATAAGATTAAAATAATTAAAAAATATCCATAACCTATCCAATTATTATTGGTTGATTTTATTTCAAACACTAGTCATCTTATCTTTAACTTTAATGAGTCTTTGATCTTTAAAATCCGAATATATTTATATAATAAAATAGTATTTTCAAACATTCTTAAAGAGCCCCTCGTCCCTCTTATGAAAAGACATCACTTCTAACCCATTATGCACACATCTCAAGCACCTTGGCTCATCCATCCCATGCCTAATTAAGATCTCTATATTACTATCCTCCTAATATAATCATTCCCTTAGGCATAAGGCAATTCAATTAAACCATTTGGTTCAAATCAAAGGGAGATACATGATTTAAAGGTAACACCTTCTTATATGTTATTTTATTTTATTTTCCTTCTCCAACCGCCTAAAATCTTCTTATTACTTTATTTTATAATAGCACAGGTATCCTTAATATTCTAGGTTGTTTTTATTAGAAGTTTTTGAACTAACCATACACACACCTCCGTCTAATGGGTAAAGAAAATATAGTTTTTTTGGATGGCGAACAAACGCCTCATGAAACATTATTGTTCAATCTTCTTATACCGCCTCTTATGGTGGAAATTAATATGACACTATTTTTTTATGTGAAATATATTATATTTATATCATTTTTAAGATTCTTTGTTTTTTATTTATAGAGACCTTTATGGTTTTTATTGTAGCAAAAATATGATAATTTAATTTGAGAAAGTTCGGACTACCACCCCCTCAAAGTGATATGACTCATTCATTCCATACAAATAAAGTATAAAGGATGGAGTTAATTAAATAAAATATTATAATATACTGGAATTATAATATACCAATTTATCATTAGGTTATCATTTCATTAAACATGAAATATAAATGAATGTAGTGTTCATGCATATGTATGGATTACTGTCTCCATAAACGGTGCATTTTATTTCTTATCTCCAAATGTTATGTACTATTATAAATAATTATATATACTGGATATATTTGAGATATATGATATATAAATCATGAATATCATTCTAGTTCTAATGGAATTTCAACCACATGGGAAATTTATAATTATCACAAGGTCATTTTTAACTCAAGTTTCGAACATCGAAAAAATGTATGATATGAACTCAAATAATTAACTAATTTATATAGAAAAGTAATAACTGATATAAAAGGAATAAAAATATTAAATAAGGTTTTTAATCAATTATAAATTAACTTTATTTTATTATTCAACATATTAAAGAATGATCGAGCCATGCCGGACATTAGGTAAGGCACATCGTCCAAATCTCCTTTCATTGAGGAATATGTTGTTTTATACATGATATTATTTTATATGGTGTATAAAAACATTTGAAATCTAATTTAATTAAAATGGAATTATTTTCTATGATTTGTTTCACTAAATGAAAAAATAATGTTTCTGTTTAACGTAAGCGGTGACGATGACCTTTTCTATTGCCATGAGTATTATTTGGTCATTGGCTTATTAAACAAGCTGTAATGTTTCTAAAAGGAAAATAAAAACCATATGCTCTGTTATGTATTTTGGTATTGAAAATTGTTTTGATAATGGATTTTTTATGTCCATATATTGAAATGATATATTACGTTTGAAATATGTAAATGTTATCATTCTTTTATATTTTTTTAAATATTGTGAATATGTTATGGTTCTTGAGAATTGATACGTATATGGGTGGTTCTATGGTAAACCTAGTGTGGGTGAGCCCGAGATAGCTCTCTAATGCATTTGGTAACATGATAAACGTAAATGTAAAGGTTTCATCTAAGAGATTTAGGGACCATACTAGGAAGGGTTTTCAAAATTTAACTCATAACATAGTTGTGATAGCTATAACGTAAGCATGTTATGTATGCCACAAGTTATGTTTTTTGATTTATGGTTTTTATTTAAATTTCATAAATTTCATGATTTCATCAGGTATGTTAAATAGCACATGTTTTGTATGTTTTGATGACGAGGGGTTTACTTCATTGATTTATAACCCTTACTGATCTTTTTATGATCATCCTAAGTTCTGAAATGTTTTTCACAGGATGTAAAGATGATTAGGGTCGAGTATGGGATCAAGGAAAATTCATGATGTCTAAAACATCAGACTAGACATGACATTTTGTTAATAGTGTTTTTATTTAATGAAACAAATGGAAACTAAGTAGAAGTGTATACTTTTTTAATTATTGAGATTTAATTTAAAATTTATGGACTAATTCTCAATAACTCTAAACCTAAAAAGATCCTCAATGTGAATTTTTCATTTAATTCATGATTATGTAACCTTTTAAGGCCAGGTCCTAATAGTAGGTATCAGAGGTTGGTTTAAACAACAATATGTTTTATGATATTGTTATATTAATATCTATAAATAATTTTTTGATTATGTTATGATTGAAATGATTTTGAATTTACAGATTACCATGTTGCTTTGCCTAAGATATTTATGTTTTCAGAATCATTTTTCGTAGAGCAAACAGAGTCGCTATGATGAGACGACATCAGGAGGAAGACATCCTTCCAAATCAGCAACCTAAGATGGTTATAATCAGAACTGAACATATTGTAGTATTGATGGCATAATTGAATCAGGCAATATATGGTGGTGGTATTCATGCATGAGATCATCCTGATCAACCACATAAGAACATTTCACTAGTGGTTCATTTCCTGCAACAACATCCCCCATCATTCAAAGGATCTTCAGAACCTGTGCAAGCTGAATGGTGGATTGATGAACTAGAGGAGATTTTTGATGTCATGGGGTGTTCTAAAAATCAAAATTTCAGTCTTGATGTTTACAGTTTTAAAGGTGAGGTCGATTAGTGGTGGTCGATGGTGACAAATATCCGAGATAGTGGAGAGATTTATTCTCATGATCCGGATGAATTCACTGGTATGTTTCTTGAAAAATATTTTCCTATTGTGTTTTTTCTTTGGATGGGAAAAAATTCCTATAATTGAGGTGGGAGGATGTCTTAGTGGGTTCTTATAAAAAAAAAATTCACTCGACTGTCTTGGTATGCTCTAAATTTCAAACGAGATATTTATAGTAAAATCATCCATTTTTACTCAGGATTAAAGCCAAATTATCGAAGGGAATTAGATTCTCGTGATTTTAAAAGCTATGAAAAACCTTTCCGATGTGTTGATAAAGTAGAAATGGTGTTTATCAATGATCAAATGTTCTTTTTGGAACAATAGAATAAGAGGTCGAGGTGGCAGATAAAAGGGAATAATTATTCAAAAAAGTCTAATGGTAAGAAACATAAGTCTACAGTTTGTAAAAATTGTTGTAAAAATCATGTTGGGAAATGTATTTTGAATTCTAGTAAGTGCTACCAATATAGTAAAATGTGAAATAAGTCTCATAATTACACCGAAAAATATCAGGGTAACGGTAATCCAAAATCTAATTTAAATTCCATAAAATGTTTTAAGGGTAATGAAATGGGTCATTATGCAAATGAGTGTCCAACAAAGAACTCAACTAAGGGATAGTCGCCAGACTACAATAAAAAAGGGGTGGTGAAATCCTATGTAACTACTTTAGTAGATGTTGGTCAATTAAATTAAGTATTATCATGTACACTATATGTTTGTTCAGATTATGCCAATGTGTTGTTTAATTCAGGGTCTACACATTTGATCATTTCTAAGAATTTTTCTAGTAAATTAGGGATTCCATCTCAATATATGAATCTTGAAATAATGGTAAAAACACCTGGATGAAATGTTGAGACAAAAAATTATATGTACCTTCTTATCCTTTTGTGTGGAAAGAATATACCTACAAACCTTATTTTACTCTTCTAGTATAGTTTGATGTTATTTGGGGTATGGATTGGCTTTCTATTTATCATGATAAGATAGACTAATGAGGTAAAGATGTTTCTTTTCAGAAAATTTTTAGTTTTAGTACAATAATGAATGCTTTATTTTCTTAACACATCAAGAATATAAGAAACTAGTAATATATGTAAATGAATGTAACCTTGAAAATATTGTTGAAAACAATGGAAATTTTCAGATTAATTATGTGCCAGTGGTAAATGTGTACATTGATGTTTTTTTTGATGAGTTGTCTGGTATTATACATGATCGGGAATATGAATTTATTGGTTTCTTAGTTTCTGATACTAAAGAAATTTCAATACCCCATTATCGAATGGTTCAATATAAACTTCTAGTGTTAAAGAACCAATTACAGTAGTTATTAGATAAATGTTTCATTCGACCTAGCACATCACTATGGGGTTCTCCTATCCTGTTTGTAAAAAAGAAAAATGGTTCAATGGGACTTTGCAATGATTATAGAGCATTGAATAACATCATTGTTGAGAACATGTATCCTTTGCCTCATATCAATGATTTGTTTGATCAGCTCTAGGGAGCTCAGTATTTTTTAAACAGGGATTTAATGTCGGGGTACCATCAGTTAGAAGTAAATGATGAAAAAATTATGAAGACCATGTTACTTATTAGATATGGCCATTATGAATTTGTGGTTATTCATTTTGGGTTAACCAATCCAACTGCTGTATTCATTGATCAAATGAAGAAAATTTTCCATGAGTTTTTGGATAAGATTGTGGTTGGGCTCATTGATGATATTTTTGTTTGTTAAAAAAGTAAGGAGGAGCATGAAAGTCATTTATGAGTTGTCTAGAAAACCTTTAATGAAATTAAACTGAATGTTCTATTCAGCATGTGTGAGTTTCGCTAATAACAAATTTCATTCCTTTGTCACATTGTATCAAAAAATTGCATAACTATTGGTCCTGTTAAAACTAAAGTTGTTGAAGAATGGCCCAGACCCACAAATATAATCGAGATTTTAATTTTTATTGATTTGGATGGTTATTACTGGAGTATTGTTGAAAATTTTTAAAGGATATATATCCCAATGAAAAAGTTAACTCTAATAAGTGTTATGTTCATTTGGAAAAAAATAATGTAATGATTTTTTTAGGAATTCAAAATAATATTTTTGAATGATCTAGTTTTGGGACTGATTTCCATAAATGGTGAGTTTATTATATATAGTGATGGTTCATTAAAAGGACCTGGTTTTTACTAATTCATAATGATCATGTAATTTCTTATGATTCATGTTAGGTGAAACATCATGTGTTAAATTACCTTACACATGATTTGGAATTAGTTGTTGTTGTTTTTGCTTTAAAAATTTAGAGGCATGATTTGTATGGAGTAAAATGTGAAATATATATTTAACGGAAATGTTTGAAGTATATATTCACTCAAAAAAATGAACATGAGATATAGGATATGGATGGAATTAATAAAGGATTAAGATTGCATAATTCATTACCATCCAGGATAAATAAATAAAGTGGCTGATGATTTGAGTCGAAAAAGTCATGATACATTAACCTTGCTACTTTTGGAATGAAATCTATTGGTTTATTGATTTGTTGAACATTGGCATAGATGTTTTTTTGCAAGAAATTACTATATTTTTTAGGTGTCAGTAAAATCATCTATATCAGACAGACTTATTAAAGCACGGAAGAAGACCCAGAGTTGCAGAAAATGGTAGAGTTGGTTCAGAAGGGAATGTTTCCTGATTTTATCATTGGTAATGATTCTGATTTGAGGATTGAGAAGAGATTATGTGTGCCATGTGATTAATAGTTGAAGAATGAGTTTTTATGTGAAGCTCATATTTATCCATTTTCATTTCATCCTGACAGTTCTAATTTCTACAAAAATCATTAAGAGTATTATTGGTGAGATGCAATGAAAAGAGATATTATTGATTTTACAATGATGTATTTGACTTGTCTATGGGTTAAAGTAGAGCGGCAGTTACTGAAATGGATGCTTCAATATTTACTTGTGCTAGAGTAGAATTGGAAAAAATATCCATGGACTTCATTGTGGGATTGCAAAATATAACTCGATGTAATAATGAAATCTTGTTTATTATTGATCAATTGACTCATTATTCTCGTTTCCTTCTTATTCGAGATACTTTTTTACTAGATCTACTCTATCAGTTGTATGTCAATGAGATAGTTAGGTTTCATGGTGTTCCCCTCTCAATTGTATCTTATTTTTATCCCAGGTTTACTAATATCTTTTGGAAAGGCTATCAGAAGTAATTGGGTTCAAAATTAACTTTTTCTATAACACTTCATCCTCAATTAGATGGGAAGTCAAAATGAACAATTAAGACCATTGAGGAAATGTTACGTCATTTCTTGATGGATTACCAGGGAAGTTGGGACCAACATCATTCTTTAGTTGAATTTTCTTATAATTACAGTTTTCATTTTAGTATATAGATGGATCCATTTGAGGTATTATATGATAAGTGGTGTCTAAATCCAGCTTTTTGGGATGATATTGGTGAATGGAAAATAATGGGACCAGAATTTGTAGAACAGATGGAAGAAAACATTCTGTTGATTCAGAACTACATGAGAACTGCCTAAAGTAGGTATAAAAGTTATATAGATATCCAGAGGAATTATCATTCTTATGAGGTAGGTGATCATGTCTTTTTCAAAGATTCTCTATGGAAAAGTGTGATGAGTTTTGGTAAGAAGGGAATGATCAGTTCGAGGTTAATTGAAATTTATGAAATCCTAAATAATGTTGGATCAGTTGTGTACAGAGTGATTTACCAACAAGATTATCTCAGGTACACAATGTTTTTCATGTTTCAATGTTGAGAAAGTATATTCCAGATTCATCTCATGTTTTGAGCCCAAAGGTAGTTCATTTATAAGAGAATCTCTCTTATGAAGAACAACTAGTCAAGATTCTTGACTGAAGTGCACTGTGTTGCATTTGTTGTCAATGAGGTATGTTGTTGTCAAGGAATGAATGGATGGATGTCAAAGAAGTTTCAATATGTGAATGAAAAAGGATGTGATAGTGTTGGTGAGGACATGAGAATGGCCATGGTACTAAGATGCATGTCACTTGGGAGATTCACTAAGTGACATAGGATGTTGTGGTTGAAACATTCTCATACAGTATCAGACGATTGTTGAGCTGATCCTTAAAGTTCCAAGAACTTGTATCAACTGGATACAATGTCACAACAATGTTTGAAGACCATGAATTGTCATAAAAATGCATGAGGAGATGAAGATGATCCATCCACAATCACTGAGTGGATGATGTGCATTAATGAAGACCATGCACTATCTCTTAGTGCATGATGAATTGAAGATGATCCAACTAGATATCTGATTGGATCATTGATGAATGTTGATGAATTATTTGATTCAGGAGCTTAGGTTGATGAAGAACCTTCTACAAATGTCTCATAAGTCTAGAATACATGATTGAAAGGAGTTGAGGAAGTTTGTGGAAGAAGAATGAAGAAGAAATGGAAAGAATGGCATTTGATATGGCTTGAACTTATGGGGAACTTTTTTTTAACAAAGTCTTATTTCCATACTTTGCCAAAAAAAATGGCCAGCCATGGGAACCTTAAGGGTTCAACCCCAATGCACATGTGGGCCTAAGGTGCCAAGCCCAAGGTGGAACCCGTGGGGCAAGCCCAGGGCGGCAGGGCCACGCAGGGTTGTCACGCCCGCGCGGCAGGGGTGCAGGAGCGCGCCCGCAGGGAGCAGAGGTGGGCGCAAAGCGCGCCCGCAGGGAGAACTCGGCGCAGGGCGGCACCGAGAGGGGAGAAGTTCAACAGAGCGCCTCTCGGCAGCGCCTGGTTGATAAACCGCAGAAATTACGCGAGGTGATTCAATGTGGGATGAAAAATTTCGCCGCGGATCAGATCTGAGCCGTCCGTCTCATCGCGCACTCAATCTCCGCCGCTCATCGCATCTCGCCGCTCGATATCTTATCCCGGCCGTCTGATGTCTTTCAATCGCCTGGTCCAACGGCCGGCGAGTCATCCACTACCTCGAGCTCGTCTGAATGCCACCCGCAGCCTCCGTTCGAACCAGAGGCATCCCGACGACGGTTTTTGAGTTCCCGGCCACCTCCGAGCAAACCGAGACCTCCTTTGTGATCGTTAGGCCATAACGAACTCATGCATGCATTAAAATGTTGCATGCATGCATCGAGAAAGAATTCGAAGTTCGGCCGAGGAAAACCAAAGGTGTCGAGGCCACGTGTGTTCGTGGTATGCATAGACAAGTATTAAAGAGGCCATGCATTCGTTCGAAAATGCATGCATGTGAAGGAGGAAAATAAAAATGCAACCCGCGTTGAAATAGAGGAAAAACAAGATTTTACAGAATCTTGAAGAACCGAAAATCTCTGGAGTTTGAAGTTATATCACGCAGATTGAACCGCCTCTCCGTTGCCTATAAAAATGAGGCATAGCCCTCGAGGAGAGTTTGCTGATCCTCTGAAGAGAGAAGTCCCGTGAGAAGCACTTTGTGCCTCGCGAAGTCGAAGCCTCGCGCAGCACCCTGCGCGGCAGTGAAGCCCGGAGCACCCCTTTCTCCATAAGGTTCCTTTTGCGCACTCCTTGTGCGAAAGAAGAAGAGGAGAAGACCCATGTGCGCCTTCCCTTTGCGCGGAAGGAAGTACCCGGGGCAGTAGCACTTGCGCGCCCCGTGGTTGAGGTGCCTTGCACCCGAGGCCTTGCACGGCTCTTGTGGCTTGTGCACCCAAGTGCTTGCGCGGCAGAAGAGAAGTTGGCCGCAGCTCAAGCATACCCTTGCGCGCCTCCTTTGAGATCAAGTGACGAGGACCACCTACGGACAATGTGTGTGTGCCAAGTGGAGAAGAAGACCCGAGGCCTTAGTGCCTTGTGTGAAGTGAAAGAACACACCCTAGTGGTGTAGGTGCAAGTGGGTGAAGTGAAGAGCACACCATTGTGTGTGTGTGTGCAACAAGGAAGACACCCTTTGGCACTTGTATGTGCAAATTGATGAAGAGGCCGTAGCCCTTGGGGGTGTGCAAGAAGGAGAGGCCAAGTCTCTTGTGTTTGCAAATTGAACAAAGAAAATGTGTGTGCAAACAAAACAAGAAGGCCGAAGCCTAGTGTGTGCACTAAAAGTGTATACACATTAGAAGAAGAAGAAGAAGTTCCACACTAAAGTAAAACACACTTCTAAGTGTGTGAACAATTTGAATATAGTGTGTGAAGATTGTGGAGAAGGTGTGTGCTTAAAATTGACTACACCCTTAGTGGGTTTACTGCACCAAGAGAAGAAAGAAGAGGAGTGCATGCATGAATTCATGCACATGCACATGTGAACAAAGATAAATCAGGCTGTGTGCATTTGAGGAGTCCAAGACAACGAGTTCTTGAAGAATTTGAGAAGCCATGCAGTCAGTGCATGAGGAAGAAGAGTTGCCATGCATTTAGTGCATGAAGTTGAATTGAAGTGAGACTGAAGCCAGACTGAAGTTAAAGACATCAGCTGCCTGAGTTTTCAGTAATTGAAAAGACCCTGATCAACAGAAGTGATCAGAAGTTGCTGAGCAAGACCAACTAATCTTATCAGAGGCTGTTGAAGATTCTTGAAGAGAGAAGCCAGGTCATCCTTAGAATAAGGTGATAAAGCCTGAGCAAGACGAGAAGACAGGATCAACTCAAGTGATCATAGGTACAGAGCAAGGCCATCAGTCTTTATCCCAGGCTGTTGAAGATACTTGAAGAGCTGAACAAGAAGAAGAGCTACTTGTGTGACTCGAGGAGCCAGGAGAAGCCCCCTGTGGGACTCAGGGAGAAGAAGTCTTCAATGGGATTCTGGAGCAGGCCAGTGGGACTCTGGTAACACTGTGGGACGCAGTATAAAGACTCTCCTGTGGGACTCAAGAGATATACAGTGGGATGTTGTATCGACCATTGTAATACTAACAGATTATAATGGGAGAAACCATGTTGGGGCGTATAACCAACATGGAAAGGACGTATGCCTTTGGTTCCGAACCTTGTAAATCCTTGTGTCCTGTGCCTTTACATTTACTGCATTACTCGAGGAAAGGCTGAGAGATACAAGAAGATTGGATCGAGGCTTTAACCAGCCATAGAGGTTTAATTGATAAAGAATCAATTAGTAAAAAGTTTTAAGGGACCACTGATTCACCCCTCCCCCTCTCAGTGATTCACACTGATCTGGGCACTTCAATTGGTATCAGAGGGAAGGTTACCTCTAAAAGATCCAAGAGAGTCTATATGGAGTGCAGATTTGAGGAAATGAAAGAACGGCCTCAAATGGAGATATCTGCCAAGACTCTGAAAAAAAGAATGAAGAAACAGGCAAAGAAGATGAGGAAGAAGGTTGTTGCAATCAGAGAAACTCCTGCTATGGAAAGAAATGTGAAAGCCACATCAGATGACAATTCCTTTTATCATTCTTCTGATGAAGCCTGCTCTAGCTGTGATGATGATGGAAGAAACAATGATCTTCTAAATGCAATCAAATATCTTCAGAAGACAGTCCCCAAGGAAGTGGCAATGTGTATAGCTACAGGCCTCCTTGATCTTCAAGAAGAAAAATTACAGCTAGAAGATGAAGCCAATTCTCTGGAAGTCCAATTGGAAAAAGGGTTGGCATAACCAACACTCTCAGAAAGCTGGTGAAGGCTAAAGATGAAACTGTTTCTCTTTGCAATGAAAGATATGAAGACACTGCTGAAGAATTGCAAAGAAGCCTTTCTAATAGAGAATTCTTTATGATATTGGTCAAAGATGTTTTCCATGCACTAGAAAAGAGGCATAAAGTTTCAATGAATGTCAGAGATTCTCAACTCGAAGACAAAGTCAAAATGGTGAAGGAGCTTGACAACTCATTGCATGAAATAAAGAAGGTGCATGATGACCAGATGGAATAGCTGAAACAGAATTGGGAAGGTAGGCTAAGAACTATTGAGAATGAGAAGAACTCCCTCAATATGAAATGCTTAGAACTAGAGGTGATATTGAAAACTCAGCAATCACCCAAAGCCAAAGCCTCCCAGTATGCTGAAAGGAGAAATGATGCTACTCAAGTATGCATTGAGCAGGATGATTCTAAAAGAAAGACATCCTCTAATAAAAGGGAAACAACTTCTAAAAAGAAGGTACCATCCATCCCATATTGTACTCATGCCTCTAAATGTGTTTCCACAAAAAGTGCAGGATGGAAGAATAACTCCAAACAATTATGGATGAAGACAATGAAGAAAGAGAGCTCTCCTGAAACAACACAGCAAGTCAAGAAAAGTACCCAACAATCAGAAGGACTGAAAAGGTCAAGATTTGTGGGTCAGTGTTGGTGTTGTAATAAGTATGGGCACTGTGCAAAGGATTGTTGGTACAATCCACTGAATGTTAAAGCACAAAGGAAGCCCATGCTTAGGGGGAGCAAGCCAGAAGAAAAGAAGCAGCATCCACAGGTCCAGAGACATCTGTTTACTGCAAATAGATTTGGATTACTTGACAACATCTAGGATGATTGCAAAAGTGGTCAAAAAGATACATGTCAATCTCCAACTGTATCCAGAGCTCAAAAGAAGAAAAGATCACAGAACCTGGCTCAGAAAGAATCCTTGGGAAGCAAGCAGAAGAAAGCTGAAGATGCTCCCAAGAAGATTATGAAAAAGGAAGAGAAGACCTTGGAGTCTAAATCCAATAAGGTTGATGCATCCAGAAGGACCACCAAGAAGAAATTCTTCTATTGTGGAAAGAAAGGACATATCATGGATCTTTGTAAAGAAGCCATGAAATTCAATAGAGGCAGACTGGACTCAAACAGACAATCAATCCAGAAGAAGCAGAAGGGATTGATTGAAAACAAGTTGCCTAAGAAAGGTAGCTTGACAGCATCAAAAGAACCATGTGGAACTTCCAGAACTGAGGCCACACTTCCAAACGATTTGTTAGTCATATGGCCAAATCAGTTGCAACTTGCCAAAGATATACAAAGAGCTGAAGGTGAAGTTCTGGCAATTGCTAAGGCAAAAGGGAAGAAGAAGATTTCACATGAAGATGTATTGAGATCAACACCAGCACAAACATCATTGAAGATCAAATGTGCAAGTGTGAAGAATGGTGAAAATGGGACATCTCGGTTGAGATAATCTTCTCAACCTAGTTGTTCACATTGATGAACCAAGGAGGTTCCATCTTATTCCCTAATCACTTGTATTTACATGTTCTAACATTGCAGGGAATTCAAGATGATGATCATTCTCATATGAAGAGTGGTTTGGACAGAATAGAGTGCACCCCTTGAGGGGGAGCCAATCTGGAGAAGATGATATTTTGGGATTTAATATCATCTTGAGAAAAGTGAAGGTATTCCAATCATACTTTCATCCCTTGTTTCTTAATTGTATTCATCAAGAAAATTAAGGGGGATTATTGATTGAAGGCAAATAGTTGAAAGGGGGAGCTTTATCTTTGCACCTGAACTTTCTAATGAGTTTTGTGAAGTATGTGCAGGATTTAGCAATTTATTGTTATATCTGAAAAATTTCAACCCCTTATAGCATGATCTCACATGTACAGTGAATGTTGGACAGCATTGAGTACCTTGGTTACATCACTCTTGTTTTCTACACCGAGTTAGCCCAAGTAGACTTAGAGTTGATTTACTAAAGGTTCTTTGCTAAAGAGAACATGTGACATCATCCCTCTCAGTGTTTTTCAAGAAAATACTTTTCAAAGGGAGGAAGAGATTTTTGAAAGAGAACCACACCACACCTTTGCATTTGGTTTCCAATAAGTGGGAGAAATATTGACACACATATTGCCCCATTCATATGTGCTCAAGTGTATTGCCAACAAATACAAAGGGGGAGATTGAAGTGCACTGTGTTGCATTTGGTGTCAATGAGGTATGTTGTTGTCAAGGAATGAATGGATGGATGTCAAGGAGTTTCAATATGTGAATGACAAAGTATGTGATGGTGTTGGTGAGGACAAGAGAATGGCCATGGTACTAAGATGCATGTCACATAGGAGATTCACTAAGTGACATAGGATGTTGTGGTTGAAACATTCGCATACAGTATCAGACGATTGTTGAGCTGATCCTTAAAGTTCCAAGAACTTGTATCAACTGGATACAATGTCACAACAATGTTTGAAGACTATGCATTGTCATAACAATGCATGAGGAGATGAAGATGATCCATCCACAATCACTGAGTGGATGATGTGCATTAATGAAGACCATGCACTATCTCTTAGTGCATGATGAATTGAAGATGATCCAACTAGATCTCTGATTGGATCATTGAAGAATGTTGATGAATTATTTGATTCAGGAGCTTCGGTTGATGAATAACCTTCTACAAATGTCTCATAAGTCTAGAATACATGACTGAAAGGAGTTGAGGAAGTTTGTGGAAGAAGAATGAAGAAGAAATGGAAAGAATGGCATTTGATATGGCTTGAACTTATGGGGAACTTTGTTTTTAACAAAGTCTTATTTCCATACTTTTCCAAAAAAAATTGGCCAGCCATGGGCACCTTGAGGGTTCAACCCCAAGGCAGATGTGGGCCTAAGGCGCCACGCCCAAGGGGGAACCCGTGGGGCAAGCCCAGGGCGGCAGGGCCACGCAGGTGTGTCACGCCCGCGCGGCAGGGGCGCAGGAGCGCGCCCGGAGTGCATGGTGGTGGCTAGAAGTGCGCCCGCAGGGAGCAGAGGTGGGCGCAAAGCGCGCCCGCAGGGAGAACTCGGCGCAGCGCGGCACCGAGATAGGAGAAGTTCAACTGAGCGCCTCTTGGAAGCGCCTGGTTGATAAACCGCGGAAATTCCGTGAGGCGATTCAATGTGGGAAGAAAAATTTCGCCGCGGATCAGATCTGAGCCGTCCGTCTCATCGCGCGCTCGATCTCCGCCGCTCATCGCATCTCGCCGCTCGAGATCTTATCCCGGCCATCTGATGTCTTTCAATCGCCTGATCCAACGGCCGGCGAGTCAACCACCACCTCGAGCTCGTCCGAATGCCACCCGAAGCCTCCGTTCGAACCAGAGGCATCCCGATGACGGTTTTTGAGTTCCCGGCCACCTCCGAGCAAACCGAGACCTCCTTTGTGATCGTTAGGCCATAACGAACTCATGCATGCATTAAAATGTTGCATGCATGCATCGAGAAAGAATTCAAAGTTCGGCCAAGGCAAACCAAAGGTACCGAGGACACGTGTGTTCGTGGTATGCATAGACAAGTATTAAAGAGGCCATGCATTCGTTCGAAAATGCATGCACGTGAAGGAGGAAAATAAAAATGAAACCCGCGTTGAAATAGAGGAAAAACAATATTTTACAGAATCTTGAAGAACCGAAAATCTCGGGAGTTTGAAGTTATATCACGCGGATTGAACCGCCACTCCTTTGCCTATAAAAATGAGGCCTAGCCCTCGAGGAGTGTTTGCTGATCCTATGAAGAGAGAAGTCCCGTGAGAAGCACTTTGTGCCTCGTGAAGTCGAAGCCCCGTGCAGCACCCTACGCGGCAGTGAAGCCCGGAGCACCCCTTGATCTGTAAGTTTCCTTTTGTGCACTCCTTGCGCGAATGAAGAAGAGGAGAAGACCCCTGCGCGCCTTCCCTTTGTGCGGTCGGAAGTACCCGGGGCAGTAGCACTTGTGCGCCCCGTGGTTGAGGTGCCTTGCAGCCGAGGCCTTGCACGGCTCTTGTGGCTTGTGCACTCAAGTGCTTGCGCGGCAGAAGAGAAGTTGGCCGCGGCTCAAGCATACCCTTGCGCGCCTCCTTTGAGATCAAGTGAAGAGGACCACCTACGGATAGTGTGTGTGTGCCAAGTGGAGAAGAAGACCCGAGGCCTTAGTGCCTTGTGTGAAGTGAAAGAACACACCCTAGTGGTGTAGGTGCAAGTGGGTGAAGTGAAGAGCAAACCATTGTGTATGTGTGTGCAACAAGGAAGACACCCTTTGGCAGTTGTATGTGCAAATTGAAGAAGAGGCCGTAGCCCTTGGGGGTGTGCAAGAAGGAGAGGCCAAGTCTCTTGTGTTTGCAAATTGAACAAAGAAAATGTGTGTGCAAACAAAACAAGAAGGTTGAAGCCTAGTGTGTGCACTAAAAGTGTATTCACATTAGAAGAAGAAGAAGAAGTTCCACACTAAAGTAAAACACACTTCTAAGTGTGTGAACAATTTGAATATAGTGTGTGAAGATTGTGGAGAAGGTGTGTGCTTAAAATTGACTACACCCTTAGTGGTTTTACTGCACCAAGAGAAGAAATAAGAGGAGTGCATGCATGAATGCATGCACATGCACATGTGAACAAAGATAAATCAGGCTGTGTGCATTTGAGGAGTCCAAGACAAAGAGTACTTGAAGAATTTGAGAAGCCATGCAGTCAGTGCATGAGGAAGAAGAGTTTCCATACATTTAGTGCATGAAGTTGAATTGAAGTGAGACTGAAGCCAGACTGAAGTTAAAGACATCAGCTGCCTGAGTTTTCAGTAATTGAAAAGACCCTGATCAACAGAAGTGATCAGAAGTTGCTGAGCAAGACCAACTAATCTTATCAGAGGCTGTTGAAGATTCTTGAAGAGAGAAGCCAGGTCATCCTTAGAAGAAGGTGATAAAGCCTGAGCAAGACGAGAATACCTGATCAACTCAAGTGATCAGAGGTACAGAGCAAGGCCAGCAGTCTTTATCCCAGGCTGCTGAAGATACTTGAAGAGATGAACAAGAAGAAGAGCTACTCGTGTGACTCGAGGAGCCAGGAGAAGCCCCCTGTGGGACTCAGGGAGAAGAAGTCTTCAGTGGGATTCTGGAGCAGGCCAGTGGGACTCTGGTAACACTGTGGGACGCAGTATAAAGACCCTCCTGTGGGACTCAGGAGAGATATAGTGGGATGCTGTATCGACCATTGTAATACTAACAGATTATAATGGGAGAAACCATGTTGGGGCGTATAACCAATATGGAAAGGATGTAGGCCTTTGGTGCCGAACCTTGTAAATCCTTGTGTCCTGTGCCTTTACATTTGCTGCATTACTCGAGGAAAGGCTGAGAGATACAAGAAGAGTGGATCGAGGCTTTAACCAGCCATAGAGGTTTAATTGATAAAGAATCAATTAGTAAAAAGTTTTAAGGGATCACTGATTCAACCCCTCCCCCTCTCAGTGATTCACAATGATCTGGGCACTTCATTGACGAAAGAGAGAAACAGTTTCATAATAAGGTAATTAATTAGGTAATGTTTTGTTTAAAAACCATATGGTTGAAGAGACAAAGTCAAATTCTAAAAATGCTATATGGGAAAAATACCCCAATTTATTTGATATGTGATTAAAATTGTGAGGAAACAATTCCCAAAAGGGGGAAGGATGTAACATCCCAGGTAAATAATGAATATAAAATTTTAACATTTATTAATATTTGTGAATGAAATTCAATCTTAACTTTAAAGGGGATTCTATTTTTTATGGAATACCCAATATGAAACAACCTTTTTTTTGAAATCTAACGTTGCACACAACATTAATCCATACTGAATTATAATAATATAATAATATTTTAAATGGTAGTTAATGCCAAGCCATTGTATTGGAGAGAATGGATAGAACTAAATACAATATGAATATACATGTTTGTTAAATGTTTTTACATTTATCCAAAAAAAATTAGATGCATAAAATATGAAAGAATGTGATTTTAAGCATAAATGCTCTAATATTCATTAAAAGGTCGATTTAACGCCTTTTCATTGAGAACCCTCTTTAAATCCAGTTTTTTCAAACTTTTATATGTTATATTTCAAAATATAAAATTCATCTTTATAATCGGGACATCAAACATCACTTGGGGAAAACTTTTATTATTTTTCTGATGAAATTCATTTTTTAATGAATAATGAAAAATTCTGTATTTTAAATCAAAACTTCTTTTTAATGTAATTTATTTGTATGAATATATTTCTCATTAATTGGTATAAAAGTGTAATTACATTATGTTTTTACTATTTAATCCAATTTTGGTTATTGGAAGTAGTTTAACATTGAAATTGGATATAAATATGTGTCAATCTTTGGATAGTTATTATTTCATAAAAACATGTTTTTTGGTTTGACAACGATCAGTAATTATAAATTTTTTTCTATGGCTTTTGTGTATTGAATTTTGAAATATATATTCCATATTTGTAATTAGGAGGTACAAATTGTGTCAATGGGAACTTTTATTTCTATTCTTTATGAATTTTTACATTTGTAAATATTTTATTTACCATGGTTAAAAGGTTACTCTAGTAAATAAGGGTAAAAAATAATATTATAATAATATTAAATTACCATAACATGTGTTCTAATCGTTTTAGATGATACCTTTTCTACCATGGGCATCCTTAGGTCGATATTGGGACCCCATTGAGCCACATGGGAGTGATAATGACACTTTATATTAATTAATTTAAAGTGAATACAAAAATGACATAAACATATATCATTATTAATTAAATTTTTATATGGGGTTATATAAGATACCTCTTCAAATAAATATTAATTTGAATGATAAATATATTTCATATCTCATGGTATTTTTTTATAATTTTTATTCATATAATAAATAATATTATTTATGACACAATAATGAGGCAGTATTTACTTCAGTAATGAATCATTTATATAAATAAGATTATAAAGATTAAACAAATATCCAAAACCTATCCAATTATAATTTTATGATTTTATATTGAACATTAGTTATATTATGATCTACTTTGATTAGATTTGGACCTTTATAAACTATAAATAATTATATAATGAAATGAAACATTCAAACATTCTTAAAGAGCCCCCCCCCCTTTTAAAAATACCTCACTTATAACCGTTTAATTACATTTCTCCATCCCCTTGGATCATTCAACCTCTAAAAAATTAATCTCCCTACATCCATATACTTCTCCTAGATGCCTTTTTCTAGTAAAAAGCTATTTCAATTAAACCATTTGTTCAAACCAAAGGGAGATACCCGATTTTTAGGTAACTTCTTCTCTTAAGTTCTTTTGTTTTATTTTCATTATCCACCCCCCTAAACACTTTTTATTCCATTATTTTATATAAAACCCAGTATAATAAATATAAATGTTGTTGTTATGATACATATTCTAACTAAACATAAACACACCTCCATACAATGGGTTAAGAACATATTGATTCTATGGATGGAAAACTAACTCCTCGCGAAACGATGATTTTTCAATATTCTTCTACAACCTCTTATGGTTTCCATTAATATGGAACTATATTTATATGAGATATATATTATATTTATATTGTTTCTGTGTTTCTTTATTTCTCATTTATATAATACCATTATGGTTTCTATAGTGGGTAAATACGATATTTTCATTTGAGGAAATGTGGACTACTACCCCTTCAAAGTGATATGAGTCATTCATGACATACAAGGAACATATTAAGTATGGAGATAATGAAATTATATATTATATTATACTAGAATTATAATATATCTATTTTTTTTAAGTTATCATTCCCTTAAATATGAAATTGAAATGGAAGTATCAGGCATGCGTATGTATGGCTTACCGTCTCAATGAACAATGTATTTTATTTCATACCTCCAAATGTTTTGTAATATTATAAATACATATATATACTTAATATATATATGATATATATGATATCTAAATCATGTATATCTATTTTTAGGTAAATTAAATTTCAACCACAAGGGAAATTTATAATTATAACAAGTTCATTTTTTACTCATGTTCCAAACATCGACAATATGTCGATATGAATTCAAATAATTAACTAACTGTTATAGAATGATAATAATTGATATAAAAAGAATATTAATCTTGAAAATGGTTTTTATTTAATTATAAATTAACTTTAGTTTATTATTCATGATATTAAAGAATGATCCATATATGTTAGACACAAAGTATGGGACTTTGTCTCAATCTCCTTTTATTGAGGAATATTTTATTTTATACATGAGATTCATTTATACTGTGTATAAAAACATGTTACATCTCATTACATTAAAAGGAACCATTTTCTTTGAGGCATTTTACTAAACAAATAAATGATTGTTTTTTAACATTTTTGGTGATGATAACCTTATCAGCCGCCACAAGTATTATTTGATCTTTATATTCCTTAACAAGTTGTAATGTTTTTAAAAGGAGAATAAATACCATACAATCTTTTACATATTTTGGTTTTGGAAATGGATTTGATAATGTATTTTATATGTAAATATATATAAATGATATATTGTGATTGAAATGTGTAAATTTTATCTTTTCCTTATATTTTTTTATGTGTTATGAAAATGTTATGTATCATGGGCATTGATAGGTATATCGGTAGTTCTGTGATAAACCTAGGGTAGGTGAGATAGAGATTGCTCCCCAATGAATTGGGTAATGTGATGAAGGTAAAATTCAATGTTTCCCCTAAGATATTTATGAAATATTTTGTGATAGGTATAATAAATATAACTCCCTACATAGCTGTGAAAGCTACAATGTATGTATGTTATAGATGCCATAAGTTACCATTATGATTTATGATTTCAATTCATATTCCATAAATCTTATGATTTCCTAAGGTATGTTAAACTTCTTATGTAATGTATGTATGGATTATCTAATGTTTTCATTCATTGTTTTATATCCCTTACTGAGCTTCTTTATGCTCATCCCACGTTTTGAAATGTTTTTCACATAACTTAAAGTTGAATCGGGTGAAGGATGGGATGAAGGATAATTCATGTTGTCTAAAACATGGAACTAGACATGACACTATTTTCAAGAGTTATTATTTTATGAAAAAATGGAAACTGTGTGGAAGTGTCTTCCTTATAATTTTTGAGATGTAATTTAATTTTTATGGCATATTTCTCTAAAACTCTAAACCGGGAAAGATCCTCAATGTGAATAATTCATTTAATTCAAAATATTTTTATTTTTTATGTTCAGGTATTTATAGTATTTCTATATTGATAAAAGTCAATGAGATCAAGAGTTTGAAATTACTAGTAATGTATTACTCAAAATTTCCTCTTTGATGTGAATGATAAGGATCAAGATAATTGGGATGTTGAGACCTAGACACATCAGTCGCCTTCATATCCTTGGTCATTTTGGGGATATATATTATCACATACCACTTCCCTTAATACATTTCACATGTGAATGATGTGTTCTGTATATCACTTTTGTTGATGCATATATTATATCTAACACATATTTTTAATTAAGAAGTTCTATTGTTGGAATATAATATCTCTTATGATAAAGATTCTATAATTATAGTGGATAAAAGATATTAGGTTATGTGAAATAAAAATACCCATTTGATAACTCATTTGGGATAAATTAATTTAACTAAATAATATCCATGAGATACTAAATATTTAATCATCAAATAATGTCCTTTCCCTTTTTGGTCTGAGTAATATAATTTTTTTAGGGAAGTTACTTTATTATGGTGTATAATTTCTCCCACCATAAGATATAATACGTAAATATTATAATTTATATTTTTACACCAATATCTAAATGAAAATGAGTAAAATTATTGTTAAAATGTTACTGATGTGATATAAAAATCGAACAATATTTTTAGAATTGATGTAACCATGTTATGAAATAATGATAAATAGAATAAATTATATCATATAATAAAATTATTCTTTAGGAATAATATTTGACTATTGTTTTAATATAGAAATATTTTAAAGGGGTTTCTCTATTGAAACACCTAGATAAACTCTCCCATGTTTGTCTTGAGAAAAATTATCTTTGGGGAAATTTTATTTCCATGGAAATTTTGTTATCATATATTCTATTATAATTTCCAAATTTGAAAACCACTGCCACATATCTTTTCATTAGGTCATATATTGATATTGTATGTTAGTAAAATATAAGATAATATATGTATTTTAGTATTAAATGAAATCAGTAATTACATATCACATGTATTTTTATACACTTCACAATTTTTACAATCAAATAAACTACAAGATGTTTTTAATATTAATGAATTGACTAATTTTTCTAAATACATAACATATATGATATTTCTATGAATTAAGAAATCACTAAAAGTATATTTTTTTGTCCCAAACATCATTAATTTATAAAAATTATTTCATTTTGGTTAAATGAGGATAAAATATCTTTTGTTAAATAAGAATTATATTAACACAATTTTTTGTAATTGATTAGAAATAAAGTGTTGTATTATTTAATATATTAAAAAGAATTTTTCTATGAATATTATATATATATAATGTATTAATTTCAAATTTTATTTAATAATATTAATAATATTAATTAGTTTAAATGGTAATCAAATTTGAGTTCATATAATCAAAAACATATCAACATGTAATCTTAAATTATTTCTAATAATATAATTATCTTGTTAAAATATATTCATGATTAATAACAGATATAATTGGAAATTTAAATTCACACATATTTTACTCCATAAAAATGAAATATAAACCATATTGACGTCCTTTATAGGTATTATTTTCAATGTAAAATAACTCACCAAACATTCATAGCATAACATATCAGTTTCTCATGTGATTTCATCTTTACTCTTCACATAATATTAGTGTCGAATAAAATATCCACATGTTTTCTATAAAAGAAACTAAATTCCACTCACATAAATCCACAATAATAATATTTAAGTCTTCAATGTGTGGAATGTCCCCTCAGTATCATTTTATTATCTATACTTTATATCAAAAACTACTACCAACATAATAAATTAATTATATAATAATTATTATTATAATTACATTTTAGTATATTAAATGAATAATGATTATCTATCTTCCTCCCATCCAATGTAAAAATATAACGTCACCCCTATGATGTTTAGACTACCACCTCCATATAGTACAAACACATGGTTGGTTCTAAGAATATTTCTAATGAATAATACTGAAACGTAGTGATTTATTATTATTGTATGAACCTAAATTATCCATTTTAAAAATATCTAAATTGTTATTAATATACAACTATTAGTTAATTTAAATCTATATAAATATGGTCATCACAAATTTAATCTTCTTGGATGATGACTAAAACACTCATGAGTATGAATTAAAACATTATAATTAATTAAAGAAAACATTTTTGTATACGACAAATAATCTAGGAATGATGATATTAGTATCAAATAATGGTTAAACACAGTGAAATTACATTGTGTGTGTGTGACATTTAAAACCACTACCGTTATACGATGAATATAAAAATTAACCAACTAATAAATATATAATTAATGAATATAATTAAAAGAAGAGAAGATAATTGATTTGAATAAGTATATATGGTAGTTTATTATACGATTTATTTTCATTATATATGATGATAATCTACATCCATTGATTTCAACTGTAAATGAAATGGTTTATCCAGATTTTCCACCAATGAGGATTTTTTATAATATTCACCTATTCATGTTTAATATATTGTATTTATTACCCCTTTGAATTTTATTAATATTATTAATGATTAATTTAAGTGATTTTTATGCCTACTGATGAATACTTTCTTCATATCATATTTACTCTATTCATACAAAATTATTATATGTTTCTTTACCTAAACTATTTTTAAAGAGTCATAGTTTTCTCCAATAACTATGAACTTCTTTGTTTCGTATAATCAACTATTTGTTTTTTAATATCTTGATTTCTCTTTATCACATGGTAATATTATTTTTCCAAAAAATACCTCTTTTTAATTCCTTTCTTCCCAAAAAATAACATTGAATAAATTAATTTTTGTCTTCTCTAATGGATCTATCTCTACCAAGTAATTTTTATTTATTTTTTTAATCGTTTATATTATTATTTTAATACAAAAACATGTATTGTCTCATTTGAAATTAATCATTCTTGTTACCTACTTCTAGTATTAATATTTTTTAGAATTATAAGTAATTTTGTTTCAATAAATATATTTATAAATTTTAGAAACACATTTCATTATATTATATTTTCTTTTTCCATGTCCTCCAAATATTTTGGGCGTAATGATTATTTCATTTAAAGGCATTGTTATTTAAATTTTTTTATAATTTATTTTTTAAAAATTTTCTCATGTAACAATCATGAAAATTACTCTTTTGGGTTACTAATGTTTTATTATAATCCAATATAATTCTTAAGTCCATATTTTACAGTACCATTTTGAAATATTACGAAACCTATCTTTGTTTCATAAATTTTTTTGGATATGATATATGGTTGACTTAATATGATAAGAAATATTTATTGATATTGATGAATGGGTTCATTTATTCTATACAACACATTTTATATATTTTTTATCAAATGAGGTAAACAATTTTAGACATCATTGTTATTTTCACATATCAAAGGGTGGGTATTATTAGTTTTTCTCACATTATATTGCATGGGAATGATTTTTTCCTTCTCAAATTATGGTTTCATGATATTATAATTGTACAATAATTCTACAATTTAAAATATTTCATTGAAATTAGAAATTATTTATGTTTTATTAATTTTATTATGATCAATGGATCATATTAAT
This sequence comes from Viscum album, assembly GCA_963277665.1. NCBI lineage: Eukaryota > Viridiplantae > Streptophyta > Magnoliopsida > Santalales > Viscaceae > Viscum > Viscum album. Next base: position 1,004,910,670 of record OY728167.1, read on the forward strand.
TTTCTCAAATTTCTAATTATTATTCCTTTATATATGTATTTTTATTTCATATTACCTTTTCTTTAGTCATGACTTATTACCAAATATAATTATTCAATGTTATTTAAAACTAGGTATTTTAAATATGATTGTGTTTTCTCATTAAGGTCTAATCTATTCCTTTTTGACTCATTGTTATTACATTTTCATACTAATATTTTTTCTAAGACCATGGTACTATCAAAGAATAATTTCTTTCACCAATATATTTTGAATTTTTTTAGATCCCATTGATAATGTTTTAATGAATATAATAGTGTTTTGATGTGTTATTCAATGTTTCTTATTTTATTTTGTAATAATACATGATTATCATTATAAATAAGTTTTTAAAAGGTACTGTAAATTGTCATATTCATACAATATTTGAGCTATACATAAGTAATTTTATCAATAATATGTGATTTGAGCAAAATTTATGATCACTTATGATATTACATGTCCTCATATGATATTTCATTTTTTAATGATTTAGAAGGTATAATAATTTTCAGAATTTAGGATTGATATATTCTATATAAAAAATTTGTATATCAATTAATACTCATTAATAATTATTTAATAATTAATCATCTCAAATAAATGTGATTCATCTAGAGACAACTACTTTCATCAAAGGGTGACTTTTTATGATGAAATAAGTGGTCTATATTATATATTTATGTTCATTTTCACAATTTCATGTGAAAATATTTATAATATTATTCCCTTTAAATTTAATGTATGTTGGTAAATGTTTAATTACCCATGGTTTTATAGATTTCTTTGGATATGACTAAATGATAAGGACAAGTCCATTTCATAGATATTTTATATTATAATAATTAAATTTTACTCTAAAAATTTGATGTTATTATTCAATGAATCATTCACTGACATCATTATTTGGATTATAAAAGTATTTTAAAAGAAATCTATTTTCTATGAAATATTATAATTTATTTTGTGGAATATTAATATAAGAAATGAAGAAGATATTTTAGTATTAGAATATAAGAGAAAAACATAATAGTTTGCAACTTTTAAAAGAATCGTTATTATAGTAAATGAGTGCATATCAGCCACTAATATAAAATAAATCATTTTAATGGGGTTTTAAATATATTTCATGTTATCAATAATTCATGTATCTTCCACTAAGGATGAAAAATTTCATCTCCCATTTGGATTCTCTCACACACACTTTTTTATTGTAATATGGTGATATTAAGACCAATATAATTATGTTTCATTCATATTAATCTTGAAATAACGGAATATATTAAACTTTACATAAAATTTTATGTATATGAATATAATTATTTTTTGAATATTTGATTAAAAAAATAGTGAAGTGGAAACAATCAAAGGCTAGTGGTACTAGGATAAACTATGAATTTAAATTACATCTAGTGTAAAAATTTAAGGATGTCAAGTACACAAACGTATTACCATAATTTTATATCTTATCAGAAGTAAAGGATATATAATACCCCTATAATATAATAACAATAATATTAGCTTTTATTCAAGTTTTTTTAAAATATTGTAACTATTAAGGGTTGGTCCTTCTCTATGAGGAAAAACATAGTAAAATGTTATATGTTCTATTTTATTATGATTCTTCTTGCATACATGTGAGGATGTGAGTTTCAAGAGTTCATAGCCACACAAATAGGTCACATGAGTTCAATACCTAGTGGAAATTTTTTTTATCAATTTTCACACCAAATAAACCACCATATTAGGGGTGTACTAAATTATTTGGAAACCTCATATGGTAAGAGTGTCACAATCCCTACTATGGTTCTATTATTTTTTATAACATTTAAAATTATCAGAGTTCTATGAATAAAATAAGAGTTCATTTTTTATAGAAAAACATTTACAGATGGAATAGTCAAATAACAAAATATTCTATCAAAAGTAATGTATATGAGTGATGAATTCAGTATGTGATATTAAACAAAAAAATAGATGTCATTATAGAAATTTTAATAAAAATTAATATCTATATTGATCGAAATTATGGAAGATATATATAATAATTTTTTTTTAAAAAAATTATACAATAAAATTCTGTGACTGCTGATTTCTAATGAGATATTTTTTATTATAGAAATACTATATAATGTAAATAACAATATAATGTTGGCCAAAATATATATATGAATTGATAAATTAAATTTAAAGAAAATTAAAACAATGAGAATTCTTATTATTACTTCACTAGGGTATATGATATAGTTATCGACAACAATACTTTTGGATAAAATTTGTAAGAATCCATGTTTTTAAAAAATAGATAAAAACATAGTATATAGGTCCTAACATATGATTTCATCCCTTGAATATAGAGTATATCTCTCTCCTGATGAGTTTTTATGACCTTATTAAAAAAGGAAATGATATTCCCAACATTTAAAAGAATAAATATAAAGAGTATAAAATGATTAATTCTAAAAAAACAATTAATATGAATGAGATGGAATATGCTTCCATGAGATACACTAACATGAGTAATGGGAGTGATGATGATCGTAATAAATTCTTTGATGCAACAAATAAAATTCTTTATAAATATAAACGAAAATATAAAAAAATTCCTCTTAAGTGATTTAGATGCGTACACATTAGAATAATTAAAATATATTTTAAAATAAGTGTGAAAATAATTGATTGTATGGGATAGGAATATGAATTAAATATTTTAAAAAAATATAAAAAAATTATAGAGTTAATATATAATATATTTATGAGTGGATAAAGATTTATAATAAAAAAAATAGTATTTATGTGTATAAATGATGAAAAAATATATTCATGAATAAATTAATTTGTTGAAGAATGTGATATAATAGACCCCATGTTTGTAGAACATATTAAATAAGTAAGAAAAAACTCGAGTACATATGATGATGATGATTAACATGTTTGAAATAGAATGTGGTGTCTATGTGAAAAGGAACACTAGAATCGTGAAATAAGATACAACATTCATGATGTAATTCAAAATGTTGATAAAATATTATGACTAATTTAATGGAATAGATAATGACAACATTGATAAGATAATTCTTCTAAATATTAAACTAGATGATGAGATGTAAATAATAATTTATTATGAGAATAAAGTTACAAATACTGATGATGATGAAAATAAAACATAATCAAAGAGATTTATGGATGAAATATCCCTTGGAAAAAGGATGGTAGATTTTTATAATACTAATGATATAAAGGAATAATGATACTAATAAATAGTGAACCCTTATATATCTTCTCATGTAAAATATATAAATGTTATTTGATACAATTTATATTCAATTTTATCAAATTATACTAGTCATACATTCAAAATTATGAAAAATTTGTTTGATATAAACATATATAATAAGTATAAATCATATAATATATTAGAGGGTGATAATAAGACAAATATATTATCCAAAACAATGAGTAATAAGTCATAATATTCATAATGATAATTGATGGATTTTTAAAAGACAAGCTTACGAGGTTAATGGAAAATCATTTTTTATGGGATACTGCTACTGTTCTAAATCTTTTGAACCCAAGGTCTTTTATTTATAGTTCAACATTTATCTTCATTGTAATCAAAGCGGGATAAAATTTTGGTAGCATTATATTGATGATATAATTAAGAGAATTATTATCTGAAAAAAATGAAAAAATGAACACAAATTTTAATAATATTCATGATATCTTAAAAGGGATTGAGGATACATGTGGAATATATGAGATGAAAGGTGATGATATAGAATAATTTTTTACTATGATTCATGGTTAGTGATATTAGAAAATATGGTAATGGGATTTCCATTATAAATTCTACGCTATGATATCACATATTTCTAAGGAGGATATCGAAGAAAAAAAAAGAGAAATCCTTGGAATGTTCAATGTGGTTTCCCACCAAAAAATTTGTAGATATGAATATCCAAAAAATTATGGAAGAAAATTGTTTTGGTTCAGTAGAATAATGAAATGATCATTTTTTAAATAAAATATTTATTTGAGCATATAAAATTTAGGCAAGAAATTGAAATCTAACAATGAATTATTAATTGTTGGGATCAAGAAAAATTTCGTTATTTCTGGGTCAACTATGTGATGATGTGAATGATGTAATTTCAAAGAGAAACATTTAACTTATCAAAATAATCATATCTTGGATTATTTTAATTTTAATTAAAATAACCAGTGGAATTATTCTATATATATGTGACTCAAAAAATTATTTTTTCATGCTCCTAAAAGAAAAATATAATTTGTGTAATATAATTTTGTTTACAATATTTAATAGATTATAAAAAGTAATTTCCATGGAATATATGCATACGGAAATTTCTAACCATATTAGAGAATGTGAAGATGTATGTGATACATGTTAGAAAGGGTAAATCAGTACACAAAAAAATAATAGAGTTTAAATTCCGAATCTAAAACATATTATGTTTATGGTTTAATAATTATATAGACCCATGAGATAAAATTCCACTCATGGGGATCAAAATTTAATCGCATTTAGTATTGATTAAAAAATAATGTAATTTCTTTTATAAAACACATTTCTAGGTATGTATACATTTATACAACATTTTATTGATTAGTTATGTAGGATTCTTGGATGTATATATAGTAATGCAGATATTATAATGGGAAGTAGTTTACAAATATATAATTTTTCACTATCTCGAAAAAATTTCCAAGATAATTAGAATATCACTACAAAATCATCCTAACGGGTGGAATTTTTTAAAGAATGAATATGGGATTAATTGATATGAGAATTATTTTCATAATATGGTCTCTTAATATTATGTATGATTGAAGATATATTAATCAAAATTAGTATTCATAAAAAAAATTATTGAGACTCTATTATAACATAATAATCAATGGGATGTGGTATAAAAGGATTCTCCATTGTTTATACTAGAGAGTTATTATAAAAACCTAATTTATAAATATAGAAAAATAATTTATATGCTTGTTTTAGGGATATATGAGCTGGGAAAATTTTTGAAATAGTTTTCCTATGGGAAGTGATATATATTCTAAAGCAATAGGATGCACAAAATTTTCAAATTTTATGATGTGAAATTTATTTAATGTAAACCTATACATAGTTCTCCAAATACTTTTTCTTTTATAGTAAAGTTAAAAAAAAATATATGATTATGGAAAAGACAATGAAATATGTTTTTTTTGAATTTGTGTCATATTATATTAGCAATTAATATTAGGTGATGAGAATAAATAAACAAGTATCTATGATCAAATAATCATCCAAACATTGAAAATATTAATAGTGGTTAATCAACAACTTTTTATTCCATGATAATATTCATTTATAGTTATAGAGTTGTAGAAAAACTAGAAAATGCTTATATTTGAAAATTTGACCTTAGTTATCTCTCATCATCATCCTAAATCAGTGATAGATTTCTATGAACATGAGTATATTATGTAGGATGTTATTGTAGATGTTATTGAAATATAAATCAATTACATAATCTATACTATTTTGGGACCACATTATAATAATATCATTACATAGAACTATTTTTTGGAAATATATAAAGGATCGTATTAATTTTTTCTAGGATAATTCTAAACATATATTAGAGAGATACTACAAAGTATAAGGTATTTATTTTTCATATAACATTATTATGGTTGCTTGATTAGAGGGTATTAAAAATATTATTATAATTATACCTTAAATATAACATAAAATCTATTATATGGATTCCAACTATGACTTCAAAAATAGTATAAATTATATATTAATTTAAATAAAAAAAATTTAATTCAATTTCCATTATTGTTTATATATAAAAGTATACAGATAAAAATATAATCACTGTAAATTAATAATTTCCCAAATGACTTTATATAAAGTGTTGTAAAATAAGATGAATTTGTTAAAATTCACCACTAAAAATGTGGAAATATAATTATATATCATTTAATTTATCATACATACAAATATTTTTATGATATGTTTTGAATAATTTATTTTTTGGGTGATCATGAGGAAGAACATTGGGGGTTTTAAAATCAAATGAAGAAACAATTTGTTATTTCTATACTTGCTGATCTAATGTATTTTAGGTGTAAATTTCATTTACATAAATACTATTATTTTTATAATAAAATATATATACTCTATTGAGTGGTTTAAGATGTTTGAGATATAAGACTCAAATCAAGTTGCAACACCCATTCAAGTAGAAATTGATTTTTCTAATCTTTATGAATGATATAATGTATGCCCAATAGAACGTATGAGACTAATTTGGATTATATTTATATCATAATATCAAGATTAATATTTTCATATATTTTAAGTTACTCTACTAGATATCATAGTCACCCAAAACAGTAGCATCATGATTCGAAAATAGTTCTTCGATGTGTTTTTTGCATTGAAATTTGTGATTCACTAAATTAGAAGAGAAATATATTAAATAATTATTGGTTTGTTGTTTATTAATTTACTGGATCAAATAATTAAATAAAGTCTACATTTAGAATAATTTTTCACTTTGGAGATAGATATGGGAGTTTGATATGCCGGATATTGATCATTATCACACTAAGTACTATAAAATATAAATATTTCACAGTTATTAGTTCATTTACTCAAATTATTTGAATGAAGAAGTGCATACATAATTGGATGCTAAATTCTTGAAGGACATGTCAATATTCATTCTGGAAATAAATGTTTTATATAACTCTCCAAAAATCTATTACAACACTCAGTTTCTAATAATATAGACATTTGAATTAATATTCCGATTGACAAATTGTCTAATGGAGACATAATGCTGTAATTTATTCCTACTCATGATTAGTTATACAATAATTCCTCTAATATTGTCCTCATGAATTGATCTCCCACATTATGGATGAAATTTTTTCATCACCTTTTATATCATTGAAAAAGATTGGGGATATTACCCTAACTAAGACCTAGTTTATATTTTCAATTTGTTTGAATTATGTTTACCACAGTTCTAATTAATTATTTTTTTCTCTATGAGAGAGGTTCAGTTATATACATATATTTCTTATTGTGATTATGGTTTAATGCGGGGGTTTTCTATGTGGTGATGTCCTATATTGTGGTGGATGATATATTATAACCTGAAAAAATACTATTTGTCACCAATAAATATAGTTCTCTCAAAAAACTACTCTAACATGCAGTATTTGGTTAGGATGTGTGCAGTTTGAAAATGATTATGACTTGGTGTTTTTTTAAATAGATTTTTATTTTAACGATAGTATTAAAAAATATTTCCATTAGTTTAAAACAAATCTAAATGTAAATATGAATGTATGGAAGAAATAGATATTGATTTTTTCATTGTTTTCAACCTATTTTACATATTTTGTTGATGGTTTTAAAAAATAAAAAATTCAGTACTGAATTAAAGTGATTTTGGATATTTGTTATATAATATTTATTATTCTGGAATAACTATTCTGAAGAATTATGGAGAAAATAGGAATGGTGATTATTATATGCATAGAATATATAAAAAAATACATTTATAATTATAGACGGTGTATGATTTAAGAGATAAGAATTATTTATTACTTCTATTGAGAATCATGTAATATATTATATAACCTCTTAGCATATTTTACATGTTTTATCTAAAATGGAATGAAATTTGAATACTTTTCAATTAAAATTATCAATAAAAATAAATTATTATATGAGACACCAATGAAATATTCTATTTATGACAAACAATATAATGGGATTATATCCATGATGAGGATATAACATTAAACCAAATGTAATACATTATGATGAAATGAGTTATCCAAAAGGTAAACGAATATTTACAAACCTAGTGACATGAAAAGATAAAAGTAATTCATATTTATATGAATATTCTGAGGCCTCTAAATAATTACTTATTATTACATTCATGGATTATTTGAATAAATTCATATTATAAATTTCTATATATTTTATTGATATTTTAAATTCAATTATATTAAATTGTTATTCATGAATATCACTAATAGTTTCAGTGATTATTTACATCAAATCTATAATATAGATTCAAAATAATTATATTTTTTTTCTTTTATTATTGAAACAATATAAATATTTACAATGAGAATATAAATTGAGTAAATTAAAAAAAGAATGGTGTTTTAGAGAATGAGAGATGAAAATGATATTGGGTTTCCTTGAAAATCATATGTTTCAATGAATGTTATCAGAGAACAAGATATAAAATATATATAATCAGTTTAATGAAACTATGCATGTTTTTACATATGTTAACAAATGAAGTTATTTACAAATTCAATGAAAATATCATCTCATATATAAATCCTCTATTGCATGAGTTTTTTATTCTCAATTGGGGAGAGGAAAATTGATCAACTAAATCTATATTCATTTTTTGGAAGTAGAATTATATATTGAAGAAGATCTATATTTTGATCTCAATGTACCCTATGATGTTTTGAATATTATATTCAAAAAGGAGTGATGATATAATATTCATAGGATGGGGGTACCATGATAAACTATGACCTTCATTTTTTGTTATTATACATGTCAAAGAATATCATCTACCCTTCATTATATAATATATATATAAATCGTATTATTCGAAATGTATGTAGGTTTTACTTATCATATAATTACTATTATATTAGTGATTATAATTCTCTAAAAACTCGATAAATAAACCTAATAAAAATAAGTCCTCCAAAATTATTCCCTTCCTTTAAATAATTAATTTCTTTTTCTTGTTTATAATTATTCATTCATACAGGTGAGGAAAATCTATTGATATTCGATCACAAATCTAATATTATATTGGGTCATAATTCCTAATATTAAATATTTTGTAAAATAATCATTAATTCAGTACTACCTATTATTGTATTGGCTGACTAAAAAGCTATAGGTTAGGAAAAAAACCATCTTCTTTATTATAATGAAATTATCGTTGGATTATGTATACAACAAATAATTAAATAGATATGGTGTGAGATATGTAGGAAAAATTATGTGAAGTAATATTAATATATAGTTAGTCACCAAAGACAATAAACCTTTGGTTTCATAGGTAGTTGTGTATTTATGAGATATATTGTTGAAATAAATAAATTCATAAATTAATCAATTTATAATTAGATCATCTAATGAATCAATTTTTATATTTTATGAAAAACCCTAAAAATTATTGGGAGAGGCTATGAGTGATAATTTTCTATACAAATCATTTCCATTATTCAATACCCCGCAATGAATGTCATTTATTAGCATATAGAAGTATCCCAATATAATTTCCCAAAAATAATATAGATGAATATACCAGTAATAGAGTAGATTTAACAAATGAGTAATTGAAATCACAAATTTAGTACTATACATCTTTTCATGCATATTTTTTATGAATCACATTAAATTATAATCCAAACACTATAAAATATTTTAGATGGTGGACCACATATTCAAAAATTTGTTTCATCAATATATCATAATCTAGTTAGATATAGAATGATAAGAAATTAAATTATACCATTTATAAGATCCTAGTCTATATTAACTATTATTTAAAAATAATAGTCAGTGGAAATTAATAAATAACATGATTATCCAAGGTAAACTTGGGATATTGGGAAATAGAATATTACTAAATGGATTGAATCTCAATATTTTTAAATATATTCATAAATTATGAAACTAGAAGAAAATAAATAATAATTGAATGTGTGAATATAAATCCTTTTATGTAATGGGGTGTAATATATTTTTTCAAGAAATTTATATCATTGTTTTTAGTATGTTTTATGATAATTGTATCTTAATAGAAATAATACTTTATATATTTCTTATATAAAATTGGGTGAATTGGGATTATTTATTAATTTAACAATATAATATATTTATTTTTTATTTACTCAATATATATATGATTCATTTGGAGTTAATTCAATAATGTTATAATGAAATTTACACAAAGAAGGTGTGGTGTTATGGAAAAATAAAAAGGGGATTTTGAATGCATTTAATGTTTTTTTATTAAAGTGGGAAATATAATCAATGAAAAATTCGTTGATTTATTTAAATAAATTCTCTTTTAGACTAAACACTATGTTCATCAAATATCATGGTAGAATCATAGGGACAATATAATTTTTTTCTTCCAAAGATCGTAGGTTATATCTCATTAATCGTTAAATTACTTCATAAGGATAAATTATTTGATAAAGGCCTCCAGAATCTTATACTATTATATAAATATAAATGTAATTTAATAATTTTTTAAAATATAAATGATATGATTTGTAAAAAAATTAATATTGAAGAACCTTATGACTATATCAACTCAAAATGTGATTTTCACTACAACTTGACATTGAATTCCCCACACAATTTGAAATTTTACCATACTATAGGATCATTATCTTAATTGAAAATAAAAATAATTGGGATAATCTAATATGAATGTATATGAAAAGATGTGATTTTAATTATATGTTAACCATGAAAACTCTATTATTTCTTAAGGTAGTATCAAAATCAATAAATTTTGAGTTCATAACATAGGAAATCACAATTTTATAAAATAGTCATATAGATAAACAATTAACACGCTTATACCTCATTTACACAATGTAACCATCTGAAAAATAAATTATAATAACCAACATAGATATTTGGATCTATCAAAATATGTTATTTAAATGAAAAACTTTCATACATAAATATTTTAACATAGTACATGTATAACAAAATAAATCGATATATTGTATCTTACCACATAATTTAGATTAATGGAATAGAAAAAGAGAAATTGAAATAGTTGACTAGTTGTTGCATTAAAGACATGCACTCCATATAGGGAAAAAATATATCCCCACTTGTTCATCATTAATATAATAAGATAATTTAATTATGATCTGTATATATAGAAAATGATTGTTTAGAGTGATAATTTTTCCCATGTGGTAAATTATATTAGATATTGGGTGATAAATCAATGATATAATGTGTGGATTCTACACATCATGTGATCCCACCACGAGATTATTATGTGGGTTGATATGTGAAATTAAATTAGAATTTAAATTATTGAAAACACGTATAGAGATGTAGTTTTATTTTTTGTGTGTTTTTTATTAGAAGTGAAAATCACTATAGGTGAAAAAATAATGCACCTCCATAGACAGGTTAATTATTGTTTATTTTAATTTATTTTAAAATCATAAGTTAGGGAGGATTGATTCATAATGGGGTTCAGGTGACATGTAGTTGTGTATTTTTATTTTTTCATAATTAAGTCTATCTAATTCAGTATTATTCTGTTATTATTATTTATTCCGTATCTCGATCACCTAGAATATTGGTATAGGTATTTTAGTGATGAATCAATGGATTAATTAATACCTAAGAAACATGTATAGGGATTAGTTATCTCAATAATAAATTCACCTAAAGAGGATAATTTATGGATAAATTAAAGAATATTAAATAAATCCTCTTATAATAATTACCATATGGTATAATATGAAGACATATAGGTATGATATAGATATGTATAGTATATCAAGATAATAACTAAATGATGGAGTGTGGTTCTAGTGAATAATGAAAAAATCATTATTAGATATTATGAAACAAGGAATCTTAATAAAAAAAAACCAATATTTATCAAAAAAAATCAAAATATACATTAATTCAAATATGTTTTTGTATACCCTACACTCTATATCACATTTCCATTCTATAATTTTGTTACAAAAAACACCATATTCCTTTACATAAGTAATTCTTCTAAATAAATATTCTATATGTATATAAAATTATATAATGTACCAAAACCATTACAAATGAAATGACAATATAAACATAGTTATAATATGTCATAACACCAAGATCTATATTATGAGGGTTTTATAAATGAACTATATAGTTTGTGATCCACAATGTTTTTACAATTTTCAATGATTAAAAAATTTACAATCTATATTTTATGTTAATATTTTAATTAACAAATATAAAAAAATTTCATGATCTCCTATAGTTTCGATCGAATAACTCAAATACCGGTGATAGAAGTTATTGTTCCAATAATAAGAAATAATTCAAAAATAAGGCTTTAAGAGAGATGATCCTATAAAAATCCCAACATAATTAGAGGATCAATAGTTTAATGATTCCATTTTATAGATTGAAATTTCATACAATTACTTGGGGACTTAAATGTACCTAATGTAATTGAAAATATATCATTACACAAGTTCACTTATAATGTAACTAATTATGTGTTGATTAATTACATGGTAAATTACTCATATAGTATAACTGAGATTTAATTATAAAAAATTACCATTTATTGTGGATTTACTAACCACTATTGATTGATTGGTAATCATTATAATGATAGAGAAATGATACAGATTAGTATTTATTTGTTATAGAATTAATGGATGTGCAAGGAACTATTTGTTACAAAATGATAATTTTTTATTCAACACATTGGATGACATATTCAATTATTTTTTTAAGAAAATATCCAAACCAGTTAATATTAGTACTATGTACAAGTTTATAAATATTATTTGGAAATTTCTATTTTGATTTCATTAATCATGTTATGTAAATATATACAGTTATCTATAGTTACCTAACTATCAATTCAAATGTATATTAATGAAAAAAATTACATTGACTGATTTAATGTAATGGATAATAATTTCTTAATTTTATATTATAAAATTAATATTAAGAAAAAAAAATCGAGGATCTCAAACATAACTATATCATTATTTCGATAAACTCTTAAAAATAAAATTATTGGAATAATAAAAACGTTATATGAATTAATAGAAGTGGTTTTGGGAAATGGATATTTTTTTATTTTCAATAATTGACGATAAATCATTTTTCAAATACCCCAAGTAGTAAGGATCAATGAAGCTATTGTCGAATTTTTTAAAATAATTAAATAGATAGAATTAATTTTAGTGTTATAGAAAAATATTCTTCACAATACAAGGTTCAAAAAGAGATGCACATTAATAATTTTGATAAATATAATTTACTTAATTTCCCATCATAATTTCAAATTATCTGCAGTGAAAAAATACACTATAATAATAAATAAAATATAAAGGTATCATTAAAAAATCTACTACCTTATATTTTTTGGTTTCAAAAAATTATTTTCATATATTAAATTACTAGTGAGATTTTAATAACCATGAAGTAGTGGTGGGTATTGTGTTGATACTATAGGAGCATAAGGTACTATGTGTGTACTATAGTAGGTGGGTACTATATCACAACTATTCATAGAATGGTCCTTTGGAAAAAATATTTGGGCATAAGGTCCATTTAATCTGAAATATTCCAACTGGGACTTTGGGCTATGTAATGGGTCTCACTCTACATAGTTTAAAGAAGAATATTATATGATATAATAAAAAAATAATGATTCAACCCCAACCTTCTAAAAAAACTTGTTAATCTCTCTACCCATTATCATTTGATTTTACTATCACACATATCAAAATAAAATAAAATGAATATATCTGAATCCGGAATTTATACAATGTTTATTGATAAGGTATCTACTCAATTTTGTGTCCAGGTTGTTTTTTGAGACATATATTCAGTTATTGATCAATTATAGTATTTTCAAAAGATTAGAAGGGATCATATGTGACTCACAAATTCAATAGTGTGAAGGTATAATTATCAGTCCATAGTAAGGTATTATCCCTAACCCAATCCAATAAACGAATAGAGAATGTTTTTCTATGTTTATAATTGACAAAAAGTGTCTCCAATTGTATTATATATGCACATATTTTTTTGAAAAAAACCTGATTCTACATTTTGATATATTTATATCAAAATAAGAAATCATTCTCCTCAATAAAAGGTTTTAAATTCTTTGAATATGATCAAAATATTATATTTTTATTGTCGTTTCTCGACATATCAAATTGATTAAGATGTTCTTCAGAACTATCAGTCACATAATGTTCTCTTACTCATCAATAAAAATCCTCCCGTGGATACAAAACTCTATCTACATTAATCATCATATATTAATATCAGTATTAACTTATTACTTTCAATCACATTAAATCTGTCCCTAATGAATTCACATGATTATAACTGAGATACATTGTCAATATATTTGAATGTAACTAAATAATAAAGTATTTTTCATCTAAATATATTATCATTTTATATCCACCCAATTTAGTTGGAATTATAGATTATTAACAATCATGTGGTATCTATGAAATGATGAGATAAAAATAATTATAAAACTATGTTACAATATAAATAAAAAAATCCTGACAATTAACACTTACATATAATAATATTGAATTAAATTAATTAATTAATTATGTGATCCGACACTTATTGATCTCTTTGTTACCCTAAAATTCACCCAGGTAAGTGAAACCTACTTTTACCTTTCACATTTGTGAAGATTAGATATCCATTCAATCCACTATGTCTCAATAATATATAGTCCCTTTCACATTTACCCATGCATTTGAAATTTTCATTAACTATTATGTATTATGTAGTGGAGTTTTTACTTTCTGAAATCTTCAACATTCTGAGTACCCTAATTTATATAACTATTAATTTTATTTCCCCTATTTATCTTCCTAATAATATCTTATACTTTTATCTTAATCCTTATGTATTATAGTTACAGTAGGGGTAATTTTCTAAATTGTAAATCAGTATTATCTCAATATCCTTCATATAATAACATGAAATCCATGTTCAGTGATACTAAGGATTTATATTTTCTATGTTCTATCTAAGTAGCTTCCAACACATTGATAATTTTCTACTATTTATTTTATATACTAAACATAAATTTCTATAATAATTTTATAAATACAAATATCAACCATCCCAATACTGTTAAACATTCCAAGCCTTATCCAACATTCATCAACAATAATTTACTCTAAAATTCACTGCAATACTACTCTAGTGACAAAAAACATCAAACACTATTGCAGATATCGTTTGATCTAAAATAAATTTTCAATACATTAAAATTAATTGATAACTACTTCTAGTGATATTTATTCATGTATGAATGAAATAAAATTTACCTCACGAAATATTTTTTTTCTCAAATACACCAATTTATATATGATTTCAAATAATATAACTCGCTAAATATGTGATCATATAACAATATTTCTCCAAATAAAATTCTTTGATAATAGAATTCTGGAGAAAGAAAAGTTTATTAGTGATTTCTATCCCTACATGGATGTGAGTCATGGAAAATAAATTTTCATGATTTCCCGCTAAATTAACGCATTCAATTCATTCGGGTTTTCATAGAAAAATATATTCTAATTAAAAAGTGCAATATATATGGGTTTTGTTCTTTTACCCCTTAAAATAATTAAAATAAAATGGAATTTGGAGAAATCCAATGGTTTTTGGTCGAGTGGGAATTTCTAAAACTCATATCCAACCTCTTGATATCAAATCTTCCTTTGGGAAATTATTTAGTTAATATTTCCGAAATTTAGACAGTTGATGAATTAAATTTTTTCCCAATATATGAATTTTCATACTTACCATTGAAAAAATTTCATTTAATGTCAATGTGATTGGAACCATTTTTTACAATTGTTTAATAAATAAATAAATTTAATATTTATGTCAAAGGAAAATTCAAATGGATTCCCTATTCTCACCTTAAACTTTCATAATATCTCACTCAACAAAATAATTCATTAAAATAATACTTTCATGCATTTAATCATCCTCCACAGTCATAAAATTTTGTGAATATCAATTCTTTAAATGGAATCTCACTAAAATTTCTCCAAAAAAATATACAAATATATTTTTATTTCCTCAATCACATTGTCAATCAATATTATAACCAATGTAATAGAATATATCTATTTTCACACCTCTTGATATAGTATCCAAAAATCACATTCTATTTGTTAAGTAAATGTAATCTCTAATAATATTAATTTGGCGTTTATTTGGATCATGTTGATACCTTAAACATATTGTATCGACCCAGTATTTCACTATATTTTATTTTAAAATAAATATTATATTAATATTTTGTTTCACATTCTAAACCATACTAAAAAATTAACCATGATATATTTTTATTGTTAAATATTATCAATAATAACCTATTAGTTGTATTATAATTTATATATAGTAGTAACGAAAATATGAATCATATTTGGCTAATTTTTATACTAAGTAAATGCAATGAGCATTCATAAAAAAATTAAGAATATCATTTTTTGATAAAAAAAAGTATATAAAAAATGTGTGTGTTTATTGTTATTATCAAAATAATAACTAAATAAAAATAGAATAAATTGATAATATCAAAATATATTTCCAATAATTTTTGGCAAAAATAATAATCAATAATAAAAAAGTAATATGTAACATTTGAATACCGTATTTTCCAATATGTATAGTTTCCCACTATATTTTGGCAATTTATATAAATATTAAAATATTAAATTTTATAAATTTAATTTGAAAAAAGAAAAATTATTTTTTTTTTAAAATAATAATGTATTCTTCAGAAGAATTTTTTGATTTTTTTTCTAAAACATTTATTTTTTATTTGATAAATGCAATAAATCGTTTTTATTAATTTTGCGGCATTTATGATTTAAAAGTATATTAGTATAAAGTAAATATTTATGAATACTTTTTAAATGATTAGATATATATTTTTTATAATTTAATTATAATTATATATTTTTAAAATTTATAAACCCAAATATGAAATATTATAATTGATGGTATACTATTAGAAAATAATTGTTTTTAATACATTATACTTTTTTAAATATAAAAATATTAATTTTCACCTTTGACTTTTATATCATCAAAAATTTATTAAAAATATAAAATTATTACTTCCAAATTATATAATAAATATTTTTTTTAATTTTTAAATAAATGTCAACTTATCAAGGTAAAAATTATTTATAATGGTGAAAATAAAAATTTGAAAACTTGGAAACCTTATAGGTAAGAGGCCTAAAATAATTAATAAATGAAAAAATATAGTGATGGAGGTGCGTCTTGAACTTGTTTTTCATAAGATTTATAATTTATTGATTTATGATATTCTTTTCTTGAGAGTTACCTCCTATTATTTAGAATTTTTTATTTTAAACAAAAAATTCCACTTCATTTAACTTATATAAATGGTGTTGTTATCCTCACTACACCTCAAAAAAAAATCCTCTAATATCCTTAAAAATATTAAAAACATATCATAAAAACTATAACCCAAGTTTAATATGTCATTATCTTTTCAAAATTCAACCTCTTTAAGGAATAAATCTCTTCACAATGTAGATAATTTAAGCAGGGAGGTATAATTTCACATCCTCTCTTTATTTTCTCTATTTTTTTTTTCTGAAATTGATGTTTCAAAAAATTTATTTCACAGTCATGCAATTATAACATCAGTATCATTAGTATACTCATAAGTTATTATAATTATTGTATAGTAATTAACCACTCTCTAATTTTCGATTATGAAAAAACAAACAATTGATTCATCTATTTTACGCACTACATCCTCCATGGAAAAAACCTATTTCAATTTCCTTCACCACTTTTAAATGCTAGTCATACTATAGCATTTATAATATATATATATATATATATGTGATATTGAATACATATTTAGTATTATAAAATTATAAAATGAATTTTCCCTTTTTCATTATGTGAGAAAATAAATCATCATTCATGTTTATGTGTGGACTACTGTCTCCATAGAAATTTCTCTTTTTAATTTTGATTCAACATCCACCTTACATGGTTATTATTGTGAATGATTTCAAATGATAAATATCATTAATTTTATATCAGTATTTTACTTTGATAAATTCTGTAGAACAAAATAATGATATGATAATGAAATGATTATCTTTAATTCAATCAATTAAAAACATGAATACTAAATGGGAAATCTGAATTTCAAATTATATAAATATTTTGTATTTATAACTTATTATTCAAATTTAGATATATTTAAAATACCTAATATCAATAAAAATAAATATCATTAGGGTAATTTAATAATAAAAGGAAACTAAATCACCTCATATTTTTAATAATAATGGTAAATTCATGTTTGGATCAGTTTGACCACCGACATGAAAATGATATAAAATTAGTCATAGATGATTATAAAATATTAATTACTAGTAAAATATGATATAAATATGTAAAAAATTGTCTTTTTACATAAATGATACATCATTATTTATATCATGAATATAAAAAACACCTATTGTAGGATGAAAGTCAAATAAAAATGTTATTTTTTTCTTTCATATTCCATGATAAAAACTACAACACACATGACAAAAACATTATAATTTGTAACTTATTATAACTCATACATCATAATAAAGTAAATAAATATTTTAATGGTTAACTTTGGATGAAGAATTAATAATGATACCAATCCTCTAAAACTACTCCAAAAAATAAAAACAATATACATGTGGTGTGGAAAAAAGACAAAAATGAACTAATATACAAGTAGATAATGATTATGAATTAAAATTGAAATTATATTTAGGTCTAAATATTTGCATGTAATTAGTAATTAATGTATTTATATTTTATTATGATGGATGATATAGTAAATGTAACTAATCAGGAAAAGAAGGTCATATTGTTTGTCTCAAACTCATATCATTGAGACATGTTTATGTTATATACCAAGTAATCATATAAATAGTCTAAATACTGCAATTTTTATTTATTTATCACGATTATATTATTTCTTATGATATTATATTTTTAATTTAATGTTCTATATCTCTTGGGTTTTAAATTCAAAAGTTTCAAATGTATCAAGTGTCTTAATCTCAATTCCTCTTCATTTATACATATTTTTCTTCAGATAATCTAAATTTAAGGTTGAGTATACTGCTGATTTGCTATACAATATCCCATGTTTTATTTATTTATGGTATATTAACATTGACCTAGTTCTTTTTATCTTTTAATGGGTCTATATTTGAACATTTATTATTAAGTGAGAAATTATAAATTCAAACTACTTTTATTATGTTATTAAAACTCTTATTTGATCATTTTTATTCTTAATCCATCCATTCTAAATTAGGAAATCTTTTTTAATTAAATGGGAAAATAGTTTTTTTATAATTCTATTTTCATGAAAGGTTTTCTATTTATTTATATTATGAATATATAATATTTTTAAAATAAACTCATGACTATGATTTTTATAATAATTAATATAATATATTTTTTTTTCAAAAATATCTTTTAATAATATTATTTTCATTATATTATAAAATATCTTCTTTTAATAGAGTTATGTATAAATTTTTATTCTATGTATATTATTACATAATTATTTTTTGATGATTATGTTATTTATATAGAATGGTTTACAAAATTATGTCAACGTATAAATTTTCATTATTTTATAATACTCATTTCCTATTCATTTTATCAAAAAAAATTGATTAATATTTTTATGTTTTATGATACAAATTTCTCACATGAGTTTCTTTTAAAAATTAATTTTTTCCATTTTTATGTTTTTTGAAACCCATTATTTCTACATGTTATTCATTATTTAAAAGTTGAATAATTGTTAATTTTTTCGCATGTATATAGATTATAAAATAGGTGTGACCTATATATCACAAAAAATCACTGTGTGTGGGATTATAACCAATGATAAATGATCGTTTTTGAACTAGTTAGTTAGTAGCTAATTTCACATAGGGTGGTTTTGATTTCATTTTTATCCAACCATAATTTGGAATATAAATGGGTTAGTAAGTAGCTAAATTCATATTGGTTATATTTTATGGAATTTATATCTACACATAATTTTATTTGTGAAAATTTGAGTGAGTGTTTATGTCCAAGAAATGGTGACTTTTATGTCGTCTAACTCTATTATTCAATTTCTGAGTGAATGGTTTGGCTAGTATCCATGTTTTTTATATATAATTAATATTATATTATGAACATGATTCAGTATTTATTATGTTCATGGAACATGTTATATTATTCATTCACTATTTCATCATTCCCTGGAATGATTTTTATCCTTGGATATGATATGTCTATTTTTCATGTTTATGTGTATCAGTTACTGATTTATTTTAATTTAAATAATATATTTTTCCTTATTCGTGCCTTTCCATATTATTATGATTTAAAAATTATTTCTATTATTTTTTATCTATTATTGAACATTTTCCATAAACCCATTATTATGTTTTCATTCCACATTATATAAGGATTAGTCTAACTAATGACATATCTTGATGTTGTAATTGTACGGTTCCTTTAAGGAGAATTTATTTAATGTGTTAAAATAAAAGATTATTATGTTTCCAATATCTAAAGATATGAAAATGAGTTGTCCTTGTGTATTATTATTTGAGATATATAATGTTAATTTAATGTAAGATAATCAAAAAAAGTAATAATTTACTATGTGACTACATGTAGTATTAAAGTATTGTTTTACTTATGTATGTAGATTAGAGAATCTATTATATGTAATTAAAGTAATATATCCATATTAAAAACATTAGAGATAAATCTATGTGTTTTATGATACCTTTGAATTATTTTATCATATATAATAAAATAATAATAAAATATACATACTTAAAAATATTAATTTCATCCTTTCATCAATTGCTACAACAATCACATCTCCTTCTCAAAAGGATGAGTATTTAAGATGAAATGGTTTCCCTAATGAAATAAAAAAATCTTTTAATTTTTCACGTACATTAAATTATATAAATTTATTAAAATAGTATTTTTACATTAAAAAACAAAAATGATTATAACAAGATTATATACTTCTCAAAAATGAATAAATATTCAAATGATGAAATGAAATATTAATAACCAAAGACTAAATAAAAAAACTAGAGATTAACATAGATAATTTGAAAATAACTAAAAATATTATTCATAAATATATTCCACACTAAAAATTAAAACTAAATATTTAACGAATTCGATCGCATATTCTTTCAATACAAATTTAACATTTATCTTCAAATAAAATCAATCACTCTTAATGTCTCATACAAAAAATTTATATTCAATAATCATATAATTTTTAATATAGGATAATATTTTCAATAAATAATCTGAGGCCCTATAATTAATAATTAGATCATATATAGTATCATAAGATAATTCAATCTTTACTCCTAAAATAAAATCCCATAATATAGAAAAATTTCCCTCAAAATTACAATGATCCTCTTCGAAAATCACTTAATCACAATATCACTTTTCCATCCCATTGTAATGATAAAATATATATTACCAAAATCAACGTTATCTAAAAACATCATATAAATCCAAAAATATAACAATACCATTAGACATATGTCCAAAAAATGGAAAGTAAAATCATCATTAAATAAATTTTTAACATTTTAATCTTTAGGGATATATATATAAAATACATCTACAAACTCTCAATAAATGTATCTCAAATAATTCCCATCACATTAAACTTAAAAAGGTGTGTATATTAATTTGAAATTATGATATAACACTACACAAAACCTATTTAATCCCTATATGTAGAAAAATTAATAATTACATGTTATTTATTAACCAAACTTTTTCACCATGTTCATTTATACTTCCTTCATACAAAAAAATATGAATCATGATCTAAGCTTACACAATATCAAATCACATTCAAATATATGATCCATAAATTTCATATGTCATTAATAGTTCATTTTTCGTCAACAATAATGGGATTATGCACTACTAACATTCATATGTATGCTATTTATTATCAAGTTCTTGAACATTCCTATATTAAATAGATTTTCATAATTCTCATAGTCCTTATATTTTAAACATTCATTAGATTCATTTGGAATAAATTCATTCTTATACATGTTATTAATAGAAATAAACCTTTTTAACATGGATGAATATTATTTGATGCCTTCCTTTGCATAATAAATGAATATTCAGAATCATTTAATAATTTTGATTTTTTTTCTTACAACATTCGTGGCACATAATTCATTAAATCATCTTATAATTATTATGATTATCTACTGAAATTCCATGGATCTTCACTTCTCTCTTATTTGATGTGTTAGGAATGTATCATACGTTCATGTATTTAAAAAACTAGTGATTTTTAGTAAATCATAACAACATTAATTTTCAATATCACAGATATTGAATTTAGTTTTTTGTTACTAGAACCACCAAATTTTTCGTCGAATCCATTATTACTTTTTTCTCTACTTGGTCAATATGTATACTGAACCAAAAGGTTATTGTGAGTATATCAATAAAAATCTAATAAACAAGAATATGAATATGTTAACTAATAACATATACATAATAATGGTATCTTAAAATAATATATATATAAATCTAAAATAATTATTATTATCCTTAACCCAATATAAATGATTAATATATAAGTATTTTTACATATGTTCAATAAACTTCCTAGCCTCTAAAGTTATCTAATCCCTTCTCTGATACCAATTGTAAGGACCTATCCTTCAACATTATGTATTCTAGTATCATTAGACAAGATTTATATTTATTACATTGTGAAGACATCTTTAATGATATAATAACAAAATTTATTGTTTATAAATTTAAATTATATATTTATATAAATAAAAAAAATATAAAATAATTTTTCATTCCAAAACTAAATTGTTTTAAGTAAGCTCATTCTAGATATGGGTTCTTAAGAGATAAATTTCCTAATTTAAAAATTTTATTTAAAAGAAATAATTTCATTCTTGAAATAAAATATTATAAATAATTTAGAGATATAATTTTATTTTTTCCAGATATTATTTATTTTTTAATAGTGAAATATGATAAATTATGAAAAAATGACTTTATTTTAAAATAAACTATGTTATATAAATGTACCACTATTTTTTAAATATAATTTAAATTAAAATAAGTGTTAATTAATAAAATTTAATAAGAATAATTCCTTTTGAATCATGATTATATTGTAATTTATTATATGTTTTTTCAACTAGATCTTATTAAAATCATTTTTAATGTGCATAATGTTTATGAATTTTAGTCAATTAATAAAACCCCAAATGAGATATGATTTAAAGTAAATTTAATTTTAATAAATTAAAAAATAATAATTTAATTCATAAAGTGGTGATTAGTAGTCCTAAGTTAAATATAATATAATTATATCCATGGAGAATAGAGTTGTTGAAAAACCTAATTCATATCACATATGTATGTTTTATTTTAAATTAAATTCTGTCACTTCAATAAATTTGATATGGTAAAACTGAATTAATATTTTTAATTATAATATATTTTATTGTGTAATAAGTTGAAAGTGATTTATTAATTAATATTTAAAACCAAATAAAATTATTTGATTGACCGAAAAATAAATTTTTATGTTTTAAAACTAATAAGATAATAGTTAAAATTACCAAAATACATTTGTAAATAATAATTTATTTAAATATTTGGATATTATAATATATTAATACATAAAATTATTTATTTGAGAATTTTTTATGTAAAAAATATTGGTAGGACTTTTTCTATTCAAAACATACAGGTGTGCCACCCAGCACACAAATAAAAGGTCGCCACAATCCTCTCACTTTAGACTATAAAATTCGTTTTTATTAAACAAAAATCTTTCATATATTATATTGAATTCCCCCCTTAATATATATCAATTATTTTGATAATAAATCAACCATATGAATTCCCTTTGTTCTAGACTAATGAGATTGTCCGAAGAAGAGGAATTATTCTTAATGGAGCATTTTAATTTCATTTCTTCATCCAAATACATCAAATATTATTAAATAATGATGAAACAATATCATACACATATAAAAATAAATAATATGTTATTATAATAATTTAATATCATAAATCTGTCTCCTCCTCCATCAAATAGTAAATTAAATCTTCATTCATGTGAATGGGGGACTACTTCCCCACAAACCGATGTAATTCATTTTTCGTCATCGAATATCAATGATTTTATAAAGGATTTAAAGTTTATATATGATATTTTGAAAATAATTATACTTGATTAATTATTATATCACATATACATTTTTAATTTCTATTCTATGGTGGATAAGATAATGTCTTTCAAGTGTACAAAATATTCCCACATCACAAAGTGATGTGAGGTGTGTTCACTGACGTTTTTCATGGATGATAATGAAGAACATTTAGAAAACAATATGTGATAAATATTTCACATATTTATTATATTAGATATATAATTTTCAATATAAAAAGATAACATATCATTTTATTTCATACCTTTCCACTCACTAAAAATTTATAATTTTGATTGTGTATAAGTTTGGACTACCGAATCTATGAAGAGATGCGACTATTTTTCCTAACAAGATCAAAAGTATGAAATAAATATAATAATATTTTATTACATTATATATTATTTTTTATGATATTATCATTTTTAAAATATAATATTACTAACCTCCCCTTCACAATGAATGTTGAAAAATTGGAACATTACTAATGAAAACGTATTGAATGTCATCTAAATGATCATAACATCATTCATATCTAATTAACAACATTCATGATTATTTTAATTTCATAATTGATGAATAAATATGGTAACTATCTTATTATTATTCAGATTATGATGAAATAATTACCTCATTAACTAATATCCAACCATGTGAAGTAATTTTGGGAACATAAACCAAATATCATTAAAAAATACCAATTTAACATAATGGATTTATTATATTTATATAGAATTTTAATTATTGAAATGAACAGAATAATATCATATAAAATGTTCTTAATAAGTTAAATAATTAAAATATTTTTATTATTATTGAAGATTAATAACTTGTGTGATGAAACAAAATTGAGGTAAGGGACGTCATCTCAATCTCCCATTGTTGTGGAATATATTGATATTATGTACCTATATTATATTATGAGGAATATATAGATACACTTTTATATGGTTTATCATTAATTTCAATATTAAAATGATATATAACATTTTTTAATGTTAATATTTTATGGGGATTAAAATTGAAATGTTTTCAATGTATTAGGGGACATTCTTTTAAAAGTTCCCTTAGAATTCATTTTTTATCTCCATGTTTTTTAAAAAAATTAAATGTAATTAAATAGTTATGAAATTTATATAGTGTAAAAGTTTATCTTTCCTTAAAATTAGTTCAAAAGGAATCATTTTACATGTTCTAAATAGATTATTTTGATAAAAAGACAAAAAGAAATCTCTATTTTAGCATATATAGGGATAATTATGTCTCCCACCACCATATTTGTTAATTGATATTTTTTAATTACATTGAATTATTTCATATTTAATGAAATTAAAAAAATTATTTCTCATTCTCTATATTTTTTATTAATAATTTGTTTTTAAATGGTGTGTATATATCAAAATCAAATTTTTTTCTTATGGGTGTAAATAATATTTAATTATGTAATATTTAAAATTACAATATTTTATGTTTTATGATTATATAATGATGAAAAAATTATTTAAAATGAGGGTGGGTTGAATTATAAACCATGTATTTGTGGTCTCGTGATAAACCAAGGAAAATTTTTTATTTTGTGTTCTAAGAATGGGAGTTTATTTTATAATCCATTTACTGTTGTGTATGTGATAGCCTTTACATATATTGCATATTGAATTTGACTATACACTTATTTTATTTTAATGAGTGATATGGAAGATGATGTCCAAATATTTCATCATATGTTTTCTATTCTTTCTATTAGATTTTATGGTAATCATACAATTTTTAAAAATGATTGAAATGATATTATTATTTTTAAATGTATTTGATTATAATTATTGGTGAAAAGTGTAAATTTGTGAAAAATATATTTACATGAGTTTATCATTTTTTAATAAAACCCTTTTATGAGTATAATTTTCCATTTATGTTTTTTTATGAAATGTTTTATGAAAAACATTGGGTAGAAATTTTTATTTCAGGGGTAATTGTTTTGGTAAAAAGAATATGTTGAAAAGGAATGTTTTGTATGTAATCACGGATTAAAGAGTTTCTTCTTTTTCTTTTGGGACCTAACAGAGATTTTATTTCTCATAAAAAATTCAAAATGTTTTTCAAAGGATTTATGGATTGATAATAATAAAGAATAATTCATGTTTAATATCATTAACACACTCCATTAGATAAAACATATTTTATTATAAAATTTGTATATTGTGTGAATGAATTTGATAATGGTTATATGTTTCCAATAGATATATTTAATTGTTTTATATGTATGATTTTTTATCTCTCGCTATAAAATAATCCTAAAACTTATTTTATAATGTAATAATGTTGATACAAGTTTTAATTCACTAGAATATGTAATATTAAATGATGGGTCCTTATTGATGGTATCAATGATTGGTTTAGACAATTTTTTAAGTCAGGATAATTTTAATCTTATTAGCTTGAAATATGTTTATAATTTGTTAAGTTTAAATGATATAAAATTTTAATAAATACATGTTTTCTAGACTAAACTATGTTATTTAGAATGGTTTTCAATAGATGAAAGAGGGTAATTTTAGTGGGAATGTACTGAGAGGAAAAATATTCATCCAAATCATTACCATGATGTGTTTTGAATTATAATTGTTTTTTGTTTTTTATAGATAATCTGATGAAATATATAAAATGTGGCGGAATCCATGCTAGAGATAATCTAGATCTTCCATATAAAAACATTAAAATAGTCAGGAATTTAAATGGGACATCCTTATTCATCAATCTGGGTATCATATGATCATATGGAGGTCGAATGATAGATCAATTACTTGTATAATATATTTGAATTTATAGGGTGTTCATAATGTAAAATTAAAACATTTTCTATTTGTTATTTTGAATGTAAAGTTGATCGTTAGTGGTCTTTGTTTAAGAATACCAAAGAAAGAGTTGGTATTGACTCTATATAATGTGTCGTGTTAAATAATATATTCCATTAGAAATATTTCCCCATGTTTTTTGACTTATAATAGAGAAAAAAATCACGTAGTTTCGAAATATAATAATGAAGATTTTTCATCTGTTTTTAAGTATATTTTTCATGATATTCTTGGTGTGTATCCAATTTTATTCATGATTTTGATATAATGATTAAATATATTTCCTCATGATTTAAGACAATATATTGAAGGTACTTAGCATTTTGTAAGTTAATAATATTTGAGAAACCATTTTGATCTGACAATAAGGTATAAATTGTTGTTTCATGATGGACATGTATTGTATGAAAACAATTAGAAAAAGAGATCTCTAAGGTTGTAAAATTAGACTAATAAATCAAAAAAATATTAATTTAAGTAAATATGATCAACTATTATGATACTTGTGGTCAATATACATTGGTAACTCATAAGAATTCTTGGATTTTGTAGTGTGTTGAAAATATTTCTTAGTGTTTTATCCCACTGACTAAGTTCACTCGAAAAGGAGTTAAAGTCATCTGGACAAAATAATTTAAAGAATGTTTTTACAACCTAAAAAC
The DNA here is from genome assembly GCA_963277665.1 of Viscum album. Taxonomy (NCBI): domain Eukaryota; kingdom Viridiplantae; phylum Streptophyta; class Magnoliopsida; order Santalales; family Viscaceae; genus Viscum; species Viscum album. Next base: position 1,004,938,373 of record OY728167.1, read on the forward strand.
GATTACTGAATTATCTTTTTTTTGGAACTTCCTACTCGAAATGGTCAGTTTTTCATCTATAATGATTCGTAATTAAAAGGAACTAGTTATTTCCATACATATAATACATAGATAAATTTTTATTGTTTACATTATTTCAAATCTGATGAGATAAATTATCAAAATCATGATTTAAAATTGGATAATATTATTTTTCTTTAAAAAATTGGATGAAAACATTTATGGAGTAATGTGTTAAATATATATGTATCATAAATGTTTGAAGTATAAATTCATTCAGAAAAAATAAATCATGACACCACAAATATTATTTGAACTGGTCAAGAATTATGATTGCATGATTCATTTCCATCGTTGAAAATGAAAAAAAATTTTGATGATTTTTGTCAAAAAAAAATGCTACATTAACCATGATATATTTATATCGTTACCCATTGGTTAATCATTTTACTAATTTTAGGCAACATGTTGTTGATGCATTGAAATCCTCTATTTTGATTCATGTTTCTTTGTAGTCAAATATTTTATAAATAATTAAAAAATCATAGGAGGGGGATCATTATTTGTAAGAAAATGTTGAAAAATTTACCAAGGTTGTGTTTCTATAGTTTAATTTTGATAATGAATTTGATTGTATATGTGGAAAAATATTATGTGTTACTCATTATTTCTTGTTGAAGAGGGATTTTTTTAGTTAATCTCATATTTATACATTTTATATTCATCATATCTAAGACATTCTTAGACAATTGGGAGTATTATTTCTAGGATGGAATAAAAATATATTTTGATGAATTGACAATGAAATATTTACCATGATAGTAGGCTAATGTAGAATAAAAACTAAAGAATGCAATGCATGAACAATTTATAGTGATAGAGAGAAAATTGGAAAATATATTAATGGACTGTATTGTGGTATTTTATATGACATATCATGGTAATAATGTAATTTGGGTTAATTTTCATCAACATTATATATATGATAATTTACATCTCGTTTTAGATAATATGTATTTGGATCATCTTTTTGGACTATATGTAAAGGACATATTTTTACTCTATATAGTTTCACTCTCTATTGAATCATATGGTGGTCCAATGTTCCCATCTATTTTTTAGTTTAGCACAGCTTTAATATATTTAAATATTAAAAATAATATCAACATCCTCGTTAGGAACCATTTCAACCATTCTGTTGATAATATTTAGTTTAAACCCATAGGGAATCATTATTAGAAACTTTTCATTTAATCCATAATGAAATAGAATACAAATATAGTTTTCCACATCTCTACCATAACATTATTTCCCATATGTTACAAATATGTTTCATGTAACGTTAATCCCTATATTCCTAAAAAATGAATGCATACATAATCGCATGCTATAATATCCCATGACGAAAATATCATGATATAGGAACATCATAAAACATGTGCGTAAACCATGGTGAAATAACATCTAACTATAACATGAAAACATCAATAATAGAAATCACATGCTTGGAATTTTGGGTTTCTCCTTTACATGGGATATATTATCTAGTGAAATGCTCATTTACCAAGACTGTTATATCCTATTCTCTTTTCCAACATTCCCACATAATATAAAAGTAGAAATAAAAATATTTTTTATACCAATTTGTAACATCTCGGCCTGGATGACACTATGTTTCTACCCTGATCTGAGGCTATACATGACCTCAACTATGTGTTACAATATTTCAGATCCTACCAACTAGTAGTAATTGTTTAATAAATTATGTGGGGATACAATTCCCCGTTTTACAAAAAAATATAATATTACAAATTAGTATGTGGAATAAAATATGCTATAAAAAATAATGACCATATATCATGTAACAAATTATTATAACTAGGTAAAATCCCACAAACATTACAGTAAAAAAGTAGTGTCAAATTTGATCTATGTGTCAATAAAATCCCAAAATAAATTACACACTGAAAATCTTCAAAACAGGGCCTAACATCAACCAGGTCCCCTCATCCATGTTTTATACCACATTCAAAATTATCCACATAACATAATGAATTATTCATTGTTCTGTCTGGTAACCATGAAATCTACTTGTCTACTAATGGCATACTATTTAGCGTGGGGGAACGACACATTATGACACCAATAATGGTGTATAAAGAAATGTCATGTTTAATAACAATGTATATAGAATATGAAAAAAATTAACGAGAAAATAATTATTCATTTTTAAAAATTAATCATTTTTTTATTATCCACTTGATCTCTTTGGTTATATTTTCACACACAACCCCCTAGTCTATATTCATCCATTACAAATAAAATCCAAATAATTTCTCATTCTCATTTTCTTCATACAATCATGGTAATTTATTTATTACATTAATTTTATATATTTAAGTTCACTTATATATTTACCCATTTCATTAATAAAGAAATTAATCCCAAGATATTCAAGTTGGAACCCTATTTAAGAATGGGAAACAATATATCCATTATATCATGTGAAGGACATTGAGAATCATTTTTAACCATCCTGAATCTGGGATAAAGAAGAGTGTGTCCAAAAATGTAACCACGGATGGGATCAATCACGTCTCTCATCTTTAACAATTTCTTTAATTCACATTTTGAAGAATATAATATAGTAATATTTGTTAACACATTACAATATAAATATTAAACATCATTCCATTCACCATTATTCACATATTCTAACTCATTCAACATCATTAAACAATGTTAATACACAGACAATTTATCAATTTTTTCCTATGTCACAATGAACAAGGATTCTATAAAACCATTTATCGACGTATCCAGGCCCCTTTAACCATTACCCATCATTTCCCTACCATTTTTATAAACACATTTATTCCCAATTTATCTTTGAAACCCCTTTTTACATGCTAACAAGTTCAAACAAAAAAAACTATTTAATCATCTAAACTCTTTATATCATGATTTTAAAATCCATTTACCATTTTTTGGGGAAAACACATCATCAGTGTCCCTAAAAAGATTATTGTATTCATACACTGACACAAGTGGGTTGTGATTGGTATATCATTTCATTAGAATATAAAATGTTTTATTCATAGTCAAAAAAAGAAATACGAAGCAGGTCTATGAAACTGCAAAACTGCATATACATGAACAACATCCTGATTGAAGTAGAAATGTTGTGTCCCATCTATATCTGGATTATAGACCACAACACCCCAATCCTTTGCACTTGTTTTAAACATAAATAATTACTATCAATAATGATAATGATTTTCTCGAAAAAATTTGGATTTAAGAAAGTCAAAATAATCAGAACAACCAAAAAAACTTCTACAAGAAAATAGAAAAAGTATTACTCTTATACATACTCAAAGTAATTATTCACAATCAATAGAACTCTAAATTACTAATAATAGTGGAATAATCACCCTTGGTAGAGGAAGGAGATATTAGTTCATAACCGATTATACTATGAATTTTTTTTGAATAAATGGTTAGAAATAATATAATATTTTGGGAGGTGAATACCATTATTTTATCACATTTTAAGCTATCTATGATTTAGGCTGCACATTTTTCCAAACTATGTGCTAATTGTGTAGTTCCCTCTTTCCAAGGAAAAACTGAGGTGAATGGTCAGTCTGCCAACACATAGAGTTTAAAAAACTATGCGGTCATGTTGAATTAGCCTATAACTAAGTGGATGAATCTTAATTGTCACTTAAGCCCTCATATAATGGTTTCTGAAACATTCACCCCCAACCAATCTACATGGTTATTGTATACCTTTAGAAAAAAACGTGCACCAACCACGATCTATGAGATCAATAACCACTTTTCCCCTATTTTCATATTCAAGACATCCAAGACAATTCAAAGGCCATTCTAATTCATAGAATTCATTTCATTAAATAATTTAATGACAGACAATGAATCATTTAAAAAAATTACCTCTTCAAGAACATAAGATCTTATATACCGCTTATAGGAAAAAATGGAATCTTCAAAAAATAATTTTTAAATGAATTTATTAATTCAATTGTAAGATTTATTGATGGAATAAAATACCTAATAGATAAAATACTGTTTATTTGGTAAACGATAGTACATGTTAATTATTGAATTAAAAATGATTTGTATGTGTCATAATGTCACGAAACAACCTGGGTACCCAGGTGACTCGATAATTGATCAAGTGCTAACATATCCCAAAGTGTGTTCTTATTCACCATGGGTTAGAAACAAGCACTTAGCATCATAAAAAACAAGAGGGTGGGTGATTTTTCTAGAAAAAATGTATAATTAAATGAAACTAGAGAGTATCCATATCAAAAGAATCATCATTATGAGTAATGTTCAATAAGTAAAAAATTAATTAATGCCTATAGTACTATAACCCTAACACCAATATAGGGATGAAATATAATGTCTTGAAAAAGACAACTCATCATATTCAAGGATTAACAGTTGTATCCTTTTCCATGATATCTATTCCCCTTTTCTCGATCTTGGAAATAGATAATCTACCAACACCATAAGGAAGAAGTATGGTTTGAGCCAAATCCTTACAGGATTTCACCAAATATTATTTAAAAAAATGGAAATATCAAATTATCCAAGAATTTTATTTCAGTTTTTAAATAAATATGTTTTTCATTTACAAAATAATTTTTTAAAAAATCAAGATTTTTCAATTAAAAGGATGAAAATAATTTTAAAATCCAGGAATAATATATCAAAATAATGAAAATACATTTCAAAATACAAAATTTTCCTTTAATAATAAAGGCTCATTACAGAAATAAATCTTTTAAAAAAATTTATTAATTAATCACATCTATATATATGTATTAGTTTATCTAAATTCACAAGGAATAAAAAATAATAATAATGAAATACATATAAATTTTAAAAACAAACAAGCTAGCAACATAGTCATGTAATAAAGTATAAAACACTGATGGTCAATATAATTTTGGACTACTAAAAATGAAATTAAATCACATTTATCATTTCAATATGAATAATTTCTCTTTATAACCAATAATAGTTTTTTTATTAAAAACATGACCTTTCACAATTTAACCATTGGGTTTCCACCAAACCAATTTTCAATACATTATCAAAAATAATGATTTCAAATCAATTCAAGTAATATTACAATCTATTTCATAATGAAATCCAATAATTTAGTTTTCAAACCATTCCATAAATTTCTTATAAACCCCCTATTTAATATATTTATGGTCTTCCAAAATTTTCCATTGAAATATTTTTTTCAATTAATATAAACATTTCAATTGATTGAATTTCCATAAAAACCTCAGTATAATTAAAAAATTTAAATCTCACCAATTTCCAATTCCAAACAAAACAACCCTATTTTTTCTAAATACACAAATTCAATGGAATTGGTTTATTTAAATAAAATCATTAAATTGGTCTAATAAAAAACAATAATTTCACTTAAATAAATAATTTAATTAAAAACACCAATTTATGATTAATATAATATTGGCATCGCAAGGGAACCACCTACGTCAAGATCAACATATCACAAATCACCAAACCCTAGCTGGGATTCACCAATGAAGAATGATTATTATTGAATCCATAGAAAAATAGAAAACCTAGGTTTAATGAACCAAAAAAAGTTATTATATCAGTACATCGAAAAGCAAATCCATGTAACCCTAGATAAAATAAAAGTGACTTCACGAGATTAATAATGAGAACGGGAATCTAACCAAGAAAAAATTGGTTGGTTCCCCTCTACCATCAGATTTATTCTTGAAGAGATTTCATGGGAGAAAAAACATTAATGGGAGGTATGAAGAAGGGATAAATATATTATGGTTCATTCTGATCCCTTCGAGGTCGAAAAAGGTGGATCATAAATTTTTAGAAAATATTTATATTAGAAAAAAAAATCACACACGGTTTCTTATGAAACGATACTAGATTTGGATAAACCATGGGCAACCCATGTGCCGATTTTAAATGGGATGCACGGTTCATCCTAAGGGGATGAATGGTTTTATAAAAATGTAAAAAATGTGTGGATATCAATATCTATGATTTTCTATAATCCTATAGCATTGAGCGCAGTTTGGTAAAGCATGCGCCTGTGTTGTGCTAACAAGGAACTATAAAAAAACTTCCAAAAATACTCAAAATTAACACAAAACAAGCCCAAACAAAACCCTACAAATACCAACTAAAATTATGGTTTAGGAATACCTGAAAATAATAGTGGAATGTTACAACTTCCCCACCATAGAATCATTATTTCCCTATATATACAATAAAAAATCTTCCTTTTCAAAAAGTTGAAGACACTACTCTTTCCTCAATGCCATACTCTCTGAATTTTCATGAGAATCATAACCATGACTCCATAGCACATCAAACAAAAGTATCATCATCCAATAGAATAACTTGGTATTTTAATCAACAATCATAATTTTCTATTCAGTCCTAGATAAATTAGGTTCAACTTCAGCATCGATCAAAATGATAACATGAGATGGATCAGATTGATACTTTCATAGCTAAGATACATGAAACATATCATGTATTAATGTCAGCTGTGATGGAATTTCTAAATAATAACCCGCATTCCCATTAGTTCAATAACCTTAAAAGGTCACACCAAATTGGGAGAAAGCTTCCCTTTCATCCCAAGACATCGATGACGCAACTAGGGTGAAACTTTCAAAGACACCTGGTCACCAACTAAATACTCTAGAGGTATATAGAGATGATTTGAATAATACTTATGTTATATTTGCCTATTTAACATCCCCTAATAAATAAAATGGTTCTTTTTTAGTCTCTTTCTCCAAACATGGTGCAAAAAAAGATCATTCACCAACCTACGACAAACAAATAGATATTTTCAAGGTCGCCCACAATAATCCTGAAAATGATCCATCATGATCGTAGACTGGTAACTACAATTATAAAAATAATCAATCGTCTCCAAGTGATCGTTCCATACTCCACTAAAGTTGAGATAAATAATGAAAAGAATATTCTAAAAAATATGTATAGATTTTTTAGTTATGCCATCTGACTGTGGATGATATGCCATTATCAAACGGACGTGAGACCCTAGAACCTTTTGAGTCCCTCCCCAAAATCAATAAGTCAATTCAAGATATATATTAGATACTATAGTAGATGTAACTATAGGAAAATTAGATATCTATTTCATATTGAGATTTCCCAACAACTCAACTTTGTCTGTATCGTGAATGGGTAAGAAGTCATCCAATTTTGTTATATTTTGGATCATAATTCATATTACATTATCCTATCACCGGGTACATGGAAACCGATCCAAAAGGACCATAGAAATCTCATCACACATTCGAGTAGGAACTATAAGTGGATGAAGAAAATTCAAATGTCTCATGTACTTTTCATTCATCTATCGTCATGTACAACAATGATATCAAATTCAAAAATGCCTCATCTCATACCTGGCCACCAAAACTAGCACCTCATGTCATACAACCTCTTTGTGTGTCCTGGGTGCACTCCCCACTAGGATCTATAACAATCCACCACCACAACATTCCATACCAATGGTGGTACCAAAAAACAAATCTAATAGCATATAATCCCATCATTAGATAAGGAACATTGGGAAACTATCTCCCCATCATAAATAGATTCTCTAATGCGATGGAACTCATCATCAAGAATTTGATCATGGAGAATCATCTCATGAAGAGTGGGTGTTACTGAGAACTGGATAAGGAATCCTGAAAATCTGATTCATGTTTTACAATATGAAACTAATAAAAATGTTATATCAAATTTCACTCTTTCAGAAATTTTGTCACTGCTTGGGTTGGAAGCTTCTTCCTCAAGGCATAAGCAATGACATTCCCCTTCCCCAGGGTGTATTGGATTTCCAAACAAAAATAATCCAGGTATTCCACCCAACACATCTAAGAGATAATCAAATATATTTTATAGAAGATATAACTCAATATATTAAGGTATTAATAAATGGTAATCATTTGTCAGTGAAGTTAATCAAGCAACTCTTAAGTGTGGGAATTATATCTACATGTTCATTGTCTTGGGTATGATAATACTTCTTGTGTGGCCTAAGACGATAATGTCCATAGGAATATACGTGGATACCTTTCATATAGACACATACAAATCATGAAACATATGAATCACAAAAAAAACCTTGCCCTGCAAGGCCTCTAGAGGTGTCAACATTAGTGCAGTATTCAAAAGATGTTTTATCTCAATAAATGTATTCTAGAATTTATCATTCCAAACAATCTTTACTTCCTTATTAGTTAGAGCAATAATCAGAGAAGAAAAATTTAATAATACCTTCAAGAATATATGATATAATCTGGCTAATCAAAATAAACACTGAATTTTGAAGACATTTCATGATTTCACCCAAGTCATAATAGCCTTCACATTTCTAAGGATCAACTGATATTCCTTCTTTTAGTACCATGAGTCCAATAATTTTAGTTTCGGAATCAAAAAATCACACATTTAATTCTTGTAAAATATACAGTGATTTGTCCCCAAACACAAACTAGTTCCCATATAAAACACATGATCATCCTCAAACATAGAGTAAACGATGATTTCATCCTGAAAGATGGAAAAAAATAATCAAGATACTCATTGAAAATAATATTAATTAAATCTATAAAAATTATAGAATAATATTATAGACCAAATGGAATGAATAGGTACTCATACTGACTATACCTACTCAAAAACAATTATGAATGTTAGGTTATTTTAATCTCAATTGATGGTAACCAGATCGGAGGTCAACCATGGAGAACAAAATTGTCTTTTCCAACTGATGAAATTGATAATAAATACCTGGTAATTGATACTTATTAACAATCATAACATGATTTCCATTTTGATAGTCATTGAAAACATAGAGTGTACCATATTATTTCTTTGTAGATTGTATGGGCATGGACCACGGTGACCCACTCTAGCATATTAATCCTTTCTCAAGAAGATCATCAAAATAGGTGTTCTGCTCTTTAATTTTAGTTGGTGTAGTTTGGAATGTAGGAATAAAAACTAGTTGAGTACATTTAATTAAGTTAGTGGATAACTCAAACTCACTTAATTGTTTAAAATCATAGCTTTTATAAAAAAACATGTCAAGAAACTCAGTGATATCTAGAGAGAGATTTCCGCTCAATGATTCACACTCTAGATCGAAGGAAAACATTGATATTAATTTCCCCAATTCTGGATTAGATGTTCAAAATGTGCATGACCATTGGTCTAATTCTTTTTGAAATACACGACATATATGACTTGGTATATTAAATGATACATATCATAGGTAACAATGAATTAAGGATTCATTGGGGATGAATCCATCCATCTTGAATATTTGGTCGAAGCAATTCAATGTTGATTACTATAACAATCTAGGAAAACTCAACATCTATTAAAGAGAATACACAAGAGGGACTATGGAGACCCCTATCTCAAATATTACCAAGTGGTGTAGTAATATAAATTGCACAAGATAAAACCTCCATAAGAATATAATGCATACAAATAATGTGGGTTGAAATGAATGAATGAGATGCACCAGTATCAAATAGAGACATCCATAATGAAGAAGCTATAGTGACAGTACCTCTTTTGGCCAATAGGCTTATATCCTCTTCCACTAGAGACTCGTCTATTTCGTAATTAATATTTAATCTGGATCCATTTTATTGGAACCCTTTTTCACATGAAGAATCTGATTTTACCATAGTTTTACCAGGTTTGGATGATCTTGTGACAATACATGGTGTTAAATAATCATTGAAGAACATTTGAAAGGGACAAGATTGTCCTCATGATCCACATTTCATAGGTTCCTCAGTGAAAATACCTCTTTGAATTTCTGGTGTTCCACACATTTAATAATCTAAATGACCACTTCCAAGAATTGTAAGAGGTTTTGAGAAACATTATTGTTAAGAACTACCATGAGGTTCATCATGATTCTTTTATTACTAAGTGGAATGAACACTACCACTAGGAGATAAAGAAACTATTAATAACATTCACTTTACATCCATGTTCATCTCGACTAATACCTCTCTATACTTCACATAAATATATACATAAAACATCAACAAAAAAACATTTGAGTGAATAACATGATGAAGTCCAAACATCAAACCTCTGAGCCTATATCTTCTCATTCGATACAATCACAACTGTGAAGTTCATAAGTTCAAAAAAATGGTTTTCATACTCTTTCATGGCCTTTCCAACCTCCTTATGATTGAAAAACTATGTTTATATGAATGAATGAATTTACTCTCGATACAACTAGTCGGTGAAAAGAACTTTGATTAATTTTCACTCTTAAACCTTATTGTTTTTTTGTTTCTATCATGACCAGCCTTCTCCATCTAGGTGGTTACATAATAACGGTGGAAGACATAACTTTATTCTCTTCGGGTGTGTCCATTAACCAAAGAAGATGAAACATTTTGTTCAACCACTCCTCTGCATCTTGAGAATCATTTCAGTCATTGAATTGTTATAGATTTGGGCGAATGAAAAATTTAGAAAAATATACATGGACACCCCTCTAAGGTTCCACAACGGTAACATGAATGGGAACTAGAGAAGGTGCATGTCCTAGAGATTGAAAAATGTGCATGATCACCTCGACTATAATTGGACCCATTTAAGTATTTTCTCTCTATGGTTCATCTAAATATTACTCATGGATTAGATTCATGTGTCTCTTCACAGGCATGAGTATACAATACATCATCAGGGAACAAGAAGAAATTAGAGTCACACTCAAACAGAGAAAGAAGGGAAAATAATCCCAATAAATAGAAAAGAAATATTATTATTTCAACCTACCAAAACAAAAATAGGTTAAAGACTTGAACTTAACCACAATTCCTCTTTCCCTAACCACACATGGAAAATTAAGGTTAATTGTGAGGATATATCGCCTGGAACACAATAAAAAATACCTCATGTGTACTGAAGAGACTTCACCAGTGCATAATGACTTGAAGACAAATCCTTAAACATCCCTTTGATATAGAATTATCATGAGAGAAAATGGGTAACCTGATAACCCAAAACATTATCCAATATTAACATATACATAGGTGTGTTCTTGATCCCCACCAGTCAAAGAATAACACATCGAATCATTAAATATGAATGTGGGAGTGATTTCATCACTAACAATACATAAGTAAAAAAAGACAGTATGAATATCAAAAGAAACTCCATATTCAGTAATGTACCAGAATTCAAATAGACATTAAATCCTAAATTAATACAACAGAATTACCCAAACAGAGATAATAGACTATGTATCTAAGGACACATCTCACCAAGTACAATGTTCTATAGCAGCATCCACCTTTAAGAGATCATTTCCACATGCTTGGTCTTGAAAGGAGATAATCTACAAAAACCCAAATGTCCACGTAGTTTTTGAGATAAATCCTATTAGTATTTAAACAATGATTCCATAATAAGTTCCCAATATAAAATTAACTATGACTAGGCATTCAATTTTAAAATTTACATATTTGGAATTTACAAATGCATATAAAAAAAATTCATTCATTAAAAATTAAAATATGGATATTTGTTTGAAATTAGTGTTTCAAATCTCAAAATAATGGATGAAAATTTCATAATATGTAATTTTCCATTAATCTAATGGGGTCATTAATTAAATGGAATTTTTTTGAAAAAAAAATTGTGTAATTAAGCACTTTTATATAAAATAGTTTATATAAATTCACAATTTATATAAATAGGTTTCATCAAGGGCATATATATTCCTTTGAGAAACAAAAAAAGTGAAAAAATGGTAATTTCATTATGTAAAAAAACAATGATTGGAAATTTATTTAATGATTCATTAAAATGTAATTATATTTCATTCAAAAATTCTATCTTCAAATTTTTTCATTAAAACCCATACAATCTTTTTAATTAATAAACATTTCATTTCATAACTAAACCACTAGGATTCCATAAAAATCAATACATTTCTACAAATGCGGATTTGAATCCAATTCATTCAATTTCACAATCCATTCCATTATTAAATCCAATAATTTAATTTTAAAAAAATTCCATATATTTCCTCACTAACCTCCAATTCACTAGAATTGGGGTTTTTCACATTTTCCCCATAAAAATATTTCTTTACAGTCAATTCAAAAAATAAATTCATCCAATTTCAATAAAAACTTATTTTAAATCACATCAATTTCAAACATCATGCCAAATACCTATTTTTTCCAAAAACCCCACTACAATAGAAATGGGTTAATTAAATAATACCATGAAAGCATTAAAAAAAACAATTTCATTTAAATCGGATATTTTAATTAATATATAAATTTATAGATAATTTAATTGGGGAATTGAAACGAAACCACCTACCTTAAGATAAATTTATCTTTAATTACCAAACCCTAGCCAGAATTCATCAATGTAGAACAAAAATCATGGACTCTAGGAAATTTGGATAAAACCTTGATTTTTTGGCCCAAAAAAATGAATCAAATCAATAAATTGAAAATGGGATACATGGATCCATAAAGAGAATATAATAGACCACATTAAATTAACAATGAGTGGTCTAAATTAACGGATATGAAATAGGATGGCGTATCTCTAGCTACACATTTCTTCTTGGAGATGTCCTAGGGGAAAAACCATTTTTGGGAACTTCAGGTATGAGAGATACCAATTAAGGTTCATACAATTCCATATAATGTCTAATAAGGGGGTTTAAAATTTTTAAACACAAATTTTGATATCCAAAAATAAATGTCTTCACATTTTTCTGGGAAATGGGTCATAGTTTAGAAAATCTGTATGCAGGTAGAGAACTCATTAAAAATAGGTAATATGGTTTCTCATAAGGGATTCATGGTTTCCCAACTATTCACAAATATTTTATATATCACTATCTAAAATCATCCATTTTTCATTTTCATGGTGCTCAATTTGAAAAAATGTGGGCATTCTATGTGCTAATCGTGCTCCAGCTGCAAAATTTTCAATTTTTTTTTTGAAATTTACCAAAACAAATCCCAACAAAAACACAACCAAATCATATTAACAATGGTGCTTATAAAAACCAAAAAAAATAGTTGTATGTTACATTTATATATATAGTGATCCTATAAAGATTTTTCTATACATAATGATCAGTTAAAGGGTAGGATATCTACTAATGGAATATCTTATACATAAGTAATGATATTAACTTTTGTTATATAAAGCATTGAAAATGATTTCTAAAAAATATTAATCGTGGGTGGATGATAATTTATATGATTTATTAATATTTTTTTATTTACTATTTTAATATAATTAGAATGATTATATTATTTCATAAATGGGTTCAGTGGGGGTGTAGTTGTAAATTATTATGAATTTTTAAATGAATCACACAATTATTATCTTCTTATATTAGTTTTAATGCTATACTAGACTAGTCATCCAATTTATTAGTAGAGAGGATTTTACGAAGGTTTGAATGTATAAATCAAACAAATGTAATTGAAAATAAATATTATTCATGTATGAGTTAAAAAATAGTATATGGAATAATTTAATCAATAAATATTAATTGAATTTATCTAGTACTATTAGTATAAAAAACATAATAAAAGTTTATATATTTTATAATGTGGTGGAGGATAAGTATAGAGTGAAGTTGAATGATTATTTTCTATTGGTTGTAAATAATTAATGAATTCAAGAGTATGTATTATTAAATAATAAAACTATTCCAAGCATCCCAAAATTATTTGACTTGGATTTTAAAACAATAAATTATTGATAAAGTTATCATCTGATCCACCTGCTAACTCACCATAAATTTTTTTTTCATGTTTACTCATTTCACCACACAATATTATCATAAAAAGTAATTTAAATTATTCTTCTCTATGTAATCCATATATTTCGATAAAAAAAATTAATTAAGAAATAAGTTTCTAAGAATCATAGGGAAAAAATGTTATATTAACATGGGCAACTGTATGAGGGCTATCTAATATTACGACGTAGTTAGTTATCAAGAATAATTTTTACTTCTCATCCTCAGAATAATATCTTATAATTATTTATCCTCTCATTTAATAATGATACAACTCTAATGTTTTCATTGAGGTAAATAATCCTTAATTGTCTCCTTGGTTAGGATTTCGCTCTATGATATTGACCATTAATGATTTGAAGACAATTAAGGGGTAGTGGTAATATTTTGCATTTTTTGAATACCATATAATGTGTATGTGTTGTAATATTTATTTGTTTCATAGATATTCTCATAGTGGTAGTATCACTCATGGTTTTTTATTCTGGATCTAGAGATGATGGTATTGAAATTTTTCATTGGATTAAATAATGGTTTAATTTTAGTGATGAAGTAAATATTTTGGTTTTTGGACAAATTTCATATTGTTAATAAAAAAATTTCTTGTATATAAATTAAAATTATGATAGTTGTTTTAACACTGTAAATATTAATCGTTAAGAGATAACCATTCCATTATATCATTTTCATTCATATAGTAGTCTAAAACTGAACATTATGGTGCCTTTGAACCATATCGTTGATTTCTCAATATCAACTTATATATGTAGGAAGCGATTGATGAATAATAACATAAGAATTTGGATACAATTAATTATGTTTTTATAGAGGATGAAAAAATATAACCATAAGGTGATTTAGTTTCAATATTCAATTTTATGGTTAGTATAATGATTTATTATAATTTTGAATTTATGTTACCCCTTGATCACAATGTCACTCTTTTTATAAAATAAATACATTTTAGAGCTTATTAAGGATAAATTTATTGGACCATTGTTGTATTCTATTCTTTCTAATAATCATGGGGTTGAATTGATTTTTTGATCCTTAATATTTTATCATGATTATGTGGGCGTTTTGGATAATCAATGAATCATTATTGAACTATATAATATTCCATGGTATTATAAATTCTCTTTTTAAGGTATTAAATTGAATGTGTGTTATTTATTAGAGGTAATAGATAGTTATCTACTACAATTATATTAAGAGTAATGATAGATACATGTAATAGATATTAATTTTTTTAATTAATAATTTAAAATAACCTACTATAAATAATTTAAACAATAATATTAAGCATTACAAAATATGGAAAGATAAATTTTTAATCATAGAATATGAATAGGATGAGGAGAATAATAAGTTATAATATAATTGGAGTGTAATTTATTAAATGTTTTCTATTGATGTTATTTAGTGTATGGTGGATCAAAGGGGTATTTTATATACATCTAATTATCATATGTTTCTATGAATCATTATTCTCATGACATAGAATATAGGGTAAAGAATCTAAAGAATCAATGATGAAATATAATTTTAATATGATGTTGAACAGGATTGATTAATATTTGAATGAAAAATAAAATGTTCCAAATGTATGGAAATAGAATCTGTAAAATTATCTTATTTTAGTAAAGACTTTTGTGGTGTTGTGTGAGAAAGTGAATATTGAGTTCTTGATAATAGTTTCGAGTTTTAGTAAATATATAAATCTATTTCTTTTCATAACTATGAATTGTAAATGGTTTTCGATTTTTTTATGTGGTGGTTATATGGGGATAATATATATATTAGAATATTAATATTTATTTTCGAGTAATTTATTATATAAAAATTATTTTGATTAATATTATTCTCTAGATAGTTATTGTTTTTTTTTAATTTTAATTATGTTTCAAAATATTGACTAATTCGAAAGGTATTGATAATATATAATTGAATTGTGATGATTTATTTGTGTAAGGGGATGAATTATTTTAATATGTTAATATTTTTTTAATTTAGAATGTTTTACTTCATTTCATTAATTCTTAAATCCACTATGCTAATGATAATTTTATTTTTTTTATATGGTATATGTATTATAACATTTATTGGCATGTTTTTAATGTGTTAAAAAGGATACACAATAATTGTTAAAATTCACTAAAAGGTAGGGGTTACTCAATGAATAAATTTATTGTATTGTATACTTTAAAAATTTACAACATTTTAGTGTTATTTATATTATTATTTTATGTAAACCAAATAAACTATAATTAATAATAAAATGATGGAAAACAAATTTTTCAAAGGCCCAACACTGAAATCAAAAGCTACATTATTTTTATGATCAAATAAATCACATTTTCATATGTTCCAAAATAGTTATAGATTCCAAATAAAGGGATATTATTCATTAATGTGTGACAAGGATAATTTCTCTACAATATGTATTACATGATGTCACATAAACAAAGATATAAATCCTAATATGTAACAACAAAATAGTATTCAACAGAAGTAAGTTTCTCATATAAAAGTTTCCATTCTACCTATTTATCTTAATGTTTTTATCCACTTCTCATATTTTTTTTCTTATTCATATCCTATATTCATTATTAAAAAAGTATACACTCTCCCACTATCTTATTTTGTAATCTATATCATTAAACTTTTACACTAGCAAGGTTGTCATTACTCATCCAAAATTGAATCTCAATATAAAATTAAAATAAGTAACATCATCTTTAAATAATAACACATGTTATTAAAATATAAAATTATTCTAGTCCTCAAAATTACCCTTTTGAGGATTTATTAACATACCATTCAAGTTGGAGTATCCCAACAATCACAAATTTTTCTATGCAATCAAATATATCTATAAAAACTGATTAGTTGGAACTACGTATGAATCCCTTTATTTTATTTATTATAAAATTGTGTGTCACTAATTGGTGAAAAGATGATATTTTTTAATTTGGTGGCAGAACGACGCTAGTGTCATGACAGTAGAGGGAACTAGTAACCAATTGTGGATGATAGAAGTCATACATTACAACTAGTTCCATCAGAATAATATTGGACCCCCATTAGCATGTCGATGGGGTACTATAACAACATTCTCTATTCATGTAGTCATAAGATTATTGAGTCTGGAAACTGGAATTCTAATAGCATATTTAATGATATATATAGCATTATATTCATAATTATTTTTCCATTTAGAAATTTGTTGTTAAACCAACACTATGACCCTAATTCATTTTCACTTGATTTTAGAGGTTCCTTGGTGAGGTTATTTATATATACTATACACTTTTGGTGAATCATTATATGGATTATTGTCTTAGATCTATGATCATTATACTCCATTAAGTCGACTCCTTCTAATCTGGTATGTTCCCTCTTTATCCATGTTTTTTGTTTCTAACGATTCATTATAGTTGGATCTATTATAGAAATAGTGAACTTATATTTTTCATTAGATATAGATCTTGGATAATATTGGATCATCCTCTTGCAATACCAGAACAAAAGGGTTCCATAATTTTCATTGAACTTCTTCTAGGTGTCACTATTATATGGTCTAACCCTATGCATACCTTGAGTTCATTATTTCATCCCTTTGGTTTTGATTAAGAAAATTATTTCTAAAAAAGGAATTAATCTTTGATGGGTATTATGTTCTTTTCAAAAGGGGTTTCTCCTATGAAACTATTTGATACGAGTAATGTGTTTATTAAATTACAGTATTTATTTTTCAAATAAATGATTTAGTATTTCATAAGTGAATAAAATTTGTGATCGCTATTAATAATTTTTAGGATGGTTTTGTCTTGGCATTGAGATGTAATTTTTTATGAAAAATTATTATGAAACATTTTTTCCGTCCATTCAATGGAATGATTTTATGGAAAAATATTTTTATTTCCTTCAGGATAATGAAGATGTAATAACAAACATCGAATAAATTGTTGTATAATAAAAATTTAAACAAATTATAGGCCTAATTTAGTTACCTATTAATAACAGACATTCCCTTGTTGCCATGTTTATATTGGGGTAGAATTTTTGAGGGACTAACAATCCCTAACTATTGGAGTCACCTGTATCATCTATTATTAATTTGAGAGACTTTGTTTGTTTGTTGTGTATACCATTGTTTTTTTATTTTCCTTATGGTTAAATTAAAATTATATTACATTCACGATTAGTGGATATTCATATTTTCCCATTATTTCATGTTCTGTGGATTAATGCTTGAAAATTTAATATTTATCTATGTATTCCATTGAAAATGTAAAATGTTATATTAATTTTTAATATTTATTACGGAATTATTTTTAAAAATTTAAATGATATTTTATAAATGGAATATTAATTTAGTAGTTGTGTTTAATATATATGTTTATATAATGAAAAATAATGGGTGAACATTATAACACACTGAGAGAATATAAATAGTAAGTAATTATTTAATAATTTGTTTATTAATTAAATCTAACTGAGGAATGATATAATAAAAAAATTTATAAATATATTAAATATTAAAAATGGGTTTTAAATAACAATATAACTTATTACATTATATTTCAAGAAACAATATTTATATATATATATAATGTGTATATCTTATAAATTTATTTCAAGAAAATATATTCAATATATATATATATGATTATTATTTTGAATAATAAATTTATTTAATTGATTATTTTTGGAATAGAATATCAATATTTTATAAAATTAGTATAGATAATGATCCTATACATAATAACATTTAAAAATAAAAATAACATAATTTAAATATAATAAACAAATAATATAATTCATAATTGATTTTCATTTAAAATTATGAACTATAAGGTATTTATTATTAAATTTTTAATTATCAAAATTATATTAAGATGATAAATAAATTAGGATATAATTATTAATAAATTATTTTATTATAAATAATTAGTTTTGTTTATAATTTGGAATACATATTTATTTGATTTTTATGTAATAAATGACATTATTTAATATTATCATTATCATTTTTATAAATTATAACCATATTAATAATTAATTTTTTTTTTCATTAAAATTGAATTTGGTTTTATTAAAACCAAAAAATCAATGATAAAGTAATTTTAAAATAATGAAAATGAGAGAAGAGATTGGGGGTAATGGTAAATTGGGGTAGGGTTTTCAAGGATCTCTTAGGGATAACGAGACTGACAATGGGAAATGATATGTCGAGCGTAGCAATGAAAAAAGTTTCCTGTCGAGAGAGCTTTGTCATCGGAACTCAGTCACAGTAGATGAATCACATTGGGTAAAGACTAGTTCATCATTGAATGTGAGGCTAAGGCTGAGGGTAACAGTGAGTGGTATATATCTATAGTTGAAGTCTTAGTGCATATCTAGGTTGAAGGAATGGATTTGGAACAATGGTGAGGATAAAGTTCAAACTGAGTCTAAAGACCATCGCGAGTCGGAATAGAATGATAGATATCTGCCATGTTCAGACTTCAAAGTCTATTTGTGGAAAACGACCTTCATATTCAGATATCTCTTCACATTGTCCCAATTATTAAGTAGGTGTCTATTTATATATATGAATTGATTTTTGAGATTCAATATTTAGTGTAATTATTAAACAAAATTGATTGTCCACTTGGTATTACTGATTTATGTTCTTATTTGCCTATTGATTATTTCACATCATTTGGGACTTTTCATCCAATATCTCTATCTAATAATAATATTTTCTTTGCTGATATTGATTCAGGATCTATTTATTTCAACATTTCCATCAGATATTGTCTAGTTTCTACGTGCTTCACAATGATGATTCCTCGATCCATTGATTTTTCTCTTAGTTGGATCCCACCTGTAAACATCTTATTTAAATTTAATTTTCTATTCCCAGATTTGGATGAGATTCATTACAAGAATCCACTAAGTTTTTGTTTTCATTTTTTACTAAATATGAGATACACTAAAATATATGAATATTGAATGTTATGCTTTGCCAACAAGAATATCATTGGATCCAATAATTACCAATTCAAAAAAATGAACCAACTATTCTTGAGAAAATTGAATATATGGAATCTTATAGTGTATTTTTCAATACTTTTAGTTTGATTTTCTAAATATAGAAGGTACTAAATTACTGTTTTAATTCATTTCATGATTGTTGTATAGAGAGAGAATAATTCTTAAATAAAAAATTATTATGTGATTTATTATGTTTGTTTGGTGTATTATTTTTCAACCTAAATTATTATTGTTCAAGGGAAATTTAATTCATAAATGGGTTCTTCAAATCAAAATCATCATGTATTTCACTTTTGAAACATTGATAAATTATACTATGGGATCACTTTATTAAAATGATTTGTGTTTTTTTATATGAAACCAGATTATATATTATATGATTCATCACTAAATTTTTTTTATGATATAATTTTATGTTTATGAAATGGGATTTTGTTCATTTGAAATTATAATCCTTATTTTTGTGGTTTTTTAATTATTTAAGTATTTTGATTACATGTTTTATATTTCAATAAAGGTTAAATCTATACCTATAATTCACAATCTTAATATGGGTGTGTTTTGTTTAAGGATTATATACATATATGAATATATATATATATATATATATATATTTGTTTTTATGCTATATATATATATTGAAGTGTTATTTTTCCTACAAATCGATTAATATATATATATATAGCATAAACAGAAATATATATATATATCTATTGGGTTCTAATTAACATTATTTGATTTTATATATATATACATATGTACTTATTAATGTTATATTCCTTCTAACTAATTTACATATATATATATCCATGAAAGGATGATTATACTTTGCAATGAAATTCTACATTGATTGTTTTGTTTACAACACATAATTATCTATTTCTTAAAATTAATTTCGGGAAGACAAAATTATATGGTCACTATTGCTATTACTTTACACCTTCATGTCATTATATCATGCAAAAAAACAATTAAACAAACTTTTCATTGAAATTTTTTAATATGTCGATGATAATTAATCTTCCATGTGGATATGAAATGTTTATGCATCCTATGATTTGTTCATACCATGCCAAACAATAAATTTACAATGTAGAATTGTATTTATATAATAATAAATAAATAAAAGAGAACAATTTTTTTAATGTCTGATTATATACATATATATTTATTTAAAACACTTATGAAACATTATTCATATGTAAATAATGCTTATTACATTTGTAATAAAAGCATATACTTGAACTTCGTAAATATGGTAGGGACGTGGGGAGTGAAACTAATCCCTCAATAGGTGGGTAGGCCTTTGATATATCTAAATGTTTCAAGTTTCTAATATTGTGCTTCAAATTCCGTCCTATAAGATTTTTCAGAAATATAAAATGATTGCTTTTAATATAATTTGAGCATAATTATTTTCAAAATATTGATGTATTTTCAATACGTAATTAAATTCAAAATTAATTTCTATTTTTTTCAGAGAGATAATTTATTATATTAACTAATGAAATTTTTTATGAATTTCTCAAAGATTATTTTAAACAAAATTTATTTTAAAATGTATCTCAATGATTCCTAAGAACCCCTTAATGGGAAATTGAATTCTTACCCTGTGTTTAAAACTAATTTTTCAAAAGTATGTTAGAAGTTCTATTCCAGACTGCATCACATTCAGAGTTAGTGCACAGAAGCATATTAGACATATAATTCCTTTTCTTCAACTCCAATAAATCTAATGTGATGTATAATCTTCAAGAACCTAGACTTATAAAAGGTCTTATTTTGTGTAATATTTTGTGTAATTATTCAGTTTCATTTTTTAAATAAGAATTACACAACATTTATAAGCACTGAGTCCAGATGAGTGGGCTCAGGCTGTTATAATTCGTATCAGAGGAACAGTTATATATACTATAGATATTAGTTGTCATATATTAATGAGAAAAAAATTTACATGTTATAATTTTCATTATGTAACAAAGTCCCCCTAGAACTCTTAGTACTTTAAATTATTTAGTTGTAGAATTCATAATTTTCATAACTCTGATGAACTAATTGTGAGGGATTAATATTTGTAATGGAGAGAATATAACAGTGTGAGAGACTTTAACTAGTAATTAATTATTTAATAATTTTCTTATAAATTTAAACTAACATAGGAGTGGTTTAATTAAATTATTTTAAAAATATTTTAAATAATCAAAATATGTTTTAAATCAATATATATCTTATTACATTATATTTCAAGAAAAACTATTCTTATATAAATATTATTTATATATAATATAAATTGACTTCAAGGATATATATATATATATATGTGAGTATTTTTATCAATAATAAATACATTTAATTGATTATTTTGTAATATTAGATCAATATATTATAAAATTAATATAAATAATTATTTCATACTAAGCAACTTTTATGAATAATAATAACTTAATTTAAATATAAGAAATAAATGAAATAATTCATAATTTACTAAAATTTAAAATTATTAACTCTATGATAATTACAATTATATTTTGAAATATATAATTTATATTGAGATAATAAAAAAATTATGATATAATTATTATTAAATTATTTTATCATAAAGAATTTTTTTTAAAATTTGGATGTTAATTTTTTTATTTTTAAAACATAAATGAAATTCTATTAATATTATCATTCTAAATGTTATTAATTATAAACATATTAATAAATGGTTTTGTGATTTTTATTATCAACATAGAATTTCATTTTATAAAAACAAAAAAAATGTGATACAATGAATAATGAAGATGAAACTGAGAGAAAAAAATGGGGGTAAGGGAAAATCATGGTTGGGTTTCCATGAATCTATGTGGGTAGAATGAGATCGAGTCAGGAATATGAGACATCAACTGTAGTATTAAATGAAGTTACTAGTAGATGGAGCTTCGTCTACGAGAGTTAAATATGATATATAAATTAGGCCGAGTCAAGTTTGGTTCATAATTTGATGTAAGGTTGAGGTTGAGTGTGATAATGAGTGGTTTATATCATTGCTTTGTGTATGAGTGTGGATCTATGTTGAATCCATGGTATTCAATCATCAATGAGGATGAAGTTCGCACTAAGTCTAAAAACCATTACGAGTCCTAGTGAAATATCAGATATCTACCACATTAATATTTTGATGTTTATTTGGGGAAAGCAACTGTTGGATTTGGATATCTCCTCATATTTATTCAAGTATGAAGGTAGTTCTCTATTTCTTAATCTGACTTTGTTATATAGAGTCAATTTTAAGTTTAATAAATAGAATTATTTTTTCTGATATGCTATAACCGATTTCAATTATTATATTCTGTTGGACTATTTTACTTAATTTTGAATTTTTCAACTAATGTATGTGTCTAGTAGTAATATTCAATGTGCTGGTATTGATTTTTTTTATCATTTTTTATAATCATTTCTATTAGATTTTTTCTTGTTTCTACGAACTACCCAATCAAGATTTATAAATATTTAATTTTTCTCTTCGTCATTTCGTACCTGTAAACATCCAATTTAAATTCAATTGTTTATTTCCAGATTGGGATGAGATTCATTCATTAAATCCACTGAGTTTTTCTTTAATATGAGATAAACTACAATATTATTATGTAATATATTATTCTTTCTCAATAATAAATCAATCAGAACCAATGACTTCTACTTTAAAAAATGACCCTATTATTTTTTATACAATTTCATTTATGGTATTTAAGTGTGTCTTTGTCTATACTATTCATTTCATTTTATAAATAGGGATAGTTTTGCATGCCCATTTTAAGAAATTTCATGTTTTCTCCGTAGAGAGTAAAGGATTATTCAATAGAAAATAATTAATGTATCTCTTATATTTGATTCCTCGGTTATTTTTCTTCTCAAATATAATTGTCCTATGAAAATTGATTTCATCCATGGGTTCTTTGAATCAAAATCAACCTATTTTTCACTTTTGAAACATTGATAAATTTTAAAAAGGGATCATTTTCTAAAATGATTTGTTCTTTAGGATATGAAACTAGATTATATATTTTAGTATTCTACTTATAATTATTTTCAAGATAAAATTTTATGTTTGTGTTATGGAAGTTTGTTCAATTCAAATTATAATCCCTCATTTTTTGAATTTTAATTATTTAAGTATTTTGATTCCATGTTTAATAATTCTACGAAGTCCATATCTATACTTTTAATTCACAATTTGAATATGTGTGTGTTTTGTTCATCAATTATATATATATAAGACTATATATAAATTTTCATGTCAATGCTTAATATATATATATTTATATTTATATAGAGAAATTTTATTTTTCATACACTTCGACTAAGCCATCCATGTATCTAATTATGAGTGTAAGATACATTTTTACATTCTAATCAAACATATATACATATATAATTAATTTATCTTTCAAGAATATTGGTGTGTAATTTGATTTCAATGATTATATATAAAAATAAACTTCCTAAATTTACATTTCTGAAATAATAACTTCATATATATACATCTATGAAATGATGACTTCTCTTTGTTATGAGATGTTAGTTTGATAATTTTGTGCCCAATTCATTATAATATATTATTATGATTAATATTTAAAAGAGGAAATTATATGATTATTATGGATATTAGTTTAAAAAAATATGTCATTATTTCATGAATAAAATAAATTAAACAAACATATCTTTGAAATTTTTATGTGTGTGAATGATAATTTTCTTCTATATGGTTATGTAAAGATTATGCATCATAATATTTCGTCTTACCAATTTAAACATGGTCTTTCAAATGAATATTTGTATTTATATAATTATATATAAATAAAATATAACATGTTTATTTCATGTATGATTATATATATATATATATTTAAAACTCAAATGAAACATTATATGTATGTAAAGAGAATAAAATGAGTTTTTATAAATGCAATTATCAGAATGTTGTTTATATTTTTAGGGAATTGGGGAGTGAAACTGATCCGTCAATTAGTGGTTATACCCAGAAAGCATTCAATATTTCAGGTTAGTAAAAAAAATTTGTTTCCACAATCATGCTTATAAGTTTTTCATAAATACAGCTGCATTATTTTAATAACAATGTTAGCGTATGTATTTTTTGTATATTGATGTATTTTCATATAGAAATAATTTCAATATTATATTCAGAGGTATTTCAAATAGAATTTTAATGGTATTAACAAATGTAAATTTGAAAGAACCTATCAAATATTATTTTAGAAGAAAAATATTTCAAAATGTATCTCAATGATTTAAAGAAAACCCTTACTGGGAAATTTATTGCACATCATTTGTTTAAAAATGATTTTTCATAGGTATATTTCAAGTTCTTTTCAAAACAGCTTCTCATTCAGTGTTAGCGCATGAAATAATTGTAGGAATATGTTTCATTTTTAGTTCGTCGTTGACAAATCTATGGTTTTATCTAATCCTCTAAATCCTAGACAGGTAAAAGGCCCTCTTTTGTGTTATATATTGTGTAATTATATATATTATATTTGTTAAAAAATAAAAAGTATTTTTTACCAATGAGTCTAGAAGAGAGGGCTCCTGATGTTATAATATGTATCACGAGAATGGTCTACACACATTTCGAGATTAGATTTTTTATTTTGAAGAAATAAATCTACACTTTAGAATTTTCTTTTCTTAATTAATCCCCCTTAGAACTTTTAGTTTTTTTCTTAATTCTGAATTTAGAAAATTTATAATTTTCTTCATCCCAACAAAAGAATTGTGATGGAACAATTTTCAGGTGGTGAATGTAACACCATAAAGGGAATTTAAATAGTAATAAAATATTTAATAATTTATTTATAAAATTATACCTAACTTATTAATGATTAAATAAAAACATTTTTTAAATATTTTTAATAATGAAAATATTTTTAAAATAAAAATATATCTTGTTACCTAATATTTCAATAAACAATGCTTTTATATACTTATATTTTATA
Source organism: Viscum album (assembly GCA_963277665.1). Classification (NCBI taxonomy): domain Eukaryota; kingdom Viridiplantae; phylum Streptophyta; class Magnoliopsida; order Santalales; family Viscaceae; genus Viscum; species Viscum album. Next base: position 1,004,964,329 of record OY728167.1, read on the forward strand.
TATCATATAAATTGATTTCAATGATATATATATATATATATGACAGTTATTTTTAATAATAAATATATTTAATTGATAATTTTTGAATATAATATCAATATTTAATAAAATTTTAAAAATAGTTATTTCATACACAATAATATTTCAGAATTATAATAAGGCAATTTAAATATAAAAAATAAATGAATAATTCTTAATTTATTTAAATTTGAAATTATAAATAATAAGATAATTAAAGTTATATTTTATATTATAAATTTTATATTTAGATAATAAATAAATTGTGATATAATTATTAATAAAATATTTTATTATAAAGAATTATTTTTGTTTATAATTTGAAATATAAATTTGTCTTATTTTAAAATAATAAATGAATTTTTTAATATTATCATTATCGATATTATTAATTATAAACATAATAATAAATGGTATTTTGATTTTTATTATTAAAATAAGATTAAAATTTATAAAAAAAGATGATAAAAAGAGTAAAAAAATGAAATGATAAACTAAGAGAAGTGAATGTGATTAAAGGAAAATTGGTATAGGTTTTCCACAGATATCATAGGGGAAAACGAGACTGACTCAAGGATAAGAAAAGTCGAGTGCAATGTCATCCCATGTCATTAGTTGAGGGGGATTCATCGTTAGGAGTCAATCGCGATAGATGAATCTGGCCAAGTCGAGGATGGTTCATCATTGTATTCGAGGATGATGTCAAGTGTGATTGTGACTGGTTTATATCGTCATTTTATGACTGATCATATATCTTGGTTGAAGCCATTTTCATTAAACAGTGGTAGAGATGATGTTTGAACCGAATCTGTAGACCATCGCGGGTCAAAATCAAATTCAATATCTTTGCCGCATAAATATTTCGATGTCTTTTGGTGGAAAAAACCTTTATATTTTGATATCTCTTTATGTTGTCCCAATCTTTATATTGGTGTGAATTTTTTATCCATTTCTATTTTCAATATTAATTTTTAATTGTAGTAAATACAGTTATTTCCATCTATCTAGTTTTGATTATTTCAGTTTATATATGCCTATTGATTGTTTCACATCATTTATTATTTTTCTTCCAATGCCTTTGTCTAATAGTAATCTTTTTCTGCGGATATTGATTTGGGATCTGTTTATGTCAATATTTTTGTATGATTTTGTCTTGTTCTACGAGCCTCGCAATAACGATTCATTGATCTGTTAATTTTTCTCATTTTTTGGTTCCCACTTGTAAAGAACTGATTTATATTCAATTGCTTATTCCTCAATTTAGATGAGATTATTCTATTGAATTCACTGAGTTTTTGATTCCTCGGACTAAATATGTGTTAAAATGATATATATTAATATTATATATTATACTCTTTGATCAAGCATTTCATTAGATTCAACAATTCCCAATTCAAACAATGAACTTATTGTTCTTGAGGCAATTTTATTAATGGCATTCAAAAGTGTCTTTTTCTAGACTATTCATTTCAGGTTATAAATATAGAGGGTATTGTGATCCCATTTTATGGTATTTCATGTTTTTTATAGAGAGTAAATTATTCTTCAATAAAATTTTTAGTATGGGATTTAATATATTAGTTATGTTAAATGTTTTTCAAAAATTATAATTCTGAAAGTGGAATTTAATGCTGCCACGAGATATTCTTATCAAAATCAATATTTTTTTCATGTTTTAAACATTGATAAACTATAGTAAGGGATCATTTTGTTGAAACGAATTGTGATTTATAATATAAAACAAGATTACATATTTTAGTATTAATCTATTACTTATTTTTATGATATAATTTTATGATAGTGAAAGGGGAGTTTTTTCATATCAAATTACAATCCTAATTTCTATGGTTTTACAATTATTTATGTATTCTGATTCCATGTTTTTTACTTTTATGAAGTCCAAATCTATAAATTTAAATCCAAAATTAAATATTTTTGTGGTTTGTTTATGAATGATATGTATATAATAATATATATATATATTCATGTTCATGATTAATATATATATATATATGAATTGATGTTTTATTTTTCATACACATCAATTAAAACATCCAAGTATCTAATTATGAGAATAAGATACATGTGTACATGTTAATCAAACATATACATAAAAATAATTTATTTAAGGTTCACGATCATTGATTTCTAATTTGAGTTATATGATTATGTATATATATATATATAATTCTTAAAGGTATGTTACTTAAAACGTATGTATATATCTATATCCATGAATTGACGATTGTACTTTTAAAAGAAATTATACTTTGACAATGTTTTGTGTGGCACCTAATTATCTATTACATATGATTATTTTCAGAAAGGAGAAATTAACATTCACTTTTTATACTAGTTTATACCTTCATGTCATTATTTTTTGCATAATATAAATTAAACAAAAATGTATTCGAAGTTTTTATGTATGTGAATGATAATTAATCTTCCATTTTAGTAAGTAATATTTATGTATTATAATATTTGGTTAGACAGATTCAAACATGTAATTTCTAATGAATATTTGTATTTATATTATTATATATATATATAAGTGAACTTTTTATATCATGTATGATTTTATACTTATATATATATATATATATTAAAATCTCTAGTGAAACAGTATATATATTTAATGTAAGAAAAAAATTATTGTTTTAAAATTTGGTACATGAAAATTATAAATATGGTAGGGGATTGAAGACTGATGCCAATCTGTCATTATGTGGGTAGGCCCAAGATATAAATCATTGTTTCAAGTGGCCAAATGTTTATGTTTTCAAAAGCATGTAAATACGTATTTCATTACTATCACTGGATTTTTTTAAAGTAGTTTTACTGTATGTATTTTCAAAAATATTGACATATTTTAAGTACCCAAATAATTTCAATATTATTTTCAAATTTACATCAGAAATCATTTTTATGGTATTAATAAAATAAATTTTTAATGAATTTCTCAAAAATTATTTTCAAAGAGATAAATTTTAAAACTTATATCAACAATTTCTAAAAAACCATTAAATGGAAATTAAATGCTAACCTTTTATTTAAAATTTATTTTTCACAGGTGTCTTAAAAGTTATGTTCTAGACATCTTCACTTTTAGAGATAGCTTGGGGAATTATAGAAGGCATATGTTTCATGTTTTGAACTCTATTAGATTTAAGTTATTTTCTAATCATCCAAAACCTATACAAGTAAAAGGTACTAATTTTTGTAATATGTTGTGTAATTATTAAATTTATTTTTATAAAAAACTTACATAGCATTTCTAAGCACTGTGTTTTGATGAGAGCTCTTGAGTAGTTATAAACACTGCTACAAATTTTATATACTCATTACTAGTAACCTACAGAGAATTTCTATATAACCCTATATTTTTCATTAGTAATTATTTTCCTTGATGTTTTAATATATGGTTAATGAAATTATGGAGTGAAAGACTCTCCTTCCCTATATCTCATACTTATTTGTTATTATGTAAGTGACTTAAGGTCATGTGATTATAGATCCATGGGATTATCTAGGTTACATTTTTTCAGTGGTCTTCTTGTGGTTATTTGACATGACAATATCTTGGTGTTGGGTGTGAATTATTTTATTGTTATTTAAAGCATTATATATTCTAATAATCAATTATTTCACTCTATATGACCGTTTTATATCATGAATCTATTACAGTTGAAATCATTCTTGTATTTTAATTTATGATACACATGTGCATGTCTCTAGCCCCTGGTGTTCATGAATTCATTTTGGGCCTTTTAGCATATCAATTCATGAACTTTTATGGGACTACCACGGTTGGTCTATTAAAATTTAGAATCAATAAAATCTTATATTAAATAACATTCTCAAGATTGTATATTATGCCTTTCTATATGAGGGTCGTTGATATACTGGAAAAAACTCTATCGAAACACAAGTTCTAGTGTTGAGGTTTTTCCAAATAGCTCACATTAATGAAAATCCTAAAGTTACCATGGGTATTATCAGGTTATAATATTATTTTATTTAATGATTTATTCTATTTAATTTTTATCCATTAAATTTTATTTATATTAATAGAATCTAATTATGTTATACATAGTTTCCAATCACTTATTTTTATATTATGGATCTTCTATTATGAATAGTTTTTATTTCTCTAGAGTATATTGTACTTAAATCTCTATAGGTGAATCTTATAATAGATTCATTTATCATGGAAACTATTATCCATATAATCCATTCAATGGTAAAATTTTCCAATAATTCCCTATAAATAATGTGGATTATTATCAAAATATTTCTATCTATAATCCACCAATATTTCATGGTGACAAGGGTCATTAATATTTTTAGGAATGAATCAACTTTATTGAGAGGATTTTCTAGTTTCTTAAGACATCAAAGGACTCCAAGGGTATCTTTTATGATAAAATTTGTGAATGGAGGGGGAGAAATTGTGGTATTTTATCTTGTAATCTATTATACATTAGGATATCATATTGAAAATATTCATCAAATACACCATTTAATACTTATTTCCTAAAACACTGAGGATCAGAAAAGTAGGAGATTTTGTTACCTTTGAGTATGAAGATGGTTTTATCATGGTGTGCACTACATGGTAAGTTGATTTAGTAAAAATGTTTATAGAGCTTGTTTCTAATTATTTTATCATGTCAAAAAAATTAATTGGGTTTAAGGGATGAAATTATAACTATGATAACTCTTAGGTTCCAACACATCTATAGAGAGGTTTTGGACAACTCCATTGTGGAAAAGGATGATACAATATAGAAGATGTGACTTTTTGGGTATTAGTTTAAGTTTGATGTATCCAGATATCACTTTCCTCTCATTTAAAGAACGAATAGTGAGTAGATATAAGGTGGATGCAGTAGTTTCCAATAGAAAATAGGGTCAGGTAAGACAGTATGATACAATTTCGAGAAAAATACACACCTCAAACATGATTTTCAGTTCTCACAAAGAGTTTCTCAAACATATGGGAAATAAGATCATATTTATATTTTGTATTAGAGGGAATCCCAAGGTATTATATATAGATATTCCGTTAATCATGTATCTTAGTTTAAACCATGTAAAAAAGGGGTGTGATATCAACCTTGTGTGAATGGAGATTAAAAAAGGGAAAATAAAAGGTACCATGTGTCAGGAATTTTATATACAATATAGGTTTCACCATAGGATATATATATATAATAGACTACCTTGAGAGGTTAATTTTTCAATGTATCTTATATGGTTATGTATTTGGTTTATACTAGTGTAAAAAATATTTCATATTTCACAAATGTAACAATATGTTGTGATTGTATATAGAGTTCATGACTCTCTCGATGAATCATTCCACTCCATTAGGAAAAATGTTGAAGAATGTATTTAAAATAATTAAGTGGTAATTGATTTCAAACAACAATAAAGCAGTGTTAGGCTTCATAGTTCATGACCATGAAAACTATGAACTTGTCCATAACATGGATTGGATGATTATCTGTAAATCCCATATTGATTGATATCTACATCATGCTTAGATTATATCTTCAAATATAGTCAATCATGTTTTATAGGGTGATTGAAATCCATGATAAGAAATATCAGGTCTCATTTCATCCAGTGGTGAGTTGATCTTCTACAAGTTGTAAATTTATTTATTAATTCCTTTTATAAATTTCTGAGAATTCATTTTATTGTAGTTTTGTTTGAGTATTGTGAGATTTTAAATCATTATTTCTTAATATATCAACATAATATTCTATTTTTTACCTATATACTTATTTTTGGCTGGGAGACCCATTTTTGTTCCCTGATAATTTATGGAACCCACCTAAATTAAATAATTTAAGCCTCGTCTCAATGATATTGAGGATAAGTTATTTATTCACCCTAGTGTTTCACTTAGGGAATCAAAAATTCACTTGGTAATTAATTAGGGTGGGAGAATTTAAAAATTAAATTGACTAATGGAAACTAAACAAGGAGAAAGTAACAAAAATTATCCCTTACCTAGGATTGATAGCCTTTTTGATCATCTTAAGGAGGCTTGATCATTTTTGATGATTAATATGAGATCGAGGTAACATTTTCTCAGCGACTATAAGGAAGATAATCCTAAGAATAATTTTTATTAGATTAATGAGATTTATGAGTTTATTGTTATGAAATTTTGCATTACTAATGAACTAGAAGTGTTTATTTCATTGATGAATGTAATCATTCATCGATTCCTAGATTCCAATGTGTGGTTCATTATCAATGATATTATTATTTATTAAATATCATAGTGGGATCTTGTTATTAATAGACATATCATCTATATAATCCATATAGAAAAGTGTTTTTATTTTGAATTTATCTACAAATGAGATATATATATTCATGACGTGAATGTATTATGCTGTGTAATTTTATAAAAGGTCTTGTAAATGGCCACTAAAAATATTTCAGAAATTATTTATTAAGAGAATACTAGGAATGTGTATGAGGTATATTTTTCATAATATTTTCTAGTTATGAGAAGTCATTTCTTGAGAATTCTCTAATCCTATAACCCATATGACAGATTTGACCCATAATAGTGAACAGTTTATATGGAAGGTTGATACGAGGGTCATTTTTTGGAGTTGAAATTGACACTAAAATATGAAGCATTATTGATTTTTTCTAGGATATATGTTTGTTATGATAGATTCTATGATTCCTTAGGCATGTTTTTTGGGTTGTATTATGATGTATAGAAGACATGTGGTAGCTTATGACTCACATAAGTTATTCGTTCTTGAGATGAACTATCCCACTCATGATCTTGAGTTGGTAGTAGGAATGCATGTGCTCAAAAAAAATTCACACAACTATTTTGGGGGGTTTTATAGTGTATTCAGATCAGAAAAGAATAATGGGTACTTTCTCACAGATGAATATTTTCTTGAGAAAACTACAATGGATGGGGGTAATAAAAAATCCTTAATATTGACATTATATACACCCACGATTATGGTACTGTGGCTTGAAATGATTGAATATGGAATTTTTTTTTAATATAATAATGGAATTATTTACAAAGTGGTGTTTGATGATCATATTAACTAAGATACACTTGGATGAAGATATAGTTGACAAACATGTTTTTCTAGATTGTAATTGGGTTAAATCACTTATGGATGATCACAATTGTCTTGGACAGGATGAGGATGCAATATTTCATAATTTCAATATGAATTTTTTTTGTTAGAGACCCTAATTTAGTGGGATTGGTCTCCCAATGTATTTTTTCATTCACATGAAATGGTGGTTGTTGTTATATAGATATGTATGTAATTGTTGTATTGAGAAAATATATCGAGTTTTTATATGAACCCTAGAGCTACCTATATGTAACTTGAAATAATAAATCATTACTGGTGGTCGATAAAGAGGTAATTGAATGTGGTATTTTGACCACGATTCCTTACAAGTCATAAAATAAAGGAGGAAGATCATATACTTATTAGTTTTTTAAAATATTTACCCATTCAATTTTGGATATTGGATGATATTGAAATGGAATTTTATTTTGGAAACCTTGGAATCATATTGGTAAAGATGCGATATAGTATATTTTTAATCAAATCATAAAATGAATTCATTTTCCATCTATAAAGATGAAAATAAACGATGTTTCCCTTTAGAACATCGATGTATGGGTGCTTAATAAATATCATTGTGTTCTATCGACTATTGTTTCTATTAGATACCCTCACAATAAATCTCAATTCTAGTTGGATTATATACTAATATGGGTTCCGAGTTGATTTTTCACATGACTTCTATCCCCATTATTTATAGAAAGACATATAGAGTTATCTATAATATTAAAAACATTATATTTAAAATCATTCTCTATCTTAGTGGATATTTACATAAATATCAACACATATTGAAGATTTCCTATAAACAAATTTATTACTATTTCATCCAGATTATGATGAATGAGGAATTTTATAGGAGGAGTTACATGTCAACTATGTTTCTCAAATTTTTAGAGAATTTTATTTGTTAGATAGATAATAATTTCAGTGATGGAGATTATCATTATGTTGTACATGATGAGATAAAAAAAATCTTAGAGTATACCAAAATCTAATCTTAATTGATGTCATCATCTATTGTATATTGAGAATGGTTATTGGGATTTTAAAAATGTTTCGCCTCAGTTGGGATATATGATCATGGGGAAGTAGTGTGAATAGTATCCTTGTTATGTCATTCCATTCAATATTATATAGTGAATTGGTTAGATGGATTAACATTTCTTATCATTTTACATCTATTTACATTGTCATTTAATATTCCTAGATGAATATTTAGAATCAATAAATATCTAACATACTTGAGTTGAAGAATGTTGAAAAAAAATATGAATTCATAGTGGTAAATAAACCATTTTATTGATTTGATTGATATTATAACATGTCTCTTTGAATGAATATCCAATTGGAAAAAGTGATATAATAGTGAGATGGAAAAACCAAGACAGATTGGATCGAAAGGCCATGATATTTTTACAATGGAATTTTCCTTCCATACGATCATGATATATTTTTTTTAAGGAACAAAAAAATTATAGTGGGATAATTTTTTCACATCGGTATGATAAACTAGTTATATATCCCATTTTGTTTTTATCATTTTGAATTTCCGGACCCTTATAGAACATTAGAAGAAATTGATGAATTTTTTGGCTGTAGGAGGATACAGAATATCATTTGGGGGAATTGGAAAACATGTGTTGATGGATAAATCCTTACAAAAAAAATTATCTTCATATATTTGGTTCACTCCCACCTATAGGATGAAAGAGTTTAATAGGTATATATTCTTTTTTTGTATGCACTAGCTACTCGGTGGAGGCCACCATCTAGCAGTTTCATCCCTCAAGACATCGATTAGTAAGTACATAATTCTATTTTGGGTCAAAATTTTGTATTAATATTCAAGTATCCCACTCTCGGATTCGAATTTTATATCTCTTCATTTTAGAGGGTTTTTAGTGTTTTTTTTGGATTCCACCCATCACATTAAATTAATCATAATAAAGTTTAAAGGATTCACTCTCTATTCAGAATAATCTATTATATAGACCCATTTTAATCATGTTTGTTCTATCATTCTCCAATATTTTTATGTCTCACGAGAATATATCCTTTTATATATCGTATACATCATGAATTAACCTAGATTTAATCATATTTATATTCTTGTGAATATGATCTCTTCCACATCCATCAATGGATTAAAATGGATATATTGTTTTCATCTATCACAATAGAGGTGCCTGTATCATATTTTTTTAATCATAAAACAAATTATTTTCATTTTTAATTTTCTTTTCTATTGATTATGAAATAGATTTTTTATTCAAGCATTATTCATTGAGGGGTACATTTTGGTTTCAAAATGGGAAGATTTTCCTAGAAATCATATCAGAAATGTTATGCGGTTAAATTTCTTCAAATAAGTTTTACAAATAGAAATGAGTTTTCAATTATGAAAGGTAGTGTGTATATCTGTAGAAATGTTTTATGGAAATTTGGTACTTTTTTTAAAATTTATTATTCCTCATAAAAATTATTATAAAATTTTATCCTATATCATGCCCTAGATAAAAATTAGAATATTTTTTTTGTTTTCTATGAAATTAATGATAATGTAATATAATACATCATAGAATTTATGGTATTGGGAAAAATAAATATTCTATTTCCCTATATAAATTATCTATCACTATGGGTAGATACCATGATGTCAGAGTAACAAGGGTCACCTTTATAAAGGATTGACTTTCCCAAAATATAAGAGACATGTATGTTATTGAGGGATAATTTTAGAGACTTAGCAGTTTCATTGTGTACACCCTTGAATAAATTATTTCCCTTTTGGTTTCATTGTGATTCAATTTGTTGTACGGTATTTACAAATACCATTTTTCACTTGTTTATTTTTTTTAATTTATTTCTTGAACATGATTTATATATCTATTTATGAATTTTAATATAAAATAAGTAGTATTTATAGGATTTATTATGTATGTAATTATTTTTAATGGAAAAATTATTTTTTATAGATGGAATATTATTTCTTTTGATATGTTCTACAAATATTATTTAAATATAATAAAATGGATTCATGTAGTTCAGAATCATAGAGATCAGTTAGTGTAATCCTACAATTCCCTTATACTCAAACAATTCATTTTACATTGGTCATGCATTGCCTTAGTTTGGAAAGATATAGATAAAGTGAATAGTATTCTATAAAGAATGTCTCTTCTTTTTCCCATAATAAGGGGGATGAGATGTAGTGACCTATGAAATTGTGGAGATGTACTCCTCGGTTGATCTAGAATCCTTATTGTTGAAGGTCTTCTTATTTTATTATGTGAACTTGATTTATAGATGCCTCATTTGACCACATTATTCCCGATCAACATATATTATTTTATAGTAATCACCTTTTTACTCTATTTTTATCATTTATATAATGTCTCTATAAAAATAGAAATTCTTCCATTGTTTCCTTTTATGATATAAATGTGCTTATTGCCAACACATCATGATTGGGCATGTTATTCGGGACATGTTTTCAATCAATTTGGGTAAAGATATTAGTTTACCTAACTTCAAAGTTTTCCAAATAAAATTATTGATATTCATATAAATCAAAACATGAATGCAATATTTTTACTTGATTATCACATTCAAAGTGTTTTCAAATCTAACCTGACAAGCCCAAATTAATACAATTCAGCCTCTTCTCAACCACCAGAATATCAGGGTGTTCAAAATTACATTATTACAATTTCTTGGATTCGTAATTTGTATAAAATAACTCATAATTCATATCTACTATACTACATCATAAATAATGTCTTCATATCACATCCTTTCAATTCATGACTCATAATTATTATTTCGTTATCCACTCAAAATTTTTCATTAACACAAATCATTATACAAATAGTAACACTTTGACATTGATCCTTGGATCATTTAAAATCAATGATAAATGATTTCTCATTACCCTATTACTATATAATGAAATTATAAATCTTTGAAAACATTCATCTATTGTGATGTAATTCTATTCATATGATAGAGTAGTTTATCTATCCATATATTTTCAATTCCATCATGAAATATATATTTTTATTAGGGTGTGATATATTAGGAATCACCACCATTTATAGAATGAACAAATTAATTGTGTCATGATCAAGTCTACAATTTAAAGACATCAAATAAATTCTATCTTAAAAGTTTGAATATTAATTAACATTTTATTAATAAATCTAAAAAATTACTTCACACGTGAATAAATATGATTAAAATGAGTATTTATATGATCAATTAAATGGTTTGTTGTGTGGATGAATTGATAATATAATTTAATAGTTATTATATCCTATAAACCTTTTCTTTTCCCTAGAAAGTACTCCTCTAAAAATAAAATCATTGATATAATGCTACAATATAGAGGATAGATTCTATATTTATTAAAAATAATTGAAATAATTTATGGTGGGGTTTTTTATATCCAATGAATATAAAAAATGATTGTGTTTATATATAGAGTTAAAAATATATATAAATATCAAACAATCATTACAAAATCATTTATAAAATGATGAATAAAATTGATGATATATGGAATTGGTTTCTAAGGATGGTCAGAAATTAATTGATGAGGATAATATATATATACAACAATATATATATGGTTGTATTTATATAGTATATAAAACATTATATTTCAAAGTAACAAAGATATGGTGTTACATAAAGTCATGGATTGATGATCAAGAGTTGGGGTTTGGAAAATAATCAATAATTAATTTTAGGTGAAATTTGTATAAAATTAACTATTTTTTATAATATATCCATGAAATAATTTTCATCATGCATGGAGTTATTTATAGAATATTTGGGAAATTTTTCTTAGGTAAGAGTATATCGTTCTATAATACGTAGCTCATTCCCTAACGGATATGAAAAAAAAATTAACCAGTATAAATTCATTGGACCCCTTACATTTTTAATGGATTAAGTCATTGATAATTACTCATAACCTTGAGAATAGTTATTATTATATTATAGTATATTGATAAAACTAGAAACCATAGTTTTGGAATAAAAAATACAATAGATGAAAATTTTATATATAGTTTTCACAATGGATAGAAGATTCAAGAATGGTAAAAGATTTTAATTGTTATATGTTTTTATTTAGACAAGTTTTCTTGAAGAATATATATTTACATTCACTTATACAATAATTTTTTATGTGTTTTTTCAAAATATTATGTAGTATTGAATAATTTTACCATAGAATTGGTATTTCATGTTTTGTAATCGTTGTTCTTATAAAGAGTAGATATTCATATAGAGAGTTCATTTAATCATTTTTTCAATTTAAAATATTAAATAGTTTACAAGGTGTTAATATCATCCAACATTAGCGTTATGTATGATCTTTTATGTAAATAAACATATGAATTTTATATTAGATCCTAACATCTATAAATTAAAAAATCCTTCATTTTATTTTTGTGTACAAGAGAAGAATGTGAATTTTCCTTTTGGAATTAATTATCCATTCACACAACATTTTAAATATAGTGTTCCTTATCCCATATTAATGATTACAAAACATTAATCCACGCTTATTTATTATAGAATTTTTTTTGATATTATTGTATTTTTTTCATTTGATCATTGTATGCAGACTAGTGTAGTTTAACAAAGAAAAATAAATTTGTCTTTATTTTTTGTAATTCTATTTTCATGGCCAAATGTTTTTCTGGCCAACGATTAGGGAATGTGTTAATGAATCCATTATTTTAGTGGATTGGAAAATATTTGGTAATGCAATGAACACAATCGAATGGAAATGTTTTGTTTTGGAGCGATTAGGATACATACCCGCCTTATTATCCATTTTTTTATCTTTTTTTAAATATTTTTATCATATATTAAATAATAAATCATGGAGTTATTAATTAAAATTTCGTTTTTGGATATTATGAGAATAATGATTTTATTGATAATTCTTTTAATTTTATTGGTACTAACATTTATTGTTGAAAAAAGGTTATGTAACATTTCAATTTTGTATTTTAGCAACGAGTACATGGATTATCTGTAACAATATATAAATTTAATAAATAATAATTAATGATTTCCTGTGATAGAGACAAGGAAAATATTAAAAAATGGATTCCCAAATATGTATTAAAAACCATTTATTCTGTTATTTTTTAGATATTATAATTTTTTTGAATAAATATATGAAAATTAAATTGAATAAATTTTATGGTTAGGTTAATATATAATATTTTATTTTCAATCTAGTGCATTTAGGAAATATCTAATCAATTTTTTATAGATTTACAATATTTCGAAATGAATGAAAAAATTGGTAAACAATAATAAATCATTAGAGAATAATAAATCTCTAATAATGGTTTTTGAACCTAATTCCAAAAATATATAAAACACTTATTATTTTTTAAAATAATTTTATATGAAAAAAATCATCTTCTCATATGGATATTTATGTGTATAAGGATTTAATTAATAATGTTTCAGTGATGTATGATTGTCAGCACCGAGGATTTTAATCGAATAGTCATTATGAGATCCCATCATTTTGTGATATAAAACCTCAAAATTGAACCATCAATATGGTGGAATATACATTCACTGTATATACACTATTATAGAATAAAATACATAAAAATAAAAGGTTATTTTCAATTAAGGAATTATGAAAGTGTTTATTAAGTTGAAGGGGTAATGATAATTTCATAGAAACATTTCATATAATATTAAATAATAATTTAATATAAGGAATGTTATTAATATAAGTATTGACCCTATAAAGAATTTTATTATTTTAGGATAAAATCCAATGGTTAATCATGCTATAAAGTGAATAAATTGAAAAATAAACTACAGGACAAGTATTTGAATACAGAAAATAAATCGATGTTAAAATACTTCAATGAAAATAGGGGTGTCCTAACCATGGTTGAATATACTAGTTAATAAATGAAATAATAAAATCAAGAATCCATATGTATTTAGATTATTATTTTCTAAACAATTATGTTATATCTCCAAAAGGAAGGTAACTATATAGAGATACTATTGGGGAGTGGTCGGACACACCATGGTTGTGTTTCTAGTTCCACTGTGCTAATATGTAGAATAAATTTTGTTTAAAAAAATTATCTCAAATAAGGAAAATATTCCCAAAGTATGTATTTAGTGGGATGTGTTTTATATATTCAAAATGTGTACATATTTAATTCTAATATTTATTGATTTGATATATATAATTAAATAATAGAACTTACATTCTTATGCCAATGAAGAGGCCTAAATGGAAACAATATGAATTTATAATGCTGATAAAAATTCATTAGGTTATAAGAAATTGGTACAATAATACTACGATGGGTTTCATAATTAAAATTTATTGTGGATACATAGAATATATCATGGAAATATTAAAAGTAAATATAGATAAGGGGGGAAAGAATACTGTCTATAAATAAGAGGGGGATGAAATCATATTGGATAAATCACTAAGTATAATGAAGTGTGTGATGAGTATAATTGAAATTTAAGATAACAATATTGTATCATGAAAATATGGTTTTCTAAAAGATATTTGAATCACAGAGGATAAGATTGGTGGAAGATCCATCTTTTAGAGGGTGAATCATGATGAGATATGAAATGATATTGCATTAATGGATGAAAAATGTATAATTGGTATTATTCTTATAATGGATGTGATTATATAGATATGGAATATGGGTATTCTAATTCAAATATTCATAGTGTTTTTTATATAAGATATTATTCATAATTTGTAACCACTAGTAATTATTATAATCTTGTTGGAAATACATGTTGTGGTCACCAAGAACAACTATAATATTAAACTGCAGGATTTGTTTGAATTATTTCAATCACCATGTACATTGTTATTTCAAATATTAAATAAATGTTAACTATGAATCATGTGGTGATACTATCCATCAGGTTTATATAAGGAAATGAATTTACTGAAAAATAATATTTTCAGACCAAGAACAAGTGATGTGAAATCCTAATTTTGGTAATAGTTAGAGTAAATGGTATTTGATTAGTACCTTGATAAATGAATCATTTTAATTATTCATAAGTATAAAATAAATTAGTTATGATTTTCGATTCATGATTTTAAAAAAAATTGAAGATAGTAATAAAAAATGTATATCATGCCACATCTAGTGGTTTCCAATACCACATTTAAGTATAAAAGATGTATGAAAAGTTGTTACATTATTTTGGGAATATATTTTTTATTTGTTTGTATTATGAAATAGAGGAATCATATGATGAGGTTTGAGGATACTGAATTCACTAAAATTTTGAATCTCAGGGAGTAAATAAACATGTTGTACTTGATGTTATATGTTTTTATATAGATAAAAGATTTAATTTATATAATGATTCTAAACATTTATTTCATGATCAGTATTATTTTGAGATATGTTTTACCCAATAAAAAAAGAATTCAGTAGATTTTAAGTGGTATAATAAGTTTATTTTGAAAATTTATTTGAATACCTACAACTTGTGATACGAATAAAACATTTTGTACTTCATTTATTATTTAATGATGGATTTTTGAAGGTGTGATTAAATAACAAAATGTAATTTTGTATGATTTCAATTGTTCATGTTTCATATTATTTTACAAATTTCGGGAGTGACATAAATAATGTTGATGTTTTAAATTCTGTATCAAATTTCCAACATTGAGTCTCATCTATGTAGTCTTAGAGGATTTTTTAAAGATTTATTTCTGTATTGTAAATTCAATCACTATTATATTTTAGAATTTACCATCAGGTGAAACATTTATGGAAATTAATAATATATATAAATGTCCTCCAATAGTTCGTATCAATATATAATGGGGTTACTATTAATAAATTAAACAATTACTATAAGCTAACGAGAAGAAGGATAGAAGTGGGAAGTAAATCTAGATGTTTAATCCACTAAGATTGAACAACATGTTTTTCATGAAAAATTATTACAAATAATACAATGAGTTTAGGATAAAAGTAATTAGTGGTTAATATAGTTTATAGATAAATGTACAAGTAAAATTTCTTATATAAGTTATTTTAGCATAATGTAAATAGAATAATGATTTTTAGGTTAACATTCAAGTGTTTGATAGTGAATATAATTTTATATGTGAGTAGATGGTATCCAAAAAGTTTATTAAAATATTATCTACAAATGGGAGTGGTATAACAATTAAAATTGTATTTATGAAAAATCATTATTGATCATCAATTTTATTAATCATTTTAATTTATTTAAATTTTTATACATGGTCCCTCTATTTATTGGTATAAGTACTGATATTAATTGATAAAATACCAACATTTATATAAATTTAGTTCAAAATATAGTATATATTTTTATTAAAATGGGGGATTAATTATGAAAAGAATTATTATATTACATTCCTTGATAAATAAATACAATAAATAGATTAATATAATATAAATTCAATGAATCTGTATTTGAATAAATTTGTATTTTATTTTTCAATGAATACTGAAAGAAATTAAAAATAAATATATATTTCATTGAAAATGTTTATTTAATGGTTGTTTAGTATTTTTGGTTTTATTTAAAATAAATCTCAATGGATGATAATGTTGATATTTGACGGACTATTTTTATAATTGATGACAACAAAAGAATGTCATCATGATTGATTAGTTTAAAATTAATTATGATAAAAATGAATGAGGTGAAATATATAATTTTCAAAATATTGATATTTTAACATAACATTGGAAACAACATTTATGAAGAGTGAATGACATTAGAAATATATGGAATTAGACATCGAGGAAGATGATGCATGATCTATTACATAATGACTAAAACCAACAAGATTTCTATAAAGAAGATTCTTCTTATGCATAGACACCATGATATTTATATGAATTCTTAATTTATTTCATATTTATTTAATGTATTGAATTTGTGGTCATTATATTCAGGGTTATTGTATCTAATGGAAATGTCGATGTGAATTATTTGTCACAAAAGATGATTATTAATTATGTATGTAATAGAATACTTATGAGTTTAACGATTTGTATGAATAAAATTCCAAAGTATTACCACTTTAAAAGGTTTCATTATCTTGTATATAAGATTTAATAATGTATATAGTCACTAGAATATACATGATATAGTTCGTAATCTTCTTTGGTTTAGAGGATGTGAATAGGTATCGTCTCGTTCATTTTTGGTAATTATTATTGCATTTTTTATCAATGAAAAGACACTTTTTACATAATTTTACATGTATATTCAAACACACGAATATTAATAAATTTTATATGATATACTAATTATTCTTTTATGTATCATTAATGTGATAATGTCTTTGAAGATCCATCATATTGAAAAGGAATAAGTAGTTCCCCCTATTATATGAACCTTCAGATTTTATAATGATATTCTCAAATATATGTTTAATGGATAAATAAAATCATCTTATTTTTCATATATGATATATTCATGTAGATTTATGAGGTTAATATGTTATTGAGAAATCTTTTCAAAATCTTCTTATGTGGTAATATTCAACTGAGGATGTTATGAGACTATAATATCTAGTAAGAGATCCACATGTCCACACGTCATTAAATATTTGTTTCTATGAATGTGTGTAATGGTCCCAATAAATTAGTATTTTTATTAATATTTATCATAAATAATACATATTGATATATTAGAAAAATATATAATGAAATATGTTCATGGTGAATTTTTATAAATTGGGTGAATCATGAATGATATAATGTAAATTAATGTGTCAATAAATTATTTGTGTCATCCATATTTTTTGAAATTGATATATCTTCCCTTTTAATTTAATTAATTAATTGAATTAAATATGATTTAAAATCTATATTGATGTTGTCATTTAAGATATTAATTCCAATATATGTTGTGAATATAGATTGTTGTAATGGGTATAAATTATTCTTGATGATATATCAAGACGATGTGATTATATTACATAGTGATAATTTTTGTGTGGGTGATATCATTACAACATTAACTACATTTTCATGGTATAAAATATGTTTTTATAGACATAAATATAAATTTTTTTTGAACACTTCTCTATTTCTAGTAAGGAATATTCTTATTCGATTACATAAATAATTTCACTTTTGATCTCAATTATGTTATATTTGAATACAATAATTAAAATAAATTTTATTCTGCATAATGTGGAATGTATTTTCGGTAATTATAAATCTTATGTATTCATTCATTATCTAATGTTATGAGTGTATTTAATAAAAATTTATTCATTGTATAATTAATGATATAAATATTTACTCACTTATTGAATGAATAATACATACTATTAATGGATTGGAAAATTCAAATGATGAAACACTTGTTGAGTTATTTATTCTTATTGGAATGATCTATAAAATATCCCTTTTGCAATGTTAATTTATTTGTTTAGTAATTATATTTATTCTATACTTGATACATGTTTAGATCAATGTGATTGTAAAAATAGTATTATTATAATTATTATTATGATTTGTTGTGGTATTTTCTTAGTAGTATTATAATCAATAAGGTCATATGTAAAATTATTCATTCCCTAGGCAAAGTCTATAATTTCCTGATTATATCATTTCCATTGTCCAGGTGAGAAATTTTTAAAACCTTTTTTATGAACATGTTTTTCCTTGCATGAGAATTGTTTCTATGAAAAACATTTATTGGTGTGTCCCCTGAAACATGATATACTATTATGTCTCCATCCACCATCAAGAATGGTATAATAACAATAAATTCTTTATCTCTGACGGATTATGTTGTGACCATGGTTAGTGATGCAAGCCACTCTACACCACACCAGAACGTTTAGAAACATCAATAAGGCTTCATGATAAATTGGCATTAATGGAAAAATAATATATGGGATCTATCATTTGATCCTCAAATAATAATGATACTACAACCTAAAAGGATTTTTAAGAACAAACATATTCATTAATGAATTTAATCCTGTGTGAGAAAATTATTCCTAAAAATCAATTATAAAATTAATGTGAATGATCATACTTCAATGTTCTTATATTATAATTAAAATAAATTATATTCTTTCACTATCTATAAAGATTTGTTTTCATGTACATAGTAGAAAATTCATTCAATCACACAAAATTCATTTTTAACCTGACCATGATATGTTCTCAAACAATATGTTAAACATGAATGTTATATCAGAGCACCCACACACAAATTTATAATTTTTTAATTTTCATATCACCTCATAATTTTTTTTATCATGTATATAAATTCAATATTTATAATAAAATATGATATTCATTAATCATTCACTATCATATAAATTTTATTTGACTAAAAACACATGATGAAATTTTGAAGAACACATTAAGAGGTGACAGGGACTGTACTTGGATGAAACAGCATCCCAAGAAAGATTTTCGAAAATTTATATGACATGTATCTTATATTAATTAACCAGGATGAGTCCATACTTTATTTTGATTTGTTTTAAAGTAAATTAATTACATATTCATTTAACATCATGTAATTACTAAGCTTGAATATAAAACTACATTTTTTTTGTTACACATTATGTAGGTAGTGTACAAACATTTTATCCATGATTTTTCTTAATGAAAATTTGTTTATAATGAAATCTCAATTTATTATATAAAATATATGATTTATATACAATCAATATTGTGTTCATATAATGTTCAGTTGTCATTTACATCATGCACCTCAAAAATGTCGATATATGAGATATATTTCAAATCAATTTTCATGAATTCCATAAAAAGGACAAAAATTCATTACACAATGTGTAGTATGTCATATATGATGTGTAATTGATACCTATCAACACATAGTACATTCCAATCCTAAAATACACTATGTAATTATTTTTATATATAAATAAATTTAATTTATATATTAAATATATTTTATGTTTTATTAAATTTCATTAATTTTTATTAAAATTCATGTGATTGGTTGTGAATAATATTAAATTCTTAATTAATTTCCATGATAAATTTATATCTCTTGGAAATTTATATACATTTATGTGTACTTATCATGCATTAAAATAAGTACATGCCACATAATTTACATATGTACATTTTTCATTAATTTAGAGAAATTGTAATTTATTTACCTGATATTTCATGTACATGATATTTCATGTGAGAATAAATACACGATCAGGACCATGTTAGGGTGTTCAAATGGATTGATGTCATGTTAACTCCATATACAAAACATTTACATAATTAATTATAGATAAATATATTAATTGTTACATTTTTAAAATCATATGGTAAACAAATATATTGGTTGATTGATTATGAATTAATATAGTTAAATTTGTTATGTATTTAATAATGATAATTAATTACTTCAATTGATTATAATCATTAAAATAAAAAATAAACTGAATTAGAGTTTGTTAAAATTTTATGCATTGTATTTTTTGATTATCATGAGCTTTATTGACTTCAGTATGTATTAGATTTCGTTTAATTTAATTATTTTCATTTATTATGTAAATTAAATTAAATTAAAATGATAGAATAAATATTTTCCCCTAAACTAATTATATAAGAACATGCATGTCCAAGGATTAATTTATGGAAAACAAATAACAATTTTATTGGTTTTCCTAAGATTAATGTTAGTGAAGAATATTTTATGATCATACACTTAAGAATGTGGGGTTCACCCATGATGGAGTCACATATTAGCTAACCATGTAAATAAATTAGAAATATTTTGAATTCCACAACATAAGAAAATACCGGCTCAAAGATTTTGTTGACCCATGACAGATTTTTTTATTGTTTTATCAAAAATAAGGTGTTAGATAATGTTATTGATCATGTCACAAGTGTATTACATTTATACATTTTCAGTTTTATAGATGATTTATCTAGATCACATAATAATAGTATTTTTATTGAATACAATATGGGATAATAACATTGTATTATACATAAGTTATTCAACAAGGTATTGTTAATGAATTATATACAATCCATCGATTATAATCTTGGGATGTAATTGCGTAAAATATAAATTTTTATGCCAAATAAATAAAATTCCTTGTTAACATATTATGAAAAATTAATCCTTCAATTAATTAATTTATAAATGTAACTATTGTCAAATATAAATTTCAATCCAAATTCTTGGTTACATTAATTTTTGGGTAGTTTTATATAGATTATTTTCCCAACTTAATTGAGTAAAAATAGGGGATTACAACAAAAGTATGACATTGTGTTACTCAAAATAACACATTTTTCTCATTTGAGTATGTATTTTAGGATTGGTGACTACTATCCACAGATTAAAAAGACTTATGTCTAATTTTTTCATGACCACCTACCAAAATATTTTTCGATAATATATGAGGAATATGTTTGGGTTTTTAGAAGGTAAATATAGATATTTAAAAATAAAATGATCATGTGATTAGATATTATTTGTTGAATAGTGAGGGTCTTGGATAATTTATTAAATATTTTTAGATTAATAACATTATTAGGTTATTTCATCCCCATCATACATTTAATAATTTTATGTTTTTTTTGTCATAAAATGAAAACAAATCACCATGTTATCAATATGATATATACTAGAGAAGGTAAATTACCAAAGATTACGTAAAATCAAGAATTCTAATTTCCCAGATTCATTTTATTACACATTCAATTGAAATGTAAAGTTATAGAATCTTTATATATTAAATTTCATTTTATGATGAAGATTTATTAAAAACAATTATCTATGAAAAATACATTAATGATGAATTTAATGCTTTGTATTGGATGATTTAACATATTTTTGATAAACTAATAGATTATGATAAGAATATTGATGCATATAGAATTCCCAATAATAAAGGTTATATTTACCAAGATATTATTAAGAAAACGTTGATTAAGATATATCAAGAACTCATTAAGAACATGTTTTAAGATGGAGTTCCATATATATCTTTTCTATCCTTTATGGTTGTATTTATTGACTATATAGAAAATAAATGGTTCAAATTACCTTATAAATTTCACATTTATCTCATTAGTTCCTCAATTCCTTATATATTTTCTAGAATTCTTTTAAATTTTAACATGAAAATCATAGTGATGTATCCTTAATAGTTCATTACTTTTCATCACCAATTTTATAATGTTATGAAGTTAAAAATCCTCTTATACTTAAGATAAATATGATCAAAGGAAATTTGAAATACACTAAGAATGAATGTAAATCTAGGGAAAATATGTAACACTTGGCCACACAAATAATTATAATTGTGAATAAAAATGAATATAATTTTATTTTTTCTCTTATGCATAGATGGTTCATCGAAATAAAATATGTATTAAAAATGAAGTGGAAGTATTGTTTTGTGTTAATTGGGACTATAAAATTTATCTCAGTGTATAGTAAGACCCAATTAGACATGGTTTAAATGTTTAAAAATATATTGTTATATTATTTTCTAATCAAATAATTTTCTACTTATTCATGAATCCTAGAAATATTAAATTGAACATTAAAGAGGAATACAAGTAGAGTAATTGAATTACCTCATTATAGGGTGATATTTTTTTACAATGAAAAATTTATATCAATTGAAATGTAAATTTCAAATAGGGTGGTATGCTTCCTTTTATTCTAAGAAAATTTGAGTACAAATGAAATTATCAATGTTTTTGAAAAATAAAAAATTAACAATAAAGGTACTCCATAAAAAACTATAATTCGATTAGTAAATCCATTACAACTATTACAAACGTTTATCTAAGTGGTATTTTGATATATTTTAAGATACTCCAATATAAAATTTTATCAATTCTGAAATAATAAATTAATAAACATCATATAAGATACATGAACCTCTATTATATTTTGTTAGGGTGTATCATATCCAATTATTCATGGACCATCGATATATGGAGTGAAGGTAATCACAAACTAATATTACCTTATAAAAAAATGTTCAAATTCGATTAAAATAGGGTCTATGTGATATCTATTATATATTCAAAATAGTTCATTATTTCTAAAATTAATATTTTAATATTAGTAATACAATCATTAAATATCTTCTATATATATTAGCTAATAAATATTATATTAACTATAATATGATAAAGAATCTATAAATTAAACATAATACTTTTTAATGGTAATAGTTTTTTAATATACAACATTATCTAGAAATGAACGTCAGTGATATATTAAGTTCATCTATATTAATTAACCTATTCCTAAAAATGACGTTAGTTTGTCTTATCAGTTTTATTGCGTATATTTTCATAAGAAAAAAGAGATTCATAATTTGAGATAGCGAGAGTATGAAAGACTTAATTGATCTCTATGAAGTGCATATATATAATTTTTTTAGGAACATACAAATCAGTAATCTTTGTGAGTAAAAATTTTGTAAGTGACACACATTTTGAAGAAACATAAAACTGATACTAGATTGGTATTGTTCAAAGATAATTTCATATTATTCATTTTGATTAATGATTCCATTAATCAAAAGATAAATAATAAATTTATTGGAATAAAAATTATTTATGAATTTAGTAATGAAATCCATGTACCAATATTTAGGGGTATCATATTTTTATATTTATATATATGATGCTAAATCTTCATATTGAGGAAAAATATAAATACATATGTTACTAGCCAATTAAAATAATCAATGATTTATTATTAATATTACATCAATTAGATTGTCTGTTAAAATAATTTATTTTAATCATAATGATAAATTCCATGTGAATTTTACTTTTTATATAGATATTTAGTGATACATTAATTGGCTTGTAAAAAGTTAAGAATGGTTTTGATGATATTGACCTTATAAAGGGTGTCTATATGATATTAGAAAAATGTTTGGTGACACTTATGATTGCAAATAAAATATGAAAATTTCATATATACATTTTTTAAAGAAGAATAGATTCTGATTATAGAATATTTTCTTTGAAAAAATTAGTGTCATGTTGTTACAAGGGGATAGTGGGACTGTTGTTCTGTTCATGATAGATATGTTAATAACTTATTGAAATTAATAGTTTATCTTTCCAAATTTTTTAAAAAAATTAATGAATATATTCAATTATGAATTAAAATGTTATCCTAATTCAAGGGAATGGGTTTTTAAACTTTAGATCTACTGGGTTTCATTATATAGTTGTAGTTTATACCCTAGAAATATTAAACAAATTAAGTAATAATTATTAACCATGAGATATGGCATATAATATGTTCATGATAATGTGAACTAGTATTAGAGGAGGCTTCAGAATTGTTTTCACATGATTACCTGTAATGAATCCATTCAATATTATATGGTATGTATTGATGTTTGATATTACTAAACTATATTTTTTGGAAATTAAATAGAAAATAAAAACATTTTTAAATATATTCTTCGATAGTTTGAACCATTTCATCATTCCAAAGATAGTAGAGCTAGTTTCCTACTTGAAAATGGAGAAAGGTCGTTACAGGTGTTTCTAGAGAATATAACACTATTTTAAATTCAAATATTTTGTTAACATTTATCACAAATAGTCTAAGGTAGTAGAAAAGAACATATCACATCCAGTGGTTTTCATTTCTATAATAATTATATACTTTTAACCTTTGGATGTATCTTAACAGGTATCTTAGTAATAATTTGGTCAAATTTAGTTTCATCAATAATAATTATAGATTATCAATGTTATGATATTCTTTTGATATGGTTTTATCTTACATGTAACATTTTTTATAACGGAACAAGAATTATATACATGATTATATTAAAACAGGATTTATTTTATCAAGATTGTGATGTCAAAATAAGAACATTTTCCACACATTCGTATTGTTATAACAAATTTACACATAGAAACATGGTATGCCTAAAAATGAATCCATAATTAGAAGACATAGGTATAAAATGTGAGAAATAACCAATCTGTTTATATTTATCTTTAGAGGGTGGAGGATTACATTGGAATTGGTTCTTGATAACAAATTACTTTGAAAAATATATTCCATATATATTCATAGACATGGATACTAATAAATTAATTATCACATATTCATATTTCTTCCTCATCATATTAATGTGATAATGCCTTAGATTATCTATTACATGGAAAATGAAATTTAAATTCCCTCAAATTATGATAACAATTAATATCTATGAAATTATATTTAAATATATGTTTTATTGTTGGATTGTATCATCTGACAGGAAATACTTGATTCTGGTCATCAGGAGCAGGAGACAAAAAATACATTTATAGTTGTTCTCGTAAGGACAACCTTTATTAAACTCCAAGATTGAAGTCTATGAGAACAGGCCGACCTATATGGAAGATGCTTATATAAATTACAATAGATATACCAATATATGAATGTGATTATTCATCCTTAAAAATTGATTATTATTAACACACAACATGAGTCTCATACACTTAAATGTTAATGAGAACTATGATGACATATTTTCATAGAATATAAGGATATATTGTTTTCCTCATCAAATGTGATTTATCAATGAATATGTGAAGGAATTATTCCTTCCATTACTTTATTATAGATATTTATATCTCTACCATATGATTAGAATGAAACGAACAAACAAACATTCATTGTCGTAATGTATTGAATGGTTCATTTAAAATAGGCAATGAACAATTTTTTGAGCATAAAGGATGATGACATGTGTACAAAACCTTCTTAACGAGATGTGGATCAAAAGAATTAATATTACATAGTGAGTATTCAGATGTCCTTTTCATCACTGATAAATTGAATGCTTCATCATGGGGTCCTATTCATGTTGATCATTACTATATTTAAAATTTTTGTGCACCCCTCATATTCCACTGAGGACAGATCCTATAGGGTTACAAACTATTTGTATTTATCCATATGAGATATATTTTATTAAAATTTAATTATTAAATAAGATTATTTTCTAGGATGAGTAATTATATTTTATTTAGGATTTATTAATCATAATTATTTTTATATTAGTTTAATAAAAAATCAATATTAATTCACAAAATTGTGAACATAATAAAAAAATTATTTCCATTTTGAACCAATAAAACAAATTATTTGATGTTCAGTAAAAACTATGGATGAAAAACAAACATAGATATCATGTCTTTTGGGAATTATTTATTAAAAACCAATTAAATAAATATTGAATTATTAATCTAACAATATATATATATATATTCAATGATACATGTTCACATCATGGGAATAATTATATTAATTATTATTGTAATTATAACCACAATAATATGAGGCATTTATGTTCTCAATAGATAATGAACATATTTTAGAGCATATGTGCAATTATTTCTTTCTAAAAATAAATAAATAAATTACTAAATATATGTTTTCCTATTATTCATTTTCATGTTATGAGATCCAATTTTGAATTTCACAAACCATCTACTCCATAGATAATTCTCTCTAAAAAGAACATCCCTAACCACTATATCAAAACTAAGTTAAAACATCCCTTTAAGTAATCAACAATAGATAAAACTACTAATAAAGTCCACATATCACAACTAATAAAAAATAACTAATAAATAGTATATAACATTAAAAAATATATATCATTAAAAATGATGAATTATTATATAAATATATTTATATTGATATAAATGTAACACATATTTTTTAAAATATGCATTAGATACGTCTAAATAGGTATTCACACTTCATATATAATATATTTAATGAGAATAAATTATAAAATAATTAATAAATTTTATTAATTAATAATATGTCAATTATTATTGTGTAATAGTCATTTAATAACATTTGGATGACGTAAAAATTAAATGAATTAACAAACATTCTATGAATAGATGAAAACAAGACATTAACTTCAAACAATAATAACTTTTGCTGTAAGTGTCTATTTGGGCTCTACCACATATCAAATCATATCCTACAATGATCTTTATTCCATAGTGACTTTGGAAAACCCAATGGAAAATTTTTAGAGGCTAAAATGGATTAAAATGCCTCTAAAATTGTATTTCTATTCATGGCATGTCAATTGTTTAACATTCAAGGGAATATCAACCACATTTAATGTTGTATTATTCTATTTTATTGATGAATACTAAATTTATCCAAATAGATTACATTCATAATGATATTACTATTTTCAAATTTAATCATTTTTTAAAATTTAGATATATTTATAATTAAATATATGCATATTTATTTTATTTACCTATAATAAGTCACTTTTAAAAATACATATAACAGAATATTTACATAAATTTAATTTTTAAATATATAAACCAAATATAAAAAAATAATTATTATTTATTTTATAAAATAAATAATTATCCATTTTATTTACCTTATAAAAAAGAATGAATATATATATATATAATTATATACGTAATGTGTATATATAAACATTTTTTAAGAATTCATTTTTAAATAATTATATAAGATTTATGAAAAAAAATTTAACTATTTTATTCAAAAAGACATCTAACCTTTTTTTTATAAATCATAAAAACATATTAATATATATTTATAGCCTAAAAATGTATATATAATATTTATATAAACATATGTCTGCGTATTAATAAACATATATTTATATTTATATTTATATTTATAATATAATATATATAAATGAATATTAAAATATATATATTTATATTCTTATATATATATTAAATGGTTATAAATATGTATGAATAAATTGAAATATTGTAGAATACAAAACAAAGCATGATTGGAATAGTGATAAACGTCGTTGGAGCACAAAAGGGAGGTCACATGATCAATTCCCATTGTCAGTAGCTATTTGGAGGATACATTGAAGCACTAAATAAGGGTTTGGGGTGTTCATGATTGCCTATAATTTAGATCAAGGATTGAAACACACTACAAAAGGGGATTGCATGTGCTGATAAATGGGGTGTTGTTGCATGTGAAAAAAATAAAAAAAAACATCAAATTTATGATCATTGCAAAAAAATAGCTAATAAACGGACCTTTTATAAATGTTCTTTAGTGATGTTGAGTCCCTCCAATATCATCGTTGAAAATAGAACTGATTATGAAACCCCTTATCATCATTACAAAAGAAATGATAAATGTTAATTTTTAAAATCCCTCTAGAATTCAGCACTTTGTTAGTGCTAATACTGCATATTTTTTGCACCATTAAAATATAAAATTATAGTAGTGAATTTATTACTTTTAGCCCAAATATATTCTTCTCTCTCCATTTACTATATCAATAATGAGATAATGAAAGTATATTTTAATCTCTGATGAATTTTACTTTGATCAGTGTGAGAATCACAAGATGATCGATACCACCAGGCAATTCACTTGTACACCCTCAACGATGCATCATGTTCTATGAGAATTTTTGTCTCATAATATTTTAGTTTTAGTCCATTTTTAATCTGTTTGAAATTAAATTAATATTATATTGTTGTTTATATTATAAAAATATTCTTCAATGAAATTAATTCCAAATGATGTAATATTAGATTATTAATTTATTATTAATTTAATAGGAAAGATGCAGTATACTGATAAAATAATTAAATTAACGTTTATATATATTATTAATTTTTTATGAATCCTTATAATATATATTTAGTACATTAAATTTAAAATTTGAAAATATTCGTTAAAAGAATCCTTGATTAGTGCCTCCACTACATAAAAAACCTATAGTTGTTGCATAATTTTGGACTCTCTTATGTATTTATATCTTGTCTCATGAATCCTTTTCAATAGCGTTGATGAGACTATTTATTACCCTAATGAATATGAATATCCATTTATGTTTATTGATTGATACTCTTTCATATTTGTTTTATAGGTTCTCTATCTCTTACATTTTAAGTTTCAATAATTATGATATGATATAAATCCACATAATTGGGAAATAAGGAGTTTATCATCAATCAAGTATATATAATGTCTTGTGTTGTTTGGATTATACGCATGATATGGGGAATCCAATATACCCTTAGGAAAAAAATATAAACTAGCATAGTTTGATGTCGCATAATTGGCAACTTCATACCTTTTTTGTTTATTTGATAAGGATGTATTCCAAGTAATGTAATGACATGGAAAATGACATATTTGAAAAAAAAATATTCTAATCAATTGTTGTTGTAAGAATTATTTATTATTAAACCTTTTGGGTATTTCTCTTCATGAATATGGACTTATGAAAGATTTTATCTATCCCTCAGGGAATAGGTACACATGTAGAGTTGTATTAATCACAAGAAATATAGTTTATATATGACGGATCTTGTAGGGAATATTTATTGGAAATGAAAATAATAATATCCAAAATTTCTTAATGAGGATGTTGTATTTATCTTGAGTGTGTCCAGATAGATATATGGATTTCATAGTAAATATAGCCTACTATAGAATTAGGGGTGACCCACTTCTAGAATGTAACATGATTGTGGTTATATTTTTTTGGAACCATAATATAATAGATCCACCTATGTGGGTATTGTTTTATTTGGATTGAAGCCATGTGAGGGAATAGATATCAATATTGGATTTCTAATTGAGAGAGGAATATAGTGTATCCAGATTAATATATATCAAATATCAAATACATCTAGTTGAATAGTTTAAATTCATGTGATATGACAATACCATTAAATTTAATTTTTATGCTAACAGTGTTTTAATTAATCATTACCACATGTTACAAGAATAATATCCATATAGATTATATTTTTTATATTGGGATTCTTGTTTAACTGAAAGGATTAAATTGGTGTGCTTTTTATTGCATACTTATGGTCTAACAATTATGTTTATCTATTATTATAAGAACATGTTTAGGGCTTACACATGAGTATGATCTTCTAATGCATGAATATCTCAAGTTCATTCACGCATCCTAGTGATAAAATAATTAATAGGATAATGCTATGTTCTTATACCTTATGAGGATACGCATATTGGTCCATCTCATTGATTATAATAATTTCATCCAACAAGTCACTTCTGTGACAAGGATGAGAATCTTGGGTCATGTTGAACATCCCCATTGTTCGATTGATATATTATGTCATTACTTTTGGGAATATCTTGTTGTTATAACCATAATTTTTCTATTTATTTTATAGTAAAATACATGATAACACATTTATCTAATGAATTAATAATCAATGGTTTACACATTATGGAACATAATCTGATAATCAATGTTTGGTGGTTTAGAATAATTGACTAATTTTTCCATTTTAGGGTTTCTGATATTAGCATAACGAATCTATAATGGTTATTTTCTGTTGAGATAACCCTATTGAGGGATTTGGAAAAATTATATGGCATGGATTATGTCCATTTCAACACTATATTGTTGCTTTATAATATATTTATAATCAACTAATGTTGTGTGAGTTAGAGGTATGATGAGGAGGACTATGGGTGCCTTTGATACATTCTAGTTCATATTGATAATGTTTTGTGCTAATTATGTGATCCATCATATGGCATGGATTCAAGGGGGAAT
This sequence comes from Viscum album, assembly GCA_963277665.1. NCBI lineage: Eukaryota > Viridiplantae > Streptophyta > Magnoliopsida > Santalales > Viscaceae > Viscum > Viscum album. Next base: position 1,004,995,118 of record OY728167.1, read on the forward strand.
CAAGAAGTATTTTACATTTACCAACCACCTCCACAAACAATGTTCTATAGAATTTCGTTCTTAATGAACCCACAATGTGCTCACACAAGTGTATCATGATTGATGTCCTTAACACTACAACTTGTCTCACTCTTTGTTTTATCTGTGAATTTACATACTAATATTTCTATGTAAGGTTATTTCATATCCTCATTCTTCAAAATACTATCATAAATATTCTATTTTTCTTCTTATTCATTTTAGATCTTCTAGATAAATTCTATGTTAGATCAAGGTTTAAGGTATTTATAAAAGGTGATTGTTAGTCAAATTATATAAATGGGTTGATAAATTGGGAGAATTAAACTATATAATTTATTTTCTACATGGAAACAAAACATGTAGCTTGCTTATCAGTGATCTAGGAATGAACAGCTTCATACAGGGACTGACGGAGCTCACATTTTGGTGACGAACTACAAAACTCATCCATGAAACATATGAGACCATTTCATGTTTGGATGAGGGTATTGATGTGTTTTAAAGACCCTAAATTAACTATATCATCATAAAAGGTAAAATTATTAAAAAAAGTGATGAAATTCCTATTTGATCCTCATAATGTTTTTCAATTTTATCATAATTATCTAATATATGTTATGACCATTCATCTTACTTTTTTTTATTTTTCCCATCGATTCAATTTTATGGGACTCAATAAAATCCCACTCAACACCCAAATTATTTGATATTATAAATAATGTTATTTTATCCTGGGGTAGTGAATTATACTACATGGACTCTATGTTGTTCTTTCATAAAGAGGGACTATATGTAAATCTACATGGGGCCAATAATTTTTTAATAGAGTTTATATAGCCTCTTTGTGAATAGATCTGGATATCATGAGCTTCATTAAATTAAAAATAAGAAGTATAATCTTCATATAAACATTTACAATCTATCAAATATTAGATATCATAACTTGTGTATAGAGACCTCATAAATATCAATGTCTTACATAGCTATTATGAAAGTCACATACAATGTCAAATTATCCCTTAGTTGATACATGATAAATAATCCATTGTTGTTTTATCTATTGTAATAAAATTACACTTATCTACAAATTTTCTTATAGAAAATCACCCCTAAAAAATATAGCTAATTTTTTGTGGCTGGATGGAATCTTATAATCAAAGAATTCAATGATAGTCAAAGATAACATTTCTAACATAAAATAATCTATTAAAAAAAAGTTTGTTTTCAATGAAAACCCAATAAAAACATTGAATGATGTGTCAATTTGAGATATTAACTAATACAATCATTCATGAACTTTAAAAAAGGATTAATTTACTAATATAGACCAATCAATAACATTAGTTAGTATTAGAAAACATTTAATAAGAAAAAAAACTCATTACAGGATATTATTGGTCAGATGTCTATATAACATGATATATAACTTTAACCATTAATTGGTATATTTAAGTTACATAAACCAAATCCAATAAATATAAATAACTATTGAAGATATATATTGGTAAAAAATATAATATGGTCATTAAAATACGATTACTGCATTAGGGGTGCTTTTAAAAATGACTATGTTTTACCGTTATATGTTACATACCATCCTTAAACTATTTTCTTATGAAGCATCGAAATGGAACTAACCTTATGTGATTTACCTAAAGAAATTTTTTTAAAGAAATTAAAAATATTTACTAAACATGTGGTGCCATTTTCTTAAACAAACAACCTTCATGAATAAAAAAATAAATTCAAAATGTTTCATAATACAATCCCTTAAAATCTCTAAAGGTTTAATTGAATTATCATTAAATTATTATTTGAAGTATAAAAACTAATGTATAAAATACAATTATATATAACCCACACTGAATGTAATAACTTAGGAAAAATTCCAATGGCTTCAATAGGGAACCACTCCAGACACTGAGACTCGACATCCACTCCAAGAACTTTTCAAAACGTCTATGACTACAACATCATGAACCTCTAGTAGTAAAAATAGAAAAAAATTTCTTACTTATTAAATTCTAAATAGTGCCTCTATATGTTTTAATTTTAATATATAGGGTTTCATTATTTGAACTTATAGGAATGCCTTGTGAAATTCCTCAAACACCAGTACAATAAGAATAAGTTCAACATGTATTTCATTTATTAAATACGACACGTAGGATTATTTAAAACTAATGACCAAAATATATTAATTAAAATTATAAAAGGAGGAGACTTAGAATAAAAATTAACCCATGTAATTATACCACACACATAGTAATAATACACAAAATTGTAATCATTCTTTTATGTCCCCACCTTGATAGACCAACTCATAAGAGGTTTCCATCCCTCTAGTATTATATTGTCACTTACTAGAAGAACCTAATGTTGCACTTGATTTAGCATTGAGTCCATTTCTACTGATCATGGAACATTTTATTTACATATGATCACATTCCAACTATGATTATATTGAATTTTAACATTTTAATATTTTTCAAAAAAACTAATTTTATATTTTTGTTTAATTGAGCATCTTATGTTCCTTACCCACAATTATAGAATTTAAGGCCAATAATGTAGAATTCTGAATCAAAATCTAATTTAAAAATACTGTATTTAATTAATATATAATTGGTTTATTTATAAAATAATGATCTATTATATTCTAGTTAAATTATAAAAATATAGATTCCATTGACCTTGGACACGTTATCCAAGATAGAAATATACATTGTTGTCATATATCTATTAGCCTAGAAATACATCAATGATTTTTCATAAAAAAGTAATAAAAAATAACACTAACACTATGTGTGGTAATTTTATCCCTATATTATGGTTTTTTGAATAATTAAACTTGATAAATATGAGGAGTTAAATAAGTACACAATATACCATTGATTTATTGGTAGAATACTCTAGGAATCTGATATAAGAAATTTATTGAAGAAAAAAATGACTAAAATCACACTTTAGAACCCTATAGTTCATGATAACTAGTTTTAGGTATAATAAGCAGTGCTTTGGTGGAAATAGATGTTTAAAAAAATTGTTTACAACACATTAATGATTTGACTATTTGGCCACATAGTTTAGAAATTTTTGTTCCAACCTTGTCATTCAGAACTATACAAAAAAATTATACTACATGGTTACTACATGGTTTAATAAAACAATGGACTAAAAAATTAACTCTCCCTGTGTCCTATTTATTACATGGAATTTTACTTATATAATACGTCTTGTTTATCTTAACCTAGAACCAATTTTTCACCCTCTTTAGAACTTCCAAAACCTACAGAAACCCTTCAATATTTTCTTGATACCAAAATAAAATAGTACATAATATAAAAATACATAATAAAATTATTAATGGCATAAATTGAGGTTTTCACATTCTCTACACCCTTTGTATTTTTATCGTAAAAAATTTATATGTTAGTTGTGCTATGATATAAGGTCAAAACATTGGTCAAGAATAATTTTATTATGCTTCCATAATTCCATGGGTATCCCTAAAAATGTTATAAATACTGGTGATACGTGATAAAATATCATATTATTATCATTCCCATATGATTATATGAAAGAAAATAGGACTTTTATTGAATAATCATGTCATAACTCATCCCCCATAACTCGTGTCGTCACTTCCCCAAGCTCACATCATATAGGCAAAGGGCTGGTGACTAGCGCTGAGTATGAATATCCCACAAGTGTGTGGCATTTTATCTATTACCTATACTCATGGACCAGTCTCCAAGAATAATCAAAACCTGAAAAAACTAAGTAGACATAGAGGAAAACCACCAAGGACACCCACTTAGAGTGAGGTAAAAAACTGAATGAAATGGGGGATGAATACCAACCCAACCGAAAATGAAAAGTACAAGATCATGGATATAATATTTAGAAAACCCTACCTGAATTTTTTGTACAATAAGCTATCTAAATGTCGTTGATGTGTACCAAATCTATCGGGTCACCCTGAAGCACCCATGTTCATGGTCCCCCAAGGACCCCATTAAAGTTGTTGATCGTCTGCACGATACACAACATGTGTAGGGAAAGCCCGTGTAGGGGTGAGTAAAACAATACTCAGTAGGTACTCCAAACCAAACATGATTAAAATTAAATATACCAAAAATTATTCAACTTATGAATAAAAAAATGGAATCATATGAACTATAAAACAACATAATCACTAAGAAATACACCCTGAAGACTACCAAATAGGTACACGAAGTGTAGCATTTAAGATGTATAATCGAGAGAGTCACTCAAGTTAGCTCACACAAAGAATAAATATATTGTATAAAAATTTGATTTTTCACAATAATACACATTACCATAAATGAATAACCCAATGATTTTATGTAACACACAACGTGTGAGTAAGAAACATGCTGATGATGACAAAAATATATCGGTGACACACAGAGTGTCATCAAAGACTATAGAACCGATGCCCTGGTGGGACAGGGGAATATCGAATCAGTCTAGGTAATACACAGAGCCAATGTAAGACACACAATATAGGTATGAAACACAGTCTTGATAAGGCTCACAGTTTACGTAAGACACATAATCTAGGTCGAAACCAACCGTATAATTCCATCCTTAGCACACTCTCTCGATATCACCTACACATAGAGCCAATAAGATATACTCCAACATCCATAGAAACACACTTTGAGTATCTCAAAAGTATTGTCTGATCAAGAGGGTACCAACACTACAAATACCTTATCAAACAAACCCAAGATTTTTATTTTTTGTGCGTATAAGTGAAAAGGGGTTTGTTGGGTCCACGACCGGTCCGACCCGGTCGAACCGACCGAACATGGGTCATGTTGGGTATATTATACCTGGACCACTGGGTCGTGGGTCTAGCCTCTTGGTCCACATTAGGAAGCTTGGTTTCTTTATCTAGACCTGCAAGAGTGCGCAGGTTTTCTCCACTTAGGTTGTGGCGTCTTTTCCATCCCCTCCCACACGCAGTGTGCAAGACCGCATGCCACCTGATCAAACACGGAAGGATATCACATCAACAATATATTCCATCATGGATTTCCCTTTCCTTGTCCACCATCGTCACCCACAACCACACCACCACGGTCTCCTCCACTAGTGGTCGTCGAGACGGTGGCCTACTGCCATGTGTTCGCACCACCGCGTGAAAACCGCGGAAACCAACTCAGGCTACCCCAACGGCTCATCCTTCCACAGGACACAACCTTCGATGTGGAATTCGGTTTATCAAATTGAATGGTTCACCATAATCCTCAGCTCATGATCACATCTGTTATGGGATTAAAACCGTCTTTTCATCACTCTAGGGGCCCGATCACGTTCAGAACCTCAGGGGAAATCCCAACGCGACCACAGGGTCTTTCGGCGAAAAAAGTAAGAAAATAGATAAGAAAGGAACCATGAAAACCCAATATAATGGATCCATACCTTTTTTGTCAGACCTAATTCATTATTCTTAGAAGGATTTTTAATAATGGATTAAAAATCACAAAGATATAACTCCCACATTAATCCTACATATTTACCATCTCTCATAAACGATCAAACCCCAAATAAACCAATTCTTATGTTCGTCTGCATTCATCGTTGGAACTAAGAATACTGAATTAAAAATCAAATATAAATGAACACCTACATAAAGGATTGGACTAATTGTTAAAGAATCGCGAGTCCTGCATTCATCATCCATCAAACTATCGATGCATGTTCTAAATATGATCATTGATCCTCCATCGTCCGTCATTCGTCGATGAGAGGATTTTACAATACATTTTCTTTAATTTTTTCCACAGCCTCTATTGATCGTGAATCTGATCTCATATCACTGCTTTACTTTTAAACGAAGAAATGTGTTTTAGCATCACAATATTCTGGCTTTGTAGCATCACTATTTCGTTTTGTTGCAACATCACCATGTTTTTTCCTTTGTAAAAGGAAACAATTTATTTGTTGACGCATCATCAAGAAATGTTAAAATAAAAAAATTTATGGTTATAATTATTCTTCATTCAAACGTCTAAAAAAGATTTTCCAATGTCGAAACGTGCTAGTTGTGCCTAGGTTCTGCCTTAGTAAAATGTGCTTCTTTGAACACAACAGTGCCCTATGATTTCAAATCCATGTACTAATTTAATGGAAACAAAAATCGAGCACATGAGATATTTTTTAATAAACCTAATAATTGTTAAAACGTTTCTTCCAGGAGCAATAGGCCTCAGAATCATGTTTTTTCATCACACCTAGTCTCAAAATAATCCCATATAATTTTCAAATAATTTATATGGAAACTATGGGACAATAAAAATCAGCTCAATTGAGAAATTTGAGAGATTAATATGTAATTTAAATATGTCCCAAAAACTAATTAGAAAGATAAATAATGGGTTTTTAAATTGAAAAATCATGATTCCTACTTATTTTTTGGAACACTTTACTGAAACACAAATACATTATTAAAAATTTTCATAAAATTGTTCTTCATAACATTGAATCAATACTATCCAAAAAAAAATTAAAAATGCAATGCTTAGTTCATTATTTTCAACAATAATATATTAATAATAAACCTCTTAATATTCTCTTTCCCACCTCCGATGTTTATTTGGGAAATATTCACTGTTTCCCTTAACCATGCACCAATCATGAACCCTTTAAAGATCCTTAAACAACCTACTAAAACCCTCCTATGAATCCGAAAAAATTAATAATAAAATCTCTAACATATTTATACATAATAAAAACACGAATGTAACAATATTTTGCAGTAACATTCAGGGTTATTCTGAGCGTCTATAAATTCAAGTAGGTTCTAAAATAAATAGTAAAATATGATGATATACGGATCTCACTATTATCTTAACAGTTCAACAATAATATTATGCTTGATATGATAAGCATATGAAGCCCATGTCACTATCAAATTCCATGCATATTTTTTTAGAGGTGGGGATAATCCTCTAGCATATTTAGATGCTAATATGTGAATTAATAATGGGGATATATATGATAAGATCATCCCCCTACATCAATAAGGGAGAATATATATAGGACTCCTCCACCTACAAAATAATTAGTATAAATGTATGGGTTTTTCATAATGTAGATATAATAATCATGAAATAACATGAATGAACTAGTTTTATAATTCATGTACATGTAATTTTTTTGAATGAATCATCACATTAAAAACCATCTTATCATGTGTTCACCAGTTTTATTATTCATGTTATTCTAAGGTATAATATGATTTTAATACATATATGTTATGAAACCTACCTCTTTCCAATAATCATCTTTTGAAAAATTCATCCATATAGTGGCCGTTGTTGTCATTGGATTGGATTATTCTACCGAAAATGCATGGCAATATATTTTTCATATTTTGATTGAAAAATTAATGTGATATGATTTTCATGATTCTCCTAGAAACTAAGGATAATTTATCATGATTGAAATACATCTCGATATTGTACCTCATATGATCCAAAAAAATGCAATATTTTATTCCAATATGAAAATATTATGTCTTTGGCATATATAATTACCAAGATGCTTCGATCATTCTCATTCTTGATGTATATGGTGTGATCAACTGTACCTCAAAAAAATAATTATTTCTTATGTATTGATACAACCATAAATATTATATCTTCATTGATTTCTTTATCCTATACAATGAATTATTTTACTTCAACGAATTTTTCTTATTTTCTACCATAATAAACCCATCTGGTTTCTCAAATTATACAATCCCCTCAATAAATACATTGAGTAATATATATTTAACATCCATTTGGTACAAATTACACTAAGTTTTCACTATAATTGGAATAAAATAAAATAGTTTCTGACCAAGTAGTGGTAGTAAATTTATCATAAATATATATTTCTTTGATCTATGAGTTAACCTTTCACACTGTCCACTATATTTTATCCACTTTTCAATAGTCAATGAGTTTATTACTGAACACTCACTTGGTTTTATTAAAAAAATCCACTATCCTTATAACCTTTTCCCATGTCACATTTTTCTTATTTGAATCATGATCCTAAGGCATAGATTTTATCCAATTATCACCATTTTCGTACAACTTTGAATTACATTGTCTCTACATAGAAAAAATTATTATTTTTATATATTTTTACTCCTTCTAGTTTTCACCAAATCTATTTTATCTCCAAAGATATTTTATTCATTTATTTCATCATTTATTTTTTTCATAGTATAAATAATACCTCTTTATTTTCCTTAATATAATTGTCTTATTTTGATTTTACCTCATCACTGTGTGATCCCACATATAATACCCAATTAAACATTTCATTCCTTCGATGTTTAATAATTATACTATTTATTAACGATCTCATTATTCTAATTAGTAAAAAATAACTATCTATTTTATATTATCAGTGTAAAAACATCTCAACCCACCCTTTTAATGCCATTATGTAATTGTCTCATTATCTACTATATTCAATTTTCACTACCAAAAATTAATTTAATCTTCCAAACGAAATTTTATCGAATTTTTATTGACCCCATATCAAAAAATTGTTCTGCTAGTTTTTTGTACCTTTGTAAAAATATATTCATCATTGAAATGATAACTAACTCATTAATAATTCTTAAAAATCAATTCATTTCTTTTAACACACATCCAATAAACACTTTGTATGATTTACTTTAATATATTTAAAAACAATCCATTCCTTTATATTCACTTTTAGTTCCACCCATAAGTATCTTATTACCATCCATGTAATTATCATAAATGGGATGCATTACCCCTTTTAGAGGAGGCAATGGAGTAAAACTATCATCCTTGTTAATTTCATATCAATGGACATTTATTATTAAAATTTGTTTCTTGAGAAACATCCTCCATCTCTTTTATGTGGCTTTAAATAATATAAGCAGTAATCATTATATGGATGAATACTTTATTGAGTATTTCATGAAACATAGTTTCAGGTCTACAAGATATTAAGTATGACTTCCAAACAACAACAAAAATGATAATTATTCAAAAGATGATCTGGTAAGGATGAATAAAAACTCCAATAAAATGTATCTTAATTTATCCACATCCCCCTCACTCATTGATTAATTTTTTGATATGATGTCTTTGAGTTATTTTTTTATCATCATCCTTTATTTACCATCTGTATATCCCAATGATCAAAAATGTCTTCACAGTAAAACAATTATTTATTTTTTTAAATGGTTGTTTCAAAATTATGATTAACTTATTTTTTTTAAGTACTACACGTATAATAATTTGTTTCCTGACTAATTGGATTGTTTTATTTCAGTTTGGGTGTTTTATTATAATTTTTTCATGCTTCTAAGGAATTTTACTTTGATTATACAACTGATATTTTTAAATTAAGTCAATGCATTAAGAATGTGTACAATGATCAAGAAAATGTGAATTCCTAATCTGTATATAATTAATTTTTTAATCATTTTTATATTATATATACGTTAATTTCATTATCATTTTTATTTAGTAATTATTATGTTTTTTCATATATAATTTTCGAAATCATATTTTTCTTTTAACTATCTATAATAATCCATAAAAGTGGTAAAACGATTCTTTTTTCCAATGATACTTTTTTTTCATTCTTTGTCAGACATCCAGCACTGCATATTGATTCCATGTTATTAGCTAAATAAACATTATTATTATTGAAATAAAGAAAAGTTGTGGAATCACATATTCCCATTGTGGTGATTTTTCCTGATATCATGGTCACAAGATCATCCTATTTTCCTAATACTATCAATGGCAGGAAAGGATTTTCAGCTAAGAACAGCGAACCAATATGAAATGTTGGTATTTTGACATAGAAAGGAAACATATTTTTTTAAAAATTGATATTTAGGAATCTCTTAAGACATTGAAAAATGTATGAATCATCCATACCTCAATCTGACAAACGGTGTTCTTGATATGACTCAATATGCTTCTTTTAATATATAACTTACATTAATTTTTGTGAAAATGACTCCAAACTTTCTCAAAATTGTGGAAAAATATTTTTATTGTTTTGATACTTTGGGGGTAATGATTCATATGTCATTTGAGATGTTTATAAAAAATCCTCACCACAATTCGACACATGGTGTGACCGCTATGACTTAATGTGTATGTGATCGGTTTAAAATCGACAGTTTAGATCAAAAAATTTCAATCATTAAAATAATAAAAAAGAACTCCAAATTTATTGATAACATAGTACACTGATATTTAATTCATTATGGATGTGTCGGAATCAATATTACATCAACTTGATACATCATGTGATCCTTAAGAGTCAATATTCATGTTTCTAGTTTAAAATGACATATCTAGAAAAAAATTCGGCATACACTAGTATAGAAAATCACTTTTTATTGTTTTTATAATTTAGTGAAATGATTTATAATTCATTTGAGACATGTAATAATAAGTAACCACTCAATCCAATGTATGGTGAGACCGGTATGACTCCGAGTGCTTCTTTTTATTTAAAAATGACATAAATTTTAGTAAAAAGAAAAATTAACCTAATCAAAATCAAGGAAATTTATTTCAATATATTAGATAATATATAGAAACAATAAATAAGTAATTTTTGTTATAATGGAATCTTATTAACATAAAACTGATACACGATGTGCTATGTATGACTCAAGTTGTCTTTTATTTGTTTAAAATTGATAATTTAGTTCAAAAAATGTCACTCATTGAAAACTAACCAAACCATCTCATTTTTTTAGTAATTAAATTCAAAATTTATTTGTGACATCTAGAAATCTATTTCACATTAATTTGCTATATGATGTGATCAATATGAGTCAAAGTTCATGTTTCTAATTTAAAATTATATCATAGTAATAATGAAAATGGGGCATACTAAAAACAAAGAAAAAACATTTTGATTGTTTTTATAGTTTAGGAAATTAATTCATATTATATTTGAAACATTTATAAATTATATTCATATTAATATAATGTATGGTGTGATATATATGAGTCAAAGTACGACTTTTTATTTAAAATTGACATTAATTTTAATTAAAAGGATGACCAGTATACTCAAAACTAAGAAAATGATTTCAAATTATCTTGATACTTTAGTGAAATGATCCATGAGTAATTTTTTTTGAAATAATTATTATCTCAATATGATATTTGATATGTATTAATATAAATCCACATGTTTATTTTCAGTTTAAAATCGATATTTTTGTTCAAGAAGTGTTACTCACTCAAAACCTTGAAAGCATTCTCAGATTGTCTTTATATTTTAGGAAACTGATTAATAGTTCATATTTGAGGTGTAGAAATAAAAATCACATAAAACAGAGAGAAAATGTGACATGTCTGAGCCAAATTTCTTGTTTCCAGTTTAAAAATGGAATTTTAGAAAAATAGACAAGCGATGTAATGAAAACAAAGAGAACACATTGAGAGTGTTTTGATACATTATGAAAATGATCCACAAGTCATTTTAGAGTTGTGAGAATTAACATCACCTCAATCAAATTCATGGTGTGATTGGTATGAATCCATGTGTCTATTTTCAATATAAAAGTATCATTTTTGTTTAAAATGAGCATCACTTCACTAAAACTGAGGAATGAGCCTATATTGTTTTATCATCATTCTATCTCTTATTACTTAAATAATTTCGTTATGATTTTTTATATTAAATTTTTTTAGATAATTTTCATAGAAATAATTCTTGAATAATAACATGAAATGGTGTGATGTTCAAGAATCAACCACAAATCAATCTGATACAGATATTTCATCATATAACATTAATTTAAGTTTAAAATTAACACTATTTGTTAATTTAATTCATTATATTATGACTAAAATAATAATTTTTTTCTTATACTAGTTCTTTTTTCTTGAGTAGGGGTTAAAATCAAAATGATAATAGAGATGACTTTTTTTAATCTATGTAATAATTTGTATAAATAAATGATTGAAATGTATATAGTATAGTGTTCTTCATTTATTTGTGTAGTACATTATATATCTTTCAAATTATGTATTCATACTCGATTTTCATGATTTCTTGGTGATTTTTTGTGATATAGTGTGTTGTGACAGCACATTGTGGTATACCCCTTTATCAGTGCTGATAAAATAATTGGGCCTTTAATCAAACTTTAGTAGTCAGGGATTCCTTAGCACTAGTAAAGGTTATTTTTACCACTGTAAAAGGAATATTTTATAGTAATAGGTATAATACAAGTTACAATGGAATTTGTGAGTGATTTAATTATTTACTTTACCTTTACTAGAGTTTACTGCATATTTGGATTTATAGATTATATTTGATAAATTGTTATTTTCATTTTTAAAGCATGAATGTTTTTATTATTGTTTTATTATTATCAACTTATTAAAATATTTGGTATGTGAAATTTAGTGCTATATTTTTATTTTTGTAATCTAATGTTATGCTGATTTTTTAAATTTCCCCCCTTATAAATGTTATTTTACATTGCATTTTTTTAGAAATATTTTGGATCAATAATAAGGTTAAATAATTATATAATGGATTAATATTATATTTGAGTGTCATTGGATAACATGTGAATACCATTTTAGTTTTGGTAAATTTTTAGAGACGTGACAAAGGACCTTCAGCTATTTTAGTGATCATATGATGTGTTAAATGTTAATTTTAGTGCCTCAATTCAAAAAAAATAGTATTAAATATTAATTTCTTTGAAGAAGAGATGAAATCAAAATTGATCAAATAAAATAAAAATTATGAAATTGTGGAAAAGAAATATACTGATTTCAAGTGAATATATTTTATTATGTTTGAATTCTAAATTGTAAATCAATCCCGCAACACTAAGAAAAGGATAGTGAAAAAAAATTTTCCTGGTAACTTTATTTTTGATGAATCAAATGGTATTTTAAATCATCATGGGTATTTGGTTTTTAGTTTCTAACAAATTATATTAATCATTCACTTTCTAGTGATCAATGATCTCTGCCACTCTCTATGAATCCTTGGGTTTCATTATACTCTTTCATTTTCATGTTTTCATTTCGTATCAATGTTTTCCTACATGGAAACATGGTAATGTGTTATTTTGGGAGACCTTAATAATTCACATTCACTTTTATCAAAAGGTGGTTTTATTAACCGTTTTTTACGTTTTGGATTTCTAGAAAAGGAATTTTCAAATATAAACCCCTTGATTACTGAGAGAATGATTTAATTTCGTAGACATAATTTATTTATGTGAGGTGAAATATAAAACCATAAGATTTTAAATAGATAATATCTTTCTGGATTTTATATTTAGAAAAAAAACTATGAATGGAAGAGAATGTAACACCCTTACACTTTATTATATATTTATTTTTATATAAATTCCATCGCATTGATAGTTTGTGTTTCATACAAAGCTGTGTTTAAACAGAAATGATACTTTACAAAAATATAATTACATAAACATGACTAATATATCCTTAAGGTTATGTTTTACAGTATAAATAAAGATTAAAAAATTCACAAAAATATATATTTTTTTTATTTATAAAATAAATTCAATTGATATATATTAAATATATATAATATAAATTTCAATTGAAAGATAAAAAATTGATCTTAAAAAACTATATTTTTATAATGGTCATCTTAATCACTCTATAAACACATAATTTAATATATTTTTTATTATAGAAGTTTTAATTTAAAAAATAAGCATCATTTTTGTAATCAAATTTTCAAAAATATAAATGGGTAATTTTTTGATATTTTTTTAAAATGATTAATTTCTTTATGAATAGTGAAGTATAGTAATTTTTTTGAAAACAACATTTTCATTTAAAATTTATAGAATGATAAATTATATTATAATTTTTATAATTACATTTAATTTATTTTTATTAAAATATAACTAATTTAGGTCACTTGAATCAATTTTATATTTAATTCTAACATAATAGCTTTTAAAACTGTTGAATGTTTTTCTATGGAAAAATGGTTTATTCGACACGTATTTGGGTTTAATTTAAAAATTAATTATTAAAATTTAATGAATTTAATTTCTAAAAATGGATTACAGATTTTTTATAATAATATTTTATGTTATATTATTGTATTAAATAATTTTTTTCCGATAAATAATCGTTAAAAAAATAAATTATATTGGTTAACATTAAAACAGGTTTTTTTTTGGGGGTTATGCAAAGAAGATAAGGCTTAAAAATAAAATAAAACATGTTAAAACCCCATTGTATAGACATATTATGACATTATAACATCAACTATTTTATAATGATACATCTAGATACTTTTATCATATGAAAGTTATTTCTACGCTTTATTCATTTCAACAAATCCATGTGTGTCTTCTCCAACACTTATGAAAGGAAACATCCTACCCTATTCTATTCAAACATAAAAACATTATGTTTTGTAAATTTAAAAATAAAATATATTACTTAAATAATTCCCAACATAATAGAATCTTTTTTGTGAGAAATTATACTTATTATATTTTAATCAAACCTAATAATGTCATCCACAAAAAGAGGTAACATTCTTTAACTAAGATTTTTATTTTCTTTCTTCTTCCACCTCCATAAAATATTATAAAATTTCCATAATATAATAACAAAAGTATATATTATATACTGATATCTAATTATTTTAATTTAATATGATATATCTATATCCTCTTCCATCAAATGGGAAATGGAAATATCAATGGTTTGTTTGGCGAATTACCACCTCACAAACCGATGAAATTCGTTTTCAATAACCATATCTCATGGATGGATATAGTGATGGATTTAACATATTTATTTTTGATATTTTTTTAAAAAAATATACTTATGTAATTACAATATCTTGTATACCTTCTTACCATGAATTCCATTGTAATATAATAATGCCTCTTGTGTTTATGAAAGACTACCACCACTTGAACCGAAGTGATGTGTGTCTTCCATTTTCCACTTTATTTTGATAGTACAATAACATATTTAATGAATATATATATTATATTTGTAACATATTTTTACCTATTTAATTATAATACCATACATACAATCTTACTTTCCATTCTTTGCGGGATACGATAATGTCGCTCATGTGTACTGCAAACTACAGCCTCATGAAGAGATGTGACTCATTTTTCACAAATGATTTACATGAAAGGTAATAAGGATAAATCTAGTTAATATATTTTATATAATGAAATATAAATTAATATTAAAATATTATTCATTATTTACCATCAATTAATTTCATCTATCGAGTTAAATGGAAACAACATTCATGTGTATGTATAGTATAACCTATATATAATCTATGTTCTCTATTTTCTATCTATAACATTCATAGGTTTCCCTAAAAACATATATAATGAATATATATGATATTTATTTAATGGATAAGAAATTTTATATGATGTAACCATGATCAAAGTTAAATGATAAACATTACTGAACCAAAACATATTGAAAATTGAAGCAAGTATCACCCAAAACTATGATTTTAAAAAAAATGATAACAAACATGTGATAAAAGATTATAAGTAAATCATACATGGAATGAGATATATGAATATGGTTCTATAATAGATGTAAAATAAAAACATGAATATTATAATATAGGTTCAAACACAAATTTTGACTACCATTGTACAATTAAAATACCTAGGATTTTATAAAAAATATATAATAACTGATAAATGATCCTTTATTATCACATAAAACCCCAATGATAAAATTTTCTTTTATATGGGATTTTAGAAGCACTACTAAAGGACCCCATTTACCAATAACATTATCTTGTTTTGATAAAGGGGTTCCTTTATCAACGATAAAAAAATTGATAAAGGTAACCTTTATCAATTGTTTTCTTAAAACTGATAATGGATTCTTATATCATTCATTTCAATACATCTGATAATTTATACCTTTATCAACAAATTTATTAGCACTAAAAATGTTTATACTATATAGTGCTGTTAAATTTACAACACACTGTAGCTTCAGAAGCAGCTACAAAAAAAATTACAAATACATATTTAAAAATGAAAACAAATTTGTAAACATCAAAATTAGAAAAAATTATATAATATAAATTTAAAATAGTGGTTTATAAAATTACATTAGTATGTAAAACATATTATAAACATTAAAAAACATTAATGATACATACTATTTGGCCTGTGACCCCCACTCATGTTGTTTCTGAACAATCCATGCCAGGTTGAGAATTATAATTCACCTCTATATGAAAATAATCCATAAGTTAGTTATAATATAATGAATTAAATTAAATAAAGAGTGATTATTTTAAATTAAAATTTGAGTCATACTAAGAACATTGTGTATTAGATTGAGTTATAGTTTCTTCTTGCGTGTCACCTCATTTCTTGTTCATCATAAATAATTATCTATGTAAAATATAACTAAATGAGTATTAGATAGAAATTAAAATTAAATTTATGATGTAATAGAATATAAAATGATGAGAATAAAATATGATCTTGTTTCTCAATTTTGGAGATGGGATTCATGTTTTAATCTAAAATTGGGATTTTATATTGAATGTGTTGACTTTGAGTCATATCAACCACATTTTTTTATTCATGACATGAATTAAATTTATACATGTCAAAAAATGATTTATAGATAAATTTTTAAATGTATCAAAATAATCTAAATGTTTTATTGAAATTTTTACTATATTACATATATTTTTACTAAAATTCCATTTTAATCTAGAAACACATACTCTATGTCATACCGATCACATCATGTATCATTTTTATATGAGATTAATTATAAAATTTCAATAACAAATTATGAATCATTTTTTATAAATTATCAACATAGTCTAGCTGAATATGGTTGATTTTTAGTTAGTGGGTCTATTTATACAAAAATGTAAATTCTAAACGTATAACACAGATTGAGTTATATAGGGAACATCCTATATCATATTTAACTATTGCTGATTTATATATATAAATTTAACTTATGGATAATTTAAAATAATAATAATAATAAATATGATTGTGTTTCTTATGTTTATATTATATTTTTACCAAAATCCATGCCATATTTACCTAAAAAGACACACATTGATTGATACTGGGAACAACATGTATCAAATTAAGGTGATGCTGATTCCAACACAATACACATTACGTACAGATCTTTTCCTAATATATCAAAACCATTTTTTTTGTAATTTCTTTTTAATGAGTTTTTCACTTCACGATTTTAAAAAAAATGTCATTTTATAATGAAAACACGAACATTGAGTCATACTGGCCACATCATGCAGTGGATTGATGTGAGAGTAATTCCTATATATAAAAATTAATTATCAGGAATTTTAATAATTTATCAACACAATAAGAGTTCATCTTATTATTATTCAATGAAGGACATAGTTTTTGATTTAAAATATCAGTTTTAAACTGATAACATTCATTTTGAGTCATACTGGGATCATTGTGCATTTTATTGAGATTCAGCTGATTCCTTCACATCAAAAATGACTCTTGGATAATTCTTATAAATTATCAAAACAATAAAAATGATTTTTATTTGTTTTGAGTACATCACATGACTCTTTTACTAAAATTAAAGGAAATTTTAAATAAAAAGACATAGTTAGAGTCATACATAGAACATCATGCATCAGATTGAGGTATGGTTGATTAATAACATTGAAAAATGACTTATGGGTAATTTTCATAATATATATAAAAAATATAAATGTGTTTTCTTGGTTTTGAGTGAGTCTCTTTTGTTTTCTACTAAAATTGAATATCAGTTTTATATAAAAATACACAAATAGAGTCATACTTGTCACATCATGTGTCTGATTGAGGTGATTGTTCTTTATATAAGTATTAAATGACTAATATTTCATTTTTCCAAAGTATCAACCTAAATTGAATGTGTTTTATTTGACTTCAGTATTTCACTTCTTTTTTTTCAAAAATTAATGTCAATTGTAAATAAAAAGTCTAACATGGAGTTATACTGGTCACACCGGGCATCAGGTCGATGTGAGGTTATTACCTATAAGTCAAATATTACATATGGATAATTTTTAGAATTTATAAAAACAATATTAATGGTCATTATACTTTTGGGTTATTTCAAATTTCTTTTTAAAGAATTCCATATTTAACGTGAAAACATTCATTTTGAGACAAAATGGTCACATCAAGTGTTTTTTTTTGACATGAGACAGATTCCTATATGTCACAAATGACATATGAATCATTTTACTAAAATAATTTGACAATATGAGCACATTTTCTTAGTTTCCCTTGACTGACACATATTTTGAATTATACTATCAATTTCAAATTGATAACAATCACTTTGAATTATATTAGGAAATCCCTGAATTGGATTGAGGTGAAACTGATAACTTAATGTCATAAATGACTTCTGGATAATTGGAAAATGTACCAATAAAATATAAATTCACTTTATGGGTTTTTAGTATGTCACACTCTTTTTTACTAAAATTAATTTTAATTTTAAAGAAGTTACACTTTGGCTCATACTGAGAACCTCATGCACCAAATTTTGGCGAGTATAATTCCTAAATGCTAAAAATGACTTATGGATAATTTTAATAAAACATAATAACAATATGAATTCATTTTATTCAATTTAACTATGTCACATGACATTCTCACTAACTTTAATTTCAATTTTAATTAAAATACATGATTGGAGTAATTTCTGTCACACTATGCGCATATTGACGGAAAACTAATTCATAAAACACAAAAATGAATTATATATCATAATAATAAGTTATAAAAAAATAAAAATGTGTTTTTTATGTTTTGAGTAAGAAACTTGTCATGTTTTATAAAATTAAAGTCATTTTTAACTAAAAAGACACACTTTTATTCATACAGGTCGCACTGTGAATTTAAATGAGATGTACCTTATTCTTACATATCACAAATGATTTATTTATAATTTTCATAAATTATGTAAATATTATGAATGTTTTTTATTGGTTTTTTGTTCTTTAATTGTGTTTTTACTAAAATTGATGTCAATTTTAAATAAAAAGACACACTTGGAGTCATATCGGTCACAATATATGTTCGGATGAGTTGTGGTTGACTCAAACATGTCGCAAATGACATATGTATCATTATACTATAATATAAAAAGAATCTAATACTGTTTGATTAGATTTGAGAATTAATTTATGCGATCATCTATGATAAAATATATTAATATTGTATATAAAGGGGGAAATAGAATAAAATGAAAATTAATGGAATTGTTAAGGGAATTCATCTATCCAAATTGACATGTGATAATAATTTTGGTATTAAGAAAAAATAAAAAGTAATAGAATATTGTACTTACATTAGTTTTTGTAGTCGCTTTCTGTTAATAAATATCTATGATCATGTACAAATTGTATACATTTTAAATTAGTTTTGATGAATGAGTCTTATGATGTGTTGTAAAAATATAATACTATATTTAAATATAAAATGAAATATGACGATGGTATGTTGATAAATATAAATCCTCACTATGGAAAATATATTTTATGCTTAAAATAAATTTGGTGATGTAGAGGATTTTGTTCCATAGGGTGAGATGAATTTTTTATTCCTTTTATCAATAAACGATATATAAATAAAAACTCAGGATTTTCTTTATTTTCTGTTGTTTTCTAAATTATATTGAGATACCCATGAATTATATTTAAGTAATTAGGAATCGAGACATCCAAGAAATAATTATATGATTCATGGTTTCTATGAATAGTTAGGAATAAATGTTTTGAAAGACTATATAAGGTGACTCATGTCATGATCCTTATGTGAATGAAAGTTGTTGATATACCAGATTATTATCTAGAATACTTCTTTGAATTTGTTTGTTGAAGAAATACTACTGGTGATCTACAAGAATGGGATTTTCCTATAATAATTAACTCACCAAATAGAAGAGGAAAAATCCATCGATCACCATGAATACAAAATGATATATTCGGTGATAGAATAATAAATTATTTTTTCTTAATATTATTTAATGTTTTTGATATGGTTAGGAGTTGAGTTAATGATGTTTATGTTATTTTTGATTTATTTCTAGATTTTATATGTTATAGTATTAATTAGTAATATCACAACATCCAAAGACTCGTACATACTTTGAATGATTCATACTTGACTTCAGATGAGTCATGATAGACTTTGTAAAGGTAAATAATGTTCTTTTATGCATCATACATTAATTCAAATGAGTCGTATAATTAATACATATGGGTGAAACATGAATATATTAATTTTATTTTCCATATCAAATAAGCCTTTTTCGAGTTTTTGAGTAGTCATAAACATTGATTGAGGGATTTCATAACTTGGATGAGTTAACAATGACGTAAAAAGATTCATATGATACATTTTCATGGTAAAAATATATATATTATAGGTCATTGGTTACATATAATGATTGAAAGAACAATTTATTATTGTAAATTTTGGCTTCAGATAAGTTATCTACTTTTTTATGTTTAAATTGAACTTATAGGAATAAATTCAATAAATTGGGAATTAGTATTCAAATCAAGTAAATTAATATTCAATTAATATTGATGAGTTATCTACTTTTTTATAATTTATATACACTTTGATAAGTAATATTTTGTTTAGTATTTTAATTAAAAACAAATTTCATGATTAAAATTTGAGATCAGAATTCAATGTAAGTCTCTGTAAATAAGTTATATTGAAAGTATTTCAGAATCAAAAATTATGATGACAACATATTATCTTCATGTAACAATAATCAGAAAATTTTAGTCTTGAGATCAAATATAAGATCAAAAACTATGTGATTCAGATTATACGTTGAGGTGAGTGATGTTGGTTCTATACTACATATGACTAAATATATTTCTGTATAAGCATGTTGTTGAGAGTCCACAATCATGAATAACATGTTCATAGATATCATCATCATAATAATAATCATCTTATATTTATAAAAGATTAATTTTATTAATAATAAATTCATTCCCACATCATTAGTATCAAAAAATCATAATGATTCTATAAATATAGAAGGGATGCTAATATTTGAATAAGATAAACAAATTATGAAGATTCTAGGTTAGTGTGGCCTTCAATTTTTGAATTTCTAAGATGTTAAAACATTGATTATATCATCTAAATAATGATAATAAATTATATGTTTCTATACTAAATTAAGTGATTAAAAAATAAGATTGAGAGTATTTTGGGTAGCACAAATAAATAAGTCTTCTCGTTCTAGTTTTAAAGTATTATACCACATCGTTAGGATTTATTTTTTATATGAAACATTTGTGGATCATTAATTATGAGAATAAATGGCCACAACATTTTTTAATATCTTATTATGATATGAGATTGAATCTATATGCCAATACTTCAAGATAATTTAAATTATATTAAATGTGGATATTATATAATGGAATTTTTAGTAAATTTATTAGAAATAAAAAAATTAATTATGGGAGTTCTACTACTATATTGTAGAATATTATATAATTTGAAAATATATAAAATAAAGTATAAATATATAGTCTAGTTTTATATCATGTGTATCAAACACAGTAAGATATACAAAGGGTTTTTACTCTGTATTGAGTTAGAAGAAAAAAAGAAAGTGGTACCCAATAGTTTCATATATGGTATGAATCATAAACTTTTTATTATTTCTTATTCATTAATATTATTTCTTAATAGAGACGAAGACCAAATTTATTCGTTTATTGAATATTGAATATTTCATTTTTCTGATATTATGTTATTAACTGAGTTAGGTATATAATATTGACTTTATTATCTCAAACAGTCAATACAATATCAAAATATAAATTAATGTACTTATAGGATTTTTTAATAACTCACTACCATGTTTTATTTTAAACAAATATTTTTTTATAAAATAAAGATATAGTTTAATGTAGATTGGATCTTTGTTAATGTGTTTTCTCAGTTTTGAATATGTGATTTTCATTTTTATCTAAAATTAAAATTGAAATTAACATACAGTTTAAGTCATACCGAGAACATTGTGTATCATATTGAGGTGCAGTTGATTGATTTTATGACGTGTATTTATAGTTAAACTATCTACCAAAATCCCACAAATATTGAAATTCTCATTTATAAATTAATGGGAAACCCTATTCTACCTGAAACTTCCCATCTCAAAGTCACATGTTCTCTATTTTATATCCTGTTGTATATAGTTCAATGAAAAGCATCACTTCCAAATAGATTTTTGAAAAATGATAATTATAATATAAAAAAGATATGGATATTGACTTAAAAATCAAAGATAAAATGGTTAGAATTTGGACTAAATAGGGAGTATGAATTTTTTTATATGATGAATTAATTCGTTATTTACCCATGTTCTAGTTTCCATTACCTCAATTATAGCCTCGAGGTCCAATATCTCACAAGCACAATATGATTTAAAAAAACCACCCAACTCAATTAATAATAATCCACTAATATCATAATGTAATTATTATGTTAGTAACACTATAAATAAATATCTAAATATAAATATTAAGCAATTCATTAATAATATTTCAATTTACAATTGAAACCACACAATTTGAGTAATGACATGTACACTGTGAACCAGATTGAGGGGTGGTTGATTCCTAAATGTCACAACTTATTGAATAAGAATTTTCGTAAATAATAAAAAAAACATTGAATGCATTTTATTGGTTATCAAGTATTTATAAAATATTTTTTACTATGATTAATGTCAATTTTAATCTCAAACCAAATTTTTTTAATAATACTCGTCACATCATGTGTCCTGTTGATGTGAGGTCAATTAATAGACATTAAGATTTAATTATGGATTTTTTCTTTATGATTGAATACATTTTGAGATTATTTTCTCAGTTTTGGATATTTGGACACACGATCTAAATTAGAAAGGAACATTTCTATTAAAACAAATTACTCTTATCATATCAACCAGATCATATCTCTGATTGATATATCATCAATTCCTACACATGAAAAATAAATTATGCATTGTTCTATTAAATATTCAAAATAATATAATATCATTTACTTAGTTTTGATTATTTGATGCATGGTTTAAACATAAATGACAATTTTTTTAAAAAACATGTACATTGAGTCATACGAACTACATTTTCTCACAGATTGAAATTCCTTCAATTCATATATGTCAGAAATTAATATTGGATTGATTCCTTAAATTTTAAAAACAATATGAAGAAATTTTCTAAATTTTGATTGAGTTAATTTTGTTTTTAATTTTTTATTTGAATTTTAGAAAATAAAAAACATTAAAAAATGACAAGGAAATTAACTATAAATTAGATAAAATGATGAAAAAACATAATTATTATGAAGTAACCTCTTTAAGATACATGTATACATTCAGACACTATATATTACATTCATTCATTTATAAACGACTTTATTTTCTCCATTATACTTCTCCTTGAAAAATATATAACAAATAATATATAACCATTATGATATTGATGGTCTATCATTAACCATGCTGGGGTTCCATCCAAACCGACACCCGAACAGATCCATTTTATAGCTGGAAGGTCATTCCAATCCCCACGGGATAGAAACAAGTACATTAGTATCACAATATGATTTGAGATCATTTTCTCCAATTTACATAACAATATATAACAAAAAGAAATAAATGATAAAATGATAAATAACCTAATCCAGACAAGGCTTCAAATTTTTTAGATTCAATGTTTTATAGAGTTAGAAAAATACAAAATATATTCAACATAAATGGAATAGAAAACTACCCCAAAACCACCATATGAAAAAATGGACATCTCCCTAAATCCACCACCACCACCAAAACCTACACAAGGAATACCACTGGAATCCCAAACCACCATCTATATACATCATTCCATTACATAAGCCAATCTTAACAAGGTATACATACACAGAACGATGTATGTATCGTGTGATCCAAATCTTGGTTGGATTCCACCCAAAATAAAATACTCAATTCCAAAACATTATAGGAAAACTAAACTTATAATATTTTAAAAATAATTATGTAAACATTTTAATAGAAATCACGTTAAATATAAACATTATTTTCTTTTGAAATAACCATTAAAGTGCAATATATGCTATTAATAAGTATGATATCACAAAATTTCACGAAGACAAGGGAAATCTTTAAAGGCACTATCTATAGTGGAACACTATGTGCCTCATATCTTAGTGAAATTTGGTAAAACAAACAAACTAATAATCCTTCACATAGACACAACACTAGAGTAGAATCTATCACAAATTCTAGTGTCCTCCAATAATCATGTTTTAGTTAGCGTTATATTTTCAATTCCTCTGGAAAGAACCGGTCCATGGCCTCCAAATCCAAATATCATACTATTCCTAGCCATTCCACCTTCTCACCTATGATTTATGTTAGGCTCAATTTACATTAAACATATCACAAAAAACATCACTTTCACCCATACATAATCTAATCAATATAATCTCAAATTTCTAACCACCATGTCCATAATAAAAACCTATTTAAAATATATTATCACAAAAAAGCCATTTTAAAACATTTTTTCACCTCATACATAATTTTTAAGCCATTTTTATAATTTATAAAACACATTTAAGAAACACTACCTGAAATCACAAATGAAACACACCCCATTTTCTCTGTAAACCCATCTATCAACACATGAACACGTCAAATCCTATTGAAAACACATTTCTCACCGTATACACAACATATAAAACACAAAAAATTATCAAAGAAAAGATATTAAAATTTTCAAATAATGTTTAACCACATAACCACCAATATCAAGGATAGAAACATCTAAAATTTTGTCTGAATCCATCTCCAATCCACAAAAGTCCCTATAAACATATATTAAACCAAAAACATCAATATTTAACCCTAATAATTGAGATCTAACCCTAAATTGTTAATCCAACCGATTGATGATATGAAATCCCATGAAAAAATAAGATAACCCCTAGAAAGGATGAATAAATCAAGAAATGAGAGACATACATGATGTGTATTGGATATTTTACACCAAATCAACTGCAAAAATGGATGTACAAGGGACCAAAAAGGGAGGTTGGAGGCACCTAGAGATAAAAATACTATTCAGAATAAAAATATGGAATTTGGGTTTGAATCCTTAGAGGGCGCAACGTCCATTTTGAAATTTCTAATGACCTAGACATTGTGAATGGTTTTCCATGATTTCTTCAAAATCGTACAGAAATCATTTATCCCACTCTATATAAGAGGGAAAATCCACACTGTTTTAAAAAATGACCTAAAAACATTGTCCCAACCATGTGGTTCTCTTCTAGCTATATGTGGAATTTGGTTGTATAGTTTCCAGGGAATGGGTGTACAGTTTCCCTTAATGTGTGCCAACAATGAGCCACCTTATTTTCACCCAACAACTTCTATTTTTACTAAAAATACTAAGAAAACTTATTGGGAAATTTCTAGCCCTAAAATTAATAGAAAATTCTCACAAAATGAAAACACTAATGCGATAATTATCCCCACCATGAAAATTATCTTCCTGCTGAAATTCAACTCGGGTCTTTATAAGAGAATAAAAATGGGTACTCTTATTCAAAAAAAACTTATTCTCTTAGGTATCATGATCATCATTACTCTGTTTTAAAATCTCCTAGTCTCATGATATATATATCCCATGAAGTGTGAATATAAAATCAACACTACACAATTAGACATAGATGAATCAGAATCTAATTCCAAATCATTCCAATTCATGAAATTAGATATATCTAGATTATAACTTTATAGATGATAGACATGAATCACATCATTAATTGATGTCAATTATAAAGGAAAATATAACATGTATTCCACCTTAGAAAACCATTTAGTAATCCCAAACGTTCCCAAATACCAAAATGTTTGATTCCTTTTCTTATAAAAATGAGAGTTACCCAAGTGAGGTGCCAATATCATAAAAAAATATACATCTAAGAAAAATTACTTTGATTGGTGTAACTTGTCAATTTAAGACCTATATACACTCTGATATTTCATCTTCAAATTACTATTCATCATGACTTTCTGAAACGTCTCCTACAGAAGGTTTCATACCAACAATGATGTCTCACCTACCTCATCCCAAAATAGTTGAGACTGATATGAAAAACCATAAATTTCCTTTATTGAAACTACTAGAATCGAAGATTGGTTACTATTGTTATACTCAAACTCATCCGACCCCAATTGGTTATCCCATGAACCTCCAAAATATAAGACACACACCCATAGAATTTCTTCCAACGATTGTTTCTCCCACTTCGTCTGAACATCCATTTGATGATGGTATTATGTATTCATCTTGGCCTGTGACCATAAATCCTATTAAAGGGTATTCCAAAACCACGAAGTAAATCATGAGTCCCTATCAGATACTATTTTCAATGGAACACCATGAAGCCTCAAAACCTCTTGAATATATAACCAGCCCAACTCACTCACCGTCACTAAATCACTGATTGGAATGAATTGGGGTTATTTGGTCAAATAATCAATCACTACCCAAATTAAATTATTTCTTTTGTGTGGAGGAGGTAAGAAAACAATAAAGTCCCATGTGATCTCATCCCACATCCATTTAGGAATAGGTAGCATCTAAAGAAAACATAAGGGTCTTTGTTTCTCTTTTTTTACCTTCTCACTTCTATAACACCATGACATTAAGTCATCTTTAACTCACCTCATACCTGGTCCCCAAAATGACATAAAAAATGATAATACATCTTGGTAGAACCAAGATTAATGTACCACTAAAAATGGTGGTCATCCTATATCAACACCTTCCTCATATATAATAGAACCATAAAGTTGACTTTGAAAAATAAAACTCCCTTGGGAGACAATGACCTATCACAAGGTTTCTCCATCCCTCTGTTAGAATACAACATAGACTACTAGAAAAACTCATAATTATCGAAATGAAATACAGAAGAGAGGGAATAAACAAAACACTAGCCAACAGTGCACCTCCACTATGAACCTTTGTCTCTAAGTACACATGAGAAAAAAGCCATATCAAAGTCCATTCGTGACAACATATTATCAATGGTTGCACTAAATTTTTTTGTTCAAATAATCTTCCACAACATTAACATTTCTAGGGGTTTGTAATATATATAAATCAAACATCTGAAGGTACTCAACTCATCGTTTCTACCATATATGTAGATCCTTTTTGGAGAAAATGTATTGTAATCTACTATTATCACAATAAATGAAAAACGTCTCCCCATAAATATAATGGCACCGTGTCCTTAAGGAATGAATCATTGCTTTTAACTCTAGGTCATGGGTTTTGAAATTGTTTTCATTTAGTCAGAGATAGAGAGAACCATAAGTAGTCACATGGTCGTCTTGTATCATCACACAACCAGGTCCCATAACTAAAGAGTCATAATAAACCACCTAACCCTTTCTAACTTCCAGAAAGATAAAAATAGGGGTGGTGGTGAGACACCACCTAAGGTCTCCAAAGGATACTTAGAATTATATGATCCATTCAAACATTACCTCTTTATAGGTGACTGTCTTTATGTGAAAAAAAAGGCGACAGTGGGCTTTAATAAACCACCTGTAATACCCTATCAGTCCAAAACATATCTTGGTCTCAAAAATATTCTTCGGCTTGATCCATGAAATCAATGCACTAATTATACCAGTGCATACCGGATCTAATTGTATGGAGATTACGTGACCTAGATACTTTACCTCCCTCATCTAACAGGTACACTTCAAAAACATGGCATAAAGGAAATGGTCATATATGGTTCCTAGCATGATCCTCAAATGCTACTCATAGTCCTCCTCATATCCATATTAGACCATGATTTCATCCATTAATACAACAACAAAGTAGTCGATAATATAATTAAACACCATGTTCATGAGTAACATGAAGCCAATTGGAGCACTCATCAACCAGAAAGGCATGAAAAAATACAAGAAATTGTCATACCTAATTCGAAAGGCTACTTTCGGAACATCCTTTTCATTGAAACTAAATTATTGATAACCAGAATGTAGTTCAATTATAGAAAACCACCATCCCCCTTATGTTGATCTAAAAGGTCATCAATACGGGGAAAATGTATTTGTTTTTTGTGGTCACCTTTTTTATATTACATTAATCAAAAACAAGAGATATCTATCATAATTTTTTTGAATAGAACTAGGGAATCCCAAGGAAAGATTCTCTGGAGAACAAATCCACTAGATTAAACTTCATTGAGTTGTACTTTTAATTCACTCAAATCGTTTGAGGTTATATGGTATGAGGTAATATATATCGTTTTCTATCTTGATTCCTATTCAATTGAAAACTCAATATCCCACTCTAGGGTAAAATTCAGAAAATACTCTAGAAAAACATTTGAGAACACATCAACCATTGGAGGTAATCCACCCTCTAGTGAACCAACATCGTCCTCTATTATGATTTATGATAACTGAAAAAAAGTAGTTCTCAATTCTGGAATTCAAGGATCAGTACACAAGAATGAGGATACAATCCACTAAAAAAAGATTGGACACTACCATCAGGTTCCATGAAACTAAGTCACCACCTATAACAATATATGTGTTCCCTGAAATTAAACCATCCCACAAATACCAAGGATTGTGTCAATGAGTTACATCTCCAAAATAAGGAAATAAAAATCCAACTCAACCCTTGACATGGTGAGTGCACGAGATAGACACCTTCGACCCTACTCTCACTTCTTACCAAGTGGAACCCCCAAATCAATCACATAAGTCATAAAATTAGTTATAAATTTTGACACATACATGAGACATACATATATAAAAGAAACGTAAATATAATTTTCCCAAAAAATATCTAAGGATTATATGATAAAAATAGTACATCAATATATCACAATTATAGCATCTATTCCCATTTCATCCTAATCCACAACATGAAGATTTTTTATCTCTTCCTGAGTCTTGGAATGACGAGTAGCCTAATTTTTTCCTTAAATTGAATCTTTCTACAAGGTAATCTCCTCCTACTAGAACGATCATAAATGAAATATTATATTATCAGTGATGGCTCTAATGGGGTTGGCATTCCCCTGGGAGATACATCTCCCACTCTAATCTGATAAGAATATGTACCCCTACAAAATTTCTTGAAGTGTCTCATATTTCAGCACTTATGGGAAGATCTGGGTGGGGTTGTACATGTTGACCACACATTTCCCGACATCCCACAATTATGGAACAAAATTAAAATAGTGTTTGAAACTATTGACATTGATAGTTGGCATGGATACCTCAAGCAACAAACTTCAATTCGTTCTTACTCCCCCACATCCACTTCTTCACATATGAACTACCACTACCTACTACTGACACAAATCTAGAAAAATAATACCTTCCATTGTAATATATTTCAACCATCATGGAATGATGGACCACCTCAGTATAGGTCTTCAACATAAAAAAAATTCCTGGGTATAAATTTATACCCTCAACCCCCTTTTAAACCACTTCTGTTTTATCTACACATTATAAATGATCTTGGGTTCTTGTTGTACCAGCTCCATGAAGAGATTGGTATACTCCACAATATTATCTCTCTGAGTAATTTACATGTACTCCATGGACATAGAATAGGAAAGTACCTCCTGAAAAAACTAATCATTTAAATAAATCATGAAATTTTTCCAAAATATCTTCACATGCTTCCCATATTGAACAACTGATTCCCACCATCTTTGATTGGTCCCTTCCAATAAAAACGAATAGAATATTACTCTAAATGCCTCAAGGGTATCAATAAATTCATAAATTATTTTGATATTATCAAGACACTCCAATCAATTATGAGGTTCAATATTTCCCAAGAAATAAAGATGATTACTCTCTATAAACTCATGAGCTTTGTGATTCAAAGGACCTGGTTCAACATCTATATCCAAAGAAGTACCCTAACCTACTCCAGTTCCCAAATAATGTATATCCCAAACAACAAATTCCACTAGACTTGGATCAATTAGTGAGAGAGATTCCTCTCCAGCCTCTTCCCATAGCTGCACAAGAGGTCTATGGGTAGTCATTTTAAAACAAAAGAAACAATTGTGATGGGAAAACCATTAAAACAAACATTCTAAAAATTTTCAGGATAAAAAGAATCTTTAACAGTTGAATAACTAAATACATGACCAAATTTATAACAATAACATGCCAAAAAAATTAACTAATCCACTCCCACCAATTGTCCATATACATTTGACAACATATATATCTCACCTTGAGGAGAATCCGAATAAAATCCCAAAATCCCATTGTGAATAAAGTCACATCACGAGGTGTACTATCCAGGAACCCAACTCAAAACTAGAAACAAAAACCTAGATACTATTATCTCTATTAAATCTAGAATAATTCCCAAATTAATCAACCCAAAATAGTGTAACCTGCTTTGATACAATTTAATTCATTAGCCAAGACAGGGTTCCATCCAACCAAACAAATGACCTGGTTAGTGGCATAGATTGATGGGTGTTCTTGGTCCCCATGGGATGTCAAATAGTACATCAGTAGGACAAAATTATTTGGAAATGGTATTTCACATTTAACTAACCATAAATAACAAACAAAAAAAAATAACACAATGAAAAATATCCAAATCCATAAAAGTCAAAAAAAATAAAAATCAAGGTTTTACAGCTTTAAGAAATTTTAAAAGAGCTACAACAAATTTGGAACAAAAAACTATCCCAAATAAACCCTATGATAAGATGGAAATCAACCTCAATCCCCCATAACAACCAAAACCTGCATGAGGAAGACCACTACCATCCTGAACGACCATAAACATGAATCTCTCGATTAATTGAGACAATCATAATAAGCTCTACATACAAAAAATGGTGTATGTAGGGTATGATCCAAATCATACTTGGATACCACCCAAAATAAAATATGTTATACAAAAACATTATAAAAAATCAAAATTATATTTTTCTAAAAAGAAAAGATGAATACATTTTTATAGAAAACACATTAATGGGAAGAATACTTTTATTATTGAAAAACCATCAAATTTCACTATATACCAACAATAATTAACATATCATAAAAAAAACTCTCTACGTCATAGGAAATCCCTATATGAACTAGCTATAGGGGAAGATGAGGTACCTTATATCTTGTTGAAGCATGGTATATAAACCACAGTATTCATCATCCCCATGCATGATTTATTAGAGAGGAATCAGTCCAATTTTTTAGTGGTCTTCATTCATCACAGTTTAGTTATTATTGTATTGTAAATACCTCTAGAAAAAAATAGGCCTCATCCCCGCTAATCAAACTAGCATAAAATTTATAGTCCACTAACCTAGTCACCTAGGATTCCCATTATTCTCGTAATTCAAATCCACATATCACATAGAAAATCCATTCACTCATGAATAAGTGAATCAATGTAAACTCACATGATAAACCACCATTTCCATAATCAATATAACAAATCTGGTATCTATTTCACACTAAAAAATAGTTTTTAAATAAAATAATTATCTGATACAAGATATAATATAGAAAGTTATAATTTATTTGGGTCTTAGAAACATTAATTAACATCATAGAACATAAAACACAACATATTTATTGAAAACTTCTTTTACATTACCAAAAAAATATTTCGTACTTAGAATTTCATGGGATAACCTGAAGACATGTCACATAAATAACATATTTTAAAGGTAAATTTCTTTTAATTTCCATTAATTTATTGTTTTAAGGGTTTCCCATTCATTTCTAGAGGAAAGGGTGAGTTTTCATGATTTGGGACAAATCGAGAGCCCATTTTGAGATTTAATAAACGATTTTGATTATTTTATAACTATTTCATTTTTTAAATATTTATCACCCATTCTACTTCAATAATATCTTCCACTAACCTTTTAACACCATCAATGTAATTTGGACCCCTTAATAATCCATAACAATAGTGTATTTGGGTTTTTAGTTAATAATTGGGCATACCAAAACCCATTTTCCTGTTTTAAATTGTTTCTTTAATCATTTAATATATTATTCATTATAATGAATGTTTCATTGATTCCAACTCACATTAGACCTTAAGAATCCCAAGCACGCTCCCATTTCCTTTCCCACCTCCTTGGAGCTCTTTGAAATCTCGAATTAGGCCATAACTTCATAGGGTTTCTCAAATCGGCCATAATTGAAGTGGTAAATTAATCCCTTCTTAACTATCTCAATTTTTACTCTTTCCCCCCAATTTAGTTTTTAAATGAGCTCCTAAATTGTTTTCAAACAACCCTTGAATTGTTTTGGTTTTCAATTTCAGCTACTGTTGTTTTGGGGTGATAACTTCAGGATACTTCAATTAATTGAGTCCATTTCTTTCCTTTTTCAAATTTCCTTATGGTTTTATTTGTTTTTATTAGAGATTATTCCCTCTACCTGGAAGTCCCAGATTACCAGTGTTAGGGTTTAGAACCTAAGGTTTATCCTTGGGTTTTTTCATATTCTTGAGGTTTTAGGTTTTTTGTAGGTCCTTATTGGTGCGATTGTGGTGTGAATTAATTTTTGCATCGTGATTCCAGGGGTTTCCATAATTCCGTAGGTGATTCAATTGTGAATGAAATTTTTGTGAAATAGCTTGAATTTTCTTGTTATTTTCATTTTTATTTCATTCTAATGTTTTTTGCAAAAAAAGGTTTTAGTTTCATTTATAAGGAAAATGAATTTTAATTTCCAATTTTTTGTAAAATTTGGAGGATTTCATACAAATCATTTATTGGTTCATTTGGGGCTGAACAATAATTAGTTAGTGTTTTTTATTGTACTATATTAGGACATAAAATCATGTTCTGAATTTTTATTCTTTTTGTAGGTTGATGTGATAGTTTGATTAATTGTTTTTTGGGAAGCAAATGGGCTTTAAGTGCCATGTTTGTTTGAAAATGGGGTTTTTTAAAAGATATAACTTCTTGGTTCACATGGGGCTACCCAAAAACAGAATTGTTGGTTTCATTAAAGGTTATTGAACTGAAATTTTTTTTGTGACTTAAGAGTCTGCACATATTGTGCAAAGTGGATATTTCAAAGATCATTTGGTGCAAAACAATGGGATATTTTGAGAGGTTCTTTTATTGAAAATCAATATGTTTTGTTGTGTGTTTTAAATGGAATAAAGTGTGTATATCTACTGTATTTTTTGTTTGTGACAAGTATTGGTGTTTTATATTCAAAATGACTGTTTTTTTTTATGAAATTGTTTGAGCACAAAAAGGGGAATCCCGGGTACTTAGGTGGGCAACTTTGTACTACTGCGGCTAGTGAACCGGATGGGTTGTGTCCATGTTTCACTGAGAAAATGTTTCACAACAACTCTAAATAAACTATGTGGATGATATTTTGTGACTAATATGTTATTGGTATGTTCCATATTAGTGGATCGTGCATGGGAATCGATTGTGACATTGATACTTTACACCGAACTATGAGGTACATAGGGCCTAAGACTATCTAGTGGCCGAGGGGTGTTCCCTGTTTTGGTGCTCATGGGATTTGTACTATTTACCCTTGTATAGGGGTTTTTGGAAGTAATTTACAGTATCTCGCAGGTCTATTTAAATGTGTGAACATTCTGAAATTTTTAACTTGAAAACTGTTAACAATTTAAAGTTGCATTTCTTGGATTTTATCACTACTTTTCTTTGCGTACTAAAGCTGCTTGCTTTTTCACATTGTATTGCATTCTATTTGTAATCATTGTTTGGTATCTTATTTGGAATGGCTCACAACATACTTACACCCCTTGGGTGTAAGTAGACTTGGTTATGTTTGACTTAGGTAAAGGAAAGGCCAAGGTTGATGGTGGTTCAGGGTGTTAGTCCCCATCGCTGGGGTGGAGTTGTGGAGACGGATGGCGGGTGATGACCCCCTTGTCATGTGGAGTCCTTGGGAATGTCTTGATGTTGTCATTATTTTTATTTGGATTACTTGTAGTGTCTTTAACTAAATGTATTCAGATCTGGTTTTTTTAAGAATTGATTAGCATGAAAAATTCAGATTTTTATTATTGATTTTGTTTATGTTTTATTCTTTCATACTCAGGTAAATCATTCCCAAACCAGATTTTTTTGATACCCGGGAACTTGTGCCAGCCCGTGGGGATAGGGAATGCCCTTCGATCCTTGTCACGGGATGGGTTTGGTGCTGGTATTGGTTGTGACCAGATCCGGTTCTTGACAAAATGGTATCAGATGAGGTTAATGTTTTTGGGTTATATTGTTATTTTGGGATGAGTCGGGATAGAAAGAAGATGCGATTTTTAGGGCTCGAGGTTTTGGTTGTGAGTAGGATGCCTATCCGCACCTCTCATGGATGACCATGAGTTACCAGGGGATGTTGGAATTTATGGATTGACTTAACATCCAGGTTAGACGTGTGGGCTGCAGACCACATGTGGACATCGGGCGGATGTGGAATAGTTGTTTCTTTTATTAATGAATTGTTTTTAGTTTATTTATATTTGATTAATTTGATTACAATTTTTATAATTGTGGTAGTGACAATTTTTTTGTGACTGTCGCATTTTTCTGAAACATGCCTCCCTGGAAATCTCTCACATGCCCATAGGAGGAAGATGGAGAGAGTTCTCCCACACCGATTGATTTGAGGCCTGTGGAGGATATGATTCGAGCTATCCATGATTTGGTATAGATAACAGATCCTGCTATTATTTCTATTAGGGTAGAAGAGACAGGTCCTTGAAAAAATAAAGCACAAGAATTTCTGAAAAACAAGCCTCTTACCTTCCAAGGTCGCTCAAAACCCCAAGAAGCAAAAGAATGGATCGAGAATATTGAGCATATATTTGAGTTCCTAGAAACACCTGAGGAGCTCAGGTTGAAGTGTTCCTCCTTTATGTTGGAGGGACCCATCCGTAAGTTGTGGGAGTCAGTGCTTCAGGCTGGGAAGAATGAGCAGATGCGCTGGGGAGATTTCAAGGTTGTCTTCAATGAACAGTATTTCCCTGAGGTGTTGGTTTATTCTAGGTCTAGAGAGGTCATGGAACATGTTTACAGAATTCTATCTGTGATGGAGTATGCCCACCATTTCACTGATTTGGTTCGGTATGCTCCAAAAAGTATCTCTAATAAGTAGGTGAAGGCCCATAGGATTGGGAATGGTTTGCCACTAGATTTATACTCACATGTGTTCTTGTTTATTCTGAAGACCAATGTTGAGGTCATTGATCGAGATTACATGGTAGTTATTGATATGAAAGGCAGTTGTGGTTTCTATGGTTCAGTATTAGAAGTGGGTAGTGGCAGCTCCTCAAAGAAGAAAATGAAGCGGGAGGATCATGTGAAGAAAGGAGGGGGCAGTTCAGGCCACCCTTCCAGGCAGTTTTCTTCTACGGCTTATGATGCGAGATCAGTCATGTGCTACTAATGTGGAAAGCCCGTGCATATCCGACCAGAATGTCCACTTTCTCTGAATCCTTGTTTCTAGTGTGGAGGTATGGGGAATTTGCAACCCTTCTATGGTGTGACATGTTCACTACCATGTAGGGCAGGGTCACTGGCTTCAAGAGGTGTGCCAGCACAGTCCATGCCATCGAGGAATGGGGGATCTTGATTTTTCAATTGTGGTGGTAGGCCTGGATCATATTTTGGGCAGAGCCAGTTCATGGAATAGCCACAGACTAGCGGTCATCCTTAGGTAGATACTGGACATCTCTAGGCAGTGGATCAGGCACCAGCAAGATCAGAGGTGGGATCGTCAACAGTTTGAGGTACCGTTCTGATCGCATCTTCTATATCAATTGCTCTTTTTGATACTGGTGCCTCTGTTTCATATATATCTTCCCATTTTGTGGACATTCTAAATTTTCCAACTGAGTTGATGTCTTTCGTGATGGAGTTGGTGACACCGCTAGGAAAGAAGAAGGAGCAGGTCCTTAGGTGCTCCTCGTGTGCGCTTTCCGTGTCAGGGGTTGAGATAGAGTGGGGCCTTCAAGTTCTAGATATGGAATTGTTTGACATAATACATGGCATGGATTGGCTAGTACACTTACAAGCACACAACGATTGCTATAGATGGCGTGTGATTTTCACGGCACCTAATTGGAGTCGTCATGTTTTTTGGGGAGAATGGGATCCTCAGTCATGTCGCGTCGGGCCT
This sequence comes from Viscum album, assembly GCA_963277665.1. Lineage (NCBI taxonomy): Eukaryota > Viridiplantae > Streptophyta > Magnoliopsida > Santalales > Viscaceae > Viscum > Viscum album. Next base: position 1,005,031,492 of record OY728167.1, read on the forward strand.
CCACTACCAGATTTGGGAAGTGTTATCATCCAGTTATCTTCACTCATGCTATAGGATTGTCTTTCCCCTAATGTTTCACTTCCATATGTAGTGAATGTGTTTCTGAAGGTATTCCCGGATGATTTTTTAGGTTATCCCCCAGAGCGGGATGTGGAGTTTTCGATTGATCTGGCGCCGAGAATAGAGACGATATCTCTTCCCTTTAATCACAGGGACCCCAACGATCTGAGGGACTTAAATATACATCTGGTCGACTTAGAATCCGAATTATTCATTTTCCCAAGCATCTCTCCATGGGCCGCTCTTGTGTTGTCCATGAGAAAGGCAGATAGATCCCCCCGGTTGTGTATTGACTACCAGAAGTTGAATAAGGTAAAAATTTAGAACAAGTACCCTTTACCATAATAGATGATTTGTTTGATCAGATAAAGGGGGAAAAGTGGTTCTCAATGATAGACCTACGTTCAGGGTATCATCAACTCAGGGTGAAGGAGTCAGATATCCCAAAGACAGCCTTCCGAAGCATGTACATCCACATTGAGTATTTGGTCGTGCCCTTCAGATTGACCAATGCTCCAGCAGTCTTTATGGTAGTTATAAATAAGATGTTCCATAAATACCTCGATTCCATTGTTGTGGTGTTTGTTGATGACATTTTGGTATACTCTGGATCTAACAAAGATCACGAAAATCACTTGAGGATCGTTTTGGGCACTTTACGGGATCACTACCTCTATGAAAAGATTTCAAAGTGCACATTCTGGATCCGAGAGGTGAAATTTATTGGGCATGTGATCTCTGATCAGGGGGTTTCAGGGGACCTTGATAAAATTAGTGTGGTTATTTCATGGTAGAGTCCAAACAATGTGTTCAATATTAGGAGTTTCCTTCGCATGGCCAGTTATTACAGGCGATTCGTTTGGGATTTCTCTCGGCTTGCTTCACTGATGACAGTGCTCACCCGGAAGGGGTGAAGTTTGTATGGAATCCAGAATATCAAATATCAATCGAGGAGTTGTAGAGGCTGTTGAATACTACCCATGTACTCATTTTTACAGAGGCTATAAAGGGATATGTGGTCTATTGTGATGCTTCAATTATGGGTCTTGGGTGCATGCTTATGTAGGATGATCACATGGTGGTGTATGGCTCTTGTAACAGACGAGATTTTTATGAGTAATATTTTGTTTTTTTAGTATATATATATCATCAAAGGAATCTTTCACTACACACTAGCTTGAATTACGTTACACGCAATCGTGACCTTCCTCGATAGCTTGCGTTGTACGCAATACCGAGTTTCACTAAACAACGATATGCTATTAAAATATTATTAAAACTAGCCGTTATGAATAGTAATAACCACTTTTTGAAATTTTATAAATTATATTTTTCAAAATGGACTTAATTTTTGGATTCGGAATATCGAAATTAGCCTAGGGTGAAATTTTGGTATTTTTTCTGAAAACTTTCAATTTTTGATGAATAGTGAAACCACTAAGTGGTATGTTAAAAACTGAATTTTGCATAAAACTTTATTTTACCACTTTTGTGAATGGAATTTCGAAAATCTGACAGACACGGTTGATATCAGTAAGTAAAATGTGGTTCAATGAGATTAAAATAATTTTTTCGTGAATAGTAACTTTTTACTTTTTTTACCGCGGTTAATAGTAAATAGGGTAACTAAGGGTAAATATGATATTACTATTACCCTAACACATGTCCTAATTCTATTGGATAAGTGTAATTCGACCAAAAACAACCTTATTAATATAATATGACCATTTAGGTCCACTTGGATTAGATTATGACATTTAATATTATTTTATTTAATGAATAGTTAAAATAGTTAAAATCAAAAAATAATAAATAAATCATTTTTAATATGGGGTTATACATAAGTTAAATTCGACTATAAATATTCATTATAAAGATAAAAGATTTCCTACATAATGATATTTTATTTATAATTTTTATACTTTAAATAAATTAATTTATTTATGACACAACGATGATGCAGTAATTACCCTTTTAGGGAAATGTTAACATAATAGATGTTATAAATGCTCAAATAAATGTAATTTGAGACTTTTTATGAATTCCATTAATTTTTTAGGTAACTATGATATATTAGTGTTGATTTAATCAACTTGGTTCGAACATATAATTCTGTTATGACTTTCACAAAAATCATATATCAAATAGTGTCAAAATTGACACAAAATAGTTTTTAAATCAAATATTATATAATTAATTGTTATTTTATTCCTAAAAATCTAAGGTTCAGCCAAATGACTTAGATAAGGATATATATATTAATAATAAACAACTTGGGGTTCGTTTGGCATGTTATAGTAAGTGTATTAACCATATAGTGTAAGAAAACAAAAAGACACGGTAAAAGTTAAATTATTTAACTTAGAGTTAAATATAATTGATAAGGTTAAAATAATAACCTATAATTGTAAAAATCCTATTGGTTGATAGGATTTCTACCCATCCCCACTCTACCTTAGAAATAAGACCCTTTGGAACCATTATAAACCGATTTTGACTTTAATATAAAATAATATTGTGAGATATTCCTAAGGTGCCCCTCTCCTCCCTTATAAAAGGGGACCTCCTCCCCCTCCTCCTCACACCAATTTGAGCACTCAAGCTCAGCCAAACCCTGCCAAAATCCATTCTCCGCTTCCCTAGTATCATCCTAGAGGTCATGGTCTTCTTAAAAGTCCAATTTTAGTGCCCTAAAAGGAGGTCTCAAAGAAGCACTTCAAAGAAGAGGTAATAACCATTACCGATCCTTTCCAATTTCTTTCTTCTTCAACTTCTTCTTCATTAGTTGTTTCATTATGAAGTAATAACATCAGTATCATTCATATACTTATATTTTAGTATAAGTATGAAACAACCCTATTTAACCATCTATCCATCCTATGGAAAATGAAATCACCGCGCGTGCGTACGTACGGAATACCGTCTCCACGCCGTGGTGTAATCTATTTTCCACCATCACCTTACAAGGATGGTTATAATGGTGTAATGAGTAACTATATATGATTATTATAAATTTATATTGATACTGAAATAGTATAAATACACTTAAATACAATTCCACGATCATGGGAACAATATCATCCCTCGTGCGTACGTACGGAATACCGTCTCCACGATGTGATGCGACTCGTTCTACATGATCATCATTACATAGTAATTATATAAATGAATTGAATGAATAAATATGATATATGAAAAACTAATACCATTCTGAATATAAGGTATTTATTACCTTAAAAGAAGAATAAGAATTTATTTGGCAAAACACGCATAAGAACAAAAGGCAACAAAGACCAAAGTAACAAGTAACAATGAAATATTACAAATAAGAAGCTAAGAATATGACCATATATGATATCATATCAATATTTATGATTCTGGAATAAGTCAATAACATTATTTAAACCATTATACAGGAGCTTCGGATACTTACAAAGCAAATCGGACCTAATGTAAGGGAAATATCACAATCTCATTTTTATCCGAGATTGTTTATACTTTGGTATTTACTAGGGTGTATTTTATCATCCACATCCATGTTTACTCAATATGTAATATTATTTACATCCACCTACAATTGTTCAAATCCAATTTTACCCTTCGGTGAGTTTTTAGTAAAGGATATGAAAGGAATCTTTTTTCATTTTTCGTACGAGGTACTTTTTGACTTTTCCGACAAAAGTACGAAGAATGTTTTTTTTAACTTATACGGCAAGAATGGATTTTTAAAACATTATTTCCAAGAATCTTCCTTTAAAAGTTTTCAAGTTTATTTTTAATCATATTTTTTAGTTTATAATTGTATGACATATTAAGAAAGGAAAAGTGTTTTTGAAGAAGAAAGGATATTTTCCTCAAGAAATCATTTCAAGTGTTTTATCAAAATTATTTTCCATCTAAGATAATATAGGGTTCTGTTTTTATCCCTATTATTACATTGATTTGATTATGGTGTGATGGAATTATTTTTATGAATTCCATTATCTTATATGAATTGTTTTATGATTTCATGATGTTTAAGATTCTCATTTGTATTACATGGGTTATGAAATGATGAATGATTTATGATTTTGTGGCACGCATAAGAATGGTATCATTATGAGATGGGTGGGACCTATATCTCCCTCCAATGCATTGGGTAAAGATTTTATATCTCATTAGATAGACATGGATGGAACGGAAGGTTATTTCAGTTCAGTGATACAAGACTGAAACGAGGAGTGAACTCGGTTCAGAAATGGACTCTGTCCGCTAAGATAGTCTTGGCAATGAGTCATGACTAACAAGAAATGATTTTTCATGATTATGTGTGAATTCCACAAAGTTTCATGTTTTATGTTATGATTATGGGGATCTCATTTTCACATCTATGATTTATTCCATGTTAAGATATTATGATCTCTTTTGCAGGTTATGATTTTCAAAAAGATATGATATGATTTTTATTTCCTTTATTTTCCGTTGCTGAGCATTTGAGCTCACCCTTTTTTGTATGTTTTCTTTTCCCCTGGTCAGGATGATGAATATTAAGTATAATATGCTAAAAGGGACCCTAGATATGATGAAATAAATGGGAGACACCGTAAGAAGATTTATGAACCAGTTGTTTATGTTTCCCAGTTTCTAAAGACACTATACCTATACGGTCCTTTGTGGTTTTGTCATATGATGTAATAAGTGTGCTTTAATTTTTAAGTATTAACAATGTATGTAAATTATGGGTCATTATAGTTGGTATCAGAGGCAATGGAGGTAGGAATGTATCCGATCCTTGGGAACTCTCACATGTGAGGGTTGGACGAAGCATGGCTCTCCGCCCAAGGGCTTCATGAGAAAATGGATGCCACTGGGGATGGTGGTGTGTCCCTCCCAGGGGGTGTAACCACCCATGGAGTGCCCTGATAGGTATCAATTATAGTCCACTGGAAGTAATTCCAAACTGTTATAGTTGGTATCAGAGGAAAGGTATAGTCAACCTTTGGAAACTAGGATGTGAAAGCCTTAGTAAGAACCCTAAGGATAAGTCTAAGAATAGAACACAATCTTATTATTTTAGAAATGGCCATGAATAACCTAGGATAAGACCTTAAGCGTGAAAATTTTATTCTTGAATTATGTGGTTTTCCTATTATAATTAGTGTTGCTCACACTATTCTTCTTGGTTTTAGTCAATGGCTGGAACCCGAAGGAACCGTGTTTATGCGGAATGCGATGGGAAATTCAATGATTGTCCCCCTGAGAAACCAAACGATATGGGAGCTGGAATGCAAAATCTTGTAGCCATGATCACACAACTTTATCAAGCTACGAATCATGCAGGACTTCCAAACGAGCAAAGGAAGGAGCAACATTCTGTTGAATCCTTCATAAGGCAGCGTCCACCTTCTTTCAGCGGGTCTACTGATCGATTAGTTGCTGAACAATGGATTAGTACTACTGAAAAGATATTTTCAGTTCTTCAATGTTCTGAACATGATAAAGTCTTCCTAGCAGTGTATCGTTTGGAAGGAGATGCTGATCAATGGTGGAATATTATTAAGAATACGAGGCAAAGAGATGAAATTGAGTCCATGGAATGGGACGAGTTCAAGAACTTATTTTTCAATAAGTACTTCCCTCGTATTCTCTGATCAAAGATTGAGAAAGAGTTTCTTGAACTGAAGCAAAGGGATGATGAATCTGTTGGTACCTATGAAGAAAATTTTACATGACTTGCAAGGTACACTTCTGGTATTATTATCCAACCTGAGAGTATGATCGATCGATTCTTTAGTGACTTAAAACCAAGTCTTCGAAGGGCGTTAACCATAAGGGACTTCAATAGCTACGAGGAAATCGTTCGACGTTCTCTCAAAGTCGAGATGGAGATTGGAGTAACCCATCAGTCATATGGGTTTGATAAGAAGATGAAAATGGAATTCAAAGGAAAATCTAAAGAGCACACTGAAAAGAAGATGAGCTTTCCCTTATTCTCAAAGTGTGGAAAGAAACATGGATGGAGTTGTCTTAAAGGGACAAGTAAATGTTTCAAATGTGGAAAGGAAGGTCATCGGGCATTTGAATGCCGCGATAATGAGAAGAATATGTCTAATGATGCAAATAAAGGAAGGGATACACAGAATGAACCTACTACACTTCAATGTTTCAAGTGCAAGGAGATGGGGCATTATGCCAATCAATGCCCAAATCCAACGGTTGATGATGATGGTCGACGTCAAAAAACTCTTAAGGCTAAAGACAACGGAAAGTCACATGCAATTTCTATCAGCGATGTGGAGTACGATAACGAAGTGGTGAAAGGTACACTTACCATCCACTCTAAAGTAGCAAATGTTTTATTTGATTCTGGATCCACCCACTCTTTTATTTCTGAAGAATTTTCTAAGGGTATCATCGTATTACCTCAATAATTAGATGTTGAGTTAGCTGTGACAACACCTAATGGTACATCAATCGCATCAAAAGTTTATAATGCTTCTCCAATTGATGTTTGTGGGAAAGTACTTCCTGCAAATCTTGTGATCCTTCCTTTAGTGGAATTCGATGTGATTCTTGGCATGGATTGGCTTTCTTTATACGGAGCTCATATCAATTTCCAAAGAAGGGAAGTCACATTTCATATTCCAGATCAATCTATGATCGTCTATCATTTCAAGGATGAACATAACCTTCCAGTGGAAATTTCTTCCATTTTATGGGTATTGCTTCCACTAACTGAAGGTTATTTATCTCAAATGGTTGGTGAGAAACTCACGATTAATAATATGCCCATCGTACAGGATTTTGATGATGTCTTTCCAGAGTAATTACCGGGTCTTCCACAAAATCGTGAAGTTGAGTTTTCAATAGAACTCGTACCGGGTGCTTTGCCTATTTCGAAGACACCTTATAGAATGGCCCCAATTGAGTTGCAAGAATTGAAGAACCAACTCCAACAGAATCTTGATAAGGGATTCATACGCCCTAGTGTGTCACCTTGGGGAGCACCTGTTCTATTTGTTAAGAAGAAAGATGGATCAATGAGACTCTGCATTGATTATCACGAACGTAACAAGATCACTATCAAGAACAAATATCCTCTCCCACGCATTGATGACTTATTTGACCAACTACACGGATCTCAATACTTTTCCAAGATTGATCTTCGTTCAGGGTATCATCAATTAAGGGTCAAAAGGGAGGATATACCAAAGACGGCTTTCCGTACAAGGTATGGACACTATGAATTTATAGTGATTCCATTTGGTCTTACTAATTCCCCTACTATCTTCATGGATCTAATGAATAGAGTCTTTAGAGACTATCTTTATCAATTTGTGGTAGTCTTTATAGATGATATTCTTGTCTATTCAAAGACCAAGGAAGAGCATGAAGATCACTTGAGAATTATATTGAATACCCTGAGAATGGAGAAGCTTTATCCCAAATTTACCAAGTGTGAATATTGGCTCCAAAAAGTTGCATTTTTGGGTCACATAATCTCAAAAGACGGGATATCTGTGGATCCAGCAAAAACAGAGGTTATCGAAAGATGGTCGAGACCAACAATAGTAACTGAGATTCAAAGTTTTCTTGGTTTGGCTAGATATTATCGACGTTTTGTGAATGATTTTTCACGATTATCTAATCCACTCACCAAGTTGACTCGTAAAGGAGTTAAGTTTGTTTGGATAGAGGAATGTGAAGAGAATTTCAAGGAGTTGAAAAGAAGGTTATCCAGTGCACCTGTGCTCACACTGCCTTGTAGTGGAGAAAGGTTTGTGATCTATAGTGATGCATCCAAGAAGGGATTGGGGTGTGTTCTTATGCAAAATGATATGGTGATAGCTTATGCCTCACGACAGTTGAAAATACATGAGCAAAATTACCCAACTCATGATTTGGAGTTAGCTGCAGTAATCTTTGCATTAAAGATTTGGAGGCATTACCTTTATGGTGAAAGGTGTGATATTTATACTGATCATAAAAGTTTAAAGTATATTTTCACACAAAAGGAGCTGAATATATGTCAAAGAAGATGGTTGGAGCTGATTAAGGATTATGACTGCTCAATCCATTACCACCCTGTGAAAGCAAACAAGGTTTCAGATGCATTAAGTCGACAAGACCATGCAAGTTTTTCCATGATGAGGATCACAAAAGATCTAATATTCATGGATTTACAAAGGATGGATCATAAAATTATAATGGAAGGGGAAAAATCTTATCTTTCTCAAATGAATGTTCAACCATCTATACATGTGAACATTAAACAGGCATAGAAAGAAGATGTCGAGTTACAAAAGAAGGTGAGAAATGTTCCTGAGTTCAACCTTGACTGTGATGGGATAATAAAGTTCAGGAATCGGGTTTGGGATCCTCCCATCCCCGAATTAAAGAAGGAGCTGCTGGATGAGGCTCATAGTTCTTCATTCTCTATTCATCCTGGAAGCACGAAGATGTATAGGGACCTGAAATAGTACTTCTGGTGGGATGGCATGAAAAGAGATGTTGCTGAATATGTCTCTCGATGATTGGTTTGTCAACAAGTTAAAGCTGAGAGACAGAAGTCTAAGGGGATGTTACAACCATTATCCATACCCGAATGGAAATGGGAAAACATTACTATGGACTTTGTCACAGGACATCCTAAAACATCCAATGGTAATAATGCTATCTGGGTCATAGTTGATCGTCTTACAATGTCTGCACACTTCATTGCTATTAGATATGATTTCTCTCTGGATCAGCTTGCCAGGATATATGTAAAGGAAGTGGTAAGATTGCATTGAGTACCACTTTCTATTATATCTGATTGGGATCCGAGATTTACCTCGATGTTCTGGGGAAGTCTTCAGCATACTCTGGATACAGAGTTGAGTTTCAGCACTGCTTATCATCCTCAGACAGACGGTCAGTCTGAGAGAACAATTCAAACCCTAGAAGATATGTTGAGAGCTTGCTCTATGGATTTCAAAGGAGGTTGGGATCAACACCTACCATTGGTGGAATTTTCTTCTAATAATAGCTTTCACTCCAATATTCAGATGGCTCCTTATGAAGCTCTCTATGGAAAGAAATGCAGGACTCCAACTTGCTAGGATGAAGTTGGGGAAGGAAAGCTATTAGGAACTGATCTCGTTGATGAAATGGCAGAAAAGGTCAGATCTATTCAACAACACATAAGAGCAGCTCAGAGTCGACAAAAGATTTATGCAAATAACCGAAGAAAATACCTAGAGTTTGAAGTGGGCGATAAAGTGTTCTTACGAATATCTCCCTGGAAGAGGGTTATGAGATTTGGAAAGAAGGGGAAGTTGATCCCTTGATATATCGGTTCTATAGAAATACTGGATCGTGTTGGGAAGGTAGCTTACCGATTGGCGCTTCCACTGAATCTCTCTCAAGTTCACTATGTGTTCCATGTATCTCTCCTGAGAAAGTACATACCGGATCATTCACATGTACTCAACATAGAAGTTGTACCGCTGAAGCAAGATCTTTCTTATGAAGAACAACCGATAGAGATTCTGGATCGTAGCGAAAAAGTCCTACGAAACAAGACCACTCGATTGGTGAAAGTTTTATGGAAGAACCACCAACTTGAAGATGCTACATGGGAGCTTGAGGATATAATGAGGGAGAAGTATCCTCATCTGTTTGTTACAATGTGATGAATTTCGAGGGCGAAATTCTTGTTAAGGGGAGTAGAATGTAACACCCGAGATTTTTATGAGTAATATTTTTTTTATGTTATATATATATCATCAAAGGAATCTTTCACTACACACTAGCTTGACTTACTTTACACGCAATTGTGACCTTTCTCGATAGCTTGCGTTGTACGCAATACCGAGTTTCACTAAACAACGATATGCTATTAAAATATTATTAAAACTAGCCGTTATGAATAGTAATAACCACTTTTTGAAATTTTATAAATTTTATTTTTCAAAATGGACTTCATTTTTGGATTCAGAATATCGAAATTAGCCTAGGGTGAAATTTTGGTATTTTTCTGAAAACTTTCAATTTTTGATGAATAGTGAAACCACTAAGTGGTAGGTTAAAAACTGAATTTTGCATAAAACTTAATTTTACCGCTTCTGTGAATGGAATTTCGAAAATCTGACAGACACGGTTGATATCAGTAAGTAAAATGTGGTTCAATGAGATAAAAATAATTTTTTGGTGAATAGTTACTTTTTTATTTTTTTACAGCGGTTGATAGTAAATAGGGTAACTAAGGGTAAATATGATATTACTATTACCCTAATACATGTCCTAATTCTATTTGATAAGTGTAATTAGCCCAAAAACAACCTTATGAATATAATATGACCATTTAGGTCCACTTGGATTAGATTTTGACATTTAATATTATTTTATTTAATGAATAGTTAAAATAGTTAAAATCAAAATTTAATAACTAAAACATTTTTAATATAGGGTTATACATAAGATAAATTCAACTATAAATATAAATTAGAAAGATAAAAATCTTTCATACATAATGATATTTTATTTATAATTTTTAGACTTTAAATAAATTAATTTATTTATGACACAACGATGATGCAGTAATTACCCTTTTAAGGAAATGTTAACATAATTGATGTTATAAATGCTCAAATAAATGTAATTTGAGACTTTTTATGAATTCCACTAATTTTTTAGATTACTATGATATATTAGTGTTGATTTAATCAACTTGGTTCGAACATATAATTCTGTTATGACTTTCACAAAAATCATATATCAAATAGTGTCAAAATTGACACAAAATAGTTTTTAAATCAAATATTATATTATTAATTGTTATTTTATTCCTAAAAATCTAAGGATTCGCCAAATGACATAGATAAGGATATATATATTAATAATAAACAACTTGGGGTTCTTTTGGCATGTTATAGTAAGGTTATTAACCATATAGTGTAAGAAAACAAAAAGACACGGTAAAAGTTAAATTATTTAACTTAGAGTTAAATCTAATTTATAAGGTTAAAATAATAACCCAAACTTGTCTAAATCATATTGGTTGATAGGATTTAGACTCATCCCCACTTTACCTTCGAAATAAGACCCTTTGGAACTATTATAAACCGATTTTGGCTTTAATATAAAATAATATTTTGAGATATTCCTAAGGTGCCCCTGTCCTCCCATATAAAAGGGGACCTCCTCACCCTCCTCCTCACACCAATTTCAGCACTCAAGCTCAGCCAACCCCTGCCAAAATCCCTTCTCAACTTCCCTAGTATCATCCTAGAGGTCCTGGTCTTCTTAACAGTCCAATTTTAGTTCCCTAAAAGGAGGTCTCAAAGAAGCACTTCAAAGAAGAGGTAATACCCATTACCGATCCTTTCAAATTTCTTTCTTCTTAAACTTCTTCTTCTTTAGTTGTATCATTATGAAGTAATAACATAAGTATCATTAATATACTGATATGTTATTATAAGTATTAATCAACCCTATTTAACCATCTATCCATCCTACAGAAAATGAAATCACCGCGCGTGCGTACGTACGGAATACCGTCTCCACGCCGTGGTGTAATCTATTTTCCACCATCACCTTACAAGGATCGGTATAATGGTGTAATGAGTAACTATATATGATTATTATACAGTTATATTGATACTGAAATAGTATAAATACACTTAAATACAATTCCACGATCATGGGAACAATATCATCGCTCGTGCGTACGTACAGAATACTGTCTCCACGATGTGATGCGACTCGTTCTACATGATCATCATTACATAGTAATTATATAAATGAATTTAATGAATAAATATTATATATGTTAAACTAATACCATTCTGGATAAAAGGTATCTATAAACTTAAAATAAGAATAAGAATTTATTCGGAAAAACACGCATAAGAACAAAAGGCAATAAAGACCCGAGTAACAAGTAACAATGAAATATTACTAATAAGAAGCTAAGAATATGACCATATATGATATCATATCAATATTTATGATTCTGGAATAATTCAATAACATTATTTAAACCATTATACAGGAGCTTCGGACATGTACAAAGCAAATCAGACCTAAGGTAAGGGAAATATCACAATCTCATTTTTATCCGAGATTGTTTATACTTTGGTATTTACTAAGGTGTATTTTATCATCCACATCCATGTTTAATCAATATGTAATATTATTTACATCCACTTGAAATTGTTTAAATCAAATTTTACCCTTCGGTGAGTTTTTAGTAAAGCATATGAAAGGAATCTTTTGTCGTTTTTCGTACGAGGTACTTTTTGACTTTTCCAACAAAAGTACGAAGAATGTTTTTTTAACTTATACGGCAAGAATGGATTTTTAAAACATTATTTCCATGAATCTTCCTTTAAAAGTTTTCAAGTTTATTTTTAATCAACTTCTTTTAGTTTATAATTGTATGACATATTAAGAAAGGAAAAGTGTTTTTGAAGAAGAAAGGATATTTTCCTCAAGAATTCATTTCAAGTGTTTTATCAAAATTATTTTCCATCTAAGATAATATAGGGTTCTGTTTTTCTCCCAATTATTACATTGATTTGATTATGTTGTGATGGAATTATTTTTATGAATTCCTTTATCTTATATGAATTTTTTTATGATGTCATGATGTTTTAGATTCCCATTTGTATTACATGGGTTATGAAATGATGTATGATTTATGATTTTGTGTAACACATAATAATGGTATCATTATGAGATGGGTGGGACCTATATCTCCCTCCAATGCTTTGGGTACTGATTTTATATCTCATGAGATAGACATGGCTGGAACGGAAGGTTATTTCAGTTCAGTGATACATGACTGAAATGAGGAGTGAACTCGGTTCAGAAATGGACTTTGTCTGCTAAGATAGTCTTGGCAATGAGTCATGACTAACAAGAAATGGTTTTCCATGATTATGTGTGAATGCCACAAAGTTTCAAGTTTTATGTTATGATTATGGGGATATCATTTTCACTTATATGATTTATTCCATGTTAAGATATTATGATCTCTTTTGCTGGTTATGATTTTCAAAAAGATATGATATGATTTTTATTTCCTTTATTTTCCCTTGCTGAGCATTTGAGCTCACCCTTTTTTGTATGTTTTCTTCTCCCCAGGTCAGGAAGATGGATATTAAGTAGAATATGCTAAAAGGGACCCTAGATATTATGAAATAAATGGGAGACACCTTAGAAGATTTATGAACAAGTGGTTTGTGTTTCCCAGTTTCTAAATACACTATACCTATACGGTCCTTTGTGGTTTTGTCATATGTTGTAATAAGTGTGCTTCAATTTTGATGTATTAACAATGTATGTAAAGTATGGGTCGTTGTAGCTCTTTCCAACTCCGACCACATGAAAAGAACTACCATACCCATGACTTGGATTTGGCAGTGGTGATGCATTCTTTGAAGACTCGGCGTCACTACCTCTTTGGAGAGAAGTTTGTGGTCTACTTTGATCACAAAAGCTTGGCCTATATCTTCTCATAGAAGGACCTCAACTTGAGGCAACGTCGTTTGATAGAGTACTTTCAGGTGTTTAACTTTGACATTGTCTATACTCTAGGGAAGGGTAATGTGGTTGCCGATGCTTTGAGCATAAGAGTTCTAGTGTAGGATTTAAGGAAGTACAGTGATGAATGTACTTTGATGGGGATCTTTTCTCAGATGCATGTGGATACCGGGGAACACAGTAGAGGGGAATTCTTTGTGAGTGTCCAGTTGAATCCTTCTCTATTGGAGTTGATTTTGTAGTAACAACCCCTTTATAAGCTTTGTCAGTAGTTGAAGCAGTTTTGTTATGGTGGGGAGACATCCTTTGATTGGTTGTCATCTCTCGAGTGCATATTCTGCTTCAAGGGCAGTTCAATAGTATTTTTATCTCTGCGGGAGGTGGTGATGCATGATAGACACCAGTCTTAGTGGTGATTCCATATGAGTGCCACTAAGATGTATTATGATGTCCTTCAGCAGTTGTTTTGGCCTGGTATGAGATGGGACATAGAGGATTTTGTGTCGAGATACTACACATGCCAGTATGAAAAAGAAGTGCACAAAAGGCCCTCCGGTTTTCTCCAAACACTACCTATTCCTACCTGAAAGTGGGATGAGGTCGACATGGACTTCATTGTTGGCTTACCTCATACACATCAGGGTAATAATTCCATTTGGGTGGGTATTGATCATCTGACCAAATCATCCCACTTCATTCTGATAAAATATAAAACTAAATTGGATGAGTTGATCCATTTGTATATTCATGAAGTGGGGAGACTCCATGGCGTACCATCATCAGTTGTATCAGATAGAGACCCCCACTTCACTTCCTAATTTTGGGAAGGCCTTTAGAAGGCCTTGGGGTCCCAGATTAAGATGAGCACAACATACCATCCTCAGACAGATGGTCAGACAGAGCAGGCGAATCAGATTATGTAGGACATGTTCCGTGCATGTTTCCTAGACTTTGGCAGTTCCTGGGATACCCATTTGGTATTTCTTGAGTTTTCATATAATATTAGTTACTAATCCACCATTCGAATTGCTCCTTTTGAGGTGCTCTATGGTCAGCCTTGTCGGTCCCCCCTGTGTTGTGATGAGGTAGGTGAGACCTCACTATTGGGGATGAGTATGGTGCATGAGACATCTAATAAGGTAAAATTAATCACGAAACGTTTATTGATAGCTTAGTGTCATCATAAATCATATGATGACCTGAGGCATCGAGACCTACAATTTTCTGTCGGTGATAGGGTATGCTTGAATGTGGCCCCTCATCTTGGCCATCGCTGATTGGAGAATAAAGGGAAGTTGACGTCGCATTATGTCGGGCCGTTTGAGATCACCTAGCGTATTGGAATAGTGGAATATAGGTTGGCCTTACCATCTCAATTGATGTCCATCAACGATGTCTTTCATGTCTCCCAGTTGAAAAAAATATTACCCGGATCCGTCACATGTGCTGAGTTGGGATGAACTGGAGATAGAGCCTTACTTGCTTATTGTAGAGAGGCTGGTAAAAATAGTGGACTCCCAAGACAAGGTTCATTAAGGGAAGTCCATTCCGCTGGTCTGGGTTCATTGGCAGCATGGTAGTGATACTCATTAGACAAGGGAGTGGAAGTCATGGGTCGAGGAAGAGTACCCATTCCTGTTTTCAAATCAAGCTCCATGTTGAATTTCTAGGGCAGAAAGTCTTTCATGGTGGGATAATTGAAACAAGAATAACTTATTTTAAAGGTAAATTTCATTTATTTTTCATTAATTCTTTGTTTTAGTTGTTTACCATTCATTTCAAGAGGAAAGGGTGTGTTTTCATGATTATGGCCAAATCGAGAGCCCATATCCACATTTAAAAATCGATTTTGATTATTTTATAACTATTTCAATTTTTAAATATTTTTCACCCATTCCACATCCAAAATATCCTTCACTGACCTTTAAACACCAACAAGGAGATTTGGACACCTTAAGAATCCATAACAATAGGGTATTTGGGTTTTTATTTAAGAATTGGGCCAACCTGAAAGCCCATTTTCCAGTTTTAAATTATTACTTGAATATTTTAATATATAATTCATTAAAATAAATTTTTCAGTTATTCCACATCCCTTTCGACCCAAAAAATACTGGGTGCGCTCCCACTTCCTTTCCCCCCTACTTGGAGCTATTTGAAACCGCAAATTAGGGCATAACTTCATAGGGTGTCTCAAATCGGCCATAATTCAAGAGGTGACTTAACCACTTTTTAACTCTCTCAATTTTTACTATTTTTCCTCCATTTTCAGTTCCTAAATAATCTCATGCAGTTTTTTAAAACAACCCCTGAATTTGAGATGTTTTAAATTTCAGATACGGTTGTTTGGGAGTGATTACATCAGGATACATCAAGTAAGTGATTCCATTTCTTTTCTCTTTCAAATTTCGTAGGGTTTCATTTGTTTTTGTTAGCGTTTATTACCTCTTTAATGAAGTCTCAAATGACCAGGGAGTAGGGTTTTGAATCATAGGTTTAACTTTGGGATTTCTTTTCCAATTATTGTGTTTTTAGGTTTGTTCAAGGTCCTTATTTGTGCGGTGGTGGTGCATATTAATTTTCGTTCGGTGATTCAAGGGTTTTCCTTAATTTGGTATGTGATTACATTTTGCATTCAATTTTTGTGACTTATATATCTATGTTCATAGTATTCTCATTTTTATTACATTTTGAGTTTTATGAAAAAATTGGATTTAGTTTCATTTATAAATAAAATGAATTATAAGTTCTATTTTTTGGTGAAATTGGGCGGTTTTCATACAAATATTTTATTTGTTCATTTGGGGCTGACCAATAATTAGTTAGTGGATTTTATTGAACTGTATTAGGACTGAAAATCATGTTTTAATGTATATTTGTTTTGTTTGTTACTGTGAATGTTTGTTTAAATGGTGTTTGGGAAGCAAATGGGCTTTAAGTGCCATGGTATTGTGAAAATGGGTGTTTTTAAAATATATAACTTCATGGTTCACATGGGGATACCCCCAAACTGAATTGTTGGTTTCATTAAAGGGTATTGAACTGCCATTTTGTTTTGGTGACTTAAAAGGGTGAACATAATTTTCAATGTGGATATTTTAAAGAGCATTGGGTGCAAAACAATGGGATATTTAGATAGGTTGTTTTATTGAAAATAAAAATCTATTGTTGTGTGTTTTAAATGGTATACTGTGTGTATAGATACATTATTTTTTTGTTTTTGACTAGTAGTTGTATTTTATATGCAAAAGGATGTGTTTTGCTTGCTGAAATTGTTTGATCACAAAAAGGGGAGTCCAAAGTACTTAGGTGGGTGGATATGTACTAGTACGACTAATGAACCGGATGTGTAGTGTTTTTGTTTCACTGAGGAAATGGATAAATACAACTCTAACTAAACTATGTGGATGATATTTGGGGACCACTAGGTCATGGGTATGTTCCCTACTAGTTTCTGGTGCATGGGAAAGGATTGTGACTTGGATACTTTACACCAAGGTATGAGTTTCATTAGTCCCAAGACTATCTAGTTTCCTAGGGGTGTTCCCAGTTTTGGTGATTATTGTATTTGTGATATTTACCCATGTATTGGGGTGTTTTTTGCAGTACTTTACAATATCTCACATGTATATTTAAATGTGTGAACATTCTGAAATTTTTATCTTGAAAATTGTTATCAATGGAAAGTTGCATTTCATGGATTTTATCACTTCTTTTCATTGAGTACTAAAACTGCTTTCTTTTTTACATTGTATTGAATTCTATTTGGAGACATTAGGTGGTATCATACTGGGCTTAGTATCACACCCTAATTACACCCCTTGGGTTTAATTATACTTTCTTATGTTTGACTCGTGTAAAGGAAAGGCAAATGGTGGTGGCGGTTCTGGGTGTTAGTCCCCATTGCTGGGGAAGAGTTGTGGAGACAGCTTGTGGGTGATGACCCCCTTGTCGTGTGGAGTCCTTGGGGATGTCTTGTTGTTGTCATTATTTGTATTTGGACCACTTGTAGTGTCTTTAATCAAATGTATTCATATATTGTTTTGTTAATAATTGTTTAGCATTAAAATTTCATATTCTTAATATTGATTTTTTTATGTTTTATGCTTTCATACTCGGTTAAATCATTCCCAAACCAGATTTTATTGATAACTGGGCACTTGTACTAGCCCGTGGGAGTAGGGATTCCGTTCGGGCTTTGTAATGGGCAGGATTTGGTGCTGGTATTAGTGGTGACCAGATCTGGTTCGTTATAGGACATGCATAAGAAACGAGTGATCTATAAAGCCCAGTAAGTGAGTAAACATGTCATAACCTAAATAATAAAGTACATGTTAGGAAACATGCATCTTAATAGAGAATAAGAGAATCATGATCATAAAGGACTGATATAGAATGATTATCATAACATGGAAATGTGGCAACAACGTTTAAATTGATATTAGAATGTGAACCTGATCATTGCACATGGATCTTGAGTAAACCATCATTACAATTTAATTAGAATTATTAAACCATCATTGCACTTGACAATCCAAATACAAATCATAACCCAATGTAATGGAGCACTATTAGGGTTCACATTTCTTATTCATTACATTTCATGCATAAATGTGCCACATGTATCATAAAACATGGATTCATTAAACATCATAATTTATTCCATTAATAAGAGATGTAGAATAAATACATGGAACTATATAGTAAATAGTTAAATTTTCATTAAGGAGAATACCCTTTATATTGAAATGGTAAATTTACTCTCAACACAATGACTTTGGCTTGGAAAATCAGGGTGCAATTTCAGCAGCATAATGGTGTGACATAAGAATTCATAAAAATAGTTAATGGGTGAGAAAAGGGTGTACCATCAAATGTACATGAAATGGACAGTAAGGGGGTAAAAATGATACATGTACCAACCTATGTAATGTTATTTGGATTGATAATACAAACTAATTCCTTTAATATAAATGAGAAGAGAGAAATTCCTTACAGAATTTTGGCATGGTAAGGGGTCAGCATGGGAGGCACTAATAAGATAAAAAGAGGTATCTAATCAATTAAAACATAAATATTTCAGTATGGGGGAGGTATAAAATCATACCCAAATATTTTTAATTGAATGAATAATGATATGAAAAATTATATAAATTTGAACAAAATTGAGAAACGATGAAATCCTTTACTTGGAAGTGTGATCCGAAAGGATTGGAGGAGGCTTTATATATGATTCTTAGGATATTGGTCCACCTTAAGAAAATTCTATAGAGAGGATGGAAGACGTTGGTCAGGATACAAAGGCTTTGAGTGAACTGGAAGTGGGATCTAGGGTGGGTTTATATTAGAAAAGAGAGGGAATTATTTATTATTTATGTTTTGGCCACCACCCATTTATCTAATCAAAACCACATAAAAACTGATGGTTTTTTCCAAAGTGGATTGGATAAATTATTTTATATGTTAAATGGCTGAAATTATTTAATTATTAGTCTTTTAATGTGGAGGTGAGTCACACTTCTAAGGAAATCATTTTAAAATGACAAAATGTTTTATATGTCTTGGAGGGTCAACTAAGGGATTGTAAAATAAATAAAATAAACATAAAATCAAATTATATTAAAGGTAAAACATATATTGTCCTAAAATATAATTTATATTATTTTATTACATAACTACTGGGTCATTATGTAGTTATAAAACACATTATATAATTAAATGGTATTTAATTTTTACAATAAAATTTTACTACCTTGAAATATTATGAAAAATTCACCATTGGATAATTTCAACGTCTTGATTACAAAAATAATATTAATTTTATCCGAATGATTTTGTAAATATGTTAATTTCTACTTTTAAAAAAATCATCATTTATAAAAAAAATTAGGTTTTGACAAAAAATAGCTTTCAAACCTTTGTAAAATATACAATTGTATTAAATAAAGTTATACGATCATTTATAATTAACTAAAAATTTATTTAATAATATTTTATTAAAATATTATATAATTTAAATATAAATTTCTTCATCAAAATAGATTTCATAATTGAATATTGACTAAAAAAATTCTCTAAAAATTATTTAGAAAGTAACAATAATAAAATGAATGTATATTCTTTATTATATACCAATATAATTCACATGATCATAATGATATGGTCTTACTACATAACACTTTATAACCCCCTCATATGACCTATGTGTAAGGTGCGTAATGGTGACAGACTCTTGTGGTGGCTCGGATAACATCGATCAGGTGGTAATCTCTATCAACTTCCACTTCTCTCGTAGGCAGTTCTGTTCAAGATTAACGTGCAGATTCTTGGCTTTGGATTAGTCAAGAGGGATTCTCAATGACCCCAAATCCGTTATATAATCTGAAAAAATGGGCTTCTTACGAAGCAATTCTACTAAATGAGGCCATCACTTATGTTGTCTATGTAAATTGGACATGTTAAAGCCTTATATTTATACTAAACATGTGATCACTGTTCAATGGATATATTAACAGTGCTAATAATTAATAATGGTATTTTGAAATCAAAAAACTTAAAACCAAAGAAGTTCATATTTTATATACCATTTTATATAATATAAAATTTAATTAGATTAATAGTAATTTTAATTAATAAAGGTTTGGGTCGTTACGATGATCCCCCTTATGAAATTTGTCCCTTGTAATTTCATTTTCCTTTGGATTTCTTTATAAGTCCAGTGAATAATTCCACAGTGATGTTCTCTTATATCAATACTGTTATGGGTAATTATTCCATCATCCCCTTAGATATATGCCACTCATACTTCTCTTCCTGACATACTAGGCACTTTGATAAATAGTTAGAGATCTCATTCTTATTGTTTTCCTGCCAATAATGCTTTTGGTGATCTTGATACCTCTTTGTATTCTCTGGATGAATGGAGAATTTTGAACTATGTGCATCATCAAAATGTTATTTCTTAAACTCATAATTTTATAGAACATGTAGTCTTCACCCAAATCTCACAATTCCTTCTTCATTAACATTGAACATCATTAATTTAGAATTTTTGATAATTTCCTCTTTCTTCTGAATTCCCACATCATTCTTTTGAGCATCCATTAACATTTACAGATGAGATGGTTGAACAATCATTTGTGAAATCATTAATTATGTTCCCTTCTTTATGATTTACATGTTTATATTCATCAACTCTAAAAATATTGGATCCTTATCAATTCTCATCAATGATAGAATTTTTTGTTCTTTATACTTAGAGAATCATCCACCTTGATTGAATTCCTATGGTGGTAATGGATTGAGTATCCATAGTTTTTTATCAGCTTTAATCATCTTCATTGGTGCATATTATACTCTTTTTGTGTGAATATATGCATCTGGATTTTATAGTCTTAATATATTTCACATTTCAACCCAAAAAGCAAATGTCACCAAATTTTTAAATATAAGATCACTGTATCCAACTGTAGATAATGTTTTGGATAGTTCTCCTCATGAACATTTAATTTCGTCGAGGCATAGGCTATTACTTTGACATTTTGCATCAACACATAGCCTAGGACCGTCATCGAAGCACCACAAAATATGATAAAAATCTATCCACTTATGGGTAGTGTGAGCATTGGCACAGTGATAAGACTCATTTTATTATCCTTGAATAATTATTCATATTCATCACTATAAGAAAACATGACTCCCTTCATAGGTAGAAAGTTAATAGTGTTTTCCAATTATGCAAAATTTCTCACAAATCATCGATAAGATACAGCTAACCCTGGAAGCTAACGATATCTATTACCGACGTTGGCCTCATCCATCCCTCAGTTGAAATGGTCTTGAAGGGATTCATCGATATCCCATTACTTGTGATGGTAATTCCCTATAATGAGACCTCCTTCAACTAGAACACACACTTTCTGTAATTTTCATAGAGCCTCTCCTTTAGCGAGGTCTCCAGTACAATTCTTAGATGGTCCTCATGATCCTCCTTTGTTTTGGAGTATATTAGAATATCATCTATAAAGACTACTGAAATTTTCCATGTTATTCTCTAAAGACTCTATTCCTCATGTACATGAACATTTATTGAGAATTAGTGAGTCTTAAAGGCATTACTTTTAATTCATAGTGCCCATATCTTTTACAAAAACTAGTTTTGGGCATATCCTCCTTCCTCACCCTTACATGATAATATCCCAACTGCAAATCAACCTTAGAGAAGTACTATGCTCCACATAGTAGATCGAACAATTCATAAATTTTGTGTAGAGGTTACTAGTTATTTATTGTGATTATGTTGATCTCATGATAATCAATGTAACGGCGCATTGACCCATCTTTCTTCATGATGAAGAAGACCGGATCACCCCATAGTGAAGCACTTGGGTCTATAAACCCTTTATCCAGAAACACTTGTAGTTGTTTCTTTATCTTCTAAAGCTCCCGAACACCCATTCTATTTGATGTAATGGACATTGAAATTCCCCAGGTATAATATAACATTAGAATTCAATAACTCTTCAAGGAGGATGACTAGGAAATTCCTTGGGAAAAACATTAGTGAATTCCATCACAATTTGAATGTCTTACTATATGGTTTCTTCCTTGAAATTAATCATCTGTGATATATATGCATGCTCATAGGTTTGTAATATCCACAATTGATATGATGGTGCTATGGAAGATTCATCCTCTTTGTTGCACTTGTATAGAATTGGGGGTTGATTCTCTATATGGGGAGTGATTTCCCTCTCACGACATTTTTTTCGGCTCTACAAATGGAAAGCCAATAAATGAAAAAAATTGCATCAAATTCCACAAGATGAAGTATGAAGAGGTTTGATGGGATGTTAAATCCAGAAATTGTGAAGGCGGGGAGTTATACTCATGGGTTACATTGATTGCCTCATTTTTTATACTCACTGACATCATTACTTCCATGATTTGTGGTGGTGTTGGGATTATTCTACTAAACATTTAGTATGTAAATGAATCAATAGAACGAGAATCAAAATTTATATTCACTATTCTTGAATTAATAACTATAGTATATATCACCACAATTTATTTGGGGTTCACATTGGTGTTAGTGGTGGAAAAAGCTCGCCCTTGTAGCCTTCAAGATTGTTGGTTGCCTCTGAAAACACTTGGAATAGGATAGTGGTTTGAAAAGTTCCTCAGTTCATTGTAGTTGACTCAATGAACAATGTGTTGAGGGTTGAATGGAGTGTTACTCTCCTCTATTGTAGCTACAAGTTTCTCTTTTCCATAGTCAATAGACATGTGATCTTCTCTTCCATGCCTAAAGCATTTCCTTGTCCCTTTCAGGAAATTTCTAGGGTCATTTTTTCTACACCTTTGGAACGTGGGTTGCTGTATTATCATAGCACCATTGTATTTATCCATCAGTCCTCCATAATCGAACTCCGACATACACTACTTTTCCCCATGATACTGTTGAGATTCATTTATCTCCATTTCAATATTGTGGTCCCGTCGTAAAATTTCCTCACATCTATCGATGTCATAGATCTCTATGGATTTCTCTAGGATATGTTTTACCCACCAAAGAATATGTCAACCTTTCATTCGGGGGTAACGACAAAGTTGGATGCATATCTTGCGAGACTTGTGAATTTTTCCTCATACACTTTGACAGATTCATCATCTTTTTTCTTGAGGGCAAGGATGTCCTTTTCCATATTAGGTTGGAGGGTGCAGGGAAAATATTTATCAAAAAACATATTTCGGGAATATTTTGATTCCAATGTCTCGATGTCCTCCTAAGGCTTTATATTTCATATCATTTTCCATCATTGATCAGATTCACCATCCATATGATAATTATTTAGAGGTTTTTAGATCAATGATGGATGTAGAATATCATTTCAATTGAGTTGACCCATTGTTTCGTGATCAAGGGATAATATGATCCACTAAAAGTAGGAGGTCTTTGTATTATTAAGATCTTGATTGTGACTTGTTCTTTTTTAAGGGGGTTTAATGTTACCCATGACCCATGTTTCTATTAAAAACGTGAGTTACCTTATAGAATATTGTCACAATGTTCACGATTCCCATTCCCATCAGATTGGGCATTCTTTTTAGAACATTTTTCACATTGATCATCACATCTGTTGTGAGCTTGTTTCCTCCTATTACTTCCCATTGGGTGGAATAAAAGGATAGATAGGGGCAACACATAAAGGGTAATCCAAAAACATAAATGTATGACTCATAAATTTGGTTTATTTCCAGAACATATGAATTTATAGGCATAAATCTTGGTTGTCCATGATCTACATTCCAACATATATTCTTAAGTGCATTTTTATTTTTCCCATAATAATGTTTCGTACTAATATTATGAATTTACCAAATCATTTTCCCTGAGAATGTTATATACAGGAGTGCATCAAGACCAATTTTTGTGCCCCAATTCCAGTTAGAGTCTAGCTCAAACTGGTGTCTTCGGTTTTTACACCTATGATACATCTATGCCTGCCTCTACCTACTCGTATTCAAGATGGGATGTTTTTTCTTGGTAAAAAACATACTCATTACTCTCAAAAATTTAGCGATGGTTTTATTATTCTTAGCCTTATCCGTAAGTCTTTCACAAGTGTTTTATATTTATAATCCCAAAAATAACTAATCTTATATTTGATACCAACTATAACAACCCTACACTTTATTTCACACCTAAACATACTTGATTACATGAAATCATTACTTGATGAAAGATATTAGATCGATAGGTCTAGTGACACTAGGTCATAGGAACATTACATAATAACTTAAAACATAAAACACAACATCTTTATTGAAAAGAATATTTACATGACCACGACATTCCTATGTACTTAGCATTTGATGGGATAACTTGAGGACATGAATAAGAAATGGGTTAGCTATAAAGCCCAATAAGGGAGTAAAAAAAGGAATAACATGAATAATTTAGTAAATGTGATGAAATAGTAATATCAATGGATCATAAGGGAGACATGATCATAAAGTCATGATATAGCATCATTATCATAACATGGAAATGAAGAAACAATAGTTAATAAGATATTAGCATGATCCAAGGCTCATTGCACATTGAGAATGAGTAAACCCTCATTGAAATTTAATTATCATAGTTAATCCATCATATCACTTTATACATTATAATAATAATCTTTACCCAATGTATTGTAGTGCTATTAGGGTGCACCCTTCAAAATCATTACAATTCATGCATAAATGTACCACATGGATCATACAACATGGATTCATTAAAAATCATAATTTATTCCATGAATAAGAGGTTTGGAATACTTACATGTGACTATATATTCAATATGTAAATGTTCATAATTTTAATACCCTTGATTGATAATTTTCTTGGTATTCACTATATAATTACTTTGGCTTGGAAAATCGTGGTGCAATTTCGGCAGCATAACAGTGTGGTATAAGAATTAATAAAAATTCTTGATGAGAGATTAAGGGGTGTCTCGTCATATTTACATAAAATAGACAGTAAGGGGATAATATAGATACATATACCAACATATGTAATTCAATTTCGATTCATAATACAAAAAATTATTTAAATGTAAATAAGATGAGACAAATTCATTACGGAATTTTAGCATGGTAACAAGTCTGCATAGGAAGAACTAATGAGAGATAAATAGATATATCATAAAATTAAACATAAGGACAAAAATATGGGGGAGGTTATAAATAATACCCCAACATTTTTAATCAGTATAAAAAGGGTATAACAACTTAATGAAATTTGTACAAAATGAGAATGGAAGAAATCCCTTACAAGGAAGTGTGATCCCAAAGGCTTGGGAGAGGCTTGAGAGAAGAATCTTGGGAGCATAGGAAACCTTGGGAGGCTTCTAGAGATATGATTTCATTGTTTAGTAGAGCTCCAAATTCTTTTATTGAAGAGGAAGTGGGAGTTTAGGTGGGATTATATAGGGAAATTGATGGAATTCATTATTATATATGTTTTGGCAACCACATAATAAACTAATACAAAGCTGAAACCAAACCATGATTTTTACCATTGGTTTTTGAAATAGGGAGCAGACAGAATTATTTTATAAGAACAATGGCTGAACATCATAAAATATTTGGCTTTCTTATGTGGAGGTGACTCACACTCTCAAGGAACTCCTTTTAAAATGAAAAAATGATTTATAAGTCTTGGAGGACCCACTAAGGCATTGTAAAAAAAATAAAACAAACCTAAAATAAAATTGTATAAATTTTAAAACATATATTCTCTGAAAATAACATTTATATTATTTTATTACAGCATTGTTGGGTCATTAGGATGTCATAAAAAACATTATATAATTAAATGACATTTAATTTTAACCCTAAAAATCGATCGTATAAGAAAATTATGAAAATTCACCGTAGGATAATTTTGACATCCCGATTCTAAATATAACATTAATTTCATATAAGTAATTTTTTAAAAATGTGAATTTTTACTTTTAAAATAAAAACTTACATTTATCAAAAATTCATGGGTTTTTCTAAAAAATGCCTTCCAAACCTTAAAAAGATACAATTGTATTCATAAAAATAATATGATCATTTATATTTAATAAATAGAAATTTATAAATAATATATTATTAGAATATAATTTAATTTAAAAAAAATTACTTCATCAAAATAGATTTCATAATTTAATATTAACTATAAATACTATTTGGGCATTAAATATTATTTTCAAACTAAAAATAATAAAATGAATATATATTATTTATTATATACAAAAATAATGCACAAAATCATAGTACTAAGGTCTTGTTACATAACCTCTTATAACACCTCCATATGACCTATGGGTAACGTGTGATATGGTGATAGACCCTTACGGTGGCTCGGATAAATCACTCGGGTTGTACTCTCTATCAACTAGCACTTCTCCAATATGTGGTTCCATTCAAGGTTAATGTGTTTAATCTCGGCTTGGAATTGGTCACGAGTGAAGCCCAATGATTCCACCTGCTTTCCAAGATTCCATAAATTGGCTTCATATGGAGAAATTCTACTGGATGAGGCCATCACCTCTTTTCTCTAAGTAAACTGGATTTGTTAAAAACCTATATTTATACTAATCATGTGATCACTATTCCATGGTTGTATTAGAAATGGTAAAAATTATTAACAGTATTTTGAAATCCGAAAACATAAAAACCATGAATTTCATATGTTATATAATCATTTTACAAAATAATACATTTAATTATATCAGGAGTAATTTCAATTAATAAAGGTTTGGTTCATTATAATCAAGACCTCTTTTAAATTAAATGCATATACAATCCATTTGAGAACATTTTTCACACCACTTACATAATTTATTAATAAATTTGAACAATTTATAAAACACATTGATGAAATACAATAAAATTTGACATATGGAACACAACAAATTTCCTTTTGAAAATCAACTTTCAAAAAACATGCACACCAAATACATTTGGAAACACATTTTACACCTCATGCATAATACATAAAACATAAACAAGAATCCAAAAAAGCATATAAAAATCACTAAATATTGTTTAAGCATGGAACCACCCACCAGAAGTGTAGAAACATTCAGATATTGGTGTGAACCCACCATTGAACACTATAATGTAAACATTATACCGAAAACAACAATATTGAACCCTAAATATTGAGATTTGATGCTAAATATGTCACCCATCCTGCTGGATATATGAAACTACATGAAAGAAGAATATAATCCCTAGAAAAGAGGAATAAATTAATAAATGAGGGACTTAATAAAATTTTCTATGAGATTTCCCACTAAATCCACTGCAAAAACTGAGGTCCAAGGTGGAAAAGTTGAGGTTTAGAGGCACCAAGGTTTGTAAATCCCAATTGGGGAAGAAAATGTGAAATTTGTGGTCAAATTCCAATATAAAGTAGCTATTATTTAATAAATTATGACCTAAACATGGTGTATGGTTTTCCAAAATGATTTTCCAAACTCTACAATAATCTTACACCACTTATTGTCCAATAAAGATAAAACATGTGGTTTCCCACACATCCTAAAAACTATGATCCAACTATATGGTTCACCTCTCTCCAAAAATGTCACATGGACACACAGTTTCTTAATAATAGGTGCATGGTTTTCTGAACCCTGCGCAAACCACGAAACCCCAGTTGTTAGCCAAAAAACTTTAATTTTTTACTAAAAACCCAAAGGAATCCTAATAGTAAAATGATATAAATCATGGTAGTAATAAGAAATTATAGAAAAAAATGAGTAAAATGTATTAATTTAAATTGTAATTTCATTTATAAAATACATTTTCTAGGATACTAAACTTTTCATGGTTTATGATCTCTCTCAAAAAATATCAAATCTAATATCTACAATCATTTCAATTATTTTAATCCTTGCACTCTAAACACATAAACCGAAATAGTTAAATGGGATCTAAATATGTATTAATAGTTAAATATTTCTATATATACCTTAATATATTTCCATTTTATTTAATCCGGATGATTTTTGTGTTCAGTCAACAACCCCATGCCATGATTTAGACAATATTTTGCATTACCCAATCATAACAAAATTATTTTTAAAACACAGATTGAAATATATAAGTCAGTTTTTATATATAAAATTTTGATTTTTGTTTTTGAAAAATTCACAATACACATCATTTATGTCCATTTTTTTGGATATTCATGAATTGGATGAAGATAATTAATATTTGGAGTATCCATATGTAGTGTGATCAGCATCTAGTACTTCCTAAAAAACAAAAAAAAATCTACTGGAAAATAAAAATATATATTTTCTGTGATTAGATTTTAGAGTTTCTAACATGTATTTTTAGCATTAAAAAGACTTTATAATATTTTATTTTTTTCTCAAATTCATCGTATAGATCATTTTTTTCTTATCAACTTCTTCATTATCCAAAGAAGATTATTATGTAGAGATGATACATGGATTAATGAATCCAAATCATACATCGCATAGTTTTCCCTTTATATTGAAATAGCATAATTTTTTGGTAGAAAATTTAAATATTTATTTACAATAATGAACCTGTTATATCATTTTTTAGATAGTTGCAATATGAAAATGTACTTTGTATATGTATTCACAATTAAGAATTCCAGCTCAATATTGAGGATCTCATTTATACCCTTGATACCAACTATATATGTAATGAATATTCTATATATTTCTTCATATTATGGAATATTAGACATATTTAATTATTTAAATGTGCTATCTACATGATGTTGTAATGGGAATTAGTGTTTTTTTGGAATTCATGGGGACCATGTACTCATGGAAGGACTCTTTGATTTCTTGGTCAATTCATATGATTTTCATGATCTAACATTTCATTTCCACTTTGCTTTCTCCATCTGTATTACCATACCTCACTTAATACCATTTTTCATCAAATATTACTATTACTCAAATGAAAAAATTGTTAAATACATGTCTCATGTACCTTTATAATATTATACACTCATGCAAGGAATGCTCTAATAGAATCATTGATCATTGTAATATCTAAATCGTAAAGAGGAACAAGAAAATCGGCCGTTTTCTCCTATGGTACCTCAATCCCCACTCGCATGTTACCTTTTTTGATTTATATACTATGTATCTTGTCTATTGGGATATTATTTATCATACCACTTACAATAATGTGGTCTGTGGGTGTTGACAAATTGAAATCACATACAACTTTACCCCATAGACTTTTAGTAAAATAATGTTATCAAAATTTGATTTATTCACAATTAAAATAAAGTTTAATAAAAAAATTAATTGCCATAGTTATGGTATGAGGTTCATTGGAATTACTATCCTCAAATATAGAGGGTTTATTTGGGTCTTCATCTGTGGATATTATTTCTACCAACAATTCTAATTGAACATTTCTCATATATTTTTAGTTCAAAAACATAGTGGACCATGATATCTTGTAAAGAATATAGATTTTTCTACATGACATTTATCTTCTTATATATATTATCTTGTCATTCGTTTCTTCTGAAAATATGTTTCGAGAATATACTCCTATACCTTTTCCTCTAATATGACCATATTTCTCCAGATGTTTCAAAGCTACTATAGTAGTTTTTCTTCTAGTACGATCATTGTTGATGCTTGTTCCTACGACATATAAAAAATATATGAACATAAATATATATTTTTATTTAATAATGTAATTTGTTTAAACGTTGTGATCGAATCAATGATCATAGAACAAATTTTATTCAAAAAATAAAATTGTTACACAAGTCTGAAATATGGAATTTTGTTTACATCTCTAACATATAGCGGAAGTAACTCAAGAGGAAGATCATCTCTCCAAAGAATATCATGAGCGACACCCATATTAGAAATCCCATCAGCGATCCTATTTTTCTTCATGATACGTAGGTGTGACGACGAAATTGATATCTGAAATCGAGTTCAGGCAGTTCATCCAGCATGCACTGAGCGTCCAAGCAAGATAAATGGTACTATTCTATATGGCCTAGACAATAGTAGTGGAGTCACTCTCAATATAGATATTGTTTCAGTTGTGTCGCTTGGAAGCGAGATAGCATTGATAATTCTCATCCCTGTGGCTGCCAAAGAGGAAGTAAAACCGAAAGATCCATAGAAGCAACTGATCATCTGGTCATGGTGATTTCAAAAGATGGCTCCACAACACACTAGCCAAAGTTTGCCTTTATTGGCACCATCTATATTGATTTTAATCCATCCTAGGGGAGGTGGATGCCAAATAACATTAAAAGTAGTTCTACGGTGATGGTAATCCCCATAAACCCCAATACACCCAATAATCCCAATGTCACGAACCAATTTGTTGCAAAGATCCTTTTGAATTGAAGCCGCCTCCCATATCGTGGCGAGAATTTCCATTTTACCTGCATTAATGTTGAATGAGTTGTTATGAAAGGTAAGATCATTTCTACCATTCTGAATCACATGAAGAAGCTCCGCAATAGCTGCGAAAAAAAATCTTGATCTTTTCCGAGTTAGGAAGGTCCACACGCCGTTATAACTGCGATGCTATTGAACTAAAAAACTACCATCTGTACTCAGAGGTGCCAAAAATATAATGCTAGATTGTCTTTTCCGTATCACATGAATGAAATAGGTGATTAATGTCTTCCCATATTTGGTTACACATATGAAATTTAGAACAACGTTTAATCCCGAAAGCTTTTAAGTAGGTATCTGTGGGGATTCTACCAAGGGTGATACGCCAAACTACAATGAATCTTGAGGGTTTTAACAAATATTTATTGATTTTTTTTACCAGGATAAATAGTTTTCATCATTGTTGAACAAGTGGTTGTAGTAATTTTTAGATTCAAGCACCCCATTGGAGCAGTTTCCCAAATAAGAAATTCATTTTTATTAGTGAAGGGATATCTGTCAGCAATGTGTTTGATATCCTCAGGTAACAAGGGGTTTAAAAATGGATGACATTATTTATGGTGTCATTGGTGTGGGAGGAGGATTGTTATTGGGAATTAAATAGATCAAGGGAGCACCAATCTAGTTATCCGTCAAAAAATTTAAATTTTGTATCTTATCTAGCCATCCAACTAAAATTTTTCGTAATGGAAGTGAAGGTGTTTTTAATGGAGGTCCATATAGAGGACGTGAGAATGGTAGAATGATTATTTCTAATTCTTTTTAAGTAATTGAGCCCAATTAAAATCCGTGTAAGGAGGGTCATTATGAATGAGGTTCCACGTGATCTTGTCTTAATGAGATTCATTAAAATTAGAAAGGTTTTTAATACCAATACCCCCTTTATCAATTGATTTGTCGTAAGTGTCCCAGGGGATAGTTACTAGTTTTCTATCTAGAGTACTCCCAGTCCAAACAATGTTCTTCATAGGAACATAAATTTATTTTAGGAGAATCTTATGAAATTTGTAAACCATCATAATGTAAACCAATTTAGAGACAATAATGGATTTAACCAGTCAAATTCTCCCATCCATCGAGTGGTTCTTACCCTTCCAAGAAGAAAGGTGTCGAATTGTTTGATCCATGATCGGTGAGATGTAATCCACTTTGGGTCAACCCCAGAAGATAGGAACACCAAGATATGTTATGGGTAATAACCCCTCCATAACACCTATGGTATTGGTGATGTTTACTTTCCTATAGGAGGGAATGTCTTTACCAATGTAAATGTAATATTTGTGCCAGTTGATGTGTTGACCAGACAGTTCTTGGAAGTGAAGAATAATGGATTTAAGATTATTATCATTTATTTTGTCACCCTAAATAAAAAGAATAATTTCATCGGCATATAGAAGTTGTGAGGGGGCATTCATGTTTCTAGAGGCGGAGATAGGATTGATGTTACCTTTTTCTATAGATTGTGTGACCATTCTACTTAAGTAGTCTTCAGCAACTGAGAAATGAATACCCGACAGAGGGCCACCATGTATAACTCTCTTAGAACGATTGAAATAACATTTATGGGATCCATTATTGAGGATGTAAATATCGGGTGAATTAAAAAGGGTTTTTATTTTGTTTATAAATTTTTCATTGAATTCAAACTGCATAATGACTTTATATATAAAATTCGAATTGATGGTATCAAAAGACTTTGGAATATATATTTTAATGGAATCATTCTCTCCTCGATATTTTCTGTTTAAAAGATTTTTGGATTCAAAGGTAAGACAAATACAGTATTGAAAAGATATTCCTTTTATAAAGCCATATTGATTCTAGGAGACAATTCTATGGAAAATAGAAGTAATTCTATCTGAAATTAATTTGGGGAAAATTTTTAAGAGAGATTTTATGGGAGAAATGGACCTGAAGAGGGGTAATTCATCTGAATTCTTATTTTTAGGGATAAGGGCATGGAATTTTGAATTTAATCCATTAAGAAGAATTCCCTTGGAAAAGATAGTTTTCACCATGCGACATACATCATCCTGAATCGCATCCCAGTGTTTTTTGATATAACCCATTATTAAAACCATCCGGCTTGGGAGCACTATCCTAGTTTAGGCTAATGATTGTGTCATTAATTTCTTGGTCAAAAATAATTCTATTAAGCAATGAGTTCTCTTAATTAGTAACCAGTGTGGGAATGACATCAGGTATAAGATCTTTATCCATCACAGTTCCATTGAAGATATTATTAATATAAGAAATCACATGCTTGTAAATACTTTCCTTAGTGTCAAGAATCTGTCCCCCTATCTAATATAAGAAAGAGGTCTATAGGCTAATCTAACACTATTCAGGTAATTTTAGAATTTATTATTCCTCTCTGCATCATTAAGACATTTAGATTTAATGATTTTCCTTTTGAGGTTATCCTTAATTTTGAGAAGAGTGATTAGTTTAGAGGAAATGTATCTTTTATATTGGGAGTCGTGAACAAAGTTAGAGGATGTGTTATCCTTTTGAATTTGAGTAATTTATTTTTCCAGAAGGGTGATATTATTGTTTACTTTATTTGCTTTAGATTTTGATCAGATTTTGAGGATTTGATTAAGCATTTTCAATTTCACCGAGTAATAAAATGCATCATTGTGACTATGTATATTTTCCCATGAATTTTTGCTGATATTCATTCAATCTGAGATAGTGGAGCAAGTAGTGTTATATCTGGAAAGGGTCCTTGGTTTTATAGTGTTATGGGAAAATCTAACGAATATGGGATGATGATCAGAAGAAATCTTTGTAAGAATGATACAAGAAATGTTTTCCAATTTACCAAGGGCTTGGTCAATAGTGAAAGCATTGTAACGTTTACTAGCCACCATCCTATTATATTGTTTTCTATACAAGGTGAATATAACACCCAATACATTAAACTCTGTAAAGTTATTATGTTCAATGAATATTTTAAAATCTCTAGTGGAGATAGAGGCATGTGGATGGCCTACATTCTCACATGGATCTAAAATAGCATTAATTTCAACAACTGTTAACAAAAGATTATGGATAGTGTTACTAATATTGGTGATCTCATTCCAAATAGAACTCATATTTTGGTATCTATTACTAGCATAAAAAATTAGTGTAAATATGATCATGCTCAAAAATATAATCATAGGTAATATCTTGATTCGAGCGATTGTATACACTGACATTCTTCATTGAAGTGTGGGAAAATAATTATAAAGATTCAGTAGATATAGTATTAATGTAAGCCCCTAGGAAAGAGTAAAAAAAGGGGGAAGAATGTTTGAATCTAGAGGCATAATTGACTTTTGGTTCAACAATATAAATAATTTTAGGGTATTCAGTATTAATAAACATTTTAATACATTAAATGAGTCTGGGTTGGAAATCCCTTGACAATTCTACTATAACATATTTATTTTTACCTTTTTTGGAGGGGTTTTCCCCATTATTTTTGGATCCCGAGGTCATTGACCTTATTGAGATTCTAGAAGAAGACTCACTTAGTGTACTACTATGTTTATCATGCAATGATGGAGGGGCTAGATGGAGGTTAGAAGCACCCGCACTACCCAAAAAAATTATATCTTTTTCACCTTGGGTGTTAATGTCCGAGACAGTATGCATGTTTGAAGGAGAAATTGTTCGGTGCCCATTGGAATCCTATAATGAATTAGTTTTCATATCTAAGGATGGAGGACATCATGGAGAGGGAGGAGAAATTATCATCCCCCTATGCTATTTTGGGAGAATCTCCCTACATTCTAGCATCCTATCCTAGCTGCTCGGGGAGGACAGTAGGGCAGCCCTATAATCCTATACAACCTATATATTATTGTCCCCTTCTTCAGATAAGGGTTGTGCATCAAGGATAGTGTTTTCAATGAAAGAGATTTGGTTATCATAGTGGGGGACTATGCTCATTATTAGAAAACTTTGAATGTTCATGAATCTTATTGAACTGATTAGATGGATCAGTGCATTATTCATTCAGAAGTGGGTTCAAAGGAGAAGAATCCTCTGTAGTATAACCTGTTAGATTTAAATCAGATTGTTGGTGTGAAATAATACCTAGGAAATACTCTTTAATTTAATTTCTAATATCCTTCTCAATAGTTTCAATTTCCTATTCTTCCACTATGTTATCCCCTGATCTGCCTTTTTCATATTCCAGTTTTCTAAAGGGATTGGTCTTGACAACAAATTTTTCCTCCATTTTCTGTGATGTTTTAGGTTTATCAAAATCAATTTCCTTCTCCCTCATATGATTTTTAACTTTTTCACATCCAATATAGTTTGGTTTGCGAGGTTTCTTATGAACTTTCATGCAATTGTCAACTGTGTGAACAACTATTTTGACAAACTCGCAAAAAGAGTGTAGCCTTTAATACTCCAAGTTCATAATCGTTTTGTATTCATTTACACGGAATGTAATCGACTGAGGGGGTTTGGTTTCCAAGTTAACTTCAATCAGTACCCTAGCATACAGACTTATGTCCCCATTAAGTTTTCTTTGATCAACATTCAAGGGTGTAAAAATAAAAACAGATAGATCATTCAGAATTTTTGGGTGCCAAATAAACAAGTTAAGGTTGTATAACCTAACCCATACATGAGTAGAATTGTTCATATGCTAATTGGAATTAACGGTAATGTCCCACATAGTGAGGTGAGGAAATCCTGGCTTCAGGTTAATATTTACACTATTCTAGGCACGATCAAGGCCAAATTACAAAGAGAAAAGGATATATAAGTAGTATTTACCATGTGGTGCCAATTTCCAGTTAGAGAAACCCCAACATGAATCAATTCTAGGTTTTAAATCAAAGAAACAGAGGGGATTATCACCTTTTAGGTATGCAACATGGCCCATGATAGAGAACTTATGTAGTTTACATCTATGTTGTATCATGATGGGATCTTCTTTAACACAAAAACCACCATCATCCATTTTATATTTCCTTATTAACTTCTTCGATGTCGTCTTTGTGTGCTCAGTACCCATCAATGATTCAAGGAAATAGATACCCTTTACACTCAAATTTGTTTCTTGTGGTGGATCATCCTTTTTCAGATACATTGTTTCCTTTGAGTGATGTTCTCAGATGATATCCAAGAATTCTATGGCGAGGAGATTGCGAGGGAGGAGCGTTAATCCTCTTTAGTTTCAGTGGATTAGAGTTTACGAAGGGAACATTCGAGTCGGGTGCCGATATATTTTCCATCTCTCATCATTCCAACCCCCACCCCATTTTCATTAATAATTTTATAAATAATAATTAATGACTATTGTGTAAAAAAAATCTTGATTCACATACTAATTTTGTGTTTTCATCAACTATTCTACCCCCTTATTTCTGTGATCAACCTTCCATTACACATGTTGTGGGATTGAAGTGGCTTTATATTTAAATTAAACAAATAAATATTAAAAGGAAAATATATTATTTCAAATCAAATAAAATAAAAAATTTTAATTTAAAATACATATCATTTTATTCCCTAGTAAAGAATGCCTCATCCTTGATTTGTAATAGGGGTACATTGGTTTTTATGCACGTTATGTAATTTCAACAATATTTTTCAGTTTCAAAAATTGATAATTCTGAGTCAAATTATCTAAAATAAGTACTTTCAAAATATATATTTTTGGCTAGAATAAACCTAATATG
This sequence comes from Viscum album, assembly GCA_963277665.1. Classification (NCBI taxonomy): domain Eukaryota; kingdom Viridiplantae; phylum Streptophyta; class Magnoliopsida; order Santalales; family Viscaceae; genus Viscum; species Viscum album. The sequence continues at coordinate 1,005,067,715 of OY728167.1, forward strand.
ATTTCTTATCACAAATATGAATTAAATAATTCCATTTTTCTTAATTAATAATGTGTTCAAACCTAACTAGTGGGTGGGATATTACTTTCCCCTTTTCACCCCTAATATGTGACTTGGTAAGAAGAGTATTCAAGCCTCCATTGTATTTTACAATGTCCGTTAAGACATATTAATAATATAAATATTTAAAAAAATGAAATATATATATAAAAAATTAAAAATTAAATCAATGTTTCAATATATTATTTTAATAAAATAGATAAAGTATATCATAACATTACATTTATATATTTCTAAATGGTTTTCCTAATTATAGGATGTACATCAGACCCTGAATCTATATTAATTAAAAAATTCATCCTCACTTTGGACACAACAAAATTAATGAAAATTGGATTTTTGGGGTAAACTAGTTGGGAATTTTGATCCCATCCAAACTCAAATTTTATACCCTTACCTCAAAACCTGATAATTTTATTTCATATTTTGACACTATATTGGTTTCTTCATGAACATAGTGTTGATATACTAATAATTATGTATTATCATAATCAATTTTCTATTCCTCTTGAATATTAGTATTTTCATAATGTATAAAATATATTGTTATCTGGATTATTAAAAAATTTAATTCAGATTATTTTAATGAATTAGAGAACATATGATATTATGAGTAAAAAATTAGTATATTATGAAGGTTTAGCATTGCACTAATCCTTCTTCCTTTCTTTAATGGTCGAATGGACTTGGATTCTCTATCAGGATTCCAAATATCCTTTTTTGGTCCCATATAATGTAAAATACCTTCACTACATTGGGACCACCTTGTACTAATTGTGATCCCCAATGAAAGGGTCCTACTTTGTTGAATGTTAATATAACTCTATAATTGTTTTAATAACTAGTAGGTCAATAAAAATCCATATTTAATAGATCTATGTAATATTCTACTTTCACTACATGTGATTTCATTGTTAACATCTCATATTTTCCCCTTCCACATTGAACTTTTTCGTTCTTAGAGCCCATTTCATAAAATTTTACTATACACAGATTTTCGACCCATTTTTCGTGGAAAATATCAACATTAAATATTCTATAATACATATCCAATATCTATTTTATAATAGAGAAAAATGACATATGTTTATAAATTGGATTTATATCCCTGTAACTATCTATATGAATCACTTAAAACATAATTTTAACTTTAGTATTTTGCATCATTGTTCAAGAATCATGATCATTTTATAGAACATATTATAAATGATTCAAAAACCAATGTAAGTGAGAAAATTGTAATTTGGTCCCCTTGCTATAAATAAAAGTCATTAGGATATTTAATTTTGATTTTCATATAAGTCATTATAAATATTATCTCATAAAAATAATATAAAATACTGATTATCATTATTTAATATCCATCCTACATCACCTAATGGATAATACAATCTAATAATTTATTTATGGGATTTAGTGTTTGGATCTACATCTTCAATATTATGTAAAATGTAGATCTTCTCTTGCACCTGATTTGGGGAGGTAATTATAACAACATCTCATCTAGAAATCCCTTCTCCCATAAGAATTACAATGTTATAAGACTTTGCAATACTTATGTTATCAACATATTTTATAATAAATATAAAATTCAACAACATCTTCAATAGTATATCATTATTCAATACAACATTACTACGAAATTTTATTATTGATATACCCTTTCAAAATCATCACATACGGTTCAATGGGTTACATCCATTTGTATTGAATATGACCACATAGATGAACCTCTCTAACCAAGTGAAAGATCATCTGCACCATTTTATCAAATAATTATGATGGGAAGAAAATATTTGAATAACATAATATAGCTGCAAAATCCTTTTTTGTGATTGGAAACTTTTTTAAGTCTAAAAATTTTCTGCATATGGATTATAAAAATAACTATACTCTAGTTAATGTATGTTGTATATTTTTATGTATAATTTAATGAAAATAAATGTGCATAAAATGTTGTATCAAAACATGATAATTATAGAGACCCCAAACATGACGTAAAGGGACATTACATTACTTTTTCAGAATACTTAATTCATAATAAAACCCAACACTCAAGGATTGTAATAGTTTAGTGTCTTTGGAAACTTGGAACATAATCTTCTAATCATGGTGAAATACATTCAACATCTCCCATAATGATCTTCCCATTTTGTTTTCTCACCTAAAAAAATTCCTTATATCCTTGGGAAAAGAAAACATAAGAAAGGTGAGATCAATTGTTCAGTAAGGGCAAGCATGGAGAAAATAAAACAAACCATATACATTTGAAATTAAAAACATGAACATAATGTTTAAACATCAAAATCTTGAGCAATGACATAAAACATTGAAGTACGTAAGGCATAGATCATAATGGAACATCAATAATGATAAAATAGCATGGGAATAAAATCTGTAATTGTGAAAAACCATTAAGCATGTGATATGATTTCCATAGTAGCCTGGGCATTGCTTCCAAGACCATGTTAGTGGATAAAGTCCCTTACTGAATCAATTTCACTCTTCTTTCATGTCTTGTATCACTGAACCAGATTCACCTACCATTCAAACCCTATCTATCTCATGAGATATAAATCTTTACCCAATGCATTGAAGGGAGATCTAGGTCTCACCAATCTCATAATGAAATCATTCTAACTTGTGCCAGAAATTAAACATAAATCATTCATCATAACCAATAGAATAAAATGGGATTCATAACCATCATACCATCCTAAAAACAAATGGAAATAATTTCATAATAAAAAAACTCAAACCATGTAGATAATAGAGACATTAATCTTGAAACAAAAACATACTAAAAAATGTCATCTTATATGGGAAATAGTTTTGATAAAACACTTGAAATGAGTTATTGAAGAAAATATCCTTTCTTCTTCAAAATCATTTTCTTTCCCAAATTTCCATGAAATATTAAAAGAAAAGGATTTTTTTTGAAAATAATCTTTAAATCTTATAGAGTACGCTTCATGAAAATAAGGCTTTATGAAACCATAAAAATCTATTCATACTATATAATTTAAAAAACATTCTCCTCGTACTTTTAACAAAAAAGTCAAAAAGTACCACATCTCGTAAAAAAATAACGATTCCTTCCATAACACAATGTAAAATTCAAATAGGGGTACACATGACTTTAAAAATTCCTGGAAGAATATACAACACTTTATAAAAAACATTTTTATGGACATTGATGAATAATATAACCATGATGTGGAGACTGTATTTCGTACGTACGCAAGCGCGATTATTTAATTTTTCGTAGGATGGATAGAAGGTGAAATGGGGTTGATTAATATTTATAATAATATATCAGTATATTGGTCATACTTATTTTATTACTTTATAATGAAACAACTAAAGAATAAGATGTTGAAGAAAAATGAAACTTGAAAGAATCGGTAGAAGAGATTACCTCTTCTTCGACGCACCTCTTTTAAGCTTCCTCTTAAGGAACTAGAGTTGGTATTTTGAGAAGACCAAAACCACTATAATATAACTAGATAGGTTTAGAAGAGAAGTCAGCATGGGTTTGCCTAGATTGAAGGCCCAAAATATATTGAAGAAGAGAGGGAAGGAGGTGCCATTATTTATGAGAGGAGAGGGGCAGTTTTGGAACCCATAATAATATTAATTAATAATAAAATGAAACCCCACTTAAAAACCTCCAAAAATGACTCAATTAAAATATGCGATGATATAGGGTTGTAGTATCATCAACCAATAAAATTTTGGCAAGATTTAAGTTTATTTTAACCCTTATCACCTTGATTTTTCATTATTTAATCTATTTAATTTTATTTATTGTAATAAAATTCTAAATTCTAAATTGTTATTAAAACATTCATAAATTTTTTAAATTCCCCATAATTGGATAATTTATAACCTTTTCGTTCATATAATTTTCAATTTGTAGTTTGTAAATATTTTTGGGATTTTTAAATAAATTAATAATATGTTATTTTTATAAAATATAAATAGTGTCAAATTTGACACTATTCATTATTTGAATTCAAATAAAAACCACACAAAAGATATGTTCAAACCAAAATATATAATATATTTTTAACATGTCATATTCATCACAAAAATTCATGGAGACCATTAATGTGACCATATATTATTTATTTTAATTTTTTTGAAACTATTTATTTGGTATATCTCTTAATAAAATAATTACTACATAATTTTTGTATAATTATTTAATATAGTTATATGTTGTATAAAAATTAAAAATAGAATTATATAATAAAGATAAATATAATACCTTTCATAATAATATTTGTGCTCTAATTTATCATCTTAAAATCACAACATTTAAATTTTTATATTTATTAAATTATGAAGGTGACATGTCTGACATCATTTAAAATAAAATAATATAAATGTCCTAATCAGTATTATAAGGCTCCAAATAGTCCGAAAATCGACCCATAGATTTTTATGTAATATATATACTCTAAAATTAATGTTTGGTCATGTTTATGGTCACTTTGATAGGTATTGTTGTTATAATTAAAACTATATTATTGATTTTTCACTAAATAAATATTTTTTGCATCATTAATGTATAATCTATTAAGGTAATTGGATATTTTTTAAAAAATAAAAATAAATTAAAATTATAAATGAAAACATTTCAGGTTTCAAATGATTATTTATAATAGAATTTATATTCTGTAAATCCTTATATTAAAAATAATTTAATTATTAAAGTTTGAGTGAGACATATTTCACTTTCATTTAAATAAAATAAATAAAAGGTCTTAATCAAATACAAGTGGGTTCGATTAGATTCCATTTCTATCCAAAGAATAATTTAGGAAAAAATATAATCATCCAATTATATTAAGACATGTGTTAGGGTAATTTTATAATATTATATTTACCATGAATTACCCGATTTACCTTTAACTACGGTAAATAAAATTTATCATAATAACTATTCATAATGCTTTAAAATAAAAAGTATCTTATTAACATAATTTAAACCTACTGATTCAAAATATGGAATACATTTTTTTAAATTAAAAACACAAAAGTTGCAGTATTTAATTTAAAATTAATCCCGCTGTTGAGAAAACAGGTTTTAAATATTATAACGTTGCAAAATATTAAAATGTTTTTAATTATGAATTCAGTGTAAAATTAATTCTAATGAATTAAATTATATTAAATGGTAAAAATATGACCTATTTAAATTATAAAACCATAAAATATGATAATTTAATCATACAAATTATCTCGATGAAAAAAAGTTGTTTTTTATTAAAATTTAGCGTATTTTTAATATTCAACAAAATATGATGGTTATCAGAATAATCTAAAAAATTTATCCAAAGAAAATATTTATATCCTGATTCAAAATAAGAAGTTTTATTTTTCAAATTTAACTTATAAACATGTCAAAAACTATATTTTAAGTGGGTTCTCTTCAAAAGGCAATAAAACTGCATTTTTTTTGAAAAAAACTTATTTTACCCGAAATTTTTTTTTTGTTCTCATACAATGTTCTATAAAATGTGTAAGATGAATTATAATTTCATAAAATACAAAATTTATTTACTACAATTCATAACGGCTAGTTCATAATAATATTATAGCAATATATCGTTGTTTAGTGAAACTGAGTATTCCGTACAACACAGGCTATTGAGGACGGTTGCTCTAGCATGAAGCATAAGCCAAGAATAGTGTTTGAATATAATATATACTAATAAGGTGTTGCTTATAGCTCAAGATAATTTTTGTGTAGCTTACAACACAAGACATCAGTGAAATTAAAAGAATATTTTTCATAAAATCTCAAGGTGTATCATTCTACCCCCCTTAAAATGAATTTCTCCATCAAAAATCATCTGGGTTATAAATGATTTAATACGTGAATGTTTCTTTAATAGAATCCCACATCGTCAAACAAGAATAGAAAAACATAAAATTAAAAATAATTATGAAACGTAATGGTTACCAAAATTAATTAATCACTGGGTTTCCACATTAAAGAACATAGGTGAAAATATAGATATGGAAGAGAAATATAACCATCAGGTTCTGATGAAGAGTGTTATAGAATATGGCTATGAAAAATCCAACAATAAGAAAGCCATAGATTTTTTATGATCTAGGGTACCATCTGATTTATCAGATATGAGGGCAATATGAAAACATTTTTTATTTTCAAGATCATTTCCCTAAAGTTGAAAAAATTGGAATTAAAAGAAATAATTTATTGATTTTGGTACAATCTCACTATTGGTCATTCCATGAAAATTTCCACTGCATCTCTTAAATAAATGAAGTTGAATTATTCATTCGTGAAGTATTAGAAGATCATGCGACAGAATGATAGGTCATTCTATCTGTCTCAAACAAATGGTTAGAAAAAGTTATTAAATAAAAATAAGTCCATCTATAGTGATATTAATCATATATGGTTCCTAAAATGGACTTATACATCATATATAATACAACATAATAAATTAAAACTAATTTATACTAACCAAAGACTTCTTGTAGCCTATTGGTATGTGATAAAGGCCTATCTCACTTCAGTTGTGGGTTCGATTCCCATAGCCTTGTCTGATGCTACCAGTTGTCGCCTATCCTGCAGGTTGTCCTTTTTCTAAAACTACATTATTATATAATCTCATTAATAATATCGAAAAAATTTCTATCCTTAAACAATTATAACTTATGTTCAACATAATCCATTACAATATTTGGGCTTATCAAAAATACTTTTATCCAAGATGATAATATAAAGAAAACAATTACTAGAAATGTCATCTACCAAGCATATGAATACTATCATTTATCCCCCATATATCTTGTTGGTAAAATTCCAATCATATGAATACCTTAATCATATATTCTCTTGAAAAATTAATACCCACTGAACCTTAGTGGAAACATAAATGCTGTCAAAAGTTAACCCTTTCCAAATACCAAAATAACAAAATTTATATATACTCAAACCATGATATAAATTTGTCCTTATTTTAGTCATGAGATCATTTCATTTTCTCTTTATCCCTTCAATATGGGAATGTCATCTTCATTAGAAAAATATTTCCATCACTTTTCATGGTTACCAGTACCATATAATTATTGAAAACCAATACATAGATATTCCAAAATTCCACGATACCATAAATGAGATTCTGTGATACTAAATTGAAATACAATTAAATAAACACATTATCATTCCACAACATCACATTTGTACTCAAAATCATGAATATTGATTTCATGTGACTTCCCTTTGTCCTTTCCTTAAGAGGTTCCTCGCATAGATCATCATTAACCCTTGGATTAGGGCATTGATTAGCGTAATGCCCCATTTCCTTCCACCTGAAGCATTGATGTGTTGGTGGAGCGTTCTCTGTAGTCTTTTCTCTATTTACATCATTAGATACCTTTTTCCCATTACTTCTACACTCAACTTCTTTATGACCTTTTTTCACACTTAAAACATTTTCAAGTACATTTTATGTAATCTCCACCATGCTTCATTCCACACTTTGATCATAAAGAAACATTCATCTTATTTTCACCATTATTCTGAGATTTTTCCTTGAACACCATCTTTCGTTTCATTTCAAAACCATGATATGGATATGTAACACCAACTTCCAGTTCTACCTTAATAGCATAATGCACAATTTCTTCATAGCTACTAAAGTATCTTATAGTTAATTCCCTTCTAAGACTTGGTTTTAAGCCACTGAAGAATCGATCAACTTTACTTTCAGGTTGGATGATAAAGTCAGATGCATACCTTGAAAGCCTTGTAAAATTAGATTCGTATATAAGAACAGATTCATTATCCTTTTGCTTAAGCTCAAAGAACCCCTTTTCCATCTTTGATCGAAGTATACAAGGAAGTAATTATTTAAAAATATGTTCTTGAACTCGTCCAAATCCATTTATTCAATTTCATATTGGGGACTTGTATTCATAATTAGACACCACCACTGGTCTGCTTCTCCTTTTAAATGGTAAACATCCAGAATGACTTCATTATGTTTTGAACAACGAAGTATGGAAAATATATTTTCAATGGTACTGATCCATTGTTCAGCAATAAGTGGATTAGAAGACCCACTGAAAGAAGGTGGATGTTGCCTCATGAAGGACTCAATAGAATATTGTTCCCTTCTCTGCCCTTTTGGAAGTCCAGAATGATTCATAGCTTGTGTAAGTATAGCAAAAAGATTTTTCACTCCATATCCCATAACATTGGTTTGTTCATAAGGACTATCATTGCATTGTCCATTATATTGAACAACATGGTTCCTTCGAGTTGCAGCCATTGTCTAAAACCCAAAAAGAATAGTGTGGGAGGAAACAATCATGCTAAGGAAAACAACATAAAAAATGGTGAGTAACATTAATATCTAACATCTATGGTTTAATTCTAATATTTTTACCGTAATTATAGTACTATATCATGTACTTATACATAGACTTAGGGATATCCCTAGACATACCTTCGAAATATCTTTAGGGATCTCACTAAAGTTATCACATACTCGTTTCCAAAGGTAAACTAAACTATTCCTCTAATACCAACTATAGAAATCCCAAACATGACGTACATATACATTACATTACTTTTGAATAATTCTTAATACATAAAAACACCAACACACAAGGATCATAATAGTTTAGTGTCTTTGGAAAATCGGATCATAATATTCTAATCATGGTGAAAGATCTTTAGCATCTCCCATAATGATCTTCCACATTTGTTTTCATACCTATAGAATTTCTTGATATCCTGGGGAAAAGAAAACATAAAAAGGGAGAGCTCAAATTCTTAGTAAGGATAAGCATGGATAAAATAAATCAAACAATATACATTTCAACTAAAAAACATGAACATAATGTTTAAACATCAAAATCATGAGCAATAACATAAAACATGGATGTATATAATGCATAGATAATAATGGAACATAAATCATGATAAAATAGCATGGGAATAAAAAATTTAATTCTGCCAAACCATTAAGCAAATGATATGATTTCCGAAGTATCCAAGGCATTGCTACCAAGACAATCTTAGTGAACAAAGTCCCTTACTGAATCGAGTTCACTCTTCGTTCCAGTCCTATATCACTAAACCAGATTTACTTACCATTCTAGCCCTTTCTATCACATGAGATATAAATCGTCATATAAATTCAATCAAGGGAGATATAGGTCCCACCCATATCATAATGAATTGATTCTTTCTTTTTTTTACAAAATAAACATAAATCATTCAACATAACCCAAAGAATAAAATGGGTCTTATAAACATCATCCCATCATAAAAAAATGGATATCATTTCATCATAAAATAAATAAATCCATGTATATAATAGATACATTATACATGAAACATAAACACACAAAATAAAGTCATCATAGTTGGGAAATAGTTTTGATAAAACGCTTGAAATGAGTTCTTGATGCAAATATCCTTTCTTCTTCAAAATCATTTTCTTTTCAAAAAATGAAATTCAATTTTAAAAGAAAACTATTTTGTTGAAAATAGTTATGAAATATTGTAGAGTATGATTCATGAAAATAAGGCATTATGAAACCGTAGAAATACATTCATGCCGTATAAGTTATAAAAAACATTCTCCTCGTACTTTTAACGGAAAAGTCAAAAAGTACAACGTATGGTAAACAAAATAAATATTCCGTCCATAACAAAAATTAAAAGTCAAAGAGTTGTAAACATGACTTTAAAAATACATGGAATAATTTAAAACACTTTATAAAAAAACATTTTTATGGACATGGATGAAAAATATAACCACAGTAAATACTTACATATCAAAAAATTTCAGATAAAAATGAGATGGAAAAATTATCCCTTAACTTAGGTACAATATGTATTGTACTTATCCAAACCTCCTGTATAATTATTTAAATAACGTCATTGACTTATTACTGAATAATATCATATATGGTTCACTTTTGACTTTATATTACCCATTCTTTTGTAAATTCCATGTTAAAGCAGTGTTTTGGGTAAATTCATTTCATTTATCGTACATGTTTCAACTTGTGGTTCTTGATATTATTACTTATATCCTGATATAAATAATTCCAAAATGTACAAAAATTATTTATATAAAATATATATTCACCATATAAATATATACGATAGATTGATAAATGGAATGAAATACACCGTTCATGGAGACGGTAGGTCGTAGGTACGCATGAATGCTGTTTTCATTTCTTTATTGAAGTGAATGGAATTATGTAAATGAAACATATATATACATAAATCTAGTATCATTATTTTTAATATATTTCATGATTATTTATTATATATATTTTATAATCATACTTGAATGGTTAATCATGGAAAATGAATCTCATCGCATTCGTGGAGATGGTAGTCCGTACGTACGCATGAGCGATGATATCATTACCATAAATATTGAATAGAATTGGAGTGGATGATATAATATCTCATAATCATTATGATGTTATAATAACCATATATATTTATTCTTTACACCATTATACCCATCCAAGTATGGTGGTGGTGGAAAAAATGATTACACTATGGCGTGGAGATGGTATTCCTTACGTATGCACGTGAGGTGATTTGGCTTTCTGTAGGATCGGTAGAAGATGAAATGGGGTTGTTTAATATTTATATTAAAATATCAGTATATTAGTGATACTTATGTTATTACTTTATAATGAAACAACTAAATAAGAATAAGTTGAAAAAGAAAGAAACATGAAAGAATTGGTAGAAGAGATTACCTCTTCATCGACATAGTTTTTTAAGCATCCTTTTATGGAACTAGAGTTCGTCTTTTTAGAAGACAAGAACCACTATAATATAACTAGATAGGTTGAGAAGCAACATTGGTAGGGTTTGACTGAGAATTAAGGCTCAAAATTGAGTGAAAAAGAGAGGGAATGATGTTCCCTTATATAAGAGAGGATAGGGGTACTTTTAAAAACCTTGAAAATATTAAAAAATATTACAATGTAACCCCCCTTAAAAACCTCCAAAAATGACTAAATTTGAAGATGATATGATATAGGTTTGTAATATCATCAACCAATAAAATTTAGACATGTTTTAAGTTTATTATAAACATTATCAACATGATTTATCATTATTTAATCTATTTAATTTTATTTGTCGTAATAAAATTCTAAATTCTAAATTGTTATAAATACACACTTAAATGTTGTAATTTCACCATAATTGTTACTTCAAAACCTTTCAGACCATATAATTTTCAATATTTAGTTTTTAAATGTTTTTGGGATATTTAAATAATTTCATAATATGTTATTTTAATAAAATATCAATTATAAGGCCCCAGCCTTAAAATTTACTTAATCTTGAATTATTACAAGATTACACAATGAGGATCTTTTCAGGTTTAGAGTTTTAGAGAATTAGATCATAAAACGTGCATTACATTCCACATTTAAACAATGTGGTTACAGAAAAGATAGTATTCATTTTTCCCCTCAATAGAAACATATTTAAAATAAAACATGGTTTCTTTCTTGACACTTCCTTGACACTATCAACCTTTCATTTACCTTTCCCTTGACCTGTGAAAAACATTTCATAAAAACTTGGGATGAGCATAAAAATTTCAGTAAGGGTTATAAAAAAATATGGAATGGAAACATGAGTTCATATATACATAAGAATGAAATCATACTTTACCCATAAAACATAGGCACTTTAACATACCTCACTAAATCATGAATAAATCATAGAAATCATAAGACATAAAAGGTAACATGAGGCATTCATAACATTAATACATAGGGAGTAACCCTCTTGGTTACGTTTGGAATACCCACCATAGTATATTCCCTAAATCTCTTTGGAGAAACCTTAATGTTTCACTCCTTCGCGTTACCAAATGCATTGGAGAGCTATATCGGGCTCACCCGCCCTTAGTTTATCACGGAACCACCCGTTTTCATAACAATGCCCAAGAACCATAACATAAACGTATCACATAAAACATGCATAAAGGAAACATAACATTTCCACATTTCAATCACAATATAACATTTTAGTATATTGAAATAATGAATCCATTCAAAAAGAAACCATTTCCAAAACCATTTAAAACATTTAATAAAGAGATTTTTGAATCAAAGTGTCCCATACCACCTTGAAGCTTTTAAAATTTTAAAACATTAATATACATATTTATAAATCCTTAAAACCATTTTGAAAATATGGATATTAATAATAACAAATATTTAAAACATTTAAAGCGATATTTTGGTTAAAGGGGTTTTACCAAAATTAGAGACACTTGAATACAATAATTGAGGAATAACATTTAGTCAGAACATTATAATATCATGAGAATAAATGGATTCATGATATAATATTACAAAGGACAGTATATACACCATATAAGAGTGAATTAGTGGATAACAACAACGAAGTCTCAATAGAAATGTCAAATGTGATGAAATCCCTTATAAAGAAGGTATCATTAAATTAAGGATAAATCAATCTCAAAATTATGTGTGACAAATATAAATACACCCAATATAAGTGGATATTAAGTGTAAAAAAATAAATGGTCATTCACACATATTCAAAGGATTACATAATCAATAACTACATGTTGAACCCAAAGAAATCGAAATTGGGTTAAAAAGTTCCCTTGGTAAAATTCGACAGCCTAACGACATCACTTCAAAATTCCGAAAATGAGTTGATGATAGATAAAAATGGAATCTCATAACTTGGACATAAAATCTACATCAATAAGGATATAAAATAACATATCCCAACATAAAAAGATGTAAATTAAAAGACATAACAAGATATATCTTTTAAAAAGAGGAGGGTGAAAGGTTCCCTTACCGATTTGGGAAACTTTCAAAACGTACACCCAATGAAAGAATGGTCATAAAATGAAGATGTAACTACCCATAAATGAGAGTATATTATACTAATAGTAAAATAATTGGCAGTAATTACACCACACAAAAAGGAAATAGTGGCCAATGTAGCATGGATCTCACGAGAACAAAAAGTGAGATGAAAATCCCCTTATGAAAATTCGGCAGCCTAACGACGCCACATAAAACATCCCAAAATGGATTGATGAGATAAACTAGGGTATATAATCAAATAAAAATTACAGAAATTGGAACATAAAATAACATCCTCCAACATAAGAACATGGAGCATAAAAGAAATGACATAACAGAGAGTACTTGCAAAGAAAGAGAGAGGTAGGATCCCTTACCTCGGGTCCGACTTGACTCGATCGTTCTTTAATATCCTGAATAATAAACATGAGTTAATTTATAATTCCTTAAGAACTTTTTTCATGTTCATTATTCCTTTTATATCACTTATTACCATGTCATCGACACTATGTAATTATATTAGTAAATAACGGTCGTTTAAATGATCATTGATACTTGAGCCAAAATATTCCCTTTATAATTACAAGTTATTCATGTATCCATTATATCCAGAGTTATAATCATGATGTATATATCATATATATCATATATATCCAGTACATATTCATTTTATAATATTCAATATCATTTATATATAAAAACGAAAAGCACCGTTCATGGAGACGGTAGGCCGTACGTACGCATGAACGCTACTTTCATTTTTTTCTTTTTCAGATTAATGGAATTAAAAATAAATGATATATATATATATTATAATTCAAGTACAATATATATTTTATATAGTTCACAAATGTTCATTAATTTCATTCTTTATACATTCCATGTATTGCATGTATGAGTCATATCACTTGAGGGGGCGGTAGTCCGCACTTCCTCATATGAAATTATCGCATTTACACAACACAAAAAGAATAATGCTATGGTTTAAATATAAAATACAAAAGCATATAGTAAACATAAATACCATATATATCATATATAAAATATAGTGACATCATAATGGCCACCTTTAAAGGTGTTAAAATAATATTGAACAATCATCGTTTCGTGAGGCAGAAAATCGCCAACCACAGAAACAGTATGTTCTTTAACCATTAGATGAAGGTTTGTGTTAGTGTAGCTTGAATACTTATTATAACAACATCATAATATATTTAAGATACTGGAGTTGTTACAAAATAAATGAATAAAAAGATTTTAGGGGGTTGGAGAAGCAAAAAAAAAACAAAAGGACTCAAGTGAAGACATTACCTTAAACTCGGGTAACTCCCTTTGGTTTGAGATAAAAGGGTTCCTTGAGAAGATTTATGTGTAAAGTGAGGCTTCAAGGAGTTATATAGGGATGTGGAGAGACCAAATGGGAAGGGTTTGCCCATGAAAAAGGCTTTGGAAGTGTGGGTAAGGAGGTAGGGGTGGGGGCCTTTTATAAGAGGAGAGGAGGGGCACTCTTTGAAAGGTATAAAATTTAACTTTATTTTCAAATGAGTTTCGGATTTTAATGGTCTCAAATTGATGTATTTCGATGATAAGGTGATAAGGGTTAGAAATCCACCCATCCAATAGGTTTTGGACATGTGTAGGTCTTATATTTTACATTATATTTCCATATTATTTAAATAGTTAAATAATGAAGTCATCGCTGCATCATCATGATGTCATACATAATTTAATTTATTTAATGTCAAAAAATTATAAAAAATAAACTATGATGTAGGAAATAGTTTTATATTTCCAATTAATATTTATCATCCAAAATATAATTTTTGTAGACAAATTAAAAATATTTTACTTAGGTGATACATTCTCTGTTACATTTAACATTCTTTAAAAATAAAAAGATAAAAAGGCACTTTATCACAAAAGTGATTCCATGGGGCCCCCAAGTTTGGCACAATGCATCCCATGGTCGGAAATGAGACAACCAGTAGCCTTAGGACACATTTTGTGGTCATTTTTTTATTATTATGATATTATCTTATTATCTTTAACTACCCGATTACTCATTAATCAAGATAATTAAAGATAATTACCGTCGTTACTATTCATAATGTCCAAAAACAAAAGAGTCTTAATTGAATAATTTGGACCTTCTGATTCCAAATATGTAATCCATTTTACCAAATTCCAAACACAGAAATTGCAACAAAATAATTTAAAAAATCTTCCCGTTGTCAAAAAAAATAGCGGGTTTTTTTGAAACAATATTTATGAAAAGTTTGGCACTTGTTTATGCCTAATTCTAAAGTGAAATTAATCCCAATGACTATAATTGAATTACATGGTAAGAATATATTCTAATTACACTTTAAAACCAATTAAAAAGATAATATAACAATATAATTAAATTATATGAAAAAGCAGTTTTGATGTAAAATGGAGTATTTTTCACTATTCATTGAAAAATGAACATTGTCATAAAAGTACCAAAAATTAACCCACGGTAAATTTCAATGTCCTAATCATAAATAATATGATTATTTTAAAAATAGAGCTTATAAAATTGCCAAAAAGTGGATTTAAAAAGGGGTTCGCCATCAAAAGGCGGTTAATCGACCTTTAAAGGAATATTAGAATGTTTACGCTTAAAAACTGGATTCATTTGCATTTTAATCCTCTAACATATATTGAAAAAAATATTTGACAAACTTATATAATCATTTTTTAGTTAGTTCTGTTCATTCCCACCATTACAATGGCTAGGCGTTAACTACCATTTAAAATAATATTATTTTATTACTAGAGTGCAACGTAAGATTTCAAAGAAACTTGTTGTTGCATATTGGGTACGCCATCGAGCATAGAATTCCCTTTAAAGTAATATAAATATTTTATTCACAAATATGGATAAATGTAAATGTGTCGTACTCTTTATTTACCTGGGCTGTTGCATCCTTCCCCCATTTTGGTAATTTCGTCCTCGCAATTTTAAAATTGAGCTTGGAAACATCCTTGAACGTCCCACATCGGAACAAGAGTCGGTAAAACAATCACTTTAAAATAAAGAAAGATAAGTACAAAGGTCACCCGAGTTAACCCATACTAGTATTTAAAGTATGAAAATATGGACATGGATGAGAAAACAAAGGGTCATGTTCTGATGGAGAGTGATATTGAACATGTCTAGGAGAAAGATAACTACAAAAAATCACAAACTTGTGATTGGTTAAACGGTATTCGATTCCTCCGTATGAAAATTTAATAGACAAAATTTTTTGTTTTTATTATTATTGTGGAATTTATTCATAATGAAACATAATTACTTATCATGTTGACTTTCAACTTTTATTATATTTCATTCACAAACTCATATTTTCTCCTAAAGACGAGTATTTAGGAAGACTTGTTCACTATAATAAACTTCTAGAGAATCACCTAATCCATAAAAGAAAACTATATACTTCCCATGTCTTTAGACTTTTACCAAAACCAAAAACAAAAAGGTTAGTACAAGATCAGATAATCCAGAAAAGGATAACCCTTTATAAAAAGAAAATCTATTCTAAATCTCCAAAATTTGTCCAAAAAAACCCAAAGTTCAGTGAGGACCATTCGATAAAAAATTTGTCCAAATAATTCTTCCAAGTAAACCAAACTAAGATTGAAACCCAAATATTTGAAGGATTTAGTCACATAGTCTTCCAAGTTAAATCATAACATTTATCTCCAAACAACATCAGTTGCTCTTAAAGTCTTATATTGAATAGTAATTAACATAATCACATATCCTCCATGATAGGTTAATAAATTTCCATAGATAACCCAAAATCAACTTACTATTAATTCAAAAAATCATCTAACTAAAAAGAATCAGTCAAACTAACCAGGGACTTCACGTAGTCCAGTGGTAGGCAATAAATACCAATTTCACTTTGGTCGTGGGTTCGATTCCGGCAGCTTTGTCTGACGCAACGGGTTGTCACATGGTCTGCGTGTTGTCCTTTTTCCAAAACTATATAATTCTCAAATCATTCCCCAAAAAGTGATAAAATCATCAAAAATAACCAAAACATAATTTAACCTCAATTTTATCTCATGCCTTTCACTTCCATCATAACATATAGTAACCCATAATTACCTCAAAAGTAAGGATCATATAAACCCAAATGGTTCTTTATAACTATGTCCACAAAAGAACAGATAAATATTCCTTGAATAAAATTTTCATATATTAAACATCAGGGTTACACATAATATAAAAAGTTTTCTAATGTAACCCCATCATCAAAAGAGACTTAATACTCTTAAGAATTTCACCATAACTCTTGAAGCCCTTATATGTTGAAATCTTACTCATTCAACATTCTTCATGATCCATTAACCATTCCTTTCAAACTTATTCTGAAATACTTCTTTCCTACAAACAAAATCATGAATCATATCCTAATATTCCAAAATAGGAAAACAATAGCCATGAAATAATCCATACCTTT
The DNA here is from genome assembly GCA_963277665.1 of Viscum album. Lineage (NCBI taxonomy): Eukaryota > Viridiplantae > Streptophyta > Magnoliopsida > Santalales > Viscaceae > Viscum > Viscum album. The sequence goes on from OY728167.1 coordinate 1,005,085,159, forward strand.
GATTGGTCATTTTCAGTTTCTTCATCCTCAATCGGAATGGCATTAGGTATTGGTAAACGAACATTTGTACGATCTTGGTTATCCCATTCACGAAACTTCTTAATAGGACATGTGTTTGCATAATGACCATGCACACCACATTTAAAACATTCAATTGATCCCTCAGAAAAACTTCATTCCCTTTCCTCGAGTTAAGTGGATGCTTACTTTTTCCATGGCAGGTTCATGCTTTATGACCTTCATTTCCACATCTATAGAATATTTCTGTCCCTTTGAAACATTTTCCTAGGTGTTTATTTCCACATTTTTTACACATACGTTTTTGAACACACTTACCTTAATGATTATTACCTGTAGTTCCGTAGGGATTTGTTTCTCACATATATGATGACTTAGAGAAATCACCAAGGTTTAGGTGGTCAATCATGACTCCAGATAGTTGGTTGAGGATAATCACAATAGTTCTTATTGTAGCTCCCATATCATTCAGTTGCTTTCTCAAAAAACTGTCACAGTTTCCTTCAGATCCACTGTTACTTTGGTGCCTGCTAGATCCAGCCATTTACTAAAACCAAAAAGGTCAGTGTGATTATATCAACAAAACCATCATGTACTAATGAGGAAGATAAATACTAAGATATACTTACTCATTCGCTTTATCTAAAACTAGGACTCATTCTGAAATCCTAACCATTATGGTAATGTCACTTATGCTTAATGAATACCCTAACCTCTAATGTTATCTAAACTTACCTATGATACCAACTATAAGGCCCTATCCTTAAACCTTTCTTAATATTGAGTTATTACAAGATTACAAATTGAGGATCTTTTGAGGTTTAGAGTTTTAGAGAATTACATCATAAAACTTGCATTACATTCTACATTTAAACAAAGTGGTTACATAAAAGATAGTATTCTTTTTTCCCCTCAACGGAAACATATTTAAAATAAAACATGGATTATTTCTTGACACTTCCTTGACACTATCATCATTTCATGTACCTTTCCCATGTCCTGTGAAAAAAATTTCAAAAAAACTTGGGATGAGCATAAAAAGCTCAGAAAGGGTTATGAAAAAAATATGGAACAGAAACATGAGTTCATATATACATAAAAATTAAATCATACTTTAACCAGAAAACATAGGCACTTTAACATACGTCACTAAATCATGAATAAATTATAGAAATCATAAGACATAAAAGGTAATTTGAGGCATTCATAACATTCTTACGTAGAGAGTAACCCTCTTGGTTATGTTTGGAATACCCACCACAGAATATTCCCTAAATCTCTTCGGGGAAACCTTAATGTTTCACTCCTTCGCGTTACCCAATGCATTGGAGAGCTATATCGGGCTCACCCACCCTTAGTTTATCACGAAACCACCCATTTTCATAACAATGCCCAAGAACCATAACATAAACGTATCACATAAAACATGCATAAAAGAAACATAACATTTCCACATTTCAATCACAATATAACATTTTAGTATATTGAAATAATGAATCCATTCAAAAAGAAACCATTTCCAAAACCATTTAAAACATTTAATAAAGAGATTTTTCAATCAAAGTGTCTCATACCACCTTGAAGCTTTTTAAATTTTAAACCATTAATATCCATATAAATAAAACCTTAAAACCATTTTGAAAACATGGATTTTTATAAGAACATATATTTAGAACATTTAAAGCGATATTTTGGTTAAAGGGGTTTTACCAAAATTAGAGACACTTTAATACAATAATTGAGAAATAACATTTAGTCAGAACATTATAATATCATGAGAATAAATGGATTCATGATATAATATTCAAAGGACACTATATACACCATATAAGAGTGAATCCGTTCATAACAATAATGAAGTCTCAATAGAAATTTCAAATGTGATGAAATCCCTTATAAAGAAGGTATCCTTAAATTAAGGATAAATCAATCTCAAAATTATGTGTGAAAAATATAAATACACAAAATATAAGTGAATATTAAGTGTAAAACAATAAATGGTCATTCACACATATTCAAAGGATGACATACTCAATAACTACATGTTGAACCCAAATAAATCGAAATTTGGTTAAAAAGTTCCCTTGGTAAAATTCGACAGCCTAACAGAATCACTTCAAAATTCAAAAAATGAGTTGATGAGAGATAAAAAGGGAATATCATCACATGGACATAAAATTTACATAAATAATGATATAAAATAACATATCACAACATAAATATATGTAAATTAAAATAAATAACAAAAGATGTCTTTTAAAAAGAGGAGGGTGAAAGGTTCCGTTACCGATTTGGGAAACTTTCAAAACGTACACCCCATGAAGGAAGGGTCATACAATGAAGATGTAACTACCCATAAATTAGAGTATATTATACTAATAGTAAAATAATGGGCAGTAATTACACCACATAAAAAGGAAATAGTGGCCAATTTAGCATGGATCTCACGGTAGCAAAAAGTGAGATTAAAATCCCCTTATGAAAATTCGGCAGCCTAACGGCGCCACATAAAACATTCAAAAATGGATTGATGAGATCAAATAGGGACTCTCATGACATAAAAATTACATAAATATTAACATAAAATAACATCCACCAACATAAGAACATGGAGCATAAAAGATATGACATAAAAGAGAGTACTTGCAAAGATAGAGAGAGGTAGGATCCCTTACCTCGGGTCCGACATGACTCAATCGTTATTTAATCTCCTGAATAATAAACATGAGTTAATTTCTACTTCCTTAAGAACCCTTTTCAAGTTAATTATTCTTTTTATATCACTTATTACCATGTCATGAACACTATGTAATTATTTTAGTTAATAACGGTCGTTTAAACGATCATTGGTACTTGAGTCAAAACATGCTCTTTATAACTACAAGTTGTTCATGTATCCATTATATCAAGAGTCATAATCATGTTGTATATATCATATATATCATATATATCTCGTACATATTCATTTTATACTATTCCATATCATTTGGAGATAAAAAACGAAAAGCACCGTTCATGGAGACGGTAGGCCGTGCGTACGCATGAACGCTACTTTCATTTTTTTCTTTTTCATATTAATGGAATTTAAAATAAATGATATATATATATATATGTATATATTATAATTCCAGTATAATATATATGTTATATAGGTCACATATTTTCATTAATTTCATTATTTATACATTCCATGCATTGCATGTACAAGTCACATCTCTTGAGGGGGCGGTAGTCCGCACTTCCTCATATGAAATTATCGCATTTACACAACATGAAAAGAATAATGTTATGGTTTAAATATAAAATACAGAAGAATATAGTATACATAAATACCATTTATATCATATATAAAATACAGTGTAATCATAATGGTCACCTTTAATGTTGTTAAAAGAATATTGACCAATCATTGTTTCATGAGGCAGAAAATCGCCAACCACAGAAACAGTATGTTCTTTAACCATTAGATGAAGGTGTGTGTAAGTGTAGCTCAAATACATCTTATAAAAACATCATAATATATTTTATATACTGTATTGGTTACAAAAGAAATGAATAAAAAGAGTTTAGGGGGTTGGAAAAGCAAAATAAAACAAAAAAACTCAAGTGAAGACATTACCTTAAAATCGGGTAACTCCCTTTGGTTTGAGCTAAAAGGGTTCCTTGGGAAGACTTATGCGCAACGTGAGGCTTCAAAAAGTTAGATGGGGATGTGTAGAGACCAAATGGTGAGGGGTTGGCTGTGCCAATGGCTTTGGATGTGTGGGTAAGGAGGTAGGGGTGGGGGCCTTTTATAAGAGGAGAGGAGGGGCACTCTTTGAAAGGTATAAAATGTAACTTTATTTTCAAATTAGTTTCGGATTTTAATGGTCCCACATTGATGTGTTTCTAGGATAAGGTGATAAGGGTTAGAAATCCACCCATCCAATAGGTTTTTGATATGTGTAGGTCTTATATTTTACATTATCATTCCATTTTATTTAAATCGTTAAATAAAGAGGTCATCGCTGCATCATCATGATGTCATAAATAATTTAACTTAATTAATGTCTAAAAATTATAAAAAAATACTATGACGTAGGAAATCATTTTAGATTTCCAATGAATATTTATATTCCAAAAGATAATTTATGTAGACAAAAGTAAAAAAAAATTTACTAAGGTGATACATTCTTTGTTACATTTAACATTCTTTAAAAATAAAAAGATAAAAAGTCACTTTCTCACAAAAGTGATTCCATGGTGCCCCCAAGATTGGCACAAGGAATTCCATGGTCAGACATGAGACAAACAGTAGCCTTTAGACACATTTTGTGGTCATTTTTTATTATTATGATATTGTCTTATTATCTTTAACTACCTGATTACTCATTAATCAAGATAATTAAAGATAATTATCGTCATTACTATTCATAATGTCCAAAAACAAAAGAGACTTAATTGCATAATTTGTACCTTATGATTCCAAATATGTAATCCATTTTACCAAATTCCAAACACATAAATTTCAATAAATAATTTAAAAAAACTTCCTGTTGTCAAAACAAATAGCGGGTTTTTTTAAACAATATTTATGAAAAGTTTGGCACTAGTTTATGCCTAATTCCAAAGTTAAATTAATCCCAATGAGAATAATTGAATTACATGGTAAGAATATATTCTAATTACACTTTAAAATAAATTAAAAAGATAATATAACCATATAATTAAATTATATGCAAAAGCAGTTTTGATGTAAAATGCAGTATTTTTCACTATTCATTGAAAAATGAACATTGTCAGAAAAGTACCAAAAATTAAACCAAGGTAAATTTCAATGTCTCAATAATAAATAATATGTTTATTTTGAAAAATAGAGCTTATAAAATTGCCAAAAAGTGGATTTAAAAAGGGGTTCGACATCAAAAGGCAGTTAATCGACCTTTTAAGGAATATTAGAATGTTTACGCTTAAAAACTGGATTCATTTGCATTTTTAATCCTCTAACATTTATTGAAAAAAATATTTTACAAACACATATAATCATTTTGTAGTTAGTTCTGTTCATTCCCGCCATTACAATGGCTAGGCGTTAACTACCATTTAAAATAATATTATTTTATTATTAGAGTGCAACGTAAGATTTCAAAGAAACTTGTTGTTGCATATTGGGTACGCCATCAAGCATAGCATTCCCTTTAAATTAAAATTAATATTTTATTCACAAATATGGATAAATGTGAAAATGTCATACTCTTTATTTACCAGGGGTGTTACACCAATAGTGTCAATTTTGACATTATTCATTATTTAAATTTAAATAAAAACGAAAAAAAAGATATATTTGAAAAAGATATATAATAGATTATAAAATGTCATATTAATAAAATATAATTCATTGGGTACATTAATTTTTTCATATATTATTTATTTTAATATTTTAAAACCATTTATTTTGTATATCTCTTAATAAAATAATTACTACAACATTTTCGTATTATTATTTAATATATATATTTGATGAGTAAAAATTGCAAATAAAATCCTATGATAAATATAAATATATTACCATTATTAATAATATTTTTAATCAAATTTATCATCTTAAAATCATAATATTTAAATTTTTATATTTATTAAATTATGAAGGTGACATATTTGACATCATTTAAAATAAATTTTTCTAAATGTCCTAATTGGATTTATTAGGCTCTAAATGGTCCAAAAATCTACCCTTGGGTGATTAGGGTATAGATATACTGGAAAAATAATGTTTGGCCGTGTTTCAGGTCTTTTTGATAGGTATTGTTATTTTAATAAAAACAATATTATTGATTTTTCACTAAATTAATAATTTCTACATCATTAATGTATAAGCTATTAAGGTAATTAAATATTTCATAAAAATTAAAAATAAATTACAATGATAATGTTAATAAATTGTCTTTAAATGAGTATTTATAATTGAATTTATATTCTTTATAACCTTATACTAAAAATAATCTAATTATTAAAGTTTGAGTTAGATATATTTCACTTTCCATTAAATAAAATAAATAAAAAAGTCTTAATCAATTAAAAATGTGTTCCATTAGATTCCTTTTTGACCCAAGTATGATTTAGGGAAATCAATAATCATAAAAGTTTATTAATACAAGATTTAGGGAAATTTTATAATATTATATTTACCCTTAATTACTCGATTTACCTTTATCTATGGTAAATAAAATTTATAGTAGTTATTATTCATAATGCCTAAAAATACAAAGTATATTTTTAACATAATTTGGACCTACTGATTCCAAATATGGAATCCATTTCTTCAAATTCAAAACAAAAAAGTTGTAGTGTTAAATTTAAAATTAATCCCACTGTTGAGAATACGGGTTTTAAAAGTTAAGACATTGCAAATGATTGAAATGTTTTTACTTATGAATTTAGTGTAAAATTAATGATAATGAATTAAATTATATTAAATGGTAAAAATATATTCTATTTATAATTTAAAACCAATCAATATTATAATTTAAACTTATAAATTATCTCAATGAAAAAAGTTGTTTTTAATTTAAATTTATCGTATACTTAGTATTCATCAAAATATTAAGGTTATCAGAATAATATCAAAAATTTATCCAAAGTAAAATTTTATATTATGATACCAAGGAAAAAGTTTTATTTGGAAAATTAAACTTATAAACATGTCAAAAAGTAGATTAAAAGTTGGTGCGCCATCAATAGGTGGTAAAACTGCATTTTTTTAAATACTTATTTTAAATGGAATATTTATTTTGTTTTCATACCATGTTATATAAAATGTGTAAGATGAATTATAATGTCATAAAATTCAAAATTTAGTTACTACTATTCATAACGGGTAGTTCATAGTAATATTATAACAATATATTGTTGTTTAGTGAAACTCAGTATTGCGTACATCATACGCTATTGAGGAAGGTTGCTCGTGCATGCAACATAAGACAAGAATAGTGTTTGAATATATTATATGCTAATTTGGTGTAGTGTAAAAAAAAACATCGATGAAATTAAAATAATATTTTTCATAAAATCTCGGGGTGTTATAATAATCTTGTGATTTTATCCTCGTAACATCAAATTATTCATTCACACAATATTCATGAAATTTTATGAATACCCCAATGAATGTTGTATATTGTTATAGAAAAAAAATCTTATATATGGATAGGGTGTAAACTGATAAAGGAAGAAAAATTTCCACTTTACCATTCCATAGTAACAACTCATCCCTTTTCCTCGTGTTAATACTATCTATCCAAGCCTTGATATCATTTTTTTCCTAGGAAAGATTATAAACATACCAATAACACTATCAAATAATTTTTTAAAATCATGATATTAAAAAAAATTTGATGTACAAACAAATCCAATATAATAATTCAATTAAAATTGTTAACATTTCCAAAAAAATAATTTGTATGGCTTTATAAAATTGTTTACTAAAATCAACGTCAATAACTTTTACTTTTTTGAGAAAATGATCACCAGTTAGTATATATAGTATTGTAACATTTTTGATATTCTCATAGAATGTTGCCGTCCATGATAGATGATAATGTCATCAAAGTAAAACATTATGATGTCTTAAAGACACAGTCTTTGATGAATGATTAATCTAAAATGAGTGCTTTGATTCGTAACAAGTGGGATACCCCCAAATTCTTTTAATGTTATATCTTAAAAATTTCTATTAATCAGAATGTTATTTAACGTCCCGTACAACATGGCCCACAATCTAAATTCTTATCTTCTTTGAGAATAATACATTGTATCACCTTTATGTCACATAAATTCTATATCACTAATCCATACATCCAAATAGACATCAATATAATTATCGAGATGATTTTTTGATTATATTATCATATAAAATATAATTTATTTCTTCTTCATTAATAAACATGGTGGAATGTCATGTTTTACCAACATGATAGGGAATATACAATGAAAAATAATTTATACACCAAATGGATTTGGTCCGTCTATAGATAAAATTAGATGAATATTTCTCAACTCATTTCTAAATTTAGGATTTTCATAATAAATTTTCTTCCATTGAAGAGATTTTTCTTCATGAAATTGGTTCCCATATTTCATATTTTATCTACATGAAATGTCAATATTCTCATGGTTTCCTGACATCCAAATATTAGTTTAACCTGTGGAATTTATTAAATAAATTTACAACATTCTATGGACTTGATCAATTATTTTATTTATCTGTAGAAGGATTTAATAATTTCATAAGTGATTCATGGTCGTTGCAAAAAAATTAAAATCAATTAGAAAATAATGTGTTTCTGGAGGTATAAAATTCTTTAACGTAACATTAACACATTTTTTTAGGTGATTGTGTTTGTTGACAAGGAGGGATTAGATGGTCATTTATGGAGTCCCATAGATATTTTTTACAACATATGTTGAAAATGAACCGTAAAATGGAAATATATGATCAATAGGTGGTTAGGATGGCATGGAATGTTTAATTAAATGAATGTTTCAAGATAAGAAAACAAAAATATTGGAAAAGAATAAAGGGAGAATAAGTGTTTGAGTTCATGCGTAAGTTTATTTGGGAGACATAGGCTTGGGTGGATGGACTATAGTGTCTGGGGGAAAGATGAACACTCTGTTATTAAGTGCATCAAAATGAAAATAAATAGAAAGTTACCCCTCACTTAAAATAATATCGACACTTGGATAAACTTTGATCTCCTATCGTTCATGTAATTTAGGAACACAAGTACTTGGTTACACATAAGTTTCATTCCATATTGTTTCTGTGCACTAATAGTGATTGGGGCATAAATGGATATGTGTCATGCAAGTTGTGAGTATATGAAGTGTCGTAATAGTGGGTTTCCATGAAAAAGGTAACACTTTCATTCCATGATTAAATTATCCTACAAGCCTACCTAAGGTTATTTGAAAGTTGTATTTATTGACAATACAACTTTGGAAAAAGTTGTTTTCATCTGTGGATTAAAGTTAGACTTCAATAGAGCAACCACATAGACTAGATGATGCATTAATTTTAGATAATAAAGGGAACTAAACATATATAAACTATGAGAGTATCTTCTAAAGTTGATGTGAGAACACTTCAGTTGAGTGAGAGGTGAACATTCAAATTTTAGTTGGTTTTAAACCATTTCGAAGTGGGAATCAACTCCAAACATTGTAAACAGAGGTGCACTTTTAGGGGATTCGGTACATCGGTTAATAATCATTGTATGCTACTTGGATATATCCTAGTTAGGTTGAACAATGTTAAATTTTCATGCCACGTGCATTCTTTAATTTCTATTCATATCTTTCTAAAGAAAATAGAGATATAGAGGAGTGTTTTGTTTAACAATGAAACAATACAAAAAGGGGTACTTGTTTTAATCTTTCATGCCCTAATTCACCCCCCCCTCATTGTATTTCACTTAGTGGACCAAAAAATGTAATTATATATCATACCAAATAATTATAAATTATTTTAGTGTTTATTTTTTTCATTGAAGTTAATTTTATTCTACTAGAATATAATTCAAGAGAATAAGTTTTTTTATAAATATGTTATTGCTCCATCCAATTCCAACATTAAAATTATATAACCTAAATATAATTTATAATGTTGTTTATTTGATATAAATGGCACACAATTATCACTTCTCATGGATATTTAACTTCTTAAATAGCTTTGTACAATCACCAAGGTCATCTTTAATTATCATTGAAATTTCTTCCATGTGATATCCCTCAACAATTACATTGATATTCGATTGAAATCCTCCATAAACTGTAGTATCATAATTATCAATTTGTATGTTTAGTTTCTCCCTTAATTAATTATAAGACTTTAATCTCTAATATATTTTAATATGAATTAAATGATATCAAACTCTTATGAACTAATTTTTATTTAATAAATAAACATAAACATACAAAAAGGATTCTGGAGGGGTCATATACCTTCACTAATGAAAACAAGTGAAATATTTTACTCCATATTCATAATATTTTTCATACTATTAGCATGGATCAATTTAAGATTCATAGCTACTGTATTAAGTTCATAAAATATTAATTGTTTAAAAAAAATAAATAAATACACATGTGATATTCATTATCAAAGGTGGAAGTTATAGAAAATTAATCTTAGGGGAACCCACCATTTGATTGTTTCAAATAATATCATTATTCTTTGATCGAAATGGGTAATATAATTTAGGCTAATAATTACTCCACTATGGTATATTTTGTCCTTTTAATTTATTTAAATTGATCACTTGTACCTTTTATGGAACTAGTAATGATCATTATAGTTCAATAAATATAGATGTATGTTGAGACGATTTTGGGACGAGTGTCAAGATGAAAATGCAATAATAAGTATTTAGTAGATGAAGTTGATGATGGTGATTTTTTTCTCCATAATTCTAAATTTTCTTAGTATGGGAGTTAAAATATCACATGAAACCCTTTCTTAGTTTGTTTCCTAAAACTAAAAAGTTTCTCCAATGCACCATGTTTTTCCAAATGGGTTTATAATACTATACATTTTCACAGGGCGCATACACTTTAATATCCCTTTTCTTATTTTTAACGGTTTGAGATAGAATATCACTATATATTGAGTATAAATGAACCATTATCCCTTTAATATAAAATCTATTTCACCATGAATACAATATGTTGTCCTAGTATAAAAAGATACATGATTTCATATTCCTTCTTATTTCAAACAATATAATGAGTTATATAGTTTGTATAAAAGTAATAACACATAAAAATAATCTTGCCAAAAAATAAATGAAAAAGTAGATTAGTTATAAAAATAATATAATTATAGATTTATCTTAATGAATATGAAATTAATGATCAAATGACTATGAACATTTTTAAAATTCTATATTGAAACCAAAAACATTAAAAAACACTTTTCAAGAGTCCAAAACATTATAAATTACCATATATTTTTTTAAAATTCAAAATATCATCTAAAAAGAATTCTCATAATTAAAAAGGATACTTTTGGAATTTATAAAACCACACTTAAAATTAATTTTATTTAAATTCCACCTAAAGATTGATGAGTTTGGTTTTCAAAACACATAATAGGGTACAAAATCCCTTCTCTATAAAAATTTTTATCATCAAGTGAATGATCTTAAAAACATATTCAAAACCATCAAAAATTAATAATCATTTTAAAACTATTTTAATGAAATGATGTCCACTTTTAAAATTTTAAAATGTTATATGTTCACTATAAAATCACATCATTAGGATCAAATCACCAAATCAATTTAGTTGATTTTTATGAAAAATCATTTTTTTCAGTTCAAAATTCACTTAAACTTTTAGAACCATGTTTCCATTCATAAAACAGAAATTTAAAATAGGAAATATGATTAAATTTTTATGTAGGCCAACACCCGTTTAAAATAATATATTCTTTATTAAACATTTGATAAAATTTATATAATATTGACATGAATACAACATTTTTTATAAATAATAAGTAAATTAATAATTTATATACTAAAATTATTTTCCTAGACTATTTCTTAAAGATCAAGGTTCCCATGGTGTTTTTTCAAAATTAGATCAAGTGACTATTTATTTATTAGAAACCAGTTTCATTGAATATCATACAATAATCCAATAATCAAATCTTTTACATTCCATAAAATTTATTTAAGAATCAATATCGAGAATTTTTTAATAATATTCATGATATTAAAAACCATTTTTCGAAATATCATGAGGTGTTAGATAGATTTTGTGTGTGATATTGGGATTAAGTTTGATTTGAATTTCACTTGAGTGTGAGTTGAATTGGAGGTGCACTAGAACTCGAGTTGAGAGAAACATAGAAGATTGTGTTTTTGTTTTGGAAGGAGCCAACCATAATGTTATACCATGAATTGTTATTTTAAACCTTTGTGGGTTTTTAAAAGTTCATGGGATAATTTGGGTTGTTTGGGAATTGTGACAGAGCGACGAGATAGCTCATCAATGGGTGAAACTAAGCATTTCCCTTGAAAATTCATATAGAGGAGGACTGAGTAATATTTTTTCAGGGTATTGGGTGTGGTTAGATCGAAACCACATCCCAATTGTTGTTCACATAATATCTTTATTCTTGGGTTATTGTGTAAAGTCTGTTAAAATAATTTAATTTTTTAAAATTATCTATTCTAGGAATTTAATATTTGGTCTTGAATTATATTATAATTTTACATTTTCTTCATTTTTATAAGTTCACGTTGGAAAATTATATAAGACCCAATTCAATTTTAGATCAATTAATAAATATAGCTATCATATGTTTGGGATATGTAACCTCACATTATTGTGATAAAAACACATGAATATTCACATTTCATAGACATTTTTTTCAATAATGGAAATTAGTTTTTGTAAATATATATTTTCTAATATTTTCAGTGCTTTTAGTAAACATTAATTATGTTTTAAATAGTATGTTTAAATGGTATGAATAATCTTATTTATGTATTCATTTTTATATTGTGTCCTGTATTAAAATGAAATTAACATTCTTTCACTATAACTTAAATTAATTATAAGTAAATGAACAATAGCCAAACTTGATTTAGTGATATCATCAGTGATAAGATACTTTTTCAGCTGATTAAGTGGGATGGAATGATTTATTTGATAAATTATTAAGTATCTTATAAATGGTTGATTTTTTAAACAAAACTCCAAAAATTATGTACTAAATGATTGTTTTTTCTTAAATTATTAAGTATGTATGTGGTTTTATATAACTAACATAAATAAATAATATTCTCAAGAATCTACAGCCTTTAGAATATTCATTCTTTAAAAAAATTTACTAAATAAAAATTTTACATTACTAATAGGACATGCCCTTTGTATATTTTATAGATCAAAGTTTTAAAACTTCAATTTCCTCAATTATGAATTATATACGTGCATATTAACATTCAATTAAGGTTGTTACTAAATTTGGATAAATATGTAGAAAATTTATTTAAATTAGAATATTTAACTTTCTCTATTAGAATATGTTAATCTGTACTTGAGTCATAATGAATGACTATGTAACTAGTGCCTGCTAAAGAACATTCTTATATTTTTTGACATTAGCAATGTACGAGTTTTACAACTCACTGCCCAGGGATAAACAAAACAAGTGGATTAAACCAATTGCATGCCTATAATTACTAAGACAATATCCAACCCATAGTTCCAAAATTCTGTAACCTCTATTCTCAAATAGTGTAGATATGTTGAAATGGAGTTCAATTATTGTGAAATGTTAATGCTATAATTTTTATATTACAAAAAAAACACAAAATTGATTTAAAGTGAGGACAATTTTAAATAATCAATAATAAGATAGATATGCTACTTTGCATCACCAAATATGGCTCTGAACATTACCTCTACTTCAAAATAATGCAAGGAATGACACATCTATGGATACAAATACTTACATCTTTTTAGTGTTTTCATAGTAAATTTTTGTAGGTTGTAGATTGTCTAAAAAAGGGACCCAAACCAATTACAAGGGTCCTATTGAACTCGAAGGGGGAGGTTTTGATTATCTAGTCTTGTCAAATTAGTAATATTATACTAATATTCTCAAGATTTAATTCTCACTAATTATGTTTCAATAAGTTAAATCAATTAAAAATTTATTTAACATATGTTTAATTATATTTAATCTCATTAACATGTAATCATAATCTATTGTATTAGATTTTTTTATCGTAATACATCTTCAAAATATATGTCTATGTATGAGTCGCTATTAAGGCAGACTCATAATAACTATTACGACTGAGTCACTATTAAGGTTAAATCACTATTGGACATCACATTGATGGTAGAAAAATATCAAAGTAGGAGTTACCATTAACATGAAATAACATTTAATATGTCTCTCTTTCAATTTTCCCACCATTAGTATAGATGCAGAATTATAAAAAAGGATGAGACATTGTTGTCCAACCTACTATCAATATCTTCTCAGATTTTTTGAAAAGGATGATTCACTATCACATAGAGATACTGAAAGACTCCATTCCAAAATTTCCTAAAATATGAGCTTCTCATAACATCAATTACCTTCATGTGGACCTACAAATAGATTTAATTACCAACCCTATGTCACTGATACATGAATTGAATATTTTTATTCCAAATTACATTAAGATTGAGACACTATTATTTAGACATTGTTTCGAGACAACACTATAGACATCGTCCTTTTATCCTTCATAATTTAATTTTAAATTTCTTTTAGATTTTCATATTTTTGAAACATAGTAATAATAAATTTATTGACTTTCTTTATATTTTATATACAAAATTTAAATAAATTTCATATTTTAGTATGGTGTACAATGTTCCTAGATATGATTTAGATCTTGATTCTTATCAGATGTGGTGAATACCTTTAATATATGATCAATACAGAAATACAAACCAGTTTGAATTCATGAACATAAGAAAATAACAAGAAACGACATCTCTGGATACACAAATATTTTTCTTAGAACTCAAACCAAATAACATTTTGTCAATAAAAACTAAAAATGATGAATAACTCATTGAAAACGTCAATAACTCATTTTTAATGTAATACATATTCCCTCATGTCACTCTTTTTTGTAGTTTGTTTTTGGAATTTGACTGAATGTGAATTTCAAGGAATCTCTCATGCATTTAAAGCTTCATTTCATATCACACTTGTCCTTATAATTATATTCCCTCTATTATTTCTCTACTTGGGTACTATTTTTCCATTACGATCATTTTGTGAATCTTTTTCTCTCATGCACACACATTGAATCCTTTGAAAAATCTAGAAGATACATAAATATCTTCACAACCCATCATTTTCGCTTTACACTACCCATGGATAATATTGTTAGAGGAACTTGTGTGGCCTGTTTTTTTGCTTATATTAAGATTGTGGAAGATGTTTGGTTGACCTATTCAGTTGTGTATGTTGTTGTTACCCTTAACACAGGATTTGGTTCAATTTTTATTAATATAAGCTACATGGTGGAAGGTGATCACCAAGTAGGGAGGATTAAGTCTCAACATGAGACTGAACCTATTATTGTTAATTCAATTATGACATAAAAGTACTACATTAACTAATTTATCCATTAATAAAAGAAAACATTTCTTTAAATTTTATATTTAATATTAGATATTATTTACATTAAACATTGATTTAGTAAATTTATTTCAAAAGTAAAAAATAATATTTATTATTATTTAAACAAAGAATCATCACTCTTTGATAAATCTATTAAAAGATGATATATATTATTAATCTACCAAATTGGTTAACTAATATGCCTTTATTTCAAATTTTGTGGACCTTTTCTTTTAGATAAAAATTTTACTAGTAAAATAATAGATCATGAGAATCTTTATATGTCTTCTAAAAACATGGAGAGGGATGTCAGTATCAATTAGAGAATCTTTTGACATCAATTAAATCCCTATAAATAATATGATAGGAATGATAATGATGTATGAGGAAGATATTCCGGTTAATAGAGGAGAAGATGATGAACCTAGAAGAATGTGAGTGGCATTTAAAACCACCGTATCAAAAAAAATGAAAATTTCATGTTCATGGTGAATGGTCAAGAGATAAAGATTCATCAACTGATACTGATGAGGAAATGGATTATCTAGCCATGATATTGAAGATAATATATAGAAATAATAAGTTATTTAGAAATCCTATCTACAATGGGATATATGACAATAAAGGTAAATAGAAAAATGGATTAGAAATAATGTGATAATACAAACAAGATAATCTATCATGAATGAAAAACAAAAGGACATATAAAGGTTGAATTTTGAAAATTTAAATACAAGAAGAAATATGTTGGAAATGATATAAAATATATTAAGGATCTAAAGGACACCTTCTGTGATTATAAGGACATATTTAGTGAATATTAATCATCTAATGATGAAAGGGTTGAAAAATATAACATGTGTCTTATGACAAACACATATGCGGTAACCTCAGTATCTCATTCATATAATTTTTATTATTCTTATAAATGAACTTGAATGTAACACCTCTAAAAATATGATAAATGATGAAATTTGATAATATTGATAAATTCTTGAGGGTGATTTCATAGTTCTAAAATATAAATATAATCTTTCATTAAAAAATATAATCTTTCCTCTAATATTAAATATAATATCACTAAAGAAAAATAAAAGAATGTATAATTTATCAACGATAACACTAAACTTAATCTTTCTAGTAGAAAATTAAATATGGATCTAGAAATATCTACAAATGGTAAAAAATACGTTAAGAGAAATGCTAGAATAAAATATCCAAAATATACTACTAGAATTGGTTGTCCATCGTGGAGATGAAAATTTTCAAAACACAATTTAGTATCCAAATAAAGAAAACATTGTTTTATACCCAGATCTGAAAAAGATTCTACAAGTTCACACACTGGAAAATCCTTTAGTGATTCAAAATCTTATGGACCTAATAATTTTTATTTTTATAAAACATTAAAAAATACTAAAATAATCCCATGAAGAAAATTTGGAAACATAAATCATTAATTACTAATACTATTAGACCTATGAAAAACTGGGTACCAATGTATTTTCATCATTGATCTGTTTTTATATGAATGTTATTTGAAGAGATCATATATGATATTATGGTACTTGGAAAATGTATTTTCGAGACACGTGACAGGGGAATAATCTTGCTTCAAGAACCTCATAAATAATTATGGAGGACATGTATCCTTTGTTGAAATTGGAAAAATGATATTTATTTTCCTTGACCAAATCGGTAGAACCAATTTAGTTTTAATTTATTAAGTTGTTTTTAATAATAGCCTAATGTAAAATATTCTTAGCATTTCAAAGATATGTGATGATGGTTTTCATGTTAAATTTGAAAATTTTGTTTGTATTGTTTTCAATTATATGAATTATTTAGTCTTTATAACTTTTATAAGTGAAAATGAATTTGAAATAATTTAGAGTCTTAGTCTCAATGAATATTTTTTACTTGAGTTCCATGCATAAAGAATCTAGGCTCTGGAATATGATACTTGGACACTATAGCATTCCCTTTCACAGAAGGCATACTAGAAAAAAATTATTCAAGGATCTACCTAAACTGGATTTTTAAAATGATAGACTTTAATCCTTGTAAAAATAGGAAACAACATTAAATATCATTCAATCAATAAAAAGATTTTTTAACTTCTCATCCTCTTAATTTTGTTCACAATGATTATTTTGGACCTTTTATAGTTCCAATTTTAAATGGGAATAACTATGTCTATGTTCTAGAAGATGACTTTTCAATGTATACATGGCTCTTTATTTTAGCTCATAAAATTGAGGCTTGTTCTTATCTCACCAAATATACTATACTAGTAGAAAACATAAGTGGTATGAGAATAAAAACATTAAGAAGTGACCAGGAATCTGAGTTTCAAAATCAAGAATCTGAAAAATTATTCTAAAAAAATGGCTATAGTCTAAGTTTATTATCTCCAAAGAAACCCCTACATAATTTAATTGGAGAAATATGTATTAGAACCATACAAATGATACCATAAACTATGATTAATAAAATCTAAGTATTTACTTTTGGGTTGAATCATTGAATATAGGATGATATATAATAAATAGAGTTTTAATAAGACCTATCTTAAAGAAAACTTCCAATGATCTGTGATATAATACGAAACCTATGTTTAATTTCATAAAATTTGTTGGTTGAAATTTCATTATTATCAATACAAAAGATATAGTCGAATTTTTTTTGATGAGTGATGATAGAATTTTCCTAGTTTATTCGAACTCAAGTAAATCATATAGAGTCATTAATAAGTGAACCAAAAGTGTGGAATACACTATCCATTTAAATTTTATGAAACAAATCCACAATAATCCAAAACATCCTTATAAAAAATTATGGAAAATCTATTGAAGCATGACATAAATTCTATATATATTTTTTTTATTAAACAAGAAGAAAAATCATGTTCTGTAAAATCTCTGTATTCAAACAAAAAGTTACTTGAACCTATAGAAGAACCATATGTGACCTTCAATTATTTTAACAGACTTGATAAACTATTGAAAATCATCTTTTAGATGATTAGTTAGAGACTTAGAAAAAGGAACACAGAATAAAGATTCTCTAGGGAACTAGGTTGAACATCAATTATTTTCATCACATCATGGCCCTAAAAACATAAATGACATAACCAATTATGGATTATGGTTTATGTATATTCTAGAAGATTTAAATTAATTTAAAATAAACAAAGTATTGAATCTTATTTATATAACCAAATACACCATGACCAAGGCCATAAAGTGGGTGTTTAGAAATAAAGTGGATTGAGTAGGTGCTATAGTAAGAAAAAATATCTAGACTAGTTAGACATTGTTATAGTACATAAGAAGAAATTGACTATGAAGAAACCAATTCACTTATGGCCCAACTTGAAACCACTAAAATATTTCTAGATTATGTAGCACATATTCATTTGAAACATTATCAAAAGGATTTAAAAAGGTGAATTCTTGAATAGTTATATAGTTGAGGATGTTTTTGTTGACAACCCCTCATTTATAAAAATCCTCATTTTCTAAACCATGTTTTTCAATTAACAAAAACCTTGTATGGTTATAAATTTGGTCCAATATCTTGTTACAATAGGCTCATAACTTTTCATATTTCTAACAGTTTTTCTAATGGTATATATGATCATATTATTTTCTTAAAATTAATCTATAAATATGTTTTAGTTGTTAAAATATTTTTTATTGATATTATTTTTCGATCTTTAAAAAATCATTATGTATTATGTTTTAATAAATGATGAAAAATGATTTTGGAAGGAGTATAATGGGTGAACTCAAATTCTCTCTTGAAATTTAAAATTTTCAAAAGTTGGAATGTATTATTTTAGTTCATAGTAAATATACTAAACACCTTTTAAAATATTTGACTTTTAACAACACTAAAACTAGTGATGCTCTTACAATTCCCACCTATAAATTGTATCTTGAGGAAAATGGAAGATATGTGGATCAATCCAATTATGGAGGTATGATTGAAAGCCTTGTCTACATGACTGCTAGCTGACATGATATTATGTTTAATGTGTTTATGTGTGCAGATTTTCAAGAAAATATTATAGATTCACACCTACTTACTATCTAAAGAATTTTTAAATACCTAAAATATACTACCATATTAGCACGATTCTAACATATAAGAAGAATTATTTACTATGTTAGTTATTCCAATTCTGATTTTGGTGGATTCTATTTAGATAGAAGAATTACATCTACAAGAATTTACGTTTTAAGAAAGTCTTGAGTTACATGGTTTAGTAAAAAACACAATTTTATTGCATTATTTAATACTAAAGTTGAATACATATTTTTTTAGAGTTTTTTTGTTTCACATGTTTGGGATGAAACAAACATTAATGGACTATGGATGTGAATATATGTATTTTTATAAAAAATGTGAGAACATAAGTGCTATTGAAATTTTTAAGAATCTTGTTTCTCATTCAAGAACATATCATCTTGATGTAAGACATCACTTTTTGAGAGATAATTACAAAAAATGTGATAAAATTCCTGAATTCATTATAACTAAAAATATACTTGCCAATATTTATACTAAGACATTAAATTCTGAGAGAATGAGTTACCTTAGACATGATTTGGGGATGATCAATTTTGAGTTACTCAACATTGATGACTCACCATTCAGACTCAATATTGATAACTCACCATTGGGAATCACCATTGATGACTCATCATTTCTACTCACCAATGACGAATCACCATTGGGAGTCCCTATTGATGACTCACCATTGAGACTCACCATTGATGACTCGCCATTGGGACTCACTTATGATGACTCACTATTGGGACACACCATTGAAGACTCGTCGTTGGGACTCACAGATGATGATCATGGATGATGACTTGCTGATAAGACTCACCATTCTGTCATACCATTCATTACAATGTTATTTTTTTCTAGCTCAAACTTTAAATACAATATTATTTATTTCCATTTATTTCATTCTACTTTTTCTATTTATGATTTTAAAATTCATAAATGATAAAAATTGAATGAATCCAAATAATGATTTACATAACACTCTCCCAAAATACATATGTTTTCTCCCAAAACCTATACTACCTTATTCTTGCGAACCAAACCCTCCGAATCATTCAAATGGATTTAGAAAATCATTTGTCTGTGAAGTATTTTGAATAGTTTAATCTTTCAAATAAGTATAAAGCTAAATTGAGTGATCCTAAACCCAAACCTATTAACCCTGACCAAACCAAATGAGTAGTAATTTTAGAAAAGGATGTTCATGTCGACTAACTCTTGTCATGTATGTCTCTTCGGTTGAAAGTGTTGACATAATACAGATGGTTCGAATGGTTCTCCAACAACAAGTGGCTTTTTTATTAAAATCTTGTTCTGGGGTATTATGTGTATGTGATGTTCATTCATCAGGGAAATGATTAATTTTAGATAACGTCTCAAACATATGGGAAACATGTTTCATTTTATTCTAGTAATGAAGAAGAGTGTGTAAATGTTCGTCATCATGGTATTTATAAAGATCAGCAAGGCAATGACCCTTCTAGAATTGATTAATCTAGTTATAATGAATATATGACTGAGCATACCAGTTATAGAATCAGTTGAAGGCCTATAACAACTAACTTTGTTGGGGTATGAAGATTTTTTATTAAGTTTATTCTACAATAACTATGTCCAATAAAATGTGATTTTTTTAACTTAAATTATTTTGATTGTTATATGTTGTATCTTTTGAAACATGGGACCAGGATAAACGATAACTGATATATTATTGTTCATATGTATGATATGATAACGCCTCAATAAAATTCAAACTCTTGATTTTATTCAATTATTATCTTTTCCCTGTTAAATATTAATGTAGTTGTACATGAAGGTGAATAATTTTTTAACCAAATTTTACTTTTTAGAAAAATAAATTATGGAAATATTCATATCATTTTCCAAAAAATGCCCATCTAGATTTTACATATTATGTGAATGAAATAAATGTTTTATCATGTAATCAATGAATGAAATCTTCCAACATCATGGACACTCAATGTTTTAATTATTCTTTTATAAGTCTGGAGATTATTTTCAAATGAAATTAAATTCGACATATTTTTTGAAAGTTAATTTTTAAAAATATTTTATATTTGAAAATGATTTTTTACTCGAGATTTATTTTAATGAAATTTTTATAGGGTTTTTATTATGAAATTACACCATCCCTTAATTTTACTTGTTCTCCCCATGGTAAATGTTGTTTTGATGTCACATTTAATCTTTCTTTTCATTTTATTAGACATTCTTGACATTGGATGTAAAATAATATTACCATTCACCATATTACTCTAGATCATTTATGATATTGTTTATTTGATTGTTGAAAGTATTAACAATTCATATGTCTATTTATCAATATGAATATTTATGTTAATTATGTTATGAAACTTTTATATCATGAATTCATTATACTTATTATGTTATGGGTGGGATCTTATTACAAATAGTTCATTGATACATAGAAAGGTATCTTGAGGCGTTTCCAAAATAAAGTGTGGTTTGTACATAGTTTTAAAATATCTGGTGAATGGTATTGATAGTTTATTTCTGTTTTTCATAATTTTTCATTCCATCATTATGAGACCAGTTATTTTTTTCCATGTGGTCATTGTATTTGTTATAATATCCATTGATAATTTTCAATGTCATGTGATTAATTATATAGATTTATTTGATCATCCTTTATTACTTTACTATTATGATCATGTTATCATTTAAATATCTTTTTTTTTGTTATTTACATTATCATATTGATTATTATTTTGTATTCATGAAAACATAAACTATACACAGACCCTTACTGAGTATTTCAGATCACCCCTTTATTATGGTATATTTTCCCTTGGATAATAATAAGTGTTTTATGATTGATATGTAGGGATATTATAAGGGAAATAATTTTATTCTCAAAGAAATAACATTGTGTATTTTATGTTTTAAAATATAATGTAGATTTTCATGTATGTATCTAGTTCTCCAATAATTACAATGTATATTGTATTTTGGAAAATATTGCTTATATCTAGTGAAAATTTATTAACGTAACATTGGATCTCAGATACAATGGTAAGTGTCATTAACAATTTATTCTAGTTAACCCATGGTATTCATCCAATCAGCTAAATCTTTACATTTTTTTATAGATTTCCATCCTATGTTTTCAATATAGTGATTATTGTGTGCTTTTTTAAGTATATTTTAATCAGAAATTTTGGATTACGGGAGATAATTTTCATAGTTAGATAGATTTGACCAAAATGATATTTGATTTTATTTTCATACCACATTGAAAATTATATTTTTTTAGTTTAGTGTCTTATGACTTGCACTGAAATAGTGGAATGATAAATATATCTATAGAGAGGTAAATATATGATGTGAATGAGGTCCCAATAACAAAATATAAAATTCATAAATAAGGAGGATATGGTTTACCTTCATGAACCTCTAACAATATATTGAATTTAATGTGAGAAAGAACAATTGAGGACTGAGATATTCAAAGTGACAAAAAAATATCATTATGAATCTAGGTTACATGTAAATAATAACCCAAATGATTAAAATCATAATAAGTTTTAATTAAATTGTCATTTTGATGACGATATAAAGCCATACCTTCATTATAGGTTTCAATATAGTGTTATCAACAAAAAATTCTAAGAACACCTTTCCATTTATGATTATGATTCCTCTGGTTGGCAAGACAATTTTTGGTTTCACCATAACATTTCCATGTAGTGTTTTCCTTTGGAGTTGGAAACATAAATTACCAATAATACATAATGAATTATGTTGATTTAAAATCTAATAATATAAATTGTTATATATATTAGACATATTTTGAAAATCATGTCCATTATATTCTATTTGAAATATACAAGAGATAGGTTGATATGTGACATGGGGACGAAAGTGGAAATCATCCAAAGACACTAATTAATGATATGTTGATCATCCCATAAAATTGAGATTTATTTTATTTATTGGTTGAAATAACCATTAATATAAGATTGATAGTCATGAACAAAATCAAGAGGTCCCTGAAGGAATTTTGTTCTCCAGTGGGAAAATCAATCAAGAATTCTTAATTTCTCACATTGAGTACATGAATCTTTCATATAAAGAGACATTTAAAATATAAAGGTTATATACATTAGTCTATTCTTAGAACCCTATTATTAAAATATATCTTCAAAATATCATATTATTTATTATTCTGGAAATAAGGCCTCAGGAGTCCAGTTGATTGAGTTTATTCTCTAAGGGGAAAAAATTAATATGTCTCATTTTAATAATGGGTATGACATCAAAATATGTAGCATTAAAATCAAATGAATATATTCAATTATAAATGCTAATAAATTTATAAATCATAACCAATTGTATTCAAGTTAAAATATTATGGTATATAGAAATCACGTTGGAGATGAAAGCGGACCAAATTTTAATGAGTGGTCCAATTATGATGTTGTTGTGGAATACAATGATTATAGGGATTTACCCCTATGATGATATATGTCTTTATTTGTAAGGGAATGTATTTTAGGAAAATAATGATACAATGAAGATGTTTCCATTGAAGTTGGATATGGTTATTAACGATAGTCATGAATGATTTATGGAAAATCATGAACTAAGGGAATGATGTATGTTATACGGGCTTATGGTACACAATGGGGTTCCATTAATCTAATAACTAAATAATTTTTTATTAAACATGATCATATGATAAATCACATTAAATTATGTCTATCAAATGGTTCTACCCTTATATTACAAAGACTCGTTGTTATGAAGAGAAAAACCTGACATTAACAATGGTTTAATGCTATTACTTCACCGAAAAATATTTGAGAGAAAAAGTATAATAAACGGGGAAAACCTGACATGAATGAGAATCATGTTTCAAATAATTTCTTCCATTAAATGGGGTTTATATAGGTTAGGGATGTTTTTTTGACTAATATATTCTGTACTTTAACATCATATAATAAGGTCTCATAGTTTTGAGTTCATAAGATGGTAACCCTTACAACACTTATTCGTATTATATAGTACGGATGAGGGGATGATATTATTAATTTCATGAAACTATGATATTTTTTGTATGGTTTAGAATTGAATTACAAGAATTTATCACCACATAATAATAATGGAGTTTTTAGTTATGTAATTATTGGTATGACCCAAGACATGTTGTTTGATTGACCCTATATATCTGGTGGAATCATGAATGAAACCTTATGTAGTTTTGGAAGAGTATCCTATGTATATAAAATTAATACATAGGTATCAATGGAGTTTTATGATTAGTTAATCTATGTGAATGGTTAAAAAGTAACATTCACCATGAACTCTAATATATCATTAGCTCTTGTGTTAGGGAAAATGGTTTAACATTATAGGTATTGATAAAAGGTATTAGGATATGAGATCTATACATCAATTCATATCCTATAATGTAAAAAAATCTATAAAAATTTATTATTGATGTTATTTCCCATATAGATATGGATCATATGAAAGAAAGGGGGATATTTATGTGAAACCCAGAACTCCTGGATAATATTCTATGGTAGTTGTATTATTTCATTCAAAATTGGATCAACTATATAATGAAAAAAACCCTACCTTGAAGTCATGTGTGGGGAGAAAACATAACATTAATGAATTTGGATTCAATTACCATGAAAATTAAGAGAATTTTTTTTGGATTTATAGCTAAATATTCTAATAATGATGTCCCTGCTTATCATATAATTAATTTAATCAAGATACACATTATTATAAAATGTCTCAAATGATAATATGGTTATTTTATAACATTGAGTGAGTAAACATGATAAAACTCTATCAATGAAATTTGGGATCGTGCATGATTTACTATAAGTCATTTAGTTTTGTATCATATTTTTGGGATGTCATGCAATATAGTTTGATATAATTATTCAAAGATGTGTATTTTACCTATAATATAATAATGCATCCAGGAGGTCTACTCTGTACTTTACTGTCTTATCACAAGAAAAATATTATATCAAGAAAATGTATTCGGGATGAAAGCTGAATGATATGAAAAAACGTTACCATGGGAATCTCACATGGATATGGAAATCATTTAGCTAAAATAGGGTGGGTATAATGACTATTCTATAATAGGTCCAATATATAATATTTTTTAATTATTGTGTACCATGTATTAATAGAAATCAAACAAGTTATAGTTTTTATGATTATGAAATTTTATCCTAGGGTCGACCAACATATGGAGTAAGGGAAGGGACCATAATTAATCATACATACACTAATCTATAATGTATAGAAGGATATCCTCATATACCATGTAAAATAATCTGATAGGTTGGGTATAGTGCACCTTCTATCGTGGAGTTTTATTTAATTGGACCACATAAATTTTACATATATCTAAAAATTGTGTATATCAATTATTCTAATTAGAAAATTTGATGAATAAGTCTAAGATCATGTGATTCATGCTCACTATGATAAGAAAAAAAGGGATATTTTTACATACCATGAAATTTTAGATATCGTGAGAAGAAAATAAGGGATATTTTTTATATAGTTACACAGATCTTACATGGGCCACATGGTATAATGTCTAATATTGAGAACATTTTTATATAAATTAATTTAATCTGATTAGGATGAGGGTACTTTTATATTTAATAACATGATTCTTAGATGAAATTTTCTTCAATATAGAGTCTTATATAAGGGATAATTGGGGCACAGAACAAGCAGATATTTATAATAATTCTTGAATAATATTTCATTTTTAGGGTCATGATATACTCAAAATTCATTTTGATCTACAATTTTGTTGTGTTGGATTTGACCACTAATATGGGTATGGTCTTTCCTACATTGGTTGGAGCATCAAAATATTCTTATCATGTATAATTCGATTTTTAGGGCCAATACTATTTCTCCATAGAGTAATGTGTTGATATAATTTTTCTTATTTAATTTTAATGCATCATAGTTTTGGTGGATGTCTAGTTTATTTTGAGTGTGTAACCTTTACTCATTGAGACATTGTTGTTAATATAATCAAATATGTGACTCATCATCTTTATATAGAAAATTGAAAAAATAAATTCAAAGAGAGGGACATTGAAAATATATAGTTTGGACTGGCATACATCTCAATAAAGGAGATATATGGTTACCTTTATAACAAATTGTGTTATAGTGGAAAAATACCACAAGTTAGGGAAGGATCTGTGTTTCTATGAATTTTTATCCCTGGTCATCATTTTTCATATCATATTATAATTGATCTTTCTACAATCCTATATTTTTAGATTTTCCACAATATTTTTGTGGGATGAGTGGATCGACTAAATATTTTATTGTTTATATTTCATTACAACTTATAAAAAGTGAAATTTGCGTCATTGTTCGTCAATGATTATTTCGGGACATCAAATTTTGGTAATTATATTGGTATTCATGAAACTGATTATAGTCCAACTTCATTAATGGGTATAACATCTTCCTTCATAGGGAAATAATTAGTGTAAATAAGTATGTACCTAAACTACATTCTTGAAAGTGGGGAATATGCACCCATAAAATAAATTCCCCAAAAGATAAATGGACATCATTTTTTGATTTAAATAAAACAAGGGGATTTTGAACAATGTTTAATTAAATAATTGATGAGATGAAATACAAAATTCATTTTATCTAGAGAGATTGAATTGGATTCATTCATGGTGGAAACAATATATCACCCATCAATGCACTTGAGAGGGACTACATAAAATATATTTTTATTAATGATACACTTGGATATAAAACAATTATAGTGGAAACAATTCTCTATCCAGGGATTGATCTACTCTTTCTTGAATCAATGTGCTCAAATTACTATATTTTAGGGGTTGTTCTATATTATAAGAATCCATCTAGTTTATATATGTATTATAGTGGGTATGGGATCACATTGCTTCAGAAATGTGTTTATATTAATGATCTCTTTCATATTATGGCTTTTTAATGGATCGATATTACCCGTTGTTATGTAATAAATTTTTTTGATTCATCTTCTTTTAAGTCAATTTGGGATAAGTAAACCTTACGCAACACATTAGAATATGTTTTCTAGGAACGTGGATGAAGAGTTAAAATTTATACAAATAAAAACTATGCCATTAAAATATTAAAATTATCAATATATGGGATTAATTTCTCAAAGTTTATGTCAAATTTTCTATTAATTTTCATAATTAATATCTTAGAGTCACCCTTTATGTTCAAGGAATCCAGTCGTACCTACAAAGGCATATATAAGAATTCGATGTGGGCCTGGTATTCCAGAACATTATAGGTGAATAGTTTTGATAGAAATGATGAATAAAGTAAACTATTCTACAATTTGTTGGTATGGAAACATCCCATGACACATGATTTATGATTGAGGCCTTTCATTCAATTTCCAACTAGATATCCTAAAGCACCATCATTGTACATCTACCATGTATGAGCAGTGTTATGGAAAGAGTAGTTTTCCACATATAGGAGGTTAGTATTCATCAACACATGTTGTATATATTAATTAATTACTATACAATTTAAAAAACACTACCCTTTAATATCATTTTTTTGAAATGATATAGATGTCAATCTATTTTAGGAAGGCCCTCCATCATACCTAATGTCTTTTCAATATTAGATGATTGAATGAAAATTTTGTAAATCCATTCAAGGGATTAGGTAGACCTCATAGTTATGATGGTAGAAACATATCATATAAAACATGAAGATCGATGTAATTAAATTATTCATATTTTTTTTAAATCAATTATCAAAATCAAGAATTTATATATTATTGTATTAGAAACTATTCACTTTTACTGTATTATTTATCTATGTATACAGTACATAATGAGATCACATTAGGGCTTCTATATATAAGACTAAAGTATTCTCAATTATAGGAGGCATCATGAACATTGTGGGGACTATAAATATCATGAAATTTTCTAAATCCTTTAGAAAATTATGATCCCACATGTAAGTTTCCACTTTCTATAGTAGTCATATAAAGGGTATGGGCCGACTAATGAGGTTATCCATGAAGTTGTTAACATATTTATGTCATTATTAGAGTCCCATCAACATAGTAATGTTTCAATGTTATTCTATAACATGAATTTACTTTATCATTACTTGTTATTAATTTATTACAATTTTGTGTACAAGTATTCTGATTAATTATCCAGATGTCACACTAGATGTGAACTACATGGGGTACATATTCAATATATGTTTACATATACTATTCAACATTGAATCGACCCATCTATATGACCACCAAAATGTTTAGATTTAAAAACAAGATTATCTAAAAACACATTTATGATCTATCTAAATATTAATTTTAATATATATTTTATAAAATATAATTTTTGGGAAATAACATTCTTTATAAAAATTTGAATGATTTTATAATAGTAAACATCATGATGAACCATGAATGTTATGTACTATGTATCTTTATTGGACATATGAAATTTATATTTTCTATATTATCAATCATTTACGTCAAGGTGAAAAATTATTTTAATCACTTAAATTAATATATCTTTTATTTGAGTGGGTATGTTTTCATTCAAACAGTGTTGGTTGTGATTGGTTATGTCATTTCTATGTCTAATATGAAAATATTTCCTTTCAATTGGATGGAATTGATTATACATATAAAATTTTGGACTTTCATGAAAAAAAAATCTTTAATATATTGAAATTATCCCCCCACTCTATAGGAGTGACAATATGCGGCATTTTTCTCACCCCTTCTTTAATGTCAAGTGATCCTCTTGCTACGCCAAGTGATAGGTATCCACATCCAGATCCAACCAAGGATTATTTATTTAATTATTGAAAAATTATTTCTATTAATATCTTAATCCATATATACATATTACATAATCTTTGGGGGTCATGTAAGAATTGAAATATGTGTGTAGAATATCTTCCTAGGTACTGATTTTCATTTATCTAATTCGTCAATAGTGGTCTAGACACTCTCATGAAATACTAGAGGGGATATCTGAGATCCTTTTCAATTTATTTCTCTTTTACACAATCACTGTCAGATATATGAAATGAAGCTGGAATTTTTTTTTAAAAAAGAGTGGGGACATTTTTTTATTCCATTAAAGGTGACGATGTATTTTTAGATCTTAAAGATACTAATGAAAATGAATTTTTAGAGAGGAAATTTTGGATATTTTTTCATTCCTTACCGATATAATATAGGGAATAATTTTATGAAGACATCATAATATTTTTTGGGTGGTGTGAGATCATTACAATATGGGGAATAATTTTTATGTGTGCATATACATTCCTAGGAATCATATACACCTGTCATTTTGAATTATTTGACTGATAGGACCATGATTATGAGTAATAAGGTGGATGTATTTATTTCATGTAATCATCCATATTGTTTATATGGATATATTTTCGTGTTCCATTCAAATTAATTGATGAATTTATATATTAAAATAAATTTATTTTGTTAGAAACATTTATTCTTCATATGATTTTTCCAATTCAATTTTGGAACATCCTCTAGGATTTTAGGGGATGCGATTGGGATGAAATTATCATCCAATAGCTTCTTTCCTTAAATCATATATAAACATGCATCTATATATTGCCACAAATAATACTCATAAGAGGAATTATAACCATCAAACCCTATGACTATCCAATCTATAAATAATTTAAAAAATAAATATATGAAAATTGTTTCTCTATATGAATATGACCATATCATTTCAAATAGGGATTCAAATTATATGTCTTTAAACCCCGCTATGAATTCAATGCCTGATATAAACATTCTAAATTGATATCTTGGAATGATCTTATTAATATTATTTTTTCTATTTTGTTATATAATTTAATATTTAATATTGGTGGAGATAATAAATTCTCATTTCTGTCCAAGTAGTAGAATGTTTATACGAAGATATGATTGATCCCTAAACCATTTTCAATCAATTCCTAATGAAAAAAAAATATTTTTTAGCTTTCTCAAGACATATAGTGGATTTATATTTACATTAAGGGGTATTTTTTAATCATTTTATATGAATGATATTTTCATATAGAATGTTTTTGGAGAGTTTCGTACATGCTAGATTTCATGGGTCACAATTCCTGCTGAAAATCATAATAACATTTGAGGGCCAAAATGTGTACTCCTCTAAGATCATTTGAGAGGTAAGGCCTTTATTAAACTGATATTTCATCTAGTACCAAAACTAGTTATTTAATTATGGAAAATACATATTCCATTGTACAATGTTTTTTATCATTTGGATGTTCTATGGCATCAGGAATTGGGGTACAAGTTATCTATAGGGACAATTTACCATCCTAAATATAGTTTGTGAAACACTTTACTTTTTTCTAGTTTGGTTGAATAGGTACACATGGAGATAGTATCTAGATAATAATATTATTCAAAAATAATTCTACATGATAATAGGATCTATTTTCACCCATGATATACAGGCAATTGGAACTCAGTAAGGATTTAAAAATTTTCAAATAATTGATGGGAAAGGTTTGGAGTTTGATCTTTTAATTAAATTTTTAGTTTTTTATGACCCCATGAGTGGTGTTTTGTTTATTGAACCCGAGTTTCTAAGGTATCCATGAGAATAAAGGTAGACACAACGAGTTTATTTCATGGATATTTAAAATTGATGCAGGCCACTAACTCATATATGGTTTCTAGTGTTGCTATAATCTCCCACATATAGCCACTATTAATTGGATCGTCTCAACTATATAAAAAGTGGTCTTTTAATAGGGGTGATAGTTACCCAATATCCTCCTTGTGATTTTTTTTTTCAAATCCCACATCGTCCCTTGCTCATTGGTGTGTGTGGACTACAGTGATTCCCTCCCTTCCACTTATCAACGCCTCTTGATATGGGGTTTTTTAATCTTTTCAATGGTCTAAGGTTTTTATAAATATCCATAAAGTATACATATTATCCTACATTATCCACATTAATTTTGGTAGTTTATGGGATTGTAATTGATGGTAATTCAACTAAATCATGGTGTTAATTTATGGGATCTAACTTATCACAATTATAGGTGATCATAAGGTGATTTTTTATATTGTTTCACATTGTTTTGAGGAAGGTAAGTGAAACCCTGAATATTATTAAGAAATTTCTTATAAATTAATTTTTATTTTTTCGGTTTCTCAATGACATATGAATGATTTTTGTAGTGTTTTTTTTTGAAGGAGTTGGTAAGGGTGTATGTCATGTGTATTTGGAAAGTGTCGGTGTAACCCCTTATATTTTTTGAGAATTATATATTTTTTATTTTTTTATGTATTATGTTATACACAACATCAAAGGAATATTTTCTTACACACAACACTAGCTTGGCTTACTTTACACGCAATCACGACCTTCCATGATAGCGTGTGTTGTACGCAATACCGAGTTTCACTAAAAAACGATATGCTATTAAAATATTATATAAACTAGCTGTTATGAATACTAATACCCAATTTTTTAAATTTTATAAATTTTATCTTTCAAAATGGACGTTGTTTTTGTATTCAGAATATCGAAATTAGCCTAGGGTGAAATTTTGTTATTTTTCTGAAAACATTCAATTTTTCATGAATAGTGAAAACACTGGGTTACAATTTGAAAACTGACTTTTTATTTAAATAATTATTTATTTTATTTAATTTTATTTTAGGTGAAAATTGATAAATAATACTTATATACGTTCAATGTAATAAATTAGAGTCATTTTATAATAATTTTAGATATATAATAATTTTATTGAACTTTTCACCGTCTTTTACCAACCTTCTAGATGAATTTGCAAATATAAATAAAACATAATATTACTGCTTCAGTGGGTGGAATTTAAAAAATCTGAGAGACACGGATAATATCAAAGAGTAAAATGTTGGTCAATAAGATGACAATAATTTTTTGTGAATAGTAACTTTTTACTTTTATTTACCACGGTTAAATGTAAATAGGGTACTTAAGGGTAAAAATGTTATTATTATTACCTTAACACATGTCCGAATTCTACTGGATATGATTAATTAGACCAAAAACAAACTTAGGAATAAAATTTGACCATTTAGGTCCACTAAGATTAGATTAGGACACATATTATTATTTTATTTAAAAAATAGTTAAAAGAGTTAAAATCAACGATTAATAACAAAAACATTTTTAATAAAATGTAATACATAAGATAAATTCAACTATAAATAATCATTAGAAATATTACAACATTTCCTATATAATGGTATTTTATTTATAATTTTTATACAATTAATATTTTAATTTATTTATGACACAATGATGATGTAGTAATTACCTTATTGATAAAATATTAACATAATTGATGTTATAAATACACTGAAAAATGTAATTTCAGACTTTATATGAATTACACTAATTTTATGGGTTAATATGACATGTCATTATTTATTTAATAATCTTTTTTTGAACTAATCATGTTGTTATGATTTTCACAAAAATCAATTACCAAATAGTTTTAAAATTGACATAAAATAGTTTTAAAAAAAATATTATTTTTTTAATTTTTATTCTATTCCTAAAAATCTAAGGTTCGGCCAATTGACTTATATGAGGTTATATATATTTATAATGAACCACATGGGGTTCAGTTGGATTGTTATAGTAAGATTATTAACTATATAATATAAGAAACCAAGAAGATACGGTAAAAGTTAATTATTTATCTTAGAGTTAAATCTAAATGATAAGGTAAAAATAGTAACATAAACTTGTATAAAACCTATTGGATGTCAGGATTTCGAACCATCACAACTTTAGAATTGAAATAAATTAATTTAGAGCTATTATAAACCGAATATAAATTTATTATAAAATAATATTTTATGTTTTTCCTAAGGTGCCCCTCTCCTCCCGTATAAAAGGGAACCTCCTCCCTCTCCTACTCACACAATTTTGAGACTTAAAGCTCATCCAACCCCTTATCATATACCATTCCATCTTTCCTTGAAACATACTAGAGGTCCTGGTCTTCTTCAAAGACAAATTTTAGTGCCCTAAGAAGAGGTTTCAAAGAGGCGTGACGAAGAAGAGGTAATATTCGTTACCAATTCATTCAAATTTATTTATTCTTACACTTCTTCTTAATTAGATGTTTTATTATGAAGTAATAACATCAGTATAAATCATATACTGATATGTTATTATAAATATGAAACAACCCAATTTCACCTTCTATTCATCCTACAGAAAACAAAATCACCGCGCGTGCGAACGTACGGAATACCATCTCCACGACGTGGTGTAACCTGTTTTCCACCACCACCTTACTTGGATGGGTATAATGGTGTAAATAATAACTATATATAATTATTTTAAATTTATATTATTTTTTAAATAGTATACATACACTTCCATATAATTCCACGATCATGGGAACGATATCATTGCTCGTGCATACGTACGGCCTACCGTCCCCACGATGTGATGCGACTCGTTCTACATGATCTTAGTTGAATAATGATTGTATAAATGAATTTAATGAATAAATATGATATATATTACACTAATAAAATTCTATAAATGAAATATCTATAACCTAAAAATAATAATAAGAATTTATTCAACAAAAAATGTATAATAACATAAAGCAATGAAGACCCGAATAACAAGTAGCAATGAAATATTACTAATAGGAAGATAAGAATATGACCGTATATGATATCATAACAATGAATATGATTCTTTAATAAGTCAATGACATTATTTAAATCGTTATATAGGAGGTTCAGATACATACGCAACAAATCGGACCTAACGTTAGGGAAAATATCAAAATCTCATTTTTATCCGAGATTGTTTATACTTTAGAATTTACTGGGGAATATTTATCATCCACATCCATGTTTCCTCAATATGTAATATCATTTCTATCCTAATATAATTTTTTAAATCCAATTCTTCCCATTTTTGAGTTTTTAGTAAAAGACATGAAAGGAATCTTTGGTCGTTTTTATTACGAGGTACTTTTTGATTTTTCCGGCCAAAGTACAAGAAGAATGATTTTTTTAACTTATGCGACATGAATGGATTTTAATGATTTCATAGAAAATTATTTTGATTAATCTTCCTTTAAAATTTTTCAAGTTTATTTTTAATCAACTTCTTTTAGTTTAAAATTGTATGACATGTTAAGAAAGAAAAAATGTTTTTGAAGTAGAAAGGATATTTTCCTCCGGATTAGAGGTCAAGGTTTTTATCAAAATTATTTTCCATCTAAGATAATATAGGGATCTGTTTCTCACCCTATTTTTACATTGATTTGATTATGTTATGATGGAATTATTTTTATGATGTCCTTTTATCTTATATGGATTATGCCGTGATGTCATGATGTTTAAGAATCCTATTTTTATTACATGGATTATGCTATGATTTATGATTTTTTAGTGCACATAAGAATGGTTTCATTATGAGATGGGTGAGACCTATATCTCCCTCCAATGCATTTAATAAAGATTTATATCTCACAAGATAGAAATGGCTGGAACAACAAGTAAATCTGGTTCACCGATACAGGACCGGAACGAGGAGTGAACTCGGTTCAGTAATAGACTTTGTCCGCTATGATAGTCTTGGAAATGAGCCTTAACTACTATAAAATGATTTTATCTGATTATGTGTGTATGCCACAATGTTTCATGATTTATGTTATGATTATTGTGATTATATTTCACTACTATGATTTATCCCATGTTATTATATTATGATCTCTTTGTTTTGATCTGGTTCATGGGAAATCCGGATCCTTTTCTTGTGCCTTGGGTGATATTAATTTTTAGTTTTAAAGATTAATTTATTTATAATCATCCAAAATGGGGTTCCCCAAATCTTTTTATGAGTTTTGGTAGAAAGGGTGGTTATTTTATGATTTCGGCCAACCAGGATCCCATTTCCAGATTTAAAAACCAAATATTATTCTATTATAACCTCTACATTTTTCAACATTTTTCATTGATTTTACTTCCTTATTGGCCTAAAATAAAAAACTAAAACTACAATATCCTTTTGGACCCCTTAGACATTTATAGCCATGGGGAATTTGGATTACTAATTTATGTATTGGGCCAGACCATGGGCACATTTCCAATTTTAAAAATATATTGTTTTCTTTTATATATTTTTCATTTTATAATATTTTCTGGTTATTTAACCTCCCATTCCAAGCCACAATACCTAGAATGACCCCCATTATCTATTTTACCTCTTTGGTGCTCATTTGAAGGGCATATTTGTGAGAAAGTTCTCTGGTCTCCTCAAAACGTCCAGAATTGAGAAGGTAAATTGTTTTAACCATAAATCATTCAATTATTACTATTATTCCCACAAATATTATTTCACTAGTTCTTACACATCATAGGGGCCTCTCCAAGAATTTCCAAAGCATTACATTTTTTCTAGGGGTTCATAGTTAGTGCAAGAAGACGAATCTTCTAAGTGGAAAGGTGAGATTCTTTCTCTTTTATCCTTCCTCTTCCTCCTCCTTCATTATTTAATGGTTTTATTTTCTCCCATAGTCATGTTAGATATATGGTAATGTAATATCATTATTTTTTATGGGGGATTTTTTTTGGTATGGTCCCCAAAGGTTGTGGTTTTATAAACCCTAAGATGGTGATATTGGGTGTGAGTTTCCATTACGCAAAAGGATTTGAGGTAGGATATCCATTTTACAGGCCTTTATCATTTCAGTTTCCTCATTATCATGATATAATAACCTTATTTATATTATATGTTCTTCTTTGAATCCTTGGTTTTAATTTTTTTGGGTTCAAATGATGATTTATTCCCAATTTTTTTTAACAATATAGCTGTTTGTGTAAAAATGTGCACTCTTCTTGTTTGATAAATTATTCCATGAGATCTCATGCTTGGTTTATGGTATTTTGAATATTTTTATGTATATGTAATTAATATTTGGAATGAAAATCGTTTTTTATTCATTTTTAAGTGGTTAAAATAAGTTGTTTTGTAAAAGAATGCATGCCATATATTCGCTAAATTGACCGGTTGAATTTTTGTGTCTAGTGAAATCTAAAATTATTTGATTTGATTTATAAATACATTTGAAGCATGAAAAAATTTATTTTGGGATATTTTATGTATTTAAT
The DNA here is from genome assembly GCA_963277665.1 of Viscum album. Taxonomy (NCBI): domain Eukaryota; kingdom Viridiplantae; phylum Streptophyta; class Magnoliopsida; order Santalales; family Viscaceae; genus Viscum; species Viscum album. The sequence goes on from OY728167.1 coordinate 1,005,121,668, forward strand.
ATTTTTATTTTTATTTTACAAAAAAAATGTGTTTTTTTACAACATGTTTTCACCCAAATTGTCGGAAAAGGGCATGTTTCACATCTTTATGAAAATAGTTGTGTTTTGAATATTTAACCTGAGTGTTTAAATGGATTTATGAATGCAATTTTCTTCTGTAAATTTTGCGTATACACCTCCTTAATAAAATTTTAATTCATAACTTTTTCATATTTTCATTTTGAAAAAATGTTTAATGGACTGTGTGGTCATTCCTAAAAATGAAGAATTGGTGTTTTTCATGTATATACCTTGTTTTTCAATTGGGATTGTTTTATGGACCATGGAAGAATTTTATAAATTTGTTTTGGTGCTTCCATGTATGGTTGGTTAAGGTTTTGTTGTGTGTTTATATTTAAAAGAGTGTTTTTGAATGAGTTCTATGTGCAACGCCTCAATACACTCCATGAAATTATTATATGAAAAATTTAGAGGTTTATTAATTTTCGAATGAAATATTAAGAAACGTTGTGGAATGGTGGTGTGTTAATGGTTTGAGAATGGAATTTTGATGTGAAATGTGTATTTGATAATATGTGTAACTTGATTGAGCACTAAAGGGAATCTCAGGTATCTAGGTGGGCGGATTTGTACTAGTATGATATTGATCCTATGGGGTTTGGCCCATGTTTCACGGAGAAAGCCTGACGATGACAACACAAACAAAACTATGATAATGATGATGTTGGGGGACCACTATTTTATGGGTATGATCCCTACTAGTGGCTCGTTTGCATGAGAATGATTATTTATTACGATTACCTTAATCGAGATACGAGGTATCTGGGGCTCACAACTAACTAGGGCCTAGGGGTGTTCTTGTGACATGTTCTCATTGGCTATTTCATACACATCATCGGCATACAGTGTGTTTAGATGGTAAATTCAGTAGTGTATGTGATTTAGTTAAAAGTGTACATTCTTTAAAGCAGCCCTCTTGAAAACTTTTTTCATTTGGATGTTACACCTCATTGAGAATTGTTACTAGAATTCTTGTTTACAAAACATGCATGTTTTTTATGTAATTTTTTAAGGAATGGGACCTCATTTGAAAAAAATAACTCAATATTTGTATCTATGTTTTTAAATTGATGTTTATTTTATTTTAATCAATGTGCATTGGTAATAGAATATCGGGCTAGCCTATTGTGTTTTAATAGTCAAACCTATAGTCTTCTTCTGTTTTTATCCCTTGTGATGGTTTTAGTGTAACATCCCAAGTAAGTAATGAATAATAGATATTTTTATCTATGTCTATTAATGATTAAGATAGTGTTATAGAGGCTTAAAATGAAAATAAATACAATCTTATGCATGGAATACACTAATATTCTTAAAAGATTATTTTAGTGCCTTTTGAGGGAATACCATTTTTGAATATATATTTTGACAATTTTATAAACTATGTTTGTCAAAATAAACTTATCCTTTATGATTGGGACATCAAAATTTACCTTGTGTGAATTTTTGGTATTTTTCTGACAATGTTCATTTTTTAAATGAATAGTGAAAAATACTGCATTTTACATCAAAACTGGTTTTTAATCTAATTTATTTATATGATTAGATTATGTTTTGAATTGGTTTTGAAGTGAAATTAGAATATATTTTTACCATTTTATCCAATGGTGGTCATTGGAATCAATTTCACTTTTAAATTAGACTTAAACTGGTGTCAATCTTTTGATACTTATTGTTTTGTAAAAACACGCTATTTGCTCTGGCAGCGGGAATTAATTATTGAATTAATTAATGTGACTTATATGATTTGAATTTTGTAAAATGGACTTCATTTTTGAATTCGGAATATCAAATATAGCTTAGGGTGAATTTTTGGTAATTTTCTGAAAAACTTCAATTTTTGATGAATAGTGAAACCACTAAGTGGTAATCAAGCAAACTGATTTTTCAGTTAAATGAAAGTTTACCACTAATGTGTACTGAATTTCAAAAATCCGACATACATGGTTGTCATTAAGAAGTAAAATGTGGTTCAATGAGATTATAATAATTTTTTGGTGAATAGTAACTTATTAAGTTCTTAATCGCGATTAGTGGTAATTAGGGTAGTTTAAGGTATAAATAATGCTTTAATAATAGGAAATCACCTAGACACATGTCCCAACCTTATTGGTTGTGTCATGGCCGACCAAGACAAGCCATGGGTAAACTTTGGGACCCCATTGAGACACTTTGGTTTGGAAATGATATAAATAACTTTTTATTAAACGTTAAAGTAAAAATGACACAAACAAGAGATGTTTTACAAAAAAAAATTTTACATGGTGTTATAAAGATCAGATTTTTGATTATAAATAGTCATTGGAAAGCTAAAAAGATTTCCTACATCATAGTATTTTTTTTATGATTTTTAGACGTTAAATAAATTAAATTATTTATGACATAATAATGATGCAGCGATGACATCATTATTTGACGATTTAAATAAAATGGGAAGATAATGTAAAATCTATGAACTACACATGTCCAAAACTTATTGGATGGGTGGATTTCGAACCCGTATCACCTTATCCACGAATTATTGCAATGTGGGACCTTTTAAAACCGAAACACATTTTCAAATAAAGTAATATTTCTTTACATTCCAAAAGTGAACCTCCTCTCCTCTTATAAAAGGCCCCCACCTCTACCTCATTTCACACACACCTCAAGCCTTTGTCTCGGCCAAACCCTGACCATTTACACTCTCCACATCCCTATCCTCATCCTAGAGGATTCCCTTTGGGCAGAATCCTTTCAAAGGAAGCCTTTAGGCTCAAATCAAAAGTAGTTACACTTTTAAGGTAATTCATTCTCTCATGTTCATTTGTTTTATTTTGCTTCTCCAACCCCGTAAACTCCGTTTATTTACTTCTTTTGTAACAACACCAGTATCTTAAATATACTAGGATGTTGTTATAAGATATATTTGAGCTACACACTCACAAAACTACATCAAATGGTTAAAGAACATACGGTTTCCGTGGATGGCGAAATTCTGCCTCCCGAAACGGTGATTGTTCAATACTCATTTAACACCTTCAAAAGGGGCCATTATGATGTCACTATTTCTATATATGATATATAATATGTTTATTTTTTCCTTAAGCTTCTGTTTTTTTCATTTTGGGCATACCTTTATGGTTTCCATTATGGGTAAACACGATATCTTCATTTTAGAAAGTGCGGACTACCGCCCCCTGAAAGTGATTTGATTCGTCAATACCATATGTGGGATGTGTAAAGGATAAAGTTAATGATGTTATATATGTTATTATACTGGAATTATAATATACTCTTATATCATTATGATTCCATTCCAGAAAATATTAAATAGAAATGGAAGTAGCGTTCATGCGTACGTACGGCTTACCGTCTCCATGAACGGTGCATTTCATTTCTTACCTCTAAATGTGATGTAATATTATAAATGCATGTATGTACTGGATATATATGACATATATGATATCTACATCATGAATACCATTCTGTATATAACGAACCTATGACCAAATTAAGAACATGTAAGTGTAAGAAGCCTATTTTTGACTTAAGAACCAAATACCGACAAAATAAACATTATTAACTTAACTGATTACATGATGTTCATAACATGGTATAAAAGGAATAATGAACTTGAAAATGATTCATAAGAAAGTAGAGATTAACTCAAGTTTATTATTCAGGAGATTAAAGAACGGTCGGGTCAAGTCAGATACGAGGTATGGGACTTCGTCTCAATCTCCTTTCGTTGAGGCATATTTTATTTTATACACAACTTTCTTTTATACGGTGTATAAACCCATTTGACTTTTACGTTTAATCAAAAGGAATCTTTTTTATACGAAGCGTTTACTAAACGACAAAAGGGAATGTTTTTGTCGTACGAATGCGGCGACAACGACTTCTCCGCCGTCGTGACCGTTATTTGAGTTTCGGCTTCCTCTACAAGCCATACCTTCTTTTTAAAAGAAAAATAAATACCATGTTTTACTTTTCTGTTATTTTGGTATTGAAAATGGTTTTCATAATGTTTTTATATCAATGTGTTGTATTGATATCTCGTGATTGAAATGTGGAAATATTATGTTTCCTTTATGCATGTTTTATGTGATATGATTATGTTATGGTCTTGGGAATTATTATGAAGACGAGTGGTTCCGTGATAAACTAAGGGCGGGTGTTCCCGTTATAGCTCTCCAATGCATTGGGTAATGCGAAGGAGTGAAACGTTAAGGTTTCTCCGAAGAGATTTTAGGAAATATACTGTGATGGGTATTCCAAACGTAACCAAGAGGGTTACTCCCTACGTAAGAATGTTATGAATGCCTCAAGTTACCTTTATGTCTTATGATTTCTATGATTTATTCATGATTTTATGAGGTATGTTAAAGTGCCTATGTTTTATGGGTAAATTATGATTTCATTCTTATGTATATATGAACTCATGTTTCATTTCCATGTTTTTTTATAACCCATACTGAGATTTTTATGCTCATCCCAAGTTTATTTGAAATGATTTTCACAGGTCAAGGGAAAGGTACATGATATGATGATAGTGTCAAGGAAGTGTCAAGAAAGAATCCATGTTTTATTTTAAATATGTTTACGTTGATGGGAATGAAGAATACTATCTTTATGTAACCACTTTGTTTATATGTGGAATGTAATGCAAGTTTTATGATCTAATTCTCTAAAACTCTAAACCTGAAAAGATCCTCAATGTGTAATCTTGTAATAACTCAAGATTAAGTAAGGTTTAAGGCTGGGGCCTTATAGTTGGTATCAGAGGTCGGTTTAGACAACTTTAGGAGTTAGAAAAGTGTTAAATTATAATATGATTGAAATGATATAGCATTTACGGATTACCATGTTGCTTCGCCTAAGATATTTCTGTGTTCAGAATGGTTTTCCGTAGAGGAAACAAAGCAGCTATGTTGGGACGACATCAGGAGGAAGATAACCTTCCAAATCAGCAACCTGAGATGGTCGGAATTGGAACTGAACAGTTTGTTGCAGTAATGGCGCAGTTGACTCAAGCGATAAATGGCGGTGGTATCCATGCACGTGATCAGCCAGACCAACCGCAGAGGAACATGTCAGTGGTGGAACATTTCATGAGGCAACATCCACCATCATTCAGAGGATCATCTGACCCTGTGCTAGCTGAAGGGTGGATTAAAGCACTGGAGAAGATTTTTGATGTCATGGGGTGTTCAGACAATCAAATGGTTAGTCTTGCTATTTACCGTTTGGAGGGTGAAGCAGATCAGTGGTGGTCTATGGTTAAAAATATCAGGGATGCCGATGAGATTGATTCTCTTAACTGGGATGAATTCAAAGTTATGATTCTTGAGAAGTATTTTCCTAAGGCTGTTCGACTTAGGATGGAAAAGCAATTCTTGGAATTGAGGCAAGAGGAAGACTCAGTGGCTGCCTATGAAGAAAGGTTCACTCGATTGGAAAGGTATGCTCCAAATTTTATCCAGGACCTTGATAGTAAAATCAATCGTTTTTACTCAGGATTAAAGCCAAAGTATCGAAGGGCATTAGCTTCTCGTGAGTTTAAAAGTTATGAAAAGCTTGTTCGATGTGCTGAGAAGGTGGAAATGGAGTTTGCCGATGACCAAGTTTTCTATAACAACCAGCAGAAGAAGAGACCGAGGTGGCAGGAGAAAGGTAAGAATTCTTCAAAAAAGTCTGATGGTAAGAGAACTAAGTTTCCAGTTTGTGATAAATGTGGCAAAAGGCATGATGGGGAATGTCTTCTGAATTCTGGGAAGTTCTACCGATGTGGTATGATGGGACATAAGGCTCGTGATTGCACTGAAAAGGATCAAGGTGAAGGTAAGAACAAATTTGATTTACAGTTAGTGAAATGTTATAAGTGCAATGAGATGGGTCACTATGCAAATGAGTGTCCGACAAGGAGCTTGAGTGATGGGAAGAAGTTAGACTACAAGCAGAAAGGGGTGGTGAAATCCTTTGCAACTACTTCAGCAGATGTCGGGCCATCAAATGAAGTTGTATCAGGTACTTTGTTTGTTTTTTCAGACTATGCCAGTGTGTTGTTTGATTCGGGGTCTACACATTCTTTCATCTCTGAAACCTTTTCTAGTAAAATGGGAATACCATCTCAAGAAATGACTCCTGAACTTTTGGTAAAAAAACCTAGGGGAAATGTCGAGGCAAAAAGAATTTATAAGAATCTTCCTATCCTTATCTGTGGAAAGAACCTACTTGCAAACCTTATTGTTCTACCTCTAGTAGAGTTTGATGTTATCCTGGGTATGGATTGGCTCTCTATTTACCATGCTAAGATTGACTGTAGAGCTAAAGAAGTTTCTTTTCAGAAAGACTTTCAGTTTGTTTACAAGAATGAACCCTTACTTTTGATAACATATCAAGAGGCCGAGAAACTTGTAAAAGATGGAAATGAATGTTACCTTGCACACGTCATTGAAAATAAAGGAACTATTCAGATTAATGATGTGGTAGTGGTAAATGAGTATCCTGATGTTTTTCCAGATGAGTTGCCTAGAATAATACCAGATCGGGAAGTTGAGTTTACTGTTGACTTAGTTCCTGATGCTAAGCCAATTTCAAAACCCCCTTATCGAATGGAAAAAATTGAACTTTTAGAGTTGAAGGAGCAATTGCAAGATTTATTAGAGAAAGGTTTCATTAGACCTAGCACATCACCATGGGGTGCTCCTGTTTTATTTGTTAAAAAGAAAGATTGTTCTATGAGACTTTTCATTGATTATAGAGCCTTGAATAATATCACTGTTAAGAACAAATATCCTTTGCCTCATATCGATGATTTGTTTGATCAGCTCCAGGGAGCTCAGTTTTTTTCAAAGATTGACTTGAGATCAGGGTACCATCAGGTGAAAGTAAAAGAAGCAGACGTTCCGAAGACTGCGTTCCGTACTAGATATGGCCATTATGAATTTGTAGTTATGCCTTTTGGGTTAACCAATGCACCTACTGTATTCATGGACCTTATGAATAAAATTTTCCATGAGTTCTTGGATAAGTTTGTGTTTGTGTTTTGAGGTTTGGGAAGAGGTTATGTGTTCCTTGTGATTCACAGTTGAAGAGAGAGTTGTTATGTGAAGCTCATTGTTCTCCGTTTTCAGTTCATCCGGACAGTACTAAGATGTATAGAGATCTGCGGGAGTATTACTGGTGGGATGGAATGAAAAGAGATATTGCTGATTTTACTGTGAAGTGTTTGACATGTCAACATGTTAAAGCAGAGCGGCAGTTAACGAAAGGGATGCTTCAGCCTTTACTAGTGCCAGAGTGGAAATGGGAGAATATATCCATGGACTTTGTTGTTGGATTACCGAAGACATCTCGAGGTAATAATGCAATCTGGGTTATTGTTGATCGCTTGACCAAATCTGCTCATTTCCTTTCTATACGAGATTCTTTCTCTCTAGATCAACTTTCCCGTCTGTATCTTAAAGAGATAGTCAGGTTACATGGAGTTCCTCTCTCCAATGTATCGGATCGTGGTCCCAGGTTTACTTCTAACTTTTGGAAAGGCCATCAGAAGTCGTTGGGTACTGAATTAAATTTTAGTACAGCTTTTCATCCTCAATCAGATGGGCAGTCAGAACGAACAATTCAGACATTGGAGGATATGCTACGAGCTTGTTCTATGGATTATCAGGGAAGTTGGGACCAACATCTTTCTTTGGTTGAGTTTTCATATAATAACAGTTTTCATTCCAGTATACAGATGGCACCATTTTAGGCATTATATGGGAAGCGGTGTCGAACTCCAGATTTCTGGGATGAAGTGGGTGAAAGAAAGTTGATGGGACCAGAATTGGTAGATGAGATGGCAGAAAAAGTTCAGCTGATTCAGAAACACATGAGAACAACTCAGAGTAGGCAGAAGAGTTATGCGGATAACCGGAGGAAGGATCTATCTTTCGAGGTAGGTGATAATGTTTTTTTCAAGGTTTCTCCTTGGAAAAGCGTGATGAGATTTGGTAAGAAAGGAAAGTTGAGTCCAAGGTTTATTGGACCATACGAAATTCTGGAAAGAGTTGGATCAGTTGCATACCGAGTGGCTTTACCTCCGAGTTTATCTCAGGTCCACAATGTTTTTCACGTTTCGATGTTGAAAAAGTATATGCCAGATCCATCTCATGTTTTGAGTCCAGAGGTAGTTCAGCTGGAAGAGAACCTATCTTATGAGGAACAACCGGTCCAGATTCTTGACCACAGGGATCAAGTGTTACGAAATAAGGTGATTAAGTAGGTAAAGGTTTTGTGGAAAAACCACATGATTGAAGAGGCAACATGGGAATCTGAAAATGCAATGAGGTATAAGTACCCCCATTTATTCGATAAGTAAATAAATCGTGGGGACGCAATTTTCTAAAGGGGGGAAGGATGTAACATCCCAAGTAAGTAAGGAATAATAGATATTTTTATCTATGTCTATTAATGATTAAGATAGTGTTATAGAGGCTTAAAATGAAAATAAATACAATCTTATGCATGGAATACCCTAATATTCTTAAAAGATTGTTTTAGTGCCTTTTGATGGAAAACCATTTTTGAATCTATATTTTGACAATTTTATAAACTATGTTTGTCAAAATAAACATAAACTTTATGATTGGGACAACAAAATTTACCTTGTGTGAATTTTTGGTATTTTTCTGACAATGTTCATTTTTTTAATGAATAGTGAAAAATACTGCATTTTACATCAAAACTGCTTTTTAATCTTATTTATTTATATGATTCGATTATGTTTTGAATTGGTTTTGAAGTGAAATTAGAATATATTTTTACCATTTTATCCAATGGTGGTAATTGGAATCAATTTCACTTTTAAATTAGACTTAAACTGGTGTCAATCTTTTGATACTTATTGTTTTGTAAAACCACGCTATTTGCTCTGGCAGCGGGAATTAATTATTGAATTAATTAATGTGACTTATATGATTTTAATTTTGTAAAATGGACATAATTTTTGAATTCGGAATATCAAATATATCTTACGGTGAATTTTTGGTAATTTTCTGAAAAACTTCAATTTTTGATGAATAGTGAAACCACTAAGTGGTAATCAAGCAAACTGATTTTTCAGTTAAATGATAGTTTACCACTAATGTGTACTGAATTTCAAAAATCCGACATACATGGTTGTCATTAATAAGTAAAATGTGGTTCAATGAGATTATAATAATTTTTTGGTGAATAGTAACTTATTAAGTTCTTAATCGCGATTAGTGGTAATTAGGGTAGTTTAAGGTATAAATAATGCTTTAATAATAGGAAATGACCTAGAAACATGTCCCAAACTTATTGGTTGTGTCATGGACGACCAAGCCAAGCCATGGGTCAACTTGGGGACCCCATGGAGACACTTTGGTTTGGAAATGACATAAATAACCTTTTATTAAATGTTAAAGTAAAAATGACACAAACAAGAAGTGTTTTACGAAAACAATTTTTACATGGGGTTATAAAGATCAGATTTTTGATTATAAATAGTCATTGGAAAGATAAAAAGATTTCCTACATCAGAGTATTTTTTTTATGATTTTTAGACGTTAAATAAATTTAATTATTTATGACATAATAATAATGCAGCGATGACATCATTATTTGACGATTTAAATAAAATGGGAAGATAATGTAAAATCTATGAACTAAACATGTCCAAAACTTATTGGATGGGTGGATTTAGAACCCTTATCACCTTATCCACGAATTATTTCAATGTGGGACCTTTTAAAACCGAAACACATTTTCAAATAAAGTAATATTTCTTTACTTTCCAAAAGTGCCCCTCCTCTCCTCTTATAAAAGGCCCCCACCACTACCTCATTTCACACACACCTCAAGCCTTTGGCTCGTCCAACCCCTGCCAATTTACTCTATCCACATCCCTCTCCTCATCCTAGAGGATTCCCTTTGGGCAGAATCCTTTCAAATGAATCCTTTAGGCTCAAATCAAAAGGAGTTACACTTTTAAGGTAATTCATTCTCTCATGTTCATTTGTTTTATTTTGCTTCTCCAACCCCCTAAACTCCTTTTATTTACTTCTTTTGTAACAACACCAGTATCTTCAATATACTAGGATGTTGTTATAAGATATATTTGATCTACACACTCACACAACTACATCAAATGGTTAATGAACATACGGTTTCCGTGGATGGCGAAATTCTGCCTCCAGAAACGATGATTGTTCAATACTCATTTAACACCTTCAAAAGGGGCCATTATGATGTCACTATTTTTATATATGATATATTATATGTTTATTGTTTCCTTAAGCTTCTGTTTTTTTTATTTTGGGCATACCTTTATGGTTTCCATTATGGGTAAACACGATATCTTCATTTTAGGAAGTGCGGACTACCGCCCCCTGAAAGTGATTTGATTCGTTAATACCATATGTGGGATGTGTAAAGGATAAAGTTAATGATGTTATATATGTTATTATACTGGAATTATAATATACTCTTATATCATTATGATTCCATTCCAGAAAATATGAAATAGAAATGGAAGTAGCGTTCATGCGTACGTACGGCTTACCGTCTCCATGAACGGTGCATTTCATTTCTTACCTCTAAATGTGATGTAATATTATAAATGCATGTATTTACTGGATATATATGAAATATATGATATCTACATCATGAATACCATTCTGGATATAATGAACCTATGACCAAATTAACAACATGTAAGTGTAAGAAGCCTATTTTTGACTTAAGAACCAAATACCGACAAAGTAAACATTATTAACTTAACTGATTACATGATGTTCATAACATGGTATAAAAGGAATAATGAACTTGAAAAAGATTCATAAGAAAGTATAGATTAACTCATGTTTATTATTCAGGAGATTAAAGAACGGTCGGGTCAAGTCGGATACGAGGTATGGGACTTCGTCTCAACCTCCTTTCGTTGGGGCATATTTTATTTTATACACAACTTTCTTTTATACGGTGTATAAACCCCTTTGACTTTTACGTTTATTCAAAAGGAATATTTTTTATACGAAGCGTTTACTAAATGACAAAAGGGAATGTTTTTGTCGTACGTATGCGGCGACAACGACTTCTCCGCCGTCGTGACCGTTATTTGAGTTTCGGCTTCCTCTACAAGCCATATCTTCTTTTTAAAAGAAAAATAAATACCATGTTTTACATTTCTGTTATTTTGGTATTGAAAATGGTTTTCATAATGTTTTTATATCAATGTGTTGTATTGATATCTCGTGATTGAAATGTGGAAATTTTATGTTTCCTTTATGCATGTTTTATGTGATATGATTATGTTATGGTCTTGGGCATTATTATGAAGACGGGTGGTTCCGTGATAAACTAAGGGCGGGTGAGCCCGTTATAGCTCTCCAATGCATTGGGTAACATGAAGGAGTGAAACGTTAAGGTTTCTCCGAAGAGATTTTAGGGAATATACTGTGATGGGTATTCCAAACGTAACCAAGAGGGTTACTCCCTACGTAAGAATGTTATGAATGCCTCAAGTTACCTTTATGTCTTATGATTTCTATGATTTATTCATGATTTTATGAGGTATGTTAAAGTGCCTATGTTTTATGGGTAAAGTATGATTTCATTCTTATGTATATATGAACTCATGTTTCATTTCCATGTTTTTTTAACCCATACTGAGCTTTTTATGCTCATCCCAAGTTTATTTGAAATGATTTTCACAGGTCAAGGGAAAGGTACATGATATGATGATAGTGTCAAGGAAGTGTCAAGAAAGAATCCATGTTTTATTTTAAATATGTTTCCGTTGATGGGAATGAAGAATACTATCTTTATGTAAGCACTTTGTTTATATGTGGAATGTAATGCAAGTTTTTTGATCTAATTCTCTAAAACTCTAAACCTGAAAAGATCCTCAATGTGTAATCTTGTAATAACTCAAGATTAAGTAAGGCTTAAGGCTGGGGCCTTATATTTAGCTTGAGTTAGATCACCTTGGGAGATGAGTGATCATTGTGTTTGAGAGAGACCAGAGGGGTCACATTGAGTTAGTTGGTTATCGGGTTTGGTCAGTTGAGTTGTTGGATTAGTTTTACATTCAGATTCATATACAAATAATATTCAGTTCAATTTTTATCTAAATGTATTTTGGGTTGTCCATTTAATTCTGCTTTTTGTTTTAATATTTATATATGGTAAAAATCCATCCCGTGTATAATATATTGATTCCATTTGTTCTTGTCACCATCCTAGTAGGATCTGTAATGCCTCTTGAGAATTACCGTGGGCTTGAATGGGTGACCGGTTCAGGGTCAACTCGGTCTGGTTCATGAAAAAATGGTATCATAGGAGGTCAGCTCTTAGCAGATCGTTCTTTTTAGGGCACCATTTTTATTTAAAAACTATCAAGGTAAATGAAGTAGTATTATTGGTACTTGAGGGGTAATTTTGGGAATAGTGTTCTGAACTCTTTCTCGTTCTGATCCCCAGGTTTCCACAGGAAGTCCGTTTTTATTAGTGTCCTTTGTTCTTGTTGATTGTTTCGTGTTGGGATATGACATGGGGAGTCGGACTAATGGCATGTACGAGCTCATATGTCTTGCAAAGCCATGTGGACCAGAGGAATTGTCTACATAAGTCTCTCTGTGTTGGTGTCATGTTTGACATATGGCCTCCAACCATATGGTCAAGTAACCGAGTGACACTAGTTCACTTTTTGGGTCTCTTGGAAGATTCGTGAATTCATATTTTTGTTTTGAAAATCACTATGTGAGAACAGTGGAAACGAGGTTTAAAGGAAGGGTTGGATTTTGAATATTCTAAAAAGGGAATTTTAAAAATATAATATAATAATTGTTTTAGAAGGTTCTATTTTTGGGGAAATCAAATTAAGAGGAAATGGAAATTATTTCATGGGATTAGATTATCCATAATATAAACTTGTGGTATTTCGGAATAAAATGTTTTGAGAGTGTGAATCGTTTTATGATGATTCAAAATCACTGTTTTGAATATGTGGTTTTTGAATGTGGAGAATTGTTTTAATGTGATGAATTGGTTTTGGAAATTGCTTTTGAGCGGTTGGTGTTTTCCTAGAAAGGGTATTGGTCTCAATGGCCATCAGATTATGAAATGATACCGAGCTGAATTTTATAAAATATGAAGGGTTTTTTTGGAGTTGCTTGGTTGTTTTAGTAGTTGTAAAAAATGAAACTCTATAGGTTTTTAAGAAAATGTTTCTCTATGAATTGTGGTTTGTTTTGTGAAATATTAAAAGGGTGTTTTACTGGGTGGTTGGTGTTCCATGTTAAGGTACATGGTTTTTGGAATGATTTTGTTTTATTTTAGCCTTTGGTGTTTTCATGGGTGATCACATTAATGGTTTTATTGATATCTTGAATGATGGACTACATAGAAAGGTGGTTGGGTGCCTGGGGTGGCAAGAAAATTTTCATGTGGGTGGGACTTGATAAAATACCATTGGTGAATGTGGAAACCCACCATGTTATTTGGTTTTTCAAAAACTGTTTTGAGATGATAATTTGTGGCCGCAGTTTCATAACCAGTGGTTATGTGGGTTGTTATTTCTATGTATTAGAAGATTTGTTTATTTGGTAAGATTCCTTGTCATATAGATGTCCTACTCTTGTCTTACCTTTAGATGTGATCTTGTTGGTGTCTCGGTTTTGGAGTAATGTTCATTGGGTTTCAAAATATGTCTTTGATGTTAAGATGTGGCCATAAATAGTTTTCCATTGGAAATATTTTTTATTGATAAACCTTTGGATTCATTTCAAATGTTAAATCCCCCGATCTGGATGATTCATCAACATGTTAGTTGGAATATAGAGTTGTTTGGGATCGATTTAAAGTGCTTCCAGGTTGTGATAATTCTTATGGACATGGCAGTTTTTTCGGTGATGTTGATGTGTTTTGTCATATTCCACGTCTATTCTAACCCTCATTCTGAGTGAGGCAAAATTTTGATATGTATCTATGAGTTTCTATATAAATGAAAGAGTTTTTTTGATCATGTGAGATATTTTGAGTGGTGTGATCCTTATCACCCTAACTGTGGTGCAAAAGATGCTTTATGAATCAGCGCTCCAACCACAGGCCTCAGAGTGAAGCTTTTCACGCTGTTAGGAAATCTCTAGAGTTCTATGGAGCTTGAACAGGTTGCTACCTCCACCATTGTGGTATGACAGTTTCTATGTCTGTATTATGGTTCATAATTTCTGTGAATTCCCCTTTTTCGTAACAATCATGGTGGACTTACCCCTCACACAGTGTCTATAGTTATGCCTTCATAGATGTGGGATTTTGATCAATGTCTCTGTGTGGGCTGACTTTAAAAATCTTGTGCAGTATTAGTGTTACCTTTTCATAGGTGAAGATTTTTGTGTTGTTCCTTTATTTCTTTTGTGGTTTTAGTGGCCTAATTATTGGGTACCCTTCCCTCACCTCCCCTAGTGGTGGGGTCCGAATCTGTGACGAATGTGTGGGCCCAGTTCTTGTACCCTATGTTTGGGAGTGGGTGGTTTAGATGTTCATGTTGTAATCCTATTAAAATGAGATTGTAGGTTGTTTGGGGACTATTATTGTGGTCATGTATAGGTTAGGCCCAATTCTAGTTCATTTTGAATTCATTTTTTGTTTATGCCTAGTTGTTCTCTAATGGTGGGGAGACCCATTGTGGGTCCGAGAGATATTTCCATTAGGATTTGTAGGATGGTAGATGTGATTTAATGGTGGTGATCTCATTCTAGAATGCACCCCCAAGTAATTGGATTTTATTGAGTGATCTATGGTTTGGGTGATTATTGGGTTCATGGGAATAAGGGCCAACAATCAAGTTCTTGGCTTGGTTTTGGAGGTAGTGGCTTGATCGTTCCATTATTTCTTTGGAAGTAGTTGTGAGTTAGTGTTTTGTTTATAAAATAGTAGTAATTTATATTCTTCGTGAATGATATTTCTTTATAATTAAATTCTAGATAAGTTTGACATGGAACCCTAAGGTGTTGATCAATCAGCTGGAAAGTGTTGTGGCTTTGTGAGGGTGGAAAACATTAATGGTGGGGAGAATTGTCACAAAAAGTTTTTCATGCCATTGTTTTCATCTAGTTCATTGTAAATCCTAATCCTTTTCATGGATCTTTGGTAATATAATTTTGAGTTTTTAAGTTTCATATATATATAATCACCCTAGTTGGGGTTCCATATTGCTTGTTTAAGAGAATTTGTAGAAAGGGTTGTTACTTCATGGTTTTGTCCAACCATGAGCTCATTTCCAGATTAAAAAAAATTGATTCTTATATTAAATCTTCATATTTCAACATTTTTCATTAATTAAAATTTCCAAATTTCCTCAATGGACATATTAAGACTACCATATCATTTTGGACCCCTTAAAATTTATTAAGTATGGTGAATTTGGGTTACAAATTTAGGTATCAGGCTAAAACATGGGCCTATTTCCAGTTTAAAAAATATAATTTGTTTCTATTATATTGTTTTATTTTTTAATATTATTAGGTTATTCTACCTCCCATTAGAAATAAAAATACCTATACTCACCCTCATTATCGAGAGTACCCATTTGGAGCTCATTTGCAGCACATATTAGCGGAAAACATCTCTAGATTCCTCAAAACGACAAGAATTACGAAGGGAAATTGTTCCATCCATAAATCATTTAATTGGTATTCTTTTTCCCACAAATCATAGTTCCATGGTTTTTCCAGACATTAGGATCATCTTCATGATTTTCCAAGCCATTCCCTTTTCTCTATGGGTGAAGATCTAGTAGAAGACGATGAGTTATCTAGGTGGCAAGGTGAGATTCCTTTACCTTTCTCCTTTCTATTCCTCCTAATTTATTTATTTAGAGATTTTATATTCTCCCCTAGTCATGTTAGACCTATGGTTCTGTTATCCCGTGATTTTTAATGGGGGCATGGTCTGTTTGGGGCTGGTCGTCATAGTTTTAGGTTTTATAAACCCTCAGATGGTGATATTGGGTGTGCGTTTCCATTACGACAATGATTTGAGATAGGATATCCCTTGCACAAGCCTTTATAATTTATTTATCATCATTCTCTTGCAATCATAAACTTATTTATATGATATTTTCTTCATTGAAACCTTGGATTCAATGGTTTTGTGTCCAAATGATAATTTATGCCTTATTTAGTTAAAAATATAGTTCTTTTGGTATAATTGTGCACTCCTTTGTTTGATATATTATTCCATGATCTCACACACTTGGTTTATGGTATTTTGAATATTTTTCAGTAGCTTGAATAAATTTATGGAATTAAAATGGTACTTTATCCCTTTTTATGTGGTTAAAATAAGTTGTTTTTGTTAAAGAGTGTATGCCATGTTTTCGGTACATTGCCCCGTTAGCTTTTATGTGTCTATTGCAATATAAAATGTTTTTATTGGATTTAAAAATACATTGGAAGCATGAAAAAAATTATTTTGGGATCAGTTCTGGATTTAAAATTTTTATTTATATTTATAAACAAATTGGATTAGGTTTACAACATGTTTTTTCCTGAGTTTCCAGAAAAAGGCATGTTTCACATCCTTATAAAAATAGTTGTGTTTTGAATATGTAAACTTATTGTCTTAAGTGTTTTATGAAAGTGTTTATCTACTGTAAATGGTGTTTATACACATGATTATTAAAATTTAAAAGCATAACTTCATCAAATGTTAGTTTTGAGAATATGTATAATGGCCCGTTTGGATTTTCCTAAAAATTAAAAATGAGTGTTTTACATGTATATACCGTGTTGTGTCAATTAGGATTTTATTATGGAACGTGAAATGATTTTATTATTGGGTTTTAGGGCTTTCAATAATGGATGGGTTTGGTTTCGTTGTGTGTTTATACTTAAAAGAGTCTTTGTAATGAATTTTATGTGCAAATCCTCAATACACTCCCTGAAATTGATTTACAAAAAATTTTAATGGATTATTGATTCGTGAAATAAATGTGATGATAATTTGTGGGATTATGGTGTTTTTATGGTTTGGGAATAATATTGTGATGGGAAATGTGTATTTTATAATATGTGTAACTTGATTGAGCACTAATGGGAATCCAGGGTATTTAGGTGGGGGACATGTACTACTATGCTAGTGATCCTGTGGGGTTTTGGCACTCGTTTCACGTATCAAGATTGAAAATGACAACACTAAATAAACTATGATGATAATGATGTTGGTGGATGACTAGGATAGAAGTATTCTTTCTAATAGTGTCTCGTGTGCATGAGAATAAAATTTTTTTATTGTTACTTTCACCGAGATACAAGGTACTTGGGGCTCACAACTAACTAGTTCTAAGGGGTGTTTATATGACTTGAACTCATTGGAAAATTTGTAATCATCACAGGTATACGGTGTGTTTTGTCGGTATATTCTCATGTGTGACTTATTTGTTTAAATGTGTACATTCTTTAAAGCATCCCTCTTGAAAACTATTTTCATTTTGACGTTTCAACTCTTTGAAAATTGTTTCTATTATTCTTGTTTATAGAGCATGCATGTTTTTTTCTGGTAATTTTTTTTTAGAGTGGGACCTCATTTGGAAATCATTCCTTTATAATTGTATTTAAATCATGAAAATGATGTTTCTTTTATTTCAAAAGATGTGAATTTGGAATATAATATCTGGCTAACATGTTGAGTTTTAATACTCACGCCTATAGTCTTCTTCAGTTTTTATCCCTTGTACATGTTTCAGTATGAGTTTGATCACCTTGGGCAATGTGTAATCATTGTTTTAGAGTGTTAACAGAGGGGTCACAAGGAGTTAGTTGGTTATAGGGTTTGGTAAGTTGAGTTTTTGGTTTAGTTATACTTTCAGTTTCTTTTACAAATAATGTTCACAACAATTTTAATATAAACGTATTTCGGGCTTTCCATTTCCTTTAGTTTTTAGTTTTAATGTTTATATATGAGTTAAATCGTTCCCTTGTGTACTCTATCGATTCCCATGGTGATTTTTCCCATTCTAGGTGGATCAGGAATGCCTCTCGGGACATGTCACGGGCTGGCCTGGGTGACAGGTTCGGGGTTGACTCGGGCTGCTTTATGACAGATCATCTACCCATTTTGGGTGGAGTTATTTCCTACTCTAGTATTGTCTTATAGATTTAAGACATGATTACGAAATAATTATAAGTAATATAGATTAAACAACCAATTACCAGCATATTAATGATTTATTACTTAAATTCATGGTGTAACTCTTCTATATATATATATATATATGAAATGTTCATTTTTTATTTCACTCAGAAATTCTATTATTATTCTATGAATTAAATCCAAACTGTTGGGTGCTCAAGAGTTTTTCAACATTCTAAGATTCTAATGCTATTTTTATATTGGTATTGGGGTAATGATAAGGGAATTCTAGAAATCCTGATGAAGGGTCTCATAAACCGTGTGGTTTGATAAAACAAAATGGGGTGAATTTTATATTTCTATGGTCATGCGATAGTGACCAATTCCAAATATTTTAAAGAAATATATTATATAATACTATCCAAAATTATACATTGAACTGGTTAATCTGGTTATTATAAATCAGTGTTCATATATGGTTCTTGTCATAGGGAATATGGAAATTTTTGGATGTTTATCAGGATTTCAATTTATATGGTATAATTGCGAGTGGTATAGATCACATGGAATATAAAATGATGAAGATATATCATGTTGGGAAAAAATAATGATGATGAATATCATCACATGGAAAATATCATAATGAGACAGGGGTCATTATAGAGAGTACAATCCATTAAAGGTATATATATTATATTGAAGAAAGATCATAAAATATATGATAGTAGATCATATAGGGAATATATATTTATGGTATTAATATGGTCTTTGTTCTTGGATGTAATAAAACCCTCTATAAATGGTATGATTTTATAGGGAATTTTTTTTAATTTGGTCATGTATTTGGATTTTGGGAATGTCCCTAAGGAAGACTGCATACGTATCCTAATCAATATGAATTATAGCACACTAGTTCAAGATGTATTGTTTAATTTCATGTGATAAGATTGTACAATTTAGTTCAACATCCTATGGTTATGTTGTTATTATGTTTTTTTACATCATGTGATAAATATATTTGAAATATAGTTTATCATTGTGATACGAGGACATTTGGGTCATGAAATGTTTGGAATTAAATGATTGAGTGATGATTATACATTGGATTCAGATGATGTATCTCTAGAAATATGAGAACAAGAGTGGTACATAAACTTAGTATGTGCTACCCAATCATGATCATCTAATACTCATTAACATATCCTAGATATGGAATAATTACTCGCAACATAGTATTGGATTATTTATTTTGAAGAAGTCCATTTATGTGTGGATTAATAATTAGAATCATTTTTTTCAAACCTAACACTTCTCTAGTTTGGATGAGCATCTCGATCCTAGAGAAACCACTCATGTGTCCTTTTTATAGAGTCCATTTTTAATAATGGTATATATGGTTATTAATATATATATGGTTATTTATCATAAGGAGGAAAATAAAAGATTATCATGTAATCAATGAAAGATAGGATTTATAGGGTTCATGTTGGTTATCATCATATGATCTTATATCATTTGTGGTCTTTGAAAAGGTCTTATGGTGGTAGTTTTGTAGTTATGACCATGGAAATAAGAATCCACACTGATATTTTTTGTCTTATATAACAAAATTAGGTGACTTGGATAATGAATAGAACATATAATTGGTCTTTATTATAATCATAAAAACGATTCAAAACGTTTTTATGGGGAATAAGATGCTACTTTATGTAGAGTCCTTAAACAGTGGTCGATGGGTACCTTATAGGGTCTTTTGATTATGTAGAAGGACTGCTACATGATATATGAAATCCCATATATGTCATAGGTTTGGAGTATTCATGAAATATTTTACATGAACTTCTCCCCCAATAACATATTCTTATAGATTTTACAATATATATACCCAGTAAAGGGTTTATATAGGTGATTCATGAAGTTTATAGAATATAAATATTGATATATATCTCATTGTCTTGCATTTAGATTACCTAATATACGATTATTGGGAAGGGAAGATATTATCCTCATTCATTGAAATCTCTCCATGAAATATCAAATTTTTAGTGGCTCTTCACTAAGGTTTTATTTTACTCTTTATAATTAAATGTGTGTATAGGGTATATATATGAGATTCTTGGTAAAATATTTTCTAACTTGGGCAGCTGCATGTCATCTAATCCATCCTATACTAATTCTCCACATGTTTTGATAAATAAAAAGGCTCACTAAATTGAAATCGATAAAATGAAATCTTAATTTCAAAAATGATGTATCTCTTTACATGGTAATCTCCCAAACAATACCTGCATACTAATAATATTCTCTTTCATTGATCGGTATAAGGATCCATGACCTACCATAACCCTTCATGAACAATTTAATAATAAAAGATATAATATATAATGAAGCATCAAAATTTTTATTCGATGCTCATGACTTTGTCCATTTATTAGAGCTCCATAGACCTCCCTTATGAACATTCACCTATTTTCATTATTTCTGTGGTCCCTAAAATTTTTTGACCCTTAATAGTGATATTAAATATTGAGTTGATAGATGATGTGGCCATAAATTGATGATTTCTTTCACATCATTACTATTGTAAAATGGTGTTTTTAATTATTATTTTTATTTTTATATGGTTATTCATTTCATTATATTTAATTTATTGAGGATTTTTTCATTACATTGTTTTTAAATATTTATTTCTATTTTATTTCTTTTATGATAATTTCTCTATTCGTTGAATTTTTTATAAATGATTATTTTATTTATCAATTATTTTATTACTTTTTGTTTTTATGACTTATTTTATTTTTAGCTTTTATTTGGTTTTTTTATATTTACCTAATTAATATTATTATATTAATATTTCAATTAATTTATTGGTGTATAAATTCTAATAATTTTTTAGAATAATTTTTTAATTATTTCATTCTCATTATAATTCAATTCATTATTAATTTTATATTTTATATTTATTTTGATAACTAATTAATAAATGATTATTTTCGAGATAGTAGTTTATTAATTTGTAGTTATGTTTTTCTTTAAATAACGAATCAAACATTAATTTATTTATTTTATATGGGTTTTTTGTACAATTTCTTAGATGAGACACCATTTTTCTATTATAAAGCTAGATTTTTCTACATATTATGACATAGAAGCTTTCAAAATAGATCATGTATCCAACTTAAAGAGGAATTGATGAAGCCAAATTACTAAATCTTATATTTATAAATTACCTACAAACCTAAATCATAGGGAAATATTGTAGCTGAATCATTTCTCACACAGCCAAGGTGGGATATAATATTTGTAATTTATCACCCACATATCTATATTTTCTTGATCCCCAACAAGACACATAGTGTAGAGATTTATCAATTCAAATAAATGTTGAACAATAACAAAATTGAATTTTTTATAAGTTGAAGATGATATGAGATCCACTTGAATTTGAAGGAAGATTCCATATTTTATGATCATACCGAGGGTATAGATTTATAATAAGATTCCATGTGTAATCAACTGATGATACAAGTGAATACAATCATTATCAGCTTCATGCTTAATAATAGACCAAGATGAGAAAGATGCATTGGCTAGATTTGAATGATTGATGAATAATTCATGATGAAATTATGTAGGGTTCCATAGTGAATAAAGGGAGAATATGAATCAGGTATGATGTCATCTTAAAGATAATGGGATACTGGGATCCATAGCCTATTGAATACCCAGACACTAAGGATTGATTCGTTGTATCTAGAGTGTCAACTAATTCCTTTGAAAATGATAGTATAATATTTTCATACCATATTATTTTCATAGGATTGATTATTTGATTGATATGGATTGAAAAAATTTATTTTAGAACTAAATGAAATAGAAAATAGAGAATCTTACAAGTTGAAATGGAAAACTAAACTGTTATCTTGTATGAGTTTTGACAATTGAAGTCCGACTATGTCATATTAAATAAATTGATATGAATGGTTATCACTTTTATTAATCATGAAGAATAATTATGATTGACCGGATACAATTTTCATGATGATGATGATGAAACCACATAGAATCTGAGGATGACCCAGATTAAAGATCAAAAGATTCAAATATTATTGAAGATCAGTATTTGATATGCAGAATGAAGTTTACTTTTTGTAAGAATTTTATTTCTGCATTTTCATGACTCTGAAGACTATGATGCCTCATAGTTTTCCCTTAAAATGTTTTAATAGATAAATATACATTCACCCAAAATTATTTATCAATTTCCTTGCTGGTTCATTGAAGGATATTAGAAACTATTCTTTAGCCTTATTGAAATAAAGATTACAATATAATGTTAAATGTGTCATTCAAAATATTCGTAGAATTTTATTTTTTCAAGTGTTTTGAAAAATTATATTTATATTTTAGATCCTGTTTTAGGTTTAGAGAGGATTTCATCTTGATGGATTTTATAATGTATTTCAGGATTATAATTAGTTTTGTTTTGTTTGGGGTATTTAATGCTATATTATTTTTATAATAACCAGTGAGTGACTGGTAAATCTAAATTTTTTTTATTTATCAACTACCTGGACTTAATAGATATATTATTGCATAAGTGGGAGAATGAGTTACTGGGAATATAGGCAGATGAACATGGTTAGTACATGGTTTGTTTACCCATGTGAATAACCATGCAAGAGGGATACAAATGTTGATAATGGGTTTTTTCATGATTTGATGGTCATTTTTCAAACCTTGAAACACCATTGGAAAATAGTGTAGATTTATTATTGGGGACATAGTAACCCCGGATGGTTGGGGCACAGTTTTCATAACTATTTGGCCAAACCATGTGGCCTATCCAGGTCACATAAAATTGATATTTTACCATTTTTTCTAATGATTTTTAAGTCTTTGGAGTTTATTTTCGTTCCCAACTCACATGCATCCCCTCTAATTTGTACATGAATGTTTATCTCTCCTTTGGTGGTGTATTCTTCATGAATTCATAGTGGTTTGTCTTGATGTATGAAAAAATATTCATTTTTTTCTTCCTTTCACTCTCCTCTAACTTGTTCATTTGTTTTTGTTGAGATGTGTAACCCTATAAGGGGGGTTTTCCCGAATCTATGATATGTGATGGATTATTTCTTTATTTTATAATTTACTAGTTCTCAGACGTGTGATTTCACGACATCATTGATTAATTGTTTTTTTCATAATAGATTAATATTTATAAAAATTATGGTGAACAATTAATGTGGACTAAAAATGATACATAATAGTAGAAGATGGGTTGATATAATTATTGAGACATCAAAAACATAGAAATAATTATTTAATAAATTTATTTAAGAAAAATATTTATTATTTAAAATTGAAGGGGAAATTATATATATCAATGAAAAACAGTTTGAAATGAATCATTCAAATTCTGGAAATGAATATACCAAAGATCTAAATATGGATACATTCTGGCTCAAAAATGATTTATAGAAAATATTTAATGAAAAAGATGAATAATTTCATAGGAGTAATATCAAGAAAGAAACAATTTCATGATAGATCACATCAAAAATGGTAAAACATACCAATTGAAAAAGAATGAAATTTCGAGTCTCCGGACATCTTGAATATGTATGTTGCATGTTTCATTTGAATCTATATAATTCCTCCTCCCTGACTATTTATTATCTACATTGTATTGAATGTGGAAAATACAAAAATGTATTTTCATCTTATAGTACTATTATCATCCTTATTCCAATATTTCCCAACTCACCCAACATCTTAGAAAACACGTAAAATCAGTGTAAATAAATTTATGTGAATGTAAATGGAATGAATAAAAAATCTAGTTACGTGGAATTAAAAATTACAATAAGAAATGTTTGGTGTGACCAATTAATTTGGAACTAATAATAAATAATATATAATTATAAAATTATTATGGATTTTATACTATGTTAGTTTTTTTATTTTTTTCCCATAGATTTCAGATTTGAGACACTTTATATCTATTGATTACACATATAAATTTATATAACGCATAGGAAAAGATTTTAGATTTCATAATATTTATTACAATACAAAATATATAATTTCAATAATTTTAATGATATTGCATAATTATAAAACATATTTTATATTATACTGTAATAGAATATTAGAGATCATTGTATTAAATAACTGTTATAAATTGACATATGATTATAAAATAATAATTTCTCAATCAATAAAAGTAGAGCTAATTAAACACAAAATCATAAACTATCCAAAACGGTTTTTTATTTATTTCATCCTTTTATCATCTTTGGTAGATAAAATTAATAGAGGCCCTTGATCATGGTTTTCATTGAAAAATTATCAAATTAATTAAAAATTGAATGATTAAATGAAGCATTCAAATATGCATACTAACAACCACTCCTTGGTTGTGCACATTAAAATATATCTGTTGCTTATCCTTATTTTTTTATTATGATGAATTTCCATATGTATAAAGTGGAATATATATAAATCATTGAAGTTAAATCCCAACCACCAAAACCAACATACATATAAAATCAGAGGCCACTGCCTGCTTTGAGAAAGTAAACATTTATATTTATGGTTTTAGTCAGCCTCTAGTAATTGTGGATTGACCTCCATTGGATTTAATGATGAGAGTTCAAAAAATGGTTGATAGAGACAGTATGATAATAGTACAGATGGAAGATTTAACCTTGAGCATTCTTGCTGTTGGAAACTACTTATAGATCCTCTTTAGCTAGAAACCTTCCATTGAGCATGAAAAAGAAATAAGAATCAATTATTAGATTCTCAATCCAAAAGCCATGTAACTGCAAGGAAAAATCTAAAATTAAAGGATTAATTCAAAATGATAAATCATGGCACAAAAATTATTTTGGATAGGAAATATTCGTGTAAGTGAATAGTTTGGCCAATTTTATCCATAAACTAACCCAAAACATCATCTTTATTATGTGTCATTTCTTTATGTAATGTGAAATATATTCATTTTTATTGACCAATCAATAACATTAAACATTAGGACTCATAGAAAATTCCAATACAATTATCACAAGGTCAACGGTGCATGTAATCTCTTGTATAAAGAAAGACCTAAATATACATACCTCATATGTGTGCTCATTTTGTCTTTTTTGTAAATGAATATAAAATGATGAGATGGTGGGAGATTTCAAATTCAAAATACAATGATCATATTGACCTAGTGAAACCAAATTTCTTAAATATTTAAATACTCTAACAACCCCCCGCATGTAATATGGGTTTAACTAGCCTAGATACAAGAATACAAAGTAAAAAACTCACCCCTTGTTTGGATCTGGTCTCCACCGCATGGAATAACTCTCACGATAAAAATGATCAGGTGAATTAAAAAATATTTTTTTCTAATATTAAAGAATATGTGACAACCGATGAACTCTTGATTTGAAGATGACCAGTGCATGCCTAATGAAATGAAAATTAAAGAGAATCCTCAAAATGGTCACGTGAATTGACTCCTATAATGCATACCAAAATTCGGGTAAAACAATGTTTATATTGCGGACCCAAAAAGAAAGAAAACCAAAAAACATTATAGTTGGGAAAACATAAATTAATACTAAACATAATGAAAAATAACAAATGAATAGATTGAGTAGGATCAAAAAAATTATTAATTTTGTTGTGCATGTATTATTTGAATAATGATGTTACAGTTTGCAAGATGATTATATACATTGCAACTGATTTCATCATCAGTTTATCTACCAAATTTACATCCCCATAATTTGAATACCTAGAGGAATCACAGGTAGACCAGTCCAAATAATTCTTGTTAATTTCATTGTTCGCAATAAAATTCATAAATTTTAATAAATATTATGGGAAAAAGAAGAAACATAACTTTTAATTTCATTGATGAATTCCCATGGTTACTTCTTTTTCTTCCTCAGTCACAAAAAAAAAGAATGTACCTATAATAACACGTCTCTAATGATGACTCCTCTAATTGATGCCATAATCCCAAGGCTATATCAGCTTCAATACACCAACACTAAAACATCTGCTTAATAGAATAAACAGAAGCTATTAGTATCAGAGCTGGTAGCTTGAGTCAGTTCTGGATCCAATCAAAATGAATGTGTTAGTTTGATATATGCTCATGATGGGACATGTTATAATCAAAAAATGAAAATTTATAAAATAATTAAACACCTGATTATTTAGTCATTCGTGTTGGGACCATTTTTCGAGGTCGAGGTTCTAACTCTATTGAATGGAGTGGAGTGACTACATTATTGTTGTAATTATTATCATTAGGTTAATAAACCCAAAATAATCAATAACCTGTAGTTGTTTTAGTATATGTGGTTTCAGTATGCTTCCATACTACGTACTGGTAGTCATTACTTATGACCACCCACTTTCGACCATCTAGACACCACTCTCCATCTCCAATCTTCATGTGGACCTTATTTAGAATAAAATCATTTAAATAATTGCTAAAAACAGTCATCTTCAATTAGAAATTCAGAAAATAATATTCTATAGAAGCAGTTATTATAAATGTTATGTGTAATAATAGTTTTTTGATTACTTTTCTAAAATAGAACAACAATTGTAATGGAGTACACCAACCAAGGAGATATTTAACTACATAACCTCACAAATGGTCATTACAAAGATAAGTAAATCGCATTTTGGATAACAATGACCTGAATCCAGCACATTAATTGTCTTTTAGACAAACTTACACATTAAATGTCTCTTAAGGAATCCTACACACATGTATCCTGAAAAAATATTACTTGAAAGAACCACAAATCAGATTAGTTGGAGGCTTGAATGCCTAAACTCAATTTTTTTTCTCAAATCATGTAACATGGTTACATGAAACAATAGTCGATGACATGACATTTTTGAGGTAGAAGTAACAAATCTTGTGTCAATGTTTGAACATGATGGAGAAGAACTACCAACCAACTAATATTTGAGCATAAATGATAATGCATGCTTGTAGATGGAAATTACATTCTACATAAAGGAAAAAAATGCATGATAAAATAATACACAATAGAAATGCATTCTAGTATATGATAATGAAATATAATTTCAATATAAACTACAATATGAAGTTATATTAAAACAGCTATAAAAAGAGAAACCTGAACTCAAATTTCAAAGCAACATGAACTAATATAAAGTGAAATATATAATGCAAAATAAATAGAAGTATAATGAAATATAGAATGCAGTTTTAGTTCAAGTTAGAATAAGTCAAAAAAAATAAATGTCAAGGTATTAAAGAACCACCGTGTTCTTATATATTTTTGGTCTTTTGGATGTTCTATAATTTGACCAAAATGGCTTTGAGATAATCATGCATGAATTCTAACCAAAATAGATTTAAAAAGGTTGATAAAATAACCTATGAATTTTATTGAGATTTATATATTGTTATATTTCCTTGATTACTAGTAGTCAAGTGTATAAGAGCACAAGATTGCAACAAAACATGTTGATGAAAAAGGAAGAACAATCACCTTTGTATGAATAGGTTTTAATGGATAATTTCCAACACAAAATAGCCCAGTCTCATAAATGGAATTCGATAATAGAAAATAGTGTAGAGATAATTACATAATTTCATCCAAAAATACTAAACAATATAGAACAAGAATGAAAAAAATGAGTTAGAACATTAAAACATACCAGAAGGAAGACTAATATCATCACCTCAAATCAAACACACTAAATAGGCAAGTTAATTTTTTGAAAAACTGTCAAGAAATTCAATCTAATAAACTTTTTCCAAAGAAAATTTAAATAAACCATATCCAATTACAAATTAAAAAAAGGAAAATTGGATAAACAATGATAATAGAAATTGATACAATCAATTGTAAATCTAGGACTGGTCACCGATGTGTATCTCAATGAATGTAACGTCCTGGATCCGGGTGCCACTCTATAGGTTCCCCGAACCCGGTTGGTCACATGACCCATGCACATTTCCCTAAAATCCAGAGGCTGCCGACTAGAAGCGAGGGCCCAGTTCTGATAGTGGGAAAACCATGCCCTCATTTGTCAAAGTGCAGTGCAGCGGAATACATGAAGAAACATACAACAAAAACGGAAGAAGAAAAACATACATAACTAAAAGTAGAAACTAAAGTAAAAGTGAACTAACAGTTATATAGATAATGATGAAAAACGTAACTAGTTCTAAGAAAACATCTAGAACATGTTATACAACAATACAATACACTGAAAAGTACAGGTACTACAAACAAAGAAAAAGAGTGCAACAGAACTCACCAGTTTCGCAAGCCTAATCATGGTCCCATGCTCTCATACTCCTCTGCAACAATCAAGTACCTGTATAAGGACTCTTTCCCTTATCCACACCTACAACAATATAGTCTGTTTGGGCCAAAGATATGGCCCAAACTGGGTGTGACAAATGAATCTCGGTAGGCACCCACTAAAGGTCTTTTTCCAACTGTCAGTGTAAATGTGAAACAAAAGTGTGCAGTAGTAAATGCAGTAACCCAAGAAGTACTCAAACTAACTAACTATAATATTGATATTTCCACCAATAATATTCATTTAATCATTCAATATCAGGAAATCACCATAGCATATTACTATGTAAATATTCAGTTTCCTCTGGCACGTAAACCCTTACCCTCAGGTAAAGATAATCCAAACCCATAGTAATCTGCCCACATGCATATCTAATAATTCCCATAGGCATACGAGGTGTCTTTCACAAGCACAAAATCTATTCCCCACAGGCACGAAAGAAGTTTCCCTCAGGCTGAACAGAGCACTGCCCATAGGATAATCCCAACACTACCCTAAGGCTAAACAAGTAACCGGGACATGCCCAACATATAAAAATATATTTATATACAATTAACATCAAGGTAATTTAAGACATTCTAAAATTTAAGTTATACCCTCGGGTAACCTGTCTAAACAGCTAAACAGATGAATTGACCCCAGGGGTGGTCCTGGATCCAAGAAGTGATCCTAAACAGCAGTTTCACAATTTCATTAAATTACCTATGAAATTCTAGGTATTTAAAACATTCAAGGCCTCAACCACACAACATCCCTACATGGGTTCGTTGCACATTGGTACACAAAAACGCACAGTAGTTGAAATTTAAACACCTGACAACCTACCTCGATCGCCCCTGATCAGTATATGTGAACGACACCCCTTGAATCATCCAAAAACGATATAGATATGAGGTAAAATAATTATCGTTAAAATAGAAATAACTTCTCCTTGGGAATGAATTCGTAAGAATGGCACAAGGAGAAGGGAGAAATCACCCGTGCGGTTCTAAGGAGATCGACAGTGCGGAAAATGGGTTCCCAGTGTGCGGTCGGGAGGTCCTCCAAGCTCCAGCTATCTCTTCCAAGCTCTCCTCTGGTTATAAACTTCCTCTGTGAATAAGGGAATTTACTTCCCATTTTAAGTGAAACAATAGACTACACGGTGTGTACTATTGGTTACACGTCATGTAATTTTCAATTTTTTAACCGTTCCTTCGGCGACTTCTTTACACTGCGGCATTGTTCATCTGTCGACATGAGTACACGGCGTGTACTGACGCTCAGCTCCCACCGCCTTACTGTTTGCCTGCTGACTGACTACACGGCGTGTAAATACCCACTACACAGCGTGTGGTCAGTTTTTACACTCATCATCATCGACCGACCTACACGCCCTGTGTACTCATTCAACATGGCCAAAATAAACGACATGTAGAAAACTACACGGCGTGTTGTCACAAAATTTAGGATTTCTACTAAATTTCATTATTTTGTCAAAAAAAAACATAAGGAAATGGGAAAAGAATAAAATTGTACCAAAAAATTAAGAATTGTATTCTTACAAACTTCCCCCCTTAATGAAATTCATCCTAGAATTTCCCTTCTAAGGGTGGTGAAGATAAAGCTCAGAAAAACTCTTGCCACTGAACAAGTACGCCGGTCACCCACTCCTAAGATTCATCCTGCACTCAGCCATGATGTCATAGCACCCGTATGAGAGGAACTGATAGGCCTCACAGAACCTTCGTGCTCATATCCATGAAAAGAATCAGATTCTCCTCAAAGGATGCATCTATTTGAAGCTCAAACTCCTCTGAATGAAAGACATGAGACGAGTCTGAATGGTAGCGACACAACTGAGATACATAGAAGACGTCGTGGATTGCCTGGTACCTCTTTGGTAACTACAACCGATGGGAAACTTTCCCGACTCTCTCCAAGAACTCAAATGGTCCCACATACCTCAGTGAAAGTTTACCGTGTCCACTAATCCTCTTGTGTCCTAACCTCGGTGAAACACACTAGAAAACATGATCCCCGATCACGAACTCTAAGGGCTGTCTGCGGCGATTAGCATAAGATTTCTGACGATACTGTGTTGTAGCCATCTGCTTCTGAATCAACTGGACCTGCTCAGAAGTCTCATGTATGATATGTGGTCCCAGTAAATCTTCCTCACCTACCTCCACCCAACACAATGGTGATCAGCATGACCAACCATATAAAGCCTCATATTGTGCAATCTCAATATTTTCATGAAAACAATTATTATAGGAAAACATGACTAGGGTTATATTCTTATCCAAGGGGCCCCAAAAGTCTAGGATGCATGCACACAACATTTATTCTAGAACTTGTATGGTACGCTCTGACTGACCATCGGTCTAAGGGTGGTAAGCTATGCTCAGAATCACCTATGTACCTAGTTCCCTTTAAAAAATCTACCAAAAATGAGACGTAAATCAGCCGTCCCTATCTGAAATGATAGAACGGGGAACCCCAGGAAGACGTACAACCTCTCAAATTACAGATTTCTAAGCTCATCAACACAGAAGGTTTCCTTGATCAGAAAAAAGTGAGCTACCTTTGTGAGTCTGTCCACAACAACCCACATGGAATCATTGCTTCAAGGTGACCTCGAAAACACAGTCACAAAGTCTGTCGCAACATCATCCCATTTTCACTCTGGAATGGGTAACTGCTGTAACAGTCTTTCTGGCCTATGATGCTCTTCCTTCACCAGGTGACAAGTGGAACATCTCCTAACAAAACCAATTAATTCTTATCTTCATTCCCGGCCACCAGTACTAACGTCTCAAGTCACGGTAAATCTTGGTAACTTCGGGATGAAAGGCCCAAGTTGAAGCATGAAACTCCCGAATCCATTCCTCGTGTATATCCCCTAAAACCCACATTCATCCATGGAAACATAGTACCTCATCATCGCATATCGCCCATCCAGAAGGAGGGTCCTCACTTTCTACTGACTCCCGTAGAACAACGAATTTTGAATCAGATAGTTGTCTCATCCTCACTCTATCCAGGAGGGTAGAAGTCATAGCTAATGATGAAAGATAGGTTTTCCCCTGACTATCATGCACCTCCAAATACATCTTAGAGGACAAAGCCATAAGCTTCCACTCAACATTGGCCTCATGAACCGCCTGTGTCTTAGTCATCTTTCTCAGTGCATCAGCAACTACATTACCCTTACCAGGTGTATAGGCATGCTCAAAATCAAAGGGATAAAGGTATTCGACCCACCTTTGCTGCCTCAGATTCAAGTAACGCTATGTAAATATATACTTGAGAGTTTTTTGGTCGGTGAAAACCACAAAATACTCTCCCTAGAGATAATGTCTCCAACAACGTAACACAAGAACAACTGCGGCTAACTTTAGATCATGTGTCAGGTAATTCTTCTCATGTGGCCTCAACTACCGAGACTCGTACGCAACAACTTCATCACCCAACATCAACACAGCTCCTAGCCCAATACCTGATGCATCACAGTAAACTGTATGGATCTTCCCTTTCTCTAGAAGTATCAGAATTGGTGCTGATGTCAACCTTCCCTTCAGTTCATGGAATTCTTTCTCATAGGATTCTGACCAAATAAACTTCACACCCTTCTTAGTCAAACCCTCAATGGAACTGCTAAGTGGGAGAAGTCCTGTATACAACACGTGTAGTAAATAGCCAACCCCAAGAAACTCAATATCTCAAACACATTATTAGGTTGTTCTGAGGATACTACTACTCTCACCTTCTCTAGGTCTACTGTAACTCCTGCCTCTGAGATGATATGACCCGGGATGTGTATCTGGTTATCCAAAAGTGGCACTTTGAGAGCGTAGAATATAGTCGATGCTTTCTCAATGTACTCAGCACGATCTCAAGATGGGTGGAATGGTCGTGTTGAGTGAGAGATTACACCAACATATCGTCCATGAATACTATGAAATAAGAATTCAGATAAGGATGGAACACATGATTTATCATAGCCTTCAAAACTACTGGTGTGTTCGTGAGTCCAAACTGCATAACCAAGTACTCATATAGACCATACCTACTATTGGAGGCTGTGAGAGGTGTATCATGTGGTCTAACATGCAACTGATGATATCTGGATCTCAATTCATTCTTTGATAACACTCGTGCAACTTGAAGATGATCAAAAATATCATCAATACTTGATATGGGGTATCGGTTTTTGACTGTCAACTGGTTCAGCTTCCGATAATCCACACAGAGTCTGAAGGTACCATCTGCCTTCTTCGCAAAAAGGACCGGAGAACTCGAAGGAGAAGTATTGGGTCTGATAAAACCCTCTGATTGTAACTCCTCTAACTATCTCTTGAGCTCATGTAACTTAGGTGTTTCCATCCTATAATGAGGAATGGATACTGGTGATGCCCCTGGAAAAGAACAATAGAGAAATCCACCACACGCTCTAGAGGTAGACCCGAACAGTCATTGAGCAAGACATCCTTGAAATGATCAACCACTGGAGGGAATTACTTCTAACATGTCCCCTGATCATCCATATATAAACACGCAATTTGGGCTATGACTCCTCCTCCCCCACAATGCTCTAGTCTAGCTCGACTCACATAAATATCCCACTCGCCTTTGTATATAAACTCCCTTCCCTATGGTGATGTGAAACACACCCTACGATGATAGAAGTCTACAAAGGCTCGAAAGGGTACCAACTAGTCCATCTCGGGAATGACATCATATCTCGTCATCTCGAAGACAGAGGTTTCAAAGGAATTGATACCCACCATCCTCAAGGGGGAACTCCATGAATTGATGCACAATAGCCATTATAGTCCCCAACGGAGTGTCTAGAATCATCACATCAGAAGAAGAAGAAATACAGATCCCAAGGCTCTCCACAACAGGAATAGATACAAAGATATGTTAGGCAACAATATCTAAATATAATGAATATAAGACAGAAGTAACTAGAATAGTACCTCTGACAGCAGAATTTCTGGGATCCTGCTTATGTTGGGTCTGTTGCAATGCATATGTCTGGCTAGTACCGTGGCCCTGCAACATAGAAGGCTACCCTATGTTGTCCCACCCTACTGCCTCTGAAATCCTGGTGTCTGGATACCATGGCCCCGACCACCATATCTGCTTGCACACCCTAACATATTCCAGTTTCCCGACTAGTAAGAAGCTACTGGTCCTGCTCCCGCACGCGGAGTCTGCACAGAACACCTCTCACTAGCCATGGGTGGAAACACCCTGCAAAAGGGCTACAGATGCCCTATCCTACTACAAGCTCGACATTCCACTAGGTCACATGGACACTGCGGTCTCTTATTCCCCTCTTAACCACACTTGTAGCACATGACACAACCACCTGAAACATTCTTTTGGTTGGTACTGCTAGCGTGAGAGAAGTCTAACTGTCTCATCCTCATACGAGGAGAAATAGTACCAGAAACTGGTGTCGAACCTCCCTGGCCCACAACACTAGTTTCCCTCATATTATGCTAAGTAATTAGTGACCAGTTCACAATATCATGTATAGTAATAAACCTGAAAACATTCATCAGTGCATGGATGTCACATCGAAGATCATCCTCAAAACGTCTTGCCCTCATCATCTCATCACCCACCAGAACGGGTGCAAATTTCTGATGATCAGTGAAACGAGCAGAATAATCCATCACCGATATCACACCCTAATGCAGATTCATAAACACTCGAGATCTACCTGCCCCCAGTATCCTGGGAAGAAGAATTCAAAGAAACCTATCTGAAAATCATACCACGCCATGTCTCTGTGATGCTCTGACTATGTGGTAACATCCCAACACCTCTTGGTGGAATCACACAGCATATAAGTCATGAGCTTGACCCTCTACCCTGGAGGTCTCTAAAGATGCTCAAAAATAGTCTGCAATGAATCCATCCAAGACTCTGCAGCCTATGGTACACCATACTCTGAAAACGTAGGTGGATGGTGCTGCTGAAAGATAGGTGTCAGCTCTTCCATATATGTGGAAGCTGGTGGTGCTCCCTAAAAGGTCTTCATGAATCGCATGAATCCTTCACAGAACTGCGCATCTCCGCATGTGTTCGGTATAACAGCTGTCTCCACATCTGGATCTTTTGGAGGATCCATTGTAATCCCATTTCCTACCTTCTCTTGAATATAATTGGTGTTGCTCTCTTGGTGAACAACGCGTGGTCGTCTCGGCAGCATGACTCTACATGGTCAAATGCACACCTTTTACCAATATTATAAAGGAACCGAAAACAAGGAGGTGGAAAAGGAATGATTTCAAAATTTACAAAACATTACTACATGGCGTGTATAAATACTACACGGCGTGTATAAATACTACACGGCATGTTCTCACAACCATTTAAATGGGAATGTACTCCAGCTTCAACTGGTCGTGTAACACCCTAAACACACGACTTGACTTCCAAATACATTATGTGTACTTGAATCCTCCTTCAATGTCCATGTCCTTTTAACGACTAAGCCACACAACTCACATTGAACAATACTACATGACGTGTATGGAATCTACACAGCGTGTATGGTTTAATTTACAACTGCCCATGTCATTTGTGACATGACTGACTACTCGGCTGACACCACACAGCGTGTTACACCCGCACACAGTGGGTACACCACCTCGTTTCCCTAGCCACACAGCTATGTCCACACGGTCTCCCACCGGTAAGGACTACACGGCGTGTACCTCAGGTACACGACATGTTCAAGAAGAGGTAACACCGACCCATGTCTGTTAGCTTCAATTTTGGGTCCCCAGGTCAGACTACATGGCGTGTTCCATGGTTGACACGGCATGTATGTCTCAAGGTCTTCTCTATCCATGTTATTAGTTACATGGGCGAACTTCGGGTCAACACTGCACGACGTGTACATCCGGTACATGACGTGTTTTCTCCGACCCTTTCCCTACCCGGTGTCCCCACCCACACTATCTATGACATGGGATGAGACTACACAGCGTGTACTGAGGGTACAAGGCGTGTACTGAAAAAGTTTTTATTTCTTCTTGAACAGAAGGACACATGGCATGTGTCTGAGAAACTCCACAGCATGTATCCTATGTTTTCTAGTCTGTAAGCCTCAGATACTACTCAGGATCCCAGAAACATTTGAAAAACAACACCTAAGTGCCAAATTATGATCTGTGAGGGCCCATATTCCCCACGAATAAAATTTTGACATCTTATACATGTTATACACAAGTATCCAAGTCAATGATCCACCACATTCCGGTCATTGAGGGACCATACTCCCCAAAAAAAAGTTTGGCGTCCATCCTATCAACATGATCACACAAAAATACCCTATCACAAAGCAGGAATTTATCAAAGTAGCTTTCACAATAACATGATTTTCTATCACAACAACTATCACAACAACATGCAATTTCTAATGCTCCTACATGGTACGGAACTATGCATGACATTTTATTTATAGCATGTGCCTAAATGATGCATGAAATGGCATACCCTCATCTCATTGGGTTGCAACTATATAGAGCCCATGTATAACATATAAATAGCACAATCACAAGTGCGTCACTCAATGGTGAAACTAAAATCAAACATAAAATTGAAAAACCATTAATAATTACAGTAATTATGTAGGTTGGATTTTCCTTATACACTAGTTAGCTACTACCGGGCACAACTTATTTCCAACTACCATTTTCTGTCCTATCCCTGACTAAGGAAGCAAATATTAAGTCAATGAAAAGAACCCCTTTGATACCACTTTCTAACGTCCCGGATCCGAGTGCCACTCCACGGGTGCCCCGAACCCGGTTGGTCTCATGACCTCAAGCTCATTTCCCCAAATTTCATAGGCATCTGACTAGCAGCGAGGGCCTAGGTCTGATATTGGGAAAACCATGCCCTCATTTATCAAAGTGTGGCGCAACGGAATATAAGAAAAAACATACAACAACAGCGGAAGAATTAACTCCTAAATAACTGAAATGAGAAACAACAGTAAAAGTAAACCAGTAGTTATATAGATAATGATCTAACATGTATCTAGTTCTAATAAAACAACCAGAACATGTTATACAACAATTAAATACAATGGAATGTACAGGTACAATAAAAAAAGAAAAACAGTGCAACAAAACTCCACAGCATCCCAAGCCTATGTTCGGTCCCATGCTCTCCCACTCATCCTCAAAAATCATGTACCTGTATAAGGCCCCTTTCCCTTATCCACACCTGCATCAATATAGTCTGTTTGGGCTGAAGACATGACCCAATCACGATGTGAGAAATAAATCCCAGTAGGTACCCACCAAAGGTCTGTGCCCAACTGTCGGTGTAAATGTGAAAAAATAGTGTGCAATAGTAAATGCATTAACCCAATAAATACTCAAAGTAACTAATTGTACTTGTGATATTTCGATATTTAATATTCATTTAATCATTCAATGTCAGGAACTCACCATAGTGTATTTTTAAGTAAACAGTCAGTGTCCTCAGGAACAAAAACCCTTACCCTCAGGTAAATAGAATCCAAACTCAGAGGAATTTACACCCAGTAATATCGAATAATGCCCACATGAATATGTGGTGTCGCCCACAGGCACAGAATCTAGTACCCACAGGCACGAAAGAAGTTTCCCTCAGGCTGAACATAGCACTGCCGACATGCTAATCAAAACACTACCCTCAGGCTAAACAAGTAATCGGGCCATGCCCAACATATAAACAAGTAATTTATATAAAATTTCCCTCAGGGTAATTTAGGACATGCTAAAATTTACGGTATACCCTTGGGTAACCTGGCCAAACAGCTAAACAGATGAATGCACCCGAGGTGTGGTCTTGGATCCAAGCAGCGATCCCAAACAGCAGTATTACAATTTCATAAAATTACCAATGCAATTATAGGTATTTAAAACAGCCAATTTCTCAGCCACACGACAACCCGACATGGGTTCATTGCACATTGGTACACAAAAACGCACATCAGTAGGAATTTAAACACCATACACCTACCTCGATCGCCCCTAATCGGTATACGCGAATGATGCACCTCAAATCATCCAAAAATGAAGTAGATATGATGTAAAATAATTCTTGTTCAAATGTAAATAACATCCCCTAGAGATAGAATTGGTAATAACGGCTCATGGAGAGGGGAGAGCTCACTAGTGTGGTTCCATTGAGATTGACCATGCAAAAAATGAGTTCCTGGTGTGCAGTCGGGAGGTCCTCCAATCTCCGGCCATATCTCCCAAGATCTCCATCAGTTGTAAGCTTCCTATAAGAATAAAGGATGCTACCGCCCATTTTAAATGAAAAAAACAGACTACACGGTGGTTACTATTGGGTAAACGGTGTGTACTTTTCATTTTTTTAATTGTTCATTCGGCGACTTCTTTCCACCGCAGTAATGTTCATCTGTCACCATGAGTACACGACGTTTATTCATGATTAAATGTTGTATACTGTCGCTCAACAACCACTACCTTACTGTTTGCCGGCCGACTTACTACACGACATGTAAATACCCACTACACAGTTTGTAGGCAGTTTTTATATCCATCATCGACGACTGGCCTACACGCCAAGTGTACTCATTCCACCGGGCCAAAATACACGGAGTGTGGAAATGTACACGATGTGTAGTCACAAAATTTAGGATTTCCTCCCATTTTCCTTATTTTCTCAAAAAAACTAATGGAAAATAGAAAAGATGAAACACGTACCTCAAGAATAAAAAACGGGTTCTTACAATGTAGTTACTAATGATGTAAGGAGTCTGCCACTAATGGCGTTCCTAATGCCAATCCAAATTTCACAAGGTCAAAAGTGGACATAATATATTGTCGATTGCAAGACCAAAACTTCCATACCTTATAAGTGAGGTTAGTTTTCCTTATTTGTAGATTAATATACAATGGTAAGATAGTTGGAGATATCAAATTCAAAATACTGAGATCAGATTGTCCTAGTAAAACACAATTTCTTAAATATATAAATACTCTAATACCCCCTGTAAGATAAATTTACCTAGCCTAGATGAAAGAAAAATAGTAAAAAACACAGCCGTTTGTTTCGCTTTGTTATCCCCAACATGGAATATCACATTGCTTCAAGGATGTGAGAAAATTCAGAACCTGGATATAGTAGTATTCCACATGACTTCCTTGTTTCAATATAGGTCAGTGGCATTTCCACTGTTCAAAATAGAAACATCACCAGGTTCCCTGCTAAACAAAATATATATATTCATTAATATACTAATCATTATGTATACCAATCGTTAACTAAAATTATATATGTTGTAATAACATATAAAAAATTTATAAGAAAAGGTAAGTAAAAAGAATTTAAAGAAGAGACAAAATTAATTCAGATGGAATGATGTACAGACCTTATGCAGTGCAAAAACATGTTACTTCCATGAACTACATTGACAGGCTATGTAGAAAAATATAGATAATTAAGTGGGGATGGAGACATATCTAATATAGTAGGTTCCCCTGAAAGACATTCCATGGAAGGTTATTTTTAGGATAAGATTCAAATTTCCCAGTACATTATATTTGGAATCCCCACAATGTGTAGTATATTCACCCTTACTAAAAGTTAAATCAATTTCTGGACAGAATGATAAATCAAAAACACCGAAAGTCATGATGTGGTACAAAAAATGAAAATTTTACATAATTAAAAATCATTTATTACCAAATGTGTCGAACCATAATTCATAAATCAAAGATATAGATGTATTGTAATAACCTATGAAAAAAATTATAAGATAAGTTAAATACAAAATATTTTAGAGAAGAAAAAAAATAATTCAAAAGTTATGAATAATAGACATTATTCTATGTATATTACATTTAGGTAAATGTTTCCACATAGAGGTAATCATGAAATGGGTAGAATGGTATTTACATTTGATAAATTTTAATATGTGATTCATACAAATCTACTTTACCAGGGCACCTTGACTACTTATCATTGACTTCATTGCCCTTGGATAATTTTATAATTGAGTGTAGAATAAAAGAAAACCAGCATCACTCTAACCAAATAATTGATAATTAAAGGATAACTAAAACACCAAGACAACAGATCAATTTGAAAAATGAAGCATTAACTAACAATGAATTCAAGGACAAAAACTAAACCAAAAAACCCCATCCATGCAAGAAATCTATTAAGTTGAAATCTAGTGGACTTCTACAATGGACCCACCAGAAAAAAAGGGTAACTGTAAAATACCTAGCATTTTTTTCTACATTATTACAAATCTACGATTAATAAAACATAACTCAACAAAATGAAAACACAATCAACACTGTGGAGGAAAATAGTGAAAAATAAATAATATTTTGAATGTATGATATCAAATATATTATGTGACGTTATTTTGAATGTCAAATTAATGGTAGATTAATCTAGATAAAATACCTAAATGGAAAAAAGAGTTGGTTTATCTTTATAGACATTATTTTCTTGGAAATGGAAAAAGATGCTACTTATAATTGATCATCATGGAATGGGAATAGTAATTTTTATACTGGTCACCAGGGAGGATACCAAGATATTATCCAAATCAATAAGAGTAGGAAAAACTTAATAGTTCAAAGTTCAATGAGTTTTATGAGGGTTTTATAGAGAATCCGGATTACTCATGCATTATTACTAACATAATAATAAGTATCAGAAAATGTTCTCCTAATATATTAACTATCATTAAACTTATGTCACCAATATCTACATATATTCTCTATTTGTATATCATCTCGATAGAGATGATTTTTTTCAAAATTAAAATCAATTAAGAAAACATATATTGAAGCTCTTCCATTCTGAAAATAATGTTATGGGATCCATACATAATAACATGTAAGACATTTCAATTTTTACATTACGAAGTAGTAATGAATACCATTAAAGACCAGAAAATTTTACAAATAAAGGGCAACTAATTATAATATAAATAGATTCTATACCCTTCATGTTAATATTGAGAACCAATTGCCTTGTTTCCAAGGTCAATGAAAGGCATTACATTATTTTTTGTAACAGAAATAATGAAGAAACTCTAGTGAAGAGTAACTTATATGCAACGAAGTAATTTTTCCAAAGCCTATAGGGCCTTAGACTTCCCCTGCAACTTCATTTCAACTAGTGTAATCTTAATATAATGTAATGAATGAATGTTAGAAAGGAAGAAGAAAAAAATAATGATCAAATTTTAAACGATTTTCGGTCCCCTAATTAGAATATTATGCATTCTAAATGGTTGAGGTAAAGTGATGAAAACCTGTAGTAGAATACACCCACAATAAATGAATAACTTCAATGAATCTACAATATATGGATGATGGAAGACGATGAGAGATATTTAGTAAACATAATTCCCAAAGACATAATTTTAATGAAACCAAAAATTTAATGCATATTGAAAAAAATCAAATATAATGGATTATATAAGTTATAAATTTGAATAGTAAGGATTGTGAAAAAAAAATTAAGAGAAAAAATAATTCAAACTGAAAAGAAAAATGTTGGGATTGGAGAATATAATATAAATTTAATTGGAAAAGAATAGTTTTTATTCTATATTTGGAGTATTCATATACACAAAGAACAATTTTTTATTCATAATAGAAGATTTATTAATAGAACATACCAAAAAATCACCAGAGATCCTAAATACTAAATATTGTAGAGTAGATATAATATTATGTCAGGGGGTACGTGTAACATACCTTATGTAGTGTAGTATAATTTTAGGGATGGTGAAGGAAAATAAAGGTAAATAAATATGCGACCATGAAATGCATTAGATTCTCTTATTGCTGATAGAAACTAAAAGAAGTTGATCCCTCATTCCAGTTTTTGGAATGAAGGTAGTTTATTACTGTATTGAAATTATGTATGAATATACTGAGATGAAAAAGCGAAAGACTGAGATAAATTTTTTTATGGATTAGTGGTAGAGAAAATTACCTTATTTTGGAGATGGATGAGGCTATGGTGGATCATGGGTTCTGCGAGATGAAATGTTTTTTTAGTGAGAGGATTGGTTTGCTATTGGAATTTCATTAATACACTGGGCTGGGGTTTAGAGGATAGAGATTAAAGTTCAGATGATAGGGGATTCGGTGTATAGATCAATGATTTTTGTGAAGCGTATGGGTTCACATGAGGTAATAATTATTCTAACGAAATTTCCTATGGCAGTGGAGGGAGGAAAAAACAAGAGTGTCAGATGGAAAACATGAGTAGTGGAAAAACTGGGAACAAAAATCATAGGGCAAGATTGAACATGATGGAGAGGAATAATGAAATCAAGAGGAAGAGGAAGATGATATGCTAGCACGATAGACTATAAGAAATAAATAAGGAGGATGTCACCTACATGATGTGTTTGCGGAAACCCTAGGTATCAAAGAATATAATCTCAACCGCGTCCAGGAGAATGAAAAATGCTGAGATTGTAGTAGAAAGCAGGAAAATATGTAGGTCAGAGACAGAAGGCTATGGATGACTGGTAGACCGGGAGAGGGTGGATGATAGAGGGGGGAGTCCGAGGGTAATCTATAAGAAGACCCATGATAATCTTAGTAGGAGCAGAAGAGGGAGGTGGAGAAGAAATGAGATCCCACAGGGTGGAGTAGTGTGGAGATAGGGAGGAGCGACATGTGTGGAAAAACTGACGTGGAAGAATAGGATTTGGACACATAAATGTTTGAAATCCAAGATTAATATATAAAGTATATTAGGTGTGTGGGACCTTGTTTTTCCACTTTTGGGTGGTTTTCATTATTGGATACATGGTTGAAACCACCTTTATGTTTGGTGTCTCTAGTTAAGGATGTGTTCTATTGAATAATAATAAATTGTCAATTTTCATTGGTATTTTTTTAATTCCCAAATAATTAATTGATTGATTATGTATATCTAATTTTATATATGTTTCATGACTTAATTTTATAATTGGGTGTCTATTGCGGGTTTTTCAAACAAGTGTGACATGTGTGAATCCGAAGTGTTTAATAAAATGGAACAAGGGAAAAAATATTCTAAATGGATTTATAATATGATTTTTGAAAGGGTTTTACCTTATTGAAGGTGTTTTTTATTAAATTCTAATTTTTTATGAAATTTTTGTTTGAAAATAATTTT
Source organism: Viscum album (assembly GCA_963277665.1). Taxonomy (NCBI): domain Eukaryota; kingdom Viridiplantae; phylum Streptophyta; class Magnoliopsida; order Santalales; family Viscaceae; genus Viscum; species Viscum album. Next base: position 1,005,164,394 of record OY728167.1, read on the forward strand.
CCTGGATTGGAACATGGTTGTGATTATGTTGGCATAATGTAGAACATGGGTTAATTGGGGTCTAAGTGATGGGTTGTCTGAGGGACTATGAATGAAATTATGGAGGAAGACAATGAGATATTTTATTTTTTTTCTTAGGGACATTTAGATCCTTTTCATTATAAGACATTGAGATCTTCCATTTTGTATTCAAGAGACCTAATAGCTCTTGGATTTGGGCCAACTCATGATTTTAAGATCATTCACATTTCTTATCTAGATAGGATACTTTGTTTGGAATCACTTATGTTAGACACATGAGGATAGATACATAGGGGCATCTATATGTACATTACTTATTTATATGGTTTATTCATTTTATTAGTTATATGTTGTTGTGTTGAGACATTTCCACATTTTACATTTTCACTGTTATCTGATGATGATGTTTATGCTTGACATTATTATGGCTTGATGCATATGATTATCAGGTTATACCATCATCATTGTTTCATTATTTTATCCATGTTGTGTAATGATTTCAAAATAATTTTTTTTTGAAATGTATAAACAAACATATATCAAATGTGTATTTTAAAAAATTATGTTTTCAGAATGGTATAGTTTTATAAAGTTGATTCAAAGTAGTTTATTGTTATGCATGTGTAAATGAATTAAAAATGTTCATGGTGGTATACTATTTGGATTTGTTCCTCACACCCTATTCATTTAATTGGGTGTATATAGACATATTATTGTAGGAAACATATATAGGAATGTGAACTATCTACATGGTAGTCTCTTCTTGATTACCATCATCTATTTTTTGTGGATGACACATAGTCTCATTGGGTTCGGATAAAGTGTAGTCATTGGGTATTTTTTATCTATTTGGAAGTATGTATTATATTTTTTGGGGTTAGCCCACTTTTTTGAGTTTTGATATATGAATTGAGACACTATGTATATGGAATCTCATGGGATGTAGGTATATGATGTTTCCCTTGGTTTATTGTATCTACGTTTATATTAAACATCGTATTTGATGTATGTGTATGATTATTATTAACTCTGATGGTATTAGTGGATCATTTCCATTTTATAAATGTTTCAAATTAATTTACCATGGGGGAAACCATTCCCAAGAGTTTTTTATACATATCGCTTCTTGACATTTTGTGGAAATCGGGCACACTTTAGTCCATGTGGTGGGTTTTCATTGGTGATAAATTGGGTTGGATTATATGGATTAATTATAAAAATGTATCATAGTATATTTTTTGTAACTTATTTAGCGATAATCTGGATCTAGGACCATTGGGACTCATGAGGTATGAATAAAGGAGTTCTTGACTATATCGTCTTCATGGGAAACCTCAATTTTAATGGGAGTCCTATGTTTGGGATTATGTTTTTAGCCCCGTTATAGGTCTTTTTTAAGGGTATTTGGATGTAATTATTAGTATATGTTTAGTCCGGGGGTGATCTCAAGGGGTCATTTTTAGTGTTGGGGGTGAAAACGTAAGGACTAGAGGATGTGAATATATTGTGAAAATTGTTATTAGTAACCATGCATAGACTATGTGGTCATTCCTACCAACTCTAAGGACACCAACATAGTTAGTACATGGTCTTCTTAACTATGTGGACATACTATGTATAGTGGTAAATACTTTATTTTTTACCAAATTTTTTTAGATAAATTTGGGTCAATAATTTATTATTGGTACCCATGATGAGGGTTTCATTTAGTTCTTTGATGGAATTTGTGATTTAATTATACATGATGAATCTTTTCATTTGTATATTGTATACAATGCCTCCCAAAATGACCTCATACAGTAAAATAGAGTGTGTTTTGGAGAACACAACATAGGTGAACCAACCTATTGATCCTTATTTTGTGGAGTTTTTAATTCATACAATAAAATCGGTGGGTCATATGGGTTGTCGAGATAAGACAACGAAGGTGTACCATGCTGAGATGTTTCTGAGGAAGAAACCACTGGTGATCTATGATGGTAATGGAACCATTAATCATGGGGAGTGGTTGGTTTGTATTGAGTGGATCATTGATTTCATAATAACCCTTGATTCATCAAAACTAGGCCTTTCCACTAATGTGTTTAAATGGATGGGTACAATCTAGTGGGATTCAATTGTTCTTTTGAGGAGAAATGTGGATCTCACATAGAACAATTTAGCGATAAAGATTAATAAATTGTTTTACTCAGAGACCATAAGAGTGTTTAAGGCCCAAGTATATTTTATTTACATGAAAAGGGGTCATTTAGTGTTGAATTATACTGAGTTTCGGGATGTTTCTCTGGTTCTCCCCATGAATGATTTCTTTAAGGAGTGGCATTTATATATAGGATTATGGCCGGTGATCAGATCTATGCTTGTCCAAATTAGTTTATAAACTTATTTTGAGGTTTCTAAAAAGGTAGATATGGAGGTGGTAGATATTAATTTAAAGATAGTTCACAACTATGTTCTTCTATTGGGTAGTAGCTAAAGATCTACAATAAGGAAGAAGTATAAAAAGGATGAGTCTCATTGGTATTGTGAAAATAATGTCCATCAATCAAACTTTTCAATGACAATATATTTTTTAGGTTGTATGATAATTGGTTTATATTATTGTCGAAAATATGGACACACCAAGAATCATTTTATAGAGAATTAATTGATTTTCCACTTATGTGGGCATTCAAGGAATCTCCAGTGCATCTGTCAGTTTTTTTTCAGGGGTGGTGTGGGATCCACCTTTTCAAAAGAATCCCTTGTGGAGTTATAAGTTTATAGTGGTTAATTATATCCTTCTTTATGTAAATGATATTTTTTCCAGGGGAAGTATATTCTAGGTAGGTCATATCTAGAAAAGATTCATGCAGTAATGGTTATTCTTGATAACTCAGATTCGAAAAAAGATACCATAAGAGGTATGGTGTATCTTTCCTCTTCCTTTAAAATAATATTATTTTAAACTAATGTGTACCATTCATTCATTTTTTTAAGATGATTGATTCAATGGGTATTAAAACTGAGTTAACTTCCTATGTTATCAATTTTCTAAACTCATCGTGTCAGAAGAAGGATAAATGTTTCTATTTACCTAAGAGTCGCTTTTCCTAGAAAATGTGGAAGTTATAGGGTATTTCCATATTTTGGACCTAGATGTTTTGATCTTATTATTATCAATTATTGGTTGATCATCTTCAAGAAACTAGACCAAAATATTCTCATTATAGGATCCGGTTCTTTAATCCTAACAAGAGAAATCGCATATTTTAAATTGAGTGGGATCTGCAATAAGGGAGGGTGTATCCATTTTCGTTGGTCTTTTTTTGAAAATGTTACAACTATCAGAGTTATTTCGAAATTATTTTGAGAAATGTTCAATGGGTGAAATTCCAATAGTTATATATAGGTACCTTTATGTATTCGTAGAGTATTTCTTAGGGTTTCCACCCTATAAAAAGGTTGAGTTTACTATTAATATACTCTCTATGATGATCTTGATTACCATATCATCTTACAAATTTTTTTATCCAAGATGAAGGAGTGAAAAGTACATTTATAGGATCTCAAGGGAGAATGGACTATTCGTCCTAATGTGTCACATGTTATGCACCTATAATATTTACAAATAAGGTGAATGGATTCCCATGACCTTTCATAGACAATCAAAAGCTAAAACTAGTGATGGTAATGAGTATATAACACATTCCTAGATTTTATCACCATTTTTATCATATAAAATGATATAAATGGTTCTCAATGATCAATCATTGTTTAGGATAACACTAGATGAGGTTCCATGAAGGGAATGTTCCCAAGACAACTATTCCAAGAATGTATAGACTTTTTTAGTATTTAGTTATCTATTTAAGAATACAAATTCTCATGAAGTATTTATAGAATTGATAAACAATATGATTCATTTTTTTATAATCATTCATGGTTCTTATTGTAGAAACATGTTGGGTAATTAAAAGTGGAATGAGGATATTATTGATTGCCTTGAGGTTGTTTTGGTTGATTTCTATTAGTATCGTATATATTATATGTTGTTTATGTGTTGATTTTGGATTTGGGAATTGAGGTTTTTTTTGGACTATTTGATTTCTGATGTGGGAGTTTTAGTAGATTCAGTTATTAGTTTTGTAGTCATTTCAAGAGATCTTTCTAAGAATTTGTATAGGAATTAATGATTTCAAAGATTGGTTAGGTAATATACGTGTTTCTTTCAAGACATCTCCAATATAGGTTCTCTATTGATGGATTTGACAAGGAAAGTGGGGAATATTGAGTGGGATGAGAGTTGAAAATGTTATTCAGATCATTTTCAGACCTTATTGACAACCATGCCAATTTTGATTCTTCTAAATCCTTGGAAAAATTATTCTATGTATTGTAGTGCTTCTGGTGTGTAGTTTCGATTCATTTTGATGTCGGATGACCACATAGTGGACTATAGATAAATGTAGATATGACCACATGAGTATAATTATACCACCATTTACATATAATTAGTAGTGTTGATGAATTAGATCAAAATATGGATAAATTACCTCTTTATAGTGTATTTACTGTATATGTGTATCATAAAACTGATGTATATTTTTAAACAAAGTGACCTTAATCTCATACCAAGACACTGGGTGAAATATCATTATAAATTTTATTTCACTATTACATATACACCAAGGAAAGAGATTATGTTTTTTTGATTATTTGAAAATAAATATATAGGTTTTGTCCACCAACTAATCAACAGATGATTGGGTTCTGATGAGATTGTTTTCTGAATTTAGAATAGTTGAACAAGATAATAGAGTAAAAGTGGTATTTTAATGTATGTAGGATACACACTCTTTTTTTATCAGGTTAGGATTGAACATGTATCCATCCCTTATTGACAATAGACTAGTGTTTTTTAAATAGTGGGGAGACCTCAGGTGATTGGTATTGGTCTCCTGATTGTTCTCTTCTGTTCCAGAGGTGTGAGGTATTTCATTTGAGCTTGAGGATGGAGATGATGTGTGATGTCCATAATTCTAGTTGGGTCACCCCCAAGGAAACCATCATTTCAATACCTTTAGAGTAAATTTTTAGCATCTCATGATGACCCATATATTATTGTATTAAATTTACAAATTCTTCATTAGCTATGGGATTAAAGTAGAGTGTCATAGAGTAGTCGGGTTATTGAACACACTTTACATTTTAGTGTAAAAGATTGATGATATTTATATGGATTTCATGATTGGACTACACTATACTCTCTCGGGGAACGATCTCACATAAGTTATTTCAAATTTCCTAATGATAATATATCATTTTCATCCCATATGAGGTTAGAAAAAGGTAAATGAATTTGAATGCTTGTATGTTAGAGGGGTTGTTTGCATCATGATGTTCCCTCATTTAGAGTTTCAGGCCAAGATTCATGATTCACTTTCTTATTTTAGAAGGGGCTCTATGAATCTTTTATAAACTCAGTTGAAAATTGATAATTTTGTATCATATGTAGATAGACAATTAGTATGAGAAGACCATCTAGACTCTTGAGAATATTATATAAGAATTCGTCTATTTGAGAGCTAAGTGGGAAGGTATCCTACCATTGGATAAGTTTTCATATAATAAAAATTATCATGACTTGTGAGGGATGACTCCATTTGAGGCATCATACAAGTGGTCATGGAAATACCCATTGAGATGGGAATGGTTGGTGAGAATTTATTGGTTAGATCGGGCCCACTCTAGAAGATTACTAAAAAAGTGTGGTAGATTTGGGAATGATTATTGGTAACCCAAAGTCATTATAATTCATATATAGATCATCATCGTCATCCATTAGAGTTTTAGGTTGGTGATCGTATTTTTATGTGGGTATTGATTCGATTAAGACATCATATATTGGAAAAAAGGGGGGACTAGAATCATTATATGTGAAGTCATTAATGTTTTGTGAGTGTCTTGTATAGTTATCCTATCTGTTGAATTTTGCACCATGATTGATCTCTATCCATAATGAAATTCTTGTCTTCTAATTTAACAGGTACCATTTAATCCCATCTCATGTGTTTGGGTTGGGAGACTTTGATTTTGATCCCCATTACACTATGGTTGAGAATCCATTTTGTTTCATGGTTTATTAGAATAGTGTAATTCAAAAATATTAAAAACCCATTTTCTATGTGCTTGAGCATCATGGTTGTGATATCCATGTGAAACAGGAGTAGGTAACTTAGGATAGGGAGACGTGGCCTCAACGCTTTTCTTATAAATATGTCAGAGGAGTTTTCAAGGGAGAAATGTGTCATGGTGGTGGGTTTTTTACATCAATCATGTATTCTTTGTATCTATGTTTTAGATTTATTTATTTTTTTGGTGGATCTTGTAGTTTTTGGAGGATGGGGATAGAAATCATAGTTTTTAGTATAATCTCTCAAAATTCTATCAATGGAAATTACATTCTTATAATTATTTTATTCAATGAAATTTGGAAATCATTATTCTTATAAATGATTAATGATACATATATTCGATAATAAACAAATAAAAATTCCAAATATTATAAGGGGAAAATAAATAGAAAATAAACTAATATAAATAAGATAATTTGTATCTTCTCGATCTACCAGAATGACCACACTTATGAAAGAAGATGTAGAAATAAAATAAAATGAAATGAATACGATATTCATTTTTAAGATGGATGTATATATATATATATACTTATAAACTTGGTAGAATATATAAATTAATGAAGACTTTATGGAATAGGAAGAATTTATAAGATGTATTAAAACCATATGACCATTTTAAATCAGACAATTGCAATAGTAACCTAACCATTAGAATAGTAATGTGACCATTGGGAATTTTAATTTAGCTATGAAAATTGTAATTTCTCTTATTTTTTTGTAATATAATATTTATGTATCCTATAAAATGAAAATATGATATATTTATACCATGTTAAATGTAAATAAATGTTTTAATAATGATAAATTAACTGTTATAATCTTTTGTAAAAAATAGCTATTTACTTTTGGATATTATAATGAATATGATTAATTAAAATAATTTTTTTACATAAAATGTTATCATACATTATTAATATGTTTTATAATAATTATATGATAATTTCATGATACCATACTTTTTTTCAATGGGTCAAAAAAATTATTATGAGAATAAAATAAATATTTTTCAAATAAATGGAAATTTAAATTAAAAAATAATTTTATCATACAAGGAAATTTATTTTCGAAAAATGGATTCCATATTTCAAATAAAAACATAAAAAAGTTTTTCGGTTGAATATTTCATATTTTTTAAAAATAATTGATTTTTTTTAATAATAAAATATGGTAATTTTTGATTTAATAATTATAAGCCGAATACATCAATTTTTGAGTCACAAATGACATAAGAACCAATTATATTAAACTAAAATGAACCATTTATTTTATATAGTCACAATAATAAATGATATTTCTAGTCTTCATCCCATGTAATATACTAATGAATATAATAATCAAAAACACCCCTCTAATCCTCTTATAATTACCACAACTCACCACCCATTCTCCTCAAACATTATAAGCCATGGATCATGAAAATATGAAATCTAATTACTTTTACAATACTCTTCCTCCCATTTTATTATTTATGGTCTCACCAAAAGACAAATTACATGTTTTTAAGGAGGTCCTCAAGGAGACAACACTCAAGAAGTAAAATCCACCATATTCCTCTATTAAATTATTTCTTCAGTCTAACTTGTCCTCACCCCTATATAATGTGTAAAGAAAACTACATTATAATATATATACAATAATTTTATTTTTTTAATTGAATTTAATTCATCAAATATAATCTCTTATTATTTTATTCTGAAAATGAATTTTTCATCTGTGATATGTTGGTTCACACTCTTCATGGACATTAAGTTTTTTTTCTCATTAAAATTTTCATGATAGGGTTAAATTCATATATATTTGATTAAAATTACCAAAATATGTATTATATATATGGTCTCAAATTTTGAAATTTATTTATGATTATAAGATTATATAAAACAGAACTAGTTTGTGAGAGTCGGTAAAACCACAATAATCAAATAACGAAATAACACTACTATTTTTACTAAATGAATAATCTATAGATCTAAAAAAATTATATTAGAGTGTAATAATATTTAACTACTGTTATTAATTTTATTTCTATTTGAAAATAATATATATAATGATCCAAAAATGATTCATCCATGTAACCATGAAAGGAAAAGGTCCCGGAATGATAATATTAAACTTTATAACTCCTCAAAATGGTCATAAATGAACTTAGTAAAATTATAAGAAGAAAATTATATGTATATTATAATTTTAATTAAATTATTAACGTATATAATTAAATTATTCATCACATTAATTTTATGTGCATATAATATTTTGAAATAAGTTAAGGGATCTCTATGAACCTCAATATTACCTTTGAGTTACACATTCTCTCTTCCTGCCTCAATTTTTCCTATTATTATTCACATATAAATTCCCTATAATCTGTAAATATGTTTCACACCAATGTATTTATCTCAATCAATTTTTTATGGGGAGATACATGTTTTAACATGTTCCCTTTGAAATTGAACTCAATAATAAAGCCTAATAAAATAGAACATTTAAACTTCGTATCCAATTTCAAGTACACTCTATAAAATAGTATAATCCTTAAATATTTTATAAAAAAATATATTTATAATGATATTTTTTTCATTTTATGTTTTATGAAAATAATTATACATATATTCTTTTATGTTTTTTAATCTTTTTTCTTAAACCGTACTAAGGGGCCCATTTATAAAATCTCCTAACCATTTTTTTGTTTTCACTTTAGCTGGACATCATTAATCAATATATATTATTATTTATATTTTTTCATTTGTTGGTAATTATTTATGCATTTCTTTCATGTATAAAATTATGATAATCCATTTGGTTATGGCTTTAGAAATGATTATGAACCCCATTTCATTCCATGGGTAACCCTTGTTTTTATTACTTTTGTTTGATTTCCTTATGTGGCACACATACTCAAGTACATGATATATTTGGAGTTCTAAGATAACAGTCAAATTCATTAGGTAATGTTTTAGTCTCCTGAGACATTATGAATTTTATTAGGGAGTAAGCCAAATACATTATAGGTGTCTTTCCACTATTTTATATCATTTTGGTAGTTATCCTTAAGAAATGTTCATTCCAGGATATAAGATCCTTCCATATTCCAATTCATACAAGATAATATGATTCTATGTTCTATATTATATGATTTCATATTTGAATTCATGATCCATTCATTATATGTTATCATGTTCTTCATTCTGAAACATGTGTTATGCTTCTTTTTCATGCTTATTCATGTACTGGGATTTCATTCTCATCTGTTTTTTATATGTAATCCCAGATTCATCATATGTATATATAGTGTATTAATGAAATTAATGACATGATTATGGAGAATAATAAAAATATGTTTTATGATGGTTTCATGTTTTCTAATTTTGTATGTGGTCTTTTAAAAATAGTATTCCTTTCGATCCTTAGTTTCTATATTATGGATAATTATGCTTATAATTATGTATTAATATGCGTAAAAGTTTATGGTCACTATAGTTGGTATCAGATAAGGGCCTATAAATTGTTGGGGGTTATGAATAGATAACTTTAGTAATAAACCTATTGATTATTTCATAAAAATGGTAAACCTAGATTGAAACTTATTGAATGATAAGTTAGGACTTACTTATCATTTATAATTTTTTCTATCTATGTTTATAATTTCTATTTTATATGACCATTAGAAAGGTATTTAATACCCCATAATGTAATGTTGTTATTATTTTTTTAGTTAATGGCTAAAAATAGGATAATCCATTCCGACAACAAATCTAATAAGAAATGTGATGTTTTCCCAAATGAAATTAAAATCATAATTTTGACGATAAATCATAACTTCATGACAGCACTGGATCAACTGGATCATGTTAAGAACATTAACATGAATTGTATGGCACATCCTTTTTCTAAGAAAATAGAATGTTTTATTCAAACCCTTTATATGAAAAACGCATTGAATATTTAGTGTATCATCTCATCTCTTAATAATGAAACAATTTTTTAACACCATTAAAATTATATTATTTGTCCTCTAGTGCTAAAAAGATGTGAAATTCATGATGTGGGTCTATTTTTTGATGGGGAAGCTGATCACTGATAGACACTAATAATGAAAATGTATTCTATATATGAAATTTAATCCATGGAATGGGAAGGAATGAAGAGAATATTTTTAAATATATATTTTTACCAAACTATCGAATTTAATATAGAGAGGGAGTTCCTCAGACTGAATCTAAAATAGATGATTCTACTAGGGAATATAAGGAAAACATTACATGTTTTTCAACATATTCCTCAGTATTTGTCATGAAAATATGAAAAACGTGGATCACTTTTTTAGTAGATTAAATATGATTCTATGATATTTGTCAGCGATTTGATACATTGATGGCTATGAGTATTTTTTACATTTCACTTAATGTTGAGTATGAAATTAGGGACTCAAAGTGATCTTGTGGGATCATAGATAAATATAGAAAAGTATATATTAATAGGGGAGGATCAAAAGATAAATTCCATGGAAGAAATAAAACACAATATTCCATGTGTCAAAAGTGTTGGAATAATAATCCCAAAAAATATCCAAAGGGAACCAGGAGAATCACCAAATGTTTAAAAGAGGGGAATTAAGATTGTAATTGTCGAATGTATTTAAATAATTACACTAACATGGAATAGTAAAGGATGATCTATATCAATAATCATCTTGTAGTACAATATTTCAACATCATGAAACATGGGAATTATGTGATCCAATACCCTATATCAAGGGTTTCCAAATAAAATCAATGAAAACAACCTACAAAGAAGAAATGATTGGTATATGATATCACTACTGCTGAGATGGATCCTAAATTTTTTTGATAATGTACACTAGTTATTCATTCAATAATAGAAAGTGTACGTTATAATTCTTGTTATATACATTATTTTATACCAAGTATGTTTAGTAGAACAATTCAAAAATGACCTCAAAATATAGATGCTGAGTTATCTCTTAGAACATAAAATAGAAATACTATTCTATCTAAAATATATAACACATCTTCTGTTGTAACACCCCAATATTCCATAGTACATTATTTCTTCAAAATAATTTAATAACATTCTCTACACGCAACACCGACTTCGAGCGCACCACGACTTACCAAACTAGCTATTCATAAGCGATTATGAATAATATTATCTATATTTTAAATTTCATATATTCTATATAAATTTTAACATCCATATTATGTGTTTGTTAGATATAATATACGAACAAATTCGAATTTTTCAGATAAAGGGAGTATTTTTCAGAAAATGCAATTTTACCACCTTTTAATAGAGAACTCATTTTAAATAAAATATTTGACACATAATTATAATCAATTTGACAAAAATAAACTTCTTCTTTAGAATTGATACATAAAAATTTATTTTTTATAAAAAATTTATGTTTCATTGATAACTTTCATATTTGGGTGAATAGTGAAAAACACTAAATTTTAATCGAAAAGAACTTTTTTAATCAAACTAATTTATTGTGTTTAGTTATACTTTTTAATGGTTTGGAAGTATAATTAGATTATATTTTTATCATTTAATACAATTTAGATCATTATATGAAATTTCATATTTAAATTTGACATAAACACATGTCAATCTTTTGGTAGTTTTTATTTTTCTTGACCCGTTTTTTGGGATTTGACAATGATAATTATATATAAATTAATAAATAAAAATTATATGTTTTTAATTTGGTAAAATATATTTAATTTTTAAATTCATAATTTCAAAATTAGCTTTGGGAGAATTTTTGGTATTTTTCTGAAAACATTCAATTTTTGATTAATAGTGAAAACACATCGTTGTTATTTAAAAACGACATTTAATTTAAGTAATTATTTATTTTATTTTATTTTAGTTTAAGTAAATATATATATATAATACATCTATAAGTTCAATGAAATTTATTATAGCCATTTTATAATAAAATTATATGTATCAAATTTTATTGAACTTTTTAACGTTTTTACACACCTTCTAGGATCTTCTGAAAATTTGTATAAAACCTAATTTTTCTGCTTCTGTTAGTTGAATTTCGGAAATACAAGACACACAGTTTACATCATTAAGTAAAATTCTTGTTCAATAAGATAAAAATAATTTTTGGTATATAGTTACTTTTGACTTTTATTTACCAAGGTTAAAAGTAAATAGAGTAATTAAAGGAAAAAATGATATTATAATTACCCTAACACATGTCCTAATTATATTGGATAAGTGTATTTTTAAAAAAACCTTATTATTATATTATGATCCCTTATGTTCACTTGGATAATATTAGGACGTTTATTATTCATTAATTTAGAGGAGTGTTAAAAGTGTTAAATTCAATGTTTATTAACTAATCCATTTTTAATATATGGTTATACATAAGATAAATTAGTCAATAAATATTTATTATAAAGCTGAAATAATTTCATAAATAATGGTATCTTATTTATAAATTTTATACCTTAAATACATTCATTTATTTATGACACAGTGATGATGTATTAATTACATTATTAATAAAATATTTAAATAATTGATATTATAAATATCCAAATAAATGTAAATTGAGAATTAATATAAATTAAACTAATTTTTTAGGTTAATATTACATTATAGGGTTGATTATATATATTATTTTATTGATAAGGTTTTTATGCCATTCACAAAAACAAAATACCAAATAGTGTAAAAATTTTCATAACTTAGTTGTTAAAACAAATACTATATTATTGGTTGATATAATATTCCAAAAAATATAAGTTTTGGAAAAAAGGATTAAATAATATTATATATGACATTAATGATCCACTTTAGGTTTTCTTTAATGTTTAGTGTATGTTTATTAACCATATAGTTTAAGAATACAAGAAGACCTCGTAAAAGTAAACCTATTTAACTAACAGTTTAATCTAATAGATAAGGATAATATGTTAACCTAAACATGAATACAATCTATTGGTTTAGATTATTTCAACACATAACAACCGAAGGATCAAAATAAATTCATTTGGATCCACTATAAACTGAATGTGATTGTGTAATAAATTAATATTTTAATCTTTTCCAAAAGTGAGCCTCACCCCTCTTATAAAAGGGCACTTCCCCTTCTCTCGACATCACACCTCCAAAGCCATTTTTCTCGGCCAAAACCTGCTCAAATATCCTACTAACGTACCACTAATAAACCTATATTCTTAACATTGATCAAAAATCCAACCTAAGGAGCCCTTTTCATCAACTCAAAATAAAACACCTGAAGAAGAGTAAATAATTTACCTCCTTCAAGTCCTTTTCTTCTTCTACTTCCACTTTATTTGTTTTTTACATATCAAAATAAAATCTTCAGTACCTTATACATAAAGTAATGTTTTTGTAAATATGTTACAACCATATTCATTATTCTATCCAATCTATAAATGACAAAGTCATTATATGTGTGTACGTACGGCTTACCGTCTCCAAGTCGTGGTGTAGTTTGTTATTCAAATACTTCATTTTTTGGATGGGTATAATAATGAGTATAACTAATGTAAATAATAAATTTAACATTTTAATGATTTAGTATATTTGATATAAAATCTAATAACATATGATTTCACCATCAATATAATGACATTTTCGCTCGTGTCTACGTACGAATTACCGTCTCCACGACGCGATTTGATTCATTTCCACGTTCACCATTCACTGATGATTATAAAAATATATATTATCAATTAATAGTAATATATGAAATAATAATTATACTGGATATATATATATATTTACTTAAATATATCTTATTCACTTACTTCCGTTCAATATGATAGGAAAACGGAAACAACGTTTATGCGTACGTACGATGTTCCATCTCCATAAATGGTGTTTTATATTTCATATATCTATCTGTTATACATATTTATATTCTATATATAAATATATGATATATAAGTAATGTTTTATATTCTAGAAGTATTTAAATCATGATCTAAGTGATACGATCAAGAATAAAATGTTCAAACATGCACGATAAATAAAGCAATTATTACCAAAAATGTAAATTTAACATGGAAATCATTATTAAATGGATAATATAATGTCATAAATGGATCATGTATGATATAATAAATATAAATATGATTCTGGTTTAAATTAATAACATATTATGGTCATTATACAAGATGTTAAACGTACGCTCGACTAAAGGAAAGTGCAAGGTAAGGGTTAATTTCACAATCTATTTATTATCTGAGGTTTTTTATATGTGAGTATATTCTGGGAAATCAATATCATCCACATCCGTGTTTCAAAAAAAAACATAAGGAATATATTAAGGTTTAATTGAAGGTACTCTTTTATTAGATCATCATTTTCAATGATTTAAATATTTATACATCTAAATCATTCTCATTAATGTCCATGTTTTCAAAATGGGTTTTAAGGATTTATTTATATTGAAATGAAAATTTTTAAAATGATAAATCAATTCAAAATATTCAAATTGTTTTGGGACACATTGATTCATTAATGTATTTAAATGTATTAATTTTTAATTGGGGGACTTTTAAAAGTTTTCATGAAAAATGGATACTTCTCTCAAATAGTTTTACAAATCATTTTCATCTATGTCAACATCTTTTGATGGATTTTAAACTTGTTTAAAGTTGATTTATTATGATACAAGTCTTCCATAATGTATTGGAGATTTTTTGATATGTATGACTGTGGATGTGTTATTTTTATACCATTCATGGTTTATGGAGAATGTATTTTTATTTCGTATGCTAGTTTTAATACGAATGATTATGTTATGTATAAACCTTTTTATATGGGGAATGCATTGGACATAGTAAGTGACAAGTGTATATTGCTATACATCTTTGATGCATCGGTAGGTCCCATTAGATATTATAGTGTCTTGGCACAATCCCTTGACAAAATCATATTTTTATTCTTGGCATAAGGCCTCTACAATGTTGTTATGAAGTCCGTAATTATGCATACCATCATTATTGAATTGACTATTGATATTACATGTGATTATTCGACAAGTATAATATCCATGTGAATAAATAAATGGAATTATTTTTTTTCAGTTTTCTATATTATATTGAACATTATGTTTAAAAGGATTTTTTTTAGTTTTATATATTTCCTTAAATGTTTATGATTATTTATGAAAGTTTCTACAATATTTTTATCCTTACCAAGCATCTGAGCTCACCCCTTTCTATGTTTTATTTTTCACAGGATGTGAAGAAGTATATTATGACTGACCTGTAGGGATATTTTATGGGATATTAATGTGTTCTATAGATAAAATTTTGTTTTTTTATTTTTATAATGTAATGTAATGTTCATGTATGCAATCTATTTTCCAAGACTGCTAAACTGATCGGCCCTTAAAGATTTGATTACTTGTAATCATGCCAATGTATTAAAATAATGCACTAGATTTGGTTAACTGGGTTTGGAACATTACATTTTGTATCATAGAAATTTTTGAAATAAACTTGGAAATCGATTTAGATAAACACTGATTAGAAAACATTACCCTAAGATAGAATTTCAGGATTAATATAGAAGAACTTCCTAAAATTTTGGTAATGTAGATATTTTGTGTATTTTTCAATAAATACATCCATGTCTGGATTCGAGCAGGTAGAGGCAGCTCTGGCACATATGTACCTAGGAGTGAAAACTCGGACAAGGTGTTTCAGGCCAGACCCGGGGTATCCTGGTACATGGAAATAGGCCTTGCTGCACTATTGGTTATGAAACCCCCGAGGGATATGCTTAGGAAAATTCACATTTTATTTAGAAACTATTATGAACGATTTATGAGTATATTTCACTTCTACGAAAACATTAATATTATTATGTATTATATCTATAAATGGTTCAATTTATGTAAGTGTTTTTTCACATTTGGAATTATGCAATGTGATTCATAATCTAACATAGTGTATGTCATTGTTTAGAAATGGTTCGTAGTAGAAGGTATGAGAACTCCAACAATACGCATGATCCAAAGATTAAAAAGAATCATATATTTCATGGTATTTAGCCGGAATTTAGAAGTAAAATAGTTTCCCACATATTCTCATCACATATAGAAATAGTATCATGTTTTAATAAGATAAGTAAAAAAATCGCTGAGTCATGTGGCTATAAAGGGAAGAAAGAGAAGAAAAAGATGGGAGAGAGAAATATGGATAATGGGAAGAGGGGAAAGAATGATTTTCCCATATGTGATAAATATGGAAAGAATCACCTTGGTAAAAGATTGAAGGGATTGGGAGTTTTTTATAAGTGTGTAGAAAAAGGAAACCAAGTACGTTGTTTTAAGGGTAAGAAAAATGTTTTCAAATGTACAATGCTTCCTCTGCAATGGGTTGGGACACTACGTGAATCAAGGTACCAATCATCAGAGTATACCATAAATGATGATGTTAAATAATAATCAAGTTATAATACTGCCACAGATAAATAGGAAGGACAAGTGTTCTTATATTGACATTAACGAATTATGTCATTTGAGTGTTGTATTAATGATATACATGTTATAATAATTATAGAGTATATAATGATTATACTGCGGTACTATTTCATTAAGATTTTGAGATTAAATGGTACCACGAAAATTTACTCAATTGCAAGATAAAATTTTTGGAAAATACATGGTTGAGGGAAAGATAAGTAATAATATGGTCCTGATACCGAGTTATTTATTTGGGAATAAGAGATGATTGATTTGGATAAATGATATTAGATATTATAGACTACCTTAGAACTAATAAATGGTTTCTTTATTCTATCATTGATGAAGTCTACAACATTTTTGGATATAAGAAGTATATCCTATATTCTATAAAGAATAAGGGATCTTGAATATAATCAATTAGGATTTATGGTAATTCAGGGTGTTACCTAGTTTTAATATAATACATGATGAAGATATTCACATGTTATTAGGTGGAAAAAAGTATCTTCATTATGTTTACCTTTCTTATATTTTGGAAATTAAATTCGAACAGAAGTATTTTGGATAAGTCAAAAGGTTTTAATGGTTTATGTTTGATATTGTATTCTATTATTATGGTTAAAGAAATTCCTAAAATTATTTTTGGATTGTAATAAAAACGACAAACTAGAGGTCAGGTGACAACCTGTCCCGTCTGGTAAGGCCGTGAGACTTAAACCCACAACCGAAGGGTGACTAGGTTGCATCATCTAACACTAGCCTACGTGATGTCCTAGTTTGTACAATATGGTTATTTAAATATTTTTACGAATAAATTATAAATTCATTATTATTGGAATCCTATTCGACTAAGATAAATATAATATTTTTTAATTCTATTATCTCTTGGTGTGAATGACGAGTTTGGGGTCGGAATTAAATGAAAAATGAAACTATACTTGTCAATTAAATTTTTTTTCTCTTATTCAATGAGTAATTTAATTCTTACTCATTATGGAAGGGATATTAAAACAAAAAATGTGTATACTTAATACCTTATGTATTTTTGAGACAAAAATAATTTAAATCATCGTAGATTGATGGCTTTGAGGCCCCCCAATTTTACACTTGTTTGAGATTGATGAACTGAATCACTCCCTATAAATATTTACATTTTTTCACCAATTATGTGAATCTAATTTCCACCAAATTTTTCCTATTTGAGATCATAATTTGGTGGTGACTTTTTCATTTCCCTTTACCTCTTATTAAGACAAAATTTTATTATCCCGGTTTTCGATGTGGGTTTTCCACAAAAATTATTTTTCTATTTATAACCTTAAATTTTTGAAGAAAAATTTCAAATTTTGAGGATGAAATTTATTGAAGTAGGGGAGAATGTAACACCCCAAGATTTTATAGTATGTTGTTTCTTCAAAGTTAATCAATAACTTGCGCTACACGCAATATCGAGTTCGAGCACACACCAACTTAACAAACTAGCTGTTCAAAAGCAGTTATGAATAATATTATCTTCATTTTGAATTCTATATATTCCATATAAATTTTCACATCAATATTATGTGTTTCTTAGACATAATAGGAGAACAAATTCATTTTTTAGATAAAAGAAGTATTTTTCATAAAATAAAATTTTATTACCTTTTAATAGATAACCATTTTTAAATCCAATATTTGACACTTTTATATATTCAATTTGACAAAATAAACTTTTTATTTAGAATGAGGACATAATATTTTATTACAAATAAATTTCTGGTGTTTTTTCTGATTACTTTCATATTTTGTTGAAGAGTGAAAAATACTAAATTTTAATTGAAAACAACATTTTTAATACAAATAGTTTATAATGTTCAACAATACATTTTAATTTATTGGATTTATAATTATATTATATTTTTATCATTTAATACAATGTATGCCATTATATATAATTTCACATTTAAATTTGACATAAACACATGTCAATTTTTTTTATAGTTTATACTTTTTAAAAACCCACTTTTTGGTTTTGACAATGGAAATTATTTTTAAATTAATAAATAAAAAATCTATGTTTTGAATATGGTATCATAGACTTAATTTTTGAATTCATAATATAAAAATTATCATAGGGTGAATTTCTCGTTTTTTCTTAAAACGTTCAATTTTTGATGAGTAGTGAAAAACACTATGTTATTATTTAAAACCGACCTTTTATTTTATAATTTATTTATTTTATTTAAATTTATATTAAGTAAAAAATATATAATACCTATATAAGTTCAATGTAATTTATTGGAGTCATTTTATAATAAATTTAGATGAATAAAATTTTATTGTACTTTTTATCATTTTTATCCACCTTCTAAAAGCATTTGAAAATTTTCATAAAAATTATTTTTATGTAACGCCCCGACCCCAGTTACCCAGAGTCGGTGCATTATTACATAACATTGGCATGATCACAAGAAAGATCAAATCTCGAAAGACCGATTGGTTTAGTAGCCTTGGAAACACTAGATATATTCATGAAGTTTTACATTACATCATAAAAATGAAAACTACAACAACATAGTGTCCATATTCCACACTCTTATCCCCTCATACTATCCCTACAGGTCATTCATAATTCACTTTTCACATCCTGGGAAAAATAAAACATAGAAATGGGGTGAGCTCAAATGCCCAGTAAGGATAACAATATAGGAGAAACTATCGTGAATAAGAATAAACATTTAAGGAAATGTATAACTAAAACAAAAGCCTTTTAAACTTGAAATTCAACATAGTATGGAAAAAATAAAATGAAATAATTCCATTTACACATTCACATTGATATTCTACTAATCGAATAATAACATGCATTATCAATAACCACTTTCATAATGATGGAATGCATAATGACAGACTATCATAACCACATAGCCAAGGCCTCGTGCCAAGACTACAAATAAGATTTTTTCAAGGCCTTGTGCCAAGAGACTAGTTGTCTCCTGAGACCTACTGATGCATCGAGGAGCTAAAGCGGGCTCCACCCATCTAAAGCGGGCTCCACCCATCACATATTAAGTCCAATGCATTTCTCATATGAACAGGATTAAACATAACATAAACATTCGTATTAAAACTAGCATAAAAAATGCCAATACTTTCTCCATAAACCATGAATAGTATAAAAATAACACATCCATAGTTAAACATATAACAAAACATTCAATACAATATAGAAGTTTTTTATCATAATAAATCAACTTCAAATAAGTGTAAAATCCATCAAAGGATGTTGACATAGATGAAATCAAAACTCTTTTCTACAGAAATATCTCTTTATATTTTGAAATCATTTAAGATTAATATATTTATAAAATAAAACATTTTCTTTGAAAATATTCTTATAAGCATGTAAGGGGTGCTTTGACGATTTTATAATGGCAGAAAATAACTGCACCCGCCGTATAAGTTAAAAAAAACATTCTTACCTTAATTCTGTCGAAAAGGTTAAAAAGAACCTTGTTTGGAAAACAACAGATAGATTCCTTTATAAAACTCTTATAAAAAGTCAGAGAAGGGTATAAATGACTTTAACCCATATTCTTTTAAATACTAAAAATGTTTTGAAATACATTTTTAGGAAACATGGATGTGGATGATAAAGAGATCCAAAAAGATTATTACGTATAAACAACTTCGGATAATGAAGAGATTGTGAAATAACCCTTACCTTAAACTTTTCATTGGTTGGGGTAGGTTAACCTCCTGTATAATGGTGAAATAATTGTTATTAAATTATACAATAATCATATACATCAATATGATATCATATATGATCTTTTAACATTGATTTGTTAATAATATCTTAGTATTATCGTCGTTTCGGGTGTTAACTTACTCGTTTTCTTATATATGTTTTGTTACGTAAGCCATGTTTATCATGGATAGGTTGTATATTATTCGTATCCAGAATGATATCAAGTCCATAGACATTATTTTTCAATCATCAAATGATAATTATACTAGAATGGATACGATGGAGAATGAATCTCGTCGCATTCGTGGAGACGGTAGTCCGTACGTACGCATGAGTGACAATATCAATATTTTGATATTAAAATGATATATAAGTGGATGATATAGCATATATACAGAATCAGTATCATGTTATATTTATTATTTACATGTGTTACACATCATTATTATACCCATCCAAAAAATATTACATTGAATAACAATTACACCACGACGTTGACACGGTAAGCCATACGTACGCACGTATGGTGACATGTTATTCAAAGGGTGCATAGAATACTGAATATGGTTGTACCATAATTATAATAACATCACAGTATATATAAGATAATGGAGTTATTTTTTTAGAATGGTAATAAAAAAGAAAGAATAATTGATTCTCTAATTTCCATCCAATACTAGGGTGAAGGGAACATCCTTCCATAAGAAGCCTTAAGAGGTGCCATTATAATTGTAGATTGATAGCTACTATTGTAGATAAATCTAATAGAGGCACGTGTCACACCCATAATCCTCAAAATTCTAGAACAGACACCTATAGTATATCCTCCAATGTCATGATGGTCTGCTTTATCTGCCCATATGTTTGTGGGTGGAAAGAAGTTCCAAGGCATAATTATGTGCCAAAATAATGATGTAGTCCACCCTACACTCACAATTTAAAACATGTATCCTAATCCAATACATTGGATCATGGAACTCTAGTGGCCACACCACCTCATCCACATTCGTTTTTGCTAAGGAACTCACCACGCTCGACTCTTTGATCACTAAGATGTGAGCCAATTTCATCAACTAATGCACTAATACTCAAAGATAATCGCATCCTCCATGAGTCAAGGGTAATCCTGTTACAAAATCCACAGATATATCATCCCAATTCTACTTGGGAATGTCTAAGGGCTGAAACAGTCGACCAGAAACATCATGATCATCCATCACCTACTGACACAGTATGCACCTTTCCCCAATCTCAGTCACTTCCCGCTTTACCATAGGCCACCAAAACTATTTCGTAAAGCCTCAGTACATTTTCAAAGCTCTAGGATGCACCACTAAGGGAGATATATTATACTCACATGGAACTCCCTACAGAATTTTCGATGGGAAAAACAGCTTCCCATAGAACAGTATCTGATTCTAACTATCCTCTGACCATCCATCTAGAGTATCACCCTAGACAGTCTGATCACACATTACATTTGTCTTTATGTCTCCCCACTGAGACTCTACCAATTGGCGCATCATGTAAGATTGTACTATCATTTGAATAATATATCCTCTTCCACCATCTGTCACTATGTCAATGTAAAATGTGGCTAAATTATCTATTGTCTTCCATTCATCTGTGGAATGCTGAACTACCGCATTATGTGACTTTTTGATTATGGTACCAGCCACCACATTTTTCATTACTAAGGTTTACGATATGTCAACATCATAGTCATAGATAAAATCCATCCTCTTTTATTGTATCATGTATAGGTCTCTCAGGGAGATGATATACCTCAAGCTATTATGATCCCAAAAGACAACAAAGCGCTCCCTAAAGAGGTAAATTTTCACCAACTTCAGTGTGAATATGATCTCAGAATGCTTCAGATCATGTGTGGAATAGTTACATTCATGTCGACCTATCTACGTATAGTCATATGTTATAATTCCCCATTGTTGCATCAACACACATTCCAATCCTAGATCGGGAGCATAATAAAACATTGAGAACATCACCCCTTCCTCTAGAAACCTCAGCACTGGAGAACTGACTAGCTTCCCATTAAGGTAGTCAAAAGATATCTGACAAATCTCACTCCACATAAAGGCCTGATCATTTCACGTCAATGTTATCAATGAAGCTACAACTTGAGAGAAGTCAGTAACAAGCCTCCGATAATAGCCTGCTAGACCTAGGAAGCTATAAACACTTAATATGTTCATGGGATATTCTCAAGAAAAGAATCTCTTCAACATGTTATGGGTCCACTTCTGTCCCTTTTTGAGACACTACATGTCTATGGTAGTGCAACTCTTTCACCACGAACATCCACTTGGACAACATCCTATAAATATGGTGGTGGCTAAGGACATCCAAGACTGTCTTGAAGTGATCAGTGTGATCCACTGCTAGCATTGAGTAAATCCTAATATCATTGATGAACAAGATGATGAACCGGTCAATAAACTTGTAGACGACAGAGTTCTTGATCCCCATGAACTCAATTGGTGCATTCGTAACAATGAATTGCATGACCATGAACTCAAAGTTCCCATACCTGCAACTGAATGTAGTCTTTGAGATTTCACCCTCAATCACCCACAACTGGTGATATCAAGACCCCATATTGATTATGGAGAACCGAAATAATCTGATTAAATGGTCGATGTGATCCTCTATTCTCGAGAGAGGGTAATGGTTCTTGACTTTAACTGATTTAGTTTCTAGTAGAATATGAATAGCCTCAAGTCATCATCTCCCTTCTTCACAAACAAGACTGGACCACCCCATAGCAATATACATGAATAGATAAAATCATTTTTAATTATGTCTCCATCCTGAATCCATAACTCATGTAACTGAGAAGGTTCCATTTAATAGATATACATAAAAATTTGATAGACACCGGGTTGCATGTCTATTCTGAAATCTACACCGTGATGAGGGGGTATAGTCACAACCACTTTAAGGAAAACATCCAGTAATTTCTCTAAAACTACTAAAACATCCACCATATCCTCACCCATTGACCCCTCAGATAGCTTGTCTAAAACAAAAAGAAAAGGCGCCACATGATTTATACCCTCATTATGAATATTCTTGCCAAAAAATGCTACACGATGTCCATTCATATATGAAAACATGACTCTCCACTATAATCGGTTTATAACATCATGTATAGTGAACAACTAATGGATTCCAAGGCTTTCCTAATATGGATGAATTTATAGTAAAATAGGATCCCCACTAGACTAATATAGACCCAACATTCGTCTAATGCCCCAAAAAATATCAAACAGACTGGTTTGACCTCCAACTGGCATACTTAACACCAAGGTCATGGAAACTCTCTCTACTTATAGTCCCAATGCACGGTCTATAAATGGTTCAACAAAGGAGTAAAGATCTCTTGATTCAAACAAGTTACACACAAGAGTACTAAAAAGAATGATCTTACCTCAATCAACCTCTAACCTCGCATGAACAACAACCTCAACAGTGTGCAATATCCACTCCCAACTCCTCTACTTCTCTGTTGTCACCCACCTCCCCGACCATGACCAAGTTGAGGTCCCCGAGGAAAACCATGAGGTTGGCCTCCACCACAACTGTTTAACCTTTGGGGAGAGGGAGGCTGGTGCCCTACTACTAGAATGGTCTTGCCATAAACTGTTGTTGCTAAGGTGGCTGTTAAACCTGCCCTCCTCCACCATACTGAACATGAAATGGGAACGAGCTCCAAAAATGTCTACGAACTCCATATATAAAGCACATCGGTCCCTGACCCATGGGGAAAGGGCAAGGAACAGGTTATCAGAACAAGAATTGACGAGGCCTACATATCACTGCCTGAATCCTGGAAGGCCCTGATGCCAGAGACCTGCTACTGATTAGATTCCCCATCAACGAACTAAAATAGATCCCCTCTCGTAGTACACCACCCTGCCTGTGTATCCCCTCCACTGCGTTAGAAATATTATGAACTTCAATGTATGTAGGTACGGTAAATGGAGTGATGAAATACTGAAGAGATGGTCAGAGTGCCTCCTCCAAGAATCTCTTCTGTGAAACCTCATCAGGAAATAGATCTAGAGAAAAGTGTAAGAGATCTTTGAACATGATCCCCAGTTCCCTCATTGAAATACTCCCCTGTTTGAGGGAGGGTGGCTCCAACCTTTTCTAATCCTTTATCATAGAAGAAAGAAACTCTACCCAAAACCCCTCCTCAAATTCAGCCCAAGAGACATAAGTCTCCTTTCTCTCCCTAAGGTAAAGCATCCACCACTGACATGCCGCTCATTGCATCTGGTTCACTTCCAGAGAAACCTTGTACTCCCATAGGGCACCGATCTAGGTAAAGGTGATTGTTAGATCCTCATGTCATCCCATTGTCTCTATGTATAAAACACTACCATCATACTTCCCCGGGGTCAGCCGATGGAAAGCAGAAAGGGTATTTTTTCTCTTGTCATATTCCTTCTCTTGATGGTCCTCTCCAAATCAAGGATGTCAGCCTAATGGGCCTCAACTGCTTGTACCACATGTGAGAGATGTCCAGGATCCATATTTGAGAAGGGTAATTAATGAACTTTTAATCCCTTGCAGTAGGATATTTTATTTTTATATTAATTTATCTCTTAAAATAAATTAAATTTTTAAAACAACAAAAACACACAAGAACCCAAGTCATTATGATTCATGTGCCTTTTCTAGGATCTCTACTGTAAAATTAGTGTATCCTCACATGGTCATTCATTATGTACAAAGTAAATACATTGGATCACAGGGGGCCTAAAATCTTGTGACCTAGCTGGTGTTCCATGGCCTATTTCACGCAAAAATATTCCTTAAAATCATTTCCCTACCATCCCATGTAATCCTCACTATTTCTAACTTTGAACTTCATCTTATCCCTCAACCATCATCCTCTAATACCATTATGTCATGACCCACCTTCCTCAAGAGGAGGGAAGGGACAACATGTAACAACCCAAGATTTTATGAGAATTATTCTTTTTAATTGATGTATTGTGTTGTATGCTACTCCAAGATTATCTTGCGCTATACGCAACACCGTATTAGTTTTCAGTATACGCAACACTATTCATGGCTTGTGATACACACAATTTCAAGTTCGTTTTGTAGATATTATTTTACACAACATTAAGTATAGACTTTTTTTAATGTATAAATTAAATATGGTTGTATTTTTTTATACGTAACAACAAAGGAGTCTTGCAATACATGACACCATGACTTGGCTTGCATTACACGCAATCGCAACCTTCCTCGATAACGTGTGCAGTACGCAATACCAGGTTTCACAAAACAACGATATATTGTTATAATATTATTATAGACTAGACATTATGAATATTATTAACTAAATTTGGAATTTTATAACATTATTATTCATCTTACATATATTCTAGAACTTGGTATGAGAATAAAATAAATTTTTTCCGGTAAAATAAGCATTTTTCAAAAAGTGCAATTTTGTCGCCTTTTGATGGCGCACCCAATTTAAATCTAGTTTTGGACATGTTTATAAGTTAAATTTTACAAAATAATATTATTCCTTGGAATCAGGATATAAAAATTTAATTTGGATAAAGTTTTCATATTATTCTGATAACTTTCATATTTTGATGAATAGTTAAAATGCGCTATATTTTAATTAAAAACATCTTCTTTCATCACAATAATTTATATGGTTATATTATCTTATCTAATTTGTTTTTAAGTGTAATTAGAATATATTTTTACCATTTAATTCAATGTTTGTCATTGGAATTAATTTTAGTTTAAATTTGGAGATAAACAAATTTTGATCTTTTGATAGTTATTGTTTCTTAAAAATGCGCTATTTGTTTTGATAACAGGAATTGATTTTAAAATTAATTAATTCCACTTATATGTATTTAATTTGGAAAAATGGACATTATTTTTGAATTCGGAATATCAAATATAGCTTAGGCTTAATTTTTGGTATTTTTTTGAAAAACAACAATTTTTGATGAATAGTAAAAACACTGAGTTTTTGGTTAAAACCGACTTTTTATTTAAGTAATCATTTATTTGGTATGAATTTATTTTAGGTCAAAATAGTTACATAATACTTATATATTTTCAATGAAATTCATTGGAATCGTTTTATAATAATTTTACATTTATAAAAATTGTATTGAACTTTTCATTGTCTTTTACCCACCACCTAGGAGCTTTTGCAATTGTTCATAAAATGTAATTTTATCGCTTATGTGAGTTGAATTTCATAAATCTAAGATACACAATTAATATAAATGAGTAAAATATAGTTAAATTAGATAAAAGTAATTTTTTTTGAATAGTAAATTTTTACTTTTATTTACCACGGTTAAAAGTAAATATGGTAATTCAAGGTTAAAAAAATATTATAATAATTCAAAATTATCTTAACACTTGTCCAAACCTTATCAAATGAGTAATGGCAGACCATGGTAAACCTTGGGTAGATTTTGGGACCCCATGGATCCACTTATCAAAGACAATGACACATTAGATTAATTAATTTAATGTAAAGACAAAATTGGCATTAACAAAAATCCATTAGTAGTTAATTTTTATAAGGGGATATATAAATTAACATTTCAACAATAAAGATTCATTGGAAAGATAAAAATATTTTCTACATTTTGTTATTTTTTTTATAATTTTTAGACATCAAATAAATTAAATTATTTATGACACAATAATGATGCAGTATTTACCTCATTAATAAAAGATTTAAATAAATAAGATTATAATGATTAAACTATTATCAAAAACTTGTCCAATTCTGATTGGTTGAATTTATTTCAACCATGAGTTATCTTATAATCATCTATAATTATCTTAGGACCTTTTGAAACCGAATATTAGTTTATAATAAAATAATATTTCCACACTTTCCAAAAGAGCCCCTCCTCTCTCTTATAAAATGATTCCACGTATATGCAATTCCTCACACCTCTCAAGCCTTTTGGATCATCCAAAATCTACCCCAATAATCTCCCTACAACCATATCCTCCCCCTAGAAGCCTTACATTATTCATAAGGCACTTCAAGAAGTCCTTTTGGTTCAAACCAAAGGAAGATACCCAAATTAAAGGTAATAGTTTCTCTTAAGTTGTTTTTTTTATTCTACTTATCCAACCCCAAAACTATTTTTAAGCCCTTATTTTGTAACAAAAGAAGTATACTATATATACTAGGATGTTATTATGAGAATCATTATAATTACACTTACACGCACCTCCATCTAATGGATGATGAAAATAATGTTTCTGTGATGGCAAACTAACGCCTCACTAAACGATGATTGTTCGATTTTCTCCTACCACCTCTCATGGTGGTCATTATGACGGAACTTTATTTATATATGATATATATTATGTTTATTATTTCCTTATTCTTCTTTACTAGCCAATTATATCAAGCCTCTATGTTTTCCATAGTGGGTAAATATGATGATCTCGTTTGAGGAAGTGCAGACTACCGCACCCTCAACGTGATGTGATTCGTTAATGCCTTATGTGGGATGTATAACGGATGGAGTTAATGATATTATATATTATATTATACTGTAATTATAATATACCCATTCCATTAAAATAATAAATAGAAATGAATGTTGCGTTCATGCGTACGTACGACTTACCGTCTCCATGAATGGTGCATTTCATTTCTTACCTCCATATGTTATGTACTATTATAAATACATGTATATACTAGATATATAATGAATATATATTATATATAAATCATGATTTACATTCTGGAAGTAAGTAAAACGTGATATAAGTAATAATAACATCATTAACAACAAGTACAAACATTTACGATAAATATGATGATTTTACCCAAAAAGTTGCTTTAACATGGGATTTACAAAAGAACGGGTAATATAAAGTCATAAGTGAACCATATATGCTATCATAACAATGAATATGATTCTGTAATAGTTCAATGACATTATTTAAATCATTATACAGGAGTTTCGGATACGTACAAAGCATATCAGACCTAAGGTAAGGGACGACCTTTCCAATCTCGTTCTTATCTGAGATTGTTTATTAGTAAGTATTTTCTAGGGTTATTGATATCATCAAAGTCCATGTTTTGTAAAATTGTTTTTATGTATGTTTAATTTACTTTTTACCCATTTTTTCTTTTACTACATGGTATGTAAGGAATCGTTCTTTTGTTTATGTTATGATGTACTTTTTGACTTTTCCGAAAAAAGTACAAGGAGAAATTTTTTTAACTTATATGGAATGAAAAGATTTTTACGGTTTTATAAAACCGTAGTTTTATGAAGATTCCTCCAAAATATTTAATGAGTATTTTCAAAAAAATCTCTTTCTTTTAAAATTGCATGACTTTTTGTGAAAAGAAATTGATTTTGAAGAAGAAATGATATTTTCCTCAAGAATTCATTTCAAGGGTTTTATCAAAACCATGTTTCCATCTAAGAGGACATTATTTCATATGTGTATGTTTCATGTATTGTGTCTCTATGATTTACATGATTTCACTTTTCTTATGATGAAATGATATCCATCTGTTTTATATGGATTATGTTATGATGGGATGATGTTTATGAGACCCATTTTATTCCTTGGGTTATGATGAATGATTTATGTTTATGTTATGGCACACGAAAGAATGATTTCATTATGAGATGGGTGGGACCTATATCTCCCTCAAATTCATTGGGTAAATATTTATATCTCATGAGATAGACATGACTGGAACGACAAGTAAATCTAGTTCAGTAATACAGGGCTGGAACGACAAGTAAACCAGGTTCAGTAAGGGACTTTGTCCACTAAGATGGTCTTGGAAACAATGCCTTGGCAACTATGGAAATCATTACATGTGCTTAACGGATTCCACAATAACATGTTTTATTCCCATTATTTTTTATCATGATTAATGTTCCTTTATGATATATGCCATATGTACTACCATGTTTTATGTCATTGCCCAAGATTTTGATGTTTAAACATTAAGATCATGTTTTTTAGTTAAAATGTATATGATTTGTTTTATTTTATCCATGCTTACCCTTACTGAGCATTTTATCTCACCCTTAATATGTTTTCTTTTCCCCATGATATAAAGAATGGTTTTAGGTAAGAAAAAAAAGGGGAAGATCTTCATAGGAGATGATTAAGATCTTTCACCGCGATTAGAAGATTATATTCTGAGTTTCCAAAGACACTAAACTATTACGGTCATTGTGTGTTTGTTTTTGTTATGTATTAATTATTCGGAAAAAGTAATTTAATGTCCATGTATGTCAAGCTTTCGGGTCTCTACAGTTGGTATTAGAAAAAAGGTTTAGTTAACCGTTGGGAACGAGGATGCGAAAACTTTAGTGAGATCCCTAGAAATATTTCTAAGGTATGTTTAGCGATGTCCCTAAGGTCAGGTATAAGTATAGGTTATAGTCCTAGAATTATGGTAACGATCTTAGAAATATACCTAAGATGTTAGATATTTAAGGTACTCCCCCTTTATTATGTTTTTTTCCCTAGCATGATTTCTTCCTCTCACACTATTATTTTTGGGTTTTAGATGATGGCTGGAACCCGAAGGAACTGTGTTGATCAATGTAATGGAAGATGCAATGAATGTCATCCTGAACAAACCAACATTATGGGAGATGTAGTGAAAACTCTTATTTCTATACTTACACAAGCTTTGAATCATTCTAGACTTCCAAATGAGCAGAGAAGGGAACAATATTCTATTGAGTCTTTCATGAGGCAACACCCACCTTCTTTTAGTGGGTCTTCTAATCCATTTATTGCTGAACAATGGATGAGTACCATTGAAGATATATTTTCCATACTTCGCTGTTTGGAATGTGAAAAAGTCATTTTGGCTATTTACCGATTAGAAGGCAAAGCAGATCAATGGTGGACTTTAATTAAGAATACAATGCCCTATGGTGAAATTGACTCAATGGAATGGGATGAGTTCAAGAAATTGTTTTTCAATATGTACATCCCTCGTATTCTTCGAACAAAGATGGAAAAGGAGTTCCTTGAGATTAAACAAAATGATGATGATCTGTTAGTATATACGAAGATAATTTTACAAGGATTTCATGATATGCATCTGGCTTTATCATCCAACCTGAATGTAAAGTTGATCGATTCTTCAGTGGCTTAAAACCAAGACTTCGAAGGGAATTAGCTATAAGAGACTTCAGTAGCTATGAAGAAATTGTGTGTTGTGCTATCAAGGTAGAACTGGAAGTTGGTGTTACATATCCATATCATGGTTTTGACAAGAAACGAAAGATGGAGTTCAAGGAGAAATCTCAGAACTATGGTGAAAAAAAGTTGAATGTTTCTTTATGCTCAAAGTGTTGAAAGAAGCATGGTGTAGTTTGCCTAAAAGGTACTCGAAATTTTTTTAAGTGTCGAAAAGAAGTTCATCGAGTAGTTGATTGTAAATGTAATGGAAAAAAGGATTATAATTATGTGAATCGAGAAAATACAACAGTGAACGCTCCACCAACACTTCAATGTTTCAAGTGCAAGGAAATGGGGAATTATGCTAATAAATTCCCTAATCCAAGGGTTAATGATGATCATCATGAGCAACCACTTAAGGCAAAGGACAAAGTGAAGTCACATGCGATCACAATTGTCAATGTTGAATATGACAACAATGTGGTGGAATGATTTAGTGTTCATTTAATGGGATTCCAGAATAATGTTGTATAAGTAATCTCATGGTACTATAGAATAAAGAGACATCTAAGGATTGTTAAACTATTGTCTTTTCTTAAGTTTTGAATGTGTATGATGAATGGTACTGGTAACCATGAATAGTGATTCAGTTTTTTTGTATGCACCTAATATGCTCATAAAGAAGTGCTAAGGAGATAATGAAATGTTTGATAGTATTAATGAGCTCATGAATGGTTTGACTACAAAGAATTTTCAGGATTTTGGTATGTGGAAAGAGTTAACTTTTTAAAGCATTCACATTTTCACTAAGGTTCAATGGGTATTAATTTTTCATGAGAATACATGAGTATGGTATTCACATGATTGGAATGTGATGAACAAGATATATCTGGGATAAATGATGGTATTCACATGCTCGGTAAATGACATTTCTAGTAATTTTTTTCTTTATACTATAAGCTTGGATAGAAGTATTTTGGATAAGCCTAAATATTTGAAATGGATTATGTTGGACACAAGTTAGTATTGTTTAAGGCTGGAATTGTTCTCGATATTATTGATGGAATGTCATAATGATGTAATTTTAGAAAAAGGACAACATGCAAGATGGGTGAAAACTCGTCACTTCAGACAATGCTATGTGAATCGCACCCACATCCAAAGTGCGACAGGCCTTTATCACCTACCACTGGCCTACAAGAAGTCCCTTGTTAGTATAAATTAGTTTTATTTTATTAAGCAGTATGATAGTTGAAGTATATGTCCATTTTTGGAACTATATAAGAATAATATCACCATAGATGGACATATGTATATAAAATTTTCTAACCTTATGTTTGAGACAGATTGAATGACCTATCATTCTATCACATGATCTTCTAACACTTCACGGAAGAAAAATTGACCTTTATTTATTTAAGATATAAAGTGGAAATTTTTTAAGGCACAAAAAACAGTGAGATTATAGAGAAATAAATTAAGTATTCTTGTAATTCAAATTCTTCAACATTAAGGGGAATTATCATGAAAGCCAAAAATGTTTTCCTAGTACTCTTATATCCAATGAATCAGATGGTACCTTAGATCATCACAAATTTATGGCTTTGTGACAGTTGGATTTATCATAGTCATGTCCTCTACTACTCTTCATCAAAACATGATGGTTAGATTTCTCCTCCATATCCAAATTTTCACATACGATCTCTTATATAGAAACCTAGTGATGAGTTAATTTGGGTAACCGTTATGTTTCATAATTCGATTTTTAAAATTAAGTTTTAGCATTCCTTTTTATGATGTGGGTTTCTATGAAAGAAATTCTCAAATAACAAACCATTTATAAGACCGACGAATTTCGAGGGAAAAATTCATTTTAAGGGGGGTAGAATGTAACAACCCATGATATTATGAGAATTATTATTTTTAATTGATGTCTTGTGTTGTACGCTACACCAATATTATCTTGCACTATACGCAACACCGTATTAGCTTGTAGTATACGCAACACTATTCTTGGTTCGTGTTACGCACAATTTCATGTTTGTTTTATAAAAATTATTCTATGTAACATTAAGTATAGACTGTGTTTAATGTATAAACTAAATATGGTTGTATTTTGTTATACGCAGCAACAATGGAGTCTTGCACTACATTCCACCCTAACTTGTCTTGAATTACACGCAATCGCGACCTTCCTCGATAGCGTGTGTCGTACGCAATATCGGGTTTCACTAAACAACGATATATTGTTATAATATTATAATGGACTAGACATTATACATATTATTATCTACATATTGATATTTATAACATTATTATTCATCTTACATATATTCTAGAACATGGTATGAGAATAAAATAAATTTTTTGGGTAAAATAAATATTTTTAAAAAAATGAAGTTTTGTCGCCTTTTGATGGAGCACCCACTTTAAATCTAGTTTTTGACATATTTATAAGTTCAATTTGACCAAATAAAATTATTCCTTGGAATTAGTATATAAAAATTTAATTTGGGAGAATTTTTCATATTATTATGATAACTTTCATATTTTGATGAATAGTAAAAACACGCTATATTTTAATTAAAAACAACTTTTTCCATCGCAATACTTTTTATGGTTATATTATATTATTAATTGGTTTTAAAGTGTAATAAGAATATATTTTTACCATTTAATCCAATGTTGCTCATTGAAATTAATTTCACTTTAAATATGGACATAAAAAAATGTCGATATTTTGATAGTTATAGTTTCTTAAAAACACACTATTTGTTTTGATAACGGAAATTGATTTTAAAATTAATTAATGCAAATTCTATGTTTTTAATTTGTAAAATTGGACATCATTTTTTAATTCTGTATATCAAATATATCTTAGGATGATATTTTGGTATTTTTCTACTAATCTTCAATTTTTGATGAATAGTGAAAACACTGAGTTTTTGGTTAAAACTGACTTTTTATTTAAATAATCATTTATTTGATTTAAAATTTATTAGGTAAAAATAGATACATAATACTTAAATAATTTCAATTAAATTCATTGGAATCATTTTATAATAATTTTAGATTTATAAAAATTGTATTGAACTTTTCACCGTTTATTACCCACCTCCTAGGAGCTTTTGCAATTGTTCATAAAAAATAATTTTACCACTTCTGTGAGTTGAATTTCAAAAATCTGAGAAACACGGTTAATATAAAAGATTAAAATGTGGTTCAATTAGATAAAAATAATTTTTGGTGAATAGTATCTTTTTACTTTTATTTACCACGGTTAAAAGTAAATAGGGTAATTAAAGGTTAAAAGAATATTATAATAATTCAAAATTACCTTAACACTTGTCCAAAACTTATTGGATGAGTAATGGACGACCATGGGCATCCTTGGGTCAATTTTGGGACCCCATGGAGCCACTTATGAAAGACAATGACACATTAGATTAATTAATTTAATGTAAAGACAAAATTGGCATTAACAAAAATCATTTAGTAATGAATTTTTATAAGGGGATATATAAATTATCTTTTCGACTATAAATATTCATTGCAAAGCTAAAAAGATTTCGTACAGTTGGTATCAGAGAAAAGGTTTAGTTAACCTTTGGAAACTAGGATGCGAAAACATTAGTGATATCCCTAGAAATATTTCTATGTTATGTCTAGGGATGTCCCTAAGGTTAGGTATAAGTATAAGTTATAGTCCTAGAATTATGGTAACGATCATAGAAATATACCTAAGATGTTAGAAATTTAAGGTACACCCCCTTTATTATGTTTTTTTCCCTAGAATTATTTTTTCCTCTCACACTATTCTTTTTGGGTTTTAGACGATGGCTGGAACCCGAAGGGACCGTGTTGATCAATGTAATGGACGATGTAATGATTGTCCTACTAAAAAAAAACCAACTTTATGGGAGATGGAGTGAAAAATATTATTTCTATACTTACACAAGCTATAAATAATTCTGGACTTCCAAATGAGCAGAGAAGGGAACAATATTCTATTGAGTCCTTCATGAGGCAACACCAACCTTCTTTTAGTGGGTCTTCTAATTCACTTGTTGCTGAACAATGGATCAGTACCATTGAAAAGATATTTTCCATACCTCACTTTTCGGAACATGAAAAAGTCATTCTGGCTATTTACTGATTAGAAGGAGAAGCCGATCAATGGGGGACTTTAATTAAGAATACAAGGCCCAAAGGTGAAATTGAATCCATGGAATGAGATGAGTTCAAGAACTTATTTTTCAATAAGTACTTCCATCATATTATTCAAACAAAGATGGAAAAGGAGTTCCTTGAGCTTAAAAAAAGGATGATGAATCTGTTAGTATATATGAAGCGAATTTTACAAGGCTTGCAAGGTATGAATCTAGCTTTATCATCAGACCTGAAAGTAATGTTGATCGATTTTTCAGTGGCTTAAAACCAAGTCTTCGAAGGGAATTAGCTATAAGAGACTTTAGTAGATATTAATAAATTGTGTGTTGTGATATCAAGGTAGATCTGGAAGTTGGTGTTACATATCCATCTCATGGTTTTGACAAGAAACGAAAGATAGAGTTCAAGGAGAAATCTCAAAACAATGGTCAAAAGAAGATGAATGTTTCTGTATGCTCAATGTGTGGAATGAAGCATGGTGAAGATTGCCTAAAAGGTACTAGATAATGTTTTTCGTGTGGGAAAGAAGGTCATCGAGCAGTTTATTGTCGGAGTAATGGGAAAAAGGCTGCTAATGATGTGAATGGAGAAAAGACAACAGAGAACGCTCCACCAACACTTCAATGTTTCAAATGCAAGGAAACGGGGCATTATGCTAATAAATGCCCTAATCCAAGGGTTAATGATGATCAACATGAGAAACAACTTAAGGAAAAGTAAGAAGGGATGTCACATGCGATCACTATTGGAAATGATGAATATGGCAACGATGTAGTGGAATGATTTAGTGTTAATGTAATGCGATTCCAAAATAATGTTGTATAAGTAATCTCATGGTACTATGGAATAAAGAGACATCTATGGATTGTTACACTATTGTATTTTTTTATTTTTTGAAAGTGTATGATGAATGGTACTGGTAACCATGAATGTTTATTCAGATATTTTTGGAAAGCACCTAATATGCGCATGAAGAAGTGCTAAGGAGATAATGAAATGTTTGATAGTATTAATGAGATCATTAATGGTTTGAGTATAAAGAATTATTGGGATTTTGGTATGTGGAAAGAGTTAACTTTTGACAGCATTCATGTTTTCACTAAGGTTCAATGGGTATTCATTTTTCAAGAGAATACATGATTAAGGTATTCACATGATTGGAATGTGATCAACAAGATATCTTTGGGATAAATGATGGTATTCACATGCTCAGTAGATGAGATTTCTAGTAATTGTTTTCTTTAAAGTATAAGCTTGGACAAAAGTATTTTGGATAAGCCTACAGATTTGAAATGGATTATATTCGACACAAGTTAGTATTGTTTAAGGCTAGAACTTTTTTTCGATATTATTGATGGAATGTCTTAATGATGTAATTTTAGAAAAAGGAGAACCTGCAAGATGGGCGACAACCCGTCACGTCGGACAAGGCTGTGGGAATCGAACCCACAACCGAAGTGCGACAGGCCTTTTTTGCCTACCACTAGCCTAAAAAAAGTCCCTGGTTAGTAGAAATTAGTTTTATTTTATTAAGCAGTATGATAGTTCAAGTATAGGTCCATTTTTGGAACCATATACAAATAATATCACCATAGATGGACTTATGTATAAAACCTTTTCTAACTTTATGTATGAGACAAATGGAATGACCTATCATTCTATCACATGATCAGCTAACACTTCACAGAAGAAAAATTCAACTTCATTTCTTTAAGAGATAAATTGGAAATTGTTTAAGGAACATACAATGGTGAGATTGTACCAAAATAAATTAAGTTTTCTTCTAATTGAAATTCATCAACATTGGGGAAATTATCTTGAAATCCAAAAATGTTGTTCTAGTACTCTCATATCCGATGAATCACATGGTACCTTAGATCATCACAAATTTATGGCTTTGTGACCGTTGGCTTTATTATAGCCATGTCCTCTACCACTCTCCATCAAAACATGATGGTTAGATTTCTCAACCATATCCATATTTTCACCTATGATCTCTTATATGGAAACCTAGTGATGTGTTAATTTGGGTAACTGTTATGTTTCATAATTCACTTTTTAAAATTATGTTTTAGAATTCCTTTTTACAATGTGGGTTTCTATGAAATAAATTCTCAAGTAACATATCTTTTATATCCCCGACGAATTTTGAGGGAGAAATTAATTTTAAGGGGGGTAGAATGTAACAAACCAAGATTATATGAGAACTATTATTTTTTAATTGATCTCTTGTATTGTATGATACAGAACGATTATTTTGTTCTATACACAACACTGTATTAGCCTGCAGTATACGCAACACTATTCTTGGCTCGTGTTACATACAATTTCAAGTTCGTTTTGTAGAAATTATTCTACGCAACATTAATTATAGACTTTATTTAATGTATAAATTCAATATGGTTGTATTTTGTTATACGCAACAACAAATGAGTCTTTCCCTACATGCCACCCTGGCTTGGCTTGCATTACACGCAATTGCGACCTTCCTTGATAGCGTGTGCAGTATGCAATACCAGGTTTCACTAAACAACGATATATTGTTATAATAGTATTATGGACTCGCCATTATGAATAGTATTAACAACATTTTAAATTTTATAACATTATTATTTATCTTACATATATTCTAGAACATGGTATGAGAATAAAATAAATTTTTCGGGTAAAATAAGTATTTTTAAAAAAATGCAGTTTTGCCGCCTTTTAATGGCGCACCCTCTTTAAATCTAGTTTTTGAAATTTTTATAAGTTAAATTTGACAAAATAAAATTCTTCCTTGGAATCAGGATATAAAAATTTAATTTGGATGAATTTTTATTATTATTTTGATAACTTTCATATTTTGATGAATAGTAAAAACACGCTAAATATTAATTAAAAACAACTTTTTTCATCACAATAATTATTATGGTTATATAATCATTTTAATTGGGTTTTAAGTGTAATTAGAATATATTTTTACCATTTAATACAATGTTGGTCATTGAAATTAATTTTACTTTGAATTTGGACATAAACAAATGTCGATCTTTTGCTAGTTATTGTTTCTTAAAAACACGCTATTTGTTTTGTTAACAGGAATTGATTATAAAATTAATTAATGCCACTTATATTTTTTGAATTTGGAAAAATAGACATTATTTTTGAATTAAGAATGCCAAATATATCTTTTTCTGTATTTTTGTTATTTTTCTGAAAAACATCATTTTTGATGAATAGTGAAAACACTGAGTTTTTGGTTAAAACCGAATTTTTATTTAAATAATAATTTATTTGATTTAAAAAATTTTAGGTCAAAATAGATATATAATACTTATATAAGTTCAATTAAATTAATTTTAATCATTTTATAATAATTTTAGATTTATACAACTTGTATTGAACTTTTCACCGTCTTTTACCCACCTCCTTGGAGCATTTTCAATTGTTCATAAAACATAATTTTACTGCTTCTGTGAGTTGAATTTAAAAACTCTGAGAGACACGGTTAATATCAAGGAGTAAAATGTGGTTCAATTAGATAAAAGTAATTTTTGGTGAATATTAACTTTTTACATTAATTTACCACGGTTAAAAGTAAATAGGGAAATTCAATGTTAAAAGAATATTATAATAATTCAAAATCAACTTAACACTTGTCCAAAACTTATTTTATGAGTAATGGCAGACCATGGGAATCCTTTTGTCGATTTTGGGACCCCATGGATCCACTTATGAAAGACAATGACCCATTAGATTAATTAATTTAATGTAAAGACAAAATTGGCATTAACAAAAAACCTTTAGTAATTAATTTTTATAAGGGTCTATATAAATTATTTTTTCGACTGTAAATATTAATTTAGAAGATAAAAAGATTTAATACATGTTGGTATTTTTTAAAAATTTTATATATCAAATAAATTAAATTATTTATGACACAATAATGATGCAGAATTTACCTCATTGATAAATGATTTAAATAAATAAGATTATAATGATTAAAATATTATCCAAAACATGTCCAATTCTGATTGGATGATTTTATTTAGACCATGAGTCTTCTTATCTTCATATGTAATTATTTTTGTACCTTTTTAAACTGAAGATACCTTTATAATAAAATAATATTTCCACACTTTCCAAAAGAGCTCCTCCTCTCCCTTATAAAAGGAGACCACTTCTATGAAATTCCTCACACCTGTAAAGCCTTTTGGCTCGTCCAAAATCTTCACAAATAATGTCCCTACATCCCTATACTCCCCCTAGAAGACTTACATTAGGAAGAAGGCACTTCATGAAGTCCTTTTGGTTCAAATCAAAGGAAGTTACCCAAATTAAAGGTAATAGTTTCCCTTAAGTTGTTTTCTTTTATTCTACTTCTCCAACCCCTGAACACTTTTTAATCCTTTCTTTTGTAACAAAAGAAGAATCCTAAATATACTAGGATGTTGTTATGAGAAGGATTCGAGCTACACTTACAAACACCTCCATCTAATGGATGAAGAACATAATGTTTCTGTGATGGGAAACTAACGCCTCATGAAACTATGATTGTTCGATTTTCTCCTACCGCCTCTCATGGTGGCCATTATTATTGCACTGTATTTATATATTATATATATTATTTTTATGATTTCCTTATTCATATTTAATTCCAAATTATATCATTCCTTTATTTTTTATATAGTGTGTAAATACGATGATCTCATTTGAGGAAGTGCGGACTACTGCACCCTCAAAGTGATGTGATTCGTTAATGATTTATGTAGTATGTATAATGGATGGAGTTGATGATATTATATATGATATTATACTAGAATTATAATATAACAATTCCATTAAAATAATAAATAGAAATTAAATTAGCGTTCATGCGTACGTAAGGCTTACCGTCTCCATGAATGGTGAATTTCATTTCTTACCTCCATATGTTATGTAATATTATAAATACATGTATAAGATGGATATATAATGAATATATATGATATATAAAGAATTATTAACATTCTTGAAGTAATTAAATCATGATATAGGTAATAATAACATCAATAACAAGAGGTACAAACACGTATGACAAATGAGATGATTTTACCCAAAAGGTTGCTTTAACATAGGATTTACAAAAGAAAGTGTAATATAAAGTCATAAGTGAACTATATATGATATAATAACAATGAATATGATTCTGTAATTAGTCAATGAAATTATTTAAATCATTTTACATGAGGTTCATATACGTACGAAGCATATCAGACCTAAGGTAAGGCATATCCTTTCCAATCTCATTCTTATCCGAGATTATTTATTCGTAAGTATTTGCAGGGGTTATTATTATCATCCAAGTCCATGTTTTCTAAAAGTGTTTTTAGGTATTTTTAATGTCCTTTTTACCAATTTTGTCTTTTACTACGTGGTATGTAAGGAATCTTTCTTTTGTTTACGTTACGAGGTACTTTTTGACTTTTTTGACAAAAGTACAAGGAAACTATTTTTTTAACTTATACGGCATGAAAGGATTTTTATGGTTTTATAAAGCCTTATTTTCATGAAGATTCCTCAAAAAAAATTCCTGAAAATTTTCAAAATAATCTCTTTATTTTATAATTTCATGACGTTTTGTAAAAAGAATATGATTTTGAAGAAGAAATGATATTTTCCTCAAGAATTCATTTCAAGTGTTTTATCAAAACCATTTTTTATCTAAGATGACATTATTTCATATGTTTTTGTTTCAAGTATAATGTCTCTATGATTTACATGGTTTCAATTTTCTTATGATGAAATGATATCCATTTGTTTTATATGGATTATGTTATAATGGGATGATGTTTATGAGATCAATTTTATTCACTGGGTTATGGTGAATGATTTATGTTTATGTTGTGGAACACGAAATAATGATTTAATTATGAGATGGGTGGGACCTATATCTCCCTCCAATGCATTGGGTAAATATTTATATCTCATGAGATAGACATGGATGGAAAGACAAGTAAATTAGGTTCAGTAATACAGGGCTGGAATGAATAGTAAACCCAGTTCAGTAAGTGACTTTGTCCACTTAGATGGTCTTGGCAACAATACCTTGGCTACTATGGAAATAATTACATGTGCTTAATGGATTCCACAATTACATGTTTTATTCCCATTATAAATTATCATGATTAATGTTCCTTTAAGATCTATTCCTTATGTACTTCCATGTTTTATGTCATTGCCAAAGATTTTGATATTTAAACATTATGTTAATGTTTTTAAGTTAAAATGTATATGATTTGTTTTATTTTATCCATGATTACCATTACAGAGAATTTAAGCTTCCCTTTATATGTTTTATTTTCCCCGGGATATAAAGAAAGGTTTTAGGTAAGAGAACAAAAGGGGAAGATCATTATGGGAGATGTTGAAGATCTTTCGCCACGATTAGAAGATTATATTCCAAGTTTAAAAAAACACTAAACTATTACGGTCCCTGTGTGTCTGTTTTTTGTTATGTATTAAGTATTCTGAAAATATAATTTAATGTCCATGTACGTCAAGCTTTTGGGTCTCTACACAAAAAAGTTTCACACCCTTTATTCTTCAAAC
The DNA here is from genome assembly GCA_963277665.1 of Viscum album. NCBI lineage: Eukaryota > Viridiplantae > Streptophyta > Magnoliopsida > Santalales > Viscaceae > Viscum > Viscum album. The sequence goes on from OY728167.1 coordinate 1,005,205,771, forward strand.
TGAAGGAGAGATAATAACCCTGGATTCCTTCCTTAAATAGGCCCCATAGTGGGAACTAGAAATAAGGGTTTAAAATCTCACACAAAATGACCGGAATTTATCTTTTTAATGAAAACAATATTGGATATAAGATGGAAAAAATCCCAAACAACAAAAAAAATTGATATAAAGGAAAACAAAAATCCAACCCATGGATGATTTAAGTATAATCTGTGACAAAAGTAAAACTATATCATCAAAGCTAGTACCAAAGGAACAATACTATGAAACATCACCAAAATTATCCTAACACCCAAAAAAGTAATGTCCAGAATATTTATCCATGTACCCATGGATACCGGATTTTTTTTACAGATGTGGGGTGAGTATACAAATATATTCTGTAGGAATACTAACACAATCTGTAAACAAGTGGGGGAGACATACTAATTCCACTTTGATAGAACATGATAACCTCAAAAAACCTATTAAGGAGTACTAACCAGCCCAGCCTCTCCAAGGAACACTCACCAAATAATGCAAGACATGTAATGTCGTAGTATATGCACATCAACATTTTGGTACACCTCAGCACTTTCCTAATGGTTACCTGATCACTCTTAATTGCTAACGTCTTGAAGCTACCACTCTTCTAAAATTCAATCCCACTAACACAACCTTCCCGCACACAACTGGGAATCTATCCACACACAAATCTGACCTGAAGACACCTGGTCCACAACCACACCACACATCCTGCCCACAAACTGTTGGGCCACAACAACCACACCTTTCAGATGAAGACACATGTTCTTAATCCCGAATACACATGGAAAACAATCTTGGCCCATAAACACTTATACCCCTCATCCAAAAAAAACTTTCCTGAATGATCTTGGACTATGGTAAACCTCATGAAATTATAACCTTCCCAAATATGCTCGAGCGGTAAGAAGTGAAGGAGGCTGCAAGGAAGAAATTCAATAACCATCCATCTATCCTCCCACTAGTATGTTGGGAAAGACCCCCACCCTATGAAATTGTTTTGTTCTTCACATGCTGCACTATAAGAGTAAGGTTCATATATATATATGTATATCAATAATAACAAAAATTTATATATATGTGTATGAAAACAATTATCCCAACTTATGAATTTCAAATAACTACTATCCCACACAAACCACCTTTTGTTGTAACCCCAACATGCATGTATGACCATGAACGACGATCACTATAGTAAGTTGAATTATACCCCATCAAATTCATTTAATCAATTTTCATCTTTTTTGTATCAAGATTTCATTTACTAATTACATAACTACTTGGTAAACTACCAATCACAACATTTAAAACTGTTTTCATAAGGGTAAAGGACACAAAACACTGCCTAGGAAAACAAGGAATAATAAACCAAGGTAGGGAAAACCATTTTACCACTCATACTTAAAATAAATAGAGAAAAAAAATATGAAGTCCCACTGCACACCCCATTTTTCCTGGACACTCATTCTGCCACTGTAAAATGTCATTCATAAATTTTATCCCTCTCAATCATTCTCTCTCAATTAAAACCCACAACAAGTCTGCACAACAACACCACACCCATCAAACCTATAAACATAAAGTTGTGACACAATCTAGTCCTACAGCCCTGCTACCAACCTCTTCTCAGAAGCAGCCCCACTACACATAAAGTACATCAATTCGATAATAAATCTATCTCTAATCCATAGACACTATCACACCTCCTGTTCCACCCCATACATAAATCCCACATCAAAACACCACCAAAGAGAATCCCAACTTCAAAAATAAGCCATACCCCAAACACAACATCATTCCCTATGTCCACCTTCGTACCGGTAACAAGGATACCAATAGTAACTTCACACAACTCCCACGAAGTAGAAAACCCAACTAAAAATAGCACATACACACACAATGAAGCCAATATTATTATGATTTTGAAAGATGGTTCTCTAATTCAACTTTACATAAGATGGGTGAACATAGAATAGGTATGATCCTGGGGAATCCATTTATTTAACCATGTATATGTGACTAATCAGATTTCATGTTAAATTTATTTTTCAAATCATAACAATAAAATATAGAACACCATCATGGAAAAAGAAAACACCACAAACGACCAAGATTTTTAAAATCCATATAACCATGAAATATCACATCCGCAACAAAGATAACAATTAAAACAAACAACACAACATCAAAATCTCCCCCATATCTCATTTATTTCTTCTCATTGTCTTTGTTAAAATTTCATTCATATGTTCTCACAAAGGGGCATCATTATACACAACCCGCATGATGAAAAATTAATGAGATGTAGAAGAATACCTACATGAAATAATAGGTGGCAAAAACACTTCCTTAACCCAATAATAGGGGATCACACGAGCAGTACAAAACTACAAGAAAACAAAGTAGTAGAGGGACTCAGAATAAGTGCATGACTCATATTGGTTCTACCACGCAGTTCGGAAGTTTTAAGGGTCTCTACACATTAGGAAATAATTTTTATTTAATAATTCACTTGAACCCAGTGGATATGGAGTTAAAAATGGATACGAGTTGATATGTTCCATATTTAACTATGAAACCACGATACAACGGTGAGACTAGAAAAGTAGAGAAACTAGGAATTTGGCAAAGGGGGAGAAATTGATTCATGTGCCACCATTTCGGTGTGCCAAAATCATGATACCACTATTATAGTTCCACCATTATATTCTTTCTCTTTTTTGTTGTGCCACCATCTCAGTGTGACGCTGTTATAGTGCCACCGTCTTGGTGTGCGTCTGTAATTGTTCCATCTTCTCGGTGTGCCATAGTCAATGTTCCATCTTGTCTATGTGTCACTGTTTTGGTGTTCCACCATCAACATGACACCATTTTGGAGAAATATATATTTTGGTAAACTCTTAAAAAAAACCTCTCTAACCATGAGAAACACTAAAATAATTGTATTCGTTACAAAGGAATATACCGTGGGAATTTGGGTCATTAAATATTTTTTCACCTCTTCATGGTTTATAAGATAAAAGATATAGAACAATTCTAGAATAGGAGAACAAAATATCTATAAATAATAGATTGTGTTTTTAAGGGATACATTTAGATATATAGGGAGTTATGTGTTCTCATAGTTGTTTAGGTTACCACAATTACCAATAGTCTTTTAAAAAAAATTAGAAATAAGACATTGTTTGTTAATTGGTGAAAAACCTCATGCACCTTCTAACAACAATTAGTTGAAAGAGGTTCCTTCTAGGGAATATACACCCTGTCGTTCTTGGGAGGAAACTGCTGGTTTATAATTCATCATTTTTTTTATCGATTAAATTCTTCTCCCACTATTTTAATTATATCTCTTCATCCACCCAACATATCATTCAAATAGTCATTTGTTGATATTTTTTTGGAACAGATCATTGAACTAATATTCACTATCATTAGAATATACAAGCTTGAATAAAATGATTCAATGTTACTTTACATCTTCAATGGATATATTCGTTCTTGAATTTTAATTTACATACTCACATGATTTATTTTCCCATGTTGATGTAATTGTATATTTTGCTTCAATATTGATTATTATTAAAAAAATAAGCATTATTTTTAAATAAGGAAAAATGTGAAAAGCATCCTCATACTATGGGAGTACTTTTTTTAATTATTTAATTATCAATGTTTAGAGATATTTTTTTGATACCAATTTGTTTTGTTACTACTTTCTGAAAATTAATTTCTAAATATTTATTCTAAAAGTGATATTTATTTTAATTTTTATTATCCATTTATTCCTTTATTAATTGTTATGTGTGACGAAATTGGTCATGTTCTAATAATTTTATGTCCTAAAATAATTATTCATTTTTATTTGTGATAGAATGCATCATCTAAAATTATCTATGTAGGGCTAAATTAATTTCTGTGTCCAATAGAATATTTATGTTTTTATTGTTGATCATATGTAAAAAATTTACTTTTGTACTCTAATTTGATTCCTTATATTAGTATATACTACATGATTGAAAATATTTTTCCTATTTAACTTTATTATTTATTATTCCACCTTGAGTTAATCGTTGTGGAAAATTATGAGTTTTAAGTTTGAGGGAGGGGTCATAAACTATGATTAACTATGAACCCATGGGATCCTATAAAAAACACATTGAATATTTATAATAAAATTTAACTGTCATTTTGAAATTTTTCATGATTGAATTTTTTCCCCAATTTAAGGGTTTATATTACATTTTATGGATGTTAGTTTTTAATACCCCATAGATTTAATTAGGTAACCCATATTTCTATAACTCTTTAAAAAAATGGATCTTGATAAATGTAACGACCCAAAGATTTTCAATAGAAATTACCTTCTTATAAATATGTCAAAAATTAACATGAAATCACAACATAATTAACTACTAAGTGACAAGTGATCATTTAATATAAGTTGGTCACTTCTGTGTTAGTAATTTTGAAAATTTGACATACACGGTTCAGTTCAAGATGATTTTTGGAGTCTAATGAAACAAAAATAATTTTTGGTCATTAGTAACGTACCCTTAGGAATAGTAACATAACCATATGAATATTTATATAACCCTTATGAATAGTAAATCATCCAGTATAAGAGTAACATAACCTATGAATAATAAAATAAAATTTAGACATCTTAGAAAGTGACAATTCGACATTAGTAACCGTTTTGGTAATTTGTACGTCATAAATAATTAATTATAATTAATTAATTAATATAAAAGAATATTAATTCCCTAAAATGTCTTCATAAATTATTGAATTAATGTCTTATTGTTTTAGATAATATAATAAGACCGTACATAATTTTTGAAATCACAATAACATCATTTTTAACTTTTAAAAACAGTTTTTAAGTAAATTATCATTTTAATTAAATATTAAATTTATAATATTTAGAAAATTATTTTTGAAAAATGTAATTTATTTTTTGATTCTACACGTTGAAAAATGGTAGGGGTAATTTTTTGTGTTTTTTCTGAAATACTTCAATTTTCGGGTGAATAGTAAAAAATAGAGTTTTTCGCATAATCGGTGTATACTAAATTGCAGAATTAATGATGTAATGATGATAGAAACATTATAAAACCTTAGTTTCATCCAAATTATATTAAATTTTATAAATGGTTTCTTAAAATACAATAAATCCAATTCTCAATCCTAAAAAAACTTTCCAAAGCCTAAAGTCAAAAGGTGATTTATTAAAGTGACTTTTTCTCTTTCTTTCACTTTCCTTTTAATAAATTAGTGAATTCAAATTATAAAGAATAATTAAAGCCTAAAAATAATTATATTATATTAATATATGATTTAGGATGTCAAAAAACTACTATTACAAGTCTAACTCTTGATATATTATTTTATTTAATATTTTATACCAAAAACTCCTCCATCCTCATGTACAAATAAACCCTCCCCCTCCTCTTGCCAAACAACACCTCTCAAGCTTCAATAATTATCTAAGCTCTGCCCAAACACCTTCCCTAGCCCCACCTCCACGTCCGAGAGCTTCTGGTCTCATCAAAAGACCAAGCTTAGGCCCTTAAGAAGGTTCTCAAGAGGAGGATTCTAGAGGTAATTTTTCTCCCTCTTATCCTTTATTTTCCTTTCAAGTTCAAGTTCATTTCTTGATCTCTACCAACATATTTTCATCTAAATTGTATTGTATCTCTAGTAATATTCATCTAATATAATTTTATGATGCTAATGGGATATTATATCACCCCACCCCCTTTCCCTCTTCCTTTTATTTTATTAAAGAGAACGTTGTTCATGAGGTGTTAAATTTATCACCTTCAAAAACGACATGCTCTCTTATTCCATTTCTACCTTCAAATATGGTCATAAAACCATTTTAATGGTTGATCTAGAATATTATATATGTATTAGGTTCTATTTTATGTTCTGGAAATAACCTATGTCAATATTACTAAGTGAAAAGATAAAACAAGTTCGTTGTGATCCAAAAACCGCTCAAATTAACCCAAATAATCATCATTTAATTATTATCTAATGATTCACCCACTTGGATATAATATAATTCTTTACCAAATCACTAAATCTCTTATAATATCACTAATAACATGTAATATCATTTCTGGATGTTTATCGATGATCTATGCAAACTTCAATTTAAGAATACAAGTGAACCACCCAAGAAAAACCATAAAAACAAACATCCCAGAACAATGTTTTTAAACTCTATAAGTCATACAAAGGAATATAATATGATGTAATGAAACCAGAATGAACCCTATAAATGTAAACATGGTTCTGTATTTCTAATTAATGAATATAATGTTATTATATAGGACATTAAAGAGAAGGAATCATTCGGGTACAAGGTAAGGGGAAATTCTCAAACCCAACTTTCATCCTTTGGGTTCTACCTCTTTCACTCCATTTTTGATATGGTCACACCTTAAAGATCAGTTTTTCATCATTGTATTTCATTTTATGGGATATACATGTTTTTTAATTATTCTTAAATCAATCCAAATGTTTTCCAAAAGAACTCTTCTTTTAAAAACACCCCTTTTACTTCTCACTCAAAGTGAATGGTTATTGTTACATGTATGTTATTACCTCATTCTTTTGGGAACCCAAAGCTTATGAATATGTTATTATGAGATGAAACCCATTCCTTTTCATGGTTTTAGTATGTTAATTTATGTTATATGTTCATTGTGGCAATCATGATAAATGATAATGTTATGATGTGACGGGTGCACCCAGAATTATATAGCGTAATATGAATGTTTAAATGGGATGGGTGCGCGCCAAATTATACAGCGCTCCAATGAATTGGGTAAAGTGATTAATCTCATGAGTAAATGTAAAAAGATGTGTGAACAAGATGCTTGCTTGGTTTACAAGTATGTGTGGTAGTTAACCACTAAGACACGATGTTTAATTTTTATGCATTGCCACATTTCAAGTCTATTATTTATGATCCTCTCATGTTCATGAACTTTTGCCTATGTTATGATTATGATCACCCCATGATATATTATTCTTATCTATATTTTTATTGGGATTTTAGCTCACCTCTTTTTATGTATATCCTTAGGTGCATACATGTACTAATGAGAGGACAAGTGCCAATAAGAAGCTATAGAAGAAGAAATTAAATGAGTGTTTATGCTCGATGTTGTATTTATTATGTGTGATCCTAGTTTTCCCAATACACTAAACCATTGGACCCTATATGTGTAATACTATTATTTTGTTTATCTTTGAAATTATGTAATTAAAAAAAGGCTGGGTTGTTATAGTTGGTATCAGAGGCAAGGTTTAGTTAATTTGGGGATTAGGATTAGTGAACCCTAGAGAAAACCTCTAGTGTGAGATTAAGTACAAATATGAACACAAGAGGATTTACCTAGGGATCCCATATGTTTTTTTGGTATAAATTGTCTAAATTAATATGTTATTCATGACATGTTTAATTATTTTTTGTTCTAACCATTTCTATTTTAGAAAATGGTTGGAACCAGGAGAAATCAGGCCAATAACTCTTGCGAGGGCCGATGTAACGATTGCCCGAATGACATCCCCAATGATTTAGGAGGTGGAGTTCAAAACATCATGGTGATTCTTACCCAATTATCTCAAGTTATGAACAGTAACCATAATAATGGGGAACGTCCTCCCTCACCAAATAGGGAGAAACTGGGTATTTAATGTCATATGCGGTAACGACCATCGACGTTTTGCGGACCATCTAATCCACTAGTTGAGGAACAATGGGTCAACTCCATGGATAAGATATTTTCTATGCTTCACTATTCTGAGATGGAGAAGGTGAATCTAGCTGTTAATCGTCTAAATGGAGAAGCTGAACAATGGTGGGCTTTGATTAAGAACACCAAGCCAAAGGAGGAAATTGAAGAGATGGAATAGGAAGACTTTAGGAAAATGTTTCTTAATAAGTATTTCCCATGAACTCTTCGCATGAAGATGGAGAGATAATTCATAGAGATCAAACAAAACGAAGGAGAATCTGTCACAACCTATGAAGAAAAATTTACAAGGCTCGCAAGGTATGCTTCAGGTTTTGTTATCAACAATGATAGAAAATTTGATAGATTCATTAGTTGATTAAAACAACACCTTCAAAAGGCTCTTGCAATTCAAGAAATTGGGAGTTATAAAGAAGTTGATCGGTGTGATCTTGAAGTGGATATGGAGTTTGGAGAATGGTCCCATGGATATGGTGATAAGAAAATAAAGATTGAGTTTCAAGCTGGTGGTTCTAATGATAGTGGTGGGGAAAAAATCAACGACCCACATGCCAAAAATATTGAAAGTTGCACCATGGGAACTGCCTCAAAGGGACGAGGAAATGTTGTATGTGTGGGAAAGAAGGTCACTAAGCTCAATAATGTCAAAAAGACATGGAATAGAAGGAGAATGTAGCCTATGAAAGGAGAGAACCATTCATGGTTCAATGCTACAAATGTAAGGAGCTAGGGCAGTATGCAAACAAGTGCACTAAACATCGAGCTCTCGAGGGTAATCAGCGTCAGCAGCCACCAAAGAAAAAAGAAAAAAGGAAGGATTATGCCATCACTGTTGTGGAGGTGGAGCATGATAATGAAGTCGTACAAGGTACAATTCCTATTCAGTCAATAATGGAAAAATTCTTATTTGATTCTGGTTTTACGCATTCTTTTATATCATGCATTTTTGCTAGAACTATAGAATCGAAGCCCCAAAACCTTGAAGTAGATATATTTGTAAAAACACCAAGTGGTGCAATCATTGCAACCCAACTGTTTGACTCTTCTCCAGTTGGCGTATGTGGGAAGATTCTTCCGGAAAATCTTGTAATACTTCCCTTGGTGGAATTAGACTCTATAATGGGAATGGATTGGCTCTCGTTATATAGAGAACATATCAACTATCAGGAAAATAAAATATCTTTTCATATTCCGAACCATCCCATGCTCCTCTACTAATGAAAGTATGATCATGAATCTCCTTTGAAAAATCCTTCAATGGTGTGGTTGTTGATTCCCTATGAAGAAGAATACCTCACCCAAATGGTTGATTCTAAGGAAAGTTCCAACCTTGAGGAAATTCCCATCGTGAGGGAATACGAAGATGTATTTCCCGAAGAGTTACCAGGAATTCCCCCGGATCGTGAGGTAGAGTTCCCAATTGAACTCATACCCGGAGCTACTCCTCTCATGAAGTGCCCCTATAGGATGTCTCCTCTCGAACTGGAGGATTTAAAGAAGAACCTTCAAGAGAATCTCGACAAAGTGTTCATAAGCCCTAGTGCATCGCCTTGGGGTGAGATAGTGATATTTGTGAAGAAGAAGTATGGAACAATGCGGCTGTGTATCAATTATCGAGAACTAAACAAGATCACCATAAAGAACAAGTATCTGCTCACTAGGATTGATGACTTGTTCGAGCAGTTAAGAGGACCTCAATACTTCTAAAAGGTGGATCTTCGTTCTAGATATCATCAAGTAAAGGTGAAGAAGGATGATATTCAGAAGATTGCCTTCCATACAAGGTATGGGCACTATGAGTTTTGGGTGATGCCCTTCGGACTTACTAATGCACCTGCAATATTTATGGATTTGATGAATAGAGTCTTTAGACATTACCTCGACAAATTTGTGGTAGTGTGTATCGATGATATTCTCATCTACTCCAAGAGCAAGGAGGAACATGAAGAACATTTAAGACTTGTGTTGGTGACATTGAGAAATGAGAAGTTGTACGCCATGTAAACCAAGTGTGACTTTTTGATGAATCAATTCACGTTCATGGGACATGTGATCACATGTGAGGGAATTTCTGTGGATCCTTCAAAGACAAAGGCGATTGGGGAATGGCCCAGGCCCTCTAGTGTCACCGAAATCCGAAGTTTTCTTGGATTAGTTGGGTAGTACAGATGTTTTGTGAGAAACATCCCACGATTGTCAAGCCCGCTAACTATGTTAACAAGGAAAGGGGTAAAGTATGTCTAGATGGAAGAATGTGAGAGAATCTTCAAGGAGGTAAAGAGAAGTCTGATCACTGCACCTATACTCACACTACCGAAAAGTGGAGAAAGTTTTTTGATATAAAGTGATGATTCAAAGAAAGGCTTGGGTTGTGTACACATGGAAATGATAATGTGATAGCCTACGCCTCACGACAGTTGAAGATTCATGAGCAGAACTACCCGACTCATGATCTAGAGTTGGAAACCATGATTTTTTCCTTGAAAATATGGCGGCACTACCTTTATGGGGAGAAGTTTGACATATAAACTGACCACAAGAGCCTAAATTATATATTCACACAAAAGGACTTCAACATGGGTCAAAAGAGATGGTTAAAGTTAATCAAGGATTACAATTACTCTATTCACTATCATCCTAGAAAGGCGAACAAGGTATTTTATGCTTTAAGCAGAAAATAACCTGCTACTCTATCCATGTTGTGGATTGAGAAAGAACCTATCTTCATGGATGTGTAAATGATAGATTTGGGAATCGTAAGGGCAGGGGATACATCCTACCTTGCCCAAATGATTGCACAACCATCCATCCAAGAGATGATTAAGGAAGCACAAAGGGATGATGTGGAGATAAAAAAGAGGGTGAATGCAGTAAAGGAAGGGAAACATCAATTGTTCCATATCGACGATACTGGTGTGATTCGGTTTGGAACGCAGCTTTGTGTTCCTTCATCACCCGAGATAAAGAAGGAGCTATTGGATAATGCACATAGATCAACTTTCTCTATCCATCCTGGGAGTACCACGATTAACCGTGATCTCCGATAACACTTCTGGTGGGATAACATGAAGAAGGAGATTGCGGAATATATATCAAGGTGCTTGATATTTCAGCAAGTTAAAGCTGAGTGACAAAAGTCCAAAGGTATGATGCAGCCATTGCCTATACCCATGTGGAAATGGGAAAATGTTACTATGGACTTTGTCACAGGCCTCCCAAATACGTCAAAGTGAAATAATTCGATATGGGTTGTGGTTGACCGACTCACCAAGACTGTCCATTTTATCACTATTCGATAAGACCTATTTCTTGAACAACATGCAAAGATATATGTGAAGGAAATGGTGAGAATGCTTGTTGTTCCACTATCAATTGTCTCTGACCATGATCGAACGTTCACATCTATGTTCTGGAGGATTATTAAACATGCTTTGAGTACTGAATTAAATTTCAGAACGGCCTATCACCCCCAAATTGATGGCCAGTCTGAAAGGACTATTTAGACGCTTGAAGATATGCTAAGAGCCTGCTCTCTTGAATTAAAAGGTGGTTGGGATCAGAATCTTCCATTGGCTGAGTTCTCATACAACAATTGCTTCCACTCGAGTATTCAGATGGCTCTATATGAAGCTCTTTATGGGAAGCAATGTAAAACTTCAACCTATTGGGATGATGTTGGAGAAAGAAAGATGCTTGGACCTGATCATATTCAAGAGATGACAGAGAAGGTTCAAGTCATCCAAAAACACATCAAAGCTACTTAGAGTCGGAAAAAGAGCTATGAAGACTACCATTCAAGGGACTTGGAGTTCGATGTTCGAGAAAAACTCTTCCTTCGTATATCTCCATGGAAGAGAGTCGTGCGATTCGGGAAGAAAGGGAAGCTAAGCCCAAGGTATATTTGCCCCATTGAGATCCTTGACCGCATACGAGATGTGGCCTATCGCCTAGAAATTCCACCGAATATGGCTCAGGTTCATGATGTGTTTCATGTATCACTACTGAGGAAGTACATACCAGACCTCTCACATGTACTAAACTCAAAGGTGGTGCAGCTAGAATATGATCTCTCCTATGAAGAGCAGCCATTAAAGATTCTGGAGCGATGTGATAAGGTTCTACGCAACAAGACAACCCATCTTGTCAAAGTGTTGTGGAAGAACCATAAGTTTGAGGAAGCAACTTGGGAACCAGAAGAGTCAATGAAAGAGAAGTACCCTCACCTGTTTGTGTAATGTGAAATTTCAGGGGTGAAATTTCTTAAGGGGGGAAGATTGTAACGACCCAAATATTTTCAATGGAAATTCTCTTCTTATAAATATGTCATAAATTAACAGGAAATAAAAACATAATGAACTACTAAGTTACAAGTGACCATTAAATATAAGTTGGTCACTTATATGTTAGGAATTTTAAAAATTCGACATACACGGTTCTGTTCAAGATGATTTTTTGAGTCTAATGAAACAAAAGTAATTTTTGGTGAATTGTAACGTACCCTTAGGAATAGTAACATACCCTTATGAATAGTTATATGACCCTTATGAATATTAAATCATCCAACATAATATTAACATTACCTATGAATAATAAAATAAACTTTAGACATCTTAGAAAGTGACAATTTGACCTTAGTAAACATTTTGGTAATTTGTAAGTCATAAATAATTAATTATAATTAATTAATTAATTTAATAGAATATTTATTCCCTAAAATGTATTCATAAATTACTGAATCAATGTATTATTGTTTTAGATAATTTTATAATACCCTACATAATTCGTGAAAGCCCAATAAAATCATTTTTAACTTTTAAAACCTGTTTTATAATTAAATTATGATTTTAATTAAATATAAAATTAATTATATTTAGAAAATTATTTTTTAAAAATGGAATTTATTTTTTGATTCTACAAATCGAAAAATGGTAGGTGTAAATTTTTGGGTTTTTCTGAAATACTTCAATTTTTGGGTGAATAGTAAAAAATACAGTTTTTTGCAAAATCAGTGTATACTAAATTGCATCATTAATGATGTAATGATGAAACAAACATTATAGAACCTTAGTTTTGGCCAGTTTATATTAAATTTCATAAATGGTTTCTTAAAATAAAATAAATTCAATTCTCAAACCAAAAAAGAACTTTCCAAAGCCTCAAGTCAAAAGGTGATTTATTAAAGTGTCTGTTTCTCATTCTTTCACATTCCTTTTAATAAATTAATGAATCCGAATTATAAAGAAGAATTAATACCTAAATCGAATTATATTATATTAATATATGATTTAGGATGTCAAAAAAATACTATTACAAGTCTAACTCTTGATATATTATTTTATTTAATATTTTATACCAAAAGCCCCTCCCTCCTCATGTACAAATAAGCACTCCCCCTCCTATTGCCAAACCACACCTCTCGAACTTCAATAATTATCTAAGCTCCACCCAAAAACCTTCCCTAGACCCTCTCCCACGTCCAAGAGATTCTGGTCTCATCAAAAGACCAAGCTTAGGCCCATAAGGAGGTTCTCAAGAGGAGGATTCTAGAGGTAATTTATCTCCCTCTTCTCCTTTATTTTCCTTTCAAATTCAAGTTCATTTCTTGATATCTCCCCACCTAGTTTTGTCTAATATTTATTGTAACTCTAGTATTATACATCTACTGTAATGTTATGATGATAATGGGATATTATATCACCCCACCCCCATTTCCTCTTCCTTTTATTTTATTAAAGAGAACGTTGTACATGAGGTGTAAAATTTATCTCCTTCAAAAACGACATGCTCTCCTCTTCCATTTCTACCTTCATATATGGTCATGAAACCATTTTTATGGTTGAACCAGAATATTTTATATGTATTATGTTCTATTTTAAGTTCTGGAAATAACCTATGATCATATTACTAAGTGAAAAGTAAAAACAAGTTTATTTTGATCCAAAAACCGCTCAAATTAACCCATATAATCATCATTTAATTATTATCTAATGATTCACCCACATGGATCTAATATAATTCGTTATAAAATCATTAAAGCTCATATAATATCACTAATAACATGTAATATCATTTCTGGATGTTTTCCCATGATCTACCCGAACATCAATTTAAGAATACAAGTGACGCACCCAAGAAAAATCATAAAAACAAACATCCCCGAACAATGTTTTTAAACTCTATAAGTCATACAAAGGAATATAATATGACATAATGAAACCAGAATGAACTCTATTAATTTACACATGGTCTTGGAATTCTAATTAATTAATATAATGTCATTATACATGACATTAAAGAGAAGGAAGCATTCTAGTACATGGTAAGGGGAAATTCTCGAACCCAACTTTCATCCTTCAGGTTCTTCCTATTTAACTCAATTTTTGATATGGTCACACCTTTAAGATCATTTATTAATCATTTTATTTCATTTTATAGGATATAAATGTTTTTTAATGATGTTTATATTAATCCAAATGTTTTCCAAAAGAAATTTTCTTTTAAAACACCCCTTTCACTTCTCACTCAAAGTGAATGGTTCTTGTAACATGTATGTTATTCCCTCTTTCTTTTGGGAACCCAAAGCTTATGAATATGTTATTATGAGATGAAACCCATTCCTTTTCAAGGGTTCATTATGTTAATTTATGTTATATGTTCATTGTAGCAAGAATGATAAATGATAATGTTATGATGTGATGGGTGCACCTGGAATTATATAGTGCAATATGATTGTTTAAATTTGACGGGTACGCCCGGAATTATACAGCACTCCAACGCATTGGGTAAAGTGATGAATCTCATGAGTAAATGTGAAATTATGTGTGAACAAGATGATATCTTGGTTCAATATTATGTGTGGTAGCTAACCACTAATACATGATGTTTCATTTTTATGCATTGAAACATTTCAAGTCTATTATTTATGCTCCTCTCATGTTCGTGACCTTTTGCCTATGTTATGATTATGCTCACCCCATGATATATTGTTCTTATCTATCTGCTTACTGGGATTTTAGCTCACCCCTTTTGATGTATATCCTCAGGTGGCTACATGTACTAAGGAGAGGACACGTGCCAATAATAATCTATAGAAGAAGAAATTAAATGAGTGTTTATACTCGATGTTGTATTTGTTATGTGTGGTCATAGTTTGCCCAAGACACAAAATATTTGGATCCTATATGTGTAATACTATTATGTTGTTTATCATTGAAATGATATAATAACAAAAGGCTGGGTCGTTATAATAAATCATTGAGATAATGATTTAAAATGATCATTATAATTTGGATATTTAATTAGAATATAAATCATTAGAAATGATTCCAAATGTTTTATGTAAGGAAAATCCTAACCCATTTTGAACTCATTCTTTAATTTTTTTTTTAATTCATCTAATTTTTTGTATGGTTCATTTATTCAAAAATATAATTTTTACTCCTCCTCATCTCATATAATATATATTTAATATAGAATATTTAATTATGTAATTATTTTCACCTGGAGGTAAAGAGATGTTTGTATATTCTGTTTGACTCAAATAGGTTATTATAAAATTCTCTTAAATTTTTTTAATTTTATTAAAATTTTAAAAAGAGTAATCAATTTGACACTGATGAAATTCAATTCTAAAGGGCATTAATATGTTACTACATAAGAGAATACATGATATAAAATAATTTTTAAAATCAATTCTTAGTGGAATTTTAGCCTTCCCAATATGAGATTTACTTTCTACAATTGAATGCGACTAAATATTACTTGAGGACAAGAAATGTATTAAATGTTAAGAGTTTGATGTTGCCTTAAATTGTTGATTTATTCACATAACGTGTTTTGTTAAATTTTGTTTCTAATTCTGGATTTCACATTTATATGGTTATTTATTGATTTAAGGTTAAATTATAATGAATATTTTTTATCATTGAAATTATTAATAATAATCATTATTTTATTAATTAAATTATATTTTGATCATTATTTGAATTATTTATTAATTTTTTTTATTTATCAATAATCATATTATTTTTATTTTATCATTTTTATATTTTTATATTTTTATATTTTTATATTGTCATTTAATTTTATATTTATTTTATTTTAGTATTTTATTTTAATATTTTATGTTATTTATTTATAATTAATGATTATTTTTTTCTATATAATTAATTTAATAATTATTGACATTTAATTATAATTGGATTTTTTAAATAAATTATATTTTCATTATTTTGATAAATAATTTATTATAAATTTATTTCTGAAATAAAATTTTTATTTTTTTGATGCAATTTTAATTAATTAAAAATATAAATATTATTTATCTTAATTTATATGTATTTTATTTTTATTTTATTTTATGAATTATTTGATAAATGCAACCCAATTTCATTAGTGGAAGTTTAGTAATATCTATGTGCAGTGAAATAACCAATTCCCAAATGGATCACATATCCAATATAAGATGACATAATGTTGTTGAATTTCTACTGCCGACATAGTGAAATTACTTACATACTCAGTTCTTAAAGAAACCACATTGTCGGATCCAATCACACATAGCCAAACTAGGACATATGGTTTTCAATCCTACACCTACATACTCAATTTTCTCGAGCCCCATCAAGGCATGCTGTGATGATCTTTATTGATTCAAACAGATATCAAATCCAATCGAATTATGTTCAGCAGAGATTTTAGCCAAATCGATATCCCATTGAAGAACAATTAAGATGTCACACCACTAAAGATCAGTGATACTGAAGCATTATATTGATATTATTCACACTATCAATCAATGATAATAGTAAAGATGATTGTTTATCGGGTCATGCTTAATCAAGGACCCTGAAAATAATGACTCAACGACGAGAGTTGAAGGATACCATTGTTATGCTTGAATAAATTAATGTAAGGGCCTGCTGAATGATGGAAAATGATAAATTGGGGAAAATTTTGTGTAAAAATAACGGGATACCAAGATCCCAGTACTAGTAATGACCGCCTATTCTTATGATAAATTTGTTGAAGTAGTGTGTTAACTGATATCATTGAAGTTGAGGGTTGAAGATGATTGCACAAGATTTTTGTAAAGGTATCAAGTTTATCCAGGATATGGGTAGAAGAAATTTAGTTTATAACTGATGTTGATAGAATGTTTTGAATCATAGTAAGTTCAAAGGTAAAACTAGTTTGATATCCATCTGGACTTTTTTCTTACTTAATAATGAATGAGTCAGATGAATGAAACACTGAATCCTGGTTCTAAATTTATTTATCTTGAAGGATAATTATGATTGACCAAATATCATTTTACTGATGAAGATGAAGAATCTATATCACATATGAAGCTAATTGATATTAAATAAAAAAAATTGGATTATGTTGAAGATATGTATTTTACCTTCATATTGATGTTTCCATAATCTTTTTATATGTTGGTTCATGATAATGAAGACTGTGGTGGATAATTTTTCTTTTATTCATCAATTGGATGTATACAAATAATTTTACCCCAATAAAATTATGAATTTTATATAATGATATAAGATGGATTATGAAATCTGAGCTCTACTCTTCTTGAAATTTAAATTATTGTTTAATGAGAAATGTGTGATTAGAATAACTGTTTCATGAGATTTTGGGGTAGATATTTATCTGATTGAACTGAAATTACAAATAAATATTTATTTTCGTAGAGGTGTCATGCTAGATGTATTTTTAATTGTATTGTTGATATATAATTTTTATTATCTATCATGAGATTTTAATTATATATCGTTGGTACTAGAATGTTTTATATAATTTTCTAAAGTCACTACGACTATGAGAGAAGGGTAAGGAGTGATGCTTTATTTTTTACTATGATAATATTTATGTCAGTTCTTGTGGCCTTGAGATTTAAAAGTAATTTAAAATTGCATATTTTATATATATAATATCATAAGAAATTTTCTAGGTAGAGATATAAATTTATTTTTTTAGATAGATATGGGAGATTAGAGTAGAGATTATGAAGTAGAGAACTATTGGAGAAGCATGAAAACTGTCGACTTAGGAATCAAAAGAGATGGAACTCAATCAAGAAGATAATATTGGAATAGATGCTTCTATTTAGTTTCACTCATGGTTTTTCCTATTTTTAGTCACATATAAATGAATATTTTTTTCATTGCGTTAAAAATGAATACATAATTTTATTGCGGGTTTTGAATTGAAATGAATTCATAATTTTCAATCTATTTGATTAGGATTACAAAAAAATAATTGTAATATTTATATAGAGAACATCATTTTTTCCTGATGAATATATTTTTTATGAAATTATATGTACTGATATGTGATGTTAGTGAACTGTTTCACTTTTTATCATCGTCTAGTGATCCAAAATTAGAAATGGATTATGTATTAATTCTTAAAAAAAATGAAAATATCTCTTCATGATTGTAGTTTACAATTCATTTATATTACCTTTCAATGTAATGTGTAGAAAACTTTCACTATTGTTTGGTGTGTTGACAGACATTCATCACATTAATCGAGGTAATTTAGTTTATTCATTTTTAGTAGACAACATAATTTTTAATCAATTAAGGATAATCTGATTCCCACTAAATTATTCTACTCCCAGTCTCTCTCTATTTTTCTCCCATCCATCCTAGTTCACTTTTATCAAAGCATTTTCTTTTACATTGTTTTATTTATCCAGTGTTTTTTTGTCCGAACATTATTCAAGACGTTAATGTTGTTTGATACTCTTACATGACACATAGCTTGAATTATAAATGTTTTAAACAATTAAATCTTACTCACATGTCAATGACCACACAATATATTAATAGATGTTATAATATTCAGAACACTTTATGTGATAGTATAATATAGAAATGGGTAATGTGTGAACATGCATGCAACTTTTTTTGAACGGTTATTTTGTTTTTTGAAAATGAATATAATATTACACAATAAAGGAAAATCTCAATACAAATAATTTATATGATAATAACCCTATACTATTTAATAATAATTAAGGATATACCAGAACACAAAATTATTTTCTACACCACATCAGTTATCATGTAATAATAATTGAATTTAGATAAAGTATTATGATTATAATAAAGAAAGGATAATTCCACAACATATCATGTGTAACTTTAAATTAAATGTCTGTAAAAGAAAATAACAAAAATGTAGAAATAAATGGTAATATAAATATCCAAAATAATTAATTTTTTCCATAAAATGGTTAACTTTGATTTCATGGGAATAAACAAAAATGCGAATACTGGTGGAATCAAGCCTCAACGGAAACACCTTGTCAAAATTTCCAATGTCATTGGAAAGAAGAAACAATGAAGATATAAAAACCTTGTGATAGAACCGTGTGATTTTCTTGTCAGGGTGAATTCTATCATTAAATATATTATGTGTATGAATAGATGTGTGCTATTAGAAATAGCATCACATTATAGCAATATTAAAAATTGATGAGATATTGATGATCACTTTATGATATTATTTAAATTAAATGAGATGTACTCTCAATATAGATGATATGTGGATTACATGATAAATAAACTATAATCGAGGTATCCACATAATAATATTCCTAAAGTTAATTAGTTTCACACATCATTTAGGAACACCCTAGTATGATCTTGTTAATTATAAAAATTAGCATGAAAAGGTTATTAATTAAATACGGGATTTTATTCTTGAAAAATCATGTATTGACATGACTTGAATAGTCATGTACTAGACTTTTCCAGTTAGAAAAGTGCCTCCTTATTAAAAATCACTACTTTCTAGTGGTTTCCATTTGTTTTATTTATGGAAATGGAAAAATCCAACGATTCACTATCCAAATAGACTTACATTACAATGGCAGAAATTCATGAGGATTGGACTTATGATACGTAATAACAAACATTGCTAGAGAGGATTGGAGTTTAGAAACTTCACGCAATTTTGGAAACATTATTTCCTACTCTAGGTCTCTATTATAAATTTTGGATATTTTCATGAATATTTATTAATTTACCAATTATAATGAATGTCTCCCTTGGAATGTGCAATAAATTATTACCTTGTGTGATATTATGAATCAACTAATTGTGTTAGAGGTACTCTGTTAATGGAAATATTCATATCTAATCGTGGTTCTCATTCAATTGTATCCTATCATATACGATTAAGAGATTCATTTAACCATTATTGTTATAATATTGGGTTTTAATCCTCTAAGTGGGGTACTCTGGAAATTATTGTCATCCAAGGAGACAAATTATTATTTTTGTGTTGGGATTATACTCATAAACGGGCAACCTACATATCCTTGTGAACGGAATCAGAACCCTTGTAGTTTGGTCACACATAATGAGACACATCATTCCTTTTATGTTCAAGTGATAAGGACCTAACCGTATAGTTTAATGTAACATGTTAAGGAAATATAAGCAAAAGGTTCTTAGAAAAATATTGGTGTGGTGTTTATACCAAAAAAAGAACAATGATGTTGGAAAGGATATGGGTATCCATGTTTGGTTAGACCCTATTGGGAATATGGACCAGGAAAAATGGTGATTATTTGGTGTGTTAGGTTTTAACCTCAGAGAGGCTTCTTACGTATCCCACTTGGATGAGAATCAAAGCCCACGTAGTTCGGTAAGTGTCATAGGGGTGTATGACCCTTTGATATGGATAGGTTGGGGATTAATACGAAATAAGAGACCCTTGTAACATGTTCAGTGAGAGATTTCCTCACTCATGGAGATTTGGGGGATTAATTCGGGGCATACTCTTAATGAGAGTTCACTGATTAATGAAATTAGTGTTGGATTCTTGAATAGGATATCCATTGAGCTCATGCCATGCGTGAATTCTTCCTACGTATCCAAATTATGGTGGGCATTAGGGTTCTCATAGTTCAAAATGTGAGAATTGTGTAGATGTTGTGATCATCCAAAATCTCTAAGACCACATGAGCCATATTCGGTTTGAGAATCAAGATGATGTGAGAGACTCAAAAACCCAAACACTTTCTCCTCTATAGATGGAAGAGTTCATGCCTATAGAGAAAGAACTAAGAAGACGACGGGTGAGGGTGAATTGAAATGAAGATTTTAATGTGAAATGAATGTGAAGGTCATTGGGTCCATCTACAATGACTAGGGGCTTACATCATGAGGGATAGCCTCTTCATGATTGTTTGGGGCTTAATCGTAAAAGGTATTTTCATTTTAGGATTGGTTGGGGCTTACTCTTAAGATGGATGCCCATTTATTGATTAGTTGGGGCTTACTCATAAGGAGGATTCCCATTTGAGATTAGTTAGGGATTACTCCAAAGGAGGAACCCATTATAGGATTTGTTAGGGATTTCTCTTAAAGAGGATACCCATTTTGGGATTTTTTGGAGCATATTTCTAAAGAGGATTCCCATTTGAGATTGATTGATACCAATTTTAGGATTTGATGGGGCTTACTCTTTAAGAGGATTCCCATTTATGATTGGTTGGGGCTACTACTAAAGAGTATTCCCATTTTAGGATTGGTTGGGGCTACTCCTAAAGATGATGCCCATTTTAGATTGTTTGGGGGTAACTCCAAATAAAGATGCCCAGTTGAGATTGGTTGGGTATTACTCCTAAGGAGGATTCCCATTTGAGATTGAATGGGGATTAGTACTTAGGAGGATACCCATTTGAGATTTAATGTGGCATATGAGTTAGGTGATGATGTTTGAAGAGTTTCTTCAGCAGTTTATCGACTCAAGCTACTCGAGAAGTCTATAAGTAGAGTCCCAACTCGTAACATATGAAAATAACTGAGAGGAGTAAGTAGAATCAATGATCTTCATTGAGTTTTATTGGGTTTCTCAAATAATGGTATCCCAAGGATGAATGTAGGGCCAAATAATAGTCACAATGGATAATTTTGTTGACCCGTCCAGGAAAGTCTATGTTGAGTCTCTCTATATTTCATGGGGGTAGTGAAGGAAGTGAAGGGAACATTCCGAAGGGTTGGGACCATAAAACGACATTGGTCCCGATAGGGGGAGCGGGCACACTATCCCAACAGTAGGGACCAGTGGTTTCACGCACGTGCACCACCTAGTTGGGCCATGCAGGTACTCTACCAAGGTGCTCTAAGAATGTTCTTCACATAAGTACTTTGCACAGGTGATCAATGCTGGCCTTTGAAATAGGTCCTTAGAACAACTCATTAAATTCAAGTCTATGATGGGACTTTTAACCACAATTACCTATTTTAACTCACTCTTCTCTCATTTTTTTTGAATAATTACATGAGAGTTTATATGAACCTATGAAAATGATCTATGCAGGAGGGATTCAAGAGTTCTTCCTATATTAGTTTTCCATAAAATTGGGAGATCAATGGTCATATTTATAGGCAATGAGGGGGATGTTTGAATGGATTATTCCCATGTAGGTCTTCTATGCATCTCCTCACCATAAATCTTCCTCATAGGAGAGAAATAATAATCCTACCTTATATTTTCTCTATGTAGGTTAACCATAAAGGTGATGAAAATTCATTTATAAAATCTATATGTCTTCTCATTTCAATAAATTTTGATCCTTAAGCCTATTTAGGATCTGTGAATTGTCAAATTGAATCTCTCAATGAGTTCTACAATGCCTGAGATGATAAATAAACGTAGTCATCTCATATGAAGCTCATAAATCTAATTATGATTCTTCAACACCTCTTTGTCATCGATCATAGAAAACCAATGTCTTCACATTAAGGGGGTGTGTCTTTCCATGTATCTCTCATTGTGGAGGAGTCCTATAGAAGATGGAAATCCACATTTTAAATCTACTTCAAAGTGTGTGAAACACATTCTATGGTGTCAAAAAAACACTCAATAATAATTAGGGAACATGGAATAATTTTATATGATAGAATAAAAACAAGTTTTCCCAACAATAATATTTACTATTTTATTCTTGGAATATGTGTATAAAAATTAATATAACAGTTAGGGAATATAAAATAAGAAGATAGAAGGACATAATTTATATAAATTATCTAATTATTAGAGGAGAGCCACAAATGATAAAGGGGTGCCTCTAATATATACTTTTTGTTGGAATAAGTGGCTCAAAGTGGATTAGATAGTTGTATTATATCTTATTATTAAATACATTTAGTACAAAAAAATTATTTTAGTATGGAATATTTATTATATTAAATGGTTAATTTTGGTAATATATTAATTTTAATGGTATTGAAATGACCTTCAAATCAATAGATAATTCTAATATAGACTCTGATTAAAATTATAAATATATTTATATGGGGTTGATCTTATCTATGTTTAGTCATTTGGAGGCTCCATGATGTGAATTATAAAGAATAATATTTTATGGACTCAATGATTAATGGTTTCCCATCAATCGGGGATGATATGAAACACTTCTATCTATATATATTCTAATTAATGCTGAGTTAATATTATTAATATACATGTGATTCTTTTAGTTAGTAAATATAATGGAGGAAGAGGGAGTTAATCAAGTCCTGTAGCGTACCATACATAAAATATATTAAGGATGGTGTATCGTTGAAAGAATTCATCATGACTAAAATGTATTCAATAAAAATGAGCATAATGGATATTTCAACATTGAAATTACATTCTTGTGTTATCATTAGATGTAAGCTAATACGAGTGAACTGTGTAAAATCCTTGTGTTATTATTATTTTTATTTTATATTTATGCTTAAAATTTAATGTGATTTATGAAAATGTATTTTGAGATTGATTATATTCCTTTAAATGATGGTAACTGATCTAATAATGGATGTTAAATTATCCCGGTGAATATTTTTGGAGACAATTTGACCAATAACCACACATAGGGTGAATATATTCAACCCAATCCCAACACCAGGTATCAATGTCCTTTAACCATAGCAATATATTCTATCCACACGGGCATAATAATTTCAAATTAATAAATTAAAAAAAATATTCCTTTAGATTTTAATTTCAACCATATCATCCATCAAATAAAAAAATAATTTTCTTTCTACTTAATAAAGATGACTCATTATGCTATGTGATAAAACATATTTCAATCACTAGAAAACATTTTGTGTCAGCACATTGTATGAAAAATTAAAAATATATATTAGATTGTGGCCCATTTTGGTAAGATAAACTGACATCACATGCTTATCTTAAACATCTCTTAAAATAGTATTCTATCAAAGCATTCCCATTTAAAAAAAATTAAATCAATCTATCCATGTTTCAATGATAATCTTCTTGTAAATATGATAAATAAAATTATTAGAATAGTACACACACATCAAAAAATAAACATGATTAAATCATAATTTTTTCTCAAATAAAAATTCCATATGTATATTATCATAATAATAAAAAATATATTATTTGAATAAATACTTTATACTGTCCCTATCATAAAAAATACTAAAACATGAATGGATTGGATGGAATTATGTCATAATATTCAGGATTTGGTAGATTTTTTCCCCCATAGTTGAATTATTTTTTGAAAATAAATCCATCATTATTAAATATTAAAGATATTCCATATCTTTTCAGTGGTTTGAAAATATAATATCTTAAAAACAACCTAACCCCACCAAATACTTGATATTATGGTGGTTTATAACAATTTTTCATCAATTGAGAATGCATAAAAAATCATAAGAATTTGATTCGACACTGATTATCACATCTAATGTGTTGAGGTAACATCACATCAACCATGATTATAATGAAACAGCCATATACATTACTTAATTTAGTGTCTCTAGACAATATTTAATTTTATTTTATTCACAAGGATTATTTATATACGTCATTTTAGTTTTTTAATTTATAACTCTTTCATGATAATCCCATATATTATAAATTTGAAAAATCTAATCAATATCTATTTTTAAAAATATAAAACTTTTAAAGTGAAACATGATTTCTATCAATGAAAATTCATTATAAATTTCAATATGACTTCTCAATTTACCATACTCATCCTTGTGGCATGTAATGTTTTGTATTTTTCGTATGTGAAAAAATTTGTTATTTAGGAGAATAAAAAGAATGAATGGAATTGTTTGTCTATGAATTCTTATTAATATTTTTTAAAATAAACTTTGGGCTCAAAATAAACAATTTTTTCCCATGAAATAATAATTTCCTACCGAATAATTTCATTAGAAATATTAATGTAATAATAAAACTAAAATAAAATCATTTAAATGATAGAAATCTTATAATTATTTTTCAAGAATGTATCATTTTCACCATTAAAAATTAGTATATATCTTTTTTTAAACATAAGATCATTATATAATCCTGAGAAATCATAAGATTTCAGTAAAAATACATATCAATAATATATAACTAATATAGGTAATTTAAGACATCATTATTTATTTCATTCTTACTTACACATGGAATGACCTTCATGGTTATAGTTAGAGTTAACATCACATTTACACTTGAAATAACTGCCACAGTTATACTTGTAATACCCATCACATAATATTCTCAAAATCCATTAGAAGAAACATATTAGATTAACTCTATACTATTACATAATGAATTAGAGAGATATAACTAGATCACCTATCTTTGGTTTATGACAAAAATCACCAACAATCATAAATAATTCTCAATAACCGTCACCTAATAAATAAAATCATCAATTGTAAAAACATTTTTTGTACCCGTAAGAAATATTTTCTAATATTGAAATATCTTTCTATATTAAACCCCAATTTTTAGTACTAAAATAATAAAAATAAGGGGATAAATGGTTTTTTATTTGTAGAAAACATGAAATTTTGTAATAGATTCTATGTATCCAATAACATCTATGGTAGTGGGAAAATTTGAGGTCATCATATATGGTAATATAGAATATTACTTTTTCCCTTTGGTGAATAATGTTTATACATTGTGTATAAGATTCATTTTAAAACCATTGAATGAATGTAAAAATAATAATCATAAATTTTTATTTTATAATTATATTATATCCCTAAAATAATTTTTAAAAAATATGGATATGGAGGTAAATGATAGGTTTATGAGAATCATTAGAACATAGTTTTTAAAAAGAATGTCACTTAACATTAGTCTGGATCATCTTATACATTCATTATATTCATGAATAAAAAACATTGATCAATTATTTACATGACCAATAATTTTTTAAAATAATATTATTTAATTTATTTTATCTCTTTCTATGGAATATTTAATTATTAAATTCATTAAATTATTTTTGAATGTTTTGATGTTAGTCATTTCATAATCCGAAAAAGGATTTGGTATGTACACTATTGTCAATGAGTTAATATTCCATAATATATATAACAAAAATAATTAAATAATTAAAAATTTTATACAATAAATTATACTTTAAATTATACCATTAAATTTTGTAATAAAAAATTAACTATGTGACAGTCATGGAGACAGTAGGTCATACATACTAATGAATAAAATTTCCATTTTTCAATGATCATTGTGAAAAAATGTTATGTATAATTTTATATTTCTAGAGTATTAATATTATCATAAATAAATTATTATTTCATTAATAGTACATATATAAAACATCTGTGTTATGTGGATATGAAAAAAAAGTCACATCGCTTCTTGAGTGTTGTAGTCCAAACGTACGCATGAATGACCTTACCATTTTTTGGTGAATTAAAATATATGAAAATATATGTTATGTTATATTTATATAATACTAAATATTTCATCAATAAGACATATATATATATATATTTAAAAATTATAACTATCTATGACAGATAGTGATGGAGAATGAACTACATTGGTTCGTGAGGCAATAGTCTATTATACACATGAATGATGGTTTTCATACAAATTTGATTGAATATGGAGATCAATATAGGCCAGTACACTAACATAATAACATATTTTTATTTAAAAGATACGTTTTTCATTATTTATAATGTTTTGATGTGATTCTAGGGATAAATAAGAAGAAATAAAACTAAAACATGGGGGTAAAACTATACCTCTTGTTTGGAAAGTATCCGTTGAATAACACCTTAATCAGTATATGGTTATTATTATGCCCAAAACAATACATTTCGAATAATGATAGGGATAATAGGAATGTATTTTGATAGAGATTTTCTAAAACAAGTGGATCTTGAAGTGTGAAGTAAATAGAAGGATAATATTTCTTTTATAAGAGAGTGGAGGGGCACTTTAGAAATTTCTCAAAATATTAAATTATTTTGAATTATTTATTAATATAAAATGGATAAAAAAGTAATTAAAACATAATATTATCATTGGTCTAAATAATCTAATACAATTAAAAATAGACAGCTTTTGACATTTTTATTTGCCTTATCATTTGGCATTAACCCCCTCATTATCCCATTTCAAACTTACCTTATCAATGCAGATTTTTACTATTTTAAGGTCAAGGTAGTTACTATAAATTGATTGAAATATCATAAATTGACCATGGATGATATTATAACCCATATAATAATCTCTTTTCCAAATATAATATATTTAGGAATTATATACCATTTAATGAAATTTTATTTCTTATAAAATTTTAGTAATATCAATTTGAAGAATAATTAATTAATTTGACTTTAACAACATCATGAAAACATGTACAACTATAAAAAATAGAATACATCCCTAATATGTCATGTTATTTGATAAAATTAATTAATAACATTAATTATATCAAATTATAATATTTTTAATATTTTTAATTCAATTTATTTGATTTCTCCATCAATTGACCAATTATTGCAACAGCCTTGTGCATGAATTAAAGAAAATAATTTCTTCAATAAAAAATAAAAAAAATACCATGATGAATAAAAATAATTTTTTTATAGTGAAATTTTATAACTGGACATCTCCTTTGTTTAACCCAATGTTTAAAATATAATTTTTTTAAAAAGAGTGTGGTATTAATTACTTATCTTTGCATAAAATATTATAATGATCATAATAATAATAAAATAAAAGAAAAAGGTTATATAACATAATATTCAGTGGTTAGTGATGCAATGAACTACTAAAAAAATTTATTCTAGTTTTGGGTTCATTTTTTAGTCTTTATCATTTTATTTTTAACCCATAATTATAAGATTTACCCTTTACTAAGGTGAAAAATAATTACTAAGACTTCTATAAACATTTACTAAAAATAAAATAGATATATTTATATTTTTTTCTTTAGTCTTCAAAATAAAGAATAAAGTTTTTATAATTTAAAAAAAAATTGTTGAATTTAATTTAAATTAAAAGAAGAAAAACACGGTAAAAATTGGTTTTTCAAAAAAATAACCTTTTAAAATATAAAATGTTTTTATTCAAAAATCAATCATAAAATAAATTTTAAAAACCCAAATATTATTATTTTAACTGAAAAGGAACTATATAAATTTTGGAACAAATCCAATTTATATTTTTACTTTGTAAATATTTTAAAAAAATTAATACATATTATTAATTTTCGCTATTCAATGAAAAAATTAATAATTTCAAAAAATTATCAGAAATTCATCTAAAATAATTGTATAAATATGAATTAAAAAATTAAATTTATTTTCTAAATTTTATTTTCTAAATTTTTTAAAAATTAATTATAATATTAATTCATAGAAATCATGAAGTCCCATTTTCCAAGATAACCTATTTTAAATTAATAAAAGGAATTTAATAATAATTGATTTATTTATTTAGAAAGAATTAATTAATATACTATACATGAGTATGACCATTGTATATTTCATAATGTGGTTAATACTATTCATTCCCTATAATTTAATAACATGGTTATCATGGTCACATTTAAATATTAACAATTCATCTTATGTTTTAGATCGATGTTTTGTATCTTGTATGTTATCGAACATAGTTATTGTTTTTAAAATATCATTATATTATATTATCCATAATTTAAAAATTCATTTACTCTCAATTTGGACTTGGATTTGGTGACCATTCAATGACATTTCAAAATACCTATTTTGAAAACACACATCATAAAATGGGTCAAAAAACATACTCTTGAAAAGAGAAAAAGATATGTACAAATGTCATCAGGAATAACACATACTAGGATTCCAAATAAGAGAAAATTGGTGGGAATTGAAAAAACATATATGGAATAAATGAATAACTCTCTAGCACATATATAGAGTGATAGATAAAATGGTCATGTGAAATTAATCCATAAAAAAATTGAAAACATGTGATGGGATAAAGGACCCTTGATTTCTCGATATAAAGAGTAAACATATAATGATTTTGTTTCAAAATAAATCTCATAAATTTTATTATTTAATTTTATTCTTATATTATGAACATAAGTAAATATACTTATGTTTCATGAAAAATTCCATCTTTAATTCAATTTCCACCACTAACACCTATTTTTCTCCGATTGATAAGTAATCAAGAAGATTTTTTGATTCCAAATGTGATAGAATCAACGTCTAAAAGATAAAATAATACCCACAAGGTAAAAAAATATATTCCCTAAAACAATACAGATTAAATAAAACCAAATTGATAGGAAATTATGTGATTTAAAAAAAGAATAAACTAACATGTGAAAAAAAATTATTAATTTACAAATTTCAACATTAATACCTAATGTTAAACATATATCATCAAATAAAAAATTATATTTAAAATTCATCAATTTCTTTAATAATATTAAAACAAAAAGAATTTAAATATTTGATCACATAGTTCTCTAAGATTATTTTAACATTTATCTTCAAAATATAATCAATCACTCTTAATATCCCATTCCAAAAAGAATATTCCCTAATAATATAATTTCCATGATATGCTAATAATTACCATAAATAAAAAATCACCATAAATCAACATTACAATCATGTATGATTCTATAATATAATTCGACCTTTATTTCTAAAATAAAATCATATTATGTTTTATTTACCTAAATCATATAAGGTTCCAAAAATAGTTATTTTTTTAAATATCCATATTCACATAATTACCAAATCACTTGTAATATCATGGTTATCTATAAAATATATGTTACAAAAATGAAAATAATTTTTTACTCTCAGATCATTTTAATAATGAATAAAATTTCATGCTAACTAGTATATCATGTAGAAATGTGGTAGGGGATGAACGCTTATCTTCCTTTAGTTTTAGTTTCAAGCCTCACAACCTTTTTAAATAAGACAGTTTGCCTCTTAGACTATGATTTTTAGTTACACAAAAATAATATTAATATAATCCTTATAAATTTTCACGAAACATTATAATCATCTAAAAATTAACCTTAATATACTAATAATTAAATAAATTTTTTACAAGTAAACATTATATCAAACCATTACTTTTTTATCCTCAAATTTTAAATAAAACATAATTATAAAAATTATTAGAGATCACATGAACCCAAAAACTTATTCAAACCATTAAAATTATACCCATAAAAAATTGTATTATTCCTTAAATAATTTTTTTACATGTCAAACTTAAGGGTTACATATACCTAAAACTTCTATCAAAACTCAATAAAAGTCTTACAAATTATTCTCATAATTAATATATTATTAATTATTTTAAACCTATTTTCTTATTTATATTTAGAATAAATCATATATCTCTTATATATAGATATATTAATCATTTAGCGTTATTCATAATATGCTAACTTGGATTTTTTATCTTATGAAGTAATACTTATTTCCTAAAAATAAAAATATCAATCAACTATTAAGATTCAACAATGTAAACAAATAATCCATTAAATATTATATACCATTTATTATTAATTTTCGGTTTCCTTATGTTCATCCATAATGGCATTAGGTATTTGTAAACTAATATCTGTATAGTCTTTCTGATCCCATTCATGATCCTTCCCCCTAGGACATTGATTTTTATAATGACCATTTTCCCAACTTTTAAAATTTTTAACTGATACCATAGGAAGAACTTCATCAGACTTCATGGAAATAATTTAAATGTTCCTTTTTTCCCAAAAATATTATTTCCATATGAACATATTTACCAGATATAAAATATATTGTTGTTATTTTAGTACATTTTACTACCTACTTATTTCAACCATTATAAGACAAAGTTTTTTGAATATAATTAAATTTGTAAATATTTTTACATAAAGATTCATTGGGATATGTCTATCTTAAATATAGTTCGTTATAAAACACATCAATATTCATGTTTTTAATAATTAAATCATATATATTATTATGAATAACAACATGTGTTCTCACTAAAACCCCTCTACATTTGGTTTCCCATTCAAACATCTAATCCATTTCTCTTTATGTCATGTATTACAGTCGTTCCTATGGGAACCATCCATTTATTAAATCCAAATACATTAATCTGAGTATATCAATAAAACCATATTATGTCGAGGGAAAAATATAATATATCATTAATCTTGATTTATCAATCAATTTTTATTTATTAGCAATAACTATGATTCTCTCTAACATAATAATCATTGTTGTTATACCGAACTACTATCTTTTCCTCCAATAACATATTATCTTTTAATGTTATCTAAACCCTACTCTAATACTATCTATTAAGACTTGACATTATAAATTAATTAATCTAGTGTCTTTCGATAAGAATATATTTTATTTCATTCCCAAAGATGTTTTAGGTTCATATTTTCAGGGAGTTAGATAAAAAATATTACATAATAATATCATATATTATAAAAAGGACACTTCTACCTAGTATCATTTTTTTATAATATTAAACTTTTAAAGATAAAAATACTTATTGTCATGAAAATATATATATCTTTCAAATTAAATTTTTCTATTCTCTTATAAATAATTATGTACTATGAAAAAAAATTTATGACCTGGGATGATAAAAAATAAACATAGTAAGTAACATAAAAAATAAAGAATGAAATTGTTAGTCCCTAAATAAATAGAGATATTTCCCTTTTAAAAATATTCATTGGTCTAAAAAAACATTTTATTTCCCAAGAGATCACCTTATTTTAAAAAATATGTATATATTAAATTTATTAATAAATATTAATAGAATAAATAAAACTTATAAAGATTTATTTGAAATCATGAAACACTAATATTGAAATTTTCACAAGGTTATAATTTTCACCGTTAAAAGTAGTATATACATTTTTTAAAATGAAAAATATCTACATTACCTTGATAAATCATTATATTTATATTATAACACATTGTATTCTTTGATAAATAAAGTAGGGTTCTTTATGCATCATTTTGATATCATTGTCAATTAAACATGAATAAAAATTCACATCTATAAGTGGAGTAACTATCATAGTTACACTTGAAATAGCTATCATGGTTATAATTAGAATAACCATAATATTACATTCTGATAATCTGATAAGGGAAACCTATTTAGTAAAATATATTCCTTTACCTAATGTATTAGAGAGCTATAATATGATCACCGACCATTGGTTTATAATGAAACAACCCATCATTGAAAAAAATATCAATAAAAATAACACAATACATGTCATATTTCATTGTAAAAACATTTTTTGTACCCACAATAAATCATTTTTGGACATTGCGATATCCCTTTTAAACAAAATTTTGTAAAAAACACAAAATAAAGGGAAATATTTTTTTCTTTAGTGAAAACATAAAATACTAAAATATATATTTTTTAAAATAATTACTATAGTGGCAGTCAAGCCATTGTTTCCAGATATGTCAAAGTAGAAAATTCCTTTTTATTTTTTATAAAATATTAAAACATAACATAAAATAAAAATTTTGAAAAAAAATAACCAAATTTATTAGAAACATAAAGTGTCCTTTATAGATCATATATATGCATATAACTATATCAATACTATAATTTTTTAAAAATCTCAAAATGGAAGAAAAAGTGAGTATAATGTAAAACATGAAAAGATGATTTTATAAAATAATTTATGTTACATTGAGTTTGATAAGTCACATAAGTTATTTATCATCCTAAATAATAAACAAGGGATAATTATTTACATTATTAATAATCGTTTTCATGTGTTTTATTAATTTAAATTTATCTCTTCCTGTTATATATTTAAATATTTATTTAGTTAAATTTACATTTTATGATTTGAAGATATTTGTTTCATATGTCTATAATGGATTTGGTAAGTAAATTATGGGAATAGAGGTCATTATTCCATCATATTTAGAATAATATTCATTAAACAATTATAATTTTTATACATCAATTATACTTGGTAAACCAATAATGAGTGATGGTTATACAAAATGAGTTATTTTACAACAATATGGAAAGTAAGTCATATGTATGCATGATTAGTGTTTTTAATATTTAATTGTTAGTATGGAAAGAAGGTAAGTATAATTTTATATTTCCAAAATGAAAATAATATCATAAATGTAATATTTTTTCATTAATATTACATATATAAATCATCCTTGTGATGTGGCGATGAGTAATGATACTCATCGCTTCTTGGAGGTGGTAGTCTACACATACTAATGAACAATGTTGTCATTTTTTAGTTAATGGAATGATAAGAAAGTAAATTATATATTATCATTTCATAATTATCAAAATTTCAAGAATAATAAATATATACATTACTATTAAAAGAATCCATGAAATAAGATGTTGGAATATTATTTACTTTTGTTCGTGAGGGAAAAGTACACCATACAAATGAATTATGGTTTCACAGCACATTTCATGGAAGATAGGGATTTATATATGTTATTTGATTAAAATAATAAAATCTCATTATATGGAAGATTTTGGTTTCATTTTTTTGAATGGTTGAATTTTTTAAGGATGTTGAGGATGAAATAAAACTAAAACATGCCGTTAAAATTATACGTATTCTTTGGAAAGTCTCATTTGATTAACAACTTAAACCCACTATGGTTATTTTGTTTAACTAAAAAACATATTGAATTATGGTAAAGAATATATAAAGATATTTATATAGGTTTTTTTAAATAATATGGTTCATTTAAGTTTGAATAAAATAAAAGGAGATATACACTTTTATAAGAGTGGGGAGGGGCAATCCTAGAATATCTAAAAATATTAAATTCATTTATGTTTATTTTTAATAAAAAATGGATTGGAAAGGATTTATTTTTAATATAGTATTAGTATGGATTGAAAAACTGTTATCATGTAAAAACTAAATTTTGTTTACTATGCCGTTACCCTTCTCATTTTGTTTTAACCCCTTTCACACATATCGTACTTATAAAAAATTTTACTTTTTGAGGGACAAGATAAGTATTATAAATCTAAAAAATGAAAACAAATGGACCATGTTTAATATTATAAGTTATATCGTAATAAATTTATTGAATCAATTTTTTTTTAAAAAAATGTATATCATTTAACATTATATTATTTATTATAAAATATCAACAATGTAAATTTTTATAAATATTCATTACATTGACATTACAAACATCATGAACTGATTAAAATTTTAAAAAATTATTTACATAAATATATAACACTTCATGTTAATTAAAAAATATCATCGATTAAATTTTTTAACGCATATTTTAATAATTTTAATATTCTTAATTACATTTATTTGGCATTACATTAATTGGATAATTATTGTGTCAGGTTTGTGTAAGACTTTTTGGTAATTTTTTCATTATTTAAAAATAATAAATATATTTCCATGATAAGTATAATTCATTTCTAATTAAAATTAATATTTAAAACTAAAAAATCATTTGTTTATCCAATTGATAAAAATATTATAGTTATTAAAATCAAGTCTGTGAAATTTTTAACTTTTCATTAGATTAAATATTAATAAGGTTATAGTCATAAAAAGTAACAAATATTTATTATAACAAAATATTTGATGATTATGGAAAAAATACACATGTACCATAAAATTTAACCATATTCTATGGTTATTTTATATATTTTCATTATTTTATTTTTAACCCTTAATTAACAGATTTACTTTTAACTGAGTTAAAAAAACTACAAATATTATGATTCAATTTGAAAAAAAAAATAAAAAAATTCACTAAATATGGACCTTGTAACAAAAAATATGTAATTCATTTTCTAAATATTAAACTATAGAATTTTTATAGTTTAATTAAATTTCTAATGGAAAAAACGTAATGAAATACAATTTTATATAAAAAATTTATTTAAAATTATACTTTCATTTATTCTAAATTGATTTCTGAATTCACTTGAAAGTAATACCGTTATTATTTTAAATAA
Source organism: Viscum album (assembly GCA_963277665.1). Lineage (NCBI taxonomy): Eukaryota > Viridiplantae > Streptophyta > Magnoliopsida > Santalales > Viscaceae > Viscum > Viscum album. Next base: position 1,005,240,873 of record OY728167.1, read on the forward strand.
AAATAATAATTATATTTTTAAACTAATAAAATATGGAATTTTTCTTTGTTAATTATTTAATAAACATTATATAAATATTAATAAAAAGAAGTAATTTTATCATTAATTGAAAAATCAAAATTATCATAAAATCATCCAAATATAATTCCCATGTGTTGAATTCAATGAAGAAGTTAATTATACCAAATACATTTTATAATATTTCAAAAAATTACTTATAATATTAAATCATAAAATTATAAAACACCATTTAGGAAGAAACATATTTTTAAAGAATAAAATGGATTTATAAAAAACGGGTGATTATTCACAAAGAATTAATTAATAAATTATAAATGAGTACGAACTTTATATATTTAAAAATTTTGTTAATAATATTCATTTCTAAAAATTTTATAGATAGTATATAAGGGTCACAATTTAATAAAATGCTTTCTTGTTCATTATTCTTTGTTTTGTGTATCTTAAAAATTATGAAGCATGGTATTTACTTTTAAAATGTTAGTATATTGCATAGATATCATCCATTTTATCTTTCATAAAATTTATTTTTATCACAATAATTGTAATAATATACTCTTCATCAATATTACACAAGATCGTTTAACTCATCTAAATTATTTCCCTTTAAAAATACTTTAATCCAATAAAGATATGTCCATAGAATATTGATCTTCTATCATAAACATTTGTAGAACAATGTGAATAATCATTTCTAAATTGATCAATAATTCGTTGCATTTACATTTCAGGACATCATTAATCATTTCTTCGATACATATAACAATTCACTTTGCGAACAACTTATGCACCCTATCGACACACATTTATATTGAAAACATAATGTAGATTAAACTCTAAATTTGTATTCTAAACTCCACTTAGAAGAATTCCTTATTATATCATTAATATATCGATTCATATGAAAATTATCATATATATATATTTCATGAAATATTTATTCAATATTACTCTTGAATTTATCTAAAACATATTTCTTGAAAGAGAAGAAATAATGATCTTTTTGTTTAAAAATTTGAAGACAGAAAAAAATTTATTTCTTTTACTCAATCACGGAAATCTTAGATAACTTTTTTACTCATAGAAAACCACTAAAAATTAATAATTCCAATATATTAATATTTATATCATCAAAACTAGTCATAAAATATTTATATGTCTTATTTTTATCATTGATATAGATATTTTTATCGACATATCCATATGATCATTTCAACAATTTCAATGAAGATGGTGGCACTAAATACCAAGATCATCAAGATTTATATAAACCATAATAATTATTCTTAAACAAAAAAACATATCATTCATCTTCATTATGTAAGAGTCCATTAGAATTCTTAATATAAACATCCTTATCTAACTCTTTATTAGGGAAGTCCTGTTGGAAATCCATTTTAAAAATATTTTATCATATTTGTGTGGAAATTGGTATAAAATTAATAATTTTATTATATATACCAACTAGTTTAAAATTATTATCAAAATTAAATCATTCTACCTATGTGTTGACTTTGTAGACAAGTATTTTATTTTTTCTTTTCACCTCTCCCTTTTTATTTATGTTTTTCTAATACCCACCAAGTTCTAATTATATTGTTTTTTTCATGGGTACCAACATTGGTATATCATTACTCCCAATATAATGACACTAAAAATTACAATAATCAATATATTCTTTAGGATCTAGATACACTTTTTATTGACCAATGTTCTGAACAAGAAGAAATTCCCAATAAATTTGAATTTTTCATTTGGTGGAAGTTCAGTTTTGTAAACCAAGGAAAGGAATGGAATTCCAAGACATGGTTTACATAAATGTGTTTTTTCATGATTTAACATGAAAGGGTGGTCTCATGTGGTTTTTTGGGTTTTGTTACCATTTAGTTCTGGAACATCAACTGTTGTATGGATTGGTAAGGGTATAAGATTTGTTAGAATCGGTGTATCTCACCAGTGAAAATTATGCATCTTTAGCAGGTGAGAAGAAGAGATCAACGTGGGTTGTGAACAATTTTCCAAAATTTATGTCTAGCCCACACGTATATTGCCACATAAGTAGTCTGTGTTCACTATTCAGTTTAAGTTTGCTGCATGGTTTGATTAAACCATACGGGATAACCATTAAGGGTAATGGTTCCTAAGACGTTTGAACAACAAAATTTATGTACGGTTAATCCAATTTTGTTGCAAAACTGTGAGACTAAATTATGAGGGTAGAATTAATAAAATTCCATTAATGAGCCTTAAACCATTTCCTCCACCTTTTCTTCCTCTCCAGCCATGTGAGGCTCATCCCATTGCGTCATGGATTTCTCCTCATCCCTAACCTTATGTTCTTGATATCTCTCTAATCCATCATCTGAATCCTTCCCCATCATAAGAATTGGAAATATTAAGGTATTATCTATAGTCCCATTGATTTTGATCTTCATTAAATCCCTCCCATGTTGTGATATTTTCTTGTGACCTAATTTTACCCTATTTTTTGGATATTCATAAAATTCCTCTATTTATCTCAAACCATAAAAAATTTTAAACGTGATATCAGATGTGTGAGTCGTCCTTGGTATAATGAAGTTAATCTAGTTCTTTTTTGAGAGTTTAATTTCTTTTAATATGATACGCCATTATTTCATGTTCTCAAATCTATTTTTTTAGAAAATAAATTAAACTAATCATGTTTTCTGGTCTGGTGTGGACCTACTAAGTGGTGAGCCACCAATTTATGTGGTCATCTTGATGTTATATACTTCTATAGGTGTTATTACTTTTTTAGGGCCAATTACCCTTGAATATTTAAAATTTTATCACCATTTTGTTTGTGTTTTACCTTATTGGAATACCTTTAATTTATAGATTAAATAATTATGTAATCTTGACCATGAGTTAGTTCCCCTTGTTTATGATACTTGTTTTATTCCATGGTTGAACAATTTAAATGAAAATAATTTGAATAACTTGGTTAAATAATTTTTTTATTTGGTTTTGCCTTATTATTTTTCCTTAAACCATGAGATATGAAACACAGTAATACTGTTAAATGATTAAGTGTAACTCTTACTGAATTCATTATGTATTTCCTTGAACATTCACATTATGTATGATTTATTATTTCTTACACATAATATTCTATTGCATATGAATTAAATTAAGTGATTTTTTTACTCAAGTTGTTGAATGCTTATGCTTGTTCAATATGTTAATGCCTAGTAGACTAGTGTCCATAATTATTCGTAGTTCATTGTGCCTATTTCCTTATGCCATGTTTTTTATTTAATTAAAGGATTGGTTAGAATACATATCTAGTTATATATTCTATGTCTTCTGGATATGCGTCTTTGGATTCTATGCCTTGACTGCTCACATTCCAGTAGAGAACATGGGTCTCCACTTAAGGATTTTCTTAATGGACTTGTCATGCTAGGATTGGTACTACTTGATGCATCTATAGTGATGCACATTCATGAATTGGACGGGATATCAGGGTGGTTTATTTATACTCGTGAGTGACAATAGTTCCCAAGAATTGATTCCGTGGATATACTTATTAGTAAGATGTCTATTCCATGAATTGTGTGAAAAATAGTCCCCTATATAAGATGCATGGTATGGACTCATAGATTATATGCCATGTGTGATATGAGGGATACTGTTATGGGTAACCTCATATAGACACAATGGTATAGGTAATATTGGGGGATCCTGTAGAAACCCTTGGGATTCAATTGTAAATATCATTGGATGGACCCATGATACCATTTCTAGATTTTAAGGATCACATTTCATGGGATCAGGGTATCATTTATATATTTGATGTATGTATTTTATAGAATAATTGTGGTGCATTATTATTATCATTCTTCCTTTTTTTGTTATGATTACAAAGTGGTATCAAAATTCTTGGATGATGACCTCATGGAGTGACCATAATACCAAACCATAAGGTTGGGGTTGGATTCCATTCGATTCCTTATATATGATTCCATATAAATAGAATATTACTTCTACCAATGATTCTTGGTTCATGAAATCCGGATAATGATAAAGCGTGTAGAATGATCGGGTAACATTTTATAAACCCAGACCAAAGTGTTATTTATATAATTATTTATTTCCATGTATTCATCTATATCGGCACACTATCCATTTGATAGTGCATGAACTAGATAGATCCAGATGACATTGGTTGTGGACTACTGAGATTATATCTCACAACCTGATCATACATTCATTTCACTGTGGTACACAAATAGTTTTATGTGTTTGTAGGTAATTCGATTTTTTGCTTTTTTTGTGATGTCTACTTGGGAGCTAGGGATCAAAGGACTGATCATGTACTTAAAACTATCATGGATATATCCTTTGTGATCTTTTTATGGTATTGTACTACTTGTATCTTGTATCACCACATGAACATGCATTCATTATCATAGGTATTTTAATTAGAAATTTTCTTTTATTTAGTAATGGTATTTATCTTCTACATATTATCCATTTATTATTATTTCTTCTGTTGTTGTCCACTGATTTACCCCAGATATATAACTATGTGAATCTGACCATGATGGTATAGTATCACCACGATACCATCATTAGAATCTCACTACTAATTTAAAACATATTGTGTACAGAGTGGCGCTATTGAGGTCATGTGGCGACCAGTTCAGCTATAGGATATTGGTCAATCAGACCGAGATTATTCTATATACATACAAGGAAAAGCCCATCTGGCTCAGGCTAGGATTATTGTTTACGACATTTTTTATTACAGTCGATTTTGATTTCACCTTGAGTGATTGGATTACTCTATACTACTTACTAATTGGCATGATTACAGTATTTATATTTCACATGGTATGGAAAGGAAGATCACTACATGCATCATTGTAGGCATATAGGCATTCTTATTACATTATTATTCCATGCCATGTAGATAGAATTTCTAGGTTTTTCAAAATTGTGTATGTTCCCTATGTATTATTTTTCTTTTTTTATATTCCATGCTTGGTGGGTTTAGAATAATTATTATCTTTATACTTATTAAGTATTTCATGTCATTATATTTTATAAAATGTTAAATTGTTTAATTAGTATTCATTCTTTGAGTGTTATAATGGTCATGTTGTTTGTGTTTTCATGGTTATGTCATAGTCTTCCATGGTTAATTTTCATGCTTCACTATTTCTTTCCCATGTTAAACTGTATGAAATTATTATGTTTATAGTTCTAAGTTAATATTTAAAATGTTCAATTTATTTTTGATGGTGGCCCCACACTAATCAATTATAAAATGATTGATACATGAACTATTGGTTTCATGGGATGAATCATTATGGTTTCAGTTAAATAGGGGGAAATTGGATTCCAATTAGTTTGGTGTATGGGAGCTTTAGGAATTGAAATAGGGTGGACCATATAATATATCCTTTTTTAAGAACCTTATATATTTAGAGGATTTCACATAATTATTATAACAGTTGATTTTTCTCTATAATTTAATAGTTAAAAAAGGTTTCGATTAGATTAGAAATTTCTGCGACTTGTAAAGTATATCGGTGCATTATAATTTGAGAGGTGGTAACCCATAAAACTGAACTGTCAACTTTGAGCCTTCTATATGGAAACTATCATAAATATAAATGTAACTAAAATTTAACTCAAATTTATTAGTTACCTCATTCAGGCTTGTGCATCTATTATATAGGATTTATAAACCATATAACTAATTCTTAAATGCACAAATGGACCTGATTAGGTCAATTTGTGAATGTCACTTATAAAATAGACCAACTAAGGGAGTTTTAAATCTAAATGTTTAAAAATGTTCAGTTTTATTTTAATGGAACCTAAAATGACTTAATGGGACCCTTATAGGTCACCATCTCATTTGGTATTCCCTAGTTCTCAAACCCATGGGGTTGTGAATATGTTATGAGATGAATGAACTTTTAAGGTGATTGTAGCCACCTATATAGATTTTCATTTAAAATTAAGGTGTCATAATTTTGACTATAACCCCTTTAATAAATATAATAACTTTTAATATTCTTTGATATAATTTTTTCTGGGATGTTATGAATAAATTAATAGTGTATAAAATATAGTTATGTACTAAAATGCACTAATTATAATGGGGTGTTAATAAATGAAAATGTTTATAAGTCTTTTATTATAACTATTTTTTTTATATGGACATAGATTTATAGCGTACTAACTCATGTGTTCTTATTAATAGAATATGATGTCTTAAAACTGTTCCATTAAATTTTTGGATTTCAAATGTAAGTAAATGAACTAGATCAATGAAACATTAAATTGATTTTATTTTATTTTTAACCCTCATTTAATAGTGGTTTATGAATTTTATGTGTTTTCCTTGAGTACTTCTTTGAAATTGGAGGGAGAATATTTCTTATAGACCATATTTCTAATACCTCAAACCTAAGTGCTTGGAACATTAGTCTTTTAGCCTTTTCCTTTATGATCACTTGGTAGGATCGATGTTGCCAATTAATAAAAGTGGATATCCTGTTGTAGGTAAACCCCTCATATATTCAATGCATTTTATAGTCACTTTTGAATCTTTTTCTGATGTATGGTACTGTTCAAGTGTTGTTGCTCATGTTGGACAGATAGTTTCTAAAATGAATCCCTTTTTTAATGTATTTCATGTGTTCCATGATCTTTTTATGGGTGTTGTCATTACGAAATAATCGGTTCTAGTGGCATTGACATGCATAGAGAATGGTCAACATCTTAGTCAGTTGTGTGACCCTTTCTTTTTCTTTTCCAGTAATGGATGACTCGAGAGGTCTTCTAGCTCTTTAAAATTCATAAAGAGTAACAAGAATCTGATTTTGTTCTTTTACACAAGGCATTGGATACATGAATACATATGGTTGATAAGCCTATGGATAATAACAAAGATCCAGTGTTTTATCATGTAATGTTTGGGTATTTAATGTTAGCGATGTGATACCCAATAAGTTTCTAATGTATGAAATTATCTCAATTGTGTTTGGGGGCCTCTTATAAGCCTTGGTATGTCATTTTACATTCACATGTCACCACCAAAGTAGTGTGTCCTGAGTATATAAAGAAATAAAAATCATCCCAATAATCAGATTGATGTTTTTAAAGGATCAGGTATTTGACACAGAATTCATTATCTCAAGAATTTATACACAAATGGCACTTGTGGACATAAATAAGGAGGATATTCACATGTACATGTAAATGTGAATCAAATACTACTCCCGTGAGTGGTTGGGTATAAATTTTTTGTTATAGAACATTCTAAATCATGATGTCCACCTCAAAGACCTACGATTAATGGATAGTGGAGTGTGTGTCATGGGATGAGATACCTCTCTTTATAAATCCAATGTTATAGATGTACATTAGGTGGGGTGCGTCAATTAAAATTTTGTTAAATGTTTCTTTCCATTTAGAATGAACGTGTCCATGAAAAAACCATTTGAAAATGGTCCTTCATGTTTAAAATTCCTTTGTCGCAAATAATTTCCTTCGTTGAGTCGTTGGTTTCAAGAGAAAAATATGGAGTTTTTTTGGATGTACACACAACCTGCGAATTAGTATTTGTTCACAAATGTTTCATAGTGGATGTTTCTAATGACCAAAGTATTGTACAAGTGGTGAAATTATCATGGTCTGGTTGTAGTTTATTCTCTAGGTGGAGCCAATCATTCTCCATAATATGGAAACCATTAGTAGTTCAACTATTCATATTTTAGTAGTTAGGTATGGTTGGGTGGATACCTTATCAGGTACATTGTATTGATGAAGTGTAAGTATTTGAAGTCCTCTTTAGAAACCATTCAAAACCTCTTAAGGAACCTTCATCTTAAAGACGACTGTGGTCCCTATCTGTGTGTCATCTCGGTACACTGAGATATTGATGGTTATATGAAGCAGTAATATTTTAAAATAATTTGGTCTTATTGGGGGGTCTATATCAAACTGCACTCTAAGAGTGTGGTTTTCATTAGATACATGGTTAGGATTGAGTTATACCTAGTTTGGCAGCTACAAATTCAATGGTCAGAATCAAGGGCACCAACAATTTTCCTTTAACTTGATCACTAGGGGGACGTCGTTTTGGACTCAATCAGCGATCTTGGTATGCATACATTTGGCCTTGTACCAAATTCTCGAATGTAAATTACATTTATGAGTTTTTGTATATAGGAACCTTATAATGATATTTATTATTATGAGGCCACTCTGGATGTTGGTGTTGGGGGACAACATCATTAAATGGTGGGTTTTACTAGGGACATCACCAGAAGATGGTTTCAGTCATCAGTGAGCATTCTTAAATAATTATTGAGGTCCCCTTAGCTATAGTACATATGATAGTTTTTAAAATGCATTGGTTATATAAGATGAGTGTTTTGAGAGAATTCAGCCAAATATGGTTTGACTTGTTACACCTCTTTTTCTCATCATATGTGATCAGTGAGGAACTGCTTAATGGAATGTCTATAGGCTGAGGTGAGTGAAATAAGTATTAGATTTGACTTTTCATTAATGTTTACTCGACGATTCCACTAAGGTCATTTGGGATTAAACAGACTAGTTAAAGTGAAAATCATTCCATTTTCATTGTTATTGAAATAAAGAGATGTTTAAACAATTAATCTAGAAGGTGGAGACACCAGGACCCAGTGTCTTCATTTAATGGTAAATCTTCTTGTGTAATATTCCGTGGATGGATTAAGAAAGAGACAAAAATTTGATCATGCATTAAGTAAGAATGGATTAGTTGTGTTCCATCTTGATGGTTTTGTTTTTAATTCGAGCATTAACTAAAGTTTCTACCACTTATTCATTTTATTCTTAATGTAACACTCGAATGTATATTTGGCATTTAGAAATGATGTGTGGTTGTTGGATCAAGAATTCACAACATCAGTAGTTTGAGTGAGTTATTTTCGTTTTCTTGGGATTTTTGGTGATGATATGTTTTAAGGTGGGTAGATTGTATCATCATGTGTATTGGACAAGATGAATCTCCTAATGAATTTAATTTTTTTTTTCATTTTAAAGATTGTATGTTTTTTAAACTAGGCATCATAAAAAAATTTAATGAGTTGGAGCAGTTAAGTGTGATGTTTTTAAACTTGGTTTAATTCTTAATAAAATTCTACTGTGGTTCACTATGTTTCGGGAGTGTCAAGTTGCACAAACTCAATGTTTCGGTGGACTAAATGGGGTATATGATTTTTCTGATACTGTAAAACCCCCAAGTAAAAATTGTAAGACTTCTATATGTAAGAAGAAGTGATCCACACCAGCTTTATATGCTTTTCAAAACCATTCACCTATACTACATACTTATTTTCACCTAGGTAGTGGGTTTGCACTATTCATAACTTGATTGCTGTATAGATTGATTATACCTTATGGGATAAATATTTGGGAGTAATGGTTCCGAAGAAGATGGAGCCTCACAATTAGAACATGGTTTGACCAACCGTGCCTCTAGACCATGTGAACCAATTTTGAAGTTGTAGTTCCCCAAATCACTTTAATGGTCTGTCAACCATTTTTCATCCTTATTTTCTTCTTTTCCAGTTGTGTTAGACTGCTCCCCTTGCGTTTTAGGTCTCTCCTAATCCCTATCGTAGGGATCATGATATCTACCCCATATGTCATCTAAACCATTTATCGTTAGAAGAATCTAAAAAACATGATGTAATATCTACACTCCCAATGCTTTAGTTTTTCATTTATTCCCTCTTATTTTGGTATATTTTTTTGTGATCTAATTTCCCCCTATTTTCGTGGCATTTATACATTTCATTGATTTCTATAGAACCAAAATAAATCAAAGTTTGATATCTGATATTTGGGTCATCCTTGGGATAAGGTAGGAGTTCTTGTTATTTCTCAATAGTGTCATTTCATTTAATGTGACATGTGGTTGTGTCACTCACTGGAATCTAATGTTGATGCCTCTTCATTGTCATATATATTATATTTATCATTCTTTCTTATTCGGTGCAACCCTAGTAAGTGGAGAGTCAACATTTTGGTTGGTTGCCTCAACAATTTTCACTCTGATAGGACTTCTTCTTCTTTTGAGGCCCAATATCCTTTAACAATTATAGTTTAAATAGTATTTTTTTATATTGAACCTTAATGAAATAACTTGTATTAATCGATTTAATTAATATGAAATGTTGACCATGTGTAAACCCCCTTGGTTATGATCCTTGATTTATTCCATGGTTGAACTCTTTAAATGAAATTTATTTTAATAAATTGGTTAAATAATACTATTTTATTTCTATGTTCCTTATGCTTATTCCCTATTCAATGGGCCATGGAAATAATGAAACTAATTAAATTATTGTTAGTAATTTTTATTTCAATCATTATGTCATGCATTTCACATTCCCTTCATTTCACATTGGTCATTTATTAGGCCTCATATTTTATCACTTTTTCATTATAGGAATTGACATCAGTTTTACTCATGTTATTTAATTCCTATGCTTGTTTCCCTATGTGCATTTTTGGTAGACTATTGATTATTATTATTCATAGTTCATTATAAATAATTCCATATTTCAGATATTATATCCCGAATCAAATGATTGGATATTCTTCTTATCTAGTTATATATGTTATTCTTTTTAGATGTTTGACTTTTATTGTTTTTATATGTCTGCTCTTGGGATGAGAGAGTTTACGGGTCCCGAATTAAAGATTCTATGGATAGAAGTGTAATGATTTTCTTGGTATTACATGACACACTGGGATAGGTCCTTTGTATTTCCATGGATAAGATCTCCATTCTTTTTATTTATACATGTAATTTACACTGGTTCCCTATATGTGTAAATGTTGATGGACTTGTTGGAAATATCTCGACTCCATGAATTGGGTGATACATGGTCATGTATGTCATAAAATTTATAAGGACTCTTATTTTAATATTCCATGAGTGATAAAAGGGATTTCATATTTTATCACCTTATATGGACTCTATGGTATTCTTTATATTAAGGGCTCATGTAGTGACCCTTAGGATTTAATTATGGATAACCTTAGATATGATCAAGAATCCTTTTTTAGAAATAATGTATTGGATTAAATGGGATCAGGATTTCATTTCTTTATTTGAAGAAGAATTATAATTATTACTTATGGTGTATTATTATTTTTATTGTTGTTTTTTTGTAATGATTAAAATGTGGTTCAAAATGCATGCATGATGTTCCAGAGGTGTGACCACCAATAAAAAAATTGTTGGGGTTAACTCACATATATTGCTCTATATATTACTACATGTCCATACATACTACTTTGATAGAATAATCTTGGTGAAGTACATCTGACTTATGAAAATGGTGGTAGAATCTGATTGGTAACCTTTTAAAAACCATAAAGAAGTGTTATTTATTTACCTATTTATTTCTTTGAATTCACAGAATCTGGCGCTCTGTCCATTTATTAGTTCACAAACTGGATTGATGAAGATACCATTTGTGTTGGACTACAGTGATATAGTTTACACCCAATTTATTTCACCAATTCACTGGGGTACCCGAGTAGTTCGACATGTTTTTAGGTCCTTGGAATTATTACTTTCGTTGTTTTGTGTACTTCGAAGCTGGGGATCACAGGACTGTGCAAGTACTTACGACGCTCATTGAGTTATCTGTTGCGATCTTTTATTTTTATTGAATCTTACTAAATGTATCTTTTAGCATCACTTGTACATGAATTCATAATAATATGTGTTGGCATTTCCCGTTTACATTTATTCAGTAGTGGTTTATATTACATTTCATTTTCATTTATTATTATCACTTCCAATATTTTACATTTTTTACCCCGGATAAAACACTTTGGGAATTTTACCATGAAGGTATAGCCTCCACACCATACCACGATTATACCCCCACTTCTACTGTATAGCCTTTGGGGTATAGTGAGAGCCACTTGAAGTTATATGGAAACTAGTCTTTCTACCAGTTTAGTGTGGAGTTGGTCCAGGAAATTACACTCTTTCACAAATCTTGGAATGATATTTGAATACATTAATGACTCAATGGATTTTCTTTTATTTATTCCATGTTTGTATCCCTATTCACTAATCTCTAACCATGTTCTGGACTTAAACCTTATATATCATTTATGAATGATTTAAAAATTATTATTCTACATCACAAATAAATGTACTTTTCTCAATATTCTTATATGCAGTTAGGAGATATCATTTTAAAAATAATTTATATATATATCAAATTTTTTATTCATTTCAAAATACAATTTTGTGAATGGAATTTTTTTAAGCTGATGAACTAAAGTATATCATCCTTTTAGTATTAATTATAAACATCCAAGGGTCATAGTTCCTTTTATTAAATGAAAAGAAAAAAACAAAACATATTTGAAGTAAGAGAGGATGGGTAAGAAAAATATTTTATACCGTCAATGAGATATCAATGGAAAGAAAAGGTATAAAAATGAAAACTAAATATTTAAAAAACTATTCAATCTAATAATTATCACCTTTTTCACACTAATCAAATATATCAATCAAATAGTGAAAACTATGCGAAGTATCTAAACACCCTTCAACATATTGAGTGACTGTTTTATTCATCATAGGAATAATATATTAGTAGTCCATCCAAGGGATTATTTTTATAATATGTGTAGATTATCTTATGTTATCCATCTTTTTCCCTTGTATCACATAATCTATTTAATATAGTCTAATTGTCTTGACCTTGTTATCTTCACCAAGGTTATAAATTTTACACCATTTACTATATATTAATTTTTTGTTTTCCCCATTATTAATTCCCAAAGGTTAATCAATTTTTGTTTTCATTTCTACATTAGTGACTTCCACATCTATGGATTGTACATTCATCCCTTGTCTTCTATAACCATGTAGTTTTCCTTCATTTTGGATCTATGAATCATATTCCAATACTATGGAGTTTATCTTGGATGTTATGACAATAAAAGTTAGTCGAGGGATATCTTCAATAGTGTTGACATTCTCATTCATTGAACTTGAGATATAATCTTGATCTAGATTCAACAAATCAAAACCAATAAGGTTATTAATTTCTTCAAACATGCTATAGTTATCTATAGTACGGTTTTTCTTTAAGGTATTGGCTCATTTTTCAGATAAATAATAGGTTTAGATAGCACTATATTCCCAAGAACTCAAAAGTCTTATACAAGTATATCATTTCTGATTATCCCAAATGATATTGTCAAATTCTCATTCATATAATTATAACAATAAAACAATTTCATATTTCATTATTTGTGAATAGATAATCAGATTTAGTTTACCTTGATGCACTAGGATGATGTAGTTGTTTAATATGGTCTAATGTATGAACATTCCTTTTACCATTTTAGTTCAATAAATCTATTTTGAGTTTATATAGACCGACAACATCATTACATGACCCATCTTATGAAATATTATTCTATAAATAGATATATGTTTTCCACTAATAGAGTTGATATATCATGTAATGAAATCATACGTGTACTTTTTTCATAACATAGTGTTATATAAAAAGAACAAAAAGTGGGAATTTTTTTATTCATCATTAATTTATAGATCAACAATGTATGTGGATAATTCTAACCTTTTTGTTGATATTAAATCCAATTTAATTTCATTAAGAACTCTATAAATGAATAAAAAGCTATTCTACTTAGTATATTTATTCATATTAATTAGAACTCATATTTTATAAGAATTTTAATACAATTTCATTTGATAAATAATTATCAAAATCAAGTCAAAAACTGTATCCCAAAACTGGGAATAGGATTTCTTTACCTAAAAGATATTGAAATATGTGTTTTTTAATGGATTTGAAGGCCCCATTTATTTACGGATACTAAATTGAAACCTCATACACTCTTCATTAATTCTATATTCAAGAATAAAATATTATAAAAACCAATAACTAATTCAATACAGTATAATTTTGAGAACCCCGGTTATAAGATATCCTAATTACAAAATATTTCTATTCTAGTGAATTATTATCCTTTGGATGCTTGATTTTTTCAATGATGTAGTGTTGACACTTTTATATTTATCTATGACTACATCCGGACATGTAATAACTCGGTCAGAAACAATTATTTAATCAATCCAACCTAAATTAGAATCATGAGCAGATAGGAATAGTTTTTTGATTTAGGTCAAATATTTACAACCATCCTCACTCATCAAGGACATCTCTTTAGAAGTTATCACTTCATGGATTTAAATTTAATGATCATTCTTCCAGGATGTAGGCTATCTATTTTCAAGAATCTCGCCTCATTTGATTTTAACCCCTTGTAGATCACTATCTTCCATATCTCCTATAAAAACATATTAAAGTTGATGAACTTGTGGGGGTAATCCTCCAAAGACTCATTTAAATCCTAGGCAATATATCATGGCCCTAGATGATGAGAACCCTAGATTCCCTCACGAATGATTAACTTCAATGACTTTATCCTCTTTATCTCTATACATTTTATTCATAATATTAATATTTATATATTATCAATTACAATTCATTTCAGTTAGCTATAATATATAATATTATTTTAATAATGAGATAATACAATAATAATTATGTTTTTCAATTATTTTTTCAGATAATTATCCATGATGAATTAAATAACATTATTTAATAATGATTAAATCATCATGAAATTAAATTTTATAAAATAAAAATATTTCCATAATATTTTAATTTTTTCCTACATGTGGAAAATGAAGTGGGTATATATAATAAAAAAATAAATCTATATATTCTAATTACAAATCATCCTCATAACCTAAAATATGATAATTAAAATAATATAGTAATAAATTATCAAACTCTTTCACAATACTATGATTTTTAATGATTGTATTTAAGTTAGGCTCTTGTAATAGTGTCTAATATTCTAATTAAGGGTAGCATATATACCCTTCTATACTAAATAAAACATTCACTTGTATAAATATACTGGCTTATCTTGATGCATTGATGTATTATAGTATAGAGGTCAATGTCACGCCATAATATTCAATTAAGGATGAGGAGGATGCATAGACTAAAGATTATTTACATGAAGGATCATTTAAAGGGAATAATGAAATTTTATATGAAGTGGGATAAAAAATTACTCATGCGAAAAAATTTATAATATAGGAGTATTACTATAAATTATATAAATATAAAACAACTATTTTTCAAGTAAATTATCACTTAAAATGATCTTATGCCTGAGCCTATTATCGTGTATTGAGAACTTCTTGAGGATAATGTTCCCATTATTTTATACAGTATCCTAACAGTTCAAGAAATGTTAGAGACTATCTAAATTTTTATTTTCCAATCCATTTATCATATTAGATGAAGTCCATATATGATTACATTATTAAAGGATATTAATATTATCATCATTTGTATGTGGTAAATAATATAAAACATAATTTATCACTAAAAGAAATATGTATGTTAGCAATAAATTAGAGATCATACCTTAGGAAATGATAAAGAGTGTTGACTATAATTTTGTGGATTTCTATAAAAAAAATTGTAAAATGTTTTTTTTCTATGATGGATACATAAAAATTTTAGTATTGATGTCTTCCATTATTGAATATAACCCCTAGACATATAAAAAATGTGAATTAAGAGATTTACTATGGATATATTGAAAGAAAATTCATGAATATAAATAAAATAGAGTTTTATATTTCATTACATTTTAGGTGTGTATGTTATTCTTGGTTGTACATATATCTGGTTTCCACTGAACCAATGATAATTTTTTTACATTTAATAAATATGGAATGATATTGGTGTGGTTGTGAGACCAATATTTTTTAATGAAATTAAAAAATAATTTTGTAATTCTAATTGACATTGAATATATATTTCAGATTATTTTAAATGTATTGTGATAATTTACTCTTTTATCCAATGATATTGTGTTTGTAAAATAATATAGAATAAATTCTGTAGAATATAATTATGTTATTCTAAAGGATAAACCATTAGATCTATGAGAATAATATTTTTAAAAACTGTTTTTTGTGTAGGGAAAATATATGAATACATAATAGTTAAAACTCTAGGAATTTACAGAGATAAAGAACCAATATCTTTTAATTTTTACTTTAATATCTATATATAAATTAAATGATATAATAATTTTTATGAACTTAGGGGAAATATTTATTGGGATAATAAATCATTTACATATTACATTTTCATTCTATTGACCATTGTAGTTGTGATGGAGATAGATTATCCTTGATAATAGGTATTTAGATGTTATTTTCTATAAAAATTATATTTGATCCATGGTCTAGTTCCTTAACTCCTCTAATGACAATGTTTTTTTTATTTGAATAACTGGATCATTGACCATTAATTTACTAAAACCATCCATTGAAACATTTAATTATATGCTCACCTCGTGTATATATGATAACTAATATTTTTATATCATCCACTTCTACAATTCCAACATTTAATAGTTTAAATGATGTAGAATGATTGATTTTTATTCTAAGGAATTTCGTATATGTGATACTATAACATATTTTAATCAAAAAAATTATCATCTAGGAAACCATAATAAATCATTCTTCTTTGGTTCTTAACTTTATTATCTCATGGATATCATGATGTTATTATATTCACATCATAATTGATATCACATAAAACTAGTTATTTATGTATTCTAAGGGTATATTTTGATTACAAAAATTAAAGATATTGTTTAATGACACTATTGAGTTAGTCTTTTTTTTATAGTGAATGTTAAATACATTGAAGAAAATTTTTTATGTTTCAATTTTTTATCTTATAATACATGAGGTCTTCATCCCCATTTTTCATAACATAATAAAATAAAAAATGTATATTAAGGAAAGTCATGTTGAAAAAATATAAAAAAAACATAACATATCTTTATTTAATCAACTCAACATCATCCATCAATTTTCAATTCCTAACTACTTCCCACAACTAATGTAATTCATATACTATAATCTATTTCTAAAATATATTTTTTTGTTTCTAAAAAAATTTATTACTGAAAAATAAATTATTGGTTGATTAATTCCATTTCCTCTTCTTTAAGGAATTTTTCATATATGAAATAATAGGTGAGTTTCACATTCTTGAAAGAAGTTAGGAACATTAAATGATTTATTTTATTATTCATTAATTAATTTAGATCAATTAACATAACCATCATTTTATTGATTTATCACATATAATTATTAAACATTAAGAATTATTATTATTTCATTAATTTTCCAATTGGTCATTCACATTGTTCTTCCTATTAGAATACAATTACAACAATATCAAAATGAATGTGGTAAAAATAGTATAACCCAAAATAATAGAAAAAAGACATAAAAATATAAACGATTTTTTTTTAAAAAATAACATACATATCATAACATATGAAACATTTAGTTTGTCCATGGTATTTTTAATTTTTTTCCACTTGTACACTATCAAATTATATATAAAAATAAATTATTATAGATATAATTTAATCAGTGATGAAAAGTAAATATATTTAAATATTTTATTACATATTCTGATATACATTCATATATAAAAAATATTTTATCAAAACCAAAAACCCAATGATTTATTTTATTTGAAATATAAATATATATTACATAAAACCACTCATTATAAATTTTTATAGGATTTGGAAGTAAATTTTATCTATAAAATAATACACAAACATAGAAGAACTCTATTATTTCTAAATTAAACAACAATTTTATCAAAAAACATTATTCATTGACATTGTCTTATGAAATATCCAATGTAGGACTCCAAAATATAGTAAAAATGAAATAAAACAGAATATCTATAGTTAATCCACCTTTATACACTTTTTCCATTTTAACACTATAAATAATATTATATGTATATTTAAATTATTATTTTTAAATATATAATGAAAAATGAATTTGTCACCCAATTCATTTTCCAAAGAAAATTATTAAATAAAATTGATATTACAATGCATGCATGATGTGTATTGAGCTGACACTGTAAAAAATGAGTGAGGTACGAATGACTTTAAAAAAAATGAAAAAAAGTGCATCATAGATGTCCAATAAATGTATTTTAACTCATAATGATACATCCACAATATTCAAGAAAAATTTCACTATATGTGATGAAGATCATCAATCCATTTGAATGAAAAATCCATATAAAAGATGTTGATCCTCCACCCAATATCTAAAACCATTGTTTTGAGAGTTTAATAGGTTATCAGTATATGTATCACAACCTTCAGGTAGTATTAGACTGTATGTGATGAATCACATCAAATATTGTGATAACAAAAACCCAAATATTGTTACAGGACACATTTTGAATATGAAAAATCATCCCCAATATGATTGTATTATCTCTATTAGACTTCAATTCCATAGTTCCCTCATATCCACAAAAAAGATCCACACAATGAAAAAAAAGAATCAGCACTTCAATGTGTAGTATGCACATTAATAAAAATTAGAAAATAGAAATACAAGACCCCAATTAAGAGCCAACATAATGTTGAGTCCCATTAGATGAAATACATTATACAATAAGAAACATTGAAAGACATGTGATCCAACATCTTATCTATATGTAATAATAGTGCTAAAGAAAGAGAAGTAAGAGGCGATCCCTTATAATTTCTTCATTAGATAATAAAACTACATAAGGGACATTAGATAATCACTAAGTTGATCATAAAGTCTATTCATCAATATACCATTCACTAGCTACACTGTAATAAATACAAATTACCATGAATTTATAAAATTTTGGTCTTGATCAATCAACATAAAAAAGATAGGCATACAAACACATGTAGATTATCCGCCATCATACATGAAACAAAAACCATAAAATTCACACATCCTAAAAATTCAGTAGAGGAAATCAATATTAATAATAAGAATAAATAGAAGTCAAACAAATCAGCTAGAAGAAATACATGAAAAGTAGAAAATAAAGTTTTTTTCCTTCAGTAGGAATCATATTCATACAATAATAATCACACAACCCTAATGAAAAGAACAGTATTTCTAAAAAAATACATCGTAGCACATAAATTTCAGTCTTCAACAGATTCATCACATCATATTTCATGAGATGGGTAGACCAAATTAAGAAAACATTCCTCCAGTATGCCCTATAAACATATAGATGGGCACACATGAGTGTGGTCAAAGAAAAAGGAAACACAGTCGAGCAAAAAATAACCAAAATTAACTTTTTCACTAGTACTAATTACACAAAACGACCACAAATATATAAATTATATTAATTTATACCCATCCTTTGATATTTGTTATGTTAAAAGAGAGATAAAAATGAATCATTGACACATCGTTCCATTGAACTCAAAATTCTGGTTTTTGATAAATTTCTCTACAATCGTAATATCAATTCGCATTCTGATTTGAAAGTAAGTTTCTATAGAAATTTATCCATTTTTATATATTTAAAATACTATTGCATCTTGATATATCGTCAAATAATTGACCTCATCATTCACATAATCCTTATAATGATATGAATCCCTCATAGAAGGGTCTTTTTAATCATTATTTTTAATTTCATTACACTTATCTTCATTAGGGGGTTCTATAAGATCCTCAACACCCATCAGATGTGTAGTAATAAGAGTTATATAATTCCTAGAAGTCTCTAAATATCTATTAAAAATTATTATCTTGAGGTTAGAATAATCTATACATTTTTATGTCTTTCTAGGATATAGAGTAATGAATTTATCTAAATCAATAGTATGTATCATTTCACTAGAGAAAATATCATGGGTTTGGGGAAGGGTTTTAGTGGAAACATTAATTTTCACACCAATATTTGTTATATTAGATATTCCCTTATTAACCTATCATATACCTCTCACTTCATAAGAAACAATAATGATTTATGAACATAATAATTATTTAATGTTATTAGTTCAAGAAGGTAATATTATAAAATATAATTAATTATAATATAGAATAGATCATTCATTATATCATAATGGGATGAATAAAGAATATATAACATGGATGTGTAGGAATAATAATTTATTGACAATGTTGACATAAATGTTAATAGTATAAGATAAAAAATCACAAATTCCATATATGACATTGTAATACAATTCACTATGCTCACTACCCATGCCATAAAGTAAGAATCCCATGAGTTATATTTTTTATGATGTGAATTATATTAATATAAAATTTAAGCTCCATCCATATTAACATTATAAATATAAACATAACATTAAAACATGGAAGTGAAATCATGAAAAAACTCTTATCTCATAAGGAATAACATCATTATTTAATAAAAAAGAATTTTTTATATCTACATAATAAGATACCTCATATGATACAGGCAAATAGATCCCATGGTAGATAATAGTTGAATAAATTGAAAATAAGGAAAAAATTATAAAATTTTTAAAAGTATTTTATATGTAAATCTAATAATATTATTAAAAAATTAAAATATTCTGAAAGTAATATAATAAAATTTTTTAAAAAATAAAAGGAATTAATAATTTATTTATATAAAAATGATATATAATAAATACATAGAGATATATATAATGAAATATTAATGAACATGATAATTATAAAATTATGAAGTATTATATATTTTTATATATTCCTTTAATATATATAAAATTAACCAAGTGGAAGTGATTGAAATATAAGTAATACAGGGACAAAAAGGGAAATCCCATTATAATATGAAATTAAACTAAATTATAAATTGATAGGATAAATGATTTGATTGTTCTCCATTATAAACAAAAAAAATATGATATATAGGATGTGTATAAATATAAATATCTATAAGCATTCTAATGTAATTATATGAATAGGGATAAAACCTTAACAAAAAATTTATTAAGTCACCCTTCCTTTATCATTTTAATTTCATTCATGTGCAACAAATAAATAAAAATTTAGTGTTGCATTATTAATTATCAATTCATGATCCCTATTTATATATATATATTTCTATGTAATTTATTATTATTATCGTTATTATTTGTTATATATAGATAGTTAACAAATATTATTGGAGGATATATTCTCAGTCTATTTTTTTTCTTTCGCTAAAATTTTGATCACATTAATTATTAATGGTACATTTGGAATCATCACCGGGATATTAAATTTAATGATTATATTTTTCATAAACCTGGCTGATAACCCTTTTATGTGGGCAATGAACATAGGGATGACGCCTAAATACGACCTCTAGTAGGCCATGATTTGAAGCCAATGACTGAGGGTATACAATTCTTAAAAATGAAACAAATTTCCCACATTATTTAAATTCCCATTATAAGTATTAATATCAAATCCATAAATATATATCATCACATGTATAAATAATCAATACTAATAAAAGAACATAATGTCACACAAAATGAAAAAGAATAATAAATAACAAGAACATACCCTAAGCACTGAAAAAATATAATTTCTCTAAAATAATAAATCTATTATATTGATTCCAAACTATATCACTAAAAACCCCTATGTATTGATAAATAGTTTATATATATGTGGTGATGATATAAGTTTACTATGTATGATCCTCCCAAAAACCTCTCATATAAATTTTAATGAAGTATTCCATAGCCCAGTGACTAATCAAATGAATCTAAATCATTATTAATTCATGTGAAATTATATACAATCCTCATGAAGTCTCACTCAAGAAGTAAAAAATATTTTTAATAATATCTATATCAAATATTTTATATACAAAAGGTTCCCTTATTATTACGTCCCCAGTTGTTTGTGGCACTCATTCTCCAATACCCCGTGTCGTGTGCCACAATCAATTCCATTAGTCATCTAAACCCCATTCCATCCATATAATATTTCATCTGACACCCCCATTCCAAAACAATATGTTTCATCCAATAACTCATTTATACACACCATTCATCATGTTTAATATCCATATTAGGTACACCAAGATATTTTAAATGAAATATTATTTTTAGACCTAATATAATTGATAGAATATGATACATGAAACACAAAAATATGTAAATTAAAAAATATTTTATAGGTATTAAAATATAGATGAATAATTAGTGGGTAAAATAGATGTAAATTAATATTTTATTATATATAAAAATAAAAATAAATGTCTTCAGCAATAGTAAGTCATTAATAAATTATATTAGTTATCGAAATAAATAATAAGAATAATTTGTGCTTTAAAATGTTACATTAAAAAACAATGATTTTTTCTATATGATTTTCATGTATTTAATATATTATTTATATGTTTAATATTTAATCACCATTTTTATTAGATATTGTTAAAAAATAATATGAATATTGATTGTTTTTTTAAACCTACTTTTCTATGAAATTATATTTCATTGTATTATTTTTTTATTTGAATGTTAAATTAATTAATTTAATAAATTTCAAAAGATAAAAATATTTTCAATTTTTTTATGATATAAATAATAGCATAGATTATAATTTCTGAATTTTTTTAAATAGTTGAACTTTATATGGACAGTGAAATGAATTTTTTACCAATAATGTATTTTTGTTATTATATTAGAATGATTATTAAATGTATAAACCATTTTTATTTTTCAATGTTATATTTATTATGTAAAAAAATTTTAAAAATACTATTTTGAGTTTAAGAGACATGTGATATACCTTTTAAATACTTAAGTAATAGTTTCGAATAAAAAATATTTTTTGGATTTATTTGAACAAAATATTATTTTTTAAAAAAATATGGTGTTGGATATATTTAAATAAATATAACAAATATTTTTTTTAAATTAAATCAATTTATATCATTAAATAAAATATAACTACTATTATACCATAAAGATAAATTTTGTATTTTAAAAATACACTTTTTGGATTAATTATGTTTTAAACATTACATAATCTAATAAAAAATTGATTTTCTTATACACAAAAAAATTATAAATAATATAATAGATTTAATAATTGAAATCTATTGGTAATTTTTTTATTATGGTCTATTTTACATTCATGTATATGAAATGATTTAATTTGATATAAACAAGGTACCAAAGAAAATTTAATAATATTAAATGTGAAAATTCATAGAATAAAGAACATAAATCCATGATTAAATAATCGATGAAAATTAATTCATGAAGAATTATAGAATTTATCCCATCCTTCACTCCTTTTGTATTCTTTTTGAATTTTTCTTGACATATGAACCATCTTCTCTCTTTACATTATGTTGATACATTAATAATAAAACCACTCTCATAGCTTATAAAAGGGGCCTCTCCCAAATAATTCATGATCACTCCAAAAAATCAACATTCACTTGAAAATAACCTCATTCCATGACATACAATAAAGTTTCACTTAAATTATCTTTTGTTCTGAGGAATCTAGTATAATCTCTCTATTTGAAAGGATTCCTCCTAGGGAAAACAAAAGTCCTCATTGGTTCTTAAATTTTTTTCTCACATGTTTTGTTTTCATCAATAAATTCTAAAATCTAATTTGACAGTTATTATACAATAACAATAACAATATTTTTAATTTTAATTTTATTATTACAGTTTTTAACTATTAAAAACAATTCCAAAATTAAATTAATAAATATTCAAACCATCATTCATCTATTGTGTGGACTATATCCTCCACGAATTGATGACATCCATTTTATTACGCACCTCCTGTATCCATTGATTATAAGGGTAAAATTTCATAATAAATTTTTTCCTTTATAATAAATTTACAATTATAAATTTAACATTGTAATATAGTTTTTTTCCCATATCATTCCATGTGAAATGAAAACCTTAATCACTTGTTGTGTTGACCACCATGTCCAGAAGATACATATCGCGTTTTGGATATCAAAACATAAATATTTATTAAATCATAATAAATTAGGATTAACAACATACAATTATCTATATAAAATAATTATTTTTCTAATTATAACATTCTTTACAAATGAAACCAATTTAATAATCATAATTATCTATTAATTATGTTATTTTTATGTTTGGGACGGTCTAATCACCTACGTGAAAGATGTTATAACATAATATCATTGGTGAATTTTAGAAATTATTTAATAATAATATACTATATAAATAATAATAAATTCATGTTATATATGGTATGAAATGAAATCTTTGATTTTGAATTCCTTAATTAAAACTCAACATCTGTTTTGTGAAAAATCACTGAAATAAGTTCAACGTTGATTTCAACATTAATGATTATAAAAAAACAAAAAAATAAGAGAAGTATAATTTTATAACTAATTAATACATACATATTATAAAAAAATATGTTATATATGATATGAAATAAAATCGTGATTTCAACGTTGATTTCCTTACTGTGCATCATGCGTGGTGGGTATGATTTTGTTTCTGTGGGGATTGATGAAACCATACTTAATGAAGATAATAAACGCACCGTAATGAATGGAGGGGATTTGATCGATGTTTTGATGTACTCTTGTATGTTGATATGTATTGTTAATTGTACGGGCTTTTGCTCACAGAAAATCACGACTGTTGGTGGTATTTCCTTGCTCACTAATTAACTTTGTCTTCTGTGATGATTAAATGTTTTCAACATTGAAATTGGTTCTCCACCTAAACCTGAATGGTTTAAATGGAAGTTCAGTAAAACAAGAATCCATGTTTGACCACCCCAGATAGAAAAAAGAAATTAGAACCTAATGAATGATGTGCTTGATCCTGGAAGTTTCCCACTCAGTTTGGTGGTAGTGTGTTGTTCTTCTTGGTTCTTATGGGAAGGTGTGGATGAGTATGTGATCCTCAGTTATCATATAGTTGTTGGTCATGAATCTGAAGCTGTGTGGTTGCTCTGCTGTGACACGAACTCGGGTGGGATCCTCTATTGTTGAGAAACTGTTGGTTCTGGGGACATGGGGTTGTTTCCTGGGTTTTTTTTTATTCTAGTTAATCAAGGGATCTCTTTAATCCCTTTTTTAAGGATTTATTTTGTTCTGTTACTTCGAGGTATCTCACTTAGCCCTTTTGTGAGGAATTATTTGGATCCAGTACTTTGAGGGATCTCACGTATCCCTTTTGTGAGGCTTTCTTTGCTTCCATTACTTCGAGGGATCTCACATACCCCTTTTGTGAGGCTTTCATTGGTTCCAGTACTTTAAGGGATCTCAATTATCCCTTTGTTGTTGTTACTTCACAAGAGAACCGGGTGGGAAAGCTTAAATTGATGTTTGGCTGTTTCTCTTTTCCTAGCATGTGGTTATTCCTGTTAGTTTCCCAGTACTGTGGAATCAACCTAAACAAGATCACTTGAACATGTAAGAAAGAATGGTTTAAAGGGGTATTCGTTTGAGGAATGAGTTGTGACTCGGCCGTGAGTGTTGTGTTTTCCTTTAATTAATGAATAGTAACAAGGGTGTTTGTGCTTAGATTTTGGAACACTAGGTTCGGATGGGTTCTTGTTACCTATACATATATATGTATCTTTTACGTTTCTTATTCGCAACCCACCCATGTTTAGCACTTAGTGCCGATCACCCCCATTTCTTGGGGGAGGGTGTTTTCCCCAATACCCCTCTGAGTGGCTGGTTATTGGTTCCTTTTCGGCTCCCTTTCCCGAATAGCCCAAGACTCTTCGGGCATGTTGTGAAGGCCTGTAGTCCATTATTATCCCAAGAATCTTTGGGCAGGGTAGTTGTGGTGGCTGGGCCAGGTGTTTTCGGGCAGGTTGTTTCCCATGTGTCTTTGGGATGAGGCCCAGGTGTCTTCGGGCATGGTAGTAGTTGTTCTAATCCAGGTAATTGCTGGTGTGGTTATGCGTGGAGGTTGTGGCCCAGGTGTCTGTAGGCGGGATGTTCGGTTGTGGCCCAGGTGTGTGTGGGCGGGTTTGGCAGTGGGACTACGGTGAGAATGGCAGGATTGGTTCGATGCCTAGGATGTCTTCAATAACTAGTGGTAAAGTGGTGCGGGGTACCAAAATATCGATGTGGTATTACTATAATTTACTTGCCTTGTGTTATTTGGGGAATGTGATTTGGTGAGATTTGGGTGGATTGTTTTTCTTGTTATGTTCATGGGTTTCTCTTTTCACACAGGCCATTAGAATTCCTCCCCACTTGTGCATAAGAGATTTTGGTTCTTCCTTACTGGGTATACTTGTATGCTCACCCGACGTATATAAAATAGCTTTCAGGTTTCCCAGAGGACTTCAGGGATCGTGTGATAATGTACTAGCTCGGACCTTGGGGCAGTTTCTGTCGTTGTTTTCCTTTTTCTTGGTACTTTACCTTTTTAGTTTTTGTGTCTTGTATCATTTACTATTGAACATGCATTTGGGAATGGGTTACTTTTGGCTTTACTTCTACTTTCAGCCTTGGTATTGGTGGGGTTACTACCTTTTCTCTTGATCCTATAAAAAATAAAAAAAGGGTAATGCCTTCCATTTTGTGTGAGAATCTATACCCTTGGTGATGGTCTCCACTCCGGGACCTATTAAAGGCGGGTTCCTGGGGTCATTATCTCTCCTTCAACATAAATAAGGGAGGGTCTGGCAATCTGCTATTCCTTCCCTCCTTTTGGTGTAGGCGGGTAGTGACAGAATGGTATCAGAGGGCCAGAGGTTGACAGATAGGATAGAGTCTGATGTTAGGCACAGTGAGGATTGCATGGGGTGGTAGGGCAACAGTGTTGGGTGAACATGGTGTGTGAATTAGGCCAAGGAAGAACGGCTAGGACACGAGATTTAGCCCCCCCCCCCCTTGTGATCTGATGTAAGGACTATGGACCTACCAAACGACTAAGTGAGGCTACAATGATTGCTGTTTAGATACCCTAGGAAAGGTAAATACATAATAATGACCTATGTTCATATGTTTCATGGGTGTCTTGGGAATTTAAAAAAATAAATAAGTCTAAGAAAATTTAAGAACAATATTCTACACTACTCAGGATTAGGCATTCCATGTTTACCATGCAGTTATGGAACCTGGGATTCGACCATGAGTAGTGAGGGCCATCTAGGGCCACGAGGTTTGATTGCCCGATCGGCAGAGGACCGACCGAGAGGATGAGGATGATCAGTGGCAGAAGATGCTTCGATCCTTTCAGCGACAGTCCCTCAGGAAGTACGAGGGCAACATCTCAGATATGAAGAGAGATAGATGGCAAGAAAAGATGGTGATAGCCTTCAACTTGATCCGGGCTCTGATAGAGTACTGGGTTCTTCTGGCGGTAATCCAAATGCATGGAGCAGCGCGTCAGTGGTGGATACTTTATCTTGGGGAGAGGAGGGAGACCGAGGTGACATGGGCAGACTTCGAGAAGGAGTTCTGGGCGGAATTCCTCTCTTCCACGATGAAGGATGAGAAGTGGAAGGAGAAAATCTCCCTCTAGAAAGGGAGTACGTCAATGGGAGAGTTGGGGATCAATTTCAAGGATCTCTTTTGCTTCGCTCTGGACCTCTTTTGGGATGAGGTGTCTCAAGCGATATGTTTGGAGGAGGCACTTTGACCTTTTCTTTAGAATGTTATTACTCCCTTCCGCCAAACGACCTACATAGAGGTGCAGAAAAAGGATAAAGTGGTGGAAAGGATGAAAATGCTTGGAGGTGTGTCACGAGAGGGGATCCAGTTTGGCTCGTCAATGGGGAAGGCCATCAGCAGCAGGCCTGCAGCATCAGGACCCTCTACGTTTCGACCAGCAGGGAGTAGGCCTCAGCAGTTCCATTTCCGACCATCCGTCCCTCACCCTTCTCTTTCGGGCCCAGGTCTGAGATGCATCATCTGTGGAAGCCATGGGTAACTTCAGAATCAGTTCCTGGACAGAGTACAGTACGGAGGTGGTTGGCGGGTCCAGCACCAACCTCAGCAGCAGCAGTTCCCGGCTAGGCCCTTTCAGCAGCAGCAACAGGGGAAACGAGCTCCCGGCTCCGCCAAGGGAAAATGATGTAGGAGGAGGTTGACCTTAGGGCGCTCCTCAAGGAACTAGACCCAAGCGTGGTCAGAGAGGTGGCCGACAACCGAGGGGTAGAGGAGCTCGGCATGGGAAGTTGCACGTCACGGAGGTAGCAGTTCCAGCAGGGCCAGAGGTTGTTCGAGGTACGATCAGCTTGTTTAGTACACTTGCATATGGCTTGTTCGATACAGGAACTTCACACACTATTGTTACACCCAGTCTGGCCCATGCTCTGGGTTTAGACGCTGAGAGACTTCCAGTGCCCCTCGTGCTGATCACACAAGTCGGAGGTCAGACCGACTTGTTGTACATTTGTCGAGGATGTAGACTGATGATATGGCCACATCAGTCAGTCATGGATCTTTTTCTATTGCAGATATAGCCATATAATGTCATCCTAGCCATTGACAGGTTGTTCTCTATATGTGACATCATTGACTGCTTTCGATGATGGGTGTTTTTTTCAGATTTGGGAGGCCGACGGGTGACTTTCATCGGTGAGCAAAGTTTCCAGGGGAGCAGCAAGCGAGGATAACCCCTCCTATCCTTACTAGATGACCTATCAGTGGAGTCGGGGGATGGAGAGATGGTGGAAGTACCAGGGAACGTTAGTGAGTTTATGGACATCTTCCCTAAATAAGTAGAAACTCCAACCCCTCAACGTGATATCGAGTTTGGGATAGACCTAAAACCTAGTGCTCTTTCGATTTTGATCGCTCCCTATCGGATGACACCCTTTGAGATGCAGGAGTTACAGATTTATATTGAAAATCTGATGAAGAAGGGTTTTGATCGACCAAGTGCGTCTCCATGGGGTGCTCCAGTCTTCTTCTCCAAGAAGGCAGATGTGGGTCTCAGGCTGTGCATAGACTACCGAAGACTGAACCAGGTAATGTTCAAGAAAGGTTACCCCCTCCCAAGGATAGATGATCTCTTTGAAAAACTGAAGGGAGCATGTTTGTTCTCTAAGATTGACCTGTGGTCATGATACCACCAATTGATGGTGAGGGAGGGTGACATCTTGAAGATTGCCTTCTGGTAAAGATATGGGAACTTTGGGTTTGTAGTCATGCTGTTTGGTGTTTCGAATGCTCTAGTTGTACACTTGGCCCTCATTAACTCCATCGTCCTAGAGTACCTAGATCATTTCGTAGTCGTATTTATTGACGACATAATGATCTACTAAAGATCATAGGAGGATCACGCTGAGCACTTGATAAGGGTTTTAGAGGTCCTCTGATGACACCAACTCTATGGGAAATTGTCAAGTGCATGTTCTGTATGCAATAGGTGCACTTCCTTGGGATCATGGTGTCTGATTAAGGGATAGGAGTAGACCCATATAAGGTCGAGGCTGTTGTTTCTTCGGTAGCACCCAAGAACGTAGCATAGGTTCATAGTTTCTTCAGGCTGGCAGGTTACTACGAGAGGTTCATACCCACCTTCTCCCGAGTTGCAACACCCTTGATAGCTTTGACAAAGAAGGACCAGGTTTTTGAGTGGGATGAGTAGTGTGAGGCGGCCTTCAGTTATCTAAAGAAGAAGTTTGTTAGTTCCCCAGTGCTGAGGTTTCCAGAAGAAGGGGCGGCGTATGAGGTGTACTTGTGATGCTTTAGGGAATGGCCTTAGATGTGTGTTGATGCAGCGAAAAGCGATGATCTTCTGTAGGTCCAAGCAGTTATGTCCCAATAAGTGTAACTATGCCACCCATGATCTGGATCTTGTGGCAGTCATGTTCTCACTAAATTTTTGGTGGCACTACCTCGTCGGGGAGCACTTCGTGGTCTTCACCAATCACAAGAGCTTGAAATATGTCTTCTCCCAGCGGGACCTGAACTTACGGTAGTGAAGTTGGATGGAATTCCTTCAAGACTACAACATCGATATTTCCTACACCTCAGAAAAGTGAAATGTGGTGGTCGATGACTTGATCAAGAAGTCACAGAAGGATGCGGTCTGAGATTCGGCGGATGCTTGGAAGGTAATGGAAGAATTGGTTGCCTTACACTTGGTTACAAGGATGGCAGGTGGAAGAAGATGCATGTATCAGATGATAGTGCTGTCTTCACTACTGCGGAAGGTGGAGGAGTCTTAGTGGGGAGACTCAGAAGGCGAAGTGGTGCGTGACCAGGTTAACCAAGGTGATGCTCTAGAAGGGTGGACAGAGGATGGTCAGAATTGGGTGATTTTCCTAGGAAAGTTGTTTGTTCCACAAGTGATGCACGAGATAGTTCTTATTGAGTTCTACAACACACCCCTAGTGGTGCACCTCAGAGTTTCCAAGATGTACCAGGGTCTGATGAGAGAGTTTCTATCGCCCGGGGTGAAACATGCAGTAGTAGAGTTCGTAGGAAAGTGCCTAGTGTGTCAGCAGGCGAAGGCTGAACACCATATTCTAGGCGGCTTTTTGAAACCTTTATACGTTCCCGAGTGGATGTGGGAGGACATCTCGATGGATTTCGTCAATCGGCTACCCGAGGTTCAAGGTGGTTGTGAAACAATCTAGGTAGTGGTGGATTGGTTGACGAAATAGGCCCACATTCTGGAGATCTAGGAGTCGAGCGTAGTGGATGACTTAGCACAGAGGTATGTGGATGAGGTGGTGCAGTTTCATGGAGTTCCGAGGTCCATAGTCTCGAATAGGGATGCACGGTTTACCTCACAAGTCTGGAGGAAATTGCATCATACTTTTGGCACCCAGCAATATCTTAGCACTGCTTTCCACCCCCAGACAAATGGACAGACAGAGCGCACCATCCAGACATTGGAAGATATGCTGCGAGCATGCGTTCTGGATTTTGGGGGATCGTGGGCGCGACACATGACTCTGGTAGAGATTGCCTACAATAATATATATCACTCTACCATTGTCAAGGCTCCATTCGAAGCTTTGTACGGAAGGTCGTGTCTCTCCCTCGTGTGCTGAAAAAATATGGATAGGTAGGCGTCCTTAGACCAAAGGTAGTGCAGAGCACGATGGAGAAGGTGCATCTTATACGAGAGAGGATGACGTCGTTTCAGGACGAGCAGAAGTCGTATTCCGACAATAGGCGGATACCCATGGAGTTTGAGGTCAAGGACCATGTGTTCTTGAAGGTCTCCCCTCAGCGTGGCTAGTGGAGTTTCGGTAGAGAGAGTATGCTTTCTCCCAGGTTCGTCGGACCCTTCCAGGTGTTTCAGCGAGTCGGTGAGGTGGCTTGCAAGATTGAGTTTCCACCACAGGTACAAAGAGTGCCTAATGTCTTCTATGTGTCCCAGATTCGTCAGTATCTGCACGACGACTCACACGTCCTTGACTTGGGAGAGATAGATATTGAAGACAATGCAACGTTCCTAGATCAGTCATTGATGATCGAGGATCATGAGGAGAAGGTTCTCTATGGACGAACCATTCCTCTAGTTCAGGTGTTTTGGAGGCATGGTGGGATCGAGGAAACTACCTAGGTATGGGAGATGCATATGTGTTCCCAGTACGCAGAGCTGTTTTGAGTTCTTTCATGATTTGTTTGTACTTGGTTGTGATGAAACACATTACCTTGTTAACCATGGAATGTGTGGTTTTCCTTATTCATTAAGATGAATGTGAAAAGACCTGACTGCGGGAAGGGGATGACCAAATCCCTAATCAAGACGCATTAAGGTGGATGTGATTAAACCCGTGTGGGCGAGTCAGTGCCACCCAAAGTGTATAGTATCTTGACATGGAGGATGAAACTCCCTAACCCATATGACTGGACAACATGATCCTTTAATGTTGCATGGTTTCTTGTGGGAGGGGTGTTTTTAGTTGTCAGAGAGGTTCATTCCTGATAGGTATCTTTGGAGGTGGTAGTTCGGACCCCCCTTTCTCTTTTGGTTTTAAATTCTTTAGGGAGAGAATGCTTTGAGAAGTATATGATATGATGACCCAACCCCTCACGGTCCATTCCTTTTCCAATTTTTGAATCCTAATGGTGGCATCTCGGTGGATGGACATCATTGCGGAAAGACTGATCGGCAGGATCGATCGGCCCAACCGATCGGCGTGACCGATCAGTGTAACCTATCCTTGTCGGGTTTCTCTTCTATAGTTTTCCCCTAACGCCTATTTTGGTCCTTTTTAACCCTTTTCAAGTGGTTTAATTCCATTCAAATCCCATAATTAATACCCAAATATCCCAATGAACCTTCCCAATGGGGGATATTAAATAAAAATTAATCTCGTCATGCGTACCCACCCAACCGCGTGGGGAACCATGATCCAAATTTAAAGCCAATCAAATCCCCTTATCCCGTAACAATGGGATCTTTTCTATATATTGCACGGTAATTTCTTCTTCCTTCTTCTTCATCTTGGATGGATTCCTTTTATTCTTAGTGCATTTTGTGTTCCCGATGTCCCTCCCCTGAAAGTCACACTCTCCCCTATTCATGGCACGTGGAGAAGAACTTCGATCAATGATCAATAAAGTAGGGTTTTCCTTCATCTTTCCTTAAAATACATCATGCAGGGTGGGTATGCTTTTTTTTATGTGGTGATTGATGAAACCAATCTTAACAAAGATAATAAACAAACCTTAAAGAATGGAGGGGGTGTGATAGATGTTTTTTTATACTCTTGTATGTTGAAATGGGTTGTGAATTGTGTGGGCTTCTGCTCACTATAAATCAATGTCGTCGGTAGTCTTTCCTTGCACACTAATGAACCATGTCTTCTGTGATGATTAAATGTTTGTAACAAGGAAATTGGTTTGCCATTGAAACTCAGATGGTTTAAATGGATGTTCAGTAAAACAAGAATCCCTGTGTGACCACCCCAGTTAGCAAACATAAAGAAGAACCTAATGGGGATGGGATCCTCAATTATTGTACAGTTGTTAGTCATGAATCTGAAGCTATGTGGTTGCTCTGCTGTGACATGAACTCAGGTGGGATCCCTTATTGTTGATAAACCGTTGGTTCTGGGGACACGGGGTTGTGTCTCGGGTTTGTTTTGTTTCCAGTACTTCAAGGGATCTCACTTATCTTTTTTATGAGGCTTTCTTTGGTTCCAGTACTTCGAGGAATCTCACTTATCCCTTTTATGAGGCTTTAATTGGATCCAGTACTTTGAGCGATCTCACTTATCCCTTTTGTGAGACTTTCTTTGGTTCCAGCAATTTGTTTTGCAAAAAATCTGGATCTGGGGAAACCCAAATAGTTATATTTTTTATTAGTGAACCTCTACATAATTTGGTCTTGCATGGGTTGATTGAAGAGTTCAAAATTCTTGATATCATGGCCACCTAGAGCCTAAGGCATACAACATTACATCTAAGGGGATGCAATAATTTTTCGTTCTAGGATACTTCCAATACACGAGAAATTTTTTACCATCTTATTGATAGTTTTAAAAAGAGATGTGTTCCAATAATATTCCATGAATCAATATATCATCATTGAAATTAACACATTCTTGACCGCCCATGTTATTCGAGACATTGAAATATTTTTTCCCTTCTAGGAGAAGAGATTCATTCTTATCTGACTCACTAACTTAATGAAGTGAGAAGCCCAAAATCTTCCAAAAATATGGGATGTCCATGATAAGTGAATGGAAGAGAGATTTTCTTTATCCTCAAATAATTGATCATACAAATTTTATACAGGGGATGAAATATTCATTCCAAAATAAATGCAATGTTTCTAAAATTCATTTCTTAACCTAACATGCTTTCATAGTGTCGAAGGTAATTTGATGTTGTTATTCTCTCTCCTGTCCCCCTGTGTAAAGATAATTTCATCATTAAAAATTATATAGGTAGAAGCAGAGCTACTTCTATCCACTCAAGTGGTCTCCAACATTCCCCAGTTCTCCATATTCACTACCTATTGAGATAATATTAAATGATAGAAAATATGATAGATGAAATTAGATATCCATGTCTCACCCCCTAAATCATTTTAAGTATCATTCTTAGGCCTATTTATATGACTGGATACTTGAGTAGATAAAAGATGTTCATTAATCCAATATATGAATTTCATGTAAAATCCAAACTCATAAAGAACATTATCAACAAATCCCCTGTCAATGGTGTCAAAATATTTCATGATATCAAGATTAAGGGAAATATTACCTCCCCTAGTGGTATTTTTTATTAGGTTTAGACATTATTAAGTAAGAAGAAGACATTACAAGATGTTTCTCCATTTTACAAATCTGTATTGGTTACAAAATATGGTTTTTCTCATGATGAGAGCCAGACAATATGCATGAATTTTCGTGATGTCTTTGTGAATAATGTTGAAAACTGAAACTGGTATGAATAGGATAATATCAGTTTCATTTTCCACAATTGAATTTCTGTAAGGAATTGAGCATTTAATCCTTGAGAGAAAGATCCACCTATAAAAAATTCTTGACAAATTTGAAAACATATTATTGAAGGACATCCCAATAAAAATTGATAAAACGATTGTTGAAACCATTTGGTCTAGGTGAGAATCCAGTGAATTATTCATTGATATTAAAATGTGACATATCATCACAAATGTTTTGTATAAAAATTTTATGCTCATGTGGTTATGTTTAATTAATGTTGATATATACATATTCCTCCATAACATTGGTTCTTTTATTGAAAAATACATATGATTGTGTAGTGATTGAATAACCTAGGAAAATACATTTTTCAATCATTGTATAATATTTTCCTATATTATATTTGTAATTAATTATGAATGCTTGACATCCAAATTGATTAAAAAAATATTCATTGGTTTTATACCATTCCATAATTTGTAAGTGTTATTATGTAAAATCATATTAATAAGAACCTGATTAATAATATAAATTTTTTATTAAAAATGTTATTCTAAAAGAATATTTGTAATTCAAACTCATTAGGTCTAAAAAATAAAATATCTTGATGTGTTGTATTACATTGTTAATTTAACCTATTTTTATGATTATTTCTAGGAGTATAAATATTGGTATTATATCCATGTTTGAGCATGAGGTCTCAAATGCATGATTTTGAAATTCAAATCCATTATCACTTTTAAGGTGTGAATAGTAATTCCATCTATGGTAATCTATATAGTTACCATATTTTTATAAAACCACTAAGATGATATATGATAGATAGAAAGTACACTCATGTTTGTTTTGAATAATTTTCAAAAATCAAGTTACCATAATTTTTTTCTATTAAACTAAATACACTAGATGGCCCAAAAAATACATCAGAAAAATATAGGTTTTGAGTGGTATAAACTACATTATTTCGATTGAATGTAATCTAATTAAAATTCTATTTTTAAAAAATAGGGTGTACATGATAATTTTGATATTCCATCTTATATTGATCGACGACTAAATAATTCTAATTAATATTTATACAAAAGTATAAATTTTAGTGGAATTTTTATCAATACTAGAATAAACATTTGTTTGGAATTAAAAATTATAAAGAATAATATTATTAAGTAAATGTATCTATAAGAACAAAATATACATCAAAATTACATAAATATATAAATGATAAATTCTAATAAAAAAATAAATTTT
Organism: Viscum album; assembly: GCA_963277665.1. NCBI lineage: Eukaryota > Viridiplantae > Streptophyta > Magnoliopsida > Santalales > Viscaceae > Viscum > Viscum album. The sequence goes on from OY728167.1 coordinate 1,005,276,493, forward strand.
AAAAAAATTATTTTCAACCATAACATAAAAACCATGGTCTCATAATTTGTAAATAATAGTAAAATTATATTTTAAACAATAAATTTATAATAATTTTGAAATAAAAATATATTCCAAGTTATATATTTTTCAAAGGATAATATTAATTCCATTGCCATTACCACCAAAATTTACTTTCCCACCATTAACATTAATTACATTCTTTATAATTTAGAATTCCATAGTCATATGTATGAAACATCCACAATATAGATACCATAATATATTGATGGTACTATTCAATAAGTTTTCCTATACAAAATTAATTACGAAATACCTTTGATACCCTTTCTTTCTTCAGTCTAGAAAAGTTTCCACATAAGTAATTAGGAAATCATGCATACTTAATATGTTAATGAAAATAAAAATTATAAATTATGGAAATGAAAATTTTCTTTATACCAAGTGTGTATGAACCATTAAAAAAATAATTATTTTAATGTAAGAATAAAAATATATTTTTGTTTTATTTATTTTACCAGGATAGTAAATGAATCCCAACGTATATATAGGGTTAATCTATTTTCTTAGATTCATTATCATAGTTTTTTTCCTAGGTGAACATTTCAAAGATCCTCTTCAATTTCTGTCATTAAAAAATTTCTTTCAATAGTTTTCCTTTAACAAAAAATAAATATTTTTCAATATAGATATGATATATTAAAATCAAATTAAAATATAGATTCTTATTATTTTATTATATTTATTATTTTACTCATAAAATATTTATTACTGTATATTATAGTTATATTATAAATCATCATATTTATTTTTAAATTCAATGTCATTTTAATTTTAATAAGAAATAGGAAGAGTATTTGACCCCACATGTGTTATTCTTATAATGAATTTTTTTCTTCTCCAGAAAATCATATATGGATGCGTGTAAGTCACATAAAAATTCCTCCAATTAAATCCATTTTTTTCTTGATTTTATTTATTTCATTCCTAAATCCTCATTTTTATTCTTATATTTTATTTTTGGAAAACAAAAAGGGATGTTTCCTTTTCTTCTTCACACATAACAAAAAACATCTCTAATATTATTATCCTTATTCTTGTTTCCTATTTATCATATTTTCAAATAATTTTTTTCTGATAAATTGTTTCGTTCTATATAACTTGTTGATATTATAAGATTTATAATTCATTTCACCATCACTATATAAATCAACTTATCTTCCACACCTTCTATCATCGATAAAAATTTCATTAAATTTTGATTAACAAAATATAAAAGGATTAAAAATATTAGATTCATAATTATCATCATTGTTTACTTATAATTATTCCATATACATCATTCATGACCAATTTAGTTATTCTAATAAAAGTTTATTAATTACAAATTACTCTCTAATAGATACATGTGTGTCGGTCAAATGATCATGTAAAAATCATAGTATTCATAGAACATGATCTTAGTCATACACGTTCTATCAAGGATACAAAAGGTGTTAATGACTTCATTGAATCTAAGATACAAGTTAAAAATATATTCGTTATGATTAAATTTAAATGTATTATTTTTAATTATATAATTATTCAAAATCATTTTAATAACATTTTATGTTACTTCCTAAGATAAAAAAGTGAGAATCCTGAATTTGAAATGTAATCCCACATATAGATATTCATTTTAATTCACTATTTTCTAAAGAACAATTGTTGTAACTCATGAATTCATAGTTACAATAACAATTATTCTTTGTGGTATCATTGAATTCATCTCATGATTCTATTTTTTTATATTAATTTATTATTATCATCAATATTTCAAAAAAATCAAGATAAAAAACCTATTTTTTTTCTACAATGCATGATTTTGGCCATTATATTGAGGTGGTATATTTTTATCCTTACGCTTATATATATATTTATTGACATGTAATAAATTTTTTTATCGTTCTAGACAACATGATCAATGTATGACACAAAAATCGTAAATAAAAATAATAGTATCAAATATTAATAAAACCTATTGGTCGTTGTGGAGTTCTCACGAAAAGAATTAATAGAGTATATTGTAATTTTTTATTTAAAACTATTTATAAGAAAATATCCCAAAATTTATAAATCACATAGTTATCTAACATAGTACATATAGTAAATTTAAAATTTTAAATAACCTCTAATAAACATGATAAAAAAATTAGGTAGAATAAAATGAGACTGTCCTAATATTTCATGATTACTCTACCAACATCAAACAGTAAAAATATAATAGATAGTTGTTTACTATCATAATATAAAATTTTGAAATTGTTTTATAAAACAATTTTTATAAAGTTATAGAAAAAAAATAAACACACAATAAAAATATTAAAACAAGAAGTTCAGTCTCAACAAGTGACATAGACCTCAAAACATGATTGTATCCCTCTATCATCTATGTATATATTTTAAAAAAAAGTTGATCTATACTTTGAATTAAATATACTCATTAAAAAATCACAATGGGATATTTGGCCTCTCACAAAACCCCTTTTCAAATTTATCATTGGATTATAAAAGTTGATGGAAATGATGAAAAAAATAATATGACTACTCTTATAAGATATAAATGAGTATGTTATTAAAGGATATATAATATAATACAAAAATAGCTCATATGTAATAATAAATACATAGAGATAGATATGAATGTTCTGTATAGTTTCAGACATAGAATAAATTAAACTTTTTTTTTAGTGTTCCCTTCTCTTCTAAATTCATTCTTTCAATTTTTATAGAAAATTTAATTATTATAAAATGTTTATTAGATCTTAATGTGTAACAGGTCCTGGAATAGATCTTTATAGTTCTGAAATATAGCACAAGTGAAAATTTATAATATTTTTATTCATAATGTTCTACCGTTTTGAAATGGGTAAAATATTTTTTTAAAGAATCATTGAAGTGTAATAACTGAAGATCTTGATTCATTGTAATAAATATCATACTTTTAAATTATTTGGATTTCTAATTTAATTTTTCATTGATACTTGTTAAAATATATTATTAAAATATAGTTTTATATAGACATGATCAGATGAATTGTTTAATGTCAACTTGATACATAAAGGTAGATTAAAACACATATTAATAAATTCTAATCACTTTCCTTAATATGTAGTGTGGTTGATTCATTTAGAATGAAGTCTATTTATATGAACGTGTGGAAACTTGAGGTTGTTATGTTGTCTTTTCAGTAGATTTATAAATTTAAACTTCATAGTATGGTCACTTGACATCATTACGATTTCTTTTGGGATCAATGTGTGGTCTCGTCACATTACATTTTGGTTTCTTGGTTATTGATGCATTCAGTATATCAGTTTTTTAAAATTTCATCATGGTTTGATCAATACTTCAAGTGGTTGATCTTATTTTCCATATGGTCACTCTATATATTTTCTATATTTTTCTATAAAACATATTTTTTATTTAATTCAATTGAATACTACTCTCGGTTTCCTATTTCTATCATGTTCTACTGAGTACATAGTTATTTTTACTCATTTGATAATAGTCACATATCTATTCACTCGGTTTGTTGAGTTTATTCATGTAGTTGATCCCTAGAATTATTTCCAGAACAATAGTTTGAAATTTTCTTATATATTAATAAAATATTCAAGTTCATAATATAAAAAACATAATTCCTCGATAAAAAAAATATAAGACTTTAGATGACTAAAAGAGAATTTTTAGGCTGATCCAATAATAATTTCATTATGTATTGTATATATTATTCAATACATATTATGGTGAATTAATTAGACATAATTGGAAATTGATGGTTCTAAGTGTAGATAGTCTATCAATGCATCAATAGGTCTCATGAGAAGAACTATCTTCTATCTTTTAGAGTATGTCCTCCAATAAAAAATATTTCAATGTTATGAGTCCTAAATGGTAAGATATTTATTTTTATATTCAAAATGTAGGGTCTTAAGTAATTGAATTAACTATCTAGAATTATTCATTTAATTTATATAAAACTATTAATATTTATTCATGTAATATTTTCATTTCTTTTTTATTTACACATATATTAACCTTCCATTTTCATTTTATTAAAGAATTATATGACTATATATATATCCTTCAAATCATTTACGCTAATTTTATTCTATTTATGATCATTTTTTATATTTTATTTCTTTCCTTCTTCCCCATTTTAACTCATCCATTCTTATATTTCTATTTCAATAGGTTATGATGTAATAAATTACCTTTGATATAAAATATAAAATATCTTCTGTGAATAATTGCTTTAAAATGTTTATGAATCATTAGGTATTAATTATTTTCTTGTAAACTAATCCATTTAATTTTATGAATATGGTATTTTTAGTTTATGTTTTTAATCTCTATACAATTATAAACCTAAAAGTTAAATTAATATATGTGTTTTAATATATTTTAAGTATGGTATAATTATTGAGGGACAAAATTTGTTCTCTTTAATTCATTTCATATTCTGTAAATAAAGAATGTGTTTATTTACACAATATTCTATGATTTAAAATTCAGGTCATTGTAGATGGTATGAAAGGATGGTTTAGAAAACATTGGAGAATATGATATTCATTAAAGGCAATTTAGTTTTGGATATGTTAATATCGATCATAATTTCAAACGAATATATAACAATTTAGGTTATTTGATGTAATCATTATATTGTATGAAGATGAGGGATTAGGATAAGAGAACATTAACAAAAATCCATGAATAATACTAGGGTATTATTCCATGTATGGAACAACATTGTAAAAAAATAATGTATCTATTTTTTTGTTTTACTAGTAATTAAAACGTTGTTTTGATACCACAAGTTAATTTAGGATTAGTCACTATTATACTAAGGGATAACGAACCTAAAACAAGTATTAGATATTAACTCAGTCGTCACATGGTGCAAGAAAAAGAGTCGTATCTACAAACCTCATTTGACACTCTCAACCGATATGAATTTGTTAATGAAATTATTTATATGAATCATTATAAAATATTATAGTATAATTCAAAAAATATGCTAATTGAATAAAATATAAAAATGACCATAATAACTAAGTATTAAATAAAGAGGGTAATTATTTGAACCTAATGTTTTATATATTAAAATAATATATGGCTTAGTGGAATACGTATTCAGATTGATGTTTGGATCTTCATATCATAAGTATTGTCATAACTACTTAGATTTTAGTAATTGATTGAAACATGATCATGAAGATGAAATATATAATGGTATGTATCAAGAAACTACTAATTCTTAAAATCGAATAAGGAATCATATTAAATGGTTGACAATATTAGTATAAACATGTTATGATAGAAAATTCCAGTATCATAGACTTACTAAAGTCTATGTGGTTGAGATATTAATAGAAATTTAATATTAATACAAATATCTATTTTCATTATCGAGTGATATTTCTCCATGAAATTATATTATATTAAAAAATTCTTATAATTATGTGAAGCATCTATGGATTTTTTATCCATAGTTTGTCTTTAAATGAATAGGAACATATATAAAATGGTTTCAACAACCTTCAATTATTATTTTTTTAAATGGTTATATTTTTGATAACTATTAGAATTTATATGACTCTGTGATGGTAGTTGGGGGATTACTTGAGTGGTAAAGGCTCTCCATAATATTATATTAGTCATAGGCTAAAATATGAGTATGATTGAATTTTCTCAAGCATGGTATAAATCCTATAGCTAGTTTTGTAGAGACATTGTCGCACTCTATAAATGTGGTTACAATAGAAGTTACTTTTGTGTGGGTATTGTATCAACAATGTTACTCATCCTATATGGGCCTTCAGGCCACCGGTCCTTCCGGCCATCAAGGGGCAGTGGCGTAGCCATGTTGTGGGAAGATGGTGACCCATGCATGATCCATGAAGGGCCCTAGGGACATCCAATATAGGGAATACTATCCATGTAATGGGATTCATGGCCACTATGCCTTGAGGAAAAATTTACAATGTAATAAAAGTGGTTATTTTTGTAGATTATCCCTTAGGGATATGACCTGCCTTTCCAACATGTCTTTGTGTGGTGTATGCATATTTGAATGTAATGATACCCTTATTCTCCACACACACACACACACACACATATATATATATGATTTTGGAATCGATAACACATATGATTAATATATTATTGATATTGATATAATAATGCAATGATGGATTTTTAAAAAATTGATTAGATAATATCTGTAGCCATTGTATTATTAATTGATTCGTGGCTTTTTTGGATGTTAATCACATTTTTTATTTTAGGGGATATATTTATTAGTGTGTGATTTTATGAACTATATATTAATTTCATTTCATGGTAATATATAGTATTAATATATAGAGGAAAATATATTTTTTATATGGTTTAATGTCTTAGAGGTTTTGATGTTTTTTGGGAATAGAATATCATGAAAATGTATGATTAGTGAATATATATACATTTATTTAAATAGTAAAAAATAATAATACTGTTTTAATGAATGATATGTAACATTGTCTATCCTAGTAGGGTAAAACAGTTTTCATATGACAAGTTATATCATGAATGATAAAAATATTAAAAACCCTCAAATAAATTATTGAGTAATAATTATGTAATCTTGATTTACTTTATTAATAGGGGTGGAATGTGACACCCAATGTTATTAAATTTAATATAATTTTTAAATTATAACATGTTTAACAGAATATAATACATGAAACACCAAACAACATGATACTACGAAAAATATTATAAAATTTTATATGTACCTGCATAATTATAACATAAAAATAGATATTAAAACATTATAGATTATATATAGAAATAAATATATATGTCATTTTCCGTTCTAAGGCATTGATAAATTAAATTAGTGTATCTTAATAACTTATAAAATTACTTTATTATTTAAAATATAACCTTACAAAAAATTTACTTCTAATGCATTTTTATGAGTAAAATATATTTTCATATTAATAATATAATAACACTGATTTAATATTTAACTAATAAAAAATAGAAATAATAATAGTTAATATTTTTTAAAATATATATTTTTTCATTTGAAAACACTTTTCATTATAAGTCTTTATATAAAAGATAATTTATTAATTATTAGAATATAAATTTGAATTATAACATTCAATTTTGGAACTATATTAACTATAATTTATTTTGTTTATTATATTTGAATATTTTATTCCAACATACAATATTTAAGATAATATTGATAATTCTATTTTTTCCAAAACTATAAATTTATAATTATTTAATCATGACTTTGAAATTTATAAAATGATTCAATTTGTCAAATTTGACATTATGATGTAAAATTATACATTTTAATACTATAATTCTATATTTCAAAAATATATATTTATAATTCTAGAGACATAAGAAATATTTTCTAATAATAACTTTTTTGACTTTTCATATAATTAAATAATATTATTTTAAATTTTTATTATAGATTCCTTTGAATGAGACAGATACATTATTGTTTTTAATAACAAAATTATATCATAAAAATTAAAGAAATTTATTATTTTTCCATATAAATAAATATTAAGTTTAAAAATAAACGTTTATAAAAAACTGGGTTTTATTAATTACATGTACAAATGTCATGATTGATTTTTCATTCACATGAAATTTTATCATATAAAATAAATAGTGTATTTTCATTTTGTAAGACCAAATTATGTAATAAGTTCCATTTTATCAACCTTATCACACCACATGATCCCTTATGGTCCCTTTTGGAGTCGTCTTATCATTTGAAACATTTTCATTTATTATATTAATTTTATATATTTAGGAAAAAAGAATCATTTTTGACACATATAAAAGGGGCCTCCCACCACACCTTCTAGACCACTACCATGATTAGTTTTCCTCTCATAACTATACCCTTATTACAACCCATATAACCCTCTATCACATCATTCATATTTTTCTACCAAAAATTTAGCTTAGCCCATATATTTCCAAGGAGTCCTCCGACATAAAAATTAAGTCATCAATGTGAGTACTAATTATTTCAAACTTCTTTTATTTTCATTCTCAATTTCCAAAATAGAATTTTATATATCATAAATTTCTAATTCAATATATTTGTATATTAAAAAATATTTTTTGATTGTATCAACAATTGTCTTTTATAGAACTTTTTAATCAAGAAAAATGAAATGTCATTCACATATTATGTTGACTACTACCTCTATGAAACAGTGACATTTATTTTTATCACCAACTCATACATTTTATGATTAAAAGGAAAAAATTGATTAATAAAGGTGAAATATTTAATATAATTATTATTATTAATATTTAATTATAAACCACATTCTCCCCCCTCATATTCTTTTATAAGTGAAATGTTAACCTTCTGTTTTGTGGATTAGCTCCTCTCTAAAGTAATGTATCTCAAACTAAAATTATTTTCAATAATATTTATTTAATTGTATTAAAATATAATTAAGGACATTTTAATTATATATTTAATATAATTTTGAATATTTGATAATGATATTATTCTTAAAATAAACTAGTTACATAATCATAATTATCCATTAATTAAGGTATATTCATTTTCTGTTTTTTCTAAAAACTTTTATAACTATAAAATAATACTATAGATGAATATGTAATGATGATATATTAAATAAGATAATATATTGATTACTTTATTTTTTTATGGAATGTTAACATTAATATTAAACCCATTAATCAAAGATACCATTGTTCCTTCGTGTAAAATCATTGAAGTATGCTCATCCTCAATTTCATATTAAATGATCCTAAAAGAAATCTCATAGAATGAAATTTTAATATAACTATTAATTATAAAAAATAAATTCTATAACCATGATATATATAGTACTGATGAACGTTCTTGAGTAATTATGAACAATGTAGTTATCATGAAAATACTTCAAAATGATTTTGATCACTCACATGCGACAATAAAAATAGGTAATAACAACCTAATATACATGTAGTAAATAATTATAAATCTCATTTATAAAAGTATATATATATATATGTAAATGTTTTTCCAAATGGTTGATTACTATAGTTATCTTTGTTATACATAATATTCATGAACATTAACGGAAGATATGAATGATGTTGAGTGTTTCTACTAAATCAATTTTCTTTCATTGAGATACAAACAGTCTTATTGATCCCTATTGTTCTATGATTTATTTTAATCTACCAAATGAATATTATATATTTATTTTCATCCTTAATTTATATCTTTTAATTATTCTTCCATATAACCCCATTATCAAATGATAATTATTTTTGTAGCTATGTTTTTTGAAAGGGGTTTGTTGTCCCAATTTTCACCGCCTTGAGAAATATTTCATATTGTGAACCATTATTTCATTTTATGGTGTATATATTAGAACATTAATATTTTATACCATGGTTTTCTCACTATTCTTCATATGTGATGTTGCATTCGACATAATATCTTTTAATGATGTTTTGATTAATTTTTTTTAATGTTGTAAGTGTTTTTTTTCTCGAATTTTCACCCCTTGAAGAATATTCCTTATTATACATCATTTATTATTATGGAATTATGTATCATCCATCCATTGGATATTTTTAATATTTATTATCACATTATTCATGGTATTTAATTTTTCAATTTAATTTTTATCCACTAAATTGTTGTAATTCATGTATTTCTATATTAATAATTGTTATTTTTATCAACTTCAATTCTCTAAAGAATGATCGATAATGTGAACCATATTTGTTTATATGGTGTATCCAATATCTGACTTAATTCATGTTTGATAAAAATCCTTCGTTTAATTAAATTTCAATTTCATGTTATGCCTTTAATATGTTTTTTGGAATCAAATGTTACCAATACCATGAGTGTTTTTCATTATTCAAATTCAATTAATTGAGTTAAACTAAATTTTATTTAACCCCATTTTACTATATTGAATATTTTACCCTATTACTATATAAAATTTTATTTAAACTTCCACTTTAGTGGATTTGAAGTTCAAATTTTTGAATCCCTTTTCTTTTATATCATTTTATATTGATATACATATTCTAGGAATATAATCTTTTCTACTACATTGAAATGATTTCTTTGATAAGGGAACTGTTCATTATACTATGGATATTAAAATTATTATATATTGACCATATTAAGAAACATAGTTTCATTAATTGATAGACTATAAAATTAACCATAAATCATTACTCTATATTGTGAAATGATGAGGTATTATTACATAGATTTCTATCTTAATTATAGATTGGGTAAATATTATTAATCCATATAATTGTTATTTTATTATAGATCATTTTCAATAATAATATAATGTTAGTTATGTATTTAATACATTATTCATTCCTTCATATGATGAATGAATTGGTCTTAATAAGTGGTTGGTGTGCCCCATTATATATAGCCCCTCAATTCATTGTTATGCCTCATGAGACAACCCAACTAAGGTTTTTCGGTCCATCCATTCATAGATAAGATATTTCATAGACATAAGCCCATAACAATAAGATCATGATGAAAATTTTCTTCATTTCATGATATATGGAATGTATTTAGGATTTATATTTTTTGAATTTCATCATAGGGGAGACTCATTATTATACATGTCATATTTTATTGTCCATTGTTATCGTGGGATATATAATGCTTTATATTTCATTCTAATATATTTATTTTTTCTTATCCATTCCTACTATATTATGCATGCACAACATATGCTCACTTATGATCTTGGATTATTATCTCTTATGTTTTATTTATTGAGTGTTTTAGACAAAACCATTATATGATTCAATTTTACTAGTTTATGAGGATTTGTATTATACAACATATTTCTCAGAGACTTTCATATGTTGAGAATTGATGGGAGGTGTTAAATACATCTTATAGGTTATGTTTTTCTATTAATTGTGAACAAAGTTTCCCTTTTATGATAATGACTTGGGCTTTTCTATTTAATATCTTTTCTTAATTATTGAAAAAATTACACCTAGAAGGTGTTTTGAGAATATTTGACTCAAACTTTATTCGTTATGTTTAAATAGTTGAAGGTTAAAATAATGATTCTTTAGTTCATTTCAGTCATTGTATGTACAAGATGTGTTTATTCACACTATATTCATAGATATTGGGTCTAGGGGGTCAAAATTATTTTTCATGTATCATGTATTATATTGTAATCAATCATATACCATGCAATTAAAATAATATAAAACCATATTTACTATGGTTGGAATACAATTTTGTTATATAACATCAAGTCACTATATCTTTTACATACATGTATATTAAAACATATTTCCATGAAATCCTCTATAAGAACATATCTTATACATGTCACGACCCGCCTTCACCAAAAGGAGGCAAAGGTTAGCAGATTGCCAGACCCTTTCATCTTTAAGTTGAAGTAGAGATAATGACCCCTGAAACCCGCCTTCAATAGGTCCCGGAGTGGCGACTAGCACTAAGGGTATATAAATTTCTCACAAATGGAAGGCATACCCTTTTTATTTTATAGGATCAAGAGATAAGGAGAAGGAAACCCAACAACACCAAGGTAAAAAGTAAAGCCAAAAGTAAACCATTCCCACATGCATGTTTCAAAAGTAAAAGCCACAAAGTGCAAAAGGTGACTACAAGGTAAGTACCAAAGGGAAAAGAAAAACAACAATTGTAACTGCTCCAAAGGTCCGAGCTAGTAAGGTCTTGCGTGATCCCCGAAGTCCTCCTGGAAACCTGAAATCAGTTTTATATACGTAGGGTGAGCATACAAGTACACTCAGTAGGGAAAACCAAGACTCTCATGCACAAGTGGGAGAACATACTAAAGTCCCATGAGAAAAAAAGTAAACCAAACACCTAACATGGAAAACTATCCATCCCAGGCCTCACCAAGGCTCACTCCCCAAATTACGCAAGTCAAGTAATATATATAATAAGAGCACATCGATGTTTGGGTACCCCACTCCACTTTCCCACTGGTTATTGAGACATCCTGCGCATCGGACCAATCCCACCATTCTCACCACAGTCCCACCGCCACACCCACCCGCACACACCTGGGCCACAACCACATGTAGTCCCACTTTCAAAATCCTGCACGCACACACCTGGGCCTCAACCGCACGCAGTCCCACTGCTGAATCCCACCCGCACACACTTGGGCCACAACTGTCACATGTAACCATGCCTGCAATCACCTAGGCCAGAACAACCACCACCACGCCGAAGACACCTGGGCTAAAGGATCCACTGCCACGCCCAAAGACACCTGGGCCTCATCCCGAAGACGCTTGGGAAACCCCCTACCACACACACCTGGCCAACCACCACACTACCCCGCCCGAAGGATCTTGGGCTAATAATGGACCTTCAGGACATCACAGCCTACCCGAAGATACTTGGGCTATCCGGGAAAGGGAGCAGAAAAAGAGCTAATAACTATCCACTAAGAATAGTGTTGGGAAAACACCCTCCCCCATGAAATGGTTGTCTTCGGCACTAAGTGCTCAACTTGGGTGGGGAGCGAATAAGAAACAAAAAGCTACATGTATATATATAGGTAGCAAGCACTCACCCAAGATAGGTTTTTCTTCATACAGCATACAGATCACAACATCACTCATGTACGAGTCACGACTCACGCTAACAACCCATTTGTCCACTTTTTTATTTCATGTTCAGTAATAATGTTTACGTTTAAGCACTATTGGGCAACTAGTAGGCATAGGCATAAGTCCAGGAAAGTAAACAGTCAAACATCAACCAAAACGCCCATACCCAGTTCTCAACAACAGAGGATTCCACCCCAATTTGAGATATAAACAAGTATCCACCCGTTCTTAAAACTCACAACCACCGAATCCATACCAACAAGAGATCACATCCCCCAAAATTCACACAACCACAGAGAGTATAAAAGAACAGGGGATCCCATCCCCTCCCACATCTCCAACAATCGGCACGAAAGGAAAACAACCAACTACCACCACTAACACAAGTCAGGGATTGCCGGTATTTTCAGATTTAAATGACTTAACACACTCCATGATTCAAATTCCGTGTGTTTTAACCAGGAGTTATCACAGAAGGGTTGATCTTGGTTCTTTCAATTATTTAGCCGGATATACGTGATTAACAGATTCACTTTTCACAGCAGGAGTTTTCAACCTCAAAAAAGCCATTTAAAACAACAGAAAGGTTCATCAGTGCACAAACAATGACCACCAATGGCCTCTATTTTCAAGAGGCATAAGCCAGCACAACTCAACAAGATGTTCATAGAAGAAACAGCATCAAAGTATAATACAACATCAACAATCACAACCCCCCTCTTCTTTCTTTATAGAATTCGTTCATTATCTTTAATTAGGTCTGGTTTACCCAATCCTTCAGAATCAAAAGCACTCCCACCCCACATGATACACAAAAGAGAGAGACAAGGTAGAAATTCCCTACTTGTTGATAGATGATCGATGTTTAGGCCGGGGGCGCGGAACATTACGGATAACGATGCGCCCGATGCACCAGAAGCTGTTTTGAAAAGACACGATCGAGGAAAGGAGAAACCTCGTCTAACCATTAGTTTATAAGACCGGGGATGGTTGAGGTGAAAACGCGAAACCGCGTAAGGAGTAGTGGTCGTGGGTTGACCACGCGGCTCCACTCGTCACAAAAAGGGGGTCGGGTGGTTTAAGCCGACTGATGAATTGATTAAGCATTTAATAAAAACTCTTATGGGCGTTACGGGTCTTAAAAACACGCTTAAACGAGTCAGAATAGGGTTTAAAACCCTATTTACGCAAAGGAGCGCTACTGGAAACAACATGACAAGGCCGGGTGACGCTGATCGGTCTCACCGATCGGTCGCGCCGGTCGGTCTCCCCGATCGGTCGCGCCGGTCGGTCTCCCCGATCGGTCTCAGCGATCGGTCTCACCGATCGGTCTCGCCGATCCATCTCACCGATCGGTCTCACCGACCGGTCTCGCCGATCGGTCTCGCCGATCGGTCTCACCGATCGGTCTCACTGAGATGACACTCCATTAGAACCCAGATTTTTGCAAAGGGAAGGACCAAGAGAGTCTGGGTCATCACATCAGATACCTCTCAAACTATTCTCATCCCCGAGAATTTAAAGAACCCAGAAGGAAAGGGAGGGTCTGAACAACCACCCCAAAAGATACATCTCAAGAGTGAACCTCATCGTTAACTAAGAACATCTTCATGTCACGAACCAAGCAACATACCATGCCAAACTACCCGGGCATGTGGGTTGGGGAGTCTCCTCCCCCATGTCAAGATATTATCTGCTTTGGGCAGCACTGACTCACTCGCACAAGTTTAATCGCATCCACTTTAATGCGTCTTGATTAGGGTTTGAGTTCTCTCTTTCCCCATAGCTGGGGCTTTTCTCGCACAAGCAGAGGAAGAAAACCAGTACATTTCATAGCCAAAAGAAAAAACGTTCTATCACAATAGGTACAACACGGAACAAAACATAAAACAACTCTGGGTAATAGGTACGCATCTGTATTTCCCTCTTCCACGTACTCTCCTCTAGCCCACCATGTCTTCACAACACGCGAACCAAGGGAATGGTTCACCCGCAAAGCACCTTTTCTTTGCGATCCTCGATCACCACTGGTCTCTCCACAAAGGTCACGTCGTCCTCGATGTCCAGCTCACCCCAATCAAGGACATGTGAATCGTCGTGCAGATACCGACGGAGCTGGGACACATGAAAGACATCATGTATCCTTAGTAGCGGTGGTGGCAACACTAGCTGGTAAGCCACTTCACCGACCCGCCGCAACACATGGAAGGGCCCGATGAACTAGAGAGAAAGCTTACTCCCCTTGTCGAACCTCCGCTTCCCACGCCAAGGGGAGACCTTTAAGAACACGTGGTCCCCAACCTCAAACTCCAAGGTCCTCCTCCTGGTATCAGCATACGACCTTTGTCGGTCCTGGGCTGCCTTCATCCATTCCTGTATGAGCTGAACCTTCTCTGTCATGTTCTGCACCACATCCGGACCAAGGATGCCTACCTCTCCTACTTCGGTCCAACACATAGGATAACGGCATGGCCTCCCGTACAAGGCTTCAAACGGGGCCATGCCAATGGTAGAGTGGTAGCTATTGTTTTAGGAAAACTCTACCAGAGGAAATTATTGCACCCACGATCCTCCTGAGTCCAGAACACATGCTCGCAGCATATCCTCCAAGCTCTGGATGGTGCACTCTGTTTGTCCATCTGTATGGGGATGGAAAGCAGTGCTAAGGCATAACTGGGTGCCAAACACATGATGCAACCCTCTCCAGACTCGCGAGGTAAACCATGCATCCCTATCGGAGACTATAGACCTCGAAACTCCATGCAACCGCACCACCTCATCCACGTACTTTCATGCCAAAGCATCCATAGCACTCGACTCCCTGATCGCCAGAAAGTGAGTCGATTTCGTCAACCAGTCCACTACCTCCCAGATGGCGTCGTAACCTCCTTGGACCTTGGGTAGTCTCGTGAAGAAATCCATTGAGATTTCATCCCACGTCCACTCGGGGACATCTAGGGTATGTAGTAGGCCGCCTGGAACTCGTTGTTCAGCCTTCACTTGCTGACACACTAGGCACGTGGCCACAACCTCTGCCACTTCTCGCTTAACTCCGGGCCACCAAAACTGCCTCTTCAACCCCTGGTACATCTTGGAAACTCCTGGGTGTACCGCCAGGGGTGAGTTGTGGAACTCACTGAGAACCTTGCAGTGCATCGCCTCGGGGACAAACAACCTTCCCTGGAAAAGCATCTGATTCTGACCATCCTAGGTCCATCCTTCTGGAGCATTGCCCTGGAAAACTTGGTCACACATCACTTCACACCCTAGGTCTCCCCCTAAGACTCCCCCACCTACTGAAATAGGGATGACTGCACTATCACCTGATATAGGCAGCCTCTGCCTCTATCCATCGTCACATCCAGGTGCAAGGCAGCCAACTCCTCCATTGCCTTCCAGGCGTCCGCCGACTCTCGGACCGCATCCTTCTGTGTCCTCCTACTTAAGGCATCGGCCACCACATTTCCCTTGCCCTCAGTATACGAGATCTCAATGTCGTAATCCTGGAGGAACTCCACCCATCTCCACTGTCGCAAGTTTAAGTCCCACTGGGAGAAGATATACATCATGCTTTTGTGATCCGTGAAGACCAAAAAGCGTTCCCCGATGAGGTAGTGACGCCATAACTTTAGCGCAAAAACGACCGCTGCAAGCTCTAGGTTGTGGGTGGCGTAATTACACTCATGGGAACGCAGCTGTCTGGACCCATAAGAGATCACCCCTTGTCGCTGCATTAACACGCATCCCAGGCCCTGTCCCGAAGCATCGCAGAATACCTCATAGGCCACCCCTTCATCTGATAATCTCAGCACTGGGGCACTGACCAACTTCTCCTTTAGATAGTTGAAGGCTGACTAGCACTGCTCACTCCATATGAAGGCCTGTTCCTTCTTGGTCAGGGCCGTCAAAGGGGCTGCTACTCTGGAGAAGTTGGGTACGAATCTCCGGTAGTAACCCGCCAGCCCGAGGAAACTTCGGACTTCTGCCACATTCTTGAGTTCTGCCCAAGAAACAACTACCTAAAACTTTGATGGGTCGACTGCTACCCTCTACTCAGACACTACGTGCCCGAGGAAGTGCACTTCTCGTTTCTAGAACTTGCATTTTGACAACTTCCCATATAGCTGGTTCTGTTGGAGGACCTCCAAAACTGTCCTCAGGTGCTCTGCATGGTCCTCCACTGATCTAGTGTAGACCAGGATGTCGTCTATGAACACAACCATGAACCGATCCAGGTACTCTCGGAAGATGGAGTTCATAAGCCCCATGAACAGATCCGGGGCGTTCGTAACACTGAAGGGCATGACTACGAACTCGAACTGTCCATACCTGCACCTGAACGTTGTCTTCGGGATGTCGCTCTCTTTCACCCTCAGCTGGTGGTACCCAGACTGCAGGTAGATCTTCGAGAACCATCCTGCCCCTTTCAGCTGGTCAAAAAGATCATCTATCCTTGGGAGAGGGTAGCGATTCTTGATCGTCACCGGATTCAACCTCCTGTAGTCTATCCACAACCTAACTCCACCATCTGCCTTCTTTGCAAACAAGACCGGAGCACCCCACAGTGACGCACTCGGACGAACTTAACCCCTCTTCATCAGATTGTCAATCTGTATCTGCTACTCCCGTAGCTCCGAAGGTGCCATCTTGTAAAGAGCCATCGAGATTGGACGAGCGCCGGGCTACAGGTCTATCCCAAACTTGATATCACGTCGAGGGGGTAGAGTCTTCAGCTCCTCTGGAAAGATGTCCATAAACTCACGGAAGATCTTTGGCACTTCCACCATTTCCGCATCTACTGATTATACCGTCATCTCAGTCAACATGGAGAAGAGAGGTTCCTCTCTCCTATTTCCCTTCGGACTGCTCCGCTCACCGTTGAAGGTAACATGCTGGCTTTCCAAGTCTGAAAACACCACCCTTCTTCGAAAACAGTCGATGACGGCACACACAAAAAATAGCCAGTCGATACCTAGGATGACATCGTATGGCTGAATCTGTAGCAGAAGAATATCCCTAATCGACTGATGTGGCCCTATCATCAGTTTACATCCTCGAAAAACGAACAACAAGTCGGTATGGCCTCCAACTGGTGTGCTCAACACTAGGGGCACTGGAAGTCTCTCGGCATCTAGACCCAAGGCACGGGCTAGGCTGGGTGCAACGAAGGAGTGCGAAGCTCTGGTATCGAACAAAGCATAAGCAAGAGTGCTAAACAGACTGATCGTACCTCGAACAACCTCTGGCCCTACGGGAACTGCTGCCTCTGCAGCGTGCAACTGTCCATGCCCAGCTCCCCTGCCCCTCGGCTGTCGGCCACCTCCCCGACCACACCCTGGTCGAGGTCCCTATGGAGTGCCCTGAGGTCGGCCTCCTCCTACGTCTGCCCTTAGAGGAGCGGGAGCTCGCTGTCCCTACTGCTGCTACTGGAAAGTTCTTGCTGGAAGCTACTACTAGGGCGGGTGTTGGGGCTGACTGCCACTGATGTACTGCACCCGGTCTGGGAACTGACTCCGGAGATGCCCAGGGCCCCCACAGATGAAGCACCGCGGTCCCGGGCCGGTAGGAAAAGGGCGAGGGCCGGGGGATCGAAACTAAAACTGCTGTGGCCTGCTCCCTGCGGGTCGGAACCTAGAGGGTCCTGACGCTGGAGGCCTGGTGCTCATGGCTTTCCCCTATGATGGTCCCAGCTGGATCCCCTCTCGTGACACTCCCCCTAGATCATGCATCTGCTCCACCACTTCGGCCTTCTTCTGGACCTCCAAGTACGTCGGCAGGGTAAAGGGGGTAATAGCATACTGGAGGGAGGGTCGGAGTGCCTCCTCCAAACGTCTTGCCTGAGACTCCTCTTCAGGAAAGAGGTCCGATGAAAAATGTAGGAGGTCCTTGAACTTGATCCCTAGATCCCTCACAGACATACTCCCCTATTGGAGGGAGAGTAGTTCTTGCCTATTTTCTGCCTTCATCGTCAAGGAGAAGAATTCCGCCCAGAACTCCTTCTCGAAATCCTCCCAAGCCACCTCAAACTCTCTCCTCTCCCCCAGGTAAAGCATCCACCACTGACGTGCCACTCCCCGCATCTGGCTAACGGAAAGAGGAACCCAGTACTCGGCCAGGGCCCAAATCAGGCCGAAGGCTATAACTAGATCCTCTAGCCGGCCTTCCGTCTTCATATCGGAGGTGCTGCCCTCATACTTCTCGAGGGCCTGTCGCGGGAAGGCTCGAAGAGTCTTCTACCACTGGTCGTCCTCTTCCTCTCGATCAACTCTCTGCCGATCGGCCAAAGTAGTCTTTGGGGCCTCGATCTCCTGTACCACACTTGGTCTCCTTCTAGGTGCTATAGCTGCAAGGTAAACAAGGAATGCCTAAGCCCAAGTAGTGAAGAATATCGTTCTTAAAACATATTAAAATTTAACTTATTCTTAACTCCCAAGACATCCCAGAAACAGAAGAACACAAGTCATTATGATGCATATACCTTTCCTAATGTCTCTACCCTGAAATCAGTGTGGCCTCACTTGGTCAATCGGTAGGTCCAGAGTCCATGCATCGGATCATGGGGGGCCCTAAAATCCTGTGTCCTAGCCAGTCTTCCCTAGCCTAATTCACGCTACAAGGTCACCCAACACTGTTGCCTTACCATCCCATGCAATCCTCACTGTTCCTAACTCCAGACTCCATCCTATCTCTCAACCATCTCCTCTGATACCATTCTGTCATGACCTGCCTTCACCAAAATGAGGTAAGGGTCAGCAGATTTCCAGGCCCTTCCTTCTTTAAGTTGAAGGAGAGATAATGACCCCTGAAACCCGCCTTCAATAGGTCCCGGAGTGGCGACTAGCACCAAGGGTATAGAAAGTTTTCACAAATGGAAGGAATTGCCCTTTTTATTTTATAGGATCAAGAGATAAGAAGAAGGAAACCCAACAACAACAAGGTAAAAAGTAAAGCCAAAAGTAAACCATTCCTACATGCATGTTTCAAATGTAAAAGCCACAATGTGCAAAAGGTGACTACAAGGTAAGTACCAAAGGGAAAATAAAAACAACAACTGCAACTGCTTCAAAGGTCCGAGCTAGTAAGGTCTTGCATGATCCCAGAAGTCCTCCTGGAAACTTCAAATCAGTTTTATATACGTATGGTGAGCATACAAGTACACTCAGTAGGGAAAACCAAGACTCTCGTGCACAAGTGGGAGAACGTACTAAAGTCCTGTGAGAAAAAAAGTAAACCAAACACCTAACAAGGAAAACTATCCATCCCAGGCCTCACCAAGGCTCACTCCCCAAATAAAAAAAGTCAAGTAATATATATAATAAGAGAACATCGATGTTTGGGTACCCCGCGCCACATTCCCACTGGTTTTTGATACATACTATGCATCGAACCAATCTCGCCATTCTCACTGCAGTCCCACTACCACACCCTCCCGCACACACCTAGGCCACAACCACACGTAGTCCCACTGCCGAAATCCTTCCCGCACACACCTGGGCCTCAACCGCACGCATTCCCACTGCTAAATCCCGCCCACACACACCTGGGTGACAACTGTCACATGTAACCATTCCTGCAAACACCTAGGTCAGAAAAACCACCACCACGCCCGAAGACACCTCGGCTAAAGGATCCACTGCCATGCCTGAAGACACCTGGGCCTCATCCCAAAGACGCTTGGGAAACCACCTGCTGCACACACCTGGCCAACCACCACACTACCCCGCCCGAAGGTTCTTGGGCTAATAATGGACCTCAGGCCATCACAGCCTGCCCGAAGATAAATGGGCTATCTGGGAAAGGGAGCAGAAAAAGAGCTAATAACCATCCACTAAGAATAGTGTCGGGAAAAACACCCTCCCCCATGAAATGGGGGTGTTCAGCACTAAGTGCTCAACTTGGGTGGGGAGCGAATAAGAAACACAAAGCTACAAGTATATATATAGGTAGCAAGCACTCACCCAAGAAAGGTTTTTCTTCAGAGAGCCTATAGATCACAACATCACTCAAGTCCGAGTCACGACTCATGCTAACAACCCATTTTTCCCCTTTCTTATTTCACGTTCAGTAAAAATGTTTACGTTTAAGCACTACTGTGAAACTAGTAGGCATAAACAGAAGTCCAGGAAAGTAAACAGTCAAACATCAACCAAAACGCCCACACCCGGTTCTCAACAACAGAGGATTCCACCCCAATTTGTGATATAAACAAGTATCAACCCAGTCTTAAAACTCACAACCACTGAATCCATACAAACGGGAGATCCCATCCCCCGAAATTCACACAACCACCAAGAGTATAAAAGAACAGGGGATCCCATACCCTCCCACATCTCCAACAATCATCCAGAAAGGAAAACAAACAACTACCACCACTAACACAAGTCAGGGATTGCCGATATTTTTAGATTTTAACGACTTAACACACTCCATGATTCAAATTACG
The DNA here is from genome assembly GCA_963277665.1 of Viscum album. NCBI lineage: Eukaryota > Viridiplantae > Streptophyta > Magnoliopsida > Santalales > Viscaceae > Viscum > Viscum album. The sequence continues at coordinate 1,005,297,641 of OY728167.1, forward strand.
TGTGTTATAACCGGGAGTTATCAAAAAAGGGTTGATCCTAGTGCTTTCAATTATTCAGCCGAATATACGTGATTAACCGATTCACTTTTCACAGCAGGAGTTTACAACCACAAACAATCCATTTAAAACATCAGCAGGGTTCATCAGTACACAAACAACGACCACCAACGACCTCGATTTTCAGGAGGCATAAGCCAGCACAACTCAACAAGATGGTCATAGAAGAAACAACATCAAAGTATAAGACACCATCAACAATCACAACCCCCATCTTCTTTCTTTATAGAATTCGTTCATTATCTTTAATTAGGTCTGGTTTACCCAATCCTTCAGAATCGAAAGCACGCCCACCCCGCATGATACACAAAAGAGAGAGACAAGGGAAAATTTCCCTACATGTTAATAGATGATAGACGTTTAGGCCGGGGCCGCGGAACTTTATGGATAACGATGCGCCCGATGCACCAGAAGCTGTTTGTGAAAAGCCACGATCGAGGAAAAGAGAAACCACAGCTAACCCTTAGTTTATAAGAGTCGGGGACGGTTGAGGTGAAAACACGAAACCGCATAAGGCATGGGGGTCTTGGGTTGACCACGCGACTCCAATTGTCACAAAAAGGGGGTCGGGTGGTTTAAGCTGACTGATGAATTGATGAAGCATTTAATTAAAACTCTTATGGGCGTTACGGGTCTTAAAAACACGCTTAAACGAGTCAGAATAGGGTTTAAAACCCTATTTACGCAAAGGAACGCTACTGGAAACAACTTGACAAGGCCGGGTGACGTCGATCGGTCTCACCGATCGGTCTCACCGAGATGCCACTCCTTTAGAACTCGGATTTTGGAAAGGGAAGGACCAAGAGAGTCTGGGTCATCACAATACATATATCCATCAAAACATTTTTATGCCTATACATCATGATATTTCTAAATGGATATTGTGTAAGTGTGTGAATTAATCCATTGATTCCATCACCAACTTGAATATTATGGAAAATTCATGGAACCCAAAGTATTTGGGTATTTACTTCCTATCCAACTTGTGTGGTGGTGAATATAAAATCAAAAAATATGAGATATATATATACAACACATATTCCAATTAAGGGTAACTACATATCCTTAAACATCATTAGAGCTATAATCACACATGATACACTTGTTTCATCACTAATGTCTAGGAAATAAGATATCTTATAAGTAAACAATCATAAAATTTAAATACCATAAATCATCTTCCTTATTAATTCTCATATTCATTGAATCTATTAATATCCATACATATTATAGTTTAGTTGATCAATTTTATCTAAAGAAAAATTGTTTTTTTTAAATCATTTTTTCATTTCAATATTTACATTCTATACTCTTATATCACTAATTCATCCATCACATGGTTATCATTTAATTTAATTGATAATTTTTACCTTTAATTTAAGAAATAACCCCGATCATGGGTTCTTTATAATTTATTTATTATCCCAAATTCCTTGTATTCTAATAATTGAACACAAATTTCTCAAAGGAGATTTATTCATGGTGTATAAAATAACTATAAAATGTAATGAGAAAACACAATATCTGAATCTAAGAATAAATCCATCATACAAAAAACTAATTTTTAAAGCCCTGTTACCTACCTAATCCATGAAATCCATCAACATCTAATGAAACAAATTGTAAAACTATTATGACCTTCTAAAAAACGTTTCCATCTATCCCAACATCAAACCCATATCAATGAATATGAATCAAAAAATCCTTTATCTTAGAATTTTCCATCTATACCTCACATAATAATCAACCCATATAATGTTCCATAATAAAACATAAAATTGGATTAAATATGATAAAAACATGCATAAAAACAATACGTATTTTCATAATTTAAAATATAACTAAAAATTAAATCCTTATCATCGTGCACACAATCTTATCAAATATAAAATTAAATTGTGATAAACTCACAAAATCACAAAATACATTAATTTTAGAATAATATCTTTTTAATTACTATATTAAATATTTCAATTGTATATAAATTTGTTTCAAAAACATTAATCATAACATTTAGTAGCTAATAATATAAATAAACCATAATTATTCTTAAGAATCACATATAAATTAGAACTATTTAATGTATTAGTGTTAATTAATTCCAAATAAATATTAAATTATTATCATTATAATTTCTATATATATTAATTACTATATTTGATTCATATATATCATGCTAATAAACAATAAAAATCCTTGAAGAAAGATACCACACCATCTAAAAAATCTCTAGAGGCATATAACATATCATAAACCACATGTGATCCCTATATCTCATTCCATGATTCATTAAACCATATAGAAAATATTTTTTTATATTGATTCGACTATTACCAAAGGAATATAAGAGATACTAATTTCATATTACAATACAAAAAAAAATTAAAAGTCATGATTACGTAAACACAATAAGACAAGTCTAATGTTCTTTGAGAAAAAAGATAAAAATATGCATATGTCTCTAATCATCTCTTCCTTGAGGAACATATGATCCCTATGGTTATTATCAAACCATGTATCCAGCCCCAATAATAATTTGAAACCACATGAATTAAAAGGAAACATGTATTTATAGAATGAATAACGATAATGTATGATATTAAAACCATTATGGAATATTAAAACGATCCTTAGATCACCAAGTGTCAATCTCTAGAAGCTAATGGTTTTAAATTTCATAAAAATCTAAATAAAGTATCTGAAAGTGATCCTTTGGTTGGGTTGGGTTTAATAAGGAACATGAGAAATAATAGAAATATGAGAGGGTTCCCGAATTTATACAGGTTTATTAAAATAGAATTCCTCAATGGAAGATTCATAACCATGTTACAAGAAGAAGGGTTTCTAAAAAATTATTGTTCAATGAGGGTGGCAATCCCTTAAAAAGGGTCATGGTCCAAAATCCCTCAAATAACCTATAGTTAATTCTTTATTGTATCTCCACCAAATTGTATAAAACCATTTTAAAATTGTATCATAGTCCTAATCCTATGCTACAATGACCCATCTAATGTAGAGATATAAAATTCAATTCCATAGTCTCTATAGCACATCATACACCCATGATGAATCTACAACACACTCAGTAGACACCAAAAACCCCTCATCATTATCATCAATGTTCCATGTACCAGTGTTACGATGCATATAAAATCACTAACACATCAGCAAAATGTAATTAAAAGGAAAATGCATGAAGATTACTTCAAATAGTTCATTTATAATAAAAAATATGAAAGCCCTATCATTTCTGTACCTTCAACACTATAAATAATTTAATAAAATTAATTTCATTTTCAAAAAGTAATCGTCTATTCATCTGTGTCACAAATATTATACCCCTATCATAATCCTTGTTCATAGAAGTAATTTTATCTTCAATTTTTACCATCCTTCCTATATCCTTTCCCAAGAACCAATAATAACCCAACAACATAATGGAATGGATCATGAAATAACAAGTTCATTCATAGTGTATTTTTCAAAAATTCATATCCTTTATAATTTATAGAAGTCAATATGAAAAAATAATGGGGAATACAACTATCATTATGTTAGATACCACCCAGGTAACAATAAATTATAATAATAAGGCTAACTTAATAAAGTATCAAGGTTCATAAATAATAAAAATTAAAAATAATCTCATAAACCAAGTAATAATCAAACATTACATCCCAATAATTATTAAAATTTTATTATGGTTTGGTATTGAGTACACAATTGGGACTCTTTATCCCAAATACACGGTTTTAATGGACTATTATTCTCTAGGAAACAATCCAAACGAATAGAATGATAATGAAACACAATCTACTAATAGAACTAAATCCATAGAGTCTATTCTTAAATGATTTCATCATCTTCCAATTTTATATCACTATAGTTAGTGATGTGAGAATCATCATGCATATAAAAGAAAATGTGAAACAAGTAAAGGACATTAGGGATATACATAATCTGTATGGGATGTTCTAAACTAATATGCAATTTCTCTAACAGGTAAAAACACCATAAAAGGTATAATAAATCAAGGAGAAAGCATAGTAATGTAATCGAACTATTATATACCATGATAATGATATATCATAAAGAATGCATGATCCCCAATGTTGAACTCTAGAGGACTCCAATAATCAGTATATGACATATAATGTTCTTTTATTGAAATCATTAATTAAAAAATGACCTGAATGTTCTCTATAATGATATTCACCAATTCTAGAATGTGAATAACTAACTCACCAACATAAGTCAAATAAAATAAGTATCAATATGTTTTGTTTCATAATGCTTCGATTGGGGAAATATGTAGAGTGTAGTGATAACTAGAAATGTAAGAAAACATCACGATGTTTTTTCTCCTAAAAAATAAACCTCTAAAGTATAAAATGAATGATTGAAAAAAGAATTATAATTTCTGGATAGTCTTCTATATCAGACTGACTATTTGAGGATGAAAATTAGTTTTTGGGAATAAATGAATTTCAGAAGAACATTGAATACTTCTCTAAACCATAAGGGTAAAATAGTGATTACAATCAAATGTGATCATCCTTAGATTCCCATTATATTTACATCCCAATTTCAAAACCACTTTTAAAAACATCATATTTTCATGATTATTTATTCTCTAGGAATTGAAAGAGCTTCATGAAGTTGTCAATATCACCAATATATAACAATATTCACCATATGAATGAGAATTATCAGTCACTATGTCTATATATATATGTCCTCCCACCTCTAAAAAATATCATCATCTTGTTAAAGTAACAAACCAAGAACAAAGGTCCCATACATTACCCTATAAAAATGTAAACATTGAGACATATACACATAAAATATAATCTTCAAAATATATAACTAAAATTGACCCCTCCTATAACACCCCAGATAAATAGTGAAATAAATTTCTATTTATAACTACCCAAGTCAGTAAGGTGGACCATTATGTATGGGAGACTATTAAATTATAACTCCATAGTTATGAGTTCATAGTATGAAGTGTCAAGATAGGTGTTCTTATGGGATGTTTCCCATGTTGTATGTGGGTTAGGACAAATAACACTAATAGAATATGTGTTTTATAATGGGGATATTCCTTAGTCTAATAAGAAACATATATCAAATATATTCTATGGCGTGGTAAGGAGGAAACCAAGATATTATAGGTGACCCATGATGGTAGATGACCATATTCATGGAATATATTAATTGGTTCATAAAAAATAGTATTAGAGCTAATAAAATGCCTAAAATGTAGAGGCACTTCTTAGGTTAAATTTTTAGAGCCCAAAACGAGAGTATTGTGCTTTAAAGGCGAGAAAGTGTAATAACCCAGGAAAAGTGAGAGTTAAATAATAAATGTTATTACCCATGGAAATAACATGCACCTTTAGTTTTAATATTTTACATTATTATAAATCCACAATTATGTGTTCTTGTCTTGGGGAAGTTTCAATATGGTTATCCTTTTGGGAGCTTCCCCGTGGTGCATGTGAGTGAGGACAAAGAACACTGAAATAACATATGTTACCATGGGGGGAAAGTCATCAGTCATATAAGTAACCACATTCAATTATATTATATTTTTCTAAGAACGAAAGTAGGGTATTATAGGATACCCTTGGGGTCGATGGATAGATTCATGGTCTAGTGAGGTTGGTTCTGGAATCCATGTGGTGTGATATATCTTAACTATAATAGGATATAATCATAATGGAGAATCGTGGAACTCATATAGAAACTTATCAAGAGTTTGTGAAGGATTAACAATCCTACCAAAAAATAACACTTAATGTTTATCATTTTATCATTATTTTATAGGGGAATAAATACAAACTAATCGATATAACAAACGCCTTCCTATGAATCCCACGACTAGGTCTCATCCACCAACTACGCCAATGAATACCACATAATTATTTAGTTATGAGAACCCCTAATATAAACTCATCTCATATCAAGGTGAATAATTGAAAGATCCTCCACCACACTTAAAACATCACCAGACTCATTTAAAATTTCACTGTGTGACATCCTAGACAAAGAATCAACCACAAAAGTTACATTCACTTGTTAATAAAAAATATCAAAGTCATAATACTACCAAAATATCCATCCAGCATCACTGTCACATGTTAAAATCACATTGGGATAAGATGTACCTATAAAAACATTTATTTATAATGATTATAGAGCATTTACCAGTGGGGTAATTTCCCCATAACATTATAAAAAATTTTAATATATCAAGATAAAGCTCACCAGTGGTGTAGTTACATTCATTAAGATCTATATTTTGATACACATAAGTGATAACTACTCTCTGTTGTATAGAAATAAAACCCCAATAAAGATGCAATGTGTCGCAATAAATATTAAACATATCTCCCGCCTCTATTAAATAATGAATAGAATAATTGGCTAGTTACATTTTTAAATAATCAAAAGTATACTATTGGTTGTTAGTCCAAATGAATACATGATCCTTCTTAGTCAAAATTTTCAGAAGATTCACAATAAAAAAAACTATGGTGAAAACCCCTTCTGATATCCTTCTGGCCATAGAAACTCCATACATATAGAATAATTTTTTGGCTACCTAAATAAACTACCTCAATATTTAATGCATCGATGACTAATACACATTGATACAAAACATGTCCCATCAAATAGAAATCAAAGTATTATAAAATTGACTTAGATGACTTCCTAAAGAGTTACTAATTCTGATGAAATCACAATGATAGACAAAGATGCTTTACTTTAATCTAATTAAACATTGAAAACACTGAGATGTCATCGATAAACATCAAAAAAAATTGATGTGATAGTATTTGATACACAAATGTATATATCCACTAAGATTTTTTGAAAATAGAATCTATGTACAGTAAGTGACACACTTTAATAAAATATATCCTCACTAAAAATGGCCATCAATCTAAATCATACAGCTTCAAACACTCAAAATTCACCATCCTACATGGGCTCATTGATATTATAGAGATTCATGATAGGATATACCGCACTATAAATTTAATTTTACTTGTTATTTAATTTATTTCATTATCATTAACATTGTTGTTGATGTTTTGTATTTGATTCTTGATGAAATTAAAATATTGTATCTTTTCAATTAATTTTTGGCAGGGTGCATGAGTAGTGTTAACAATATATAGTAAATCATTTGAATAACTATTCGAATTGGGGTTCTATTTTCATTTTATTCTTATATAGTTTGTCTCATATGAGAAACACATAGTTGAATCCAAACCATGTTAGTCTCATGGAAAAATATATGAGCGTCTACAATGTCTGGAATTTGGTGCATGGTTTTTTGCATTATTAGAGGAAACTAGGTGGAAAACCCATGGAATGTTGGTTCTGTATTATAGTGGATAGTGTATGGTTAGCAGGTGGTTTAGATATCTGTTTAACTTAGTCATGAAACCTTCCTATTATTCCTAAAACATGAATTATCTATTATATGTTCATATAAATAAACATTATATAAGACACTCTATCTCATTCTCATTTTTTGTGAATTAAGGGGTCCCAATACCATTATCCCTTTTATCCTCCTCTATAATTTGATGATATTTGATAAATTCCGGGTATAATTTCATAATTTTTGGTATTCGTTTTTCACTTATCATCTTTCTCACTTGTTTTTCACATAATTTATTTGGTTTGGTTCTTCCTTAATCAAACCCTAGTAATTTTCTCTAAATTAATATTGTTTATATTGATGTTAGAGTGTGTGGTCAGTATTTTATATCTTATTATTATCATTTTCTAATGTTTCATTATGTTTTTACACCATTGAGGTAGGTTTGTCTATCCATTTACTTTCCTGAACATACCAGGTAATTCATCATAATTTCTAAATCTATATTAACCATCTTGATCATGTTCTAAAATTTATAAATTTAATTATCAAATCTTCTTCGTTTTTTTGTTTTCTTTTAATAATTAAGATTTATAATGATTTATATAGTTATACATATTTGTTTTCATAATATATTTAGGAAAGGTGTATGTTAAAATTTCCATGTATCTATTCAAATGGATTTGGGTTATTTAATTATTCATTACTATTTTTAGTGATATTAAAAACAAATTTTCTAGAAATTTTAATTATATTTTATCAGTTTCCCTTTTATGGATTTGTCTCCTTTATATTATAAACACTTGTATTTTAAATAAATGAAAGATATAATACATTATTTTGACTTTTTATGTTACAATGGTGGTTTATATATAATCATGTGTGATATATGTATATCTATATTTCCAAAAGGTGAACATTTTGATTTTCACATGTATGTTAGTAAAAATACCATGGAATATTCTCATTCAAAACCTTGGATGTCTGAAATGGTTTTATGGATTGTAAATATATTAAAAATAATATTTTTCATATTTTTTCTAAACCTTGATTTTAATTCTTATTTAGAAATTTTGAAAAAAAATTATAATCAACTTGTATTTAAATTTTTTTTAAAAAAAATTATTTTATCCTAGAAAGATGTTATGAATTTAAAATGTTAATACTGTATTTCTTTCAATAAATGTTTTGAAAAAATGGAAAACCACCATTAAAATTATCGAGATTAGGAAGTGTCTTCTCATTAATTGATTTAGGATGAGGGATTGGCATGTATTTTTTCTTATGATGATTCATGATTGAGGGGTTTTATGTGTACGGCCAACCTAACCACCTGAGGCTATTTTCATGGGATCTTATTTATCTTTTTGAGGGCTAAGAGACAATTACTATATAGTATTTATTAGAAATACCCTATTCCCCATCATAGGTAAAGTCCCTTATGGATTTTATTTCTAGTAGTGATGTGTGTTTAGAGTAGTCGGTTGGCTATAAAAATTAGATCTTCATCGATATTCCAACAACTGGTTCCAAATAAATTATGTATAGTGTCACCACTCATAATTTTATGGATTTTAACACGGTTTCATACTATGTATTATATTATTTATTTATGTAATTTTATTTTTATGACCTATTATTTTTATATCATTGTACAACTTATTTCCTCTTTTTTATTGTTTCACTCTAAAAAATCGTGTTTTTATGTTTAGTTTTGATCTCAATGGATTGTGAATTCACCTAGATTGATCCTTTTCTAATTATATATGTTTTTCATCTTGAATTTTGAAAATAAATATATTTAAAAAAATTCTAAAATTAGTTTTAATTTATATTTTTGGATGATCTATGTCTAAATTATAAAATGTTAAAGCCCAATTTTAATATCCATTGTTATAATCTATTATTCGTGGAATTTTTTGGGAAATGAAATGTAGGGATTATGTGGTTCTTAACTAAGGAGGATCTATAATGTCACACTCAAATTGTTCAACTGTATATTGGTAAACTCGATCAGTATTTCATGTTTTCATTTTATTTCATGTTTTGACTTAGATAAATGTAATTTTATTTATAGATAATAACATTAACGTTTCATTAAGATTGTTTTAGGTACATTTTGGTTTTTTAGAAGTTTCATCATTCTTATCAGCTTTCTTGATTGTAAATATGTTTTCAGTAATTTATTTATGAATAGTGGGTTAATTATTTATTTTTTGTCATGTTAATCTTGTTTTATATTTCCTTCATGGTTATATTTCTATGAACAGAATCTGATATTTAGGTTGGCCAAGTCAGGCTTCATGGGTGGAAGCATATATTGGTTTTTATTGTTTGGGAAAAATAATCCTAAATTTCTTTATTATGGTGCTATAATGATTATCTTCCACCCTTGGGTATAAATATTTCTCTTTGAGTTTGTTGCAGAATAACATAATCTCCCAATTGAAGGGTTATATAAGGTTATTTCGTGATAAAATAGTATAATAATAGCCTTTGTTATTTGGTCATGTTAGGTATACTAGAGATGATTATTTTCAAGAACATGAGAGGTTAGTGAAGGAATAAATTTATGAACTATTAATAATACTATGTCTCATTTTACCATATGTTTTCAATATTTTGTGTCCTTATCATTTAATTTGTTTATATTCTTAATATTATAATTTTATTTTCTTGTTTTTCATGTTTTCGTTGATGAAAATTTTAGTGAACTTGGTTCAAAAAGAGTGAATTTATTCCTTAGAGAACCATGTTGAGCCTTAGTTAATGGTTCAACATGACTGCATGTGGTTGATTCATAGGCCTGAAATAGTTTTCTAAACCATGTGTTCAAGTCATGAAAAACCACTAGTACCCTATTAAAGAGGATTTTGTGATAGTTATTATATTTGTTTGATTTTTAATGTAGTTAGGTAATATTAAGGAAAATTTATTTTGAGTTTTATTTCATATAAAAGGGCATTATTTTTTATGATACTTTCGGTTTTAAAGAAAAAGTTGATATTTGGGTTAAAAGACTGGAAAGGGAACATTAATAATGGTTTTGTTGTTTTAAATAGGGATTGTTGTGAAAATTTATATTTGAATGGGAAATAGTAATTAATAAATGGGAATTATTTACTATTGTTTCTTGTTATTCCTTTGTTTTTTGAATTTTTTTTGAAATGATAATAATATAATTTGTAATGGATTTTAGATTATTTTATATCGATTTAGATTAATTTTTTCTATATTATTTTTAATATTCTACCGAGAAATACCCTAAGTGTTTCTAAAAAGTTTCTTTAAATTGCTGACTCTATGTAGACTTTTTGTAGAGTAGTGCTATGAATATCCCATCAATCGTTTTCCATTTTCCATATACACCCCAGAACATTGGTGGCCATCGAGTGGATAAAAAATTTGAAATATTGTTTTTGTTCTTGTAAAAACTAGATGATTTTTGGGTGATATATATGATGGCTCTATACAAGGGAATGAGATTAAAATATCTATATTTTTTATTCAAACATTATTATAAGGTGAGAGGATATGGGATTTATTAATTAACATTTTAATTTAATGGTTAATATTGGATTAGGTAAAGGATGTGAAGTAGGAAAATATTTATTGTATTAATCAAGGTAATTCGATTGTGATGGGGTATGTTTACCACCTCAAAGAGTAGGTTCCCTTTTCTCTAGAATTTATGTTAAGAATTCAATTAAAGACTATTTTCATTATAAAGGGTTCATGAACTGAATATTAATTGAGTGTTTTAATCAAGGAATACTTTTTTTTAAAATATTTTGGTTGAGTTATTCTTGGATGAGTTATTTTTGGAAAGGATGACCATGATGGGCGGTAACCAGGCGACCATTTGTTTTATAATATTTTCCCCCTCATTGTGGTATTTAAGCTAGAGGAACTTGTTCTAGAAAGAAATTATTTGTCTACATTTTCATATCTGGACAATGCTCATGTTCCTGTATACTTTCTATATATTAATTTTGAGAATTGTAATCTAACATGATTTAATTATCTAAAAAATTTCAATAAATGAGTTCAGTTCCACAAAAGAATCATAGTAGTTTTCCATATGTGATCTTGAGAGAATATTTTGTTTCATTCCCTTTTTTATTCTTATTATATTCACTATTATTTCTTGATATGTTTTTTTAGTTTATTTGATATAACATTCATATTTGGAGACAACTAAGTCTTCTAGAATAATGATGGGTGGCTTGATCAAATGCTCTATTTGGGTGTTTTTTGAAACCGTGTATTGTTTGGTGGTGGTACCATTGAATTAATTACCTCATTAAACCATAAATCTAGTAGGTCTCAAAATGGTGGGAATATCTACTCAGGGTCTCCACATTTGTTTTCTTATGAGAAAATTTGGGTGTGACTTGTAGAATTATGGGGTCAAACTGCAGCTACAAGTTTCATTTAGTCTTGAGTATTTATTGTTTTTTCATTCAAATTTTTTTTAACTATAACTGAACATATTGATTTTTATTCCTTTTTTGAGTATGATGGAATTCTTTTAGAGGAAGGTTTTATATTCTCGATAATTTTAACACCCTAACATTTATTTTCCCTATTTAATTAATTATTTCTTATCCTTTAATGGTTTTCTGTATTTTTAGATTGTATTTGTGATGAAATTGAAACATTTTAGATTGTACTATGAAGGATGAGATTCTTGTTTGTTTAGATTTAGGTTTTAGGATAAACTATGAAACTACATGATTGAATGGGTGTTTTCATGTCATTTTCTTCTTGAATAGTTTGTCTCTCACAGGCAGTGCATGGTTGTGTGCAATCCAAGTTGTTCTTATAGGATACAATTCATAATTTTATTTAATCGGAATCATTCCCACGGTTGGTGCTTAGTTAGAGAAAACCATTTGACCATACTATGTAAGGGTGGTTTTATCTTCTTATGGAAGGTTCTCCATTGGAACATGGTTTGTTAAATACTGTGACTTTATTGGAATTACTAAAAAATGATTATCTTATTTTACCCTTCTAAAAAAACCTCATTAAAGCCTTCCTCTCACACGCTTTAATTCAGTGCAAGAAGGGATCCCCAAACCCCTCTCCTTTGATCCTCCTCCATGATTTCATGGTAATTTATAGGTTCATGTTATTTATACTTGGTTTTTGTCTTATTTCCCCCTAAACATATTCATCTATTTTTTCCTCCCTTTTATTCATTATCCTGGTCTCTACATGTCCAAACCCTTGGGTCACGTATGGATAATTTGGGTTATTTCTTTTGATTTTAGGGTCTTTGTTTTTTGACAAGGATCTTCGTGTTCATATTCATGTTTCTCTGATCATATCCATAAACCATTATTTTGGTGTTTTTATCAATTTCATTTCCTGAAATTCTATGTGTTGATTGAGGTTTTATAAACCTAAAATAACTTTTTTCCTCATGTTTTGGGATTTATAAATTTAATTAACAATAATTTTTCTACAAGTACTTTTTTCAAAAAGGGGTTTCCTTAGGATTTATATGGTTATTACTATATGTTTTTAATGTATATGTTTTCTATATGTCTAATAAAATGTCCAAGTTTCCTTTAAAATATTATTTTAATGTTTTAAATAATTTTATTCCTTTGTAATAATTTTTTTTAAAAATTGTTTTCAACTTGAATTGTGTAATGGTTTGTTTTTCCCCTTTAGGTGATTGAATCGTTTATATGAAAAACTCTTGTGTATTTAAATATCTCTTATCTTTTAAATCTCTATTTGTACCTTTTATATCATTTAGGATGTTCAAATATATAATGTGTGAAATGTGAACCTCAATATAGGATATAGTTGAACATATAGATGTGTATATGTATAAATATGTTAATTAATAGAATTTCCTCTTTAAAAAACATGTAATTCATAAATAGTTTTTTGTTTTCTAAATATCACTAAAAAAAGGAATCAGGTTTTTTTTTCTAATATTCTTTTGTTAATTTCATATTAGTACCATTGGAAATGGGCTTTGTTAATCTCCTTGGATTTATAATTTCTATTCAGAGAATATGTTTTTCTAGAAAATAATTAGGAAATCCAAATGTTATGAAATGATTGTGTTACAACATGACACCCATATATTAGATTCCATAGCCGACTGTCATAAACTTGAAGAGAATCAGTGACCCCTCCCACCAAGGATGACAACAAGCATCAAGGGTATCAAACACAACCGTTGGGGCAGGTTTCACCCTCAAACCCCCAAAAAATATAACAAGTCATATTATTAACGAGAAAATAAATAGTCCATATGAAATCTCAATATGTAACCAAATAATACAAAGTTGAAAATAAAAATTGATGTTACTAGAAAAAAATTAGACAAAAGAGGCCGAAACAAACTCATGAAAACTATTTTTATGAACCAAAAGTCTCATAATTGTATCCTCATGACACTCAAGTAACTACAAAGCTCCGAAAGACAATATTCTTCCAAAGATGATAGAACTGTATCCAACATACAATATTAGACTAAGATAACCTACATAAAACATTAATACTCTATACACACCAATGTCAGTATGTAGGGTGTGATCCAAATCCCGTAGGATAACACTATTAATGTATTTCCCTTATTTTCATTATAAGATCAATTATAAATGTGTGAAAGTATTCATGAAAGGATCTATTTTCATTTTAACATTTAATAGTTTGTAAAAATGAATTTTAAATCATAAAATTACTCAAATATACCATTTTTAAACTATTTTATTAAATTGGATCTATTTAAAAACAAATAAAAGTCCAAGGAAAAATAAAATTTTGACTTTAAACATCACACTATTGAAATAAAACCCACATAATGTTTAATATGATTCAAATTGGGCTAATACAAATGTCCCTTTTTTAAGAAAATATTATTTTACATTAAAATAAATGACACACACCACCAATAATAGATATATAAGGAAACAATGGTAGAAAATCATGATGAAATATGCTAAGTTAATGAATGGAATAACACTATCCAAAAACAAGGCTAAACACCCCAAAGATCGACACATTGATAAATTTCATACAAAAAATAAGCTATACACATTACAATATATATATTAAATTGAAATAACATAAAAATTTGATTGAGTTGAATCCCATGAGGACTAATGGGATAGTGAAAGACAAGAAAAATTGGTCTTAACTATCAAAATCCTAAATAAAACACATTCATCCACAAAATCATTGTACGATGTATCCATTGTGAAAAAACCCCAAATCCATGTGTTACATACAACTAAGTGGGGTCTAATCAGTGTTAAAGTATAAATATCCAACATTGAACCACTACATCATACATAGTAAACTCAGTTTCCCAAAGGAATAGTAAACAAAGGTGGGCGACAAGAAAGAAAATCTATTACATGATAATGAGTAATCCCATACGAATCACGTCAATCCCACCTACCACTTCCCTTAAAATGATCCTCAATACAAAAGCACAACATGCGATGCATAACCAAGAATCCACTACATGGACCAAAAAATCATAAACAACAATAAGGGGGTATCATGAAGGGCAGAAGAAATAATCAATGTATCACATAGTGCTAACTAGGCATCTACTTCTACACACATGGCATGTACTTTTGGAAATCACCTTTTCCAAAAAACATTGAAAGGAATCAAAATTAAAATGGAAATTATATTCATCCACGAATATAACTACAGAATTCGAAGGAATCCTCATTCTATATTTTAACACAAAAACGCCATATAAAACATGAAATACCAGTTTTAAAACAAAATTAAAGACACTTTACAAAAAAAATTTCTTAAGACACCAAAATAAATTCTCCTTCGTTAATAAAAACAACCGTGGAATTTCATTAAACTTGGGGAGTTTATAAAATACTATTTCTTATCCATATACAATTTGAAGCATGAAATTACACCCTATGTCTATATGAAAATCATCCAAATACAAAGAATTCATTAGAAAAAACAACCCTATATTTTCAACACAATGAATATTTTTGACTAAAATGAATTTATATTCCAATAAAAATGTAAATCATAAATAAATTCAATTGAAATGGAAACGCATACGCAAGTGTTTAAACAATGTCACCTTATATGAAATCTATCTCAAAGGTATACCTATAAAAAATCTCAGTTCTTAAACCTAAAATACCCAATACCTATCAACCCCATCCATGGAAATAATACAAGAGTGTCCATTATCATTAGAGTAACATTGAGAAAAATATGGAAAATGACAATAATATAAGAGAGGTTATCAAACCTATTGATCTAGATGAAGATCCACCATATAACAATCTAAAATCCATTGAGGATGAGCATAGTGAGGCATAGAAACCCCATTGGAGGAATTTTGGACATGGGAGTTTAATGAGGGTGGCTTTAGTGAAAGATATTTAAATAAAAAGAAGAGATATGTCCAAAATACCATAACTTGGGTAGGCTGTATAATTTTAATGAATGAGTTAACAAACCATGAATAATATTTGTGTTATCCCCATCTCAAACCCCTATGTTTCATGGTTTTTCTAGAATGGTTTCCTTAACTATTAATAGACCATGAATCCACTACTATGTCACTATCTCAAGGAAAACATTTTCCTCTACGGATCATGCAATGTATCCAAAACATTAACCCTAATAATATCTTTTAAAACACCAAATTTTGACTCGGAGAACCTCTAAGCCCAAGGGGAAACGTCACCACATGATAAATACTAGAAAATGACATCACGGTGTGTCCAAAACATCTCACTATGCAACTTTTTCCTCCATAAAGCACCCAAAAACATTTGAAAATCAATAAAGTGATGAAAACCATAACCCTAGTGAGAAATCGATAACCACCAACCTACCAATAATAAAAATAAAATAAACAATACATATACCTAATAAAACACACATTGAACTGGAACATGTATCCCCATAATTTATTATTCCTCTATCACTATTGAAATACAAGATATGTGCACCCAAGTGGAATATCATCTCTAAGGAGACACAATTCTAGTCATCAAAACATGTAACTCAAACTACCCCAAGAGATCACATCCCCCAAAATTAGAGAGAAAATATTGGTCTCTTAACTATTTATAACTAATTTAAAATAGTGGATTAATTGATTACCTCTTCCTACAAAATAAAATAACAACGACAAGAAACTACATTCTTGATATCTTCAAAGGGTGTTTATGAAGCTCCACCCACTATGACTAACAAAACTGAGGCCAAAACAAGGGAAAAATTTATAAGATTCCCAAAGGGGAACAATAATATTATATAATGACAAGAAATAAAAATCCAACAATAACTAGAAAAAAATTAATGTATCACTAAAAAACGATATGGTTCTGACCGAAGGTTCATAGGTATCATACAAGGGTGTTCACATCCAACTCCCAAGGACACCATTCTTCAGTAATCTAAAAAGAGACATTCAAAATGATGGTATCCAAATTCTTACCAAAAATGAAACCACAACCCTAATAATCTATACATGAACCATATGTCCCACTCATGTATAAAACAAAAAAGGGTTAGACCCATGTTTTACCAAGTATAATACAAACAAGGAAAAATAATGAGGAATTGTCATCTAAAACAATTTGATAGTGGGATCAAAATACGTTTCAAATATTTTACAAAAATCATTCAAAGTACAATAAATATGGGACAATACACCAATCCCAAATTAATATTATAAAATATTAAGATCTCAAAAAAGTCACAAATTCTTACTCTCCCATGGAAGTTAAAAAACAAAACACCACTAATCGGATATGAGCTAGGTCTGATTCTTCTTCATATAATGCATGTTCATCCCAATGAAATATAAAAAATCACTAGGGAATCCACATAGATAATAGGTATTAAAATGTGATGGATAGTATGTTCATACATGTTCAGAATTCTGACACTAGAAACACATAATTGAATTCCTATTTTATGTAACCCGGAAAAAATGTTTAGAAGATATCTCCCCTTCCTTTTCACCACTCTATTTACCTTTCACACTTACCAGACATTCATTAATTGATCTAGGGAAAATTTAGGCATCACATACATTAAGTTTCCCTAATAAAATCTCTTATATAACAAATAATATTAAAAATTATTCCTCAAAATTACCCAAGACCAACTTTCGTACTAAAAAAGAATCTATTGTTGTATGCCACTTAAAAAGTACCACACCTTCTTTACATCATCTAAAAACCACTCCAGAGTTAAAAACCCATATACTGTGAAATGTTCAATATATTCTTTCACTAAATGATCACCTTGGATGATACCTAGAAACTCCATTACCCTATTTAACATCAATTATATTGGATGAAACTTTTGGGAGAATGTATCCTTGAAATATCCCAAAGAGGGATCTTCAAAGAGTTGCGTATGAATAGAAAAAATCCACCATCCCATAACCTAACCAAATAATAGGAAAATGATTCCCCTAACCCTATAGGTTTTAGAAATTTTAAGGGATACAAAAATAACTTCAACCTTTTCAAACTACTTAGTCACATCATGGGTCCCTTTATCAAAATATAAATCTAGAAATAGATGGGTTAGAAAATTTCACTCATGATTCATGATCTAGAAAAAACATGGATCCACCCCTCTAAAATGAGTCTACGTAGAGTCATAGAATGAGAAAAATTATTATAGAAGACACATAAAACTACCAATTAAATTCCCCACTAATATTAACAATATTTATTTGGGGGGAGAAGCTTAAAACCATCAGGAAAAAATGAAATGTGATCAATCAGAAAACTATAAAAGTTATCAACCCAAGGAGAATAAACTCCAGAAATCAAACTAAAAAAGATTATAAAACGCCTTAACACTTCTATATTAGGGATAAATAACCTCAAAGATACAATTTTGATATTATAATCCCTGTTTCAAAATAGGTGAAAACATTAAACTCTACAAACCCAAAGAATTTTGAAAATAATGAAACCTAAAAATTTATGTTAACATGGTTTTCAAATTTATCATAAGAAAACCTCAACTAACAATAAATAATTCAAGGATTACCTCATCTATGTACCTATGAAATCAATTCTTCTAAACCCCATAAACCCCAAAAACATTTTCAAGTGTTCAAAATATTTTTATTAATTAAATTAATCGAATCAAATCAAGTATTTCAATAGAACATAAAGAACATAAGAGAAAAAATTTATTTTCAATAACATAAATACACAAAAAAATGTCATTTAAACACACAAACTAAGCCCAAACAAACACAAAAATGGTATATCCTAAAAAAATAGCTAAAAAATTCTCAATATTATTAAATATGAATGAATTGGTTAGCGGATTTTTCAAACTATATTCGAACTGTGTGAGTGCCACATGATAATTATCTTGAATGGTCTCCAAGGAATGTGCATAGATTGAAATTTCATTTTCCTTAACCATTCATCTTCAATAATATTCCAATTTCCTTTATAAAACAACTAATTTTCTAGTAATTGTCCAAAAAATCCCCAAAACTCATTGAAAAATTACTTTACACCGAGAAATCTAAATAAAAATTTATTATAACCACATAAACCTAAGAAAAGTTCTAAAACCCCATGAAAACTGGAGATATAATGCGAGAAATAACTGAAAATAACTTTCACATACATAAAACATGAGACTCAATGGTCATCACTTCATTCTACCACTGACCCCAAAATAATATCATTGTTTTTCTCAAAAAAACGAGGCCTCTTTCTAGAAACTAGATCCCCTAATACCATTTTTTAAGAACTAACTCAGGACAACCATCAATTAGATTCCCTAACTGTACCACCACATACCCGGAGACTATTCCCAAACCCCTAGGATCAAAAAAAAGTTTCAACGGAATCAAACACAACAATTAGGGATCGTTTCATGATAAAAACCCAAATGGAAACATCCAATCATAGCAATTTAATAAGGAGACAAGATAAAAAACATGATATATATCACTGTGTAAAGAAATAATACATTGTTTCAAAAGTACATTGAAATATAAAAAAACAAAATAGAATCTAAAATTGACCTAGAAAAACTCAATTTAATCGGTGGTACAAACTATTTGTCTGAACACTATCCCCTCTTGACACTCATTTAAACACCATTATCCCAATAACAATCTACTTCCAAGAAAGAAGGCACTATATCAAACTTGTATAAACAAAACATGAATGTACATTCATACGACATGAAGACTATATACCCACCAATGATAGTATGTATGTTTTGATGAAAATATAGTAGGATATCACCATGTGTCTATATCAATTATTTTATTTAATATCAAATTATTCTTGATTGAATTAAGGAATGGAAAATGATTTTTCATTTTCACATTAAATAAAATGAGAAAATCTTGTTTAAAACATGAACTCCTTCAAATATGTTCTTTATAATACTATTTAAACAAATTGGTTCTATTTGAATGAAATTGAAGTCCAATGAAAACCAAATATATACCATTAAAATTAATTCTTTTGAAATTAATCCCACGGTTAGTTTAAAATGATTCAAAGGATGATAATAAGAATGTACCTTTTTAAAAACACATTGTACTTTTTCTTTAAAATCTTACACACACACCAAACTCATGATAAAAAACGAAATAAGGGTACAAAATCAAGAATAAACATGCTGAATTAATTTACCGAATACCACTAGCCCAAAATAAATCTAAACCACACAAGAATCAACACACATAGAAATTGGATCTATGATATAATCTATATAATTAAAACATATAAATGATAGTGGAATAACATATATATATATATAATTATTTGAATCTCTTTAGGACAAATGTGTAGGTGCAAGACATGAAAAATTAGACCAACTGTAGGTTGGATAATGATCATACATTCATCCATCAAACCACTCTAAGAAGTATCCTCGATGACATAACCCAAATCCATTTGTCATATACAACTAAAGGGGTTATAGTCAGTGCTAAACCATAACTATCCAATAATATTTCACTACCTCACACATAATAACCTCAGTTTTCCCATGCAATAAGATACTGGGATTGGATGAATTAAAATAATGTCATTATATGAAAATAACAAATCCCAGAGGGTAAACGTCACAATAATGTTCATATAAACTCCCTCTTATTGTAAAATATACCCATAACACAAGAACAACAAGATTCACATAACTATAAATCCATTATATGGACAAGAACGTCATTAAATAATCAAGGGTGTCTCAATAAGGGCTTAATCAACAATCAACACATCACGGTGTACCAACCATGCATTATGTTTTATAAAAATTACCTATACACATGGAAATATCCTTTTCAAAACATCATGGAAGGGCAACATAATTTCAAAGGAAAACATAATCATCAATAAATAGAACCACACAATTCAAGGGAAAATTAATTCTATAATTTAATACCAAAAAAACTAATTAATAATGAAATACCCATTATAAAAAAATGAAGGCCATGTTATAAACCTCACTGTTCATAAAAATACAGAAACATGTGTGTTTCATTAATAAAACTAACATTTTTTCTAAAACACAGGGTGGGCCAAAACCACTATTTTGCATCAAAACATTATTTCAGCCATGAAATTCCACTTATTTTCCACATGGAAATCAATCAAATTTAATGAATGATTTTGAAAAAAAGACAATAAAAGTAAAAACATGATTATCTATGTTAAATTTAATTTATAAACATAATAAACAATGTAACTCTTGAATAAAATAAAATATATTGAAAATACCTACCTCGAGTGGAGAGACCATGTCGCCTTTGAGGATATCCACCTGAATGGGACTCCTATTACGGCTTAAAAACCATACCAACCAAAATAAAAAATTCAAATTAACCCTAAACAGTGAAACCATCCATGAATGTCCACTAGGTTTATATGAAATTTTATTTATAGAGATAAAACGAGTGAAACAATATATAAGAGTTCATACCTCTAAATATGGATGAAGATCCACCTAAAATCCATCATGAATGATCATAGAGGTAGGATGAAACCCCACAAAATGTGTTTGGGTTAGGGAAGGTTTAAGGGGGTGGACTAGGATAGAATAATCAAATATAAATAAGATTAAATGACCAAAATACCCCTAAACTAGGTAGGCCAAATGGTTGTGTCACATGGTTTACCGATTTGTGCACAGACCGTGTGCCTAACCTTGTCTCAATCCCATAGGTTGCATAGTTTGACATGAATTGTTTTAATTAAACATGCATTGATCATATATCCACCATTAACTCACCTTCACAAGGCACAAAATTGTCCCAAACGATCTTTCATGGTTTTCAAATCATGCATAGTAACTATACAACCGAAGAAAATCTACCAAAACTCAAAATTTTGACCTAGAGCACCCCCAAGATGACTATGAACCACTAGAATAAGATAAATCCCTTAACATTACACATAATGATGTCAAAAAAACCCATCATGCAATTTTTCACCCAAAAATAAACCAGAAACATTATACAAGTGTGAAATCCATTACAACCTTTACTCTAGCATGGACTCGATGACCACAACCCTCCCAAGAAATAAAATTTAAGGATAGAATTAATGAACCCAATGATTTAGATATTTCACAAGGGAGTAAAAATAATGAGTCATGGAACATTCCTTACCACAATTTAAACATTACCTATCATAGGTGCAGTATAATATTTGTGCACCAAATATAAATATTATCTTCAACGAGACACAATTAAACTCAGTAAAACAATCATCTCAAACACCACAAGAGTGAACATCCCCAGGAAATATAGATAAAAAATTGTTCTCCTACCTATTTAATTTCAATCTATAATGGTGGATCAATTAAAAATTTCTTCCCACAGAACAATATATCGGCACTAAGAAAAGCCTTTTCTAAAATCTCCAAAGGGATTTTGTGTTGATCCACCCACTTAGCAAAACCATAAAAATAAGAAGAAAAGATCTCTAAACACTCCAAATGGGTACAAAATGGGTCACTAAAACATAAAGAATCTAAAAATACAATAATCATAAAAATAAAATTCATTCCCCACTAAAAAATGATACAGTTCTAGTCTATGGGTCACAACAAATATAAAGGGGTGTTCAGATAAATCTCTCTAGATAACCATTCTACAGTAATCTCTAAAAAGAAAAACAAAAATAAGGAATCAACATTAAAACTGAAAATAACTCTTCATTCCAAATAATACATTGATATATTCTAGGTCCCACCCATTTCCAAACCAATGAATATGAAATAGCTCACTATTTACATCGTACATGTGAAACAAGAAAAAACCATGTTGGATGAACATATTAAAAGATATGAAGCCTCGATCAAAATAAATTTTCATTGATTTCAAATAAATTAATATTTCATCGAAAAATTGTACAATCCACTGGTCATTAATTAATATTAAAAAACTATAAGCTCTCAATACATGGTACAACTTCCAATTATCCCATGGAATCTAAACAAGAGAGCTCCACTAATCAGAATTCGGATATGTTTGAGTCTTCTTCTTCTAATACCCAAACATATCATTGATCTATTGAATGTGATCAACATATCCACAAAGAAGGAATATCTTATGATTTTATGGATTCAACATTTGTACATTACTATACTTCCCACACTGGATACACAAAAACATGGTTCCTCTTTTTGAAATTTGAACATTAGGTTTAGAAGATAGATTCCCATCATTTTTATCTTCCTTATTCCCTTTCATCCAAGATATATATTCTTACTAGAAAAAAGATCAAATGAATCATAACATTCTAGATGTTTCCTTAAGAATATAGCTTCATCCATAATGGAATTCAGAATTGATTCATTAAAGGTAGTTAGGTCCTACTGTAGAGATACTGAATGAACTTCTAGAAATATGACTACTAAAAAGTAATTTTCCTTTTTGATTTCATCTATTGAAAAATATTGGTAGAAATATTCCAAGAGAACCAAATGTTCATCATTTTATTTAACTAACTGATCACCTTGGAAGATACACAAATACAATATTTCCCTAATGATCCTCAATTATTTTGGAAGAAAATACTAAATGAAACCAGACATGAAATATACATAAGAGAGATCCTCCAACAGTTGGGTATTAATAGAAATCATCCACTATCCCAAGACCAAATCATTGAACAATGTAATGGTTCCCCTCACGCTAGAAATTTTAAGAGTTTATAGTGAGTCGAAAATATCTTAAAACTTCTCTAACCACTCAGTAACCTCATGGGGTAATAAATCACCATATAACATTAGAAGGTAATCTAGTATAAACTATCATATAAATTAGTTAGTGAAAATGTGGATCTATAACTCCATCATGACTATTAATAGAGTTAGAGACCACAAATACAACTAATGGAATAGTAGGATAGCTACTTGAGGAATTCTCCCCATGAATTGTTGATTAGTTTCTCAGGGACTCCTTTAGAAACATAAAAACCCAAATAAAAGTGATCAATCCACCCACTATAAAATTTCATTACACATAGACAACAAACACTACAAAAATATACCAAAACAATATTAAAATAAACCTCAAAAATTTGTCATAAGATAACCACATCCTCAATGAAACAAAACTAAGTTCTCAATAGCCTTTTCAAAATCATTGGATCATTTTAATTCCATAAACATAAAGTATTTTAAAAATAACACAAACTCAAAATTTATTTTAACATTATTTCAAAAAATTTCATAAGAAAAAATAAAATCACCCAAAAAAATTTCATGGATTCGAAAATCTATGAACCTATAAATTTTTTTCATTAAAAATAAACAATGCACAAAACCATTTTCAATGGTTTAAAATATTTTTACCCAACCAAGCAAAATGTCCAAATAAAGGTTTTCAAAACAACATAGAAAATAAATTTGATATCATTTCATTTAAAAAAATTAAAAAAAACTGAAAAATCATCACATAAACTCCCACGAATATCCCAAAAAATCATAGGAAGGTACCAAACCATAAATAGATTGAAAAAAATAAATTTCAAAACATTATTCAGTATGAAGGGTTTCACCACAAGTTTTTTCATGCTTTGTTCCAACCATGTCTATGTACCATAGTAAATTAATCTATAATAGTATTTATGGAATTTGCATTGTTTGACCAAGCATGGTCCTTAACCACTAACCCTATGAAATATTTCGGACACCCACACTGAGTTGAGGAATTTCCCTTCAAATCTCCCAAAAACACCCCAAAACTCCATGCAATAAAACCTAATTATAAAAAGCCACCATAACCGAAAAATTTTGATAAATTGGGGTACTAGACTTGGGAAATTGGGATATGATTAAATAAAGTGATTTCAAAGAACTTTCATAAACCTAAAAATTGTGTCTTGATGGTTATAACATCTTTCTACGATTACAACTAAATAAATAGAAGAGAAATCACAAGAAACATGGCCCCTTTAGAAAACCAAGATCCTCTAATATAGCTTTAATTGAAACAACTAGGTGCACTAATCTATCTAATTACATATGTCTTACCACAAACCCATTGTGTTTCATTAGTCCCCATTACATGCGACAAGCATCGAGGGTATAAAAAAACTATTGGGCACAATTACTCCCTCAAATCCCAAATTAAAACATCAAATTACACCATATTAATAATGAGACAACATATAGGTGAAGATAAATCTCAATGTGTTACTAAATTATACATAGTTATAAAACAATAAAAATTTGTAAGAACATAGTTTCTTAAAAACACTAAATCCCACTAGTTGTACAAATAAAATACATGATCAACATCACCTCATGACTCTCAAGTCACCATCATGACCCCAACAATAATCTACATTCACGTAAGATGTTACTAGATCCAACCTGTAAACCTAGCCAAAAAAAATTCATGAATAAAACATTAAGCATTGATTCCCTACAATATGACTATGTTTGGTGTGAGTTGAATCTAGTAGAATGAAACCGTGAGTCCATTTAACTTAATTTATGTAAGAAAAAAATTATGCTAGTTTAAAACAAGTCATGGAAAAATAATTTTTTTATTTTCACATTAATGAATGGGAGAAAATCAGGTTAAAAACATTCACTTCTTCAAAGACACCATTTATAATTATGTTTCCATTAAATTTGCTATTAAAAAAATGAATTCCAAGTAATACAATAAATTTTCATTAAACATCATGCTTTTGAAATTAAAAACACACATGGAATAAAATTTTCCAAAGTGTTCTAATAAAAAAATTTCTTCTTAAAACCTATTTGAAAATTTCCATTAAATTCATACACACACAAAAAAACAGGGGTAAAAAAGGAAATGAGGGTACACAATAAAGATGGATCATACTAAATTAACAGATGGAATACCACTAACCCAAAATAATGATAAATCAAAAATTGTTCAACACATCAAGAACTTATATCCACTAAATAATCTATAAAAATTGTAACTTATAAATTACATAAGAATAACATAAATACATAGCGTGATGCAAAATCCATGAGAAAAAATAAGACAATTTAATATAAGAAAAAGTGTACCTCACTTATGGTAGGTTGAGGGTCACACCTATATTCACTAAATATATATAATTTATATCCATGTAAAAATACCATAAATCTATGTTACATATATAAATAAATGGGTTCAATACAGTTCTAACCCATAACTATCCAATAATGTCCCACTAACTCCTTCATAGTAACATCTCTTTCCCTATGGAATAATAAACATAGGTGGGTATTGGGAAAACAATGTCATCATATTACATTATAAATTTATCATAGCTCTATCATTACTACTCATCTATCACACCTCACTCTACCTTTACAATCATCCCAAAATAAAATGACACCCTATGTCATATAAACAAGCAACCATTACATTGATAATCCAAGCATCATCAAAAGAAATGGTGGTCAAAAGGGAATTATCAAAAATCAACACATCAAAATGTTCTAACCAAGCCTCCACTTTTATACACATAGCATATACATTATAAAATACCC
This sequence comes from Viscum album, assembly GCA_963277665.1. NCBI lineage: Eukaryota > Viridiplantae > Streptophyta > Magnoliopsida > Santalales > Viscaceae > Viscum > Viscum album. The sequence continues at coordinate 1,005,324,096 of OY728167.1, forward strand.
TTTTTAGAACAACATAGAATGAAAAAAAAAATTCTAAAGGAAAAAAAATCATCAATAAATACAACGACACAATTCAAAGGAAACATCATTCAACATTTTATCTCAAAACACTATCTAATAATTATTATTTTATTATTAACACAAATGAAATCCACTTTATAAACCTCATTTTTTTTAACATATCAAATAAGCATTTTCTTTAAAAAACCTTACTTGGTAATTTATCAAACATTGGGAGTGAAAAAAATACCTTTTCTCATCCCGACACCATTTTAATCATGAACATACACACATTTACCACATAAAAAAATAACACTGAATGAATTATATATAAAAACAACCTTATATATTCCACACAATGATTATTTAGGAAATTATTGAATTTATTAACCTAGTAAAAAATTTAAACCTTAAATAAAATATGATTAAATGAAAACATGAACCTCAAGATGAGATAAAGTGTTGTGTTTGATGAAATCCACCTGAAAGGGGATCATACTATGTCTCATAACTCTTACAAAAAAACCCCAATTATAATAAACCATATCTATGGAAATCGGCTAATCATTTCCAATAGGGTTCAAGGAAGGATCCAAAATGTAGATAAAATAATAAGAATATAATAGATGATCTCATGCCACTTGATATGAATGATGAACCACAAAAAAACCACCTAGAATCCAGCAATGAGGATATTTGATGGAAGAAGAAATCCCATGATATGTTTCTGGGTCATGGGAGTTGAATTTGGGTGGATAAATATATAATAATCAAATAAAAAAGAAGAATAAAAGACTAAAATTCCACAATCATGGCAGGCCACATGGTTTTTCTGCACATTTCACCAAATCATTTGCAAACCATGTTTCTTACACTATCTCTAAACCCAAGGATGGATAGGGTTTATCATGTGATTTCTTTAACCAAACATAAACCTCATGTCATCCAATTCTTATATACCCAAGGTTTATTGCTCTTCTTAAAGATCCCACAATATTTATAAATGGTTCACTATAACTATGCACCCTATAGAAAGCCTCTATAACTCCAAATTTCATCATTAAGCACACTTGAGCACCAAGGGAGAAACCACAAAAAGATAAAACCCAGAATATATAATTTTGGTGTGTAACTTATTGTAACCTTTAAATTATTTCTTAAAAGTGAACACCTCAATTATAGACCACTAGTTTTGGTAAGGTCGTCACATGGGTGGTGTCAGGGTGCTTCACATAGATATTAAACAATGTTTACTAATTACTAATTAGAAGGATTGAATTCCACTTGGTTGGGAAAAAAATTGAGTAATGTGCCACTGGTTATTCTCATTGAGAGTATCATGTTTATTCTATACATATTAACTGCATTTATAATCTTTAAAATTGTTCTAAAATAGTTACATCAAGGGTGTGTTCTTAGTATTTTTTCATATGACAATGATTTCATAGTATATATTTTATTTTTTTCTTATATATTTTAGTTTACTTCCTAGTTTTATTTAAATTTTCATTAATATTATTTCCACTTTTAGTATTATTTCATTTTCATAAATCATAATTCTTACATTTAGTTTTGATCTCTATATCTTTTTCATTAAACTAGGTTTTCCCTCTTAAATTTTTTAGTTATGAATTTGAAAATATAAAGGTTTAAAATTTGAATTATAAAATAATTTTTAAATAGGATTTTTCTAAACACTATGTTTATTTTATAATGTGTAAAAAAATTTAACTATGATTTAAAAATATTATTGCTGTCCCTTTCTTAGAATTGAAATATATGGATTTTGTGTTCAATGCCTACTATGTTGTTTCATGTTTCCACCCTACATGTCCTAGTCAGCATTGGTAAACATAATCTATTTTTTAGTTCAAGTTATTTTAATGGTCTGATATTGGATAAAGTTGGATTTATGGGTGGATTAATAGTTCGAGTTCACTCATATATTGTTTTGGGTTTTTTGAATTCTCATTATTTTTATTCGTCCTATCGGCCTAGTTGGATTTCATGTATATGTAATCAGGTTTAAATTCTCTATATATAAAAAGTTGATTTTTTATTTTTTTCCCTTATTTTATTATTATAAATTTTATTGTTTCATATATTAATACACAAAGACTTGGATATAAAGGTTTTAAATGTAGAGATTTATGGTGGAACCCAATGATACTTTTTAATTCCTTGGATAAAATCATCCCCAATGATTTTATCATGATAAATCAACACTTATCAATAGCCTATGCCAATTGGGGATGCCACTTAGGTTGGTCATGAGATGATATAATTTTCCAGTTTATGGGTTGGATTGGGATGGTTTTGACTGCCACTCTATCCCAAAATAAATTTATCATTGAGTAAGATGAGTAAAAACTTATTTCTTAAATACATTAATTTATTATTCCACAATACTAGGAAACACCATTAAATGGACCTCTATATAAATCAACGTCTTCCTGACCATCAAGGAATACAAGTACACAACATTACTTTGACCCATCTGAGGGCCTTTCCTGATAAAAAATATAGAAATACCTCTATCGATGTCATAAAATATAATTTTTCTATTATTTAAATAAACAATATTATGAATTGAATGAAACCAATACATGAGATGGATAATATATTATCGTTTTATTTTTAAATATATAAAATATACCCAAGAGTGTTGCTTTAATATCTTAAACTCATAATTTCTTCTCTACAGGTTTTCTAAAACATCAACTAGAATTCTATCCACATGATGTTCTATAGACTGGAGAAGGGTGGGTGGAATAAGAGAGTTCTTATCTATTGAATCAAATATTTAATACATCCATGCAGAATATAAATAGATAGTACAATAAATGATTTTGGATTTCATGGTTTTAAAACTTTTGTGGCATGCATTTGACCAAATGTGGCTCAATGATATTTTTATCTATGAAGTTGATGACATCCATTTTCATATTCTCCTCACTATCCCAATGGATTATGGGTATCAAGGTGGTATCCTCTACTCGCATGGTACATTATTTTGTTATAAAAAGATGATAAAGCATAGTCCTAGTACTATTACCTTATAATATAATACTGAAATGGTTGATCGTGAAGGTTTCATGAAGCCTCACATTAACTACCATGGAAGGATATGAACTCAATATTTCCATGTAAATGAATAATATAATAAAAAACAATAATGTACATACTATTAGTTGTCTAATATTGTCTTTCCCAAATGAGATTATTTGAATAATGTTGAAATAAATCATATTTATCAGAATATGTTTCTAATAATTAAACGTATATGTTCTAGACACAACTCTACCTATCTAATAGTCCTAGAAACACTCATTCTATGATGATTTAGGGCCATATGGAACCATTTTGATAAACTATTCCATTTCCAAAATCATATGATTTTTTGATAGTTTAATTCTATTACCTAACACAATATATCTTATGAAAAGCCTCTCTAAAATATATATTATATACCCCTCATTTAGAAGAATTTATAAAGTATAATGAAAGAGTTTCTTATATTAGACATTGAAGTCATAAACATTGGAATTTCAACAGTAGTAAGAATAAAAATTCATCCAAAAATATTAATTCATTGTAAAATAATTAAAATAATACAAAAATTGATCATGATACCTCTTTCATGAATTGACTAGATCTTCATGATTCTAGAATAATAATAACCCCTATAGGTGTTCTTTACCACACAACATATTCATGTCAAACAAGACCCTATACTCTATCCAGAAAAATATTAAATTGAAGGTAATATATACCTCCTTAATCCAATCCATATTATTATAGTTTAAAATAAAGACCTCATTTTTTGGTAAATACCTATGTGAAATCCCTGTAGGTGTTTTCCTCTAAGATTCATTATCATCAGTCTCAATATTATGGAAATTTCAAGGAACATCATTTTAAATATCATCAATAGAGACCTGATTGGGATTTCATCCTAGATCTATACCAAAAAATAAGAAACATTAAGGTCATATAAATATAAAATATAAAATATTATTATTTTTTATTAATGACACACTATAGTCCCATTTCATAACTAATTCAGATAAATCCATATTCAATCAGGATACATTATCCTTACTTAGGTATCTACCTGACCCAAATAATCCCTATCCCAATCATGTTTTCTAAAAAAATTTCCTTGAATTGTATTGCAAGGGGACCTAAAATTCAGTGACCTTGAAAGTCACCCTTTCATTCATTATGGGCTAAGTCAAACTAATACTACTACTAGACAAACCCTTACAATAATAACTATTTATATCTCCATGATTTATTCAATATCTCAACCATTATCTCTGAAAAAAAAAACTCATGATTCCCCCTCCACTAGTACTCCTCCAAGATTGGTAGTGATTATGGGAATGACTATTGAATTCCATATCTATAATGGCAGAGATTGTTGACTAAAAACGATGGTGTATAATGAATAAAAATGGGTGCAAATAACCACATTATATATTTTTTAAATTTATTAAATAATATGATATTCACTAATTAACACTATAATATAAATAAATATACCAGCCCAATATATGAGTTTTATATCATAGAAAATGAGAATTTTCCAAAAATACCAAAAGATCATACGAATCGACCCTGAACATGAATATATTTTGAATAACTAATATGATATATTAATTCCAAGATTGATTAAGAACCATATATGGTAGACTTATATCCCATTTTATATATAAATGGTAGGATTATATAAATATAATAAGTAAGTTCCACCCCAAAACACATTTTCCAATAGTTAAAGAATCATACAATTCCCTAGTGAATAAACCAACTCATTTAATAAGAAAGTAAAAGTATATCTATTTCTCACCAAGACATACTCACCAAGTGAGTGATAGAAGTAATGATATCATAATAATATAATTAATATAATTAATATAATCATGTTCTACTTCCCTAGAAAAATTCTCTCTCATTTACTGATTTAACATTTTTATTTCTAAAATCCCCTATATAAGTACTCACACACCTCATGAATATATGTCATATCTCATCATAAAATTTATAAATATACATAACATCTATTCCAATACACTATGAATTCTTATCACATGTTTTTACCTTGTAAAAAACACTAAAACTCATATAACATGCATTATATGAAAATCCATGACAACACATGCAAGCATACCTTTAGGAAATGAATGTCACTATAGTCAGAATATAAAACTTTTCTATAAACTAATGATGATAAAAATTTCATATAAATGTATAGAAAAATTGATAATCATCACATACCATGTATGAAATTTTTTTATACCTTACTGTATCAAATATCATATAAAACTATGAATTATTATAACAGTGAATATATAGTGTAGAATAGAGAGAACTCAACTATTCATTACCTCACCAACCGGGATGTTGTATAAAATACCCAAAAACTGAAAAAAAAATCATTGACTACCCTCCTAAATTAGTTAGAAGATAATATAAAATTAAAAATACAATTAATAGTTATATCATTGAATGAAACTAACAGAAACTACCTAGCCATAGTCAAAACTGAAATTATCAAACAACATCAAATCTTGATTCCTCAACTATGGTCTACAAAACAGGATCTTATATGTGTGAACATCCATCTATATTAAACAATAATAATCATGTTTATTTAGAGATTGTAAATTATTATGAATTCATTAATATCACTACAAACAATATATAATTTAATTAATATATTAAAATTACATTATGATTTTATAATTCATGTTTTCTTTTTCTAGATTTTTATTCCATGATATTAGATAAGTAATGCAGTCATTCCATGGTTATTATTTCATTTATAATTTATTTACACCATTACCATTAAAAAATCAATCCTATCATGGGTACTCATTAATTCAATTATTTTTACATAATCTTTTAATTCTAAGACTTGACCAAAAATATCACAAAAGAGTCTCAATTATAGTGCATTGTCCAACTATTTTAGGTTATTATACACAAGAAGAACAAATACTCAATCAACCAAACATAAAAAAATATAGAGAAATATTAACTATCATATTGAACAAAGAATCTCTTAAAAACGCTATAAAAAACAAACAAATAAGAAATCCCCACTCTCCTTCTCTATGAACTATTGTAATGTCAACTCCATCTCAATGAATATTAAAAAATAAATTCCTAGTCTCAAAATTTCTTATAAATACCTCACCTAATATCCCACATGTTCCCAGTTTTTAAAAACACATCAACTGATAAAACATTACATGGACGAACGTAATAAAATTATGTATTTTAAATCTAACATACATTAGGGGAAAATAATGTCATAACAACAACCATAGAATCTTTGCAAACATGTAATTTTTATAAGGTTTGAATCACAATATCTCTGAAAACATAAATTACATAAAACATCCATTTTCATTAAAATATATAATTACTAATTTATTATGTATAGGTATTAGTGACAAGAATCCTATTATTCAGTTAATAATTTTTAACAAAAATCAATAAGTAATATCTATAAAAATTCCATATTCAATAGTATTCATTGAATAATATGTTTTTAATTCATCTACCGCTTAATTTATTCACATTATCATTAATATCATTATTTTGTATACACAATTTTAAATATATAAATCTTTCTATTGAAGAAAAAATTACTACATATATATAATACACTATTTAAAAATATATAAAATTAATCAACACAGTATAAACCATATGTGAGAACTACATCCCATTCAATATTCTATTCCTCTTCATATATCCTAATTATTATATTCATTAACTTGATTCAACCCTTAAAAATTTATAAACAATCATGATACATTGATATTAAAAATAAAATAAGTATAATTCATGAATCCCTTACATCATTATGAAACATTCAACGTACATTATGTTGTAAAAGAAGAAAAACTATTGATCTCTAAACAACTCTCATATAAAGAAGCCACAGTGACTTTATATATCATCCCACAATTAATCCTTAAAAATTAATCAATCAAAACCACATGAATCTAAATGAAACAAAAATACATAGCTTGATAGAATAGAATGAGATAGATCACAACTATAAATGTATAATAAAACTAACATTTGATCACTTAGAATAGATCACTAGAAGTTGGGGGTTTAATCCAAGAAGTGTGGGATTAGATCAATTGAAAGAGATCCCGAGGTTTCCTATTTTTTTAATGGTAATAGAGGAAATTATATAATACTCATTGTGGTCCAAAATTTATACAAGTTGAATAATGTTTAATACTAGGATACAAACTCTTTCACCATTCTATAACAGGTATAGTTTCTATATAAACTATGAAATAGAAATTTTGTCTATATTTAAAGTGGTCTAGAAGTATGCTCACTAAAAAATCAATGGTAAAATCTCAAAAATATTTTACTATTATTTTATAAATCAATTTTAACTATCCAGAACAAACCAATGTTTAGTATATATAAAACCTTCATAATAGATAGATATAAATCCCAATCACTTAATCAACATGATAAAACAAATATGCATGTCCCATGTAACATTATAATTGAATAGTCTCCAAAACCCTCATACTCAACTTCCTTAACAAATGGATCACAAAAACACACTATGGAATGTCTCCAAAACAACATCACGCTAAAATCTAGTTTTTTGTGCAATAGCTAAAACTATATTATTATAATTTGAGATAATTTAAGAATCTGATAAATAACACAACCTAAAAATTTACACCTAAATAAAAATTCATAATAGTAATTCTCTGTGAAAAAATTAAACCTCATGAGTTCTATGCCACAATCCCCATGACTGTTCTATAATCATGATTTTTAGTTGAAATTTCAGCATAAAATCAACCCTTCATTTCTCCATTCACTTCCAAAACAACTTCAACCACTAAAAACACTAAATAAGATCATGTGAAAAAACATTCACTAATTATATTTTATTCAAATATATTTTTTTAATGTTAATTTTAATGATTTATGATATATAAATAGGAGGTCAATAGTTTACTAATTCAATAGGGTTTTTTTATTCACAATGATAATTAATGAAAATTATTCCATTTGTTTATTTCTATATTAAATAAATATAAATATATTTTATGTGAATTTTTTTGTTTTTATTTTTTGAATAATTAAGTAACAGGTATCAAAGGTGAAGAAAATATTAAACTAATATGTTTTATTTAATTATTAATAATATAATAAAATAGATGATGTATCAAAAATTATATATTAATAATTAGTGAACCTTGTGATTTAATGTACGGTTGGAGAGCTTTCCTAGCGAACAGTAGTGGTGAGCATATTTTATCCAACCATTGTAGATGTTTTTATTTCAATGTCATATCCTATATTATGTGTTTTAGACTATTTTATTATTATTCTAGATATTTTTTAATGTAGGAAGAAATTTATTTGACATCTTATACTGATGATGTCTCTATGCATTCCTCTTTTATCACTTCCCCATTCCGGTATTTTCTTGCACTATTTTTAGGTTTTTGTTGTCCATTCTATCTACTTTCAACATTTCTATAATTTTTCATTGTATATTTCGATATTGAGGATATATTTTCATGAATTTTAGGACCCCTATCATATCTTTTTTTTGTACGAATCAATTATGTGAATTCATTATTTCTATGGTTTCAATAGATTATTATCGATTTCTTTGGTGAAAACATCTAATGGGTGATATTTTAGATATTTCATTCATTGAATCATTCATGAATGTAAACTAAATTACATTTATTAAAGAAAATATTTCATTACCATGCATTATAAATTAATTTTTTATTAAGATTTTCATTTAATTAAGAAAAATAATTAGCTTTCAAAATTCATTACATTTCAGCTAATTGTGAATTCACCCACAACAAGAGATAGTAATTTAACAATAATGAGTCCTAAAAATTTCCAAAAATTTCACTAATTATGAGAATATTCTAGATATTATGTTATTTTTTATCTCCATAACCAAGGATATTGAAACATAATAAATGGGTGAGATTAGATATATAATAAGGGTAAAGATAAACAATTAAACAAAAATATCATTATTATTTATAATATGAGTAGATATAATTAGGATACATAAGAAACTAATAGAAAAATCATTGGTCATAAATCATGGAATAAGTCATAGAATATGATAATATATAAATCAAAATTGTGTGGAATAAATATTAAATAAACTTGATCCTCAAGAGAATATTCATATCAATATAGCCATGAAATAAAAAATCTATTAAAAACTATTTAAAAATAATATTTTAAGAAACCATGGATAATGTAAATTATAAAAACATGAAAAAAATATTCTTCATGTTTTGAACAAAAAATCTCACAGGCTTCTTGTGTTGAAAAAAAAAATTTAATTCTTCATGTTGTGAACAAAAAAAATTCCCAAACATGAAATTGTGGCAAAACAAAATTCTATAATTATATTTATGAGAAAAAAATTATAAAAATTTAGGTTGAGGCCGAAATAAATGTTCTAATTTTGTGTTTCAAGGATAACAATGTCTAATGTTTATATTTTTAAAAAATAAAAACTCAATGATTTATATTGTGAATGAAAAAATGATCATGATTCATGATGCGAGAAAACAAAATTTGCATTATTAACATAATTATCTCATGATAAATAAATCATTAAAATATTAATTGTAAGTATATATATGACCATATATGTCAATATGCCATAAATATTTGTTCCACTAGAAATCAAGCATTCCATATATCATAACAAACCCAATGAAAATAATGGGTTTCATAAACCATCCAAAAGCATCAATAACATGAAGATCCGAAATCATAGGATGTATACAATAAATTTTTTAAAATGTAATAATATTATAGAAACATATTTAGGTTTATTAAAAAATCACTCCTGGAATGATAATACTTTGAGTGTTGATATATTTTAAAATAATATTTTATTTTCAATACGATTTAATAAATTGTTGTACACTTTTCTTTCAAAAATTACTGAAGGGAAATTGGATACTTTTAAATTATTACTATAATGATTATAAAATAATATATCATATATTAGATAGAAAGGGAATCAAAAAAATATTGATTGTGATATAAAACATTTTATTTTTAATGTATAGAAAACATTTTGAATATATTGAATTTCTTTTATTGAAATTTTACATTTTATAAGAGGTAGTAACACATCCATTTTAATATAAGAGAATTGAAATATATAGGCCATGTGAGAAAACTCTTATTCTAGTTCCAAAATAATAAAGGAACTATATTATTGGTATTAATTCACATACAAATATAGGAAACCCCATCTTCAAAAAAGTTGAAATTTTTCTTAAAAAAGTTGTAATTTTAAAGGGAATAAATACTTTAATAATGAATATTTATATTTAAAACATCATTTTAACCATAGTTATAATAGTATATATATTATGAAATAAGAAATAGAATTATTTATTATGATTTATATATTTATGAAAATAGAATAAAATTTTAACCCAATGAAAGATAATATATGTTAACCATATACCTTATGGATTTCATAATTCATGATTCAAGGGATATTAAGAAAGAGGATATTCGGAAGAAATTTACATAAATATAGAATAAAGATGAATTTATACATTATAAAATCATATGATATAATCTAACCAATATATATAAAACATTTTTATAAAGAATTATCATAACTCAATCATGTAAAATTGAGTGTATGAAAGCAATTACAGCAAAGGAAATGTAAGAAAACAATGGTTTCCATAGAAATTAAATTTCAAATATCATTATATGATGGATGTTTATTATAATTTAGTATAATACGGTACTGGAAACACCATTTAAAATAAATTACGTTTTACAATATCAAACATGTCTTATTGATTCAAAAATTATAAAAACAAACCCTTAACTTGTTTTTCTAATTAGTTGATCACACTCTAACAAGATTTATGAAAAAATAACCTTCTTAATCACCTATTTAAGAACATTTTTGTTTTACATAAACTTTTAAATGCTTTATTTACAGTTATTATTCACATTTATTATAGTTAAAATCTATTTTTAATATCAGGTGCGAGTAATCGTGATCTTTAAAAACTATTTACAAAAATAGAAAAAAAATCACCATTTCTACCCCAAATTTATTTATTTAATGATTATAGAACGTACTAAATTTTATGTCTTATTTTTTTTATAATGATATAATTTCATCATAATAGTTTTGTTTCATGAACAATAATAATAATTTCGTTAATGTGCTTATTTCTATGATTCTCACTGATTGACTAGTTTTTTTTAAATTATGAGTTATATTTGTATATTACTATTCATAAATTGAATAAAAAAAATTATTTAATTTTTTATATCATATATTATAAGAAAAAAAAATACAATTTTAAATTATGATATACATTTATAACATGTTCAAGTAGGTTTTTAATCCATCCCAACCAACAACATTTCATAATTAATTAATTACTATAAATTGATTTATATGTTATATCATTGAAAATGACGGATAATGATAATATTTAGTGTTTATTAGTGTGATATAATATAATTTCAATGTATTTTAAGAATAATATAACTAATACTATGTTATTTTTTTAGTATAATTAAATCATTTTTCTCATAGAATACTAATGTGAAAACATAATTTAACAAGTAATTTAATGATGTTATTATTAAAAAGTTTTCCAATATTTTACTCCAATTATTTAATTTTTTTAAAATTTATCATCTTTATCTTTTAAAAAAATCACATGATTATGAACATAAGGAGGTGTTGAAGTAAATAATGTAAACTGGCCATTCCTTTGAGGCGGTAGTCCACATGTATACATGAATGATGATTTTGTTTTCCATAGAACATAAAAATTGGGTAACATGGTTTATCATATAATAATATAAAATATTTTATAAAAAATATACTTATATATTAAATGCTCATATATTATAATCATTTTGATACATTCAAGGAAAAACACATGTTACTTTGTGGAGGTGGTACTCTGAACATTGAATGGTTAACAAGAGTGTTTTTATTAACAAAAAAGCGAGAAAGGTGTTCAATTATTATACCATCTTTATAATAACACACCATTATAATATTTATAATATTTAAATCATTTTATAAATGTGTAATGAAAAATTAGGAATAATGAGATCACATAAATCAATGAATATGAGAACAAATCATTTTAAAATTTATTCCTCATAACTTAATTTATCTTCTTTGTGAAGGTGTTAATACATTGGATTATCATCTTTTGAGATTATATAAACAACATCAAGATTGATAGTAATTTTTATCAAATTTTGGGGAAGAAATTCCATGATATTTGGGTTATGTTGTGATGGTAATTGAGGAGAGGAGTGACACTTTTCAAAGTTAAAAGGAATAAAATAAATTTAAATACTCTAAACTTTTCAATAACGGGTAGTCACTATAAATAATAATCTAAAATAATGATAAATAATACTGAAAATACATGATAAGGTCCAAAAATTATCCAACCAAACATTTACATAGATTTTTCAAAAATGTTTCAGGTATTTTAATCTCAGAACATTACTTTTATTATTTTAGATTTTACTATGGTTTCTAGTTTTTTTACCAGTGGTAATATATCCATAATGATGAAAAATAAAATAGTACATATTATGAAATTTTTATATTTTGATTAATAATTTTTAATCCATTTCCATTTTTTAGATTTCCAAGACAAATAATTATTAATATTAATACTCTGAATGTACATTATGTTAAAATCAATTTATAAAAAAACGTAGCATACCTCCAAAAATGTCCCATATAGGTTTATAAATTAAGGGATAATTTTCTAAAATTTTAAAATCACTTATAAATTAAATATTTTTTGTTGTAAAGTAGTTTTATAAATTTAAAATTAAAAAATATATAATAATAATTTCATAAAAATATTATTATTTGTAAAAATTGATTTTATTCATCAGAAAATATAATTTTGTTTCAAAAAAAATATTAATCGTATGATAATATTTAAATGTTTAATACGAAATATTTATTATTTTATTAAATTAAAAAACAAATTTTATAAACTGACTTTTAAATTGAAATTAACTAAATAAAATTTTCTCTAACTAAATGGCCTTTTTTAACATCTTGTGTTTTTACTATTATTTCAAATAAGTTTATAAATAATCAAATATTGATATATTAGTTTAAAAATATAAAAATTACCTATTTTATTAAAAATTTAAATATGATATATTTATTATATTATGATAACATAAAATACACATTTTTATAATAGTTTTTAGAAAGCTTCATTTTTTAAATATAAATCAATACAAAATAATATATAATTATTTTAAAAAATTGTTCTATTATTATATGCAAATTATTATATTATTCATGTATGTTTTAATATATTTTTGTCTGTTTTTATACAGAATTGTGTTAGTTTGGTGTTGCAGGTGATAAAATCTATTTAACATAAAATTAATTTAAACAATATGAAATCTGAGGTAATTTCATTATACCCCAATACAAAAAATTCAACCTCATAATTTTATTTATTACACAGATATAAAACGAGGATATAGTAATTGAATAATATCTACAATTTAGGATATATCATCAAATGTAACATCTATATTACTCCCTTAGTCTACACATAGTTAATAATCTTTCTTTAAACAATTGTAATCAATGATACAATCATGTACCTCTGTAGGTATATACCTTAATCATGTATTATACATTATATACCATTCCCAAAACTATTAAACTATATAGAAATGATATATTATTTCACTAATTAACACTATATTTTACTCTTTAATTTATTATCCAAAAGTTCATATAGACCCAAAAATTTTAAAGACAAAATGTTCACTAAAAAATCATGAAACACTTTTTCATAAAATCATCAATCAGGTTTAGGCATATCTATATTATTGAACAAAACATTTCAAACAATAAACCAACCCCTTATTACCTTAATATCATTAATATTTAAACCTAAAATCATTTCATACCTCAATCTTGTTATATTTAATATATTTTTCTAGAAATATATCATTGTTATAAAATTTCGCATTGTGGTTTTTAATACAATTTAATATTTTTTTCTAGACCTTTATTAAATAGATGCTAATGAAAAATTCATAGATATTTCAAATAAACCTTATATAATATTTAATATAACATAATATCATTTATAAATATCAATCCTTAATGAAATATTCAATGAGTGTTAATATTTATTTTATTTTAATATATCAACATCACATCATTTAGTAAGACAATGGAAACTCACATTTTCTATCCAAATAGGAATATAAAAATATTATCAAATATTTATGTATGTTTATTAAGTAGGTTATAAGACATTGTTGTTTCTAGGTAAGTACATTTTTCATCTTCATTTAGGTGATCCTATTTCAGTAAAATACTAAATCCCCAAATGTATATCCACATAATCCTATTAAATATACATAATAATGTGGAAAATAAAACCGAATATTTCTCATATAATGAATCCTAAATTTCATCTTTTATACTATTAGATCAATATACATTCAATTATTTTCAGTTATCTCATTGTTTTTATCGAAATATCATTAATTAATTTTAAGATAAATATCATGTAATGGTTCTTAAAGATAATGTTAATGATGGATGAATATCCCCCAAGAGTATCTATCTATGTTTGCAGTCTTAGGATCAACCATCATATACTATATTGTATATCGATTCAATAGACACTTATCCATTTTTAGGGTGATAAGCCATGGGTTCATCTTTGTCATGGATGAATATTATTTCATAGTTCATAAAAATATGTAATATATATTTGGACAATAAAATCTATTATATATATAAACATTTGGATTCAATTATATATCTAATATTATATATTATTGTTATCTGCAATGTTTTACCTGATGTTCTCTTATACAAATCCCAAAAATGATAACTCAAAAACCCATAGATTGTTATATATACTTATTATTTTATAATAATCCATAACATGTTGACCATTAATGACATTTATATGTCCAAATTTATCCCCAACTGATATCATCATTATATACTATATTACATAAGTCTATCTCAGATACCATGAATAAAAACCCACATAAGTTACCATATTTATAAGATTTCATAATGAAAATATTTTATTCCAATGAATTCATAAGAACATTTTGTTTTATGGATTAATATAAATATAATAAATCATTAACTAACAAAAAGAATTAACTTTTAAGTAATAGACATTTTTTCACTATGAGTTTAACTGCTTAATCTATAATGACATTAAATACTTTTTAATAAATAATGCAAATAATAAACTATTTTAGATGTAATATTACTTTTATATCTTTATAACCTAGGGGGTGTAATCTTAATAATTATGTGGTTTTACATTCTTTTTAAGGGTGCACAAAAATATTAATAATTGAAATTCATTATAGAGCATAAAATAATCAAATGGGTAAATTCCAGAAATAAAATAAATATGTAATAAATAATTAAATTATCATAAATCATGAATTAATACTTATCATATTACAATAAATAATTCAAAATATCCTATAAACAAAATCCATCAAATATTAGTCATGAGAAAAAAAACTTATACATATGTCTTGGAAATGTAACATGCCTTTAAAACCATTCATAATAAATAACATCAGAAAAATAAATAATCATAGAGAAAGTATAAAATTGTGAAAAAATATACACTCTTTATGTTATAAAAAAATAAAATTACCATAGTTTATATGGTGAATAAAAAAATGACCTACTTCAAGTTGTGAACAAAAAAGCGCCTGCTCTTAATTTTGTGAACAAAAAATTACTATACTTCATGTTGTGAACAAAAAAATTACCATTATTTATATTGTGAAAAATAATAAATTCCATTATTTATGATGTTAAAAAAATACCTACACTTCAACTTGTGAACAAAAATAATGTTCAAGACTCATGTTCCGAATAAAAATTATCTTTTCCTTCATGTTTTAAATAAAAAATGTGAACGATTAACATCATTATATCATGGAATATAACTCCATAGACAATATAATTTCGACTGATAATCAACCCAACTTATCAATTAAACATATATATGTGTTCCAATTGAAGAAAAATATTCTATATATCATAGGGAACCCCTAAAATTTTTTTTCTTTAACCATTCAATACCATATAATAAAATGAAATTTTAGAAAAAATATGATATAAAAAATAACAATTTTAAAAATAAATCATATCACAATAATGTATAAATTTTGATAAAAATATAAATTCATTATAGATATAAATTAGTGGGTAAAAAAATTAAAAATTAAAAATCATTCCCAAAACCGGTTAAAACATTTCAGTATATAATAACTCTTTCTCTCTTAGCCTTCTAGAACTCTTAGATGCCCTAGGAGGAGGTTTACACTTCTTCAGTCCTTCCCTTATTAGAGGAGATATACCTCTATCTTCCTTAAGTGATTAGCCTCTTCCCTTTCTTCTATTCACTAAGCCCAATTTCTTCTCTCTATTCATATATATCACACTCTACCATAAATTGTTTTAACTTGTTTTAGGCATTACACAACTAATGCTTTCAACTACAGAGTTTTTGAATCCTTGGCTCTCTTGAACCCGAACTTGGTGGATGACTTTAGTTCCCACCAATTTATTGTCACATGTTTTGATAGATTTATGTTTTCTTCTTAGAGATTATAAGAGTTGGAAAAAAACCGGACTTCTCAAAAAGATACCTATTATGGATAATTTTTCAACAATGGTATATTTGATCATTGCTTGGTCTATAGATCCTTTATTATCAAATGGATCGATTTTCTACATCTTATGATCTTTCTATTAATTTTATATGAAATGATATGCGAAAAAATTAGTGTTATGGCAAAGCTTTCTTGAATATCCACTACCTTTTAAAAGAAATTATTATCTACATGATTGGAAATATGGTTGGGAATTTTTTAATCTTGGATAATAGAAAAAAATATTATTAACCACTTAATATCCTCTTAGACATGTATTAAGTTTGATGTTTCTAGACAACCAGGTGAGTGCATGTGTGTTATGGTTTGGGAAGAATTTCAATTAAAAAACGTCATAATCTTCGAGTCTTGGATGGATTTTTTATCTTTCATGATGCGTGTATAGTTTTTTTCTCATCATTCTAACAAAATTGTAGGGAGATACAAGGGGTGTTCATTTTCTTTCCATCTTTTAATTAGAAATGATTCTTTTTTACGCATTTTTTATTTGGATTATAAATAGTCCTCTAACATTGATTCTCATCCAAAGGAATCATGCCATGTGTATTATGGTTCAAAGGATGTGGGTATATCATTTTTCTTGATACATGGTTTGGGTGATTACAATTCATTTGTACAGGGCCAAGTAGATGTTGGCCCAACCCCTCTAATGGTATCCCCATATTTTGAAAATATCGTGAAGGGTACTAGTGTGGGAAATGGGAAAGATCTTAGTCAACCAGATACTATCAGTGATGATAACAATAACAACATTATCGATTCAATACACTCTCTCTAATTTATTTTTTTCCATGATGAAGTTATTATTTGATACTAAGGTACTCTATCTAGGGTGATCCATCAATATAATAATTCTCCAATATATTTTCACATTTTTGAATGGGAAAAATAATGAGATATTAAATCCTTATGGCTGGAAAAAAATATTCAAAGATGGAAAAGGATGAATTAAGTACCATGGTAACTTGAGGGTATTGATTAAGGATATAATTCAATAGAATCCCCACAAATTGTGTTTTATGAACAAGACACCCACACAATTAATTTAATTGAGTCAAGAGTAAGAGATACCAAACAAAGTAACCTAATATATTTAAAATTACAGTCAACAAGTGAAATAAACAAGGACTTTAAAATACTAATTAAACATATCAAAGACCATGGCTGCCATATCATTCGGTTAATAAATGAAACCTATGGTAGATACTTGGTTGGGTGGATCAACAATTTTATAATATGTTACTTATAAATGTGGTATGTCCAGAATGAAAATTCCAATATCCAATGATAGGGATAATAGGATCAATTTTCTAGGTGTATGGACCCAGATCCATTGATGGAAGGTTACTATGATAGGGATTTCATCACAAATGATATGTTGGAATCAAATGTTAGAGTTCTAAAGGGTTAATATAGGGAAAAAATTTATAGACCAAATTTCGTTGATCTTATCCTTCACTTAGAAGAAGATATTATAAAGGATTCATTCATGATCAATATTTCAAAGAATTATTCCCGTAAAAGGGTTAAAAGACTACTAAAATTTGATTTGAGTAAATAAATAACTAATTGGACAGATAAAATGAATTCGATTTTGATATGTGGCTTCAACAAGGGGAAAACGATCATAGAAAAACATGTGTAGACCTAGGACGATATGGCCCCCCATTTCATGGATATCATTAAGGATAATCAATACATAAATGTTGCATTCATTGAATGGTGATTATATAGGGTAATCCATTCAAAATATTTTAATACATTCTTGATTTACCTGATTATTTCATATTTAGATTGACGTTTTCAGTATCGTGACATTAATTGGTTTCTCAAATTTTCATTAAAAGTGCTTCATGAAAAAAAATATTCAATTTTTAGTAAAAAATAATGTATAAAATACTTTAGAAAATGAATATAATGAGAAGTGTTATGAAAATATCATTATAAATAGTTTCAAATAGGAAATCAATGAAAATATATAAATGTTATTAGTAAAAACAGTTGATTGTAAGTGTAGATGATTTATTTTTAGATGATGGAAAACATTTGAATATTTTGAAATGCATTTTTTGAAACCTACATTGTAAAGTATGCGGTAAAAGATCCATTTTAAATTATCATAAGGTAAATTTTGTGGTCACATGACAATACACATATATGGGATTCCAAATAATAATGTAAAAACGTTTTGGGATTAATGATTATGTAGGTGGAGGACAATCCAGATCTATAAAAGCTGATTTTTTTTTAATAAAAACATAGAAATTTTAGATTATTTAAATTCATACGTAATTAATTATTTATTTAAAAACTCATTTAACCATGATAATAAGAACGAAATATATATTGAAATATGAAATATAATTACTTATCAATCATTAAAGAGTAAGGTAGAAAGGATAACATCTTAATTGAATGATAGTAAATCTTAGTTAACAAAATCCCTTATGGATGTCATGATTAATTATGAAATTAAAATTTAAAAATGGATTATGTTTTAGAAATGTACATCCATAAAAAATTATTAATAAATAATAAATAAATTAAATGGGTATAATTTACATGATATATAAGAAATATGTTCAGGATGAACTACCACAACTCAAATAATGTGAACGTAGTCTCAAAAATAATTGATGGTAATGATGACATAAGAAATGGAGAACTACCATGAATTTGAAACCTAGTTATTAGGAAAAGATAGATATTAATTATATTTTCCGTAAATAAAGTATGAAATATACCATATAAAATAATTTATTGTGCATAATGTTAATCATGTCTCGTGGATTTGAAACTGAGTCAATGAAATTGTTTCCTTAAATTACCTTTTATTATATCTAACACTAACCTCGTGTATAAAAAATAAAAACACGTTAATCACCTATTTAAGAACCATAATATTTTCTATAAACATTTTGTATCATCATTTACATGACATCATATGACCTTCACATCATTATATGGTGCTAAACATCATCTTTATATCCTCACATTGATACCAAAACATGTAAACCTGTTTAAAACATCCAAAAATTTCATCATAAAAAATTTGATCACCGGAATACCCATGGTACTTTTAATTTAAGTGTTATAATTAATTAGTACAAAATTATTTTAAGGATGAAAACTCCACGTAATATAAATTTCTCCCATAAAAAAATTTCATTATAAAAATATTCCATGGTCATTCAAGGGAACTTTTATATCTAAAAATCTGACATTATTAACTTTTCTAATCATTTATAATACATGTGAAATTAATTTGAAAATGATAGATGATAAAAATAGATCTTAGTAATAGATATGTGGGCAATGAAAGGAAACCAATTAGTCTATTTCAAAACCCTAAGGTCAAATAATAGTTTTTCTCCTTTAACATGAAAAAACTAGACATCCAATAATTATTTACACCACATGAAATAATATTTTATGACTAGTTTTTTCATAAAAAATATTTTAAGTAAACATAAAGACAAAATCATAACCATGAGGGTTTATTTATAATACATCATAGCCCATGAAAATAATTTTCTTAAAAATATAAATTTTAACCCAAATTGGGAATTATCATTTCTTTAAAATATAAGATCAATATCATAACATTTTGAATAAAATACATTCCATGAAATTTTAGTATCAATCATAGAATAATTATATAGGTAACATGGGTAATAATTTTCATATCATTCTAACAATCACTCATACAAATGGATTAATATTCCCAAAGAGTTGGAGAGATATACTGGGCTTACCCATATTTGGGTTATAATAGAACCAACCATCTTTGGTTTGTAGTAGAATCATATTTCATAATAAAAATTACCAATAACTATAATATATTCATAATATACTAAATATTTTATTTCATGAAAAATATTCTTTTCACCAATAGTGGGTATTTCCATTCTGTTTAAAACCAATTTTGAAAAATCCTAGAACAAAAACAATGAGGGGTTTACTTTAAATAAAACATAAATTAACATAAATATATATAAACATAAAATAATTCTTACGGTGGTGGTAAAAATAATTTATGTGTATGCATTAAAATATAACATTTTTTTCCTTTTTTTCAAAATGTTCTATATGGAATATTTAAAAATGTCTTATTTGAAAACATTTGAAAAAAATTAAAATTTGACCTAAATTTTAACTTATATTTCAATTATTTCAATAAAATACATCCATAATATAATTTTGATGATATCTAAATTGAATAATAATATTTATCAAATAAATCTTGAAAACATTTGAAATTAGGTTTTCAAATTAAATTTTCCCTTAACTCAAGTATAACTCATCATGAACATTATATAACTACCTAATTAAAAAAAATTAAATACATTTAATAAAATTTTGAAGAAATTTTACATTTTTTTTATTCCTTGTATTTTATTTATTACCATGTCATATATAATTACATAATCAATTAATTTTATGTTGGATAATTATTTGATATTAAGCTTATTTATTCAAATTGAATCTGGTATGTTGAATACATTGAATGATATCATTATTCCATCATCTCATTATTAATATCCATTTAAAATTATCAATTTTATACAAAAATTATAATTTTAAAAGAAACCATTAAATTTGGTTATGAAAAATGGATTATGCTACATTAACGAATATGATCGGTCATACATATGCATGAGTAAAATTTCTATTTTTCAAACAACATGAATTAATGAAAGTATGTATCGTTTTATTATTAAACAATTATTTTTATATTATAAATATTATGTTACATATTTATTTATAATTATATATAGTATCTATGTGATGATTTTGAGAAAAATTAATCACATCACTTCATGGAGGTGGTAATCAACACGTACACATGAATACGATTATCATTTTTCAGTGGAAATGAAGGTAAAATATTGGATGATATATTATCATTCAAGATTGATTATTTTTTCCTAAATATAAAATATTTATACACAAACATTAAATCCATCATTATATCCATTTAATAGTGACAATGATGTGAAATGAATAACATCAATACGTGAGGTAGTAGCCCATCTTACATACATATGATGGATGTTTTTGACATTTGATGAATGTTATTATTGATATGGGTTATTTAATTTATGTAATAAAATAATAACATATTTAATATAATTTTTTTATCATTTAAACATAAATGAAGAATATTTTAAAGGGGTAGAATTATAATTAAATTATAAATATATATTTTGAGAACTATATTTATTCTTAAAATAACCTCTTTTAATTTACATTTAAAGCCTTCTTAAGTTGGTTTTATGATAAAAAATACCTCTAGAGATGTTAAGAATGTCTTTTTTGGGAATTTCTTATGATATTGTTCTCAAAATGTGAGAATATTATTGGGAAAAATGTGTCCTTTTATAAGTGAGAGAAGGGTTACACTTGGTATTTACTAATGTATTAATTTAATAGAAAAACAATTTCATAGAAAAATTTATCCATACGAGCATATTTAAAATATATTACGCATATTTAATTTAAGTGATTTTTAACTCCTATCTCTTTGGTTTAAACCCCATAATGTTATTAGAAAATTACTACAAAATTAATGTTTTTAAAACTTTTGTAGTTCAGAAATATACAATTAGAGGAAAATTATAAAATAAATGGAAAATGGCTGATATTGTAGACCATATCCATTTAACATGGCTAGAGAGAATTTTTTTTAGGAATTATAAATAATTGAATAAAACATTGTTTATTATAAAATATCAATAATGTAATTTTTGTAAAAACATGAAATAATATAAATTAATGTCTATGACTTATTCTAAATGGATAAAAACATAATGAATTATAATATAAGGAGAATATCGTCTTAATATAATCATAAAAGAAAATATTTATAGGTTTAGATATCATTGTAAACCTTATCTTTTGGTTTGTCCCTTTGGTTCACTAATTCTAACCTTAACTATGGTGATGAACTTCTTTATATTAAAGTGTTATAATTTTACCTATAAGGTAAAAATGGGATCATAAATGGAAAAAGGGTAAAATTTTAGAATATTTAAAATCCTGATGTCTCTTTTTTTCTATGATTTTTTAATAATTTAAAAAAATAATCTCAATATAAAATATCATTAATGTCACATTGTACAATATTCATTTAGTTTAACTTTAAAGACATGAATATTGTTATGGATTTTGGATTTGATCCTTTAAAAAATGTGTAAAATGTTAAATTGATCTATAAAATTCATGTTACACAATAAACCACCTCAATACAAATTTATATATAATTTTTTTAAAATCATTTAATTTATTATTATTCTAATTGCACAAGAATTATTTTTGTGATTCATAAGAATTTAATAAAAGTTTTTCATCACTAAAAATATAAAATATAAAATAATAATAAAAAAATATTTCATATAATCAATTACCATTGAACATATAATTTTTATCCTTACTAATAAATATTATTGTTATTAAATGAAATAATGTGAATTTTTTTACTTTATCTTTTACTAAAATATTTTTAATGATCAAATCAAATCAGAATGGTATAAAAGAATAATATATTCAAATATTGGATTATTATGGAAGAAATATACGCATCGAAGTAAATTAGAACAAGATTTTAAGGAAATTTAAGCCATATATAATTATTTTTTACCCTAATTAATTCATTTTAAATTTTCTATGGTTACAGTAAATTACTATGGTGACTATTCATAATCACAAAAAAAGGAGACATATTTAACTAGTTTTTACTTCTTGATTCTAAATTTTTTTCTATTTTTTACGATTAAATTTCAATATATTTTAGAGATAAATTTTAATATATATTCATAAAGCATAATGATAATGGTATTTGGAATAAATATGTTTTAAGGAAAAAATGAACCTATAAAAAAGTTGACATAATTATGGATAAAATATAACTAATGTGATTATGTATAAATAAAAAACTAATTATGTTACTTCTAGAAATATTTAAAATTGTAAATGTATATTTTGATTACTTTATTAAATGAAAAGAATAGATAGATTTATGAAAATAAATATTTCTAATTATTTAAATAAAATCATAACTTTTCCAAATAAAACCCCAAAAACACACAATGAAATAATTTTTACAAGATGAATTCAAAAAAATCATTTTTTAAGGAATAATTTATAATAATTATTTAAATCATTTATATTAATAAATCATAAAAAGTAATAAAATTAAATTTAAAAGAAAAAATAAATTTGATAAATAAATTGAATTTAATAAAAAAATTAGTTTATTTGATAATATTTTGAGTATTAAATTTTATATATTAATAAATTGATAAATATATATAAATATATATATCATAATTAATTTTCTACGATTCATACCCCAAAATTCAAAATCAAGGTTACATCAGTCATACAATAATAGTTTTTCTTGGTTCGTTGAAGGTCGATATTTCGTTTCGAATATGCTATCAATCATATTGTTATTTTAAAATATCACAATATTAAATCCCCCCTAAATAAATTTTTTCTTCGCAATTAAAATTTCATATTTTTAATCAAGGGTTTCACATTTAAAAAGTATTTGGTAAAACCCCACATTAAGATAAGGATTAATAAATCATTCTCTTGAAAATAGGGAATGGAAAATACAAAGGTACTCTAGAATAAGAAATAACTATGTTTACGAATATGTGAAAATTAGTGGGGATTGAAAATATAGAAATGGATGAATAAACTAATGTCAAAAAAATAATTTATAGTTATAAATATCAATGATCAAAATAATTTTAATGATCGTCAAAAACATAATGATCGTAATACAATAAACCAGTGAGGTGTGAAAAGATCATTGATTCATAAAAAATAAATGCAATATGGTAGCATTTATTTTTAAATAAACTTTTCCAAGTGTCTGGATATTACATTACCATATATAATCGGAACATAAATTAATATTCTTAAATTACTATATTCAAAATAATTAAACCAAATTTTCATCATATAGTTGCGTGGTTCAGTCAGTTTCTACATCTATAATGTTTTTTTCTAAATGATGAGTATTCAAGATGAATTTTCCAATACTGATGTACTAAAATAAACTTATAATAAGTCATGTAATTCTAAAAAAGTATAACTAGTTATTTATCTTGTCTTTATACATTAACTAATACTAAAATGTTTTGCATAGGGTAAGATAATACCCAAAATGTATAAAACTTCATATGGAAAAATAATACATTAATCACTAAAATTCAACAAAAAATACAAACTTTAAACACATATCATTATATAAATAAATAAACATATTTTCATAATAGTCTCAATAACATTAACAATAAATAATATTTTAACCCCAAATGTTATGTCATACCATTCATCTTAAATATCAAAAAATTACTATCATTATTCAAAAATAATCCTTAATATTCAATAACATGTCAAACCTAAGAGTTACATATTACTCAAACTAATAAAAATTATCTAAATATATCATTTAATCATCATGATAATATTATAATGTTTTTAAATTCCCCAAAATATCTTAGATCTAATTTATATATCATCCTAAATGATAATCATTAGCATGAACATAAATATCACTAAAATATATCATTATCAATGATTCACTATTAAGACATCAATCATTTCTATATCCCACTACCATTAATTCCATAACTAACATGACATCAAATAATGTTATTACCCAAAGGGTTATTTAACCATCAATAAACTTTTCTTATTAAAACCAGCCCAAAATTAAAATCACCTCAAAATCCAAAAGCATCAAAATGTAAAGAGGTGGTGACTATAAATTTGAAATAATGAGAAAACATAAATTATAAACCAATGATTTTATACATAACACTTAAGTTACCCTCCCATGAAAACATAATAATCTAAAATGTTATCCCTACCTTGATTTGATACAATATATGAAAACCCACGTTCTTATATTGTATTAAACACCATCTTTTCATTTTTAAAATTAATACCAATAAATGTGGCATAATTTCATCCATAAGAAACAAAAAAAAACAAAAAAATAACTTTTATACTCAAATACATTAAATATTTATTGTTTTATAGAATTATAAACAACTTTCTCAAGGACAAAATTCCCACACAGTTTCTAATTTTTCTACAAAATAATTTCTTTATAAATACATGAATTCTTCATTTAAGGTTACTTCTATATTTGGGACACTAACTTTATTAATTTTTCTAATCATCCTTTATCCCTTTTAAAAACATTTGAAAACATGGGATAAAAAATTAACCGTATTAAAGGATATATATAAAACAAAAGTAAACCCATTAGTCCATTAATAACCATGAGGTAATTTAAGAGAGTATTGAATTTAATATTGTACAATTTTGGTTATAATAATTGATAACTTAACGTGAATTCAGTTTTACAATTCAATGTTTTCATAAAATAATTTATATGAAAACAAAATAAAACAATCAAAATCATGAGTTATTATTTAGAAAACATAAAGAACCTTCAAAAAATTTCATAAAAACATATATATACAGTGGTATAATCATTCCTTTATAATAATAGATCAATAAATTTCCTTTAAAAATTTAATAATTTTCAATAAAAGTTATTTTAAAGAAGGGAAAGTCATAAAGGAAAATTAAGATATCATATTCATAACACTCTTCAATCATTATTAAAAGTTTAATAGCCTACCCAATTAACTGGAGAGCGATATTAGGATCACCCCTCCTTGGTTTATGATTGATACAACCATTAATTGTTTTTAACAAAACCACAAATCCTAGATTTATAATATAACCAAAAATCATTGGTTTATGATGGAACCACCCAGACATTCTTTATAATGTAACATACCATCATAATAAATATGTCTCAATAACCATAACATAATTAAATAACATAAAAAATTGTATTAACATTATAATATTAATTTCACCATTCATAAAATCATTTCCAAATACAAAAACATCTATTCCATTTAAAACCATTTTATGAAATAACTAGAAAAAGGGGATGGAGGGTATATCATTGAAGATATCATAAAATATTATAAATAAATCCAATCATAAAATAAGGATTATGGTTACAATAAAACCATTTATGTTCTATAGGTCAAAATATGATATTCTATTTGACGTTTTGTCAAAACCTTTCATATAAAATACATAAGTAATTTACATTTAAAAACATTTAGATAAAATTAAAATGTGACATAAAATATCCTTTTTAATTAATTTATGTCCATAAAAATACATAAAAATATATATTTACGAATATGGAACCCGAATAAAATGTTTAATAAAATAAATCTTCAAAATATTTAACCTGGTGTTTTTAAAGTAAAGTTTCCCTTAACTTGAGTCTACTATGACATGTATGTAACATACCGACTTTAATATAGGGTATAGACAATTAAATTTTTTGTTTGAATTATGTAAAATGTTTTTAATAATGATGCATAAAATGTTAAAGGATGTCACATGTACGTTTGGGGCATGTTGGGATCCTGGAGCCCTGATATGGAAGAGGTAGACTTGGTTGCACGGTTACATAAAATAGTGCAATAGCAAAAAGTTGGAACATATGGGCCACACAGTTAGTTTTCAACCTTGTGATATGTGGTGCACGACCGTGCTACCAAATAAAATATTTCAATAGATTTGTTTCACACATTATGTGCACAATTGACACACGGTTTGACTAAACCATGCATAGTAAATTTTAGGGTGAAATTAACTCCTACCCTTAAACAAATATTTTAATCTATTATTTCTTCCTCCCTTATATTTTTCTATGAGATTTTCCTTCTCCCCACACTGTGTGTCGCTCTCCTCCTCCCTCTTTACAGTGTTTGTGTTATATCCTTCCATCGATGTCTGAATCCTTCACAGTCAGAAGAAATAAAAATCTTGTATTAATCTATTCTTTCTAAACTCTTCTATTTCATGTTTCCTCTCTCATACGTTGTACTATTTTGATGTTGTAGATTATCCTATACACTCAGTATGTTTGAAAAAATCATTTAATTTCTTCTATTCTAGGTTGAATCAAGCCTCAATAAAAGAAGAGAGGAGAACTATTACAATGAAGTATGTGGTATATAATATTTTTCATTGTTTCATCTCTCTTTAAATAACAAATTGTTTCCATTAAAATAAGAATCTTTTGGTGAGGCCTTAAATGTCGTTGATAAAATGTACTAAAGGGTTTATCATGTCTTATATGGCCTCTCCTTACAGTGAAACCCATCTGTGGTTCGTTAGATCTTTGTTGGAAAACCCTTTCTATGTTCCAACCATAGTGGATGATTTCCCATGAATTAAATATGTATATTACTATATGTGATATGAATCCTAAATAAATTCCACAACTTACAATTTTAGTTAAATGAATAAATAGTTATGAGATTGTCCCTGAAGCTTCATTCTTCACACATTATATTTAAAATGCTTATGTTTGATGCTATACTTTGATTTACATATTTCATACATTTAACTGATAATGCAAGTTGGTTCAATACCTTCCTTCATGCCACATGTCATTTCCTTACTAGAACACTATACAAATTCTCTAGGATTATGCATGTATTTCCATTTATAGTTCTTATTGCATGTATTTTATAGATCATGTTTAGATTTTTTATCATACCATTGCGCTTAATTAATTATGTCATATTTAATGGCATGAATTGTGTCCATTTTATAGCTTGTTGGAATTATTGATGACTTTGTAAATTTTAATGTAATTAAATTTTGTGATTTTTTCTTCTCTTACTAGGGATCACTAGATTCATGTTAGTAGATAACATGGATCCTTATTTAATGATTACATGGATGGACTCAATGTAGTCAATCGAAAAAACTTTACATGTCAGCAATGATACATTGGATTTCTAGATATTGACTATCTGGGTTGTTTACATATACTCGTAAGTGACACAGGTTCCCTAGGGGAGCAACCGATGAAATAAAAGTTGTAAATATAGATACACCACTCCACAGGTGATACCTCATCCCCTATATGAGATTCAAGGTATGAACTCGGAGGAACCATGTCTTGAGTGATAAAAGGGATGTCATATGTGTTTCCTTAAACATAATCGATGACATTGGTTATATTAGATGTTTTTGTAGTGACCCATGGTAAGCTATATTTTTTTTCTATAGGCTCTGAACTCCACTCATGGACTTAATGGATTTATTTTTATATATGTGTTTATTATTATACATATTAGAGATTTATTATATGATGGCATGGAATTTAGACCATGAAGATAAAGCACAACATTGGGGTAATCCTTCCTTAGTTTTTTTGTTTACATTGGCCCATGTATAAATATTGTAGCTTGTACCGGTACCCCTTTTATAAATCTGGCTTATTCTAAAGAAGGTGTTATCCAATTGGTGTCCATTTATGAACCCAAACTTAGTTGATTATTATTTATTCTTTATTTACTTTTCATTGTTACTATGGAACACTTCGATTCATTTATAGTATGAAATGGGATGGCCTTGACATCGTGACTACATCCCTACTGAGATTATATCTCACACCCTACTCGGGCAACATTTAGTACTAGATTATTTTTTTATCACATGTATGTATAATGGGAAGCATGCAGCTTCTGATTCTTGATTTTTTTTTCTATTTTAGTTCTATGCATGGGGAAATAGACCAAGCCTATAATAAAGATTCTTATAGAGGTAACTTTTTTCATTTTATGTTCTTTCTTACATTTAGTATATTCTTATATCCTATAACCCTGTAATCATATTTTTTATAGAAATTTCACATACTATCTCATAATTTTAGTTTCTAATTTTGATAGTCAGCTTCTGCTAGTTGTTTAATTCTCTGAACTGTTTTATTACTATTATTAATTTCATGTTTCCCCTTTTTTTATTATTCCATTATTTATTATCTATTGTTTACTTATTTTATTTCTTAGATTAATGGGGGCATATTCTCCCCGTGGAAACACCTAAGGCCCTCACTTCTAGTTAGTTTCCTTTAGTGTTTGAGGGTATGTTATTGAGTTCATGCGGCCCATGTTCTTGGGGAAAATTTTAGTGGAACTTGGGGAGGAAGTCTAATACTGTGTATCACAACTATATTTTACATTTTTTGTACTATCTGGATTTAGAAAGAATACCAGGAAATTAGAATTTTAACCTACCCTATGCTTGAACACACAAAACCCATGTATAAGAAAAAACCCAAATTACAAGGGATGGGACATTGTAGTTATCAATTTTCCATTTATTGTTGACATTACCTCATTGATGGGTGATACACTTGTTTTATGATATTAATATATTGGTATTGTTAGATTGATGATTTTACAATTTTGGAATGATGATATGAGGTAACTAAATAGAGTGCATCATAGCAGGAACTATATGATTTTAATTTCACGAATTAGGCAATGTCGCAAGTTTATTCAGTCGGAATATCCTATTTTTCATGAGAATGATTTTTGTTCCTTTCTTATTTGTGCCTTGTAGTTTCTGATTTTCTATATCCATAGCGATGTTTAAATTTGAATAATTTGAATATTTTAAGGGATTGATTATGTGGATATCTGATTTCAATCTATGAAGTGTATGGGTCTATATAAATTGGATTGTTAATAGATATAATTAATCCATTTAAAGTAATTTTCATGTCTAAAATTCATAAAAATAATTAAATCCCTTTAAAATGAAATAGACCTTAAACAACAGAATTGTGAGACCCTAACCTAACCTCACCATTGAAATGGGTTGTAGGTTATGATTCATGTGTCTTAGTGATCCTTATATGATTTTATCTTTAATCATGACCTTTATCCAAGAGCATGCTATGGGATGATCTGTGTCTCATGGTTGATTTATCCCTGCCCTTTATTACAAGATAATTTATTTAATTATCTACCTATTATAAATTATATCTGGGGTGTGAACATGAGAATTGTAGAGTTATTCCTCTATGATAACCTCGTTTTTACACTAATAACACTACGATAAACATAATATGTATGTGGTGGGCCCTGGTCCAGTTATGATACCTCTTGCAGTTCCACCATAGCCACCTCTTTTTGATCTTCCACTTGGTGTTAATGCTCTATTTCGTGAGAGTCTTCTCAGGTTTATATAGTCTATTCAGGGTGCTCCCAAGATTACCATTATAATGGTAGAGCTGAATTGTTACATAAAATATTAGAATCTTATCACATCGTTGAGAAATGGAAGATTTAATTCAATAGAATCATGGTTATCGGCTATGAAATCTATATTAGACCATCTTGAGAAGCCTCCGGAGCAGAGGGTCAATCTCACTACCTACATCTTGTGTGACTCCTCCAAGCACTAGTGGGACGCTATATCTCAGTCTGAGCCCTACTCAGGCATGGTTTGGTTAGAATTTTATGTGACTTTATTTGACCACTTCTTCCTACAGACATTGAGAGTGAATCATGACCAAGATTTCATGCATCATTAAAAACGATTTATGATTATTCTTGAGTATTCTAATCACTTCACTAAGAATCATTGTTTTCTCTTACTCTGAGAGGTGATGAATTGATATCTATGATGAATTTTAGGAAGTGACTGGTTATTTTTTCCTCTTTTAGGTGAATTTATTTTTGTTTAATACTATTATAATTATAGTTAACCATGGCCTAATTATTGAATGAAATCTCAATGAAGCTGGAAATGTGAGCCAAGGTGGGTCAGTTTTGAGGTAGGGATATAGTTATTCTTGTAGAAAATAGTGTCATTTTGTGGGTTCACATGAGGGAGATATGGATAAGTGGCACACAATGAATCCATACTATTTCACTAGTATAGAAGGCCACGCCATAAGAAGTCACAGTGCACGAGGAACCCAATAGAGTATTGATCTTCTAGAAATTTGGGTCACCTTCACCACTTTTTCAATTAATTACCTCTATCAACAAGTTAAAGGGGACGAGTACAAGTGCCTCTATTGAATATGTGATCTGTTACTGCATTATTGAGTGAGAGTTTTTATTATACCATCCGATCGAGCTGAGCTAGTAGTGGTCGCGGCCATGGTAGTTAGTGCCCAGATCATTAGTATCAGCAAAGTGGATTAGCTCAGACTAGTTAGGTAGAATCATAGTGTTGTGGTCCTAAAAATATATATACGGTGAATTTAGTTTTTTAGGAGTGGAGTAGAGGGCCATAAATAGTTAGGGGTACTATTCTGGAGACCTCTACTTAGTTTCTACCCATTTCGATATTGGTGCATCTGTCATGTATCATATTTTTTATGGTTTTTGGATATTATATAGATTAATTTAGTTTCCATGTGCTAAGATGGGTATGATTCATCGGCCCAATGTACCTATAATAAATCTTTGAAATATATTAAATATATTAAATATCATGGGAGCATACATTCCCTAATTTACTATAATGACAACTAAACGGGTGCCCAGAGTAAAAATCAGAGGGAACTGTTGAGTTTATAATGGGGGATTCAACCTAGGTGCGACTTAACATTAGTATTCAAGGTTATTTTGTATAAAATCATCATGAACACTTAAATGGATAAAATAATTTTAGGAAAATTGTTTTCCTTCACATCGTTGATGCAATGATAGGTGGATCATTTAATGGTTATTTTTTTCACAAATACGAGGTTATCCACATAACCATGTAACCTCTGAAGGATTTTTAGAGAGACCCTTGGAGAATACTCTTAGGTGAAAAATCAAGGAATCATGTATCGATGATTGACACACAACCTATTTGATGGATCATTCTTACAGTGATGATGATAATCGATCTTTTTCAGTGATCACACAAAATCATGTTTGGGCATGTGTTTTATTTATATTTCTTCCCCGTTCATTATTTCTATTATTAAAATGAATAATTGTTATAATAGATTGATTCATGGATCATGAATATTGTAGGAAGGGATTATATTAATGTGGTTTTGAAGGAAGATTATTTATTGGGATTATTTTTTATTCAATTGTTGTTCTAATGGTGATATATGAAGATCAACATGAACATCGATCAAGTTTCATTCCTCTCTTTAGTTCTTGTGATTTTTCCCATGATTCATCATTTTTCATGTGTGTTCTCTGTTTGGACAGTAACTCAACATATCCCGATGAATCTATAATTTCACACCAAATTCATAGTGCATTGATATGAAATCACAGATCAAGAATCGACACGGCACAAAGGATGTAAAATGATGAAGGTAAAGAAAATTGGGCCATGAATGATAACTAATTTTGTGTTTTTTCTTGTTCATCATCATGGAATGAAGAATAAAGATTTATTCAATTTTTATAGAAATTAATAAGATGAAACATTATTTCTATAGAGATGGCATGGCTTGATGATTGGGAAATTTAGTTTCACAGCAAGGTGACTACCAGATAAAAGGTTGGACCATCAACTGGGAGATCCGTTGGAAGAATGGTATTTATAGTAACTCACATAGGACATGAAATATAATCTACGATTACACATCATGTGTTCCCCCTTAGAGACAGGTTTAGTTTATTTTAACAATAAGATATCACATAGCATGTGGCTAGGCCTACATGATGTGTGGTCCCACCCGGGTGACATCGGTGTGTACTTGGGAAGTAAACTGACACGAGGTGGACTACACGACCATACTACATGGTGTGTACTCACATGCAAGAGGATGTAAATGGGTTGGAGATATGTACTGTGACATGAGTATACCACACAAGTTTCTTACATGACGTGTTGTACCACAGATACATGGTTTGAATGACATCAAATGTTTGCACAGGCAATAGCCAGGGTAAGGGAGATATAGTCCAACCTATATACAAACCGTGTAATATTTATTAAATGGATTATATTCTTTATTCTATATATACTAGACCCGTTTAATTAGGGTTTATTTCCCTTATATCTTCTCTAATGGTAGGTATAATATCATATCCTACTCCTAGGACTACGATCTCTTCAGTAGGAATTTTGGGATAGAGTTATTGGGATCCCCTCAAGGAGGCCCAGAGGGGGGTGCTCTATTAATCTTCATTCACTAAATGGATTTCTTGGTACCGACATGACAAATTATATTGAGGACTGATCCTCTACTGAAAGGGTTAATCTTGATGGAGTTTTTGATATTACACCATAGCCTTGGATTTGATCCTCATTTATTTTATCGCATTACATTCGAATTATCAATGTATACATCTCATGATGGGACCCAGTGAGTTATACCTCTCAAAAAAAATTCATATGCACCATCAAAATTGTGAGTGTATCTTCCCAGATGAGTGCTTAATGGAACCTTAAAACTAGAATC
Source organism: Viscum album (assembly GCA_963277665.1). Classification (NCBI taxonomy): domain Eukaryota; kingdom Viridiplantae; phylum Streptophyta; class Magnoliopsida; order Santalales; family Viscaceae; genus Viscum; species Viscum album. The sequence goes on from OY728167.1 coordinate 1,005,358,174, forward strand.
ATAGTCTAAAAAACTATGGTTGTGGATTACCCTTGGATTGTGTGTCTTTGTTGATTATATATTGATATTCTTATTATATGTATTGTAGACATATAACTATGTAAATCTACCATTATTTTTTTCTGATTTGATTTATGGTATATGGGATTAACACTAGGTATTTTTATACTCACCCCTACATGAAATTTTCCCACACATGTCGTGTCTTGTGAGGTTTATTTACCTTTTAACAGTGGCCTAGGCGGACTATGACTGGATGGGGATTATCGAGGCTCGAAATACTGAGGTTATTTCATACATCTTTCATATAGTAGTCTATATACCTTAAATTTTAGTTTAGAAATTTTGTATTCACTCTTTATGGTGGGATTGTATTATGGAATGTTTACTTTCTTTACTTTCTATCATACTATGGTTGTAGGATATAGATGTATTAATTCATTTTTTATTTGTTTTTATATTTCATCATTTTTTGTCTAACAGATGTGTGTTTGTTTAGGTACATAGGAAATGCATCTCATGCTAGTGATATACCTACTTAATGTTATTCACCAGCCCCAGTCCTCTTGGTACTGGTATTGGAGAGTCATGGAATAGACCCCATTAGGACAGTTTGTGATAGATTGGTAGAAAATGAAGGTTCTACATTAACGCCAAGAGTTTGTGGGATTGTTTTGGGGAATAGTGCTAGGTGTTTTGAGTTTGTATTTTAGGATAGGTATTTTAGTGTTGGTACGACATCCAATATATCGAAACACCAGGACTCTTATCACATTTTTTGGCTAGGTACATTAGAATATTGGTTATAGATAAAATAATGGTATATGAATCATATAGTAATGGTTTGTTGGATCCATAAACTTCTTGATTCATCTCTATAAATATATTCATTGATTGTGCTACCCATTTTTTTCTAGATGACTCCACAATTTATGTAACAACCCGAGATATTGTAAGATATATTCATTTTAATTTCTTTCATATCTTCTGTTGTACGCTACACCAAGATTATCTTGCGCTATACGCAACACCATATTAACCTGCAGTATACGCAACACTAATCTTGAATTGTGTTACACACAATTTCATGTTTGTTTGACAGTATTTATTATAGGAAACATTGAGTATATATATATATTCAATTTATTTTGTTATATGCAATGACAAAAGAGTTGTGCACTACATGCAACCCTGACCTGGCTTGCATTACACGCAATCATGACCTTCCTCGATAGTGTGTGTTATACGCAATACCAGGTTTTACTAAACAATGATATGCTATTAAAATATTATTAAAACAAGCCGTTATGAATAGTAATAACCACTTTTTGAAATTTTTTAATTTTAATTTTTCAAAATGGACTTCATTTTTGGATTCGGAATATCGAAATAAGCTGAGGGTGAAATTTTGGTATTTTTCTAGAAACATTCAATTTTTGATGAATAGTGAAAACACTAGGTTACTATTTAAAAACCAACTTTTTATTTAAATAATTATTTATTTAATTTAAATTTATTTTAGGAAAAAATTGATACATAATACTTATTGGAGTAATTTATTAATAATTTTAGATATATAAAAATTTTATTGAACTTTTCACCGTCTTTTACCCACCTCCTAGGAGAATTTGCAAATTTGTATAAAACATAATTTTACAGCTTCTGTGAGTGGAATTTAGAAAATCTGAGAGACAAGTTTGATATAGGTAAGTAAATTGTGGTTCAATGAGATGAAAATAATTTTTGGTGAATAGTAACTTTTTACTTTTAATACCACGTCTAAAAGTAAATAGAGTAATTAAGGGTAAAAATGATATTATTATTACCCTATCACATGTCCTCGTTCTATTGGATAAGTGTAATTCAACCAAAAACCACCTTAGTAATTAAATATGAACATTTAGGCCTGCATGGATTAGATTAGGATATTTATTATTAATTTCTTTAAAGAAGGGTTAAAATAGTTAAAATCAATGTTTAATAAGTAAATCATTTTTAATATAGGGTTATACATTATATAAATAAAACTATAAATATTCATTAGAAATCTGAAAGAATTTCCTACATAATTGTATTTTATTTGTAATTTTTTAGACTTTATATAATTTAATTTATTTATGACACATTGATGATGCAGTAATTATATTATTAATGAAATATTGACATAATTGATGTTATAAATGCCCAAATAAATGTAATTTGAGACTTTTTATGAATTAAAATTATTTTCTACGTCAATATGACATGTTAGTATCGATTTAATTAACTGTTTTCGAATAATATTACTGTTATGATTTTCACATAAATCAATTACCAAATAGTGTCAAAATTGACATAAAATAGTTTTTAAAACAAATATTATATTATTAATTGTTATTTTATTCCTAAAAATATAAATATTGGCCAAATGACTTAGGTAAGGTTATATATATTAATAATAAACAACTTGTGGTTCGTTTGTCTTGTTATTGTAAGTTTATTAGCCTTATAGTGTAAGAAAACCAGAAGACATGGTAAAAGTTAAATTATCTAACTTAAAGTTAAATCTAAATGATAAGGTTAAAATAGAAACCTAAACTTGTATAAATTATATTTGATGAGATGCTTTCGACCCATCCCAACCTTAGCTTATAAATAAATCAATTTGGATCAATTAAAAACCGAATATGACTTTATCATAAAATAATATTTTTAGTTATTCCATAGGTATCCCTCTCCTCCCTCATAAAAGGGAACCTCCTCCATCTCTTCCTCACACCACTTTGATCCTTGAAGCACAGAAAAACCCTGCCAAATTATCTTATCCACTTCTATAGACACATCCTAGAGGTCATGGTCTTCTTTAGAGACCAATTTTAGTGCCCTAAAAGGAGGTCTCAAAGAAGCGCTTCAAAGAAGAGGTAATGTCCGTTACCGATTCATTCAACTTTATTTCTTATTCCAAATATTCTTATTTAGTTGTTTCATTATGAGTTAATAACATCAGTATCACTCATATACTGATATGTTATTATAAGTATAAAACAACCCTATTTCACTATCTATACATCCTACGGAAAACGAAATCACTGCGTGTGCGTGCGTACGGAATACCGTCTCCACGCTGTGGTGTAATCTATTTTCCACCACCACCTTACTTGGATGGGTATAATGGGGTAAATAATGAATATATATGATTATTTTAAAGTTATATTGATTCTGAAATAGTATACATACACTTCAATACAATTCCACGATCATGGAAATGATATCATCGCTCGTGAGTACGTACGGAATACAGTCTCCACGATGTGATGCGACTCGTTCTACATGATTTTCATTGAATAATGATTACATAAATGAATTGAGTGAATAAATATGATATATATTACACTAATACCATTCTGTAAATGAGGTATCTATAACCTAAAAATAAGAATAAGAATTTATTCGACAAAACATGCATAAGAACAAAAAGTAATAAACACCCGAATAACAAGTAGCAATGAAATATTACTAATAATAATCTAAGAATATGACCATATATGATATCATATCAATGAGTATGATTCCGGAATAATTCAATGACATTAATTAAATCATTATACAGGAGGATCGGACACTTACAAAGCAAATCAGACCTAAGGTAAGGGAAATATCACAATCTCATTTTTATCCGAGATTGTTTATACATTGGAATTTACTAGGGTGTATTTAATCATCCAAATCCATGTTTTCTCAATATATAATATTATTTCCATCCACCTAAAATTGTTTAAATTCAATTTTACCCATTGGTGTGTTTTTACTAAAAGATATGAAGGGAATCTTTTGTCATTTTTCGTATGAGGTACTTTTTGAATTTTCCAAAAAAAGTACAAGAAGAATGTTTTTTTAACTTATACGGCCTGAATGGATTTTTAAAAAATTATTTCCAAGAAGCTTCATTTACAAGTTTTCAAGTTTATTTTTAATCAACTTTTTTTATTTTAAAATTTTATGACATGTTAAGAAAGGGAAAATGTTTTTGATGTAGAAAGGATATTTTCCTCAAGAACGGAGTTCACGTTTTTTATGAAATTAATTTCCATCTAAGATAATATAGGGTTCTGTTTATATCCCTATTATTACATTTATTTGATTATGTTGTGTTGGAATTATTTTTTTGAATTCCTTTATCCTATATGAATTGTTTTATGATGTCACGATGTTTAAGAATCCCACTTTTATTACATGGGTTATGCAATGATGTATGATTTATGATTTTGTGGCGCACATATGAATGGTATCATTATGAGATGGGTGGGACCTATATCTCCCTCCAATGAATTGGGTAAAGATTTTACATCTCATGAGATAGACATGGCTGGAATGGTAAGTTAATCCGGTTCAGTATTACTGGACAAAAATGGGGAATGAAATCAGTTCAGAAAATGGACTTTTTCCACTAAGATAGTTTTGGCAATGAGTCTTGACTAATAAGAAATGATTATCTATGATTACGTGTGTATGACACAAATCTTCATGTTATAAGTTATTATTATTGTGATTACATTTCACTACCATTATTTATCCCATGTTATGAAATTTTGATCTCTTTTGCAGGGTAAGATTTCCAAAATGTTATGTTCTTATGAATATGATGTGACTGATATTTCTTTTGATTACCCTTACTGAGCATTTGATCTCACCCCTTTTATGTTTTCTTTTCCCCATGATATAAATAAATGTTTTAGGTAAGAAAAAAAGGCAAGATCTTTATTGGGAGATGTTGAAGATCTTTCACCACGATTAGAAGATTTTATTCCGAGTTTCCAAAGACACTAAACTATTACGATCCTTGTGTGTTTATTTTTGTTATGTATTAAGTATTCCGCAAAAGTATTTTATTTTCCATGTACATCAAGATTCTAGTCTCTACAATTGTTATCAGAGGAATGGTTTAGTCAACCTTTGGAAACTAGGATGCGAGAACATTAGTGAGATCCCTAGAGATATTTCTAAGGTATGTCTAGGGATGTCCATATGGATAAGTATAAGTAAAGGTTATAGTACTAGAATTATGGTAACAATATTAGATTAAACCTAATATGTTAGATATTGAAGTTAATCCCCCTTTATTATGATTTTTTCCTCTCACATTATTATTTTAGGGTTTTAGAAAATGGCTGGAAACAAGATGATTCACGATAATGGAGGATATGATGGAAAATTGAATGATATTATTCATGAGCAACCAAATGAAATGGGATTTGAAAGTCCAAGCATCATTATTATACAGAATCAGAAATATCATAATATGATCAATAAACTCAAATTTGGTAAGTTTCCTGACTCGACTAATAAGAGAAAGATGGAGATTCATAATGATCATAGAGGAAAGAAAGTTCAATTTCCCCTATGTAAATCATGTGGGAAGAGGCATCAAGGAGAATATTTAAAAGGAACTAGAAGATGATTTGGGTGTGGAAAAGAAGGACATAAAGCCAGTAAGTGAAAAGGAAAAGGTTCAGTTAACACCATGGATGAGGATAATGGTATTTCTACGACATCAACAATGGTTAAATGTTTTAAATGTGGAATGTACAGGCATTATGAAAACCAATGCCCTAAGAGAAAGTCCCACGAAGAGAATCAGTATGGTCGTATGGGTAGTATTTATGTTGATGATGATGAATTGACTACAAATGATATATGAGATGAAAGAATTGTTAAAGCTCAGTCAATGGTTTAAGAAGGTAGTGGAATGATTAAATGTTTATCAAGTGTAATGTTGTATAAGTAATCTCATGGTACTATGGATTAAAGAGATATCTAAGGATTGTTACACTATTTTCGTTCCTTAACTTATGAAAGTATATGATGAATGGTACCAGTTACCATAAAAGGTTATTCATATTTTTTTTAAAAGTAAATGATATGCATATAATGAAGGGATAAAGAGAAAATTAAATGTTTTATACTATTAATGAGTTGATGATTGATATAAGGAGAAGGTTATATCATGGTTTGAGTATATAGAATTTTTGGATTTTGGTATGTGGAAAGAGTTAACTTTTGACAGCATTTAGGCTTTCACTAAGGTTTAATGGGTATTCATTTTTCAAGAGAATACATTATTAAGGTATTCACATGATTGGAATGTGACCAACAAGAAATATGGGGGATAAATGATGGTTGGTTGATGACATTTCAAGTAATTTTCTTTATACTATAAGCTTGGACCGAAGTATTTTAGATAAATATTGGAATGGATTATGTTGGACATAAGTTAGTATTGTTCAATGATAGAACTTTTTTCAATATTATTGATGGGATGTTATAGTAATGTACTTTTAGAAAAAGTACAACCTGCAGGACGGGCGACAACCCATCGCGACAGACAAGGCTGTGGGAATCGAACCCACAACTAAAATATGACTAGCCTTTATCTCCTACCACTTTCCTATAGGAATTCCCTGTTTAGTATAAACAAGTTTCATTATATTAATCGGTATGATATTTGAAGTATAAGTCCATTTTATGAACCATATATGATTAATCTCACTATAGATGGACTTATGTATTTTTGAAAACTTTTGAACCTTTTGTTTGAGACAGATGGAATGACCCATCATTCTATCACATGATCTGCTGACACTTCACGAATGACAAATTTAACTTCATTTCTTTAAGAGATGAAGTGGAAATTGTCCAAAGAACGACCAACGGTGAGATTGTACCAAAATCACGAAAGTATTTCTTCTAACTCCAATTTTATCAACTTTAGGCAAATGATCTTGAAATCCAAAAATGTTGTCCTAGTGCCCTTATATCCAATGAATCATATGGTACCTTAGATCATCACAAATCCATGGCCTTGTGATTGATGGCTTTTTCATAGCCATCTTCTCTACCACTCTCCATCAGAATTTGATGGTTATATTTTTCTTCCATATCTATATTTTCACCTATGTTCTCCTATATGGAAACCCAGTGATGAGTTACTTTGGGTAATCGTTACATTTAATACTTTAGTATTTAAAATTATGTTATAGTATTCCTTTTTACGATGTGGGTTTCTATGAATAGTAAACAATTTATTACCCCGACGAATTTCGTGGCCGAAATTCATTTTAAGGGGGGTAGAATGTAACATCCCGAGATTTTATAAGATATATTCATTTTAATTTCATTCATATCTTCTGTTGTACGCTACACAAAGATTATCTTGCGCTATATGCAATACCGTATTATCTTGCAATATACGCAACACTAATCATGGATCATGTTACACACAATTTAATGTTTGTTTGATAGTAGTTATTCTACAAAACATTGAGTATATATATATATATATATTCAATGTATTTTGGTATACGCAATGAAAAAGGAGTTGTGCACTACACGCAACCTTGACCTAGCTTGCATTACACGCAATCACGACCTTCCTCGATAGCGTGTGTTGTACGCAATACCGGGTTTTACCAAACAATGATATGCTATTAAAATATTATTAAAACTAGCCATTAAGAATAGTAATACCCACTTTTTGAAATTTTTTAAATTTTATTTTTCAAAATGGACTTCAGTTTTGGATTCGGAATATCGAAATTAGCCTAGGGTGAAATTTTGGTATTTTTTTGGAAACTTTCAATTTTTGTTGAATAGTGAAAACACTAGGTTACTATTTAAAAACCGACTTTTTATTTAAATAATTATTTATTTTATTTAAATTTATTTTAGGTCAAAATTGATACATAATACCTATATAATTTCAATGTAATTCAATGGAGTAATTTTATAATAATTTTAGATATATAAAAATTTTATTGAACTTATCACCGTCTTTTACCCACCTCCTAGGAGAATTTGCAAATTTACATAAAACATAATTTTACCGCTTCTGTAAGTGGAATTTCGAAAATCTGAGAGACATGGTTGATGTCAGTATGTAAAATTTGGTTTAATGAGATTAAAATAATTTTTGGTGAATAGTAGTTTTTTACTTTTACTTACCACAGATAAAAGTAAATAGGGTAATTAAGGGTAAAAAGGATATTATTATTACCCAAAACATGTCCTAATTCTATTGGATAAGTGTAATTAGACCAAAAACAACATTAGGAATAAAATATGACCATTTAGGCCTACATGGATTAGATTAGGACATTTATTATTAATTTATTTAAAGAAGGGTTAAAATAGGTAATATCAATGTTTAATAAGTAAATCATTTTTAATATAGGGTTATACATAAGATAAATACGACCATAAATATTCATTAGAAAGATAAAAGGATTTAATACATACTGGTGTTTTATTTTTAATTTTTTAGACTTTATAAAATTTAATTTATTTTTGACACAATGATGATGCAGTAATTATATTATTAATGAAATAATGACATAATTGATGTTATAAATACCCAAATAAATGTAATTTGAGACTTTTTATGAATTGAAATAATTTTATATGTTAATATGAAATGTTAGTATTGATTTAATTAAGTTATTTTGAACTAATCTTTCTGTTATGATTTTCACAAAAATCACTTACCAAATAGTGTCAAAATTGACATAAAATAGTTTTTAAAACAAATATTATATTATTAATTGTTATTTTATTCCTAAAAATCAATGGTTCGGCCAAACGACTTTTATAAGGTTATATATATTAATAATAAACAACTTGGGGTTCGTTTGACTTGTTATAGTAATTTTCTTAACCTTATAGTGTAAGAAAACAAGAAGACACGGTAAAAGTTAAATTATCTAACTTAAAGTTAAATATAAATGATAAAGTTATAATAGAAACCTAAACTTGTCTAAATTATATTGGATGAGAGGATTTCGACCCATACCCACCTTAGCTTCGAAATAAATCAATTTGGAGATATTAAAAACTGAATATGACTTTATCATAAAATAATATTTTTAGTTATTCCAAAGGTGCCCCTCTCCTACCTTATAAAAGGGCACCTCTTCCCTCTCTTCCTCACACCACTTTGAGCTGTCAAGCTCGGCCAAAACCTGTAAAATTCTCTTATCCACTTCCATTGAAACATCCTAGAGGTCCTGGTGTTTTTCAAAGACCAATTTTAGTGCACTAAAAGGAGGTCTCAAAGAAGCGCTTCAAAGAAGAGGTAATGTCTGTTGTCGATTCTTTCTACTTTATTTTTTCTTCCACTTCTTCTTCTTTAGTTGTTTCATTATGAGTTAATAACATAAGTATCACTCATATACTTATATGTTATTATAAGTATGAAACAACCCTATTTCACCATTTATCCATCCTATGGAAAACGAAATCACCGCGCTAGCGTACGTACGGAATACCGTCTCCACGCTGTGGTGTAATCTATTTTCCACCACCACCTTACATAGAAGGGTATAATGGTGTGAATAATCAATATATATGATTATTGTAAAGTTATATGGATTCTTGAAATAGTATACAAACACTCCAATACAATTCCATGATCATGGTAATGATATCATCGCTCGTGCGTACGTACGGAATACTGTCTCCACGAAGTGATGCGACTCATTCTACATGATTTTCATTACATAATGATTACATAAATGAATTTAGTGAATAAATATGATATATATTACACTAATAAAATTCTGTAAATGAGGTATCTATAACCTAAAAAAATAATAATAATTTATTCAACAAAACACGCATAAGAACAAAAAGTAATAAACACCCGAATAACAAGTGGCAATGAAATATTACTAATAATAGGCTAAGAATATGACCATATATGATATAATAACAATGAGTATGATTATGTAACAATTCAATGACATTATTTAAATCATTATACAGGAGCTTCGGACACTTACGAAGTAAATCGGACCTAAGGTAAGGGAAATATCACTATCCCCTTTTTATCCAAGATTGTTTATACTTTGGAATTTACTGGGTTGTATTTTATCATCCACATCCATGTTTCCTCAATATGTAATATTATTTCCATCCACATACAATTTTTTAAACCAATTTTACCCTTTGGTGAGTTTTTAGTAAAATATATGAAAGGAATTTTTTGTCGTTTTCCGTACGAGGTACTTTTTGACTTTTCCGACAAAAGTACGAGAATAATGTTTTTTTAACTAATACGACATGAATGGATTTTTAAAACATTATTTCCAAGAAGCTTCCTTTACAAGTTTTCAAGTTTATTTTTAATCAAAATCTTTTAGTTTAAAATTGTATGACATGTTAAGAAAGGAAAAAAAAATTAAAGTAGAAAGGATATTTTTCTCAAGAATGGTGTTTAAGTGTTTTATCAAAATTATTTTCCATCTAAGATAATATAGGGTTCTGTTTATATCCCTATTATTACATTGATTTTATTAGGTTGTGAGGGAATTATTTTTATGAATTCCTTTATCATATATGAATTGTTTTATGATGTCACGATGTTTAAGAATCCCACTTTTATTACATGGGTTATACAATGATGTATGGTTTATGATTTTGTGGCACACATAATAATGGTATCATTATGAGATGGGTGGGACCTATATCTCCCTCCAATGCATTTGTTAAAGATTTTATATCTCATGAGATAGACATGGATGGAATGGTAAGTTAATCTGGTTCAGTATTACAGGACTGAAATGAGGAATAAACTCGGTTCAGAAGTGGAATTTTTCCACTAAGATAGTATTGGAAATGAGTCTTGAATAATAAGAAATGATTCTCTATGATTATGTGTGTATGCCACAAAGATTCATGTTTTATGTTATGATTATTGTGATTACATTTCACTACCATGATTTATCCCGTGTTATAAAATTTTGATCTATTTTGCAGGGTAAGATTTCCAAAATGTTCTGTTCTTATGAATATGATGTGATTGATATTCCTGTTGTCTACCATTACTGAGCATTTGAGCTCACCCCTATTATGTTTTATTTTCCCCAGGATATAAATAAAGTTTTTAGGTAAGAAAAAAAAGGTAAGACCTTTATTGGGAGATGTTGAAGATCTTTTACCACGATTAGAAGATTTTATTCCGAGTTTCCAAAGACACTAAACTATTACGATCCGTTTCTGTCTGTTTTTGTTATGTATTAAGTATTCCGCAAAAGTAATTTATTGTCCATGTACATCATGATTCGGGTCTCTACAATGTATGATAACTAGTATTCATCCTGATGGTCATGTGGATGCTCTCCACCGTATTGAAGCATCAATACATGGACAAGTTCCTTAGATGATACATTTAGAATGTGGATCATCCATACCATAACTTTTAGATTCACATGTGGTACCTGGTGTACCAACGGATGAGGTGCACAGGAAGAGCACACATCACAAGTTTTAGTGACAGAGACTCCTCATGTTCTATGGTGAGCCCAACCCAAATGCATCTAAGGACTATCTTGAGGTGGTGACCCCAGTCTTCTATATAGTCAGGACACTTATAGATCATGTGGTGGTTGTAGGAGTGAACCTTTTCCATGGATCAACAAGGTGATATTAGTATTAAGTTACCCTATCATATGATAGGGAGACTCTATCATGTACTGATTTTGAGAATCATTTTATTGAGGATTTATTACATTATACACTAAGGGAACATGTATCCATGATCTTTTAAAACTCGAGTATGGAATAATGATGATGGATAAGTATTTATCATGGTTTACCAACCTTTCTAGGCACTCAGTTGATAGGGCTCAAGATCATTTCTTCAGAGCTCAGACATTCATGAGAGGTTTTCATAGAGATTCCAAATTCGGTTTAATCCCTCTATGAATTTATACATATACTGGGGTTCTATAGTAAGATTCAGTGGTTTAAATTTTTTTCGTTGGGAAGATCCAACTAGTGGTTGTAATCATTGGGAAAACAGGACAATAGGCCTCAGTATCAAGGGTTGAAGTTAGTCTTAGAGACTTGGACATATAATACAATTCAAGATAAGGACCCCTGAAGATGGTTCCACAGCTTAGGGATCATTGGGTGGGTCCAGTGATCCTTGAGATAGGTGGTGTTAATCATGTGATGGTAGGGTAAATCTCACATTAGATAGTCCAACATTCCATACAAGTGGTAGAGAAACCACAGAGAGGACACTGAGGAAGAGGAAGTGGAAGAAGTTGGTAGGTCTGTATGGAAGCAGACATGGCAGGGGAGTTGGGAGAGTAGGGGGAGGTGGTCGATGTTTCGACATGTTACGACCACGACCCCCAAGTGGTCTACACCAGGCTCGTGGACATGTATGAATGGGGTGGGGACAACTACAGGGAGTTCAATCATACGACCTAGAGGACCCATGAATGATTTGAGTTATGTTTTAATATTTTATACCCTATCTATAGTATTAATATACATAGGTGTTAGTCATTCCATTATTTCCAAATATCTTGTTCAAGATGAATAGATTCTAATTAAGCCTTTGGATCAAACCTTGCACATGGATACTCTTACTGGGGAGGATTCTGTGATCACACACTTGTGCAAAAAGTCTGACTACACTCTTGGAGGTGATAGTTTCTATTGGGATATCTAGGTGGCAGTTTTGAGGCATTACGGAATAATTCTTTGTATGAACCAGTTATCTTTAGTTCATGCCTAGATTGATTATTTTAAAAGTATGGTGTAGTGTTTCCACACAGATTTAACTAGTTTCACCTTTGATGGTGAAAAATAAAACCCATGCAGTGTAAGATAGACTCATGCATTAGAGAGTGCATCTGATTCCTCATCAGGTGGATATCCTAACCCATGGTGATGTGGATGATATGATTTACTAGTTTCATACAGTGGTGGTGAATTATGAGGACATCATTCCTAAAGACATTCCAGGCATACCTCTCTACTTAGAAATAAACATAAGCATTAATATAAACCAAGGGAGATAATTGATATCTACACTAGCATATCTAATGGCTCTCATAGATCTTCATGAGCTCAGGGTCAAGTTGGAGGGTTTATAGAAGAAGGGATTGTATGACTTAGTGTTTCACCCTTGTTAGCCCCAATTTTGTTTTCCACAATGGAAGAAAAGAGATTGAGGTTGTGTGGAGGCTACCAGTATTGAAATAGATGACTATGATGAACAAGTATCCACTACCTAGGATTGATGAACTCCTTGATTGGTTAATAGGTGCATAATTGTTCTCAATGGTTTACCATATATCATGTTATCACCAACTCTGAGTAATGGATGGGGATTTGACGAAGATAGAATTTAGTTGTCTTTATTGTCACTTTGAGTACTTAGTGATGCCCTTTAGAATAATGAACGCCCAGGTAGTGTCCATTGGACACTACCATTCATATCATTCAGATTTTCATAGACCTGTTCATTATAGTCTTCATTGATGATATCCTTTAGAACTATAAGCCCAAGGAATATCTAGTAGAAAAATTGAGGATAGTTCTAGACAAACTCTAAGAGCACCAGCTCTAAAAGTATCTCTCAAAGTTCTAGTTATTGATTTCAAAGGTCCACATTCTTAGACTTGTTATCTAAATAGATGGAGTGGTGGTGGACTCTGCTAAGGTCGAAGCAGTGTGAGCTTCGGAGCCACTTAACTGTCTGAGGGAGGTGCAGAGCTTCTTTAGGTAGGTAGGAAGTTACCAGAGATTTATACCATGTTTTTATAGGGTATCATCACACATGAAATCTATGACTTAATAATAGTATCCATTCATATGGAAAAAGAATTTCTGATAGGATTTTTTGTAGTTGAGGTAGATTTTGACCAGATCCCCCATATTGAAGTTGTTAGAGGAGGGTTTCGACTACATAGTGTTCATAAATTCATCAAGAACTTGTTTTTTTGTCTAATGTCGAGTAATGTAGTGATTACTTATGGTTCATTCCATTAAATACCACATGAGAATAACATGACGACCCATATTTTTGAGTTAGAAATGGTATTCTTCACTTAGACGATGTGGATACACTACATTATGGTTGAGCTATTTTTCATAAAATGTGATCCCAATAGTATCAATTATATACCATTGAAGTGAATTGTGTTTCATTTGTTGTCAATGAGGCATGAAGTTGTCTTGGAATGAATGGAAGTCAGGGAATGTCAAGATGTGAATGACAAAGGTTGTGATGGTGTTGGTGATGAAGGAGAATGGCCATGGTACTAAGATGCATGTCACTTAGGAGATTCACTAAGTGACATAGGAGATGTGATTGAAACATTCTCTATAACAACTGACGATTGTTGAGCTGCTCTTTAAGTTCAAAGAACTTGTATCCTGATGATACAATGTCACAACATTGATTGAAGACCATGCATTGTCTTCACAATGCATGAGGAGTTGAAAGGAGTTCCATCCACAACTACTAAGTGGATGATGTGCACTAATGAAGTCCATGCACTATCACTTAGTGCATGTGAACATGAAGATGATCCAATTGATCTCTGATTAGATCAATGAAGCACTTTGAATAATTTAAGTGATTCAGGAGTTCGGTTGAAGATGAAGAACCTTCGGGAATTCCATTACAAAGTGATAAATAAATGTTGAAGATAATGGAGGAATTTCAAATGAAGAAGAAGAAAGAAATGAAGAAGAAGAGAAAGGGCATTTGGCATTTTACAAGTACTTTGTATACTTAGTGTATATTCAAGCAAAAAATATGCCAACCTCAAGGGCCAGCCTTAAGGGTTCAACCCAAGGCACATGTGGGAACCAGTCACCACGCCCAAGGGGATCCCATGGGGCCAGCCCAAGAGTGGCCGGGGGCCGTGTGTAAGCCCCCGAGGACACGCGGTGGTGAAACCCGCGTGCCGGAGGAGCATAGTGGGCGCTAGGAGCGCACCCACAGGAGCAGAGATTGGGCGTAGAGCGCGCCCGCAGGGAGAACACGGTGCGGGGCGGCACCGTGGAGGAGGAAGTTCAATTGCGGGGTTGAGGGAGCGGCTGGGTAATAAGCCGCGAGAAAACTGGGCGGCGTTTCGATGTGGGATGCGAGATTTTCCCACGGAAGAGATCCGGGCCGTCCGAGTCATCGCGCGCTTGATCTGCGCCGCACGATCCATCCGCGGCGCCGCGATCTAATCCAGGCCGTTGAAGATCTGATCCGACGGCCCCGACCTCGTCCTCTTCCCCGAGCTCGGCAGAGGCCTCCCCGCGCATTCCCGCGAGCTCCGCTCGAACCAGAGGCAACTTGAAGATGGTTTTTGAGCTCCCGGCCACCTCTGAGTAAACCGAAGCCACCCTCGTGCTCGTCTGGACATAATGAACTGTTCCATGCTTAAAAAGTGGGCTTGCATGCAACGAGAGAAGGATTCGTGATTTGGCCGAAGGCAAACCGAAGGTGCCGAGGCCAGTTGGTGTTCGTGCTTTGCATGCATGGATTGGAATTAAACAGAGGCCGTGCATGCGTTATAAATTGCATGCACGAGGAGGAAGAAAATAATAAAAGAGCCCGCGATAAACCGAGGAGAAAGTGCAACGAGATTTGAAAAAATCTTTAAAGATCCGAAGATCTCTGGAGTTTGAGATTTATCGCACGCGGATGATTCGGGCATCCCTCGGCCTATAAAAGAAGAGCAAGAGGCTCTCATTTTGCTACTGAGTTTTTTGAAGAAGGAAGTCCCGTGAGAAGCACTCTGTGCCTCGCGAAGGTTTGAAGCCCCGCGCAAAGAACTTGCGCGGCTGAAGGTTCCAGAGCCACCCGAGGCTTCAAAGGTCCCCTGCGCGCATTATTTGCGTGACAGGAAGAGCTCTCCCTGCCCGCATACTTGCGCGGCAGGAGTAGATTGCGCGCCCAAGGTGTTCTCATCCTTGTGTCTTGCGCGCCTCGTGGTGTTGCATGCTGCACACCCGAGTGCTGGTGCACCTCGCGGCTGTTGAAGAAGAGAAGGCCACACCCTGCCCAGGCCCTTGTGCCGTGCACCTTGTGCGCCCGAAGGCTAGGTGAAGACCCGAGGCTTGTTTGCCTTGTGCTCTACACACATTGTGTGTGTGCCAAAGAAGGCCGAGGCCTTGCCTCCTGTGTGGGGTAAGAGAAGAAGAGAAGGCCGAGGCCTTTATGCCTTTTGTGTAAAAAGAAAAGGAGGAGGCCGTAGCCCTTGTGTTGGTATTCGGGTGTGTGCAAGAGGAGGCCGAGGCATGCCCTCGTGTGTGTGCCAAATTGAAGAACACTTTGTGTGTATGCAAAGTGAGGAGAAGGCCCTACGGGCAGTGGGTGTGCAAAGAGAGGAAGGCCAAGGCTTAGTACCTTTGTGTGCAAATTGAACAAGTGAAGGCCGTAGCCTTGTGGTTGTGCACACTTGAAGATTAAAAGAGAAAAACAAAGTGTGTGTGCAAAGTGGAAGAGTACAAGAAGGAAAGAGGCCAAGCTTATGTGTGTGCAAAATGAAGAATAAATTTTGTGTGCAAAACAAGTGAAGGCTGAACCTATGTTTGTGCACTAAGTGAAGTGTGTACAGACTTAGTAGAAGGAGAAGAGGACACTCACACTATTGTATAACACACATTCAAGTGTGTAAGCAAATTGAATTAAGTGTGTGAAGTTCAGTGAAGGTGTGTGCTTAAAGATACTACACCCTTTGTGGGTCTACTGCACCAAGAAGAGGAAAGGAAGAGTGCATGCATGCATGCATGCATGTGCACACGTGAACAGTGCTAAATCAGTGGTGTGCAACTAAGACTGAGCCAGACTAAAGTGAAAGATATTGTTTGTCTGAGTTTGCAGTATTTGAGAAGCCCTGATCAACCACAAGTGATCAGAAGAGAAGAGCAAGGCCAGCAGCCTTTATCCCAGGCTGCTGAGGATACTTGAAGAACTTAAAGTGAAGAAGAGCTACTCGTGCGACTCGAGGAGCCAGGAGAAGACCCTGTGGGACTCAGGGAGAAGAAGTCTTCAGTGGGATTCTGGAGCAGGCCAGTGGGACTCTGGTAACACTGTGGGACGCATTATAAAGACCCTCCTGTGGGACTCAGGAGAGATACGGTGGGAAGCTGTATCGACCATTGTAATACTAACAGATTATAATGGGAGAATCCATGCTTGGAGAGCATGGCAAGGATGTAGGCCTTTGGTTCCGAACCTTGTAAATCCTTGTGTCTTGTGCCTTTTCATTACTGCATTATCCGGGAAAGGTTGAGAGATACAAGAAGAGTGGATCGAGGCTTTAACCAGCCATAGAGGTTTAATTGATTAAGAATCAATTAGTAAAAAGTTTTAAGGGATCACTGATTCACCCCCTCCCCCTCTCAGTGATTCACACTGATCTGGGCACTTCAATTGGTATCAGAGGGAGGTTCCCTCTAAAAGATCCAAGGGAGTCTTTATGAAGTGCAGATTTGAGGAAATGAGCAACCAGCCTCAAATGGAGATATCTGCCAAGACTCAGAAAAATAGAAAGAAGAAATAAGCCAAGAAGATGAAGAAAGCCTGTCCTAGCTGTGATGAAGTTGAAACAATGAATGATCTTCAGAGTGCACTCAAATATCTTCAGAAGACAGTTCCCATGGAAGTGGCAAAGTGTATAGCTACAGGCATCCATGATCTTCAAGAAGAAAAATCACAGTTAGAAGAAGAAGCCAATGCTATGGAAGATCAGCTGGCTAAAAGGGTTGGCATAACCAACACTCTCAGAAAGCTGGTGAAGGCCAAAGACGAAACTATTTCCCTTTGCAATGAAAGATTTGAAGACACTGATGAAGAATTGCAGAGAAGCCTTTCTGAGAAAGAATTCTTTAAAGTAATGGTCAAAGAAGTTTTCCATGCACTGGAAAAGATGCACAAAGTGTCAATGGTTGTCAGAGATGCTCAACTAGAAGACAAAGTCAAATTGGTGAAGGAGCTGGACAATTCATTACGAGAATTAAAGAAGGTGCATGAAGACCAGATGAAACAACTTGTGGAGAATTGGGAAGGAAAGCTAAGAACTATTGAGGATGAGAAGAAATCCCTCAATATGAAATGTTTAGAACTAGAGGTGATATTGAAAAATCTGCAATCACCCAAAGCTGAAGCCTCCCAGTCAGCTGAAAGGAGAAATGTTGCTACTCAAGTATGCATTGAGCAGGATGATTCTAAGAGAAAGACATCCTCTAATAAAAGTGCAACATCTTCTAAAAGGAAGGTACCATCCATACCATCTTGTACTCATGCTTCTAAAAGTGTTTCTACTAAAAGTGCAGGATGGAAGAATAATTCCAAACAAATATGGATGAAGATAGTAAAGAAGCAGAGCTCTCCTGAAACAGCACAACAGGTCAAGAAAAGTACCCTACAATCAGAAGGACTGAAAAGGTCAAGATTTGTGGGACAATGCTGGTGTTGTAACAAGTATGGGCATTGTGCAAAGGATTGTTGGTACAATCCACTGAATGCCAAAGCACAGAGGAAGCCCATGCCAAGGGGGAGCAAGCCAGAAGAAAAGAAGTAGCATCCACAGGTCCAGAGACATCTGTTTACTGCAAATAGATTTGGATTACTTGACAACATCTGGGATGATTGCAAAAGTGGTCAAATAGATACATGTCAATCTCCAACTGTATCCAGAGCTCAAAAGAAGAAAAGATCACAGAACCTGGCTCAGAGAGATTCCTTGGGAAGCAAGCAGAAGAAAGCTGAAAAAGCTCCCAAGAAGATGTTGAAAAAGGAAGAGAAGTCCTTGGAGTCTAAATCCAAGAAGGGTGAGTCATCCAGAAGGACCACCAAGAAAACATGCTTCTACTGTGGAAAGAAAGGACACATCATGGAACTTTGTAAAGAAACCATGAAACTAAATAGAAGCAGACTGAACTCCAAAAGACAATCAATCCAGAAGAAGAAGGGATTGATTGAAAACAAGTTGCCTAAGAAAGGTAGCTTGACAGAATCAAAGGAACCATGTGGAATATCCAGAACTGAGGCCACACTTCCAAGTGACTTACTAGTCAAATGGCCAAATCAGTTGCAACTTTCCAAAGATCTGCAAAGAGCTGAAGATGAAGTTCTAGCAATTGCTAAGGAAAGAGGGAAGAAGAATATTTCACATGAAGATGTATTGAGATCCACACCAGCCCAATCATCAATGAAGATCAAATGTGCAAGTGTGAAGACTGGTGAAAATGGGACATCTCGGTTGAGAGAATCTTCTCAACCTTGTTGTTCACATTGATGAACCAAGGAGGTTCCATCTTATTCCCTTATACTATTGGTATTTACATGTGCTGACATTGCAGGGAATTGAAGATGATGATCATTCTCAACTGGAGGATGGTTTGGAAAGAATGGAGTGCACCCCTTGAGGGGGAGCCAATCTGAAGAAGATGGGATTCGTAGATTAATACCATCTTGAGAAAAGTGAAGGTATTCCAATCATACTTTCATCCCTTGTTTCTTAATTGAGTTTATCTTGTCAATTATGGGGGAGTATGGATTGAAGACAAATGGATGAAAGGGGGAGCTTTATCTTTGCACTGAACTTTCTAATGAGTTTTGTGGAGTATGTGCAGGATTTAGCACTTTATTGAATATCTGAAAAATTTTCAAACCCCTGAAGCATGATCTCACATGTGTAGAGAATTGTGGACAACATTGAAAAATCTTGGTTATATCACTCTTGTTTTCTACACTGGGTTAGCCCAAGTAGACTTAGAGTTGATTTACTAAAGGTTCTTTGCTAAAGAAGAACATGTGACATCATCCCTCTCTCAGTGTTTTTCAAGAAGATGCTATTCAATGGGAGGAAGATATTTGTGAAAGTGAACCACACCACACCTTTGAATTTGATTGCCAATAAGGGGGAGAAAAGATTGGGCACACATATTGACCCATTCATATGTGCTGAAGGAGTGTATTGACAAAAAATACAAAGGGGGAGATTGAAGTGCATTGTGTTGCATTTGTTGTCAATGAGGCATGAAGTTGTCTTGGAATGAATGGAAGTCAGGGAATGTCAAGATGTGAATGACAAAGGTTGTGATGGTGTTGGTGGTGAAGGAGAATGGCCATGGTACTAAGATGCATGTCACTTAGGAGATTCACTAAGTGACATAGGAGATGTGGTTGAAACATTCTCTATAACATCTGACGATTGTTGAGCTGCTCTTTAAGTTCAAAGAACTTGTATCCTGATGATACAATGTCACAACATTGATTGAAGACCATGCATTGTCTTCACAATGCATGAGGAGTTGAATGGAGTTCCATCCACAACTACTAAGTGGATGATGTGCACTAATGAAGTCCATGCACTATCACTTAGTTCATGTGAACATGAAGATGATCCAATTGATCTCTGATTAGATCAATGAAGCACTTTGAATAATTTAAGTGATTCAGGAGTTCGGTTGAAGATGAAGAACCTTCGGGAATTCCATTACAAAGTGATAAATAAATGTTGAAGATAATGGAGGAATTTCAAATGAAGAAGAAGAAAGAAATGAAGAAGAAGAGAAAGGGCATTTGGCATTTTACACTTAAGTACTTTGTATACTTAGTGTATATTCAAGCAAAAAATATGCCAACCTCAAGGGCCAGCCTTAAGGGTTCAACCCAAGGCACATGTGGGAACCAGTCACCACGCCCAAGGGGATCCCATGGGGCCAGCCCAAGAGTGGCCGGGGGCCGTGTGTAAGCCCCCGAGGACACGCGGTGGTGAAACCCGCGCGCCGGAGGAGCATAGTGGGCGCTAGGAGCGCGCCCGCAGGAGCAGAGATTGGTCACAGAGCGCGCCCGCAGGGAGAACACGGTGCGGGGCGGCACCGTGGAGGAGGAAGTTCAATTGCGGGGTTGAGGGAGCGGCTGGGTAATAAGCCGCGAGAAAACTGGGCGGCGTTTCGATGTGGGACGCGGGATTTTCCCGCGGAAGAGATCCTGGCTGTCCGAGCCATCGCGCTCTTGATCTGCGCCGCACGATCCATCTGCGGCGCCGCGATCTAATCCAGGCCGTTGAAGATCTGATCCGACGGCCCCGGCCTCGTCCTCTTCCCCGAGCTCGGCAGAGGCCTCCCCGCGCATTCCCGCGAGCTCCGCTCGAACCAGAGGCAACCTGAAGATGGTTTTTGAGCTCCCGGCCACCTCTGAGTAAACCGAAGCCACCCTCGTGCTCGTCTGGCCATAATGAACAGTTCCATGCTTAAAAAGTGGGCTTGCATGCAACGAGAGAAGGATTCGAGATTTGGCCGAAGGCAAACCGAAGGTGCCAAGGCCAGTTGGTGTTCGTGCTTTGCATGCATGGATTGGAATTAAACAGAGGTCGTGCATGCGTTATAAATCACATGCACGAGGAGGAAGAAAATAATAAAAGAGCCCGTGGTAAACCGAGGAGAAAGTGCAACGAGATTTGAAAAAATCTTTAAAGATCCGAAGATCTCGGGAGTTTGAGATTTATCGCACGCGGATGATTCGGGCATCCCTCTGCCTATAAAAGAAGAGCCAGAGGCTCTCATTTTGCTGTTGAGTTTTTTGAAGAAGGATGTCCCGTGAGAAGAACTCTGTGCCTCGCGAAGGTTTGAAGCCCCGCGCAAAGAACTTGCGCGGATGAAGGTTCTGAAGCCACCCGAGGCTTCGAAGGTCCCCTGCGCGCATTATTTGCACGACAGGAAGAGCTCTCCCTGCCCGCATACTTGCGCGGCAGGAGTAGCTTGCGCGCCCAAGGTGTTCTCATCCTTGTGGCTTGCGCGCCTCGTGGTGTTGCATGCTGCACACCCGAGTGCTGGTGCACCTCGCGGCTGTTGAAGAAGAGAAGGCCACACCCTGCTCAGGCCCCTGTGCCGTGCACCTTGCGCGCCCGAAGGCTAGGTGAAGACTCGAGGCTTGTTTGCCTTGTGCTCTACACACATTGTGTGTGTGCCAAAGAAGGTAGAGGCCTTGCCTCGTGTGTGGGGTAAGAGAAGAAGAGAAGGCCGAGGCCTTTGTGCCTTTTGTGTAAAAAGAAAAGGAGGAGGTCGTAGCCCTTGTGTTGGTATTCAGGTGTGTGCAAGAGGAGGCCGAGGCATGCCCTCGTGTGTGTGCCAAATTGAAGAACACTTTGTGTGTATGCAAAGTGAGGAGAAGGCCCTACGGGAAGTGGGTGTGCAAAGAGAGGAAGGCCAAGGCTTAGTGCCTTTGTGTGCAAATTGAACAAGTGAAGGCCGTAGCCTTGTGGTTGTGCACACTTGAAGATTAAAAGAGAAAAACAAAGTGTGTGTGCAAAGTGGAAGAGTACAATAAGGAAAGAGGCCAAGCTTAAGTGTGTGCAAAATGAAGAATAAATTGTGTGTGAAAAACAAGTGAAGGCCGAACCTATGTGTGTGAACTAAGTGAAGTGTGTACAGACTTAGAAGAAGGAGAAGAGGACACTCACACTATTGTATAACACACATTCAAGTGTGTAAGCAAATTGAATTAAGTGTGTGAAGTTCAGTGAAGGTGTGTGCTTAAAGATACTACACCCTTTGTGGGTCTACTGCACCAAGAAGAGGAAAGGAAGAGTGCATGCATGCATGCATGCACGTGCACACGTGAACAGTGCTAAATCAGTGGTGTGCAACTGAGACTGAGCCAGACTAAAGTGAAAGATATTGTTTGTCTGAGTTTGCAGTATTTGAGAAGCCCTGATCAACCACAAGTGATCAGAAGAGAAGAGCAAGGCCAGCAGCCTTTATCCCAGGCTGCTGAGGATACTTGAAGAACTTAAAGTGAAGAAGAGCTACTCGTGCGACTCGAGGAGCCAGGAGAAGACCCTGTGGGACTCAGGGAGAAGAAGTCTTCAGTGGGATTCTGGAGCAGGCCAGTGGGACTCTAGTAACACTGTGGGACACAGTATAAAGACCCTCCTGTGGGACTCAGGAGAGATACGGTGGGAAGCTGTATCGACCATTGTAATACTAACAGATTATAATGGGAGAATCCATGCTTGGAGAGCATGGAAAGGATGTAGGCCTTTGGTGCCGAACCTTGTAAATCCTTGTGTCCTGTGCCTTTTCATTACTGCATTATCCGGGAAAGGTTGAGAGATACAAGAAGAGTGGATCGAGGCTTTAACCAGCCATAGAGGTTTAATTGATTAATAATCAATTAGTAAAAAGTTTTAAGGGATCACTGATTCACCCCCTCCCCCTCTCAGTGATTCACACTGATCTGGGCACTTCAACCATCATAGAAAGATATCAACATGACATAGAGAATATGACTATAGTTCCTTTGAGATTATGAATTTAAAATTGTCTATA
This sequence comes from Viscum album, assembly GCA_963277665.1. Classification (NCBI taxonomy): domain Eukaryota; kingdom Viridiplantae; phylum Streptophyta; class Magnoliopsida; order Santalales; family Viscaceae; genus Viscum; species Viscum album. The sequence continues at coordinate 1,005,381,283 of OY728167.1, forward strand.
CTTAGGGGAATGGTAACAAGGTAGTAGATTCTCTCATTATGAGATATTGTTTGTAGTTGATGAACCAGGTGTCGGAGTAGTTGGACTCATTGTAGTTGTCCTTTATGGACAGAGATGGAGTGGATTACCACTAGTAGATGATTATTACCCCTCTTATCATGAAGTGATTCATGAAGGAACTACTTGGGGATACATATTGTGAGACCCTCCATAATCTGATATCCCTACAACATTCTTCATATGGGTTTTATAAATGTGGGGAGTATTTCATAAATTTTAATGATTTCATGATAGTATTAGTGATTTTGTTAGGGGAGGATCTGTTAGAGATTCATATTTATCATTTGGTGATACATCTGGTTTTTGAAAAGATATATTAGATCTCTGATATTAATTTTGGTGGCCGGTGATTATGAAACGGGGTTGTAGTGTTTGTCTCTCGATGCCTTAATTATCAATAAGTTACGGATGAACACTAAGTTCTAAAAGGTTTTTCTCAACACCTAGAGTATCCAGAATTAATATGGGATGAGATATCCATAGGCTTAATGAATTTCTTATCACTTATATCCATAAAACATGATTCCATTTATGTGATCATAGAATGACTCACCATGTCGACCTAGTTTCTAGCTATTTGATAATAGAGTTCATTAGAGAGCTTGGGAAGCCTTCATATTCAAAAAATAGTCAGACACCATAGAGTTCCATTGATGATTACTTTTTATTGCTATTCTCTCTTTACATCCTGATTGTGTAATGGAATGTGTTAGGTTTTTGGGTCCCAGTTATGCATTAGCATAGTATTCCACCAATAAAATAATGGCCAAACTGAGGGCACCATTCAAGTTCAAGAGTACATATTGTGAGCTTCAAATTTAGACATTGGCTAACGGTAGGAGGATCCTTCATGGGTGATCAATTACTTTAGTTTGTGTCTGGTGGTATAATGGGAATCTCTAGGAGAGAACATGATAGTTGGGGAGTCCAATTCATGTTCAATACCAAAAACTATTTTAATAGCTCTTGTATTGGTTTTTAAGGATGTAAACACACAATGTGGTGAAAAAATAATGTATTATATTTCAATTTATTATTTATGGATATTATATTGATTAATTTTGAGACCAGACACTACGAAAATGTGAAATTATGGTGCCTGGTGTGCCTAAAATAAATATATTATATATATTAAATATATTAAATAGCACTAAAATGCAGTTTTCTGAAAAAAAAAAAAGTAAAATAACATCTAAATAGGTTCCAGAATATGAGATTTGATTGCATAGATGTGTTTAGAATTGTGGGTTTACCCTATGTGAGACATAACATTATTCATTGTGCATCGTTTGTTGAAACTTATTCACGAACGATTTAATAAATAAATAAATTTATGAAAAATATTTTATTTCAAATCATTAATTCAATGTCAAGTGGATATTTAAATAGATATTTTTCTCAAAAACATTAGAATAGACACATAACCTCAGAACATTTGTATGATTATTGGATAGTGCCTTATAGAATCCTTTTCGATAAACGACAATGGAATCATATATCGATGATCGACACACAACTAATTTGATGGATACTTCCAATGATGAAGATGAAAGTCATTATTCATCACCGATTGAACCAAATCAAGGTATAGAGAGTGTTTAATTTTGATTTCTTCCCAATTTTTTATTTTTATGAGGAACATGAATCAGTTAACGAAGAGATTGATTCATGGGACTTGCATATTATATGATGGAATAATATTTTTGGGGTTATACGATGATATTAATATTGTTTATTATTTTTATATTTTATTGTGGATATTACTTCAACAGATTGATATCAACCTGAAAAAACATCGAGGTTCATTCCTTCCTTGGATTCTTGTTCTTTTCTTTCCTGATTCATCATTCGTCGTAGAAATTCATTGTTTGGACCTTAACACAACACATCCCAATCCATCAATATTTTCACACCTAATTAATGAAATAATTATCTGATATCATAGATATTGGAGCATCACATCATTAATTAGGTGTGATGATAGAGAAGAAGTGAATCAGATGGCAGATGATACCTGCTTTTATTGTTTTATTGTATTCATTGGCACACAATAAAGAATGAAGATTTTACCTTTTTTGAGAGAATATTAGAATATAAAAACTTTTTTTGTTGATGGCATGACTCAAAAATATTGTAAATTTTATTTCCCAACATGAATACCTTTGGATCAAAGGTCAGAGCATCGGCAGGGACATGAGAAGTAAGAATACGATTTCTAAAAATTCATCCAGAATATTGAATGTAAATTGTGATTACACAGAGTGTGGGAGAGACATGGTGGTCTCTAGGGTTTTGGGTTATAAAAAGGTATAACACGTCATGTGGAATGGCTTACATGGAAGGTCGTCTCAGCCGGTTGACATGAGCCTGTACTTGGAAAGTACACAGACTCACGGTGGAATACAAGGCCAGCCTATACAGCATGTACTCCTGGACATGGAAATTTCCTGGACCACATAAATAGTATAAGACATGTAATTATACATGGCATGATATACACAGTTTTTAGCCATGTACTGGCACACTGGTAGACTACATGGGTTTCATACATGGCGTGTAGTACTACACAAACACTGTTAGAATTTCATGGGTCATTTACACAGGAAGAACTCGGGGTCAAGGGACATGGTGTGTAACCCCTATTCATATCATGTATGATTTCATACATGAATTATATTCCTTGTTATTTGTATCATGGATATGTTTCATTAGGGTTTATTCCCCTTATTCATTCTTTACAGGTAGGTTTAGTATTTTTTCCTACTCGTAGGACTAAAATCCCTTCAACATGACTTCTAAGATAGAGTTATTGGAATCCTCCCCCCCCAAAGGCCCTTTGTGGGATCCTCTATTCATCTTCATGCCCTAGGTGGATTTTGTGGTATTGACGTGACCAATCCTATTGGGTGTTTATCCTCTACATAGCAATTTAATCCAGATGTGGTTATTTGTTTCACTACATGGCCTTGGTTATGATCTTCATCGGTTTTATCATATTCTCTTAAGACAATCACAGTATCCATTCGTAATAGGACCCAATGATAAGTACCTCTGGGAAATATGTCATCAGTTCTATCAAACTCGTTAGTGTGTTCTCCTGAAAGAGTTCTTCACAGATCCTTCAAGTTTTAATAATAGGCTAACATGCTATGTTGGTTTCATACCACTTGATTGTGTTTATTTTATTGAGTATATCTAGATATTATTGTTATATGTATTATAGACATTATACATATTTAGAGATTACTATATTTCATTTTTTATTTTTATTTTTGATTTGGGGTGTCCTATTGAGTATTTTTATACACATCCCTTCATGGGGTTTTCCCACATGTGTCATGTATTGTGAAGATGATCGACCTCTTGACAGAGTCCTAGGTAGACCATGTCCCAATGGTGTTTAGTTAGACTAGATTGACTGAGTTCTGTTTATGTGTCTTTTGGAAAGAAGTACCAATTCCTTTACATTGATGATAGACTTGTGTTATAAACTCATTTTGATTAGGTTATATTTGGCCTTGTTTACTTTCATTACATCATGTTGTTCCATGGTTGTGGGATATTGATGTTTTCATGCATTGTTTATTTATATTTTTTACAGTTCAAAATTTAAGGGGATTAGAGAGGGGTGATTTTGTATATGTACTTAGGTAATGACTCCCAAGCTAGTGATATTCATACTCATTGCTAGTCACCTACCCCTAGCTTGTTGGAAGTGGAATCAGGGATTCATAGCATGGGCCCGATTAGGACACGCCATGACAACATAACACTCATTAATATATATTACAGTTGAATAAATCCTTGGTCAGTAAATATAATACATATGTTGATTCATTTCTCTCAACACACTATTAGAGTTCAAATTTGTGGGAATACACTAATTTTAGGATTCCCCCTTGATATAGGTGGGTGTCATTTCTTCTAGATTTTCTTCTTACATGAGATGACTGACTTCAACATTATTCTTATTATAGAGTGGCTTGTGCCTTATCGAGGCCATGTATTTTTCTATCATCGTGAGGTGTCTTTTACATCAACCGAGGAAAATATGAATATAAACAAGGTTAAATGGAATATCCATGAACAATGAGCTGGACCCAAAAGTACCAGGCTTAGCATTATGAAAGATCTGTTCGATAGTCTCTTTTGGAATGATCATGGAATGACTATAGCATAGTCCATCCTATTGAGTATCATTTCAGGGATGTCTTACTTGATTATTTATTGGACTTAACTCGGATAGAGAGGTTTATTTTTCCATTGATCTTATTCTAAGTGTGGCACTGATGTCCATTCCTCTATATATGATGGAACCTATTTATTCAAAATGTAGCTTTAAGATCTTAAGTATAATGGTTTTAATAGTCCTTGCACATCACTATTGGGTATGATAATCTTTTTCATTAAGAAAGAGGATAGTACCCATATTTTTTTTTAGAATACCATATATTTAACTAGATCATTGTGAAAAGTTTGAATTAATTTCCCCATATAGGTGACCCCTTCGACTAGCTCGAAGGAGAAATTGTTTTCTAAAATATTGATTTGAGGTTATGCTTCAATCAGATTCATGTGAGGCCATAAAGTATATTGTGTACTGTGTTCCATAGAATCTACATCATCAAAAATATTTGATTATGTCATTTGGTCTGATGAATTCACTGGTAGTATTTATAGATTTCATGTATTGGAGTTTTTTCCCATATCATGACTACTCTGTGGTAGTATTTATATATAACATATTAGTGTACTCAAGTACTAGACATGACCATGCTAATCATCTATAGATCATGTGGTGTACACTGAGAGAGCACTGGCTATATGGTAATCTAAATAAATGAAAATTTTGGATCACCAAGATTCACATAATTTGTCATTTCATATCTGAGGCAGGTGTATCAATCAACCTAGAGAAGGTGAGCACTGTGATTTCCTGAGAGCAGTCCAAGAATGTTATTTTAATATGCATCTTTTTAGCGATAACTGGGTATTACAAGTGATTCATCAAGAAACTTTAATTCATATAATTTCCTATTATGACTCTTACTAAGACATTTTTATATTTCTTATAGTCTGGAGATTGTGAGAGAGATTTTATGATGGTAAAAGGAAGACTCACCTCAGCGCTGATCCAAATTCTTCCATAGTTGAGAAGGAGTTATAAAGCCTGTTGTGATGCTTCAAGAATTCAACATGGTGGAACATTAATTAAAGGTGTTTGATTTATAGTATATGGGTCCCACCACTTAGGCCACATGAGTCGAACTACTCAACACACGACCTCGAGCTAGAAGTTGTGGATCACGCTCTACACTATTAGAGGCCCTATCTATTTGGTGATAAATTCATTGTCCTCATAGATCATAAAAGTCCAAAATATATCTCTACACAAAAAGTCTTGAATTTAAGGTAGCATAGGTAGTTGGAATACATTTAATAATCTAATTTTTATCTTCATACACACTCAGAAGGGGAAATGTTTTAACTGATGCCTTGAGCTAAAAGGCTTGGATGTAAGCCATCCAAAAGGCCAAAAATTAGTGATAGTCAATGGATATATTGTTTGAGATGCACCTGAAGGTTCAAGAACATCACATGAATCCAATTCTAGAATCTCTATCAATGACATCAATTTTTATTAAAAGGGTCTAGATAATGAATTTATTAGATTTTGAAGGCCTAATTTTGAGGGAGAGTGCCACAGGAGAGAACCCACCTCTTAATTTGGTTGTGGATATTAGTGAGACCATAAAATTTTCTGGATGTGCATGGGTGAATTTGAATATATGGGAATACTTGATGAGGTAATCACAATCCTTGGTTAGGAAATTTCAACCTCATATTACAAAAATGTACATAGGTATACATCGGAAAGACTAGTGTCTATGTATGAAAAGGAATATATGATGTCTTATTAATTGGTTCCCCACTTATCAAAAAGTGATAGAAGAGTACCAGAAACATATGAGACTTCTACAACCCCTCTTTATTCCTAAGGGGAAATGGAATGACTTCACCATTGAATTTGTAATAGGATACCCATGATCTTTTCATGGAAGTGATGCACTATGGATGATCATTGACCGGATTCCTGAGGTCACGCACATCCTAATGATTTTGATATCCTTTTTATGTGGATGGGTTATAAATGTTATATATTTTAGTGATAGAGTGACTTGATGTGGTAACTTGTAGAGACCCCAATATTGATGTACATAGACATTAATTTACTTTTTCGGAATACTTAATACATAACAAAAACAAACACACAAGGACCGTAATAGTTTAGTGTCTTTGGAAACTCGGAACTTAATCTTATAATCGTGGTGAAAGATCTTAAACATCTCCCATAATGATTTTCCCCTTTTGTTTTCTTACCTAAAACCTTTCTTTATATCTTGGGGAAAAGAAAACATATAAAGGGTGAGCTCAAATGCTCAGTAAGGGTACGCATGGACAAAATAAAACAAACCATATACATTTGAACATATAAACATGAACATAATGTTTAAACATCAAAATCTTTAGAAATGACATAAATCATGGAAATACGTAATTCATAGATCATAATAGAACATCAATCATGATAAAATATCTTGGAAATAAAACTTGTAATTGTGGAAAAACATTAAGCATGTGATATTATTTCTATAGTAGCCAAGGCATTGCTGCCAAGGCCATCTTAGTGGACAAAGTTTTTTCTGGATTGAGTTCACTCCTCATTTCAGTCCTGTAACACTGAACCGGATTAACTTACCATTCCAGCCATGTCTATCTCATAAGATATAAATCTTTACCCAATGTATTGGAGGGAGATATAGGTCCCACCCATGTCATAATTAAATCATTCTTACTTTTTCCACAACATGAGCATAAATCATTCATCATTACCCAAAGTATAAAATGGGTTTCATAAACATCATCCAATCATAACATAATCCATACAAAAAAGGATATCATTTCAAAATAAGAAACCATATGCCATGTAAATCATAGGTAAATTATACTTGAAACATAAAAAATGAAATAATGCCATATTATATGGAAAATGGTTTTGATAAAACACTTGAAATTAATTCTTGAGGAAAATATCATTTCTTCTTCAAAATAATTTTCTTTTCAAAAAAATGCTAGACTATTTTAAAGGAAATGGATTTTGTTGAAACTAGTCATGAAATACTTTAGAGTAATCTTCATGAAAATAAGGCGTTATAAAACCGTAAAAATCTGTTTACTCAGTATAAGTTAAAAAAACATTCTCCTCGTACTTTTTTTCGAGAAGTCAAAAAGTATCTCGTATGGTAAACAAAAGAAATATTCCTTCCATACGATGTGGTAAAAGTAAAAAAGGGTAAAAATGTTTTTAAACATACAGGGAAGAAAATTAAACATTTTATGAAAACATTCTGATAACATATGGTCATGGATAATAGACATAACGCCAATAAATACTTACGAATAAATAATCTTGGATAATAATGGGATTGGAATAATTATCCCTTACCTTGTGTACAATTTCTTCTATATGTGTCTAAGAATCATGTATAGTGTATTTAAACATATTATTAACTTGTAACAGAACTATAATAATATTTATGATATCATATATGATTCACTTATGACTTTATATTATCCGTTCATTTTCCAATTCTATGTTAAATCAGTGTTTTGGGTAAAATCGTTTCATTTATCATCCGTGTTTTGACTTGTAATTATTAATATGTTTCCTTAGATCATGATTACATAATTCCAGAATATAAAACATGATTTATATATAATATATATTTAGAATATACATATATATAATATATCGATAAATGGAAATAAATACACCGTTCATGGAGACGGTAGGCCGTATGTACACATGAACGATGTTTTTCGTTTCCTTATTGAATTTAATGGATTTAAATAGATGACATAAATATATATATACATAAATACCATATCATAATTATGTCATATTTTTCATGAATACTTATTATTTATACTTTATAATCATTCTTGAATTGCTTACATGGAAAATGAATCTAATCGCGTCGTGGAGATGGTAATCCGTATGTATGCACAAGCAATGATATCGTTCCCATATTTATTGAATGGAATTTTAGTGGATGATATAATATCTTAGAATCTGTATGATGTTATAATAATTATATATAGTTATTCTTTAAACCATTATACCCATCCAAGAATGTTGGTGGGGGGAAAACATATTACACCACGGAGTAGAGACGGTATTCCGTACGTACGCACGCACAGTGATTTCATTTTTCGTAGGATGGATAGAAGGTGAAATGGGGTTGTTTCATATTTATAATAACATATCATTATATTAGTGATATGAATGTTATTACATTATAACTAAATAATAAGATGTTGAAGAAGAAAGAAAACATGAAAGAATCGGTAGAAGAGATTAACTTTTCCTCGACGCACCTCCTTTAAACTTCTTATTAGGGCACTAGAGTTAGTCTTTTGAGAAGACCAGAACCTCTATGATATAACTAGAGAGGTTGAGAAGACGAATTTTCAGGGGTTTCCCATGCTTCAATTCTCAAAAGGGTGTGAGGAGAAGATGGAAGGGGTGCCCTTTTTATAAGGGAGGAGAGGGGCACCTTAAGAAAACTTAAAATATTATTTTATAATAAATTCATATTCGGTTTCTAATAGCTCAAAATTAATTTATTTCAAATATAAGGTGGGTATCAGTATAAATCCTCTCAACCAATATATTTTAGACAAGTTTAGGTTACTATTTTATCATTATCATTTACATTTAACTCAATGTTAAAAAATTTTACTTTTACGGTGTCTTTTTGTTTTCTTACACTATATGGTAAATAAACTTACTATAACAAGCCAAAAGAACCCCAAGTGGTCAATTATTAATATATATATACTTATATAAGTCATTTGTCCAAACATTATATTTTTAATAATAAAATAACAATTAATAATATAATATTTTTATTGAAAACTATTTTATGTCAATTTTGACACTATTTTGTACATGATTTTTTGGAAAATAATAACAGAATGATTAGTTATAAAAAAGTTAATTAAATAAATAATAACATGTCATATTAACTTATAAAATTATTGGAATTCATAACAAGTCTAAAATTACATTTATTTGGGTATTTATAACATCAATTAAGTTAATATTTCAATAATAAAGTAATTACTACATCATCATTGTGTCATAAATAAAATAAATTATTTAATGTCTAAAAATTTTAAAAAAAATACAATTATGTAAGAAATAAATTTATATTTCTAATTAATATTTATAGTTGAATTTATCTTATGTATAACCTTATATTAAAAATGTTATATTTATTAAACTTTGATTTTAACTATTTTAATTCTTCTTTATATAAAATAATAATAATAGTCTTAATCTAATCCATGTGGACCTAAATGGTAATATTTTATCCCTAAGGTTGTTTTTGGTCGAACTAAACTTATATAATAGAATTACGACATGTGATGGGGTAATAATAACATCATTTTTAACCTTAATTACCCTATTTACTTTTAACCGTGGTAAATAAAATTAAAAAGTTACTATTCACAAAAAATTATTGTTATCTTATTAAACCACATTTTACTACTTGATATTAACCGTTTTTCTCATATTTTCGAAATTCCACTCACAGAATTGGTAAAATTATGTTTTATGTAAATTTTGAAACTCTCATAGGAGTTGGGTAAAAGAAGGTGAAAAGTTCAATAAAATTTTTATATGTCTAAGATTATTAAAAAATGACTCCAATGAATTATATTGAACTTATATAGTTATTATGTATCAATTTTGACCTAAAATAAATTTAAATAAAATAAATAATTATTTATATGAAAAGTCGGTTTTAAAATAGTAACCTATTATTTTCACTATTCATCAAAAATTGAATGTTTTCAGAAAAATACCAAAACTTCACCCCAGGCTAATTTCATTATTATGAATCCAAAAATGTTGTCCATTTTAAAAAAAATTATAAAATTCCAAAAACTGTGTATTACTATTCATAACGGCTAGTTCATAATAATATTATAATAATATATCGTTTATTGAAAGTCCATATTCTGTACTACACACGCTATCGAGGAAGGTCTTGATTGCATGTAATGCAATCCAAGTCAGGGATGCATGTAGTGAAAGCTCTGTTTGGTGTTTTGTAATACATAATCAATACATATTTCATTTATACATTAAAAAAAATATATACTTAATGTTGCGTAAAATAATTTCCACAAAACGAACATAAAATTTTGTGTAACAAGTGCCAAGAATAGTGTTGTGTATACAGCAAGCTAATATGGTGTTGCGTATAGTGCAAACTAATTTTGGTGTAGTGTACAACACAAGACATCAATGAAATTAAAAAGAATAATTATCATAAAATCATGGGTTGTTACATTCTACCCCCCTTAAAATGAATTTCACCCTCGAAATATGTCCTGGTTATAAATGGGTTACTACTTGAATGTTTCATTCATAGAGACACACATCCTAAAAAGGAATACCAAAACTGATATTTAAAAAATAAATTATGAAATGTAATGGTTACCCAAATTAACTAATCATGGGTTTCCACGTAGGAGAACGTAGGTAAAAATATGGATATGGAAGACAAATCTCACCATCATGTTCTGATGGAGAGTGGTAGAAAACTTGGCTATGAAAAATCCAACAATCACAAAGCCATAAATTTATGATGATCTAAGGTACATTCTGATTCATCGGATATAAGGGCACTAGGACAACATTTTTGGTTTTTAGGATCATTTTCTTAATGTTGAAAATTTTGAAATAGAATAAATACTTTATTTATTTATAATCTCACCGTTGTTCGTGCCTTGAACAATTTCCACTCCATCTATTAAAGAAATGAAGTTGAATTTGTCATTTGTGAAGTGTTAGAAAATCATGTGATAGAATGATGGGCCATTCCATATGTCACAAACAAAAGGTTATCAAAATTTATCAAATATACATAAGTCCATATATGGTGATGTTAATCGTATATGATTCCAAAAATGGACTTATACTTCATCTATCATATTGATTAATAAAACTAGTTTCTACTAACCAGGGAGTTCCTATAGGCTAGTGGAAGGAAAAAAATTCCTGTCGCACTTTGGTTGTGGGTTCGATTCCCACATCCTTGTCCGACGCGACAGGTTGTCACCCATCCTATATGTTGTCCCTTTTTCTAAACTACATTATAATAACATCCCTTCAATAAAATAGAAAAAATTTCTAGCCTTAAACAATACTATCTTATGTCTAACTTAATTCACTCCAGTCTTTAGGCTTATCTAAAATATTTCTATCCAGGGTCATAGTATAAAGAAAACAATTACTAGAAATGTCATCTACCAAGAATGTGAATACAATCACTTATCCCCCATATATCATACGATATATCTTGTTGGTCACATTCCAAACATGTGAATACGTTAATCATTTATTCTCTTGAACCATAATGAAAACATGAATGTTTTCACAAGGTAACTCTTTCCATATACCAAAATACCGAAAATTCAATATACTCAAACCATGATATCACTTTTTCCTTATATTAGTCATGATCTCATTAATACTATCAAACATTTAATTATCTATTAATCCCTTATTTATGTGCATATTAGGTGCTTTTGAAAAATATTTGAATAACGTTTCATGGTTATCATTACCATTCAACATATACTTTCAAAACACAAGCAAAGGAAACAGTGTAACAATCCTGAGATTTTTCTTTATTCCATAGTACCATACATTATTCTTGATAAACATATAATCATTACACTACCTTATTAAACCACTGACAGAGCTTCATTATTTCATCCATCTCATATATCATTTTTAGTCTCTTCATCATCATCCACATAAATACTACCCAAATGACCATGCTGATTCTCTTTATGAGATCTTCCCTTAGGGCATTGGTTTACATAATGCCAGTACATTCCACATTTCAAACAATTAACCATTGTTGATGTCATAACAATACCATTATCCTTGTCCATTGTGTCAACTGAACCTTTTCTTTTACAATTAGTAGATTTGTGTCCTTCTTTCCACACACGAAGAATCTTCCAGTTCCTTTGAAACATTCTCCCTGATGCCTCTTCCGACATGATTTACATAAGGGAAATTGAACTTTCTTTCCTCTATGATCATCATGAAACTCCATCTTTCTCTTATTATCTGAGTTGAGAAACTTACTAAAGATAAGATTATTGATCATATTATGAGGTTGATGATTTGGCATAATAACGATATGTGGACTTTTAGATTCAATTTCATTTGGTTTCTCATGAAGAATATTATTCCATTGTCCATTATATCCTCCATTATCCTGAATCTTTCTGTTTCCATCCATTTTCTAAAACCCAAAAAGAATAGTGTGAGAGGCCAAAATCATAATCAAGGTAGAGTAAAATTAATATCGAACATCTTATATTTAATTCTAATAATGTTACCGTAATTCTAGGACTATAACCTATACTTATACTTAACCTTAGGGACATTCCTATACATACCATAGAAATATCTCTAGGGATCTCACTAAAGTTCTCGGATCCTAGTTTCCAAAGGTTGACTAAACCTTTCCTCTGATACAAACTGTAGAGACCCAATGATTGATGTACATAAACATTACTTTACTTTTGCGGAATACTTAATACATAACAAAAACAAACACACAAGGACCGTAATATCTTAGTGCCTTTGGAAACTCAGAACATAATATTCTAATCGTGGTGAAAGATCTTCAACATCTCCCATAAAGACATTCCACTTTTGTTTTCTTACCTAAAAACTTTATTTATATCCTGGAGAAATGAAAACAGATAAAGGGTGATCTCAAATGCTCAATAACGGTATGCTTTGAGAAAATAAAACAAACCATATGCATTTGAACATAAAAACATGAACGTAATGTTTGAACATCAAAATCTTGACCAATGACATAAAACATGGTAGTACATAAGGTATAGAACATAATGGAACGCCTGTCATGATAAAATAGATTGGAAATAAAACTTGTAATTGTGGAAAACATTAAGCACGTGATATGATTTCCATTGTAGCCAACACATTTCTACCAAGACCATCTTAGTGGAGAAAGTTCCTTTCTGAATCGAGTTCACTCCTCGTTTCAGTCCTGTAACACTGAACCAGATTAACTTACCATTCCAGCCATTTCTATCTCATAAGATATAAATATTTCCCCAATGCATTGGAGGGAGATATAGGTCCCACCCATCCAATAATGAAATCATTCTCACTTGTGCCACAACATGAACATAAATCATTCATCATTACCCAGAGTATAAAATGGGTTTTATAAACATCATCCCATCATAACATAATCCATACAGAAAATGGATATGATTTCATCATAAGAAAATTGAATCCATGTAAATCATAGGGAAATTATACTGGAAACAAAAATATATGAAATAATTCTATGTTATATGGAAAATTGTTTTGATAAAAAATTTGAAATGAATTTTTGATGAAAATATCCTTTTTTCTTCAAAATCATTTTCTTTTCACAAAATGCAATGCAATTTTAATGGAAAAAGATTTTTTTGAGGAAACATTGTAGAGTAATCTTCATGAAAATATGGATTTATAAAACCATAACGATATGTTCATTCTATATAAGTTAAAAAAACATTCTCCTCATACTTTTTTCGGAAAAGTCAAAAAGTACCTTGTATGGTAAACAAAAGAATGATTTCATCCATATGATGTGGTAAAAGTAAAAAAAGGGTAAAAATGTCTTTAAACATACAGGGATGAAAAGTAAATATTTTACGAAAACATTATGATAACATATGGACATGGATGATAAACAAAAACCTAGTAAATACATATGAATAAACAATCTTAGATAAAAATGAGATTGGAATAATTATCCCTTACCTTATGTCCAATTTCTTTTATATGTTTCCGAGACTCTTTTATATAAGATTTAAACATATTATTAACCTGTAACAGAACTATAATAATATTTATGATATCATATATGATTCACTTATGACTCTATATAATCTGTTCATTTGTCAATTCCATGTTAAAAAATGTTTTGGGTAAAATCGTTTCATTTATCGTCTGTGTTTTGATGTGTAATTATTAATATGATTACATAGATCAGGATTACTTAATTACAGAATATAAAACATGATTTATATATAATATATATTCAGAATATACATATATATATAATAGATCGATAAATGGAAAGAAATACACCATTCATGGAGACGGCAGGTCGTACGTACGCATGAACGATGTTTTTCGTTTCCTTATTGAATTAAATGGAATTAAGTAGATGACATACATATATATATATACATAAATCCAGTAGCATAATTATGTCACATATTTTATGATTTCTTATTATATATACTTTATAATCATTCTTGAATTGTTAACATGGAAAATGAATCTCATCGCGTCGTGGAGACGGTATTCCGTACGTACGCACGAGCGATGATATCATTCCCATATTTATTGAAAGAATTTTAGTGAATGATATAATATCTTAGAATAATTATGATGTTATAATAATTATATATAGTTATTCTTTACAACATTATACCCATCCAAGTAAGGTGGTGGTGGAAAAACAGATTACACCACGTCGTGGAGACGGTATTCCGTACAAACGCACACGCGGTGATTTCATTTTCAGTAGGATGGATAGAAGGTGAAATGGGGTTGTTTCATATTTATAATAACATATCAGTATATTATTGATACTTATGTTATTACTTTATAATGAAACAACTAGATAAGTAGAGGTTGAAGAATAAATAAAACTTGAATGAATCGGTAGAAGAGATTACATCTTCCTCGATACACCTCCTTTAAAATTCTTATTATGGCACTAGAGTTGGTCTTTTGAGAAGACCAGAACCTCTATGATATAACTATATAGGTTTAGAAGAGTAATTGGTAGGGTTTTTTCAATCTTAAAGTCTCAAAAGGGTGTGAAGATATAAGGTAAGGGGTGCCCTTTTTATAAGGGAGGAGAGGGGCACTATAGGAAAACATAAAATATTATTTTATAATAAATTCATATTCGGTTATTAATAGCTCAAACTTGATTTATTTCTAAGATAATGTGTTTATGGGTAGAAATCCTCTCAACCAATAGATTTTTGACAAGTTTAGGTTACTATTTTATCATTATCATTTAGATTTAACTCTAAGTCAAATAATTTAACCTTACAGTGTATTTTTGTTTTCTTACACTATATGGTTAATAAATTTACTATAACAAGACAAACATACCCAAAGTGGTTCAGTATTAATATATATATCCTTATCTAAGTCATTCGGCAGAACCATAGATTTTTAGGAATAAAATAACAATTAAAAATATAATATTTGTTTTAAAAACGATTTTATGTCATTTTGGACACTATTTGGTACTTGATATTATTGAAAATCATAACATCATGATTAGTTCTAAAAAAGATAATTATTAAATAATAACATGTCATATTAACATATATAATTTGTGGAATTCATAAAAAGTCTAAAATTACATTTATTTGGGTATTTATAACATCAATTATGTTAATATTTTATTAATAATGTAATTATTGCATCATCATTGTGTCATAAATAAATTACATTATTTAATGTCTAAAAATTATAAATAAAATTCTATTATGTAGAAAATATTTTTATATTTCTAATAAATATTTATAGTCGAATTTATCTTATGTATAACCATATATTACTTATTTTTTAGTTATTACACATTGATTTTAACTATTTTAATTCTTCTTTAAATAAAATTATAATAAATGCCCTCTTCTAATCCAAGTGGACCTAAAGGGTAATATTTTATCCTTAAGGGTGTTTTTGGTCGATCTACACTTATCCAATAGAATTAGGAAATGTGTTAGGGTAATAATAATATCATTTTTACCCTTAATTACCCTATTTTATTTTAATCGTGGCAAATAAAAGTAAAAAGTAACTATTAACTAAAAATTACATTTGTCCTATTGAACCACATTTTACTCCTTGATATTAACTGTGTCTTTTTTATTTTCAAAATTCCACTCACAGAAGCGGTAAAATTACGTTTTATGTAAATTTTCAAACTCTTCTAGGAGGTGGGTAATAGACGGTGAAAGGTTCAATAAAATTTTTATATGTCTAAAATTATTATAAAATGAGTCCAATTAATTACATTGAACTTATATAGGTATTATGAATCAATTTTGACCTAAAATAAATAATTATTTATATAAAAAGTCAGTTTTTAAATAGTAACCTAGTATTTTCAGTATTCATCAAAAATTGAATGTTTTCAGAAAAATAGTAATAATTCACCCTAGGCTAATTTCGATATTCCGAATCCAAAAATGAAGTCCTTTTTGAAAAATAAAATTTCTAAAATTTAAAAAATTGGGTATTACTGTTCATTACGGCTACTTCATAATAATATTATAATAATATTTCGTTTAGCGAAACTCGGTATTGCGTACTACACACGCTATCGTGGAAGATCTTGATTGCATGTAATGCAAGCCATATCATAGATGCGTGCAGTGAAAGCTCTTTTTTTTATGTATAACATAATCAAAACATATTTCATTTATACATTAAACAAAATCTATACTTAATGTTACGTAAAATAATTTCCACAAAATGAACTTGAAATTGTGTGTAACAAGTGCTAAGAATAGTGTTGCATATACTTCAAGATAATACGGTGTTGCGTATAGTGCAAGCTAATTGTGGTGTAGCGTACAACACAAGACATCAATGAAATTAAAGAGAATAATTCTCATAATGTCCCAGGTTGTTACATACCTAGTTCTATCATTTTGGACCAAGATGTCTGATTTACATCATGGTCTTGGAAAGTGATGAAAATTACACTAGTTTCAAAGGATCTCTTGAGTACTGCACATCACCCTCAGATTAACATGTCATCTCATAAAAACATACATGGTTTAGATGATATTATATCAGATTGTATTCATGATTTTAGAGGTTCATTGGGAAAATAATATTCATCTGGTTGTGTTTTCCTACAACAACAGTTTCTAGTAAATAATATAGATGGATCCATATGAGGCCCTTTGTGGTATACCATGTCATTCGTCTTTGTATTGCATTGAGCAAGTTGATGTAGCTCTATTGTATCCTCGTCACATTCTAGAGACATCAATGTAGGTCCAACGAATTAAGAAGTGTACGGTTACATCTTAGTTTAAGAAGAAATATTATAATGATCACTGTCGTATAACTCTAGAGTTTGAGGTGAGAGGGTGATTATTTTTGCATGTATCACCTATGTTATATCAGAGACGAATTAAGAGACATCGAATGATACCACCTTGTTATGAAAGGCTTTTTAATGTAGTGGAGTGGGTTGGTTTGGGGACCTATCAGTTTATAGTACCTTAGAGGTATCATTTCATTCCCAATGTCTTACACATATCACATATTCGATAGTATAATGATGATCCATCTCATTTGTTTGACCTCGAATATATCAATCTAAAAAAAAGATTCATCCTTTGGGTATCATGAAATTAATATCATTGATCATAGATTGAAGGAACTATGAGGTATGTATGTTCTTCTAGTCTAGGTATTATGGCGGTACAAATATGTACAACATAAAACATGGGAGAGGGAGGCCGATTTACAAGCATAGTGGCTAGAACTCTTTTCAAATGATGTCATACCACTCTCAAAAGAAAAATCACGTACATATTGTCTTAAAAAGGAGAGATTGTAATGTCTATTATTTTCCGGAAGGTATGGACCAATAATTATTTTGGTTAAATTTTTCTTAAATGGATTTAACAATGATTTCTAAATGGTTAAATAATGCTTCAGGCAGGTATAGTGTTCATTTTAATCCTAGTTCCCTAAAATAGGAAGAGTCATATCTGGGCCATGTGGTTTGATAAAACCATGGCACCCAAGTCTCATAGATTTCCTAAAATGGGAGGTAGTAGACTGTGGTAACATGGGAGATTCAAGGTTAGTCTTCAACTACGTGACAAATAGAGCAGGATAGTATAACCACTAGCAATTGTTGAAAAGAATGGTTTTTCACAATTAGTGTATGTTTTGTAAAAATTTACACCTAATCATGTGAGGTTACCCCTAATAGAAGTGATCGGAACACAGTTGGAAGACCATTTGGATATACCTTGCGGCTAAACCGTGTGAAATGCGTTTTAGTATAAAATTACCTGTATACCCTTAATAAAAAAATTTAATCTTTTATTTCTTCCTCACCTATATTTTTTATTGGGGTTTTCCTACTTTTCTTTGTGCATGTGTCTCTCCTCCACACTCTTAATATGGTTTCTACTATCTCATTCCACTAATGTCTAAATCATTCACCTTTGGAAGCAAACAAAATCTCTTATTAAGATCTTCTTTCCACACTCATCGATTTCAAGGTTCCACTTCTGACCATTACACTATTTTGGTATGTTGGATTTTTCCATATTTTCAATGTGTTTGGAAAATCACTTGATTTCTTATATTATTGGTCAAATTTAGGCTCAATAACAGATGAGGGGATCACTACAATATCGAGTTTGGTGGTCTATGATCTCTCCCTTCATTCTACAAATTTTTAAGTAATGCATCATTATGCCACAAACTGAAGCCTTCTACTGAAACCTTGACTATTTTAAAAAATAATACTAAAGCGTTTATCATGTATTATGTAACCTATCATAATGGTTAAACCCATACATGTGTCATTTTATCATTGTTTTACACCTCTTTGGGTGTGCCCACCTTAGTGGCCAATTTCTCTCCCCGTGAATAGTTAAATTACCATGTGTGGGATGTATCCTAATTTAATTACTTAAATTATAATTTGTGTCAAATGAATTGATAGAAATGAGATTGGACATTGAGAGTCATTATATACACCTTATATTTAATATTATTATGTCTAATACTTTACTTTGAATTCTATATATCTTATGTTTAGTTGCTTATGCAGGTTAGTTAAATACCTTGCTTCACGCCATACGCCCTTTTCTTACTTACACGCTATGACAATGCATTGGGATAATTTTTCTATTTCAACTTATTTTTCTTATATCATATTATATAGTGATTATACTTGGATCCTTGAGATTAACAATGTTATTAGTTCCTTATTCAATGTTCAATGGATGGAATCATATTTTTTGGATATCATTTTGGCATGATTTATTGACATGTGTTATTGATGGATTTGTGAATGTGAATGTTATGCCATGTTGTGATATGTTATTTTATTTCCATGTATCACTTTCTACAGGCCAAGAGATAACATGTTTCCCAATTTAAGGATCCCATATATGGATTCTCTATGCTCGTTTGGAACTACATGAAAAACAAGTTTCAACACTTTTACTTGACATGTATGGGCCCTATTGGAAGTTTACTTATACTTATGACTGACATTAGTTCCCTAGTAGAGAAACCGATGACATATTCAATGGAAATATGGATACTTCATTCCACATGTGATACCCAGTCCCCAATGTGAGATACATGAAATGGACTGAGACTCACCATGTCTGGAGTGATACAAGGGAAGTTTTGTGGGTTTCCTTGGAAGGACTCTATGACTTTGGTTTTATTGGATATTCTTGTACTGACCCTAAGGATGATGTATAGATCACCGTTGAACATCTCAAAAAACTACACATGTATTATATTCATTTATATAAATATATTTGTTGATTATTGATCATATTAGATCATTCATATATGATGATATAGAATTATAACCACCATGAAAAAACACAAGCTTGGGGTTGGCCTACCTTAGTTTCCTTATTTAAATTGTCCCTTGTATACATATCCTAACTTGCACATGTATACTTTTTAGATATCCAGCTTTTATTGAAGTAGGTGGTATCAAATGAGCCTCCATTTATGAAACTATACCGAGGTGTTTATTATTTAGTATTTCTTTCCCATTTTTTATTAATATGGAACACTGTGATTCATTTACTGCACGGAATGGATCACCCAAGAAACCATGGGTTCCGGCCCGATATGATTATATCTCACACCCTGTTAGAGAATTTTTTGGTACCCTAGTATATTTTTTGATCATAAGTATAGAAAAATAGAATCATGAAGCTTCTAATGATTTTTTGTTTTGTAGTCTTATAATAGATCATGGGGCAGATGACTGAGCCTATGCTCAAGATTCTTCTAGTATTAGTTTTTATCTTTTTGTATGTTTTCTGAATCATGTAGTGTATACATGTATCCTCTTATCCCTATAGTCAAATTTTGTAAATAAATTTTAAATACCATGATCATCATTTCTGTGTCTACTTTTGTTAGTACGCTTCCTCCAGTTGTTTACTTCTCTTTCATGGATTCTTACTATTATAATTTTTTTGTTTCTATTACTATATATTTATGTAATGATTATTATATTTATTACATATTTTATAATGATGTTATTAATATGATCTATGTGGGGATAATCACCCCATAGAATCACCCCAGTACCTCACTACTGGTCAGTATCATATGGAGTTCGAGTATATGTGTGTGACGTCATGTGGCCTACCGTCTAAGAGAACATCTCAATTCAACTTGATGCAGGATGCGAACACATTAAATTCTTTTATTGTGGAATAATAAAAATATTTTAATTATTTATATTATTAGGATAATTTTTCATGTTTATTATTACTTTTATTTTATATATTACCATGTTATTTACAATTAACCATTCACTTATGTTCATCTATTATTTTTTGATGATATTCAGTTTATATGTTAAAAATGAAATTGGTAAGTTGACTATAGTCAAAGAGGTCAATATTCCACTATATTTTAAATAAAAATAATTAAATAATTTTCAGTTTTATACATTACTAATCATTTCAAAATAAACCTTTAGTTATGGTTACGAAAATTGAATAATTTTACAATCATTAAGATGGTTGGTTATATGTACGCATGAGTACTGATTCTATTTTATAAATAACATGATAGAAAGAATGTATCAATTTATATTGAACAATTATTTTTATATCATAAATATACAACTGTCAATCTATATACACTTATATATTGTATCCATATAATGTGGTCATGAAAAATTAATCACATCGCTTTGTAGAGCTGGTAATACACACATACTGACAAACGACGTTATCATTTATTAATTAGATGGAAATGTAAGAAAGTAGATGATATATTATATCTCCATAATGTTAAAAATTTCATGAATATAAAATATATTTATATATATTAAATAAATCATTATATTCATCTGTGAGATGTGGTGGTGGAAAAAGAATTACATCAATTTGTGAGGTAATGGTCTCCCTTACTCATGAATGATGGTTTCATTTCCCATTTAATAAAAGAGAATATTTATATAGGTTATTACACTAACATAATAACATATAAAAATATTTAGCATAATTTTTTATTATTTCATCATTGTTTAATAATAATTTAAGTATGTATAAGAAGAAATTAAATAAAAACTTTATGTTAATAAATATACATATTCTTCATACAACCTATTATGGTGTGTAAATACATCCTTTCTAGGAAGGTATTTTGATGAAACCGAAACCTCTAAAAATGGGGATTTAGGTTATTAATTAATTTGAGTAGTTATTTTCTAATAAATACTTTTAAAAATATGTGAGGAACAGAATAGATTAATTTTCCCTTTATAAGTGAGGGTAGGGGAACTCTTATAATTTCATAAAGAATTAAATTAATATAGATTAATTTTCACACAAAAAATTTGAAGAAGTGTCATATTTATATTAATAGATATAGATGATTCAAAATAATCCCATAAAATAATATTTTGACACATTTAAGTTTTGTTTTCATCATTATCTCTTTATTTTAATCCCCCACCCACGTTAACTCTTTTGACTATTATGAGGATATCAATGTTTTGTGCTCATTTGGGGCAGTAATTATAATAAAAAATGGAAGTTGACTAAAACAATAGAATATCATTGACATTTGAAACCATATATAATTCTTATATGTGATGATTTTATTTTGAATAATTTTATATATTTTAGTTAAATATTTCTTAATATAAAATATCATTAATGTTATTTTTGAAATACAAGATATATTATAAAATAATATGTTTATAACTAAGAATTTATATTTACAGATGTGATAAATTATAATATACTGATTTTATGGTCTTAATATAACCAATAATAATATTAGAATATGTTTATATATTATTTTAAACCTTATAATTTGGTTCATGGCCCTAGTTAATCAGTTCAAACCTTAACTTTTATCAGGCTGTTTTCAATATTGGAGCATTATAATTGTGCGTAAAAGGTGAAAATTGGATCTTAAATGGAAAAGTGATGATATTTTGGAAACTTTTATATCCTATTTTACCATATTTAGGATTAATATGAGTTTTTAATAATTCAATAGAATATTATTCATCATAAAATATAATTAATTCTATTTTTGACACTGTTCTTTTCAATTGAGATTAAAGAAAATAATATAGTGATGGATTTAGGACATAAACCTTTAAAACATCCCTAATAAGTTATATTTATCTATTAAATTATTGGGACACTATAAAAAACCCAAAAAATATTTCTTTTAAATTTCTTAAAATCAATTAATTTTTTTCTACTACATCCAAAAGCATTGTTTCTTTGTTTCATAAATATTTAAGGTAATTTTTTCATAAATAAAAATTCAAAAAATTACCATTATAAAAATAATAGTATTTTCTTAAATAAAAATTTGATTATTTTACATATGATTTTTTATCCTAGTAAATTAATATTACAGTAAATAAAATCAAGAGGGAGACATTTTTTATATTATCATTTACATAAATATTATAAAGAGAAAAATAAAATCTAAATGGAATGAAAAGTTAATAAATGATAATTTTGAATGGATATGGGTTAAATAAACTCATAAAATTAAATTAATTCATGTGTTTTAATGAATTTGAAGTCGTATAACATATGTTTTAACCCTAATTAACTCATACTTCAATTTACTATATTATGATAATTTAAAATGATTGTTATTCATATTGAGAATAAATGTAAGAGAAATATTTAAAAAAATTCACCACAAGAGTAAAATATCTTAAAAATATTTAATATTCTATTCCTAGAATTTTATGGAATGAATTTCATTATAAATGCATAAAATAAAAAAAAACAAATTTTACAAAAAAAATGTGTTTTTAAGCACAAAAACTATCCTATACGCTAATATAAAATGATGATGATAAAAATTTAATTAATAATATATTATAAAACTAAATAATACTTATGTAATTTTGAGATAAATAAATAATCATAATGGTATGTTTTTATGACATTATATAATGAAAATAAAAGAATGTTTAACAAATCAATATATCTCACTATTCCATGACAAATTAATATTTTTAGAAAAAATCTATAACAAATCTCCTTATGATAATTTTTACATGATAAATTATGAAATATTATCCTTTTATCAAATTCAATTTAATAATGGCCCTAAAATTAATTATATTGTTCGATCAAAAAATAGTAAATATCATTTTTGAGAAAAATATATTTTTGAGGAATACATTTAATTTACTAAAGAAATGAGTTCTTATTTACTAATAATTAAATAATAAATTATTATTTATTATGATCTTTATATGTACATAATAATTTATTTACTGTTATTTATACCTTACAATTCCACATCTAGGTTATAACGGTCATAAAAAAATAATATTTCAAGGTTAATTTAATCACAGTGTTGCTTGTCATAAACGCGACCAGAAATTGTGTTCTTTTAAAATCTAAATATCTCAATATTTAAAATAATTCACTACAAGTATGTTAGTTATTTGTTATCTATTTTTATTATCGAGTATGAGTAGTCTTAATTTTTTTAAACTTGCTTTGTAATAAAGGTGTTGATCATCATTCATCTCTGAATGAAAATCATTCCCTTATAATAGAATATACTATAATTTATGTATTATGATATTTTATAATTTTATACAAGAGTTTTTATATTATGATTTTTTATGGTAAATTTTTTGATGATTTTGTTTCAATGATTCATAAATAATAATTGATGTCTTATGAAATAAGGAGATAACGGTTTATATTACAATTATAAAATAGATAAATAATCATTATTTAATTTTTTTACCATATATTTATATATGCTAAATTCCCATATTTATTCATGATATCAATTTTATATTTTTTCAATACGGTGTTAAAAAATACCAAACAAAAACATACCACAGTTAATTAATTATAATTAATATATTTAGATATAAAATCTGTATTCTAGAAAAATATTGATCTTATTTAGTATTTATTACTATAATATATAATAATTTCAAAGGATTATAAAAATATTATAAACTATATAATGTTATTTTATAGTGTGTAGAAAACAATTTTTTTCATAAAATGCTCTTTTGGATGGTTGAATTTACCACCATTGTTTGTTTCACATATTATTAATAGAAAATCAGATTATTCCTAAAGAATAATAATAATTTTCTAAAATTAATATTTATAATTTAAAATCATTTTCATTACCATCAATTTAATGTGGTGGTGAAAAGAAAAAATTAAATAAATCATCCCATGAAGGCAGTTTTCCACATGTACACATGGTTGATGATTTCATTTTCCATAGATTCGGTGAAAATAAGTAATATGGTTTTTAATTTAATAATATATAATATTTCATTAAAATAAAACTTATATATATTAAAATATTAATTATGAAAATCCTTGAGAAGTGTTTAAGGAAGAAAAACACATTAAATGGAGGAGTTGGTGTTCTACATAACATGCAGTAAATAGTGTTATTTTCAAAATAGAAAATGATTACAGATGGTTAATTATGGTAAAATAATTATATTAAGATACTAGTATAATAATGAGACTGAATTATTCAGTTTACTATTTTTAAATAATTTTTGAGGATGAAGCGGTTCTTATAAATAATGGTAAATGAAAAATAAGTGTTTATAAGTTTATACCTTAGTATGTGACATATCTTATTTGTGGATGGGGTGAAGTATTTAATGAATTAAATTATGAAAAAAAAAACTACTTTATGGTGAATGGGAATGTTTTTGAGAGGTATGTGTTGATTTTATGTTTAAATAAGTTGGTTTTGGTCATAGGGAAAGTGAGGAGAAGAGTGTTTGTTTCATGACTGAAAAGGGATAGTATTAATACCCAATACATTTCAACAATGCGATGCCTATAATAAGGAATATGGATATGAAATTTATAAATAAATGAAAGGGGAATCTATTATCTCAATAGAGGCCTCAACCACACACTCTTACACAAGTTTTAATCATGTTTGAGGACTTTTGATATGATAATTTAACATTTACCATTTTATCTTTTTCCATGATAACTAGTATTTCACTTAAAGTAACTTATCATATATTCCCAAAAATATAATGTTTCATTTTATATAATTTTACACTATTGATTAAATTTCTAAAATCCATTTCAATTACTTAAATTTAAAAAAACCAATAAAAAAATTAATTTTGGAATACTAAACATATAATGTATTAAAAAAATATTTTTAAAAAATTTAACATAAGTTCTAGAATTTCAAATATGAATTTATTATTTAAGAAAATTGATATTAATTATTTTCATTTAATATATATCTATATATTCATATAATGATGTTTCATAAATTTCAATTTTATACATATATACTATTAATGCCATAAAAGTCATGTTATTTGTAAAAATGTTATTTTTACAACTCAACTATAAATCAAGATTTTTAGAAAAATCCTTAAAATTTATCCTATAATAATACTGATATTTTTAATCGAAAAATTATTTAACATTTTTGAACATGTAATTAAAAAATTTATATATTATCATTAAATAAAAATTCAATAGTGATAAACATCTTTTAAAAAAGACTTTTAAACTATATGTTTTTAAATATATTTTATATAGATTTGAATATAATGGAATTTTAATATATTAATTTATAATCTTTAATATTTCCTGTTATAATAAAATTTTATTATATAAAATTTAATTTAATATTGTATCATATAAAAGCACATTTTTAGAAATGGTTTTTGGAAATAATCTTTTTAAAAAAATTAATAAATAGATATAATGAAATATACTTTGTTTAATTGATTATTATATTTTTCTCTACTATTGTTTATATTATCGATATAATTTTTAATATACCATGCTTTGTTTTTTTCAATTATTGCATTAGTTTGGAGTTACATGTGATGTATGTTATTTATGAATGTATTAATTTAAAGGTTCTAAAAACTCAGGTCATTAAAACATGGTTAAAAATTTGTAGAGTTATGTTAACATCTCATATCAGATTCCATAAAGTTAGTTCCCCATGCTAATTCTATAGAATACCTCAAGAGAACCTCATCATATATGAGAGGTTTCCTACTAGATGTATGGTCTAAGGTGGAATTTTGAGGATAATATGCCACAATATCAGAGCGGGAAACTAAAAGTAAAACAATAATCATCATACAATTTATAGAACACGGATACTAAAACATAAGTGTGCTATAATAAAATAAAATACAGTGAAAAATCAAAGAGTCATGCGACTCATACAACATCAGTCACCAACTAGAACAACCTCATATACAAAATAAATGACCAAAAATAAATACACCAGCCCCTACATAAAAATGAAGACAAAAACCATCAGTCACATAATACTCTCTGAGTTATCTCACCCAACCATTAAAAACTAAACATGAGACTAAACCCGAACCTTTTTATATACTAACATATGAGAGTTTCTTGGTCTCCCATGTGTAGTGGTTGACTGAGTAAGGTGTTAATAACATTTATTTTACCACAAACAACAAAATCTAGAAAATATAACAGCTTGTATGATGGTGTATATAGATAAATAGTGGAATGAATAAATATTCAAGGAAAGATTTCACATCAAAATAGACAAAATTTTATCTTATAACCAATTTGCCAACTGTATATATAGTGAAACAGAAGTCAAACAACCGTACATCATCCCTAGATAATTGTTTATGTAATAATCATAAAAGTAAATTTACATTAATCAATGTATTTAAGATTTCATTCAATCATATAACTCATGGAAGTATACAAAATCTCTCTAAGGTACTTATCTTATATACCAATACTATTAGTTCCCAGAGAAATAGTATTAAATCTTACCACATAAATATAATTAGAAGTTCTATAACATTAACCATATCTTAAAATTCATTCGAAACCTCAGTAAAACACACAAACCATAAAAAACAAACAGTTCCAAAATTGAGAAGCATGTACAACCTCTTAAATTGATGGTGAGGACCACCATGACCAACATCTTGAACCATAGGTGAGTACCTTCAGAGCCATAAATTAAACCATGGGTGAGGTACACCATGTCCAACACCATAACCCATAGGTGAGGACCTCAATGACCACCACCCTAAAAATTAGGCAAGGAATCCCATGATCATTAATATAAATCATGGGTGAGGGCTACCATTAACAAAACCCTAAACCATTGTTGAGGACCGCCAAGTCCAACGCCTTAAAATGGTTAGGACCACCATTACCAACACCCTAAATCATGAGAGAGGTCTTCGATGACCAACACCTTAACCATAGGCATTGACCTCAATGACCAACACCGTCAACCATGGGTGAATAATTTCATGACCAACAGCTTAAACTATAGGTGACGACCCCCATAACCAACACCTTAAACCATGGGTGAGGACCACCATGACTAAAACCACAACTCATAAGTCATAATCACCATTTATAACACTATAAACCATATTATCACATTCCAAAATACCTAGGTTCATCATCTTGACCTATCAAAATATCCCATAAAAACACACACAAAAAATCCTTTTATAAGACCACTTTGCGGTAAACACATCACTTATAAACAAGGACCATTTCAGACACAGGTTTCTCCCATTGATACCCAAAACTAGGTCAAAACACAATAAACCTGATAACACCCATTTCAATAGCCTGATAGACATTTCCCACCGATTACCACATGAAACTACAAATTGTTTCCTCTTACAATTCATTAACCATTTATTCTGATACTCCAGCCATTAGCTCCACTAACCACCCAATCAAACCAACCCATAAGATAATATAGGTCAGGATCATATCTTTCTTTTATTTTATGACCCCAATACCATTTTCAATAAATCTAACACCCCAATGGTTGTCTCATGTTCTTTCTTTTAAATTTCAATGGATACAACCGTATCAGTGGAATTTTCAAGGTATCAATGTGAATCCCAAATTAATTACTTCCTCTAAGAGATAAAACCCACCAAACATGGGCGTAATGGTGTGTACCACATATACATGAAATTTAACTAAATAGTCTAAGAGTAAAGATTTTAAACCACCTACCTTGTCAATAATTCTTTCCCAAATGTTTGAAAGACACGCCAGTAATGCCAAGGCTGATCCGATCATATTTTAATCTAATAAAAATATAGAGTTTATTACAACAACCACATGAATCTAACCTCATTCTAAATACATCAATAAATTAATTATAGCAATTATAACCAATTAATTAATCAAATTGTAACTCGGCATAATGACAGAAAATTCTCCTGGTTGATCACTTATTATCCAAACTCCAAGAAATAGCCATGAAAAATGCACAATGGACTCTTAAAAACATTACCTGTAAAATCCATAAGATTGTATACTATATCAATACTGAAATAATATAATTCATTAGTAAATGACTATAAAATAAATACATACACATATATTAACAAAAAACAAAACAACATTGTGTAGAATCCATCTAAAAATATCCTCTACCCAAGACAACCAAAATCCCAGTCATCCTTGTACGATTCCATAAGCTTTGGTGGAATTAGAATCAAATACCTAAACCCACACATCTTAAATTAGATGAAACCAAGGGGGGATGTAAAGGAGGAGGAAGATAAATCTCACTATAATCACCTAAATATTTCTATGAGATCACCCTAAATAAAAGGGTGTAAAGGGGATAAGGAGGGTTGAGGGGGCCTCTGTTCTGTGAGCACCAAATGGGGGAGGAAGAGTGGTGAGTGATGAAAACCCTGAAGAGGTATTTTGGTCATTTCCAAGTTTTAATTAAATATGGAAAAACAACATTTCACCACATAGTTTTCCAAATTTTGCACTAACCATTAGGTTTACATTTTCTAATCCTAAACTGCCACATGATCTAGCCACATAGTTTACCTAAGCATGTGCCAACTATTCATGCCCCACTTGAAAACATCTGTAATGAGGCACACAGTTTGTCTAAAACCTTGTTCAGATCATGTATCATGTCTCAGACCCTTATTTAAATTTCATGTTTTCCCCTTTCTCTAAAATGGTTTACCCTAAACCATGCTCAAATAAAAAAAATTAACCATTCTCAACTCAAAATGAATTGAAAAGCTCATGATCATCAAGTTATCACATTTTTTCACTTAAAACACGTACACCAAACCATTCACCCTGTCCATAATTCTTTTAAACTACCAAAAAATATCCTGAAGCCTTTAAAGCCCATCTAAACACCCAAAATACCTTTTCAGACACATTCCTCATATCAAAACATCAATTTTAGGTATTCCAACTATTAATATAGAATTCTGAGTATTGATCCAATATTTTCCACAACCAATAAACAAAAAATATAAATCTTTTTGAAATTTTAGATATATCTGGACTTGGGATATTACAACCTCCCAACTGAAAAACTTATCATACTAGATAGTCAATAGTGTTCAACCACCTACTCCAGCATACCAATTTAGGTCACCAAATTTTATCCAATGACATCATTCTTCTTTTGATAGCCTTAAACACTATTAAAAAACAACCAATAACTCAATTCCCTCAACCAACAAAAACCATTAGGTAAAATATGTTTCAAAAAAAACACAACTATGGAACACAATCGATCTCATCTAATGGAAACATTTATTTAATCATTTTTATGATTCATTGAGTAATAGTGATCCCCACCATAAGATTTAGATTACAAGCACCCTATTTTGATACATAACAACATTTCCATCAAGAAAGTTAACAAAACCTGAATTCACACCCCAACCAAGAACCCAACACAATTTTCAAAATGTCGTGCCTTAAACCAAATAATAATTCCAATAATATTTGGGGCCTATACTGGGAAATAAAAACCAACTATATTGGGAACACCCCTATAATCCATACAAAAAAAATGAAAAACATAAATTTTCTAAAAATCCTTGTAAAATTTCTAATATGCCCTGCAATTCAAAAAATGATACACATGGTTTGACTTTTATCTTCTCACACTCACCTAATTCAATTATCTAGGATGGACTACCATTATCCTACTCACTCAAAAACACCCAGACTCAACCATCGTCACATTGCTACATCAACTAATTTTTCTTCATTCACTCTTGTAGGAATTCCATGGCCATATAAATACACCCACTAAAATCCATACCTAGCTCCTGGCATGGTTCTACAGTCTAATTCCCCATAGACCCAAAAATTTTATCATGTTCATCCCTACTAATGATTCAACTCCAAATCAATCACCAAGAACTACTCCTACGAACCACTATGAGATAGAATCCAATGCTCTTCTTGATCATCCCCCAAAACTAATTTCCCATTATAATTACCTATAGAATTTAAGTATTCACATCAATGATCTTTCACTATAAATACAATTACACTACATCGAATCCATGTATAGTTCCACACAGCTACGACCCTTCCACCATGAGGGCCACAATCCTATGACAAATACATCACTCCTAACCATAAGATGGACTTCATTGTCACCTTTGTCAAGTAACCCCAACCACCACATCCCACACCCCATTCACTTACAACGTAATAATAGGATGTGTTCATCTTTATCTCATTAGAGTGACAAAAATAATATCAACTATCACCCATCCTCGAATCACATGAATGGTTCCCTCAGTAATTTCCAACATCCCAACCACCAAAAAGAATTACCCATAGATTCTCGATATTGTACATCCCACCATAAATATCCAATTACACTACTCCCAGAGTTCCACCTCCTCCTAGGCCCATTCATCAAACCAAATATAAATTTAGGTATCTAAGTATAATTCCAAATGTCTCTCAACATACCTAGGATGATGTAAAGATATTGGACATGATCATCACTAACTATGGGTATGATAAAATATTATCAATTAATACCATCAAAACACATCCATTTTTTGACCATCATAGTTCTATTATGATTGTTGCAGACCACCATTCCCATAAGACTCTAATCATTACCACAACATCTCATATCCTACTCATGTTTGTCTTCTTAACCTAATAACGTTGAGTGTATACTAATATAACATTAGTTCAACAATACAAATCATGCACTATGTCAGCTATGATCTTGTCTTGAATATACTACTAATACATATCCATTACATGATCTTTTGTAACCCATCCACAAAACGCATCCACAACAATATCGAGTCATGTCTCATGAAATCTTGGCTCGCAAGACCTATCTATTGAAAATTCCTACATCACATACTCATATCGCCCAATGTAGAGCATCCTTAGTGCATCGCAAAACCACACACAACTCACTAATTCAAAACCACTTTCCCAACCTCCACATAATTGATCATTATTCAAAATTCCTAATAAGTTCATGTATCCTCTCATGACATTCCTAGAGACACATAAAGTGAAAACATGTATAGGAACCAAACTTACACTGGCCCAATAAAATACATGATCCACTAAATCATCAACACCTTAACTACTTTTCACCTTAATGAAATAAAAAATATCCAGGCGACTCTCAGTAAAAGAATACTTTATACACCTTCCATTTATATTGATCACCAAATGTAAACATGAACATCTGGATCCACATGTTTGCAGGAACCTATTTTATTCACAATACTTCTCATAACCATTAGGAATAACCATATTAAAATCCATTACATGGGATATACACTTGAATGATTTTAACTCTATAGAAACAAAAATATTCTGAAACACTAGCACTCAATTTCCCTTTCTCAAAACCAGTGCAATCATGTGTGCTAAAACCTCATGCTAGTTTGAACCCTTAATACACTTTTGTAAAAATTCTTAAACAACCACCTTTACCTCACTTACCAAAAAGAACATATAACCCAGATGTACCCTCCCATAGTTCACCCACAAAATCCACCTGACATGGACAACCAAAACTACAGTCAGAACAAAAATGATATTTGGTACAAACACCCAATTTATACACCAACTCAATGAATTTAAAAACTCACAAGGAGTCAAAACAATTGTTTTATCATCATAACATGACATCAAAAATTCAAAAAAAAACCCCTCTTCTAGGGTTTCACACCATAGAGTCATAATATTAAAACCAAAATCCCACAATTAGGTCACCCAACCTCTTCGAGAATCATCACATCAGAATGGTCCTTAGAGGGTCCAAACATGAATCCATCATTTTGAAAAACCCACCCATAAGGGGTCCACCAATCCTATAAATATACTATGATAACCCACCAGGGTCACTTCACAGACCATGCAGAAATACTAGACTAGTGATGCATCCCCAAGAATCTCAACATTGATCCACAGAACCATAAAAAAAAAATTCTATAAAATCACACATTAGTAGGCCTAAAGCATTTGGATCTTATATAACCATCATGATGCATGAGATGCCTCTTGCATCTATAAGATGATATTTAAAACAAGGCATCAGTTATTTTTACAATAATCTACGAGAAAAAATCTAGCATAAGTCATCAATTCCAATAAACATGTATGTTGGTCAAAGAAAAAATCAGATACAATCATAACATCTAAAATATAACAAAAATCCTTGCCCCAAATTAATAGTACAGCCTAACAGAATCGGTGTTCATGATGCAAAAACATGGTATTCATAAAAATCCCTAAATCATACCTATATCTTTAATTTACCAAACCCCTAATAATAAATAAATAGGTCAGTAACCCCTTGGATACCACTTTTTAACATCTTGGACCACATCCCACTAAAATTGTTCCCCAATCTGATTCACCACAATACATCAATAGAACCGTGTACTACGACCTAGAATGCCAACTATTACTGACAGTCTAAGGAAGAAATGTGAAGATACTATACGCTTATATCAGCATGCACAACCATATGTAAAAAACTAAACATCATACACATCAGTGTACATAGAAATGGAAAATCAATCATGCTATAATTAAATAAAAAATAGTGAAGACCCAAACAATCATGCCACACATACAACAACAATCTCTCAATAGTCTGTCCTCATAAAATAAATATAGAAAGTAAAAATAAATACACCATGGCCAATAGAAATATAGATCCAAAACCATAGATTCTGATGATATGGTTCATCCTCTCTCATACAACCAAGAAATACTCATTATGGGAGTCAGTCCAAGCCTATGACTATTATAACATGTGAGAACATCTCATGTACCAATGTGTTTGGTGGACCAAGAAGGGTGTGAGTAAATCCAGTATTCCAGCAACAATTGTGTCTAAATAAATACCAATCATTATAATAGTGTATGTATATAAACATTAAAATAAATAAATAGTACATCAGGTAATACAAATGAAATGGAAAAACGGTTTACCCTATAACAAATAGTCCCTCGGTTTCTATGGTGAAACTCAGAAAATCCAATCATACATTATCCAAGGATGATCATCTAGGTAATAAGAATACCTTGAAAAATACATTAATAAATCGAAATAGGTATTTCATCAATCATTTATCTTATAGAAGCATAAAACATGTATCCAAGGTACATGTCTCATATACACATATTGCTTGTGTCTGGTGCATCAGTCTATAATATAACCACCCACACATAATTCCAAGTTATATAATCATTAATATAAGTTTCAATGTTTTTATAACCTCTGTCCATTAGTCAAACCATAAATGGTCTATCAATACCACCATGGAATGTCATTTCCATAATCATAAACCATTGGTTAGGAACTCTATGACTAACACCCTAATCCTTTTGTGGGTAAC
Source organism: Viscum album (assembly GCA_963277665.1). Taxonomy (NCBI): domain Eukaryota; kingdom Viridiplantae; phylum Streptophyta; class Magnoliopsida; order Santalales; family Viscaceae; genus Viscum; species Viscum album. The sequence goes on from OY728167.1 coordinate 1,005,415,485, forward strand.
ATCATAACAAACACCTTAAACCATAGGTGAGGACTCCCATGACCAATAGCATAAACCATAGGTGAGGACTACAATGAATTACACTATAAACCATAGGTTTGGACCTCTATGACCAACACCAAAAACAATGGGTGAGGACTTCCATGACCAACACCACTAACCATCCGTGAGGAGCACCATAACAAACACCTTAAACCATGGGTGGTGACCACCATGAAAAATACCCTAAACCATGGGTGGGGAACTCCATGTCCAACTCCATTTTCCATAGGCGATGACCACTATGACTAACACCTTAAACCATGATTTAGTACATCCATAAAAAACACCCAAAATCATAGGTGAGTACCTCCATGAACAACACCTTAAACCATGGGTGAGGACCTCCATGAAAAACACCGTAAACAATATGGGAAAACATCCACGACCATCACCTAAAACAATATCATAAAATTAAAAAAAATTGAGCCTCAAAATATTGTCCTTTAAAAATATCCAAATGAATGCACACACAATCCCCTTTTATAAAACCACTTAGAGGTAAATCCCTTTCATAAAATAATAACCATTTCAGACATAGATTAATCCATTTAATACCCAACAATAGGACAAAACCAAATGCACATGGTCAATGAATTTTCGTGGGACTCATAGATATTTCACAAATCATAACCCATGAAACTATCCATTTTATCCTCTTATGAGTTATAAACCATTTATTTCCATATTTTACCCAGTATCTCCTTTAACTACAAAGAAAAACAGTCCATGGTCAAATCCATGACATGTTCATAACTCTCATTACACTTACAACCCCAATACCATTTCCTTGAAATGGAAAACCCTAAGGGTGGTCACTTGTTATCTTTTCTAACTATCAATGAAACTAACCAGATCCAGGTCAAGTCTAGGGTATCAATTTAAATCCCAAACCAATTAATTAATCATTAGTATAAAACACACAATGCATGGTATTGAAGGTGTTTACCATATACATATATAATTCAATAAATGAGAATAAGGATGAAGCTTTTATACCACATACCCTGTCAATGAACCATTCCACGATGTTTTGAAAAACTAGCTCCCTTTACAATTCGCATACAAGTCTTATATAAAATTATCAACATCTAAACAATCACCATAACCATATACCTATATCCTTATTCCACGAAAACATATTTACTTAATTATAAAAAATTTAATGAATTAATTAATCAAAATTGAACTCTATATAACAATGAGAAACTCATAGGGTCGGTGACCTATTATATAAACTCCACGAAACTAACATGGAAGGTCCAAAATGGAAACCCAGCACTTATCTTGGGGAATTCTGAAAGAGGTGGTGTCATTCCAACAATTAAATTTTTTAATTCATTTAAAAAAACCAATTAAAATTTACAATGAACACATACCTTAAATAAATTCCTAAAAAATAATTTGGAAATCCATATTATATTTTACTCTATGCAAGTCTACAAAAATCCCCATCATCATTAGAAAATTCCACCGTGATTCAATGGAATCAGAATCAAATCCCTAAACCTATACATCTAAAAATAAAACGGACCATGGAAACAAGTTAATGGAAGAACGAAGACAAAAAACAAAACATAAAAATCTCATGAAAGACCACGTGTACACCGTAAACCATATGATTAAAGTAATATGAAGTGGATTTGGGGAACCCCTAGTCATTACACAGAAAATGTTGGAGGAATAGTGGTGACAGTGAAAAACCTTACATGGTATTTTGAAAATCAAGACACCTTTAATGATACAGAAGAAATCATAGAGTTTGTAGACAAAATATAATATACCATACAACAATTGTGTGGTTGAATCTATCCAATACAACACCCTCACATGTTTTGGACACACAATTTTGCAAACATTACATTAACCTTACACATTGTACTAGACAACTTCTCTAACAAGGTGCATTGTTTTATTTGAAATTGTTTTCCGGTTGTGAGCCACATCTCAGAACCTCTTTTACCTCTCCCGTTTTCCCATATTCCTAACATAGTTTAACCCAAATAATGATAAAACCATGAAACATAGCCATTATCCATTCAAAATGAATATACAGCCTCCTGAGCATCATGTTTTCTAACAATTTCTCTAAACCATGCACACCAAACCGTACACCCTATAAAAAATTATCCAACTCTTCAAACATAACTCGAAGCCTACGAAGCTCATAAAAATAACAAATATTATTCCCAAGACTCATTTCACATCTCAAAACATCACCTTGAAGAATTAAAACTCTCAAAATATTATTCCGAGTAATAATCAAACATTTGAGATGTCTAAGAAAATGAAAAGTCATTATTTTTCTTATATTTTCAACCTATCCAGATGCAAGATCTTATAATTATTCTCCCAATGATCATATAGTTCAAGTACTTATGATATCGATAATTATTCATCTCTTATTCAATGAAGTGGTGAGATTTTTGGTTTTGAGATAGAGTGGATATAAACCCCATTCATGTATGTATTACACGAATTTAACCTTTTATTGGTATAGATTTTAAATATATTGAAGAATATATTGTTTAAGAATCATTTAATTCATATTTATTGGATGTTTCATATGGGTTTTGATTATTGTGATTATTGGGTTTTTTATAGTGATGTCACCTTTTACTAGTAATGTGTTTTTGGTTCTCAACATGAATGTTTACCCAAGTTGTATTGGATTATTCTACCTCTCTTTTTTCTATTGGGATTATTTATTTTGGATCGCTAAAATCTTATTTTTGTTGATGAAACTAGAATTTATTCATACAATAGTTGGAGAGGATGACTGGGTTGTTTGAGTGGTTGAAGGAAAATTTTATTTGTGTGTATGGAATGTTGGGAGATAAATATTTCAATATATGGAATTAATTGGTTAATCATCGAGATGTTCCCAAGTGAATATGTATGTCATTATAATATGGTGTGATAATATATATATCTTAAGGAGGTCCTAGTTTAAAAAAGGGAGATAGGTTTTGTGGTCAAAGAGGCTCCCATGAGGTTTTTATACTGGTTTTGGTTAGTCCCTTTTGATGAAATACATATTTTTTATTTTTTTCATGTGGTTTTTATTTCATAAACATTTTTAAAAGTGATTATATTGTTTCTCCAAAGTGATTTTGGATGATATTGTGTATTATCATGAAATACACTATAAAAGTTAATAATGGATGAATGTGTAATGACTAATATATATTTATTTATCCATAATATGCTTTAATACATTATTAAATTCCATGAAATAATAAAGCTAATTATTTAATAAAAATTATAAAGAATTACTATGTGATTGTTATATACATATTATTGAATAGTTATAAAAATAATTTCATTTTATCTAAGTTAATTATTTAATTTAATAATTATATAGATCATAATCTAAAATAAATATATTAAAAAGAAATCATAACAAAATAATAGATAAGAAACATTCAATTCAAAGCATTCTTTATATAAACATTTTTTGGACATATTATAATTATAGCCTCCCAAATGCATAATAAATGTTCAATTGTTTAAATTATTGAATAAATAAAATTTATATTAATAATTTAATTTTTTAATTAGATTATATGGCATGATTATTAATATAAAATGTGTATAATATTAAAAAAATAATCAATAGTAAATGGGTAAGAAAAATATTTTGTGTTCTAAGTGACCTATAAGTAGAAAATAATGGAAATTTGGTCATGTGATCTTCTATTTTTATGTTATAGAGTATTTTTTAATAAAACTAAACACTTTTAAAATATACCACACCATGAATTATTTTCTATTGATCAATGTATTTTCGTAATCAAAAGGTCACTAATTTTATTTATGAAAAGTAATATATTATAAATTATCAATTTTTAACATTCAAATTAGATATATAGAATCCTTTTTTTAAATACATATCAAAATATAAAAAATGAAATTATTAAATAAAAATACATAATTAGTTTATGGTCATGTTTTTTAATATATTATATTTGTGACCATGTGAAATTATTTTGTTATTTAATTTATTTTTTATATGATGATTATAATTTAATTATTTATGTAAGATATATTATTTATAAAAATAGAAATATATTGTTAAATTCAATATAGATGATTTTTATAAATTATTAATAAAATAATTTTACCAATAATAATAAATCTACTCAATTTTCAATATAAATATCACTTTAAACTCATATAGTATGATATATTACCTCAAAAAATAAATAATGCAATCCATTAACATAATTATTCGACAAAATATGTATATATTTTATAAAATTATTATTTCATTATATTGTTATTATAAGGGATATGTTTCATTTGATGTTCTAAGACCCAAAAACATTCTACCTTTCTACTATGATCATTATTCTTATTTATTCTCCATCATTAATTATGACAATTTTCTAGTGTTTCAATGTTGACTTCGGTTATTTTTATACTGAAATAATATAATGAAAATTTATTATATTTGTTTGGCTATATAATGTTTTCTAAAATGTTCCACCCCATTATAAAACATAACACGTTTTCTTCCAAATGTTTAAGGATTTCCAAAGAATAAAAGTTTGAATGATTCTCATTATACTTTGGAATGACCCCATTCAAATTCTTGATGACACTCATAAAATTATAGAGGTGAATGAAATTTATCATCATTTTATAGAAAAAAATCATTCTATATATAGTGATACTAATTCCTAGAATGGTTTAATTGACTAAAGTAATAATATATGGAATATTAACATCAAGAAATTCCAATTTCATAATATTGAATATACCAAACCACTAACATGGAATGTCCTAATTTGGTCTATACCATGGTCAAATATAGGGTTAATTGATCATCCCCGATCATGCCTCTGATATTGGAGGTGTTTATAACTAAAAATTATTGGTGGAATGAAATTTTGAATTCTTTAATGTGAAAAAATAGAAGAAAAAAAGTCTCCATAAAATACGCAACCATATGTAACAACTCTAAAAACAAATATAGAACCCTTATCTTTAACATCCTTAATGATCATTAGTGATCCTCTTTTTTGAAATATGACAAGAAAAATAAATACAAACCATATAAAACGATCAAAATTTACAAAATAAAATTTCCATGAATACATAACCGTATAATTTCTCATCTATAAGCTTATACAATAATACATTGAGACATCTGAAGTGTTGATCATGTAAATAGATATAATCATGCATGAATAATAAAAAATAAACTAAAATAATAATTTAAATTTGTGACATAAGATTTAAAAACAGTCCAGTATAAACTATATTTATGATAAATTCTAATATTACCTCATCTACAATGTTTTTTTGCAATACATGTGATCCTAATCTAGCAGGTGAAAACCATATCTTTAACCATCCAATGATGTGAACTCTAAAAATAATTTATACATAGGTATGTTTAAAATTAAAATATTTTAATGATAAAATATAATTATTAATAAAATAAAAATAATTTTTCAATTATTTTTAAGGAATCTCTCTTAAGATGGGTTTTTAGGATTTGTCAAAAAATTTCCTTTTTACCCAAAAATGTCAAAAAATAATTTTCCCTTGAAATATTGATTTTATTTTACAAAATGAAAATTATATTTAGAATTTGTATTTAAAAATTATATAACTACTTCAATATTATTTCTATTCATTGGAAATACATTACTTATGATAAATATTTATTAATATAGTAAACATAAAAATAATCCTTTCAGTGATTTAATTTTATAAGAGTTGTATAATGTTTATATAAATATTTGATTAGTCTAATTTGAAATGTTAATCTGATATTTTGTTTAAAAACATTAAAAATTATATAAATAGTGATTCAAATATTAATTTATTATAAATTATAATAAACCATACTTAATATATCAAATTATAATTTTGAAAAAACATTATTCCATATATCTTTTGTTTTGATTTAAAGGTTATTTTTCACAATATTTAAAATATTTTATGTTAAATAGATACAAAATTCATATTCATTAAATTGAAAATTTTCAATAATGGTCTTATTATATTTTTATTAATAAAATAATTAATATGGTAAATTTTTAATCATGTTTAATAAAGGTAAAATGGGTAAATGAGATACCTCAAATTTTTAATAACTAAAAGGTTATATATATATATTTTATAAATACGTGTTAGGTATGAAATTCATACAAAAATATTCCACATACAATTTTCCTACATAATTATCGTATATCACTATACTCAAAAAAACCCTTGTGCTTTCATTCCTACCCCTTACTAATATTTTGTTTCCATGAAAAGACAATATTTTCTACTAAAAAATGGGACACTTACTAGCCCTTAAATAAAAAATCTAATCTTTTATTTTACATATAAAATTATACAATAATTACTTCTCATATCTTCCCCATTCACTCTTATAATATTTTAAGAAAATAGATTATCCCAATATCGTGCTTTCTAAGAAATAATTCAAGAGAAAAAAAATGTTTTCAATTTAATTTTATGATTTTCGCTAAAATATTTTTCGTTGAAATTTATTTTTAAATTTTTTTTCAATCCATAATTATGAATTTTTTATTATGTGTGACTATATTATTTTATTGTGTGCATATAAAAAATATATCATTCTGATTTATCCTTAAGAAAAATGATACCATCATTCATGCATTGTGCATTCTATCCCCTCCACAACTCAATATGTTCCATTTACTATAACCTCTTTAGAATTAAGTACATATAGATGGAATTAAGGGATATAAAAAATTATGATATGATTAACGTTTTTTTAAGAAAATATGAGAATATATTCATGATATGATCAATAAATGTCGTTATTAATTTAATCATTTAAAATATTCATACTATTAGGATAATATTTTATTCAAATAGATTAATATTAACATGTTTTTTACTTATTATAAAAAATAATTATGATTATTATAAATATAAATAATGAAAAATAGTTACATTATTTCAGATATAACACTGAAACCTCCTCATAATCATTCATTAATGATGGGTATGTTAATACTTTGGTCAGTCTGCCTACAAGAATAATACAATAAAGTTATAAAATTAATGACTATGGAAACATAATTAATAAACATTTTGAATAAATGTGTAAATAATGAATTTATTTTTCTTCTAGAGTTGTTATATCAATATTTAATTCATAAATTAAAACAACACTATTTGGTTAGTATGAATCACAGAATCATGCATTTTATCGATTTCATATTCATTGATAATGGGTAAAACACTCATAAATAGATTTTGAAACAAAATAAATAATTATAAATCATTCCTAAAAGTAAATTTAATGACTTAATTTTGATATAATTTATATTTAGAAAAAATATGGACACTATTATTATAAAACTAAGACAACTGATAAAAACTATAAACATGTGATTTAAAAAATATGATAAATTATATTAAAAAATAAATATTCATGAAGAGTATTAGTGAAAGGGGGTATGATTAATGGTTTGAAATAAGTTATTATGCTATATCTTTTTAATATATGATTTTAATGTACATTTTTGGATATCATGAAAATATGTAAGGGTTTTCCATTTTGAATTACTCCCTTTAAACAATATTTGTTATTGTGTTCTTAATTTTTAATATGTAGGGTATGAACTTTATATTTGATATGTTATATCATAAAATTCCTTTATTTGTGAAATTTAATGATTACTTTTATACCTTGTATTTCATGGGGTTTTTATGAAATTACTATGCAGTCCATATGTGGGGTTTTTTCATTCAATTTTTTATTTTCCAACCTCCTGATATATTCACAAAATATTTCTCTTTGTGTGGTTCATAAATTACAATGGATGAAAATTTTCACATTACAAATACATTATAATGGATTTACATGTATATTATTATAATCTTATACAAGGGTCACCAAAACCATTTTAAAACTCAACATTTTCTATCATTAAAATCCATCCTAAATTTTTGTTACATAAAAGTTTGTATAATTTAATAGAAAATTCATACTTATGTGTATACTAGATAATGGAAGGAAATGTAGAAAAGATAAACCTATTGTTCATCTTCTTGATAATAGTTCATTGAGAATTGACTCGGTCAACACCAGGATATATGATGAGTGTTCCTAAGATAGCACACCTGGAGAAACACTCACAGGTGATATGCTTTGGAATATTAACACACTCAAATTGAATAATTATTAAGGATATTCCAACCATTTCAATAGTCTCCAACAAAAGGAAACCATTGAACCCATTTACTGCCTTCCTTGGGTAATACAGAGCATTAGTGTATACCACTTCCAATAACATGAGTGATCTCACATGTACTATAATAATTCCTCAATATTTATAAAAAAAATCTATATTATTTAATAAGAATTATATTCTACCATTTAATGTCCTATGATAATTAAGTGTAATCTTTTTTTGAAAAATAGTCACTAATTATAGGAATGGGAACTATTTCAACACCATAATCAATTTTGGACATTCTACTATATCATGTAAATCAATCTAGATGGATAATAATTAGTACATAAATATATTAGGGTGGTTGAACTTGGTTATAACAAAAAATCTCACCCACATAGAGTGACATCAGGATCCACACAATTGTGTAACTATATTGGACCTCTTTAACTAAATATAACCTGAAGAATCCAATTGATCTACTAATTTATTAGTATCATAATAATGGAAAAATCCACAAAGAATATAATTGCTTCTGTGGGATATATTTAAAATGAAAAAATCCATCAGAAAATTTTATCATATAATATATTCTGTAGACCAATTTTACGAATCCAGTTTTTATCTTAGGTACAAATCATTTTAAATTTTTTCTAAATATTTATTATGGATCTATTATGGATGACTACCGAGTTTAGAAAGATGTTGGGGTTTTATAGATATTGTTCGATGCTCGAAACCTCAACTGGTGGAGAAAACCCCTAGGCTACATGGTTAGTAGAACTTGTGCAACCCAACCTACATGGTGTCTACTAAAAATGTGGGGATAGATAGAGGGGTGAATAAGGGTGGATAGTTTTTCCTATCTATGCACTATGGGACACATGCCTGTGATAGAAATAGATACATTATAGGAGAGAATTTTTGCATAGCCAGTGCACTATTTCTCTAACTATGCGACCTAACCATACGAAGTACCCCTCTCCAATGTATATGTTACATAGTTGGTGCACAATTTGGACAATTGTGTGGACAAACAATGTGACATTATTTTTTGGTTGAAATGATGAAATTTATATTAATGAATCTTTTAAAACTTTTTTCTTATCCCCTTTCCTCAATCCCGAGGACAAACACTCTCCTTTTTCCATTTTGAGGACCTATAAATATCTTTTGTCATATTTTATCCCATTTATCCATCTAGAGTCTGATCAAAGCATCATTCATCTTCTTCGATCCGCATCGGCTAGATATTAATTTCTTTTTAGTCATTATTTATTTCATTCCTCCGTGATTAAGTTATTGACAACTATTCTCCTATGCCATATGTTTAGGGAATTGGTTTGTTATTCAGATTTTTACTAATCTAGGTCGAACTAATAGCTAAAACTACCCATACGGAGTCATATGAGGTAGAAGTTGGTTTTTTATACATTATTTTTCATGTTTTGATTTTTTATCATATTTTATTTTGTTCCACACACCTATTTTAATATGTGTTTCTCCTAAATTGAACCCAACTTAAATTGGTTGCCTTGTTTGGAGCCAAATGAACTTATTAAACCCATTGAGATCGATTAACGTAGTTGGAACCACCCCATTGGGTGTACCCTCCTACATGAGGAAATGTCTTAAATGATAATATGGAAAAAGTACAAATTGATGTGTTTTGTATTTATTTTAATTTATGATATTCTTACTAAAATTGATGTATGCAGTGTTGCGGTGTTGATGAAAGTATTATAATTAATTGAATTGAATATAGGTGAGTAGTAATCCCACGTCATCTATTTTAAATTAAAAAATGGTTATTCCCCTATTTATGTTAATGATAATGAGAAATGGATTATATCTTCGATCATATGAAATCCAATGGTTACTTATTATTGAATGGTCTTAATGAGCCTTCAAATTAAAATTAATGGTAATGAATACCCTTATGAATGTTTAATATAAATTTCATAGAGACCTGTTCTTCTTAATTCCAAATGGGCATGATGATCCATTATAATTATATTACATGGGAATGGTGACCCTTATATAAATTTGATATGACACGGTAATGGCATTCATTATTATACAATGTGCGAATAGAATCCCTTTTGAAACATTACAGGCATGAAATCCATTAGGATACATTATGTGCATTGAATCCCTTGTGATACGATATGGGCATGGAGTCCCTGACCATGATACTTGGCATAGAGACCCTATACATGATATTAGGCTTGATGTCGCTTATAAATGTGAAACCAAACATGGAGTCCCTTATAAATGTGATACCATATATGGAATCCCTTGTAAATGTGATATTGGGAATGTAGTCCCTTATAAATGTGATATTGGGCATTGAAATCCATGATACTTATTCAAAGTTATCCCAGTAAGGGCTAAAGAAGGTAGTGTAATCTTGGTTTCCTTTCAAAAACATAAGCAGACCAATTTATATTTGTTATTACTGCTTCACATTATTATATATTCATAGATATATATTTTATATACATAATAGATATCTATAGACATTATTGTGGGTGTCCTACTAATATTTATCTCAGACCATGTCCCGGCTTTGTATGGTTCCTGGAAATATTACACGGTTGTAGGTGTATATAAGTGGAAGTATCCTTTTATCGATGTGTGAATTCTATTATAACTTAGGATAGATCCAGTAGCACATAATCAGGATGGAGCTTGGTATACTTGAATGATATTTAACTTTTTGTACCTTATTTTATAGTATTACTTTCTATTGTTGTATCCATGTTTTCTGGCTTTAGTAACGCATGCCATACATTATAATTATTTTGTATATGATTCTGTTATCAGTTGATTACTATTTCTTGGTTGATTATATCATATTATACTATAACATATCTCCTATAATTATTATACTATTATCTATTATTAACTCTTTGTTATGTTTAACTTTGTTAATGAGTGAATAGTATCTACACATGCGAACCCTAGTCCCTTGCTTCTTGTTAGAAGCCTATAGTATTTGTTGATATGTACTTGAAGCCATGTGACCAACCAAGATTGGGGCACCATTACAGTGGCATCTCGGTCTGATACCAGACAATGTGCTTTATGAGGATTCTTATCTTACCTTACTATATTGAGATAATATTCAAAATATTAGGATGCTTGTGGATTTTGGTAATGATATGTTTTGGGTCGTAGCTAACCCACACGACTAGAAATAAGATCTATACAAACAGTTTTGGTAAAAATGTTGGTATAGTTCACTTATATGGACGAATACCAATGGTTTGTTCAAAACCGTTGGTATAGGTCACTAACATGTACATAAACAAAATGGTTTCGGACAAACTGTCGGAGTAGGGGGGACCTATAAAAACGGTTTGTCTAAAAATGTTGGCATAGGTAACTTATATGGACCTATGCCAATGGTTTTGACCAAACCATTGGTATAGGTCCATAATAGAGACCTTATAGCAATGGGTTTCTTCAAACAGTTGCTATAGGTCCCAAAATCAAAGAATCTCTACCAACGGTTCTCAAAACCGTTGGAATAAGTCTATACCTACAGTATTGAGAACCGTTGGTATAGTTACATGTATTTTTTAAGGAATATTCATACAGAAAACATTAAATAAATAAAAATTTAAAATATATATGATAACACATATATATATTTATGAAATTATGTTCAAAAAAGTCAAGTTAGGTTAGTGGTTTGGTTGTTAAATCATAAACCGGAGGCACTAGGATCAAAACCAACATAATGCTTCTTTTTTGAAATACATATACCAATGATTTTATGGAACCTTTGGTATAGATTTTTCATTTTAGTTATACCAACGGTTTTGAAAATTTTTGGTATAGACTTGTCCCCACGGCTTACTAGCCAACTGTTCTCTAAACCATTGGTATAGGATATACCAACTTTTTGGAGGCATATACTAATCATATCAAACTGTTGGTATATGGTATTATTGTAGTAGTTCCATTTATAATGAAATGAAAAAAAAATCCTCAAATGGGAATTTTTATTTACTACATTCTTTCTATTATAGTCAATTTGATTTCATCTTTGGGTGATGAAATTGAATTGTGATATTAGTATTGAAATGATTGAGTTTTAACTTTTATCCTTATCCCAATGATATGAGGTGAAAAAATCATTGATCATACATCCTATTGTACACCTTTTAGGAAATTTACATGCCTTGCAGATGTCATTCCACATAAGGGAATTGTGTTATTTTCATTTTCTATGATTTCCATTAGTACTTAAACTATTATAAATGGAATTATTATCATCTAACTATTTTTAATGGGGATTGAGAGAACATCGTTAATACTTTGACATCATTCTATAACAAAATTGATTATTCATACATAGGATATAGAAGACACCATTAGTAGCCAACTATGGAACATTAAGTCATGAACCATTGGACATATGGAATTTAATTTTTTATGGTGTGGAAGGACTGGACACCATATTTTGGTTCATAGGGTGTATAGGACCTTATGCATTGGAAGTGGTGAAGAAATTGGATCAGCCATTTAAATATGATTTGAAATACCAATGAAAATTAAATTAAATTGAAATTAAAAAACATAGAGCTTGAACCGGTCATGGACTTTGTAAAGGGTAGTAGGTAGTGTCTCTGTTGTTCTTTATAAATTTCTCCATCATCCATACAAGACTCTTTTAGTCTTTAGAGGGGAGTAGTTATTACATTTATTAGTTGTTTACTTGTTCTATTTCTATAATTGTGTCTTATGACATTATTAAAAACTATTTCAGTGACATGTTTGGTGATTTTTTACCAATTCCACCACCACATCCTCTGATCACACACCAGGAGGTTGGTGATGACCATGATCTGGGGGTGTTGGACCCTGATCCACAAAGTGTACCTTAAGTAGTGCCTTCTATGGAACCTCTTAATGTTCCCAATATAGATGATCATTACCATTTTATATGAAACTTTTTACGAAAATTTTGGACCTTATAGGGATCCCTACACTCTACCCCTTCTATAGGAGAGTTTTAATGGGAGTTTCAGTAATAGAATTTTTCCATGTTTTGGGGGGATGGAGAACCATGAGATGCAAAGTTATAGTTTGAGACTATTATGTCTATACATGAGTATCTAAAGACTCCTACTAAGAGGTGAGTAAAACTCACTACATACATATTTAGTAGATCTTCCAAATGGTAGTGGGATATTTTAAATCATTATGGTCAATATCGAGAAGCGATGTAGAGGGACATGCAATTGATCTTATTTGATTATTTCATTCCAAATACTAAAGGGTAGATCTTTTAGGGAGTTTATGAACCTGTAGCAAGTCTCCAAGACAATCATTGAATATTTATCTTGTTTTACATATATTCATCATCTCAAAATTCTTTATATTAACGATGAGGGTGAAAAGGAGAGATGATTTGTGGATGGTCGGAGGCATCCTATTCATTCTCAAGAAATTGTTTTCTAGTTTACTACTGTAACACACTGAGATTTTATGAGAAGTATTTTTTTTAATTTATCTGATGTCTTGTGTTGTACATGACACCAATATTATCTTGCGGTATATGCAACACCGTATTATCTAGTAGTATACGCAACACTGATATTGGATCGTGTTACACACAATTTCAAGTTCATTTGATAAAATTTATTCTACACAAAATTGAGTGTATATATGTATATATATTAAATGTATAAATAAAATATGTTTGGGTTATATTATATGAAAAAAACAAAGGAGTATTTCACTTCAAGAATCCCAAACTTTTCTTGTATTACACAAAATTGCGTCCTTCCACTATAGCACGTGTTGTACGCAATACCGAGTTTCACTAAACAAAGATATGTTATTAAAATATTATAAAAACTAGCCATTATGAATATTAATAACCACTTTTTAAAATTTTATGTTTCAAAATGGACTTCATTTTTGGATTTGGAATATCGAAATTATCCTAGGGTGGGTTTCTCATATTTTTCCGAAAACAGTCAATTTTGAATGAATAGTGAAAAACACTGAGTTATTGGTGAAAACTGACATTTTCTTTAAATAATTATTTATTTTATTTAAATTTATTTTAGGTAAAAATTGATACATAATACCTATATAATTTCAATTTAATTTGTTTGAGACATTTTATAATATTATTAGATATATAAAAATTTTATTGAACTTTTCACCATCTTTTACCCACCTCCTAGGAGAATTTTAAATTTTATATAAAACATAATTTTACCACTTCTGTTAGTGGAATTTTGAAACTCTGAGAGACACAGTTAATATCAATGATTAAAATGTGGTTCAATATGATAAAAATAATTTTTGGTGAATAATAACTTTTTACTTTTATTTACCACGGTTAAAAGTAAATATAATAATTAAGGGTAAAAATGATATTATTATTACCATAACACATGTCCTAATTCTATTGGATAAGTGTAATTCGACCAAAAACAATCATAGGAATAAAATATTACCCTTTAGTTCCACTTGGATTAGATTAGGACATTTATTATTATTTTATTTAAAGACAAGTTAAAATAGATAAAATCAATTTTAATAACTAAAACATTTTTAATATAAGGTTATACATAAAATAAATTCGACTATAAATATTAATTAAAAATATAATGAGATTTACTATATAATTTTATTTTCTTTATAATTTTTAGACATTAATTAATATAATTATTTTTTGACACAATGATGATACAGTAAATACCTTATTAAGGAAATATTAACATAATTGATGTTATAAATTACCAAATAAATTTAATTTGAGAATCTTTATAAACTACAATAAATATATACATTTATATGAAATGTTATTATTGATAAAATTAACTTTTTTTAAACTAATCATGATGTTATGATTTTCGCATAAATCTATTACCAAATAGTGTCAAAATTGAAATAAAATAATTTTTAAAACAAATATTATATTATTAATTATTATTATATAAATAATAATCTATATTTAGGCAAAATTACTTATATAAGGTTACATATATTAATAATGAACCACTTGGGGTTCTTTTGGCTTGTTATTGTATGTTTATTTACCATGTAGTGTAAGAATAAAAGAAGACATGGTAAAAGTTAAATTATTTAACATAGAGTTAAATCTAAATGATAAGGTTAAAATAGTAACCTAAACTTATCTAAAACCTTTTGGTTGAGATGATTTCGACTCATTCACACTTTACCTTCAAAATAAATCAATTTGTATCTATTATAAACCGAGTATGACTTTATTATAAAATAATATTTTAAGTTTTTCCAAAGGTGCCCCTCTCCTCCATTATAAAAAGGGAACCCCTTCCCTCTTCTCTTCACACCCTTTTGAGCCTTAAATCTCGTCCAAAACCTACCAATTCCTCTTCTCAACCTCTATATTTATATCATTGAGGTTCTGGTCTTCTTAAAAGACCAACTCTAGTGCCCTAAGAAGAAGTTTAAAGGAGATGCGTCGAGGAAGAGGTAATCTCTTCTACCGACTCTTTTAAGTTTCTTTCTTCTTCTACTTCCTCTTCTTTAGTTTATTAATTATAATGTGACAACATCAGTATTACATATATTCTGATATGTTATTATAAATATTAAACAACCCTATTTTACTTTCTATCCATCCTACGGAAAATGAAATCACCGTGCGTGCGTACGTATGGAATACCATCTCCACGCCGTGGTGTAATCAATTTTTCCACCACCACCATACATGGATGGGTATAATGGTGTAAATAATGAAAATATATGATTATTATAACGTAATACTGATTCAAAGATATTATATCATCCACTCCAAAACCATTCAATAAATATGGGAACAATATCATCGCTCGTGTGTACGTACGGATTACCGTCTCCACGACGAGATGAGATTCATTTTCTATGTTAATAATTTAGGAATGATTAAAAAGTATGTATAATAAGTAATCATGAAATATATGACATAATAATGCTACTGGATTTATGTATATATATATATGTATTTCATCTACTTAATTCCGTTCAATTCAATAAGGAAACGAAAAACAGCGTTAATGTGTACGTACGACCTACCGTCATCATTAACGGTGCGTTTCATTCCATTTATCGATCTATTACATATATGTATATTATGAATACATATTATACATAAATCATGTTTTATATTCTGGAATTAAGTAATCATGATGTAATTAATCATATTAATAATTACAAGTCAAAACACGGACGATAAATGAAACGATTTTACCCAAAACGCTGCTTTAACATGAAATTGAAAAATAAACAGATAATATAAAGTCTTAAGTGAATCATATATGATATAATAAATATTATTATTGTTCTGTTAAAAGTTAATAATATGTTAAAACCCACTATACAGGATTCTTGGGCACATACTGAAGAAATTTTACATAAGGTAAGGGATAATTATTCCAATCTCATTCTTATTCGAGATTGTTTATTAGTAAGTATTTACTGGGGTTATGTTTATTATCCATGTCCATATGTTCTCAAAATGTTTTCATAAAATGTTTAATTTTTTTCCATGTATGCTTAAAGACATTTTTACCCTTTTATTACTTTTACCACATCGTATGGATGGAATCTTTCTTTTGTTTTCCATACAATGTACTTTTTGACTTTTTCAACAAAAGTACGAGGAGAATGTTTTTTAACTTATACAGAATGAAAGAATTTTTACGGATTCATAACCCATATGTTTCATGAATCTTACTCTAAGATTTTTCATGGTTATTTTTAATAAAATCATTTTATGTTTAAAATTTTGTGGGATTTTGTGAAAGAAAATGATTTTGAAGAAGAAAGGATATTTTCCTCAAGAATTCATTTCAAGTGTTTTATCAAAACGATTTTCCATGAAAGAAGACATTATATAGCATATTTATGTTTCAAGTATTATGTCTCTATTATATACATGGTGTAATTGTTCTTATGATGAAATAATATCCATTTTTTATGGATTATGTTATTATGGGATGATGTTTATGAAACCCATTTTATTCTTTGGGTAATGATGAAGGATTTATGTTTATTTTGTGGCACAAGTAAGAATGATTTCATTAAGATATGGGTAGGACCTATATCTCCCTACAATGCATTGGGTAATGATTTATATCTAATGAGATAGACATTGCTGGAATGGTAAGTTAATCTGGTTCAGTGTTACAGGACTGGAACGAGGAGTGGACTTGATTCCAAAAGGGACTTTGTCGACTAAGATGGACTTGGAAGCAATGACTTGGCTACTATGAAAATCATATCATGTGCTTAATATTTTTCCAAAATTACATGTTTTATTTCCAATCTATTTTATCATGATTGATGTTCTGTTATGATCTATGCCTTAGGTACTGCCATGTTTTATGTCATTGCTCATGATTTTGATGTTTAAACATTATGTTTATTTTCTATAAGTTCAAATGTTTTTGATTTGTTTGATTGTATCCATGATTACCCTAACTGAGCATTTGAGCTCACCCTTTATATGTTTTATTTTCCCCAGGATTTAAAGAAAGGATTTATGTAAGAAAAAAAGGGGATGATATTTATGGGAGATGTTAAAGATCTTTCACCACGATTAGAAGATTATATTATGAGTTTCCAAAGACACTAAACTATAATGATTCTTGTGTGTCTGTTTTTTTTATGTATTAAGTATTCCACAAATGTAATGTAATGTCCATGTACATCATGCTCGGGTCTCTACATTTTGTATCAGAAGAACGGTTTAGTTATTCATTGGAAACTAGGATGCGAAAAGTTTAGTGAAATACCTAGAGATATTTCTAAGGTATGTCTAGGGATGTCCCTAAGGATAAGTATACGTATAGTTTATAGTCCTAAAATTAAGGTAACAATCTTAAAATTAAACCTAAGATGTTATATATTGAAAGTAATCCTTGTTTATTCTGGTGTTTTCCCAGTATGAGTTTTTTCTCTCACACTGTTCTATTTAAGTTATAGACGATGGTTGGAACCCGAAAAATTGTGTTGATCAATTTAATAGGAAATGAAATGATTGTCCTCCGGAACAAACCAATGTTATGGAAGATGAAGTGAAAAATCTTATAGATATGATTACACGAGCTATGAATCATTCTGGACTTCCAAATGAGCAGAGAAGGGAACAATATTCTATTGAGTCCTTTATGAGGAAACGTCCACCTTTTATTAATGGGTCTCTTGATCCACATGTTGCTGAACAATGGATCAGTACCATTGAAATGATATTTTCCATACTTCGTTGTTCAGAACATGAAAATTCAATTTAGTTGTTTAATGTTTATAAGGTGAAGCAGACTAGGGGTGGACTCTAATTAATAATACAAGGCCCCTAGATGAAATTTAATCCATGGAATGGGATGAGTTCAAGAACTTGTTTTTCAGTAAGTATTTACCCCGTATTCTTCGAAAAAAAATGGAAAATGTGTTCCTTGAGATTAATCATAAGGATTATGAATCTTTCGGTATATAGGAAGCGAATTTTAGAAGACCAGGAAGGTATGCATCTGGATTTATCATCCAACCATAAAGTTAAGTTGATCGATTCTTCAGTGGCTTAAAACCAAGTCTTCGAAGGGCATTAGCTATAAGAGACATCAGTAGCTATGAAAAAATTGTCTGTTGTGCTATAAAGGTAGAACTGAAAGTTTGTGTAACATATCCATCTCATGGTTTTGACGAGAAACGAAAGATGGAGTTCAAGGAAAAACCTTAGAACAATAGTGAAAAGAAGGTGAATGCTTCTTTATGATCAAAGTGTGGAAAGAAGCATGGTGGAGATTGTCTAAAAGGTACTTGAAAATGTTTCAAGTGTGGAAAAGAAGGTCATAAAGCAGCTGAGTGCCGAAGTAATGGGGAAAAGGTTTCTAATGACGTAAATATAGAAAATACTACATAGAACACTCCACCAACACTTCAGTGCTTCAAGTGCAAGGAAATGGGGCATTATGATAATCAATGCCCTAATCCAAGGGTTAATGATGATCGACGTGAGAAACCTCTTAAGGCAAAGGAAAAAGGAAAGTCGCATACGATCACTATTGGCGATGTTGAGTATGACAACGATGTAGTGGAATTATTTTGTGGTTATGTAACGGGATTCCAAAATAATGTTGTGGAATCTAATTTATAGTACTGGAATATCTATGTATTGGTTTATTATGGTTTTCAATAATTATATGGTACCGTTAACCATGAAAATTAATTCATATATTTTAGAAAGATGGTGATATGCGCATAATGAGGGGATAAGGATAAAATAATATTAATGAGCTCATGATTGATATAAGGACAGATTGATATCATGGTTTGAGTATATTGAAATTGATGGGATTTTCGTATGTGGAAAGAGTTAACTTTTTACAACACTCATGTTTTCAATAATGTTCTATGGTAATTCATGTTTCAAAAGAATACATGATTAAGGTATTCACATGTTTGTAATGTGACCAACAAGATATATCTTATGATATATTGAAGATAAATGATGATATCCACATTCTTGTTATGTGACATTTCAAGTAATCCTTTTCTTTATAATATGAGATTAGACATATGTATTTTGGATAAGACTAAAGATTGGAATGGATTATGTTGGACATCAGATAGTATTTTTTATGGATAGAACTTTATTTCGATATTATTTATCGAATGTTATAATACAGTAGTTTTAGAAAAAGGGACAACCTGCAGGACGGGTGACAACCCGTCGTATCGGGCAAGGCTGTGGGAATCGAACCCACAACCGAAGTGCGAAAGGCCTTTATCACCTACCACTTGCCTGTAGGAAGTACCTAGTTAGTAGAAAGTAGTTTTATTTTATTAAGTGGTATGATAGATGAAGTATATGTCTATTTTTGGAATCATATACAATTAACCTCACTATAAATGGACTTATGTGTATTTGATAAATTTTTCTAACCTTTTGATTGAGACATATGGAATGACCCATCATTCTATCACATGATCTGCTAAAACTTCACAAGTGAAAAATTCAACTTCATTTCTTTAAGAGACGAAGTCGAAATTGTTTAAGTTACGAACAACGGTGAGATTATACCAAAATAAAGTATGTATTTATTCTAATTCCAATTATTCAACTTTAGGGAAATGATCTTGAAAACCAAAAATGTTTTTCTAGTACCCTCATACACGATGAATTAGATGGTACCTTAAATCATAAAAAATTTATGGCTTTTTGATTGTTTGCTTTTTCATAGCCATGTCCTCTACCACTCTCTATCAGAACATGATGGTTATATTTTTTCTTCCATATCCATATTTCCACTTATGTTCCCCTATGTGGAAACACATTGATGAGTTAATATGGGTAACAGTTACATTTATTACTTTAATTTTTAAAATTAAGATTTAGTATTCCTTTTTCTGATGTGGGTTTCTATGAAAGAAACTTTCAAGTAGTAAACAATTTATTACCCCGACGAATTTCAAGGGAGAAATTCATTTTAAGGGGGTAGAATGTAACACCCTGAGATTTTATGAGAAGTATTCTTTTTATTTTATTTGATGTCTTGTGTTGTACGCTACATCATGATTGTATTGTTCTATATGCAACACCTTATTATCTTTCAGTATACTCAACACTAATCTTGGATCGTGTTACACACAATTTCACATTCGTTTGATAAAATTTATTCTATAAAAAATTGAGTGTATATATATATATATTCAATGTATAAATGAAATTTGGTTGGATTATATTATACAAAACAATAACGAATCTTTCACTACATGGAACCTTGACTTGGATTGCACTACACGCAATCACGACCTTCCACGATAGCATGTGTTGTATGCAAAACTGAGTTTCGTTAAACAAAGATATATTATTAAAATATTATAAAAACTAGCCGTTGTGAATAGTAATATCCACTTTTTTAAATTTCATTTTTTTAAATAGACTTCATTTTTGGATTTGGAATATCGAAATTAACCTAGGGTGATTTTTTGGTATTTTTCTAAAAACATTCAATTTTTGATGAATAGTGAAAAACACTAAGTTATTGGTTAAAACAGAATTTTAATTTAAATTATTATTTACTTTATTTAAATTTTATTTAATTCGAAATTTATACATAATACCTAAATATGTTCAATGTAATTCATTTGATTCATATTATAATAATATTAGATATATAAAAAATTTATTGAACTTTTCACCTTCTTTTACCCACTTCATAAAAGAATTTGAAAAATTACATAAAATGTAATTTTATCGCTTCTATGAGTGGAATTTTGAAAATATAAGAGAGATAGTTAATATCAAGGTCTAAAATTTTGTTCAATAAGGTAAAAATAATTTTTGGTGAATAGTAACTTTTTACTTTTATTTTCCACAGTTAAAAGTAAATAGGATAATTAATGGTAAAAATGATATTATTATTACCCTAACATAGGTAATAATTCTATTGGAAAAGTGTAATTAGACCATAAACAATCTTAGAAAAAAAATATTACCCTTTAGGTCAACTTGGATTAGATTAAGAAATTTATTATTATTTTATTTAAATAAGAGCTAAAGTAGTTAAAATCAATGTTTAATAACTAAAACATTTTTTATATTAGGTTATAAATAAGATAAATTCTACTATAAATATTAATTATAAAGATACATATATATCCTACATAATGGTAGTTTATTTATAATTTTTAGACATTAATTAATTTAATTCATTCATGATATAATGATGATGCAGTGATTACCTTATTAAGGAAACATTAACACAATTGATGTTATAAATAACCAAATAAATTTAATTTGAGACTTTTAAGAAATTACAATAAATTTTTAGGTTAATATTAAATTTTATTATTGATTTAATTAACTTTCGTTGAACTAATCATGCTTTTGTGAGTTTCACAAAAATCAATTACAAAATAGTGTCAAAATTGACATAAAATAGTTTTTTGAAAATATATTATATTATTAATTATTATTCTATTCTTAAAAATCTATGTTTCATAAAAATGACTTAGATAATGATATATATATTAATAATTAACCCTTTGGGGTTCTTTTGGCTTGTTATATTAAGTTTATTTACCATATAGTGTAAGAAAACAAGAATACACGGAAAAAGTTAAATTATTAAACTTAGAGTTAAATCTATATGATAAGGTTAAAATAGTACCCTAAACATGTCTAAAACCTATTGGTTGAGAGGATTTCTCCCCATCCCCACTTTATCTATGAAATAAATCAATTTTGATCAATTATAAACCGAATATGACTTTATTATAAAAGAATATTTTATGTTTTTCTAAAGGTGCCCCTCTCCTCCCTTATAAAAAGGGCACCCCTTCCCTCTTCTCTCCAGGCCCATTTGATCCTTGAAGCTCAGAAAAACCCTAATAATTATTCTTCTAAACGTATCTACTTTTATCATATAGTATCTGGTCTTCTCAAAAGCCCAACTCTAGTGCCCTAAGAAGATGTTTAAAGGATGTCAGTCGAGGAAGATGTAATCTCTTCTACCGACTCTTTCAAGTTTATTTCTTCTTCTACTTCCACTTATTTAGTTGTTTAATTATAAATTAATAACTTATATATTACTTATATACTGGTATGTTATTATAAATATGAAACAAACCTATTAATCCTTCTATCCATCCTACGGAAAATGAAATCACCACACGTGCGTTCGTACAGAATACCGTCTCCACGCCGTGGTGTAATCAGTTTTTCCACCACCACCTTAATTGGATGGGTATAATGGTGTAAAAAATAACTATATACGATTATTAAAACGACATAATTATTCTAATATATTATATCATCCACTCAAATTCCATTCAATAAATATTGGAACAATATCATCACTCGTGTGTACTTACGGATTACAGTCTCCACGACGCGATTTGATTCATTTTCCATGTTAACAATTCAAGAATTATTATAAAGTATATATAATAAGTAATCATGAAATTTATGACATAATAATGCTACTAGATTTATATATATATATATATGTATGTATGTATTTCATCTACTTAATTCCAGTCAATTCAATAAGGAAATGAAAAACAACGTTCATGCGTACGTATGACCTACCCTCTCCTTGAACGGTGTATTTCTTTCCATTTAGCGATATTTTATATATATGTATATTCTGAATATATATTATACATAAATCAGGTTTTATATTCTGGAATTATGTAATCATGATCTAAGTAATCATATTAATAATTACAAGTAAAAACACGGACGATAAATGAAAGGAATTTACCCAAAATGATGCTTTAACATGAAATTAACAAATGATCGGATAATATAATGTTGTAAGTGTATCATATATGATATCATAAATAATATTGTGGTTCTATTACAAGTTAATAATATGTTTAAACCCACTATACAGGATTCTCGGACACATATGGAAGAAATTGTACATAAGGTAAGGGATAATTATTCCAATCTCATTCTTATCTGAGATTGTTTATTCCTAAGTAATTACTAGGGTTATGTTTATTATCCATGTCCATATGTTCTCAAAATGTTTTCATAAAATGTTTAGTTTTCTTCCATGTATGTTTAAATAATTTTTTACCCTTTTCTTACTTTTACCACATTTAATGGAAGTAATCTTTCTTTTGTTTACCATACGTGGTACTTTTTGAATTTTTCAAAAAAAGTACGAGGATAATGTTTTTTTATCTTATATGGAATGAATGGATTTTAACAGTTCCATAACCCCTAATTTTCATGAAGCTTACTCTACAATATTTCATGTTTATTTTCAATAAAATCATTTTCTTTTAAAATTGTGTGGCATTTTGTGGAATAAAAATGAATTTGAAGAAGAAAGGATATTTTCCTCATGAATTTATTTGAAGTGTTTTATCAAAACTATTTTCCATCTAAGATGACATTATTTAGAATGTCTATGTTTCAAGTATAATTTCTCTATTATTTTCATGGTGTGATTGTTCTTATGATTAAATGATATCCATTTGTTATATATGGATTACGTGATGATGGGATAAAGTTTATTAAACCCATTTTATTCTTTGGGTTATGATTAATAATTTATGTTTATTTTGTGGCACAAGTAAGAATGATTTAATTATGAGATGGGTGGGACCTATATATCCCCTTAATGCATTGGGTAAAGATTTATATCTCATGAGATAGACATGGCTCGAATGGTAAGTTAATTCGGTTCAGTGTTACATGACTCGAATGAGGAGTGAACTCGATTCCAAAAGGGACTTTGTCCACTAAGATGGTCTTGGAAGCAATGCCTTGGATACTATGGAAATCATATCATGTGCTTAATATTTTTCCACAATTACAAGTTTTATTTCCAAGCTATTTTATTATGATTGATGTTCTATTATGATCTATGCCTTACGTACGACCATGTTATATGTCATTGCTCCAAATTTTGATTTTTAAACATTATGTTCATTTTTTAAGATCAAATGTATATGATTTGTTTTATTTTCTCCATGCTTACCCTTACTGAGATATTGAGCTCACCATTTATATGTTTTCATTTCCCTAGGATTTAAAGAATGTTTTTAGGTAAGAAAACAAAAAGGGGAAGATCTTTATGGGAGATGTTGAAGATCTTTCACCATGATTAGAAGATTATATTCCGAGTTTCCAAAGACACTAAACTATTAAGATCCTTGTGCATCTGTTTTTGTTATGTATTAAGTTTTCTACAAAATTAATTTAATGTCCATGTACATCAAGCTTTGGTTCTCTACAACTACCATATCTGATATAGTGAAATAGTCCCCTAACACTGAGCAAACCCATATAGAATAAAATGGTGTTATTAAGGGTGGTTCCAAACAAAGATCAAGTTGGGGTTATTCTAGTAGTTGGAATCGACACTATGAGTCTGCACATGTGACAACTAGAATCCATTTCACACCAATATATAGCAATTTTTTATGTCACCAGCGTGGTATGATTGAGCATAAGAGGCCCCAGTTTCATTGATACACCTTCGAATGCTAACGATGCGGTAGACTAGCACATCTACTATATTCCTACATTAACTTCGCATCTGTTTCGAGTGGGATTGGATTTTTGAAATCTCCATAATCCGATTCAGGTTCAGTGGCTCTTCACTAAGAAGGTAGGTATTATACTACTAGTCATATGGGTAGATGAAGAGGTCATGGTCATGGAATCTATACTTTATATTTTCTGTGCCAATATAATACTAAAGGTAGTAATATTGTAGCATTGGTCTTGGGATCAGGCCATATATATTCAGTACTTCCTATAACAAAGGATAAAGATATTTGGACATCTACTATTTGTGGTACTATTATATAAGCCTTTACTATCATTTCTTAATTATTTTATATTTTTACATCACATTATTTCATATTTTTTCCTATTGTGGAGTGTCTTGAACATCATATTGAGTACACTTGTGGTGTAAGGATTTTAGATACACTTTTGGGTATACAAGCAGAGAGTGTACCCTAGTGAAAGGACTATCTTATTGAGTTTGGAATCCATCATTTTATGTGGGACCTCTATATCCTCAAGACTAAAGGATTTGGAGTCGTTCTCTAAATGGATTGGTTGGTTCCCTATCATTTTTTTATTGAGTGTTATCTCTAGATTGTGTTATTTACATCACCAAAGGGAGGTACGTACATTCAAAAAGGTGAGGGGAAGTCAGAGCCAATAGACATGGACTAGAGAATCTAGGTCTAGGTCAATTGACCTCCCGTATTGAAAATATTTACATAAATTGTTGGGGAATACATCAGATTGAATTCCCTCTTGTAGTCAATTTATTAAAGGATGTATTTAATGATTATAGGTCTAGACTATATTCTATGAGAGATGTAGTGTTTACAATCGATTTAGTTCCTAGATCATCACCAGAAACCATTACTCCTAATATAATGGATACTACTAAGTATTAGGAGATCAATAGTAAGAAAGATTATTTCTAGGAAAAAGCTATTATATGGTCCATTACATCACCATGGGGTTCACTGGTCATTTTCACCATTAAGGCAGACCGAACTCTCAGGCCTTTCATTGCATGATTTATCAGAAGAGGAATAGTATTACAGTAAAAAAACTAGTATCCCTTTCCTCACATATATGAAATTTTTTACTAGATCAGAGGACCAAGTGTGTTTTCAATGATTGGCCTAATAATAGAAAATCATCGTGAATGATTCAAACCTTCATATATTCTATGTACATATTTCTATACTTAGTAAAACTTATATGATTATTTTGTGATGATGTTTTGTCTTACAAGTGCGCATTCCATCTTCATGGATTTGATGAATAGGATTTTCCATCCCTATTTGGACACCTCATTCATAGGATTTTTCAATGAAATATTGTTGTATTATTATACTCATAGATACCATTCCTCTCCATATGATATTGTTTTGAATATATTATGATATTTACACCAATATGTTAAGAACAGTATGTATCATTTATGGATTAACAATGCACACTTTTTGGGTCATATTTTATCAAATTTATAAGTTTTCGTTGGCCTAGATAAAGTGAGATATGTGGTTACATAGGGTCATCCCAAGAGCGTCATTACCATATAGAGTTTCATTGAATAACAATTTACTATATGAATTTTATTCATAAATTCTCACACATTACATCACCTATTACAGTTCTTTCAAATATGGGTGTTATGTGCCTTTGCTCCGAAGTGTGAGTGAAATAATTTCAAGATCTAAAATGAGGGATTACCTCAACACCTATTCAAATTATTCAAAATAATGTAAGACATTATACAATTTTATATGATGCATTAGGAATTTTACTGGGAGTGGTGATGATGCATGATGATAGATTTATTTTTTATGGGTTATTGTAGTTGATCTTTCTTGAGAAGAATTACCAAACACACAATCTTGAGTTACCAATCGTTGTACATACCTTACGATTTTGGATGAATTACCAGTAGGGAGAGATATATTTAGTTGTTACAGACGAAAAAATCATTATGTATATTTTTAAATAAAGAGGCAAAAATATCAGATAGTGAATATGGGTATAATATCTATATTTCTTTGACATAGAGTAAGAATATACTCCATTGAATGTAATTGTTGTTGTTGATGCTCTAAATGATAGGTATCTGACGTGAGAATCTTATGAATCTACAATATATTTGATCCATATGGTTCGATTTATTGAGATGCATATAAAATTTCAAGGTCATCATGGACAGTCTATACTTACATCACTATTTGTTACCTCTTCACCTTCTGAGAATGTTATGATGAGGTATTTTCAGATCAAGAGGTCCTGGTCCTAAGATAATGAATTACTAGTGATGAACCTCTTCCAGATAAGATTCTTGATGATGAATACATCCTATGTATATATGATCATTTCTAGGATCTTATACAATTTAGAGAATATCTTTTGTGAGATTCATATAAATCCCAGTGGGTGGTTCACCTGGGTATCTCCAAGATGTATCGTGATATGCAGTGATGGTAATGGTGGGTAGGTGTGAAGCATTATACAACATGAGTTATCACTATGTGTTCTACCTATCAGTGGGTGAAGGAAGAGCACCAATGACCTACAATATTTCTATAGCCATTACTGGTGCCATGTAACAGCCCGGGATTTTATGAAAAATATTCTTTTTAATTTTATTAATTCATTGTGATGTACGCTACACCAAAAGGATCTTGCACAACACACATCCTTGACTTGCCTTGCACGCAATCGCGACCTTCCTCGATAGCGTGTGTAGTACGCAATACTGAGTTTCACTAAGCAATGATATGCTATTAAAATATTATTATAACTAGCCGTTATGAATAGAAATAACCACGTTTTAAAATTTTAGAAATTTTAGCCCTCAAAATGGACTTCATTTTTGGATTCGTAGTATCGAATTTAGCCTAAGGTGAAATTTTGGTACTTTTCGGATAACTTTCATATTCTGATGAATAGTGAAAATTACTAAATTTTAATTAAAAACAACTTTTTTAATCGAAATAATTAATAGTGATAAATTATTAATTTTAGAGGTTTTAAAATATATTTAGAATATATTTTTAAAATTCAATACAATGTTGGTCATTGGATGTAATTTCACATTTACACCAGACATAAACAAGTGTTAATATTTTGATAGTTATTATCTCTTAAAAACACGCTATTTGTTGTGACAGCGGAAATTAATTATAAAATTAATTAATGAAACTTATATGTTGGGAATTTTGTAAAATAGAAATCATTTTTGAAATCAGAATATAAATTATAGCTTAGGGTGAAATTTTGGCATTTTTCTGAAAAACTTCAATTTTTGATGAATAGTAAAACTACTAAGTGGAAGTTAAAATTTTTTTTTTCATAAATCGTAATTTTACCGCTTCTGTGAATGGAATTTCAAAAATCCGAGAGACACAGTTGATTTCAGTAAGTAAAATGTGGTTCAATGAGATGAAAATAATTTTTGGTAAATAGTAACTTTTTACTTTTTTTACCGCGGTTAAAAGTAAATAGGGTAATTAAGGGTAAAAATGATATTAATATTATCCTAACACATGTCCTAATCCTATTGGACAAGTTTATCTCGACCAAAAACAACCTTAAGTGTAAAATATTATCATTTAGGCCAACTTGGATTAGATTAGGATATTTATTATTATTTAATTCAAAGAAGAGTTAAAAGAGTTAAAATCAAAGTTTATTTACTAAAATATTTTTAATATAGGGTTATACATAAGATAAACTCTTTTTTAAATATTCATTAGAAATCTAAAAATATTTCCTACATAATGGTATTTTATTTGTAATTTTTAGACTTCAAATAATTTAATTTATTTATGACCCAAAGATGATGCAGTAATTATCTTATTAATGAAATACTGACATAATTGATGATATAAATACCAAAATAAATATAATTTAAGACTTTTTTTGAAATCTAAAAATTTTCTAGGTTAATATGAAATGTTCTTATTAATTTAATTAGCTGTGTTTGAACTTATCATTCTGTTATAATTTTCACAAAAATCAATTACTAAATAGTGTCAAAATTGACATAAAATAGTTTTTAAAACAAATATTATATTATTAATTGTTATTTTATTCCTAAAAATCTAAGGTTCGGCCCAATGACTTAGATAAGGTTATATATATTAATAATAAACAATTTGGGGTTCTTTTGTCTTGATATAGTAAGTTTATTAACCTTATAGAATAAGAACACAAGAAGACACGGTAAAAGTAACATTATTTAACTTAATGTTAAATCTAAATGATAAGGTTAAAATAGGAACCTAAACTTGTCTAAATTCTATTGGATGAGAGGATTTCGACCCATCCCCACCTTAGCTTCAAAATAAAATCAATTTTTAGCTATTTAAAACCGAATTTGGTTTTATAATAAAATAATATTTTTAGTTATTCCAAAGGTGACCCTATCCTCCCTTATAAAAGGGCACCTCCTCCCTCTCTCCCTCACACAACATTGAGCCTTCAAGCTCGTCCAAACCCTGCCAAAATCTCTTCTTCACTTCCCTAGTATCATCCTGGAGGTCATGTTCTTCTTCAATGACCATCCTTAGTTCTTTAAGTGGAGGTTAAGAAAAGGCGCGTCAAAAAGAGGTAATATCCATTATCGATATTTTTCAATTTCTTTCTTCTTCAACTTCTTATTATTTATTTGTTTCATGATAAAGTAATAAAATCAGTATTTATTATATAATGATATGTTATTATAAATATTAAACAACTCTAATTAACCTTCTATCCATCCTACGGAAAATGAAATCACCGCGCGTGCGTACGTACGGAATACCGTCTCCACGCCGTGGTGTAAACTATTTTTCGCCACCACCTTAATTGGATGGGTATAATGGTGTAATGAGTAACTATATATGATTATTATAAAGTGATATTGATGCTGAAATAGTATACATACACTTCAACGCAATTCCACGACCATGGGAACGATATCATCGCTCGTGCGTACGTACGGACTACCGTCTCCACGACGCGATAAGATTCATTCTCAATGATTCACCATTCATGAATGATTATAAAGTATATATAATAAGTACTAATGAAATATATGACATAATAATGATACTGGATTTATGTATATTTATATGTATGTCATCTACTTAATTCCATTCAATTCAATAAGGAAACGAAAACAGCGTTCATGCGTACGTACGGACTACCGTCTCCATGAACGGTGTATTTCATTCCATTTATCAATAAATTATATATATGTATATTATGAATATATATATTATATATAAATCATGTTTTACATTCTGGATATAAGTAATCATGATCCAAGTAATCATATTAATAATTACAAGTTAAAAACACGAACGACAAATGAGACGATTTTACCCAAAACGCTACTTTAACATGAATTTACAAAATAACGGGTAATATAAAGTCATAAGTGGACTATATATGATATAATAACAATGATTATGATTCTGAAATAATTCAATAACATGATTTAAATCATTATATAGGAGTTTTGGACAGGTACAAAGCAAGTCGGACCTAAGGTAAGGGAAAATATCACAATCTCATTTTTATCCGAGATTGTTTTGACTTTGGCATTTACTGGGGTGTATTTTATCATCCACATCCATGTTTCCTCAATATGTAATATTATTTCCATCCACCTAAAATTGTTTAAATCCAATTGTACCCTTCGGTGAATTTTTAGTAAAAGATAAGAAAGGAAACTTTTGTCGTTTTTCGTACGAGATACTTTTTGACTTTTTCGACAAAAGTACGAAGAATGTTTTTTTAACTTATACAGCATGAATGGATTTTCAAAACATTATTTCCAAGAAGCTTCCTTTACAAGTTTTCAAGTTTATTTTTAATCAACTTATTTTATTTTAAAGTTGTATGACATGTTATGAAAGGAAAAAAAAATTTGAAGAAGAAAGGATATTTTCCTCAAGAATGGAGTTCAAGTGTTTTATCAAAATTATTGTCCATCTAAGATAATAAAGGGTTCTGTTTTTATCCCTATTATTACATTGATTTGATCATGTTGTGATGGAATTATTTTTATGAATTCCTTTATCTTATATGAATTCATTTATGATGTCATGATGTTTAAGATTTCCATTTTTATTACATGGGTTATGCAATGATGTATGATTTATGATCTTGTGGCACACATAAGAATGGTATCATTATGAGATGGGTGGGACCTATATCTCCCTTCAATGCATTGGTTAAAGATTTTATATCTCATGAGATAGACATGGCTGGAACGGTAGGTTATACCGGTTCTGTGAAATAGGACTGAAACGAGGGTGACTCGGTTCAGAAAGGGACTTTGTCCACTAAGATAGTCTTGGCAATGAGTCTTGACTAACAAGAAATGATTCTCTATGATTATGTGTGTATGCCACAAAGTTTCATGTGGTAAGTTATGATTATTGGGATTACATTTCACTTCTATGATTTATCCCATGTTATGATATTATGAGCTCTTTTGCAGGTTAAGATATCCAAAAGCTATGTTCTTATGTATATGATGTGATTGATATTTCTTTTGTTTACCCTTACTGAGCATTTGAGCTCACCCTTTTATGTTTTCTTTTCCCCAGGATATAAAGAATGGTTTTAGGTATAAAAAAAAGTAAGATCTTTATGGGAGATGTTGAAGATATTTCACCATGATTAGAAGATTTTATTCTGAGTTTCCAAAGACACTAAACTATTACGGTCCTTGTGTGTGTGTTTTTGTTATGTACTAAGTATTCCGCAAAAGTAATGTAAAGTCCATGTAAGTCAAGCTTCGGGTCTCTACAGTTGGTATCAGAGGAAAGGTTTAGTCAACCTTTGGAAACTAGGATGAAAAAACATTAGTGAGATCCCTAGAGATATTTCTACGGTATGTCTAGGGATGTCCCTAAGGTTAAGTATACGTATAGGTTATAGTACTAGAATTACGCTAACAATCATAGAATTAAACCTAAGATGTTAGATATTGAAGGTACTCCCCCTTTATTATGGTGTTTTCCGTAGCATGATTTTTACCTCTCACACTATTCTTTTTGGGTTTTAGACGATGGCTAGAACCCGAAGGAACCGTGTTGATCAATGCAATGGACAATGCAATGATTTTCCTCCTGAACAATCAAATGTTATGGGAGATGGTGTGAAAAATCTTATTTCTATACTTACACAAGCTATGAATCATTCTGGAATTCCAAATGAGCAGAGAAGGGAACAATATTTTATTGAGTCCTTCATGAGGCAACGTCCACCTTCTTTCAGTGGGTCTTCTGATCCACTTGTTGCTGAACAATGGATCAGTACTACTGAAAAGATATTTTCAGTTCTTCAATGTTCTCAACATGATAATGTCAACTTAGCAGTATATCGTTTGGAAGGTGAAGCTAATCAATGGTGGAATCTTATCAAGAATACGAGGCCAAGAGATGAAATTGATTCCATGGAATGGGACGAGTTCAAGAACTTTTTTTTCAGTAAGTACTTCCCTCGTATTCTTCGAACAAAGATGGAAAAGGAGTTTCTTGAGCTGAAGCAGAAGGATGATGAATCTGTTGGTATATACGAAGCAAATTTTACAAGACTTGCAAGGTATGCATCTGGCATTATCATCCAACCTGAAAGTAAAGTTGATCGATTTTTCAGTGGCTTAAAACCAAGTCTTCGAAGGGCATTATCTATAAGAAAATTCAGTAGCTATGAAGAAATTGTGTGTTGTGCTATCAAGGTAGAAATGGAAGTTGGTGTTACATATCCATCTCATGGTTTTGACAATAAACGAAAGATGGAGTTCAAGGAGAAATCTCAAAATAATGGTGAAAAGAATATGAATGTTTTCTTATGCACAAAGTGTGGAAAGAAGCATGGTGGACATTGTCTTAAAGGGACTAGAAAATGTTTTAAGTGTGGAAAAGAATGTCATCAAGCAGCTGAGTGTCGAAGTAAAGGAAAAAGGGTTTCTAATGATGTGAATAAAGCGAACACTATAGAGAACGCACCACCAACACTTCAATGTTTCAAGTGCAAGGAAATGGGGCATTATGATAATAAATGCCCTAATCCAAGGGTTAGTGATGATCAATATGAGCAACCACTAAAGGCAAAGGACAAAGGGAAGTCACATGCAATCACTGTTGGCGATGTTGAATATGACAACGATGTGGAGGTATGATTAAGTGTTTATGTAATGGGATTCCAAAATAAAATTGTATCATGGAGTATTAGAATATTTATGTATTGGTCTAATGTGGTACTCAAAGTGATTGAGATATTTTGGGAAATAAGATGATATGCGCATAATGAAGGGAAAATGAGAAAATGAAATGTTTAACAGTATTCATGAGCTCATGATTGATATAAGGACTATGTGATATCATGGTATGAGTATATAGAATTTTGAGGATTTTGGTATGTGGAAAGTGTTAAATTTTAACTGCATTCATGTTTTCACTATGGTATTCAAGAGAATACATGATTAAGGACCTTGAATGTTTGGAATGTGACTAACAAACATATCTTATGATATATGGGGATCGACAATGGTGTTAAATCTCTGGTAATCGTTTTCACTATGTTATGAGAGTGGACTGCAGTATTATGGACAAGCCAAAAGATTGGAATGGATTATGTTGGAAATAATTTAGTATTGTTTCAGGATAGAAGTTTTTTTGATATTATTGATGGGATGTTATAGTAATATAGTTTTAGAAAAAGGACATCCTGCAGGACGGGCGACAGCCCATCGCGTCGGACAAGGCTGTGGAAATCGAACCCACAACCTAAGTGCGACTGGCCTTTATCTCCTACCACTAGCCTACAGGAAGTCCCTGTTTAGTAGAAAATAGATTTATTATATTAAGCTGTATGATATATGATGTATAAGTCCATTTTAGGAACCATATATGATTAATCTCACTATAGATCGACTTATGTATATAATTTTTGCTAACCTTTTGTTTGAGACAGATGGAATGACCCGTCATTCTATCACATGATCTGCTAACACTTCACGAATAACAAATTCAACTTCATTTATTTAAGAGATGAAGTGGAAATTGTTCAAGGAATGAACAACAGTGAGATTGTACCAAAATAAAGTAAGTATTTATTCTAATTCAAATTTTCAACTTTAGGGAAATGATCTTGGAAACCAAAAATGTTTTCCTAGTGATCATATACCTGATGAATCAGATGGTACCTTAGATCGTCACAAATTTATGGATTTGTGATTACTGTCTTTTCCATAGCCATGTTCTCTACCACTCTCCATAAGAACATGATGGTTAGATTTTTCTTCCATATCCATATTTTCACCTATGTGGAAACCCAGTGATTAGTTTATTTGGGTAATCGTTACATTTCATACTGTAGTTTTTAAAGCCAAGTTTTGGTATTCCTTTTTACGATGTGGATTTCTATTAAAGAAACATTCGAATAGTAAACCATTTATAACCCCGACGAATTTCGAGGGAGAAATTCATTTTAAGGGGGGTAGAATGTAACAGCCTGAGATTTTATGAAAAATATTCTTTTTAATTTTATTAATGCCTTGTGTTGTACGCTACACCAAAAGGAGCTTTCACAACACACATCCTTGACTTTCCTTGCACGCAATTGCGACCTTCCTCGATAG
This sequence comes from Viscum album, assembly GCA_963277665.1. Classification (NCBI taxonomy): domain Eukaryota; kingdom Viridiplantae; phylum Streptophyta; class Magnoliopsida; order Santalales; family Viscaceae; genus Viscum; species Viscum album. Next base: position 1,005,450,352 of record OY728167.1, read on the forward strand.
CGTGTGTAATACGCAATACCAAGTTTCACTAAACAACGATATACTATTAAAATATTATTATAACTAGCCGTTATGAATAGTAATAACCACATTTTAAAACATTAGAAATTTTACCTCTCAAAATGGACTTAATTTTTGGATTCGTAGTATCAAATTTAGACTAAGGTGAAATTTTGGTACTTTTCGGATAACTTTCATATTCTGATGAATAGTGAAAATTAATAAATTTTAATTAAAAACAACTTTTTTAATCGAAATATTTAATAGTGATAAATTATTAATTTTAGTGGTTTTAAAGTATATTTAGAATATATTTATACAATTCAATACAATGTTGGTCATTGGATGTAATTTCACATTTACACCAGACATAAACAAGTGTTAATATTTTGATAGTTATTATCTCTTAAAAACACGCTATTTGTTGTGACAACGAAAATTAATTATAAAATTAATTAATGCAACTTATATGTTGGGAATTTTGTAAAATAGAAATCATTTTTGAATTTGGAATATCAATTATAGCTTAGGGTGAAATTTTGGCATTTTTCTGAAAAACTTCAATTTTTGATGAATAGTGAAACTACTAAGTGGAAGTTAAAATAATTATTTTTTTCATAAATCTTAATTTTACCGCTTCTGTGAATGGAATTTCAAAAATCCGAGACACACGGTAGATGTCAGTAAGTAAAATGTGGTTCAATGAGATGAAAATAATTTTTGGTGAATAGTAACTTTTTACTTTTTTTTACCACGGTTAAAAGTAAATAGAGTAATTAAGGGTAAACATGATATTAATATTACCCTAACACATGTTTTAATCCTATTGGACAAGTGTATCTCGACCAAAAACAACCTTAAGTGTAAAATATTATCATTTAGGCCCACTTGGATTAGATTAGGGCATTTATTATTATTTAATTCAAAGAAGAGTTAAAAGAGTAAAAAATCAATGTTTATTTACTAAAATATTTTTAATATAGGGTTATACATAAGATAAATTCTATTGTAAATATTAATTAGAAATATAAAACGATTTCCTACATAATGGTATTTTATTTGTAATTTTTAGACATCAAATAATTTAATTTATTTATGACACAATGATGATGCAGTAATTATCTTATTAATGAAATATTGACATAATTGATGTTATAAATACCAAAATAAATTTAATTTAAGACTTTTTATGAAATCCACAAATTTTCTAGGTTAATATAACATGTTATTATTGATTTAATTAACTTTTTTGGAACTTATCATTCTGTTATGATTTTCACAAAAATCAATTACTAAATAGTGTCAAAATTGACATAAAATAGTTTTTAAAACAAATATTATATTATTAATTGTTATTTTATTCCTAAAAATCTAAGGATAGGCCAAATGACTTAGATAAGGTTATATATATTAATAAGAAACATTTTGGGGTTCGTTTGGCTTTATATAGTATGTTTATTAACCTTATAGTATAAGAACACAAGAAGACACGGTAAAAGTAAAATTATTTAACTTAATGTTAAATCTAAATGATAAGGTTAAAATAGGAACCTAAACTTGTCTAAATTCTAATGTATGAGATGATTTCGACCCATCCCCACCTTAGCTTCGAAATAAATCAATTTGGAGCTATTTAAAACCGAATTTGGCTTTATAATAAAATAATATTTTTAGTTATTCCAAAGGTGCCCCTCTCCTCCCTTATAAAAGGGAACCTCCTCCCTCTCTTCCTCACACAACTTTGAGCCTTCAAGATCGGCCAAACCCTGCCAAAATCTGTTATCCACTTCCCTAGTATCATCCTAGAGGTCCTGGTCTTCTTCAAAGACCATCCTTAGTTCTTTAAGTGGAGGTTAAGAAAAGGCGCGTCAAAAAGAGGTAATATCCATTACCGATCTTTTTCAATTTCTTTCTTCTTCAACTTCTTCTTCTGTAGTTGTTTCATGATAAAGTAATAAAATAAGTATTTCTTATATACTGATATGTTATTATAAATATGAAACAACTCTAATTAACCTTCTATCCATCCTACGGAAAATGAAATCACTGCGCGTGCGTACGTACGGAATACCGTCTCCACGCCGTGGTGTAATCTATTTTCCACCACCACCTTAATTGGATGGGTATAATGGTGTAATGAGTAACTATATATGATTATTATAAAGTGATATTGATGCTGAAATAGTATACATACACTTCAACACAATTCCACGACCATGAGAACGATATCATCGCTCGTGCGTACGTACGGACTACAGTCTCCACGACGCGATGAGATTCATTCTCAATGATTAACCATTCATGAATGATTATAAAGTATATATAATAAGTACTAATGAAATATATGAATTAATAATGATATTGTATTTATGTATATTTATATGTATGTCATATACTTAATTCCATTCAATTCAATAAGGAAACGAAAAAAACGTTCATGAGTACGTACGGACTACCGTCTCCATGAACGGTGTATTTCATTCCATTTATCAATATATTATATATATGTATATTATGAATATATATATTATATCTAAATCATGTTTTACATTTTGGATATATGTAATCATGATCCAAGTAATCATATTAATAATTACAAGTTAAAAACACGAACGACAAATGAGACGATTTTACCCAAAATGCTACTTTAACATGAATTTAAAAAAGAACGGGTAATATAAAGTCATAAGTGGACCATATATGATATAATAACAATGAATATGATTCTGGAATAAGTCAATAACATGATTTAAATCAGTATAAAGGAGTTTCGGACACGTACAAAGCAAGTCGGACCTAAGGTAAGGGAAAATATCACAATCACATTTTTATCCGAGATTGTTTTGACTTTGGAATTTACTGGGGTGTATTTTATCATCCACATCCATGTTTACTCAATATGTAATATTATTTCCATCCACCTACAATTTTTTAAATCCAATTGTACCCTTCGGTGAATTTTTAGTAAAAGATAAGAAAGGAATCTTTTGTTGTTTTTCGTACGAGGTACTTTTTGACTTTTCTGAAAAAAGTACGAAGAATGTTTTTTTTAACTTATACGGCATGCATGTATTTTTAAAACATTATTTACAAGAAGCTTCCTTTACATGTTTTCAAGGTTATTTTTAATCAACTTATTTTATTTTAAAGTTGTATGACATGTTATGAAAGGAAAAATGTTTTTGAAGAAGAAAGAATATTTTCCTTAAGAATGGAGTTCAAGTGTTTTATCAACATTATTTTCCATCTCAGATAATAAAGGGTTCTGTTTTTATCCCTATTATTACACTTATTTGATCATGTTGTGATGGAATTATTTTTATGAATTCCTTTATCTTATATGAATTCATTTATGATGTCATGATGTTTAAGATTCCCATTTGTATTACATGGGTTATGCAATGATGTATGATTTATGATTTTGTGGCCCACATAAGAATGGTATCATTATGAGATGTGTGGGACCTATATCTCCCTCCAATGCATTGGGTAAAGATTTTATATCTCATGAGATAGACATGGCTGGAACGGTAGGTTATACCGGTTCAGTGAAACAGGACTGAAATGAGGGTGACTCGGTTCAGAAAGGGACTTTGTCCAATAAGATAGTCTTGGCAATGAGTCTTGACTAACAAGAAATTATTCTCTACGATTATGTGTGTATGCCACAAAGTATCATGTTGTAAGTTATGATTATTGGAATTACATTTCACTTCTATGATTTATCCCATGTTATGATATTATGAGCTCTTTTGCAGGTTAAGATTTCCAAAAGCTATGTTCTTATGTATATGATGTGATTGATATATCTTTTATTTACCCTTACTGAGCATTTGAGCTCACCCTTTTATGTTTTCTTTTACCTAGGATATAAAAAAAGGTTTTAGGTATAAAAAAAGGAAGATCTTTATGGGAGATGTTGAAGATCTTTCACCACGATTAGAAGATTATATTCTGAGTTTCCAAAGACACTAAACTATTATGGTCCTTGTGTGTGTGTTTTTTTATGTACTAAGTATTCCTCAAAAGTAATGTAATGTCCATGTAAGTCATGCTTCGGGTCTCTACATGCCAAAATTAAAATGGGAAGATTTTTCTATTGATTTTTTCATCAACTTACTTGGGTCGCCTTCAGGTACAAATGTTGAATGGGTTCTCATTGACAGGAAAATGAAACTATCTCATTTCCTTTCAATCTATGAGAATTTATCATCTAGTGAGATAAAAATATTGTAAATATATAATATTATAAAAATAGATGGGGTCCCTCATACTGTCTTTTCATATTGGGATTCTATCTTTAAATCATTATATTGGTTGGGTTAATAGAAGGCTATGGGTACACCAGTGATTGTGATCACTATCTTTCACAATCAAACTCATGGTTCTTTAGAATAGACTATATATGTTATAGAGGACATGCAACAAGAATGTATCCTTCATTTCAGTGGTTCTTTGGATAAGAAAACACATCTCATTGAGTTCTCCTACAAGAACATTTTTTAGATGATAATTCAGATGGCTCCTTATGAGGCCCTGTATAGTATGTCGTTCCACTCACCCCTGTGATAGTTAATGGTGTGAGAGGGAGCGCTACTAGGTCATCACCTCATTCAAGAGGCTTTGAAGCATTTTTTCTAATAAATAATAAGATTTATACTTCGCAATCTTGATAGAAATCATATTTTGATTGTCATCAAAAACCTTTGTAGTTCAAATTCATGGATCAGGTATTTTTGCAGGTATCACCCAAACATGGGAAAAGATAGATTTGAAGGAAATTGAATTATTCATCATGATTTTTCAGGCCGTTTGATATTCTGGAGAGGTTTGGGATGGTATCCTATTAGATTATATTACATCATAGGTATTGTTCCATGCTTGACGTCTTTCATGTATTACAGCTTCACTGATTTCATTCTAACTCATCTCACACTTTTTACTATGAGGCTGTTGAGATTGATGTATCCTACATGCATTACTGATCATAGAATGAAGGATATAAAAATCTACTATGTCCCATTATTATTGGTGTTATGGCATCATGGTATGGTATAATATGAGACTTCGGATCATGAGGCTAGTGTATGTGTTTAATGGATGATTTGTTACTCAGATAAAGATTTTCTGCCCTAAGAATGTGAACTTTAGGACTAGTTCCTTTATATATGGAAGACTATAAGAACATGGTTTTTTAGCATAGATATAGGTCCTATTCAATTTTATTCACATTATTTATTATTGATCTAATATGTATTCTTAATGAGTTTATGAATCTTTCATGGGTGTCTAGGTATTGTACTAAGTTTATAACCCTGTTCAGTAGAGAAAAACATTGGGTAACACTGTTAATAGAAACCTTGAGCCCATCACATGTGGTATCTCCTAACCTTGAGAGGTGGGATAATGGGGTGAAGTAGGGATCACATTTTTCCCTTACTATATTCTGGGGGATGAACGCACATGAAAAAAACCATATACATTTTACTAGAAGTGTTTTTCCTTGTTTTTACAAGGTTTATCTAATTATGAAAACTAATTAATTGAAGTTATTATCTATACCAAAAATAGTTCATTGGTGGCATATGGTTTTCCCAACCATGTATCCAAACTTTGAAACCTATGATTTTGGGTGAAATGAATAAATTTCCCTTAATCAAATGTATTTAAATTTTTTCTTCTGCATATTTCTCATTATAGTTGAGAACCCCCTCTTTTACACCCCTTTTAGATCCTTTAAGGATGTTTGGTAGTATTATATCTCATTCATTAAGGTTTCAATCAAAGAATTTTTCATCTCATTGGATTTGCATCGGTATGATCTAAATTACTTTTTACAGGTTTTTTATTTCTTTTCTCCTAAGTTAAGTTATTGAGGTGCAGCTGCAGTTCCCAATTTTTTGAGAATTGGTACATTCCTTATATTTATTCCAATAAAATTTGAACTGATGGTTGATACTGGATGAGGAGATTCATATGAGTATGAGGTAGGTTGTCTAAAAATTACTCCTCAAATTTGTATGTTTTTTAATTCCAGTCATTTTCTTGCATTCAACATTCACTATGGGTTTCCCCTAAATTGAATTTATCTTAAATTGGTTACATTATTTAGAACCTAATAAACTAATAATACCCATTGATATATGCTACCATAGATGTATCAACCACTTTGTGTGTGTAGTCTTTCATAACTAAATTCATTTAATGGTAATATTGAAAAAGTGAATATTGAAGTGTTTTCACTTTATTCTAAATTGTGATATTTTATCAAAAATGGATGGGTGTGGTGTTGTTGCATGGAAAAAACTATTATAATGAGTTGAATTGAATATCAGTGGGTGGTAATCCCATGTCATTTATTTTAAATAGAACAATGGTTACACCCTTTATTATATTAAATTATAATGAGAAATGGATTATACATTGGCCCGTATAAAATCCATTGGTAAATTAATATTAAATGGGAATGAATAACTCTGTAAATTATATTGAATGGGAATAAATAACCTTATGTATGTTTATTATAAATTTAACGGTGACCCTTACATCTCAATTCCAAGTGGGAATGAAAATAAATTATAATTATATTAAATGGGCCTGGAAAACCTTAAATAAATGTCTTATGAAACATGCATTGTGTACCTTGTGATAATTTATGGGAATTAAATTCCATGTGATACTTTACTAGCATGAAATTCCTTGTGATAATTTATGGGAATGACATCCCTTATGAAATTTTACGAGCATGGTATCCCTTGTTCTTATATTAGGAATCATGACCCATTACATGATATTGGGCATGGAGTGCTTTATAAATGTGGAGTTGAGCATGGTGTACCTTATAAATTTGATATCAAGCATGGTGTCCCTTATAAATATTATATTGGGAATGTCGTCCCTTATAAACATCATATTAGGCATTAAATCCCTTGATACTTATTCTGAGTTACTCTGGCATGGGCCAAATCCAGTAGTGTCATCCTAGTTTCCTATTATGAACTAGAAAAGTCCCATTTATATTTTTTATTACTTATTTATATTATTATATATGAAAAATTTCATATTGTATACATAGACTATGTATTTATATATACTGTTGGTGGTTTTCTATATAGATTTTTCTCACACCCTATCTAGGATGCCTATGTTACCAGGTAAGATTGCATTTTTGAAGGTATATATAATGGGAAGCATCTTCTTATGGATGTGTGACTTCTCACATGACTTTGGATGGATCTGGTAGTAGATGTCTATGATGGAGATCAAGATTCTAGATAAATTTTCCCTGTGATTTACCTTCTTTTAAAATCAAAATCCTTATTATTGTATCTATGTTTTCATACAGTATATATATGTGACATAAATTATCATCCTTTTATATATGATTCAGTAGGAAGTTGATTTCTATTGATTGGTTTTATATATATTCTCCAAATGTTCCATCCCTTTAATACATCTGTAGCTATTATATATTATTATATATCTACTATGTTCCACTATGGTAATATGGGAATATTCACCCACAAACACAACATAGTCACTCACAGCTATTCTAAAGCCTCTGGTGTTCGTGGAGATGTGCTTAGGGAAATTTGGCCAACCAGGATTGGGTCACTATTTTAGTCGCTGCTAGGTTTTGGATGTCACACCCATAGTGGTCAAAAATTCAAAAAAATGAATAGAAAAATTAGATAATTTTTAGAGAATGGGAAAAATGGAAGAGGTATTCAGTGAAAAATATATTCCTCCTGAATAAAGAAGATAAATAAAAATAAAATTCCCCATTCATAGAAAAATGTAGGAGGAAAATGTTATTGAGTATGAATCTAACATCACTTGGTTTGCTAGACAAGTTTTGATCTATGTATACTAATCATAAATAAATGATTATCTTTTCTATGGCTGGTTAAAGGAAAGACGGAAATTTTTGTTGATGTTTTAAACCATTTAATCATTCAAGGATATATACTCATTGGGTATTAATAAAAAAATAGATCTCTATAAGATATGTCTATTCAAGGTAAAATCAGATAATAAGAGATTAGTTTAGTTTCATGGGAAGAATAATGTCGTTAAGGGACTGAAATGAAAGATAATATTTTATATATTTTATAAATGTGCGAAGAAACACCCTATATATTTTTTAAATGAAACCAATGTTTGTTTCAAGTTTTGAGAAATCTTCCCTCAATCTCACCAATGTAATTGAATTATAGAATCTATTTTCTTAATTCATTAAATATATTTTAATGACACATTATATGAACAAATTTAACAAACATCAAGAAAATTTATCCCTTCAAATTTTAATGGATAATGGTCAAGCTTATGTGATAACAATAGTATAATTTGAAATTCATAATGATGTGGAAAAAATATACTTTGATTTTAGTTTCAAGGATATATAATTTTTATTTGATTATAGATCATCACACTCATTTATATATACCATGTTTTCCAAAAAAAAGTATACATTTTTATATATCCTTATTAATTGAATTTGCAATGATGGAACCAAGTTAAAGTCTTATAGTATAAAATAAATGAGAGGTAGTTCCATTTACAATGCAAGGGAATATCCAATTTCCAAACCTAGTTTTCATACCAATGATTTAATTATATATGATCAGTGTCATGGATTGTATTTCAAATTATAATTAAAAAATTTACATTCAAGAGAAGGATATTTTGAATCATGATGTTGAGGTATAATCTATTATCTATTTTTAGGAAAATTAATCATCTACATTATTTATGGATCCTCCTCCAATCACACAGCATAATGAAATTTTTATAATAAAGTAATACTAATAAAAATATATTTATAGGAAACACATAATAATAATATATAATATTCATTTCAATAAAATAATTTATATTTATCTAGAAGAATTATCTAGTTATCCTCCAGATCATGAAGTTGAATTTTATATTAATCTATTTCTTAATGAAAATCCAATATTTATAAAATGTCATAATTTAATTTTTTGGAGATTAGGAAATAAATGTGGCTATTTCATGATAAATTATTTATGCACCCAAGTGTTTTAGATTGGGGGGAGCCTATTTAATTAATGAAAATATAAAGAATGGTTTATCAGACTGTGAAATCATTATAGGGAGATCAATTTTATTACTTTAAATAAAAAGTATCATTTACAACATATATATGACATTAATGATATACTTAAATTATAACAATATTTTCAATGAACAATATTCATTCTAGTAATCAACTTCAATGAGTAAATAAGGAAGATATAAAAAAATTCAATTTTAAACTAGGTGTGGACATTATGAATTTAGGTAAATTTAATTTAGATTATATAATTCACCTATTTTATTTATTATACAATTTAATAAAGTGTTAAATGATTAGCTTGAAAACATTTTGGCGGTATTCATTAATTAAATATTAATATACTCTAATCATTATTATAATATTGAGAGTCATCAAAAAACAATTATGGATACCCTTATGAAAAATGGAATTATATAGGAAATATAGTTGTCTATAAATTAAGGTCAATGAAGATTATTTTCATAGATATATTTTATCCAATGATAGAATATTTGTTGACCCTTCCAAGAAAAAGGTAGTTAGTGAATGGAATACAGTAATAGATATAACTAATATATAAAGTTTCTTGTACGTAGTGGGTTACTATCAACTATTTATTCATGATTATTCCCCATTGGACAACCCGTTTACAATGTTAACATGTAAAGAGGAAAAACTAACATGGTCAAATGAAATTAAGTAATGATTTCAAATTCATAATAGGATAATTATTAGTGTTCAGATATTAAATCTACCATAAGGTAAGGAAAGATTTTTTAATTTATAGTGATACATCAAGTAAATGACTTTGTTGTTTACTTATGTATTATTGTTGTGTGATTTCCTATGTATTAAGGATATTGATAATACCTAAATAGAAATATATAATAGATGATATTGATCTAGATTATTTAATCTTGAATTTTAATATTTGATACTGTTTGGAAAAAATCTATGAAGGTAACTTTGCACTGATTTTGGGATGATTATGTTTATTGAAAAAGAAGGTTTTCATAATAAATTGTGGAATTCCATAGATAATTTCTTTTAAGATATGTTGAAATATTACAATAAAAAGCAATGGATTCTTAAGAGGTAGTACAAAAAGTTTGTATTCAAGGAGGCATTGTTTCCCATTTTTTTCAAAACAATTTGTTCCAAACAGTTGATAATATAGAAATGTTTGTTTTTGGAAAAGTATGTTTTGTGCAAGATTAATGGTTAATATAAAGGTATCATTCACATAATTATTCATGATCATCACATAGAAATATTGAAAATGAAGGAATCACATGAATGGTTTGATTTTGTGTGAAAGGTGGTTTGCACGATTTAATTTTTTGTCTTCAAAAAAGACTGTGAAAAAGATAGTAATCTGATAAATGAAACAGTAAATAAATTTACTCGCTCGAGGAAATGTTCTGGGAATGGATTATAGAGGGTGAGAAACATGCATGAATGGTTGAAAATGACATTAAATTAGTAGCTATCCCCTTCAGTTTGGGGGATCAACCCTTATAGAAAATCAGTCATCTAAATGTTGTACCAGTTTCACATAAATAGTGTTTTGTGTGAATAAAGATTTATAAAATAATGTGCATAATAGGTTATTATATGATAGTGATAGAAGATGTGATTTATACAACTAAACTCAAATATTCTGCACAAAGTGTTAAATTTTCTCAAAAGACAATAAAAGTGTTTGAAGAAGATAGATGTTTCCCCACAATTCTGTGATAAATGGGTATTCATAAATTGAATAAAAGTGGAACATAACGATAAACTAAATGAATTTGTAAAACATATTGATTAAAGTCATTAAATTGATTTCTTTTGAAAGAGTAGATAGAACACTTCTTTTGAAAGAGCAGTGGGATTTTAAATTGTGATTGGTTGTAATCCATGAGGGATAGTGAGTCCATTACGAGCTTTGTAAATATAATTATCCTAGTCATAGAAGTGGTCTTGAATGAACCTTCAAATTAGAAGAGAGCCTTAGTATATTTGGTACATTGTAATATTTCTCTTTTATGCTCATTCGACATGGCCTAGTAAGGGTTAACCAAGTAAAATTATTGTGCCTCATGAATAATTTCTTTTTCATTCATGCATTGCATTGAAAAAGGGAGAGAATAATGTTTTTTTAACAAATAAACATTATCAAAAGGGGAATTGTTTTTTAAACTATCATACATTGATTCCCCCCTAAATTTATTTAATCTAGTTAGGATAATAAAGACAATACCACAAACCTAACATATGTGATATATATTCCTATCATAACATTTTAAAGTATATCTTAAATTAGAATGAGACCACCATCTGGAAAATAAGATGGTTAAAAGTAGTTTAGGACAATGATAGCTCGGTATAGTACCACCTTATGATGGAAATGAAGGTGGATGATTTATTGAGTGGGAGGGACCTTGTAGTTTTTACCATGATCAACATTAACAAGGATCATATATATAAAAATCTTATAATAATTGATAAAATGATTTCAAAGAAAGTGGATCCATATTTTCTTTATGAAATTGATAAACCATCCTTAACATAATATTATATATATCCTAGATGAATATGAGAATGTAAAATACAATATTAATTTGGGGGATGATGAGAATTTGACCAACATCATCTAATAATATATAGTGTTGATGTTTGGGAAGATAGTATGCATTCCATCCAGACCATATTTCAAGAGAAAACTTCTAGATGAATCACATATATCAAATTTCTCTATAAATTTAGGTATAAAAATGATGTGTTGGGATTGAATAGATAATTTTTAGTGGGATGGAATTAACTAAGAAATTTTGGACTTTCTAGATACATAGTATTCAATCACATAATGTATAAATGGAAACATCAGAAAGGGTTCATGAAACCTATTCATATACATTTATAGAAGTGGTAAATGTTTCAAAGGACCTTTTCACTATACATTCATATACTCCAAGGAAAAATGTTGTTATATGGGCCACCAATGCTAATATAAATATGTATTCTCACTTCATATTGATAATAGAATATCTACCCCTTTAAAACTATCATAATTCTATATAAAATAAATCATAATGTCTTATAGAGAACCTATATCAATTATATGCATATCGATGATCCTTGGTTAAAATAAATCTTATGAAAGATTATTAAAAGGGAACTAAAAATTGAGATACACGAAAGAACCACCTATCATCCACATATTTATGGGAATATTGAAAGGATTATCCAGGCATTAAAATACTTTTTGAGATCATATTCCCATGACTTTTGAGTTATGTGGAACTAGGATCAACCTTTGGTTTAATTTTTCTGTAATAAGAAAATACATTCAAGAATCCAAATGTAACCATATAAAGCATTGCATGAGAATATGTTCCTTACACTAACCTTTTAAGAAGAGGTTGGAAAAATAATGTTATGTTGGTCAGAGTGAGTAACTCATTATGGGGGTGAATTGAGTTCCCAATAAAATTATTAGATTCAATCAATATAAAACATAAATATACGAAATTTATAAAAACACATAGTTAATAAAATTTTTATAAATATATAATCTTATTTTTCAAATAAATTATCAAATAGGGATTGATGCTCAGTTAAGACAATTTTTTAAATCACATTAAATTTCGAATCGAAATTACCTGATCAAACACTCTATAAAAATAACAGATTAAGATTAACTATTAGAGTAAAGGGTTTGATACTTTTCATAAATAAGATAAAGTTTTTAAACCTAAAAAAATAGAAATAAAACTAATAACACAAATTTAAATTAAAAGAATATATTTTTTCTTAAGCTGATACATAATCCTTTCTATTTATTGGTTTCCTGCTTCCAAACAGTTATTATATTATAAACTTGATCCACAACATGTATTAGGTTTTACAAAAAATAACACATATGGTTGTCTAGGAGTAAATAATCTTCCATAGTTATACATGTGGTAAAACAACAATAGGTCATACATTTCCTCTTCCACAGTTCTCACCCTTATATAAATGAAGAGTATTGAGATAGAGGTTTGTGAACTCTTCAATTTATTCCCAGAGAATATGATTTAAATTTGAACTGAGTAAACAAAAACTTAGGTAAAATATAAATAATAATATAAAAGGGAAAATGAATATAGATAGTAAAACATGATACTACTCGGTATTAATATATTCGGATGATTAGAGTTCCTTGAATATGTATTTAAAAGGATATTAATAAGTTCCCCAAAAAATGTTAGAAAATAGAGCATCGTGAAGGTCTAAAAATGTTCTTATGTTTTTTGTTTTTCAATATTCCTGAATCCTTTAGTATAATTGTATTATGACTTATCTTACTTTAGTGTATGAAATTATATATTCTCAATGAATTTATTACTTGTATTTACTGTTATATGTTCCATACACGCATGAAGGCATTTTGTAGAATTTGTACAACTACATGTCCAACTATTCATTGGGTCATTGTACTGAGGAAAAAATGAATAATGAACATACATTTTATTCAATACATATATGGAGTAGTTTTACAAAAAAAATTCTTAAATCCATGTGTGGATTATTACATTAATTTACTCAAACTATTTGTCGGAGGAATTAAATTATAACAAGATTCTGGAGAGAAATGGTAGTAGAATAGTGGTATATCTCAGAATGCTATATTTTCATCGGTGGTAGATCTATTATTGCGATAGATTAGACTAATAGTATATTTTCTTCAGAAGATATATTATTAAATTATAATAAATAAACTATATATATTTTAATGTCATATTTATAGCCTATAAATGTGAGGATGGTTGATATGATGGTGGTTAATTTGCAAGGGATATATCTGTCAAGCGGTAGATCTATCAAACGTAAAATCCTCTTAGAGGTTGATCTTTTAGATGTAGATGTAGTACATTAGTAGATTTTTTTCATTAGTATATCCATTGAACTATGGGTAGATTAGAAATGAATGTGGTAGATCATTTCAAAATAATAGTAAATCATAACACGATTGTAGATTATAAAGTTTCATAGAAAATGATTTACTATCATTAAAACATTATGCTTTTCGGAAACATAAAAAACATGAATTTTCATTATTTAAATATGTAGGTTCAAATAATATCACTCTTTTTTATGATCACAAGTCATGGTATTTATAACCATGTATGTAAATGACACAAATAAACATATTTGTGAATGTTAATAATCATCTATTTAACATTTATAATTATGGAGTTGATAATGTCCAGCTTCAATTTTATAAAATATACTCCCCCCTTTAGAATTATGAAAAAGATAAGAAAATGAAATAAAATAAATGTAAATATATAAATATGAGTAACAAAAAAACATTATTAGATAGTAAAGTTATTGATTTCATATCAAAAATGTAATAAAAGGAAAAAACTAAATTTCAAATCAACTAATAATCATAATATGAACCACTCTCAACTTTAGTAGAAGAAAGATCCATGCGGTTTTTTCCTTTTCCTATAAATGGAGATAAGAAAAGTATAGGAATAGGGATTAAAACTTGATAGAGAATCTCTTGAATCCAGATAGACCTATGATGTAGAACTAACTCAACCAGAGTCATTCCATGATATTTAAACTGGATAGTAAGGGGTGTAGAAGAATGTGAAGAAGTGAGAGTAGACATGGGCATAGATTTAGGTGCCACTACTATTGTCCTAGAGGCATAAAAAATTACCTCATCAAGTTAAAAAATATAATTATATTTCCACTATGATAAATATCTATAAATAAATCTTTTTTATCTTCCACGAAAAGTTTGAGTAAAGTGTAAAAACATTTAGTTGATTTACATGGTCCTGGAATTCTCTAGTCACAGGAGGCGTCCTCAGATTCTAAGTATGAAACCTATAATTTTAATTGATAAAATTCGTGGAAGAAGTTCTTGAAAGTTGATTTTTAATGAACTTAGTGATAGTCTATATATCACTCATGTCATCATTTATATATTCCCAGAACAACTTATAAATATTCTCACCATGTTCCTTTATCTATCGAAGCTCTTCTTGGTGAAATGAATAATGATTTTTTAGGATAACATTCAAGTATTTTTTGACAATGGATCAAATCTAACTAGCTAAACTAAAAGAGTAATTGGTGTATCACGTGATGTAAAAGCATAGAATATATTTATAGACACCAAAATCTCTAGTAGAGACAATTTTTCTTTAGAAAATATCCCTCACATATCTTTCAAGATAAATTTTACTTCTTCCAGCTTATTAGATAACTTCCTAATCTAAATCTCCAACTCATTAATAATAAATACCATCTTCATCTAAATATGATAGATCACTAATTCAAATATCAATATGGTGTCAGCTTTATGGAGCTTAGTTTCAATAGGAGGTGAAGATCATAGAATCCCACTTAAATATAATAACATGATGCCTCAAAAGACATCTAAATAACCTCTAGTTTCATAAATAAAATATAAAGGATTGGAAGATAGAGGGGATGGAATCCCCTCTTAGATAGGTTGATTATCCCCCATATGTCCACATTTAACTACTTGATTACCAAAGGGAAAGGATTATAACTCAATATCCTCATCTATTTACTCAACCAAATATACCTCGTGATCTTTTATATCAATATGGATAGAATGTTTAATATTTTAATGTAGAATACATTGTCATCAACAACATCTGATTCAAACTATGAATAGTCAATCTCAATTTGAATATTTCTTGGGGGACTTCTACCACTTAAAAGGTTCTCCCTCCTCATACCTATCATAAAAAACATCTTTGGGTATTTTAGAACCAACATGATTATCTAAAAACGTGGAATCTTGAACCACATATCGATTGGCATTCTAACATTATGAAACCACATAACCATTTTCATTTTCGCTTTCAGAAGCTACTATTTCAACTCTTTAACTTCCATAAGCCTAACCTTCTTCACCAGACATACAAGAAACAGAAGCACCAGGAGTGTAATTTGAGTTCTCTCTCTAAATAGAATCACCACCAACACCATACATATATCCATAAAATCCATTAAATACTTAAACGTTTTCTCTTGAGCTCTTAGATGAAGATCAGTCATCCTATTCATCATATGATACTTCAATATATTCAAACATTTAACCTTCAATAAAAAAAATTTATCAAGAATAAAGAGAAATATATGGACTTTCAGGTCCCTAAGAAAAATAGGGCCTTGTCATAACTCCAGGGTCACTAACATCCTCTATAAGAAAATCCATTATCCCATATCATCTTTTCTTTAGCTTATTCTTCCTCAAATTCGTCATTAATGTTATTAAATAAATCTTCATATAGATATAATCCAGGATCAAACATATCTCATGGTAATGAGGGGTAAGGTATAGGTTTGAAATTATCATATAATATATCATTTTCATCCACTCATTTCCTCAAAAAGAGTTCCATTTTATCTATATCCATTTTAGGTAAACTAACTAAGACAGTAACCTCAAAAACTACTTTTTGACTCTTCATCATTAGGCACTTTATCCTTAGATTCCAAAATGTCTAAAATATATAAGGATTGATCAAGGATTTATATATATAAGGCCTTTATCAACTCTATCATGTGAACTGAAAAATATTTACATAGTTTTATATTATATCCTCTTTTGATAATAAATAAGAAAAAAATATCCTGGTACCTCATTATGATAATACCCCCCTATGTGGGACAAATAATGTGCTAAAAATTGTAAACAATATTTGATATTCCCCATCAAGAGCAACTACCATAGTATTTTATATTTTATAATTCTTTTTTAACTCTACAAAGAAATCCTTATATATGAAAAAGTTACTACTACATGGAATAAATCCTTGAAAATCATTAGAAATACCTCTATGAAGTACATTGAGGCATCTGGATAATTTTTTTGAAGAAGATATTACTTTTTTCAATCAATTATACATAAAATAAAATATATATTCTCACAAAATATATTCTCTATATAATTATAAAAATGGTGAACCAACATAGGATAGAATGGTTAGTCATTCCTTGAAAACCGTTTGATCCATAATTATTCATATACCAATTTCACTACAAGAGACTTGTTGGAAGCTAAACATTCCGCATTTGTCTTTATTTGAGCAATAAAAAATATTGCCAAGAGTTATGGTTTATTAGTTTCAGCAATTGAGGTTGTACTAGATTAACCACATGATTTCTTCATGTGACATGATTTTTTTAGGAATAAAATGTTGTTCATTTGACTCTAACCATTGCACTGAGTTTAATGAACAAGGGATAATTCAAATAGGGTTGGAGGTCAAGAGAGAAAGTAATATGAATGGTTTGAAGGTGGTGTAAGGGGATAGAGTTATCATATTCTAGTTTTAATTGAATTATATATTTTTGGGATATATAGTTGAGTTTTATAATAAAACATACATAAAAAATCTATGAAAAAATGTATCGCAGGGATACATGAGTTATAGACAACTAGAATTGTATATCTCTAAGGGTGGATCACCAATAATAGATCACCAATGGCGGATCACCAACAGTGGGTAGCTAGTCATCTATGAGTAATGTTATATCACCAATGGTTGATCACCAGTGGTATATCACCAATAGTTGATCACCAATAGTAGATTACCAGTGGTTGATCACTAATAAAAGATCAATTCTAAAGAGAAAATATAAGGATAAATAATTAACCAAAGTCTATCAATTCATGTTCTTGTTTGATAATGTTTAATCCCTTATAATTAAAAGTATTTGTAAATATATATATATATATATATTGATATTTAGTTCTAATTAATTCAAGTGTTATATCACCTTTTTGAAAATGACCACTCAAAAAGTGATGACTTATATCAATATTTTTTTTCTATAATTAGATATGATATTCTTCGATATATTCATTTCACTTGTGATTCAAAAATTTATATTTATATGTATAAATTTATAACCATAGTTTATTAATTTTTTTCATCCATAAAATTCATTCACAACAACATCCTGAAACTATGTGCTCAAATTTAGAAATAGATAGTAAAACACAATTTTGATTATTACTACACCATACAACTAGTGACTTGCCTAAAAGTTCACATGTTCCAAAGGTTATTTTTCTATCTTACTTGAAACCACATAAATACACATCATAATAAATAAATAAATCAAATGATTTTATTTTATGATAAAATATTCGTATTTTGGTTTTATATTTGAGGTATTTAAAAAATATTTTGATAGAAATTAAATGAGACTCATTATGTTTTCCTGGAAAACAAGAAAACATACCAAACATAATATTTTATTATATATCCATCAAATATAGAATGATTCTAAACATACTTGTATAAATGGTTTGATTAACTAATTTTCCAATTTCATATAGGTCGTGTTTACTAGTTGTACTAATTTTGGTATCACTACTCTTTCTTATATACATGCTTAAAAGTTTTAAAAGGTATTTGGTGTACTAAATTTGATTTAAAATGATTCCATCTTTATTTTTAAAAAATTGAAACTAATTATAAATTTGACCTCAATTATTAGACTCATTTCAAATTTACATTGAATCATTTTTTAAAAATCAATACACAAATGATTTCTTGAAGATCCAAAAATTATATCATCAATATAATTATTTTCTACTAAAACAAATTTTGAAAAACTTTTTATCAATAGATTAGGGTTTTCTATTTTCATGAAATATCATCAGAAATTAGAAATGATGTTATTATATCATATAAAACTTTAAGAGCTTGTTTTAAACCAAATAAAGCTTTATATATTTTAAAAACATGGTTTAAAAAATGAGTATTTTGAAATCTAGGGGTTGTTCAATAAAAAACAACATATACTATATAATAAATTTTGAATTCACTCTTAACATCAATTTAATATAAATGTATTTTTTAGTCAATAATTATTATAATTGATTAATGTCTTTCTACTAGAGAAAATGTTTCCTCATAGTCAATATCTTCTTATAGGCTACATCAATATGTAACCAATATGTATTTTTTTATACAATTTTTTTTGGATCATAAACTTAATTTACAAACACTCATTTCATGCTAATGGTAAAAATTTCATTAAGACTATTCAATAGTTCCCAAACATTATTTATTAAAAATTTATTGACTTATTCTATTATTTTAATTCCCTAGAATTCATCATTAATTTCATCATTGATATTATTAGGTTCCCACCATGACAAGAAATCATAGTGTTTGGCCTGATTTATAAGAGAGTCTCTTGTTTATATACCTATATTGAGATCTCCAACTAAAACATCTTTCGGATGATGTCTATTATTCTTAAAAGTTATATGAAAATAGTGGTTGGATATTTAAGTACCCTATATAGGAACAAGTTTAAGCAGTTTATCAGAATTAGATGATTTTACTTCTTCCTTTTCAAAACTATTAAAATTTTTGTAATTTATATTCAAATTAGACTGATCATCTCAAAGCTTGTATAAATATGTATTAAACTCATGTGGATCAGTTTCATAAAGTTATATATATATATAAATTTCCACACAATATTTTCAATTTTATTAAATACCCTATATAAATTAAGAAACAATGATTACCGACGGAAAATTACTTCATCACTATTATAAGAAAAATTTTCAATATTATTTTTTTTACTGAGATTAAATGCTTTGTAATGAAAAATTTTGAAGTCATTAAACTATTTTTTTTCTTTAATTGCATAAATAAAATAGATATTTATTAAATGTATTTAAATAACAACATTACTGATTCTTTAACATGCTATATTCACAACTTCAACCACGATGTTAATAGGTATATTATACTCATTAAGAATAGTTCAAGAAATTTCTTGAGCGGTTATATTTCTCCTTTCTATTAAACTATTATATTGTAGGGTTATATATCGAAAAATATATGAATATATCCATTTTGTGAGAATAATAATTCAAAACCTTAATTTTTATATTTAACGGAATGATCACATCTTAAGGCCTTAATTCATTGTACAATGGTATTTTTTATAGATTTATTATGCGTAGAAAAATAGGTACAATATTCACTTATTTGAGCTAGAAATAATACCCCAAGAGTATCTTTAAAGTAAATCAACTAAAATATAAACATAGTGCTCAAAATTGGGTTTATTAACTCAAGAATTCTTTATCAAATCCATGTGAAAAAATATATGGGCTAAAAAAATGAAAATTATTTCTTTGATGTAAAATATATTTTATATTACTTCGCTTTTTGGATATGGGTTATAGAATTTATCATCTACGAATTCTAGTTTAGTTATAATGTTGACTAATCTTTTCTTATTTATCTATATAATTTAATAAATGTTTCAATTTAATAGTATTCTATTCTAAATTAAAGGCTCTTTGTAAAAGTCACTTTGAGAAGAATTGTTTTGGGAAAACAACGAATATAAATTAAAAGTATAACCATAACCATTACAAAAATAAATCAAATCTGAAGAATGTTGGAGTAAAAAAATTGCATGAATTATTCTCAATGTTTACATAGAAACCATTATTAAATAACTGGCATTGGTTAATATGATTATACTTTAATCTCTCTATTAATAATACATTGGAAATAAAAACAATATTATAGTTACCAATTACACCAAGTCCAATTATTTTTCCTTTCATATTTTCACTAATAGTGATATTGTCACCATCAACCTTGATAAGGATCTTGAATCATTGATAGTTATAGACCAAGATAATGGATCATCCATTATGATATACCATAAGTGATTTCTAGACATTTTCAAACATGTTACTTACAAAATATATTTCAAACCAAAAATAAATTTGGTACAAAAAATTTATTCTGTGTCGAGATATTATTAATAAGGGGTTTTTGAATATATAATTGTTAAACATGTTTCTTATAAATAGATATATGACTTTTAGAGATAAAATTTGTAAGGTATAGTGAGATAAAAACTAGTAAAATGATTCATAGAACTAGAGCAAGAAATAAATTTATTTTTAATAATAACTATTTGTCTAGGATGATATCATATTTCAATATTATATTTATGATGAATTTTATTTCCAAAAATCTAGGTTAAATTATTTCTTCGATTTGTGAATTTAAATAGATCCATTTTTAATTATTAATTAGATAATTTCATCTCATTATTTTATTTTAGAAATTGATTTTTTTATCATTATCTATACTAAGTTCTATTTAAAAGCGAGAAGACAGGAAATGTTACTTATTTAATCATTTATTTATCTTTTTGTTTATTAAATGTGTCGTCAAGCATATTATAGTATTAAAAATTTCTTCACTAGAATGTTTACCTTTTAATTTCAATTATCATAAATTTTGGAATTATTTACAAGAGTTTCATAAAAAATACTAAATACCTTTGATGTGTTTTTCAAAATACAATATCATATATATCATGATTTTCGTAAATATTTGAGTTTCAATAAATATATATTTCTTTCTTAACCATCATATACCTCTTATATCTTTAAACATACATTGTATTAATCGTTTACTTAGGAGATTATTATTTACCACAACCTTTTATTTTTTATTCCTAGCATTCTATTTCATTATTTTTATAATATTTTATCATTTTTATCGATATTTACCTATATTTTCATACATGACTTTGATGTTCTTATTCTAGAATAATTTATTACTTTTTAAAAATTTCATGAATTGTCTCTATGATTGATCCCTTTCTTCATCACTGTCAGTATATTATTTTTAATCACATAATCTTTCTTCTTTAATATTTCTTTTTTCATTTTATCTAGAAGACTTGAAGGATATTGACTTTATCTTTGGTTCAACTTCTTAAACTACGGTCACTTCGAGTTCCTATTCATACATCACCTGCTTTCCTACTAACTCGTTAATAAGAAACATACTTATATCACATGAATCTCGAATTGAACCTAAAGATCCACTCTATCTATGTGGTAAACATCTGAATAGGTGCATCACTTGGTTTTTTTCAGTAATTGGTTTCCTGAGTGAATGCATCACATTCCAAATATTTTGGTACCACATATATATATATATATATATCCAAAATTATCACATCATGTATTATATAAAGGGTATCATATTTAATAGTATATGTATTTAGACGAGATTCATTAACATTTAAACTTGTTTCATGAGAAACTGACAAGGTATACCAAATCGCATATGTAGTGGTTCAGGAAAAAAATTATATTAAACTCTTCATCTCATTAAGCAAAATATAAATAATTCATAAATTTTTAGTTATTTTTATAAAATTATTTATTAGTATAACTTCATTTATATCTTTCACTTTTATATAATTCATTTTTATCTTGAATGATAATTCAAATTTTAAAACCCATACATGCAATATGAATTTTCATTTTAATCTTCCATTGATCGTAATTAGTACCATTTATATAAGGAGGACTATTAGTTTGAGTTCCCTTTTGTCAATTATTATCTATAAAGAATAAAATTTAGAAATAAAATAAATTAAAGACCGTTAATTTACAACACGTTAATAGTAAAAGAATACTTTGGAAAAACTCTGATGCAAAATGATGGTCAGAATGAGTAACTCAATAGAGGAGTGAATAGAGATACCAATAAAAAATAATATTAAAAAATATAAAACATGAATCCCCTAAATTAATAAAAACACTTAGTTAATGAAAATTATAGAAATATATAATTTTATCCTTAAAATAACTACTCAAAGTAGGATCACTGTTCTGTTAGGATAATATTTGAAATCTATTTAACATTTGAAACTAAATTACTTTATGAAACATACTATAAAAACATTGATTAAAATTATCTATCAGAGAAAATGTTTTTATAATGATTATAAATAAATGGTTTTACAAATATGACGAAATACATAAATCAAAACAAATAACAAATAGTGTAATTAAAATAATTTTTTCGGTCTCATGTTGGGACATAATCCCAACCACTTTGAGATCAACTATATACAAAAGGTTTATTAAAAAATAAATGTAATCCATAACCTGGATTGAGTTTTAGAAATAACAACACACAAGGTTTTCTCAAAAACAATCCTCTTACATAGATATATATGGGATTTAAAAACATGTCCAAAATGGCCTCTACCAAAGTTATCATGGGTATGAAAATAATGAATTTTGAGAGCGAGTGTCGTGAAATCTCTAGTTTAGTACAAGATATTTTGTTTTATAGTTAAACATATTAAAACTAAATAAAAATAAAAAATAAAAAATAAAAATAAAGATAAAATGAATAGATATAGTAATAAATTATGATTCTTGATATGTGTAGATTCATATTTTTAGAGGTCCTTGAATCATTCTTTGAAATGATCTTGAAGAAGTTATATTAAATATAAAAAAATGCGTTGTGAAGGTCTAAAAATTTATTTCTATTTTCAGTCATTAAATGTAATAAATCCTACCTGAAATGTGTGTTCGAACTTCTATTTATTCAACATTTGAAAATATGTGTTCTATTTGAATATATTTTTATTATTTGATACAATATATTTCAGACACATGATAACAAGTTGTTCATAATTTAAATTGGTGTAGGTCCGATTATATATATGAACCTTATACTAAGAACAAAATCAATAATGGTTTAGATTTTTTTTATTTTTCCATGGATTAGTTTAAGAATAATGATTATCACATTCGCATACAATATTATTGAATTTAATTCCTTAAACTATCCATTGGAGGAGTTAAAATTGAATAAGATTCTGCACAAAGATGGTGGCATACTTATAGTAAATCTCTAAATAGAATATTTCTTATTTGGTGGTAGATCTATTATACTAGAATATAATAATAATAGAAGATATTTGAACATATATCAATTTTAGAAGTCTAATTCGTGAATGGTGGATCTTTTAATGGTATATGTTCTGATGGTATTTGTGTTGACAGTAGATGTGTTGATAATAGATCTGACTGGTGGTAGATCAATCTAATGGAAGATCCCAAAATTTTTATATATTCAATTTTAGATATGTTAGTTATTGATGTATTGCACCAATATATGGGTTCAACATTAAATCTTTTATACTAATGGTATATCAGTGTAGTCCGTGGTAGATTTTTTTTAACTATTTGTATATAGAAAGATGATGGTAGATCTAAAAGTATCTTAGAAATGATTTTCTATAATAAAATATTGATCTTATTTGACACATAAAAAGCATTATTTCTTATCTATAAAATAATTTTGATCCAACAAGTTAGTTATCCTAGATTTTATTGAGTAAAAAACTAAATAGTCAAAATCATATTCAAGAAATTCATTGTATAAAAAAGATTTGTTCATATTATTGAAGGAAAAAAGTTCAATTTCTAGTTGCGGATCATGTATTATTACTGGTTTCCGCATGGCCGAGAGTTACATGAATTTCTAAAAAGGTTAGGTCAATCCATATGTAAATCGGTCCTTTTGAATACTATAATGAATTATTGTTGTATCTTATTGATTGACTATGACTCTCAACCATTATAAAATATAATATGTCATAAATGTTCCATTACTGAATAAATATGTGCTATATTTAGAACATGTTATCACATATGATGGAATAGATTTGGAACCTATCATATCCTAGTGTGGGGAGCATATCCAGATTCTTCAAACCAAATAGAACATATTATTGGAGTAGAAAAATTTATTGGTTAAAGACCTTTGAGAAATCCCAAACTAGAAGGGGATAACTAGGAGCCTAGGGAATCTATAAGGAAATAGTATAGTCATTTTTTCAATAAATGATATATCTACCCCAATTTAGAGGAAGAAATTATTTTGGGGGGAATGTAATAGCAAAGACCCTACTGTATCATGTAAACTCCATATTCTGAATTATCACATGATGCACACCCTAAATAACCATTAGTCATTAGTATATTTAACATTTCAATTTATAAATGTTAAAATTTTATATTAACAAAATAAATATCATTTTTAAATTCATTATAAATATATTATCTGAAGTTGATTTTTTTTATTTTTATAAAAATCGGGTTTTAGGCATGAAAATAATTAAAATAAATTTCCCTACACATATTAATTTTATTTGAGAAAATATAATTTATATTATAAATAGGTGTATAAAAATTACATAACTATGAAAAATATTTTTTTTAGTCATACAAAATTAATTACTTTGGATAATGATTAATGGCACCAGTAAAAGAAGAATGGTTATTTTTAAATTATTAATTGTATACTAGATATAAAATTTTTATATTGATAAAATATATTTATATATTTCATTTTATCAATACAATATGATGATTAAAACCTTAAAAATATATATAAACACACATTAAATTAATAGTTAGGATCAAATAAGAATAAAAATACATAATATATAAAAAAGTATTTCAATATAAATTTTTTAATATATATATTATGATTTTATATAAAATATAATTTTATCATATTTCTATATTTAATAAGATTATATTTATCAAAAAAATTATTTATTATGTTAATATTTTTTAAGAGTGTTCATTTTATATTCAGTAAAAAAGTTACTATTTTCATTTTGATATCAATATTAGTAAAGGTATAATAGTGTAATGAGGTATCTGAAATGTTTTATAATAAAAATGTAACATAAAACATCTAGAATGGTTTTGTATATATAAAATAGAATCTCCAATTTATCTCTTATAATTTATAAACTTAATTCACTAAAATCACCAATCCCACCCAATAACCATTTGTTTTTATTTCAACCTGTTACCCAACGCTAGTTTCCATGAAAATGCCCCTCTTTTTTACAGATAAAAGGGGTCTCTCACCAACCTATAAAACCTTATAAATTTTTTCCCAAATAAAGAAAATACTTATTACTATACAATATAATTAAATATAAACTTTCATAAGAATCTATCCCAATGATATTATTTCAATCTTTCCTTTCATATTGAATACTTTAAGAGAACCCCACAATTCTCGAAAGATGTTCAACATTTTCTCTACTATTATTTCCTTTTATGTATCCTATATAATTTATATTTTCTGGTATTTTATGTTAACATCAGAATATATATTATTCTTGTTTTTTATATTATGAAAATAAACACTGCAAACCCTTCCCCTTTCCTTAATAAAATAAAATATCCATTCATGTGTTTGGTGAACATCCACTTAGAGGGCGCAACATGTTACATTTTACTTCACCTCATTATGACTATAGATATAAGGATATTTTTAGAAGATAAATATTCTTTTATTATAACACCAATTTTATTATAAAAAATATTTTTTAATGTATTAATTATATCATTAACAATATATCATAGTTTATTTAATTGTATAAAACAGTTTCTCAAGGGGGATAATATTTTATTAAAATTACACTATATTTCCATTAACATCACTTATTATTATAATTATTTATAAAAATTATATATGAAAATAATAAAAACTAAATATGATAGTTATACTTATAGTATAATGATATTAAAAATTACCTCATAATCATTGTTTAAATATGGGTGTGTTTACGTTTTGGTCTGTTTAGCCACATACTTCACCAATTCTATGATATTATATCATGAATTATATTTGGAGAACAATTACTATTATAAAATAATATAATTATCTATAAAATTATTATTTTTTATTATTTAAATTTTATATATATTTTTAATTAATTAATTAAGAGTACACCCTTTAATCAATAAGAATCACCAAAACATTCTTCTTGTTGATTTCATCTTCAAGGAAAAACTAAAGTAATCATGAAATTAATTTTAAGCAACATAAATAATTATAAATCATCACTAAAATTAACATAAATTAAATATTAATTATAAAATTTTTATTATGAAGGAATATATACATCTCTATAATGAAACTAGTATATATGATCAACAATATAAACACGAGGTATGAAAAATTACATCAATTTTTATAAATAATCTCTATTAATAAAAATTATTAATGAATATAGATATGATTATGGTTTTAAATATAGTTATTAAGAATAGTATGTGTCTGAAACAGAAGGTCACTATATGTTTGTGGTTCTCGTGACAATATGTAAGTGTTTTTGTCTTATATTATACTTTTTGGGAAATGGTTATTATTGTATATAATATTTAACTTATGTAGTGTGTGTACTAACAACTTGAGATATTATATCATGAAATACCATAATACATTGAATTTAATGATAAATTTTATTCCATTTCTTATAATCGGATTTAAAGGAATTGCTACCCAATCCATATGTGGGATTTTTTCGACCTAATTTTCAATCCTTAAAACTTATATTTTATTCATAACCTATTTAATTTTTTGTGGCTAATAAATATACAAGGAAACTATTTACCATGTTACTAATAGAATTTATGGGACTCACAAGTATACATTATTATCACTCACATATATTATTTGTCTCATTTATTAGAAAAATAATGGTAAAACTGAATCTTTTCAATGGTGGAAAAAGAAATTTAAGTTATTATAAATATAAAGATTATGTAATTTATTAAGAAGTACATCCTTGTATTAAGGATGGAATATATATATGGCTATTCCATAGATGAAGCCTGGGGTAATCACCTTTAAAATTATTATTTCATAATTGACTCGATCAATACCTCGATGCATGATGAGTGGTACTAATATTGAAAACCAGGGGAGACACTCTCTATGAATATGATTTAAAATAATCACGTGATCTAAATGAATCATGGAGAGGTATTTTCCCTACAATTTACTTTTTTCCATTTAATAAAAACTATTAATCTCAAATTAAATCTTTTACATATAACCTAGCACATTAGATGAACTATAACCCCTATATTTAATTAATAAGGGTGCTACCTGCCACATTTATGACACCCCACAACTTCAAAGTTGATTATGGGATGTTCACTAACACATCAAGAATATTCTACTAAATAAGGTTTTATTTAATTTCTTAATTTTCCATTATATGTATATCCTTGTTTTATTTAATAGAAGGCTTCATTGGTGATGGTTTTAAGTAATAATTGACACTTATAGACACACATTGGACATAAATAGTTGATGACTGGGCCTATAATTATATATCCCTATAATGAATCAATATGTATCAAGAGAAAAAATTGTTCGGGATTTAGTATATATATTCCCATAATAGGATATTTTTATTTAAACAAATCATTAATGGCATATTTCTATTTTCAAAATTATATGTTCCATCCATATGAGATCATTAAATATTACTATTCATTTTTTTCATTTATAATCATGGATATAAAACTCCCCTAGTTTTAGTTCAACATTGATTAAAATTTTCTATCACATTCTTACATATAACATATGACATGTTTATGATATGATAGATTATGTTGTATTCTATCTCATACTGAGCATATGCGATCACCCTTTTTTTTCTTTCTCTATTAAAACTTGGGGATAATTATGTATAATTTTTTTGGATTTGATATAAGAGATAATAATTTTCTATCAATTTTTTTTATATGGTATATTATTTTTTTAGTTGTAATTTATGTATATATATAGTCATAAAAGAAAGAAACTATTAGATCCATCAATAACTCTTATATTTTATACTAATAATGTAATTTAACTTTGAACTCTAGGTTTTTTCAAGTCGAGGATATTAAATTATACAATATAAAACATATAAATATTAGCTCACTTTAGATTCATTTTTTTACAATATATAAATTCTGCAGATAAAATTATTTAATACTCATGATCACAATACATAAACACAATAAATAATACATAGTAATATTAACATACAAATACCTAAAATATTCATGAAAGTATCCATTTGAGGGTTCCCTTGAATTTTTTGTGACCATATTTTGATATAATTATATTCGATGGTGGAATATAAAAACTCATTATTAAGGATCTTATTGTGTAAATCCTTTGAATATAATAAAATAACTGCACAGTATATGTTTTTTTATAAAAGATTACCTAACATCATGGCTGAAAAATATAATTGATATAAATTTCCATAAATAGTCCAAGCATTCCCATCAAAACATTTTTTCAATCTAAAATATAGAGATACATCATTCGATAGCCACATTGTGTCTATGGATAACCACTTTACAAAAAATGAAAATGTTGTGGTGTGATAATTATTAACTCAATATGATGTCTAAAACAACATTAGCATGTGTAAATCATAAAATACATGGGAGTCATGCATAAATTTTTTTAGTAATACATTGTTAGTTTGATTAATCTGGTATAATTATACATTGTTTTCTTTAAAAAATCATATATAAGATCACTATTGATATTACATCTAATAATTAATTCATGTGTATCATGGTACATATACTATGAATAATTAAAAAATCAACCTTTCATTTAAAACAAAGAAAAAGCTGACTAAACATACTAGTACTAATTTTTTTAGGAATGTAATGTAAGACTATCTATGCTTGAATTAATTTATCATACCTCATTCACCATTAAAAACATGAAGTTTTTTTATTATATGATTTATGGTATCATTGTAAGGTCAAATAAACAACAAATACAATGATATATACATGATGTGTAACACTTGTGATTCAATTAAACACATACATGTTTTGTTATAAAAAAGTATATAGCCAAGTATAATGAAGTTCATTAACCCGTTAGATGTATAAATAATTCATAATTGTGAGGAAATATTATGATGAATTTAATTGAGGGTAAATTTCCTCAATCGATTCTTATAAACTTATTCTAATCATACATGTTTTATTTACATTTTCTATCTCCACTAATTAAACAATCTACTATCTGAAATAATTTAATGATTTGTGAGGTTTCTATCCAAAAGATTCAACCCTTTATTAAATTAAATTCACTTATTGTTTTTTGGGTACTAAACTATATTGTTGAAAATATATGATGTATGATATAGTTTGTGGTCAAGCCTTAATTCATTAAAAAAGGTTAAAAATTATAAAATTATTTTCAAAATCATCAATCTATTCCTTAAATTAAAAATATATTTCAGTCACATTATATTATGATTAATATCATGATTGAAAAATAACATTAGAAGATATAGAGGATTCAGTTTCCAAGGTACGAACATAGAAGTGAATGTTATTTCAAAACGATGAAATGGAATTAATGTGGTACACTATATGGTTACCATGTTTTTATATTTTAGATATATTTTACTAGTTTGTGACTCATTTTGATTTTTAGAATAATATTTATTATAATAGATATGATTCATCTATATTTTCAGTTATGATTTATGTTGAATCTATTATTGATTTTTAAATATTTGATTTAGGTATGAAAAAAATATTTCTTTTATACTCGGTTGGTTGTAGATATCAGTTTTTTATTAAAGTTATTGGTTAAAATGTTTATCATAAACTCGCCATTTAGATATAAAACCGATTATAATTAGAGATGTTCCAAATATTCCTTAATAGTTACTAGGAATAAAAATATTGAATACTTTTTATTGATTGATTGCAATATCTATAATGTGATCTATATTTGCATTATATGGCTAGTATAAAGCACACATAAGTTACTAGTAGTGATGATTCTCAATTACCTCCCTATAAGAAGGATTGTATTCCTTTATCTTGGGTTGGTTCATAATGTAAGATAATTTGGTAGATATCTATAACCATATTGGTGTTTTTATACACAGATATGTGATATATAGGTTAGGTTTGAGATGAAAAATATGTTCTCTCCTAATATTGTATGTTTTTATTTAAAACCATTTACAAATATGTTCTCTAGATTATTTCTTGAGATATATGTTGTATTTTTTATTTATTTGGTTATATATATCATGCCTATGTCAATTTCACAAACAAGATAATATCAGATTATTTTATCAAGATGAATGTCAGTTTTTAGGAACAATATTTTAAGGGGTTTCTATACCATATCACATAATACTGGGGTTAAATTTTACAATTTAAAAAGTGGGGTAATGGTATTTTGAATTTATGTTTATAATATTGATCGTTGAATCATGTGTTAATTTATATGATATATCCTTCTACAGGGATTGATAACCTATTCAATCTACTAAGGGGATCCAAATAGCTACCAAATATTAATTTAATGTTTTAAATAAATTAGGTATGAATGATGAAAATTTTTACATTAAGTACTATATTCACAATCATTTATTTCCTATAAGAGTTTAATCTAATTCCATTCAATATAATTAACACAAACAAAAATTTCATGGACAAAATGAATATAGTTTTTCATATGTATCATTATTATTTTTATTTTAAATGACATTCGTTAGTGTACTCCAAGGTTTGGGTAGATAAAAAATATTTTTTGGTGATCATTTTGATTATTTTATTGGTGAAAAAACATCATGCCAGGATTTAAAAGAAACACTTCTAGATCAGTGAATGATACTTTTTAGGTCATTTATGTTAGGGTTTAATATAAAAATATACCATGGGATGATTTATGTTAGATTTTTATAGAATTTAACATTGAATGTTTTAATAATTTATAGATACCTAAAATTGTTAAGATATTATATAGAATTCATTCAATACATCTCAAGATTATTAGAAAAAATTATGAATATAAATAATAATTTTAGTGGTTTACTTAATTAGATCATGTGTTGATTCTTTAATGATATTAAAGGGAATATTTAAAAACATCTTATTCATAAACATCTAAGAGTTAGGTAAATTGAACACGTTAGAGTGATATCTATCAGGTGTTGAGGAAGGGATAATATTGAGAATAAATTGGGATTATTAACCAATGGGTTTATGTTTTTTATGAGAAATGAGTAAAAATATCCCCACTCATTCTTTATTATTTATAAAGGTTGGGAATTCACAGATGTATCAGAATCATTATCTTTATTATAGGAGGTATTTATTATATAATGAAAAAAAGAACCTAAAATAAAAATTAACAATTTTTTATGAAAACAATTATCCCAGAATAATGGTCAGACATCAATAGTCTAATGTATAAGATGTGGTGTGCACCATTAGGAAATTAAAAACTTTTTTAGAAAAAAATATATAAAAATACTCAAATTAGGCTGTTTTAGATGAAAATAGTGATTTGAAATTGATGAGCTTCTTTCTAAACTACACCACGATGTTCAGGTTTTTCAAGTCTTCTCTTTGCTAAATCCCTTAATATTTACCTCATAAATTATAACGTTTGAAATGGATACTATGACATTGGACTCATATCATTGGGTGTTGAGTGACAACATATGCGGTGGGGATTGACCCATTCATTAATCTTATTTTGAAGATTTAATGTATTTTTTAGGTATTGTTTCGGCTTTAAATTGTATACAATAGGTTTGAATAGGGATAAAACAACTCAAAATGATATCCTCCTCATGGTTTGTCTATGATATCTCGTGAAAAATTCTTTTAGGTTATGCATCCTTAAAAGAATAAGTAAATAGCATGGTTTGAATCATGATACCTTTTCTGTAATATGATAAATTATGAGAATTGTAAAATCATAGTTATTATTCAATATCTATCCATTAATAATTATAAAACCAATATGTATACAATAGAGATTGTTAAAATATATAATAATATTATTTAGATACAGTGTTAGGGTATAGGTTATTACATATTAGATTTCCATGTTAAAACAAATTATAATAATTAATAATATAATATCTATTAGAAATGCCAAATGGTTGTACATGTGAAGGATCTTATTATTAAATTATAAACTAATACGACCCAAGATAAACACACACACATATATATATACATAATAATGTGATTATATGGTTAAATAGTTACATCATGAAATTGTCTCACAAACCATGGACTTAAAGGTTTAGTGTCTTGTAGACTATAAAGATGAAAACGCTTATTTTAGATGTTATAAACATTTTATTATAAACTAACACTAATATTAGACATCATAGGTGACATACTCATCATAATATATTATGAAATGAAA
Source organism: Viscum album (assembly GCA_963277665.1). Taxonomy (NCBI): domain Eukaryota; kingdom Viridiplantae; phylum Streptophyta; class Magnoliopsida; order Santalales; family Viscaceae; genus Viscum; species Viscum album. The sequence continues at coordinate 1,005,483,346 of OY728167.1, forward strand.
AAAATAATAAAGGGTGAGATTCAATTATCGTTAAAGGGTATCATATCAAATAACAGAATGGTTATATTATAAAAAGAAGGAAAATCATGAATAATGAAAAATATAACAATAATAGTTAACTATAACCATTAATGATAGGCAATGCATCCAAAATGAATAAACATTTACCATGGAAACAGAGATATAAAACGTGACACGTTTAACATTATACATGAATGTAAATAAGGAAATTATAATAATCGTAATGATATAGTTTCTTATCTTTGTGATCCTAGATACCTTACCACAAATTAGTTAGTTAAATTGTGAGTAGATAAAAATGCATCGCACTCACCATTTGTGATCCTAGTATTTCAATCACATGATTTATAAGACTTTACGTAATTTATTTTATAGAGATATAGTTCCCACCCACCTCATAATCTCTATATTTTTATGACACTTGATAAAAAATATCATTACATCATAAAATAACTCAAATAAAGAAAAATGTTTTTCTTTCTATTTCTAAATCATCACATGATTAATCCATAAAAATAAAATTTGTTTTATATAAAAAATAAATAAAAGGAATTAAATTTTATTAAAGAACCCATTATGTAATAATATTCTCATAAAGAATCCAAATAACATTATAAATTAAATTTCATGATAGTAAAAACGTCATTATACAAAATAAACACATAATATTAAACTAAAATACAGTGAAACATGAAACATAACTCTAATATAGGTAGATAACTTTTAAATATTATGAAATCCAATCAAAAAAAAGTTATTATGGAAAAAATATTCATGATTATAAAGATCAATGTTTTGATTCTCTTTCAAAAAGTGTAATTTATTAAATAAAAATCAATTAAAACCGTTCATAAGAGTTTAATTTTTTTTAAAAACAGTCTAATTAGAATTATAAATTAAACATCATTTAAAAGATAATTTCTTGGGAAAAAATCTTTAAAAAAATTTTATATCTCAAATAAATTAGTTTGAGTTACCATATCCCTTACCTTTATAATTGATTTTCCAAGGAAATTCATTAACCTCCTATAATATAAAGATAAAAATAATAATTACCTATTTAATTTATTTATTCATATAAATCTATATATATATTCATCACTAAAATAGTCATTCAATTATTAAATTTTTTTAACCACTTTTCAACATCATGTGTTAATAATCTTGACTATTTTAACTAGGTTAGTCAATGTAGTGTCAACATTCATATTTCTCCAAAATATAATATTATAAAAAAAGTTAAAAATTAATTTAAATAATGTTTAATAAAAAAATTATAATGTTATCATACCATTACATGGGAGTTTTGGTCGTGTTTCATGAGAGAGAAAATGGTTATGAACTATTTTGGGGTAATTTACAGATACTGACAGATTTCATTAAAATGGACATTAATTTTTGTGTTATTCAAAAAAGAAAAATATTAATTATATTTTATATGTCCAAAAAAATCATCCACTATAAATCTAAAACATTCATGTTTATAAGATAAGGAAAATTAAAAAAAATTATTCAGGGAGGCGGTAGACCGTACAACACATAGTTCCAGTTTTCTTTACTCAATAAATGAGAGGGGATAAATTAGATAGTAAGTGATCATTTTATAATCATAAATAAATTATATAATTCATATTTATGAAAAACAAATAAATTTTAAGAACATCCATGATGGTTGGGGTTGAAAAAATGAAGAGTCTCTTTGTGGAGTCATGAATCCATGTAAACGTAATAATGATGATTAATGGTTTTTCTTACCAGATGGAAGACAATAAATAATTTAAGATGAAAAAAAATTATAATGTTTTCTCAGGATTGGTTTTAGGTTATATTTTTTCCTTATTTATGTTCTTTTTTTGGTTTTATCTTGGGATGTTTTATTAGTGGAATTTTTAGAAAATGATAGAAAAAGTGGAAGTGCAGGGCTGTAATATAGTTAGGGAAAACTATACGCCCTAGCCCTAAAAACCACAAAACCCTAGATAGTGGGTACTTTCAAGGTTGGCATATATTTTTTCCAACTATTGACCCTCTTAGGATTAACCTTTCACCCTTAAAACAATATATTCATGGTTTAGGTCCACATTTAGGGAAAATCAGGCAACGCTTTCAAAAAAACCACAAACAACAATTAACGCCTCATGAAAATTATTTTTTAAGACAACCTAAACCTCTGAAACTTACCCATTTATACCCCTATTAATCCTTATGAGATATTTCAGAATTTCATATCCCTCCAAATGAATTCCAAGCCTTCTCGACAACCGTTCTACAATATTTGAAGCCTATATCAAAGATCCACACTCTCTCGATAAGTGAATCATATATCAATTTTTCTCACATTCATTATTTATTCATATAACTTTAATTTATTGAAATAAATCAATATTTTTTATATAAATATATTTTATGAGATCTAGTTATATGGTTATAAATCAAGTTCTATATTTAAAAGATCATAATTTCTTTAATTTTGATTTAGGGTTTTGAGATTCGGATCTAGTTTTACATCGTTGCACTGCTCAATATTTGGTGATTTCCATTGGCCAATTATTTTTTGATGAATTTAGATGGGTGGTCTAAAATTTAATTCCCATATTACTGATTTTAATATGTGTATGAAAATATTAGAACTCGTATAGTTTTTAGAAATTGGAATTTATAAGTTGGGATAATTAATGTGGACAATTGAAAAATTGAAGTATTTTTTTTATATATAATTAATTAAGGAAATAATTATTAGATTTATGTGATTTTGTTTTAAGTAATTAATTGGGAGATTAATTATGAGATTTAGGAATTTTTATTTAGATAATTAATGTGGAGATGTATTATGAGATATTGATATCACAAAATGAGATAATTAATGGTAGAATTAATTATGTGATACTTATTTTATTAATATAGATAATTAATTGTGGAATTATTTATGGGATGTTGATTTTATGAAATTAATAATTAACAGTTGAATTTATTATGGGACATTGAAATTATAAGTATTATGAACTAATATTGAATTAATTAATTGGATGTTGATATATATGTAATACTGTGATGTTTTCAAATTTTAGTTTTTAATTTGTAAATTTTAACATGAAAATTTGGCCAAGTATTATATATGGCTGCATACTCGTTCATTTATGCATTGTGAAAGGGTGAATGGTAACATGGACATTCAGCCTAGTGTTGCGAGGGTTAACAAACCCATTCAATTATGTGATATTAAATGGTGAATGGTTACATGGAAATTTATCAAAGTATTAAGAGTGGTAACATGGACATTAAACTGTGATATCCCTTTGGGAGAGATCATACTCTATCATGGGATAAACCATGTATTGAGGTTTTAGTGTCCTTGGGAACCTAGGGTTTATGTGGTTAAATAAGGAATATTCAATAATGTGATAAACTATTTATTTATTAATTTTACTTATTCTTTATATAGCTGTATACTCTATTATTGAAATGATTTGTTTTAGACACCATTGGAGGTGGCCTATTGAGTTTTACTCACACACAACTCCGGTTTCATGATGGGTACCTAAATAAATTTCATGGATTCAAGATAGGTTAAAGGGAAAAGTCACTATGTAATATAGATGATTCAGGATAGAGCATGGTTGAGGGATCCAGATGTAGTTTGAAAACCACAAGGAGTCATTAGTGTCTTTTTTTGGTATTTTTTTTAGAAAATTGACACATACATTAGCATGGATTGTTTTTTTCCTTAGTTTGGATATCTAATCTTCTACTTTGATTTTCTTGAGATATTGGAATTGCTTATGGTTGTATATTATTAATTTTTTTATGGTATTGATCTATTTAAAGAGAGAATATTCTACTGGTGATTGACTTATCAGACCTATGATGCTAGTCTCCAGCCTTGGGCATATGGAGACGTGTACTTCAGTTCTTATGGCAGTCCAGATCGGGACACCAGTGTGGGGCACCTAGGTCAGGATGTTACAATGTGATATTAGTGTGGTTTTATTTTCTTTTTTATAATTATTTAATAAATCTATATATGAGACAAGGAAGAGTCATGCCTTTGTAAAGAGCATAGGCATGGATGTTGTAATCCCATTTATGGGGTAAAACCCAAGTACCCAGGGTGGGATTGTATTTATTTTTACATTGTTACGGTTGATTATTATTTCACATTGACTGACGTATATATTGTGTGATGTGATTATTGTTTCGTATATATTTTGATAATTGAATCATATTCAATAATGTAATGGGAGTTTAGTCGGTATGCATCATTATATGAACTGGAGATTATTTTGTGACATGAATATTTATAGGCATTCTTTGGAAAATAAGTTTGGGATAAGTTGTTAAAATTTAACTATTTTCTATTATTGTGGAATTTTAAAAAAAGTTTTTTGAAATTAATCTAAAATTTAAAAGTATAAAATGATTCAAAATGTGAACAACCAGGTGTATAAATGAAAAACATAAACAATTAGACGTTTTTCCCTTTGTAAACAATGACCTAGGTTTAGGGTGGTTTAGGGTAGTAATAACACCTCAGTTTAGACCAAATGGCGAGGTTTGGGGGAAATAATTTTTGTGAATTTTTGTGATCAATTACTCATATGTAAATTTGATAGTGTTATGTTATGGTTCATAATATGTGTGTATTACATTGTAGAGTTATGCCTCTATGATGATGCTAGTTGAAATGATAGCTGGAGTATATGGATGGAGATGATCTACTGGCAGTGGAACCTAAGGAACTAATATTTCCTTGTGAGGAAAGAGGGGATATGTTCTTAGAGAACTCCACTCACTATATGTAATTCATGGAATGATACCTAGTGTGGGTTGTGAACAAAATGACTGATCTAAAAAGAGAGTTCTAGTTCCATAACCCTCTCGTTTTTTACAAGATACGGTGGAACTATGGGAGATGATTTATGGATTGTGTCTACCCAGACTATACGTGAACACATGAAGACTCATATTGAGAAGGGATTCAACCAATATACTTATATGTTGTGTGGTAAGGTGGAGTGTTGGTAGGACATCCAGACTCGGAATGGAAAGCTAGAGACTGTGGAGTGAAAAGAATTTTTGTAAAAGTTATTTGAGAACTATTATCTTGAGATGATCAATCATAAAAGAACAAATGATTTCATGAGATAGAATCATGGGAACATGAAGGTGATGGGATATAATATAAAATTAATAGATATATAGTTATTTGGTCTATCATTAGTTGTGGATGAGGATACTTCAAAAATGTGATTTCATGAGGTAATTAAATTTCAAATTATGTCCCAAGTGAACATCTTCAGGATGAAGATGTTTTCATAAAGGGTAAATCAGTCTCTTGTATTTGAGGGGATCCTAAATAATAATTCCAGTGCCATACATGTGGTCTCTGCTGTATGATATGGACGCACATCTTTTGAGGGTAGAATGTATCGATATGAGAACATTAGCCAGAGCAATGGGAAGTAGAGTGTTCGGTCAGGGGGATATGTTGCTCATGATTTTACCCAAGTTCTTTTCCACCAGTGTCACTACTACAAAACTAGGTTTATCCAGTGGTAAGAAAATAATATCACTAGATAAAAATTAGGTTAAATAATCCCTTTCCTAGCACTAATAAATTAATGTAAATTGGGTTCTTTAACATCATTGTAAAATGTGGTCTTTAACAGCCCAACAGTAATAACTGTTAAAGGGGGGCCTTTATCAGTGATTTTTTACAAGCACTGATAACATTATACCTTATATAAATAATTTAAAATCATATATTAATATATAAATATATTAATATTGATATAAATATAATATATATTTTTGAAAATATGTTTTAGATAAGGTAAATTGGCATTTACACTTCATATATAAAATATTTAGGGAAAATAAATTATAAAATAATTAACAAAAATATTAATAATAATATTATTATTTTATAGTATTAGTAATTTAATAAAATTTTGAAGATAAAAAAAATTTAAAAATTAACAAAAGATCAAAAATAATTTGAAAATGTAACTCGATCTTCAAACGACCATGAATTTTGATCTGAGTGTCTGTTTCGGATCTACCATATAACAAATTGAATCCTTTGACAATCTATAAAAAATAGATGGTCTTGAACTGGGGTTCAAGAGCTATGTTTTGTGTTTCATCCCCATAAAGTCCCAAAATGCCTCCAAAACTCCTTTTTTTCGCTGAACCTGGTTTCTTAAAATTCAAATTTCTATAACATTTGATCAAGGTGATGTTCCATATGTACCACATATAATATCATATATCATTTCATGATCTTTGATTTGACTAGTTTTAGATCTGAAATAGACACTTGGATCCAAAGTTATGGTTATACCATGGTTTTTAGGAGTTTATGTTTCTTAGAGTTGCTTGACATTTTTATGTATTTTAATGGTTTTCAGAATTAATATAATTTTAAAAAATATATATGTATATATATGTATTTAAAAAATTTAAAGAACTATATATATAATTATATATATAAATGGATAACAAAATCCAACGAAATATATATTAATATATAGATATATTAGAAAATTTAAAACAAAATAGTATAATGTAGTAAAAAAAATGTTGGTTTATAAGTTGGAGGTCTCATGTTCAAAAATCGATGGAGGCATGTACACGTGATGGGGGGTGGTATTATCTAAAGCACATATAATGGGGTAGGTAAATCACTGATAAAGTGGTGGAAGGAGGAATGATATAGGGGGTGGGCGTTAAAAAAATTATATCATTCATCAGTGGGGACTTTATCAATGCTTTTTACCACTTTTAAAGGGGGACTTTATCTATGTTTTTTACAAGTGTTGTTAAATCTATCCCATTAAAATTACATATATTATGAGTTATTATATAGCACTAATAAATTCCTTTTACTGATTTCTTTAAAGGTATAGTTTTTAGTAGTGTTTGGTAATCCATGACACTTTAGTAAAAAAATTCCCTGACCACCAGTATAGTATTGAGTATGCTGCAGGATGGGACATCTACAAATATTTTGTTGGATCCTGAGATATATTAGTAGTTATGGATGATCTATACTGAACTAGAGTGCATGAAGAGGGTATTATGCACCATATCATTATGGAAACTACAGTTTTACTAGCCGAGGTGGTAGATGGAGTGGATGTGGTGCTTCTAGGAAATAGTTCATGTATTAGGAGAGTGGAACAACTCAAAGGATTTTTATTACATCACAATGATGATTGGAAGGATTGGTTCTTTCCATTCACCCTACAATTGTGGATAGTAAGGCTAAAAAATCAATAGTGATAGATTCTATTCTTATAGCTTCTACATTAGCTAGTTATTAGATAATGGTTCCTCTCATTCCTATATATCTTCAAAACATGTCAATGTTTTGTGCATGGTGGTTGAGATCATATGTGAGTTTATGACGATAGATACACTATTGAGAGAACAGTTTAGAGATATCAATTGGTACATGGGATGTTCTCATGAGATTGGGGTGTACCATTTTATCTAGGATCTCTATATTCTTGACATGATTAGATTTGACCTAATAATGGGTATCAACAAGCTAGTCATGTATTGAGCCCACATTGATTGTTACCAAAGATTATGGACTTTTACATATCCTATGGAAGGTCGTTATATTCGTTGTGGGGAGTGGGATAGCAAGGAACGATGATTAGGTTCAATTACTCAGTAACATAGAGAGCTCAAAACCAAGATTATATGTTTATAACTGGATGATGGAGGTCTATAGCATGGTATCTTTACACCAACGATGAAATAGGTTCATATTTTTTCCCATTAGGACATCATAGAGTTTCCAAAAAATATAGATGTTGAATTCACTATTGATCTCATGCTGGTCACTAGGTGAGTTTCTACTCTACTTTATATAATGGAACTGATATAACATCAAGAGCTCAATTATAAGTTATGGAAGTTGAGGGATAAGGTATTTATCCATCTGTGTCTGTCACCATGGGGTTCTACATTATTGTTTTATTTAAAATATGAAGGGAAACTGCTATTGTTTGTTGATCAATTGAAGTTAAACCATTTGACTATAAAAAATCGAATCCTCTTCCACATATCTATGATCTATTTGACCAATTGAGAGGAGCTTTTTTGTTATCGAATATCATCATGGGATTTGTGTTTTGTGAGTTTGGTATTTGGACATCTGATATACTGAGGACTACTTTTAGAATCATGTATAGAGGATATGAGTTCATCTTAATGTTTTTAGGTTGAAAAATAAACTAATAGTGTTTATAGACTTGGTGAAAACAATATTTCACCAATACATAGATTAGTATATTGTATTGTTTTTGAATGATGTCTTAGTTAAATCAATGACTTCTGATGATCATATCTAACATCATGAAATCTTCAGGAGTAAACTAAGAGAGAATCATCTATACAACAATCAATTTATGTTCCAGTATTGACTTATTTAGGTAAAGTTTTTGGGACATTTATACTGAAGGAATAAGTGTTAGTGGACCCAGAGAAGTTTTAGGAATTGGTTTCTTAGGAAAATCCCAATAATGTTTTTGATGTATTCATCTTTTTTTCATTAGTTAGATATTATTGAAGATTCATCCAAAACTTTTCCCATTTGGAAGCACCTTTATATGTTTTGACCAAAAGGGTATAATGTATGATTGGTAAAAATATTGTGATTAGGACTTCAATGAGTTAACGAATAATTTTATATTAGAAATGATCTTAATTCAGTATTATAAATATAATTTCATTTTATTATGTTAATAACATCTTTTAAATCCATCTCTACATCCATTAAATGGGAAAATAATTAACCGTTCATGTGTATAGTAGAATTCCACCTCACGAACTGATATAATTTGTTTTCCATAACCATCTCCCAAGAATGGTTGTAATGATGGAATTAATGTCTATATATGATATTTATGAAAAAAATAATTATTTAATAATAATATGTCATTTATGTTCTTAAATTTCTATTCACATGAAAATAACAATGTCATTCATGCGTGAAAGTGAACTATCGCATCCAAAAGTCATATGATACATTTTTCATCACGACATCACATGGATGATTTATATAAGTTTATTTCAATACATTAAATCATATTTATGATTTTATTATAACTTTTTTAAAATGAAATTATACTTACCTTCCTTCAAAAATGATCATTGAAAAATGGAAACATTACCCATATGTACGTAAGCATTACTGTCTCCCTGGTTGTAACACAGTTAGCTTTTCATATCCATATATAATTGATTTATTTAATAATGTAATATATTTATAAGAGTGATTATTATGTCATGAATATTATTCTATAGATTGTAGACTTAAGAACAATTTGACTATTGACATCATACCATGTTCATTTTTGACTAAAGTACCAAATATCGACAAAACATCTAACAAAAAATTAAATAATTAATTAATTGATATAAGATGAAAATAATTGATATAAAAAGGATAATAAAAAATAAAATATTAATCAAGAAAGTAAATAATTAACATAATTATATTATTCAGGAAAATAAATAACTTATATAATGAGTCATACTGAAGGTGAGGAATTTTTTATCAAATTATAAAGACCCTTAAAATTCATGGGAAATTTTTTTCTTAATTTTCTTTGGAATTTTACAAGAACGCGGTTTCAGGAGGTACTTGATTCCGAGGCCCAGAGTGCCCGTAATTTCTATCCGATGTTTAGCTCGGGTACATTCAGTGAACGAACGAGCAGGAATTTCTAACTTTTGAACCGGTGCCCGGAATTGAATTCCGAGGGCACCGATGGAACCGCAGCACCGGTAATTTCTTAGGAACTCTTGTTACTGAGTTGTGTTATCACGAGTGTGGATGATAAAAATTGTGGAAGGTAATTTATTATTATACTACAATTTTTATTTTCCTTTTGTGTTTTAAGGCTATGGGTGGAAGTTGGGTAACTACCCAACCTCCCTTGGGAGGTTATGAGGGTGGTGGGTCCCACACGAACCCCACCCCTTTATATTCTTCAACTATTCAACTCCCCATTAACTCCCCTCCATTTAATTTTACAACTTGTGTAATTTTAATGAGTTGAGTTAAGTGTGGTTAATTGAATTTCAAACTCTTGAAATTCAAAAGAGTAAGTTGTGTTATTAAATTAAGACTTGGGATTATTTTATTAATGTTAGAGTTTATACCACGTTGAGAGGTTTTGGGAAGCGTAAAGATCTTCTTCATCTCCAACAAAGAACATCTTCGACGTAGAACGTGAAGAACACCTCAGACTCCGACAAAGAACATTGTTCTTCAATGAAGAACATCTCCGCCAAAGAACGCAGAGAACATCTTCCACGACGTTCTTCTTCCGCGACGTTTCCTCTTCGGACACACCTCAACAACAACAGAATCGACGTTTGTTTTCCGCGACACCCAACCTCCGCGACGCTCATCTTCCGCGGCTCGTTGACGTGCACCGTTCTTGAAACCGAGGTAGGGGATTTATTTTATTTTAATTTTTTCCGTTCATGATTCTAGTTTGTCGATCTTCGTGGATAATCGACTAAATGTTATCATTTAACAAGAGGGGGTCGGACCGCACAAACACGGTCGGCCCTCCTCTTTATCCTTGTTGATACTTTGTGGATTGGAAGGAATGGAGTGGGGTCGCCGCACCACGTGCAAATCGCACGGCAAGTACTTCGCGGCGCCGTCACGCCGCACCGTGAAGTTTAACAACGACTTGACGCCGCCGCACCGCGTCGAAGAAAACCGAAGACGCCGCGGCCGGAGTGGGGCCGTGGCGGAGGGGTGCGGTGTCGTCGCAACGCGCTGGACGACAAGGGCCGCGGCCGGTTCCGGGCAGCGGCAGAGCAGGGTGGCCGGCGGCCGGTGCCGGGTCGCCGGTGTCGGAGCTGGGAGGGGACCGGCCATCACCGGTCCCGTGAGGCAGGAACCGGCCGGCCAGGTCGGGCCGGCCGGATGAGGAGAAGCTGGGGGAATTAATTCCCCCGGCCGGCCATCATTGCGTCCCCCAATTAAGCGGCCACGGTTACATGAAAAGGGAGGGGCAGCGCCCCCCCCCCCCCCCCGTTCGAGCCAAATAAAATGGCTCGGCCGATTTGGACGAGCACCGACCAGCGCGCGGGTCGCCAGTCCGGGCCGCACCCAGCCGGGCCGGGCAGGGCCTACCAGGACCCGGGGCGGTTCGACCCAGTTTGGGCCAACCGGGGGGTCACGGGCCGGGTCGGTCCGGGCCCGAAACCCCCGTTTTCGGACCGTTTGGGTTCAATTTCCCATAACTCGGGCTACAGACCTCTGATCTACGCGCCGTCAGTGGCGACACGATCCTTGGAATGAGACATTCATTTCGGAATATTACACTCAAGGTTTTGGAATACTTTGAGTTCGGCCAGGTTGGTTCGTACACGAAACCAACCGGGCCCTCGGAGCAGAAACGCTCATATCTTAATCTCTGGACGTCCGAATGATGTGTCGTCGACTTTGTGGGTTTCCTCTTATTGGGACGGATCTTTTGGATTACTCCGCACAAGGTTTGGTTGTAGGTGGAGTACTGTCGGGTTGGTTTTTCCTTAAAAATCAATTTGGCCCCTAGGACGAAAAAGCCAATTACTCTCAGACCAGGCGTTCGTTTGACGCGCTGTCTGCGACGTTGAGTTCCTATTGACGATACGGAACTTTTGGATACATCAAATCTGGAATATGGGTCAGTTGATGTATCAGCCTCTCGGCTCGGGGAGCGAACCCTCCTGAACGAGCTTGCTGTGTGCGGGAACCCTAGTGCTGGCTGCGACTGCTACTATGACTGCGACAAAGACTGTGCAGAGATCCTCAGTGGATTCGACGACGATGAATAAAGCACTCAGCGATCATGTGTGGATCAGTGCTACCGATCCTATGTGGTTCTGATCCTGTGTGGGTCCGCGCTCAGTGGTTCTGTGTGAGCCAGCGCCTACAGATCCTATGTGGGTCTGATCCTGTGTGGGTCATTGCAGGGGTTAGTACCTATTGATCCTTTGTGGGTCCGATGACTTATATGGATCAGTGATCATCTCTATCATCTTTCGAATAAGTATACCTATGTGAGATGAATCATGTTTTACTTTACTATGTGGATTGTGTAGTGCTATCCTATGTGGATTTCATTTTGCTTTCCTGTGTGGAATACGTATGCTTTCTTGTGTGGACTGGGTTGTACTTGGGCTCAGAGGTTGGAGCGTATTGGAATTGATGACTTAGGTATATGTATGGGCATATACCTAAGCAGTGTCGGTTGTTACTTCGTGATTGTGTCTTTCTTTTTGGATTATCCATTGTGGATTTTGGGAGACCTTCAGAGGTCTCGGGGTCCCTACTGAGTAGCTTATACTCACCCCTGCACGGGCTATGCCCGCACGACGTTGTGTTGGTTGCAGACGACGGACAGCGTTGATCGTGGTGGAGGCTTGCATAGAAGGACGGTACCTGGAGGTGGACCACTGGGCAGGACATACTCGGAGCAGTCGACTGGACCCGAGGAGTAGTGGAGGCTTTCTGTACCCACCCTTCATGTGGGATTCCAAGTGGACAGCTCGTCGTTGCGGCTTTACCTTTCAGTTTCTGTTTTTTCCTTTCGAGTTGTACTTTACTTTTAGTTTGGGTTTGTATACTGGACCACTTACTTTTCCGCACTTCACTCTTGTACCAGCTTTTACATAGTATTTACTTTTTCTGCTTGCTTACTCTGTGGTGCTTGTTTACTTTACAAAGGCAATGTCTTCCCTTTACCGGGAATTACGCCTTGGTGCTAGTCGCCAGCCCTTGGCCTATGGAAGGTGGGCTTGGGGTAGTCACGGCACGGGCCCCGAGGACGGGTCGTGACAAATTGGTATCAGAGGAGTTCGGTTCTACCATAGAACATGGGAGTCTGATCTTTTTCTATGTGAAGCAATAGTGTTATGTGTATTGGGTGTGGTTACCAGTCCAGGGAGTCCAGTGTTGGTGTGGCAGCCGACGTATCCGTACACCAGGACCCTGACTTCTGATTTCCGACTTGATGCATGAAAACATTGATTGCATATGTGTTTAAAGTTTTCTATGTGATTACTTGTGTTAGCTCACCAGGTATACTATTTTGACGGTGGAACACCTGTTTCTTTTCAAGATGGCCCCACGACGGCAGCCAGCTAGGGTTCTGAGAGGTGAGTGTGACGACAGCCCACCGAGCGATGAGGCCTCGTTGCAGGGCCCTTTGCTAGCAGTGGAACCAGCGGTAGCTCTACCCGCCGAGCCACCGATGCATCCAGCCCCAGCCGCTGACGATGCACGTCACCATAGTGCACTGCATGAGTTCCAGCGCCAGCGACCGCCTAGGTTCCGCGGGGAGACGGACCCCCAGGCAGCTGAGGACTGGCTGGAGGCAGTGGTTCGAGATTTTCGGTTAGTGAAGACAACAACAGACCTCATGGTGATCCTCGCAGCGAGCCTACTGGACGCGGCAGCGGGCCGATGGTGGAGCGTGATGCTCCAGGTGCACGTTGAGGCATCTATTTTCTGGACGGACTTTGATATCCTCTTCCACTCGTAGTTCGTCCCAGCCACCCTCTGTGCGATGCGCATCCAAGAGCTTCTTCAGCTGCAGCAGGGCAGCTTGACAGTCGCCCAGTACTCTGTGAGATTTACCGATCTCTCGCGCTACTCGACAGACATGGTACGGGACCCATTCTTCCGGGCCCGGACCTTTGAGAAGGTATTGAGGCATGAGATTAGGGAATCGCTGATCTCCCTTAGCATTCCGACCAAGGCACGAGTACTGGAGCGAGCCCTTTTGATCGAGATCTTCCTTGCTGAGCCTTCTTCAGCGGCGAGACCTACCCCAGGGCGGCAGGTAGCATAGTATTCTGCAGCAGGCAGTCGATGGATGACTCATGGCTCCAAGCAGACCAGACCCTCAGGAAGACGACCTTAGGACACTGGCTCAGCAGTGCGGGCTACACAGCACGGAGCCGGTCTTTTGAGAGTGAGGCAGTGCTACTCATGCGGCGGGCAAGGCCACATGGCTCGTGACTGCCCGACCCGCCATGCAGATGATCAGTAGACGGTTGAGGAACCACCTAGGCAGAGGCAGAGGTTTGACCGTGGAGGTCTGCAGGGAGTAGGCGGACGAGGTAGAGGAGCTGGCCGAGCAGCAGATGGTGGTCGATGCTTTGACGATCTACCACCACCACGACCAAGAGGTCCACCCCGACCTCAGGGGAGAGAACAGCTTCAGGCAGCTGAAGCCTACGATCATGGAGCTCCGGAAGTGGGTGGAAAGGTGCGGGACTAGCTCCAGGCATAAATTCCATTGCCCATAATGCCTCTAGCTTCGTAGTTTGTGTTGCCTTGTGTCCTTGTACTTTAAGTTGAAGTAATAAATGACACTTGCAATGGTGACGTTTTCTTTCTTGTCTTTTGTTTGTTAATACTAAGAGGTTCCAGTTAAAAACTGTTGACTTGACCCTCACATGTGACATTCATACTGGAGGAGACCCAGTGACCAAACACTGATGCCGACAGAGTGACTCATCCCTTGGAGGCGAGAGTAACGGTTGGATCTCTTGGTAGCAGCGTCGAGGCCTGATGACGTCATCCATGTCATGAATTAACTAATAATTACGGGATTGACTCTATTAGGCAAGGAACGTGGTCCATCCCGGGGATGAGACCGGATTTCCCTTTTCAGCAAAGGAGAAATCACTGCAGCTTTGCAGAACGTTAAGGAGGAAGGGGAAACCCTTCGTGTGGTCAGACATATGTTAGTAGAGTTTCTAAGAGCTGAGACAGAGTTTGACTAGAGCCCCTAGAGGCATGAATAGAGATGGATCAGCCTTCCTTCAGTCTCTCACAGTCACCCCTCCACTACTGCAGCGGGTCAAAGAGGCACAGTGTGGGGACGCTGACTGTGAGACGCGGAGTGCGAATATATCCTCAGGCCAGGCCCCTGATGGTTTCTCCTTTGTAGGAGAGCACGAAGTCCTTTTTAGAGGACGTACCTTGGTACCAGTTGATTTACGGGAGGAAGTGATGATAGAGTTTCAAACTTCTATTTTGGCGGTACATCCTAGAGTGGCGAAGATGTACCAGGATCTCAGACGACTGCACTGGTGTCCGGGCATGAAGAAGGATGTGGAGGAGTTCGTTTCTTGATGCCTCACCTGCTAGCAGGTGAAGGCAAAGCACCAGGTACCAGCATGCCTGGTACAACCATTGGAGGTCCCGGAGTGGAAGTGGGATGAAATATCTATGGACTTCGTGACTGGACTTCCACGTACTTCCAGAGGTCACGACTCCATTTGGGTGATTGTCGACCGACTCACCAAGTCGGCTTATTTCTTACCCATTAGAGAGCAGGGCTCAGTGGAGAGATTGGGACAACTATACGTTCCGGAGATTGTATGGTTTCACGGTGTACCATCATCTATCGTCTCTGATAGAGATGCTCGCTTTACTTCTCGGCTTTGCAAGGGGTTGCAGAAGGCGTTCGGGACGCAGTTACGTCTGAGCACGGCCTTTCACCCTCAGACGGATGGTCAGACGGAGAGGACCATTCAGACTCTCGAGGACATGCTTTGCGCATGCGTCCTCGACTTTGGTCGCAGCTGGGAGGACCATCTACCCTTGGTGGAGTTCGCGTACAACAACAGCTACCACTCCACCATCGGGATGGCACCATACGAGGCGTTGTACATCCGACCTTGCAGATCTCCTTTGTGCTGGACAAACCCTGGGGAGTCAGCACTTGTGGGACCAGAGATGGTCCAGGCCACGATAGAGAAGGTCCAGGTCATCCAGGAGCGGATGAGGACAGCTTAGAGCCGGCAGAAGTCTTATGCTGACAGGAGGCGGAGGCCACTTGATTTTGAGGATGGCGACCACGTTTTCTTGCGTGTCTCACCTCGACGTGGATTACGGAGATTTGGCCGAGGCGGAAATTTGTCTCCACACTTCATCGCACCATTTCAGGTCCTCAGCAGGATTGGAGAGGTGGCTTATCGCCTGGCTCTACCACCTCAGTTGCACAGGGTGCACGATGTCTTCCACGTATCTCAGCTGAGGAGATACGTGCACGACCCGACGCATATCATTGACCATGGGGAGTTTGACGTTGATGATGTGGCGACTTTTGCGGAGATCCCAGTGGAGATCGAGGATCGACAAGAGCAGGTCCTACGTGGACGGTCGATTCCTCTAGTGCACATCAGGTGGCAGCACGGGAACCTCTAGGAGAGCACTTGGGAGCGGGAGGCTCAGATGCGTGCTCAGTACCAACATTTGTTTCCCTAGTTATGATGTATCTTTACGGGGACGTAAATCCCTGAGGTGGGAGTAATGTAAAGACCCGTAAAATTCATGGTAAATTTTTTTCTAAATTTTCTTTGGAATTTTACAAGAACGCAGTTTCAGACGGTACTTGATTCCGAGGCCCGGAGTGCCCGGAATTTCTATCCAAAGTTTAGCTCGGGTTTGTTCAGTGAACGAATGAGCGGGAATTTCTAACATTTGAACCGGTGCCCGGAATTGAATTCTGAGGGCACCAATGGAACCGCAGAGCTGGTAATTGCTTATGAACTCCTGTTCCGGAGTTGTGTTATCACGGGTGTGGATGATAAAAATTGTGGAAGTTAATTTATTATTATTCTACAATTTTTATTTTCCTTTTATGTTTTAAGGATATGGGTGGAAGTTGGGTAACTACCCAACCTCTCTTGGGAGGTTATGAGGGTGGTGGTGCCCACACGAACCCCACCCCATCATATTCTTCAACTCTTCAACTCTCCATTAACTCCCCTACATTTAATTTGACAACTTGTGTAATTTTAATGAGGTGAGTTAAGTGTGGTTAATTGAATTTCAAACTCATGAAATTCAAAAGAGTAAGTTGTGTTAATAAATTAAGACTTGGGCTTATTTTATTAATGTTATAGTTTATGCCACGTTGAGAGGTTTTGGGAAGCGTGAAGATCTTTTTCATCTCCAACGAAGAACATAATCGAAAATGAACATGAAGAACACCTCGGACTCCGACGAACAACACCGTTCTTCAACGAAGAACATCTCCGCCGAAGAACGTGGAGAACTTCTTCCATGTCGTTCTTCTTCCATGACATTTCCTCTTCGGACGCACCTCGACGACAACGAAATCGATGATTGTTTTCCGCGACGCCCGACTTCCGCGACGCACGTCTTCTGCGGCTCGTTGACGTGCACCGTTCTTGAAACCGTGGTGGGGGATTTATTTTATTTAATTTTTTCCGTTGATGATTCTAGTTTTTCGATCTTCGTGGATATTCGACTAAATGTTATCGTTTAACGAGAGGGGGTCGGACCGCAAAAACACGGCTGACCCTCCTCTTTATCCTTGTTGATACTTTGTGGATTTGACGGAATAGCGTGGTGCCGTCGCACCACGTGCAAATCGCACGGTAAGTACTTCGCGGCGCCATCGCGCCGCGCCGTGAAGTTGAACAAGGAAGCGACGCCGACGCGCTGCGTCGAAGAAAACCGAAGACGCCGTGGCCGGATCGGGGCCGCGGCGGTGGGGCGCGGTGCTGTCACACCACGCCCGATGACAAGGGCCTTGGCCGGTTCCTGGCCGCGACGGAGCAGGGTGACCGGCGCCCGGTGCCGGGCCGCCGGTGTCGGAGCTGGAAGGGGACCGACCATCGCCAGTCCTGTTAGGCAGGAACCGGCCGACCAGGTCGGGCCGGCCAGAGGAGGAGAAGTCGGGGGAATTAATTTCCCCGGAAGGCCATCATTGTGGCCCCCAATTAAGGGGCTGCGGTTACAGGAAAAGGGAGGGGCACCCCCCCCCCCCCGGCGAGCCAAATAAAACGGCTCGACTGTTTTGGCCGAGCACCGACCAGCGCGCCCAGGGCGCAGGTCACTGGTCCGAGCCTCCAGGTTGGGCCGCGCCCAGGCCGCGCCGTGCCCAGTCGGGCCGACCCGGACCCGGGGTAGGTCGACCCGGTTCGGGCCGACCGGGGGGTCACGGGCCGGGTCGGTCCAGGCCCGAAACCCCCGTTTTCGAACTGTTTGGGTTCAATTGCCCATAACTCGAGCTACGGACCTCCGATCGATGCACCGTCAGCGGAGAAACGGTCCTTGGAATGAGACGGTCGTTTCGGTATATCGCACTAAAGGTTTGGGAATACTTTGTGTTCCGACGGGTTGGTTCGTACACGAAACCAACCGGGCCCTCGGAGCAGAAACGCTCATATCTTAAGCTCCGGACGTCCGAATGACGTGTCGTCGACTTTGTTGGTTTCCTCTTAGTGAGACGGATCTTTTGGATTACTCCGCCCAAGGTTTGGATGCAGGTGGAGTACGGTCGGGTTGGTTTTTCCTTAAAAACCAACCGGGCCCCTGGGATGAAAAAACCAATAACTCTCAGACCAGGCATCTGTTTGACGCGCCGTCTGCGACGTTGAGTTCCTGTTGACGATACGGAACTTTTGGATACATCAACTCTGGACTATGTGTCAGTTGATGTATCAGCCTCTCGGCTCGCGGAGCGGACCCTCCCGAATGAGCTTGCTGTGTGTGGGAACCCTAGTGCTGGCTGCGACTGCTACTATGACTGCGACAACGACTGTGCAGAGATCCTCAATGGATTCGACGACGACGACTACATCACTCAGCGATCCTGTGTGGATCAGTGCTACTGATCCTGTGTGGTTCCACGCTCAGCAGTTCTGTGTGAGCTAGAACCTATATATCCTCTGTGGGTCTGATCCTATGTGGGTCATTGCGGGGGTTAGTACCTATCGATCTTTTGTGGGTCCGACGACTTAGATGGATCAGTGATCATCTCTATCATCTTTCGAAGAAGTATACCTGTGTGAGCTGAATCATGTTTTACTTTCCTGTGTGGATTGTGTAGTGATATCCTATGTGGATTTCATTTTTCTTTCCTGTGTGGAATACGTAAGCTTTCCTGTGTGGACTGGGTTGTACTTGGGCTCGGAGGTTGGAGCGTATTGGAATTGATGACTTAGGTATATGTATGGGCATATACCTAAGCAGCGTCGGTTGTTACTTCGTGATTGTGTCTTTCCTTTGTGGTTTATCCTTTGTGTATTTTGGGAGACCATCGGGGGTCTCGGGGTCCCTACTGAGTATCTTATACTCACCCATGCACGGGCTATGCCCGCACTACGTTGTGTTGGTTGCAGATGACAGACAGCGTTGATCGTGGTGGAGGCTTGCGGAGCAGGACGGTACCTAGAGGTGGACCACTGGCTAGGACGTACTCGGAGTGGTCGACTGGACCCGCGGAGTAGTGGAGGCTTTCTGTACCCACCCTTCAGGTGGGATTCCCAATGGACAGCTCGTCGTTGCGGCTTTACCTTTCAGTTGCTATTTTTCCTTTCGAGTTGTACTTTACTTTCATTTTGGGTTTGTATACTGGCCCACTTACTTTTCCACACTTCACTCTTGTACCAGCTTTTACTTAGTATTTACTTTTTCCGCTTTCTTACTCTGTGGTGCTTGTTTACTTTACAAAGGCAATGCCTTCCCTTTACCAGGAATTATGCCTTGGTGCTAGTCGCCTGCCCCTGGACTATAGAAGGTGGGCTTGGGGTAGTCACGTCACGGGCCCCGAGGACGGGTCGTGACACAAATAATATTTTTTTAAATGTTTTAAATATTTATTTTCTTAATATTTATATTTCATATCCATGTTTTTAAAAAAATTAACAATGTATTAATATGGACATGAATGCTTTATGAAAAATCTAATGTATCTAATTTTTTTCAAAATGGTGTCTTTTATGGTTTTTGGTAGGGGACTTCATCTTAATCTCCTTTCATTAAGCCATATTTTGATATTATGAACCCAACTACTTTTATGAGGTGAATATATATCCCCATTTAACCTATAATATGATTAAATATTTATTATCATGTTATTTATTGTTTTTAAAATGTAATTCTTTGAGGGAATTTTTATTTAAATGATCAATGTGGCATGAGACACTTTGAATGTTTGTAGATTTATTTATTAAATCTTGTTCTCCAAGTAAATATTCGTGATATTATTTTATAGATATTCTTTATGGATATAAAATTATAATAAATGAAATAATTATGTCTATTATAAATTTCATTCAAATTATTTCAAATAAATCTTTTTACATGTTTTTATACGAATGGTCAAAACAAACGACAAAATAAATGTTATATTCTTAATGTACATTGAGACAAATAAATTCCAATTTTGTGAATATTATTTAATTTCTAGATTCCATTGAAATATTACATATTTTACTAAATTAAAAGAATTAATTTTTTTGTGTGATTTGCAATTGAAAATTGGTTTCCAAATAAAATGGGGTTTTGGTCTTTAAAATGGTTCTGTAATAGATAATGGTATTTGGAAATCTGAATGTGTTTTTTTCATGAGTTTAAATGATATTTAAATGGTTTTATAGATTATTTAGTCCATGGGAATTTTATATTAATGTTTGAACCCCATTATATCTCACTGGTGAGCCCAATATAGCATATAAAAAGGGTTGATTCATGTTATAGATCAGGAAAAATGGGTGTGCCTGGTATATCTTATACGAAGGGTGAAACCCATTACAACTCTCTAATGCATTGGGTACATTTATTATAGATGTAGAGTGTAATATAATTTAATTTCAAAGGGATAATGTAACAGTGATACGGTAATGATATCCCAAGCCACCTGCATGATTTCTTAGGCATTCAAATGAGTTTTAAAGAAATGGGGTTTTAATGGGCGTTCATGTTTTCACTTGACTGACGCTTTTCTTTCATTATGTCCCTAACTGATATTTTGTGCTAATACAATGTTTTAAAAAAATTCATAGGTTTGAAGAAATTTTTTGGTCAAGTATGAGATCACGGGAAAAGTGTAAATATCTGTCAGTATAAAAAATCCATAACTTTTTTAAATATTTTTTTATAGAAAATAGATATTGGGTATAAGTTTTCACATGTAATGTATCAGTTTACAATGTTGGATTTTTTTTCCAAATTCTCAAAAATTCTAATTATAAACTATTGTGTTAAAAATAATCTGATTTTTAGATTTAAAATCTCTAGAATGTGCAATGTTTAAGGTTGGGTCATTATTGTTGGTATTAGAGCATAGTTTAGACAACTCAATAGATTTTTATTTTTTCTTACAAGTTTGGTATATCATCTTATGTTTATAATTCTTAGGATGATCAGAATTTTAATTTCTGAGATATACCTTTTGAGACTTTATGTTATCAAATTTTAATATGAGTAAAAACATTTTTAATGATATTTAGATTGTGAGATAATTATAGGTAATTACTTTTTGGTATTCCAAATAAATGGTATGAGATAAATATTGAGGTCAAAACCTATTATGGTGATTTTTGATAAATTTTTTATATTTTGAAAATTTTATAAGAATTAAATATTTTTTTAAAAAGTAAAATAAGAAGAATAGGTAACAACCTATAACATCTGGCAAGACATCAGGAATCAAACCCACAACTAAATGGTGACAAGGGTGAATCATATACCACTAGCCTATGTGAAGTCCCTGTTAGTGTGTCTTTTATTTTTAGTTACATGATATTATGGATGAAGAATAAGTGAAGTTTTTAAACATATTTTTTATCGAATAAATATCATTATGATTAGAAAATGATTTGGTAATTAAATATTTAATATTATTTCAGAAGACATTCACTATTTTGATATTCCTATAAGATTATTGTAAATTCAATATTATGGGATTTTATTAGAGAAATAAATATTGAAGTATATTTTAGAGGAAAATATGATATTATGGTTATTCATGTTCTTTATATAAATGTTTATCATACTTGAAGATTATGTGATTTAGGAACATACATTTTTGGTATGAGGCATAATGATTGATTGATAATATTTGGAGATAATTCATAAAATTTATCTTAGAAGACTATGTGATAAAATCATCCAAGATTATTAGTTTTAATCTTTGTTGGGATTATTTTGATTAATTTATTAATTTTTATTTTTCAAATTATTTATGTGGAACATTGGGTATTGCTATTGAATTTTGGATAATGAATTGATTTTATATCATGTAATGTTTATTATTTTGGGGAATTAGCTTATCTTGTCCTAACAATTTTGGTTTTAGTTCATGTATGAATAAATTAGTAATATATATTTAATATTTAGTAGATTATGTGATTCCCTATAAGTAGATTCTATTTATTCAGGCATGAACAATTCATTAAATACTCATCATTTAATGCTAAAGATGAGTTTTTTTATAAATTGAGTAACATATGATACTCAACATTTCAATTATATTTATATATGTTCTTAATATAATAAGTAAAAGAATTATTAAACTCTATGAAAAATATCTTAAAATTAAAATTTTATCTATTTACTTTTCTTACTAATAAATCAATGACATTTTAACCCATCATAGATTTTTAGTTTGGTGATGTTTAATATTATCATCACTATGTACTCAATTACTCTTCAACATAACGTGATAGATTATGTTTATTAAATATACATTTTAGTCAGTATGAATCTCTCTTATGTATTGTTTTTTGTAATATTTGTACATCCCATTCTTTTTTTAAAGTGTAATTTTCATTAATCATTTTTTAGATGAGGGATTCCATCAAATGTGTTTTAAAAAGTAAAACCCCTAATTTTCTATCCCGGGTTCAAATTGTAAAAATGTGATTTATTAAATGGTGATAATGTAACATAGTATATTTTTAAAAATGAAACACTATGTTCAATATTGTAAATTATATGCCATGCCGACCTTAAGCAAACAAATAAATATTATTATTTAATATAGTTGTTATCACATAACTATTAAAATGGAATGAATGAACACTATTAACAAAATTCTAAATATATGGTTTAAACATCTATAAATAATTAATTATTTGGTGACCAATTAATTTTAAAAGAAAATAAAACCATTTCTAAAATAAAGCAAAATTAATTTCATAAAAAACTTTATAATTGTGAAAAAGTGTGGTTTATACAAATATATAATAAAATAACTCTTGTTAAATTATATTAATGATATATATATATATAATTTTTAATATAATTTTTAAATTTTGATTTAGGTTTTTTCAAGACAATATATATAAATAAGTCCAATTATACAGATAAAAAATTATTTTTCTAAAAAGCAATATTTTTCTCATTTTGACGGCGCACTTATTTTAAATATAGTTTTTGATACTGTTATAAATTATATTGGAAAAAATAAACTTCATATTTAAAATAGTAATAAAATTTTAACTTTGTTGATTCTTTTGTAATTTTTTGATATGCTTCATGTTTTCATTAATAGAAAAAATATATTTATTTTTAAAAAATATTATATTTTTCCTTTAAATATTTTATAGTGTTAAATTGTATTTTTAATTTGTTTTGAAATATAGTTAGATAAATATTATATAATTTAATACATTTATGTTCATTTTAATCAATTTCATATTTAATTTCTATATAAAAAAATTTCAATCTTTAAAATAAATTTACTTTCAAAGCCTTTTCTCTCGTTTGAAAATAGGATTAATATTAATTTAATTTTTTGAAATTCTGTTTTCTGAATTATGAAAATTGGATTCCATATATTGAATCCAAGTTTCCTAATTATTAAAACATGTCCCTTTTATTTTTGGACAACATGAATAGTTACTTTAGTAATTTTTTATTACAGCAAATAAAGGTAAATCAAGTAATTAAGGGTAAAACCAATATTATAACTATTATAAAATTAAACTAAAACTTTTCTTGATTTAAATTGATGATTTTTTTACCAAAATAATAATTTTTCCAAAATTATAACATCCTTAATCCACTTGGATGAGATTATAACATTTATAATATTATATTCAAGAAAAATCATTTTTGTCATTCTTTTGTTTTGAACAAGAAAAATATTTTTAATATAGAGTTT
Organism: Viscum album; assembly: GCA_963277665.1. Lineage (NCBI taxonomy): Eukaryota > Viridiplantae > Streptophyta > Magnoliopsida > Santalales > Viscaceae > Viscum > Viscum album. The sequence continues at coordinate 1,005,507,324 of OY728167.1, forward strand.
TATAAGTGATATTTTGACTATAAATATAAAATTTAAATATAATAGACTTATATAAATGATTGTAATTTATTTATATTATTAATTGAAAAAAATTATTATTTTAATGGTTACACAATGATGATGCAGTAATTGTTTAATTAAAGGAAGAATCAAATAAATGATATTAAAAATATTAAAATAAATGAAATTTGATATAATAAATTTTATCCACGAATTTTATAGATGAAATTGACATGTTATTGATATGTTAAAATCATTTTTTTAAGATATCAGTTTTTTATGATATTTTTAAAAAATTCAATTAATGATTTGAGCTAAAATTAACATTAATGATATTTTAAAATAAAAAGTATTCTACTAAATGATATAAAATTAAAAAAATAAGATTCATAAAAATTATTGGTATAATTTTAAAATTTAATAAATTAATCATTTATTGTTCTTCTTTTATTTTATAGTAATTAAGATAATCATCAAAGTGTAAATTACATGATATCACAGTAATAATTTAAAAGGTAAAAGAGGGGATGAAAAAAATGATAAGTACTATAAAATAGTAAAACTATTTCTAATTTTAATTGGAATAATCTATTAAATCGAAAAATCATCCAATATAAGAAAAATTAATAAGTGTGGATCCATTTTCATTATAACATTAATTTATATTAATTGAATATTTTGAATATTTTTAAGAGTTCCTCTCTCCTATCCTATAAAAGGGCACACATTATTCTGTTATCATCAAACCTCAAACCCAATTATTTTAGTCTAATATCTTAAATATTTTATTCTTATAACATCTTCCCACATTATATAGTACTTTTAGGCATAAGACCCTCCTTAGAGGAGTTAATGAGTTAATTAAAGGAGATCATCCCAAGAAGAGGTGTTGTTTTTAATTACGTGTTTCTCTTGTATTTATTCTTCCACTTCCTTAAAATATTCTTCAACAATGATGAAATAATAAAGAAAATATCCTAAATATACAGATATGGTATTATTTTAATATCATCACCTAAATAAATCTTCACTTCTATCAAGTGGGAAAGAGAATTAACTGTTATCATGTATGGTGGAATACCACCATGTGAACTGATATAATTCATTTTCCATCACCATCTCCTAAAACTCGTTTTAATGGTGTTATTAATGTGTATATACGATACTCATGATATATTTTCTTTATTGAATAATTATATATCATTTAATTTCTTCTCATTCCATGATAATGAAAATGATAACTTCTTTCAAACGTATCTGTGAACTATCACCTCCACGAAGTGATGTGATTAGTTTTTCATTACCACGTCGCATAGATTATTTATATAAGTGTATTAAAATGATCAAGAAGATATTAATTATATGATGATAACTATATAAAGATACAATAATATTTACCTTCTTTCCAAAATGATCGTTGAAAAATTTAAACGTTACTCTTGGATAAGTATGGCTTGTTGGCTCCATGACTGTAATGAAGTTAATTTTTCATATCTAAATGTAATGGATGTATTTCATAAAATATATATAAGAGTGATTATTATTTCACGAAAATTAGTTTTGATATGATGTACATTTTAACACTTTGACTATTGATATCATACCAACTTCGTTTTAGACTGAAGTACCAAATATTAACAAAATATCTTACACAACTTAAATAATTAAGTAATTTATATAACATGAAAATAAATTATATAAAATAAATAGTAATATTTATAAATTTTATCATGTAATTAAATAATTAACATATGTTTCTTATTTGTTAATATAATGATCATACATGATTAATCATACTCAAGGTAAGGGACTTTCTAAATAAAAATGTTATTTTAAATGTGTTAAAGGATTATTTTCTAAATATATCTATGTTTTGTATATGTTTCTAAAATTATTTTTCTGAATGTATTAATATTAAAATTAATGTTTTAAAAATGTTAATTTTCTAATACATCTCAATTTTTTTCAAAATGAAATCTTTTTAATTTTTTATGTAAGGGACTTCGTCTCAATATCCTTTTTATTGAGGTACATTTTGATGTTTTATAACCAAATTATTTTGTGAGATGTATATTCATACCCCTTTAACATATAAAATCATTAGTTTATTTATAATCATTTATTTAATGTTTTGTTAAATTTTATTCTTTCTGGGTGTTTATTATATAAATTTTCAAAGTTGAAAAGAACACTTTTTATGATTAATTATTTAATTATAAACAACTTTTCTTCATGTAAAAAATTAGGTAGGTATTTTACATATTTATATATTTGGATATAAAATGATAGTAAATAACAATTTATTATTACTCATAATTTCATTTTATGATTTTAAAAATGAATCTTTTTATATGTTTTTATGATGAACATTTCGACAACATCAAAAATAATGTTTTATTCTTGACATACACGTAGACAGTGAATTTTATAAATCATGGAATATTATTTTATTTCTATATTTCATTTAATGGTTAGATCTTTTATTAAATGAAAGTAATAATTTTTCTTTTTTGCATATCTGGGAAATTAAAATGGGTTTTCAACGAAAATTGTATTTTGGTGTTGAAAATGTGTTTGTAATATAAAATGGTATTTTGATACGTGATAGTTTTTTTTTATCAGGGTTTTAAAAGGCTTTTTTGTTGTTTTATTCATTATTTAGTCCATAAAAATTACACATAAAGGGTTTGTCCCCATTATAACTCACATTTGTTCCCAATATAGATTATATGACGCATTGAGCCCCATTATAGCTCATGAAACACAAGTGATCCTGATATATATTATACCAAGTGTGAGCTTCATTATAGATCTCCAATGCATTATGTACTACAGAGATATAAGTCAACCGTATGTTATTTCATTTTTAATTTTGAATGTAATAGTGATATGGTAATGATTTACCATGTAACCTTATTGATATTAATATTCATGGAAATGATTTTTTTTTAAAATGTTATTAATGGGTGTTCATTTTTTCATTAGAAAAATGATCTTCTTTCTTTATGTAAGTTACTAATATTTTTTTCTCAATCAGTTTTTTAAAATTTCATTCACAATGTTTAATGAATATTTAAGATAATCATTTGATCAATTAAAAATTGTGAAGATCTATCAGAATTAGAAATCATGATTTATTTAACAGGGTTTTTTTAGGAGAAAAATGGATAGTGAGTATATGTTTTTAATTAAAATTTATGGTTTTACTATGTAATATTTTCTAATAATTCTCAAAATAATCTAAACCTATACTATCATTGAGAAAATAATGTGATTTCTAGTATTAAAATTACTATAATATGTAATTTTTAAGGATGTGACCTTATAAGTGTCATATTAGTAATTTCTTATATCCATTATATATTAAGTTGAGAATATATTTCATAAAAATATGGTACCCTTAAAATATATTAAATGTTCACACAATAATATCATGGAGGACCTAGGGTAGGAAATAGATAATATAAAAGTGATATAGATAGATTATTTCATAAAAATGAATAATGGTTCTTACTAATGATGAGACACTATATGGTGGGTGTTTTTATTAAATATCTTATATTCGGTTATTTATTTGAATTATATCGATGAATCCCATGGGTATTTTTATGTTTTATACTAATGGATATATTAATAGTTTTCATAGGGTGTTAATTAGAGGAATAATTTATTCGGATAAAATATGTCAATGGTGAAAAATACCACCAAGTTTTTAGAGTCATGGTACATGGTATTCGATATCAAAAAAATAAGGATATTACATACTAGGTAGAGAACATAGTAAACAATGGCCTCTAAGTCAGTAGTTGTTATAAAAAATTATTTCAATTACATTAATATTAAAATATTATTATAATTTTTTCTCTCATTATCTTGGGAATAGATATGATATGTGGCCCATCTTCTTTTTTTTCCTAACTATTAAAGTTGGGATCCCCACCATCCATTATCAAATTCAATCATACATAATTTTATTAGATTTTTAGTAGTGAATTTCACTTTCAATCACTTAATATTTTTTATTCATCAAACTATTTATCTTCTATTAATCTATAATATCTAAACATAGAGTTTTTTCATTTTTTATTGATTTCCATATATTGATCAGGTTTATTTAAATTATCATTGAGGGTCATACATCTGAACTATGAGGTTAGTGACATATACAATTTATATTTTCTTATGCGATTTACATTAGATATATAATATGTAATTTTTAGAGTTTGTGTGTAGTTTTTCTATAATTGAAATGAAATTTGTTTTATTGTATGTTTTGTGTCAAGTATTCACAAATTGGTTCACGATATATCCTATGAGTTTTATTTTTTTATCACGATTTTTTCAATGATCAAGATCATTGTGGGATCATGGAAATAAATTTGTAATTTTAAATTATTTCCTATGATATAATCTATTAAAAATTGTGTGGTTCCTCTCCATATAATTTTATGATCATAATATCAAGTATAGTATAGACTACCATGGTATCTTCTTATTGTGGTATTTTAGAAGTGATGGTTTCTAGAACAACTCATAATCTATAAGTTAGGGGTGGGATTTTTATTAAATTATAACTATAAGGTGATGAATAGGTTATCCTTTGGTCCTAATAGTGGAAAAATACGTTTTATATTAATTCTCCACATGCATGATCTAGTGTGGGATTAGGTTCCTCGTGAATCCTTTCATTTTAAATTGTAGATGTATGCGATTACATTAAATTATTTTCATGGGTGTTGTATTAGATAATATTACAAAACTATAAATTAGACATAATAGAAGGGATATATTCAATCCCAATCTATTACATACATGGGTGTATGATTGGTATATAAGTCATTCCATTACATGACATGGCAATGTTGTTGGGTGTTATTTTAGTCCATTAATTTATAATGGTGTTGGTTAATGTGTGATGTTAACCCAAAATGTGTTAAACTAAGATCAAGGGGTGATGGAATATTTGTGTGTTTTTCTAACCTAAATACATGGGTTATTTTATATAGTTGTTTTTGGTAAAAATAATTATATTCCACTATATTCATAGGTTTTGTGTTATACCTAAAAAATAGAATTAAATGAAATAGGTATAGTCTTGCATAGGGTTTTGGTTTAGTAGTCCAAAATTCAAAAACTATTTATTCATAATTTTATTTCCTTCAATAATAAAAAATGAATCAACAACCTCCAAATAATTGTGAATAAAAAATGAGTAAAATAGAGAATAATTTATTCAAAAGTAGAATAAATATAAATATAATTAATTTTATTTATATTTGCATATAATACAAAGAGTTCATGAAATTTTATATTACCATGTGAGACCATGTAGTGTGGGTCCTTGTCTATAATATTTATGTGCTTCATCTATACATAAACCATTTAATAATTGCATACTACTCAATGTTTTCTCATAAATACTACACGAGCCTTATGGCATAGCTTGTAGAGCACCTAGAAAAAATATTGTGGGCACTTCATAAAGGGAACATTATTTACCAATATTCTTTTATGAAATTAGATGATACCTAACTCATAATTATATCTAAGCTATGATTTATCCACAACTTTCTTATATATATTCAATGATATTTTTTCAAGGAATTACTTCCCTAATAGTCAACTATGTAGTTGGAAAATCTTTTTTCAAGACCAATTTCGTCTTATTGTTACATACAATCCACCCAAACCCTAATTCAAATTATAATTTCACAGTTTTCTATATGAAATATATATATCTTTTTAATTGGACAAAATAAAACAAAATATTAATAAAATTTAAAATATAATAAAACGTTTGATTAAGAATCATCCATATAGTAAACATAAAATCCAACTTTTTATACCATCCCATGAATGGTGATTCCGAATCATTACATGTGACCATAGAAAAAATTATCACGTTAGAAAAAATATAAACCATAACAAAAAATAAATTATCTTCCAACATAATATTGGTATATGTTTATAGGGTAAAGGGTGGTGTTGATGAACCACTTAGGTGGTGTTGTAGTGATAGAGTATTATTAGACTACACTCTATGATACTGAGAACTAACAGTTAGTATAACTAAATGGTTTTTATGATTACTAAAGAGAAACTGTCAACATAAGGGGTTTTTTAATAATCCTATACTCCTTATGAATTTTATTTTCATTAGTCTCATTCCATTATAATCCATTTTGGCTATGTTTTGAGAATGTATGGGTATTAGTGGATTTTTGGAGAATTTGGAGTAAAAAATGGAATGTGGTGAGGGGAATCCTACCTAAGGTTACTAGAAGATTGGTACCAAGTATATTGTAGAATAATTGGAAGAATTAATTTTAAATATTTCATTATCCCTTCTAAAAAAATATTAATCTTAAATTTAGATTGACCTCATGGTTTCAGCTTCACTTATCCCATTTTCATTAATTACTATGATATTTTTATCATCACAAGAAAACTATATGGGTCCCTTATCACTCAATTATTAATGGAACACTATTGATATATAGAATATTTCTTCGTATGAGTTAATACCCTAAAATTATTAATCTTAACTTTTATAACCTTTGAAGTATATAACTTTATGTAATATCCACATCTCAAACAGTAGGGATGGTAAAAATCATATATATGCTTTCTATTTTTTTACATTTAGTATCTATATAGGATTTAATTTAGTAAATTTAACATAAGAAATTTGTTTCACCTATTCAATTAGTTCCTACAAAATCATAATGACTTAAATCTATAAAAATTAATTGTTAATGTTTTTCATTAATTAATGTGAATTGATGATGGTGTTTCAGTGGGATGTTTAGTAAATGAAAGACTATCTCCTTCTATTTTTGATTCCAAGTGACAGGTGGTTACAGGATTTGAAGTTCATAATAGTTTCTAGATTATATGAGGTTAAAATATGGGGAAGGATGATGTTGAAGTATGGGAATCAACTATATCTAAAAGGAACAAGAAGATTGTTCCTTTGAAGGGGACAAAAAAGGATTCCATAGAATTTATGTATGATGTTCATAACCATTTGGATGATGATTATTGATAACCCAATTCTACTTTAGAGTTGGATAGAGATAAACATAGCTTCATGACTTCTGTATATGTCTCATAGAATGGTAAGAGATAAAATTTTGATTATGGAATCTTTTTTATGAATAGGAATAAAAATAAAAAGCGGCTCAATGACTAGACTAACCTTCCAAATCCTACGGTCACCAAATAAGCAAGAAAATTAATGATATTGAGCCTAAGGCTAGGACAGATCCATCATCAATTCAGAAAGGTAGAATTATAGGGGATGTAGCCCCATCCAGTTTTGAGGTTGGTAACATGGTGCATCACCTATATTTAATGGAATATTTTTTAGATGAATATTTTAATATAAACATTTCAAAGGTGGATATTGATAGAATGTATGATAGATCATTTATATTTATTCTCAATGATGAGAAAACTGAGTGGATCATGAAAAATGATCAGATTTTTGAACAAGGAATTTATGAGGGGAAAATTAATCGTGAGACATATACCCAGACTAGGGAAAATACGGGCAATCATTTAAGAGATCTTATCATGGAAAATCTGAATATGTAGTTAAACATGTTGTAAAAGGTTTTATATAAGGTTATTAATTATAATAAACATAGTTAAGTCTGTAATGATTTTTTGGGTTCCTTTTGTTTTTTATAATCTTAAGATTTTTCATATTTGATATCCAACATTTTCCTTGAGATTTTTTTTTGAAATAAAAATATAATTTCTAGTTAATATTGTGTTGGTGGTAATTAATTCTTTCATGAGAATATTTATTTGTTTATTTTTTTTTGTGTAATGATGTAAGAACACTATATATTATAGTTATTAAGTTAATTCTTCAAAATTTCCCAACCATTTTTATAATAATATTTAGAGATACCCCATCTGGTTATAGCCATTTGGTTATTCTAGTGGGGATGAACTGTAAGACTGCCCCAACTTTTTATACCATATTCCCTTTCCTAATGTGAAATGTGCCACTTAGGTCCTGAATTTTTTAATCAAAATTATATATGTTATTGGGTGAATGTATATAAACATTTTCTATTCTAGCAGGAATAATCACCCAAATACACAAAAAGATGGAAGTTTTAGCATCATCTAAGATTTTGATATGAGTACAAAAGTTAATATACATGTAAATATCATCTCTTATTTTTGAGTTCCATTTCTAATAGAAATATTCATGTATATTTAATTTTAGTTGATAATTATTACTAAAATTTTATTACACTATCATAGTATTACTTCTTGAAGACACTTCGGTTTTTCAAATCTTTCTCGGGGTTGGGTGGATACCGTAAACTAAGTTTCATACATACTTTGTTCAAGGGCCCTATTCAGAACTCAACGAGATTATTTTATCTTTTATCAATGTAAACATAAATAGTTGATGTTGGGATACAATCACACAAACAATCCATGGATCACATGTTCTATTTTATTTGTTATTTACCAGAAGATTCAAATGAAATTTGAGATTTCATGAAATGTTTTAGGGTTGATTCACAACCAATGTTATTTTTTAATATCCTAAGTCATTTTTAAAATATAAAATTACGTTTATAATGGATTTTTTATGATAATATCAAATATTATATATTTAATTTATTTATATGGTATATTTTTTATATATTAATTTTCGTTTTTTAAAATCCTTTTTTTATTATGATTTATACTCAATTAAATTACTTTGATTCCTAGAACTATATTTTATTCATTATACACTGATAAACATAGTTCTGTACTAAGTTGTGTGCCTTGACTAATAAATATAATATTAAATAAATTTAAAAACCACCTCCCATATGTTTAATCCTTATTCAGCATATTTACTAAATCTTTTCAAGATAAGTAAGTGTAATTCCTCAATATTTTAAAAAAAGTTCTATGCTTGAGAGCATACAAGACACACAAAATTGAGCTGAAACGATCTTTGAAATAACTATATGTTAAAATTGGCTATTATAACCAAGTCATTATATTGGATGGTATGAATAATAATAAATATATTATCAGAATTATATGGTTTAAACATGTATAAAATAACATCAATGCTTATTTATTGATTATAAAATAAATTAAGAATAATTTGAAAGAAACGTAATTTTTTTCTTGAAAAAATTGTATTTTTATAAAGGGTGATCTTGTCGTGCATTGAGCGCATACATTAAAATTAATTTTTATAACTTTTATAAAATATCTTTTAAAAACATATTTATTTTTTAATTCATCGTATCAAAATAATTTTATGGTGAAATATTTTTATTTTTTAGAAAATATTTATTTTTCATTTAGTAGTAAAAATACAGATTTTTCAAAAAAAATGTAATTTCATTTTTGAAACTATGTTATCTAAAAGTACCACTCTATTTCAGATTTTAAATCATGTAAAAATTTATTCTATATTTTTATTTATTCCATTCTATTAATTTTATATCAACTTATATATTTCTATTTTAGTAAATGTTTATTTTTGGTTTTAATATGTTCTTTTTCTGAAAAAATAAACTGTATAATGTTTATCCATTTTAATTAATTAAAAAAACATTAATGAGGAATTATTTAAATTTAAATTAATAAATTATATATAAATAAATACTAATTGAAATTAATACCATATTTATTAATAGTAAAACAGTAAATTAAATTAACAATTTTCTTGAAAAATATACTTCTTAAAAAAAATCCATCTTGTCGATGGGGATTATTTTAAATTAAATGATGGTATTAATTTGAATTTAATAAATTCAAATAAAATATTTATTTTAAATCATAATATATAGAATTATTTAATCTTTATAACATAATTTTTTATCATAGTGAATAGTGAAATCAATAAGAATCTTTTTTATCACGGGTAATGTAAAAATGGGTTTATCGATGGTTAAACTAAAAATAAAAGATATAAAAGAACCTAAAAGCTTTTATAAAATATATTTTCTAGATTTATTTATAACTTATATTATTTAATAATGTACTATTGTCCATTTTTTTGAATTCTTCATGGGAAAAATGTGGGTATCACTTTTTATTTTTAAAAATTATAAATGTTTCACTCACCCCACTTATAAAAGCATACCCCCTCTTATATATTATTAACCCCATTTAATATATTTGGTTTAGCAAATACCAACAAAAATACCTTCCTTACAGCCCTACCAAAATATTATAAGCCATTTTAATCATAAATCAATCAAAATGAGGATTTTGTTTCAAACCTAAGAAGGATGTCTGAATAAGAGGTATTGTGATTAACCAAGACTTTTCATTTAATTTATTACTCCACCTCCTTCATAACATTATAAATTATGATGATATAATTAAACCAATATAACCCATATAATTATATATTATTAAATTAATGTAATAACCCAAATCCATCTCATCTTCCATAAAATTGTAAACAAAACTATCATTCGAGTATATGACGAATTATCACCTCATGAACTAATGTCATTTGTTTTTTATCATCACTTCTCATAGCTTGTTATATTGAAAAATATAAACTATATATATTACTATAGTAAAATAATAATACTTATATTATTATTATATCACATATATGTTCTTAAATTCTATTCTATGGGTGGTGTGATATTGTCAGTCGTGTGTATGGTAGACTATTATCTCGTGAAGAGATGTGATTTTATTTCACTATGTCATTTCATGAAAGATAAAAAGGATAAATATAATTAGAATATGATATATATGATAAATAATTATGATATTAACTATATAGTTACATTTATTAAAATATAATATATCATTTTTTATTAACTTTCCACTCACAAAAATATGAAACTTTTGTTCATTGGAACGTGTGGTCTGCCACCTCCACAAAGTAATGTGATTCATTTTTCATCACCATATAACATGGATAATATATATAAGTATATTTAAAAGAAATATTTTTTATATTTTTAATTATAATCATTATATAAATATAATATAATATTTACCTAATTTCCATAATGATTGTTGAAAAATGGAAACATTGGTCATGCGTATGTACGGCCTACCCTCTCTTGATTATGACATATTTAATTTTTTATAACCATATTTCTTGATTTATTATAAAATTATAAATTATTTATACAATTATATATTATTTAATTATTATTAATATGTTGGATATGACGTAACAATGTTCTCTTTTACCATGGTCAAAACACCGAATCTGTTTTATAACAACGAATCGAGCACTGTCAAAACACTCATGGTGTAGATAATTTATTATGTATTTAAATATGCCATTAGATTAAATAAATTAAATGATTTAACTATAATGTATTAAACATATAAAAAATTCTTAATGAATAAACAATTCAAATAAGTTTATTATATATGAATTTAAGGACATTCGTGGAATGTATGGACTCTAGGTAAGGAACTTCATCTCAATTTTCCTTCATTGCAGAACATTTGATTATTATGAACCTAACTTAATTGATGTAGTGTATATATAGATAACATTTATTATATTATATCATGAACTGTTCATATATCTTGGTATTCTATGTTTCAACGTTAAATACTTCATCCAAAGGTATTTGAGTTGAAATTTACCAAGTTTTAAAGGTGATTCAAAGTTACATTTATATATTAAGTATCATGAATAAATTAGTTTGTTAAGATGGTTAGTGGGAATGTAAAATTCAAGGAATCTAAAAAGTCACTATAGTCTAAAATAATATTCTGATTAAATTATCTATAACCTTTTTAAAACATCTCAAAAGTAGATCCATGTTTATGGGTGAAAATTTAATGTCCATTATAACAAAATTTATAAAGACACACTAGGAAGATTAAGATAGCAAGAGGTCTAAACTTGAGAAACATTTTGGAATAAGAAAACATGAAAACATATTTCAAACCCTCGTATTCTTTATATTTTATACTTCACTTCATTTCAAAGGATCATTAGATTGATATATTGGACTATATTATAGAATATGGATGGAGAATAATATTATTTCATAAAGTAATAAATTAATTAAGGGATAAAGTCTATGTGGATATGGGGTGTGAAGATATGATGTTGTTTTCCTTTTTATTTTTTAATTTAAATTGTAATCCATTTTCTTTTGAATTATCCTAACAATTTGTTACTTCATTAAATAATTTATCATAACATATTATATTTAATTTATTATATTTTTATTATGATAATTTATCAACTTATAACTATAAAATTTTGTTATTGTTATTTAAATTTATTTGGGTGAGGTATCCACATTGGGTAAAACAATGTCAATTAGTTTTAACTACTCAGAGGTGTTTTAGAAATTGAATCACTTAAATAATAATATAAACACCCATATTTAATATATTGATATGATTTATGGTAAATTTAGTTGTATTATTTTAGTACTTTCAGTTTATATTACGTAATTCAGTTTGACTAAATTTTAACAATGATAAAGGGAGTGTTTGTGGATAAATGTTTGCCCAAAGTTGTCTTCATTAGTTTTTTCTGTGTATATTTATTTTTATTTTTAATATATCTTATATATTAGTTATTTTAATCATATTATGTTCCATTTGAGCTTTTTAAAACCATTATATTCCCACTATTAATAATAACATTATCAAAAATAATTAACAAATTGATAGTTTGAAATCTTAGTCTGAAATCTCCTCATGATATAACCCTATAGACACTATTGTGATTTAATTTTATTAGGAAAATATTTATTCGTTTTTTTATGAAAAATATAATCATTAGTAAACAAGAGTCAATTTATTTTATTAGTGATTCTATAAACTCTTGTTATTTAAGGATGAATAAAGAAAATAAATTATGTCACTAAAGACATTGCCGTATTAGCCAAAGGCATATGTGTAAGCTTATCAAGAGACACATAGTGGATTAAATTTATATATTGAATGGTAAAAGGAATGGAATTTTTTCTACATGTCAAAAGAAAAATATTTTCAATACAATATAAAAGAAGGAAAAAATATAATCCTCTCATTGTTTAATGATAATTATCCATGAAATTTTTGTGACCTTGAGATAGAAATCAATAAATAGATATAAGAATTTAATTTAATTTGTTGGTGAATTTACTAACATTACATTTTTATATTTATTAATCATAAATCAATGTCTCTAAGAGGATTCTAATTATTCTAGAGAACAACTGATAATGTGTGTAGATACTCTTTGAAAAGGATATGAATAGATAATGGTCATGAGGATAGAGTTCAAATATTTAAATCTTATCTAAAAAGAAAAGGTGTTTCTAATGATCTCAACACATCATAAAACCTTGTAAAATGGTATCTTTTATCAGAAGAATATAATTCTTCTAGAGATGTCTAGGGAAATGTTTTTATAAAATTAAATGTCTCATTATTTAGAGGGAAAATATATTTTCACGGATAATCTTATTAAATAAAATTCCATTATAGAAAAAATTCATGTAGTTATTCATATGATATGTATTATAAGATATATCCATGCATAATTTTATATTATTATTATTTATCCTTATAATTTTAAATGTTAAATGAGAAACTATTATAAAATTTTAAATAATACATGTGGATTTGATCTTCCAAGATAATTTGAATAAAAGAATAGGATATCTTTTTTAAAATAACAAAACATGAAAAATTGTTTATTCTATGGATTTGAAAGTGATGGAATATAGAAATATAGTGAACTCACGTGAAGGAAAATCTTCAGAGGTGATGATAATGAGTCTTTTTGTGTGAAATATCGTCGAGATAATTAAAAAAATGTAAAAAATATGAATACGTTCATGTTGAGGAAGTAGATTACGTAAACAGAAGTGATGAAGAATTTTTCTCATTTCATATACTTTTTAGAAGGAATTTTTAATTTCATAATATTATTGGAAACTATAGGTAATAGATTCAAACTAGAAGAATGTTGAATACAACCTCACAGATATCATTATTCTCTTATGTTGAAAAATGATATGTGGAAGAAGAAATAAATTAATAATTGTGAATTAATGCAATAAATGAAGAGTTATAATTATATTGAATATAATGAGATATGTGATTCATACCCAATACCAAAAAGAATAAAATTATCATAATAATTTCGGTTTTCCAAATAAAATTCAATTTAAATTTACATTTTTTGAGAAATAAATCTATATTGGTCTGTTAAGGGTCTTGAAAAGTTAAAGTAGTTGACTTCGATGAGGCATTAAAACTGGTTGTATATATTAAAAACATATTAGTATTTCTTTAATTTCATCATTAATGTAAATAAATTCCTTTTAAAAATATTTCATGTCATACTTGTTAATTTTGAATTGGAAGTATAAGTGTATTTTCAACAACCATGTGGTTTATTTCACCATGATTATATGAATTGTGTTTATTGGTTTACAAAAGTATATGGTTTGAAGATGCTTCAATATTTATATCATTAATTCTAAGATCATAATTGAGAAATTTGAAATTCAAGAAAAGAAGAGTTGAATAGAATCTCTATATTATTTATGATAATGAGTTGTTTATCATTTTATTGGTTATATAAGTTATAATATTTTTTCTAAAAATTTTGAATCAATTTTTCAAGAGTTATAAAATTATATAAGTAATCTTTTTAAACTATTTAATAATTGTGATAAGATATATTGTCTTAGATTAAATATTTCTTTAGAAAAAGATTATCTTTTTCTATCTCAAGATATGTTTTCTAATGAAATGATGAATTTGTTTGGAAAAATGATTCAATGATAATATTTATAGCTTGTTCAGTAAGGGAAAATGTCCAAAGATGAACATGGAAATGATGTGGTCTTATAAAATTTATTAAAACTATTGGTTTTCTACTATATATAACTGATTGAACAATATATATAATTTATGTTGTTATATGTTGTTATTGGTAAAAATTCACCAAAGTGTCTCATTTTATTTCTGTAAATAGAATACAAAGGTACATAAAATCTATTGATTGTTATATAAAAGAAAATGGAAGCTTGATCTATTTAGATATTCATATAAAGATTCTGTAGGAATATTAGATGATATAAAATCTATATATGTTGGAAACTTCATTCTTGGACGAGGATGTGTTATTTGGAATTTGAAGAAATATAGTTCAGTCACCTTAATCAC
This sequence comes from Viscum album, assembly GCA_963277665.1. Lineage (NCBI taxonomy): Eukaryota > Viridiplantae > Streptophyta > Magnoliopsida > Santalales > Viscaceae > Viscum > Viscum album. The sequence continues at coordinate 1,005,522,471 of OY728167.1, forward strand.
TTTATAGGATAAATATGTGAGTTACACTCATTCCATAACACAACTTCTATATATGAAATTTCATCTAGAATATTTAAAAGTGGAATAAAAATTTTTATGACTCTTAGGATATGATAATCAATGTTTTTTAATAATTCTAGTATTATAGTAAAAAAAATAATATTCAAGAACATTTATAAAATATTATTACATAAAAATCTTAGTAGAAAAGAATGATTTAGAATTTGATTTTGATTTTACATGTAATATGATTATATATGTGTTTACCATGAAACTATAAAAAGAATCATTTTATAATATGAGGATGAATATAGGTGTTTAACATCAACCATTATAGTGATAATTTATGGCTTAATTATTACCTCTATATTCTTATAATTAGACATTGTCGTGAAATGGGGAGAAAATTTTAAATCATAAATATTTAAAATATCCTAATAATACATTCATTTGTCAAATGTGGATAATAAAATGTAGGGGTTATCCAATCATATGTTTTACTTTTATGGGATAAATATCTTTAATAGAAGAATATATTTAGGGAGAGTTACTAAAATGGCTATGCTATAATTTCAACACCATTGAATTATTTATAGAGTTTTCTTGATGTGATTGTAGATATTTTTTAGGGTTGAAATTTGATTGATAAGATGTTGATGTTTTGTTTGAATATTGTGTGGTTTTTCATAGGAATATACACATAGATATTATCTTAATGACATTATCAAAATATTTATTCAATTTCCGTGTTTTCGACACTGTGTTCACTCACATCAGCTTAGTTTTTTCGATTATTATCCATTTCTATGTTTTCATAATTTTATATCGATTTATGTTCCTTGGTTGATGTTAAAATCCAAAGGAAGATATTGTTGATCTTAGATGGTTCAAATATTATATCATTGATTGGATAGGTTGATGAATGGTTGAATATGATATAATAGAGTGTGTTATATTTTTTTCAATAAATAAATTATATTATAGTTTAAATCATATGATGTCATTTGAAATGATATTCAATATGATAGAAATCATGATAGCTTCATCATGTTTCTGTATTTTCATAATGGGTTTAAGGATGTTGGAAGAATGGTTGGATAATCTAGAAAGGTCATTCCCCTGTTGGATGGATTTTTTAGAATCCAATAATGGTTACACCCATGTTGGAGGGTGTGCTGCGAATTCTATTTCTAAAATTTGAAAAAATGAGACAACACCCATGGTGGATTTTTAGTGTTCCCATGAATATTTATCTAGGCCAATATTGTCATGGAATAATAAATGGAGTATAAAAAGAGAGAAAAATTAACAAGGAAATATGATATCTCTATATTTTAATCCATGGTTTTTTCATACTACCTATGAAAAAGAGACAAGATCGTTATGCCCATGCTGGTGTTTGAAAAGTTGTGGTCAATAGGTAGTGACATAAATAAGAATATAAAAAGTAGTTAAATAATACCAGTGGTAGGAGAATATATCATTTATAATTATGATTGTATATGATAAATGGATGGACCATGTCCATAGTTGATATAAATTGGTCAATTGATGAGAAATAAATCAAAACATGTCGAACGAGGATGTCCATGACCATTGTACTCAATGTTTTTAATAATAAAAACATACAATTATATTCTACAAGGATGTGGTGTAAGTATTTATTGGGATTTGAATGCATCCACATGTATTTTTTATGTTGTAGAATCTTTGATAAATTAATACAAAAATAACTCAATAAGTGATGTATTTTTGGATTTTGCAATGATGTCCAATCAATACAACATGATCTAAAGGATCATAATGGGGAAAGAGAAGTTTAATTGGTTAAAAAAGGTAAATAGTATGTTGGGGAAAACATTGGGTGATTTACAATGTAATTTCATTTCTGAAAGGTGTTTACGAATGGAATAATAGTATAAGGAAAGTGAGAAGAATGAGCAGAGAAGAGAAAAGAGTATATTATAATTTCCACAGATTGAAAAAATTATACCTTAGTTTCTATATGATAAAGAAGAAGTGAAATAGTATCAGTAAATAAAAAATTTAAGGATGTGATTGAAATTATTCTTCTAATTGATATCATGTTATTTATCATTGTAAAAATTAGGTAATCAATATCATCGTACAGTGACTTTTTAAAATAGGGTTATAATGATAAACCCTATTCATTATACATACATGTTGAAACTAGTGGGTGATATGATCATAGTGAGATAGAGAAAATTCATAGGAATATACTTCAAAAATTTTAGATGTGAGCCTTTTAAATCTTATTTTTATTGTGCTTGTATATGTTAGAGAGTGATCAAGATTCACTTTAATAGTTTATTGTTGTTGTTTAACCATATAAAAATAAATGGAATTGAATCACTAATAGACCCCCACACAAGTGAATCATCCTTCATGTAGTACAATCCCTTACAACTTTTCTTCTATTATTGTGTAATGAATATGAATATGATATCTGCATGCAATGTGTTCCCAATGTAATTTCATAATTTGGATTGGTTATGACATATGTCGAGATTTTTTAAGTTAAACCCCTCTCCTAAATGATGTATGTATCTATATGGATCTAGGATATTCATTAATAACTATTACATCTTTTTATATGAATATTCAAAAAAAATCTCTATTACATTCCCTATGAATATAAATTTTTTAGTGTATTTGGAGACTAGATATACAATTTTCTTATTCATGAATGATCTTCAACATCCCCCATAAATATATTCTCCATATAAATACCCTACTTAAAACCTTTATTCAGGACATGGAAAAATAAAACCTAACAACGGATAAGATTATATTATCAGTAAGGGTAAGAAAGGGATAAAATATTAACAAAAAACTCAACATGAACATAAGGGTATGAAAACATGAGCTTATATTTTGAAAAGTGCACCCTACAAAACATAGATCACAAACTTTAACCATGGAATAAATCTTGGATGTTCATAAGATTTGAATCATAATAAAAATCAATTAACATAATCCATGAGAACATTACAAAAATATATAAATTTCAAATAAATTAAAATCATAACATTGATATAATGTATTAATGGAATAAATATTAATCACTAAGTTGAGGATATCAAATCAAAACCTCACATAAACTTAAGGACATGGAAGAATGGTCCACACATAACCTTACGAATATAAAACAATGTCCACACATAGCCTTATGGATATGAAATTGGTTCTACACATATACTTTTAAACATAAAATAAGGTTAATGAATAGAACAATAGTCTCTTGAGTTATCCATATTTACCCAATGCATTGTAGGGATATATAATTTCATCCCACCCGTCTTGGTTTATAATGAAACTAACCATCCTTGGATATAATGTAACCGCCATACTTAGTCAAAACATCATAACATCTTGGATTTTATTATGAGGTATGGATCATTTATATGTTGTATTAAACCTTTGTTTTATCCATATGGATGGTGCTAATACATTAAGGGAGATTTCAGCAGCTTTTGGTGCTCATTCGGGGCCCGAAGCATTGGTGTTTTGATGATATAGACCAGTAACGCAATTTAACAAAATTATACACCTGAGGACACATAGTTCGGTTAAACCATATGGGGTTCTACAGAGGGTATATATAAGGGTTCATGGGATATGAATTGTTTTCCGAAACAATGATTCAATGGAATACATAGTACCACTTCGGTAAGGATACCACATAGTTGGTGCACTGTTTGGAAAAACCATGTGGTCAAACCACGAACCCCTTAAAAATGGATAAATTTACACTTTATACCTCAATAAATTATAACTCGCATACCTATTTATTTTACCAAAAACATGTAACACCTCCCTCCATTGAGTGCTTCGTTCCTCTCTGATGTTATGCTTTAAATCATTCCCTTCATTTGAGCTCTGATTAGACCAGCATTTCTCATGTTGGATAACCAACATTATGTAAATAAACATGTTACATTTTTCCTTGGTTTATCTCTCCATAATTAGTAATATTTATAAAAAATATAATATTCCCTATTATCATTGTTTTTTTAATTTCTATATTTTATTATAACCTATTCCAAATCAGAAGCTGATACTAGATGTGAGTTCTCCAACCATTATAAGGTTGGTGGTTTATAACTTTCACTTATATCTCACTATTTATATTTATCATCATTGTTCCTCAAAACATAATTAATTTCATGTCATCCATAGAATTAATATAACTTAAATTATTTTGTTAATTTGAAACACAAGTGACCTAATAGATACCCCTTATATTGTTCTAGGTCGATGATCTCAACATGATCCACCCCTTAGGATTGCCATGGATATGCCTATATGATCACTTTTATTTTATTAACTAAAAATACCTTCAATGTGATTGGATCATATTTCACAAGGAAAAAAATAAATTAAGGTAGATAAGCTGATAAATTATCCTAGGGAATTTATGATTCTACATGGCTCTTATTATTTTGTACTGAAATGTTTAATGGTATTACACCACTTGTGAGACGTTATCATTTCAAAAGGAAAATTGAATTGATTGAATGAAATAGAAATGTTATAATTTCTTACTTTTTACATGAACATTATGTGTAATTAAATTGAAGATTTATATGGGTTATATGGAAATTTTTTTAAAAAAGGAGTTGTCAAACATGATATATCCTCGTATTTCTGAGGGGATTCTTTGAGAACATAGAATATTCCATTATGTTTCATTATGCCCGTTTCCAATGGAGATATCTAACATTGAATTCAGTCTTTGTATTATTATTATATTAATTACATAATGTATGTCAAAAAATTCACTTACTTTATATCTAGAATTTAGAATGACTTGGACACACTTCATTGATTCATCATATCTTCCTCCGACACACAATATATTAGATTCTCTCTTTGGGATCTAGTCATTCTTAAAGAAGGATTTATTATGTACTATTTCATGGACATGGTTTGAAACATTTCTAGTTGAATGATAACTATGTTCACCTTGTATTGTACTTATACCCTTATAGCTAGTGTTCATGGTTATTTTTTATCAAATTAATTTTCATTTTATGCTGAAGGATTTATTGGTTTCAACATGGATATTATTTACCTATTACATTCTATATACTCCATAGTAAAACATTGGGTCCCACTTCATATATTTATTCTATTGTAAGACCTTTGATATATCCTTCATACCCTAACACTTTAGAGGTCACCTATTCAGATGCATCTGGATTAGGAGAAATTATGTATGGTCGTTCGAGCATCCCCTGAGGAGTAGATTAACATATGGTTATTATTTCACACATTTGTTACACTGCATATTCTTTTACCTGTGCACTACTAAATTTATATTCACATAATGTACTTTTTATAGACATTGTTGGTGGTGGCCCGCTAAGGAAACCTAAAACCATATTCAAGCTACTGATTGAGACCTGGATAGACTTCATGGATGATATTGTGGATAAGGGGAAGTGGTTGATCATGGATTCTTGATTTTCTTATACCATGTTATATTAGGAGCATGATAATGATATTAGTCGTTTGATAGTGTAAGAGATATTTTTGGTCATTTTATTATTTTTATATACTTGTATAGTATTTATTGATGTTTCTCTGTTTCTCCATTTATTTTGTATAGCATCATGAAATTGACATCATTTTCTATATGGTGTTGATTATTATTCATTATACTTAGCTTATCTTGATGTTTATCTTTTGACTACATTGGTTGTCTATTGTTATATGTTTTCACAATTTTTTTAATTTATTATACCATTGTATTCTAATCTTATCAAGAGGGTATCATATCCCTATTTTACAACCATAGACCCTCACTATTAGTCAAAAGCTTATGGTGTATGGGGATGTGTTCTTAAGTCCATGTGTCCAACCAGGTTCAGTTACTTATGAGTGAGCAGAATCTGGGAAGCCCCAAAGTGGTATTAGAGCTTCTTTTCCTTACCTAACTAATTGGGATGGTAGACAAGAAATTAAGACATGTTGAAATTTGGTAATGATCCTATTTTTTATAGTATCTGACCCACGTATTGGAAGAATCCAATTAAATATGATTTTATTTTATGTTCTATATTATTCATCTTATGGTTGTAATTATTTCACCATTGGGAAATGCACATGAATTTTGGATTTTGATATTATTGAGGATTTTATCTCTTCCCATGGCCCAGTATCGAAAAGAGGCCATGTTTCACTGAATATTATATGAACTTAAGGTTTTAAATGTCATGAATTATGATGGCCATGTTTACCTACAATATTCATTTCTTGATGAATATTTCTAGTGCCTTGAAAGATATATTTGATATTGTGCTAATGTTTCTTAAAGGGATAAAGTAATTGGATTAAATAAAGTGTATTCATCAACCAAAATGATGTTTTACCATATATAATTTTCGTGAAACCTTAATTAGACAATTATATAGTGATTTATCTATGAAACATTGGTCACACAGGCTGAAATGTTATTTTGTTACAATTACATGGATTCCAATTTCAATTTAAAGAGTGTGAGTGCCTCTATAAATTGGGAATTGTGATCCATCTAATTGAACTATCATAAATTCATGGTTACAGTTACATGTAGTAACAATTAAAGCATATTAAGTGTAGGAATTTATAACTTGGGGATGGTAGAGACATATAATTGGACTTTGATATATATATATATATATATATGCTTATAGATGCACTTATGAACTGTTGAGTTCCAAATTTAAATGGAATTGGTTATTATTAGACCGGGATAACAATCAGGACTTCAAGTGTATCTTCCTCTATAACATGTATTTGATACTTTATATGATGGAACCCATGGGATTAAGACTTATAATTTGAATAATAACCCAACCATTTAATTATTTATAGTTGGGTTACTATGTTATGGGTAGTGAGACATTATGATTATCCTTATGTCATGAAACTTATTTTCATTTCAATGAAGGATAAAAAAATGTGCTTAAAAATTTTAGATATTTTCATCCACAATTTCCATGGTTCAAGAACCATGAATGTGGTGATGACCATGAACCTAAAGTGGTGGGACTGAACGAACCAGTAGTACCAACTATGTAATCTCTGGTTATACCAGACATGGAATATAATTCCCTATTTCAAGAGGGCTTTTTACAACTCATCAAGGGCATACAGGGAGCCTCATGAACTGCCTCTACTATTTCATAGTTCACATAATTATTTCAATAGAATAATCCCTATACTATCTCTCGGGATGGTGACCCCTAGGATTGTGAGACATGGATAGAATCCATTTTATTTATATTTGATCATCTATAGATTCCTTCATAGGGGCGGGTAAAGCTTACAGCTTATATACTTCATGGTTCTTCCAATCATTTGTGGAATGATGTTACTTAGGAATACTATAATCAAGATATGGCCTCGAGGGACTTACAGGATTCCTTATATGACTATATATTTACATATAAGATGAGAGATAATCAAGTTATTGATGTTATGTACCTAGTAAAAGAATACATTTCAATTATGGATTATTCAAATCTCTTTTTTTAGCTTTATTATTCTCTGATTTCTGTCAACATTGATGATTTTTTTTGAGTGATAAAATTTCATGATGTTCACAGATTTATCTTCTTGACTTAGGTAAATGTCTTGTTATTTCATATCCTTTCAGGTATTTCGAAACTATACCTAATCACTGGGTTCAATTTGATATAAGATGATGGTACAATGCAATATGGTTCTATACTAAAGTAGAGTATTAGTTCAAACAGTTATAGGAAACTTCATTGGGATGGTCCCCAATAGACTAGTAGCAGTCAAAGTATCCATACTGGTAGTTCTATAATATTCCATCAATGTGGAAAACAACATCAAGTGAATCCCCAGTGCAACTCATACCTAGTTGGGTGCTGGGATTTTGATATAATGGGACATCTTCAATGATTTTTCTAAAAATATACATCTATTACTATTGAAATTATATATTCACCAACTTTTCTCTCTAGATAATGATTAGAAGCTCTATGTTAGGTTGAAAGTTTGAATACTAATAGTTATACTGGATAATGAAGATGACTTGGTCAATGAGGCTAGACTAAACATATAAAGTGTCAATTGTGTAGGCCCACTATGGATAATTAGTTTTCATCTCCAGCCCATAGATTACAGAATATATATAGAGTACATCATATTCATGGGGACTAGGGTTTTAGTATTTCTATAGTATTGGGTATGATCATGGTAGGCTCTACTTTATTATATGTCATTTTTGATACTAGTGCTTCGCAGCCACTTATATTCAGGGCTTCCGTAGATATACTTGAGTTTGGGATTTATTATTTCTATGGAATTGTGATTCTCGATACATAACTAGGATTATGGTTATAAGTTTATTATAATACCCAGTGTGTTCCCTTGAGTTTGGAAAATTATATATTCTTATAAGGCCTCTTCATCCTTGAGATGATGGGCTTTGACATCATTCTCCACGAGAATTGTTTGGTTCCCTATCATTCCCAAGTTAATTTTTATCACTAAATTGGGTCTTTCACATCACCTAAGGGTGGTACATATATTCACAAGGGTGAATACGATGGATTTAGGCATTGTGTTATGTGCAGAGTGACCACCCAGGTATCTAGTCATTTTACGAGCGATTGAGGAACATGATTAACCAAGTTCCCTCTAGTGCTAGAATGATTTAGGGACATATTATATGTTGAATTATCTAGAATACATCCTAAGTGATGTATAGATTACTGTTGATCTAGTTCCAATAGTATCGTCAATATCTATCTTTTCATACATGATGAAAACTGTTGAGTTGGAGAAACTCATCGAGCAGTTGGAGGACCTAGAAACCAAGGTGTTTATATGACCCAATACTTATCCTTGGTGTTCACCCAATAAATTTTCTAATATATCAAATTTAACCCTCAATCATTTTTATATTAGAAGAAACTAAATTGGCTTAAAATTAAGATATTGTATCCCATAACTAATATAGATGACCTATTCAACCATCTTTAAGGAGCTCATGTTTTATTGAATATTTTTTTGATGTAAGGATATCATATTGTATGGTATAGGCATTCAAGAATACCAATTACAACATATTAAATAATATATGGTATTTATGAGAATATTTTTATGTTATATTTTGATAAATATGCATGCTAATTTTTTGGATCTGATGAATTTGGGTTTCGACATGTATATAGATTCATTTGTGATGGTATTTTGAACAACATCTGGGTGTATTATCACACTCAACACGACCATGTAAAAAATCATGATATCATATGTAATACTATAATATATAACTATTTGTATTCTAAATTCTCGATATTTCACTTTTGGGTAATAAATTTCCACTTCTTGGGCCACATTATCTTTAATACAAGAGTTTATGTTGACCATGAGAAGATGGGAGCCTAGGTTTACTAGAAAAAGATGAAGTCCATTTTTCACATATGATGATTATTATCATAGTGTGTATATTATAGGAGATTCATATTTATTTTTCACACCTTACAACACCACTCACAAGATTGAAAAATTAGGGTTTTGAGTTCACATGGTCTGAATCATGTTTGAGATACTTTGAAGAGTTGAAAGGAAGTCTTACTTCAGTGATGAATATGATTTTACCAAATCATTATAGAGGCTATACGGTTTCCTATAATAAATCTTGCATTGGGATAATAACTATTATGTTTTATGAAGATATATTTTGGAATATTAGTCTCGATAACTGAGTCAACATGAGATAAATTGTCAATTTCATGATCTCGAGTTAGCATTTGTGGTTCATGCATTTCAATTGTGGAGGCACTATCTTCTTGGAGAGTGGTTTGTTGTGTATACTTACCAAAACATTATCAAATAAATATTTAAAAAACATGAATTAATTATTAGAAAGTGAATATAGATTGAATAATTGTTTTCATTTGATTTTTAGCTTAACTATATACTTGGTAAGGTTAATGTTGCGGTCAATTATCTAATCCAAACGACTTAGACACACGTTGTTGAATATGCTGATATTTAGTTGGAGTTGATGGACCTATATTTTAACATGTGCTTACAGTTCTAGGATAATCATGGGAAACCAATACATATAGATTTTTAAATGACCTATTAACTTTTCGATAGAGTAATGATGATACAACTTTCAGACCCTCAGTGATTAGTCCAAAGGGAGAGTGTTTCAAGTGAGTACACTCTGCTAGGTTGGATCGTTGATGGGGATGATATATTACATACTCATTTGTGTTTAAGGATTCATGGTGATGTATCAGAGGAATTTATGAATTAATCTCATGATTTTAGTTAGTATGCATACCTCAGGATTACAAATATGTACCATAACTTATGAAACAAGTATTGGTGACCCGGTATGCAATGGGATATAGTTTGTTTTCTTATGTGATGTTCCACCTATCAATGGGTGATATAATAACACTAGTGTCCAGCATGGATTTTTCAGTGATTTCCTATTCTGGAGTGAAAATGGGATAACATCACCATAGATATTATGATTGCCTTATCATGATCCCACTGAAGAAGTGATGCAGTATGGGTGGTCATCAATAGACTAAAGAAGGTCACTCACTTTCTACCTTTGAGAGTGAATATTTAATTAGATAATTTTATGAGTATTTAAATCTACGATATTATATGCCCTTATAGTGTTCCCTATTCTATTATATCATATATGTATGATTGATTCACATCACAGTTCTATACGAGGTTGCATAGTATACAGTGTTCATAGGAACTGTTGATTACATCATATAGGCCTCCACTGATGGTCTATCTGAGTAAATTATACTTCTATTTGGGGACATTCTTAGAGAATGTTTCCTTAATTTAGGTGGTTTATGGTAGAAAAAAATTAGCTATTTTTGAATATTCATACAATAAAATCTATTAATAAATGATTTATATGGATCTTTATGAGGAAATATATAGCATGTTGTGTCGTTCGCCCTATGTTGGTTTGAGGAATGATAGGTCATGCTACTGGGAACTCATCTTGTTTATGAGAATTCAATATAGGTGAAACATGTCAAGAAACACCAATCTACATATTAGTATAGGAAAAATTAGTATACCAATCATCACTTCTATCCTTTGGAGTTCTATGATGGGCATCCTGTCTTTCATGGAGTCTTTCCTATGTTAGGTAATAGATGGATTTGATGACATTTAAATCTATCACCTCATTATATTGGGACATTAAAGTTGTTAGAGAGATTCAGGAAGGTAGAATATCATTTAGCCTTTATTTAGAGGTATTAAGCCACGCACGACATCTTCTATGTATTGGAGCCTCATTATTATCACTCTGACCTATCTCATACCATCGATCCTGAAGATTTTATTTTAGAAGACATTGATTCAAATGGGGAGTGTCATATTATATTTTTTAAACAAATCATGAATTTTATATACGGAAGGTCAGATCATTTAGTTTGGCTGCTATGGAATCACAACCACATACATGATGAGGCATGGGAGAGAATGTTTAGAATACGTGATTAGTAGCCTGAGTTATTCTTAGGATATGTGTTACCTCTTTCTAAAGGGAGACTCGAGGATGATTTTTCTTAAGTGGGAATGTTTGTGCCATACTAGATATTATAATGAGTTGAATTTATTTTTTCTTTTGTATTAAACATTTATTTTATCATCATGTATGTTCCCATGATTTTAAGGGAGATTTTATGAGTATACATGCCTCATTCTGAGCTCGGGGCCCAGGGTTTCAAAATAACTGGATCAAGTGTATGTTTCTTAAAACCATTAACCTAAGGCCACATGGTTTGGTAAAATTATATAGGGTGTTGAATAGATTCTATAGAGGGGTGCATTGGCTATGAATATTTTTACCAAACTATGTTACTTTTCACATGCATAGTTCCACATAGGTAGTGATCCCACGCGGTTGACATGTGGTTTGACCCAACCATGTGGACAAAACATGCACCCCCGTAAAAATGGGTAAATTACTCTTTACCCATTTATTTTTTATTATTACAATCGATATTTTATTTTACCTTGAATGTGTAGTTCCCCCCTCCATTGAAATATCTCTTCATCCCTCAAGCTAGTAATTGATATCTCTCTTTCAAATAAACTCGTATTAGACTATCATTAATTTCTTTATTTAGAAAACTATAAGTTCTTCAACTGATTAAAATACTTTCTTATTTTATCTCACTATATTGGAATTATTTTAAGGTGATCTAAAATTCACCAATTTTAGTCTATTTTTATATTTTTCTATTTTTCTATCTCCTAGCCCAAATCGGATATTGATACTGGGTGAGGGTCTTTAAACTACCATAAGGTGGTCTATAACTTTCAATTATTTATCACTATTTAAATTTATCATCATTATTCCACACATCATAATTAGTTATTCATTTCTCCTAAAATTACTCTTCATTCAATTTATTTAATAATTTGAAACCCAAACACCCTAATAGGACCCCTTATATCATCGTAGGTCAATATTATCAATGTTAGCTACCCCTTGGGGTTCCATAGATATGCATATACAAACAGTTTTATTTTATTAAGAAAAAAACAAAATGATGTGTTTTTTTCTCAATTCTCAAGGGTATATAATTAATTTAAATATATAAAAATTAAAATTATCCTAGGGAATGTATGATTTACTTGGACTTTGTTATTTGGTAATGAAATGATTAGTGGTATGACACCACATGTGATCCTTTTTCATTGACAAATGAAAAAAATGGCTTAAATGAAATGTTAATGGTATCCTGGCATTTTTTCACATGTCCAATAATTTTAAATTAAATAAAATATTACTAATTCGTCTAAGAAACATTACCTTATTACTAGAGTGGTTAGAATTGATATAAAATTGGATTCATGAAAGAATACCTTAATTTCATAGTGGATTCCACCATAATTTAGTGAGTTAGTTTCCACGAGATATACCCACCCTATAATATGGTATTTTTCTTACTAATATGTGAATTATTTAGTGTAGTATAAATGATTGAATCACTTCATAACAAAAAATTATAATTCCTTGGATACACTCTTACATTCATCCCAGCATCCTCAAACACATGATGATTTGTATTCTATCCTTCAGCTTTAGTCATGAATAGATCCAAATTTACTGTGGTTATTCTTTATGAACTCAGTTAGACACTTTTCTAGTGGAATTAGCAGTTTTTCTACTTATATTAAACTCAGACCCATATAGATATATTTCATGGTCATTTGACGTGTGTTGTATTAGCCTTATAATTTCAAGGATGCATTGGTTTTTCCTCAGGTGTTATCCTCCGATTATCATTCCATGGACTCCTTGGTTACACCTTGTGTCCCACTTTATATATTCATTCTACTTATATATCTCGTTTATATCCTTTAAATCCTATGAATTTATATTTTACATGTTCAGAAGCATCCATCTTTGGTTGAAGAAGTTATTGTTGGCCAGAAACCCCTGAGGAGCCAAGTCCGACATGGATATTATTTCGTTCATTTAATTCCACTTGTTATTATAATACCTACATGCTATTAAATTTATATTAATAGACTAGAATTATTATATACAGAAATTGTGGTGGACTACTAATTATATCTTATATACGGCTTGGGCCACCGATTGGTACCCATGTAGACTTCATGGATGCAGGTTGGGAAAATGGAAAGAACTCAGTCATGGAAACCAGATTTTTTTATGCCATGGTATCTTAGGATCATAGTAACAATATGATTATTATGATTCTATTGGAGATATATATTTTTTTGAATTTTTTTTCTTTTTATATGCATGTATTTTATATATCCATGATTTCATGTATTCTATATTTTTTATAGCATCATGAAATTGAAATCATTTTATAGATGGTGTTGATTATTATTATTTAGTATACTTATCTTATATAGATATTTTTCTTTATGATGATATGGAAATTCATTATTATACCAACATGTAATTTTTTTATTACAATGAATATGAAGTAATACAAGAAAAACTGGGTCCATATAGACCGTCTGAAAGAAAAAAGTCAGGGGGTCTAAATAGGTGAAGATCCAAAGAGACTCCTATTATGATATTGAAACCTTATGGCTTCAAATTATTCAAGTCATGAATTAGAAGATTACTTGGACCAATAATATCAAATGATGTAAGGTAGTCTGCAATCTTAGTACCTTCCCTCATAACATGGGAGACTTTTATATTATCTCCAACAATACTCTTACGTTATCTAATGACATAATAGATATACCAGGAAATCATACCATTACATGAGTGGAATTATACTGGACCATAGAATTTTTTTCAGACTCAGAGATCACCATATTTATTTTTGGTAGTTCTTAAGACCAGTGAACAAAGTCATCGCCTCATCATAGAGAGAACTGCCTTGTCCCAGCCTTACAGAGAATGCCAGCACAGTAGACCCAAAACTGTCATGAAAAATACCCCCACCGTGAATTTGACTAGAAATACATGATCCATCACTGTTTAATTTTAATCCTCTTATTGGAGTATTCCATCTGATCGAATTACCTAGATGAAAAATTTTACATCGAAAGGAATGCTGAGGGAAAAGAATGAACCTCTATAGTGAAGGTACCCCCCTCCACTTGCCTAAGGTCCTTACCATATCAATGAGAAAATTTATGATCATGTATATAATCAATTGTATATTCAAGACAATTCCCTCATGAATTATTTTATTTCTAGCCTTTAATATTCACCAACACCCATCCTATAAAATCATTGATTGAGCCACTCTTTCAATACCACCCATACCTGATCCATTAAACCATCGGTTAAGAAAAGGATGGTCAATCATAGTAGGAGAAAAAGATCATTTTAAACTCACTAAATAACCCCATACATCGTGAGACCATTCACTTTAAAAGAAAAGATGAGAAAATATTTCTTCTTTATGGATCTTTTAGAAAATGCATCTAGAATCAATTCAAATACAACACCATTTAACATTATCATCCGGATGGAATAACACCATTTCGAATCCTCCTAGTCATGATATTATATTTCATTGGAATATTCCTTAACCAAATGGTATCATTACAAGAACTCACTGAAATTTTCATGTTATGGATCCTATGATACTCCCTCATTTAAAGAGATCCATATGGAGAAAGAGTAAATACACACTTATCTGAATTAGAGGATAACTCAACAAGATTTATAAAAGCATGTGGGTCACTATTCAGGATTGCATTAGTAAAAGTAGGATATTGATAATATTTTTTGAATTATATACTTGTATTTGGACACCCAAGGTATCCAATTAACTTACCACTCCAATTATGATGCCAAAACAAGAAATCTCCTTTCCCAATTAGATAACGAGAGTAAGGCCAAGGGTATCAATGATTGGATCAATACACTTCTATAAAGAAGAACCATGTCTACATACCACAATAATGTCTCCCATTAAGCTACCATGCATGGTAAAAGCCAATAAAGTTCTATATTAATTAACCTCCCGTGTGAGTTTTTCTTACTAGAAACTCAAAGTATCTTCAAGGCATTAGACACTAATTCCCCCTTCATGAATAGGACGAGTGATCCTATCCCATGACACCCATTTTTTCTTTCCCTCAGCCTTAGGATCCAATATAAAATTATAAAGAATAATATTAATGTTCTTGATCACCCCCTTAGGATATTTGATAGAAGATAATGCAGGAATAGGAGAAGCCAAAATCACACTAATTACAAGAGTTATTCATCCTCCAAAACAAATGTACTTATTCTTCTAGTTAAAAACCTGAGACATAATCCTACTGAGCAGGAAGTTAAAATCTATAATATGAAGTCTCCCAGATGATATTATAGCCACTAAATATTCCATGGGAAAGCTCCCTTTCTGCATTTGTAGGATTTGACCCACAGTAGACATTTGGCCTGATGTACAACTGCTGGATATATAGAAGCAACTTTTATCTTTGTTAATCACTTGCCCACTCCAAATGAAATATTCCTTTAATACCTTGTTTAATCCTTACAACGTTATACAAGAAGAATTCATAAAAATAATATTATCATCAGTAAAAATAATATGGGATACCAAAGGGTAACCCATCCTACAATGGTATGGAAGAATAACACCATTACTCAGATTCCTATAGATAAATCAGCTGAGAACATCCTAGACCATAATAAAAATGCATGGATAAATTGGTTCTACCTTTCGAAGACCACAAGTAGACTTAATGAAATAAAAACTCTTAACTATGAATGATACTACCAACTAGTTAGAATAAAATAAGTTAAAAATAATATCTGTGTTCCAAGAAGAAAAACCCCTAACTTCCAAAACACTGTTCATAAAGTCCCATTCCACACGATCATAAGCATTATTAATGTAATGTTTAACGGCCACATTACAAACCTAGGTTTTAAAATTAATGTCCCTGGCCATTTCTTGGGCTATGGCTATATCCCCCTGAATAGAACATCTCTTCACAAAATATTGGTGTTCCAAAGAAATCCACTAATGTAGATGAATAGAAATCCGAATATTAATGATATTGGACATGATCTTGTAAGGAACATTACATATACATATTGGTTGGTAATGTAGGATAGAAGTGGGGTTTTTAGAATTAGGAATAAGCAACATAGTGGTAGAACAAGCAGTATGAGGTAACTATCCACCATTGAAAAATCCTGAATTGCAACAATGATATGTTTCATAAGTTTGTTCAATTATTTTACCACATGTTCTACTATGATCATGAGTGTATAGTCTCCCTAATGTAGCACCATAATCCTCACTACTAGTCGGTAGACTCTAGTGTATATGGAGGGGTTCTTGAGGCCATGTGACTAACTAGGTTTAGTTACTTGTAAGTGAAATTGGTCTAGGATTCCACAAAGGTAACAACAATCCTTGGTTATAACATATTTTCCATCCTTGGCCATATCATAACCATCGTCTTTGGATATAACAAAACCACTATCCTTGGTATAACATAACCACCATATTTGGTTATGATGTAATCTACATCCTTTGATATAACATAACCACTATCCATGGTTTAAAATGGAACAACATGTCACATAATTAAAACAAAAAACTTTTATTCTCTAATAACATAAAAATTCCCCATATCATCACATCATGACCCATGCAAGAGAAATGGGTTCCATTAAAAATTCATCAATTCTTATACATGACCTATTAAATTCATGGATTTTATAAAAATTTCATCATTATAATTATAAACAATATAGGTAATGTATAAGGATGGTAACCTTGGATCATATCCCTATATAAGATTATGTAACATCAAAGGATATCATCTTAGATGGAAAATAAATTTGAAATATTGCTTCTAACATTTTTTAAGAAAAATAACCTTTCCACTTTGAAATAAATTTTTTAACATCTAAAATTATTTCAAATATTAAATAACATATTTTAATTAAAAAGATTTTTGGAAACTTGTAAATAAATCATTTAATAAAGGTATTCTAATGATATCTAGAAAAAAGATTCATGTTTTACACATTAAAAAATTACCCCTTTCACATTTTTAGTAAAAAAGTCAAAAGTGACTAGTTTATAAAAAGAATAAATATTATTTTAAAAAAATTAAAATGTCAAACATGTGTAATAAAATTAGTTTTAAAATTAATTTGATATCTTTTAAAACATCTTTAAATCATATTTGGAAAATATTGATATAAAAGAAAGACAATTTTTTCCTAAAAAGAGAAATAATGTTAATTTTCCTTAAAAACATATTTTCTATATTTAGAGTACATAAATAGATAAAAATGAAATTTATACGTTTATTCTCAATAACTAAAAATAGGATTAAACAATTCATGGGTTTCTTGAGGGATATATTAAAATATTTCTTTATTTGTAGCATTATCATAAAAAACCTGATAAATAATGAGATTGTATCATAAAACACTTACCACTTTAGAAATTTTTTTGACATAATCCACATGAAATAGAGAACTATATATAGAAATTTAAATTCTAATAAATTATATAATAATCATCATAAAATTAATTCATGGGTTGTATATATACCACATAAAAAACATGTGTTGAATATGGCATCTGTCTCAGAGAAATAAAAATGAGAAGAAAATAAATTACCTCAAGTCATAAACATCATTAATATACATTAATAATTATAATAAAATAAATATAGGTTTATTATAAATCCAATACAGAACAATACCCAAACATATCACACCATATTTGATTTATATATACCATTTTACCTCCCTTTAATTTACAATTCATGGTTAAAATCATTGTTGCAGACGGTAACTGTTTCATTTTTCATGTATGTTTAGGTTCAATATATTTGGTCACTGTTATTTGATTATGGTTAAATAATATATATAATGATAATAATGATATAAATATAATATATATTAATTATATAATTATTATAACAATTATTAATTCTTATAGATAAAAAAATGAGTAACGGACTTTATGGAGATGGTAGGTCGTACATACACATGAATGTTATTTTAATTTATTAAATAGATAGAAAATAAGAAAGGTAAATGGTAATTAAACTTTAATAAACAATTATTATATAATATTTTTCATATTTATCCATAAAAAATATACTTATTACCATCCATGTAAAATAAAATCAAAAATGTATCACATCGTGTCATGGAGGCGGCAGTTCTGATGTACACACAAGTGACAATATCATTTTAAAATATGTTGGAAGGTAATAAGGTAGATTAAATATTATAATTCAATAAGTACTTTTAGGTCATAATAGTCAGATAAATATATTAAATCCATAATTATATAAATATGTGAGAGGCACTGATGGAAAACGAACTTCATCAGTTCATGAGGCATTAATCCTCTATACACACAATATATAGTTTTGATTACAATTTTATAGAAGAGTGGATGAATATAGTTTATGATATTAACATAGTATAATCTTATTATATTCAATATAAATATTTTTTTATATCATCATATATTAATAATATTTAATGAACTTGGAAGAGTAAATAAAATAAAAACTCTCTGTTAAGAACGATGCCTCTTCTTCAAAGAACCTCCTTGGGTTTATACCTAAAGCCTTATTATGAGGGTTTTTTAATAAATATAAGGCCTTTTACAGTTTTTATGGAATTTATTTATTTATTTTTATAGTTATTATATGAATCAATTTTCTTTGTATGTGCGAATAGGATAATAGATTGGGTTCCCATTTTTAAGTGTTGGTGAGGACACACATGGAATTTTTGAAATGAAAATGGTACACCAACATTTTACACATCCCAAAAAAATTAAAAATGTATCGTTATCTTTCCTTATATGATATAAGGTTTAAATATGGGAAAATAATTATTATTAGATAATTTTTTACTTCATTTTAGCACTTAACTTTTTTGTTTAATCTTCTAGTAAACTTGTTTCCACCTTAACCGTGTAAATTAATTTTTTTTGTTTTTAGTATTGATTATGACCAAAAATTAAGATTATGTTATTACCTAATATAAATTTTTATGACCCAAAAATTGAATTAAATTTTTCTAAATATATTTTAAAAATGTTATATTATTTAATTTTTAAATATATTCACAAAACATTATAAAACCACTTTTTTACAAAATACATTTTTCATGAATAAAATTGGTTTTATTCTTATCCCATTTTTAGAGAAAATATTTGATGAATTATAATTCTTTTATCAAACATATAATATATAAATTTAATTATTTTTATTCAAACATAGTGATTAATTTAATTTATTATGATAAAAACATATTAGACACATAAAAAATAGTTTTCCAAAAGAACATTTCATTTACATTTAAATTATTTTATTTGTATTTAGAATCATTTTACAGGAAATGAATTTATTTTATACATATTTATACCATATATGTTTCTTAATTTATTTAGTATTATTCTTCCTTGTTATTTTAATTGTTGGTTTATAATGGTATATCATGTTACAGTTCATTTAAACTCGAGGTTCTTTGTAAAGTAAGCTATCGATGAAATAAAATTTATTTAGAAAAAAATATTAATAAAAATTTAGTGTGTTATATTATACCCCCATTATAATGAAATTATCCCATGTAATTACATGAATATAATAAAAAATAGGATTAATTTCCCCATCAAATCCTTATGTTTCAACACATCTTGTTAAAAAAATTTATTCCTTCTGATAACATTAACCAGATGAGCAGTCCATATCACCTGCACTTTATCTCAATAATACAATATTTCTACTACTTTTTAATATATATAATATCTTTCTCTTTTGGTATGACCTATAATTTTAGTATATATTATGGATTAGGTATGTACTTCCTCAATAAATATACATGGAATACATCATGAACCATAGATAGGTTTGGTGGAAGAACCATGTGATAATATATCATCGTTACTTGATCAGTAAACTCAAAGGGGACAATATAACAAGGGTGTTTCTTCCATTTCATCCCAAATCATGTACCCTTATTCCATTGATAAATTCATATAAACACATTTCAACAAACAAAATAATCAATATCACACCGATGAATTTCAGTATAAATTTAATATTGACAATGAGATTCCCTGATGTGTTGTTGAATAGAACTAGCCTTATATATCATTTCTTTCGCTAAAGAAGGTCCCAATTATAACACCCCAGGTAAATAAAGAGTATGACATTTTCACATTTATCCATATTTTTGAATAAAATATTAATATTACTTTAAAGAGAATGCTATGCTCAATGGCGTACCCAATATGCAACAACAAGTTTCTTTGAAATCTTACGTTGCACTCTAATAATAAAATAATATTATTTTAAATGGTAGTTAATGCCTAGCCATTGTAATGGCGGGAATGAATAGAACTAACTAAAAAATGATTATATATGTTTTTCAAATATTTTTTTCAATAAATGTTAGAGGATTACAAATGCAAATGAATCCAGTTTTTAAGCGTAAACATTCTAATATTCCTTAAAAGGTCGATTAACCGCCTTTTGATGGCGAACCCATTTTGAAATCCACTTTTTGGAAATTCTATAAGCTGTATTTTTCAAAATAAACATATTATTTATGATTGGGACATTTAAATTTACCTTGGTTTAATTTTTGGTACTTTTCTGACAATGTTCATTTTTCAATGAATAGTGAAAAATACTGCATTTTACATCAAAACTGCTTTTTCATATAATTTAATTATATAGTTATATTATATTTTTAATTTGTTTTAAAGTTTAATTAGAATATATTTTTATCATTTAATTCAATTATGGTCATTGGGATTAATTTCACTTTGGAATTAGGCATAAACAAGTGCCAAACTTTTCATAAATATTGTTTCAAAAAAACCCGCTATTTGTTTTGACAACGGGATGTTTTTTTAAATTATTTATTGCAATTTATGTGTTTGGAATTTGGTAAAATGGATTAAATATTTGGAATCATAAGGTCCAAATTATTCAATTAAGACTGTTTTGTTTTTGGACATTATGAATAGTAACGACGATAATTATCTTTAATTATCTTGATTAATGAGTAATCGGGTAGTTAAAGATAATAAGATAATATCATAATAATAAAAAATGACCACAAACTGTGTCCTAAGGCTACTGGTTGTCTAATGTCCGACCATGGGATGCCTTGTGCCAAACTTGGGGGCCCCATGGAATCACTTTTGTGAGAAAGTGACTTTTTAACTTTTTATTTTTAAAGAATGTTAAATGTAACAAAGAATGTATCACCTAAGTAAAATATTTTTAATTTTGTCTAAATAAATGATATTTTAAACTATAAATATTAATTGGATATCTAAAAAGATTTCCTACATCATAGTATTTTTTTTATAATTTTTAGACATTAAATAAATTAAATTATTTATGACATCATGATGATGCAGCGATGACCTCATTATTTAACGATTTAAATAAAATTGAAAGATAATGTAAAATATAAGACATACACATGTCCAAAAACTTTTGTATGGGTGGATTTCTAACCCTTATTACCTTATCCTCGACAAACATCAATGTGGGACCATTAAAATCTGAAACTCATTTGAAAATAAAGTTACATTTTATACCTTTCAAAGAGTGCCCCTCCTCTCCTCTTATAAAAGGCCCCCACCCCTACCTCCTTACCCACACTTCCAAAGACTTTGGCACGGCCAACCCCTACTCATTTGGTCTCTCCACATCCCTATCTAACTCCTTGAAGCCTCACTTTGTGTATAATTCTTCCCAAGGAACCCTTTTAGCTCAAACCAAAGGGAGTTACCCGATTTTAAGGTAAGGTCTTCACTTGAGTCCTTTTGTTTTATTTTGCTTCTCCAACCCCCTAAACTCTCTTTATTAATTTCTTTTCTAACAAATACAGTATCTTAAATATACTAGGATGTTTTTATAAGATGTATTCGAGCTACACTTACACACACCTTCGTCTAATAGTTAAAGAATATACTGTTTCTGTGGTTGCCGATTTTCTGCCTCACGAAACGATGATTGTTCAATATTCTTTTAACACCTTTAAAGGTGGACATTATGATGTCACTATATTTTATATATGATATATATGGTATTTATGTTTACTATATGCTTCTTTATTTTATATTTAATCCATAACTTTATTCTATTCATGTTATATAAATGCGATAATTTCATATGAGGAAGTGCGGACTACCGCCCCCTCAAGTGATGTGATTCGTACATGCAATACATGGAATATATAAATAATGAAATTAATGAACATATGTGACCTATATAACATATATATTATACTGGAATTATAATATATATATATATCGTTTTTTTATTCCATTAATATGGAAAAGAAAAAAATGAAAGTAGTGTTCATGCGTACGTACGGTTTACCGTCTCCATGAATGGTGCTTTTCGTTTTTTATCTCCAAATGATACGTAATAGTATAAAATGAATATGTACTGGATATATATGATATATATTATATATACATCATGATTATAACTTTGGGTATAATTGATACATGAACAACTTGTAATTATAAAGAGCATATTTTGACTCAAGTACCAATGATCGTTTAAACGACCGTTATTAACTAAAATAATTACATAGTGTTTATGACTTGGTAATAAGTTATATAAAAGGAATAATGAACTTGAAAAAGTTTATTAAGGAATTATAAATTAACTCAAGTTTATTATTCAGGAGATTAAAGAACGATCGTGTCAATTCAGACCCGAGGTAAGGGATCCTACCACTCTCTTTCTTTGCAAGTACTCTCTTTTATGTCATTTCTTTTATGCTCCATGTTCTTATGTTGGAGGATGTTCTTTTATGTTCCTATTTCCATAATTTTTATGTGCTTAGAGACCCTATTTGATCTCATCAATCCATTTTTGGAAGTTTTATGTGGCCCGTTAGGCTGCCGAATTTTCATAAGGGGATTTTCATCTCACTTTTTGTTCCCGTGAGATCCATGCTACATTGGCCACTATTTCCTTTTTGTGTGGTGTAATTAATGCCCATTATTTTACTATTAGTATAATATACTCTCATTTATGGGTAGTTACATATTCATTGTATGACCCTTCTTTAATGTGGTGTACGTTTAAAAAGTTTCCCAAATCGGTAAGGGAACCTTTAACCCTCCTCTTTTTAAAAGACATCTCTTGTTATGTATTTTAATTTACATCTTTTTATGTTGGGATATGTTATTTTATATAATTATTGATGTAAATTTTATTTCCAAGTTATTTGATTCCCTTTTTATCTCTCATCAACTCATTTTCTGAATTTTGAAGTGATGCCGTTAGGCTGTCAAATTTTACCAAGGGAACATTTTAACCCAATTTCGATTTCTTTGGGTTCAACATGTAGTTATGAGTATGTCATCCTTTGAATATGTGTGAATGAGATTTTATTGTTTTACACTAAATATCCACATATATTGGGTGTATTTATATTTGTCACACATAATTTTGAGATTGATTTATCCTTAATTTAAGGATACCTTCTTTATAAGGGATTTCATCACATTTGACATTTCTATTGAGACTTCATTTTTGTTATGCACCAATTCAATCTTATATGGTGTATATATTGTCCTTTGGAATGTTATATCATGATTCCATTTATTCTCATGATATTATAAAGTCTTGAATAATGTTATTCCTCAATTATTATATTCAAGTGTCTCTAATTTTGGAAAAATCCCATTAACCAAACTATCGCTTTAAATGTTTTAAATATTTGTTCTTATTAATATCCATGTTTTCAAAATGGTTTTAAGGATTTATTTATATGGATATTAATGGTTTAAAATTTTAAAAGCTTCAAGGTGGTATGGGACACTTTGATTTAAAAATCTCTTTATTAAATGTTTTAAATGGTTTTGGAAATGGTTTCTTTTTGAATGGATTCATTATTTCAATATACTAAAATGTTATATTGTGATTGAAATGTGGAAATGTTATGTTTCCTTTATGCATGTTTTATGTGATATGTTTATGTTATGGTTCTTGGGAATTATTATGAAAACGGGTGGTTCCGTGATAAACTAAGGGCGGGTGAGCCCGATATAGCTCTCCAATGCATTGGGTAACGTGAAAGAGTGAAACATTAAGGTTTCTCCGAAGAGATTTAGGGAATATACTGTGGTTGGTATTCCAAATGTAACCAAGAGGGTTACTCCCTACGTAAGAATGCTATGAATTCCTCAAGTTACCTTTTAAGTCTTATGATTTCTATGATTTATTCATGATTTAGTGAGGTACGTTAAACTGCCTATGTTTTATGGGGAAAGTATGATTTCATTCTTATGTATATATGAACTCATGTTTCCGTTCCATATTTTTTTTATAACCCTTACTGAGCTTTTTATGCTCATCCCAAGTTTTTTTGAAATGTTTTTCACAGGCCAAGGGAAATGTACATGAAATTATGATATTGTCAAGGAAGTGTCAAGAAAGAATCCTTGTTTTATTTTAAATATGTTTCCGTTGAGGGGAAAAATGAATACTATATTTTATGTAACCACCTTGTCTAAATGTGGAATGTAATGCATGTTTTATGATCTAATTCTCTAAAACTCTAAACCTGAAAAGATCCTTAATTTTTAATCTTGTAATAACTCAAGATTAAGTATGGTTTAAGGCTGGGGCCTTATAGTTGGTATCAGAGGTCGGTTTAGATAACTTTAGAGTTTTGGGTAATCTTTAAGCATAAGTGACATTACCATAATGGTTAAGATTTCAGAAAGATTCCTAGTTTTAGATAAATTGAATGAGTAAGTATATCTTAGTGTTTATCTTCCTCATTAGTACATGATGGTTTTGTTAATATACTCACACTGACCTTTTTGGTTTTAGTAAATGGGTGGATCTAGCAGGCACCAAAGTAACAGTGGATGTGAAGGAACCTGTGACAGTTTTTTGAGCAAGCAACTGAATGATATGGGAGCTGCAATAATAACTCTTGCGATTATCCTCAACCAACTATCTGGAGTCATGATTGACCACCTAAACCTTGGTGATTTCTATAAGTCATCATATATGGGAGAATCAAATCCCTACGGAACTACAGGTAATAATCATAAAGGTAAGTGTGTTAAAAAACTTATGTGTCAAAAATGTGGAAAGAAACACCTAGGAAAATGTTTCAAAGGGACAGAAATATGCTATAGATGTGGAAATGAAGGTCATAAAGCATGAACCTTCCATGGAAAAAGGAAGCATCCAGTTGACTCGAGGAAAGGGAATGAAGTTCTTTATGAGGGATCATTTGAATGTTTTAAATGTGGTGTGCATGGTCATTATGAAAACACATGTCCTATGAAGAATTTTTGTGAATGGGATCACAAATACCGTACAAATGTTCATTTACCAATACCTAATTCCATTCCGATTGAGGATGAAGAAACTGAAAATGACCAATCAAAGGTATGGATTATTTCATTACTATTATTTTCCTATTTTGGAATCTTAGGATATGATTCATGATTTTGTTTGAAGGAAAGAAGTATTTCAGAATAAGATGGAAATCAATGGTTAATGGATCATGAAGAATGTTGAATGAGTAAGATGTCAACATATAAGGGCTTCAAGAGTTATGGTGAAATTCTTAAGAGTATTAAGTCTCTTTTGATGATGGGGTTACATTAGAAGGCTTTTTATATTATGTGTAACCCTGATGTTTAATATATGAAAATTTTATTCAAGGAATATTTATCTGTTCTTTTGTGGACATAGTTATAAAGAACCATTTGGGTTTATATGATCCTTACTTTTGAGGTAATTATGGGTTACTATATGTTATGATGGAAGTGAAAGGCATGAGATAAAATTGAGGTTAAATTATGTTATGGTTATTTTGGATGATTTTATCTCTTTTCAGGGAATGATTTGAGAATTAAATAGTTTTGGAAAAAGGACAACACACAGACCGTGTGACAACCCATCGCGTCAGACAAAGCTGTGGGAATCGAACCCACAACCAAAGTGCAACTGGTATTTATTGCCTACCACTGGACTACGTGAAGTACCTGGTTAGTTTGACTGATTTTTTTAGTTAGATGATTTTACGAATTAAGAGTAAGTTTATTTTGGGATATCTACGGAAATTTATTAACCTATCATGGAGGTTATGTGATTAGGTTAATTAATTTTCAATATGAGACTTTAAGAGCAACTGATGTTATTTGGAGATAAATGTAACGATTTAACTTGGAAGACTATGTGACTAAATCCTTCAAATATTTGGGTTTCAATCTTAGTTTTGTTTACTTTGTAGATAGTATATATTCACTACTATTATATACATCCCACAAATAAATGAATGTTTTTAAAATAGAACATATCTTAATGAAGGGAAATAGAGGTATGAAAACCTTTACTCATACACCAACTTAATCTGTATGTGTTGTACCCTATTTTATAATAAAAATATTATGTTTATTATAAATCTAAAATGTCAAATATTCACACTCAAATTTCTATATTTTATTCCACAAAAATAATTAATGAAACGTTTATTATCAATATATCATTAAAATTATTATTCTGGTGTCAATTGCCCTATTTTTCACATATATTTTGACTTATCATTTCTAAACCATGAATCATGATCGTTGTTCCAATATTTTAAAAGATATTAATCAAATAATGAAAAACATTTAATTTTATTATATACTCTTTTATAATAATATTTCATAGGTGGTGAGGAAAAATTAATTTTAGTATATCATGGGGATGATAGTATGCATGTACACTTGGGTAAATCATTTATTATTTTAATGAATGGAATTAAGGTAAGGTAAATAATTATTATTATTTCAATATTTATTATTATATAAAATAAATTAATTTATATTCATTAAATTCACTTTTATAACAATCCTTGAGATTTGGAGTTGAAAAAATAATTCTATAGTTGTATGGGGGTAGTAGTCCACATGTACACATGAGCTATAAACTCAATTTCTATTAGATAGAATACAGATAGAAAATTATTTTAATATTTGCGTATTTTTTTGTTTTTATAATGATACTAATTTTATTATTTGAATGTATTTATAGAATATTTGGATTTGGTTTTAAGATTAAGGAAACTTGAAATCGATCGGTCAATATAATTACCTCCCCTTTGTGTATACTCTATTGGTTTTCTCCAAAATCATTCAAATGTTGTTATTTTGGTGATACTAGGGAATGCAGGACATGAGTAATATATTTTTCAAGTGATTTGGGTAGGTATATTTAATTATATTGTGATAAATGTGTGTGATGATTTGAATATAGTAGGTTCCTATTATTTGTGAGAGGGTCAGCACTCTTGTAAATATTTGAAAATTTATTATAATAAATTATTTTCATATGTAATATAGATTAAATTTAATTAAATATTTGATATAAGGTGAGGTGTGTTCAAAACATACTTAACTAATTAGATAAAGATAGATTTTTTATAATATTAGAAGCCTTATCGCATAATTTAATCCCTTTTATCCCATTTTAATGTTTACCATGATAATATAATGTTTTACCATGGTATATTATTTTTATAACAAAAAATGAAATTTAGAATACATATAAATTTAGGTATTTTTTTTCTAAATATCTAATATATATTATCATAATTTTTTTATATTTTTAAAAAATTTCATTTACAATAATTACTTAAAAATCAATGAATATCTCGTTTTATAATGCCTTTATAATTACAAAACTAAATTTAAACCAAAATAGAGTATATAAATGATAACCAGAAAAATTATCAATTTATTGATAAGAATAAAAGTTTTATAACTTTTAATAAAATCTAAAATATGTATCATTTGAAATACATAATTAAAGTAAAAGGACTAAAATAGTATTTTATTATAAGAAAATATAATTAATGATAAAAAAATTCAATCATGGGTTTCTGAATTCAAAATAATAGGTTTAATAGATTTATTTTAATACTGAAACGCATATTGTTTAATCCAGTGATTTCATTTATTTATATGCCATTCATAAATCATAATTATGTAAAGTTATAGTATTTTTAAAATCAGTTTTTTTCACTATTCCCCAAAAAATTTAATAATTTAAAAAAATATCAAAAATTCACTTTAATCTAATTTTAAAAATATTAATTCAAAAATAATGTAAAAATTTTCAAGGTAAATTTCTAAAAAATTTACATTAAAATTTCAAATAAATCATATATATAATATAGTGACAACGTCCTTTTTAATCAATACATTTCCCTTTATCTATAAATAATCAAACTTTAACTTCCTCAAATTACATATTTGATTTTACTAATTATGATTCAATTAATTGTATCATAATATATTTTATTTTTTTATTATAAAAACGTATTATTCACTATAGTTTGTGATTCATGTATCCCAATCCATCGAACACATAAAATTTAATTTAAAGAAACTCAGATCTTATGGTGTTACATTATACCCCCTTATAGTATTTTCCCCTCAAAATTATTTTAATCGGATATAAAATGAAGATACTTATGCCTTGTCACATCTTTAGGATCCCATATAGTTTCTTTTTATTTAGAGATTTTTTAAACATTAACCAAAAGGGTGGCCTTTTACCATAAAAAATTAACACTTCCATCAAGAATCTCTTATAGTTCATCTTCATACAAAAGATCATTATCTTGTAGTACAAAATATGATTTTAGAACTAATAAAGGAAAAGGTTCTTACTTATTAAAAATTGATACTTAGAAAAAATCATGAACATGAAATAGGATTGGATGAAGCAAAAAGAAAAAATGTTCCAAAACAAGATGATCAGGAATATCAAGTGGATTTATCTATATGTGAATCAACATCCCCTTCATCCTAAATCAATTAACATTTATCCATGGATATATTCATAGGTATACCTTATCACTAAAATTTTACACTAGATCATGTCAATGATTGTCATCGTAATATTTTTATAGACTTTGAGCTATCCTAATATGTTTATAAATGGATTTAACAATTTTTCATTATTTTCCTTTCTTCCTCAAGTCTAAATATATTTTCTTCTCTAACACCATCCAAACATGTAATATTATACAATTACATCAATATAGGGCTTTATAATGATACATTTAAATTCTCTTATTAAAATACTATTGTAATTATATTATATTAGAGGAATATTTTTTTCCCAACCACCATATAAATCCATAGACAATGCTCCCATCATATCATTTGGGGTCTTAATAGTCCTCATATTTTGACATTATGTATGAGGATGATATGCAGTATAAAACTTATACTCTATATTCAATACATGATGAAAACTAATCTTGAATATCGGGTTATTCCTTTGATATCAATCTCATATGAATGATTGTTGTACTCCATTAATCCTTTCCATTTACATAATGTATTTTCTCAAATTTGTGTCTAGAAATAAATATTCTATAATAAAAACAAACGTTATTAACATCATAAGAAGTTAAAATACAACCTATATGTAATTATTTCATTTAAGTTTCATAGGAATTCCAAAAATGATTTCTAATTTAATTTTATCCCATGTATATACAAGTATCTGTAAGGATTTCATCATCCCATTAGATTTTTTATATTTTCTATTACTCAATTATATATTAGGAATCAAAATATGTAATCCAAAAATTTTCATTTCCTGATGTCAAACAAAATATTATCAGTGATTCAAATTAATATTTTTTTATAGGTTGGATATATAATGATTGGTAATGTGCTTCATAAAGTATCACCTTAAATATTTCTATTATTGAAGGAAAATATATTAGGAGCATAAACCATGACATCTCATCATGGTCAATGTTACTCTCTACAACATTCCATTCATTATAGCCTCACTTGTTTATTTTGTGTCATAATTTGTTTCATCAGGAATGATGAATAATTATTTATTTGATTGATATAGGATGTTTTTAAATCCCTCTCAATTTTAAGGACCATTATATACAAATTGTAAAGTAATACTTCTTTTTCAATCATCATTATGAACATTCTAGCCTAATTCTAACTACAATGAGCTTCAACAATATTTATAAAAAATCTTGTGTGATACTGTATTTAGTATACATAATTTTTAATCAAATTTTACCATAAAATTTGGTCAATATTTAAATCATTATATGTGAGTACATAATTAATGATTTTATTATTAGTATATATTTTACATCACTCACCATAATGAATATTCATCTATTTTTTCGATGAAAACAATACCACTTCCATATCAAATTCATCATTCTTGTAATTGTTCCCAAGAGACATTTATTTTATTTTGATATATGATAAAATGATTTTATTTTAAATAATAAAACCTATAAGTAACTTATTTAATTCATCAATGTATATCACAAAATCATATCCACTATAGGGTACTATGAGAAAAGGTGCACTGAACAACCTTCTTTTTAGCTCCATGAAATTTTATTATTAGTAGTTTGTAAAAAATAACATTTATCTTTATAATGTAACTTTTTTATTGGATTATATATCTATGAGAAATTTCAAAAAAAATAGGTATTATCCAACCATCCCAATAAAAATATGGATCTCAGTCACTATTGTTTGTCTAGGCTATAGTTCTGTACCTTCCATCATTAAAGGATCTATTGATGTACTCTCTCACGTAATTATATGACCTTCGAAAGATATTATATGTATCTAGAATTTAAATTATTTAATTTGGTCTACAGATTCTTGTTTTTCATGTTCATTAACACAATACATAAATTATCTTCATTACTATTCTTTTCCCTTGAAATATATGTGAATATCATCTATAAAAAGTAACAAAATTTGACCAAGGTAATCTATAATATGTCATTGATTAAATTCAATATGATGATAGTAGAATTTGAAAATGTGAATTTCATTTATGAAAAATTCATAATGCCCACACATCATATATAATTCTATTTTTTATATATAATCCTTATGACCCTTAACTAATAATATCTCTATTTAATATAAATCTTATAAATATATTTATCTTCATGTAGTTGATCAAATTATTTATCAATATAAAGGAAATGATACTAATTATTGAGAGTTACCTTGTAATATTATTCATATAAAATACAAATATGTATTCAACTATCTTTCTTCATATCAAAAAATAATAGGTTCACCCCATGGTGATGTAATGGGTAATATGAATCCATGTTTTTCCAATTGAGTTTCCTCTTCCATTCCTTCTACTCAATTGGGTCCATTTTATAAGGATTATTTAAAACAGGTATTTCTCTATTTTTGAGTTCTATTAAAAACACAAACTCTTTATTGGGTGCAATACTAGGAAACTTTTTAATAAATATATCATTATATTCCAAAACAATAGTGATATCATCGATTTTGACTTTCTCCCTAACAATATGAGCTAAATAAATGACATGAATTTATATTATAAACCATAGAATGAAAGTTATTTCGTTTATATGTTTATGTTAATCCTCACATAGATATATGATCATATTTTGATTAAGAATATGAAAATTATCTTCACTTACTTATAAATTGATAAGGATTGAACATAAAAATACCTAATTCATGGCTAAAATGACTTGAAATGTGACTATTAGCAGAATAAAAAAATTCGAAGAACATTCCCAAAAACATCAATAGAAGATCATCTATATAATTTAGATTAAATCATCACCCCATTAAAATTTTCATAGAAAAATTCATTTCTTACCATTTTAGTGGTGCAGTGATACTCTTAGAAAATTATTCACATACAATGGTGTAAAAATAAATTGAATCAAATAATAAATTTCCAATTCTATAGTGAATGATAAGTGTACCATTCACCACAAAATTCTTGTAACCCATTTCACCAGTCATTATTTCATAATCTATCCTTTTTACTCTATAGGAGGATGTTATTGACAATGATTGTCATTATTATCCATGAGATTTATACATTGATTGGAATAATGTTCACACACCTCATAATTATAGCATGGGAGTCTGAGTATTGCATTTAGTTGATATTTAATTTTATTTGTTAAAGACCTGTCTATGAATCTTCAACAATAATTTGATATATAACCTCCTTTTGTATACTATAATTATTTAATTATACTCTTACAGAAATTTCCTCGATATTGATTTCTACTTTTTTTTAAATAAAGGTAGAATAATTTTATTTTCTTCTTGAATGTCATTATTATAATTTATTTTAAATTTTAATGTTTATCCTAGTATCCGAAAAACAATGATGATTATTGGAGTCTCATGTCTCTATTTCTACACCGAGTAGAATTTTAAATACTTCTTATGTAATAAACCATGATTAAATTGCTTATTTTTTCTTAATTATATACCATATTTGAAACACTTATTATATGAAAAACTGAACAAAAAACAAAAACCATGATACCATAGTAAAATATTCCCATTATATTATAGCTATTAAGTTTGAATATATCGTTAGAAGAAATAAATTTATGAAAAATATATAAATTTTTTTAATAAAACAATGTTCATTTTATTCATATAAATTATCTGTTTACTACAGCTGTTTTTATGTAAAATTATATTAAATTATATTTTTACATATTTTGGAAATCAAATCACAAAAAATGAATCATATGTTTTTATTAAAATGATCAGATTAAGTAATGTGGTTAATTTTTTTCCATTATAGTTCCAAATTCAATATTATCTATCATTGCAAAGATATTGTTTTCAATGAATTATACATTTATTAATACTTTTCATTTTTTAATATTAAATTATGACCATAAGTATGTTTATTTTTCAATGATTAAAAGGTCACTTATATGTTATATAACATTTTTTCCATTTTTAAAGTCAATACACCATCTCATAGTGCCCATTTTTTCATTTATCTCACCTAACTCACCAAACACAACTAACACCTATTTATTTCTTTTTTCCCATTACCTAACTATTTTTTCACCAAAAATCCACTCTCTGTCACTTATAAAAAGAGATTAATCCAAACCATTCTCTTATCCCACCCCATAGAAATGGACATGTTCATGAAATTTAAATTACTAATCCTCTCTAATTCCATCTCATAGTGCTCCCAATGTTCTGAAGACTCCTTACAAGTTTTTGGAAGCTACTTAAAATGTTAAGGATTCTTCTCCTCTACTTCATAATGAAAGTACTTATTTTTTATAATCAATTTGAGTATAAAATTATTTAGGTATAATGTATTAATAATATACACATTATTTTACAATTTATTCCTTATTTAAGACAGATTACCCTTTCTTATCATTAAATCAATCCTATAATAATTTTCTAAAGCTATTAAGATGTTTAAATCACTCCTTAATTCACTCCCTATTTTTTTTAATTCAGGAACATTCTTTAGTTTAATACTTTGATTTACATTTGATTATTAATCCATATATTCATAATAATTATATTACTATGATAATTATTCACTATTATTTAGAGACAACATTTCCCTCTCTTTACTTCATTTTATATCCCTTTCCTATAAGTGTCATGCTAGAAAAATCATTATTTTATATTCCATATTTGCGAATATCAATCTCAAACATAATTCAATATTTTCTATATAAATAATTTTTAAAAATTGTTAAGGGTGTAAAAAATACTCTGAATTAGGTGAGTAAGATAGCTATATTTTATATACAGAATTTATAATGTGAAAAAAAATTAAATTCTAAGGTAAATAATTTCATTGACCAAATTTTTGTTTCTATGGGTCATAGCTTTGCTAACATGAATATAAATTTCAATATTTCTTTTTCCCAACACTTCCCCCATTTTATTTTGTAAAAGTTTTTTAACTGGGGAAATTACTTATCAATGTTAATATCTAATTTTTTGATAGCCTGTTTTCCAAAATAAGAGTATATTACATGTAAATATATCTCCCATTCTTACTAATGATTTTTTTTCAATTTATATATTTTAATTAATATTAATTTTATCCCTCAATTTGTGGAAGAAAATATGGTTTAACTTATTATATTCTCATATTTATGTTTCTCCTTTCAAAAAAATAATTTTTAATAAAATTTTTATGACTTGTGTAAAGGTATTTCAAAATACTAAAGAAAATAGTTTTCCATCCATTTAAAATAAGGTTTTTTATATTACACTATATGTTTTTTATAACCTCAATGCATTTTCAAAGTTATTTTAGACTATTTATAAAAAATATCCAAATTTATTCTCTTTACAAACTTAAAAATAAATCAGAATTTAATTTTCACATCATAATTTATAAGAGTATTTGAAAAGTTTTATGAAAACAAATTAATATTAACTTCTATTTTATCATTATATTTTATCTTTGAGGAAGTGATGTTCCAATAATTCCGTATATTTTATTATGATATGATTATTTTAGAAAATGATATTTTTTATTATCTTTTATGTTTATGTTATGTGATTTTTTTTGAATTTTTATAAAACATGTTCTTTTTGGGGATTCATTAAGATATGTTCATCATTGATTTTTAGTGTCATGAATGTGTATAGATAATGAATGGTGGGGTCATAATTTCCACCCCAATGAAACAGTTAAATTCTATATCTCATGAGATATTCAAGTATGGACGTAATTGTTTTATTCATATTGGCATATCATTATAGGTTTGATCACATTTTCTTCCATGGATACAATGCTTTTATTTACAAAGGCATTGGAATAATGGTTTTGATCACACGTGTTTTCCTTTGCTTATGGATGTTAATAAATTTCATCTTTATCAAATTATGAAGCATTTACAAGTTATTTATACATTTATTCCTTATTTTCAAAACTCATTTGGTTTTTAAGAAATGCGTTGTTTTTATTAATATTAATTTTTAAGTATCATGCCCATTATGTCATGTTAACATATTATTTTTTATCTTTTATGTAACTTTAATGATATTTTTATGATATTATATGGCTCCATCATGTTTTATTATTATTTTAAATGGTCTTATAATCCCTTATAAAAATATTTATGACTTCCTTATTTTAAACTTCAAGTTTATAATCTAATACATTAAGATATATATTTTCCCACACTATGTTATTGAAGTAACCCCACAATTATATTTATATTACCATGGTTAGAAATATGATTGCATCATGTAAAATATCTCAAAAAGGGTATATATTTTCACAATTATAGAAAAAATGTTTTCAAGTGTTATAAAATAATATTTTTATGTAACTCATTTCCAAGACACTACACGTTTTGATCCTTGGAATCTGAAACTATTGTGTGATGTGTAATTTATATTTTCATATTAATGTTTTAATTAATTAAAATTTATCTTGGGTTGATATTGTTTGTATTAAAGTAGGGTATAGTTATTTTTGTGTGTTAGTGTATATTATATTGGTGAAACCCCAATGGAAAATTATAAGGGTTGATTCTAGGTATAGGATAACATAAATATTTTTTTTTAAAGAATGGATTCTTTGGTTTTCATTGCAATACATTCATGATTGGATACTAAAATTTGATTTGGTTTGGAAAAATATGCATCTAGGGGTAAAAAACATAAAATTTTTCGATCGAGTATATCTCAACCTTCATTTTGGTTTATAGTGAATGATACCATATGTAACGCCCCGACCCCAGTTACCCAGAGTCAGTGCATTAATTACATAACATTGGCATGATCACAAGAAAGATCAAATATCGAAAGACCGATTGGTTTATTAGCCTTTGAAACACTAGATATATTCATAAGTTTTACATTACATCATCAAAATAAAAAAAAGAACTACTACAACAACATATTGTCTCCATAGTCCACACTATTAACCCCTCATAATATCCCTGCAAGTCATTCATAATTTACTTCTTCACATCCTGGGAAAATAAAACATATAAAAGGGGTGAGCTCAAATGCCCAGTAAGGATAACAATATAGCGGAAACTTTCATAAATAAGAATAAACATTTAAGGCAATGTATAACTAAAACAAAATCCTTTTAAACTTTAACTTCAACATAGTATGGCATAAATAAAATGAAATAATTCCATTTAATTATTCACATGGATATTCTACTAATCGAATAATCACATGCAATATCAATAACCACTTTCATAATGATGGAATGCATAATGCCAGACTATCATAACCACATAGCCAAGGCCTCGTGCCAAGACTACAAATAAGATTTTGCCAAGGCCTTGTGCCAAGACACTAGTTTGTCTCATGAGACCTACCGATGCATCGAGGAGCTATAGCGGGCTCCACCCGTCACATATTAAGTCCAATGCATTCCCATATGAAAAGGTTTAAACATAACATAAACATTCGTATTAAAACTAGCATACGAAATGTCAATACTTTCACCATAAACCATGAATGGTATATAAAAAAATAGCACATCCACAGTCAAACATATCACAAAACATTCAATACAATATAAAAGTTTTGTATCATAATATATCATCCTCAAATAAGCGTAAAATCCCTTAAAGGATGTTGACATAGATGAAATCAAAACTCTTTTTAAAGAAATATCTCTTTCTATTTTGAAATCATTTAAGAGACATATATTTATAAAATAAAACATTTTCTTTGAAAATATTCTTATAAGCTTGTAAGGGAAGCTTTAACGATTTTATAACGGCAGAAAATAACCGCACCCGCCGTATAAGTTAAAAAAACATTCTTATCTTAATTCTGTCGAAAAGGTTAAAAAGTACCTTGTTTGGAAAACGACGGAAAGATTCCCTTATAAACCTCTTATAAAAAGTCAAACATGGGTATAAATGACTTTAACCCATATTCTTTTAAATATTAAAAATGTTTTGAAATACATTTTTATGAAACATGGATGTGGATGATAACGAGATCCCATTAGATTATTACGTATAAACAACCTCGGATAATAAAGAGATTGTGAAATAACCCTTACCAATTTGGTAACTTATGAAACATACAACCCATAAAAGAGGTATCATACAATGAATATGTAAATACACATAAATTAGAGTGTATTACACAAAGAATATAATTATGGGCAGTACATACACCACACAAAAGGTGATGGTGGCAATATGGCATGAATCTCACGGGAATAAGGAGTGAGATGAAAACCCCTTACCATGTTAATCAACTGAGTCGTGTGGAAAAAAGTTAATAACCACCAAATTATTTCCAGAATAACATGAATATAAATATAATCATGATAATATATATCAAATGCCAGTACACAATACACCACTTTCAATAATTTAGTGGCGAATAATGGAAATCTCGCGGAATTGAATGTGAGATAAGAAAATCCCTTACCTTGTACTTTTCCTTGGTTGGGGTAGGTTAACCTCCTGTATAATGGTTAAATAATTGTTACTAAATTATACAAGAATCATATACATTAATATGATATCATATATGATCATTTAATATTGATTTGATAATAATATCTTAGTATTATCGTTGTTTCGGGTGTTAACTTACTTGTTTTCTTTTGTATGTTTTGTTACATAAGACATGTATGTAAAGGATAGGTTGTATATTATTCATATCCAGAATGATATCAAGTCCTTAAGCATCATTTTTTAAATCATCAAATGATAATTATACTTTAATGGATACGATGGAGAATGAATCTCATCGCGTTAGTGGAGACGGTAGTCCGTACGTACGCACGAGCGACAATATCATTCTTTTGATATTAAAATAATATATAAATGGATGGTATATCATATATACAGAATCATTAACATGTTATATTTATTATTTACATGAGTTACATATCATTATTATACCCATCCAAATAATAATATATTGAATAACAATTACACCACGACGTGGAGACGGTAAGTCGTACGTACGCACGTATGGTGACATGTTATTCCAAGGGTGGATAGAATGCTGAATATGGTTGTACCATATTTATAATAACATCACAGTATATATATGATACTAGATTTATTATTTTAGAATGGTAACAACAAAGAAAGAAGAAGTGGAAGAAGAAATGAACTTGGAAAAGGGGGGTGAAATCATTACCTCTTCTTCGGGTTCTTCCTTTTTATTTGATCAAAAGGGCTCCTTAGGTTGGATTTCTGATCAAAATAATGCCTCTAGGTTGTAGTGAGGGAGGTTGGGAGAGTATTTGGGCAGAGTTTAGCTGAACCAAAAGGCTTTCAAGGTGTGTAGAAATGAGAATGAGGAGTTCCCTTTTATAAGAGGTGTGAGGGGCACCTTTGGAAAAGCTAGAAATATTAATTTATAATAAATTCAAATTCGGTTTCTAATGGCACCAAAGTTGATTATTTAAAAATTAAGGTGGGGATAGGTCGAAAACAACTCAACCAATAGAATTTAGACAGGTTTGGGTACTTATATTAACCTTATCTTTAAGTATTAACTCTAAGTTAATTAGTTTCATTTTTACAATGTCTCTTTGTATTTTTATATAATATGGTTAATAACCATACTATATACATCCAAGATACCCCCATGTGGTCCATTAATGATGAACGTATCATGATATAAGTCTCTTGGCCGATCAATATATTTTTAGGAATTTAATATCAATTAATAATATAATATTTGTTTTAATAACTCTTTTATGTCAATTTTGACACTATTCAATAGTTGATTTTTTTGAAACTCATAACAGATTGATTACTTCGAAAAAAGTCAATTAAATCAATCCTAATATATTATATTGTCCTGGAAAATTAGTTTAATTCATTAAAAGTTTCATATTATATTTATTTGGGTATTTATAATATCAACTATTTTAATTTTTCACTATTATAGTAATTACTACATCATCATTGGGTCAAAAATAAATTAAATTATTCAATGTCTAAAAATTATAAATAAAATATAATTATGTAGGAAATCGTTTTATCTTTCTAATTAATTTTTATAATCTAAAATCCAACATGTATAACCCTATGTAAAAATTGTTTTTCTAAAAGATATATGCTTGTGTCATTTTTGTATTCATTTTAACTTAATTAAAATAAAGTGTCCCTATCACCTACAAGTGGCACCATGGGGTCCCCAAATTGACCCAAAGATGCCTATGGTCGAACATGTATCAACCAATAAGTCTAGGACACGTTTTAGGGTAATTTAGTATTATTATAATATTATTTTTTTAACCCTTATTTAACGGATTTACCCTTAACCATGGTAAATAAAATATTTACCGCAGTAATTATTCAAAATTTCTAAAAATAAAAGTT
Source organism: Viscum album (assembly GCA_963277665.1). Classification (NCBI taxonomy): domain Eukaryota; kingdom Viridiplantae; phylum Streptophyta; class Magnoliopsida; order Santalales; family Viscaceae; genus Viscum; species Viscum album. The sequence goes on from OY728167.1 coordinate 1,005,562,156, forward strand.
ACCTATTTACACAATTTGAACATCCTGATTCCAAATATGGAATTCATTTTTCTAAATTCAAAACACATAAGTGGCAGAAATTAATTTAAAATTAATTCCCGCTGTCAAAACAAAAAGCGTGTTTTTAAGAGATAATAACTATCAAAAGATTGACACTTGTTTCTGTTCAGTTTAATTGTAAAATTATGTCCAATGACCAACATTATATTAAATGGGAAAAACTATATTCTAAATATACTTTAAAACCACTAAAATTCATAATTTATCACTCTTAATTATTTTGATTAAAAAAGTTGTTTTTAATTAAAATTTAGTAATTTTCACTATTCATCAAAATATTAAAGTTATCCAAAAAGTACCAAAATTTCACCTTAGGCTAAATTCGATATTCCGAATACAAAAATGAAGGCCATTTTGAAATATAAAATATATATAATTTCAAAAAGTAGGTATTGCTATTCATAACGGCTAGTTTGATTGGTTGTGGTGTGTGTTAGAACTCGAAGTTGCGTACAACACACGCTACTGTATTATTCAACGGAAAGTGTACCATGGAAGCTTGGGATGTTTCATTTTAAATTTTTTTGATGTCCCCATTTAGTCAAAAAGTTTAAAATATTGTATTTAAAAAGGTTTCAATATTAAATGTTGGTGAAATTGAAATACTGAAAATGAATTTGTTCTTACATTATGTCTAAGAAACTCATAATATGGATTCTAAAATTACAAGGATTATATAAAGTTTAAAATTTAGTTAACACTATTCATAACCTCTTTTGAATGTCTTGTTTGGTAATTCATGGAATGATTGAACATGGTGTTGCGTGTAGTGAATGTTATTGAATTATTTTGAAGAAATAACACACTATAAAATCTTGGGGTGTTACATTCTCCCCTCCTTCAATAAATTGCGTCCTCGCAATTTGACATTGTTCTTCAAAAATAAAAGGTTGAAAATAGAAAATATCTTTGTGGGAAAACCCACATCGGAAATTAGGTTACTAAAATTTAGTCTTAATATGAGGAAAAGAGAAATGAAAGGGTCACCACCAAATTATGATCTCGATTAGGAGAACATTGGTGGCAATTAGAGACATATAATTGGAGGAAAAACGTAAATATTTATAGGTAGTGATTGAGATCATCAATCACAAACAAGTGTATAATTGAGGTCCTTAAATTCATCAATCTATGATGATTTGAAATACCATCGGTTCATCAAAACATAGGGTATTAGCATAACACATTTTTGACGTTTCAAAATATCTTAGTTGAAATCCCACATCGAAAAATGAATTAACGAGGCCTCTATTTAAAATAAAGAGTGGAAAGTATGAAGATTACCGAAAATAACACATATTAGGGTTCCATGTAGGAAAATATGGATATGGAAGAGAAATATAACCATCAATTATCTGATGGAGAGTTGTAGAGAACATGGCTATGAAAAGGCCAACAATCCCAAAGCCATGAATTAGTGATGATTTAAGGTACCATCTAGGACAACATTTTTGTTCTAAGTTCCTTTTATTAATGTTGAGTAATTTATTTATGAGATTGGCTAAGATCATAAGGATATATACTTACTTTATAATTAGAGTTTTATCCATTAATAAATTTCTACCACAAACTCATCTTTCACTCTAAAAGATAATAGAACGTAAAAAAAGTTCTATTTACACTATTCGTATAGGGTTCCAAAATAAAAAAATTTATAATTAATCTACAAGATCTTTTAATAAAAACTAAATTATTTAATCCAGGACATCTCGTGGGCCATTGATAGGTGATACACCCTTGTCGCCCTTCGGTTGCGGGTTTAAGTCTCGCGGCCTTTCTGGTCACGACGGGTTGCCGCCCGACCTCCGGGTTGTCCTTTTATGACAATCCAAAATTAATCTCAAACTTAGAATTTATCCAAAATACTTATGTCCAAACTCACAGTCCAACATTTATAAGGAAGGTAAACATAATGTAGATCCTTTTTACCCTGTAATAGAATATTAATACCTTCATCATGTATTCTTTTAAAACACTGAAACATCCTGATTTACCATAATCCTTATTGATTACATTCATGCTCCCTTATTCCATATAGAATGCTGGATATACTTCATCAATCCAAAAATGTTTTAAACCCCAACAATGATGGAATATACAAATCCTTAATCAGCTTCAAGGTAGTCAAGAATATCCAATATAATTTATCCAAATCAATCATGTATTATTCTAAAATCACTACCTCTGTATCAGAACCATATTATGGTTTATCTTTCTCTCAACCATATATTTTCCAAAAATTTAACCTTCTATTGAGTCACTTTTATTTGTTCCACACAATCCCAAGTCCTTAATGAAATAGTACTGCAGTACAATCCTTATATACTCCATAATTATTATAACAAGTACATTGTTGATACAACACTCAATTGACATAATCAACATAAGAACTCTAATCATTCCTCTTCATCTGTGGTAGTATCATAACTTGATTATTATCTAATAGCATCATTTGCGGCATAGTCTGATGACTGGGACATAGGTTCACGTAGTGTCCAAACTCCTTGCAAATGAAGCATTGTACATTTGAAACCATTTTCTTACCCTTGCAGTCACGTACTTTGTGCCCTTTTGCTCCACACTTATAACAAACTCCCATTCCTTTCAGGCAAGTTCCAGGGTGTTTCTTTCCACAGTTACGACATATGGAAAAATTCTTCTTTTCCCTCTTCCCTTTATCCATCATTCTCTCTTCCATCCTTTTCTTCTCTTGCTTCCCTTCAAAGCCATAGGACTCAGTAAACTCTTTACTTATCTTATCAACACATGATATTATTTCTTCATATGATGATAATACATGAGAGACTATTTCTCTTGTAAATTTTGGCTTAAGACCATAAAATATATGATCCTTCTTTCTCTTTGTATCATGTGCATTGATAGAGTTCTCATTCCTTCTACTGGGCGCCATTTCTAAACAATGGCCTACATTAGATAAGTTTATGAATAACAATACCTAATCCCAAACTTGTAAAACACATAACATAAATTAAATAGTTTATGGATATAATCCATAATCATAAAAATGTATCCTTTTAGGAAGTATATACTCATAAACCCTTAATAATTATTTGTAAAGAAAATGAGAGTTATCCTAAGCATATCCCCCAGGAGTGTCGTAACCAAGAGTGCAGCAAGGCCCGTTGTCGTGCACCAGTTCCCATTCGAGTCTAGCTCAAAGCGGTGTTTTCGGGTTTTACCCCTAGGTACATCTGTGCCAGAGCCGCCTCTACCTGCTCGTATCCAGACAGGGATGTATTGCTCGGAAAACTCACAAAATCTCTACAATACCAAAATTCTAGGATGTTCTTCTACACTAATCCTCAAAGTTCATCTTAGGTCTACGTGCTCTAATCAGAGTTTATCTAAATCTAGCTTCCAAGGTTTGTACTAAACATCCTCTGATACCAACTGTAACGCCCCGACCCCAGTTACCCAGAGTCGGTGCATTAATTACATAACATTGGCATGATCACAAGAAAGATCAAATCTCGAAAGACCGATTGGTTTAGTAGCCTTTGAAACACTAGATATATTCATATGTTTTACATTACATCATCAAAATAAAAAAAAAGAACTACTACAACAACATATTGTCTCCATAGTCCACACTATTAACCCCTCATAATATCCCTACAAGTCATTCATAATTTACTTCTTCACATCTTGGGAAAATAAAACATAGAAAAGGGGTGAGCTCAAATGCCCAGTAAGGATAACAATATAGCGGAAACTTTCATAAATAAGAATAAACATTTAAGGCAATGTATAACTAAAACAAAAGCCTTTTAAACTTTAACTTCAACATAGTATGGCATAAATAAAATGAAATAATTCCATTTTCTTATTCACATGGATATTCTACTAATCGAATAATCACATGCAATATCAATAACCACTTTCATAATGATGGAATGCATAATGCCAGACTATCATAACCACATAGCAAGGCCTCGTGCCAAGACTACAAATAAGATTTTGCCAAGGCCTTTTGCCAAGGCACTAGTTTGTCTCATGAGACCTACCGATGCATCGAGGATCTATAGCGGGCTCCACCCGTCACATATTAAGTCCAATCCATTCCCATATGAAAAGGTTTAAACATAACATAAACATTCGTATTAAAACTAGCATACGAAATGTCAATACTTTCACCATAAACCATGAATGGTATATAAAAAAATAGCACATCCACAGTCAAACATATCAAAAAACCTTCAATACAATATAAAAGTTTTGTATCATAATATATCATCCTCAAATAAGCGTAAAATCCATTAAAGGATGTTGACATAGATGAAATCAAAACTCTTTTTAAAGAAATATCTCTTTCTATTTTGAAATAATTTAAGAGACATATATTTATAAAATAAAACATTTTCTTTGAAAATATTCTTACAAGCTTGTAAGGGAAGCTTTGACTATTTTATAACGGCGGAAAATAACCGCACCCGCTGTATAAGTTAAAAAAACATTCTTATCTTAATTCTGTCGAAAAGGTTAAAAAGCACCTTGTTTGGAAAACGATGGAAAGATTCCCTTATAAACCTCTTATAAAAAGTCAAACAAGGGTATAAATGACTTTAACCCATATTCTTTTAAATATTAAAAATGTTTTGAAATACATTTTGAAGAAGCATGGATGTGGATGATAACGAGATCCCAGTAGATTATTACGTATAAACAACCTCGGATAATAAAGAGATTGTGAAATAACCATTACCAATTTGGTAACTTATGAAACATACAACCCATAAAAGAGGTATCATACAATGAATATGTAAATACACATAAATTAGAGTGTATTACAAAAAGAATATAATTATGGGCAGTACATACACCACACAGAAGGTGATGGTGGCAATTTGGCATGAATCTCACGGGAATAAGGAGTGAGATGTAAACCCCTTACCATGTTAATCATCTGAGTCGTATGGCCAAAAGTTAATAACCACCAAATTATTTACAGAATAATATGAATATAAAGATAATCATGATAATATATATCAAATTCCAGTACACAATACACCACTTTCAATAATTTAGTGGCGAATAATGGAAATCTCACGGAATTGAATGTGAGATAAGAAAATCCCTTACCTTGTACTTTTCCTTGGTTGGGGTAGGTTAACCTCCTGTATAATGGTTAAATAATTGTTATTAAATTATACAAGAATCATATACATTAATATGATATCATATATGATCTTTTAATATTGATTTGATAATAATATCTTAGTATTATCGTTGTTTCGGGTGTTAACTTACTTGTTTTCTTTTGTATGTTTTATTACGTAAGACATGTATGTAAAGGATAGGTTGTATATTATTCATATCCAGAATGATATCAAGTCCTTAAACATCATTTTTTAAATCATCAAATGATAATTATACTTGAATGGATACGATGGAGAATGAATCTCATCGCGTTAGTGGAGACGGTAGTCCGTACGTACGCACGAGCGACAATATCATTCTTTTGATATTAAAATAATATATAAATGGATGGTATATCATATATACAGAATCATTAACATGTTATATTTATTATTTACATGAGTTACATATCATTATTATACCCATCCAAATAATAATATATTGAATAACAATTACACCACGACGTGGAGACGGTAAGCCGTACGTACGCACGTATGGTGACATGTTATTCAAAGGGTGGATAGAATACTGAATATGGTTGTACCATATTTATAATAACATCACAGTATATATATGATACTGGAGTTATTATTTTAGAATGGTAACAACAAAGAAAGAAGAAGTGGAAGAAGAAATGAAATTGGAAAAGGGTGGTGAAATCATTACCTCTTCTTCGGGTTCTTCCTTTTGATTTGATCAAAAGTGATCCTTAGGTTGGATTTCTGATCAAACTAAGGCCTCTAGGTTGTAGTGAGGGAATTTGGGAGAGTATTTGGGCAGAGTTTATCAGAACCAAAAGGCTTTGACGGTGTGTAGAAATGAGAATGAGGAGTGCCCTTTTATAAGAGGGGTGTGGGGCACCTTTAGAAAAGCTAGGAATATTAATTTATAATAAATTCATATTCGGTTTATAATGGCTCCAAAGTTGATTATTTAAATATTAAGGTGGGGATAGGTCGAAGAAAACTCAACCAATAGAATTTAGACAGGTTTGGGTACTTATATTAACCTTAACATTAAGTATTAACTCTAAGTTAATTAGTTTCATTTTTACAATGTCTCTTTGTATTTTTATATAATATGGTTAATAAACATACTATATACATCCAAGAGACCCCCTTGTGGTCCATTAATGATGAACCTATCATGATATAAGTCTCTTGGCCGAAAATTAGATTTTTTGGAATTTAATATCAATTAATAATATAATATTTGTTTTAAGAACTCTTTTATGTCAATTTTGACAGTATTCAATAGTTGATTTTTTTGAAACTCATAACAGATTGATTACTTTGAAAAAAGTCAATTAAATCAATCCTAATATACCATATTGTCCTTGAAAATTAGTTTAATTCATTAAAAGTTTCATATTATATTTATTTGGGTATTTATAATATCAACTATTTTAATTTTTCACTATTATAGTAATTACTACATCATCATTGGGTCATAAATAAATTAAATTATTCAATGTATAAAAATTATAAATAAAATATCATTATGTAGAAAATCGTTTTATATTTCTAATGAATATTTATAATCTAAAATCCAACATGTATAACCCTATGTAAAAATTGTTTTTCTAAAAGATATATGCTTGTGTCATTTTTGTATTCATTTTAACTTAATTAAAATAAAGTGTCCCTATCACCTACAAGTGGCACCATGGGGTCCCCAAATTGACCCAAAGATTCCTATGGTAGAACATGTATCAACCAATAAGTCTAGGACACGTTTTAGGGTAATTTAGTATTATTATAATATAATTTTTTTAACCCTTATTTACCAGATTTACCCTTAACCAAGGTAAATAAAATATTTACCGTAGTAATTATTCAAAATTTCTAAAAATAAAAGTTACCTATTTACACAATTTGAACATCCTGATTCCAAATATGGAATTCATTTTTCTAAATTCAAAACACAGAAGTGGCATAAATTAATTTAAAATTAATTCCCGCTGTCAAAACAAAAAGCGTGTTTTTAAGAGATAATAACTATCAAAAGATTGACACTTGTTTCTGTTCAGTTTAATTGTAAAATTATGTCCAATGACCAAAATTATATTAAATGGTAAAAATATATTCTAAATATAATTTAAAACCACTCAAATTCATAATTTATCACTATTAATTATTTTGATTAAAAAAGTTGTTTTTAATTAAAATTTAGTAATTTTCACTATTCATCAAAATATTAAAGTTATCCGAAAAGTACCAAAATTTCACCTTAGGCTAAATTCGATATTCCGAATACAAAAATGAAGTCCATTTTGAAATATAAAATATATATAATTTCAAAAAGTAGGTATTACTATTCATAACGGCTAGTTTGATTGGTTGTGGTGTGTGTTAGAACTCGAAGTTGCGTACATCACACACTACTGTATTATTCAAAGGAAAGTGTACCGTGGAAGCTTGGGATGTTTCATTTTAAATTTTTTTGATGTCCCCATTTAGTCAAAAAGTTAAAAATATTGTATTTAAAAAGGTTTCAATATTAAAAGTTGGTGAAATTGCAATACTGAAAATGAATTTGTTCTTACATTATGTCTATGAAACTCATAATATGGATTATAAAATTACAAGGATTATATAAAGTTTAAAATTTAGTTAACACTATTCATAACCTCTTTTGAATGGCTTGTTTGGTAAGTCATGGTGCGATTGAACTTGGTGTTGCGTGTAGTGAAAGTTATTGAATTATTTTGAAGAAATAACACACTATAAAATCTTGGGGTGTTACACCATACAATATAGTATGTTTGTCACTCCCATGAGATATAATTTAGTTATTCACATTATCTTTACAAACCATTACGAAGGATTTTAATATGTATAAAACGTTTATATTTAGAAAATAAATCATGGATAACCTAGATTGAAACCCAGATATTAACAAGATAATATATTCATGTTATTTTATAAATCTTACATGAAAGGGTATGCGACCTCGGGCTCCTTCGGATGGTCATCGTCTCACAGTGACGACGATGACTACCACGGTGGTCCCTCCTCCCCCGGCGGAGGAAGGGCCTCCGTCGTCGGGCAGGGATTTGGAGCTCAATTTCCAGCCTTTGTCAAACCCCGATTTTTTTCCTCAATTTTTGATGGTTTTGCTTAGCCCTAAAGTAGAGGACCTCTTTAACGGCCATCAGAATCTTCAAGTTTCTTCATTGGAGTTCGTGGAATCCACCGCTCTTCTTAATCTTACCCTAGTGGCTCAGTTCAGGCAAAGGAGGCCCTCGTTTGACTCCTTCGACAGGTTCATTTTTTTCCAATGGCATCTTCAAGAGAGGGCGACCGTGGGGTTGTTCAATAATCAGCACATTATGATTCGTTTTTCTTATTAGGAGGACCTCATCTGAGCCTGGTCGAGTGCACCCCAGATTTGTGATGGTTTTTATTTTTTCCTTTTTAGGTGGTCATTTGATTTCCACCTGAACCGTGATCCTCCGTCCGTGGTGGTTTGGGTAAATTTTCTAAAGCTACCTTTACCGTTTCAAAATCCTTCAATTATAAAGATGATTGGAAACCTAGTTGATATATTTTTATGTTCTGATAGTTGAACAGAGGTTGTTTTCCATCTTGTAAATCCACAGGTCTGTGTAGAAGTGGATCCATCCAGACCTCTGTTTGATTTCGTCTGGGTTTCAATCGGTGAAGAATACCGATGTAAACAGCGAGTGGTGTATGAAAACTGGACTGATTTTTGCGGATCCTGCAACCACCTGGGTCATCCTATAGATGTATGCAATCGGGGGTCAGTAAGACCGAATGGTAGGGGGAAGGGAGGAGATTTCTGAACATTGTGCAACAAACCGGGTCATACACTGGAAACTTGATGATGAGGTTCTAAGGTCAAGTTAGGGATGAAGTAGAACGGCAAAGGCAAGACAATAATTGGAGGAGAGAAGAATGGTTCATCCCATTTGTTTAACGGTGTTTTTGGGAGAGAACAGGGGATGAAATGGTCACGAATGGAGGAGGAAATAGTTGGCCCAAAAGTTTGTAGTGCAGTGTCTAAGGAGATGTTTGGCGATGATCGGATAAGGAAGGGGTCGACCCAAAGCAACCCACTGGTGTTGGAGGTGTTCTCTAGACTGAGGAAAGAATTTGTCTGGACCGCGAAAGGATGGTCTTTTGGTTAGATGTAATAGGGATCAGAATATGGATGAAGAAAAGGAAGAGAAGGAGGATACGATAGTTTTAGCGGGTGAGGAGACAAGGCCGGGCAGCGGGGATGTGGATAGGGGGAGGAAGGGGATGGAATTGGTGGAAGCGAATCCACCCAATGGGAAGGAAGATGGCCCAAAACTTATTCAGAGACCAGTGCTTCTGTGCAACAGGTTTGACAGCCTCTCAGAAGTTGATGTGAGTTCGAACACTAATGCTCCTGGGGAGGGAGAAGGGCCTGGTGTGGAGATGACAAACGGGACCGTTCACGGGCACTCGGCTGATGATGAGCCCAACCCAAAGAGCAACAGGGGCCTCGTGAGGATGAGTGGGAGGAAGGACTATTCCTCGCTACCTCTTCATTTGGAGACTCGTTCGGCAAAGAAGGAAACTGCAAAGAGGATGGTTTCGGGGACCCAAAGCCACAAGAAGGTTAGCGAGCAGGGTGATCCTTTGGTTCTGCTACTAACCTCTAAAGAGGAAGCGACCAAACAGGTCCTATTAATCAATGCATTGGAGGAAGAAGCATCTAAGATTATGTGAATGTTTCTAGAAGTGTCCCTCAATGAGGAGGAATATGCATGGATCCAAAAACAATACCTAATCCTGGTTAGAGGTTTCAACAAAGGGAAGCTCAGCTTTGAGGAATATATTCAAGTCTGGGATCAGCTGTCGTATGGTTTTGAGAGGATGTTGATGGAGGTACCCGATCTGCAGGTTTCATCCTTAGCATGGAAATTATTCATGGATACCATATCAGGTGAGGTCTAGTTTACCTTCAATAACTTTGTTTAAGTTGGTGGTAGGGTGGTTGGCTTAAAATAATGTTTGGGAATTCCTTGCTGCATTTGGATCTTCGTGCTGTTTGTTTTGATGTGTTGTTTGTTTTCTAGTAGTCTACATGGGTTCAATCCAGATGGGGATCAGGGCACAAAGCCTTCACCAACACTAGCCTTTTGGATCTGGATGCTTTATATGGTATGGCTTTGCTATCGGTTTTGTGCCCTTGCAATTCTGCACGGGAATGTTTGTCGAAGATTCGTGTTTTGGTGAAGGCTTGGGGTTAGGATTTATTATCTAGGGTGGGGCTGACTTGGTGGTTTTTTCTAGAATTGTTTTTTATTTTGGTGTCTGTTGGTTGTATTTTGTTCCACGGTTTCTCACTTTTCCTTTAAAAAGTGTTGTTTAAATAATAAAATTAATTTTCAGTACTTCAATGTTTATTGTTTTATTTAATATAAAATTATTAAATAATGTATAATCATTCATAGTTTTCCATTATTTAAGGTAATGGGGAGAGAAAAAAATAACTAAGTTAATAATGGTTGTTATAGATAATTTTTAAATAGTAAATATGGATAACCTCATGTTATTAGGTCTAGAATACAAAATATAGTGACAATTCTCACCCAACTAACTCATCCTGTGGGAAAACATAAAAATCATATTGATCCCCAAAATGCACTAGTATGGGAGAAACTTGATATTGAGTCTTTTGTGAGGAAACACACACCTTCTTTTACTAGAACATTCAGTCCAATAGTTTTTTATCAGTGGGTTAATATAATAAAAATGATCTTTTTATATAGTGTGTAGAATATGATATGATGATTTGGTCATTAATCATTTTTATGGTGATGTTTACCAATAGAGGATTACCATTAATAAGCCCATTGATAGGTGGTATAGACTCTAGCGAATGGTATGAGTTCAATGAGATATTTTTCATTAAGTTTATTCTATAAAATCATTACATGAGAAAAGAGCTATAACTCTTAGAATTGAAGAAAATGATGGATTAATCTATTGGGTTATCATAATCGAATTTCATAATACTTCAATGGTATTCCTCCTATTTTACCTTTGATACTGAGAGTAAATTGATCCATTCTCTACTTTCTTAAAGATTAATCTTCAAAGGTAATTAGCCATAATAGAATTTACAATATATGAGTAGATTTTTTCATTTTATCTAAATCTAGATATGGAAACTAGGACAACATAATAATACATGTAAAAGAAAGGGTAATAAGAGTATCTTGTAAAAACCGATTACAAGATAAATGGAGGGAATAAATCCTAGTTACCTAATTTTAATAAATGTGGGGTAAAACACCAAGAAAATTGTCTCAAAAGATTCAAGAAGTGTTTAATATGGGTTGAATTAAGAAACTATGCCAAAAAATATAAAACTAAGGTGAAGATACTGATTAAAGAAATGGAAGAGAATAATGTCCCTCATAATGATATTCTTGTACAATAGTTCTTCAAGTTTATGGAGTTATAACATTATGAAAATAAATTTCAAAAACCCTAATAAAGAGAATTTTCCCCAATGACATTCTTATATAATGGTACAAGGGATGGATTTTTATATCACTATAACTGAGGTAGATCTTGATAATGATGTGTTGAGAGGTAAAATTAATATCTCGTCTATATCTATAAATACATTATTTTATTCTAGTTTATCATATTCTTTTATGTCACAAATAATTTCTAATAATGCGAAATCACTAACCTATGAAATTTATAATAAAATAACAATGGAAACCCCAAGTAGAATAATGATTGTACCTATGATTTACATATCTACTTCGGTTAAGAGTTTTTAGAGGATAGTCACTGTATATATAATTCTTGTTACTCTGGGTGAGCTTGACATAATATTTGGTATGTTTTGGCATTCCCTAAATAAATTAAATTAAAAAAAATTAGGATTAGGGATCCTCGATTAAAATCTAAAGGCATATTATTATCATGTATTGATGCATGGAATATTATGGACTCCATGTGAAATAAAATATATATAACATGGGTTATGGTACACAAAAATATAGGACTCTTGGATCAAATGATTTGGGAGAAAATAAACATTGATGAAATATCAATTTTATGGGAATATGCTGATATGTTTCTAGATGAACATCATGTTCTCACCTAGGGATTGAGTTTGATTTCTCAATTTGTCTGATACTTATAACGTTTTCTATCTCATTGATTATATATTGAATGGATCTAATTGAATTAGGGGGTATAAATAAGAAACCTCATGACCATTTGTTAAATAGTTTTAAATGACCTAGTAATTCACCATGTGGTGCTCCAATCATCATTGTCAAAAAGAAGGGTGTATATGTGCTTGTATTCATTTATTACTAGGTGTTTAATGAAATAATTATAAAAAAAAGTATCCAATACCATGAATTCATTATCTAATCAATAATGTGAAGTGACGTCAATACATCTCGATGATTGACCTTCAATCTAGATACCATTATTTTATGTATAAAATGGAGGATATACCAAATATGGTTTTTAGTATAATTTATAGATACTATGAGTTTATAGTGATGTTTTTTTTGACTTACATACTCTCCATATATTTTATATTATCTAATGAATTGATTTTTTAGAGACTAATTGATAAATTTGGGGCTTCATTTATTGATTATATTCTTATATATTCAATGATCAAAGAGTATAATAAATATCCTTTGAAAATTATTGTTAAATACGTTCATAAAGGAGATATTGTATGAAAAAATAAACAAATGTTAATTATGAATAAAAACATCCCATTCAGGGGTCATGTAATAAAAATTAATGGAATATCAGTATATCCCTAAAATATAAAGGTTATCTAGGAATTTTGTAAATATAATACTTTAACTAGGATCTATTGTGTATGTGGGTAAGAAGGATATAACCAATAGATTATGAGAAATTTCTCACATCGTTCAAATATATAAACCAAATAGACATAGTAGAGAGTAATGATCCTTCTGGAAGAAAAATGTGAAGAATATATTGGGGAACTGAAGACGAGGCTGTTCACTACTACAATACTTATATCACCCTTTTAGGGGGAATGTATTCTAATATATAGTGATGCTTTGAAAAAATTTTGGGTTGTATATTAATGTATAATGATACATTATTTACTTATAGTTCACGCTAATTAAATTATCATGGGAAAAATTACATAATGCATGATTTAAGGTTGGAAGTAGGGATTTGTTCATTGAAAATTTGGCGACATTTATTTTATAAAGGAAACAATGACATGTGTATATATACAGATCCACAAAGGATGAAATATATATTCACATATAATTAATTTAATTTAAACCAAATAATATGGTTATATTAGATCAAACATTATAACTTCCTAATATATTATCACCTAAGAAGTCAAATAAGGTGGAGGATTCTATGATAATTAAATATCATGTTACTCTATCAATGAAAAGGAATGAAAACAACTCAATACTCATGGATTTATAGAGGATGAATCTTAAAATCATAATTTGGTAGTTAAATTCAATATTTCCAAATTGATTTTATAACCTTCCATTCAGATATATATCAAAAACAACCAAGAAAAAGTATATAGATATATAGAAAAATTAAGTAAATATTCCATAGATCAACAATTATAATGATGAAGTTATAAGGTAGAAATATGGATGTGTGTCCCATAAATATGAAATTGAAGAAGAGACTTTTTTATTGTGAATAAATCACATCCTTTTCTTACCATATAATAATATTAATGATGTATAAGGATCAAAAAATCATTGGGTGATATAGTGTGAAGATATATATTTTATATTATATATTTCCATGCTTCGTATGCCACCAAGATAATGATTGATGATAATGGACTACGTGTATATTGAAATAATTACCCATGATAGTATAGATATGGGAAAAAATAACCATTTAAATTTTCATAGGAATCCTAAAAACATATAAAATACATAATGTTATTTGGGTTATAGTTTATCACCATATAAAGTCAGCATATTTTATTACCATCAATGATGATTTCTCCCTTTATGAGCATGTCAAATATATATATATAAAGGCAGTGTTGAGGATATATAGAGTATTTTAATCTAGTGTATCTGATTGGGAGTTGAGTTTTACCTCAATATTCTATAACATTATTCAGGACATAGTGGAGACACAACTAAGATTCAACATTGTAAATCAACCTCAGACAGATGGTAATTATAAGGGTACAATACCAACTTTAGAGGATATATTGAGTTCTAGTTCAATATAATTACAAGGATGTTAAGATAAAGGAATTTACCTTGTAGGGTTTTCATATAAAAATACCTTACATTATATCATTTAGATAGAACTATATGAGGCTTTGTATGGGAATAGTCCTAGCAATCCTACATGTTGGGTTGAAGTTGGAAAGAGAAAGCTGATAGGTCCTCACCTTGTTTAGTAAATGAGTGTGAAGGTTCAAACCAATATATATAATGGTAAAGAGGTGAAATATAAAACAAATATTTATTTAGATAATGGTCAATAATATCTAGAGTTTTATGTTAGTGATATGGTTTCTTGTCGAATATCTTCATGTATGTGAGTTTTTAGATTTGTGAAGAATGGAAGTTGATCCCTAGAAACATATGTAACATAGAAATACTTGATCATGTATTGTTTTTAGTATGTCACATATAACACCATCATAAACTCTCCCTTTTACACAAATTGTTCCAAGTATTACTTTTATAATATATATACAAGACTCTTTTCTTGTTCTATTACTCCATGAGATTTTGAAAGAAAATTTTTTTTATAGTGTATAGGATATGCAACACAATGCTTAATGAAACCAAGAAATATTAATTATGTCCCTTATAACATAGCCATTGAATTAATGGATATGAATAGAAATAACTACATTATAATATATATATATATATATATTTAATACTCAATAAAAATTTATATACTAATTATTTGAAAATAATCATTCAATTTTTTTATGTAAAGTTATATTATGCTTAGAAAAAATACATTTTCAACAAAAAAGATATTAATGAAAAAATATTATCTTTAATTTTTTAAAAAACTAAAAATCATATTTTATAAAATTGACTGAATTATTTAAATCATATAATCAAAATTATCATAGATTAAATTTCTATTATTTTTTTAAAAAGGTAGACTTTCCATTGAATAGTGAAAAGTACATATGGTTATTGAAAATTTCAATTTTATTTTGAGAATCTAAAAATGTTATATTTTATTTTAAATTGATTAAAAGTAAAATTAGTACTATTCTATTTTAAATAATATAATTAATTAAATTGTAATCAGTGCTATATTTTAATTTTGTATATAATCATTTTATATATGTGAAATGTAATTTTTTTAAAATATGGTTTTTATAAAAAAATGTTTTCGTAATAATAAATTAAATTTTTAGGGAATTATTTTAAATAAATTTATATATTATACATTCAATGAAATTTTTTAATATTCATCTAATGTTTTTTTATGAATGGGATATAAATTAATTAATTTTTATTCTTAATACGATATTTTCCAAAAAAGTGGTTATCGTCACATATTACGGACTTATTTGAAAATTAGTTTTTGACCCATATATGTATTAATTTTTTCAAAATGGATAAAAAAAATTTAATCAATAGGTTAAATTTTTTTAATTATTTTCCATTTATTTTTAGGCCTTAAGAATAGTAATCGTGGTAAAATTTATCATCTTGGTAATGGGTAAATAGTTTCAATCTTAGTTAAAACATATATTTAAGGTTTCATATTTCATCAAAATTAATATTAGATGAATTAAATTCAGACATCATCACACTATGTTCTATATTTTGTAGTTTAAGGGACACTTTACGAACAAAATGACCTATATTATCATTGATTCAATGAAAAATACCAAATGTCAGTCACTAAATTTTAAGTATCTATTATGTGTCCACATTGGGTAAAAATAAATCTATGAATTAGTATAAATGTTTATTTTGATAATAATGATATTATATTTTTATTTTAATTTATTTTTTATTTTTATTAATTATATAATTACCGTAAATTCTTATTCAACACTGACGCATTATTTCGTCAATTAATATAAAAATAAAATAAATGATATTAAATATATCAAAAGAAATATAATTTGAGTGACTTATTTTGTTCCTTGAATATTTTAGATAAATATAAAATAATAATTGTGTTAAAAATATTATATTATAATTTTATCCTTTTCATGGAGTCTTTAATTACAAATTAAAGGAATAGTTCATAATTTGACAATAAGGATATTTTATAATAAATTCTATTTTATTAAATGATTTCAAAGACATAAAAATATTATATTAATACATGTGTATTTAATATGGTTTAACACATCATACATGGTACATTTATTAGTCACTTTCCTTTTTATATTAATATTAATTTCCCTTTTGTGGTTAAAATAGTTGTTACTGCGGATAAGGTCAAAAATAATTTACAATAGGATTAATCAAAAAGACTATGTTTAAAATAACAAATTAATATATCTAATATTTTTTCTAATGATATTTGAAGCCCATGGAAATTTTTATTTAATTAATTTCTATTTGGAATCATTTTCCATGAGAATGAATTTATTATATTTTAATTTTTTATAAAACTTTGGGTGTGTCATCTCCATACCTTTTAAAAGGATAACCCTCTTTCCCTTTCCTTACAAAATTTTGTGAAATATATCTAAAGAATACCATAAAAAATACCTTATAAAGATAATTAGATATATTATTGTTTTTTTCATCTTTAAAAATTTCCAACCATAGGATCCTCAAGATTATATGTAATACAATTCTTTCAAGGAAGAGGTAATGACCTAAGCCAATCACTTTATTTCTAACATCTTTTGTCATCATATAAATCTCTGGTATTTTTCATCAAATACCAACTTTTTATCTTAAATATACTGAAATTTTATTTTATTATTAAATCACTCTTATAAACTATATTTCCCATTAAATATTAAGTTAAAGTATTGCTCGTGCATACATACGTCTTACCATCTCCATGTAGCGATGCAATTAATTTTCCACCAACATATTTCATGGATAGTTATTATATATATTTTAATATTAATATATTATAATTATGAAATGATTATACATATTTAATTATAACATCACATATATCTTCTTATCTTAAAATCTATTAGAAAATGATAATGTCGCTTGTACGTACGTGTGGACTGCCACCTCCACCAAGCGATGTGAGTTTTTTTTAATATTTCTTTTAAAAGGATGTCTATGAGAATATATTTAATTAATATTCATGATTGATAAGATATAATAATTATTTTTTAAATGATATTTTTTATATAATTTTCTTTTGTTCTTTCTGTTGAAATTCAAACTTATGATCAAGAATACGTACATCCTACCATCTCCGTGAAAGATATAATTCATTTTTCTATATATACTTTTAATATAAGAATATATATATATAACATATTATATTTAAATCATTATTAATATTTTGATTATTTTTTAAAAATGATCAATTTATAAGGATCAGAACTACTTAATTAAAATACTCACGATAAATGAATTAGTTAACACCAAGAAACTATGATATAATAAGAAATTATTGGTTAATGGGTGTTGAAATGGTATAAAGGGATTATATATGACATTATTTTTAAATAAGTATTTTTTGATATAAAATTATAAAAATTATATAAATCTTATATATGAAGATGCAGTTCTTTTGAAGTAAGAGTAACTCGAGGTAAGGGTTTATTGTGTCAATTTATCTTCTTTGGGACATATGTTTTGTCATACACCTGTATTGTTTTATGATGTGTATATAATTAAATTTGATGTTTTATATCCTGAATATAATTATTTTAATTATATTAATGTTTCATTTGATGTTATTTTTCATTACGATTGTGATTCAAATGTTACCAAATTGGTAAGGGGTTGATGTAATAATTTCATTATTTATTTGGATGGTTTATGATTCTATTAATGATGAAGTAATATCATAATCTACCACTCATGAAAGTCATAAATTTTCATATAATCGAGTTATTTCATCTATTTAAATGTTTTTCTTTCATTTTACCCACTTTTAGTACTCGAGGTACTAATAGAATTTTTTTTAAGGAAAACAGACTGCATTTTTCTCTTTTATTGAAAAATCATTTCTCTTCCATATACATGTTTTTGAGAAATATATTCAAGAATATTTTTAATATATTATAAAATTATTATTTTAATTCATGTTTTTTCAAGTTTTATGTTTTTTAAATTTTTTTAATTGAATGTTCTTTTTTTCAAATGTGGTACATTTTTTAATTTAACAAAATTGTGAAATGAATGTTTTCTTTTAAATTACATGGAATGAATGTAATTTCTCATCTTCCTGACCATTAAATATTCTAAATATTACATTATATGTTTATAACTCCATTTTCAAATAAAATTATTTTTACATTATTTTTTAATGTTATTATATTTGAAAATTGATTTTCAATGTGGAAGGTTTCTGTTCCACAAGTTTTCATAAAATATATTGTTATTCTTCATAGACGAAAAACCATTATTTCATTTATTATTTACCAGTGATTTTATATGAGGGTACCATACATATTATTTATATTTAGGGTTTTTTATTATTATTATGAAACTTGTTTCTTTTGCATAGGTTATGATATGATTAATTGATGAACATTTTATGAAACACATTTTTTTCAAAAGTTATTCCATTATAAAATACTTATAAACCATATTTATTTTCATATATTAAGATATAATGAGTTTTTATGCTATTTTGGTAGTTATATTTATAGTTTATCTTATGTTATGGATGGGATTATAATTATATATTTCTCTTATTCATTGGGTAAATATTTATATATCATGAGATTAAACAATACTGAAATAGGGAGTGAACCTACTTCAATACGGTAATATATCTTCTAAAATAGTCTTAGGACTGAAAAAGTGACTACTATGATGGTTTTGGGAGTCATACCAATCCACTATGATAGTCTTTTATGTGATCCTTTACTACTATGGAAATGATTTTCTAAGATTATGAGTATTACTGGAAATCATTTTTTTAATTTTCTCAAAACTGGTTTATGGGTTACCGGTATCCATACAAAAACTAATTCAGATCACAAACAAACACCCCAACCACATATTCAACCATCTAAATTAAAATTTAAAAAACCATGCCATCAGTTCAAATATGAGTACTGAGGCATCTCGGGCAGAACGTTACCTCGAGCCACACCCCGGCAGCGTTATCCGTACCGCCTACAACAACCACCATCGCTGCCGTAGCATAAGATGTTGGTGAAAACCCTTAAACCAGTGTCGTCAAACCTTCAACAATGCAAAAACACCTCTCACTGATTTTAATGAAGGAGGAACCCTCACAACAACTCATTGTCATTCCTGAAATATCACCAAAAAATAGCAGGACCGTCAAAATATCCAGAAAAAAACCTCAGAACCACAAATTCATCTCGCACAGCAAACAAAAGAATCCACGACTCATTGGAAAACCCCTTCGATGGAATTAATCAAGTGCATTAAGTTCATCCTTGATCAGAAGAAATGTCGCAAAAACTTCAAACCAAAAAAAACAACCAGCAAGAATATACCCAAGATGCCCGAAAGCAGTGTAAAAAGCCTTCCCCCCTCCATTCCACTCACCGGGCCAGGGCCATGCTTCGACTTGGGAGTCTCTCCTGTAACATGTCGGATGGAGAACTAGAAGAAACCGCATGACAGAGACTCATTTAGTTCTATATCCACACCAACGTCGGGCCAGCACACCGGCCGGATCCATGCCCGAGAATTCAGGTGGAGATGAAGCCCGAACTACCAGCGCTGAGCTGACTTTCCAAGAAGTTGAACCAGATATTCTCTTGAGTCTTCTTCGAGAAGATGTTCTGAGGAGATCATCACCCGTATAGGATGACAACAAGACAAAGATGCTGACCCCAAGCCACGTTGAGACGCACCGAAGGAGGGAAGGGAAGATGGACCGAAGCGAAACCCTAGCTCAAGAAAGAGAGCTCCACCGACGCCGATCAAAGGTCGTGACCTGTAACTCAGATCGAATATTATGAGTATTACATTAACTTATTTCTTATTCCAATGTTATGTTGTCATGACTCTTGTTCTTTATTTCTTATATGATTCATATCATATAAACTTCTAGCATTTATACCATGACTCAAGATTATTAACTATTATATATAGGTTATGGTTTTCTAATGTTTTGTTGATGATCATATTTTTATTATGCTCATGTTATTCTAAATTGATCATTATTATCTCACTGTTTTACCCATACTAAGAATTTTTGTCACCCTTTATTATGTTTCCCCTTCCTTGTGTTATGAATAATGGTATCACGTATGAATTTTCTTATAAGGGTTCTAATTATGAATATTGTAGTCGTATATGATTCAATAAACTTATGAACAAGTTATTTATGTCTCCATGTTTCCTAAGATAGTATACCCAAATGATTTTTGTATGTATCATTATGTCATTTAATTAATATTCATTTAATAAGATTTAATATCAATGTATGAAATGTATGAGTCTCTATAACAGCTATGATTTGTGGATATTAAACTGGATCATTATCACTCATATGAGGAAAAACAAATACAAATTCTTGATCAAGGAGATAACATGCTACAAAACATGACCATTCACCTAGTCAAGTGTCTATAGAAAAATCATAAATTTTAGGAAGGTATATGGAATCCAAATTATATTATGAAAGAGAAGTACACCCACATGTTTTCCTCTATATAATAAAATTTTTCTGTTGAAATTATTATAATGGTTTACAATGAAATGGCCTTCAATTTTAGTTATCAATTTGACTTAATTGAATATTGTAACTACGTTTTATTATATGAAACATATATCTAAAATAAAAAACCATGATACCATAAAAAAATTATTATATTATAAACAATATTTTTTAAGTATCACTTGAGGTAATCTTTTTTTAAGAAAAATATAAAATCTTATATTAAAACAAATTTCATTTTATATAGAGAAACTATATATTTCTTTAAATTTTTTTATGTGAACTCATATGAAAATTATTCTTTATAAAATTCCAAAATTAAATCATATAAAATAACTCACATGTATTCTTTTACCATGATAAAATTAATTGATTTCATCAATTTATATTCATGAAAATGATTATGTTTCCAAATTAAATATTTTTTATTCTGGTAAAGCGGTAATTTTATAAATAATAATACTTTTCTAAATAATGAGTATTTTCAAAAATTAAATGAATCTATTTTAAATTAAGGCCCTAATTATATGTTTAAACATGTATAAAATTAACAATTTTTCATTAGATTATTAATCAATGTTAATTAATATTATGAACACTTAATGAATAAATTGACTTTTCTCTATAAAAAATAGTTTTTCAACACATGATATTTTCTGATATAAATGATAAATTTATCTAATATATAAGTTGAATTTTGTAAAATAGAGTCCAAATTATGATTCATCACATTCAAATCTGGTAAAAGGATCATGTTATAATATTAGTAATAAAATAATTTCAACGATTAATTTTGAAACAATATTAATAAAGGTAAAATGGGTAAATAAACAGTCTATCTATTTTAATAATTAAAAGGTAACATGTACCTTCCAGATAACATTTTTTTCAATTGAATTAAAACTCAAATTTATTAAGTAATATTTCTCCACCTAACTCATTAAAATCAAATAACCTACCTAACACCCTTGTGATTCCATCCTCACCCCTTAACTAACTCTTTTTCCATGAAAAGCTCATATCTTTCACCTATAAAAATAGTTCACTCACACATTTTCTCTCATCCCATTCCAACCCAAGGTACTTTAACATTAATTTTACATTCCTCTACATGTAATAATTCCTCTCAACTTTCTCATAATTATTTAAGATTTCCTCCCAGGATTCTTCAAGTTACTTAGCAAGGTAAATATTCTCTACCTCCTCTTTTTCATTTAACTACATATTTTTTAATAATCCATTTTATGATTAATTGATTATTAATTAATATGTTGATAATAACCCTTTTAATATCATAATTATTATTTATTTATGATATACCACCCTTCCCCTCATTAATCCCATTCTATAAATTTTTGTGTAGTCGTTATTCTTTTCTAATCAATCCTTGATTATCTCCCTAGTATTTTTAATTCAAAAATATCCAATGTTATTTACTTTTTATTTTAAAATGATTATGAATCTATATATTAAATATAAATACATTATTTATATAATTATTACATTTTTGTTTGGTAATATATTTCACTCTAATCAATCCATTTCATTATTCTTTTTTTATAGTTTTCTTACATCCAAAATCATTCATCAATTTTCTATATTTTTTAATACCAAACGCTAATATAATTTATGTTCATCCATATATATTGTATCAAAAAGTTTTATAGATATAATGAATGGTACTGAAATAGGTGAATATTATGTATCTTTGTATATGGAATTTTAGAGTATAATCAACTATGATAGATTCAAACGGTTTTTATAGACTCAAATTTTGATTCATTGAGTTGTAGACTTTATTACATGAATATAATTTTCCTTAATTCATTGACCATACACTTACAAATTTTATTTGGTATTTTATTTTGTTATATTTGGAAATATCATCTCATTATCGGTATCCAATTCTTTGATAACATCTTTTTCAAAATAAAAGTGTATAGATGGAAAGAATAAATCCAAATATTACCAATGAATTGTTTTTTCCATGCCTATATTTTCCTTCAGAAAATTTTTCTCTTATAACTTGATAAAGATAATATAGTTTATTTAATTTAATTATAAGTATTATCTTTAACCCATTTTTAAGTAATTATATTACTCTCGTTATGATACAGGTAAAAGTATTTCAAAAAATATTATCATAAAGGGTTTTCCATGCATTCAAAATCATATGTTTTCTCTTACAGTACAAAATTTTTTGATAACACATATATATTTTAAAGGATATTTTATATTGAATATTTATAACATTTCTTTCAAAATTCTAAACTTTTACTAAAAAAAATTAATATATATTTTAATTCATATTTTATAACAAAATTTAGGAGGTATTGGGAAAACAAAAATATTATCCTATAATAAATATGTAAAACTAAATTTTTGAATGCCAGTTATGTTGATGTTATGTGATTTTATTGGAATGTTTATGAGAAATATTCTTTTACCATGTGTTAGTGGAGATATGTTCATAATTGATTTTCAATGGAAAAATATTTATGGATGATGGTTTCTGATGTACTATATCACTATCAAATGAATTGGTTTATGTTTATAAATCAAGAGATTGACATGAATGTACATTATGGGTTTTTTCACACAAACCTGGGCATGAGGTGTTCCCTCAAATTTCCAATCAAAGATGTAATGGGATTTTTAACACAGGTGTGAGAATAATGGCCTTTCTCACTCATGTATTCTTATTATTATAAATGTTATAAATATTTTTTTTATCATGTTATGAATCATTTTCATGAATTTTATAAATTCTATCAATTTTTAAAGATACATTTTATTTTAATAAAATCTGATGTTTTCATGATTTATCATTTTCATGTATCATCCACCTTATGTTATGTTCACATCTTATTTGTTTTAACTTTTATGTTTATTTAATGATAATTTTATGTTATTGTGTAGATATATCTATTTTTTGATTATATTACATGGTTTTATGATCCTTTATTTTGATATTTATGTCATGCTCCTATTCTACATCATGTTTATGAACTTATAATTTTTTATATGAATTTTTCTATACTGAGTGTTTGAGATGGCCCACTTATTATGTTTCCATTCCTTAGGTTATAAAGATTATTACGTCAATTTATATTTTAGGAGAGGTTATAACGGACCAAAATTTTGTAAATTTTATTGAAAGTGTTATAAAATAATAAGTTCTTATAACTAATTTATATAAGACTAAACCTTTCAAAAATTATATTATGAATCTTTTGTGTGATGTGTAGTTTAAATCATGATATTAATGTATTATTTATGTTATGTTCAGCTGGGGTCCCTTTACCTTCCAGGATATCAAAGTCTCTTTTATCTTACAACTTTCGAATATTTGGTATTAATCTACTAAAGAATAGTTCAAATTTATGTACATGAATAATGATAAATCATAAAATATAATTTCCTAGTTTGGTTAACTTTTCTTGATATATAAAAATGGATCCATCATCATTCTTCTTTATTTCTTGGAATTCATTTGATGTTTTAGTGTGCAGAGATCCAGGAATATAATTAATGAAAAATAGCTTCTTCAATACTGCCCCTGTAATATATTGTATTTCTTCCTCGTGCCTCATATTCTTGATATGGGTATTCCATTAATCAACTTTATCTTCCAAAATCTGCATATTTAAAATGACCATCCCATGGTCCATGCACAGGGTTTTGAAAAATATCATTTCTATATCATTTATCCTATGATCAATTATATGTTGATTAGTGGGCCAGCTAATGGAATGTGGATGTATCTAGATAAAATACTCAATGGTGATTAATTTTTCCCATTGTTCACTAAGAAATTTAACATTATTCAGGTTACCATTTATATCATGATAGATCTATGTGAGCATAACTATAGTATTTTGTGTGATATCTCCAATTATATTTAGTTTCTTATAAGGATTGTCATTTCAGTTATCATAACATTCATCATTCCAATGATTCCTCCTAGTTCCATACATTGAATAAAACCAAAAATATTTGTAAGAGTTTCAAGACTCAATAATTAATGTATGAATTAATATAATGATGAAAATAAATCCTAATAAGTTTTAAATTATAATAAATTATTAACAAACATTAAAATTTGTGGTTATAATATAAATAATATTAAATTCCATAAAATAGTTCATAAAGAGAATATCAATTTACCAAACAATATTGCCTATGATTTTCAAATCATGTTTGTAGTAAAACATCTATGTAATGAGCTAGTTAAATATCAATTTAATACGAATATAGTTTTTTTAGATTTATTACCCGTAAGTGCATCTCTGTTATAGCTTGATTCCACTTTTTTATCTAGATGGGGATGAAATTTCAAGGTAACCACACAAACTACATGCCATAATATATATATATATATATATATTCTTTATATAATATTATCAATATGGTACTCACTAATGGTTTTCTATCCTAAATGAAAAAAGAAAAAACTATTTTTTGATAACAATTATAATAATCCAAGCCTCACTTATTAAAATAACATGTTTTATTAATTATTCATGATATAAAATTTAAAATTGGTTTTCATATATACTATATAAAATAAATTAAGTAGATAACATTAAAATATGGCTCAATGGTATTGAATTAGGATGAAATCCCTTACCTCAAGTCCAGACATTCCATGTATGTCATTTATCTATGATATAATAAACATATAATAATTATATAATTTTTTTAGATCATTTTAAATGTTTATTACCTTATCGTTATACGATTTTTTAAATTTATTTTAATGACATGCTTAATTACATAATAGGTTTAGTCAACATTTGGTATTTTGAAGATGTTCAGTTCATAATTTCAAAATGGATTCTATATATTGATTGTAGTAAAAGTGATAATTTTTCTATAATACAAAAATATTAATAATTATATAAATATAATTTTTATAAGTAAATTATAATTGTAAAACCAACAATGAAAAATGGTTACCAAAAATGAACTACATCACAATTGTGGTGATGATAGGTAGTACATTCGAATGAGTAACATTTCCACTTTTCAAAAAACCTTATAGAAAGAAGGTAAATATTATTTTATCCATATAGAATTAATATTATATCATAAATATCATATTAAATCTTTAAATTCATTATAAAAAACAGCCATGTGAAGACGTGATGAAAAAAAATCATATCATTTTGTAGAGGTGGTAATCCAACTGTACGGAAAAATGACATTATCATTTTTCAATGGATAGAATTATAAAATAATATTTTATATTATACTTAAAAATTATAATTATTTCATTTATAATATATATATATATAATCCAACATTTTTAATATCCCTTGAGGGTTGTGATGGAAAAATTAATTACATCGGTTCATGAGGTTCTAGTCTGCCACACACAAGAATAATGGATTCATTTTCTATTTGACAGAATAATGAGATGGGTATAGGTTATGAATTTAAAATAACAACATAAACCAATATATAATATATTATTATTAATATTTCAATATTTTTTTACTATATTTTTAGGATATAGAATGATAAATAAATATAAAACATCTGTTCAAAATATATAACTATTGTTCAGACAACCTTCATTACTTTAAACCTTAAACCCTATAAGGTTGGTATTAAGACCAATATAATACCTCTGAAAAATGATTTTAGGTATTATTATGTTATTATTTAGGTATTTTTTGATATATAGTGATAAAAATATGTTAGTAAGAGAGAAGATGATGTTCTATTTTATGAATTAAGGGAGGGGAATTCATGGAATCTTTTAAAGTAATAAATTAATACAAATTTTTTTCCCTTTTCAAGTGGATTAAAATTGATATGAGAAGAATATAACATTAATATGAGTTTAAATCCTCTAATAAATTAAAATTCAGACAACTTTATATTGGTTTTTTACCCTTATACCTTTGTTTCAACCCTAATTAATCCTTTTGGCAATTAATGTGAAATCATATTTTTTTACACTTTAGGAATGAAGAATGTTACTATAAAAAAATGACCCATAAATGGACCATGGATGATATTTAAAACTATATCATAATAACCTTTATAATGATTTTATTTTTATAAATTTTGAATCATTTGATAAAATAGTTTTTATTATTAGATATCATTAATTTAATTTTTGGAAAACACGAAATATTATAAAGTATTATGAGTCTATCTCTTGTAAAATTATTCAAAATGGAAAAGAATTAAAATTTAGAGTCTATGGTAATAATTTCTTTATACAATAATATTTATATAGGTTTATATGTAATTTTAAATCGTATATTTTTTAAGACTTTGGGTAACCAATTTTATCTTTAACTGTGGTAATGACATTTTCAATATTAATTCATTATAATTTTACTTATAATGTGAATAATGGATTTTAAATGGAAAATATATGAACTTTAGAATAATTAAAAATATAAATTTTTATTTGTATAAAATTTTTAAGATTTTTATAAAATTAAAAAAAATATTATCTATCATAAAATACCAGGAATGTAATTTATTACACTATTCATTTAGTTTGACATTGAATACATTAAAATAATAAGGTATTTAGAAAAAAAACATTTCATTCATCTCCTAAAATGTTATATTATTCATTAATATTATTTTATCAATATAAGTCACCCAAAAAATACTTTTAGAGTTTATAAAATCAATTTTATAGTTTTTTTCTTCCTACACAAACACTTTTTTAGAAACACATAAGTATTAAATGTAAATATTCCATCAATAATAAAAAAACTTAAATAGATAAAAATTATTTTCTATTTAAAATAATAAATTACAAACAAGCTTAACTTTTATATCCATGTCACAAAATATTATAGATATTGAAATCAAGAGAGTGACATTTTTGACATTTCATTTACTTAAAATAATATAATTTTTATAATCAAAGGAAACTAGAAATTATTTTTTATTTAAAATAATTCTCGATTATTAATGATAAAATATACTCATACAATGAACTATTGTAAATGTTTTTGTTTACTTTTACACCTTACCATATTAATTTTATCCTTAATTACATGATCAATCTTTAAAATGATAAATAATACAATGGTTGCTATTCATAATGAATAGAAATAAAAGACATTTAGTTACCAAATTTTTTATTATTATAGATGATATATACATGTACACACATTAATAATATATTTCTATTATCTTTAGATATTAACCAAAATCAAAATTGTTAGCATATAGTAAGGAAATATAAAAAATGTATAAATCATTATATGAATAAATAATAAATTAATTTCATAAAATTCAACAGTATCAAAAAAAATCATTCTATATCATTCCATAAATAAATTACCCTAATAAAATCACCATTTTTTAACTCAATGGTTATCTCATGAATTTCATAGTATATACACAAAAATGTAAAAATGTTCTTCCAATATAATACATCATGTTAAACCTAAGGGCTACATATATCCCAACCTAATAAAATTTCTACCAAAATATCAATAATCTCTTTATAATTTGATCACATAATACCTCAAAATGGGTGTCTACAAATTTAGAATTATGATTAAAAAAAATTAATATTTAAATCCAATAATGGCATCTATAACACTTAAGATAACCAAACTTGAAAATATTCAAATATCCAAAGTTGTTTAGACCTTTCTCCTATACAAACTTTAATGAAAATGAACAAGCACTCCCAAATCCATTTCTTAAATCATAATATTTACATTTCTAACTTTGAGGCCTATAAATGTTACAAAATTTTAACCATACAAAAAATAAAATATCATAAGTAAATTAAACGCTTATAAATCCAAGGACCTTTGGGTTTAGAGTTATAAATAATTATGATATACACTTACATAATAACTTTGATACATAAATAGGTAGTTCATAATAATATACACCTTGTCTTAGTATCTTTATCACATAGAGTACCCTTTATAATCATTACATACTTAAAACCATTATTGGTTGTATGGGGAATATGAAACATAATAATAGTGAGTTCGAACACTCAGTAAAGGTAACATTAAGAATTAATAATTTAACATCATCTATGATCATAAGGTTATTATTACATAATCAAATTTTGTGGGAATAACATAAGAAAATTCAGATCCATAAAAACCAATATCATTAAACATGATACAAAAGATATATCTTTACCAACGGAAAAATTATTAAAAATCAATAATCATAAGACATGTTATATATATATCCATATCGGGAACGTTTAAAAACTCATAAAATAATTAATATAACTCATTAGTATCTTAGAAAATTATCTTCATAACCTATATAACAAATAACTAGAGTCTAATTAAATCCATAGTAGAAACATCCTCACTTAACTCACTCTTAATTAACTTTAAGTATAAAGAACATTATGCATTGCATTTGAGATCTATATCAGGCTCACCCATCGTATAAGCTTTATCAGGATCACCTGTTGTATAAGCTATATCATGCTCATCCATCGTATAATTTGTATTAGGATCACCCATCTTCATAAATAATTTCCACATACCATACATGAGTATAACAAATGTCAGCTTTCATTTTCACCATCATGTTTTTTATAACATCATTCACTCTGTAATAGCTCTATTTAGCCATAGAAAATAAATGAGTTCCATTGAAATATCGTTAAAATAATCGATGTGATCCACGAAAAAAATAATCCATATAGTTTCATACTATCATAATTTCACTACTGTAAATAAATTATTAAATTATTTTTACATAGAATACAATACCATTACAATAACATTTAACACATATCTTTGAAAACCAATGAAAATATCTATTTCATTCGATACATTTAAAATAAAAAATTTAAAAAAAATTGAGAAAGATATTTTCAATTAAAATAACTATTTAATCTTATATTGAGATATTTGAATAAAATAATTATTATGATGGTGGAAAATCATCTCATTCAATAAATGAAAAAAATAAATATACTTTTCAGATTTCATAAAGAGTGATAAATGTGACAAATACGTAAAATGTTGTAAAATATCATTCTAAAACCCTTTATAATAAAGTTAAAATCCATGTAAAATAACATTAGGAATTTTTTTTTTAAAAAAATTCTTTAAATTATTTTATAAATAAATTATATGAAAGAGAATTATTCCAGATCTAAAAGAAGGTACAAGATTAATATCACGTATATACATGTTTCTTGATGGATCGTTATTCAGTATAGTAGAAAATGGAAAATAAAAATTTAAACAACATTAATAAACATATTATAATAAATGATATGTGGTTTAAGAAGATTAAAGAATAATATTTCCTCCCAAAAAAACCCAGGACATAAATAATTTCAATAATAATGATCCTTGAAACATAAAGTCTTTATTACTTTGGTAATTTAGAAATAAAAATACATTAAAATTAATTATGTCATGTAAATATAAAAAACCCATGAATTTAATGAATCAATATGACATAACTCATCCATTATAAATTATTTACACGACAAAAGGAAATCATGTTGCATGACAATAATCATGTGTCTGGAAAATGAGATTAAAACAAAGAAAACACATGCAAATATCTTATGTTTTGAAGTTATAATTAATCCATGAAGTAATTATGTAAAAATATATAATTAATAACAAAATATGTTTAAATGTAGAATAAATAAATTTAGATATCTCTTTTTACATAATCATGGCATAACAAAGTCAATAAGTTATTGTTATAACCCGTTGAATATAAATTGAGTTATAAAACTCTTTAACCAATTCAGACATTCAAGTCAAATGCCCCTCGATGAAATAATTTTATTTTAAATATAAAATACGATTATTTATTAATGATTCAGGATATACATTTTAAAAGAGGGAAATATGTAAACCATATTAAATAAATTAGGTTTATAGTATTAAAATATGCCTTATGAAGTCAAATTTAGACAAAATCTCATTCCTTGAGTCTAGATATTCCATGCAATCCTTTTAATATTAATAATAAAGCTTTATCGTTTATTTATTTAATTAATAACATTTACCAACTATATTAAATTATTATTAAACCATTTATTCATTTATTTCAATGTCACATTTAATTACTTAATTGGTTAAGTCTATGTTGGTTATTTTGGGAGTGTTTTGTTAGAAATTTTAAATTGACTTTGGTATGAAAAAAGTGGTAAAAAATATATTTGTTCCATAATATACAAAAAAAGTCCTTATTTAATTATAATTTATATACATAAATCATAATTTTAATACCAACCAACATATATGGCTATGAAAATTTAACAATTTTATTACCATAGAGATGGTATACCGTACGTACACATTACTAACGTTACAACATTTCAAAAAATATAAGAGAAAGATGTTAAGTATTTTTTTATATTTGTTGATTTATTATTATATAATAAATATCATATTATCTATTTAACTAATTTATATATACAATCCATGTGATGTGGTGATGAAAAATGAATCATATCTCTTTGTGAAGGTGGTATTCCACATATACACACGAACGACGTTATCATTTGTAAATGGATGGAATAAAAAGTGATAAATATTATATTTTTATAATGATAATTATTTCATTAATACAATATATATACATTAAATATATCATTATAACAACTCATGAGATGTTGTGGGAGAAAAAATTACATCGTTTCGTGATGTGATAATCCAATATATACACAAATGATGAATTCTTTTCTATTTGATGTAAGATGAGATTGATATAGTTTATACCATTAATTTAAAAATACCTTAGTCTATGGAATATATTTTTTTTCTTATTTTATCATTAATAAATAATATTTTAAGTTGGTATAAAATTAAATTAAACTAAAACATTCTTCCAAAATCTATAACTCATCTTTGGAAAATATCTGATGTTTTATGCTTTAATCTCAATTTGGTTGGTATTATACCATAAATAATACCTCTAGAATTTTTGTATTGATATGAACATTGGATTTTGGTAGGTATTTTATGAGGAAAGAGTTCTAAAATGGTGATAGGGAGAGTGGAGAGGAAGTTACCATTTATATTTGAGGGAAGGTACATTCATAGAATTTTATAAAGTATTAAATTAAGATAAATTAATTTTATATTTTAATTTGATTAAAATTAATATAATGATAATATATGATTGCTAAGAATCTAAATACTCTATTCATCTAAAAGTTTAAAAAATTATATAATTTTTTCACTCTTATCTCATTATTGTAACCCTTTTAAACCATTTTTACAATTATAATGGTATCATTGTTTCTTTCTATAAATATCCATATATACAACTTTTAATAATCTAAGTTATTCAAATTTTTCTTTATTTATGTAATTTTTTCATTCTAATAATAGGGGTAGTTTTTTAATAAAAATAGTCTACCACCATGGGATATAAATACACTATCCTGTTATCCTTGCAATAATTTGGAACTTCAGCACTTAATGGGGAGCATTGAGTTCCCATAGACATTAAAAAGGTATAAGATGACTTTCCAAACTCTTGTTTCAACGATATAAACCTCCCATCCACTTTTATTTTATTTTATAGTTTCAATGGTTTTTAATTGTAATCATGTATGTTCGAGTTTAATTTCAATTTAATTTTAATGCATGTATAGTCATCATCATCTCTTATTCTCATACACCTTTTATTTTTTAAAATTAATGGCCTAGAAATAGTATATTAAGTTGAAAACCCTCCCCTATTACAATTTTTCATTGAATCCAATGTGTGTGATTTACCTCTCTTCATTGTTATTGAGGGGGTTCAGTGCATAACTCGTATCTTGTCCAAATTGTTTCTTCTATTTTTATATCTCCATGCTTAAAATCATAAAACATATTATTAACCACCCAAATGGATGAGTAAATATCTCATTTGGTTGAGTTATAATTTGGGGACGTTAAGTGATTGAGATCTTTCAGTCATTTAAGATTTTTTTAATTTAATATTGTTTATGTTAGACAATACATTTTATTTATTAATAACATGTTTGGATTGATATGTTTATTCCATGGATTATTGAAACAATAATTCTATATAGGATTATAAAATATTGAACCTTCCATCAATAATAATTGATAACAACTTGAACCCCAGATAAGGCTTAGATTAATTTCAAAACAATTAGAAATTTTGACTGAAATGGTTTATTAAGTGGAATTCAATTTAATGAAATCTATCACCAAGATCAAGGATATTATAAAAATAAATACAAAAATATTTACACACCAAATTATTTATAAAGTTGGTAAACATAAATTCGTCCATAAATAAACATAATTGAGCTCTACAACCCCACCCCCCCAAAAGGATAAAAACATTGACTCCAAAAATAGTACCATTATTGAGAATTAAACCCAGATGTTTTAAAGAAATTATATAAGAGCATTGTACCTTTAAAAATTCAATAAATAAAAATTACTCATTCATAAAATTCAAACGTTTTGGGGATGGTGTAATAATTATATGGTTGTTATTTTATTTTTAAAGAAACATAAAATTACAAAAATCTAGAAAAAAATAAATAAAATCACATCTTCCACATCCTTCCATAAATTCTATGAATTCTTTATAGCCTCCCAAACAATTCATCATATATTTGTTACTTGAAAATTAAGAAAACTTATCACAAACATAAGAGAAAGATTATGGATAATCAAAGCACTAAAGAGTCACTCATTTCCCAACATATTATTCCTTATATGTCCAAACCCATATAAACCCATTAAATAACATGGTGCCCCTTATATAAATTATGAAATACTTGATATTCAATATCTAAACATCAAAGACGATTTCAAAATCAAATCAGGCTTGAATCATCTTTTTGTTTTTTTATATCGGATGATTAGTGAGGATACACTTCTTCACCTCAAATAGTTTCAAGTGGCATTCTCTTCCATGAATCCTTAAAATGTTTCTAAAAAAATCAAACTTCAATCATTTCCTTTCTCCCTAGAAAAATTCTCTAGAAAATGGATCTATTTACTCCCTATAAGATCCATAAAAACATGTAATGACATGAAATGTCTCTTCTAATGAAATTATTCCCTACATCTAGAACTACTTTAATATTAAAAAAATTAAATGGTCTTCATTAATTCACAAATAAATCTCTTCATGGGTACTATGAGATGTTCAAAATGATTTTAAAAAAAATTAACACCATAAAATCCCTGATCTAATATTGGTTTAATAATTCTGTGATGGATTAATGGTTGTTGACTGAACTCTAATCAATGACTCAAGTTTCATTGATCTTGTTGAAAAAACATCTGAAGCTTTGCGAGATCTCATCATGAACATGTATGCAGACACACAAAAATTCCATTCTAAATCGCAAAATTAATTAAAAAAAGTTCAATATAATCAATCCATCGAACATAGAAAGATGATTATGTGTATTATTGAACTTACATGTCTTGTGTGATAAATAATTATAGATTCCAAATCCACGGTCTTAACTTCTCCACAATATCAGTTTTCTAGACCTATCATAAACTATTGAATTTTCAGCTCACCATATCATCCAAATGACACATTTCCCCATCTATAAGATGATCTATCATATTCATATAGACTAATAGAGATCAATTCTATGTTTACTCATAGGAACACCAACTCACAATAACTACATCATTGCACTAAAAACCCAACCGATACAGTTATGATCCCATCTATACTTCCTATAACATAGGCTTGAATGACCATCAAGTATTATGGTATAGTAATCCTATCTTCTAACCCCCTTAATTACATTTCAAAAATATAAATTTATCCTAATATATTCATGGTGGGAGTAACTTACAATAACCTTATA
Source organism: Viscum album (assembly GCA_963277665.1). Taxonomy (NCBI): domain Eukaryota; kingdom Viridiplantae; phylum Streptophyta; class Magnoliopsida; order Santalales; family Viscaceae; genus Viscum; species Viscum album. The sequence goes on from OY728167.1 coordinate 1,005,596,983, forward strand.
TATTTTTCCCTCAACCGCAAAGGATAAATTATCCTTCCACACCTCCTAGATTCTAATGTCCTAGTGAGCCTTCCCAATTCACAACCCAATCCAACAAATTTACTAAGAACAGAAATCATGGCAATCACAATACAAGACATGTCATTACTTCTATGAACCCATGATATATTGTTGTATAATATATTTCCACCTTCACTATTTCTATCCTTAAAAACATTGAAAGCCATAATGGTCAACTTCAATCCTACCTAAGTTAGCAAGAAAAATCCAATTATTCCCAACTCTAAATAAAGAATTTCCCAAACCCAAGGTTATTGCAAGTGAAATTTCACTTTTATTAAAGATCCCAATTCATTTTCCTTAAACTATATCTTATCCTGAGAATCTATTTGAACCTAATTCTAAAATGACCTACTTGTTTAGAAATGTTGATGTCGACATTTACTCCTTATATTCCCTCAAAAAAGTACTTATATATTTAAATGAGGCCCATGTGGACACACTCTTTTATGTATTTGGGGAGTGGTTATTTATCGTCATGAACCAAAAGATCCTATAAGATATCTATTAACATATGGTTTTGAATTTTAGGTAGAGGATCTAGGTAAATTACTTTATGAAATTAATTTTTTAGATGGAATATATACTAAATAGAGGTAACATCATTATAGGTGAAGTTAGACAAAAGTTGCACGTAACCCAAGAGTTTGGTGAATTTATTATGAAAGCAAATTTTTGGTAGATAAGAATATATTCACATTCAAGGATTTATTCATTCAAGGACTGTGGATTTATGATGTGTTCCCCATTTGTGGTCACATTTTTCCTTAGTATAATAAGTGATGGATAATTAATAATACACCCTAAAGTGAGATTTATTGTGTGAAAAAACTGGTATGTGGTGAACTAAAACATGGTAAGTTGTTAAATTAATATTATTTGATCAAATTACATAGAATATTTTTATCCCCTCCTTCTATTAGGGAATAGTTAACAAGCTATAACCATACTTCAATGTTTGTGGTGGATCCTTAATCCAAAAAGATGTAACATGGATTTAGGTTGAAATTTTGGGGGCCAGGGATGAATATGGATATTGCGGGTTTCTTTTTATGATACCATAAAAGGATGAGGACAACATTCAAGCACATGTATCTTGGTGGTTTTCTCCAGCCACATTCCATACCTATGTGTAAATGGGATGATTTCATGATAGATATTTTTATGGGGCTACCAAGGACCTTGAGATGTCACAATATTATTTTGGTGATTGTTGATCATATTTATATAGTGGCCCATTTATACCAATCCAAGAGGACTTTCTTATGGATGAAAATTAAAAAATATAGGCTGATGTTATTGAGAGACTCTATGGAGTTCCCTTGTGAATTTTATCTAACATAAATACACATTTTACATTATAGTTTTGGAAGGGGTTTTAGAAGTTCATAGAGACTTAACTGTGATTGAGAAAGGCATATTGTCCCTAGAAAGATATAAATTTGATTTAATGACATGAATATTAGAAGATATTATTTGAGTATGTTTTTTATATTCTGATGAAGCATGATATAATCTCCTAGACCTAGTTGAATCCTTATACAAATTTTTTATCTAGGATTTTATTTTAATGAAACTTTACGAAGAAACTTTTGGTAGGAGATTCCTATGAATAGTTATTTTTGAAAGAGGATGGATATGTAGTAGTTTTGGGGCCCAATATGGTATAAGATTACATAAATAGAATTAATCTGATTCATAAGTGTCCTATCCTAGCTTAAAGAAGGAAAAGATTATATGTTTCCTATAGGAAGGGACCTTTGGAGTTTGTTATAAGGGATCGAGTTTTTTTAAGAGTAACTCTTCAGTTTTTTCCTTGATAGTTGAGAAAGAAATAGAATATAGATTAATTATACATTGATTCCTCATAGATCATCAATTATATTGGTATAATTTCATACTATTTGTACCTTTATCTGAACTATTGAGGTATGCCTAATGTGGTTATTGTGTCCTAACTCTTGCGGTAGATGCCCAATCTTACACATGTGATCATTGTGAAGATGTTGAGATAGAGCTCGATGCATCGTACATAGAAGTATAGGTAAAGATTTTAGACTGGAGTAATACGATGTTTTGGGGGAAGAAAATTACTTTTATATAGATCCTATAGAGGCATAGACAGATCAAGTAGAATCATGGGAGAGAGAGTAATAATTTTTCCCAATGGCCTGAGTTGTTTGAGAAAGATTCCTAGAGATTCATTTCATTGAGGAGATGTTTTAGAGGGTGATATTATAATAAAATATATTTTTCCATGTGAAGTATGGGTTAATTTTAGCCATATTAATTTTTTTTTCTATTAAATTTTTTGTCTTAGTTCTAGGAGTTATTGGTCAGCTTTGGATAGATTATAATGAACTTTTAAGGGTTCAAGTTTGGAACAATGTTTTCACAAATAGTATTATTTCTCTAGGTAACCATGAATCCCAAAAATGGATAAAGCTCATGGTTTGACAAACCATGTTCAAACCATGCATCTCAAGCATGGTTTGGATACATTGTTTGAAAACCCCTCTAGAAACAATGAATCTCATTCATAGTTATGTCCCATTGTATGAAAAACCATATTAAAATCATCTAGACAAATCATGCTAAGGCACACGGTTTAAAAACACATATAGAATCCATATATAAACCATGTATCCTATCATGGTCAAGGTGTAAAATTTGAGGAACCACGAATCTTTTTTCAATTAAATGTGAAACTAATGTCATTGGAAAATTAACATATGGCACACAATTAAAAATTTGGGTGACCAAAACATGTGCATGTGGAATTAATGGTTTGAATCTCATATTTAATGTCCATTAACCTTACCATTTGAATAAATATTATTCCTAATTGGTTCCCTCTGAAACCTAGATACATTAAAGGCCTTCCTCAATGATTTACCCTCTTTCCAAGATCAATTATTATGGATCCAAGTATATTGATGATCAATAATTTATGTATATATTTTGATGCATCTATTAGGGTTTAAATATGAAAGTTTTTTATAAAGTGGCTTGAAACCTTAGGGTATCCACGAACAATTTGTACGGTATCTAGGCATTCCCACTTTCCAAAGGTGGGCAACCTCTACCACCTCGGTCTATAGCATCGACACCTTAATCAAAATAGAATGATACTATATTGGATCCAACTTATATAGTTTACTTTATAGAGTTTATTCCCTGGTCGAAGTCTCCCTTATATATCTAAGAATTATTTTTGAATATCATTACTTAATCCATATTGAAGTGAAAACTGGTTAATTAAACTTTTTTTCTTGAAAGGGTTGACTCCTATGGTCTAGTAATAGTGAAACCATTAGTTATGCCTATCATATTTGAACATTTTTACATATGTTAAAAATATTGAAAATCCCTCCTCCTCCTACGTTGAAGAAATATCATGTATGAGGCATATTAGGTGTAAAACAAAGGCATTTTGTGTTTATTATGGGAAAACCTACTCCTTGGGAATAAGTGCAACACCCAAAGTTATTATTGATTTTTTTAGAAAAAATAAAATTTATTTATTAGCTTGAATTACATGAAACCCAAAGTTAATCTTATTCTACGTGAAACACTAGGTTATATTTCCTTACACATGACATTGATATCTCATAAAAAAATTTATATTATTAATATAGATTTTTTAAATAGTCAATTATAAACTATCCCTAAAAATAGTGATATTAATTATTATAACAACTTCTAAATATTAATTACAATGGTTTTATATAATGAAAAATATTGATAAAAAATATAAATTTTTGGTAAAGTATTTATATATGTTTCAAAATTACCATTTTCGAAAAAAGATACTTTTATTTATTTTTTTGAATAATAATAAAATTATTTTTTTATACTTTTAGAAAATTAATTGTACAAAATAAACTTTATTTTTGAGATCATCTAGTCAAAATAATCTTAGAGAGAATTTTTGTAATTGTTTCTAATTTTTTTTATTTTTTCATCAATAGTCAAAAATACTGCATCAATTATACATCTATTAATCCTCTTTAGTTCATTGGAATAATTTACATTTTTAATTTTGATATAAAATCTTTGTAATATTTTGAACATTTTAGCTTCAAGGACCAAATTTCTCATAACATCTGCAAGATTAATTTTAAATTAAATTTTTTTACTTATATGAATGAAATTTTTCAAAATGGATTATATATTTTAAATTATAAAAATTTATATTATCTAATAAAGTGAAAGTGATTTTTTACCATAGTTATTAGTTAAAATAATTAAAAATTAATTACCACGATTAAAGTTAAAATGAGGTTTTACACATTAGAAGTGTTTGTGTTAAAATTAACATTCCACAAATATATTATTTAAATTTAATAAATTTTATTTCATTTTTAGAATTAGTAGGTATAAATTAACTAATTATTATCATTTTATTTTATTAATGAAGCATAAATTATCTAAGTAAAAAACTAGTCATTGTGGTGAAAATTAAAATGGTAAAAGTGAGTAAAAGAAAAAGGCTAACGAATGACTTGTACAAAACCCATGTATTATTTATGGTGGACATGTGGATCAAATATATTATCCCTAACCTCCATAATTTATTAATTTTGGAGCCACATGTGGTGACATTGACCTCACAATATTGAATAATTCTGGGTATTTACAAAAAAATGACACTCCTCGTCAATTATAAATGCTCACCCCCTTTACTCTCTTATTCACACCATGAAAACGATTTAGTTATGAAAATAACTAACCAAATCATTTCTAAAATTCACATAACCCATCCTTTAAGTCTTATTTTGTACATAAATCTATCTCAGGAAGGATTTTGGTGTAAATCTAAGGAGGTTGCCCGAACAAGAGGTAACATTCATCATTGAGAGTTTTTATTTTATTTTTTCCCTCCATCTTCGTAAATTTTTATTATACCATGATGATATAATAAACTCAGTATATTACAAATATTTTTTTTTATGTTAAGTTAATTACTTTTAACCATCTAAAATTCGATCAAATGGGTTATGAAATCATCATTCGCGCGTACAGTAGACTACCACCTCACGAACTGATGTCATTTGTTTTTCCATTAACACCTCTCATGATTAAAAATAATGATAGATTTATTGTTTATATATTATATTTATGATATTATTATTCTTATTGAATTATTATATCACATATTCCTTTATGAATTATCTTTTTTGGGAATACAATAACATTGGTCGTGTGTAAGATGGACTACCACCTCACGAAGCGATGTGATTCATTCACACTTTACAAAAAAGGTAATAAGGATAGGATTAATTAAAATATTGAATATATATGAATTAAAAATGATTCTAAAATAATACTATTTAATTTTAATTTCTATATTTGAATTCAATAAAAAATAGAAACAACATTGATGTATACGTATAGCCCACCGTCTCCATGAATGGTGTATTTCATTTTCTATAACTAAATTTAATGGTTTACTATAAATACATATTTATTGAATATATATTATATTTTTATCATGTTTAACATTATATATATGATGAAACCATGATCTAGGTAAGTGGAACAAAAATAACATGTCAAAACATACAAGAAAAACAAAGTAGTTATTGCCATAAATTTTACTTTAACTTAGAATTGTTAATAAATGGGTAATAGAAGGTCATAAGAAAATAATATGGTATGATAAATATAAATATTATTCTATAATATATGTATAATAATAATATATTTAACATACATGACGTTTGAATGTGTACGATGGATGTCAAGACTTAAAGTTAGGGATTTTTATCAAAATTTTCCTTCTTTGAAATGTACATTATGTTATGCACCTATATTATTTCATGAGGCATATATACAACCCATTTTATATGTAATGTAATAAATTTATTTAAACTCAGGATATTTTTTCTTTCATTATATGTTATTTTTTCTTGGGTATTTTAATTCAAATATACCAAAGTAGTAATGATTTTATGTTACATTCTCATTTTTTATAAGGATTTTATGTGATTATGTTTCCAATTATTAAATAATATGATCCATATCCCAAAAAACTCATGAATATTTTTATCCTATGGTTATTTATTATATTTTCAAGTAATATTATCATTTATCCACTCTTTTATACTTAAAATAATTGATATTTTTTTTAAAATATACTATATTTCTCTCTTCTATTTAAAAATAAATTTTCTTTCAAAACCATGTTTTATAAAAATGTTTTAAAAAAGGTTTTACTATTATCATTTGATTTTAAATAAAATTTTTAATCATGATTAATTTTTAAAAAAAATTGATGGAATTTTCATCTCATATTATAAATAATAGCCATTTGAATTTTTCCAAAATTGTGAGAAAAATATTTATTTTAACATGTATAGGGTAAAAACCGTCCTTATTGTCATTAAATTATTTTATTTGAAGAATACATTAAAAATTTTCAAATTTATTTTCAAATACACATATTTTCAAAATGTTTTATGTTTAAATGTTTTTTTAAAGTATAAAGGATATTTTCCCCAAGAAATGTTTTAAATGAATTTTAAAGCTTCTTTTATAAGTTGTAATGTTTATTTTAAAAGAAATAAAATTAAAAAATGATTCATGTTTTAAAAATTTCTTTTTAAATATTATAAATTTTCCTTATGAATTTGTTTAAATGGCCAGTGAAAATCATTTTTCATCAAAGGAGACATCCATTGATGTTACCTATGCCTTACTAGGGATATGATCCAAGGACACCACTATAATTATTTCTCTGAATGGTTTATGTTGATGATTTCTTGATGTTTATGAAACCCATAAATCTTCCATAGTTAATGCCATGGTAAAATTATTATGACACACAATTATTTTCAATAGGTTATACCATGGAAAATGACTATGAAACCAGTTTCTTTTTTTCATAGGTTATGATTTGATGAGATGATTGAATGATTATGAAACCCATTTTCTTTCCAGAGATTATGACGTCATGAAATGTTTATGAAATCATTTTGATTAATGGAGTTATTAAATGATGAATGTTTTCAGATCTTGCGGAACACATAAATATGATTTTCATTATAAGATGGGTGGGACCCATATATCCCTAAAATTAATTGGGTAAATATTTATATATCATGAGATAGATAAGACTAAAATGCAAAGTGTACCCAGTATAGTAAGGTAATTTTTACTATATGATGGTCTTTATAGTGAACCTTGACTTTTATAAAAGGTTGGGGCGTGAAACCATACAACTATGATTTTTTTGGTACTGAATCTTGACTGCTATGAAAATTAATTTATATTCTTATGTGTATGCCACAATTCCATGTCTTATGAAAATGTTATGCTCTCATGGAACATTTTCACTGATTTACTTATGATTCATTTCATATGAATATCTAATATTTATTCCATGACTTAATGTTATAATATATGATATATAGGGAAGGGTTGTGATATTTTATACCCATGTTCTCATACCCTTAAGTTAATGTTATTCTTATGTATCTTACATTTTTACCCTTACTGAGTATTTAAGCTCACCCTTTCTCATGTTTACATTCCCCATATTATGAATAAATGTATTATGTATGATATTTATAAGAAGGGTTATAGTAATAAAGATCATAGTTAGGGATGATTTAGTTTACCTATGAGACAAATTTTTATATTCCACATTTTCAATGACACTAAAATTATACGTCCCTCAGGTGTGTGTTTGTGCAATGTAAGTAATACTAAAAAATTTATAGAATATCTTTGTATGATAATCTTGGGTTTTTATAGTTTGTATCAAATTATGGGTCTAGATAATCTTTGTAAACTAGAAAAAAAAAAAGAAAACCTTAGTGAGATCCCTAAGGACTGTCTAATGATAATTCTAATGATGAGTCAAAGTATATTAAAATGTTCGATAATTTTGGTAAAGGATATAGTAGGTCTTTTAAAAGAAATAAAATTCATTTATAGATACTAAATGTTGATGCGTCTATAGAAAATATGAAACTAGGGGTAATTACTCTAAAAATGGAACATTGAACTAGACTCAATAGTCACTGGGTGAATAAAAATGGGTCTTCCTGCACACCTTGTTTGGCACTCCTAGGGGATACACTTTTGAAATTTACAAACTATCTATGAACCATCATAAAGGATTTAAATAGATAATGAACATTAATGACCTAGGATAAACATAAGTTATCTTATATTAATTAAGGTTTCATGATTTTGACAACATATAAGTGGTTTATCTTGATTATGTAGTTCCCTATCATGATTATTGTTTCTTACAATATGTTTTTTGGTTTTAGTCAATGGATGGAACCCAAATAAACTACGTTAATGCTAAGTGATAGACCATGAAATTATGTTCTTATTAAGAATCCAAACATTTTGCAATCTATAATGAAATATGACATTTTTATGATCACAAAAATCTCAATATATGAATGTGCCGGTCTTCCAAACATAACAAGGATGAAAGATTATTCTATTGAGAAATTCATGAGGAAACACCCACATTATTTTAGTGGGTATTTTGATATAGTAGTTATTGAATGATGAATTAAAATTAATATAAATATATTATCTATTCTCTAGTGTTCAAGACAAGAAAAATTAAATTTTGTTGACTACCATTTAGAAGGTGAAGAAAATAAATAGAGGACTCTTGTAAAGAATATGAGGAAACATGAAGAAATTGAATCCAGGATTGGGACAAGTTCAATAACTTATTGTTCAATAATTAATATCCATGTAATCTTTACACAAATATATAGAAGTATTTCCTCAATCTAAAGAAATAGTATGATGAATCCATTTGTACAAATGAAGAACGTTTTACAAGACTTGTGAGGTATGCTTCTAGTATTATGAATCAAACTAAAAGTAAAATCAATTGATTATTAAGTGCCTTAAAACCAAGTTTATAAAGGGTTTTATCCATAAGAAACTTTAGTATATATAAATATATCGTTCTATGTGCTATCAATTTGGAAATAAAGGATGGAGTTATGTATCAATCTAATGGTTTTTATAAGAATATAAAAATTGAAATCGAAGGACAATATAAGAACCATAGAGATAAGAAGACAAGATTTTCTTTATACTCAATGTGTAAGAAGAGGATTAGATGAAATTTTATTAAGGGGAAAAATTAATTTTTATGTTTTTAAGGTAAGTAATTGGGAAATTTATTGTCAATATTATGGGAATAATTTTTCTAATGATGATAATAGACCAAAAGCATCATAGAATTCACAACCCACACTCTTGTGTTTAAAATAATAAGAGTACGAGGATTATGATAACTATTGCACAAATAAAAAGGTTAGAGATGATGATCGATATCAGCAACCACTTAAAAAAGGGACAATGGGAAATCTCATGTGATCACTATGTCTACTGAGGGGTGAAATAATGACATTGTGAAAGCTTCACTTACTATCCACTCTAGAACTGCTAATATATTATTTTAAATAGGATATACCAATTGCTTCATATTTGATGAATTTTATAAGGGTATAAACATTCAACCCAAATAATTAGGTGTAGAATTAGTAGTTAAAACCCTTGATGGTATGATTATCCCATCTCATGTCTATTATTTCTCTCTAATTTACATTGGTGGGAATATGCTACTTGAAAATAATAAAATTATTCATATGGTTTAATTTGATGCTATATTGATCATGGATTTTCTTTCTATACATAAACACCATATCAATTTTCAAGGAAGTGAAGTTACATTTGATATTCCAAACTAACCAATGACCATCTATCATTGTAACAATACGTATGAACCTCTGATGGATATCACATCTATTTTATGGGTATTAATTTTCATTATGAAGGGGTGTTTCTCCTAAATGAGTGGAAAGAAACATGAAATCAAATATATGACTATTTTGTGAGAATTTGTTGATGTCATTTGATAATATTTTCTTAGACTTCCACTAAATCATGAAGTTGAGTTCTCAATAAAAGTCAAAGCTAGTGCCATACCAATTTAAAAGGCTCTCTATAGAAAAAACTTGGTTGAGTTGTAGTAATTGATGAAGCAACTCCAAATAAACCTTGAAAATCAATTTATTTTGAAAAGTGGGTCACATTTGGTTACACCTGTTATTTAAAAAAATATGGATCAATGCATCACTAGATTGATTATTAGTATTTGAACAAGATCAGAATTGAGAAAAAGTATCATCTTCGCCCTATTAATAAATTGTTTTATCAATTACAAGAAGATTAATACTTTTCCAAGATTGAACTTCATTTTGAATATCATCATTTGAAATTCATATATGAGGATATATCCAATACAGAATTACATAAATGGTTTGGAAGCTATGAATTTTTAGTGATTCCATTTAGTCTTTCTAATTCCCCTATAATCATCATAGATGTAATTAATATAATATTTAGATATTACCTTGATCATTTTGTGGAAGTATTTATAGAAAATTCTATTATATATTCAAATAGAAAGGAATGGAATGAATACGACTTTAAAATTATTATAAATACCATATGGATGAAAAATTTACAAGAACAATTTACAAATTGTGAATTATGGATGCAAAATGTTTATTTTTTCATAATAAAAGTTCGAGAGAAAGAATATATATATATATCCATAAAAGGATTAGGCTACTAAAAGTTGAACAAGACCAACCATGGTGACTGAGATCCATAGTTTTCTTTGGTTTAGAAGGATATTATATAAAGTCTACGGAGAATTTTTTACTACTATATAATACTTTGACCATGTAAACTTATAAGGGAAGAAATTTCTTCTAGAAATAGGAATACATGGTAAATTTCAAGGAACTAAAGAGAATATTAGTCAGAAAACTAATTTTTACATTACCCTTTCGTAAATAAGTGTTTTTAATCTATAGTGATTCATCCAAGAAGGTATTAAGATGTATTATTATGAAGAATTAAATGGTTATATGTTATAGATCAGGATAATTTAAGGTTCATAAGAAAAATAACCCAACTTATGATTTGGAATTAATTGTGGTAATTTTTGTATTAAATATATTGAGGAATTACATTTATGGGGAAAAGTGTGATATATATACCGATCAAAAATGTTTTAAGTATATATTCACACAGGACGAGTTAAATATGTACGAAAGATGCTGGTTAGAGTAGATTTAAGGTCATGAGTGAAAAATACATTACCACCCTAGGAAATAAAATAAGGTGGCCGATTATTTTAGTTGAAAGGATCCTGCTAGCTAATCCTTGAATATGATTACAAAATATCCGATATATCTTGATTTTCAAATGATGGTTTTGGAAATTTTAAAGGAAGGGAAAAAATCTTACCATGCTTAGTCTAATGTTGAAAAATCTATCTAATTGATTATTTATGGGGTGTATATCTAAAAAGGTAGTTATAAATGTTTCTATGTTTATCCTAGATCATGATGGAATAATAATGTTTAGTAATCATGTATGCATTCCATCCATACCATATTTGAAGAAGGATTTGGTAGAGGAATAACACATATATTCATTAAAAAATTATATAGGAAATAAGAAGATATATAGAAATTTGAAAGAGTAGTTATGGTAGGATGAAATGAAGGGAGATGTCACATAGTATGTATCTCGGTACTTGGTATATCAAAATGTTAATCCTAAAATTCAAAAGTATAAGGAGATGTTAAATCAATTACCTAAACAAGAATGGAAATGGGGGAAACATCACAATAGATTTTGTTTTTAGACTCCCTAAAATGTCCAAAGGATATAACACTATATGTTTTGTAGTCGATCCCCATACTAATTCATCACACTTAATCACTATTATAGTATAATTCTATCTGGATTAACTTTCATTGATATAAATTAAGGAAATGGTATGGTTTAATTGATTACCGAATTCCATTATTTCTGATTCATATTCAAGGACTACCTCAATGTTTTGTAAAAGTATTCAACAATATATTAATACAGAGTTGTGTTTTATCACTACATATCATCCTTATATAAATGGTAAATTGGAGATAATAATTCAAACCCCTAAGGATATGTTGAGATATTGTTCTTTTAATTTCAAAGTTGTTTGGAATCAGAAAATTCCTCTAGATGAGTTTTAATACAACAATATCTTTCACAAAAGAATTTACATAACTCCTTAAGAAGCCCTATATTGAATGAAATATAGATCCCTAATGTGCTGGATTGAATTTGGAGAAATAAATCTATTAGGACCTGAGATAGATTAAGAAATGGAAGAGAAGGTTAGATAAGTTAATCAACACATCAATGGAGCTCAGAGTTGGCAGATAATTTATAATGAAAATCACTAACATGATATTGAATTTAAGGTTGGGGATAAAGTATTTCTAAGAATTTCTCCGTGAAATAAGGTTATGATTTTTTGGAAGAAAGGTAAACTATGTCCTAGGTATATTAGTCCCTTTGAAATTCTTGTTCATATCCGGACTGTATATTATCGCTTGAAACTTACGCAAAATCTCTCTCAAGTCCACTATGTGTTCTATGTATCTCTATTGAGGAAGTAAATACTTGACCCTTCATATGTACTGAACTTATAGGTCATACCACTACAGAATGAAATTTCTTATGAGAATCAACTGTTGAAGATTATGGATCCCAATGATAATGTCCTATAAACAAAACAATCACCTCATCAATTGTATTTGCATAAACCACCAATTTTAGGAAATCACTTGGGATCTTGAGGTTATATTAAGGAAGAACTATCCTTATTTGTTTGTATTAGAGTGATGATTTTCTAGGGAAAAATTCATTTTAATGGGGATATAATGTAACACCCTAAGTTATTATTATTATTTTTGAATAAAATAATTTTATTTTATATCTTTTATTACACACAACACCTAGTTAATTTTCACTACATGTAACACTAGGATAGATTGTGTAACAAATGACACTGAGTTTTAATAGAACCATGATATATTATAAACATAGTAATTTAAATGAAACCATTTTTTAAATATAAATTTTAATGGGTTTATATAAATGAATCATATCGACAAAAAACATAATCTTTTATAAAGTCATTATATGTTTTGAAAATACTATTTTTTCAAAAAATGATTTTAATTTCTTTTAGTGAAAAATAGTAAAATTAATTTTTTTCAATTCTAGAAAAATAAATTTATAAAACTTATTTAATTTTTTAAATCATTATTTTAAAATTATCTTAGGATGATTTTTTGGGATTTTTCTAAAAAAATTAATGTTTTGTTGAATAGGGAAAACTACTGAATTTTGATTGAAAAATTCAATTTCATGTAATTTATTTATAAAGTTAAGTTATTTTTTAAATTGGTTTTATTGAAAAATTAATTAAATTATACATACATAAATACAATTTAGGTCATTATAATCAATTTAATATTGAATTTTTATACAAAAACTTTGTAAACATTTTAACATTCTCTCTTTAAAAACACAATTTCTTATTTCGTCTTCTAGATTAATTTTAAATTAAAATTCTGCACTTTTTTGAATTAAAATTTTCTAAATATATTATATATTTGGAATAAAAAATTCTATATTTTATAATAATATCAACTATAGTTTTGGCCATAATTATTAGGTAAATTTTATAAAAAACAATTAGTGCGATTATGATTAAAATGGGGGTTTTCGCATTACATGCGCTTGTGTTAAAATTTAATTTACCAACACATATTATTTTAAATTAATAAATTTTATTTAATATTTAGAATCATTATTTATCTATTAGATTATAATTATTTTTTTATTTTAGTCTTAAAAGATAAATTATCTATGTTAAAAAAACTATTTACTATGGTGAAAAGTAAAATGGTAAAAGTGAGTAAAATTTGAAGGCTAAAAAATGAAATGTTTAAAACATGTTTTTGTGTGTTGGAGGTGTTTCTAGAATATATCATCCATTCCATGTATTATTTATCAATTTTTAATCCAAATGAGGGCGAGTGACCTCCCATTATTGAATACTATTAGGTATTTACTAAAATGCCACTCCTCCTCAATTATAAAAGTCCACCACCTCTATTCTCTTAATAACACCTTGAAAGCATTCATTTCGGACAATAACTACAAAAATAGCCTAAATAATTTCCTCCTAAAATATTATAATCATTATTTTATACATAAATATAAACCTAGAAGGGTTTTTTTCAAACCTAAAGAGGATACCTGAAAGAAGAGTTTATGTTTAGCAACAAGTGTTTTTATATTTTTATTCCTCAATCAAATTAAATTATTAATATATCATGATTACATAATAACCATAGTATATTAAATTAAATGATATTTTTTAATTTCATGACCTAAAACCATCTCTGCTCCCATCAAATGGGCTACAAAATCATCGTTTGGGTGTATTGCGTACTACCACCCCAGGAACTAATGTCATTCATTTTTTCCACTACCACCCTCATGGTTAGTAATAATGATAGATTTATTGTTAATATATTATTTTTTTGATATTATTATGAATTTTAATTATTATATCACACATACATTCGTGCATTCCATTTTATTGGAATATTATAACGTTCCTCATGTGTACGACAGACTATTGCCTCGTGAAGCGATGTGATTTTTTCACGCTTTACATGGAAGGTAATAAGGATAGGTTTAATACAAATATGTGATATATATATGACATGAAAATAAATATTTAATGATAATATATTTTTCACATTTTTTATTTTAATACATTAAGAAAATGGAAACAATGTTCATGCTTATATAAGACCTACCATTTCCATAAATGGTATATCTCATTTCCTATCAAAAAATTAGATGGATCACTCTAAATAAATATATAAGGGATATATATGACATTAATATCATGGTTTAAATTATTTATATTATTAAACCATTATTTATGTAATAGAATTAAAAATAACAAGTCAAAACATAAACGAAAAACAAAGGAATTATTGCCTGAAACGTGACTTAGACATAGAATTGTTAATAAATGGGAAAAACAACAGCATAGGGAAATTATATATGGTATGATATATAACAATAATTTTCATTAATATATTTATAATAAAATTATATTTATTATATAGGATTTATTAACATGTATGACAGAAGTCAAGACTTAAGGTAAGATATTTTTGTCCCAATTTTCCTTAAAAGAGACATACATTATGTTATGAACCTATATTCTTTTACGAGGTGTATATAAAACCCTTTTGACATGTAATATCAAGAATTTTTTTTATTCTTATTATATTTAAATTATATTTTATTTTTTTCCTTCATGGTTCTTTTGATTCAAACATACCAATGTGTTAATCATTTTATGTTACAATCTCATCATTTATCGAGATTGTTTATAATTATCTTTCCAAGGATAAAATTTTATGATAAATAAATCAAAAAACTCATGAATTATATTATCCTTTTTCTATCCATGATAATTTAAAAAATAGTACCATTTTACACTCTTTTTTACTTAAAATAATTGAGAATATTTTTTAACAAAATCTGACTTCATTTACCTCTTCAGTTGAAAAATCCATCTTCTTCCAAAACCATGTTTTATAAAAATATTTTCAAAAATTTATTACTATTATACTATGATTTTTGAAATTAAATTTTACCAATTTTTTTCAAAATGTTTTTAATGGAATCTTCAGGTCACTTTCCAAACAATTATCATTGGATTTTACCATGAATCTGAATGAAATTTTTTGTTTTAACGTGTATGACGTAAATGAAACATCCAATCATCATGAAAAAAATTTACTCAAAGTCTAATGATTATTTTAATGGGAAAATAGTTTTAAATTTTTTATGGTCAAAAAAGTGTTTTTCAAAGAAGAATGGGAATTTACCTCAAGAATTTTTTTAAATTAATTTTAAATCTCACTTTATAAGTTTTAAACATTATTTTCAAATAAATTGATTTTAAAAATGTTTTATGTTTTAAGAATTGATTTTCAAATAAATTTTATTTTCATAGGGAATTTTTTAAATGATCAAACAAAATCATTTTTTATCTAAGATGGCATCCTTTGATGTTAACTACGCCTTACCCGTGATATTATTCTAGGATACCATTATTATTAATTCTCTAAATGGGTTATAACAAGATGTTTATAAAAACTATTTATATTCCATGGGTTATACCATGATAAAATTATGATAAAACCCCCTTCATTATTCCATGGTTTATACCCTCAATAATTAATATGAAACCATTTTTTCGGTTGGATATTATTTTATTAGATGAGAAAAGGATTATAGAACCCGTATCCTTTCCACATGCAATGATATAATAAACTGTTTATGAATCCCATTTCAATTCATGTGTTATGATATAATGAATATTTTATATTCTTGTGGAATACATACATATATAATTAATTATTAGATGGGTGGGACCTATATCTCCATCCAATGAAATGCGTAAATATTTATATCTCATGAGATAGATAGGACTGAAATAGGGAGTAAACCTGATTCTGTATGAAACTTTGTCTATTATGATGGTATTGGGAGTGAACCTTTACTTCTATTATGGTTTTGGGAGTGAACCGATGCCATTATGATATCCTTATAAGTGATACTTGACCAATATGGAAATGATTTTCTATGATTATATGTATCACACAATTTCATGTCTTATGCAAGTGTTATACCCTCTTGGCACATGTTCTTTGATTTTATTATGATTCATGTCTGATGAACTCCCAATGTTTATGCTATGACACAAGATTTTGGTCTATGAGATATAGGGTATGGTTTTTATATGATATGATGAAGTTATTATACACTTCTGTTTATGTTATGCTTACGTATCTACCTTTTTTAACCTTACTGAGCATCTGAGCTCACCCTTTCTAATGTTTCCTTTCCCGTGGTTATAAAGAAATGTATTACGTGTGATATATGGAGATCAAAGTCGAAGATTATGTAGTTTACCTATGGACTTGTTGTTTGTGTTTGAATTTTCCAGAGAAACTAAAATATTATGGTCCTCATGAGTGTGTTTGTGTAATATAATGAATATTCATAAAAATGATATAATATCCATGTATGATAATATTGAGTTACTATAATAAGGTATCCCAGGATCATTTACTTAGTAATCATGTACTTTTCAGACATGGAGAATAATGTTTTTTATTTATTAAATAAAGAATCTGACACTCATCCTATTAGGAGAATTATGCTTATCACATGAGGCTTTATATGAGCCTCTCCTAGAGAATCTCATGCTCATTAAATGAGTTAGAAATTATTATTCATCGTGGGGGTCACAAGATTAAATTCGTGTGATGAAATTTTATATATTTAGTATCTAGTTTAATATATTTTTTATATGATAATTACAAAGGGGTTGATCTTATGTTTAATTTTTTTGGGGTATTTACTATATATTCTCATCATGTACTAGGTTAGATATAGTTTAACATCGAATGGTGGCACCAAAGTCTAACTAGGACCTCAGTTTTCAATTGTGAGTGTTTTGGTTGTGCTCTTAGAAGGTATGAAACTTTTTTATCTCATGTGAACATATATTTCTGATAGATTTATGGATTAATACTCATGGGGGCATCCCATATACACTATTATGATATAGGAATAAAAACCCACATAGTTTTATAGAATAATTTTTGGTCATGTAATAGGAACCATCCATGCAGTTTAACATCATATTGTAATGATAATTTATTATAGAAGGATATAAAATAAGGTATCGTGTGGGGATTATATGTATAGGATTCTTAATGGATGGGGTATTATCTCTTGCCTATAGCATGAGGCATCATGTACTTTTTACCTGAATAATCCTGCATTGATAAAATATGGATTCCAATGATCTTTTCTTGGGGTGAGCATATAGTTTAATATTTAGTGTTAATTTTTTTCATATATTTTAATTTAATTATACTTGGATGTATTTATATTTAGTTTAATTTACTTCATCTCAAATATTAATTTTGCGTTTAAACATGTATTTTTCCTGTTCCCAATAAAGATAAATAATGGTATGAATAGGGATTACACATGAAATTATCCCTAGTGATATTATAGAACAACGATAGTGTGGGTTATAATTATGCATGGAAGATGAACATGTTCTCGTAAGGATAAGTGATGGTATTAGTGTTTCTTATGAATGAAAGATTCCCATGAGACATTAAGGTTAAATAATGGTTTGAGTCAGGATTACACAAGGAAGTTTCCATGGTTCTACTATGGAGGAGAGCTGTTATTAGTGAGTCCCGTATACAAGATTATTAAAAGGTTCTACTAAGGTTAAATAATGGTATTATTGGGGACTACATATGGAAGATTCTCTAGTGACAATAAGGAGGAGTGATGGTATCAGAAGATCCTATGACTGGAATATATCTGTGTGATGCTAAGGATAAGTGATGGTATTTTTAGGGATTATACATGGAATATACCCCATTAATTCTAATAAGCAGTGATTATATTGGTGGGGATTGTATGTGGAAGCTGCCACAATGCTGCTAAGGAAAAGATATGAGATACGTGAAGATTATGAGGGAAAGATTTCTAGGGGATAATAAAGATAAAAAATGGTATTAATGGGGATTATTCTTGTATGTTTTCCATGTGTTTCTAAGGAGTAACAATGGTATTAGTGGGGATTATACCTAGAATTTTTTAGGGTACCACTAAAGAGAAATGATTGTATTATTGGGGTTTATGCATGGAAGATCCTTTGTTCTTGGTAATAATGGAATGATTATATGAGTGGGGATTAAGAGTGGAAACTTCCTGAGTCATTCTATGGAGAAGTTATGGTATAATTGCGGATTATGCATTGAAGCTTCATAGGTTCTTCTAAGGAATATCAATTTTACGATTAGGAATTATGCATAGAAGTTTCCCATTCTTCATTATCATGTTCAGTCAAAAGGGTATCTTGTACCATTTATGGGTTGAAGAATATGAATAGGGATTAAAACTAAGGATGAGGTCCATGATGAGTTCACATTGAGTTCATAAAACCTACAGAGGCTAAAGATGTTGAATAATTGGGATCAAGACAATGAGGGGATTCCTACATTCCACTTATATAGGTAATTAGAACCCACATAGTTTGGTTCCACTTAATGGGACACATCATAACCATTATAGTCATTTGTAAATGTCTATTGTGGTTAATATTAAGGAAATGAAACTGTGACCATATGAAGTTCCTTTTATGATTTTTCATTCATGACCTATATGATATGTTGTTTAGATTCATATAGTATTATGCTATATATTTAAGGTATCTCATGGTTTCCACATGAGTAATCCTATGCTTATAACATTGGTTATATTATAGTTTAATGTCTTGTATCTAGGACAACTAGGCATAAGATGGATAGAAATGGCTAGTGTGGGTCATCCACTAAGGTATACCTTTCATAATCCACCTAGAATAGGAGTTAGGTGACGAGGTTTCAAGAATTTATTAAGGAGTATTTTAACATATGTAATTTGAGGAAACCAATAAGAGAATCTGAACTTGTGTCTTGGGAAAAAGACCAAGAGTATTATCTCAACTTAATATATTTTAGGGACCGTATAGGAGTATATTGACTAATGGTATTATATGGGGTAGAATTTGGGGTTGTACAGGTCCCAACCCAAAATTTCTTAGTCCCAACATGAGATCCCCATGGTATGACAATCCATTTGTCAAGAGGGTCAATGACGGTAGCAAATGGGATACTCTAGAGGCATACAGGGTCAGAGGTGCCATGGTATGGGACAACAACCATGAATGTATGAGACCCAGTGAACGTTATAATGAAATGAAGGGTTTTTATGATGCTAAACATTCATGAATGTATGTTTAGAAAATGGACTGATCCAAATGGATATAGATAACACTATTTCAAAAAATAGTTGAGTTTCCAAAAAACTCATGCTTTCTAGGCTTTTATAACTTATCATAACATTTTACTTCATAGATAAAAGTTCTAAAAATAATCTTATAATACTCACACATATATAGAAGTGCTCACATGAAGAAATACATGAGGGCTGATTTATGAAAATTAATGAAACCCCTTGGAGTTTTTTTAATTGAGCGCGCGATGTTGCATCTTAGTATGTTTAACCCTAAATAGTGACTTAAGGGAGGATATTTATAGGTACTATGGCCATAAAATATGAATTTTCTCATGTATTACAATATTTTTAAAAGAACCAGTTTCATGATGATATGTTATATAAAGAATTTTTATAGTCAATAAAGATAGAGTTTCATGGTGATACATTGCACAAAGGATTCTTATCTTCTTGAATGTTTGAGTTTCAGGGTTTTACATTTCGAGAAGGATAAACATATTCAATATATTTTAATTTTTGTAGTGCTCTAACTCCAGTTCATGAATCTTTTGAGTTTTACGATTCTTTATATTTTTACAAAATCACTTATACTAGATATTTTCATAAGTATAAATTTGAAAAAATTTAAAATTTTATCTGTAAGCCCTTATGGGATCCATGATTAGAAAAATAAAATCCCATTAAATGGACCACATATTTGGATTGGGTTTTTCATCATTCGGTCCATTTTAGATGAATTTTTACAATACTAATGTATATGTAATATAAAAACCTTAATTTCCTTGATCCAAAGTTCTTTTATTGAGATGAGTCATAGATAAAGAATTCATTTTCATGATATATAGATTCTGATTCCATATATTGATGATTCTTTTTGGTTTTTTTCTTGAATAGTAGTAGATCTAAATTATTAGTGGAACATCCATTGATCATTCTCAATTTTTGCATCATTGGTGGATCTTGAGAGGCATCATGGTGTGAAATATTATCTATTGTCTTGGAATATTCTTGGATCTCATTTTAGAATATAAAAAAGTTCAAAATGGGATTAGTTGAATGGATTCTTGGTGCGTGAGTTCAATATAGTTAGAACATTGTGTGACTCAGTTACTATATTTTGATGGATTCCATAGTTTATGATCAAAAAGATAAAGGTAGGAAGTTTCTTACAATTTAGGACCCTTTTATTCACTTATTTTTATGCTACAGTTATTGTGTTAGTGTAACATCCCAACATAAATGACACTAAATTAGTGCTATGAGCCAATTCTTTACAAGACCTCAACCACACCTCCCCATACACCAGAGGATACTGAATAGAAGTGATTTTATATGGTATGATAGTGGGAAAACTATTCCCTTATATCAGAGTATGAAAATATAGAAAATAACTAAGTACCATTACAAAAAATAGAGTGCGAATGTAGTAAAAAAACTGAAACACAAGCATCTGTAATAATAAATGAAAAATATATAAAATACCAAACAAATATGTCATACATATTATAATGGTCACCCACTGGGATGACCATAAAGATATAAGAGTACAAAAAGAAACTAAAGTAAATGTATAGGTCTCTACTATTAACATTGAGCTAGACCACATATCTGATCT
This sequence comes from Viscum album, assembly GCA_963277665.1. NCBI lineage: Eukaryota > Viridiplantae > Streptophyta > Magnoliopsida > Santalales > Viscaceae > Viscum > Viscum album. Next base: position 1,005,618,467 of record OY728167.1, read on the forward strand.
ACCAAAACTATCAAACTGCACTAGCCCGATCAGAAGAACCCCCATGAGCAACTCCACTCGAACATGAAACTCCGGGGCTCAGCCCCATTAACCATGAAACTATACTCAATAGGAAAAGTAGACATAAGGTATACACATACATCACGATGCATATTCAGGGGTGAGGAATAATCCTAGTAGGCCACCCCAATGACGAACCTATAAAATGAACTGTTATATGTGCATGGAAAATAAATATGTTCATAATAACTAAGAAACTACTCAAAAGATTAGTAAAATAAATAATGTGAAACCACAGTTGAACCCTGGGTCCATAATTCCTATTAACTTGGAAAGTTACACCATTGATATCTATATCTATATTTGTATATATTTATAGTCCTATACCTATACATATATAAATAAATATGATTATTCATGAGTAAGGTGAGTGAAATAACACAAGACCAATCAGAATTCGATCCTTCGGTCCATAATCTTTATCACCTATATATCTTATACATGGGCATTGAGCTGGATGTCATGAAACTCAGGACATGTATCATTAAGTCGATCTATGGATCCTTAATCCCAATCTAAATATACCTACTTTGAACAACCCCTGAAATAAATCTGAGCAAGATATTTCACCATAGGGTGATACTCATCCTACACCCAGGTTCACCCGTACTCACCTCTAACCACTGTAAAGAAGGATTATAGGATAGTACATATAGTCTTCCAATATAATTTCACTGATCAAGATACCATGATAGTCATTCCATATAAATATTTTCCAATTTCTAAGCCTTATGTCTCGATCCATATGTGGTCATGAAATTCAGAGTTTGGATAATCCCAATTGTTTTGACCCTTATGTGATCTGTAAGAAGAAATCACGAGTGAGAAGACATGACCTCACATGGAGTATCTATAAACGGAGAAAAAAATCATCCATACCTTCTGGAAGAGTATAATCATTCTGGGTATCCAACGATGTGAGAATCCATGATCAACACCATAATTAAGAAACTCATCAGGGATAACCAAATCATTCATATCCCTTGGGAGAGTGTAATCATTCATGAGTATAATCCAATTGAAGAGAGTGTAATCATCATCATCACATATTAAATAGAAAAGAGTGTAATTATCCTCATAACTCAAGAGAGAAAAATCATCCACAAGAATCATTACTAGAGAGGTCATGCCCATATATAATAGTCGTAGGCACCACAGTAGGATACTAGGAAACACCTGTAGAAACCCCAATAGTATAATAATTAAAATATACAGGCTTAATATCTAGATCCTAGGTATAACCTCTAGGTATAAAAATAATAAAAAAATAACTAGGATCAATAGCCAGATCTCAGGAAATCACATCTCAACATTCCAAATGGAAATAAAGACACCTCACTTCATGTTCAACATCCACTAATCAGAAATCACCTCTAACTATCATTGCCATATCGGTAATAAACATGTGAAAGTATAAAAAAATATTGAGGGTGGATGAATGCCTAAACCCCCCACTAATACCACTTCTCCATGGGCTTAAAAGTTTGTCATGGGTTCTATGGTGACACCCACTACCATCTCTACCCAAGCCTACATAATTGGTCCCGTTCAGTCGCACATCGGGAAACCCACTAGGTCCTTGAAGGCATACACAAGATAAGAATCATACTTGAGATCCTCAATATATACACATAATAAAAGGAATCATATTTGGCATCCTCAGATAGAATTTAAGGGAGGAATTCTAGATGGTATCCTCGAATGAAAAGTCAACAGAGGCATTCTACAAGGGAGTATCAGAATAGTACATAAGAAGGGGATCCTCTGTGTCGAAAAGTATTAAGTGGAATCCTATAGGGGATCCTTAGAAACAATTTGTCTCACAGCCTACTGGGATAGAAGGGAACATATTGCAAGGAAAAAGGCCTAAAAGAAAGAACCATAAAGGAATTAGTCAAGAGAGATAGAACATGTCACATCTCAGATCAAAGGACTCACTCTCATGAGACATTTGTATTTTATTTTTGGAGGAAGAACCACTTTGTTTAGGAAAAAGCCCCAAATTACCCATTAGGACTCCTCAAATTAGTAAATTGTTTCCTTATAATGATATATAAGAAAAAATACTTGTAATGGACTCATATTATGTCCAAATATTACTTTGGGGAACAAATACTAGAAAATCCCAAAGAGGGTTGATGAAGCGGTAGTACACTACATGTCTCCATGAGCCCACATTGTGTACTTTTAAATCCAAAAATGGGTGTGTACTTTGGCCATACATGGCATGTAAACACCAAATAAAATGATGTGTTATATAGTTATATTATGTATGATCTACACGAGGTACATTGTCGTGTCACTCAATCTGGTTGGCCATGTATTTGGCCAAGTTGAGCACTTCTACATGGTGTGCGACCTGCATGGGGTCCGAACATGTACTCTACATGACACATGTCCCTTACATGATCAAAATTTTTGGGTACTAGGACACACGACTGAGTACTAGTACACAATGTTTACTTTGAAAATTTCTTCTTCCCAAATAAGAAGAACACATTGTTTGTATTCACTGAACTACATGTCATGTAGACATGTTTTTTTGAATAGAAAACCCTCTGAAATGCCCACCTCAAAATAGTAGATTTTTCCCCAAGGGGACATAAGAAATAATATAAGGGGATTAAAACATTTTATTGATTTGAAATGAAACTTAAAAAACCTACCTTTGTGTAGAATCTTTCAAACCCTCACATGTTTCCACAGTCCACATTTTCATGATGAAAATCCGGTGTGTCCCAAGATCCACAGTAGTACCAAACTCTCTCCCTTTCTCTATACGTATCCATTTATCTCTTTGTTCATGGTGAATGAGATCCCTTTTGGGACTATATGATAATCCAAGATTAAAAAAAGAAAAATAATGAAATGAAAATATAAGGTGGGCCCCGAATAACCTTGGTTCCCAACATGAGTGTATGCTTCTCCTAAGAAAAAATACACATTCAAACCTCAATGTTGGATACATAATATCAATATAAAGATCTGTCCAAAATATATAGATGAGAAAACCTACATGAATAATTTTAAAATAAATTTATTAAATATTAAATATTAATAATTATACTAATATTTGAAAGACTCAAATTTCTACAAAACTCCTATCCTGAGGCAATCAACTTATTCCAGGACCAATGAAGTAGTCATAAAAATTATCTGAGAATATCTTCTAGTTTACGAATACCATTTTACCACTTACAACCATATGATAGAAAAAAATTCATAATTTTTCTCCAAGAATATGTTTGAAAAACACGGGACCATACTAACCCCCCACCATAAAACTTCTCATCCCTAAGATGCCTGGTGTTAATAATATTAGCCACACTCCCAACTAGATCATCTGCACAACGGAGTAATCTAAAATGTCAAAAAAAAGAGTAAAATAGATTCAACAACTATATCCTATGTGGGAGACACTTAAATGCAACCAATCTGGTACTCCTCACTATTGAAATACCCTTACTGTCATCTCAAAACTGACTCCAATGTCAACAACTCTAGGAAAATGCCAAATTTACACTAAAATGAGGGTCACAAACCTCAAATGGTCAATTTAGCACTACGCACCATATGGATTACCTTACATAGCTCCTCGAGAGTTACCTCAATAGGTTTCCTTCATAAAGTAGGGAAGAACATTTAAAATAAATGAATCTCGACATAGGTCTGACACTCCTTCAGTGTACTCAAGTCAAATTCAAGATATATCATGTTCATCTTTAAATCAGATTACACTAGGATTTCACTGAAATGGTGTGTATATCTCTCTCTAGCCACACTCGCATCCTATCAAAACCTGACCACAATTCTTCCATGGGTCAATTGTCTTATGGTACCCCATTCTTTATTAATGTCTTCTATACCATAGAGGAAACATTTTCATTTAACCACAACTCTCGGGAAACCATGACTATAGAAAGTCTTACAACCAGCAGTCATTGGATCACACTCGGACACTCACCATTTATGATTTATCGACACCATGTTCAACTGTCTTATATATTTATCAACCAACTCGTACTCTAGCAATTCATCCATTATAAGGCTAAGAGGATTGTTCTACATAGCACATCATTCTTAACTATCCATTTGCTCCGTTGTAACTCCTTTTAAAACAAATCACCTCACCCATGCCATGATTTATTCCATGATATCTCGTAACCTGGAATCATTCTATTCATGAGTCTCTACCCATGCTTTGAAAACATATACAAAAAAAAGAAACATTGGTCGACCATGTTACAAACCCAAACAGTCCTACCCATTGAATCTAGTCTTGATACAAAATCACTCAGGGTGTTTTTCAAAATCTAAAGGAATCAACATGCCTATAAATAAATACTTGATCACCCACTATTCATTTATGACAAAATGATTATAAAACCAATATCGCTGCCCTAAAATCCACTCTAAAACATGGGAAAACCTCTCTAATGGGTTTCTCTTAAAATATTGGACATCAAACTACAAGTTTATGAGTCAAAACTAAGATCATATAGTTCTCCCATGTAGCCCTATATAAAAAAACTCATAACTAGGTTACAAGGTCTAACAACCTTGCCCAAATGGTCAAAAATCTCTAAAAAGGTAAATATCGCAATGAACAAGAAGGGTCAAAACTGAAAACACATACTACAAGGTTATGATCCCCACTGAGCATCTTTATCAAGAACTTCTCTTTAGATTAAATGATACTAATGACGAAAAATAGATTGAACTGACACTCATCGGGAATCCATATACGGTTATACCGCCTAATGGCCCAGTTCATAAGAAAATTTCTGGTACCTATCCTTGCCCGAATAGCCTGAAGGCCTGCTTTTTTATTGATTTTTGATAACCCCCCATTCAAGGGATTAGGGGGACCCCTTACAATGCCCATAGGCATAGATATTACATAACCTATAGATCTTAGGAAATATACAGTCTATATCTACATGGAACTACTCTTCCCTAGCTTCTTCATCGTGTTGTCATCTCTCCACCTTCGCATGGCTAGTTTGGCTAGGCTTCTTGTGAAAGCACATGCTAGTCCTAATGGAAAATTTCATACCCTTTCTTTCTGATAAATTTGATTAAGCTCTTGCTCTGGTGAATGATATTGCTCTGATTCCTCATCTAGAGTCTGCTCTTTTGTAGAGTATGTCTGGTTGTTAACCCAAATTCAAGTGGCCTGAAGACCTTGAGGTGGCCCAAAGGCCTTGTGGTGGCCTTAAGGCCTTGTGGTGGCCCGAAGGCCTTGAGGTGGCCTAAAGGACATGAGGTGGCCTGAAGACTTAAGGTGGCTGAAAAGCCTTACTAGCCCGAAGACCTTGGGTGGACCAAATGCCTTGAATGACCCGAGGCCCAAATAGATGGCCCGAAAGGCCAATCAAATGTATAGTATCGAATGCTACAATACTAAATAATGCCCGCAACTATACCATCCAAAGTGCTGCTATAGTGCTACTATAATGCCTACTATAGTACTTCTACAACACTGCTAAAGTACCTAGACATATGCCTCCACCCAGTTTTGAACTCGGTTATTTCGGATGCACTTGCCAAGTCCTCACCAACTGGGATGATGCTCTTGTGTGGGTACCTATCATCACCATACTAAGTGATCTAACTAGATTACCATGATCTAAGACCACAAAAAATAGACAAAGGACTTAAAAGAGTGTGTCCACATGGGCCTCTGCGTACTGATCCCAAAAAACAGTATGTGAATTCTATTTCCCGTGTACTGCATGATACACATATTCATTCCCCACATACTGCTGTGGTATGTGGAAGCATTATACCACGTACAACCATGATAAGTGAAAGGCCTGCGAGGCGCTGGCCCACAGAGAATTGGCCAACGAACAGAAGGGTTCACAGAAATAAGAAACCATAAACCAAGTCCTATCCATGTCTATATTCAAAGTTTTTGTTTAAAAGTTTATATTAGGATTATTAAGGATTAATGTTCAGTTTTATGGTTTAAGTTCAGTGTGTGGGACACACAAACCACACAATGTTCTCCTACGAGGAGGTTCAGATTTTAGTTTTAAATTCCACAATGCAGTTTGTGAAACCCAAAATCCTGGTCGCGGGAAGAATCAATTATTTAGAGTTTTGTAAAAGACATTTAAAAAGCGATTCGTGAATATGGATTTCACAAAAGAGGCAGTATGCAGATGCCGAGAAATCTGAGTGAGAGTTGAGAGCACTTTTCTCTGTGAGAAATGGTAAAAGAAAAATCACATGGGAGCCTATATAAAGGTGTAGTCCCATCCTAGCATAGCCATATGTTATACCAAAAGCAACTTTAGTTCATGACTACTTCTACATCGGAATAGTATCCTCTTCATTCTGAACAGACCCCATTCTGATGGGGGAAATGTTTAGGTTCATGAAAACTTTACAAAGGGAAGAAAATCCTCCCACAAACACTTTACAGAAGGAAGAAAGAATTATTATAGGTTCAGAAATGATAATTAATGAAAATTGAGTTGAAAACATTGGAAAAAACTTGAAGAAATTGAATTTATCAAAGCGTTTTAAGTGACCCAAGTACCATCACTGAGAAGGGTTCGTGGAACGAATAAGATGTGAACCACCAGTTTGCGGAAGGACCCGCGAGGCGCTGGCCTATAGAGAAATGGTCAGAAAACCCAGGAAACCAAAAAAAACAATTCTAAAAGAATAAAGCCTGTGAATGCCATCCGTATACTGTGTTTTGAACTTAGCAGTTCACAGATGAAGAAAATCGGCAGGGTTCTACAAAACATGAATCGTGATCTGCAACCTCTGTAAACCTCGGTTGATCGAGTCTTCTGTGGATCGAGATATCTATTCATGAGCTTCCAAAAATGGTGCCACTTTCCCATAGATATGTTTTTCCCAATTTTCTTTAAAAGGAGCATAGCATGAATTGAGAACAGACAGATGAAGAAAGCATATAGATCTAGAGATTGGAATAAAGAATTCAGAGAGGGTTCTAGCTTCAGTTTGGAATCATCAACGAAGATCAAACTATGAACTATGTTTCTATAGGTATAACTAGATGTGAACCATTAAAATAAGTAACTAAATAATAATGGGTAAACCAAAAACCAAATTTCAGTCATTGCGAACCATAAATTCCTCGCAGATGAACTCCCCATGACCCACATGTTCCTCGACCCTCCTTTAATATGGTGTTTAAAATAGTGTATCGTGATGCAGATTGAACCCCACGCCATATAATACCTCAGTACATGGATGGAAACTTAAATGACGTGGTGGAAAACATCCAAGAACGCATACCACTGTGGTGCGCAGTGTTCCACAAACAAGCCTATGTTTTTCTTTGGTATGAGGACGACCCCTCTACCCGCATACCACTATGGTATGCGGAGCTCCCCCCCATCCCGTATGAGAAAAGAGTATACAGAATGGGGTGTTTTTAGTTTTCCTTCCTTCCAATTCCAATATCACCCCTCCATTACCATCCATTCCTCTATAGCCCCTTCACAAACCAATCCCCCAACATCATGCTAAAGCCTTATCCAAAGCCACCAGACCTGTATGACATATTCATCAGACACATCAGTGCACCCCTTTGAGTCTACATACCCATGGTAAGTAGTGTCAAGAAGGTTCTCCCCACAACGGTTCAGACTCTAGGGATGTCTATTAGTCTAAATTCCCATAGTAACCCAGATTCCAACCTTGGGGCACTAAAGTGAACCTCCCCATTCTAGGTTTTAAGGGTTATTAGTTGCTTTTCCACTCAATTCGGAATAGTGATCAGTCAAAGGAATCATATTCGTTTCTCCTTTTGACAATAGGTGAAATTCCTCCCCTTTCAAAGAACGCGTTTTAGTGAACTCTCACTAAGGTAAGTCCCTAACCATTCTATGGATGAGCCACATTGCCCCTAATGTCATCCCACATTAAATAGTTCATTTCTCCATACCATCACTCATCATCACCTTAACTTCTTCTGCCGCAGTTCCACCCTCTCCTTTCAGCAGGATAGGATATGTGTGGTTGGTTGGATCTTTCCCATCCTTTTGTTTCCAACATCGAGTATGACTCACGTGGGTTTAGATATTTGTGATGATCACAACATTCACACAACCAACCCAAACTGAACTATGATAACTTTGATTCCTGGTAAAACCAGGATACGTAGGAATATTTCATGAAGGACCAAGCTCAAAAGGGGTTCCCTTCCAAAAGGGTTCACCGAATCATGTACGCTCAAATGGGTAGGCCCCATCCGTAAGCCCAAAGTTTCCCGAACTGCATGGAATCTGATTCCTCACTAGAGGATATGTAGGAATACTATCTTATGGGTCTGATCCCAACATCAAACCATCTTTTATCAACCTGGATTACTATAAACTCCATAACACCTTATTGCGTGATTTAAGTCAGTATTACCTCCGTAGCATCAAACTCATCTATGCATATAAAGATCATACAAACTAGGGGTAGCCTATGGATACAGTCTTTGAGAATGAAATAATGATTCATGAACATATAAACACGACTTAATCTATAAGAGATTCTCGAAATAGGAAATAATTCCCCCCAAAATGTTCTCGTGGGCCTGACCTCCCATCCCCTCGACCAATGGAGTCCTTAAGTGGCGCTGGCCAAATCATCCACCAATGAGTGATTGCCTCTGGAATGTAGGTCCATGAATCACAGATACAAGGGTATTTAGGGGTTTGGGTATCCATGAATAAATCCGTTGGAGACCATCTGAAGAATTTATATCCTAAGATGATCAGTTTCACAAGTACTTTACTCGATTAAATCGCCCTCTAGGACCATTTTAATGTGGCACCTCCTTTGTAATACGAAATGGATAAACTTAGTAATCCTCGAAGGTTAAATATAGTTCCCCCTAAATGATAACGATGTGGATGAGGTTGAAGCAAAGGTGGTTATGGGAATGTTTCTATAATAACGGACGAATTCCCGTCACCTGTCGAACCATTCTTTGTATTTTTTCCAAACACAAGAACATGCCACCTTGGAGGCCGAAATAGATATAATTTTAATATTTATAAATTTTTTATACTTTAAATATATATCCTCAAATATGGTTTTTAGAAATGAAGTATGTTAGAATCATGAAGATAGTAAATCGTATGTACACATGAGTAACATTTACATTTTTCAATGATCATTATGAAAAGTATAAAAGTGATATATTATATCTTTAGAATGACGATAATATCATAAATAAAAAATTTATTTAATTAAATATACTTATACATACCATCCATGTGATGTGGGGATGAAACGAGAGTCACATTACATCTTGAAGGTGGTATTCCACACATACATGAATGAGGTTAACATCCTTTAGTGAGTGAAAAGGTAAGAAAGAAACTAATATACTATATTTTTAAAATTTAAAATATGTAATGAATATAAAAATTATTTCATGAATACCATATATATTTATTAAATTTATTTATATTATCTTCCATGTAAATTATTAGTGAAAACAAATCACATCATTTCGTGAGGTGATAGTCCATCATACACACGAGTGACATTATCATATCCCCTATGACATGGAATTTAAAAAATGTATAAATTATATAATGACTAAAGAAGTATAATTAAATTATAAATGTCATATATATTCTTTAGATCCACCATTATAGGCAATATTAAGAGGTGGTAATGGAAGAATAAATTACTTCAGTTCGTGAGGCGGTAGTCCGCCGCACACACAAACTATAATTTTGTAAACCATTTTGATAGAAGTAGAGATTGTTGTAGGTAATGAAAACAATAAAAATATTATAATATTTAATATAATTATGATATTATATCATCATGTTTCAATAAAAATAAAAGGTGGTGGAATAATAAATAAAATAAAAAAACTCATTGAAAATTGTTACCTCTTCTTTGGGAATGCTTCTTAAGTTTGCATGAAAAACCTTCATAGATTGAATTTATATCCAAAATAAGGCTAAAAAATGATATTATTAATTTTAGGAAGTGATTATGGTTTTTATGGGATAAACCAAAAATGGTAAGAAGGTGTGAAGAAGAGAGGATAGGGGTGGCCTTTTATAATTTAGGTGAGTGACATACTTGTAATTTTTTGAAACAAAATTTGTATCTATGTTTTGGACAATTAAAAAGTCTTAAATATATTTCATTATCGAACATATAATATATGAAGTCAAAATATATAAATATAATTGTTTTTTAAAAATTGTTAGGTCATTTTTAACAATAGTTTTTTTAGTTTAACTAAAAAAAATCAGTTTTTAACTTAACCATAGTAAATATTTTTTTACTATTTTTGCTTTTAATTTTGGTAAAAAATATGTTGAATTTAATTGATATTATAAATTATTATTAAAAATATTTAATCCATTTTTAAAAATTCAATTCATAGAAGTGGAAATTTTTTATTTAAAATTAATCATGCAGATGCGATGAGAACATGAGTTTTTAAAGGAAAAATGTTCCAAATTTTATAAATATGTTATATAAAAATTAATTATGAAAATAATTACTATAACATAAATTGGATTAAAAAATATATAACTAATATATTTTTTTAAAACTTATTTTAAATATAATATATCTGTATTAATAATTTAAATGAAAATGATGTTTTAAATTGAAATTTAGTATTTTCACTGTTCCTAAACAAATGAAACTTTTAAGAAAAAAATTTCCCTCTGTTAATTTTGATATTATGATATAAAAAAGAATTTTACTTTTTGAATGAAATTTTATAAAACTGGTAAAAAAATAATTTTCAAATAAGTGTACCAAAGGCGATAGAACTATTTTTTATAAAATTAAGTTTTAAGAGTAAAATTTGATTTATTCTTATGTCTTTTCCATAAAATACATAAGATGAATGTTTAAATTTGATTGAATATACAATATATATGTTTAATTTTTTAATTAACTAAAATTCATTCATTTAATTTATTTGGGTAAAACATGTTTAGGGGCATAATAATAGTTTTCAGAAAATTATTTCTTTTATTGTCATGATGTTTTTATTTTTATTTATAATTAATTGGTCGTGAAATAATTCATTATATATAAATGTGTATTCCATATATTTTCATAATTTTTTTATCCTATTTATACCCAAAATTTCAATGGCTAGGTGATAACTTGTATATTAAATAATAATATTTTAATATTATTCCATGTTTTGTTTAAATTTACTATTTCATGTAAGATAAGTTAACTAAATGTTTCATGTAACACAAAATATTTAAATGAATAGATTGATTTTGAAATATATATGTTACAAAATCTTAGGGTGTTACATTATACCCACATTAAAATTAATTTTGATATTGAAATTCGTCTTTTTCATAAAATGATTGATATTTTTAAATTTATTTATAGAAACCCAGATCATAAAAATGGTTAATAAAACATCCTCTTGAAAAAGAAAAAGGATTGTATGAAAGTAATTGGGAATAAAAGATACGAGGTTTTAAAATAGGAGAACATATGTGGGATATGAAAACATGGAAATATAAGAGAAAACTAACACCCAAACACTAATCTAGATTGATAAAGAGCGTGGGAAGGAGAAAATTAACTACCATGATGCCATAAAATAAGAAGAGTGAAAAAAAGTCATTGATATCATAATAAATGATTATAACATGATGAAATTTTATATCAAGATCCTCTTTCTAATGTTGTGTAATTTCTTTTCCATATATACTGAGAACATATGAAAATGTACCCACATGATATATTTTTATTTCATTGGCACAATTTCATCTTATTGTTTGTGCCTTGATCAATTTACACTTCAACTATATCTCTAAGAGATTAATTTTTCATATCTTAAGAATATAATAAGATCCATAAAATATTAATATGTCATTCCTTCTATCTCTAATTATAAAGAAGTATAGAAATGGTTATCTAATATAGATAAATATTCATATGGTGAAGCAATAAATTAATCTCTAAAACCTCAACCAAAGTTAAAATTAAACAATTCCATAAATGGATAACAATATAACCGTTCAAAAATTAAAAATTTATAAATAAGTTTACTAAATTTCTAAAAATAAAGTAAACATTAATCCACAATATATCATAAAGTGGATCTTTATTATCACATAATAAAAATGTGAATACCTTCATCATTTATTATATTAATGTATGGTAATTACATGAATTATCATAATACTATATTGAAAACATACATAATTCCTCATTCCCTATATAAAAAACATTATTTGATATATTCTATAAATCCAAAAAATCTACAAACTATGTGAATTATAATATAACAACTTTATTCACCAAATCGTTTATAGTTCTGAGGCTATCAATAATATCCAATTTAGCTTATCTATATCAATTATATATTTTTCAAAACTAAACAAATTTTTTTCAAACTCAAGAACTTATTATAGGTTATCTTCTATTAATCACATGTTTTTCATAATATATTATCTTTCCATTAAATTATATTTCTTGGTAATTAGTAATATTCTACATATTCTTTAATATCATACCAAAAAGAAATTAAATTGAACAATCCTTATATGTTACATGATTCATATAACATAATCCTTGACTTTAAATATATTAATAATTTAATCATTCAACCTCATACTTAATTATTTAACTAGGATTATTCATCTTCTTCCTTAATATATATTTTCTTTCATATTCAATTTATCGTATATTTACTGTCAAAAAAACCACACTCATATATCCTTCCTAATTCTCTTCATGAGATTCCCCCTTAAGATATCAATTTGAATAATTATCATAATTTCATCATTTAATAAATTCAACAGTCAATGATATATTAGGGAGACCATAATTATCATCCATTATGTTAACTAAAATTTTAAATTTCCCCTATAATTAAAATATTTGTGTCCTAATTTTACACACTAAAAACATATTCTTTTCCCACAAAGACATTTTATTGAGCGCTTCTTCCAATATTCTCTAAATATAGGAAACCAATTATTTTTCCCTCTGTAGTCTCTATTACCCATACTATCAGTGAACTCTATCTGTATCTTTTTTGATGAGTTTGAGATTTGGTTAAGGTTCATGATGTTAATCATGTTATGTGACAACTGATTAGGTATAATCACAACATCCTTTACTCTAGTCATTATCCCATTTGGATAATCCTAAGATAATTTTATATCATATTAAATTTTAACCCAATTCCTTATATTTCTTAATATTGACTAAAACCAAATAGCATAGTGTGAGAAACAATAATCATAGTGAAAAAATACCTAATAATGAAAAGTCGTTTATAGTATGTCTAAATCAGGATAAATTATTTTTAATCTATAACACCCTAAGCTTAAAATAGTTTATCCATGATCATCATTAGATTTAATCCATCATGATAAAAAATAAATATTTTATGTATTTCCAAATCACATCCACTGGGAGTTTCAAACTAGGTGTGCAGTAATGCCCATTATTGCAAAACTGGTGATGATAGAATCCAGCACAATGATTCATTTTCAAAGGTATTACCCTTATGTACATATGTTCTAGTACCACATACACTTATAGTATCTATCCAGTGATGTAATTTCATGTAAACCACTTGCACTATCCTTAAAAAAATTCTAGGACATTTTCCTACACTTTAGCTCCTCTTTTGAATTATCATTAGAGACATATATAGACATATCCTTAGAAATATGCCTAAGTATTAATATAACATTTTCTCATCCTAGTTTCCAAAGGTTAACTAAACTATTCCTCTGATACCAACTATAGTGACATATTATTCTCATAAATTTATGTTATAATATCATTTTTGCCTTAAATTGCACTAATTACCTCTAATCGCGATTAAGAACTTAAATGTTACTATTCACAAAAAAATTATTTTAATCACATTGAACCAAATTTTACTTCCTAATGAAAACCATGTATGTCGGATTTTTGAAATTCAAAAAACAGAAGTGGAAAATTTTCATTTAAACGAAAAATCAGTTTTTATAAGTACCACTTAGTGGTTTCACTATTCATAAAAAATTGAAGTTTTTCAGAAAAATAACAAAATTTCACCCTAAGCTATATTTGATATTCCGCATTCAAAAATGAAGTCCATTTTACAAAATTCACAACATATAAGTTGCATTAATTAATTCAATAATTAATTTCCGCTATCAGAGCAAATAGCGTGTTTTTATGAAACAATAAGTATCAATAGATTGACACTAGTTTAAGTCCGATTTCAAAGTGAAATTAATTCCAACGGAAACTATTGGATTTAATGGTAAAAATATATTCTAATTTCAATTTAAAACCAATTAAAAAGATAATATAATCATCTTAATAAATTAGATTAAAAAGTGGTTTTGAATTAAAATACAACATTTTACACAATTCATTAAAAAATGAACTTGATCGGAAAGATACCAAAAATTTACACAAAGTAAATTTTGATGTCCCGATTCTAAAGAAGAGTTATATTTGGTCCAATAGAATTTATAAGATTGATCAAAACTATATTTAATGACAGTTCTCCATCAAAAGGTGATAAGTGAACCTTTAGTGAAAATTAGGGTATAAATGCCTAAAATTGAATTCTTTCCGTATTTTAAGCCTTTATATTTTATTGGATAAATGTAAAAACTTTTAAAAAACATATATAATCATATTTTAGTTATTTCTATCCATTCCCACCAATACAACGACTACATGTTAACTACAATTTAAAATAATATTATTATATTACTTGTGTGCAACGTAAGTTTTCAAAGGAACTCATCGTCGAGTATCAGGTACGCTTTCGAACATAGAAACCCCTTTAAAGAAAAATTAATATTTAATTCTTAAATATTAATAAATATGAAAATTATTTATTCTTTATTTACCTGAGATGTTACATCCTTCCCCCCTTTTTGGAATTGCGTCCTCACAATTTTATTCACTTATCAAAATAAGTGGGGGTATTTATCCCTCATAGCATTTTCAGATTCCCAGGTTGCCTCTTCAACCATATGGTTTTTCCACAAAACCTTTACCTGATGAATCACCTTATTCCATAACACCTGCTCCCTGTGGTCAAGAATCTGGACTGGTTGTTCTTCATAAGATATGTTCTCCTCCAGCTGAACTACCTCTCGACTCAAAACATGAGATGGATCTGGCATATACTTCCTCAACATCGAAACATGAAAAAAATTGTGTACCTGAGATAAACTCGGAGGTAAAGCCACTCAGTAAGCAACTGATCCAACTTTCTCCAGAATTTCATATGGTCCAATGAACCTTGGACTCAGCTTTCCTTTCTTACCAAACCGCATCACACTTTTCCATGGAGAAACCTTGAGAAAAACATGATCACCTACCTCGAAAGATAGATCCTTCTCTGGTTATCCGCATGACTCTTCTGCCTGCTCTGAGCTGTTCTCATGTGTTTCTGAATCAACCGAACTTTTTCTTCCATCTCTTCTACCAATTTTGGTCCCATCAACTTCCATTCACCCACTTCATCCCAAAATGCTGGAGTTTGACACCGCTTCCCATATAATGCCTCAAATGGTGCCATCTGTATACTGGAATGAAAACTGTTATTATAAGAAAACTCAACCAAAGAAAGATGTTGGTCCCAACTTCCCTGATAATCCATCGAATAAGCTCGTAGCATATCCTCCAAGGTCTGAATTGTTCATTCTAACTGCCCATCTGATAGAGGATGAAAAGCTGTACTAAACATTAATTCAGTACCCAACGACTTCTGAAGGTCTTTCCAAAAGTTAGAAGTAAACCTGGGATCACGGTCAGATACAATAGAGAGAGGAACTCCATGTAAACTGAATTTATCTTTAAGATACAAATGGGAAAGTTGATCTAGGGAAAAAGTATCTCGTATTGTAAGGAAATGAGCAGATTTAGTCAAGCGATCAACAATACCCCAGATTGCATTATAACCTCAAGATGTCCTCGGTAATCCCACAACAAAGTCCATGGATATGTTTTCCTATTTCCACTCTGGCACTGGTAAAGGCTGAATCATCCCTTTAGGTAACTACTGCTCTGCTTTAACCTACTGACAAGTCAAACACTTCACAGTAAAATCAGAAATATCTCTTTTCATTCCATCCCACCAGTAATACTCTTGCAGATCTCTGTACATCTTAGTACTGCCCAGATGAACTGAAAACGGGGAACTATGAGCCTCACATAACAACTCATTCTTCAACTGTGAATCACAAGGCACACATAATCTCTTCCCAAACCTCAAAACACAATCATTATCAATGTTGAATTCAGGAAACTTACCTCTCTGAACCAGCTCTACCTTTTTTTGCAACTCGCTGTCTTGCTTCTGTGCTTGCTTGATTCTATTTGATAGAGATGATTTCACTGATACCTGGAACAAAACAGAAGGATTTCCTGCACCAAAAACTTCTATTCCAAAGTTCATCAAATCAAAAACCAAAGGATCTCGTTCCAAACGTAGCATGGTTAATGAAGCATTACTTTTTTCGACTCAAAGCATTGGCCACTTTATTTGCTTTTCCCGGATGGTAGTGAATTGTACAATCATAATCCTTGATTAATTCCAGCCATCTCCTCTGTCCCATGTTCAATTCATTCTGAGTGAATATATACTTTAAACTTTTGTGATCAGTATATATTTCACACTTCACTCCATACAAATGATGCCTCAAAATTTTTAATGATAAAACAACAGCAGCTAATTCCAAATCATGTGTAGGGTAATTTACCTCATGAGTTTTCAACTGACGTCAAGCATAAGCAATTAACTGATCATTCTGCATAAGGACACATCCAAGTCCCTTAAACGAAGAATCACTGTATATAACAAACTCACCATTCTTAGAAGGAAGTTCCAAAACTAGAGCATTCACCAATCTTCTTTTCAACTCCTAAAAACAATCATCACATTCCTTTGTCCAGATAAACTTAACACCCTTTCGAGTTAGCTAAGTCATTGGACTAGATAACCGTGAAAAATTTTCAACAAACCTTCGGTAGTAACCTGCCAAACCAAGAAAACTACGGATCTCGGGTACATTTGTAGGTCTTGGCCATTCTTCAAAAACTTTTTTTTAGCAGGATCAACAGTTATGCCATCTTTTGAAACAATGTGACCTAGGAAAGAAATTGTTTGTAACAAAAACTTACACTTCCTGAATTTTCCATATAGTTTCTTTTCTTTTAAGGTTTGCAAGATAACCCTTAAATGACTTTCATTCTCCTCTTTACTTTTAGAAAATACCAAAATATCATCAATAAACACAACCATGATTTATCACCTGAGTTAACGGAGCCATCACTGCAGTAAACTGCTCAATTCTAATTCTGACCATCTCAGTATGCTGATTTGGAAGGTCATTTCCCTCAGCATGCCTTTCCAAAAAAAACTTATATGTTTCCTCTACGAAAAACCATTCTTAACACTAAAATACCTTAGGTGAAGCAACATGGTAATCTTTAAATGCTATATCATTTCAATCATACCATAAATTAACTTATAATTTAACAATTTTCTAACTCCTAAAGTTGTCTAAACCAACCTTTGATACCAACTATAAGGCCACGTCCTTAAACCTTACTTAATATTGAATTAAATGAATAATTCACATTGAGGATCTTTTCAGGTTTAGAGTTTTAGAAAATTAGAACATAACTATTACATCTCAAAAGATTACAAAGTAGACACTTCTACTAAGTTTCCATAATAAAAAAAAACTCTTAAAAAGAAACATGTCTAGTTCCATGTTTTATGTAGCATGACATTCCCTTGATCCCATCCTTGACCTTATTCCACATTAAGTCCTATGAAAAACATTTCAAAAAAAACTTGGGGTGAGCATAAAAAGTTCAGTAAGGGATACAAAAAGAATGAAAACTGTTAGTTTTTCAAACATCAAGTAAACCATGTATACTCTATCAAAGTAATACCTTCACCTTCATGAAGTAGTAAAAACTCATCACTGAGTAAAGTATCATTACTTACCTTTTTGTAACCAAAGTATTACCATAAAACCCATATAAAGAACACATAACATATATAAAGGTAACTTGGGACATAAACATACTTAAGTGGAATAACCATACGGTCGACTTCCACACATATCACTTAATGGAATAACCATACGGACAATTTCCATACATACTTAATGGAATAGCCATACGCCCCACTTCCATACCCAATGCATTGGAGGTTATAACGTAACCACCCATCCTGGTATTCACGGCACCACCCGTTATATGGTTTATAATGTAACCACCCGTTAAAATGTCCAAGTACCAATATAAAATCATAAAACATAAAACCAATATAAAGGAATGATAACATTTCCACATTTCAATCACAATATATCATAAATATATTGACATAGTAGAATCCTTTATCAAAACCATTTTCAATACCAAAATACATAAAAGAGTATATGGTATTTATTTTATTTTAAAAAACATTACGGCTTATTGAGGAAGCCAAAGACCAAATAATACTCGCGGCGGCGGAAAAGGTCGTTGTCACCACGTACGTTAAAAGAAACATTCCTTTTTGTCGTTTTGTAAAACGCATTGTAGAAAAATATTCCTTTTGTATAAAAGTAAAAGTCAAAGGGGTTTGTACACCGTTATAAAAGAAAGTTTTGTATTAAAAGAAATATGCCTCAATGAAAGGAGATTGAGACAAAGTCCCTTACCTTGGGTCCGACTTGACTCGATCGTTCTTTAACATCCTGAATAATAAACTTGAGTTAATTTCTACTTGATTAAGAACCTTTTTAAAGTTCATTATTCCTTTTATATCACTTATTTCCATGTTATAAACATTATGTAACCATTTAAGTTAATAATGTTTGTTTTGTCGATATTTGGTTCTTAAGTCGAAAGTGGACTTCTTACAATTACATGTTGTTCATGTGGTCAAAAGTTCTTTATATCCAGAATGTCATTCCTGATTTGGATATAATATATATCATATATATCCAGCATATACATGTATTTATAATACTACATAATCATTTAGAGGTATGAAATGAAATTCACCGTTCATGGAGACGGTAAGCCGTACGTACGCATGAACGCTACTTTCATTTCTTTGTCATATTAATGGAATTAAAACTAAATGAGAGGTATGTATATTTTAATTCCAGAATTATATTCATCATTTAGATATATCATTCATTATATATATCCATTATATACATGTACTATTAATAGTACAATACATTTGGGGATAAGAAATGAAATGCACCGTTCATGGAGACGGTAAGCCGTACGTACGCATGAACACTACTTTCATTTATATTTCATACTTTAATGGAAATAAATAATAATGATATAGAGGAATATTATAATTCCAGTATAACATCATATATAATAACTTTAAATCCATCCTTTACACGTCCCACATATGGAATTAATGAATCACATCACTTTGAGGGGGCGGTAGTCCGCACTTCCTTAAATGAAGATATCGTGTTTACCCATAATGGAAACCATAAAGGTATGCCAAAAATGAAAAATACAGAAGCATAAGGAAAACATAAACATATTATATATCATATATAAATATAGTGTCATCTTAATGGCCACCTTTGGAGGTGTTAATAGAATGTTTAAAAATCATCGTTTCGGGAGGCAGAAATTCGCCATCCACAGAAACAATATGTTATTTAACCATTAGATGTAGGTGTGTGTAAGTGTAGCTCGAATACTTCTTATAAAAACATGCTAGTATATTGAGGATACTGGAGTTGTTACAAAAGAAAATAATTAAAAGAGTTTAGGGGGTTGGAGAAGCAAAATAAAACAAAAGGACTCAAAAGAAAACATTACCTTAAAATCGGGTAACTCTCTTAGATTTGAGCTCAAAGGCTTCCTTGGGAAGACTTCTGCCCAAATTGAGGCTTCAAGGAGTACGATAGGGATGTGGAGAGCTAAAATGGGCAGGGGTTGGCTGAGCGAAAGTCTTTGGGAGTGTGTGTAAAGAGGTAGAGGTGGGGGGCTTTTATAACAGGAGAGGAGGGACACTCTTGGAAGGTAAAGAAAAGTCACTTTATTTTACAATGGTATTCGGATTTAAGAGGTCCCACATTGATGTGTTTCGAGGATAAAGTGATAAGGGTTCGAAATCCACCCATCCTATAGGTTTAGGCCATGTGTAGGTCTTATATTTTACATTATCTTTCCATTTTATTTTAATTGTTAAATAATGAGGTCATCGCTGTATCATCATTATGTCATAAATAATATAATTTATTTAATGTCTAAAAATTTAAAAAAAACTATGATGTAGGAATTATTTTTATCTTTATAATGAATATTTATATTCAAAAACATGACTTGTATAACCCCATGTAAAAATTGTTTTAGTAAAACATCTCATGTGTGTGTCATTTTTACTTTAACATTAAATAAAAAGTTATTTATGTCATTTCCCAACCAAAGTGTCTTCATGGGGTCCCCAAGTTGACCCATGCCTTGTCTTGGACTGCCATGACACATCCAATAAAGGTAGGACATGTTTCAAGGTATTTTCATTTTATTATAATATAATTTTTGCCTTAAATTGCACTAATTACCTCTAATCACGATTAAGAACTTAAAAGTTACTATTCACCAAAAAATTATTTTAATCTCATTGAACCACATTTTACTTCTTAATGAAAACCATGTATGTTTGATTTTTGAAATTCAAAACACAGAAGTGGTAAAATTTCATTTAAACGAAAAATCAGTTTTTATAAGTACCACTTAGTGGTTTCATTATTCATAAAAAATTGAAGTTTTTCAGAAAAATACCAAAATGTCACCCGAAGCTATATTTGATATTCCAAATTCAAAAATGAAGTCCATTTTACAAAATTCACAACATATAAGTTTCATTAATTAATTTAATAATTAATTCCCGCTGTCAGAGAAAATAGCGTGTTTTTATGAAACAATAAGTATCAAAAGATTGACACTAGTTTAAGTTCGATTTCAAAGTGAAATTAATTACAACGACCACTATTGGATTTAATGGTAAAAATATATTATAATATAACTTTAAAACCAATTCAAAAGATAATCTATTCATCTTAATAAATTATATTAAAAAGAGGTTTTGAATTAAAATACAACATTTTACACTATTCATTAAAAAATGAACTTTATCGGAAAGATACCAAAAATTTACACAAAGTAAATTTTGATGTCCCGATTATAAAGAAGAGTTATATTTGGACCAATAGAATTTATAAGATTGATCAAAACTATATTTAATGATGGTTCTCCATCAAAAGGTGATAAGTGAACCTTTAGTAAAAATTAGGGTATAAATGCCTAAAATTTAATTCTTTTCATATTTTAAGCCTTTATCTTTTATTGGATAAATGTAAAAACATTTAAAAAACATATATAATCATATTTTAGTTATTTCTATCCATTCTCGCCAATACAACGACTACATGTTAACTACCATTTAAAATAATATTATTATATTACTAGTGTGCAACGTAAATTTTCAAAGGAACTCA
Source organism: Viscum album (assembly GCA_963277665.1). Taxonomy (NCBI): domain Eukaryota; kingdom Viridiplantae; phylum Streptophyta; class Magnoliopsida; order Santalales; family Viscaceae; genus Viscum; species Viscum album. Next base: position 1,005,640,021 of record OY728167.1, read on the forward strand.
TCATTGAGTATCGGGTACGCTATTGAACATAGCAACCCATTTAAAGTAAAATTAATATTTAATTCGTAAATATTAATAAATACGAAAATTCTTTATTCTTTATTTACCTGGGATGTTACATCCTTCCCCCCTTTTGGGAATTGCATCCTCGCAATTTTATTCACTTATCAAAATAAGTGGGGGTATTCATCCCTCATAGCATTTTCAGATTCCCACGTTGCCTCTTCAACCATATGGTTTTTCCAAAAAACCTTTACCTGATGAATCACCTTATTCCATAACACCTGCTCCCTATGGTCAAGAATCTGGGCTGGTTGTTCTTCATAAGACAGGTTCTCCTCCAGCTGAACTACCTCTGGACTCAAAACATGAGATGGATCTGGAATATACTTCCTCAACATCGAAACATGAAAAACATTGTGCACCTCAAATAAACTCGGAGGTAAAGCCACTCGGTAAGCAAATGATCCAACTTTCTCCATAATTTCATATGGTTCAATGAACCTTGGACTTATCTTTCCTTTCTTACCAAATCGCATTACACTTTTCCATGGAGAAACCTTGAGAAAAACATGGTCACCTACCTCGAAAGATAAAATGTTCGAGGGGTTGGATGGTTCGGATTGATTCAGTGAAATCCCACATCGAAACTCTTCAATGTTCACAGTCTACTTATAATATAATCCATGTCAGTCTTAGCTCAGAGATATCATATCCCTCATCAGTACCTCCTTGTACCGGTTCTTGTGGGTGAGCTTCTGCACCCACCTCCATCATCGTGCCTACCTGCATGATGGTGCTTCATCACTTCTCCACCTCTCATAGCCACACCATATCACTACCTCTCCAATGACCTCATGTTGGTTATGTAGGGTTGATCTTGGACTCCCACAGTGGTGTAGTTCTCCCCTTGGTCTGGATATCAAGGTTAGCTTAATATTTTTATATGCACCATTGAAAAATGTTTTCAAAATTTCATATAGATCACACCCAATAAACTAATAAATAAAACAAAAAGAACCTCAAACACTCCTCATTCAAAATTACTTACTTTTCATGGAACTCCTTTAAATGTTGTAAACATTATACATCCATTTACACATGTCTTCGAACATAGAACCAGATCTGTAATCATCATAATTAAAAATCTCATCGACTTGTCATCTTTTTAATAAATTAAAAAAAAATTAAACTTCACCTAATCATTGGACCTCTTAATTTGTCCCTTTATATTAGGGAAATCCAACATCTTTTTTTCAGGTTTTGACCCACCCGACACTTGTTTTTAACCGTTTTTATACCTCTATGAAGAGTTTACTTAGTCATTCTGATCACACCGCACATTAGATTGATGAGTTTTCCATGTTTACACATTAAAAATAACTCATCGGTGGGTTTATATTGATTTCACTTTAATATGAGGTTGTTTTCTATGGTTTTGACCGTTCCTTGCACGTTTTAGTGTTTTAAAACACTTAAAACATGTTTAGGATCATAACGGGAAAACGATAATTTTGAATGATGTTCCATAAGTTCCTACATTTCAAGTTTATATATATGGTAATTTTCCCATTATTTCTGGTAAATAAGATGTATATTCCCATGTTTTCACCACCTAACACATGGATTTAAAGGTTTTTGTACCTAAAAGAAGTGGTTATTGAGTCATTTCGACCACAACACATTTCTAATTGACATTTTTTCTATGTATAGATATAAAAAATAACTCAAAATTGGTTTTTAAATGATTTCACATCAATATGAGGTCATTTTCTATGGTATTGACCATTCCACGCATGTTTTAGTGTTTTAAAACACTAAAATTCATTTATGTCTATAATGGGAAAACGAATATTCATAATGATTTTTTGTTAGTTCTTTCATTTAAAAAATAAATATATGGTTGTTTTCCTATGATTTTATGTAAATCCATTGTTGTATAATGGGTTTTTACCAACTAAGAGAAGCTTCTAAAAAATTGATATCTTTAAAAAAATTATTTTTGATTCATTCTAAGTACATTGCTTTTTGAATGAATATGTTTTTTTCTTTTACATACGAAAAATAATTAATTATTATTGTCCCACTATTTAAATTCAAAATGAGATCATTTTTTATTATTTTGATCATTAAGTATCCGTTTAAATTTTGTAAAACACTAAAAACGTATTTAAAAGCATCACAGGAAAACAGTAACTCGGATTGATGTGGGGTCAATTCCTACAATTCAGAAATCAATATGTTTTTTATACTATTATTACATTTTTAATCATTAAATATGTTATAAAAATTATAATGGTATAATTAATATATTATTTATAAAACTAATGATTTTTTCACACCCTGTCATGTGTTATACTATTTCACACCCTATCTAGTCACACATACCCTTGTTCTTTATCCAGTCACACCACACCTCATGCCTGGTCCTCCTCACACTGGAATCACATAATTTTTTTAAAGTAACTATGTTCTTTAAGTTGTTACAAGAGGTTTAATAAAAATAAATCAGGCTTTTTTGGTGGTTTTTTTAATACTAGATGCGGTTTAACCTATCAATACTTTATTAAGTGGTTGTTAAGTAAATTGTTGTGTATTTGATAGACAATAATCATTTAACAGTTCTTTTTATATTTAAGTGATAGTTTTTATATGATTTATTTAATGTGAACTCAATGGGGAGTTTTTATTCAGTTTTCAGTAGTTTTCTAACAAAAAAATATATAAAATAACATAAGGATGTTAATGGGAAACCCCATAATCTTATAAAGAAAGTGTAAAATATTCTTCCCATATATTTAGGTTGCGTCAGCCACATTTTGTTTTAGTGATGGAAACTCCTAACCAGCAATTTAAATATTTTTATTAATGTATTTAGTAAAAGTTTCTAAAAATCCCTAATAAATCATATTTAAAAAAAAATTATAATAATAAACTGTAAATATTAATAAAAGTGACATGAAATAAACTAAAATATGAATATATGATAAACTATTATACATATGTCATGCATCAGTAAAAATATACAAACAACCACAATCATCATAACCTCAATTTCATTCAACCAATACATATGTCTTCCTCCACTATATATGCATTATGACTAATATACATCCATGTCATAACCTCCACTGTATTTATATTCCTCCACTGCATCTCATCAACTAAAACATACCACATCATCTCATCAACTGTAACAAAATAATAAAATAACATTTAAACATAACCAGATAAATCATAATTACAGTCTAATAACTTATAATATTTTAACATACTATAGAAACTAAGAACTACTATGACTACCTTCTGAAGAATTTCATGGATCGGAATGGTCAACCTACTATCTACTACTGAAATTCTCCACCTACAATGAAAACCAAAATATTTATGAAAAGAAATGAAAAAAATAAAAGGCCTAGAATATATTTAGAAAGAAACAAATAAAATTTGTTATTTTTTTAATCAAACAGGATAAATTTTAACAGAAAACAAATAATATATAATTCAAAACACTTTAAAAACATAAAATTATCTATTTACGATATATTTAAACACTTGAAACTATGAAATTTATAAGTAAATATTCATTTTTTTAAAAGATATGTGTGGTGTATTTGAAATTTACTTAATAGTAAAATTTTAAAGACTTTGATATCACAACATTTCTTATATTTAAAAATTTACGTAGCAGTTTTTTTATGATTTGATGTCAATATTTGATTGTTTTCAATGGTTTTGACTGTTTCACATTTATTTTAGTGTTTTACAACTCAAAAATTTGTTTATGATCATAATGGTAAAATCATCATTCAGACTGATGTTTAATCAATTTCTATATTTCACAATAAAATATATGGTCATTGTACCATGATTTTAGGGAAATCCAATGTATTTTTCCTGATTTGGACCCCCTAACACTTGTATTTAATGGTTTTCTTTACCTTTAAGAAGTGGTTAATTAGTCATTATGATCATTGCATGTTAGATAGATCTTTTGACTTCATGTACATTTCAAAAATAACTCAATAGTGATTTTCCAATGGTTTGACATTAATCTGATGTCTTTTAATATGGTTTTGACCATTCCACACATCTATTAGTGTTCTTAAATACTAAAAATATTTTTAAGACCACAATGTTAAAATATTTATTCAGAATTATGTATTATCAGTTACTAAATTTAAAAAATAATTATACTATAATTTTGCCTTGAATTTAGGTCAATCCGACATCATTTTTTTAGTTTTAAACCACTAAACCTTTAATGGTTTTTTACCTTTAAGAAGTTTTTACTGAGTATTTCTAATCACACCACACATTGGATTGATTTGTTATCTACGAGTGCAAATCAAAAATAACTCAGTAGTGTTTTTCTAATGATTTTACAAGAATTTGAGGTCATTTTTTCTAGGTTTGATTGTTCCATTTACATTTTAGTGTTTTAAACACGAAAAACATGTTTATGGCCATAATAGAAAAACATTCATTTGGAATGATGTTTTTTCATTTTCAACATTCCACGATTAAATATATTGTCAATTTTCTTTGATTTTAGGGCAATTTGACATCGTTTTCCATATCCCCCCCCAACACTTGTTTTTAAAGGTTTGTGTACCTTTAAAAAGTGGGTACTAGGTCATTCCAACCACACTTCATATCGGGTTGACGTTTTTTCTGTGTGTACACATCCAAAATAACTCGGTAGTGGTTGATCAATGATTTCAAATAAATATGAGGTTTTTTCTATGGTTTTTACCATTCCATATATGTTATAGTGTTTTAAAACACTAAAAACGTGTCTATAACCACAAAGGAAAATTTTTCATCCAAAATGATGTGTCCTCAGGTCCAACATGTCATAATTAAATATACAGTTGGTTTCCCATTATTTTAGGGAAATATGACATCTTTTTCCTAGTTTTACCCCCAAAAACGTGTTTTTAGAGGTTTTTGTAACTTTAAGAAGGGGTTACTGAGTCATTTCGATCACATAACTTGTCAGATTGATGTGTTGTCTAAGATTACACATAAAAAATAAATCATAGGTGGTTTCCAAATGATTTTAAGTCAATATGAGGTAATTTTCAATTTGTTTGACCTTTTTATGCATATTTTAGTGTTTTAAAAGAATAAAAATGTGTTTACAAACATAAAACTTAAACCATCATTAAAAATGGAATTCCATCTATTTATACATTTCATAATTAAATATATGGTTATTATCACTGATATCGTGGAAATATAATTTTGTCTTTATAGTTTTGACCACTTGAAACTTTATTTTAAATGCTTTTTAACCATTAAGAAGTGGTTACTGAGTCATTCCAACCAAACCACATGCCGATATAACATTTTGTTTTCATGTACATGTATAAAATAACACATTGGTAGTTTTACAGTGATTTCACATAAATATAAGGTTTTATTTTATGGTTTTGATGATTCCCTGCATGTTTTAGTGCTTTAAAACACTAAAAATGTGTTTACTGTCATAATGGAAAAAATGTCATTTGGAATAATGTTTTCTCAGTTTCTACTTTTGGAAATTAAATATATGGTATATATTGAATTGTCCATGGATCATGGAGTCTAACAGAGATGGGGTTGATATAGGTGTGACCAATTTTTCTAAATTCTTTTTCAACTTCTACTTCAAATATCTATCACTTGTTAAGATGAGTGGATCATGTATGCAATGAAGAGAGTAAATTAAACACAACACACATTATTATTAAAAGGTATGCAAATAAGACCTACGTACTTGACATGTTTGTTAACCCCCCCCCCCCAACATGGATTTTCCACTATACTGTATTTAACATTTACTAATGTTTTGGAAAAATCTTGTTATACACCCTAGTAATTGATCCTCCATCTGATTCTCGTTATACACCCTACAATCCAACATTTTTTCCTTAGTTGGTTAGACCCCAAATCATTTTATCGGTTGGACCCCCCAGTATTTCAAGCCTCTTTGACAACTAGTTAAACCCCCTTTCACAAGATCCTTCTTCTTTGGGATCTGATCCATAGATTGTATGTTTAATTGATCCTCCTCCATGAGCTTACTGGATCACTGTACCTCATGTAAAATTCGACTTTCTTTTTACTAATTCTTACCTTTATCAAATAATTTTGAGCACTTAATATAATCACCTGGCTCAGTACAACACTACTCGAGAAATAATTTTTTCTTCTACTGAAGACCCATCCTCACTTAACAGAAAAAACACTAAAACACTAATTCTTTTGAAACACATATAGAAAAATATCTAGGAGTTAGTCTCCAAAACAAATATTTCATGTGCAATTTTTCAAACAACATTCACGAATATGAATCCATGGATGTATCAATTTAAGCATCCATTATTTAACGTGCATGAAAACTACCATATGTCCATAACACTTCATGCACGTATATGAATTTGTTTTATGAACACACTAACATACAATGTTCACTTGCACAAACACTTCACACTATCTCAAATATTTTTCTTTATACACACACTATCCAATATTTTATACTCAATTCTTAGAGAACTTATATTTCATACTATTTTCATAATGTATGTTTTCCATCTCAAAACCTTTGTACACACATATCACTTGAAAAAATCATTGATATATATTTGTTCTGTGTATATGTATCATGCATGTGAATGTGATGTATGTATTAATTTTATCTTATGAACAATGTTCCTTCACAAAAACAATAGTATGCTCACATTGAGAAATATATACTACTATGCATGTAACAATACACTCTGCCTTAGTGTGCACAATTTAAACACTCAAAATATAACTTTCTTCATGCATGAAAAAACTAAAACGGTATAAATAGTTTATACAAGAAAGTAATTCTTCATTCAGTGTAAATAAAGACTATTTGTGGCTCCTCAAATAAATTCGCGCAAACTAGACAATCATTGGTTCATATTGACCTTCTCTCAAGCTTAGGATACACGTTTGTGTATTGAGTTATCCCATATGCTTTGCAGAACTAATTTCTACTCTTCGCGTAAACAGTAGCAATGAAATAACCTTTGAGAACTATATGTTCATAGAACATCATTTCTCTCTCCAACACAACTATCATATGTGATATATAACATTACTAGAAAATGAGATCGAAACAACGTCTTAGAACCTTTGAGAATCATGGATGATCCTTTCATTATATAATTCATTCACTTCCCACACCATGATTATGAATCTCACTGTAACTGATTAATAGTCTTTTAAAACTCACTATATTTATTCAATTTGATCTTCAAGTAAGGATGCAACTAATGTTTCATCATATTTATATCATATTGAAGTCATAATATTTCTTAAAAGATTATTAGATATCCCCGATGAAGCTTCTATCAATGTAGAAATAGAGATCAATAAACAAAACCCTTAGGCATGAGGCTTCCAGTAGATGATGACTCAGAGAGTTTGATTGATCGGCCAAAAAACTTTTTTTGAACAGATCAATTGATTGTGAATCGCAGATGGATAATCATATGACCAGGATAAACTGTTCGAGTAATTGGACGGTCCTGTTTGATTTAGTTAAATCTCAAATCGAAATTCCTCAAGGTTCAGCACCTCCTTATAATACAAGCCATTATAGACTCGGCTATGAAATCATTTCTCCCTAAATGGTACCACCCTCTACAAGTTCTTATGGGCACACTCCTATTCCAACATCCATGATTTTTTTTTGCACTGTATTGTCTTACTTTGCCACTTCTCTACCTCACATAGGCACATCCTAGAACTACCTCGCTTACGGCCTCATGCTAGCCAATTAGGGTTGATCTTGGCCTCCCACAGTTTTGTGATGCTTCCCTTGGTCTACCTAGCAAGGTCGGCTTAATTTTTTTATAAGAACCATTGATTTTTTTTTTCAAATTCCATATAGTGAATAGCCAAAAAACTCAAAAATAAAACAAAACCAACATCAAAAACACATCATGAATATTGAATTATTATTCATGAAACTCTTTTAAATGTTTTAAATATTATGTGTCCATTTACACGTGTCTCGTAACATAGAACCAACTCTATAATCATCATAATTTAAAAATTCATTGAATATTAATCTACTTAAGAAATTGACATCAATTTTACCTTCAACAAATTACATTGCCTCTTTAATCTCCCCATTAAGATTTTTTCCCAATACACAGTTTTTAAAATTCAATGAGATATTCTCCCCTTATTGAAAATAAATCCAATGATAAAAGTATGGGATGGAATTATCATTTCCAAAATTCAATTTCTAATAATATCTTTTTTTCTTTTTAAAATTACATTCTAGTTTACTTTTGAGAATGATAGAATCACTCTTAGCTTCGAAATGAGATAACATTAATCATCTCTAAGTCTATGTGAGAAATAATCTATGTAAAAAACTATAGTGATTAAATTTAGCATAAATGTTGTCAACAAACATCCAAATTGTAAAACCAGTCACTAAATCCTCTTATCAAGGGTTACTCAAATGATTTCCAAAAAATGCCCAAAATACATATCAACAAACATATTAGAAACATTCAAGTGAAAATATATACTTTTCTTTTTCCATCAATAAATAAAACTCGTACTTTCAGAATTAATGAATTTTTTTATCATGAAAATGGTAAAATATAATAAATATACCTCAATAATGAAAATCCTCAATTTATTGAAATTTTTAGAATGATTAGATTCATATCTCTAGAAAATTTATAATATTCAATTAGTGACAAATGAGATAGACACATTTTATAACTTATTCTCTGTGCTCCTCCTCAATAGATAAACACCATACCTCTCCATCATGATTAACATAATTCAAGAATAAATTTAAAATGTCATCTAATATTATTTGATATGTTGGAAATTTAAAACCTGATTTCAATAGAATTTCATGATGGACATCTTTCAAGCTGTATAATAATCTTAAGTTTTATAAATTCATGTATCCCATGAAAATCATATTCACCTTCAAATACCATGTATGAAAAAAACACAATATATATGGGAATAAGGTGATTCTTCATTGATCTCCAGTTATAGAAATATGGATTAGAGTTTCTCATCTACAAATAAATATTCATAGATGAAAAATTCTATTTCACATTTCATAACATAGAAATTTGATTTCTCTATGATTGCTCCATATTTCTTGCCTCTTCAAATTATTCTGACCAAATGATCAAACACACTTTGGGAACATGATTAGTCTTTACTCTATGTGTAGACTTTTTTATTTAAATTAGAAGTCACATATGTCTTCCCTTTCTTTTTTGAGAATTATTTATGAATAGATTTCCATGTCAAACTATTTTTACGAGAATTTCCATACTGGTGTCACATGTAACACACAACATTATAAATCAACAAATTACCTCTTTTAGGTATCTTTTAATATTCTATATCAGAGATATATTTCACAAAATAAATCTAGTTATTTCTTATTTGGACTGATTCTTTATTGGATTTTAACTTTCTTTTTTTAGTATGAGTGTTCATGACCCATTAAAAATGTTACATGATGTGACCTTTTTCAACAAAAAAAATAAAAAAATTGTGAAACACTCTTTACATCATTATCCATAATATTATTGGGAGTTTTTTGTTTAACAACTTTTTTCTTCTATTCAAAACCCAAGGATAACCTATCATCTTAAATTTTTACCAGCTTCACTTTCTGTTGAGATATTATATTCACATCAAAAAATTATTTGGAAACAATTGGTGCATACCATCACTCATCATAATAGTTACCACTTCTATTATAATAATCATGGAAACATTCAATGTAATCATATATTTTAAAAAAATTATAATCCTTCTATGAATTCTGTGTCTATTGTCCAGGTTTCAATTTGTCTTCAACTTTTCTCCCCCTAAATGGAAACATTCTATAATTTTAATTAAATGGAATAATATATAATCATATTAATTGCTTGATTCCAAAATATCCAGTACCACGAAAAAACTATCCAACAAATATTGAAATATTATTTTTTATTTTACATTTTTGCTGCTTTTGGGTAGCGCATTTCTTCTTTTTTGCTTTCTATGGGGAAAAATAATTTTTCTTTGCCCTAGTTTTTCTAGATTTTAATGTCGAAACTTCACTAGTAGTAAAATCAACACTAGTACACATTGATTTATCAAAAAAATATGTTATCTTCTTCATTGACTCTTTAGAAGATATATCATTGAATATTCTCAAACTCGTATTGCAATAGATTCAGTCTTTTTTGAATTAAGCCTCTTATCAGATGAATCATTGGTGATACTTATTTTATCAATAACATGGTATGTCTCAACTCCTGTCTCTTCTATATTTATTATTTTCACCTCTAGTTTAGGATACATTAAGTTAAACTCAATATTCTCATCTTCAACATTTTCCATGATTTCTTCTCACTGAATCTTGATCTTCTGAATCTTTTCATCATGAATCTGATTTTCCTTTAGTAACAAAATTTCAAGATCCATTATTTTTTCTTCTAAATCATTCATATAAGAATATTTGACATTCATATATATATTATGAATCTTTTCAAGTTCATGGATAACTTCTTTTGAAAAAATTTAAAAAATATATTTCTCATAAATAGTATTTTAAAATTATTCAATAGATTCATCATATCATTCTTTTAAAAGATATATTGTTTATTTCTTTACATTCACAAGTCTTGTGATATTTATAGAATTACTATCTTATTTTTCAGTGCTTCTTCACTATAATTAGCCTCTTCATATTACTATAATGTTTCATCTTCAATATCCTTGAAAATTATGGTCATATAAGTGACCAATTCATTTGGAACTATGATCATATGTTCTATAATCCCAGATTTTATTACATATTCATCAGATCTTGAATATGAATCATCCAAATTATAATCAACTGGTTTCACTTCACAATTACCATTTTTTTTCCTTTAGCTAGAAAGTGGTCTTTATTTACCTCAGAATTCTTGTTTAGTATATTTTCTACTCTCTTCTTTCTATTTTATGAGACAGGACTAAAATGTAAACATTTCTAACATCAGAATTAGATATAGGATTTTCCATCTAAATCCATTCTATATTTTCATCAAAATAAAATATTCACTTCATATTCTTTGGATATAAACAACTAGAAATTTACAGTAGATCCAATCAGAGGTGGTCAAGGAACTGATGGTAATTAAAGTGTCTAATGATCCTTAAATATCACTGAGAGGTGGGGTGAATTAGGTGTGACAAATTTTACAAAATTATTTTTCACTTTATAATTTAATACACTTTCATTTTTTAAGATGAATGTATCATGGATTAAATTCTGAATGAAAATGGAACACAACACACAATATTTTTACAGGGTTCGGTATAAATACCTACATCCTTTCCATGTTAGTTAGACCCCACAACAAGGTTTTTACACTCTAATATTTTCAGCAATTACAATGGTTCAGGAAAAAATTGGTCATACACCCTAGTAATCGATTCCTTAGTTGATTCTAGCTATACCCCCCCCCCAAATAACCCAACTCTTCTGCCTCAGATGATTAGACCCCCCAACTCTTCTGAATTAGTAGGTTAGACCCCCTAACTGTTCAACTAGTTTGACCCCCCCCCCCAATCACTTGAGCCTCTTCAAAAACTGGATATACACCCCAGTCACAAGCTTTTTATTCTTCTAAATCTAATCCATAGATTAGATGATCAGTTGATACTCCTCCATTAGTTTTTTGGATCACACTTTTCCGTGTACAATTCAAATCCCTTTTCACTAATGATGGACTTTCTAAAAAAAGATCACTAAATATAATAGGATGCCTCAGTACAACACAATTTAGGAAAGATTTATTTCTTCTATTGAAGACATGACCAGAAACGGAAAAACATACCTGAAAAAGTTATCATTGCAAGACTGTAAGGGAATTGACGGTGAGAGATTCCCAGAGTGTCTATGCCTTTGTATGTTTACTTGAATAGAGGGGTCTGCCATTGTGGGCTACCGAGAGAGTCACCATGATTATTGTTTGGTTTGTCGTGATGAGGCCACCAAGCCAAAGAACATGTTTTGTTTTCTACTACTTGTAATTTAGGTAGTCTGTTGAGATATCTTCTATGTTACTTTTAATACATTGAGAATATAGAGATGTTTTCTAGATTCCATGGTTGATAATTTAATGAGTAAATTAAATTAATAAATAAATGTGAATGGGGATTGGTAGGATTGTTTACTTTAGAGTACTCCTATTTTTCTACAGCATTTATTTCTTTTACTTTTTCTATATTGCTCACTGACAGTAGGGAACAGATCTTGTGGTGATTTCCTACTGGGATTACTCTCACACCCTGTTTGGGTCCTACTTTTCGACCCAAACAGGTTATACGGTTGTAGGTGTGGATAGGGATTGTGGCCCTTCTACTTCAGGTACATGATTGTTAGTTGGTGCTGGAGAGCATAGGACCGAGATTAGGTGTGTGATGCTGCTGGAGTTGTTTTTTACTTTTAGTGCTTATTCTTAGTTGTATTTCAGCACATTGTTGTGGTTTCTGCTTTCCTTAGAGACATGTACCATGTTGCATCATTATTATATTATACATTGCTTTCGCTATTTAGTTCCAGTTATTGTATGTTGTTTACTGCATATGCTATTGATTGTTACTTCATGTACCTTGAATACCTTACCAAATGAGGGCATAGTTTCCCCAATAACGTACCAAGGCCCTCACTGCTAGTCAGCTGCCTCTGGCGTTTGGGGAAATTCACTTGAGGACATGTGGTGAACTAGGCACGGGGCACTAGTTTAGGGGCTTCAGTTTCGGGTCGTTTCAAAGTGGAATCATATGAGTTTCATTACTTTTCTATTGACTTACTATTTAGCGATGTTAGACAGGGATAGGACGGAATAGGTAGATGGTAAATAGCTGTGACCGGGAATTCTATAACCCGTGTATAGGGAAAAAGCTAGATTACCTCGAATATTGAAATTTTTAAGTTTTTGAAAATGTTACAGTTTAATTAATTTCACTGTTGGGTGGTTCACTTGTTTTGTGTTATTACTGTTTGTATGATTGTGGGTCTATTTTGTTGCAACCTGATGATATAGGGTATGCCATCTCATGCATCATATATGCAGTTGTTAGAAAATCACATGTCATGTATTTTTGCATGCTATCTAGATTGAATTAAAATTTCCATGCTCTTGTGATATAATTTGTGATAGAAGATGAATGTTTTTATGATAACTGTTGTGATAAAATAACTTCTATGTTGATAGGGTATAGTTTCATTAATGATTCTTTATCATGGACATCAAAATTTGGTCTTAGAGGTGTTACGGGACCTCGAGGATCAGAATTTGGTGGCTCGTGAGTTTTTATAGTATTTATTTCTTATATGCATGGTTATGATGCCATGCTTTGATTCGCAGGGATTATGGCCCCCCACAAATCATAATTTTGTATCTTAACACATTATTTATGTGTTTTATGGCCTCTGGTGCAGTTCTGTGGCTACTATCCAGAAAAACCCAGAAAACATAGCGTGTACTTTATGTATACACGCCATGTAGTTTTATCTGTGTCCCTGACTGTGTTGGGTAGAGACATGGGGCTGTAATGATTCTTGTAGGAACACGCTGTGTACCTGCTAAGCATGTCGTGTACTCTATAATAGGTACCTGGTCGTGTCACGAACAACACGGGCCATGGTTTTCCTTCATGTGCACGCCGTGTACCTTGGGGAACATGCCTTGTATAGTTGACCATGTAGCCGGCCATGTAGCCAATGGAACTATTTGGTGTTATCCTTCCCTGTACATGTCGTGTCCTATAGAACACGCCGTGTATTGTCGACCGTGTGTCCGGACATGTCACAAAAAAAATGGGTCAGGTAAGGCATGTAAAGAACATGTTGTGTCTCTGTTGACACGTTGTGTAGTAGTGGTCCATGTACCATTCTGTGTGACTAACATCAGAGACAGGGGAGAGATCTTAAAGAGACACAGTGTAAGTGGACAAGCACGTCCTGTAGTTTCCTACTGGGATAGTCTGTGTTCCCAGCCATGTAGGAGTGAACATGTAGAGAGGAAAAGCGTTAGTACATGCTGGGTAGTTTAAGAACACGCCGTGTAGTCGGGTGGTTTACACATCCATGTATGTCCAACGTACACACCTAGTGTAATCTTTTAAGAAACACATCGTGTAGTAGTACAACACGTCGTGTAGTCATGTTTTCCCAAATTTTAATGTTTTCTCTCATGTCCCGTTTTTCTATCTTAAGTTTCATCGGTGTTCATTGCTAATGGAAGTGTGCTTTTGACCTTTTTGATCTATGGCACCAAGATGTCCTCCCGTTGCAATTCAGGAACCAGGAAGTGATCGTACGCCTGATACGGCAGATAAGGGACTAATAGTAGTACCACCTATCATTCCGGACATGGCAACTGCAGTGATCCCAAGACACTGGTGCCTACGCTCAGTTTAGAGAGGGTTTCATGAGATTCATGGAGACCTTCATGGGAGATCAGCATCCCGCCCCGTCTATGGCAGAGCTAACGTGGGTTTTTCAGTAGCAGCACCCTCCCACATTCACAGGGGAGGGAGGAACACAGAGTGTGGTGTCATGGATAAAATACATGTTGTCAATCTTCGAGCATCTAGAGACACATTTAGAGATGAGAGTAAAGCTCATGACTTATATGCTTCGAGATTCTTCTAAGAGATGGTGGGATGTGGTCTCGCAAACTGGGCACCAATAGGTTGTGACTTGAGACGAGTTTCGGCGTACGTTCTATGACTACTTCTACCTGGCGATACTGAGGGCTGATAGACCCAGGGAGTTCATGAGCCTACAGTAGGGTACTCTCACTGTTATGGAGTATTCCTCTCGCTTTACAGAGTTACAGTGTTCCACTCTCATTCTAGGAAATGAGGAACTGTTTTTGGCGAGAAAGTTTGAGGAATCCCTCAGATCAGACATCAGGTCATAGGTGAATGTCTTTCAGTTGAATTTTATCACTCTGATAGTCAACCAAGAACTTATCACTGAGTGAAACCTGAGTTAGACTAGAGCTTTGTACCAGGGCGGTTTAGCTTGTAGGAAAGATTCTTTTCAGGTAGACAGTAGGAAGCACCACTGAGAGTCTACACTAGGTGACTCGAGGAAGCGAGGTATTCCTTTTGGTAGAAGAGATCTTCCTTCATGAAACCAGGTGGTGTTCTATAAGTGTGGGAAAAATAGGCATAATAAGCTTCAATGCTCGAGAGACCCAGTGGAGTGCCGATCATGCAGCAAGATGGGTCATCTCCAGCGTTTCTGCAAGGTTCTTCTTCCAGCGGTTAGCGAAGGAGGATCAGTTTTGACTCCATGCTCAGGAGAAGGATTACTAGTTCCCTAGAATACTGGGGGATAGAGTTCTTCAAGTCGTTCAGGCCAGGGTAGAGGTCGTGTACGCAATGGTCAGGCTCAGGGAGTGTCAGCTCAGGGATCTCAGGCTACTATAGAGGGCCGCGGTGTAGGCCAGACATTCGAGGTAGAGTAGATTCATTAGGAAAGGGATGTTGGACCTTCTATAGTACGAGGTACAATTTTAGTAGCCCAAATTTTATCCTCTGCACTTTTCGATATAGGAGATTCTCATATCTTTATTTCTATGCATACTATAGAAGGCCTTAGACTTACTGTATATACTTCTGAGTATATGATGACTCTAGAATCTCCCTTGGGAATTTGAAATGCTAGCATGAATCAGTGCTTAGACTGCGCCCTCGAGGTTGTTGGGTGTCATTTTTCGTGGAGTCTCTAGGTTTTGGAGATGGCAGTCTAGATTGTCATTCTCAGGATGGACTGGTTAGTTCCCTTCCAGGACTTTGTCGATTGGTATCACCGTAGGGTGAGTTTCACATCACCGAAGGTCAGATCTTTTCTTCACAAGGTTTAATGGGATGTCAAGACGAGCAGATCGGGACCGGAGCATCATGGGTTTCGCGGTGTTATGGCACAGATTGCTAGCTTATATCTAGATGACCATGGGACTTCATAGATAGACTTTCCTCTAGTGGTTATTCACTTTCCAGATGTCTTTCTAGAAGTCTTTTCAGTTTTTCCTCTAATGCGAGAGGTAGAATTCTTTATTGAGCTTATGACAGAAGTGACACTGGTGTCCATTCCTACTTATAGGATGGCTACACCTGAGTTGCAAGATCTCAAGAAGTAGTTGGAGGAGTTGCAGGAAAAGACTTTCATCTGACCCAGTACTTCTCCTTGGGTTTCTCCCGTCCAGTTTGCGAAGAAGGCAGACTACAACCTTAGGATTTGTGTGGATTATCTGAATATGAACCAGTTGATGGTCAAGGACCTATATCCATTACCACAGATAGATGATATCTTTGATCAAATTCGAGGATCCAGAGTGTTCTTGAAGATCGACTTGAGATCTGGCTACCACCAGTTGCATGTCAGACCATCTGATATACCTCTTACAACCTTCTTGAGTAGGTATAGTTCTTATGAGTATTTGGTTAGGTTTTTCAGTCTCACGAACGTGCCAGCTATTTTCATGGCACTGATGACTAGAGTTTTCCATTCTTACTTGGATTCCTTCGTGGTGGTTTTCGTGGACGACATCTTGGTGTACTCTCACACTCAACATGACTGTGCTACCCATCTTGAGATCATTCTGAGTACACTGAGGGAGAATCAGTTATATTCTAAGATCTCGAAGTGCCACTATTGGATGGATGAAATTCACTTCCTGGGTCATGTAAACTTAAATACATGAGTATCAGCAGACCCAGAAAAGGTGAGAGCATTAGTTACCTGGGAGCAGCCGAAAAATGTCTTCAAGGTACGAAGTTTCTTAGGGCTGGCTGGTAGCTACAAGTAGTTTATACATGACTTATCATGCCTAGAATTTCCATTGACGGGCATGAATAAGAAGGGGGTGAAGTCTGTTTGGTCAGAAAATTGCGATTCAGCCTTTTAGGAGCTGAAGGGGAGATTGACTTCAGCACCGATTCTAGTGTTGACAGAACCGGGCAAGAGTTATACAGTTTTTGTTGATGCATCTGGCATTAGGAATGGATCAGTGCTTATGCAGGAGGATCATGTTGTTGCATACGGATCTTGGAAGTTGATTCTACATGAGAGGAACTATCCTACGCAAGACCTATAGTTGGCTACAGTTGTTCATGATTTGTGTTATTGGAGACATTATCTTCTAGGAGAAAATTTTGTGGTATATACTGACCACTAGAGCCTCAAATATATATTCATGTTGTGTGACTTGAATCTGAGATAGTTGAGGTGGGTTGAGTACCAAATGTATTTCGATTTTGAGCTTGCTTATACGCATGGGAAAGGCAATGATGTGGCAGACGCACTGAGAAGAAGGTCACAGATACAGGCAGTTTAGGAGGCCAGTAGAGAGTGGAATCTTATGGCTCTGTTTTCTAAAATCCATTTGGTGGTGCATGACAGACAGGGTTAGACTTTTATTTCTTCCATAGTTATTACCTCTACCCTACTTGATTGAGTTCAAATGAGGAAGCTTTCAAATTTCAAAGGAGTAGTCCTATGGGAAAGTGTGTCGAGAGAGGACCCACTTCACAATGGACCGTGGGCGAGGATGAGATCTTTCATTTCCAAGGATGCATATGGGTGCCAGAAGATGTATGCGATGAGATTATGTGAGACTTTCATTCCTTAGTTTGGGTAGTTCATCCTGGTGTCACCAAGATGCATCATGATCTACACCACCAGTATTGGTGGCCAGGTATGAAGAGAGATGTTGTCGGTTTTTTCATTAGATGTTCCACCTGTCAGCAGTTGAAGGTAGAGCACCAGCGATCAGCAGGGCTTTTACAGAAGCTACCCATTCCCGAGTGAAAGTTGGAGTATTTCATGATGGACTTTGTGACAGGGTTACCGAGATCGCCTCGAGGGAATGACGCGGTATGGGTTTTCATTGAAAGGCTCACGAAGGTTTCTCTCTTCTTGCCGATTAAGGAGACCTTAGATGTCAATGAGCTTGGACGGTTGTACATCCATGAAGTTGTACTCTTGCATGGGGTTCCGAGTACTATCATTTCAGATAGGGACGTCCACTTTATGTTGCATTTCTCACAAGGGCTATAGAGGGCTTTGGGTGTATAGGAACTTCTGAGTACAGCCTACCATCCCCAGACAGATGGCTAGTCAGAGCATATGATTCAGGTACTATAGGACATGTTGCGAGCATGTGTCATTGATTTTAGAGGTTATTGGGAGAGATATATACCTCTAGTGGAGTTTTCATACAATAATAGATTTCAAGCAACTATTCAGATGGCACCTTACGAGGCCTTGTACGGTAGACTGTGTCGATCACCATTGTGTTGGCTGGAGGAAGAAGAGGTAGCTATACTGGGACCTTGTCTTATTTAGGAGACCACAGAGCAGGTGGAGTTGATACAGAAGAGGATGGATACTGCATAGTCTCGGTAGTAATATTATACTGATCAGCGGAGAAAACCTTTGGAGTTCAAGGTCGGAGATCAGGTTTTCTTACATGTTACCCTGAGGTTGGGACACAAGAGGATCAGGAGATGGGGTAAACATTCACTGAGATACGTCGAGCTGTTTGAGGTCATGGAGAGAGTTGAGCTTGTTGCATATAGGTCACAGTTACCTCAGAGGTACCAAGCTATGTACGACGTCTTCCATGTTTCTCAGCTTCGACACTATTTCTCAGACCCGTATCATGTTTTTCATCCTGAGGAGGTTGAGATGGATCAGGATGCATCATTCAAGGAGCATCCTATCAGTATTTTTGATCGTAGTTCAATTATACTTCGTGGTTAGTCTGTTCCTCTGGTACGGGGGCTATGGTAGAATGGTCGTGTACTGGACAAGACTTGGCAGAAGGAGGCCGATATGCAATCACAGTGGCCAGAGTTGTTCGAGTATTATTCTTCGCCACTACGTTATAGAAATTCAGGGATGAATTTATTTAAGGGGGAAGTTTTTAATAGCCCGGATCTTTTTTTAAGGTGTGTTTTTTCATTTCTGGTCGTTTTTGAAAAAAAGAGGAGAACTTGAAAATTTCCCAAGTAAATGTCGTGTACCTTCTATGTACATGCCCTGTACTTTGTTGCAGCATATGGCCGTGTGCTGGCCAAGTACGGTCTAAACACACGATGAATGGTATTCATGATGTAGATATCATATATGTCATATATATCCAGTACATACATGCATTTATAATATTACATCACATTTAGAGGTAATAAATGAAATGCACCATTCATGGAGACGGTAAGCCGTACGTACGCATGAACGCTACTTCCATTTCTATTTCATATTTTCTGGAATGGAATCATAATGATATAAGAGTATATTATAATTCCAGTATAATAACATATATAATATCATTAACTTTATCCTTTACACATCTCACATATGGTATTAACGAATCAAATCACTTTTAGGGGGCGGTAGTCCGCACTTCCTAAAATGAAGATATCGTGTTTACCCATAATGGAAACCATAAAGGTATGCCCAAAATGAAAAAAACAGAAGCTTAAGGAAAACATAAACATATTATATATCATATATAAAAATAGTGACATCATAATGGCCACCTTTGAAGGTGTTAAATGAGTGTTGAACAATCATCGTTTCGGGAGGCAGAATTTCGCCATCCACAGAAACCGTATGTTCTTTAACCATTTGATGTAGTTTTGTGAGTGTGTAGCTCAAACATATCTTATAACAACATCCTAGTATATTGAAGATACTGGTGTTGTTACAAAAGAAGTAAATAAAAAGAGTTTAGGGGGTTGGAGAAGCAAAATAAAACAAATGAACATGAGAGAATGAATTACCTTAAAAAGTGTAACTCCTTTTTATTTGAGCCTAAAGGCTTCCTTTGAAAGGATTCTGCCCAAAGGGAATCCTCTAGGATGAGGAGAGGGATGTGGAGAGAGCAAATGGGCAGGGTTTGGCCGTGCCAAAGGCTTGAAGAGTGTGTGAAATGAGGTAGAGGTGGGGGCCTTTTATAAGAGGAGAGGAGGGGCACTTTTGGAAAGTAAAGAAACATTACTTTATTTGAAAATGTGTTTCGGTTTTAAAAGGTCCCACATTGATATAATTCGTGGATAAGGTGATAAGGGTTCAAAATCCACTCATCCAATTGGTTTTGGCCATGTGTAGTTCATAGATTTTACATTGTCTTTCCATTTTTTTTAAATCGTCAAATAATGATGTCATCGCTGCATAATTATTATGTCATAAATAATTTAATTTATTTAATGTCTAAAAATCATAAAGAAAATACTATGATTGTAGGAAATCTTTTTAGCTTTCCAATTACTATTTATAATAAAATATCTGATCTTTATAACCCCATGTAAAAATTGTTTTCGTAAAACATATTATGTTTGTGTCATTTTTACTTTTACATTAAATAAAAAGTAATTTATGTCATTTCCAAACCAAAGTGTCTCCATGGGGTCCCCAAGTTGACCCATGGCTTGTCTTGGTCGGCTATGACACAACCAATAATGTTGGGACATGTGTCTAGGTCGTTTCCTATTATTAAATCATTATTTATACCTTAAACTACCCTAATTACCACTAATCGCGATTAAGAACTTAATAAGTTACTATTCACCAAAAAATTATTTTAATCTCATTGAACCACATTTTACTTCTTAATGACAACCATGTATGTCGGATTTTCAAAATTCAATACACATTAGTGGTAAACTTTCATTTAACTGAAAAATCAGTTTGCTTGATTACCACTTAGTGGTTTCACTATTCATCAAAAATTGAAGTTTTTCAGAAAATTACCAAAAATTCACCCTAAGCTATATTTGATATTATGAATTCAAAAATGAAGTCTATTTTACAAAATTCAAATCATATAAGTCACATTAATTAATTTAATAATTAATTCCCGCTGCAAGAGCAAATAGTGTGTTTTTACAAAACAATAAGTATCAAAAGATTGACACCAGTTTAAGTCTAATTTCAAAGTTAAATTGATTCCAATGACCACCATTGGATAAAATGGTAAAAATATATTCTAATTTCAATTCAAAACCAATTAAAAACATAATCAATCATATAAATAAATTAGATTAAAAAGCAGTTTTGATGTAAAATGCAGTATTTTTCACTATTCATTAAAAAATGAACATTGTCAGAAAAATACCAAAAATTCACACAAGGTAAATTTTGATGTCCCAATCATAAAGGATAAGTTTATTTTGACAAACATTGTTTATAAAATTGTCAAAATATAGATTCAAAAATGGTTTGCCATCAAAAGCCAGTAAAACAATCTTTTAAGAATATTAGTGTATTCCATGCATAAGATTGTATTTACTTTCATTTTAAGCCTCTATAACACTATCTTAATAATTAATAGACATAGATAAAAATATCTATTATTCATTACTTACTTGGGATGTTACATCCTTCCCCCCTTTAGAAAATTGTGTCCCCACAATTTATTTACTTATCGAATAAATGGGGGTACTTATCCCTTATTGCATTTTCAGATTCCCATGTTGCCTCTTCAATCATGTGGTTTTTTCACAAAACCTTTACCTGCTTAATCACCTTATTCCGTAACACTTTCTCCCTGTGGTCAAGAATCTGGACCGGTTGTTCCTCATAAGATAGGTTCTCTTCCAGCTGAACTACCTCTGGACTCAAAACATGAGATGGATCTGGCATATACTTTCTCAACATCGAAAAGTGAAAAACATTGTGTACCTGAGATAAACTCGGAGGTAAAGCCACTCGGTACGCAACTGATCCAACTCTCTCAAGAATTTCGTATGGTCCAATGAACCTTGGACTCAACTTTCCTTTCTTACCAAATCTCATCACACTTTTCCAAGGAGAAACATTGAGAAAAACATGATCACCTACCTCGAAAGATAAATCCTTCCTCCGGTTATCTGCATAACTCTTCTGCCTGCTCTGAGCTGTTCTCATGTGTTTCTGAATCAACTAAACTTTTTCTGCCATCTCTTCTACCAATTCTGGTCCCATCAACTTTCTTTCACCCACTTCATCCCAGAATGCTGGAGTTCGACACCGCTTCCCATATAATGCCTGAAATGGTGCCATCTGTATACTGGAATGAAAACTGTTATTATATGAAAACTCAACCAAAGAAAGATGTTGGTCCCAACTTCCCTGATAATCCATAGAACAAGATCGTAGCATATCCTCCAATGTCTGAATTGTTCGTTCTGACTGCCCATCTGATTGAGGATGAAAAGCTGTACTAAAATTTAATTCAGTACCCAACGACTTCTGAAGGCCTTTCCAAAAGTTAGAAGTAAACTTGGGATCACGATCCGATACAATGGAGAGAGGAACTCCATGTAACCTGACTATCTCTTTAAGATACAAACGGGAAAGTTGATCAAGATAGAAAGTATCTCGTATAGCAAGGAAATGAGCAGATTTGGTCAAGCGATCAATAATAACCCAGATTGCATTATTACCTCGAGATGTCTTTGGTAATCCAACAACAAAGTACATGGATATATTCTCCCATTTCCACTATGGCACTGGTACAGGCTGAAGCATCCCCTTCGGTAACTGTCGCTCTGCTTTAACCTGCTGACAAGTCAAACACTTCACAGTAAAATCAACAATATCTCTTTTCATTCCATCCCACCAGTAATACTCCCGCAGATCTCTATACATCTTAGTACTGCCCGGATGAACTGAAAACGGAGAACTATGAGCTTCATATAACAACTCTCTCTTCAACTGTGAATCACAAGGCACACACAATCTCTTCCCAAATCTCAAAACACAATCACTAACAATGTTGAATTCAGGCAACTTACCTTTCTGAACCAGCTCTACCTTTTTCTGCAACTCACTGTCTTGCTTCTGTGCTTGCTTGATTCTATCTGATAGAGATGATCTCACTGATACCTGAAACAAAACAAAAGGACTTCCTGCACCAACAACTTCTATGCCAAAGTTCATCAAATCTTTAACAAAAGGATCACGTTCTAAACGCAACATCGTTAATGAAGCATTACTTTTTCGACTCAGTGCATCAGCCACTTTATTTGCTTTTCCCGGATGGTAATGAATTGTACAATCATAATCCTTGATTAATTCCAGCCATCTCCTTTGTCTCATGTTTAACTCTTTTTGAGTGAATATATACTTTAAATTTTGTGATTGGTATATATTTCACACTTTACTCCATACAAATGATGCCTCCAAATTTTTAAAGCAAAAACAACAGCAGCTAATTCCAAATCATGTGTAGGGTAAGTTACCTCATGAGTTTTCAACTGTCGTGAAGCATAAGAAATTACCTGATCATTCTGCATTAGGACGCAACCAAGTCCTTTCAATGAAGCATCACTGTATATAACAAACTCACCATTCCTGGAAGGTAGTGCCAAAACTGGAGCATTCACCAATCTTCTTTTCAATTCCTAAAAACAATCATCACATTCTTTTGTCCAGATAAACTTAACACCCTTCCGAGTTAGCATAGTCATTGGACTAGATAACCGTGAAAAATTTCTAACAAACCTTCGGTAATAGCCCGCCAAACCAAGGAAGCTACGAATCTCGGTTACATTTGTGGGTCTTGGCCATTCTTCCACAACTTTTGTTTTTGCAGGATCAACAGTTATTCCATCTTTAGAAACAATGTGACCAAGGAAAGAAATTTGTTGCAACCAAAACTCACACTTGCTGAATTTCCCATACAGTTTTTTTTTTAAGGTTTGCAAGATAACCCTTAAATGTTTTTCATGCTCCTCTTTACTTTTATAAAACACCAAAATATCATCAATGAAAACCACCACAAACTTATCCAAGAACTCATGGAAAATTCTATTCATTAAGTCCATGAATACAGCAGGTGCATTGGTTATCCCAAAAGGCATTACTACAAATTCATAATGGCCATATCTCGTACGGAACGCGGTCTTCAGAATATCTGCCTCCTTGACCTTCAGCTGATGGTACCCCGATCTCAAGTCAATCTTTGAAAAAAACAGAGCTCCCTGGAGCTGATCAAACAAATCATCGATATGAGGCAAAGGATATTTGTTCTTAATAGTGATGTTATTCAAGGCTCTATAATCAATGCAAAGTCTCATAGAACCATCTTTCTTTTTAACAAATAAAACAGGAGCACCCCATGGTGATGTGCTAGGTCTAATGAAACCTTTCTCTAATAAATCTTGCAATTGCTCCTTCAACTCTAAAAGTTCAATTTGTGCCATTCGATAAGGGGGTTTTGAAATTGGCTTAGCATCAGGAACTAAGTTAACAGTAAACTCAACTTCCCGATCTGGTATTATTCCAGGCAACTCATCAGGAAGAACATCAGGATAGTCATTTACCACTGGCACATCATTAATCTGAACGGTTCCTTTATTTTCAACGACGTGTGCAAGGTAACATTCATTTCCATATTTTACAAGTTTCTCGGCCTCTTGATATGTTATCAAAAGTAAGGGTTCATTCTTGTAAACAAACTGAAAGTCTTTCTGAAAAGAAACTTCTTTAGCTCTACAGTCAATCTTAGCATGGTAAATAGAGAGCCAATCCATACCCAGGATAACATCAAACACTACTAGAGGTAGAACAATAAGGTTTGCAAGTAGGTTCATTCCACAGATAAGGATAGGAAGATTCTTATAAATTCTTTTTGCCTCGACACTTCCCCCAGGTGTTTTTACAAAAAGTTCAGGAGTCATTTCTTGAGATGGTATTCCCATTTTACTAGAAAAGGTTTCAGAGATGAAAGAATGTGTAGACCCCGAATCAAACAACACACTGGCATAATCTGAAAAAACAAACAAAGTACCTGATACAACTTCATTTGATGGCCCGACATCTGCTGAAGTAGTTGCAAAGGATTTCACCACCCCTTTCTGCTTGTAGTCTAACTGCTTCCCATCACTCAAGCTCCTTGTCGGACACTCGTTTGCATAGTGACCCATCTCATTGCACTTATAACATTTCACTAACTGTAAATCAAATTTGTTCTTACCTTCACCTTGATCCTTTTCAGTGCAATCACGAGCCTTATGTCCCATCTTACCACATCGGTAGCATTTCCCAGAATTCAGAAGACATTCCCCAGCATGCCTTTTGCAACATTTATCACAAACTGGAAACTTAGTTCTCTTACCATCAGACTTTTTTGAAGAATTCTTACCTTTCTCCTGCCACCTCGGTCTCTTCTTCTGCTGGTTGTTAAAGAAAACTTGGTCATCGGCAAACTCCATTTCCACCTTCTCAGCACATCGAACAAGCTTTTCATAACTTTTAAACTCACGAGAAGCTAATGCCCATCGATACTTTGGCTTTAATCCTGAGTAAAAACGATTGATTTTACTATCATGGTCCCGGATAAAATTTGGAGCATACCTTGCCAATCGAGTGAACCTTTCTTCATAGGCCGCCACTGAGTCTTCCTCTTGCCTCAATTACAAGAATTGCTTTTCCATCCTAAGTCGAACAACCTTAGGAAAATACTTCTCAAGAAACATACCTTTGAATTCATCCCAGTCAAGAGCATCAATCTCATCGGCATCCCTGATATTTTTAACCATAGACCACCACTGATCTGCTTCACCCTCCAAACGGTAAATAGCAAGACTAACCTTTTGATTGTCTGAACACCCCATGACATCAAAAATCTTCTCCAGTGCTTTAATCCACCCTTCAGCTAGCACAGGGTCAGATGATCCTCTGAATGATGGTGGATGTTGCCTCATGAAATGTTCCACAACTGACATGTTCCTCTGCGGTTGTTCTGGCTGATCTCGTGCATGGATACCACTGCCATTTATCGCTTGAGTCAACTGCGCCATTACTGCAACAAACTGTTCAGTTCCAATTCCGACCATTTCTGGATGCTGATTCGGAAGGTTATTTCCTTCTGTATGCCTTCCTAGCACTGCTTCCCTATTTCCTCTGCGGAAAACCATTCTGAACAAACATGTCTTAGATGAAGCAACATAGTAATCTTTAAATGCTATATCATTTCGAAAAAAAAAATATTTTTGGATAATCATTTAATAGAATTCTAACTCCTAAAGTTATCTAAACCGACCTCTGATACCAACTATAAGGCCCCAGCCTTAAACCTTACTTAATCTTGAGTTATTACAAGATTACACATTGAGGATCATTTCTGGTTTAGAGTTTTAGAAAATTAGATCATAAAACTTGCATTACATTCCACATATAAACAAAGTGGTTACATAAAGATAGTATTCTTCATTCCCATCAATGGAAACACATTTAAAATAAAACATGGATTATTTCTTGACACATCCTTGACTCTATCATCTTATCATGTACCTTTCCCTTGACCTGTGAAAAACATTTCAAAAACTTGGGATGAGCATAAAAACTCGGTATGGGTTATAAAAAAAACATGGAAAGGAAACATGAGTTCATATATACATAAGAATGAAATCATACTTTACCCATAAAACATAGGCACTTTAACATACCTCATAAAATCATGAATAAATCATAGAAATCATAAGACATAAAGGTAACTTGAAGCATTCATAACATTCTTACGTAGGGAGTAACCCTCTTGGTTACCTTTGGAATACCCATCACAGTATATTCCCTAAAATCTCTTCGGAGAAACCTTAACGTTTCAATCCTTCGCGTTACCCAATGCATTGGAGAGCTATAACGGGCTCACCCGCCCTTAGTTTATCACGGAACCACCCGTCTTCATAATAATGCCCAAGAACAATAACATAATCATATCACATAAAACATGCATAAAGGAAACATAAAATTTCCACATTTCAATCATGAGATATCAATACAACACATTGATATAAAAACATTATGAAAACCATTTTCAATACTAAAATAAATGAAAAGTAAAACTTTTTATTTATTTTTCTTTTAAAAAGAAGGTATGGCTTGTAGAGGAAGCCAAAACTCAAATAATGGTCACGACGGCGGAGAAGTCATTGTCGCCGCATACGTACGACAAAAACATTCCCTTTTGTCGTTTAGTAAACTCTTCTTATAAAAAAGATTCCTTTTGAATAAACATAAAAGTCAAAGGAGTTTATACACCATATAAAAGAATGTTGTGTATAAAATAAAATATGCCTCAACGTAAGGAGATTGAGACGAAGTCCCATACCTCGTATCCGACTTGACCCGACCGTTCTTTAATCTCCTGAATAATAAACTTGAGTTAATATCTACTTGCTTATGAATATTTTTCAAGTTCATTATTCCTTTTATACCAGTTTATGAACATCATGTAATCAGTTAAGTTAATAATGTTCATTTTGTCGGTATTTGGTTCTTAAGTCAAAAATAGACTTCTTACACTTACATGTTGTTAATTTGGTCAAAGTTTCATTATATCCAAAATGGTATTCATGATTTATATATCATATATGTCATATATATCCAGTACATACATGCATTTATAATATTACATCACATTTAGAGGTAAGAAATGAAATGCACCGTTCATGGAGACGGTAAGCCGTACGTACGCATGAACACTACTTCCATTTTTATTTCATATTTTCTAGAATGGAATCATAATGATATAAGAGTATATTATAATTCCAGTATAATAAAATATATAATATCATTAACTTTATCCTTTACACATCCCACATATGGTATTAACGAATCAAATCACTTTTAGGGGGCGGTAGTCCGCACTTCCTAAAATGAAGATATCGTGTTTACCCATAATGGAAACCATAAAGGTATGCCCAAAATGAAAAAAACAGAAGCTTAAGGAAAACATAAACATATTATATATCATATATAAAAATAGTGACATCATAATGGCCACCTTTGAAGGTGTTAAATGAGTGTTGAACAATCATCGTTTCGGGAGGCATAATTTCACCATCCACAGAAACCGTATGTTCTTTAACCATTTTATGTAGTTGTGTGAGTTTGTAGCTCAAAAATATCTTATAACAACATCCTAGTATATTTAAGATACTGGTGGTGTCACAAAAGAAGTAAATAAAAAGAGTTTAGGGGGTTGGAGAAGCAAAATAAAACAAATGAACATGAGAGAATGAATTACCTTAAAAAGTGTAACTCCTTTTGATTTGAGCCTAAAGGCTTCCTTTGAAAGGATTCTGCCCAAAGGGAATCCACTAGGATGAGGAGAGGGATGTGGAGAGAGCAAATGGGAAGGGGTTGGCCGAGCCAAAGGCTTGAAGAGTGTGTGAAATGAGGTAGAGGTGGGGGCCTTTTATAAGAGGAGAGGAGGGGCACTTTTGGAAAGTAAAGAAACATTACTTTATTTGAAAATGTTTTTCGCTTTTAAAAGGTCCCACATTGATATAATTCGTGGATAAGTTGATAAGAGTTATAAATCAACTCATCCAATTGGTTTTGGCCATGTGTAGTTCATAGATTTTACATTGTCTTTCCATTTTTTTTAA
Organism: Viscum album; assembly: GCA_963277665.1. NCBI lineage: Eukaryota > Viridiplantae > Streptophyta > Magnoliopsida > Santalales > Viscaceae > Viscum > Viscum album. Next base: position 1,005,668,467 of record OY728167.1, read on the forward strand.
ATCGTCATATAATGATGTCATCGCTGCATCATTATTATGTCATAAATAATTTAATTTATTTAATGTCTAAAAATCATAAAAAAACTACTATGATGTAGGAAATCTTTTTATCTTTCGAATGACTATTTATAATCAAATATCTGATCTTTATACCCCCTTGTAAAAATTGTTTTCGTAAAACATATTATGTTTGTGTCATTTTTACTTTTACATTAAATAAAAAGTAATTTATGTCATTTCCAAACCAATGTGTCTCCATGGGGTCCCCAAGTGGACCCATGGCTTGTCTTGGTCGGCCATGACACAACCAATAAAGTTGGGACATGTGTCTAGGTCGTTTCCTATTATTAAAGCATTATTTATACCTTAAACTACCCTAATTACCACTAATCGCGATTAAGAACTTAATAAGTTGCTATTCACCAAAAAATTATTTTAATCTCATTGAACCACATTTTACTTATTAATGACAACCATGTATGTCGAATTTTCAAAATTCAATACACATTAGTGGTAAACTTTCATTTAACTTAAAAATCAGTTTGCTTGATTACCACTTAGTGGTTTCACTATTCATCAAAAATTGAAGTTTTTCAGAAAATTACCAAAAATTAACCCTAAGCTATATTTGATATTCTGAATTCAAAAATGAAGTCTATTTTACAAAATTCAAATCATATAAGTAACATTAATTAATTTAATAATTAATTCCCGCTGCCAGAGCAAATAGCGTGTTTTTACAAAACAATAAGTATCAAAAGATTGACACCAGTTTAAGTCTAATTTCAAAGTGAAATTGATTCCAATGACCACCATTGGATAAAATGGTAAAAATATATTCTAATTTCACTTTAAAACTAATTCAAAACATAATCTAATCATATAAATAAATTAGATTAAAAAGCAGTTTTGATGTAAAATGTATTATTTTTCACTATTCATTAAAAAATGAACATTGTCAGAAAAATACCAATAATTCACACAAGGTAAATTTTGATGTACCAATCATAATGGATAAGTTTATTTTGACAAACATAGTTTATAAAATTGTCAAAATAAAGATTCAAAAATGGTTTTCCATCAAAAGGCAGTAAAACAATCTTTTAAGAATATTAGTGTATTCCATGCATAAGATTGTATTTACTTTCATTTTAAGCCTCTATAACACTATCTTAATCATTAATAGACATAGATAAAAATATCTATTATTCATTACTTACTTGGGATGTCACACATATGCAAAGCCATTTGGGCATGATGTGCATAGTCAAACAAAGGAGCCTGCAAGACACTGGTCTTCCATCTCTGATTTCCATGAAAGATTTTGAAGATTCAAGGTTACTCAAGGCATGGAGTATGTGGTATGGAAAGAGTGTATATATATACATTAGAAACATTTAGGTTGTGATTCATTCATGGGATCAGGTTTCCCCTACGTAGATATGCCTCATACACAAGGAGAATCATTCATTCTATCTTTAGAGTACCCTATAGTTTAACGTCATACAACTAGGACATGAGGTTCCTTATAGGGAATGGAATTGTCACATGCCTTTTATGGTCATGCTCCTATAACCAAATTCCAGGACTGATTTTCCATAATTTCGTGGTGGATCTCTCACTGAGTTCTCAAAGATCACGTAAGAAATGATTGGAGTGAGAAACAATGGATTAGAAGGATTACAGATCAATAATTACTAAATGGTAGCGATCATTTTATGCTCAAATCAATGATATTTAGTTTAACATCATGCAGCCAAGAAAAATATGGCCTTGCAGTTTAGCATCGTGCGGTGAGGACGTTATGCAGTGAATTTTAGTGTCATGTAGTGAGGAAATTATTTTGATCAATTTAGTGTCATTTAGTGAGGATATAATATTGTTACAAAGACCACAAATATATTTGATTTAATCATGGTTGGGATATTTTGGAATTCCATAGACATGGGTGATGATAAAAGTTGTAAAACATATCCTTGAGAGGGATTTGGATCCGGAGTAATGACATGGGGATTGAAATACACTGGGCGTACTGAGGTAGGAGAGGCCTCTCTTCAGGATGGATTTTCCTTTGGCTGATAGCTATTTTGTATGAAACATATGTAGAGCAACCATAGCATGATTTTCATAGTCAAACAATGGTGTTCGCAGGGCACTGTCCTTCTATCTCTGATGACCTTGAATGTTTATCATGACCCAATATTTTCTGGAGTAGAGAGTTTGAAAAACAAGAACGATGTTTCTACGAATGTAAGAAATATCTAAACCATAACCATCCATGAACTAATAAAGATTCCACATAGATATGAATCATATGTAGGGGGAATCGTGATCTTTTGACTCCTTATGAGTGTCGAAATTCAACATAGAATTTCCATCATATCTTTAAATTTCTTGGGCAGAAAATTGGGGGCATGTGCGGGATCACATAACATTAAGAATTGGGCCACACCTAACTCTTGTGGAATATTGAATTTTAATGTCATGTGGTTAGTACCTTTCATTTATTCTCTCATACAATTTTAACTTACTCATGGAGGAAGGGGCATTTTTTTTAATTGGTGGCTGGATCGGGATGCCAAATTTAGTCATCACTTTGTATCCTTCAAGGGAATGAATCAATCCATATGTAGTTATGAATGTTTCCTACAAGGGTTAGTTCCACATGTAGGGACATGAGAGCGTATTATTTTTGGTTGGTCTAGGATTCCAAATCTGGGTGTCATTTTGTATCTTACGAGGGCAGGAATCAATCCAAACATAGTTTTGAATGTTACATGTACCGATCTAACTCAGATTTAAGGGTAGGGGAATTTTGGTTTCATTAGCTAAAGGTGTTGGGTCTATCATATTCCTCTATAGTATGTTTACATAATGGAATCCTTACCACCGATCATAAGCTCACGTCAGTTGTACTTGATATGATAAACAAGGAGTGACAAGTATTTCTCTTATAATATGGAATGATAGAGGATATGATGGAGGCTTTTTAGTGGAGTTTGGGCCAAGATCGAGGGTCAAGGTGTCGCTACATATTCCAATGATGAATGGGAATCAAGCCGTATGTAGTTATTTGGGGACTGTGCAGTTTATCGTCATGTGATTAGGACTATTTTTGTTATGTGGTGTTAACGTCTTGCAGCTTGGATGTTATGATGTGCAGTTTAGATTCATGCAGCAAGGACATTGGCATCCCAGTTTAATGTCGTCTTGCACGTACTACTACAATAAAAATTAACACAATGTGGTTAGTAAGATAACTCATATTTTAGGGTCATAGATTTTGGACTATGGGCGTTATTTATACGTGAAGTACTTCTTCAAAAACCTTGCATTGGTGGGATCTATGATGATTTGTCCATCCATTGATATCAAGGCATATGATCCATTAGAATAGACCCTAAGTATGACATATAGTCCCTCCCACTTTGACTCAATATTTGTGGGATCCTTCCCAAGTATCATTAGGGTTCTCAAGACCGACACCATCTCTCCTTTGAGGAAATACCAAAGGAGAACATTTTTGTTGAAGGCTCATGCGATCTGATTTTGGTATATAATTCCAAATGGTGAAAAGTGTGCAGCCTTTTCTCACTCAGCTTCTCCAACTCATCAAATCGTCTTTGGGATTGATCATCTATGGATAGTTGATCACAAATGTCCACACGAAGTGATGGTACTTGAATTTCAATAGGAAAAACCACCTCTTCCCTTTATACTAGTGAGTACAGGGTTTCCAGGGTGGTAGTGTAGGTCGTAGTCTGGTAAGCTCATGTTTATCTCCCAAAATCTCATCGATTGTGGTGGACACACCTTCTTCGAATGTGGGAGGTGCATCTTTGAGGTCATCATCATCATCATCATCATCATCATTCTCTTCCTCTTCTTACGGAGAGAGGATTCTTGAGATATACTCTATGATGTTTTGATAGAGATCACCTTCTACCATAGTGAGTATGTTGGCAATGGCCAGGTGTCCCGAGGATGGTCTGGGAGCATCTTTGTTTGGGCCTTCCCTAACATCATAGGAGCCAGCCCGCTATTCCGCATCTTTAGATTTGGTGGACATAACAAAAAACATGAAGATGACTTAGACTCTATCAGGGCCTGAACTTATTCATTCAACTTGGTTGATGGGTAATACCTACGCTTCGATAAGATATTGGAGGGGATCAGTGGGATCCATTTACAATCTTTTCGAAGAAGTGATCTAGTCAGCGTTTTTTTCCAAAGACTACTTCTCTTTTGGTTCATAGAACCTTGTATCGATGTAATATGACTCACATGATTCGAACAAGGATTTATCAGCGTGAAATGTCCTATTTTTCATTTGTAAAATATTTGATGCACTGATGGTAAGATGACATTATTTCAGAATGCTGATGTAGCTAGGGCCTCTAAAATAGGTTGTTGAATGTTGTACTTTGCTGCACTACCAGAAACTCAGAATCATACATGAGGTCTCCAAGATAAGTTTTAAGCTTGATTCGTCCCAAAGGCTTATACTCAATATTTTCATATCACAATAGATTTGTGGTGCAGGGTGTTAAACTGTCCTCATCAGAGTCCAACCGATGATGTTTTCTCAACAAGAGGAGGTTTACTCCAGCTTCGTTGTCGATGAAAACTTTTCAAACATCAATGTTGTGTATCTTCTCGGACACATATAAGGGTTTTATGTTCCCTTTCATGATGTTGTATTCATCCTTGTCTATGAAAGAGATGACGATGTGGAACTCCTCAGGATTGGTCTCATTTGATAGACTTCAGCTACTGCTACTTTATCCTCGAATTCTTGGGGACTTGGTAATGCTTCGATGAGTAACTCCCTAAGGTTTGTAGAAAGACTCAAGGAATCCAAAATTGACATCCCTACGGGTAATGAGGCTAGTTTCTTTAAAATATTATATTTATTCTCTAAATATCGGTGCTTCATGGCTCAGGTATGCTATTTCATGGACACTTTAAGGGCTTGATCTTTGGACCTAGATGGTCTGGCTTCTTTGACTGGAGTCGGTGGCATTACGGTAGTTTTTGAGTTCGACCGAACTGATCTTCCTGCACGCCTTGGGTGATTGGATATTTATTCCTCCTATGGAAGATACTCCATGATGATTGGTCTTGTATTTCTTTTCCTGGGGGAGGATAAAAATTTCGGTTCATGTTGTGTATGCTGGAGGGTTCTTCTTTGAGTTTCTGTAATATTAACAGTTTAAGTTAAGGCATGGACTAGAATTTGACTCCTTCCATGATCATGCATTCCAATAAATCCTCAACCTCTATGTCCTCTTCCTCCGGCCCATTGATTAGACATGAGGAATTCAGGTTTGTGTCCATAGTCTCCATCAAAGATGGGTTCCATCATGTGAATGGCATTAATCGAGCCGAAGATCAGTTCTTTATCTTAAAATGCTTCTGGCTGGCCCTCTTCTTCTGATGGTACCATTTGGAAAGGCGGTTCTCGTTGTATAATTTTGTGGGGTGATGCCTATTGTACCAATTATGATTGTATGATGTCTGAAAGTGTCAATACTGGATTTGTATTTGGTTCTAACTCATCTTCTTTTTCCTTATTTCTTCCCTTCAGTCTCTCAAAGAGATACAGGGATGAGGATGATGGTTGTGTTGTATCAGAAGCTATTCGGGGAAAAGTTAGTTGCTTCAACTACACCGAGAGGATTCCATGAGCTTGTTTAAACGTATTCCATGTCATCCAATTGTCAAAAATTTCCCCCTTTTTCTTGTGACTGCTTTCCACTCCTCTTCCACTCATGGGTCTAAGGTGGAGATATACACCACCTCTGTTGGTGGTAGACCCAACTTGACTGGTTATGAATGCACTATATTTTTAAAGAGATCCTTGAAGACGAAGCACTCCCAGATGGTGTAATTTAGTATCCAGTGATAGATATAATAATTTGGATGGTCGTTGAGACCCACTTAATTGGATCTCTTTGGCTCTGGTAGCCGTAGAAAATTCCAATTCATGGTGGCTATGAAGTAGTCATGGACTTGGTCATCTTGGAACAAGTAGACTTTATTTCTTTAATCCTAGAACTGATTTATTTTAGCACCCCTTCAATCATATTTTAGTGAATGGGGTGGTTTTTTGTATTAAGGGGGTCCCACATAGTTTGGTGGAGGCCTCACAACTACAGCCGGTGTCAGGGGTGGCTTAAGTGTGACAGAAGCCACTTCATCTTTTCTCGTTATTTTTTCTAGGGCTAATGGGACCACCTAAAACTTGTGATTTCTCTGTTTCAAGGATTCTTCAATAATTTTGGAAATGGTAGACAAATCTTGAAACCCATTTATGAACTTCACTAAGATGAACTATGTTCACAATTCATCCCGGAGGTTATCGATGCACCTAGATAGAATTTAATCCTGGGGGAGCCACTAGTTTAAGGAATACGTCAGAACTTTCCATTTGGAAATGCAGTCTGAAACTCATTCATTCCCTCTATGCTTGCAGTTCATGTGATTACTAACCGTTTTCTTAGTCAATGTTGAACAAAACTAGAAAATAAATTGTCACTGAAAGTCCTCCTAGCCCGTGATTCAGTTAGCTGGGCAGCTATTATACCATACGAAGGCTGACCCTTGCAGGTTTCACATAAAGCACCTGAGTATTACTACTTCTCATTGTAGTAGATTTTCCATCATGGGATCACAGTAAAAGTAATAGTGAATTAGATGATATTCCGGGTCTCTCGAAGCACTAAACATTTGGAAGATGTGTTTTCCAAAGTTTGGTGGTGGAATAATGTTGCTCACCGAATTAGGGTAGGTTTTATTCTCTAGTTGTATCAGAGTGTTCTTCCCTTCCATGGCTTCTAGTTGAGTTGTTAGTTTTGTGATAGTATTCAAGATACCTTGATGGATATCATACCAGACATGAGATTAGGCGGGTGTAGTAGGGGACAAAACTAAACATGCTGGTGCTGCCAGAATTTGTGGTGGATACCCAACTGGGGGTATCCTTTGTGGGTTATCCTGAATATAATCTGGCTACTTTCCCAGTGGAGGGAATTCTTGATTTCTTTCCAAGGCCGGATTTAAGTAGGTTGATGTTCCTAGTGTTGGATTGGACTGGTATCAGAGCTTGACTTCATTTACTAGGATGAGTGTGTATGGAAGGGGAACCTCTTCTGGGAACACCTATTGATGTTCTATAGGGGGAACACATCCTTCAAGATATCTCCCTCAACCCAGCTCAGCATTAATTTTCATCATCTCTTTCATTTCTTCCTCCTTCTTGGAGAATATTCTCTCAAGGGTGAGGGACACATTCTTAGGGGGAGAAGGATGTGGTTCACATACAACCTAGAATTTATTCTTCTCCTTGTTGGGGTTTTGTGAGGGAGTTAATGACAGATTAACTGAGGGGGCACCAAAATTTTGGACCGCTCTCTGGTTCTAGAAATGCACACCATCAGGCTTGGTGTGGGATGCCTTTAAGAGGGAACCATCTTCTATTGCATCATATCCCTTTTTATAATTTCCTATGAGATCCATGGAGTTGGAATTTACCACGTTCACTTATGCAAACTACATTGCTGGTGGTGTACCTGATGCCGAATGGTTGGAAATATTTTTGTGTTTTTTTTGGACTTTCGTTCCATTATGCGGTATTATTTGGGTTTCTTGGAGAAAATTGACCCAAAGGAAGACCTGATCTAACCTTTTAATATTCCTTCATCTCGAAGGGTATGAACCATGAGATAGGGTCTAACGGGTGACCTCTATGCTCATTGTTTTTCTCAGATGGGAGAAGATAGACGTTCGTTGTGTGGGAACTTGAGGTAAAAATGCCCCCATCCCTATAGGCTTGGGATACTCCCATTCTTCCGTTGATGCACTAAAGCCTAGATTTTTTTGTCTTTTGGGGGAATTTTGGGTTAAAAAAATGCCCTAAACCCCATGGGATAGATATGTTTCTACATTGCGGTAGTAGGCACCACTATTTCTAGATTTTTGATTTCACGCATTCTTGCGTGGGTGTGAGTCGAGTATAGTGCTAGACCCACATGAGATTTATGGGCTTTTTAATACATTGAAACTTTTTGTTGGTTGACTTCCCTTAGGCAGGAATCCTACAATATGTTCTCAGTTTCCTGGATCTGAAGATTTTCAATGGCTTGATTTCATTGGACCTCACGCTTTTGAGACTTACTCTTGGCCAGTTTTTGTTGGTATTCCATCTTTTTTGAGAAGGGATTTCATTTGATTGATGAATATGGGTAATGATATTTCAATATTTCATTTCCATTGAGGTCTGTCAAATGGGATGCGGGGTGAAGTTTAGAGCTCCATGTTCTCTCCATCGACGAATATGAACTCCATATGTGGCATCTTCAATGAGTCAACACATCTTGTGCAGTTCATGGAGGAAAGCAAGTTCAAGGTTTTCTTTCGCATTTCTGATTGTGGTTGTTGTGCAGACGGGAGGGCTTTCAGGTCGATTAGATGGAGAATCTACCCTAGTATGTTGACATGGTCTATATACCCTTCATAGGAAAAGATTTTTTCTTTAGATGGTCAAAAATCATCCACATATTGAGGCTAATGTCATGAATTCATTCTTCAAACAACTCACTTAGTATGAAAAAGTGATAAGTGGTCGTAGTTCAATACATCACTGGTATATTTTTCATAGCTAGTTGTCTTCTCACGAGAAATATATCATGTTATTGTTCTTATGGGGACTCATCTAATTGATATTCCCAGCTTGACTTCTTCTTAATAATTTTATTCCAAGCAGCTGATTTGTTGGGAGACTCATTGATATGTGAATGACGCGGGGGTGGATCAAATGATGAGCATGGACCTGGACCATCCTCTAGTTGAGAAAGTATATCACTCTTCATAGACAGAGTGTATGATATGTCTGAATCCATCTTTTTGAGTCCCTCGGAATAGGAGGCCTTTATCACACTATTCTCATAAAGGGAAGGGACTTCTTGATAATATGAATTTAGATTGTTGGGAGGACCTTCGCATTCAGTCCCGCAATAGATAGGGATACCATTGCAACTTGATGCCCGAATTCGAGTAGTTTCCCTATGGTATATACCCTGGGGAGGACCTTCATGGTAGGCTACAACGAGGTGAGGACCTTCTTGAATATTGATGTCACTGAGGGGAGGACCTTCTTGATGACTTCGATGATGGTGAGGACTACTATCACAGCGTGATATCTAGCTTCAGGGAGAATTTATGCAGTGTACATCCTAGAGAGGGCCTTCAGAATGTACTACAATGAGGGGAGGACCTTCTCGTTTCTTGATGTTACTATGGAGAGGGCCTTCACAGAAAATTCCATTGTGGGGAGGGTCTTCTCAATGACTGTCATCATGGCGAGGACTACCATCATGACTCTATGTCCAACTATAGGGAGAAGGATATCTTCAGCATATACCCTGGGGAAAACCATGAGGTTGAATGAGAGTAAGGGGATGAACTTCTTGTTGTATGATCTTCGGGTCAAGGGGAGAGCTACCCTAACACGCATCATAAGATAGGTTCTCGTGATCCATCATTCCTGGTCCACAAAGTATGACCTTATGGGTTCTCTAGGGAGGAACTTCAGAGCTGCTGGTAGCAACATTGCCGGGAGGGAATTCACAACTGCCACTGCCACTTCCATAATTTGTTAATTAACTAATAGGGTCTCGATCCTTTCTTGATATATGTTTGAGGGTTTCAAGAACCACAACTACCAGTAGATCAGGATCTTGTATGTGCACTTCATTTTCCTGTTGCCTTTGGTGCATTTCATTTTTTGGCGCTCTTTTGCAGGTAACCCTGGTCATCTGCTGTTGGTAACTTCTTTCATATATGAGAACCTATCTTGTTCATTCCCATGATGCTGATGGGATATGCTGACATATATCTTGAGTTTTGGCAGGGATATATGTCTGTCCTAGAGCAGACACCACGTTGGACCAACATCCCCCAGTTGGAATGAGTATTTTTTCCCGATCCGGTTGACCGTGTATCATGGGATATTTCCATTTACCCTCCGATATTTAAGCGGGGATGCAAAACTGGTCTAATGTGACTAACCCATTTTGGGAGTAAGTCATTCCATTCTAGAAAACCTGGTCGTTGGCCTGTTTTGTTTCATTTTCCACCAATGTAATGATATCTTGATATTTTTGGTGGATATGGTCGGGAATCGACATCTGATCTTCCATCATTGCCAAGATGTTATGAGATACATCTTTGGGTTGAACGGGTATGAAGTTCCATTCCGATGTTGGAGAAGGAGTTTTTTCATGCTCCGGTCCTCCATGGGTTTCCAGTAGATACTGGAAATTATCCTATGTCAATATATAGGAATGAGTTTTTTTCCTATTGACTTCTCTGGTCGCCACTGTGTTTGACTAGTGCAATTCATATTCATGAGTGGGGATGTAACATCCCAGGTAAATAAAGAATAAATAATTTTTTTATTTATTAATATTTATGAATTAAATATTAATTTTACTTTAAATGGGTTTCTATGTTCGATAGCGTACCCGATACTCAACGATGAGTTCCTTTGAAAACATACGTTGCACACTAGTAATATAATAATATTATTTTAAATGGTAATTAACATGTAGTCTTTGTATTGGTGGGAATGGATAGAAATAAATAAAATATGATTATATATGTTTTTTAAATGTTTTTACATTTATCCAATAAAAGATAAAGGCTTAAAATACGGAAAGAATTCAATTTTAGGCATTTATACCCTAATTTTCACCAAAGGTTCACTTATCACCTTTTGATGGAGAACCATCATTAAATATAGTTTTCATCAATCTTATATATTCTATTGGACCAAATATAACTCTTCTTTAGAATCGGGACATCAAAATTTACTTTGTGTAAATTTTTGGTATCTTTCCGATAAAGTTCATTTTTTAATGAATAGTGTAAAATGTTGTATTTTAATTCAAAAACTCTTTTTAATCTAATTTATTAAGATGATTATATTATCTTTTGAATTGGTTTTAAAGTGAAATTAGAATATATTTTTACCATTAAATCCAATAGTGGTCGTTGGAATTAATTTCACTTTGAAATCGGACTTAAACTAGTGTCAATATTTTGATACTTATTGTTTCATAAAAACACGCTATTTGCTCTGACAGTGGGAATTAATTATTAAATTAATTAATGCAACTTATATGTTGTGAATTTTGTAAAATTTAATTCATTTTTGAATTCGGAATATCAAATATATCTTAGGGTGATGTTTTTGTATTTTTCTGAAAAACATCAACTTTTATGAATAGTGAAACCACTAAGTGGTGCTTATAAAAACTGATTTTTCGATTAAATAAAATTTTACCACTTCTGTCTTTTGAATTTCAAAAATCTAACATAAATGGTTGTCATTAAGAAGTAAAATGTGGTTCATTGAGATTAAAATAATTTTTTGGTGAATAATAACTTCTAAGTTCTTAATCGCGATTAGAGGTAATTAGTGCAATTTAAGGCAAAAATGATATTATAATAAAATGAAAATACCTTGACACATATCCTACCCTTATTGGATGTGTCATGTCCGACCAAGACAAGCCATGGGTCATCTTGGGGACCCCATGGAGACACTTTGGTTGGGAAATGACATAAATAACTTTTTATTTAATGTTAAAGTAAAAATGACACACACATGAAATGTTTTACTAAAACAATTTTTACATGGGGTTATACAAGTCATATTTTTGACTATAAATATTCTTTAGAAAGATAAAAAGATTTCCTACATCATAGTTTTTTTTATAATTTTTAGAAATTAAATAAATAATATTATTTATGACATAATGATGATGCAGCGATGACCTCATTATTTAACTATTAAAATAAAATGGAAAGATAATGTAAAATCTAAGACCTACACATGGCCAAAACCTATTGTATGGGTGTATGTCGAACCCTTATCACCTTATCCTCGAAACACATCAATGTGGTACCTCTTAAATCCGAATACCATTGTAAAATAAAGTGACTTTTCTTTACCTTCCAAGAGTGCCCCTCCTCTCCTCTTATAAAAGGCCCACACCTCTACCTCTTTACACACACTCCCAAAGCCTTTGGCTCGGCCAACCCCTGCCCATTTTGGCTCTCCACATACCTCTATTACTCCTTTAAGCCTCACTTTGGGCATAAGTCTTCCCAAGGAAGCCTTTGAGGTCAAATCTAAGAGAGTTACCCGATTTTAAGGTAATGTCTTCTTTTGAGTCCTTTTGTTTTATTTTGCTTCTCCAACCCCCTAAACTCTTTTAATTCTTTTTTTTTGTAACAACTCCAGTATCCTCAATATACTAGGATGTTGTTATAAGAAGTATTTGAGCTACACATACACACACCTACATCTAATTGTTAAAGAACATACCGTTTTCGTGGATGGCGAATTTCTGCCTCCTGAAACAATGATTGTTCAACATTCTATTAACACCTCCAAAGGTAGCCATTAAGATGACACTATATTTATATATTATATATAATATTTTTATTTTTTCCTTAAGCTTCTGTATTTTTCATTTTTGGCATACCTTTATGGTTTCCATTATGGGTAAACATGATATCTTCATTTAAGAAAGTGCGGACTACCGCCCCCTCAAAGTGATGTGATTCGTTAATGCCATATGTGGTACGTGTAAATGATGGATTTAAAGTTATTATATATGATTTTATACTAGTATTATAATATACCTCTATATCATTATTATTTCTTTCCATTAAATTATGAGATAGAAATGAAAGTAGCGTTCATGCGTACGTACGGCTTACCGTCTCCATGAACGGTGCATTTCATTTCTTATCCCCAAATGTTATGTACTATTAAAAGTACATGTATATAATGGATATATATAAAGAATCATATATATAAATTATTAATATAATTATGTAATTAAAATATACATACCTCTCATTTAGTTTTAATTCCATTAATATGACAAAGAAATGAAAGTAGCGTTCATGCGTACGTACGGCTTACCGTCTCCATGAACGGTGCATTTCATTTCTTACCTCTAAATGATTATGTAATATTATAAATACATGTATATGCTTGATATATATTATATATATGATATCCAAATCAGGAATGTCATTCTGGATATAAAGAACCTTTGACCACACGAACAACATGTAATTGTAAGAAGTCCACTTTCGACTTAAGAACCAAATATCGACAAAACAAACATTATTAACTTAAATGGTTACATAATGTTTATAACATGGAAATATGTGATATAAAATGAATAATGAACTTTAAAAAGGTTCCTAATAAAGTAGAAATTAACTCAAGTTTATTATTCAGGACGTTAAAGAACGATCGAGTCAAGTCGGACCCAAGGTAAGGGACTTCGTCTCAATCTCCTTTCATTGAGGAATATTTCGTTTTATACACAACTATCCTTTATAACGGTGTATAAACCCCTTTGACTTTTACTTTTATACAAAAGGAATCTTTTTCTACGAATCATTTTACAAAACAACAAAAAGGAATGTTTTTTTTAACGTACGCGGTGACAACGACCTTTTCCGTCGCCGCGAGTATTATTTAGTCTTTAGCTTCCTCAACAAGCCGTAATGTTTTTAAAATAAAATAAATACCATATACTCTATTATGTATTTTGGTATTGAAAATGGTTTTGATAAAGGATTCTATTATGTCAATATATTTATGATATATTGTGATTGAAATGTGGAAATGTTATCATTCCTTTATATTGGTTTTATGTTTTATGATTTTATATTGGTACTTGGACATTTTAATAAAACATGTTATTTTAATGAATGAAAAATATATAAAATCCTTAATTGTTATATCATACATAAAACCCTGGCCACCCACTGGGATGACCATATAGATATAAGAGTACTAAAAGATTGAAATAAAAGTATATGTCTCTACCACTAACACTATGCTATACCACATTCTCAGTTTCTATACACTATTGAATTACACCATCCCAATCAAAAGAACTCACATGAGCATATCTACTTGAGCATGCAACTCTGGGCCTCATCCATATCTTCCATGAAACTTTTCTAATTCAAAAAATTAGACATTAGGTCTACACCTACACCAAGGTGCACATGTAGGGGTAAGAAATAATCTCAGTAGGCCACCCTGACAATGAACCTATAAAATAAATTACTATTAGTGTATTGAAAATCAATATACTTAGACTAGCTAAGAAACAATTGAAAATATAACTAAAACCAATAACATGAAACCACAGTCAAACCTCGGGTCCATAGTTATGGTCAAATGAAAATGTTCTACCATGGATGTCCATATCTATATGTATATACATGTATAGTCCCATACCTATACATATATACATAAAACTTAATATTTATGAGTAAGTTGAATTAAATAACATAATACCAGTCATCAACTGATCCTTAGGTCCTCAATCCAGATCTCCTAGACATCCTATGCAAGGGAATTGAGTTGGATGTCATGTAACTCAATCTGTGTGTCATTATGTCAATATTTTGGTTTGTAATCCCAATCAACATATAACTACTTTATTGAACATGAGAATTATCTATGACAATTCTACGTCACAATATGAGGATACTCATCCTACACCTGGGTTTACCGATACTCACATCCAATCACTGTATGGAAGGATTCCAGGGAAGTACATATGACCATCCACTAAAAGGTCACTAATCTAAATGCCTTTCTAGACATTCCATGTAAATCTAGTCCAATGTATGAGCCCTAGGTATTGATCCATAGGAAGTTACAACATTTGGATCTCAGTTAATCCCTAAGGATATGACCCTTAGGTGAACGGTAAGGAGAACTCACCAGTGAGACCCCATTCCCACCACAAGATTCTCTAGAAACAGAGAGAGGAATCATCCCTACCATCTAGAAGAGAATAATAATTCCAAGTATCCAATGATGTGAGACACTATGCTCAACATAATAGTCAAGTAATCAATCGGGGAGAGTGTAATCATCCCAATCCCTCATGAGAGAGTAATCAACCACAAGTATAATCAGATTGAGGATATCATAATAATCCTCATCACATATCAAATAGATTAGAGAGGAATCATACTCATTACTTGGGATAGAATAATTATCCACAAGTATCATTACTAGGGATGTCAGGACCTTATATCATATTCACAAGCTCATCATCTAGATACTAGGAGACACCTCTAGAAATCCAAATAGAATAATAATCAAAATATAGAGGCTCAAGATCTAGATCTCATATAGTACCTATGGGTATAAAAATAATAAAAAAATAACATGGATTAAAAGCTTAATGCTAGGAAAGAACGTTTGGACATCTATAAGGTGAATAAATACGTGTCACATGAGGCTCAATAGCCACTAATCGAGAATCACCTTGGGATATCATCATTGCATCAGTAATAAATAAGTGCATGTATAAACAATGTGTAAGGGTGGATGAATGCCTAATCCCACCACTACTACCACAGACCCATGTGATTAAAATTTTGGAATAGGTTCAATGGTGACACCTGAAACCATCTCTACCCAAACCTGACAAACTAGCTTAGGGTCATTCACACAACAGTGCATCTACTAGTCCTCTCAAGTCATACACAATAGAGGAATCCTACTTAGGACCCTCAAGGTATACACATAAGCGAAGTCATCCTACTCAGTATCATTAACTAGAAGGTCAGGGATGAATACTACATGGGATCCTCAAATGAAAAGTCAATTGAGGAATCTTACAAGGGATACTCATAATAGTGCATAGAGAGGGTCTTCTTATAAGGGACCATGACAACATGATATGCAGGAAGATACATCCTACAAGAGATTCTTAGAACAATATTCAGGTGAAGGGGGTCCTAGATGTGATTCCCTAGGACAAAATGTGAGATATGGGACCCCACATGGAATCATTAGTATAGAAAAAATATATAAGAATACTACTTGGGATCCTATAGGGAGAAATGTAAGTAGAGGAATCCTATAGGGGATCCTCAGAAAAAACTAGTCTCACGGTCGCCTGGCCTAGAAGTGAACATCTCACAAGGGAGAAGTCCTAAAAGGAAGATCCATAAAGGAATTAGTTAATAGAGACATCACATGGGCCATATTAGATCAATGGTATTATGTTTTAGAGACAAATAGCTTCAATTACTATGGAAATGAACTCTCCATTTAGGTAGAAGCCCCAAAACACCCATTAAGAGTCCTCAAATCACTCAACAGGTTTCACCATCACAATATACATGGAACAATACTAATAATGGAATCAAATTATGTTAAAATATGAATCTGGGAATAAAATACATGAAAATCCCAAAGATGGTAGATGAAGGGGCAGTTCATGACGTGTCTCCCTAATCACACAACGTATTCTCCCAAATCCCCACCTGGGCATGTACTCTAGAAATACTTGGCATGTAAACACCCCGTGTACACATCATGTAAGACTATTACACAACATGTACACTACACAAGGTACCTTCCTGTACCCCTCAACTAGAATGACCACTTATTTAGCTTGACCATGTACTTATTCATGGCGTACAACCCACATGGGGTTTGACAGTGTACTCTACATGACATATGACTCTTAAACAAGATACTCGGTCGGGTACTCGGCTACACTATTGAGTACCAATACATGGTGTGTATAAAAAATACATAAAATTTACATCTTCAATTTCATCTTCCCAAACATGAAGAACACATGATGTGTATTCACTAAACCACACACCATGTAGATGGGTTTTCTTGACCAGAAAACACTCTGAAATGCCTGAATCCCCAATTTCCTCACCCAAAATAGTAGATCAAGCCACAAAAGGCCATAAAGAAGAATATAAGGGGACTAAAATTTGAAACAATTACACTATAGGTATTTACTAAGAAACTTAGAAATGGACTACCTATGGGTGGAATCCACTGAAAATTTCCTCATTTCAGTGGTCCATAGTTGTCATACGATGATCCGGTACGACCCAAGCTTTGCGACGGTACTTACCTCTCTCCCTATCTACATTTATCTCTCCCTATCTCTTCATATCATAGGTAGAGATGATGGATATCCCATAGGGTGGTATATGTGAGATGAGAAGAGGGAGAGAAGAAAAATAAAAGAGATAAATAAAAAGAAAAAAAATAAAAGAAAAATAAAAAGAATAGAAAAAGAAAAAAAAGGGGGCCTCATCCAGCCCCGGTGCCCAACATGAGTTTATGCCTTTCCTAGAAATAAATCCCCATTCAAGAATAAATAGTAGATATTGAATATAAATTCAATGACCCATTTAAAATATATCACTGAATGAACCTGTATGAATAGTTCAAAATTTAATTGATTAAATATTAATTATTAATTAGTCTACTACAATTCAAACAACTTAGATTTCAACCAAACTCTTATAAGGGGGTAAAAATCCTGTTTAGGGACCAATATATTTTTTATAAAAATTATTTGAGATCATATACTATGTGAAATATACCATTTTACCACTTAAAAGCATCTAATAGCAAAAATTTAAATTTCTAATCAAAACTTCAGTCCAAAAAAACATGGTACCTTATAGTTGGCACAACTTTTTTATCCATGAATTATATTGATTACATGTGTGTGATTGAATCAATTGTGAGACCAATATATGATTCTAGTTTCCCTGTGTATGCTTATGTATCTTGTTAGTAATGTTTCAAATTTATAAAATGTAATCTGTACAATTTTTATTACTTTTTATGATGGTATTTTTTATTTTCTTCCTATGTATTCCCTACCCTATTATTTTTGATTATTGTACATTTGGAGGTATTTACTTTGGTATATGGAATATGTATAGAATAATGATACCTTTTTCCCTTACAGCGGGAGTCACATGGCATTTGATGGTGATAGTGATTCACCAAACCCAAGGAAAATTCATTAAAACCATGAGGCCACACTCGAGGTAGAGGTAGTGGGGTATGATGACCTTGATGCCTAACTTGAGATATAGTTTAAGGTTAAGAAATCCTTATGGAATAACCTGAGGTATTATTATAATACAAAGACCTTTAGGATTGACCATGAGAGATACAATGTATGATGGAATTGTGGACTTACTCAAGAGAAAATTCCATGAGATAACAAAGAGGATAGTATAATAGCATTATGGATAGCTCTTGATTACCTCCAATAACATTTAAGTTTACTATATGGTATAAAGTATCATGGTAGATTGGTTAAAACATAAATTATTGGCATGTTATTTTTATTTTTTCTTATAAATTTATTGTGATAATTTAATACACCAATTATAGTTGTTAATTTAAGTTTAGGATGCATTGGTGGTATCCTACTAGGTTTTATTACTCACACCTTGCATGGGAATCACTATGTGTGTTCAAATGTAATGATTTTGGATCCATGAAAGGTAAATGGTATTTTTATATTATCTTTATTTTGATACTCTATAATGTTATATTTACTTATGTTATGATTCATGGTTGTGACTACTGAGGGTATGATATTTTCATTTCTTCCAAAAACCCTCACCATTACTAACCATCCACTTTCATATGGGGAGGCACATATGATTCCATGTGGTACTCCATCCCAGACTGGGTGATTCGGGTCAGGGCATTACAGGAAACTCATTCCCTAAGAGAGTTCCCTATCCCATTTGACCTGTGGGAATATATATATAAAGACATATAATAAGAGCCAAATAGAGACATGAAACCCAAATATAATCAGGTGGAACCTAACTCTATTGTATATCTTCAAATGCTTCACTAACCTCAACCATACCAATATATTAAAGGGTAACATATAGTAAAATTTTCATGAAAGACCATTGGGTATCTAAACTCTATCTATGGGTAAAATACCATTCCCATCATGCCACCATTACATATTTTTAAAGTGTATCAAGTTCCTCATTAGATTAATGAAACTAGCCTAGGCTGTACCTTACCCTTTTCGGGACCACATTCCTCCCTAAAGTAAATAACTCACCATGGTGACTACTATCTCAATTTATAGGAGGCATGACTTACATATTAATGTGGGATCCAAGAAACTATAGTAAAAAATAGATAACTTAAAATTGATAACTATTGTGGTGTATGATTTCATTCACCATCTATATAACTTATATCTTACACCATAAAAGAATCTCTATGAAAATCTTAATTATTAGGGATAACCCACAACCCAAATTCATGGGGGAGTACTAGCGTTATTAATTCTATGTATGAAATAAACCACATTAATGATGCATTTATCGAGGGATTAACTGATCTCAAGTCTATATGGATCTTTCCTCATAGTCCTCAAAATTCAAGGCCTAATTAATAGTCTATCTGAGAATTATCTCAAACATTATTACCATATCCCATGGAACAACTAATAAGGAACCATATAGAAGATTGAGTATCCACCACCAATATTGTAAAATAACCACATATAGATTTACATCAAAGAAATAATAGACTAAATTCTCATTATTTTATCTAAACCACATGAAATAACTCTATCTAGTGGATGTATGATAAATAAAGAATCGTCTTATGTCTCATGTCAATATATATATTTCTCTAAACATTCATTATAAAATTAAGGCACTATTTTTGACTTTATAGAACCATCACGTCCCATTAAAACTAATTACTAGTCAAGTTATCTCTAATTTCTTTGTGAATTTCTGAGAAAATAAAATATAAAATACATGTAATGGTTTTATTCCCCAATAACTAAAAGATACCTGAATGATTTACCATCCTGATACCATCTCCATATCATTACCTAGATCCCATCTTCATCGTTATGGAACTAATATTTTTAAATAGAACAAAACATATTACTAAAGGAATTTGATAGATATTATAGACCATTATTATGATCTATATTTAAAAACACTTACAATAAGATATTCTCTTGTAAAAATCATACACTTAGATGAGGAACTATTGAAAACCACACTAAGGGGAAAGTAGATGATAGTAAAAATGGTGTATATGATGTGTAAACTGAAATAATCCATTTTGAAATATATTAGTGCGATCTATTCATGTATTCTATAGGTATATAGTGTGATCACATTCTCTACATGGTGTATAAACCACATATGTTAATTGGAATTTATGTTCCAAACACCAAGTTTTGAAACCTAAAACTAAACGGTATATACTCTTGGAAATAAGCTTATATAACCCGAGTTCTACCAATGTAATATATCACAACTCATTTAGTGTTATGTTTCAAAGAATGTACTATACTACAACCCACCTTGTACCTTAAATAGGTTGCATATCCATGTCCACTTCCAAACTAAGGGTTATTCACTAAAGACCCTATAAAATGGGTCTATACTATATATAATCCATATGACAATCATCATATATCCTAACCACACCGATGAAATAAAAGACCTAGGTTCATATAATTACATTTCATGTGTTTTGGAAAACCAGATAAAACCCCTATTAAATCCTCAATATTTACATACTTTTCAACAATACTCACTTTTAAGGGTTGTTGGCCACCCAACAACAATTTTAAACCCAATACAAAAGTATACAATAACCAATAAAATTAGATAATGTGAAAATAAAATTAATAATCCTATATTGAGGAAAATCCCTAGGGTGTTAAGGTTTGATCACTCATGATTCATGTTATAACATAGATTCTCCCATCCATAGATCTGATCACCCTCAGTCAATACTTCCTCATTCTCTCCCTCTAACGTAATATCACAATGTAAATAATGGGTGTGTGCCTCCTACATCACCAAATTTATGAATGATAGGTGCCTATTTGGAGGGGAAACTGAATAAATAAATTAAAATTCATCCGATATAAAGGTCCAGACCATGAACTAGACCGTAGTCATAGTTTACACCTCACATAGATAAAACATTATATTAATGACTCAAAAAAGGAGTTATAATTTCCACATAGGTAACTATTTAAGATATTTCTACATTAAAACGTAAAAAATATTATATTATATTTATCAAAATTAAAATTTTCCAATAAATGTGTCAAATATGGAATCTCACCATATTTTATCCAAAGTGTAACATCCTGTCTAGAGTAGAGAAACAATTTTATAATTTTTTTTGTTTTATTGGTCCGAAATTCTACCATTATAACCATGTTGATAGTTTGGTTCTCATAGATTAAGAAACAAGATATTAGTTTGGCATGAAAAACAAGGTCACTATATTCTTCTACCTTTTAATTCATTTAATCATCAATATATGAAACAACCAAAATGAGTTATCATGAATCCCAAAGGTCATCTTCATATAGAAGTTTGATGCTTTCTCACAATAGCTAGTCTAGTTCTTTATGGTCTACAAATCAATTGTTATCGTGTAAAAATTACATTGGTTTGTATTATAAAATCAATAAATGTGATCGAAAGGTAGTTATGTAGTGTGAAAATTCAATTATTATTTTGTATTTAGTGAAAAGAAGTGAAAAATAGGCCCTAATGAAGACTGTAATGGTATATCACAATAAGGAATGAAATTACAATTATCTATATTCCAAAAATATGGGGGAAATTACTCAAGAAATTTATTTAATAGAATTAGTAAATGAGTCAACTGTGTAATGCCTTGCCATCAAGATAGTGATTACAAATTGTGGATAAAAATGAGAGTAAATACAATCGAGGAGGAGAAGTATCCAACCAATTAAGTGTAATATTTCATATATAGTGATATTATGAATTATTTCAATCAATGCCTAATAAAATATATAATCATGATTATGGGCCTCAACAGACCCCTAAGAAAAAGGATAAAGGAAATTCATTTTCTATCAAAACTGTAGTTGTTTAAGAGAATAAAATAGTTAAAGGTACACTTAACCTCTAATACAGAACTCAAAATGTTTTATTTTATTTTAGAAATACCCACTCTTTTGTTTCTAAATAATTTTTTAAAGGTATCATGTAACCAAATCATTGATTTGATATTGAGTTAGTAGTAAAAACAACTAACAAAACAATGATCACATTTTATGTCTATAAATACTCTTTGATATAAGTGTGTGGGAATGTGATCCTTGAAAATAATTATATTATCCCTCTAGTAAAATTTTATGTGATTTTGGTCATGTATTAAATTTCTCTATATAAACCCTCTATCAGTTTCCAAGGAAGGGATGCCACGTTTGATATTAAGAATCAACTAATGTTTTTCTATTAGGGTGAGGATAAACATGAAGGTATTATGGTAAAAACTTACATTATAAGGGTTTTACTACCTATTCATAAGATATATTTATTTTAAATTATTGGGGAAAAACTCTACATTTTTGATATACCTATAACATGGGATTATTATAATTTATTTCCTAAGGGAATTAATAATCTTCCCCAAAACCCTAAATTAATGTTTTAAATAGAATCCATACCTACTTCTAATCATATTTCAAGGACTATATGAATAATCTTGAATGAGTTGTAGGAATTAAAGAAGAAACACTAAGATAATCAAGACAACAGATTCAGTTAGCTTAGTGCTTTACCATGAGTCTCAACTATTATTTTTGTGATGAAAAATGATGTATATTGTGTACTTTAATTGATTGTTGAGAAAAAAACAAGATCATTATCAAGAACTAAAATCCTTTACCTTATTAATTATATTTTTGATAAACTTCGTGGATCTAAATTCTTTACTAATATGGACACTTATTATAGAAATCATCAATTGAGGATATGGAATGAGGATATACCCAAGACAGCCTTCTATATGAGGTATGATCATTTTGAAAATATAATAAAGATATTTGGACTTACCAATGACCCTACTATCATCATTTATTTAATGAATAGACTATTTAGAGAGCACCTTGATCTACTTTTGGTAGTATTTATAATTTATATTTTTATATATTATATATTTAAGTAAGGTCATGAAGATCATTTGAAGATTGTGCAGAATACCACAAAAAAAGAAATGGTATATGAAATAGATACCAAGTGTGAATTTTGTCTCTGTAAATTCTTATTTTTCGGTCATATTATATCATATTAGGGTATATGATTAGATACTTTAGAGTATTACATTATCTATGAATAGGCCAGACTAACCACGATAACAAAAATATATAGTTTTATTGGTTTGGTAGGATACTACACAATTTTTTTGATATATTTATTAATGTTATCTAATATAGTAACCAAGTTTACCTAGAAGGGAGACATGTTCCTTTTTATAGACGAATGTGAGGAAAATTTCATAAAAATGAAAAGAATGTTTCATAGTTCACGGATAATTACATTACCCTGTAGTGGAGAAGGGTTTTTAATATTTAGTGATGCATCAAAGAAGGGAATGGATATGTATCAGGGAGGATAGTTGGAGTTGATCAAATATTATGACTACCCAATACATTACAGCCCTGGTAAATAAAATATTTTCATTGAAACTATGAGTTAGAAATTCCATGATAGTTTTTACATTATAAAGATTAAAAATATTCATAATTCATGGACTTATTACATTAGGATATTATGATCACGGGGAAAGGGAGCATATCGTATCTTTCTCAAAGAAATGTTCAACCATTCATCCATGTAATGGTTAAATAGGTGAATAATGAGGATATGGAACTAAAGAAGAAGGTGAGAAGCATTCTTATGTTTATCCATGATTGTGATGGAATGATAAGGTTAAAGAATAGGGTATGTGTTCCATTAATAACAGATCTGAAAATGGAGCTACTAGATAACGTTCATAGCTCATGATTCTTTGTTAATACTAGATGTAAGATGGTTTATAGAAATATTCAAGAATATTTCTCATGGGACAAATATAGAGATATATTGAAGATCAGGTTTCTCGATGCTTGGTATATTAATAAGTTAATACTGAGATATAGAAGTCTAAGGGTATGTTTTAACCATTAACTATTCTAAAATGGATTTGGAAAAACATTGCTATGGATTTTTTCATCAAACATCCAAAAACAACTAATGGGTATAATTCTATTTGGGTTGTAGTTGAACACCTTGAGAAGTTATCACACTTAATTTCTATCTAAGAATAATTCCCTATTGATTATATATAAAGGATATAAATTTATGGAATGTTAAGTTTTCAGGGATTACCACATTCTATTTTATATGATTGGGAATTGAGGTTTACCTTAAAGTTATGGAGATGTCTTCCCTAGGATCAAGATATAGAGTTTAGTTTAAGTAATACAAATAATCATCATATAGATGTCAATCATAGAGGACCATTAAAACTCTATAAGAATTTTTGAGAGATCATTCCATAGATTTCAACGGTTGATGAGATCAACACGTTCCTTCGGTGAAATTTTTCTATGACAATAGATTTCACTAGGGTATTCAGATGGATCCTTATGAAGACCTCTATAAAAAAAGAGTAGATCTATAATGTGCAGGTAATAATTAAATAATTGAATGACATTCAGACCTAATTTAGATAAGTAAATGGGAGATAATTTGATATATATTTAGCAACTCATGAGGGATGTTTAGAGTAGATAGAAAAGTTATACTAAAAATCATTGATGAGATATAGAATTTGATGATACTGAAAAGCTATTTCTATGAATTTATCCATTGAAGAACATTAATAGATTTGAAAATAAGGGATATAAAAAACCTAGATATATTAGTAGCTTTAAAATTATTTATCATACTGGGAAAATTACTTATTTCATTGAACATTAATTGAACCTCTCTTATGTTCTTGATCTGTTCTATATTTCAATATTTGAGAAATTACATAACTGATCCGTCACTTCTATTGAAATTAGTTTTCACATCACTGAAATATGATATTTATTATATTGAAAATTAGAATGAAATCATGGATTAGAATTATAATGTTCTACTAAACATGACTACTCACCGTGTTAACATTCTTTTAAGGAATCATAAATTTAAAGAAGATACACGTGAACCCCGAGATGTGATGGGGTATAAATATCCTAATTTTTTTATATCATAGTGATGAAATTTTAAATGAAATATTATTTTAATGGTGGAAGAATTTAACACCCATATATTTTAATTAAAAATATTCCATTAAAATAAAGATGAATTATTCGATAAATTTTTTTACTAGAAACACTAAATCTAAATGAAATGTTAATATAATATACCATTATAAATTTCTATTAAATTGGTTGTATGAATGAAACTAACCAAATTATAAAAAATATTTAAAACTGTTTTATATAATCCAACTATTTTGGTTAATGTGTCAAAAATAAGTACCCAATTTTTAGTAAAGTCAGGTTATTCTTTAAAAATATGTTTTCTTAAAAATGGATTTGGTTTCATTTTCTTCATTAAATTTATAATTAATTTATAAATTCTTTGATATTTTTTTGGATGAAATAAATATTATTTTTAAATAAACATTTCAAAACTATCTTAGGGTGAATATTTTTTTTTCTAAAAAGATTTATTTTAAGTGAATGGTGATAAATACTAATTTTTGTAAAACTGCCATTTCATTCATAGTATATGTAACATTTTGATTTGAATATGATATTAATTTAATATAATTGTTTTTAATTTATCAATAATATAATTAATTATATTGGAATTATCCATATACGTAATTCTGGTAGAATTTCATTTTTTGGGCATAAAAATCAATTTTCCTATTTTTTTCAAAAATATTTTTTTAAGAAATTAAATTAATATATATTAATGATTTACATTAAATTAATTTTAATATAATATATTTTGTCAAATATTATAAAATTTATCTAATATATTTTATAGTTCATGGAATGAATGTAGAATCAATTTTATGCTTAGAAATGTAATTTACTAAAAATAGTGTAGTTTCATTTTTCAAATTTATTTGATAATGATTTTACACCAATTATAGAAGTTAAATATTTAAAAATAGACTCCATATTTTTAATTAGTTTTTTAATATTATTTATTAATTTCCACAATATTTTTTATCATGATGAATAAAAATATAGTAAAAAATTGTCACCATGGTAAAATAGTGAATTTTTTTAACCTATGTTAAAACTATATGATAACACCACAATTTATCCTATTAATTATTATTGGATAAAGTTATTTGAACCATTATACCATGAGGGTTATAATTCATTTTTTTACTATACAGTTTTTGATGAAAATTATGTAACAATATTTTAACTCTTTGAAATATCCAAGGAGTGTCGATTTTCCCCAATATAAAAAGAAACACCTCCCCTATTTTCATGAAACCTTCTTGAAAATACTAGGTTGAAAAAAATCTAGTCAATTATATTCACCAAATTAATTAATTATATTTTTCTTCTTAAGTGACCATGAAATGGGTCATTAAGAATAGATCTAAGTTATGTATACCAAAGAAGATATAATCATCTTATCTAACCTCTTAAAATTTATTTCATATTCTACCTACCTAAAATAAATTATATCCAGTATAAAATAATAACTAAATTATCTTCAATATATTTAATTTTTTTTATTTATTTAACCACTATTATCCCCCATCTTTTTCATATATGGGAAATGAAAGTATAGATCATGCGTATGTGAGGACTAAGACCATGACATAACAATATGATTTTTTTTACATCACCAAAATTCATGTAATTTTATTATAATGGAATTAATTATTATATATCATATTTATGAAATAACTATACTACTTTTATTATAAGATCTTATCTATCTTTGTACATATCCTTCTACTGTAAAATGATAACTTCATTAATGCGTACATGTGGACAATCACCTCCACGAAGATATGCGATTCGTTTTCATTATATCTTTACATGGATTCTAATAATGATATATTTATTAAATATATATAATATCTATTTAATAAAAATAAATCAGTAATTTTTTATTACTACTTACCTTTCTTTCATTCCATCTATACAAAAGTTAAAACATCACTCATGTGTATGTATGGACCGCTATCTCCATGAAGTAATGTAATTTATTTTTAATCACCACATTATATGAATGATTATAAAAGTGTATATAATGAATAAATATGATAAATTTTTTATTATTTATGTTATTTATATAATTAATATATGACCAAGACGGAAGGAATAGAACAATCGAACTGAAACATGTATTGAAACTAGACCAGTTTCTTCTCGAATATCGATTTTTGAGATAAATTATTAACAAAATTAAAAATTAAAATCATAAAGAAATGGTATGTAGAAATATATTAATGAATATGGTTTTATAATATATTTATAATATATATATATATATATATATATTTTATAGAGGAGGTTCGAATTACCATGAAGTAAGTCCAAACTGGGGTATGAGATTTAATCCTCAATCTCACTGTCATCAGGATTATTTATGCTTCAATTTTTATTGAGGTAAATTATGAATTAATTATATGATAAAACCAATTAAGCTTATTCTCATCTATTGACTCATTTAATTTTTATTTGATACAAAATTTTAATCCATTTTTTTAAATTATCAATTAAATATTTATAAGAAAAAACTGCATTATTTAATCTTTGATGGGGAATAGTTTTATTCCATATACATTTTCTCAAATATGTTTTCAATAATATTTTTTACATTATATAATAATTTTATAAATT
Source organism: Viscum album (assembly GCA_963277665.1). Lineage (NCBI taxonomy): Eukaryota > Viridiplantae > Streptophyta > Magnoliopsida > Santalales > Viscaceae > Viscum > Viscum album. The sequence goes on from OY728167.1 coordinate 1,005,696,057, forward strand.
TATTTTTATCCATGTTTTATAATCAATTAATGTTTTAAAAATAATAATTTTTAATTTTTCTGAACAATGTACATTTAACTTAAGCTGTAAAAAGAGTATTTGTGTTTAAAAATAAAAAAATAAATGTAATATTATGTCACAATAACTACTCCTTGATTTAAATCACTATTTAAATTTTATTCATTTTTTTTAATGATTTTTTATAATATGTTATAAATTTTTATGTTTTGAATAAGTTATTTCAAAATAAATAGGGTATATTCCTTAAGTAATGTTTTTGTGATCATTAATGGTATTTTCATCTATAACAACATCCACTAATGTTACTTATGATTCACAAGGGTAAATGATCCATTGATACTATCCTTATTATTTCTCATGATTTTTATTGATTATTATGTGGAATTATTGATAAAACCCATTAACTTGTCCATGTATTAAACTCTGATGAAATGATGAGTTTTATATGACCTTGTGGCATATATATGAATTGATTATGATTATGTGAGGGTTGGGCCTATTATATCTCTCCAATACATTATGTAATGTTATATAGATATCTCATCAGATGATGATAGTAATTTTTGACATGATTATGATAATATATTTTATAGCAAGATTCCTGGGTATGATTGATTTAACTATGAACACAAGTTTATGCATGGACCAGATTTTGAATCGATTTGTTCACATTTTGGTATGTGGGTATGATTATTATATCTATTCTCACATGATTATGTGTGGACGTTATTATGAATATATTTTTTCACAATATCATGATTTTATATGGTAATGATGAAAAATTCCAAGGTTATGAATCTTGAATGATGATTACTTCTTTTACACCCTTATTGATCATACTACAAGATATCAATGAATTTTGGTGTTCATGATCTAAGAATTTTTAGGTAAAAACATTTTATATTGAGAACATGAAAATGAATATCATATCATACCCAAATAATAATAATATTCTTTAATGATTGAAAACAAAAATGTTTACACTTATTATAATTTTAGCTCACCCATCTCATGTTTAACATCCCTAGGTTTTGGTGGACAGTTTGAAGTTTGATTAGTAAAGAATGGTACATTATATAAAGAAAGATATCTGAGATTATTGAGATTGTAATTAGATAAGATATTTATATCTATAGTCTCAATGTACACTACACCTTTATAGTCTTTAGGAATGTTTATTTGGGATATATATTTATTATTCATAAAAAATATAACATTTGAAAATGTAATACTTGGGTATTTATAGGTGAATCAAACAGGAGAAATCCTAGATCAAAAGATAAATGTATCCCAACAAGTGTACAGATTCTCTTTACCTCAGACACATTTTTGGGCAATTCACAAGAAATCATGACCTCTACATTCTCTAGATTCAATAAAATAGTTTCTTATTAAATTATATCCCCAGGTAATCACACATCCAAAATACATAATTGTCCATTTGATAAATTGGAACAATGCTGATATGCTCGATGTGTACTCAATACAATATAAACATTCCTTATGTAAATATATTATATCTTATAATATATTAAGATATCATATATAAATACAATGATGATAGAGTTAAGATATGGAAGGAATATCTTGTTCATGGGATCCATTAACACAACTAGGGTATTTTTCTCCACAAAAGGTGTGAAATGATACTAATACACTCCATATCTACTCCTAAAAGTTTTTTTGGGTGTATACTCTTATGTGATCCAAATATTATTGAATCCCGAATGATGATCATACAACATACGTAACCTGGATCCTTGTAACTGATCAAATAGATCATTAATCTTTTTCCAAGGGTACATACTCTTCAAAGTTAACCAATTCATTTTCCTATATTTTACATAGATTCATTGAACATCACCCAACTGCTTTGAAATAACTATGGTACCCCAATGGGATGTTCTTGGTTTTATAAATATGTTAACCTTAAAATCCCCTACTTTCACATTTAATTCTATAAACATATTTGGTGATATAGGATTAGGGGGAATCGATATCGAATACACCCTTAGTAAAATATCAATATCAAACTGAGTTCATATTTGAGATAATTACCTAAGATGTCATATGGGAAGGCATCACAATACTTTTTCACCACTTGAGGAGAGGTATAGGGGTATACAATTGATTCTATTTCGATATAAAATCATTATACTTGTGTCATGAAAGCTCCAACCTGACTTGATTTCGGTCCAATTTGGTCTAATTTGAGATCCCACTCACTGGTCTAACTAAACCTATATCATATTTTCATTGTAAAATATAATTATCTTTGAAAATAATCAATATGATATTGATAAATAGTTATCAATTCCTTTACAAATATCACTTTAAAATAATCATTTATATAATGATTAAGTCCCATAGATGTTTGTATCCAGTATTAAATATGATACATTCACAAAAACACTTGAGAAAGAACACTCTCTATTCGAAATTTGTATTAAGAGTTAGAAACCCAAAAGATAACATAATTAGTAAATAGAGGCCAATAAAAATATGAGGAGATATAAAAGAATATGAAAAACCTATATCTAATAAAAAATATATAATACAATAGTAATCAATACTATAACTATAGTTGTAGAAGACCCCCCCTCTAATGATGGATGGAACATCATCTTCTGAATAAATCATTCTTTTTTATTGAGAATGACCTATCTTATATGTTAAATTAGTTTTCCAAGGAAGTGCAGTATTTTTATTTTTTGATTCCACTATTGGCGAACCCTTATCGCACCCTTGTCAAATCTATTCAAATATAGATGTGGTTTTTAAAAAAACAAAGTTCTATAGATCACCCACATTGCTTCAATGATGAGATTTATTAGGTGGAATCATGCATGATGCAATAAAATAATCCTTCTAACTCAATTTATATCCCTTGGTTTAGCTTCGTACTACAAATGGAGTAGGAGAGGGTTTATTCAACTCCACCTATATACCACCCTACTGTACATCCTAAACCTTCCTCTTTAAACCATTAGAAGAGGAAATTATGGTAGCACACAAAATACCTATCATCCAAACATTTTATGATGTATGAGAACCTATAATTCTATCATCCTTTAATAATATATCAAATTTTGAGCCTTCTGAAGCTCCTCAACATATTTTATTAGATCATTTCACCTAACCAAACATCTATGCAATAAAAAATTTCCAATCTCGAATATACTATCCTTTTGTGCAACCTTATCAACCAAAATTGGTTCAAAGTATAGAAACTATATTAAATGAGCTGAGTAAGTAGGAAATAAAATCATCTCTTACTAAAGAACAATAAACTCTTAAGATAAGTCTAACACTAGCATCTTTGGAAGGATATATTTGATGAAAATCCCCATAAATACCTCCTAAAAAATTCCATCATGATTTCTTGAATAAACCATAACACCTAACCATCCCCTAGATGGTTCTATATGTATAATGGAAACAATCTTCACCATCATATCTATAGGATTCACCACCAGGTAAAATATTCCCTTGATAATTTTTACTTAATCCTCGATATCCTAAGGACCACCAATACCCTAGAATAATAAAGGATATTAAAGCTAAATGTATCATGTATAATCAACCATCTCACAATGTTCCCCACCACCCTAATATGGTTTAATGTGTTGGACTCTAGGATGGGGGAGGTATACCTATTAAACCACCAGATTAGGTGCATGGGCATGATCACATGTTTCCTCCTGTATATCATACGATGGAATTAGTATGTCCACCATAACTGGGGAATTTTGGAATATCTAAGGTGACAATTTGTCAAAATGACAAAAAATTATTATAATTCCTATAAAACAGTCTTATGATTATAACTTAAGAAGTAACAAGTAACAAACATGATTTTTTTATCAGATGACCAATCGTAGGAGATACCCACACACATGGTATAATCTTCCATGTTATACCCAAGGATCAATCCTAGCCCATCATACCCAAACATTTGACACACACACACACACACACACATATTTACATCATAAAAACATTAATAAGTTAAAATAACAGAGTCTAGTACATATATATAAAAAATCAAAAGAACAATGATATATCACCGAAAAATAACACAAATCATGGTTTCTAATTAAATAAATACAATATAAGAGACAACATGAATATATATATGACATGTGATCCTACATGACTATTTATGCTACTCGAATGCACCTAAATCCTACAAAACTATAAAATAAATTCTATCACCAGTAACTTAGAGGTATATTACACCCGATCTAGCAGGGAATATAGAAACTCACCTACCCTAGTTCCACACAACTTATCACTATTATACCATGACTCAAGTAGAATAGAAATGAAACCGTTGTCCTTAAAAACCATTTTTTAACATCACAACATGATTCACCAGGTCTGATACAATATTCCACATAACCTCATATGAAACTCAACATATATAAGAGGCTTCCGAATAGAGGAAAGGGTATGAATTGATGTGGGTATACTATAATTCTAGTAATCACAACCATACAAAATAAAACAAAAATATAAACATAATATAACTTAAGTACACCATATATGATAACATGAATAAATTCTATAATAGATATAATTAAAGGTTGTACAATAATAAGAAAAGAACACAAATTGGTACACGTAAAAAATCCTGATAAGTAAAACTAAAAGAGATAAATAAAAAATGCAATGAAATTTTTTTAAATTCTATCACATTACTATATCCACTATTATCTCTAAGCTCCTCAGCTAACTTTCACTGGTCCCTTTCGATTTTATGAACCCCTAATCTTGAAGTCTTCATGCATTCCAAGATTCCCATAATGTTTGTGATTATAAACCCATTAGGAAAGGAAAAATGATTCTTTAACAGAAGTGAATATATATATATAGAGAGTTTTATTTCATGGTCGAATGATAAATGAAAATAGAATCAACCAACCAATATTATATATAGTGATCATGCACTAACAAAGATTATGTGAACCATTGATGTACCTGCTTCAGAGACATGCCTTAAGAGTGAAATAAATAGTTATCAATTGTCAAACACCATGTTATATTACCCTATCCAGATTTAAATTCCATACATACTCCACTATTAAGGATTGAATCTATGACAACATTTAATTAAATTAACACATATAACTCATTGATATTTTTTCACTTATAATTGAACACTTTCTTAGAATGCCTGAAACAATGGAAATATAAATATAAGAATGTAAATTTCTTACTTTTATATCACATTAGAATATACCTAACCTCTTCCAATTGAGTATTACATTCTTAACAGGATAAATAAATTCCATTATTGGGATCAAACCATCCTATATAGAGACAAAACTAATGATTCATGCCACCCACTAAGTAGTTGACTAAGTCCATTGGGTCCTTCTATCAACATAAACACTACAATAAATATTACATATTATATTTATAAACAAATTTTAAAGTAATAACATATAATGAAACAATATAGCACAATAAGTATATTTATAGGATCTAACCTTTTATAAAAATAATACAGAACATAGAAAGGAACTACATGGAATAGAAAATATTCCTATAGCAATGAAATTTCCATACATAAGGTGAATCACAACAAAAAAGAGAAAATAAATAACCAATAAAGGGACTCATTAATAACCTATGTATGTCAAAACACTCATGAAAGGGTATCAATAATAAGAAAAACACACAAGAAAATCATTCTAAAAAGATCCATACAAATGCCTATGATGCTAAGGACTACCTACCATTAAATCTTTGAAATTAAATTCCATGGTATCTTGAGGAATGGTACCCATATCAATCTCACACACCATAGTTAACAAGAAAAATACATAATATATATTTATATAACCACTAGGATTAGACTTCAAGGAAGGAATGAGTCTATGTGTTATAATCCACATTACTCTACAAAAAACAGATTCACCATCAACACTATATCTAGATCCGCTAAATCCAATGTCATTAATTATATAGATTAAGAATATATCAAATAAATAATCAAGAATTAACCATTATATTATGATACAATCCATAACTGTGGCCAATATATTAGTAATCTATAATTCATCTCAAGAGAGTAAGATGTGATTTAGTATAGATGTGAAGAATGAAGGAAGAAATAACCTCTTACACTAAATTCACAGGACAAAACACTCTAGATTCACCCGATTTAGAATATATATGGAGAGAAACCACCATGAATCAACAATGGTGTCCCTAGAATAGATATCCCTAGAATATAAGGAAGAATGAGAAGTTTCAGAGATGTTTTTAGTTTAAGGTCTAATTTTTTATATTAAATAAATTACTGCACATGGTTTGGTCACCCAAATTTCTAAACTATGTCCCAAATATGATTTTACCTATATCATATGTAAAATAATATTATAGGAAAATTCACAAAGTTGGATCAAATATTGTACAAAAATTTATTTTCTCTTTGTCAATCCCAAATAGGCTGCACTATTTCATGGGAAGAACATCACATTTGACCCTAATTGTGTATAACCCATGCATCCTTTTAAAGACCCATATAGGCATCTAAAACTAACTAGAAGATATCAAATACTTCAAATAATAAAAAATAACTAAAAAATAAATATTGGATTAAATTAAGGTGTATATTACTAGAAAAAATATAGTCCATTAGACATGTAATCAAAATCATGGGTATATGAGTAGATCTATCAAAGATTGAAGTTATTGAGAAATGTCCCAATCCAAAAACTAAAAATAAGATCTATATATTTCCAAGGTTAATATGATATTACCAACACTTTAATATAAATTTATCATAACTATCAAATCCAATATCTATTTTAATTTGGAAGGAAGTGAGGTTACTCTACTTAGTGGAATGTGGACAATTTTTTAAGGAAATAGAAATGTTTTTTGTTATTACTCTTGTAAATACCTTACCCTTCAGTGGGGATATTTTTTTAATATATATTGATGATTAATAAAAGGTTTTGGGTTTCTTATTCATGTAGAATTATCATGTAATATCATATGACTAATTCTGGTAAAATACATTTAAGTAAAATAATCTGATGTATGATTTAGAGTTGGATATAGTGATCATTTTATTATTGATTTTTAATAATTATCTAAGAGGATAAAAGTGTGGTATATATATTTATCAAAATGGACTGAAATATATATTAATTTAGAAGGAATTTAACATAAAAATAGTAAATGGTTTGAAATGATAAAATATTACGACTTCTCAGAATAATACCACTTTGAGAATAAAAATAATATGGTTGTGGCTTTGAGAAGGAAATTAAATTCTAATCTAACCATGATATTGATTGAAAATGACCCAATTATTAGAGAGTTTCTGAGAATAAATCATGAAGTATTAATTTTAGGAGATATATCCTATATTTCTCAACTAAATGAGGAACCTTATACTCACATAATGATCATGAAAGGGAAAAAATATGATATAGAGATATAGAGAAGTGTAGTTATTATTTCAAGGATTAACTTTGATAGAGAGGGATTCATAAAGTTTAGAACCTAATATGTGTCACATAAAAGTAATAATTATAGAAGGAAGTTTTGGATGATACATATTACATATATTTATCTATATATATTAAATTTATGAATATGTATAGTGATCTCAAACAAAACTTCTTATGGGATAATATGAAAATATAAAATGTAAAATATGTATCTCAATTCCTGGTATGCCAAAATGTTCAGGTTGACCAAAAAATGTATCAGGGAATGTTTCTACCATTAAATATAAAAATATGAAAATGAAAAATCTTCCTCACAGACTTCTTCATAATATTTACCAAACATTCTATAAAAATAATTCTATTTGGGAGGCAGTTAATTAACCTATGAAGTTAATGAATTTTATTTACATCAAAGTATATTTCTCTCCTGAAAAACTCACCATATTATACATCAATAAAATAATATGGATACATTGAGTAAGAATATTAATTTTATCTAAATCGGTTATGAGGTTTACTTGGTGGTTACATATAAGTCCTCCAATTTTGTTAAAGACAAAACTTAGTTATAACATTTATTCTCATCCTCATTCAGAAAGAAAATATAAAATAAAAATTAAATCAATTTTTCATATAATGAGATAATTTTCAATAGATTTAGAATTATATTTGTATCAACCCATTCCCCTAGTATAGTTCCATATTTTTTTTATATTCTAGACTTTACATGGCTCTATATGAGTCACTCAATGGGTTGAGATGTAGGAATCCAATATGCTGTGATTATGTTGGATAAAACAAGATGATAGGTGCTGATCTTATCCATGAAATGATGGAGAATTTTTAACCCATTAAATAACATATGATAGAAGAATAATGGAGGAAGTATTATTACCTAGATAATAATTAAAGACATCTACAGTTTCTAGTTGGTGATAAGGTGTACATTCAAAATATCTCAATGAGAGAGGGTTATATGTTTTGGGATGAAAGTGAAGATCAGACCCAGACACATTAGTACCTTTATGATATTGATCATTTCTATGTTATAGGTAATTTCTTATCACTCCCTCTATGAATCATTCAAGTGAATTTTATTTTCTACATATCACTTTGGAGAAAGTACATACCAGATCCATCAAATGCAATGAGAATAGAAGCTAAAAAATTGGAACCATACTTTTAATATAAAGAATAACCTATGTAATTACTCAATCAAAGAGAAAATTTTAGGAGATAAAATCCACAAATATAGTTATAGTTCTTTGGTGAAGTCATATGTTTAGGAGGGTAGAAGGTAAACTGAGGATATGTTGAGATAAAATTACACTCACTTACTTTCTTCCATGAAAAAATATTTTGACAATGACAATATTTTTATGGGGGTTGAATGTAACGGTTAATGTTTTTCCTCCTAAAATTAATAATATGTCAAATTTATTTATCCACATGAAATAGCAAGTACAAAAAACTATAGACCATTTTAATATAGTCATAGAATTGATAAGTATAAACACTAATAAAATAATTATTATATATATATATATAAGAATAAAAAAAATTAAGATTGAAATAAAATTTAGACTCACTTTTAATCCTAAGAAACTAATAAAATATATTTTTGATGGTTAAGTGGGTATTATAAAATAAGTATTTTTCATGTTTGATATATTTATGATTAGCAATAATTTTTAAATTATGTTTAAAATACAATAAAATTATTACATATAAAAAATGATTCCCATTATTTTTTATGAATGTATTTTAATGTAAAATTTATAAAATTTTGGATTCAAATTTGGAAAATAAATTATTTATAATTTTAATATTATATTAAGATGAATTATTGAAATTTTTCTAATAAATTGATTTTAGTCTTTGATGGGGCAAATTTTTATTTTTAAAAATAACATAGATTTTATGAAACTATTAGTCTATATTATGGAATTTTAAATTAATGCAACCATTTTATAAGACCAAATATTCATGTTTTAAATGGAATTATTTAAAAAAAATTATACAATTAATATAATAAAATAAACATAAAATTAGGAATCAGTTGGTATATATTATATAACTTTTTTATTTTATTTTTATATATCAATTATAAATTATGTTGGTGAAATCTAGTTAAGTCTGTAAAAATCAAAAGGTGTAAAATAGATTTAACTGAGAGGTAAAGATCGCAAAATTATTTTTCACATGTGTGAAAACATGTGGTTCAAGCCTTGACTAATATTTTACTTATTTAAAAAATTATTTATAAATTGTGGAGCCACATTATTTCTAAGTAATTTTCAATTATTTAAATTTTAGGAGGATTTAAAATATTCACCCTTTCACTTATAAAATGGAAACACTTCTCCTTAGTTCACCTCAGACGAAAAACCTTATTTTCAGCCAAATCCTCACCCATTAAATTAAAAAATAATTATAGAAACCTTAAAGAGGTTATGTTATTATCAATATACAATATTTAAAAATTTTATCCACCTTCACAAAAAATATAATCTATGTTATAATATATAAACTTATAACAACTAATACACCTTTTCTATTAACTTATGTTCTCTTCTTCTACTGAAAATTTAATTTCCTCACATTTTAATTATAAAAGAAGTATAATTATTGTACTGATATTTTATTATAATGATGGTAAAATAATTAAAATAATTTCTCATTTTTTATTATGAAAAATGATATAACCATTCATGTATTGTGTGGACTACCACGTCCACAACACAACATGTTTTTTTACTTCACAAGATAATCAAAATAGTAAAAAAATAAGGAATTAAACAAACATATATCATATATATATATATATATATATATATATATATATATATCATATTTATGTTCTTGAAATTAAAATCCATGTTACCTATTTCTTATTCCATTCCGAAAACAAAATCAACATCTATCCATATCTATTGACTATCACCTCTACCTAAAGATGCATTCTATATTTCACTACCACCATAATAGATTGTTTTAGTTTCTATTTGATGATTAATTATGTTATATATATATATATATAATTAAAATGTTTTTTTTAATATGATCTTTTTTTGAAAAAACATGTAGTAATTATCGTTATAATGTAATCCATCAATATTTATAAATAACATTAAACTAGTTTGTCACCATTTTTATATTTAAAAATGTGACAGAATCTCCCATGTAATGGAATTACAATATTATATGTCTTTGAAAAAAATAAATTAATGTACATTTATTGGTTTTAAAGTGATTATTTTTTGTATAAAAAAATTAATATCGACACCTCTATTGTAAACATAATTCAAAATGTTCAGAATTATTAACACATGATGTTGAAAAGAAATTATAGAAATAAAATAAATAAAGATGATTATTATAAATCAAAATTATAAATGAAAATATATATCAATATAGTTATAAAATTGGATATTAAGATTATTATATTTGTGATATAGGATTCTAAAGAACTTATATAGAAATAAAAGGTTAATTTAAGGGACTTGGTAACCCAAATGACTTCCTTTGAGTTATAAGTTTTTTTCTTGATTTTCTTTCCCATGTGTTCACAACATAATTCATTTAAAATTATGTTTTCTAACTATTTTTATGTAAAAAAGATATTTAAATTCATATCCATTTTAGTTAAATTCTTTACTTACACTTTTGTTAAAATTAAGATGGATACACTTTAAAAAGTTACTTGTAACAATGACTTTTATAACAATGAATACAAAATGATTGCAATTTTTTTATAATTTAATTTTAATTATACTAAATTGATAAATCTCCAATGGAGTTATTTCTGATCATTCATAATATATTTAATTTTATAATATTACTATTGTGGGTAATCATCCTTATTTTATTGAATTGTAACATCCCATGTTTTGAGGTAGTTTGAAATTTCCATGGAAAATTGAACTACTCTTTTAATGGATTAGAAAAATCATAAATTAAGAATAAGAACATACTATAAGGTATTGTAACAATTAATAGTGTTGTTTATGGATGTTTTTAAGGCTCGATATGTGTCTTATATATTTGGATGAGTTATTTAGAGTTTTGAGATCCAAAAGCTCACTTTCTTGAAGAAACAGACAGACTGCACAATTTATTTAAACCATAGAGCCCCTCTAGATAAACTGAAAATCCTTAAAATGGGTGCCATATGTTTTTTTAATACATTAAAGTTGGGGTTAATGACGAAGAAAAAATTAATTAATAAATTATAGAGGTGTGTCCATGGGATGTTCAGAGTTTTACAAATTTTACTCCCAACTGCATACTTAGTGTCACTTAACCAGTATCACTCCATGGTTGGATCATAATTAACTCATACCCTATGGCCATACCACATGGGTGAGATATTTTGAAGTGAGAGATAAATATTTGGAACATGTTAAAATATTCCATGTTCCACATTTAAAGGGGGTCAATTAATTAATTGCCCATCATCCCTTAAATGGGTTTTCCCCATTTTCTTTTCTCCTCACCCAGACTACATCCCATGCACACACCACTCTTCCTATCCTCAAACTTGGTGAATTTTATCCATTACTTTACCAAATAGAATGTTTTTGGATTAATTTCAACCCCATACATTACTGTAATATTCTCCATGATTTATTTTTTCTCTCTCTCTATATTGAAGGCTAAATTTATGTGAGCTAATTTTCCCATATTTTCATGGGGTTTGTATAATATTTCAATTTCTACCATTGTAGATTGAATAAAATCTCGATATTAGATGATTGGATGAACATAATAATGAGGTTTTTTTTATTTATCTTTTCCCAAAAAAATATTATGTGTTTTATATATTGCGCTATTGTTCCACACACTAGACCTTAAAGGCATTTCACCTTAAATTAATAGACCCTTAAATTATATGTCTAAAAAATTATTTAAACATTTTATTACACCTGTACTCAAGTTTGGAGGTCATCAAACTCAACCCAAACCACCCTTGAGGTGAGTTTGTGATATTGACCATGTTTACCCCTACCCATGGAGTGTGTTGTGTTCTAATCTTGTTAAAGGTATCCAAAAAAACTAATTGAAATTTTAATGGTTGAGTACCATGGTTAGAACCTTGTTATTATAAGTGGAATTATTAATGAATCATAATCAACAGGAATTGTGGAATGAAATGAAGAATACATCGACTTATGATAATTATGTATTTTTTTAATGAAATTTCATAAAAATTAACATGGCCCTCTTTCTCATATTTTGTATGTTTACTAAATTAAAAATATAATATGATCAATTAATTTTATATGGTTTTTGACACTGACATGGACCCTTGATTTCATATATAAATTATATCAAAAGGGATTTCATTGTATAAAAATGAGGACCTACTTATATATATATATTTTTCATTATATCCCTTATATTATAACATTGGATTCAGATTGCTTAGATCAAATTGGAAACTCTCTATGAGATCCACCCAAGTCTTTAATTAGTTTGATATGGATTTTCTCTATAGAAACAGAGATATAAGGACCCGACATTAAACATTACATAATCTTGAACTAAATGAATAATTCACATCGAGGATCTTTTTAGGTTTAGATATTTAGAGAATTAGACCATAACTATTACATTACATCTCAAAAATTACGAGGTAGACACTTCTACTCTTTTTCCATTTTTTTCATTAAATAAAAGCTCTTGAAAAAAAGAGTCATGTCTAGTCTCATGTTTTAGAAATCCTGACTTTTCCTTGACCATATCCTTGACCCTATTCATCTTTAGGTCTCGTGAAAAACATTTCAAAACTTGGGATGAGCATAAAAAGATCAGTAAAAGTTGTAAAAAAAAGAAGGAAAACATTAGTTCATCATTGCAAACATAAAATAAGATATTTGACATACCTCATGAAATAATAAGATTTATGAATAACACATAGAAAACACATATCCAAAAGGTAACTTGTGGCATTCATAACATACTTACATTTTAGTTATCACAGCTACGTAGGGAGTTACATTTGGAATACCCATCACAGTATATTCCCTAAATATATTAGGAGAAACATTCATGTTTACCTCCATCACATTACCCAATGCATTGGAGAGCTAAATCAGGATCACCTGCCTAGGTTTATCACGAAACCACCCATATATGTAAACCATTCCCAAGAACCATAACATATTCATAACACATAAACCAAACATAATGGATAGATAACATTTCCACATTATAATAAAAGTATATCTTTTAAATATGTTGACATAAAAAATCCATTATCAAAACCATTTTCAATACAAAAATATGTAAAAATTGTATATGGTATTTATTTTCCTTTTAAAAACATTACGGCTTGTTATGGAAGCCAAAAGATCAAATAATACTTGCGGCGGTGGAAAGGTTGTTGTCACTGTGTACGCTAAAAAGAAACATTCTTTTTTTATTGTTTAGTAAAACACTTCGTAGAAAAATATTCTCCTTGAATGAATGAAAAGTCAAAGGTGTTTATACAATAATAAAATAAATTCTTGTATTAAAACAACATATGCCTCAATGAAAGAAGATTGAGATGAAGTCCCTTACCTCATGTCCGATTTGACATGTTCGTTCTTTAATCTCATGAATAATAAACTAAAGTTAATTTATACTTTATTAATAACCTTTTTCATGTTTATTATTACTTTTATATCACTTATTACCATGTTACAAACATTATGTAATTATTTATGTTAGTAATGTTCATTATGTCGGTATTTGGTACTTGAGTCAAAATGGACTTCTTATAAATAAAATTTTTTCACATGGTAAAAATTTCATTATATCCAGAATTATATTAATGATTTAGATATCATATATATCATATATATCTAATATATACATCTATTTATAATAGTACATAACTTTTGGAGGTATGAAATGAAATGCACCGTTCATGGAGACGTAAGTCGTACGTATGCATGAAAGTTACTTTTAATTCTATTTATTCTTTTAATAGAATAAAAACATAATAATACATAGGTATATTATAATTTCAGTATAATATAATATATAATATTATTATCTCCATCCTTTATACGTCCCACATATGGCATTAACGAGTCATATCATTCTGAGGGGGAGGTAGTCCGCACTTCCTCAAATGAAATTATCGCAATTACCCATAATGGAAACCATAAAGGTGTGATATAAAAGAAAAATACAGAATCATAAAGAAAAAATAAACACAATATATATCATATATAAATATATTGTCATGTTAATGGCCACCATGAGAGGTGGTATGAGATAATCGAATAATCATTGTTTCGTGAGGCGTTAGTTTGCCATTCACAGAAATAGTATGTTCTTCACCCATTAGATGGAGGTGTGTGTAAGTTTTGTTCTAATAATTCTCCTAAAAACATCCTAGTATACTGAGGATACTAGTGTTGTTATAAAATAAAGGAATAAAAAAGATTTTAGGGGTTGTAGAAGTAAAATAAAAGAAAAGAAGTTAAGAAAAATTGTTACCTTTAATTTGGGTAACTCCATTTGATTTGAACCAAAAGGACTTCTTGAAGTGCCTTATGGCTAAGGTAAGGATTCTAAGAGGAGGATAGGGATCTTGAGAGATAATTTTCTCAAGTTTTGGATGATTTGTGGGGCTTCATAGGTGTGAGTAATGGTTTATAATTGAGGGCTTTTTATAAGGGAAAGGAGGGTCTATTTTGGAATGCTTGAAAATATTATTTTATTATAAACTTATCTTCAGTTCCTAAAGATCAAAAAATCATTAAAGTTGAATATAAGATGACTCAAGTTATAAATAAAATCATCCAATAATAATTGGACAAGTTTTTGATATTTTTTTAATATTTATGATCTTATTTATTTAAATCATTTATTAATGAGGTAAACACTGCATCATTATTATGTCATAAATAATTTAATTTATTTGAAGTATAAAAATTATAAAATAAATACCATAATTTATTAAAACCTTTTAGCTATCTAGTGAATATTTATAGTCGATATTATAAATTATATAACCCCTTGTAAAAATTAATTAACTAAATGATATTTGTTTATGTCATTTTTGCCTTTATATTAAGTTAATTAAAATAAAATCTCATTATCCCTCCCATGTGGCTTTATGGTGTCCCAAAATCAACCAAAAGATGAAAATGGTCTTAAATGACTCATCCAATAAGGTTTGGACAAGTTTTAATGTAATTTTGTATTATTATAATATTCTTTTTACCTTGAATTACCATATTTACCTTTAACCGCCGTAAATAAAAGTCAAAAGTTACTATTCATAAAAAATTATTTTCATCTTATTGAACCAAAATTTACTTAATAATAACGACCATGTATATTGGATTTTTTAAATTCAATCCACAGAAGCGGTAAAATTTCATTTAAATGAAAAATTCAGTTTTTTAACTACAACTCAGTGGTTTCACTATTCATTAAAAATTGATTTTTTTCAAAAAAATATCAACAATTCATCCTAAGATATATTTGATATTCCGATTTCAAAAAATGAAGTCTATTTTACCAAATTCAAAACATAGAAGTTTTATTAATTAATTAAAAATTAATTCCTATTATCAAAACAAATACCGTGTTTTTATGAAACAATAACTATCAAAACATTGATACTTTTTTATGTACAATTTCAAAGTGAAATTAATTCCAATGACCCACATTTGATTAAATGGTAAAAACATAATATAATTACACTTTAAAACTAATTAAATAGATAATATAACTATATATATAAATAATATTAAAAGGCACTTTTGAATTAAAATACGGTATTTTTTCACATATCATAAAAAATGAATTTTATCAGGAAAATACCAAAAAATTTACCCAAAGTAAATTTTGATGTCCCGATTCTAAAGAAGAAGTTTTTTCGGTCCAATAGAACATATAAAAGTGACCAAAACAATATTTAAATAGGGTTGACCATCAAAAGGAGATAAATCGACCTTTTAAAGAATATTTGAGTATTTATGCTTAAAATTAGATTAATTTACATTTTAAACCTCTAAAATTTATTGGATAAAAGTAAAAACATTTAACAAACATGTATACTTATATTTTAGTTAGTTATATTCATTCCCACAAATAAAATGGCTAGGCATAGACTACAATTTAAAATAATATTATCATATTATTAGTGTGCACTGAAAGATTTCAAAGAAAATCGTTATTGCGTATCGGGTACGCCATTGATCATAGAAACCCCTTTAAAATAAAATTAATATTTAATTCAAAAATATAAGTAATTATGGAAAATGTATTATTCTTTATTTACCAGGGATGTTACATCATTCTCTTCTTTTGAGAATTGTGTCCTCACAAATTTATTCACTTATCCAATAAGTGGGGGTATTTATCCCTCACAATATTTTCATATTCCCTTTTCACCTCTTCAACCATATGGTTTTTCCACAAAACCTTTACCTAGTGAATTACCTTATTCCGAAACACTTTCTCTTTATAGTCTATAATTGAGACTGGTTGTTCCTCATAAGAGAGAATCTTTTCCAATTGAACTACCTCAAGACTTAAAACATGAGATGGATCTGGAATATACTTTATTAACATTCAAACATGAAAAAAAGTGTATACCTGGGATAAATTTGGAGGTAAAGCCACTCTGTAAGAAACTGATGCAACTTTCTCCAGGATTTAATAGGGTCCAATGAACCTCGGACTCAACTTTCCTTTCTTACCAAAACATATCACACTTTTCCAAGGGGAAACTTTGAGAAATACAAGATCACCTAACTTAAAAGAAAGATCCTTCCTATGATTATCTGCATAACTTTTATTCCTGCTCTGAGCTGTTCTCATGTGAATCTAAATCAACTGAACCTTTTCTACCATCTCTTCTATCAATTCTATTCCCATCAGCTTCCTCTCACATACTTCATCCCAAAAATCTAGAGTTTGACATAGCTTTCCATATATTGCCTCAAATGGAGCCATCTATATACTAGGATGAAAACTGTTATTATAAGAAAATTCAACCAAAGAAATATGTTTCTCCCAAATTTTCTAGTAATCCAGTGAACAAGAACGTAGTATATCCTCAAAGGTCTGAATTGGTCGTTTTGACTACCCATCTGATTGAGGATGAAAAGCTGTACTAAAATTTAATTCAGTACCCAATGACTTCTGAAGGCATTTCTAAAAGTTAGAAGTAAACTTGGGATCATGATCAGATACAATGGAGAGGGGAACACCATGTAACCTAACTATCTCTATAACATACTACCGAGAAGTTGATCTAGAGACTAAGTATCTCGAATAGGAAGAAAATAAGGAGATTGAGTCAACTGATCAACAATAACCAAGATTGCATTATTTCCTCGAGATGTATTTGGTAATTCCACAATGAAGGCCATTGATATATTTTCTTATTTCCACTCTGGAACCAGTAAAAACTAAAGCATCGCTTTCGGTAACTTCCGCCCTGCATTAACCCGCTGATATGTCAAACACTTCACAGATAAATCATCAATATCTCTTTTCATTCCATCCCACCAGTAATAATCAGGAATATCTCTATACATCTTAGTACTGCCAAGATGAACTGAAAACAGAGAACCATGGGCTTCACATAACAACTCATTCTTCAACTGTGAATCACAAGACACACATAATCTCTTCCCAAACTTCAAAACACAATCATTATCAATGTTAAATTCTGGAAACATACCATTCTGAACCAACTATACCTTTTTCTATAACTCACTGTCTTCCTTCTATGCTTGATTAATTCTGTCTCTTAGATATGATTTCACTGACACTTCAAAAAAAACATAATAATTTCCTACACCAACAATTTCTATGCCAAAGTTTTTCAAATCAAAAACCAGAGGATATCGTTTAAAATGTATTATGGTTAATGAAGAATTACTTTTTTGACTCAAAGCATCATCCACTTTATTTGATTTTCCTATATGGTAATGGATCATGCAATCATAATCCTTGATTAATTCCAACCATCTCATCTATCTCATGTTCAATTCCTTCTGAGTGAATATATTCTTCAAACTTTTGTGTTTAGTATATATTTCACATTTTACCCCATACAAATGATGCCTCTAAATTTTTAAAGAAAAAACAACAGCAGCTAATTCCAAATAATGTGTAGGGAAATTTAACTCATGAAGTTTCAACTGGCGTGAAGAATAAGCAATAACATGATCATTCTGCATAAGAACACAACCAAGTCTTTTCAATGAAGCATCATTATAAATAAAAAACTCACAATTTCTGAACGGTAGTTCCAAAACTGGATCATTCACCAATATTTTTTCAATTCTTGAAAACAATCATCATTTTCTTTTGTCCAAACTATCTTAACAAATTTTCTAGGTAACTTAGTCAGTGGACTAGATAACCGTGCAAACTTTTCAACAAAACTCCCGTAAAAACCTAATAAACCTATAAAAATATGGATCTCAGTTATATTTGTGGGTCTTGGCCATTCTTCAACAAATTTGGTTTTAGCAAGATCAACTGTTATACCATTTTTTGAAATAATTTTACCAAGGAAAGAAATTTTATTTAACAAAAACTCACACTTTCTAAACTTCAAAAATAGTTTATTTTCTTTTAAGGTTTGCAAGAAAAACCTTAAATGACTTTCATGCTTCTGTTTACATTTAGAATAAACAAAAATATAATCAATGAACAAAACCACAACCAAATCCAAAAACTCAAAGAAAAATTCTATTAATAAGATCCTTGAATACAAAAGGTACATTGGTTAAACCAAAAGGAATCACTAACAATTTTTAAGGTCCATATCTTGTATGAAATGAAGTCTTCGGAATTATTCTTCCTTTACTTTCAATAGATGGTACCCTAAACTCAAATAAATCTTTGAAAAATACTGAGCTCCCTAGATCTGATCAAACAAATCATCGATATGAGGCAAAGGATACATGTTCTTAATTGTTATGTTATTTAATGCTCTATAATCAATGAAAATCCTCATTGAACAATCTTTTTTTAACAAAAAATACAGGCGCACCCCAATGTGATGTGCTAGGTCGAATGAAACCTTTATCTAATAACTCTTGTAATTACTTATTTAACTCTAAAAGTTCAAATTGTGTAATTAAATAAGGGGGTTTTAAAATTGTCTTAGCATCAGGAACTAAGTCAACAATAAATTCAATATAATACCAGACAATTCATCAGAAAAAACATCAAGGTACTCATTTACCACTGGCACATCATTAATAAGAACAGTTCCTTTGTTTTCAACAATATGTGCAAGGTAACATTCATTTCCATCTTTTACTAGTTTCTATGCTTCATTACATGTTATCATAAGAATGGGTTCATTCTTGTACACAAACTAAAAATCTTTCTGAAAAAAACCTCTTTAGATCTGCAGTAAATATTAATATGATAAATATAAAGCCATTCCATACAAAAAATAACATCAAACTCTATTAGAGTCAAAACAATAAGTTTTGTAAGTAGATTCTTTCTGCACACAAGGATAAGAAGGTTCTCATAATTTATTTTTTTCACAAAATTTCCTCTAGGTGTTTATTACCATAATTTTTGTATTCATATCTTGAGATGAAATTCCCAATTTACTAGAAAACTTCTCAGAAATGAATGAATTTGTAGACCCAGAATCAAACAATACATTGACATAATCTGATCAAACAATCATTATACGTGATACTAATTCATTTGATGAACCAACATCTACTGAAGTAGTTGAAAATGACTTCACCACCCCTTTCTTCTTGTAGTCTAGCTTCTTTCCTTCTGTTGAGTTCTTCATTGGACACTCATTTTCATAATGTCTCATTTCATTTCACTTAAAACATTTTACTGACTGTAAATCATATTTTGTCTTACCATTACCTTGATCTTTTTCAGTGCAATTACGAGCCTTATGTCCCATTTTACCACATTAGTAGAACTTACCAGAATTCATGAGACATTCCCCTGCATGCTTTTTACCACAATTTTTACAAACTATAAACTTAAGTTTCTTACCATTATACTTTTTTGAAGAGTTATTCCCTTTATTCTGCCACCTCGACCTCTTATTCTGTTGTTTTTCAAAGAACACATGATCATCAGAAAACTCTATTTCCACCACCTCCGCACAACGAACAAGTTTTTCATAACTTTTTAACTCGCGAAAAGCTAAAGCCACTCAATAATTTGTCTTTATCCCTGACTAAAAATGGTTGATTTTACTATCATGATCTCTTATGAAATTTGTAGCATACATTTCCAGTCGAGTGAATTGTATTCATATGTAGCCACTGAGTCATCCTCCGGCCTCAATTCTAGGAATTATTTTTCTATACTAATATTAAATACCTTAGAAAAATATTTCTCAAAAAACCAACCTTTGAATTCATCCCAATAAAAAGAATCAATATTTTCACTATCCCAGATATTTTTCACCATCGACCACCACTGATAAGCTTCACCTTCAAAATGGTAAACAATGAGAATAACCTTTTGATGTTCCAAAAACCCCATAACATAAAATGTTTTCTCCAGTGCTTTTATCCACCCTTCTACTAGCACAAGGTCATACGATCCTCTGAATGATGGGGGATGTTGCCTCATGAAATGCTCCACTACTAAAATGTTCCTCTATGGTTTATTTGGATGATCTCATGAATGGATACAACCACCATTTATAGCCTGAGTCAATTGTTCCATTACTGCAAAAAACTACTCAGTTCTGATTCTGACCATCTCAGGTTGCTGATTTGGAAGGTTTTATTCCTCCTGATGTTGTCCCAACATAGCTGCCCTGTTTCCTCCGAAAAAACCATTCTGAATACAGAAATAACTCAAGTAAAGTGACATGGTAATATATAAATGCTATATCATTTCAATATTATCATAACGTAATTTATGGATATAAATGTAACAATACCCTAACACCTAAAGTTATCTAAACCGTCCTCTGATACCAACTATACGGACCCAACCTTAAACATTAAATAATCTTGAATTAAATGAATAATTCAAATTGAGGATCTTTTTGGGTTTAGAGTTTTAGAGAATTAGGCCATAAATATTACATTACATCTCAAAAATTACAAGGTAGACACTTCTACACAATTTTAATTTTTTTCATGAAATAAAAACTATGGAAAAAAAAGATTCATGTCTAGTCCCATGTTTTAGACAACATGACTTTTCCTTGATCCCATCCTTGACCCTATTCATCTTTAGGTCATGTGAAAAACATTTCAAAACTTGAGATGAGTATAAAAAGCTCAGTAAGGGTTATAAAACAAAGAAAGAAAACATTAGTTCATTATTTCATACATAACATAAGATTTTTAACATACCTCATGATATCATAAGATTAATGATTAAAATATAGAAAACATAAATCATAAAGGTAACTTGTGGCATTCATATTATACATATATTATAGCCATAACTACTACGTAGGGAGTTACATTTGGAATACCCATCTCAATATTTTTCCTAAATATATTTAGAGAAACATTCATGTTTACCTCCATAAAGATACCCAATGCATTGGAGAGCTATCTCAGGCTCACCCACCCTAGGTTTATAACAAAACCATTCATATACGTAAATAATGCCCAAGAACCATAATATATTCATAACACATTAAATAAATATAAAAGAAAAAAATAACATTTCCACATTTCAATCACAATATATCATTTAAATATATTGACATAACAAATCCATTATCAAAACCATTTTCAACACCAAATATGTAAAAAACATATATGGTATTTATTTTCCTTTTAAAAACATTACGGATTGTTAAGGATGCCAAAAGATCAAATAATACTCGCGGCGGCAGAAAATTCGTTGTCACCGCATATGCTAAAAAACATTTTTTTGTTATTTAGTAAAACACTTCGTAGAAAAATATTCCATTTGAATGAAATAAAAATTAAAAGGTGTTTATATAACGTATAAAAGAAAGTGATGTATTAAAACCAAATATGCCTCAATGAAAGGAGATTGAGACGAAGTCCCTTACCTCGAGTCCAATTTGACCCGTTCATTATTTAATCATCTGAATTATAAACTAAAGTTAATTTATACATGCTTAATTTTTTTTTCAAGTTTATTATTCCTTTTATATAACTTATTACCATGTTATAAACATTATGAAATCATTTAAATTAATAACATTTTGTTGTTTCTTTTTGGTACTTGAGTCAAAAATGGACTTCTTATAATTTCAAGATGTTCACATGGTCAAAAGTTCATTATATCCAGAATGATATTAATGATTTAGATACCATATATATCATATATATTCAGTATATACATGTATTTATAATAGTACATAACCTTTGGAGATAAGAAATGAAATGCACTGTTCATGGAGCCGGTAAGCCGTACGTACGCATGAACGATACTTTAATTTGTTATTATTTTTCTAATAGAATTAAAAAATAATGATACAAAGGTATATTATAATTAAATTATAATATCATATATAATATCATTAAATCCATCATTTATAAGTCCCACATACGACATTAATGAGTCATATCACTTTGAGGGGGCGGTAGTCCGCACTTCCTCAAATGAAATTAACGTGTTTACCCGTAATGGAAACCATAAAGGTGTGATATAAAAGAAAAATACAAAATCATAAAGAAAACATAAACATAATATATATCATATATAAATATAGTTTCCTCTTAATGTCCATTATGAGAGGCCGTAGGAGATAATTGAACAATCATCATTTCGTGAGGTGTTAGTTTTCCATTCACAGAAATAGTATGTTATTCAACCATTAGTTGGAGGTGTGTGTATGTGTAGTTTGAATCCTTATCAAAACAACATCCTTGTATATTTAGGATAGTGATGTTGTTATAAAAGAAAGGAATAAAAAATAGTTTAGGGGTTGTATAAGTAAAATAAAAGAAAAGAAGTTAAGAGAACCCATTACCTTTAATTTGGGTAATTCCCTTTTTTTGAACCAAAAGACATATTAGTGTGCTTTATACCTAAGGTAAGGCATATAGGAGGAGGATAGGGATCTTGATAGAATATTTGGGTAGGGGTTGGACGAGCGAAGGGGCTTGAGAGGTGTGATGAATGTGTTAGAAGTGAGGTCTTTTTATAAGGGGGAGGATGGGCTCTTTAGGAAAGTTTGCATATATTATTTTATTATAAACCTATCTTCGGTTTATAAAAATCCAAAACTCATTAAATTTAAAGCTAATATGACTAAAGATTGAAATAAAATCATCTAATAATAATTGTAAATGTTTTGGATATTGTTTTGATATTTATAATCTTATTTATTGAAATCGTTTATTAATGAGGTAAACACTGCATCATTATTGTGTCATAAAGAATTTAATTTATTTGATGTCTAAAAATTATAAAATAAATACCATAATTTATGAAATATTATTATATTTTTAATGTTTATTTATATTCGAAAAGATAAATTATATAAACCCTTGTAAAAATTAATTTACTAAAAGATATTTGTTTATGTCATTTTTACCTTTATGTTAATTAAAATAAAGTGTCATTATCACTCCCACGTGGCTCCATGGGGTCCCAAAATAGACCCAAATATACCCATGGTCGTAAATGGCTCATCAAATAATGTTCAGACAATTGTTAAGGTAATTTCGTATTATTATAATATTCTTTTTACCTTGAATTACCTTATTTACCTTTAACCGCGCTAAATAAATTTAAAACATTACTATTCAACAAAAATTATATTCATCCTATTGAACCAAATTTTAATTAATAATAACAATCATGTATTTCAGATTTTTGAAATTCAATCCACAGAAGCGGTAAAATTTTATTTAAATGAAAAAGTCAGATTTTTAACTACGACTTAGTGGTTTCACTATTCATCAAAAGTTGTTGTTTTTCCAAAAAGTACCAAAAATTCAGCCTATGATATATTTGATATACCAAATTTAAAAATGATGTCTATTTTACCAAATTAAAAACATAGAAGTTGCATTAATTAATTTCAAATTAATTTCTACTATCAATAAAAATAGCGTGTTTTTACGAAACAATAACTATCAAAATATTGATACTCGTTTATGTCCAATTTCAATGTAAAATTAATTACAATGACCAAAATTGGATTAAATGGTAAAAAAATAATATAATTACACTATAAAACCAATTAATAATATAATCTAACCATATAAAAATTTTTTATTTAAAGTCACTTCTGAATTAAAATACAGTATTTTTCACCATTATAAAAATGAATTTTATCAGATAAATACCAAAAATTTACCTTAAGTAAATTTTGATGTCTTGATTCTAAAGAAAAATTTTATTTTGTCAAATAGAATATAAAAAAGTGACCAAAACTATATTTAAATAGGGTTATCTATCAAAAGGCGGTAAATCGACCTTTTAAATAATGTTAGAGTATTTATGCTTAAAATTAGATTAATTGACATTTTAAGCCTCTAAATTTTATTGGATATAAGTAAAAAACATTTAACAAACATGTATAATCATATTTTATTTATTTATATTCATTACCACCAATATAACTTCTAGACGTTAACTGCAATTTAAAATAATATTATTATATTATTAGTGTGCAATGAAAGATTTCAAAAAAACTCGTTCTTGCGTATCGGGTATGCCATCAAGTATAGAAACCACTTTAAAGTAAAATTAATATGTAATTAACAAATATAAATAATTATGGAAAATGTATTATTCTTTATTTTTCTAGGATGTTACAGGAGAGGATTCCAAAGTCAATGGACTTGGGCCCTAGACCATGTAGGTCTATATATGTCACCAAGTTTTGTATTGATAAGATTCGTGGAATTGATGGGGACACCATATTCAATGACCATAGTTCCTAGAACTCATAGGTCTGATACATTATTCTTCAAAATATTCCACACTTTATTGAAACTCAATATACCAGCGTATGTTGTGGTTAATTTTGGACATATTTATAGTTATTCATGTTTTTTAGACTGAATATTATATAATGTTCTTATTAACGAGATTATATTATCAATATATATAGATTTATTTCTTTTATATCTATACACTGCTATAGAATACATATAAATACTGGATTTGTTATATAAAATATTGGTGGTGGCCTACTAAGTATATCTCACTCCCTGTTCGAGCCACTATTAAATAGGGGTACCCAAACGAATCTCATGATTAATGGTTCGAGACTATGTTTTGTTCTTTCTTGTTATTATCCCTCTATTATAAGATGATGTATGGGAGAATATGACTACTGTTCTGCTCAGGGTTCTATTAGAGATAGACACAGTTTATTTATTTATTTATTTCTTTTTTCATCCTTGGTGTGCATTGTTTTTGCCTAAATGAGATAAAAAATTTATGGTTGTGATGAAATTGGTTCCACTAAAAATTTATAGAGTGTGTTGTCCTTTATAAATTTTTTTTTGGTAACCCATGTAATCAATCCATTATACATGAATTTGAAAAATGTGAGACCACAAAATAAAAGCCTTTTTGTAGTTACATGTATGCCAATTGTAACTTATAAAGGAAAGTACAATTATAATTTTTGAACGGTAATTAATTTAACTGAACCCAGCTATGTGTATATATACATAGACACTTAAATGTAAATTCTTAGAGAAAATGATTTATTTTAAATAATGGGTAAAATTGTGACTTAAGGATCTTGTACCTCTATTTGTTGGGCATAATGACTCATATGACTAAATCTTTAAATGCACAACAGGTCCCAAGTAGGTCATTTGCTGCATGTTTCTTATTGAGATAAATTATACTTTACCAAGGGAGTTTGGTTTTGGCACATTGATTTTGCGATACACCAATAAAGGGTTATTTTTGAAATTTCAACAATATAAACTATTACGGGTTTCACTTAAATGAAATTCCAATTGTAATTTATAGATAATTGACTCAATAAATTTGGAAGGGATACCCATATAATTGAAACCATATTTAAATAAAGGGACCCTCATAGGTATCCTTTACTTTCTTATGTGCTTATTACTTAAACCCCAATGGGGGTATGTTTAAGCAAATGGGATGGTCATTTAAAGTGTCTATAACATGTTATATGGTGTTATATATAAACACAATGTGGCATCTTAGTTGACCAGTTACGTATTTAATAAAATACCTGTTATCTACTTTTGATATTTATTATTTTGAGGTGCAAGTTAATAATAATTCTAATTATAAAATAAATAATTTTTTCCTCTATATAGTGGAAAATGACATTTTATCTAACTGAGCCAGTTGTGGAAACTCTGGAATAAAATAAGTGGTTAAAAAGAAACTTTTATATAAATTTTTAAAATTATTCATGTTGTTAGCTAAATAAGGTTAAGTTTATAGTTTCTCTAACAACTATTACATTATATCCTTGGTATATAATCTGTTTTAAATGTTGAAATGAATGTGCATCGTTTAAATGACTTAAAATTAAATCATATAAATTTCTTTTTGTAAGGACCCTAGTGTAGGGGTAAGTCTTAAACACTTCGTTGAGAGTTTAATTGAATAGGAATGTGATCATTTCCATGGAACTCTGATGACTTTTTCTTAGGTCATGTTGGACCCAGGGGTTATATTGTAAGGCTAGGAAATCTTTTTAGGAGTGACCATGTTTTAGGGTCGATGCCTTATCTATGTAAGGAGATAGTCTAGTTGTGGTAGTGAATTCCAAAGCATTGATAAATGATTCCTTTCACTTTTTAGATGATAGGTTTTGTTCTGGTGCTTGTTTTCTTGAGTAGGAATCAAGATAATTATAGGATACCCTGAGTAGATGGTGGTTTTTTGGTAACATAAACTCTATGGGGGTATTAACATATGCATATACCACTAAGTGTCATCCATTTTATTCTTTAGGTAAAAATCATAATATTTCGTTGAGCACTCTCCTATTTGGCTACTCATAGATGATCATGGTTTGACAACCCGATGGTTGGAAAGTGATTCCATAAGCATATGAGGATATATTCTAACCCTATTTGGTCAATGCTTTTTTAATCTTTTACTCAGAACCTATTAGTTCAATGATGTGATTATTTTAAGGAAAACCTATGGAAGTGATTGGTCTGAGACAAAATTCGACTTTCTTCTGTGAGATCCATTTTACATAATTTTATATATTGATTCATGGTAGGTGTTCAAGTATTTTTATTTGGGAATGGTGATACCATTGCTTATGAAAATTACCTATGTTCTTATAGATCCAAACTAGTTATGTTCGGTAGGACTATTTAGGTGTTTGTTGTAGTGTAATAGTGCTTAATTATTGATACATTCTCTTAAAAACAATACCCTTAGGTGGGAAGTCATTTGAAAACTCATAGTACAGGTGAGAATCTTGAATTTGAATATAATATCTAAGTAAACTCTTGGATCATTGAAATAATGATTTTTCATGTATCCATTCCATTTTGAACTTTTTAAATAATAACCCTCATAAGAATTTGTGGGTTTATGAATTTGAGAGTATGGGATGTACACCTATTACATATGGTATGTTTAGCTCATTCCTGTTGTGCATAGAAAATAATTAGAGTTGAACATTGTTGAGTAGCCATATTAGGGTCTAGGATCGAATATTTGGAATATGATGATTAGATGATAGGTGACCCTTAGCATTAGAAAATGAAAAAGAAGTACCCAAGATGAGGAATAAATTATAATGGATCTAGAAACTTGTTTTTAGGATAATTGGTGTCAGGAATTGAAAAAGGAAGGTGTGGACTAATGATGTGAGCTTCACTTAGGGGTGATATATACGACTATTGATAAAAAATTAGTGGGCTTTTAATTAAGAGGTGAAATTGTTCTTTATCTGGAAATTTATCTAAATATGTGTGGAGAACATCAATTATATGCCAAAATACCAGTTTAATTTGACATTGCGGTTTAAAATATATCTCTTGGAGAGTTGTGCTAAAGGAGTGGTGTTAGGATAAGCTAAATGGTGTATAGTACCCCATTGGACATTGGAAGTTGATGTCCCTCTTTATAATTAAAATTATCATTTCTCTATAAGAAAAATTCTCTAGAAGTGGGAATGGGGGGAAGTTGGAATTTATTTTAAGGGTTATGATGAGCGAGAACCTCTCCATGCCAGCTATTAGGTCCAATAATGGACAGATTAAAGGTTATAGTAATTATAAATCATTCACTAATGTGATGAAAGTATGCTCCTAAGGTGGGTAGAAAAACACCAGTTGCTAGGGGACACCCCTCATGTGGGTTGGGTCATGGAACCATAAGACTAGTCATGTGATATTTATTTTGGAACTTTTATACCATTCAATGAATGTTATGATGTACGGATGGATTCCTTAGTAATTCTTGGTAAAAATTGATAATGGACTGGGTTAAATGGAAGAGGTGGATGTTATGAAAAGATTATATCAGGAAGATCCATGGATGATGGATCTGGATAATGTTAGTGCTGGGGTTATAGCATGATGATAGTTTTTATTGGGAGATGGTTTGACTGGGACACATCAATGTAAGTCAAGTATGGACTTCAACAAGAGTTCTTGGAATAGTCTCAATATATATTAGAATAATGTATTTAGAATATGATTTAGTGAATCATCAAATGTGTGATCGGTGCATATTCATAAATTAGCTCTCTAGAAGAAGTTTGACATAAATTATATCAAATAGAGGGATGTGGTTTGTGAAGATACAACATCAATCACACCGTTGGGATGGGACATGTGCAGCTTAAAGGGTCGACCATGAATTTTCAAGGAAAGATGATGCAACCAGTTCAAGTTTGGTAGATTGGATTTCGACCGTGTTAATCAAAAAAAAGGACCAAGGATAGTTTCACCATTTTTAATTTAATAAATATGTTGAGTGAAACACTATAAAACTACATATATTTTTAGTAGGAAATTATGAGGGTGGGAGTACCATGACTGAGAATTGGACATGTTAAAATATGAACTTATGGTAGGGAGTGTAATGACCCTAATTTATTAATGGAAATTCTTTTTTTATAATTATGTAATGAAACACATACATAAAACTTATAACCCAATAAAAACTTATTCTCATAAATAAAGAACAAAATAAGTGGTATTTATAGAAATCAAAGAACCTATAGTAATTGAATAGTAACCTGACTATTGGAATAGTACTATAACCATTAGGAAGACTAATCTGACCATTAGAATTGTAACCACACCTATGAATGTATAAATAAAATTTGGGTATCTTATAAATGGAAATATTATATAATTATATTAGGATATATGTTAATAAATGTATTAAAATGATAAATTAAGTGTTGGTATTTTTATAAAATGTAAATGATTTTTTAAAATATTATAACTAATATAATGATTTAAAGTAAAATTTATTTCTATAAAATAGATTCATAAATTAATATCATGTTTTATTATAATTATAATATAATTTTATTAGACCTTAATTAATTTTTCAAAGGGTTATAAAATCAATTTTAATATTAAAATCTGTATTTTTCAAATTATTTATAATCAAAATTAAATATAAAATTTCTCATACTTAGAAAAAAATTCATAAAATGGCATCCATTTTATGAAAATTTCACATCAGAAAATGGTTAGGGTGATTTTTTGGGATTATTCTAAAATATTTGACTTTTTAGTGAATAGTGAAACAAAGTAATTTTCGGTAAATACATGATTTTTTCAATCATGGGTGATGTATGGATGATTTAAGAACCTATAATCTCGAAATATACTTCATTGTTTACATTATTTAGTCATATTAATAAACCCTATTGATATTCTTGAGACAAAATAATAATAAAATGAATAAAATTATCAAAACACCCGTCTCTTCCATCATCTATTATAAATAAAAACCCTCACCAACATTTCTTATCACACATTCTACGAATTTTCTCTTGTACAAAATATACCCAATTCCATTCTAAAGACTCTTTCCCACCTACAAGATCTTCTGGTATTAAAAAAAAGACAAAACCCAAGTTTCACAAGAAGGTTCTCAAGGAGATGACATTCAAGAGCTAAAATCCCCAATTTTTCATTTTTTAATTTTTTTTATATTATTATCCACTCCTCACCTCTCTCATAAAAAGAAACATTATAAATCCAATATCATATATATACTTGAATTTTATTTTTAAATGCACTATATTTCATAAAATATATTCTCTTCTCATTTTATATTAAAAATGAAAACACTGTATGTGATATGTCGATTCACCACCTTCGTGAATGAAAAGTTTTCAATTTCTATTACCACCTTAAAGTGTGGTCAAAAACCATTATTATGGTTAAAATATATTGTAATATGTATATTATAACCTTTTTAATGTTATTTTTACTATTTTATAAACATAATATTAAAGAAAGTCAAACTTTTTCATGGTGGTTAGAAAAACCACTAAAATAAACTTTTTCATTTATCATTAATACTTTATCAAATGAATCGTCGTCAAACCATAAAACTAGGTGATATATGAGACCATTTTAACCTATGGAAGTAAATTATTACCAAATAATTTAACTTCTAGAGAATTATTTTAATCTAAAATGAACTTCCATAATTATATATACGTAAATTGACCATGAAATTATGAACAAGAATGCTTTTGAAATGATGAAATTGAACAATATAACTCATAAAAATATCCATAAATTAACTTTATAAAATTACAATAAATCAAATAAATTTATAATAGGTTGTGAATTAATTAATTAATTAATATAATTTTATTATCATGGATACTAAGTGAAAGTACAAAACATATTCGAACATAAAGTAAGGGGATTCTCGAACCCAACTCCCATTCTTTGGGTGATTCTTTATTTTATTCCAAATTTCAGTGTGGATATTATTTTAATATTCATAAAATATAATTTATTTTTTCTTACCTTTTCTTTTTGGTGATATATAGTTTTAAATCTGTTTTTAAGAAAAAATACATATATATTCCTAATGAAATTTTTTCATCCAATACACATCTTGACTCATGTAAAGTTTTTTATTCTTCATTCAAAAAATAATGATTCTTATTCCAAACATTTTATTTTATATTTTTAATTTTGGAATTTAAATATTATTTATAAAATCAAGATGGATAAAATCCTTATGAAACTCATTCCTTTACATGGGTTACTTCATGAATTTGACTGATATACATTCTATGTGGCATGCATGATTATGTAAATGTTATGATGTGATGGGTGGGACTAGAATTATATAGCCCTCCAAAGCATTGGGTAATGTAATGTATCTCATGATACAATGTGTATTATTCGTTAATATGATTCTATACTTCTTCACAATGATTATGTTATTATAATCCACATATAATATGCATCAACAAGATTCAAGCTTTGTTCACAACTATGTGTGATATTTGACCAATATGACATGATATTTCATTTTTATGCATTCCCAAATCCCATTCCTTTATCTACTATTTTCCCTCATGATCACAATGATGATCCTATGCTTCTGATATTATGATCATTATTATTCTCAACCATGTTATATTGATTTATGTCCCTTTTTCATCTTTTTACAAGGATTTTAGCTCACCCTTTATTTGATGCATATCCTTAGGTAATTACATGTACTAAGGAGAACACCAGGTTTAGAAGGACAAAGAAGAAGAATTTCAATAAATTTTTGTGATATTTTTATGTATAAGTTTTGTATGAGACTAATTTTTCCAATACACTAAAAAAATTTATCGTAGTTTTGTAACACTATTATTTTTTTGTCTTTAAAATGATATAATATTGTTGTAAGAAGAAGTAGGTTCAAATTTATTTGGTGTTAGAGCAAGGTTTAATTAATTTTGGAATTAGGATTAGAGAACGTTAGTGAATACCCTTACGATAGTATTAAGTATATTTAAATAAACAAGAACATTTGTTTTAGAAAAGTGTAAACATAGTCATCCCATAATACATAAATTTAGTGTTAGTTATATAGAAGAATAATTTTTGATGCTTTATTAACATACTTTTTTTTCAAAACATTTTGATGTTAGAAAATGGTGCGAACTAGGAAAAGCTGGGCTAAAACCCTATTTGATGGACAATGTAATGATTTTCCTAAAAATATACCTAATTCTGAGGTAGGTGGAGTTAAAATTTTTATAGAGATGGTTACCCAACTATCTTAGGCCATGAAAAACAACTTGAACCACATGGAACATTATCCTTCACCCAAGATGAAGTAACTAGCCATTAAATACTTTATGCAGCAACAAACACTTGTGTTTAGTGGATATTTTGATCCACTAATCACAGAAAAATGGGTAAACTCAATGTAGACGATATTTTTTATACTCCACTATTCTATGAAGGAGAAGGTGACTCGAACTGTCTATCGGTTAGATAGAGAAATGATCAACGGTGGGCGTGGATTAAGAACAGAAAGTTGAAGCATGAAATAGAAAATATGGAGTGGGAACAATTTAAGGAAAAATTTATTAATAAGTGTTTCCCTCAAACTCTTTGAAAAGATATGTAGAGTTGACTCATAGAGATGAATAAAAATGAAGGCGAATCTATCACATATTAAGAGGTGAACATTATAAGGCTTATAAAATATGCATCAGGTTTTGTTATCAACAATGATACCAAAATATAAAGATTCTCTAAGGGTTTAAAACCAAAACGTCAAAAAGCATATATCCATCTAAGATAATGGGAGTTATGAAGCTGTGGTTTGGTTTTATCTCAATGTAGATATGGATTTAGAAAAATGGTCCAATAGTTATGGAGATAAGAGGATAAGAATTGAGATATAATATGGCAGGTTAGCTAAAAAAATGGAAAGAGGATCCAAATACCCACATGTCGAAAATTTGGGGAGAAACATCCCAAGAATTGCCTCAAAGTGAGGGAAAAATGATTCAAGTTTGAGAGAGAAGGCCTCCAAGATCATGAATGTTAGAGATACATGAACAAGCTAACCAAGATTACGGAGGAATGTAAGGAACCTCTTAACATACAACCTATGGTTAAATGATTCAACTATAGGAGTTAAATGAACTATAAAATCTAGTGAACTAAACCTCAAGTCTTTCAGGTTAACATGTGTTAGTAGTCACCAAATCCAAAGGATAAAGGGAAAGATTATGCCATCACCACTACTGAAGTGGAGAAAGAAAAATAAGGCATACAAGGTGCACATTATATTCACTCAATAATAGAAAAAGTATTATTTTATTCTTGTTATAATTATTCCTTTATATCCTACAAGTTTTTTTATAACTATTGAATTGAATCTTTGATACCTTGAGGTAGAGATATCAATAAAAACACATAGTGGTGTGATCATTGAAACCCAAGTGTTAGACTCTTCTTCTCTTGGTGTATATGTAATGATTATTTTAGTGAATCTTGTAACAAATACATTGGTAGAATTCAATGATATAATGGGTATATATTGGATCCAATTATATAGAGTAGACATCAACTTTCAAGAAAAGTAATTATCATTTCATAGTTCAAACCATCCCATAATCCTCTATAAATGAAAGGATGATCATGAATCTCCTATAATAATCCCTCAATTGTGTGGGTGTTGATACCCTATTAAAAATTATACCTAGAAAATGGTTGTGTCAAAGTAAAGAACCAAACGTGAGAAAATGAACATTGTAAGGGAATACATTGATGTATTTTATGATGAGTTACCCAAACCTCCCCCAAATCGTGTGGTACAATTATGAATATAAAATATACCCAAATCCGCTCATATCTCAAAATGTACCTATAGGATAGACCTTATGGAACCGAATTAGTTAAAGAAAAAACTATAAGATCATTTGGACAAAGGGTTAATTTTCCCTAGTGCATC
The DNA here is from genome assembly GCA_963277665.1 of Viscum album. Classification (NCBI taxonomy): domain Eukaryota; kingdom Viridiplantae; phylum Streptophyta; class Magnoliopsida; order Santalales; family Viscaceae; genus Viscum; species Viscum album. Next base: position 1,005,730,388 of record OY728167.1, read on the forward strand.
ACCTTTGGGTGTGCCAGTGCTCTTTATAAAGAAAAGATATGGATCAATGCAGCTCTGTATCAATTACTAAGAGACAAAAAAAGAACACTATAAAGAACAAGTATCCTGTTACAATTATCTATGACTTGTTTTATCAACTACGAGGAGCTCAATACTTCAAAAAGATTGATATTTATTCTGAATATCATCAACTGAAGGTACAAAAGGAAGATATTTATAATATTTCTTTCTATATAAGTAATGGGCATGATGAGTTCATTATGATGACCTTAAGACTTACTAATTCCCATTAAATCTTCATGTATTTGAGGAATATATTATTTAGATACTATGTGGAAATATTTTTGTTAGTGTTTATCAAAAATATTCACATCTACTCCAAGAGAAATTATGAACATGAAAAACATATAAGGATTGTTCTAGATACATTATGGAAGGAAAAAGTGTATGCCAAGTTTAGCAAGTGTGACTTTTGGATGCAACATGTCACATTATTTTTACATTTGATCACAAGTGAGTGAATTTATATGGACCCTTAAAAGGAAATTAAAGAATGGATTAGAACCACTAATTCCACAGAAATCTGTTGTTTTCTTGGCTTAGTAAGGTAATACTGACATTTTTTGAGAAATATATCACCATTGTCTAACTTTATTATAATGTTAACATTGAAATGGGAAATGTATGTATGGATAGAAGAATGATAGTAATGCTTTAAGGTGATCAATAAGAGGCTAATCACCACACCTATACTGACACTACCTAATTTTATAGAATGTTTTGTGATATACAGTGATGCTTTGAAGAAAGTATTAGGTAGTGTCATAATGAAGAATGATAATCTTAACTTAGAATATGTGATATTATCCTTGAAGATTTCGCAGCACTACCTCTATGGTGAAAAGTGTGACATATATACTGATCACAAGAGTATAAAGTATATATTCACACTAAAGGATATCAACATGTATATGATAATATGGTAAGAGATACACAAATAATATAGTTTCAATATGAAATATCATCCAAGAAAAGATAACAAAGTAGTTGATTCTCTTAGTAGAAAAGAACCTACTACTCTCTCCATGAAGCAAATTGAGAAAGACCCTATTCTCATGGATATAAAAAGGATGGATTTGGAAATCATAACAGTAATTAATTCATCCAACCTTTACTGAATTATTTTCCAACCATCTATCCAAGAGAAGATCAATGATACACACAGAGATAATTTTGAGCTAAAAAATAAGTTAAAAGTTGTTAAGGGAAGTAACATGAGCTACAAATCAGTAAGGATGGTGGCATCCAATTTAAAACTGGACTTTATGTGCATTAATCATCTAAGATAAAGTATCTATTGGATAATTCACATGGCTCATCTTTTTCCATCCATCTTCGAAGTAAAAATATGTATTGTGATCACTGAGAAAACTTCCAGTGTGAAAACATGAAGAAGTATTTTACTGATTACATCTCAAGGTAGTTGATGTGTCATAAAATTAAAGGAGAACAATATACGTCCAAAGGGATGATGCAACCATTACCGATGAGAACATAGAAATGGGATAACATAACCCTAGACATTGTCACTGGTTACCCAAATACATCCAAATGCAAAAAATAAATACGGTTAGTGATGGATAAGCTCACCAAGACAACCCAATTCATTGTTATTAAAGAAGAGTTATCGTTTGAACAAATTTCCATGATATATGTGAAGGAAGTTGTGAGGCTGGATGGGGTTCCAACATTGATCATATTTGATTGATATTCATGGATCATATCTATATTCTAAAGAATTATTCAACATTATGGGGGAAATTCATTGATTTTAATCATTGCTTATTATTCCCAAACTAATGGCCAATCTTAAAAGACGATTTTGATGCTTCATGAAATTCTAAGAGCATGCTTAATGGAATTCAAAGGGGGATGGTATCATCACATCCCATTGGTTGAGTTTTTATATAAAATAATCTTCTAATAAAGTATTCTTATGGAGACAGTTAAATCTCTATATGGGAATCGATGTAGGACTCCAACCTATTGGGACTAATTTGACGAATAAAAGATACTTGGACCTGACATTGTAAAATATATGACAAATAATTGTCAACCTATCCACAAACACATAAAAGATGCTCAAAGTTGGTAAAAGAGTTATCCGTACATCCATCAAAGTGATTTGTATTTTGATGATAGAGAAAAATATTTCATTTTAATATCACCAAGGAAGAGATTCATATGGTTTGTTAAGAAGGGGAAGCTTAGACAAAGGTACATTGACCCCTTTGAGATCATTGAATGCATATGAGAAGTTGCCTATTAAATTTCACTTACACCAAATATGTATCATGTTCATGATGTGTTCTATGTATCTCTCCTGAGGAACTATATACTTGACTCCTCAGATGTAATATATTTAGAGGTGGTACAACTATAGAACTACCTCTCACATAATGAGAAACCAGTAAAGATCTTGGGCAGAAAAGAAATATTCCTTTGGAAAAAGATGACTAAACTTTTAAATCATTTTGAGGAACCATAAGAATTAATATGACACATGGGAACCAGAGGAATCAATGAAGAATAAGTACCCTTAGATTTTTTCACTTTAGTATGTAAAATGAAATCTCAAGGATGCAATTTCATATGGGGGGAAGAATGTAACAACCCAAAAAATTTTATTAGTTGAATTTAACATAATATAATTATTTCATAAATACATAATTAACATTGAAAACCGAATAAAAAAATCATTCTCATTAATAAATAATGAAATAAATGGTATTTATAGAAATTAATGAACCTATATCGATTGAATAGTAACTTTACCATTGGAATAGTAATATGGCATTAGAAACAATAATCTAACCGTTAGAATATTAACATCACCTATAAAAGTATAACTAAAATTTATATATCTGAAAATTGAAAATATTATACAATATATCATTGTATAAGTAAATAAATGCTTTAAAAATTATAAATTTATTGTTGGTAATATTGTAAAACCTAAATGATTATTTGCAATCTTATAATTGATATAATTATATAAAAGAAAATATATTTTCATAAAATATATTTTAAAATTACTATTATTTTTTATTATATTTATAAAAAAATCATGTGACCTTAATAATTATTTGACAGGTTAAAAAAACAATTGTAATATTAAAATCAGTATTTTTTGAATAAATGATGATTTCAAAAAAAAATTGAAATTTATCTTATATATAAAATTATTTTCCTAAAAAAGAATCAATTTTTGTAATATGAACATATGTAAATGGTTATGGTGATTGTTGGATTTTTCTAGAATAATTCAATTTTTTAATAGTGAAATACAGTAATTTACACTATAAGCTAAACCCATGAATGCTTGATTCGTGGATGATGTATGGATGATGTATTACCCCATTTTCTTGAACTAGACTTTACTATTTTCATTATTTATTCATATGAATCAAAACTATTGATAGACTTGAGCCAAAATAATAAACAAATAAATAAAATGATAAAATACACTCCTCTCCTCGCCCATAAATTCCACCACTCACCACATATTCTCATTACACCTTATAATCCATGTATTTTATAGAAATTATGCCCAATTATATTCCCAATCCTCTTAATCACGTCCAATAGTTACATTTATCAATAAAATACCAACCCCATGTGCCTTAAAGATTTTCTTAAGGAGACGACATTCAAGAGGTAAGATCCTCAATTCTTCTTTTTAGAATTCCTTTTATTTTTTTATCCTCTCCTCCCATACCCTATACAAAGTGGCCTAATAAATCTAGTATCATATATATACTAAAATTTTAATGTTTTAATTTAATATACTTTGTAATTTTTTTCTTCTCTTATTATACTAAAAATTAAAACTTATTTTGTGATTTTTTGATTCAGTGCTTTTTTGGATAAAAAGATTTTATTTTACATAACCTATATCAAGGATAGTCATAAAACCATTATTATGGTTAAAATAGATTTTAATATATATATACATATATATATATATATATTAACTTATTTGATGTTATGGAACTAATTTATAATCATAATATTAAATAAAAAAAACTAGTTCACGATGGCCGGAAAACCCTCCAAAATAATCTAAACATTTATCATTATTATTTTATAAAATGAATAAACCTCATACTATAAAACAAAATGATATATGATACCATTTAAACTTATGGAATTTAATTAATACCAAATAATTTCACTTTTAGTTAATTATTCCCAATTGACATGAAATTCCATAATTATACATAACAAAACTGACCATGAAACCATGAAAACAAATGCTCAAGGAACAACAAAATTGAATTGTAGAACTCAAAAAATATTTATATAAATAAACATAATAAAATTATAATAAATAAAAGTCCTATATAATAGGTTATATATTATGTAATTAATGAATATAATTTTATTATCATATACATAAAGTTCAATTTATAAACACATTCATACATATGTTTAGGGGATTATTGAAACCAACTCTCTTTCATTGGGTAATTCCTTTTTCATGCCAAATTTAAGGGTGGATATTATTTTAATAAAATTTCAATATAATTTCATTTTAATTCCATTTTTTTGGGATATACATATTTCTAATATGATTTTATGACAAATAAAATTATTTTACAAAAGAACTCTTTTTTTAGAAACACATTTTGACTCCACTTCAGTTTTTTATTCTTCGCTAAAAATGATTATTGGTATACCAAATATGTTATTTTTACCTTTTCTATTTTGTAACACCATGTTTGTTGATTAAATCCTTATGGAACTCATCATATTAAATTTTTTACTTCATAACTATGATTCATATACTTGTTGATGTTGCATTCATGATTATGGAACTGTTATAATGGGGTGTATAGGATCAAAATTATATAGCCCTCCAATACATTGGGTAATGTGAGGTATCTTATGATATAATGTGTATTATGAGTGAACATGATTATATATTTTTTTATAATGATTATGTTATGATTATGAACAAATGTTATGTGTCAATATGATGATAGCTTTGTTCATAATAATGTGTTGTATTTGACCACTATGACATGATGTTTCATTCATATGAATTGATACATTATATGAATTTATCAAATGTTTCCCCTTAGGATAATGATTATGATTTTATTCTTATGATATTATGATTATAATTATGTTCACCCGTGTTATATTAATTCATGTATCTTACTCATTATCTTATTTGATTTTTAGATCACCCCTTTATTTGATGTATATTCTCAGGTGATTACATGCACTAAGGAGACTATAAATTATTTAAGGAATAAAGAAGATTTTTTTAAATAATATTATTTGATATTTTTATGTAAAAATTATGTATGAACCTTTTTTCCAAGACACTAATCCTTTGGATAACGGTTTTTTCAATGCCATTATGTGGTTTGTCTTTAAAATTATGCAATAGTTAAGTAAGAAAAATTTGTGTCTCTATAGGGTTCCCCATAGGATGGATGACATAATAGGAAATGATGTTATCACGTCTTAGGTTAGGAAGAATTTTTTAAGAATTAAATAAATTTTTTAGATCTGGGTACAAGCGTTGGATCAAGTTAACTATTCAACTAACATTTTCTTAAAATAGTGCTTGGAGATGTATTGGTTGTTTACAAACACCATAAGATCATTTTAATGGAACTTCATGACCTGACTTGGTATGGTGATGTTTCCATTGTTTCACAAGGATTATTCGGGATGAGAATTTATAAGGCTGGTAGGTTGTAACATATCATGTTTTAATGAATTTGTAGATTTTCAAGGGAAATCGAACTTATCATTTTTTGGAAAGGAAAAATATTAAATTAAATGTTGGAAGGTAAATATAAGAGATAGAATATATAAAAGTGTTATTTTTGGATGTGTTTTAAGTCCTTAGAGGTGTATCAAAAGTTTTTATGAGTTTTGGGAGCGTAGGTATCCATACACTCGCAATCTAGAAGAAACAAATAGGTAACATGATTTATTAAAACTGTGAGGTCCATCAAGAGAAATTATGAAGCCCTGTAAGTGGTGTTTCTTGGTTTTTGAACCATGTAATTTTGGTTACATGGCCATGTGTAATTTCAATATTAAATTTCAAATGTGGGTGCATGAGATATGAACATTTTTCAAAACTATGTATGTAGATGCATGGTTAGTGACACCTAGCCATTAAAAACACATGGTGATCCTAGACTGTGCAGCCAAACTATATAGGGTGATCTCTTAGCAGCGAGATACGTATGGTTGGATCAATGTTATCCAAATAATTTCACTCGTATAAAGGGGAAAAATTATTGAATTTTAATCCCCCCTTAAATTCGTTGTGCACTATTTTACCTTCCCTTTCCCTAGGCAGCCTCCCGCATTAACGTCACTCTTTCTCTCCCTATGCAGAATATCCCTCATTCCTTTTCCAAATCGAATTACATTAGATGATATAGAATATACATGGTATTTATAAGAATTATCATGCTCCATTTCTTTATTTATCTCTCCATATATAATAATAAATACATGTGATATAATTCAATCTATTTTAAGATATTTTATCTAATATTATGATTATTTGCAATTGTGGCTTGATTCAAAGATTGTATTGCTTGAGTGGAACTTTATAGGCATGTGTTAGGTAGTTTATAAATTTTCCCAAAAAGGTTGGCTGTTTTATAGCTTTATTCATTGTACTGCAAGCCAGACCTTTCAGTTGTTTTCCCCTAAGTTAATAAAACTTTAAATTGAATGTTTAACCAAGTATTTAAACATGTTATTACACATGTAATCAAAGATAAAGTTTGTAAAAATCAACCCTGACTACCATGTATGAATTTTTTTAACATTGAACATGTCTACACATACCCACAGAGTGTATTGATATCACCACTTATTAAAGGGATACAAATTTAAATTAAATGTTAAATGTTGAGTAGCTTGGTCAAAACCACACTATTATATGTGAAAGGACTAATGAAATAGATTAAATGAGAATTATGGAAATAAATGGACAGTCCCATAACTTATGCTATTTATATAGTTATTCAATGGAATAGCATGGACATTAACACTAACCTCCTTAACATCACTTGTATGTGGATTAAATTAATAATGGAGTATTATTAATTAAATTTATATAAACATGGAAAATAACATGGAAAGTTGAATAATTATATGAATTATACTAAATGGGATTTCCTGGTATGAGACCAATGTGATGTAACAATGTATGGAACCTATGACTTACTTATATATATATATATATGTTGCATTTGATTCCTTGAATTATAACTTTGAATATGAATATATTGGGATGACTTGGAAATTCTCTTCGGCCTCCACCCAAGTCTTTACTGACTATTACATGGATGTGTTCCATGGAATCAAAGAGGATTCCCAAGTCAATGACCTTAGGTCCTGGCCCATGAAGGTCTATATTTCATAGAGTTATATATAGATGAACTCCATGGAATAAAAGAGGATTCCTTAGTCAATAACCCTGGCTCCAGTCCCTCTTAGTTTTGATAAATGATTATTCAAAATATTCCACACATTCTTTATAAAAGATATACTAGTTTAAGCCTTGGTTTGTGTTTTCTTAGTTTATAGTTATTAATATTTTATAGATTGATTGTTATAGCATGTGTGTATAGAATGAATAGAATTATTAATCTTTAGAGCTTCATTTATGTTATATTTTCACACTCTTAAAAACTATATAAACATAGTAAAATTATTATATACATTGATGGTGGTGTCATTCTTAGTATATCTCACAACATGTTTGGGTCACCATTTCACTAGGGTACCTAAACAGATCTTTTGATTTTATATTTAGGACCATGGTTTTTTTCGTATTGTTAACCTTATGGGCTATGAGGGAGTACCTGAGAAGAGGACTGAGACTATTCTAATGATGCTATTAGAGATAATCATGGTGGCTTTTATTTATTTATTTCAAATTTCATCCTTGCTATGAACTGTGTATACCTTCATATATTTATATAACATAATGTTAATTCATGATCACTCATTCATTTATTATTGAGTGTCGATTTTTGTTTATTTAGTTTCCTATATTTATTATTGTCTCCCATGTTTTTATTTCTAATTTAGAGGGTACAATCTCCCCAATGTACTAACTTTTGACCCTCACTGCTATTCAAAAACTTATTGAATTTGGGGAGGAGCACTTGAGGCCTAGTGGCATACCGACTCTCGGATCCACTCAATGTAGCTCCTAGGCCAGGATGCTAAATGAACAATGTAATTACTGATGTAATTTTACACCATTTGGATGTTTTATGAAACCCATTTTTTCAATGGGATATTTATGAATGTTAATTTATTTCCATCTAGATTTTTGAAAAACCCATCATCTTTCCATGGGTTTTTGATGATACGATGATGATTGATTTTATGTGGAAGAAATATGTATGGATAATGATGTTTTTGGTTCTATATATATCGCAAATACATTTATTTTATATCTCATGATACATTCATGCATGTACATAATTATTTTGTTAACATAAGTAGAGGAATTATTAGTTCACTCACATTTTTAAGCATGGACATAGTGAGTTTATTCACAAAGTCTAGGGCATAATAGGTTTCCTCATAAATTCTTTCCCATGATTATTTTTATTCCATATTTTCAGGATGTTTACATGTTATTACAAATAATCCAGATGCATTTAATTTCAATGAAATATAATTGTTTTCATGATTAAGACTTATTTTAATGTATTATTCAATTTTATTTCATTCTCACATGTTTTATGATTATAGATATGTATTTTGAATGATTTAATAATGTTTATAGTTCCTTAGAACTATTGTTACAATCTAATATTACTCTATCTTGTTTTTTTAATTATCAACTATGGTCATATGATCTGTTATAATGATATTTAAGTCTTCATAGTGTTATCTTTCATGTTTATAGTCTGACACATTATAATATGTTGTTCCCTTATTGAGCGTCTAAGATAAACCCTTCTTTATGTTAATGTTCCTCAGGTTTTGAAGATTATTATCTAATGTGATCTTATTTCAAGGGCTTTAAGGGGTATTATTATGGTTAAATTATTGAATGTATTTCAAAATAAGTTGTTTATATAGATTATCTCCATGATACTAAACCACAAGGTCCATGGGTTTTGTGATTTTTTGGGAGATATATTATTTAAATCATGCTTTTTTTAAATTCTTTTTTAGATTCAGTGAAATTAATTTTCTATTTCTTATTTGGAAAATAATTTCAGTATCCATGTGACATATTGATTACCTGATTTTTCCTGGTTCTATCCATTAACTAAAATAGAAGTTCTTAGTATGAGTATCAAGAAATAATAACAAGATTAAGAAATTTAATTATAAGGAAAATAAATACTAGGATGTATTTAACTATGACACCTACATTTCAACTTATAACATATCATATTAAACTTATGATAATTTTGGTTAAATCTATACCACATTAAATTTAGTGTAAGTTGATTTATGTTTTATCCTCTTTCTATGTATAATATAATCTTCAAAATTAACTAATCCCAAAATTGATTCTAACTGAGATGACCCAAATATAATATACATACATATTATATCATTTTACCTCATTATTCATTAAATATATCCATAATTCACACTAAAAAACCTTTACTATTTTTTTTATTGGATATTATATAAATAAATATTCATTTTATAAAAATATATCAATATATCAAAAAAACATATTCCCCCATGATACACTTCTTTACATATCATATGTGAGAAAAAGATAATTATATTAGTATGAGAATATAATCATGGTACAATAATATAACATAAGAAAATCATACCCAATAAAAAATAAATCATTAAACATGAATTATAACATAATATCATATAAAAAATTTGAAATGAGTCATATGAATGATGAATAAAATATTTTTTCACATTAATTGAATAAATAACATGGTAACATGTTATTTTATATATAAAATGAATATAACATAATTTTTCAGGTTCAGGTTGACTCCCAAGACCATCATCACATTGTTGATAGAGAAACAGAAAATAGTGACTTGTGTTTACTATCTATTCATTCAAATATAAATGATTTTGATTACACTATAGTCCCATAAATTTAATATCTTGTTATATAAATATTTAACCAATACATTGGATTTTTATATAATTTTAGGCCCACACATCATGAAAGGAAATATCATATAGAGTTATGTTACAAAAACCTGACCATATTCACAATTCCATCATAGTGTAATTAACCATTAAGAATGAATTGGGTTTCATGAATAATCTTACAAGACATGAAAATAAGATAATAATATAAATAAGGATAATTATGTCATTATATCATATCCTTGGTTAATAATGATAAACAATATTTTATATTTACACATATGAAAAAATTAAAAGTATCCTTTAAAATTATGTACAGAAATAAAGATCCATTAAATATTTTAAACAAATTTATAATGAAAGGAAATCAATAAAAATTAAAGGTATTATTATAATAATATTAATGTAAAAAAGGAACATAACATGAGATGTAAAATAATTTTATACTCTTCATAACAGAGATATTAAAGAAATATACACAACTGAAACCCCAAATATTTGAACTTCCCAGCCTTAAAACCTGTACCACCTCTGAGTAAATGTATATATATACCCATGAAACACTATGGAGTGTCTTCATAAAGGAAAAAAAACTCAGAAGAGGAACCATGTCTTATTAAGTAAAAAATTAACAAAGGGGAGTACCTATCTCTATAGATAGAGGACTATCACCCCAAATATATGAGGGAGATGTTAAATTATAATGTCATCCGGGATACTGAAAAATTATCTGTGTAATGGGAGTAATGACCATATGGCCAAATATGAGAGAACATGCCCAAATAAGTTTAGGGAGTAATATAAAACAATAATGAATATAGGGGAACCATGACCAATCACTAGTACACAACAATGTGACTTCATAACCAAATGTTAACTATGTTAGTGTTTTCCAATCCAATTTATCAGATCTCTATAGTTAAAAAAATTAAATTTCATAGTTTATGACGCATCTCACCACTAATTCAAAAAAAATAAATTTATCATTTTAGTCTATTTATAAATATTTTTTAAATAAGAAATAAAATTTCAGAAAAATTATATACAGATAAAGAGATGAGAAAATTCTCACAAAGACCTTAGACCATTCTATGCCCCATTGGGGATTTTACCATATTATTGATGAATAACACGACATTATACTATGAACCTATTGTTTTGAAAACATATATTAATAAAAAAACAATGACATAATTAATGCATCTACACCATATCCATTTATACCATAGTCTTATTTATTTTTCCTTAATGCAAACCTTCTAACCATATCACAGTTTCATGTCATGGTTATCAGACACTAAATACATAGAGAAACCTATCCAAAGAATGATTTTTACCAATAATAATAATAAATATCTTGGTATATGGGGTTATAATGGTCCAAACTAAGGTTTTAAAATGATTTTTTCCATTTTAAAAATTCGGGAATATTCCCTTAAAGATATATTGTGGTGTGACATGCCTTATCACATCAAAAAGTCACTGTGTAGTACAATATAACTACTATCATTATAACATTTTTTACATTTCATTACTATATCACAGTAATAATACTGTGGATTATTTGTTTATACATAATTGTAAGGGATTTTGGCTAATACTTTTTCAGACCATGTGAAGGAATAGGGGATTCAAGGGAAAGTTTCAGAATCATTATACCATATATGAAAACATGAAAAATAAGGGATAATTTTCATTAGGGAAGATAATATTCAATTGGAATCAATAAGGAATTACATAAGGGGGAAAATAATCATTTCATAAATAATAAGTTTTTTATAAATAATCACATGTATATAATAAATTAATTAGGAAATGATAAGAAATAGATCATACCAAAAAATAAACACATTAGTGTTTTAAAAATTCATAATCAGATAGTTCTAAGAGATCACTATGGGATCAATGAGGGTTGAAGAGTAGTCTTAGTCACCCTGGTTTCTATAATGGCCCCATCAATGGTTCAATGATATAGTAAATGAAAGAAACACCTTAGAGATAGAGGATTCAATTGATATTTATAATTGAAATTTAATATATCCTAGTCACAACATAATGGAAACCATTATGCCATAATATTCCTTAGTAAATTAGAGATCTTAAAACAATGTAATGACCAAAAAACATCCTTAAAACCATTTATAATGAGTCAATTCCTATTAATTCATATAGTACGAACACATTACAATTCAGTAAAAGCTTTCAATATTCAAAAATTAAACCTTTGACAAATTAATTATGAGAGTTTCACCTTCTAAATTAACCATTTTCAAAGGACACAATAAAATCCTGATATGTTACCCTAATTCCCCTATGCTTAATTTTATAATTCAATGAATATTTCATAATATTAAACCATATTCACAATGTTTTTACATTCTAAATACTAAAATACAGTAATAGAATAATTGAAATCATTAAATAAATTAACTCATTAAGAAAAAGAAAATTTTAATTTGAGTAATATGTGTAAGACTCAATAGTAATAAAAATATAGGTCTCAACAATAAGTTTTTTATATTTTTATATTTTTTATTAAATAATTTCATAACGGATGGCGTTTCTTGATAATATGTAAATTTTTTAGTGTTAATTTATTCAGTAATTTCAGTGCATACGTTTGTAATGGCTATTAAAAAATTTCCCACTTGAGGAGGTATTTGGGAGTTAATATACTAATATTTCCTTTCAAGAAATTTTCCATGAAATATATAACACTAAAATTTATCTAAATCCATACCTTTCATTATATTCATTCTCAAAAAAAGACACATAAATTTTATAATTAGTGACTATATCTAATTTAAAATTTTCTTTTAATAAACTATAAATAAAAAATAATTAAATTCTATTTTTTTTCTTTTATTATCAATTTTTCCATAATAAATATAACATATTTGAAATTGGATATATTATTCAAATTTTTTATTAATATTATTTATTTTATAAAACATATAGAATGTCTTTCTTATATAAATTTTATAAATTTATTATTTTACACTACATTATGTTACATAAAAAATACTAATGAATATAATATTATATAATAGTATGTTAAACCCATTGAAAAGATTAATTTATATGTTAATACATCATTTCCATAGATAGATTGTAAAATATAATGTTATATTTATTTTTTCGGTGAAAACACAAGTATACTAAAAAATAAAATGTCACTAAAAATATATAGAATTTTTGTGAAAAAATATTATTCTGTATGTAATTGATTAATAAAAATATGAAATAATTTAATTAATAATTTATTGTATTTATATGTTATAGCCTTGTTTTTTCATGAAAAAAGAATGATATATTGATGAAATTTAATACAACCCATAATTACTACATCATATTATTTATGGGTTACTGACTATACCCAGGGTTATATTGATAATGTAAAAGTGATTAAACTAAAAAAATGTGAATTCTATCTTAAAAAAATTAACATAGAATGAAAATATATTTATTCATATCATGAACAATATAATATATGACCAACTGTATACATTAAAAATAAGTAATTATCTATTAAATAATCATGATATTATAACTAGATATAAAATTCATGCATCTATGATATATATTATATAAAATAAATTGTAGAAACAAATTAACTATCCTAAATAATATTCTCATGAAAATTTGATGGAATAAGTGAAAGTATTAATTAGTATAATAATCTTACAAAATTATACCATGATTGTGAGGTTCATGCATTAAAACATATACCTTAGTATTGAAAATGATATAATTAGGGTAATCATTATAATATTATTTAATGAAGATAAATAAATAGTAGATACCCAAAACAAAGTCACCAAGAAAATTCTCCATAACCTTTAGTCATTATAATCATTTTAAATATATACAATAACATAACCCTATCAGCCCAAAATTATCATTCCCAAATGTATAGTTAATATATTTATTTAAAAAACAAGGTAATTATGATGTTAAATATTATTATGAGTATCAAATTTTTATTAAATAATAATTCCATTCAAAATGGTTGATGGGGTATAAAAATGATTAAATAACCACAAATATGATATTTACATATTATTTGACATCAAAAACATCAAATTATATAAAATCAATACAAATTGTTACCAACCCTCATATTATCCAAAATTAAATCCTCATTAATATCTATATTATAATATAAATAAGTCAATAATAAAAAATTATTTATAAAAAACTAATAAAAACCAACAAGAAAAACCAAGTACTTTATTTTCAAAACCCACTAGAAATAATAAATAAGTCATCAACCCCAAAGATGTCACCCACCGAATAAATAAAAATATATTTTATAATAGAATATTTGTAATTCTAATTAAAGTGTACAAATGAAATAATATTAAGATATGGGTTAGAATAATTTATTTATACAAATATTATAAGAATATATATAAATTGTGTGCAAGAAAAAAATGTTATAAGATGTTTAGTGGTAGCGCTTAAATTATAAAATAAAAATGTTGATGAAATAAAATTCCCAAGAGATATATGGGATTCCCAAGGTTTCATATTAGTAATTTGGTACTAATTTACACATATAAGAAGAAGTTGTAACTTGATATTTATGGATTTAAATTCTCAAAAAGATTATATAATAACTTAGTTCATTTATTATAATGTGTGATGTAGATAAAAACTCATAATAGATATGAAAATTAAAAGTATATAAAAATTTTAAAATTAAAATTATTATATTATGTATCAATAATATAATATGCACAGTATCTCATAAAATATTGGTTAAAATGAAAAATCATACATAACAAGAATATTTAGAGAAAAGATTTAAAAATATTATACACTAGGAAGTAATAATAAAAAATGAATTGATAATTAAACATATAAATCCTCATGTACAAAGAAAAGACAAATAATATAATTTTAATTAATTATATATTTAATTAATAATATACTATAAAAAATAAAAAATATTTAATTAAATGGTTGTGAAAATATTCAAGGACTAATAATGAGTCCACACATATTAAATGGTTTATCTAATTAGAATGTATTGTTTAATTTGTCATCTTACTGATGAATTTTCTATTGGATTTAAGTGGTATATCCCATAGAGATGTGTTTTATAGGTAATATTTACATGATTTTTAAGATGTTTATTAAAGAAAATTGCTCATTGGATTTTATCAAAAATAAAATTATATTTTTATACATTTTTTTAATTATATAGTTTTATATAATTGAAAAAATTAAAAAAATATTCTTATCATATTTTCCACTACCTAATTAAAATTATGTATTATTTATAAGATGTATAAAACATATATATGATCATTAAGATGAAAAAATAGATAATAAATAAAATGATAAATAATATCAGTTCTGTCATTAATCAAATATCCTAATTGGGGTTTTTACTACCTCAATGAATGAATATCACTAAAGATAAGCATGTTTTTTAAACCTCTTATAAATATCATCACATAAATGTTGGTAGAGATGGTATTTAGAATATCTAAAATAAAATAATTATAAAATAATAAAGATACATAGGACAATGAGAAATGATTAACTAAAATAACTTTTGAGTATAAAACCATTAAACATGACTTTATATCTAGTTATAGAGTAGGGTTTTATAATGAATATGTGTATAGACATAGTGTATCAAATGGGTTGAAAAATAGTTTATGAAGTGAAAAATAATGAGAATAAATGAATAATAAGAAAAAATTAAATAAAAACAATGATAAAATGAATAGTAGTTATACCATAATTCATACTTTCTTTCATCCTTTGAGATCAACATCTAAAGCCATTTATTTATAGAGTTTCAATAATACTAAAATTTCAAATTATTTTGTGGAATAAATCCAAAATAATTTCAATTTTTTTTTCAAAATTGGGTTTCTACACATTATTTAAATTTTGTTATTTAAATTTAGTTTATTGGTTGTACAAGATATATAGTTTCACACTTACCTAGAATACCATGTTAATATTAGATATGACTTACATTGTTATAGGTGAGGTACACAATGTATACACAATTAATGGCATAAATTGTAGTATAATATTGACCACCAATGTGTAGTATCTCTTAGTTTTATCATATGTTTTTAATTGTAAATTATGGATGACTATGGTTTTTTTTCATGGCCATCTTTAATTGTCTCATTTTAATCTCTATGACTTTATATGCTTGTAAATTTATGCATCATTGGATAAAACCTCAATATTTCAGAAACTATTTTTAATATAGGTAAAGGTTTATTGAAAATCTAATAATTATATGTTAAATGGAATATATTATAAATGAAATTCAATTTAAAATTAATAGAAAATATAGGATCCTGAGTTATCAAGAATATATCTCCATTTAACAAGAGTTAACTCAAATAAAAATCATTAATTTCATATATATATATATAGATTATTTCTAAAAAACATAATTATTCTAGAACCATATTCATTACATTTTTACTTTTTTATACTTTTTTATTTTCATTATTTAATATTACGTAAATATTAAATGTTTATACGAGTCAATCTGAGAGTTTTTCCCAATAGCTCAGTTATTTATTTTCTACTACATTATATTACAGCATTTATTATTTAAGATATACCTATTTATATAATTCAAAAGGTAATTATGGTCATAAATTACTATTCTTATCCATTTAAAGATGTGTAAGAGAAATCTAATTATTCTTCTCAACAGTTTAATTACAAAAAATAATAAAGTGACTATGAAGGATCATTTACGATGGTAATGTGCATATACATGATCCAAAACACACATGAGTGGGAATTAGTAAAAAAAAATTCTATGGAAAATTTGAGTTAGAAATTTAAATGTAATATTTGGACCCTATAATTTATAATCATCCATAATTATTTTGATCCCTAAGTGAAAACTCTATAGAACGTGTTTATTAAATAAAAAATTAAATTTTGAGATAAAGTAACTATAAACTAAAAATCATTTTATGATAAAAACTGATGAATCATTATATTTTAATTTTGGGTAGTTTTACCAATCATAAAGATTCCTCTAATATATCATAAATTCATAACTAAAAATAAATATTTTCATAAATTTTGTTATATTTTTAAAACATAAATTTAGATACAGGTATCAAAAAAATGTTCCTCATAGGTGGTAAAATTTACTATGTGAGATGTATGGTATAAATAATCAAATAAAAAATAAACATTCATTAATTATTTTAATATATATATATATATATTTAACTATTATTTGTTTATTTTTTATATTTTTTGTGATACTTTAATGGAAACTATGATCAATTTAGCCATTAGGAATTTTATTATCATAATCATTTACAAATAATTTACAATATCTTATTATATTTTGATCATTTAGGTAAGTGATAATACATTAAAAATCATTATAAGTCTAATGTTAAAAGATAGTAATTCATTTCAAAATGAAGATAATTTGACACCATATATATTTCATCGACATGTGTTCTATGAATCAATTTATATTTTTATCCATTTAATGAATTCTAGATGATAAAGTGGTTTTATTGGACATTGTTTCAAAAATAGATACACAGTTAGAAGGGGGTGGGGGTGGGGGTGATTGAATATGATGAAAATTGATATGAATAGAAAAATTATGAATGATATTGTTGATTCTTGTGTAAAGGCAGAAACTAAACAAAATCTAGGTATATTAATCAATTATACCCCCTCCATAACTATAATATGTTTCTTATAAGAATATAGGTGTTCTGATAATTTTAGGACATCATCCTATAATAATTTTTTAAACAGTCCACTGAATAGGTTATCCATAATTATTCACATCGTGGAGAGTTCTCACAAACCCAAAAGTGATGTTACAATTGGGTGTAAAACAATACACCATTCATTTTACCGTAATGAAAGGTTGGTTGGGTTATAAAACATAAAGTAGAAAAAGGGGAGGTGTTAATACATTCTCTAATAAAAAACATAAAAAAATATACATGAATTTATTAGAATCCATGAAGCATATATATACTAGTAGGCATGTGACATGATGTGAATTATTTTTATTAAGATAGGGGCATACAAAACAAATGGACATTAGGATGCAAAAACATTGGTCTAATTATAGAGATATGATGCCTAGATAGGGATTAATTAGGATATTGGGTTAATGGGATAGTTTTTAAAACCCTTACATGAATAAATTCATTCATAATTACAAATCATACTATATATCCCAAGGAGAAATTGCTGAGCGGATCTCAGTTACTTTGATGATCCAAATTTATAGGATAAATGAACTCAAATGTTTGTTTGAACTCATGGAATAATTATTGATCAGTAAAGGAACAAAATTATAATGATGATTAAAATTATCTACCCACACATTCAAATTATACTAATATATATATTTATACTACTTTTAGAATTATAAGTTTATGTATATATTGTTTAAATAGAATGTACATCATGGGAGATTCTCCAACTATGCGCCAGTAGTGAATGAATCTTAATAAATTTGGTAGATATGTGAATGAGGTTTCTAGAGCCTTAACAAAAATAATAATTTAGTTTCATTGATTAAATTTGGTGGGGTAAAAGTAATAGTGTTTTCACTAATATAAGTGGTAATAAATCTAAAAATAAAAAGTTTAGTGTTATAGTCTCTACTACCCCTACATTGGAAAATTTTCTATCTCGATATATTTCATCCTTGAGCATAAATATTTTTATTAATATTGACCCCAGAACAAAAACCCTGATACCAGAGTAGGGACATTTCCCTAAATTCTTATTCATTTCCTTTTCATTAGAGGCTATAATGTAATATCATGGTGTAAAATTCAATTGTTAGAGTTTGATATTAAATTAAAATAAGGAACAAACTATGTGATATTAAATTTGTAATGAAAATAAAATAAAAAATATTTTTAAATAAATTATTTTCAAGTAAAACCTCATATGAAATAGTGTATAGTAGAAATAAATTGTGACATATACATGATGACACAAGAAAGTTTTCAATAATTATATATGTCTCAGTAGATAGGTGCATACACACCCATGTTGGGGATGAAAGAAGTCCACTCGACATTTTTATAATTTCCAAATAATCCTTCAAAAATTAATCTCATTGGTCTTTGATCCTCTAATATATATTATAATACATGTATCTTTTTTATTTTAGCTATAATTCTACTATATGAAATATTTATAAGGAAATGAAGTTGTTCAATGTGTTTTAAAACTTTTGGACCCTCCTAGGAATCATACTATGTATTGTGCTTAGAATTTCAATGTAACAGATTGTCAACATAAAATATTTAAATCAAAATATAATGGTATCTTAAGGTATTTTATTGAAGTCCCACTTTCTGTAACATAAAGGAAATTTGTCACCATGTAACACAAGGGAGGTCACTATATTACATAGAAAACTGACCACGATTCTATATAAGTGGGTCATCACTATATTAAGCAAGTGAGTAGTTATTCATACTATAGCCCATATTCTTTTATCTCTTGAATGATCTTGTAAAATTACTTCTATGTGATGTAGATCAAATATTTATATAGGGATTAAACAATAACCTCAAAATCCAAGTATCCCAACAGCCATTTAATATTTTATATATGTCTCTTACTTTTATGATTTTATCTCTCCTTATTTCATTTCTCAAATTAATTCACTAAAATATTTTATAAGGTTATGTTATTCATATTCTTCTTCTATGCACCTTATGTAACAAGATCATCAATTTAATTCAGCACAATATCAACCATTAATTTATTATTCCTCAAGAGTTATAATTCTTTTGGATCACATATTTTTTAGTGCACAAAACATAAAAGACTCTATTTATATATTTTATATTTCTCTTCATGATAACCAGATGAACCGGTATATACTTCCGTGTTAAGTGGCCGTGGATTTTAATAAAAGAGACTATCGGGCCACAAGCCATAATGCATGATAATAATATATCCAATTTTTTTCCACAATACATTATGTGGAATGATCACAAACACATTCACATGGGACTACATCACATTTCATCAAATATAAAATACAAAAAAACAATTTTCATTTATTTTTCCAAAATTTTAATAAATATAGTTATTTGTATAGTTATTTTCTAAAAATTTATCTTGTTCATCTTCTTCATTAAAAATTCTACCAAAAATATGAACCATGAAAATTCTCTTTATCTTCATAAAAATTTAGAAAAAAATCATATGGTTTATGAAGTTATCACCATGAATGAATAGACTAAAAAAATTCCAATTTCATTTCTACATTGGAATATCAATACCAAAATTTCTTAGTTTTCATAAGAGTGTGATCTTATGACATGTTAGAACACAAGTAAATATTATGATTTACCTTAATAGGAAAATGAATTAAACATATGGTGACATGTAATAACAATATGAAGACATGTCTCAATGTTATTCTATAGTTTCCTAAACATTACAATATAAAATATTGCAAATTACGGTCTATAGTTGTCAAAGACTTTCTAGTTGTTTGTCTAAATCTTAAAGAGAGAAGTTTTTCAGACCTTACATGAAATTTATAAACCTTACAAGAAGTTTTTCACAACAGTATGCATATTATTTCTCAACTTTTTTTATATATAAACCAATAATAATTGGTTCAATGATTATTTAAATAATCTCAAGGAAAGATAAATCACTATAAAAACATCATAAAATAAATTAAATATAATGAGAAAACTGTAACATCCCAAGTAAGTAATGAATAATATATATTTTTATCTATGTCTATTAATGATTAAGATAGTGTTTTAGAGGCTTAAAATGAAAATAAATACAATCTTATGCATGGAATACACTAATATTTTTAAAAGATTGTTTTACTGCCTTTAAGGGAAAAACATTTTTGAATCTATATTTTGACAATTTTATAAACTATTTTTGTCAAAATAAACTTATCCTTTATGATTGGGACATCAAAATTTACTTTTTATGAATTTTTGGTATTTTTCTGACAATGTTCATTTTTTTATGAATAGTGAAAAATACTGCATTTTACATCAAAACTGCTTTTTAATCTAATTTATTTATATGATTAGATTATGTTTTGAATTGGTTTTGAAGTGAAATTAGAATATATTTTTACCATTTTATCCAATTTTGGTCATTGGAATCAATTTCACTTTGAAATTAGACTTAAACTGGTGTCAATCTTTTGATACTTATTGTTTTGTAAAAACACGCTATTTGCTCTGGCAGCGAGAATTAATTATTGAATTAATTAATGTGACTTATATGATTTGAATTTTGTAAAATGGACTTCATTTTTGAATTCGGAATATCAAATATAGCTTAGGGTGAATTTTTGGTAATTTTCTGAAAAACTTCAATTTTTAATGAATAGTGAAACCACTAAGTGGTAATCAAGCAAACTGATTTTTCAGCTAAATGAAAGTTTACCACTAATGTGTACTGAATTTTGAAAATCCGGCATACATGGTTATCATTAAGAAGTAAAATGTGGTTCAATGAGATTAAAATAATTTTTTTGGTGAATAGTAACTTATTAAGTTCTTAATCGCGATTAGTGGTAATTAGTGTAGTTTAAGGTATAAATAATGCTTTAATAATATGAAATGACCTAGAAACATGTCCCAACCTTATTGGTTGTGTCATGGCCGACCAATACAAGCCATGAGTCAACTTGGGGACCCCATGGAGACACTTTGGTTTGGAAATGACATAAATAACTTTTTATTAAATGTTAAAGTAAAAATGACACAAACAAGAGATGTTTTACGAAAACAACTTTTACATGGGGTTATAAAGATCAGATATTTGATTATAAATAGTCCTTGGAAATATAAAAAGATTTCCTACATCATAGTATTTTTTTTATGATTTTTAGACATTAAATAAATTAAATTATTTATGACTTAATCATGATGCAGCGATGACATCATTATTTGACGATTTAAATAAAATGGAAAGATAATGTAAAATCTATAAACTACACATGGACAAAACCAATTGGATGAGTGGATTTCGAACCCTTATCACCTTATCCACGAATTCTATCAATGTGGGACCTTTTAAAACCGAAAAACATTTCCAAATAAAGTAATATTTCTTTACTTTCCAAAAGTGCCCCTCCTCTCCTCTTATAAAAGGCCCCCACCTCTACCTCATTTCACACACTCCTCAAGCCTTTGGCTCGGCCAAACCCTGCCCATTTACTCTCTCCACATACCTCTCCTCATCCTAGAGGATTCCCTTTGGGCAGAATCCTTTCAAAGGAAGCCTTTAGGCTCAAATCAAAAGGAGTTACACTTTTAAAGGTAATTCATTCTCTCATGTTCATTTGTTTTATTTTGCTTCTCCAACCCCCTAAACTCTTTTTATTTACTTATTTTGTAACAACACCAGTATCTTAAATATAAAAGGATGTTGTTATAAAATTTATTTGAGCTACACTCTCACACGACTACATCAAATGGTTAAAGAACATACGGTTTCCGTGGATGGCGAAATTCTGCCTCCCGAAACGATGATTGTTCAATACTCATTTAACACCTTCAAAGGTGGCCATTATGATGTAACTATTTTTATATATGATATATAATATGTTTATGTTTTACTTAAGCTTCTGTTTTTTTCATTTTGGGCATACCTTTATGGTTTCCATTATGGGTAAACACGATATCTTCATTTTAGGAAGTGCGGACTACCGCCCCCTGAAAGTGATTTGATTCGTTAAAACCATATGTGGGATGTGTAAAGGATAAAGTTAATGATATTATATATTTTATTATACTGGAATTATAATATACTCATATATCATTATGATTCCATTCCAGAAAATATGAAATAGAAATGGAAGTAGCGTTCATGCGTACGTACGGCTTACCGTCTCCATTAACGGTGCATTTCATTTCTTACCTCTAAATGATTATGTAATATTATAAATGCATGTATGTACTGGATATATATGAAATATATGATATCTAAATCATGAATACCATTCTTTATATAATGAACCTTTGACCAAATTAACAACATGTAAGTGTAAGAAGTCTATTTTTGACTTAAGAACCAAATACCGACAAAATGAACATTATTAACTTAACTGATTACATGATGTTCATAACATGGTATAAAAGGAATAATGAACTTGAAAAAGATTCATAAGCAAGTAGAGATTAACTCAAGTTTATTATTCAGCAGATTAAAGAACGGTCGGGTCATGTCGGATACGAGGTATGGGACTTCGTCTCAATCTCCTTTCATTGAGGCATATTTTATTTTATACACAACTTTCTTTTATACGGTGTATAAACCCCTTTGACTTTTATGTTTATTCAAAAGGAATATTTTTATACGAAGAGTTTACTAAACGACAAAAGGGAATCTTTTTGTCGTACGTATGCGGCGACAACTACTTCTTCGTCGTCGTGACCGTTATTTGAGTTTCGGCTTCCTCTACAAGCCATACCTTCTTTTTAAAAGAAAAATAAATACCATGTTTTACTTTTCTTTTATTTTGGTATTGAAAATGGTTTTCGTAATGTTTTTATATCAATGGGTTGTATTTATATCTTGTGATTGAAAGGTGGATATGTTATGTTTCCTTTATGCATGTTTTATGTGATATGAATTATGTTATGGTTCTTGGGCATTATTATGAAGACGGGTGGTTCCGTGATAAACTAAGGGCAGGTGAGCCCGATATAGCTCTCCAATGCATTGGGTAACGCGAAGGAGTGAAACGTTAAGGTTTCTCCGAAGAGATTTTAGGGAATATACTGTGATGGGTATTCCAAACGTAACCAAGAGGGTTACTCCCTACGTAAGAATGTTATGAATGCCTCAAGTTACCTTTATGTATTATGATTTCTATGATTTATTCATGATTTTATGTGGTATGTTAAAGTGCCTATGTTTTATGGGTAAAGTATGATTTCATTCTTATGTATATATGAACTCATGTTTCCTTTCCATGTTTTTTTATTATAACCCATACTGAGTTTTTATGCTCATCCCATGTTTTTGAAATGTTTTTCACAGGTCAAGGGAAAGGTACATGATAAGATGATAGAGTGAAGGATGTGTCAAGAAATAATCCATGTTTTATTTTAAATGTGTTTCCATTGATGGGAATGAAGAATACTATCTTTATGTAACCACTTTGTTTATATGTGGAATGTAACGCAAGTTTTATGATCTAATTCTTTAAAACTCTAAACCCGAAAAGATCCTCAATGTGTAATCTTGTAATAACTCAAGATTAAGTAAGGTTTAAGGCTGGGGCCTTATAGTTGGTATCAGAGGTCGGTTTAGACAACTTTAGGAGTTAGAAAAGTGTTAAATTATAATATGATTGAGATGATATAGCATTTACGGATTACCATGTTGCTTCGCCTAAGATATTTCTGTGTTCAGAATGGTTTTCCGCAGAGGAAACAAAGCAGTTATGTTGGGACGACATCAGGAAGGAAATAACCTTCCGAATCAGCATCCAGAAATGGTCGGAATTGGAACTGAACAGTTTGTTGCAGTAATGGCGCAGTTGACTCAAGCGATAAATGGTGCTGGTATCCATGCACGAGATCAGCCAGACCAACCGCAGAGGAACATGTCAGTGGTGGAACATTTCATGAGGCAACATCCACCATCATTCAGAGGATCATCTGAACCTGTGCTAGCTGAAGGGTGGATTAAAGCACTGGAGAAGATTTTTGATGTCATGGGGTGTTCAGACAATCAAAAGGTTAGTCTTGCTATTTACCGTTTGGAGGGTGAAGCAGATCAGTGGTGGTCTATGGTTAAAAATATCAGGGACACCGATGAGATTGATTCTCTTGACTGGGATGAATTCAAAGGTATGTTTCTTGAGAAGTATTTTCCTAAGGCTGTTCGACTTAGGATGGAAAAGCAATTCTTGGAATTGAGGCAAGAGGAAGACTCAGTGGCGGCCTGTGAAGAAAGGTTCACTCGATTGGCAAGGTATGCTCCAAATTTTATCCAGGACCTTGATAGTAAAATCAATCGTTTTTACTCAGGATTAAAGCCAAAATATCGAAGGGAATTAGCTTCTTGTGAGTTTAAAAGTTATGAAAAGCTTGTTCGATGTGCTGAGAAGGTGGAAATGGAGTTTCCCGATGACCAAGTTTTCTATAACAACCAGCAGAAGAAGAGACCGAGGTGGCAGGAGAAAGGTAAGAATTCTTCAAAAAAGTCTGATGGTAAGAGAACTAAGTTTCCAGTTTGTGATAAATGTGGCAAAATTCATGCTGGGGAATGTCTTCTGAATTCTGGGAAGTGCTACCGATGTGGTAAGATGGGACATAAGGCTCGTGATTGCACTGAAAAGTATCAAGGTGAAGGTAAGAACAAATTTGATTTACAGTTAGTGAAATGTTATAAGTGCAATGAGATGGGTCACTATGCAAACGAGTGTCCGACAAGGAGCTTGAGTGATGGGAAGCAGTTAGACTACAAACAGAAAGGGGTGGTGAAATCCTTTGCAACTACTTCAGCAGATGTCAGGCCATCAAATGAAGTTGTATCAGGTACTTTGTTTGTTTTTTCAGATTATGCCAGTGTGTTGTTTGATTCGGGGTCTACACATTCTTTCATCTCTGAAACCTTTTCTAGTAAAATGGGAATACCATCTCAAGAAATGACTCCTGAACTTTTGGTAAAAACACCTGGGGGGAATGTTGAGGAAAAAAGAATTTATAAGAATCTTTCTATCCTTATCTGTGGAAAGAACCTACTTGCAAACCTTATTGTTCTACCTCTAGTAGAGTTTGTTGTTATCCTGGGTATGGATTGGCTCTCTATTTACCATGCTAAGATTGACTGTAGAGCTAAAGAAGTTTCTTTTCATAAAGACTTTCAGTTTGTTTACAAGAATGAACCCTTACTTTTGATAACATATCAAGAGGCCGAGAAACTTGTAAAAGATGGAAATGAATGTTACCTTGCAAACGTCATTGAAAATAAAGGAACTGTTCAGATTAATGACGTGCCAGTGGTAAATGAGTATCCTGATGTTTTTCCTGATGAGTTGCCTGGAATAATACCAGATCGGGAAGTTGAGTTTACTGTTGACTTAGTTCCTGATGCTAAGCCAATTTCAAAGCCCCCTTATCGAATGGCACAAATTGAACTTTTAGAGTTGAAGGAGCAATTGCAAGATTTATTAGAGAAAGGTTTCATTAGACCTAGCACATCACCATGTGGTGCTCCTGTTTTATTTGTTAAAAAGAAAGATGGTTCTAGGAGACTTTGCATTGATTATAGAGCCTTGAATAATATCACTTTTAAGAACAAATATCCTTTGCCTCATATCGATGATTTGTTTGATCAGCTCTAGGGAGCTCAGTTTTTTTCAATGATTGACTTGAGATCGGGGTACCATCAGCTAAAGGTAAAGGAGGCAGATATTCCGAAGACCGCGTTCCGTACGAGATATGGCCATTATGAATTTGTAGTAATGCCTTTTGGGCTAACCAATGCACCTGCTGTATTCATGGACCTTATGAATAAAATTTTCCATGAGTTCTTGGATAAGTTTGTGTTTGTGTTTTGAGGTTTGGGAAGAGGTTATGTGTCTCTTGTGATTCACAGTTGAAGAATGAGTTGTTACGTGAGGCTCATAGTTCCCCGTTTTCAGTTCATCCTGGCAGTACTAAGATGTACAGAGATCTGCGGGAGTATTAATGGTGGGATGGAATGAAAATAGATATTGCTGATTTTACTGTGAAGTGTTTGAAATGTCAACAGGTTAAAGCAGAGCGGCAATTACCGAAAGGGATGCTTCAGCCTTTACTAGTGCCAGAGTGGAAATGGGAGAATATATCCAGGGACTTTGTTGTTGGATTACCGAAGACATATCGAGGTAATAATGCAATCTGGGTTATTGTTGATCGCTTGACCAAATATGCTCATTTCCTTGCTATACGAGATACTTTCTGTCTTGATCAACTTTCCCGTTTGTATCTTAAAAAGATAGTCAGGTTACATGGAGTGCCTCTCTCCATTGTATCGGATTGTGATCCCAGGTTTACTTCTAACTTTTGGAAAGGCCTTCAGAAGTCGTTGGGTACTGAATTAAATTTTAGTACAGCTTTTCATCCTCAATCAGATGGGCAGTCAGAACGAACAATTCAGACATTGGAGGATATGCTACGAGCTTGTTCTATGGATTATCAGGGAAGTTGGGACCAACATCTTTCTTTGGTTGAGTTTTCATATAATAACAGTTTCCATTCTAGTATACAGATGGCACCATTTCATGCATTATATGGGAAGCGGTGTCGAACTCCAGCTTTCTGGGATGAAGTGGATGAAATGAAATTGATGGGACCAGAATTGGTAGAAGAGATAGCAGAAAAAGTTCAGCTGATTCAGAAGCACATGAGAACAGCTCAGAGCAGGCAGAAGAGTTATGCGAATAACCGGAGGAAGGATCTATCTTTCGAGGTAGGTGATCATGTTTTTCTCAAGGTTTCTCCTTGGAAAAGTGTGACGAGATTTGTTAAGAAAGGAAAGATGAGTCCAAGGTTTATTGGACCATACGAAATTCTGGAGAGAGTTAGATCAGTTGCATACCGAGTGGCTTTACCTCCGAGTTTATCTCAGGTACACAATGTTTTTCACGTTTCGATGTTGAGAAAGTATATGCCAGATCCATCTCATGTTTTGAGTCCAGAGGTAGTTCAGCTGGAAGAGAACCTATCTTATGAGGAACAACTGGTCCAGATTCTTGACCATAGGGATCAAGTGTTACGGAATAAGGTGATTAAGCAGGTAATGGTTTTGTGAAAAAACCACATGATTGAAGAGGCAACATGGGAATCCGAAAATGCAATGAGGGATAAGTACACTCATTTATTTGATAAGTAAATAAATTGCGGGGACGCAATTTTCTAAAGGGGGGAAGGATGTAACATCCCAAGTAAGTAATGAATAATATATATTTTTATCTATGTCTATTAATGATTAAGATAGTGTTTTAGAGGCTTAAAATGAAAATAAATACAATCTTATGCATGGAATACACTAATATTTTTAAAAGATTGTTTTACTGCCTTTGAGGGAAAAACATTTTTGAATCTATATTTTGACAATTTTATAAACTATTTTTGTCAAAATAAACTTATCCTTTATGATTGGGACATCAAAATTTACTTTGTGTGGATTTGTGGTATTTTTCTGACAATGTTCATTTTTTAATGAATAGTGAAAAATACTGCATTTTACATCAAAACTGATTTTTAATATAATTTATTTATATGATTAGATTATGTTTTGAATTGGTTTTGAAGTGAAATTAGAATATATTTTTACCATTTTATCCAATGGTTGTCATTGGAATCAATTTCACTTTGAAATTAGACTTAAACTAGTGTCAATCTTTTGATACTTATTGTTTTGTAAAAACAAGCTATTTGCTCTGGCAGCGGGAATTAATTATTGAATTAATTAATGTGACTTATATGATTTGAATTTTGTAAAATGGACTTCATTTTTGAATTCGGAATATCAAATATAGCTTAGGGTGAATTTTTGGTAATTTTCTGAAAAACTTCAATTTTTGATGAATAGTGAAACCACTAAGTGGTAATCAAGCAAACTGATTTTTCAGTTAAATGAAAGTTTACCACTAATGTGTACTGAATTTGGAAAATCCGACATACATGGTTGTCATTAAGAAGTAAAATTTGGTTCAATGAGATTAAAATAATTTTTTGGTGAATAGTAACTTATTAAGTTCTTAATCGCGATTAGTGGTAATTAGTGTAGTTTAAGGTATAAATAATGCTTTAATAATATGAAATGACCTAGACACATGTCCCAACCTTATTGGTTGTGTCATGGCCGACCAAGACAAGCCATGAGTCAACTTGGGGACCCCATGGAGACACTTTGGTTTGGAAATGACATAAATAACTTTTTATTAAATGTTAAAGTAAAAATGAAACAAACAAGAGATGTTTTACGAAAAAAAATTTTACATGGGGTTATAAAGATCAGATATTTGATTATAAATAGTCATTGGAAATATAAAAAGATTTCCTACATCATAGTATTTTTTTTATGATTTTTAGACATTAAATAAATTAAATTATGTATGACATAATCATGATGCAGCGATGACATCATTATTTGACGATTTAAATAAAATGGAAAGATAATGTAAAATCTATGAACTACACATGGAAAAAACCAATTGGATGAGTGTATTTCGAACCCTTATCACCTTATCCACGAATTCTATCAATGTGGGACCTTTTAAAACCGAAAAACATTTTCAAATAAAGTAATATTTCTTTACATTCCAAAAGTGCCCCTCCTCTCCTCTTATAAAAGGCCCCCACCTCTACCTCATTTCACAAACTCCTCAAGGCTTTGGATCGGCCAAACCCTGCCCATTTACTCTCTCCACATCCCTCTCCTCATCCTAGAGGATTCCCTTTGGGCAGAATCCTTTCAAAGGAAGCCTTTAGGCTCAAATCAAAAAGAGTTACACTTTTAAAGGTAATTCATTCTCTCATGTTCATTTGTTTTATTTTGGTTCTCCAACCCCCGAAACTCTTTTTATTTACTTATTTTGTAACAACACCAGTATCTTCAATATACAAGGATGTTGTTATAATATTTATTTGAGATACACTCTCACACAACTACATCAAATGGTTAAAGAACATACGGTTTCCGTGGATGGCGAAATTCTGCCTCACGAAACGATGATTGTTCAATACTCATTTAACACCTTAAAAGGTGGCCATTATGATGTCACTATTTTTATATATGATATATAATATGTTTATGTTTTACTTAAGATTCTTTTTTTTTCATTTTGGGCATACCTTTATGGTTTCCATTATGGGTAAACACGATATCTTCATTTTAGGAAGTGCGGACTACCGCCCCCTGAAAGTGATTTGATTAGTTAATACCATATGTGGGATGTGTAAAGGATAAAGTTAATGATATTATATATGTTATTATACTGGAATTATAATATACTCTTATATCATTATGATTCCATTCCAGAAAATATGAAATAGAAATGGAAGTAGCGTTCATGCGTACGTACGGCTTACCGTCTCCATGAACGGTGCATTTCATTTATTACCTCTAAATGATTATGTAATATTATAAATGCATATATGTACTGGATATATATGACATATATGATATCTACATCATGAATACCATTCTGGATATAATGAACCTTGGACCAAATTAACAACATGTAAGTGTAAGAAGTCTATTTTTGACTTAAGAACCAAATACCGACAAAATGAACATTATTAACTTAACTGATTACATGATGTTCATAACATGGTATAAAAGGAATAATGAACTTGAAAAAGATTCATAAGCAAGTATAGATTAACTAAAGTTTATTATTCAGGAGATTAAAGAACGGTCGGGTCAAGTCGGATACGAGGTATGGGACTTCGTCTCAATCTCCTTTCATTGAGGCATATTTTATTTTATACACAACTTTCTTTTATACGGTGTATAAACTCCTTTGACTTTTACGTTTATTCAAAAGGAATCTTTTTATATGAAGAGTTTACTAAACGAAAAATGGAATGTTTTTGTCGTACGTATGCGGCGACAACGACTTCTCCACCGTCGTGACCGTTATTTGAGTTTCGGCTTCCTCTACAAGCCATACCTTCTTTTTAAAAGAAAAATAAATACCATGTTTTACTTTTCTTCTATTTTGGTATTGAAAATGGTTTTCATAATGTTTTTATATCAATGGGTTGTATTGATATATTGTGATTGAAAGGTGGATATGTTATGTTTCCTTTATGCATGTTTTATGTGATATGAATTATGTTATGGTTCTTGGGCATTATTATGAAGACGGGTGGTTCCGTGATAAACTAAGGGCGGGTGAGCCCGATATAGCTCTCCAATGCATTGGGTAACGCGAAGGATTGAAACGTTAAGGTTTCTCCGAAGAGATTTTAGGGAATATACTATGATGGGTATTCCAAACGTAACAAAGAGGGTTACTCCCTACGTAAGAATGTTATAAATGCCTCAAGTTACCTTTATGTCTTATGATTTCTATGATTTATTCATGATTTTATGAGGTATGTTAAAGTGCCTATGTTTTATGGGTAAAGTATGATTTCATTCTTATGTATATATGAACTCATGTTTCCTTTCCATGTTTTTTTATTATAACCCATACTGAGTTTTTATGCTCATCCCATGTTTTTGAAATGTTTTTCACAGGTCAAGGGAACGGTACATGATAAGATGATAGAGTCAAGGATGTGTCACGAAATAATCCATGTTTTATTTTAAATGTGTTTCCATTGATGGGAATGAAGAATACTATCTTTATGTAACCACTTTGTTTATATGTGGAATGTAACGCAAGTTTGATGATCTAATTCTCTAAAACTCTAAACCCGAAAAGATCCTCAATGTGTAATCTTGTATTAACTCAAGATTAAGTAGGGTTTAAGGCTGGGGCCTTATAAAAACTATCAAAATAATTCCAATTATTCTTATATAGTTTCCAATTTCCTTTATATTATATATATAATACTATAGTGTTTTTAAATATAATCTACTACATCTGAAATCCTAGATCAACTTTTTCCCTTAAAAATCTATGATATAAGAGATATTATGATTGATTTTACTATAAAATATGAATTTTTTTCTAAGGATATATTTTTCCTAATATTTTCATATCTTTTCTAAAACATTATACCATTTGTATTATTTTATATATACATCAATAGTTTATTTAAAATCAGTCAACAACTATCTAGTAAAAAAAATCCAGTTTTAACCAACTTTTAATTAAATAAACACATTTCTTCAATCACCACATGATATATAATTTTTAAAGAACATATCAATCTATATAAATAATTTTGACAATAAATTATACAATATCTTCAACACACAAAGCCCAACAGAAATATTATATTCTCAACTCTTCTATTAAAACTATTATATAGAAGACATATCACAATTCAATACTTTTCATCTACATCAAGACTAGATCTACTATCATTATATATTAGGGGATTCTCAAAAGTAAGTGAAATTCATTATCATTTAACCTTACTTCATGGGATTCTTCATTATTTCTATCAGTGGGTAGATAACCACTCTATCAACGATGTCATATAAAACATATTTAGACATTCTAGATGGAACAATATTAAATCACAGTGAATGATATCATTAATATCTCTTATTTATTTTTTTCCTATCCATTGAATATAAATTAAT
Source organism: Viscum album (assembly GCA_963277665.1). Lineage (NCBI taxonomy): Eukaryota > Viridiplantae > Streptophyta > Magnoliopsida > Santalales > Viscaceae > Viscum > Viscum album. Next base: position 1,005,762,800 of record OY728167.1, read on the forward strand.
GTTATTTTTTTTACATTTCACACATTATCTACCACTTTTTAAAAATATATTCTATGGTAGGAAAAATCTTCTTCTATATTTAGACTATAGGGTTGGATCAAAAAAATTATATCTCTATTATTGAACTCAAAAATTTTAAATGAGGGTTTTTTCATTTCCACCTATGACTTATTATTTCAAGAAACATGTCATACCCATTTATTTTCTATCCTCTATTTAGATTATTTTCATACATAAATTTATAATAAGGGTGGAATCATAATTTTTTTTTTATAAAGATGAAATCAACTAACAAAATTTTACTCTATAATTTATAACACACAAAAGGAAAAAAAATTCTTAATTAAAAAATAAGATATTCAATAAAATAATCACCATGTGATACAAAATTTAGAATTATATAGTGGATGATCAAAATGATATTAAATAAATTTTACAAGATTAAAAAAAATATCATACAATATAAGAAATCATTTCAGGTAGAATTGGAGTGTTCTTTTATTTATTTTATAAATTCAGTCACCGTTGATAATCATTTTAAATAGTAATCATAATAATAATAGGAATGAGAAATTCATATCAAAATCATATTGTGTGTTAAATGCTATTCAATATTATAGATTCAATATAAAATGATGATTCTTTGGAAGCTTGGATTCTATGAATACCTTCCCCAAGATGGATTATCTAAAAAGATCATTGTTTTTGGTTCTTGTTTTTAATCATTTATAAAATTTATTTATTTCAAATTCCAATTCAGAAATAAATGCCACATAAAAACTAACACCCCAAATATTTTCCATATTTTCCTTTTAGAATATATTTAATTTTTCTAATATATTGATTTATATAAAACATAATGTTATGATTACACTACATGAAATGAAATTAACATGTTTTACATGAACAATATGATTATCTTACACAACTTGGTACCTCTAATTTACCTTGTGTTGCACGCAACAAAGAATTTTTTATAATATTATTAATATTAATATTTACAATGAAAATTACCTATTAACCATTAAATTAGTAGTTATTAATTTGATTAACTAACTTATGAAAATATATGGTCTAAAAAATATAAAATTAATTAATTGCTTTTTAATTAATTATAAATGAAAATAAAAACGAATTGAATGTAAAAGAAATTTTTTTGTAAAAAAATTATTTTTATGCACCCAAATGTGTATTGTATTAATAAATTAAAGAAATTAATATTAGTAAATTGTATTAACAATATATATATTATATATCCTATAAAATGTTTTAAGACACATTTAAAATATTTTATAGTCATAAGAAAAGAATAAACAAAATGTTATTAATAAAAACTTATATTTTTCTAAATATAGTTTTACCTCCTTTTAATGTTGAGCCTATTTTAAATCCAATATTTCTAAATTTTATAAATATAATATGATAAAATAAATTTCATTTTTTGAAAGATAAATGTCATAATTATAAATGGATAATTGTTGGTATTTTTCTTAGAAGCATTATTTTTTGATGATTAGAGACAAATATTATATTCTAATTGAAATACTATTTTTAGTTTAATTTAATTATATGGTAAAATATTATTATAATTCTTATAAGGTATTATTAATTCAATTCTAGATTCATTAATCCAATTTAAGTCATTGGAATGAGATTCACATTGATATTGGGTATAAAAACATTTCAACCATTTAAAATTTTTTATTTTAAAACCCCATTGTCTCATCCCATCCATTATATTAATTATAAATTAATTTCTACCAATACTCTAAATGGAATTTGAAAAAATGGATTCAATATTTGGAATCATAATAATTAATAATTTCATATAAGGTCAACATTATTTTTGGCCAAAAAATATTTATGAATGTAATTAAAAGTAATTACGGTGATTAAGGTAAAAACAAGTTTTCTTAGTGGTTAAAATTTAATCTTAATGTTCCAAATAACCTAGAAACATGTCCAAAATTTTTTATGGATATATTTTTACTATACATTATATTTTAACAAATTTGAGTCTTTATTAGAGGGAAATTATGTAAGGGAGACTTCTCAATAGTGTTTTCTTTTAATATTTACATGAATGAAAGTTCTCCTCCACTCTAAAAAAGAAGTCACCCCTACCAATTATTCAAAAAAATAAATACCTTTTAATCTTATAAAACCTAAAAAAATAATCTCCCAATATCCCTACAATCATCATAGGAGCCTAAATTTATTCTGAAATACAATCAAGGAAGTCTGTTGGTATAAATAAAAAAGAGTTACCCGAAAAAGAGGTATCGTTCTTCAATGATAACTTTTGTTTAATTTATTTATCCACCCCTTATATTATTATTATATATTTATTATATAATAACATAAGTATCCTGAATATAATGGAATGTTTTTATGTAATGTTTATGAATTACACTCACACAAACTTCTGTAACAAACCAAAAAAATTTAATGGAAGTCTATTTGTTATAATTATGTCATATAGTATAAACAAAAAATAATCACATTGATAACACAATAAAGAAATTATATATGAAGAATGAATGAAATAAGAGATATTTATAGAAGTTAAGGAACCTATTCTGATGAAATAGCAACCTTACCTTTGGAATAGTAATATGACTTATGAATATTAAATCAGCCAATAGAATAGTAACCTCACCTATGAAAGTATATATAAAATTGAGGCATCTTATAAATTAAATTATGATATAATTGTATCATAGTATACTAAAATACATTTTTTAAAAATTATTAATTAAGTGTTGGTGTTTTTAAAAGTAATAAAAATTTAATTAAAATTTTATAATTAATATATGGATTTTAAATAAAATTTATTTTCATAAAATTTATTCATAAATTAATTTTTTTTCTTGTGATTTTAATAAACTTTTATAAGACCTTATTTAATTTTTAAAAGTTTTATAAAATTAGTTATAATTTTAAAGTATGTATTTATCAGGTAAATGATGATTTTAATTAAAAATTAAATATATCACATTTATAATATTATTTTCAGAAAATGGATTTAATTTTTTAATTCTTCACAACAAAAAATTATTAGGGTGAATGTTTGTGATTTTTAAAAAACTTGTATTTTGGTGAATAGTAAAATACAATAATTTATGACAAACACTAAATACATGAATGTTTTTGTCATTATTTATGTAAGGTTGAGGTAAACACCATTAGTTGAAAATCACATAGACTATTTACTATATTTATTCATAATAATACTCACTATTTCTTATATTGAGCCAAAATAATAAACTACTGGTTAAAATAATGAGAAAACACCACTCCCTTCCAGTATAAATACCAACCCTTAACACCTATTCTACTCACACATATCAAGAATTTATCCTTGTACTAATTATGCTCAAATATCTTTCCAAGATCCTTCCACACACCTAAGATCTCTTGGTCTTATCAAAAGACCAAACTCAAGTCCCTCAAAGAGGTTCTCAAGGAGAAGAATTGAAGAGGTAAAAACCTATTACGTTTTCTTTAATTTTTTTATAATTTATTATGTTTTTTTATTCTCTCTTCAAGTACCCTTATCCAATTGGAATTATAAATCTATAATCACATATATATTGTAATTTTATTTTTTTATTGAATAATCCAGCATCAATTCTTTCCCTCTGCTTTTGTTTAAAAAATAAAAACATCATTCGTAATGTGATAATTTATCAGATTCAAAGAAGATGAGTTTTCAATTTATACTACCATCATGAAGGTTGTTCATGAAAACAATTTATGGATGAAATTATTATAATATATGTATTATATATTTTTTAATGTTATATAACCATTATATATACATGAAATTAAATAATATAATAAAACTAGTTTATGATGATCGAGAAACTGCCAAATTAACCTAAACAATTATCATTAGCTACTTATATACCGATTCATCCTCATACCATGTAATGAAATTATTTATAAGATCATTTAACCTTAATTTCATTTATTTATATCTTGTAACTTCAAATAAGAATTTTTATTTCCATTTTACATGATCTTCCATCCTCTTATTGAAGCAGAACGATCATGAAAACTAAGAAAATTAGCACTCCCTGACGATGAAATTAAACACTATAACTCATAAAAAATGTCATAAATGAACTTAATAAAATTTTAATAAATAAATTACATATTTAATTGTTTATGGAATTATAAATTATTTAATATAATTTTTTTATTCAGGACATCAAGATCATATACAAAACCATTTCAGACATAAGGTAAGAGATTCTACCCGAACCTCCATTTTTCCTTTGGATTACTCTTTGTATCTCTTTACCCCAATGTAATGCTTATTTATTTTTACTTAATTATTCTAAATTCTATTTATATGTTTCGAAATCATATATCCTGATCATATTATCCCATTTATTATAGGGTAATACATGTTTTAAAAAGAATATCTTCTCAATTTTTCACGATAAGCAAGCCTAATTCTAGGGAACATTCCAATTCCTTACATGTTTTCAAGTTAACTCCACAATATGATTTAAGAGACAATTTTTTTAAAAAACTTTCATTTATCATAAAAATATATCCCGGTTCATTTTTCGTTTTATATGAACAATTATTCTTTTTTTAAATAATCTTTAATATTTTCCTTAAATTCAAGAATTTTTTTTTATTTCTAATGTTTCTTAAACACTATTTTTATAATTATTCACTTCAGTTTTAAAAAATTATTAGGATATATAAAACGTTTCCCTTATGATTCTTCATTTATGGTTTATATACTTTATTTTAGGGACTCCATTATTATATTCCCCTATGTTATGCCTTTTTACATGATTATGATACCTAATTCGTACCATGGTTTACCCATATGTTTATGTATAATTATTCATGTGACACAAATATTCATGAACATTTTCTTATGAGTGTTCCTATATATCAATCCAATGAATTGATAAATTTTTTGTCTAATGAGGTGTCATATGCAATAGTCTTGGTGTTTAGGCTTGACTTGTGCTCATTGTGAAACAGTCTCTATGGTTAGCCATGACTTGTGCTTCATGTCCAATGAGCCTTAAATCATGATTAAGTAATATTTTATATTATTTCCACATTTATATGATACTATTTTTAAATTATTCCACATTATACATGTTAATAATATTTATGTTTATTCATATTCCATTTTTTTATGTCATCATGTTATGATTTCTAACCCATGTTCTATGCTATATTCAAATGTCTATTCCCTTATTGGGATTTTTAGATCATCCTTTTTATCATGAATTCCCAAAGATATCCTATGTAGATTCAATGACTCAAAGGAAATTAATAACTTGTTATGAAGATTAAATAAAATATATATTATTTTGGTATCATGTTTTTTAATTATGCATATATTCTTCTAATGACAATAGTCTTTAAGATCCTTGATTTTTAATTAGTGGATTAGTATAATAAAAATCCTGAAATTATATGTGTAAAAGTACAAGGTTAATATAGTTAGTAGTAGAGTATGTTCTTGTTTTTTTTGAGATTATTAATAGAGAACTTTAGTAAGAACCCTTCGGATAAGACAAAGTATGAGAAAACATCACTCAATTTTGGTTAGTATAGAGTAAGTGATTTTTCAAGAAAATACATCCATGTTTGGACACAATAAGTGGATGTGGTTCTCAAATAGGTATACCTAGGAGTAACAACTCTGACAATGTGTTTCGGGCATGACTCCTCGTAACATTTTACATGATAGTGGGCCTTACTATGCATCTAATTTGACACTCTAGGGGGATGTTCTTTCAAAAATTAATATTCTAATTACGAACCAATATTAAGGGAAAAAATAAATTCTTATAAGAATATATTTTAGGAAACATATCATGGACATCCAAGATTGAAACCAAGGGAATCACTAGTTATGATATACTTTTCCATTAAAATATTATCCTTATTTGTTCAAACATTTATTTATTATGATTATTAGTTAAGTATTAAATCCCTTTAATTGTACCTTATTTTTCCTAGTTAATGGATGGGAATAGAAGAACTCGTTCCAAAAATCAATGTGATATGTAATGTGACTATTTCTCTAATACATCCAAAAAATGATTGGAATGGGTACTCACAACTTCATGGTAGTACTCGGTCAATTAGATCAAGTTATGAATAGTAACTTGAATCATATAGAAGACCCTCCTTCTCTTAAGAGATAGAATGTTTTCCCAATACTTTTTGTGGATAAGGCCTCCAATGTTTATTGGATATTTCAATCCCCTCAAAATGAAAAATGGATCCATTCAATTGAAAATATTTTGTATATTCTACAGTGATTAAAAGAATAGAAAGTTGTGAGAGTGGTCTATCATTTTGACGGGGAATCTGACCAGTGGTGGAAAATAATCAAAAAAATAAGTCCATGTATAAAAATAATTCCATGGATTGGGAGGAATTCGAGAAAATGTTTTTTAATAAACATTTTTCTTGAACCCTGCATCTGAAGATGGAAAAAGAGTTCCTTTGAATTAAGCAAAAGGAATATGAATATATTAGGGAATATAAAATAGAATTTATAAGGCTTTCGATATATGGCTCCAAATTTTTCATTAACACAAAAAGGAAGTTGGATCTCTTCTTTAGAAAAGTAAAGCTGATTCTACGAAAAGAGTTGGTAATCGAGACCTTGATTGCAACAAAGATTGTGTTATTTTTCCATTAGGATGAAATATAGATCAATGATTTTTAGTGGTCTCATGGGACCCATGAAATAAAAGGAAATGGAGTTTATTATGGGTGGATTAAAAGATAAATTCCATGATTGAATGAAAACCCAATATCCCACATGTCAAAATTGTGGGAAGAAGTGTCTTGGGAACTATCCAAAAGGGAACAAATAAATGATTAAAATGTGGAAGAGTTGGAAATATTTCTAACAACATACAAAGGGGTATTAAGAATCCTAGTAATGTTGAAGAAGAAGGCAAGGTTCAAATAACCAGTCATCATATAGTTCAATGTTTCAACTACAAGAAACATGGGCATTATGTGAACCATTACTCTAATCCAAGGGTTGTTGGAGGCAATCAAAAGCAACAACATCCAAAGAACTATGGAAGGGAATATTCTATCACTTTTGTAGAAGTAGAGAGAAAAAATGACATGTTGATAAGTACATAGATTATTTTTTCATGAATATCAACCTTACTATTTTATTCTGGTTTTACAAATTCTTTCATATCTTGCATTCTTGGTAAAACTATTCAAATACCACCTTTAAATATTGAGGTAGAGTTGTCTAATAGAACATAAAATTAGGAAATTATAGCATCCAAATTTTATAAATCATCCCTGGTGAACGTTTGTGGACTGAACCTTCCATAAAATTTTGTCATACTTCCTTTGGTAGAGATTTATTCTTTTTTGGGCATGGATTAGATACATTTATACAAAGAAAACATCTACTGCTGGGAAAGGGATATTACTCTTCACATCCCGAATCATCCTCAAATTCTGTACATGTGTTAGGAGGGATGTTGAATCTCCTTTAGAATCATTTTCTAAATTGTGGATATTACTGCCTTATGGGAAATAATATCTAGATAAAAATAATGAGATAAAGGAGAGAATCATGCTTGAAGACATTTTTATTATGAAGGACTACACTGATTTGTTCTGTGAAGACTTTCATGATATTCCACCTGGCTGAGAGGGTGAGTTATTAATTGAACTTATTATTTTATCTATTAATATATCAAAACCACCATATAGAATGACCACTATTAAGATAAAAACTGATGGAACAGTTACATGAGAATTTAGATAAAGATTTTATACGCCCGAGTGCTTCACCATGGGGTGCACTGGTACTCATCTTCAAGAATAAGGTTTGATCAATGAAAATATGTGTTGATTATCACAAGATCAATAAAATCATGATAAAGAATAAGTATCCAATAAAACAGATAGAAAAAATGTTTGATCAACTATATTGGAATGATTATTTCTCTAAGATGGACATCAGTCATGATATCACTAATTAAAGGTTAGGAAGGACGATATTCACAAGACTGCCTTTCGAATGAGTTATGAAAACTATGAGATCATAGTGATGCACTTCAAACTCACTAATTATCCAAATAAATGTCTTGGATTCAATGAATTGATTTTATAGATATTACCTCAATAAATTTGTGAATGTCTTTATTGATGATATTATAATATACTTCAAGATAAAGGAGGATCATGATAAGAAATTGAATACTATGTTAAAGAAATTTTGAAGGGAGAAACTTTATGCAATGTATAATAAATTTGAGTTATATATGGAGGAAGTATCATTGCATTGGGATGTAATCACTAGTGAAGGGATATCTATGGACCCTTACAAGACAAAATCAATGTAAGAATGGAATAGGACAACATATATAACAAAGATATGTAGTTTCCTCGGTCTAGATGGGTATTAACAGTGATTTGTGAATAATGTATCAGGATTTCCAAACCCACTAACCAAATAACTCAAAAGGGAGTGATGTTTTCTCTATATGAGTGAATGTGAAGACTGATTCATAGAGTTGAAAAATAGGATTATCCCTAAACAATTTCTCACACTTCCGACTAATATGGAACTATTTGTAGTATACAGTGATGATTACAATAATGTATTAGGTTTTTTACAGAGGAAAAATAATAAATTTATAGCCTACAACTCAATTCAATTGAAAATATATGAGGAGAACTACCATATGCATGATATGGAATTAGCCTCAGTGATCTTTACATTGAAAATATAGTGTCATTATCTCTATGGGTATAAGTCTGAAATATATATTGATCGCAAGAGTCTCAAATATATATTCACATAGAAGGAGATTAATATTTTCCATCAAAGATGGTTAGATCTCATCAAGGATTATGACTACTCAATCCTTTACCATCGTGGTAAATAAAATAAGGTGTCAGGTGTTCTAAGTAGAAAGGATCTTGTGTCTTTATCAATGATCCAAATTGATAAGGATACAATCTTCTTATATTGTCAATGTAGGAAAATGGGAATTATTAAGGAAGGATCATCATAAATCCTTTCTCAAATTATTTATCAACCATACCTTATGAAGAAAATAAGATATTCTCAATGGAATGATATGGAAATCTAGAAGAAGGTGGAAGCTATAAGAATGGGGAAATCCACATAGTTCAATATTGGAAATGCAGGAGTTGTAATATTAGGGTCATGACTATGTGTACCATTTGATCCAAAGATAAATAAGAATATTATGAATTAAAAACATAGCTCAATCTTCTCTATTAACCTAGGGATCAAAAGGATGTATCGATATCTCTGAGAGAGCTATTGGTGAGACAATATGAAGAATGAGATATCTGAATATAAATCAATGTTTCTTGTATATTAGTAGGTGAATTCTGAAATAAAAAAGTATAAGGGGATGAGGAAACCACTACACATACCAACATTGAAGTGAGAGAAAATTACCATGGACTTTGTCAATGGACTTAAAATACATCCATATGAAACAATGGTATATGGGTTGTTGTGGGTCATCTTACAAAGACCACTCAATTTATCTCGATTTGAGAAAAATTATCCCTGGATAAACTTGCATAGATATACATAAGAGATGTGATATTGTTTCATGGTGTAAAAATATCTATTGTATCCAATAAAGACTCGAGAATCACATCCATTTTCTGGAAAAGTCTCCAACATGCTCTAAAAACTGAGTTGAACATCAGTACAACCTATCACCCTCATATTGATTCCCAATCTGAGTGAACTATTTAAACATTGGAAGAAATTTTGAGATCATGTTCTATGGAATTCAAAGGAGTATGGGACAAAAATATTCTATTGGTAAAATTCTCTTATAATAATATTTTCCACTAAAACATCCAAATGGGACCACATGAATCCCTTTATAGGAAAAGTGCAGAACACAGACATGTTAGTATGAAGTAAGTGAATGTAAGATTATAGGATCTAAAATAGTCGTAGAAATTTTGGAAAAGTTTATAACCATATAGCAACACATCAAGGGAAACCAAATTTGAAAAAATAGATATGAAAACAATCATCGATGCAACCTTGAGTTTGAGGATATAGACATGATATTCCTTTGTTTATCTATATAGAAGAGGATCGTGAGATTAGGAAAGAAATGAAAGTTAAGACCCAGGTACATAGACCACTTTAATATCCTTCATCATGTTGAAGCTATGGCCTATTGAGTACCACTTTCACTTACCATGTCCATAGTACGCTATGTATTTCAGATATCCATCTTATGGAAATATATACTAGATCCCTCACATGTACTGAATTCAAAGTTGAAGAAATTGGAAAATGATCTCTCTTATGAGGAACAACTTTTGAAGATCCTGGACCATAGTCATAATGTTCTACACAACAAGACTACTCACTTGGTAAAAGTACTATGGAAGAACAATAAATAAAAGAGGCAACAAGGAAACTAGAGGAGGCAATAAAGGATAAGTACCCCCACCTATTTTCCATATAGAATGTAAAATGAACTTTTAAGGGAGAAATATCAAAAGGGGGTATGAATGTAACAACCCAAAATTTCATCAATGGAAAAACCTTCTTTTTAATTATTTCATATAGTATAATCAAAAAAATTACATTAAAACCCCAATAGAAACATTAGAAATGAATAATGAATGAAATAATATGTATTTCTAGAAGTAATGGAACATATGCTGGTGAAATAGAAACATGACATTAGGAATAGTAATATGAATCTTATGAATAGTAAATCAACAAATGGAATAGTAACCTAACCTATTAAATTATAAATATAATTTAGAAATCTTATAAATGAAAATAAGATATAATTGTATTATAGTAATAGTAAATAAATGTTTAAAAAAATTATGAATTAAGTGTTGGTGGTTCAGTAAGTTATAAATATTTAATTAAAATTTTATAATTAATACAAGGATTTAATATATTTTTTTTTCATAACATGTGTTCATAAATTAATATTTTTTTCTTGTAAAATTATGATAATTTTAAGATACCTTATTTAAATTTTCAAAGTGTTTTAGAATTAGTTATCATTTTAAAATATGTATTTTTGGAGTAAATTATAATTTTAATTAAAAATTAAATTTTTAAAATTTAGAAAATTACTTTAATAAAATAGAGTTCATTTTTAAAGTATAAATGTTGAAAAATGTCTAGGGTGAATTTTTCGGATCTTTTAAAATACTTGAATTTTTGGTAATTGTAAAATATGATAATTTATGATAAATACTAAATGCATGAAATTTTGAGTCATTATTGATGTAATGATGAGGTAATTACCATTATTTTAAACTCAGAAGAACTGGTTACTATATTCAGCCCTAATAATCCTCAGTATTTCTTGTCACGATCCAAAATAATAAACTAATAATTAAAATAATCTGAAAACACCCCTCTCATACACTATAAATACCACCCCTCAACACCTCTTCTCCTCACACCATGAAATCTTGGATCGAAGTCCAAATTATTCTCGAATATCTGCTCAATCCCCTTCCCATGTCTAGGAGAACTTGGTATCATAAAAATTTCAAAATCAAGTCTCTTGAGTTGGTTCTCAAGGATAATAATTCAAGAGGTAAAAACATTGTTCCTTTTCTTTAATTTCATTGTAATTTATTTTATTTTGATATTCTCTCCCAGACTCCCATTATCCAATTGTAATGGTAACCCAAGTATCTAAAATATACTATGATTTTATTATATTTATGGAATAATCCATCATCAATTATTCCCCTTTTCTTTCAAAAAAATGAAAACATCATTCGTAATATGTTAATTTATCACTTTCAAGGATGAGGGGATTTCAATTTATATTACCATCTTCTAGGCTGGTCATGAAACCATTTTTTTTGATTAAAATGATTATAATATATGTATTATATCTTATGTAAATTTCTTGAACCATTATATATAAATGAAATTAAATAATAGAACAAAACTATTTAATGATGATCGAGAAACCGCCAAATCAACCTAAATAATTTTCATTAGCTATTAATCTACTGATTCATCATCATAGTATATAACCAAATTATTTTTAAGATAATTTAAACTTATTAATATTCATTACTAACTTATAAATTAAATTATGGATTTATATTTCCATTTTTCATGAACTTATATACTTTTATACAAGCGAACCTATCATCAAGACTAAGAAAATGAGCACTTCAAAAAGAAGAAATTGAACACAATAACTCATCAAAAACACGATAAATGAACTTAAAAAAATTAAAATAAATTAATTACATGTATAAATGGTTATTTAATTATAAATTAATTAATATAATTTTATTATTCTTGACACTAAGATCAAGTGCAAAACCGTTTCAGACATAAGGTTATGGATTCTTCCCAAACCTCCATTTTTTTCTACTAGTAACTCTTTAAATCTCTTTACCCCAATGTAATTCTTATTTATTTTTTTATACATATTCTAAATTAGGTTTATATGGTTCAAAATCAGTTAATCAGATTAGATAATCCCTGTTTTCTATGAAAATACATCTTCTAAAAAGGTTTCCTTCTCAATTCTTCTCGATAAGAAAGCTCGATTCCAAAGAACATCCTAATTTCATACCCTTTTCAAGTTCACTCCATAAAATATTTTAATCCACCATTATTAGTTTTAAATATATCATTTATCTTCAACGTCTATCCTATTTAATTTTTTGTTTTATATAAAGAATTATCCCTTCTCCTTTTTAAAGAATCTTTAATATTTTCCTTAAACCACACTAAAATGTTTTATTTATAAAGTTTCTTAAACCAAATTTTTACATGTATTATCTTTAGTTTGAAAAAAAATATCCTGATCTATTAATATTTTCTCTTATTAATGAAATTTTATTTTTTAAATCCTTTCTTTCATGGACACAATTATGACATTCCCTTGTGCTACTTCTTTTGACATGATTATGATACCCAATTATTACCACGGGAAACCCTTTTGTTTATGTTTGATTCCTTATGTATAATTTTTTATGTGGCACACATGTTAATGAACATGTTATTATGGGTGCACCTAAATATCACTCCAATTCATTGGGTAATGTTTAGTCTCATGAGATGTCATGTGCAATGGCCTTGGTTGTTAGCCTTGACTCGTGCTGTATGTGCAACAATCTTGGTGGTTACCCTTGAGTCATGCTCCATGTATAATGAGACTTGACTCATTCTTAAGTAATGTTTTATATTGGTGAAAAATTTCTATGATCCAATGTTTATATGATTCCATGTTATATATTTGAATCATCCTTATGCTTATTCATGATCCATATTTTTTATGCTATCATGTTATGCTTTCTAATCCATGTGTTATGATTTATTCAAATGTAAATTACTTACTGGGATTTTTATCTCATCTCTTTGTTCATGTATTCCATTGGGTATCCTCTAGAGATATAAGGGATCAATGTATGTTAGGTTGTTTTTATTAAGATTAAATAAAAGATGTTTTATTTTGTTTTCATGTTGTTCAATTATGTATCTAATCGTCCAAAGAAACTTGACTTTATGATCCTTAGATTCTATTTAATGATTAGGTATGCTTAAAATCATGTAATAATATGTGTAAAATTATATGGTCACTATAATTCCATTAAATGGGATACAAAATCATCATTCGTGATTACGGTGTACTACCATCTAAATAACCAGTGTTTCATGTTCTTCAATTAACACTTCTCAAGGTTGAAAATAATGGTGCATTTATTGTTTATATATGATATGTATAATTTGTATAATATATTTATGATTCTATAATTTTTTTAATATAACATATACAATCATTATTTCTATTTTTTGTGAATATGATAACATCATTTGTGGACGTGTGGCCAACCCCCTTCACAAGGCGATGTGATTCGTTCACACATTACATTAAATGTATTAAGGATAGTTTTAATAAAAATATGTTATATATATAATTAATTTGATTATACAATTATTATATACATATATAAATATATTACTTACTTTCAAAATATGATGAGAAAATGGAGGAAATGTTAATGCTTATGCATGACCTACCGTCTCCATGAACAATGCATTCTATTTCGAATCTCTAAATATTATTGATTAATTTAAATAAATATTTAATAAATATATATGAGTTTTAAATCATGGTTTAAAGTTATTATATGATGAAATAAAAATCTAATTAACAGGATAAAAAATTACATGTCAAAATATATTAAAAAACAAGGCAATTAACACTCGAAATAATGAAAATAATAATAGATCATTAATGAATGGGTTATAATATGTTATAGAAGGTTTATATACGATATAATAGATTTTAATATAGTTATATTTTAAGTTAATAACATTATATAAACCATTATAAATGATGATAAATAGTGTTCAACCAAAATAAAGAATAAGAAAAGAGATATTCATCTCACTTTTTACATCTGTGAGATAAATGTCATATTCACCACTTATTTATTTTGTGTGGTGTATCTCCTAGACCTTTTTTATATTATATCATTAGTTATTTTATATTCATGGTATTTAAATGTATCATTTTATGATAATTTATTTTGGGGCTTCCAATGTAGATTTTACCACAGTTGTAAGGTATTTTGTCTCAATTTAGATTCAATTGAGACTTATTTTGTATTATGCATCAATTAACTTAAATGTAGAGTATATAATTACATTTTTTTAATTTAGTATCATGATTCACTCATCAATCAAGGTATTTTATTTTTCTCTTTTAGTTATCCCATCCAAGGGGTTTTACTTTAATATTAGTAAGTGGTAAAAGTAATCTTTGCAATCTCTCTTTCTTTTGAGATTATTATCATTCTATTGAAATAATCACTTCCTTATAACCATTTTCCATTATAAATTAAATTTATTTTAAATATCAATACATTTATGTCATGGGTATAATTATTTCTTAAATTTTTTTCCATTTTTACATATGGTGTACAATTTGAATGATATTTGATTATCTGGGGAAATATTGATAAATCTATATATTTTGTTCAATATAGATATTTGAGGATAAAGAATATTATTTGTTAATTAAATCAATTATTATATATAAAAGAAATTATTTTTACTGATAAGACAAAGCTTAATGAAAATTTAAAGTAATCCCCTTGATGAATTAGTTGTGACATGAGATAAATTAGTTGGCTAAAAAAGATGGGCTTCTACAAAATATGATAAGCTGTATTATGAATGGTATTGATTTTAAAGGTACCATGTACCTAGAAAAAAGGATTCCAATAAATAATAATTTACTTCATTTATAATTAAATTATTATTATTATTATCCATTAGTTTTTTTCATTGAAATTATCAAAGTATTCATTTTAATCTCAGTTTATTGATTAAAAAAAATTTATTTAGGTAATTTACCTTTCCATATTGATTATGCCTTATCTCGATATTTTAATGGTATGTATTTTCCATTATTTTCCATTCCATATTTATTATTCATTATTGACTCGGGAAATCTTACACATTACATAACCCTTTATGATCATTTTAGCTAATACTTATTTTGTTTCTATTTCATATGTTATGTAGAACAAATCATTGAATGAGTTTTATAAGATTTTGTTCATTTCATTTTATTAGGTATCATGTTTTATTTTAAATTTCCCAATGTAGTAATGGTATCATATATGTAATCTGGTTTTCCAAAACTACCAAACTGATCATTCCTTCAATATTTGATTCCATGTAATCAAGCCAATGTAATAAAATAAAGAAATGGATCAGAGATTCTGGGGTCTGAGCATTACAATTGGTATCAAAGTAATTTTATTAGAAATGTTGGAAACTACATTTAAGAAAAATATATTAGAGAACATAACCCAAATATACAATTTGAGGATAAATATTTAAGAACATTCAAAAGAATAAATATTTGTGATTATGAGGTTAGATACAATTTTTTTTAAATTTATGTTATATATTTCCTTAGGTTTGATATTATACATTATGCTCTATAATGACATGACAAAATATAGTGTTAGTTTTCATTAAAAAAGGAACATTGATTAAGGGATGTGAATAAAACCAAATAGAGTGACCAAAGAGTAAGAAGGAATATATTTTTATGGGTTTAAACCAATATTTATATGGGAACTATTCTCCCAAAAATTCTTATCATATGAGAAAATAGTATCATGTGATAAGGAGCCAGATAAATAATTATATAAGTATTATGTATTTTTATGGAAGCATGAGAATAAGAGTAAAGCTAGGAAGAATATAGATAAATATAGAAGGGAAAGAAGGATTTTACCACATGTTATAATTATTGAGAGAATCACCCTAGTAAATGATTGAAGGGATTATGAGTTTGTTAAAAGTGTGAAGATAAGTTTAACCATGAATAATAATGCAAAGCGAAGGATGATAAGGATGTTATTTAGTGTCACAATTTCAAGAATATTAGTTACTATGAACACAAATTCCAAAATCATCATGAGGATATACCTCAAAAAAATCTAAGAGGTCAAGGTAAATCTTATGCTATTGATATAAATGAAGTGGAAAAATTAATTTTCTCCTGTATTTGGATCTTTGAATAGTTTTTAAAGATTATGTTATTAATCATACCTAGTTTAACTATTATATAATGGATATTGATTTTTCAATAGTAAATTTTCATCAAGTATTTAAAAATATGTTTAGATCGTTTCTGATGACAATCAAAATATTGACAAGTTTAACTCCTTGGAAAACATATTTTTTGGGAAATTCAATTCTTAATATGTCACCAATGTTGAGTAAATTATTTTTGGATAAAGTGATGGTTGATATGGATAAAGTAAATATCATGTTACTGACTACCTTGGAACTGATTAATGATTTTTTGAAAAAGTGGTTTATATTATCATTTGTGGAGTTTATTTTTTTTCTATTTAATGAATATATCCCATAATTTATGTTTTCTTTAAGGAATAAAGAAAATAAAAGTTTCCAATAACATTTTTTTTGTAATTCAGGTTATTACCATGTTTTAAGAGAATACATGATGAAGGAATTCCTATGTTTGGAATGTCAAAATTAAGTGCTATTTAATGTAGATTAAAGGATAATGAAAAGTTTATCCTAGAAATTCAGTGACCTTACATATAATGTATTGGATCATAATCATTTAAGAAATTTAACCATTTATGAAATGTATTAAGTTTATCTTTGGATGAGGCTTAAAAGGTTAATGTATTACATCACCATAGGATGCAACCTCTGCTATAAAATGAAGTACAAATAGTTCAAGGCACAAACAAAGAATAATATTTTTTTTATGAAATAGAAATTTATATTTACTTATATTATTAGAGAGTTAATGAATTCCTCAACTATTGGAAAAATGGTTTTAAAATTAAAATTCTGTACAATTATAATCACTTTTGATGATATCAATGACATTTGTTAAAACTATGGTCTAACGATTTAAGGTAATCAACTTTAAGATGATCATGTCCTCTATAAGTTTCCATTTCAAATGAATAGTTGTTTTTCTCTTCCATATCTAGGTTTTCACTAATGTTCTCCTATTTGAAAGACTAGTATTGTGGTGACCTTTATATTTCCCTTTCTCGATTATTAGGAAAATGTTTTATTAACCCTATTTACGGTATGGGTTTTATCAATAATAATATTTTAAAATATTAAAACCTTAATTACCAAGATCATTTTTGAATTTCAAGGACTCAATTTATATAATGTGGGGAGATTGTTACACACAAAGATTTTAAAATATTTTACTTTTAGAATAAATTTAATTAAGTTACATGATTTCTTTATACACATCACCAAGTTAAGATTATGTTACATGAAAAACTGATATCATTTTTTTTATACACAACACTATGCTAAGCTCTTTCTATAAGGAATCCCAAATTTGACTTTCATTACATTCAATAATGAGTTTAACCAAATACTATTAATATTATTATTTAAAAAGAAAATTACAACATAACTGTAAAATTATTAGTTATGAATATGATTTACTAACTTATGAAAATATATGATTTACAAAAATATAAAATTAAGTGATTGTTTTTCAATTAATTATAAATTTAAATAAAACCCAATTGAAAATAAAGGAATTTTTTTAATAGAAAAACTATTTTTATGCAACCAAATGTGTTTTGTATTAATAAATTAAACTAATTGAAATTAGTGAATACGATTAATTATATATATAAATATTATATATTAAATACTTTTTTTACTATAATCTAATATATTCTATAGTCATAAGATAAGAACAAACCCAATTTTACACATAAAAACCTTTATTATTTTAAACCCAAATTTGTCACATTTAAATAGAGAACGTATTTTAAATCCATTTTTTTAAAAATATTATAAATTTTATTTAAAAAAGATTCATTTTTTAATAAGAAATGTAAAAATTATGTTACGGTGAATTTCTTTATTTTTATTAGAAGTTTCATTTTTCGATGAATACTGAAAAATATTGAATTTTAACTCATAACTAATTTTTTCTAATTTATTAATATAGATAAATAATATTTCAAATCATTTTAAATGTATTTTTATTTCACATATATATAACTTAATCAAATTTAGATCATTTGAAAAAATTTGACATTGAAATTAGATATAAAAACATCTTAGCATTTGGAAAGTTTACTTTAAAAACTCATTGTCTCATTCTGTTTGTGTGGTTAATTTTAAATTAATTTATTACAATAATGTGATGGGAATTTATAAAAACCGATTCAATATTTTTAATAATAATAATTTATAATTTATAATAAGTTAGCTTAGTTTTTTTTACTAAAAATACTTGTGAAAGTAATTAAAATTAATTACAGCAATTAAGGTAATAAAGAGTTTACTTAGTGGTTAAACATTAATATTAAGGGAAAAAATGTACTAAAAACATTCTCAAAACCCTTTTACTAGACACATTAAGACAATATAATCCCTTTAATCTAATTTTTTATTGTAGTAACCTGATTTAATAGATACCTCTCAATAGTGTTTAACATTTTATATTTACATGAATAACACTCCTCCACTATAAAAGGAACTCACCTCTACCACTTATTCACACCTGTACAAAACATGGTCAAACCCAAAACCAATCCAAATAATATAAAAACATCAATAAAATCTTCATTTAAAAATATCTTTAATAATAAATTTAACCAAGGAAGTATTCTAGTATAAACCAAAAGGAGTTACCTGAAAAAGAGGTAACGTTCTTAGACAATCACTTTTGTTTCATTTCATTATCCACGCCTTAAATTATTCTTATGAATTTTATATATAATAACATCCATATACATAATATACTGAAATATACTTATTTAAATGTTACTATCTACACTCACACACACTTCTATCAAATTGGAGACCTAATTATTGTTTATGTGTATGGTGGACTACCGCCTCATGAATTGTTGTCATTCGTTCTTCCATTACCACCTTACAAGGTTGGAAATAATGATGAATTTATAATTTATATATTATATATATAATATTTATAATGTATTTATTCTTATTTATTTTTTATATGACACATGACTTTATGATTTCCATTCTTTAGAAATACGATAACATCATTTGTGGACGTGTAGACTACCACCTCCTCAAAGCAATGTGATTCGTTCACACAATATATGGAATGTATTAAAAATGGTTTTAATAAAAATATTTAATATATATAAAATGAAAATGATTCTGTAATTATTATATACACATATAAATATATTACTTAATTTTAAAATACAATGATAAAACGGATGTAGTGTTCATTTGTACGGATGACCTATTGTCTCCATGAATAGTGCATTCCATTTCCTATATCAAAAATTTATGGATTAATATAAATACTTATATAATGAATATACATTATATTTAAATAATGGTTTAAATTATTTATAGTATAAAATCTCGATCTAATTAATAGGAACAATAATAACAAGTCAAAAAATTCTGGTAAAACATGGCAATTAACACTCAAAATGATGAAGATCATGAAATATTATTACCAAATAGTTTATAATATGTTATGAAAAGACTATATATGATATAATATATAATAATATAGTTCATTTGTATGTTAAAAATACTATTAAAACTATTATATAAGAGTTTAAATTGTTTCAAACCAAAAGAAATCATTAAGTAATGGATTTTCATCTCACTTTTTACATATATGAGATAAATATCATATTCAAAACTTACATGTTTTGTGAGGTGTATATAATACTACTTATACTATATTATATCATGAATTATTTTATATTCATGGTATTTAAATTTTTTATTTGATTATTATAACATTTTTGGATTTCTATTCATATATTACCATAATTGTAATGTATTTCTCTGAATTTAAAATCTATGGAGAATTATTTGTTATTATGAACCAATAAAAATTAATGTGGTGTATACAATACCTATCTTTAATTTAATATTATTTTTAACTCATAATTCATGGTATTTTGAGATTCAATTTGAATTATATTATCCAATGGGTTTGACTTCAAAATTACCATGTGGTAAAAGTTATCTTTTCAATCTCACTTTCTTTTGGGATTAAAAACTTTCACTTGAAAAAATATATTCATTATAACTATTTTCTATTATAAATTACATTTATTTAAAATATCATTATTCTTATGTGATGGGTATAACTATTTAATAATTCATATACCATTTTTACATACAGTGTACACATTAAAGAATATTTGATTATACAGAGAAATATTGATAAATCTGTATCTTTTTTTCAATATGGATATTTGATGACAAGGAAAATCATTTATTAATTAAATAATTTAGTAGATATATAAGGACTGCTTTGGACTAGTACTACACAAGTTGGGAACTATTTAATGTAATACCCTTTATTCATCGATAGTCTCATGAGATGAATTAGTTATCCAAATAAGACGAATTTCTACCAGATAAGCTAAACCATATTATGAAATATATAGTTGGTAAAGGTACTGTGTACCTAGAAAATATGGAGTCGAATAATTAACAATTTAATTTTATTGATAATTAATTTATTATTACCATCAATTATATATTTTATTATTTTCCATTATATATGGATGAATTTTATTCAAATTTTACTAATTAAATAGAATGTGTTTTAGTTATTTACCTTTCTATATTGATTGTGCCTTATATAGATATTTAAATGGAATGTGTGTTCTGTTATTATAATTTCTATATTGATAATAGATAATTGATTATTTATTCATGATATCTTCCACTATACATAACCCTTATATAGCATTTGAGCTCACCGTTATTTTGTTTTATTTCCTCAGGTTATGAAGAAGAAATCTTTGAATGAGTTTTCAAGGATGTTTATCATTTAATTTTACTCTATATAATGATATATTTTATATTTCTCAATGAAATATATGTATCATTTATTTAATATGGTTTTCAAAAACCTCTAAACTGATTAGTACGTTGGGATTTCATTCTTTGTAATCATGGCAATGTAATAATGTAAGGCACCAGCTTTAGGATTCTTTGGTCAGGGTGTTACATAAGATTCACTATGATTGATTTATTCTTAGTTTCGTAGAACTTATTAATTTTTAAATTTTATTCTTTCAATTCACCCATTTAATTTAATTTTATAAGATTAATCATGAACAAAATATTTTAATAAAGAGGACTTGTTCAGAAAATAAATTTGAGAAATGATTTTCCACTTTTATCTCAACTTAGAAACTCTCTTCTTTAATTGTATAGAAATTTTTTACCAATTAATACTTTCATTTTATTTGTAACTATAACTATAAGAGTCACATGGTTGGGTTTATTTTTTCTCTATTTATTAGTTCCTCTTATCTTGAATAAATTATTTTTCTTTAGTATGTTGAGATATTTCATTATTTTCATCTCATTCAGACCATTTATCCCATTCCAATAGAACAGAAAAATATTTTTGAAATTACAAAAAAATATGTCCACCCATTATTTTGGGTAAAGAAAATTTTCATATACTGGCCTTAATAATATGTTTCATTGGTTATTTATGTTTAGATTTCGATATACAATGAACAATAGTCATACATATGACATCCATTATTCTTTATTCCATGTACCTTCAACACACCTTCTCATCAACCTTAGTGTCTCCCTTATTTGGAGACATCTAATCATATTGATAATAAATCTAAACCAATAATCCAATCTCAAAATCACTTTCTTAAACCAAATATAATTTTATTTATTCCAGGTTTATAATTATATAGTTTGTATACTTGGCCATCCTATAGTGGTTTATGATGATATCACTCTTCCAATAATAAGAATATATTCTATTTTAAAATGTGGAATCCTTACATGCATTCATTTATAACTTATTTTGTGAAGTTATTTTATCAATTATCCTAATTCATTTTTTTCCTATGGAAATATTTCTAATATTTATTTATTTATTGAAATACTTGTGTGTCGTTATCCACTCATCAATATTTGAGTTTTTATGTGATGGTACATATGAAGACACTTGAAAGAAGTGGTAAATGTTATTGCATTTATCATAAAAGTTCTCAAAGTAAAATATATATAAATCAAGTATATATTCTACTTCCCCTCTAAATATTTATTCTTTCCAACAATTTTACATCTAATATATGATCTCCCTCGTGGTATTTTCCTTCAATAATTTCCACATAATAATATATTATTATTGTAATAAAATTTATTATGTACAAACCATTAGAAGGGATAAAATTGACCTACAATCTTATTTCATTTCACTTTAGGTGAATCCTAGAAAAAGGAAGAAAAATTATAAATTTGGAAAAAAATAAACATTTATTGGGATACTTTTATTGATGGTCTATTTATTGAAATTACAATTTTAATACTTAATTATTTGGTACATTTACTATTATTTTCCCCTTTCAAATTTTTATAGTTTTTTATTATTTTCAAATAATTTTATTTAAAATTGATTTATTTAATCTAGAATCAATAGAATAGTGGGTTAATTTTTTTTAAGATAGTTTTGGGATATCCTTGAGATTACTCCCAATTATACATTTCAATATTTGGGGGTTTTCTTAAAGATATAATCTCATCTAACATTTTTTTTATTGTTATAAGGATTTTAAGATCCAGCTTAGTTGTTTTCTATATTTGTCATATTCATATCATAATCAATATAGTTCATATTAAGGATCCATTTGGTCATTAATTAAAATAAAAAATTATATATAATCATCATTTATCTTTTTAACAAGCCTTTATAATCATGTCTACCTTCATATTAAAATCCATCCATGCCTTTCACATTTTTATTTTTTAACATCATGTTGAAAATCATTAATATTTCTAGAATAATTATGCAAATCTTTAAATTAATAAAAAAAATTCAAATATAAAATTTTCAATAAAAAATTTCTAAAAATAGCCATTTTTAATTATTCATAAACTATATTTATTTTTTCATTAAAAAGTGTATCAAAATCTCCATTAGCATTCATAGGTATTATAAGGGTGCTTCAACAATACATATTTTCAGTTAATGTATCTTCCATTTAATCAACAGGTTATTCTAGATGTGATTTTTAAGAATTTAAAAAATTAATTATGTTTAATATATAAGTTACCACTAAAATAGGTACATTGTTAGGATAATACTCAACCTCATGTTGAAGGTATTAAAGTGATTAAATGTATTCAATCTCACTACATGATCATGAAACTCCAAAGTAATAATCATAAATAGATTTATTAAAATATTTACCACACTTAATACCTTATTCCAGTGGTGAATCATTATATTTCTTTTAGATCGTTATATTCATTTTTCCCTCCTTTTCTTCTAATTTTTCTATGTCATGGTAAAAACATCCAAATATATTTTAATAGGGATAATCTTTGATTTATTTATATTAGGCTGTTCAATTTAAATTGTCACTTTAGGTATTCCTTAAAAAAACACTGATAATAGAAACTTTATGGCCATATTATATGGATTCAAGTTTTAAACAAAACATATAAGACCAAGTGGAGAGGTGAAAGAATAGTTGAGAAAAGATGTCTACCATTTTTCAACATTTTTCTAAATTAAAAATCAACATATAAATATTAACTCATTTATTTTGAATCAATAATTATTGTTAATAAATATATATATATATATTTTACTGAACCTAGAATACACTTATATCAAATTAATATAAATTAGTAATGTTGGAACCCATGTTTGTAGACGGTTGAGCCCCTCTTTAGAATTTAACTCCAAGTGATGGTTTGTATTTCTAAGTCACATATCATGTATTATAAATCACGTTATTTTTTTTGTATTTTTTTGTATAATCTTAAAAATAATACATCAATATTATGCAAGAAAGTACTTTCAATATCAAATAGTCGAGGTCACCATATTTTATAGGCAACTTTCAACTATATTAAACTAGTGGTTCATCATTATATTATTCAAGTTAAGAGGTCATCAAACTATATCCCATAATATTTCAAATCCATAATTCCCTATGAAACTTACTTCCACTTGTATTAGATCACAAAATTTTTCAATGAATTTAATTTCAAATACAAAACTAATATCCATACTCAAAAAGAGATTCCTTAACCTTGAATCATTATTCCGGAAAAAAAAATTCAACTAATTGCTATATGATTATACATAACTTATAGTTATATTAAGAAAATATTTTTTGGGATTCACATACCTCAAATTATAGTGAAATAAAAAACTATAGCATATTTTATATATGTGTCATACTTTTCATCCTCTCCTCAATTATTTTTATTCTCCTTACTAGACTTGTTCACTAATGCATATTTTTGGGATAAAGAATTAAACCAGATATATCCTACATATTATAATCTTTATTGATACACACATGGTTCATATTCTTTAGAATAAGAATATAAATTCATCACATGTTCCTCAAGTCATCTTTATTCCTACTGATCACTCAGTCTTCATCACACACTTTGTACAACTCTCAATCATCTATATTTCAATTTTCCTTTTTGTTAACTAGTAATATAAATATATACATTCAATTTCATTATATATAAATGGTAAAATTGATTAAATCCAATATCCAACCATAAATAATGATTATAATATTTTCACTTTTGAGTTTCCGATGAATGTACATGAAAAATTCAAATTCTCTATCATATGGGACAATTTCTTCTGATTTCTCATTTTTATTGTTGAAATACAATATTTATTTATTTATACATCATTAAAAATGAGAATAATATATATTTTATTGATTTATATGTGTCAAAAATATTTTTTTAAATTAAATTTTTTAGTTTGGGGTGATTGATGTGTAATTAAGAGATTTGGCTATGTATAAGAGGTGTTGGAGAGAAAATTTTAGTTCAGAAGTAGATTATGGTGTGATGGTTTGGGATTTTCTATAGGGAATCCTTGAAAATGGAATATATGTTCCATGAAGAACTTGGTTATTTTATATGGGATATTGAATAATATTTATTCTATATTTACATATGGTTACATTGGATTTAACATGTTTTTGTAAAGGTGAATTATAGTAAAGATCTATAGGTTATGTTATAGGAGAATATTGGGTATGGGTAAGTTAGTTCTGAATTGTGAAGGAGTAAATTGTTAAGGGTTATACCTTTCTTGTGTATATAATGATCCTAAGTTTTATAAATGGTGAATGTTTTTAAATTTTTGTAAATGTTTTAAGGTGGTTCAATTGTGGTGTGGAGGATAGTTGTGGGGCAGAATTATGAAGAGGTTAGTTATGATGCTTTTATTGTTTTGAAAGTGGGAATAATGTGGATGTGAGTTGTGGCATAGAGGTTTAGTACTGGGATCATGTCTACTACCATGGATTGGTGTTGTGGTGTATTCGGTCTAGAAACTAAATTTTTATTGGGTAATAAAATCCCTTACATCTTTGGGACACTTGATAATGAATTATGATTACTCAGTTGATTTGGGGGTATCTACAACATGGTGTATCGGTTGAAAAACAACCTTAACCGGGTAAATTAGATATTACAATTTCCTATGGATTGAATTATATAGTGGATTCTAAAAAGGGTCCTTCACTCTATAACCCCTTATCTTTAGAGCTAGTTTAGGTTAAATCATTATTCATTATATCATGCCAAGGGGTACTACTCCATAGGTCTGCTAAAAATATACTCAGTATAAATAACAAAACTCTTTTTAAAAACATCACTCTCTCAATTTTTTGCTTGTTTGACAGGTCACCTAGGTTCACCCTTTTTAGGTCATTTAACATATTTTTATTTTTCTTTCATTCCTTCATTCAGTATATTTATTCATAGAAAATTAATGCATATAACCTTCACTTTCTTTATCTTCTACTTATCACTCATATGCAAGAGAAGAATGTGGTTATAGGAATTACTGTTTTGGGATATGATTGGGTATGAAATTTTTGGGAAACACTATTTTTTATGTTGATAAGGCATTTATTGTGTGTCAATGGTCTTCTGATTTTATACTACTTTCTTGGTTATTATCAAGTGATACAAAAATCCTTGATTGATGTAGGTGTCTATGAACACACTTTATTTTTATTAATATATAAGAACTAAAATATTATTTTCATCCTTTGGGTGGATGGTATGAATTAAATAAAAAATATAATGGATTGAATCAAATTAAATTGAATGCAAATTGTGAAGTAATAGACATTTATCAGTTTTATGTTAGTATTATTATTGCATTGTTCCCTGAATATTATGAACTATTGTGACGTATGAGTTTTGGATGTTGTGAATTGTGAACCCATTTTGTGATTGATTTTTTGAATTCATAATTAATAAAAATTTAACAACTAAATATAAAAATGAATTAGTTATGTGTAAATATGGGAATTCTAGGAAATCTCCAGTGGAAGAGATGATGAAATTTGTTGAAATCCCCCTATTATAATAAATTTGTGAAATATTTGATCCTAAAATCAGTGCATATATATTGTTGGTGTGATTTATCATTACACTTTTATATTTATAGATCCTATGAAGTTGTACAATGATGGCGGAGAATATATCAAATGTGGAATGTTTTGATATAGTGGTGTTATAGTTGGTTTTTCAAGAGGTAGGATGAAATTTTTGTTGTAGTGAATGGTTGATGGTTATTGTTGGGTGGTGGTTAAGATATTTTGTGGTGGATTTTTTTTATAGTTTCTAGATAATCCTAAAATAAAAATGATTATAATTTAATTAGAATAAAATTATATGAGGTAAAATAAGTGTGAGATATAATTCAACATATTTTTAAATAGATTAATAAATCACTTTTTTATAGATGGTTTGATGTAAAATGTGTAGAGACTGAAAATAAATACGGGTCGTTCTTGGGAATGACTTCTTAATAAAATTAAAATTGAATTTATTTATCAAAAAAAGATTTGATGATAATTGGAAAATATATAATTGGTTGAATTCATGAATAAATATTGAAATTGTGGGTATTATGTGGTTTTTTGTGTAGTGAGTTATATTTTATTGGTAGAAGAAGTCAGCGGAAGATTTCATGGGGTGGATTGGTAGTGTTTTGAGTAATGATAATTCTATTTTATGTGAACCCTTAGCCTTGGTAATGTGTAAGGCTATATAATTATAAATTTTAATTTTAATTCTAAATGAGCCATTCAAGATTTGGATATCGTTACCAATTCTCAAATACATGGTGTTTCAAATGTTTTCCCAAATATCCATGATGGTGAGGGTGGATAGTATACACCCCATCACCTCTCTCTCTCTCTCTCTATTAAAATATGGCATACAATGACAACTGATTAATTTTTTTCACTTCCTAGTGATGATGGATTTTTTGGTTAAGATGGATAGTGATAATGATATAGTTGGTTGTGATTCCCAATGATGATGACTTAGTTATTGCAGATGGATAGTGATGAAATCTTAGTTAATGGTGATACATGATAATGATGGCTTAGTTAAGGATTAATCCTTATGATAATGGGTTACTTATTAGTTACAGTATCTGATGTGATGGTTGGTGTGGTTTATTCATGGTGTTAGTAGGGAATGAGGTTTTTTTCCTTTTTTTAATGATACCGTAATACCATGAATACATATATATTGTTGGGTTTCATGGATGGGAGAAGAAAAATATATGTATGGCATTGTGATGTGAGATAGAAAAACATATATGATGCAGTGAAAAGGTACAATGGTTGAAATTCATTTTAATTTATCTAATTACATTGGATTTGTTGCCTTCTGAGATATCCTTTTTGTTGTTTGGGTGATGAACTATTTAAGTGAATGTTTTTCTATAATTCATTCAACAAAGAATTATTATAACAATACATATATTTTATAAAACTTACTTAATGATTCATTACATGAAGGATTTCATAATAAAATTCCATATGATCAAAAGGCCTAGTGTGATTGGGTAATTAGATACATAAAACCATAATATAAAATAGTGATACAACATTATTTTTTAAAAATCTAACATCATACCCTTACATTTTGTTGATCTTCTAAAATTGAATGGGATAAGCTGGGATGTATATAAGAAAGTGGTGATCTATAAAGCCTAGTAAGTTAATAATAAAATCATAACATAATGTAAGTAATTCATTTTAGTCAACATAAATATCAAAGTGAAATAAAAGAAGAAATAATCAGAAACATTAATATTAAATCATGATTTAAGATGATAACATCAATATAACATAAGTATGTGGAACCATTATAAAACATGACATCATATTCATATTTAAAAGCTAAATGTTTAGAAAGCATAACATAATATGATTAATATAACCTCTCATGCACCATAAATGGTATCTAATCATATAATTACATTATCAAATTCATCATAGGGCTATATAATTGTAGGACCAAGCGTCACATTCATATTAGGTACATGAATTTTTGTTCCAAATTGATCATATGACGTAAAAACTCATTCATCAATTTTCATCCCATGATTAGGATTGTCATTTAAATACATAGAATTCCCCAATTTAAGAAGGATTGGTACGTCTAAGTGAATACCCTTCAGTGAAAATGGAAATGGGTATTCATTACACAAATTTTTGGCATGGAAAGTCTTAGGATAATTTTTCTAACATAAATGGTGTACATAAAGATTAAAGGAAAAGTTTGGTAAGAGTAAATGGTGTCCTCCCATTACTAAAAAATCACTATTAAAATAAAATATATATGTAAAAACGCATTCCAAAAATAAAAATTAAAAATTAAAAGGTATAAAAAATGATCGTTCTTGAATAAAGAAGATAAAATCTATTTACCTTGAGATGGGACTACATAAATCATAATAGGGGATTACTAAGATATTAAAAACACAATAGGATTTATTTAGAAAAGTATAGCGAGATTATATTCAAGATTAATTGGGTTTTGGTGAAAATGAGAGGGTGTTGGGGGGAGGTGGTATTTACTGAAAAAGATATATAAACTTTTTATTATTTTCCTAACCTATGTTATGGGCTATATATAAAAAATAATCAAATAATATACCATATAATTGTTTTTCCCATTCTTTCTACCAAATATCAATTGATTTCAATGTTTTATAAGGGCCTTAATTGATAATATTAAAATACTACCATTGGTGACGTGGTAGTGGGTCATGTTAATAAAGAATTTATTTCAAAACCTCAAAATATAATATTAGTTTTGGAGGAATCATTAAGGGATCATAAATTTAATAAAATAAATTTATAAATAAATTATTTTAAAGGGAAAATATATTTTTCCCTAGTTATTTATTTTATGGAATTATTTATATCACTTTTGGGCCATTTTTATGTGACAATGCATGCCTTATTTTTATTATTCATTTATTTTTGCTGATAAATTTGATTGTCTCAAAAAATTAGGAAACTTTTATCCTTGGAAAATTTTTACATTAGGATTTCAAAAAAAATATTTTTTAATAAAAAAAATTTATATGATAACTTTTACTTTTAAATATAGAACCCTATTTAGAGTAAAATTCTATTTTTATGATATTAACGATATTATGACCCTTATAAAATTTACATTATAATTCATTAAATTATATTATCATTCATGTTTGAATAATTATTACATAATCATAATATTATATTAAAAAAATTATTTAAAAAATTATTCAAATTATCAAAAGTGTGTGTTTATTGACAATGTATATTTCCCAAAAATAGAATTTTCATTTCTTCATTTCAAAATATAATGTTTATAAAACAATATAATCCATGATATAGTAATAAAAAAGGATAAATATATTTATTATTTCATTAAAAAAAATTATAAATAATCAAACTACTATGGTGTAGATTTAAACCCCTTATTACACAATCGTACAACCTAAGGGTAAGGCGGGTGATAGAGGCATTATCTTTGGCTAGTTCAGTGAAAATGGTTTGGGCCATGATCTCAATAAAATTTAAATTATCTTATAAATGGGTTTTTATGATTCATTTGTTGAAATTTATCATGGTATTGGTCATGGTAAAATATCAATGATGTTATCTCCCTCAGAATAAAAAATAATTTGGATTTATATTGTACGATCTTACTGGTCAAGGCGATCACTTCTTCCTCCCATGTTAGTTAGAATTTATAATAACCTTTAATATATAATAATATTAATGTTCAATATAGAAAAAAAAATTTAGGAATTTTTAAGATGATTAATGGTATTTTAAATCTAAAAGCCTATATTAATCATAGATAAACCAAGTTGGGTATTTTCTTACTATAACTATAATAAAAATACTCTATGAAAATAGAATTTAATTTATAACATTTTGTGTCATTAAATTATTCCACCAATTCATATTTTTTCCCTTTAAATTTAATTATAGACACTAAAATATATTAGGGAACTTATGTTTCATCCCCATTCTCAGTTCTAATGTTGCTTCATCAAATATGTGGTTATGCCACAACAGTTTGACTAACTGAGTGGTATTATTTTCTCTAACATTTTCTCTAGTAACTAATATATTCACCGGATAGACTTCTTTTGAAAGTTCATCATCAAAGGTTACGACCTCATTGTTCAATATACGAGAGGGGTATTGTATATACTTTATCAAGAGGGATACAATTTCAATATATATTACTTGAGAAATCATAGGTTGGAGTGCTTGTTAATAGAACACAACTCTAACGAGGTCAAGGATATCAAAGGGTATATGTTTCTAGATAATGATTATCTTTCTTCTAAAACCTCATGAAATTAATCCACATAGATGTATGAAGGAACAATTTCTATATGAACTCAAGCCCAATGTTTCATCAATGATTTTATTAATATCATTTATATCAAATTTTTCAAGATTTATTAATATGTTGAGTGGTTTAAACCTTTTTTTGTCATATTTTGATTAAGATAAGGTCTAATAAGCTTCCAAACTTTAACATTTTCCCATAATATTTGATCGAACACCTCTTTTCATTTAGAACCTCAAAAGGTTCAATTTAAATGAGACAATAGAACTTTTTATTTATGAGAACTCATATAGGGGAA
Source organism: Viscum album (assembly GCA_963277665.1). NCBI lineage: Eukaryota > Viridiplantae > Streptophyta > Magnoliopsida > Santalales > Viscaceae > Viscum > Viscum album. The sequence goes on from OY728167.1 coordinate 1,005,794,344, forward strand.
GGTTTTGATCATAAAATTCATAAAACCCGTTGAACAAGGTATTAACACATTCTATAGGGTATGTATGGTTCTCTCAGACTAACCATTCATATGAGGGTGATAAGAATTACTAAAACTCAAATTTCTATCCAAGTTATACTGAAGGATTCTCCAAAACATTGAGGTAAAAAATGGATATCAATTTGTAAAAATGGAGTGTGGAAATCTATATAAGCTTACCACTTCTCTTATGTATACCTGGGTGAGCTGGTCAGGGGATAATTATTCCTTGGTAGAAATGAGATGTGATAACTTTGTAAAGAAACCAACTACCTACTAGACTGTTCTATTACCATTAGATTTTATTAGGGTTCCTATAATGAAATCCATGGTTATGTATACCCATTTACGTACTAGTATGGACAATGGTTTACTTATACACTTAGGATTCATTTATTTAATATTTTTTTATTTTTATACTAATCATTGAGATAAAAATTCAACAATATTCCTCTAAATGTCATCCCACTAGCAGTTTTGATTCCAATATCCAAACATCTTAGTTATTCTTGGATGAATAGAGAAGGATGTTCTATATGTATCATCCATAGGTTCCCTCTCCATTTCTAGTTTTGATGGCACACATATTCATGTTTTAATCCTTATAACTCCATCTTTAGAAAATATGAACTCCATAATATTCACTACCTTTTTATATATCTCCACATCATCTTTTTTGGCCTCCATATTCTTCTCTGGAATGGATGGTTGAGCAGTTATTTGAGAAATGTTGGATAAATTACCTGTTAGTATTAGTATTTACATCATTTTCATTTCTAATAAAATTTAATCCCTTTTAATACTCATCATCAATTAGGTTACAAGATCCATTAAACTCATAAAATCATATACTTTTCTCTCCTTTATATTTCGGTAATGGATTGAACAATCACAACACATGATCATATTGAAAAACCTTTATTGTTTCATATTGGGTCTATTTGTGTGAACCTATTCTTTAGGATTTTATGATCACTATATATGTCACACTTCTCCCCATAGATATAATGTCTCTATTTCATTAATATAAAGATCACTTTATCCAATTCTAGATAATGTTGTGGGTAGTTATTCTTATGGATAATTAATTTGAAAGAGTTATAAGATAGCACTTTTCATCTTGCATGAGTACAAAACCTATGCTCTTTATGAATGCATCACTGTAGACCACAAGTCCTTCCCCACTTTTGGGTAATGTGAGAATAGGTGGAGTGATTATTCTTTTTGTTAACTATTTAATGCTCTCGTCATATTCATCCATCCAAAAAATAATCACTCCCCTCATAGTTAGACTAGTTAGTGGGATTGAAACTAATGATAATTTTCTCAAAGATTGATGATAGTGCCCAAATAATACAATTAAACAACAACTATTCATCAGTGATTTCTTTCTAGTCCATACTTCAATTGAATCTATTCATTAATGATCCACATACATCCATTTTCTAGTGATAACATGCCCCATGAATGTTATTGTCTCTATTTGAAACAAAAATTTAAAGTACATCACATATAAATTTTATTTTTCCAAGGTATGCAATACAACACTTAAATGATCTTTATGTTCCTCCATGTAACAAGAGTATATAATAATATCACCTATAAATACTATCATAATTTTATCAAGGTAATACCTAAAAAAATTGTTCTTTATCTCTATAAAGATAGAAAAGAAATTGGTAGTATAAATTGAATCACTATGAAGTAGTAGCACAAATAACTTGTATGAAATATAGTATTTGATATATCTTCCTTCTTTACCCTTACATTATAATATCTTTACTAAATATCCATATTAGTGATGTACTGAGATCCACATATCTAATCGAAAAAATCATCAGTACTTTTAAGAAGATACCTTGTCCTTATTTTGATCCTATTAAGCTCATGATAATAAATCATAAGCGCATTGACAGACCCTTCTTCATGAAAAATGAGTGGTTCACCCTATAGTGACACAGTGGGTGTATAAACCCTTTATATAGGTTCTCTTATAATCTCTTCTTCAGCACATAAAGTTCAAAAATAGTTATTTTTTATAGATTATTGGATATTGGTAGAGATATAGGTATATGTTTGATTTATAACTCTACCTCTATGTTAAAGGAAGAAGAAAATATTCTTTAGGAAGCACATTAAATTTTTTATTTACAATGGGAATGTAATAAAGGGTGATCTTTTCCTTTGTCTCAATCATGTGATCGAGATACAATTTCTCAAAAGGTAATAATATCCATGGTTGAGATCATAATACCAAATAATATTTATCCTCCTCATATAAATTTTATATAATAATAGAGTTATTTATGATACAGATAGTAATATCGTTCTGTTGGATATTTATGTAGGATCTATATAAAGAAACTGAATCATTACTCCCAATTGAATCAAATTTTTCTAGGGGAGTACCTCAATTTTTTCGAGAAATTTAAACCCAAAAATATGGATTTATGTGGTGTTATATATTTTAAATTTAATAAATTACCCAAATACCAATTTCACTAATGGCTCCACTTCCGTGTTTTGAGGTGGTGTTTGAATAGTTACACGACTCTTATGTTTTATGAAAAAATTAATATAAAAATAATTAGAAAACCTATTCAATGTCTTTGAATGAATATATAGAATACATGTAACAATATCATTTTCAAAATCCACCTCAACAGTTATGGAGGTATAAGTTCTCCCTTTCTCTCTAGGAAGTAGAGGTTTTGGCATTAGTTATCGTCGATATGGCTTGGTTGAGTGAATTGATTCACATGGTGTCATTGTTCCTTATAGTTGAAAGATTGGATAATAAGATAAGGGTTAACTTGATAATCTATTTATTCTATATCATTGGTTGGTTTCTAATAAGATTAATTCATATATACAGTTCATATTCAATTTATTATTATTTATACATGTTTTCTACTATTTTTCAATGAATTATGGTTTGTTTTTACAGTGACTTAGAGAAGAAGTTAAAAAATTATAGATATTGTAAAATATTATAGTTTCAGCCATTCTAAACCATAATAAGTGTTTTATGGTGTAAATATGTCGAGGTAGAGATTTTGTAGAATAGTCCATAAAACCATTTGAATCCATAAAAATTTATACAAGAAGAATAGTTATTTCATAATATCCATTCTGATGTCATAAAATTATTGGGTTTCAAAGATTATTTAATTTTTTATCAAGCCATAAATTTTGGTGATATTAATGATATAGAGACCTCAAAGCTATCTTTTATACAATAAAACCCATTGTTATGACATAAAACTTTTTTGTAGAGAGTAATTAATGAAGACTTGTGGCATACACCCATTTATATAATAAGGTGTTGCGACCTATTCATATACTAGTCCCCAAAATTTTCTAGGTATTGAATTTTTTTCTATTATTATAACTTTTCATTGTTTTGCTTTTTTATTTCCCTCATTTTTATCATTCTTCCTGTTTTATTTCTTTAAAAAAATTTGAGTGTTGTTATGTTGGTTTTCATTAAAGAGTTTTCAAGTCATGTGGTTGTTCTTTCTATTTCAATAACATAACCATTAATTTTGTTCTAGATTTGATCCTTTGTAGATAATTTCTAATTTCATTCAATTATTAGAATATAATTGTTTTAAATGATATTTTCATTGAGATAAACATCAATTTTTTAAATTTATTATCAAGTTTCTTCCATGTAGGATTCAATTTTTTTGATTATGTACATGTTTAATATAGTATTTTCCATGTAAAACTAAATATCCTAGGGTTAGGGATTGATAATAGTTGTATCATTGCTTTAATGAAATTATAAATCAAAGACTGGGTAATTTATTGGAAAATGAATTAGTTTGATAAATAATTTTTATTTAATTCCCTTTAATGATCCAGACTATAAGATTATATGGGAAGGAACACAAATTAATTTAAATAGAGAAAAACATGATCAATAGTTTGTTTTATTTATTTTTTTTCCTTTTGATAATCCATATTCATATAGGATGACCAATACCTCTGGACCCAATAGTGGTTTATAGCTTAGGAAGATCTATATTGCCTGATCACACTGAATTTGCTAAATCATGAATGTCTACACAGTCTATTCAAATAGTATTTCTATTATTAGATTAAGGGTTATCCTTTGTGTAGGAACCCAAAAAATAATCTAAAACACTTTATCCATTAACTAAAATTTAATAAATATGGTTTGTTTAATACCCCACAAATTAAAATTGAGTATGGAATCCACTTTTAGGTTCTAATTACCAGGTCACCAACTATATCTAAGTTATCATTATGGGTTCAACCCCTGACTTCCACTATTCTAAATTGCGGTAGATATAGTTTAGTTTTATAAATTTCTAAATCATATCATGCCTATAAAAAAATCAACGATGTTTAGTTGGTCATTAAAATTTTGGAACCATTTATAGGGAATAAATGTTTGTTCGAAACGGTTCCCATTGATAGAAACATTGAATTTCCTCAAAACCTCTTCCCCATTTCTATTTCTATTTACAACTTTCTCATATGGACTATCAACATAATTTGTGTTGTTTTGTTAGTGCATAAAACATGTCACTGTGACTCATTCAAGGAGTTTGGATGATCAAGAACAATTTTTATTCAATATTGATATTTAATGATATATGTCTACATTCTGGTGACCAAACATGTTTTTGGTAAATAATATTAGGGTTATCATACACCCAAATGAAAAATATGCTCCATCTGGAGAAAAATGGGAGTGACCATAAATGCAGGATCACAACATCCTACATTATGGCTTGTTATCCATAAGTGGTTCTACACCCATAATCATTCGTCCTTCTATTCAGGAACATATATTAAATATAAAACCTAGACAAATTCATATGATCTATAACATGGTTCAATTTAGAATAATTCATAGAGAATATTTACATGAGCATATATCCAATTTCCTTAAATCTTTCAGCACTTTCTAGAAATAAGGAGTCTTGTCAGATGTTATTAGGTTTTGGTTATTTTCTTTCTATTTACATGACAAAGACAAGTAATGGATTAAAATACAAGATGTAGATTGCATTACCACTTGGAATGATTTAGAAAAAAAATCATTGATAAGTACTTTCTTTCCATATGTACTTGGAAATTCTGGATTGACATCCAAAACATCTCCCAATTTGATTGTGAATTAGTCTGGGAGGATTGGGATCCCTTTATGAAATTAACTCAAAAGTTCCCACATCATAGAATTGATTTGTTGAAACAAATTTAAACATTTTACAAGGGATTACAACCCATTTCATAGACCATATAAGATTCCACTATTGATGGAAGACTTATTCTCAAGATACCATTAGTGTTCCGGCAACTTTGGGATGAGGTATTATGAAATTAATGTATTTTGAAGAGTGATTGAGTACCTCCTCGATGTAGAATTCACCAAATAGAATAGACCACCTCCTTGAATACCATGTTGAAGCACTCATGAAAAAACTAGAAACACTTTAGTTTCTTTTTTAAACTTCTTACACCTATTACACCTACTATCGAGGTTCAATCATTTAAGATGTGTGGTTGTAACCACTCATACCAAGACTATCAAGCAGGGTTGGAAGAAACCCAAAGATAAGGTTTTAATTTTTTCAATTTCAATCAACAACCCCAAAAGTTTCAACAACTTTAAAAATTTTAAAATCTATTTTACACTTAATGACTGATTCAAAAACATCAATAACCAAATAACGATTATTATCAACATAGAGGTGGTTATTAAACACCATAAAATAATGGGCCATGTAATTACCCACCTCAAAGTCTACCTCCTTATCCTCAAAAACCCTTTACACATCATCCCATTCCCAATAAAGATCATATATTTTTAACCCCCTCGTTATCAAATATTTCAACATGCTTCGTTGAGGTAGCCACAAAAATACCTACATCAATAGTAAAATCTTGATAATATTCTCATTGTATTCATTCAAAAATAAAACAATAGAATAAATACACAAGATATTGAGAAAAAAAATTAAAGGGCTACACTTCACAACCGTGATTAAAAAGTAGAAGAGATCTATAATAACCTCTTAGAAAAATTACTATGTATTATTCTATGTAATACTAAGACAAACCCAAGAGAGGAATCTATGTCAATACTTCTTCATAGTGGAAAAAAGCTTAATTTTCAGAATTTGTGCATAGGTGAGGAAAAGAAAAATTAATACCATGAATAATGTGAAACAATAATCATTAAATATAATTATCATAGTGAACAAAAATTAATAGAGAAAAAAACATTAAAGAACAGAAAAAAGAAAAATATCTTATACAATTCCAACCCACAATAGATGATTTTTATATGTAACTAGCACCATATAGATCCCATTTTTCATTCTCATAAATAATAATAAAAAAGAAAAATTGGGGTAATATAAAAAATTCCAGATATGTTTAAGAAACTAAAGATCAATAATCCTTTTGAAAATTTCATTTCTTTGAGGCATACATACACAAAATTATTGGAAAATATTCTCTCCAAAAAAAATTAAAGACTTGGGATTCATTTATTTGAATAATGAATACTCTGTTGTTGTGAAATTGAAGATCCCATAAAAATGAGATACCATTATTGTGTCTTGATTCCCTACACCACATGAATGTTCAATTTTATAAAATACTTGTGAGATATTTGTGTAAGTATTAATCACATTCTAATGAGTGTCTTCTAAAAATTAAGGCTAGAATATTTGAAACTGACACGAGTGACACATCATCTTGGAGACTAACCTATCAAGTGTCCTATGTAATTCTCAATTATTGTTTAGTCAAATTTGGAATGTTTACATTCCCTACTGATTTCCTTATATCGGATATGGAAGAATAAAAATATATACACATAGTTCTACGATAACCATTACTCACCACTAGTAAGGCGTTGATTTATGTAAACCACGAAAGACATGTTTATTGAGTTGGTGAAGAAACAATAGTGTTCAACTTAGTGAAATATACCATGAAAAGGGGCACTCATTTGACTGTCAAGACAATATTTTGACTAATGAAAAAAAAAATTCATGGATATTGAGGATGGGAGAGAGAGTTTTTCTCTTAAGGAAGATGAGTGTATTGAATGGAAAAAGGAAAATTATAACGAACCTATTACATGATACATTTTTAAAGTGTTCATAATATCAGTTATTATGCCATAAAATCTAGAATTAAAACCTATTTTAAGAAAATTGATGTCATTATTTGTATAAACTAAATATTCACTAGTAGTTATCATATTCTAAAAACTAAATCAAGTATAAAAATACAAAATTATATAAGTCTTGAAAAGGCATAAAAATTCAATAGCCCAGGGTTTATTGATATAAAAGGTATCATCCATATAATTTTAAACCACATGATTCTATGGGTATACAGTTTCAAACCAAAACATCAAACCTAGAGTTGAATCACCCCACTAATGAAAAAATTATTAAGAAATAATAATTGAAATATCTCAGAACTTGTATTATATTTTCCATTTCTGATAATGAGTGGGTGATCATATTGAAATTCATATCTAAGAAAGTTTAGTTGAATGTTTTTAAAAATAATGAAGAATAATTAATACTAAATCAAATCATTAATGGGGGTAAAGTGTGTATTTACTTAGTAAATATTAATACAAATACTAAAAATGACCATTTTCTAATCCCATTAATGGATAGTATGATTGATAGATTTATTGGGAATGACTTATATTATTTTTTGGATGGATATTTTAGATACACTCAAATAACTTTTGACCTAATTGATTAATCAAAGACAAATTTTACAAGTTCATTCAAGGTATTTTATTATTGGATAATTTCATTTTTGATTTATAATGCATTGATTAAATTAAAATAGTGTATGAAACATATCTATCAAGATATAGTAGAGGAATTTAATGATATATTCATTGATGACTTATCCATGAATGGATGATTCTTTGATGTTTTCCATATGAATTTGGAAGTAGTTTTACAATGGTGTACAGAGAAATTACTAGTGTTTAATTGAGAGAAAATCTATTTCTTGGTAAAGGTGGTGCCTTCCCTAAAGCTAAAATCTAAAAAACACAGCATTAAAGACGACCGAGTCAAAAATAAATGAATCAAATACTTTATTAAACCCCCAATAGTAAGAGACATAAAGTGTTTTCCAGGATATGTGAGATTCTATCATTGTTTGTTAATGAATTTAAAAAAATATCCTTACCACTATAAATTATTCTGTTAAAGGACATTGAATTTGAATTTAGTGAATAATGTTGATGGGAATTTAATACTCTAAAACCAGCTCGGTGGTCACTGTAGTTATTGTTTTTCCTGAATGTGATAATGAATTTGAAATGATGTGCAGTGCTAAAGAACTAGTTTTCAGTACTGTTTTATGAAAATTGGTTAGAAATATCTTCTATAAAATTTATCATTCTAGTAATAACCTAAATTAATCTAAAATTTATTATTCAACTATAAAAAGGATCCATAGGCAATAGTCATTTCCTTGTTAAATTTTAGTCATATCTTATACTCTCTAGAGTCGTAGTTTATAATGATCATGAAGCATTGAAATACCTTCTAAATAATAATGATTCCAAACTATGATTGATATAGTGGATACTATTGTTATAAGAATTTAATATCATTATTTAAGAAAAAAGAGGCTAATAATGTCATTGCATACCATATGACAGTACTTCCACTTATTAATTTTGAGATTGAAAAACAACAAAGTATTAAATATGATTTCCCTAATAAGACACTCTCTAATATAGATGTGAAACCATGAACATGGTTCACTGATATCGCATGTTATCGTTCCCGTGAAACTCTCTACCCTAAATTTTCATATAAATAGATGTAGTAGTTATTTACCTATGCATCACACTATTAGTATGTTTATTTGATATTGTTTATGTGATATGTCGTTGAACTTATATGATGTTGCATTCCAGAGGAGGAAATGAAATGTGTTATTTAATTCTATCATATGTCGACAATATAGAAACTTGGATTTTCTATTTTTATTATTGGATACTATATGTATTACTTTTGATACTATGAGCTTAGACGATGAGTGATTTCGAGGCCTGAGGATCTTTGGATAATTTTTTGAAATATATTAAATATATTAAATATCACATATGTGTAGTTTTCATGAAAACGTGGAATAATATATAAATGGTGTCCTGGAATAGGAATCCTGGGGAACTGTTGAGTTTAGTGAAAATTTTTACCCTTGGCATGATAAAACTTTTATCGACGTGGGTTTTTTTGTGAAAATTCATTATGGGTGTAAAGTGAATAAAATAATTTAAATAATGTTTTTGTTTATTTTTTGATGTATTGACTTGGATTATCCATTAAATATACATTTATGGTGAATTATAAGGTTTATCCTTAAAAAAATGAAGATCTAGAGAACCATTGGAGAGCCATTGAAGGAGGTTCTATGGGATAATGACAACCAGTTCAAGGGTTGTGGATTGATGGACAACAGGATTCGAGGATCTCGCTAACGATAACAAAACATCTTCATTCTTCATCAATGATTGATACGAATCAACGTTTAATGTATTTTTAATGGATATATACCTATCTTATAATTCCTAATATAAACATGAATTAATAAAATTATGAATTGATTGGAGGATCACGTGTATTACATGTGTGGGATAGATTTTTCTGTGAATTGGGGAATTACATTATTTTTATTTATTCATCTATTCATTCGTCGTTATAATAGAAATTAATAGAGGTTGACATGAAAATGGAATGAGGTGTATTCCTCATAGTTTTTATTTGAGCTTTTATTCTCTGATTCTTTGTTAATGCCGAAAAATATATTATCCCATGCTTCAAAAAATACCAGATAATAATATGTGTTATACTAGTTTCTTGTAATAATAATTTGATATCATAGTTCTAGACATGATGTGATGAGGGGATCATGCGATGACGAAATAGGTAGGGTATTAGATGGTTTTTGGATACCCAATTTTATTTTCGATGTGCGCTAGTGGATGATGCATGAGAGTGTTTTCTAAATGGATTCGAAAGTTTAAATCAATTATTCATTGCTGACAAGGATCATATGATGGTAATATTTGATATTAAGTGAATGGAATGGCAAATCAATGAAGGAGAGAGTGAGAGAAGACCTAGGATGCAAATATATATTTACGGGAAATTCTGTAACACTCAAAATGTAATCCGAGATTACATGACATGTGGGACCAGTAGTGTGGTGGCTTGGGTTTTAGAGAGAAGTTAAGTGTCACACAATGTGTGACCCTATGACATATCATGTTACACTTCTTGGTTGTATTGGTGTGTACCTTGAGGAATACACAAACATGATTATGAGTACACAAGAACAAACATGCTATGTATTGCCACACTGACATGATTAGACCACGTGCACATGGGAAGAGCCATGTACTGGGAAATGAACATAAGTACACAGGCATGGGCACATCGTTCACTTTTACACAGACATGGGTATAAGGTATTTACATGGGTAATAACTAGTGTTGAAGGTAAATTCCATGTACTACATTTTCACACCATTTACTCCTTAAAAGTTGACTTGGATACCTTATCCTCTTCAATTTTCACATTTTTTGTTAGGGTGTGTTCCCTATATCAATTCCATGAGGGTTAGTGTGTAATTAAGTCCTAATATTAGTATAGTGATCCATTTAGTAGGAATTACTGGATATACTTGTTGGAATCCTTATTTGAGGTAGAAATAGAGATCCTCTATCATATTCTTTCCATAAGTGGAGTTATTGGCATTGTTGTGACCAACACTACTTGGGGGCCAATCCCTTACATAGCGGGTTAATATTGATTGAGTTGTTGGTATACCCCATGGATTTGAGATTGATCCTAATATGTGTATCAATTTCTTCAAACTTCCAATGCATACATCTAATGATAGGACCCGATCAACATGACCTCTTAGATGTACATTATTAGTTATATATGTCTAGTGGAGTGTGTTCTCGTGAACGAGTCCAATGTGAAACCATGGAGATGGAATCTTAGGTTGGCATTACAATTGTTATTACGATACTATGTGTCTTTGTTGAGTATATTTGGATATATTTTTTATGTGTGAGGTAGATATATACCATTGTAGAGATGAAATTTTTTATTTTTATTATAATCGTTATTGTATCATGGCATCATGCAAGGTATTTTATACTAACCCTTTCATTGGATTTGGTCGCATGTAGCATGTGTTGTGAAGATGGTCAAACCGTTGATGGAGTCATAGAGGTACTAGAACCAGGGGGTTCTTAGTGAGCTAGATAGACTAAGTTTGGTTCCTATTGAAATCTTGATAATAGTCTCCATCTATACTTTCAAGTTGGACTAGATTTTAAAATATATGGCGATCTTGTATTTGGACCTATTTACATTATAGTGCTTGTTGTCATTCTATGGTTGTGGTATTTAGTTGTTTACTTGAATGGATTATCAGTTGTTTTACATTTCATCATTTTATGGGATTGGAGATGTGATCATGTGTATAGGTTCGTTAGGATAATTCCTCCCTTGTTAGTTATTTGATTAATCAGTGTAAGCCACTTGCCCCTAGCCTAATGAAGGTAGACTTGGGGAGTCGTGGCATGGTCCCAATTGGGATGGTTTGTGAAAGAGTGGTATCAGAGGAGTCAGTTCAAAATTTAGACCAGAGTTTGTGATATTTTTTTATGAAATAGTGTTAAGATTTTTGAGTTTGTCTTTCAGGCCAGGGACTTTGATGTTGGTGCAATGGATGAAGTATCCATACACCAGGACTCTGATCGCCTACCTTTTGACTCGATACAAGAGGACATTGATTCTTAGAAAAATAATGGTACATAAATCATATAGAAATGTGTCGTGGTTTTCATTTATTTATTGTGTTATCTCTCTATATATACTCATCAAGAGTGGTACATATTATAAGGCCCTGGCCTTAAACCTTACTTAATCTTGAGCTACTTCAAGATTACACATTGAGTATCTTTTCAGGTTTAGAGCTTTAGAGAATTAGATCATAAAACATGCATTACATTCCACATTTAAACAAAGTGGATACATAAAAGATAGTATTCATTTTTCCCATCAACGGAAAAATATTTAAAATAAAACATGGATTATTTCTTGATACTTCCTTGACACTATCATCATATCATGTACCTTTCCCTTGACCTGTGAAAAACATTTCAAAAACTTGGGATGAGCATAAAAATCTCAGTAAGGAATATAAAAATATGGAAAGGAAACATGAGTACATATATACATAAGAATGAAATCATACATTACCCATAAAATATAAGCACTTTAACATACCTCATCAAATCATGAATAAATCATAGAAATCATAAGACATAAAAGGTAACTTGAGGCATTCATAACATTCATACGTAGGGAGTAACCCTATTGGTTACGTTTGGAATACCCATCACAGTATATTAACTAAATATTTTCAGAGGAACCTCAACATTTAACCCATTCGCATTACCCAATGCATTGGAGAGCTATATCGGGCTCACCCGCCCTTAGTTTATCACGGAACCACCTGTCTTCATAATAATGCCTAAGAACCATAACATAATCATATCATATAAAACATGCATAAAGGAAACATAAAATTTACACATTTCAATCACAAGATATCAATACAACACATTGATATAAAAAAATTATGAAAACCATTTTCAATACCAAAATAAAATAAAAGTAAAACATTGTATTTATTTTTAATTTAAAAAAAAGGTATGGCCTGTAGAGGAAGCCGAAACTCAAATAATGGCCACAGTGGTGGAGAAGTCGTTGTCACCGCATACGTACGACAAAAACATTCCCTTTTATCGTTTATTAAAACGCTTCGTATAAAAATATTCCTTTTGGATAAATGTAAAAGTCAAAGGGGTTTATACACCATATAAAATAATGTTGTGCATAAAACAAAATATGCCTCAATGAAAAGAGATTGAGACGAAGTCTCATGCCTAGAGTCCGACTTGACTCGATCGTTCTTTAACATCCTGGATAATAAACTTGAGTTAACTTATACTTTCTTAAAAAACTTTTTCAAGTTCATTATTCCTTTTATATCACTTATTACCATGTCATGAACACTATGTAATTATTTAAGTTAATAATGGTCATTTTATCAATCAGTGGTACTTGAGTCAAAAATAAACTCTTTATAATTACAAGTTGTTCATGAATCCATTATATCCAGAGTTATACTCATGATGTAGATATCATATATATAATATATATCTAGTATATAAATGCATTTATAATATTACATAATGTTTAGAGGTAAGAAATGAAATTCACCGTTCATGGAGGCGGTAAGCCGTACGTACGCATGAACGCTACTTTCATTTCTATTTTGTATTTTATGGAATGGAATCATAATGATATAAAGGTATATTATAATTCCAGTATAATATCATTTATAAAATCATTAATTACATCCTTTATACGTCCCACATATGGCATTAACGAATCGAATCACTTTGAGGGGGCGGTAGTCCGCACTTCCTAAAATGAAGATATCGCGTTACCCATAATGGAAACCATAAAAGTATGCCATAAATGAAAAATAGATAAGCTTAAGTAAAACATAAACATATTATATATCATATATAAATATAGTGTCATGTTAATGGCCACCTTTGAAGGTGTTAATAGAATATTGAACAATCATCATTTCGTGAGGCAGAAATTCACCATCCACGGAAACAGTATGTTCTTTAACCATTAGATGTAGGTGTGTGTAAGTATAGCTTGAATAAATCTTATAAAACATTCTAGTATATGGCATATACTGGTTTTTCTACAAAAGAAATTAATAAAAATAGTATAGAGGGTTGGTGAAGAAAAATAAAACATAAGAACACAAGAGAAAACACTACCTTTAAAACGGGTAACTCTTTTTGATTTGAGGTCAAAGGCTTTTTTGGGAAGACTTATGCCCAAAGTGAGGCTTATAAGAGTTAGAGAGGGATGTGGAGAGACAAAATGGGGAGGGGTTGGTCGAGCCAAAGGCTTTGGAAGTGTGGGTAAGGTGGTAGAGGTGGAGGCCTTTTATAAGAGGAGAGGAGGGGCACACTTGGAAAGTTAAGAAAAGATACTTTTCTATAAAATGATTTTTGGATAAAAAAGGTCCCAAAATTATAAATTTCAAGGATAAGGTGATAAGGGTTATAAATCCACCCATCCAATAGGTTTTTGACAAGTGTATGTATAATATTTTACATTATATTTTTATTTTATTTAAATCGTTAAATAATGAGGTAATCGCTGCATCATCATGATGTCATAAATAATTTGATTTATTTAATGGCTAAAAATTATAAAAAAATATAATGATGTAGGAAATATTTTTATATTTTCAATTAATATTTATAGTAAAAAATATGAGTTGTATAACTCCATTTAAAAATTGTTTTAGTAAAACAACTCATGTTTGTGTCAATTTTACTTTTACTTTAAATAAAAGGCATTAAAGTCTTTATCTTACCCATGTGGCTCCATGGGGTCCCACAAATCGACCCATGGGTTTTCTTGGTCGGCCATGACACATCCAATAAAGGTAGGACATGTATCTAGGTCATTTCATATTATTAAAACATTATTTTTACCTTAAATTACACTAATTACCTCTAATCGCGATTAATAAACTTAAAAGTTACTATTCACCAAAAAATTATTTTAATCCCATTGAACCACATTTTACTTCTTAATAACAACCATGTATGTCAGATTTTTGAAAGTCAAAACACAGAGGTGGTAAACTTTCATTTAAACGACAAATCAGTTTTTAAGTACCACTTAGTGGTTTAACTATTCATAAAAAATTGAAGTTTTTCAAAAAAATACCAAAACTTCACCCTAAGCTATATTTAATAATCCAAATTCAAAAATGTTTTCTATTTTACAAAATTCAAAACATACAATTTAAATTAATTAATTGAATAATCAATTCCCGCTGTGAGAGAAAATAGCGTGTTTTTATGAAACAATAAGTATCAAAAGATTGACACTAGTTTAAGTCCAATTTCAAAGTGAAATTAAATTCAACGACCTCTATTGGATTAAATGGTAAAAATATATTCATATTAAAATTTAATACCAATTAAAAAGATTATGTAACCATATAATTAAATTAGATGAAAAAGAAGTTTTGATGTAAAATGTAGTATTTTTCACTATTCATTAAAAAATGAACATTGTCAGAAAAATACCAAAAAATTATCCATTGTAAATTTGAATGTCACAATAATAAATAATAAGTTTATTTTTACAAATATATCTTATAAAATTGTCAAAAGTTTGATTTAAAAATGGTTTGCCATCAAAAGGCACTAAAACAATCTTTTAGGAATATTAGTGTATTCCATGCTAAAGATTGGATTTATTCTCATTTTAAGCCTCTAAAACACTATCTAATTCATAAATAGATATAGATAAGAATATATATTATTCATTACTTACTTGGGATGTTATATCCTTCCCCCTTTAGAAAATTGTGTCCCCGCAATTTATATACTTATCGAATAAGTGAGGGTATTTAGCCCTCATTGCATTTTCAGATTCCTATATTGCCTCTTCAACCATATGGTTTTTCAACAAAACCTTTACCTGGTGAATTACCTTATTTCGCAACACTTTCTCTCTTCGGTCAAGAATCTAGACTAGTTGTTCTTCATAAGAGAGATTCTCTTCCAACTGAACTACCTCTGGGCTCAAAACATGAGATGGATCTGGCATATACTTTCTCAACATCGAAACATGAAAAACATTGTGTACTTGAGATAAACTCGGAGGCAGTGCCACTCTGTATGCAACTGATCCAACTCTCTCCAGAATTTCATATGGTCCAATGAACCTTGGACTCAGCTTTTCTTTCTCACCAAATCGCATCACACTTTTCCATGGTTAGACTTTGAGAAAAACATGATCACCTACCTCAAAAGAGAGATCCTTCCTCTTGTTGTCTGCATAACTCTTCTGCCTGCTCTGAGCTGTTCTCATGTGTTTCTGTATCAGCTGAACTTTTTCTACCAAATATTCTACCAATTCTGGTCCCATCATCTTCCTTTCACCCACTTCATCCTAAAAAGATGGAGTTCGACACCGCTTCCCATATAACGCCTCAAATGGTGCCATCTGTATACTGGAACGAAAATTGTTATTACATGAAAACTCAACCAAAGAAAGATGTTGGTTCCAACTTCCCTGATAATCCATCGAACAATCACGTAGCATATCTTCCAAAGTCTGAACTGTTCGTTCTGACTGCCCATCTGGTTGAGGATGAAAAGTTGTACTAAAATTTAATTCAGTACCCAACATCTTATGAAGGCCTTTCCAAAAGTTAGAAGTGAACCTGGGATCATGATCAGATACAATGGAGAGAGGAACTCCATGTAACCTGACTATCTCTTTAAGATACAAATGGGAAAGTTGATATAAGGAAAAAGTATCCCATATTCTAAGGAAATGAGCAGATTTAGTCAAGCGATCAACAATAACCCAGATTGCATTATTACCTCGAGGTGTCTTCTGCAATCCCACAACGAAGTCCATGGATATATTCTCCCATTTCCACTCTGGTACTGGTAAAGGCTGAATCATCCCTTTCAGTAACTGCCGCTCTTCTTTAACCTGTTGACAAGTCAAACACTTCACTGTAAAATCAGCAATATCCCTTTTCATTCCGTCCCACCATTAATACTCCCGAAGATCTCTATACATCTTAGTACTGCCAGGATGGACTAAAAACGGAGAACTATGAGCTACACATAAAAACTCTCTCTTCAACTGTGAATCACAAGGCACACAAAATCTCTTCCCAAATCTCAAAACACAATCATTATCAATGTTTAATTCAGGCAAAATACCATTTTGAACCAGCTCTACCTTTTTCTGAAACTCACTGTCTTGCTTCTGTGCTTGCTTGATTCTGTCTGATAGAGAAGATTTCACTGATACCTGGAACAAAACAGAAGGAAGTCCTACACTAGAAACTTCTATGCCAAAGTTCATCAAATCCTTAACCAAAGTATCACGTTCAAAATGCAACATTGTTAATGAAGCATTACCTTTTCAACTCAAAGCATCAGCCACTTTATTTGCTTTTCCTGGATGGTAATGAATTGCACAATCATAATCCTTGATTAATTCTAGTCATCTCCTTTGTCTCATGTTAAATTATTTCTAAGTGAATATATACTTTAAACTTTTGTGATCAGTATATATTTCACACTTTACTCCATACAAATGATGCCTCCAAATTTTCAGAGCAAAAACAACAGCAGCTAATTCCAAATCATGTGTAGGGTAATTTACCTCATGAGTTTTCAATAGACGTGAAGTATATGCAATTACCTGATCATTATTCATAAGGAAACAACCATGTCCTTTCAATGAAGCATCACTGTATATAACAAACACATCATTCCTATAAGGTAGTTCCAAAACTGGAGCATTCACCAATCTTCTTATAAATTCCTTAAAACAATCATCACATTCTTTTGTCCAGATAAACTTAACACCCTTCTGAGTTAGCTGAGTCATTGGACTAGATAACCGTGAAAAATTTCTAACAAACCTTCGGTAATAACCTACCAAACCAAGGAATCTATGAATCTCTGTTACATTTGTTGGTCTTGCCCATTCTTCAACAACCTTTGTTTTTGCAGGATCAACAGTTATCCCAACTTTAGAAACAATGTGACCAAGGAAACTAATTTGATGCAACCAAAACTCACACTTGCTGAATTTCCCATACAATTTATTTTATTTTAATGTTTTCAAAATAACTCTTAAATTTATTTCATTCTCCTCTTTACATTTAGAAAACACTAAAATATCATCAATGAAAACAACCACAAACTTATCCAAGAACTCATGGAAAATTCAATTCATTAAGTCCATGAATACAACAGGCGATTAGCCACTAAATGAGACTAATATTAATTGGTAAAATATATAATATTCATGTTCTTTATTATTCATAAACATCATTTTAGTGCATTTTACACTTTGAACATCATTTAACATTATGATTGTAATACCTTCTTAAAATGCACTATTATGTGGTACATTTTTGAACATCATTTAAAGTACCAAATGATTCATCTAATTATATATATTTTAATTTTATATTTTTTTAAATTTATCTACACACCAATATGAACATATTTCATTCAGGGATCAGTGGAGAATTCATGGAGGATGATGGAGATATTTGGTAATGAAAGGAAGCAATTATGGAGAAGGCATATTGGACACCAGCCCACTGATGAGACTGTGGGGACCAAAATACCGGCCCAATGAATCCCACATTTTGTGGGATGCTATAATAATTGTATAGGAACAAATAACTCTTCAGGATCCAATTCTAATTTGGCCTACATGGTGTCCATTTAGGCAGCCCGAGTTAGAGATAAAATTATGGGCCAGATTCTGTGGCCCAGAAAATAATCCCACCAATTAAACCATATCTCAAAACTCATAACTAATATTGGGCCGCGATTTTACAGTAGGTTAGGAAACATCATAGGCTACATTTTATTCTTCTATGTCCCACTCTGATTCTGCCATCTAAAAGGTATTCAAAGCGCGTTCGTTCGGTGGATGAAAGCTGGCTTCCACCTCGGGTCAAATGTGGAAAAGTCCAAATTTCACAAGCTTTCCGCCACCTATGGCCTATGAAAATTAATTGAGATGCTTTTTACTGTTGGAGGCTAGACCCAAGGTCTCAAAAATTCTTATTTATGGAATTCGTGTTGGAAGATTTAGGAATCTTTGAGCATGTTTTCATCTTAATGTTATGCTGCCAATTTCTCTTTGTAATGTTCTTCCTTCACATGTAAGTTGTTTTAATTCATCCTTGTTTCTTAATAAAAGTTATTCTTATATTATTATTCTGTTATTCTCCTTATCTATTTGATACCATTTGTTTATGGTGTGAACTTGTTCATACCAAACTTTGTGAGATTATTACACAACGGTGGAGTGATTGTTATTTTATTGCGTTTTTTTTTACTTCTCCATTTCCTCCCTCATGAGTCTACCTTCCACTTCCATTGAAACCATAGAATCAATGGAGGGCTAACCCGCTTATGGGTTGATCCAAGAAAGTATCAAGGGGCTGGATTGGATGTTTTTTATCACCTCATTAATGTATAATCACTTCTTTAATTGAGATTTTTATTTGATGATTTTTAAAATCCATCGTCCTTGTTGAATTTAAGGCTACACACTTCAAGTGCTAATACGAACCTTTACCTTGAAGTGCTCAAAAATTTGATCCTTCAAGTGTATAGGTGATTAGTATTAAAGGGTGTAGGCATTAAACCAGTAAGTGATGATGTTGTTTTATCTCCTTAAATGAACCCATCTCAAATCTAAGAAATTGAAATCATTAAAAAGAAAATACGTCCAATCCACCCCGAGCGATAACATAGGATCAACTCATTCTTTTAAATTGAATTTACTTAAATTTGTTAGTTATACTTTAAAACCATATAAAATAAACCCATGTTGTCCACTTCATAGCCAAAAACAATCCATAGAATGTACGTGTCTATAGGTTTCTTCTTAGGTCTCAGAGGATTCGATAACCCAAGCTAAACTACAAGGACCGTTCTACCTTCATCTCTTGGGTAAATTTGAGCGAGAATAAAATTTTGGCGCCATTGTCGGGGACCCAAGTAAGTCATCTAAACACCCATTATATTCTCTCCCATTTCTTCTTTTCTCATCCAAATTCTCTTATCTTGTCCCTTTCTCGTTTTTTTTCTTTGGGCGCATGTCCGCCTACACCCGCGATCAATCAAACCGTCTAGTTAGGGTGTATAGTCCTGGGGTTGGGGAGTCAAGTACACCAAGGGAACTCATTCCATTAGATCATAATCTTCCTAATACTCTAGAGTCCAAAATTGAGCCAATTTCAATGGAAGGTCTTCAAGGAAACCAACTCATAATCCCAGGTAGAAATCAAAATGGAAACCCAAATGAGGCAGCCCCAAACTTAGGGAATGAGGTCGATCAAACCATGAATGACTTCCTCACACCATCTTGGACCAATTCCCCCTCATGCATTAGACACAATTCCCCAGGAGATTACAATTACATCTTTAAACCTCATGTCCGAAACCACCTTCCCACATTCCATGGAATGGAGTCCGAGATTCGCTACCTTCACATTAAGGAGTTCAATGACATTGTAGAAACAATGTGTCCCCCACATCAACTAGAATCAGCTGATATGAGGATATTTCCTTTTTCTTTAAAGGATCAAGCTATAAATTGGATAAAAAATTTGAGACCATCATCCATCAACTCTTGGGACCAACTACAGAGAGAATTCTACAAAAAATACTCTCCCCACCATAAAACAATTGCACTTAAAAAGAGTATCCAAAACGTTTTTGAAATAGAGGGAGAGTCATTATATGAAAAATGGGAGAGGTTCAAAGACACTCTAAACATGGTTCCACACCATGGTTTTTCTATTCCTGAACAAGTGAGAATTTTCAATGAAGGGTTGGGTCTGGGGAACAAACAATTCATTGACATGATGTGTAATGGAACCTTTAAAAACAAAGCCCCAAATGATGCTTACGAGTATCTAGAAAGCCTTTCTGAACAAAACCAAACATGGGGAACTTCACCTTATTCAGAAAAGACACAAAGAACTACTGGAATTCATACACATAGAGAATAGAAAATCCTTAAGGCTAAACTCGCAGAACTATCTAGGAAGGTTGAAGAGATAGACCTTAGGAAAGTCCATAAAATCCAAACTGTTGAGCCTATTTTCACAATTTGTGACAAACATGACCATAAGACAGACAACTCCCCAGCCATTCCATCCATCAAGCATGTTCTTTTAGGAGGACCCCCAGTAGAAATAAATGCCTTGAACTTTCAAAAGCCTCAATAACAAAACAACTTCAACCCAAGGTATAACGACCACCCAGGCTTCCGCTGGAAAGATAAACAACAACCTAGCCAACCACAGGGAAAAAATCTTTACCCCCACCAGTTCCAAACCCATAACCAGTACCATACCCAACCTATCCAATACCAACAGCCACTGGTCCATTTTCAACAAACCATCCCACGTCCAAAATATCCCCCTTGGGATAAACCAACCTACTCAAGCACCCACCCAAGCTGTTCCACAAAGCCTACTAGAACAATTGTGCAAACAAATGGAGAGGATGAACTTGGTGGTATCTTCCCTAAAACAAGAACTTAAAACCATCAAAACTGGAAAGGCACCCATGCCTACTCAGGAGGTGCCATCCTCAACATCAATGGTAGAGTCACGTTGTACTCAAATAACTCATGAACAACTAAAGGATGTGACTGTTTTAAGAAGTGGGAAATCATTTGAGAAACCTAAAAAACTAATTCAGAACCCACCTGAAGATTCAAACCTGGATGACAATTCAAATGAACAACAAGATCAAACTGGGGAAACTGATAACATTTTCAAGGAAACAACTCTTCAACAAACAACCGTACAACCTGCACTATTTCCTCAACACATGAGGGGGAAACCCAAGCCTGAACTGAGTGAAAAATTGAGGGAAATCTTCTCACAAGTCAAGTTGAACATTTCTCTTCTCGATGAAATCCAAACCATACCTTCCTACTGAAATTACCTTAAGGACTTGTGCACTTTTAAAAGAAAATTTTCACCTAAAAACCAAGTTCTTTTGGCTGCTAATGTGAGTACCACCATTCAAGTGATAATTCCTCCTAAGTTGAAAGACCTGGGTTTCCCTTACATCAATGTTGAACTAGGAGAGATCAATGTTGTCAAGGCCTTGTGTGACCCAGGTGCTAGTGTCAATCTCATCCCATATGGTATGTACTGCCAGTTAGGACTAGAAGATCTCCAACCCACATCTGTCACACATCAGCTTGCTGATCGTAGCATTAGGGTTCCAAAGGAAATTTTAAAGGATGTTCTGGTAAAGGTTGAAAACTTCATCTACCCTACTGACTTCATTGTCCTTGACAACCATCCAAACTTAGGAAATAAGGAACAAATCCCAATCATCCTTGGTCATCCTTTTCTTGCAATAATCAACTCTGTTATCTGAGATCGAAATGGGAACATGACCATCACCTTTGGGAACATGAGTCTATACTTGAACACCTATAAGGAATGCTCACAAATAGGGGCTGATGAGGACATTCATGATGTAAACATGATAGGAAGCATTGATAATTAATCCATGGAACATCAAGGAATATTTAATGAATGTTTACGTTAGGATGAGATTGATTTCCTTTGTTCATATGAAGTAAGTTTATCTCCTTGGCTTGAATCATTTTAAAATTGCTCTAATGATGAATTATTTGGTCCAACAATTAGTGAAACCTTTCAAGAAACCACTTTCATGGAGACCACTCCAATTTCCTTCCCAAGATCTAATCAAGCCAATCTAGTAGCTGAAACTTATACATGTGGGGAATCAATACTATCTGAATCTCTAAAAAAATAAATTGATCTTGATCCAATGTCCCAATCTTCTGCAAAAATTCTGAACCAACCTGATCTTGAATTGATGAAACTTCCTACTACACTCAAGTATGCTTTCCTAGGGGACAATCAAACACATCCTATTGTCATTTATTCTTATCTTGAATCCAATCATGAGAGGATGCTTCTAGATGACCTTAGAAAGCATAATAATGCCATTGGTTGGACCCATTCTGATATTCCTGGGATTAGACCACTTATCGGGACTCATAGGATTGTTCTGGAATATGATTCAAAGCCATGTCGTCAACCTCAACGGTGAATCAATCTTAATCTCATGGAGGTAGTAAAGAAAGAACTTCTGAAATTGTGGAAAGCTGGTATCATATATCCCACAGTTGAGAGTGAATGGGTGATCCCAATCCAAGTGGTTCCAAAAAAGGCTGGATTCCAGTTATAACCAATGAGGATGGAGAAATTCTTCCAAAAAGGGTGAGTAGTGGATGGAGGGTCTGCATTGACTATAGGAAACTAAACTCATTCACCAAGAAAGACCATTTCCCCTTACCATTCATTGACAAAGTCCTTGAGAGAGTGGAAGGTCATGCCTTCTATTGTTTCATAGATGGGTACTCAGGGTACAATCAAATTGAGGTCTCCCTAGAGGATGAAGGGAAGACTACATTCACATGTCCATTCAGAACTTTTGCTTTCAAACGCATCCCCTTTGGTTTATGTAATGCTCCTGTAACCTTCCAGCGGTGCATAATGGGAATCTTCTCAGACATGGTAGGGTATTTTCTTGAGGTATTTATGGATGACTTCTCTGTGTTTGGGGATACTTTTGAGGGATGTCTGCAGAATGTGGAGAGAGTCTTGTCAAGATGTGAAGAAAAGAATCTGGCCCTAAACTGGGAAAAATGCCATTTCATGGTTAAAGAGGGGCTTGTTCTAGGCCATCTGGTCTCGAGTAGGGGGATTGAAGTTGATAAAGAAAAGGTTGACATCATTAGTCACCTTCCATCACCCAAAACTGTCAAGGAAGTGAGGTCTTTCTTAGGAAATGCTAGGTTCTATAGAAGATTCATCAAGGACTCTAGTTCAATCTCCCGTCCCCTTTGTGCTATTTTATTAAAGGATGCTCCATTTTTTTGGACCGAAAGCTGTGAGGGAACATTCTCAACCCTCAAATCCTCTCTCACCTCTCCTCCCATTATGAAATCTCCAAATTGGAACCTTCCTTTAGAACTTATGTGTGATGCTAGTGACTTTACTGTAGGAGCTGTGCTAGGACAACGTTGTGATAAAAATAATTATGTCATTTCTTATGCAAGAAAATACTTAAATGATGCCAAAATCAACTACACCACCACTGAAAAGGAGTTACTTGCTATTGTGTTTGCCTTAGAGAAGTTTAGGTCCTACCTCTTAGGATCCCCCATCACGGTGTTCACTGACCATTCTGTACTAAAATACCTCTTCCAAAAACAAGATTCTAAGGCTAGACTGATTAGGTGGGTCCTTCTCTTACAAGAATTTGACCTCACAATCAAGGATAAAAAGGGAGTTGAAAATGTTGTAGCTGGTCACCTCTCTAGGATGGAATTCAAAGACAACTCAAATCACCTTTCTGTGTCTGATTCGTTTCCTAATGAACACCTATACTCTGTGAGTGACTTCCATTGGTATGCTGACATAGCAAATTTCTTAGTAACAGGAGTCATTCCAAAATTCTTAGGGACTCAAGCTCGAAGGAAATTTCTTTCTGATGTTGGACACTATGTGTTTGATGATCCAGACCTCTATAAGTTCTGCCCTGACCAAGTGATTAGGAGGTGTGTTCCAGAATATGAACAATAGTCCATCCCTAAATTCTGTCACAGTGAGGCATGTGGAGGTCACTTTTCATCTAAGAAAACATCTTCTAAGATTATTAAATGTGGTCTTTTCTGGCCCACCCTCTCAAGGGACACCTACACATTTTGTCAAAGCTATCCTAGGTGTCAACAAGTAGGGTCCATCACAAAAAAGAATCAAATGCCACTCAATCCCATCTTAGTGGTTGAAATATTTTACTGTTGGGGAATTGATTTCATGGGTCCATTCCCAAAATCTTGGGGATACCTCTACATACTCTTAGCTGTTGATTATGTCTCAAAATGGGTTGAGGCCATTCCCACTAAGTCTAATGATCATCATGTTGTGATTCGATTTCTGAAAGAGAACATATTTTCAAGATTTGGAATCCCTAGGGCTATAATCAGTGATCGAGGAACCCATTTCTGCAACCGCCCATTCGATTCAATCATTTTTAAGTATGGTATTTCTCATAAAGTATCCACTGCATACCATCCTCAAACTAATGGTCAAGCTGAGTTAGCGAATAGGGAGATTAAGCAAATTCTTGAAAAACCATCTACCCCTCAAGGAATGATTGGTCTGAGAAACTCCTAGATGCTCTTTGGGCCTATCGAACCGCATATAAAACCATTTTAGGAATGTCCCCATATAGGTTGGTTTATGGAAAAGCATGCCATTTACCTGTTGAAATTGAGAATAAGGCCTTTTGGGCAATTAAAAAAATGGATTATGACCTCTCATTGGCCGGAACAAAAAGGAAATTAGATATGAACAAACTGGAGGAACTAAGGATGGAGGCTTATGAAAATTCAAGGATCAATAATGCTAGAGTTAAAACCTACCAATCTAGGAATATCAAGGTCAAACATTTTAAACCGTGAATACTTGTGCCCTTGTATAGTTCAAAACATCATTTACACCCGGGAAAGTTATGGTCTAGATGGTCAGGACCTTTCATAGTGCATTATGTGTACCCCCATGGGGCAGTATAAATTCAAGATCCCACAAGTGGTTACATTTTCAAGGTCAATGGTCAAAGGTTTAAACCATTCATTGAATCATTCATTAAACAGAAAATAGAGGTTGAGTTAACTGAGCCAACCTATGAACCAGGAAAAAATTGATAGATTTGGGGTTCAAGTCGAGATAACGACGTTAAAAAAAGCGCTACATGGAAGGCAACCCATGGTTTTCAAGTTTCCTATCATTTTGTTGTTTTAATAAAATTTATATTTTAAATAATCATTTTTATATTTAAAAAAATAGACTATTGACCTGTTCTTCTATTATGAGTATGGATGGGTATGAAAGGGGAGCACCATATTCATCCGTGTCACGTGGTGTGATCCTTGAGTAATACCTTACCCAGAAATTTATAAAGATGACAATGTATCATCAGTTTATTTTATTTTATATATATACTTATATTTTACTTATATATATATATACTCTTTTTTTGTTTGTTTGTTTTCCTTTTTCCACTAGGGAACTCTGCAAGCGGCATGGATATCAACCGACTAAATTTTACCAACAAGAACTTCAAACTTCAGCCACCAGGTGACTTCATTCCATGACCCTCATCTTCAATTTCCTTTTTGAACATTCATTCTATACCTCTACCCCCTTCTAAATTTTCATTTCTTTAAACACTGTGGACTATGTTATTTTAAGTTGGGGGGGAGATAAAATAAAAAATGCTTTTGTGTCAAAAAAATGATAAATTATTTGAAATAAAAATTGTGAAAATGGAAGGAAAAATTCCTTTAACTTTAAACATGGTAATACACATTTCACACTTTGAAACTGAATATCAAATAATTTATCATACCCTGATTATGATTTTAATCCTTGTATAATTTCATGAGCATTGATTTTGGAATGTGTGGCTATCCAATGTGATATTTCATCGTTTATATTTTCATCCAAAAAA
The DNA here is from genome assembly GCA_963277665.1 of Viscum album. NCBI lineage: Eukaryota > Viridiplantae > Streptophyta > Magnoliopsida > Santalales > Viscaceae > Viscum > Viscum album. The sequence goes on from OY728167.1 coordinate 1,005,820,691, forward strand.
AAAGATCACAATGGACGTCCTTTGGATATTGGGGTATTAGTTTGAGTTCATGGGGTCCCCTAAATATATAGAATATGTTTGGTGATCATTTTAGTTTAATATGAGTATTCAAAAAAATTATATAAAAAAAAATTCACGTTGAGCAATGAAATTACCTAATGCGTAGCTTTCGGCACTTGGGGATTGTGACTCCATAGTTGTCTGGCCCAGAGTTAGTAATATTATCTCTATTTTTGGTAATTTGAATTTGTTTTGGTCTGAGTTAACTCGAAATGATTCCCGAGTACGTCAGCTTCACTTGGTGCCCTATGGTCTTTGAGCCTGGGAGTCATCGGCAAAGTCTCGCTACAGGGGTTGACTCTTTTGGGTGCAACTTCAATAACCATGGAAAAATTGCAAAAAAAAAACAAAAAAAAAAACAAAAACAAAAACAAAACAAAAAATTATACAAAAAAAAAATGAATACTCATCTTAATATTGAAATGTTATTCCACCTAGCGCTTCTGTAATTTCCCCTTGAATAAAGATGAACCCCCATGTCTATTGTGATGCACAACACATCCTCATACTTAATTGACATTGGATGAAATATGGAAATGAATTTGAACAAAGGAATAGGCTTGGGATTGGGATCTGCTTATGAAACTATCTTGTATTAAAATATTTTTATGGGTTTCATGATTGTTTGGTATAAGGGTTTTTTTGGTGACCATTGTGTATTAAAATGTTTTTTCGAAAAGGGAATTCGAATTTCATATTGTTGAGATATATTTTGCTCGGGACTATAAAAACTCAAGTTGGGGGGTGGCATTAGCAACTAAATGAGGCTAATATTCATTGGTAATATATATAATATTCATGTTCTTTATTATTCATAAACACCATTTTAGTTCATTTTACACTTTGAACATCATTTCACTTTATGATTGTAATACCTTCTTAAAATGCACTATTTTGAGGTACATTTTTGAATATCATTTAAAGTACCAAATGATTCATCTAATTATACATATTTTAATTTCATATTTTTGTAAATTTATCTACACTCCAATATGAACATTTTTCATTCAGGGATCAACGAAGAATTAATGGAGGATGATGGAGATATTTGGCAATGAAAGGAAGCAATTCTGGAGAAGGCAGATTGGACACCAGCCCACTGATGAGACTGTGGGGCCCAAAATAAAGGCCCAAGGAATCCCAAATTTCTTGGGATGCTATAATACATGTATAGGAACAAATAACTTTTCAGGAACCAATGCCAATTCTGCCTCCATGGTGTCCATTTAGGCATCCCAAGTTAGAGATAAAATTCTGGGCCAGATTCTGCGGCCCAGAAAAAAATCCCACCAATTAAACCATATCTCGAAAATAATTACTCCTTTTGGGCTGAGATTTTACAGGAGGTTATAAGACATCTGAGGATCCATTTTATTATTCAATGGACCACTCTGATGCGGCCATATAGAAGGTCTTCCAAGCGCATCTGTTCGTTGGATGAAAGCTGGCTTCCACCTCGGGTTAAATGTGGAAAAGTCCAAATTCCACAAGCTTTCCACCACCTATGGCCTACCAAAATTAATTGAGATTCTTTGTACTATTGGAGGCCCGACCCAAGTGCTAAAAAATTCCTATTTAAGGCAGTGGTGTTGGATGATTTAGGAATATTTGAGCTTGTTTTCATCTTAATGTTATGCTGCCAATTTCTCTTTGTAATGTTCTTCCTTCACATGTAAGTTGTTTTAATTCATCCTTGTTTCTTAATAAAAGTTCTTCTTATCTTATTATTATTTTCTTATCCTTATCAATTTTATACCTTTGGTTTATGGTGTGAACTTGTTCATACCAAACCTTGTGAGATTATCACACAACAATGGAGTGATTTTTATTTTATTGCATTTTTTTTTACTTCTCCATTTCCTCCCTCATGAGTCTACTTTTTTGCTTCCATTAAAACCATAGAATCAATGGAGGGATAACCCACTTATGGGTTGATCTAAGGGAGTAGAAAGGGGATTGATTGGATGTTATTTATCACCTCATTAATGTATAATCACTTCTTTAATTGAGATTTTTATTTGATGATTTTTAAACTCCATCGTCCTTGTTGAATTTAAGGCCACACACTTCAAGTGCTAATACGAACCTTTACCTTGAAGTGCTAAAAAATTTGATCCTTCAAGTGTATAGGTGATTAGTATTAAAGGGTGTAGGAATTAAACTAGTAAGTGATGATGTTGTTTTATCTCCTTAAATGAACCCATCTCAAATCTAAGAAATTGAAATCATTAAAAAGAAAATACGTCCAATCCACCCTGAGTGATAACCTAGGATCAACTCATTATTTTAAATTGAATTTACTTAAATCTATTAGTTATACTTTAAAAACATATAAAATCAACCCAAGTTGTCCACTTCATAGCCAAAAACAGTCCATAGAATGTACGTGTCTATAGGTTTCTTCTTAGGTCTTTGAGGAATCGATAACCCAAGCTAAACTTGAAGGACCGTTCTACCTTCATCTCTTGGGTAAATTTGAGCGAGAATCAAATTTTGGCGCCATTGCCGGGTACCCAAGTAAGTAATCTAAACACCCATTCTATTCTCCCCCATTTCATCTTTTCTCATCCAAATTATCTTATCTTGTCCCTTTCTCGTTTTTTTCTTTTGGCGCATGTCCGCCTACACCCGCGATCAATCAAACCGTCTAGTTAGAGAGGATAGTCCTGGGGTTGGGGATTCAAGTACACCAAGGGAGCTCATTCCATTAGATCATAATCATATTAATACTCTAGAGTCCAAAATTGAGCCAATTTTAATGGATGGTCTTCAAGGAAACCAACTCATAATCCAATGTAGAAATCAAAATGGAAACCCAAATGAGGCAGCCCCAAGCTTGGGGAATGCGGTCGATCAAACCATGAATGACTACCTCACACATTTCTAGACCAATGACCCCTCATGAATTAGACACAATTACCTAGGAGATTTCAATTACTTCTTTAAACGCCATGTTAGAAACCACCTTCCCACATTCCATGGAATGGAGTCTAGATGCCCTACCTTCACATTAAGGAGTTCAATGACATTGTAGAAACCATGTGTCCCCCACATCAACTAGAATTAGCTAAGATGAGGCTATTTCCTTTTTATTTAAAAGAACAAACTAAAAATAGGCTAAAAAATTTGATACCATCATCCATTAACTCTTGGGACCAACTACAAAGAGAATTCTACAAAAAATAATTTCCCCACCATAAAACAATTGCACTTAAAAAGAGTATCCAAAACTTTTTTGAAAAAGAGGGAGAGTCATTCTATGAAACATGGGAGAGGTTCAAAGACACTCTAAACATGGTTCCAAACCATGGTTTTTCTATTCCTGAACAAGTGAAAATTTTCTATGAAGGGTTGGGTCCGGGGAACAAACAATTCATTGACATGATGTGTAATGGAACCTTTTAAAACAAAGCCCCAAATGATGCTTATGAGTATCTAGAAAGACTTTCTGAACAAAACCAATGATGGGGAACTTCACCTTATTCTGAAAAGCCACAATGAACTTCTGGAATTCATACACTTAGAGAAGAGGAAAGCCTTAGGGATAAACTCGCAGCACTCTCTAGGAAGGTTGAAGAGATAGACCTTAGGAAAGTCCATGAAATCCAAACCATTGACCCTATTTGCACAATTTGTGACAAACGTGACCATAAGACAGACAACTGCCCAACCATTCCATCCATCAAGGATGTTCTTTTAAGAGGACCCCCAGCAGAAGTAAATGACTTGAACATTCAAAAGCCTCAATACCAAAACAACTTCAACCCAAGGTATAACGACCACCCAGGCTTCCGCTGGAAAGATAACCAACAACCTAGCCAACCACAGGGGCAAAATCCTTACCCCCACCAGTTCCAAACCCATAACCAGTTCCCAACCCAACCTATCCAACACCATCAGCCACCTTTCCATTTTCATCAAACCATACCACCTCCAAAATATCCCCCCGGGATAACCAACCTACTCAAGCACCCACCCAAACTGTTCCACAAAGCCTACTAGAACAAATGTGCAAACAAATTGAGAGGATGAACTTGAAGGTATCTTACCTAAAACAAGAACTTAAAACCATCAAAACTGGAAAGGCACCCATGCCTACTCAGGCAGTGCCATCCTCAACTTCAAGGGGAGAGTCAAGTTGTGCTCAAACAACTCATGAACAACTAAAGGTTGTGACTGTTTTAAGAAGTGGGAAATCAATTGAGAAACCTGAACAACTAATTCAGAACCCACCTGAGGATTCAAACTTGGATGAAATGTCAAATGAACCACAAGATCAAACTGAGGAAACTGATAACATTTTCAAGGAAACAACTCTTCAACAAAAAAACCCCACAACCTGCAACATTTCCTAAACACATGAGGGGGAAACCCAAGCCTGAACTGAGTAAAACATTGAGGGAAATATTCTCACAAGGCAAGTTGAACATTCCTCTTCTCGATGCAATCCAAACCATACCTTCCTACTCAAAGTACCTTAAGTACTTGTGCACTTTTAAAAAAAATCACATAAAAACCAATTCTTTTTGGCTGCTAATGTGAGTACCACCATTCAAGGGACCATTCCTCCTAAGTTGAAAGACCTGGGTTGCCCTTACATCAATGTTGAACTAGGAGGGAGCAATGTTTTCAAGGCCTTGTGTGACCTAGGTGCTAGTGTCAATCTCATCACATATGTTGTGTACTTCCAGTTAGGCCTAAGAGTGCTCCAACCCACATCTGTCATATAAGGCCCCAACCTTAAACATATCTTAATATTGGATTAAATGAATAATTCTAATTGAGGATCTTTTCAGGTTTAGAGTTTTAGAGAATTATATCATAAATATTACATCTCAAAAGATTACAAAGTAGACACTTCTACTAAGTTTCCATAGAATAAAAAAAACTCTTAAAAAGAGACATGTCTAGTTCCATGTTTTATATAGCATGACTTTCCCTTGATCCCATCCTTGACCCTATTCCACATTAAGTCCTGTGAAAAACATTTCAAAAAAAAAACTTGGGGTGAGCATAAAAAGCTCAGTAAGGGAAACACAAAGAATGAAAACTGTTAGTTTATCAAAACAATAAGTAAACCATGTATACTTTATCAAAGTAATACTTTTCACCTTTATGAAGTAGTAAAACTCTTCACTTAATAAAAGATCATTACTTACCCTTTTGTAACCAAAATATTACCATAAAACCCATAAAATGATCACATAACACATAAAGGCAACTTGGGACATAAACATACTTAAGTGGAATAACCATACGGTCGACTTCCACACATATCACTTAATGGAATAGCCATTCGGCCAACTTCCATACATACTTAATTGAATAGCCATACGGATGACTTCCATACCCAATGCATTGGAGGTTATAACGTAACCACCCATCCTAGTATTCACGGCACCACCCGTCATATGGTTCATCACGTAACCACCCGTCAAATGTCCAAGTACTATTATAAAATCATAAGACATAAAACAAATATAATGGAAAGAAAACATTTCCACACTTTGATCACAATATATCATATAAATATATTGACATAACAAATCCATTATAAAAACCATTTTCAATACCAAAATACATAAAAGAGTATATGGTATTTATTTCATTTTAAAAACATTACGGCTTGTTGAGGAAGCCAATGACCAAATAATAGTCACGGCGGTGGAAAAGGTTATTGTCACCGCGTACGTTAAAAGAAACATTCCTCTTTGTCGTTTTATAAAACGCTTCATAGAAAAAGATTCCTTTTGTATAAAATTAAAGGTCAAAGGTTTTTATACACCGTATAAAAGAAAGTTGTGTATAAAATGAAATATGCCTCAATGAAAGGATATTGAGACGAAGTCCCTTACCTCGGGTCCGACTTGACTCGATCGTTCTTTAACGTCCTGAATAATAAACTTGAGTTAATTTCTATTTTCTTAAGAACCTTTTTCAAGTTCATTATTCCTTTTATATCACTTATTTCCTTGTTATAAACATTATGTAACCATTTATGTTAATAATGTTTGTTTTGTCGATATTTGGTTCTTAAGTGGAAAGTGGACTTCTTACAATTACATGCTGTTCGTGTGGTCAAAGGTTCTTTATATCCAGAATTACATTCCTGATTTGTATATCATATATATCATATATATCCCTCATATACATGTATTTATAATATTACATAATCATTTAGAGGTAATAAATGAAATGCACCGTTCATGGAGACGGTAAGCCGTACGTACGCATGAACGCTACTTTCATTTCTTTGTCTTATTAATGGAATTAAAACTAAAAGAGAGGTATGTATATTTTAATTCCAGAATTATATTCATCATTTAGATGTATCATTCATAATATATATCCATTATATACATGTACTTATAATAGTACATTACATTTGGGGATAAGAAATGAAATGCACCGTTCATGGAGACGGTAAGCCGTACGTACGCATGAACGTTACTTTCATTTCTATCTCATAATTTAGTGGAAAGAAATAATAATGATATAGACGTATATTATAATTCCAGTATAAAATCATATATAATAACTTTTAATCCATCCTTTATACCTCCCACATATGGCATTAACGAATCAAATCACTTTGAGGGGGCAGTAGTCCGCACTTCCTTAAATGAAGATATCGCGTTTACCCATAATGGAAAACATAAAGGTATGACCAAAATGAAAAATACAGAAGCTGAAGGAAAACATAAACATATTATATATCATATATAAATATAGTGTCATCTTAATGGCCACCTTTGAAGGTGTTAAAAGAATGTTGAACAATCATCATTTCAGGAGGCAGAAATTTTCCATCCACGGAAACAATATGTTCTTTAACCATTAGATGTAGCTGTGTGTAAGTGTAGCTAGAATACTTCTTATTACAACATCCTAGTATATTGAGTATACTAGAGTTTTTACAAAAGAAAAGAATAAATAGAGTTTAGGGGGTTGGAGAAGCCAAATAAAACAAAAGGACTCAAAAGATGACATTACCTTAAAATCGGGTAACTCCCTTTGGTTTGAGCTCAAAAGATTTCTTGGGAAGCCTTCTGCCCAAAGTGAAGCTTAAAGGAGTAAGAGAGGGAAGTGGAGAGACAAAATGGTCAGAGTTTGGCCGATCCAAAGTCTTTGGAAGTGTGGGTAATGAGGTAGAGGTGGGGGCCTTTTAAAAGAGGAGAGGAGGGGCACTCTTGGAAAGTAAGGAAATGTTACTTTATTTTAGAATGCGTTTCGTATTTTAATGGTCCCAAATTGATATGTTTCTAGGATAAGGTGATAAGGGTTCTAAATAAACCCATCCAATATGTTTTGTACATGTTTAGGTCATAGATTTCACATTATATTTCCATTTTATTTAAATCCTTTATTAATGAGGTAATCACTGCATCATCATTATGTCATAAATAATTTAATTTATTTAATGTATAAAAATTATAAAAAAACTATCATGATGTAGGAAATATTTTAGATTTATAATGAATATTTATAGTCAAAAATATGACTTGTATAACCACATGTAAAAATTGTTTTAGTAAAACATGTCATGTTTGTGTCATTTTTACTTTAACATTAAATAAAAAGTTATTTATGTCATTTCCCAACCAAACTGGCTCTATGGGGTCCCCAAGTTGACCCATGGATTTTATTGGTCGGCCATGACACATCCAATGAGGGTAGGACATGTGTCTATGTCATTTCATTTTATTAAAACATTATTCTTACCTTAAACTACACTAATTACCTCTAATCGCGATTAAAAACATAATAAGTTACTATTCACCAAAAAAAATATTTTAATCCCATTGAACCACATTTTACTTCTTAATGACAACCATGTATGTCGGATTTTTGAAATTGAAAATACAGAAGTGGTAAAATTTCATTTAAACAAAAAATCAGTTTTTATAAGTACCACTTAGTGGTCTCACTATTCATCAAAAATTGAAGTTTTTCAGAAAAATACCAAAAATTCACCATAAGCTATATTTTATATTCCAAATTCAAAAATGAAGTCTATTTTAAAAAATTCAAAACATATAAGTCACATTAATTAATTTAATAATTAATTCCCGCTGTCATGACAAATAGCATGTTTTTATGAAATAATAAGTATCAAAAGATTGACACCAATTTAAGTCCCATTTCAAAGTGAAATTAATTCCAACGACCACTATTTGATTTAATGGTAAAAATATATTCTAATTTCACTTTAAAACCAATTCAAAAGATAATATAATAATCTTAAAAAATTATATTAAAAAGAGGTTTTGAATTAAAATACAACATTTTACACTATTCATAAAAAAATGAACTTTATCTGAAAGATATCAAAAATTTACACAAAGTAAATTTTGATGTCCTGATTCTAAAGAAGAGTTATATTTGGTCCAATAGAATTTATAAGATCGATCAAAACTATATTTAATGACGGTTCACCGTCAAAAGGTGATAAGTGGACCTTTCGTGAAAATTAGAGTATATAAGCCTAAAATTGAACTCTTTTCGTATTTTAAGCCTTTATCCTTTATTTGATAAATGTAAAAACATTTAACAAACATATATAATCATATTTTAGTTATTTCTATCCATTCCCGCCAGTACAACGACTACGTGTTAACTAACATTTAAAATAATATTATTTTATTACTAGTGTGCAACGTAAGTTTTCAAAGGAACTCATCATTGCCTATCGGGTACGCTATCGATCATAGCAACCCCTTTAAAGTAAAATTAATTTTTAATTAGTAAATATTAATAAATATGAAAATTCTTTATTCTTTATTTACCTGGTTTGTTACATCCTTCCCCCCTTTTGGGAATTGTGTCCTCACAATTTTCATCACTTATCAAAATAAGTGGGGGTATTTATCCCTAATAGCATTTTCAGATTCCCACGTTGCCTCTTAAACCATATGGTTTTCCCAGAAAACCTTTACCTGGTGAATTACCTTATTTCGTAACACTTGCTCCCTGTGGTCAAGAATCTGGACCGGTTATTCCTCATAAGATAGGTTCTCTTCCAGCTGAACTACCTCTGGACTCAAAACATGAGATGGATCTGGCATATACTTTCTCAGCATCGAAACATGAAAAACATTGTGTACCTGAGATAAACTTGGAGGTAAAGCCACTCGGTAAGCAACTGTTCCAACTCTCTCCAGAATTTCATATGGTCCAATGAACCTTGGACTCAGCTTTCCTTTCTTACCAAACCTCATCACACTTTTCCATGGAGAAACCTTGAGAAAAACATGATCACCTACCTCGAAAGATAAATCCTTCCTCTGGTTATCCACATAACTCTTATGCCTGCTTTGAGATGTTCTCATTGGTTTCTGAATCAACTGAACTTTTTCTGCCATCTCTTCTACCAATTCTGGTCCCATCAGCTTCCTTTCGCCCAATTCATCCCAAAATGCTGGAGTTCGACACCGCTTCCCATATAATGACTCAACATTTTTAAAGCAAAAACAACAGTAGCTAATTCCAAATCATGTGTAGGGTAATTTACCTCATGAGTTTCCAACTGACATGAAGCATGCGAAATTACCTGATCATTTTGCATAAGGACACAACCAAGTCCTTTCAATGAAGCATCACTGTAGATAACAAACTCACCATTCCTGGAAGGAAGTGCCAAAACTAGAGCATTCACTAATCTTCTTTTCAACTCCTGAAAACAATCGTCACATTCTTTTGTCCAGATGAACTTAACACCCTTACGTGTTATCTTAGTCATTGGAATAGATAATCGTGAAAAATTTTCAACAAACCTTCGGTAGTAACCTTCCAAACCAAGAAAACTACAGATCTCGGTTACATTTGTGGGTCTCGGCCATTCTTCAACAACTTTTGTTTTAGCAGGATCAACAGTTATGCCATCTTTTGAAACAATGTGACCCAGGAAAGAAATTTTTTGTAACCAAAACTCACACTTGCTTAATTTTTCATATAGTTTCTTTTCTTTTAAGGTTTGCAAGATAAACCTTAAATGACATTCATGCTCCTCTTTACTTTTAGAAAACATCAAAATATTATCAATGAAAACAACCGCAAAATTATCCAAGAACTCATGGAAAATTCTATTCATAAGGTCCATGAATACATGAGGTGCATTAGTTTACCCAAAAGTCATAACTACAAATTCATAATGGCCATATCTAGTATGGAATGCAGTCTTCGGAATGTCTGCTTCTTTTACTTTCAACTAATGGTACCCCGACCTCAAGTCAATCTTCGAAAAATACTGAGCTCCCTAGAGCTGATCAAACAAATCATCGATATGAGGCAAAGGATACTTGTTCTTAACAGTAATATTATTCAAGGCTCTATAATCAATGCAAAGTCTCATTGATCCATCTTTCTTTTTAACAAAAAAGATAGGAGCACCCCATGGTGATGTGCTAGGTCGAATGAAACCTTTATCTAATAACTCCTGTAATTGTTTCTTTAACTCTAACAGTTCAACATGAGCAATTCGATAAGGGGGTATTGAAATTGTCTTAGAATCAGGAACTAATTCAACAGTAAATTCAACTTTCTGATCATGAATAATACCAGGAAACTCATCAGGAAAAACATCAAGATACTCATTTACCACGGACACATCATTAATCTGAAGAGTTCCTTTATTTTCAACAATATGTGCAAGGTAACATTCATTTACATCTTTTACTAGTTTCTCAACTTCCTGATATGTTATCAAAATCAAGGGTTATTTCTTGTACACAAACTGAAAATCTTTCTGAAAAGAAACCATTTTAGCTCTGCAGTCAATCTTAGCATGATAAACAGAAAGCCAGTCCATGCCCAAAATAACATCAAACTCTACTAGAGGCAAAACAATAAGGTTTGTTGGTAGATTATTTCCACACACAAGGATATGAAGGTTCTTATAATTCTTTTTTGTCTCAACGTTCCCTCCGGGTGTTTTTACCATAAGTTCAGGGTTCATATCTTGAGATGGAATTTCAAATTTAATAGAAATCTTTTCAGAAATGAAAGAATGTGTAGACCCCGAATCAAACAACACATTGGCATAATCTGAACAAACAAACAGTGTACTTGATACCACTTCATTCGATGGCCCAACATCTATTGAGGTTGTTGCAAAGGATTTCACTACCTCTTTCTGCTTGTAGTCTGGCTGCTTTCCCCCAGTTGAGTTCTTCATTGGACACTCGTTTTCATAATGACCCATTTCATTACACTTAAAACATCTTACCGTTGGCTTTTCATTGCCTGCTTGGTCATCTTCCTTACAGTTACGAGCAATATGACCAGACTTACCACACCGAAAGCACTTACCAGACTTGGATAAACATTCTCCAGGATGCATTTTACCACACTTCTCACAGGATGGATATTGGGTTTTCTTACCTCCTTGATTCTTTGATGAATTCTTCTCCTTTTCCAGCCAACTGGACCTCTTATTCTGTTGTTTTTCATAGAACACCTGATCATCAGAAAACTCCATTTCCACCTTCACCGCACATCGAACAAGTTTTTCATAACTTTTGAACTCACTAGAAGCTAAATCCCTTTGATACATTGGCTTTAACCCTGTGTTAAAATGGTTTATTTTACTATCAAGATCTCGTATGAAGTTTGGAGCATACCTTGCCAATCGAGTGATCTTTGCTTCATAGGCAGCCACTGAGTCTTCCTCTTGCCTCAATTCCAAGAATTGATTTTCCATCCTAAGTCGAACAGCCTTAGGAAAATACTTCTCAAGAAACATACATTTGAATTCGTCCCAGTGAAGATCCTCAATCTCATCACTATCCCTGATATTTTTTACGATCGACCACCAATGATCAGCTTTACCTTCAAAACGGTAAACAACAAGACTAACCTTTTGATGTTCTGAACACCCATGACATCAAAAAACTTCTCCAGTGCTTTAATCCACCCTTTAGCTTGCAAAGGGTCAGATGATCCTCTGAATGATGGGGGATGTTGCCTCATGAAATGTTCCATCACTGACATGTTCCTCTGTGGTTGATCTGGCTGATCTCGTGCATGGATACCACCACCATTTATAGCATGAGTCAATTGTGCTATCACTGTAACAAACTATTCAGTTCCGATTCCAACCATCTCAGGTGGCTGATTTGGAAGGTTTTCTTCCTCCCGATGTCGTCCCAACATAGCTGCTTTGTTTCCTCTACGGAAAACCATTCTGAACACAAAAATATCTTAGGCGAAGAAGCATGGTAATCTTTAAATGCTATATCATTTTAATTAACTTATAATTTTACACTTTTCTAACTCCTAAAGTTGTCTAAACTGACCTTTGATACCAACTATAAGGCCCCATCCTTAAAAATCTCTTAATATTGATTTAAATAAATAATTTACATTGAGGATCTTTTCAGGTTTAGAGTTTTAGAGAATTAGATCAAAACTATTACTTGTCAGAAGATTACAAAGTAGACACTTCTACTAAGTTTCCATAGAATAAAGAAAACTCTTAAAAAGAGACATGTCTAGTTCCATGTTTTATATAGCATGACTTTCCCTTGATCCCATCCTTAACCCTATTCCACATTAAGTCCTGTGAATAACATTTCAAAAAAAACTTGGGGTGAGCATAAAAAGCTCAGTAAGGGAAACACAAATAATTGAAACTATTAGTTTATCAAAATAGCAAGTAAACCATGTATACATTATCAAAGTAATACTTTTCACCTTTATGAAGTAGTAAAACTCTTCACTTAATAAAAGATCATTACATACCCTTTTGTAACCAAAAGATTACCATAAAACCCATAAAATGATCACATAACATATAAAGGTAACTTGGGACATAAACATACTTAAGTGGAATAACCATACGGTCGACTTCCACAAATATCACTTAATGGAATAGCCATTCGGCCAACTTCCATACATACTTAATGGAATAGCCATACGGCCGACTTCCATACCCAATGCATTGGAGGTTATAATGTAACCACCCGTCCTGGTATTCACGGCACCACACGTCATATGGTTCATCACGTAACCACCTATCAAATGTCCAAGTACCATTATAAAATCATAAGACATAAAACAAATATAATGGAAGGAAAACATTTCCACACTTTGATCACAATATATCACATAAATATATTGACATAACAAATCCATTATAAAAACCATTTTCAATATCAAAATATATAAAATAGTATATGGTATTTATTTCATTTTAAAAACATTACGGCTTGTTGAGGAATCCAATGACCAAATAATACTCGCGGCGACGGAAAAGGTCATTGTCACTGCGTACGTTAAAAGAAACATTCCTTTTTGTCATTTTGTAAAACACTTCGTAGAAAAAGATTCCTTTTGTATAAAAGTAAAGGTCAAAGTGTTTTATACACCGTATAAAATAAAGTTGTGTATAAAACGAAATATGCCTCAATGAAAGGAGATTGAGACGAAGTCCCTTACCTCAGGTCCGACTTGACTCGATCGTTCTTTAACGTCGTGAATAATAAACTTGAGTTAATTTCTATTTTCTTAAGAACCTTTTTCAAGTTCATTATTCCTTTTATATCACTTATTGCCTTGTTATAAACATTATGTAACCCTTTATGTTTATAATTTTTGTTTTGTCAATATTTGGTTCTTAAGTCGAAAGTGGACTTCTTACAATTACATGTTGTTCGTGTGGTCAAAGGTTCTTTATATCCAGAATGACATTCCTGATTTGGATATCATATATATCATATATATCCATCATATACATGTATTTATAAAATTACATAATCATTTAGAGGTATGAAATGAAATGCACCGTTCATGGAGACGGTAAGCCGTACATACGCATGAACGCTACTTTCATTTCTTTGTCATATTAATGGAATTAAAACTAAATGAGAGGTATGTATATTTTAATTCCAGAATTATATTCATCATTTATATGTATCATTCATCATATATATCAATTATATACATGTACTTATAATAGTACATTACATTTGGGGATAAGAAATGAAATGCACCGTTCATCGAGACGGTAAGCCGTACGTACACATGAATGCTACTTTCATTTCTATCTCATACTTTAGTTGAAATAAATAATAATGATATAGAGGTATATTATAATTCCAGTATAACATCATATATAATAACTTTAAATCCATCCTTTATACGTCCAACATATGGCGTTAACGAATCAAATCACTTTCAGGGGGCGGTAGTCCGCACTTCCTTAAATGAAGATATCAGATTTACCCATAATGGAAACCATAAAGGTATGCCCAAAATGAAAAATACATAAGCTTAAGGAAAACATAAACATATTATATATCATATATAAATATAGTTTCATCTTAATGGCCACCTTTTAAGGTGTTAAAACAATGTTGAACAATCATCGTTTCGGGAGGCAGAAATTCACCATCCATGGAAACAGTATGTTCTTTAACCATTAGATGTAAGTGTGTGTAAGTGTAGCTCGAATCCTTCTTATAAAAACACCATAGTATATTTAGGATACTGGAGTTGTTACAAAAGAAAAGAATAAAAAGATTTATTGGGTTGGAGAAGCAAAATAAAACAAAAGGACTCAAAAGAAGACATTACCTTAAAATCGGGTAACTCCCTTTGGTTTGAGCTCAAAGGCTTCCTTGGGAAGCCTTCTGCCCAAATTGAGGCTTCAAGGAGTAAGATACGGAAGTGGAGAGACAAAATGGGCAGAGGATGGCCGATCCAAATGCTTTGGAAGTGTAGGTAATGAGGTAGAGGTGGGGGCCTTTTATAAGAGGAGAGGAGGGGCACTCTTGGAATGTAAGGAAATGTTACTTTATTTTAGAATGCGTTTCGGATTTTAATGGTCCCACAATGATGTGTTTCGGGGATAAGGTGATAAGGGTTAGAAATCCACCGATACAAAAGGTTTTGGACATGTGTAGGTCATAGATTTTTCATTATCTTTACATTTTATTTAAATCCTTTATTAATGAGGTAATCACTATATCATCATGATGTCATAAATAATTTAATTTATTTAATGTCTAAAAATTATAGAAAAAATATAATGATGTAGGAAATATTTTTATATTTCTAATTAATATTTATAGTCAAATATATGACTTGTATAACCCCATGTAAAAATTGTTTTAGTAAAACATCTCATGTTTGTGTAATTTTTACTTTAACATTAAATAAATAGTTATTTATGTCATTTCCCAACCAAAGTGGCTCCATGGGGTCCCCAAGTTGACCAATGGATTTTATTGGTCGGCCATGACACATCCAATGAGGGTAGGAAATGTGTCTAGGTCATTTAAGTTTATTAAAAAATTATTCTTACCTTAAACTACACTAATTACCTCTAATCGCGATTAAAAACTTAATAAGTTACTATTCACCAAAAAATTATTTTAATCCCATTGAACCACATTTTACTTCTTAATGATAACCATGTATGTCGGATTTTTGAAATTTAAAACACAGAAGTGGTAAAATTTCATTTAAACGAAAAATCAGTTTTTATAAGTACCACTTAGTGGTCTCACTATTCATCAAAAATTGAAGTTTTTCAGAAAAATACCAATAATTCACCCTAATATATATTTGATATTCCAAATTCAAAAATGTAGTCTAATTTACGAAATTCAAAACATATAAGTCACATTAATTAATTTAATAATTAATTCCCGCTGTCATGACAAATAGCGTGTTTTTATGAAACAATTAGTATCAAAAGATTGACACTAGTTTAAGTCCGATTTCAAAGTGAAATTAATTCCAACGACCACTATTGGATTTAATGGTAAAAATATATTCTAATTTCACTTTAAAACCAATTCAAAAGATAATCTAATCATCTTAAAAAATTAGATTAAAAAGAGGTTTTGAATTAAAATACAACATTTTACACTATTCATTAAAAAAATGAACTTTATCGGAAAGATACCAAAAATTTACACAAAGTAAATTTTGATGTCCCTATTCTAAAGAAGAGTTATATTTGGTCCAATAGAATTTAAAAGATCAATCAAAACTATATTTAATGACGGTTCGCCGTCAAAAGGTGATAAGTGGACCTTTCGTGAAAATTAGAGTATATAAGCCTAAAATTGAATTCTTTTCGTATTTTAAGCCTTTATCCTTAATTAGATAAATGTAAAAACATTAAACATATATAATCATGTTTTATTTATTTCTATCCGTTCCCGCCAGTACAATGTCTATGTGTTAACTAACATTTAAAATAATATTATTTTATTACTAGTGTGCAACGTAAGTTTTCAAAGGAACTCATCGTTGCGTATCGGGTACGCTATCGATCATAGAAACACTTTTAAAGTAAAATTAATATTTAATTCATAAATATTAATAAATATGAAAATTATTTATTCTTTATTTACTTGGTATGTTACATGTAACACTTCAGCTTGCTGATCGTAGCATGAGGGTTCCAAAGGGGATTTTAAAGGACGTTCTGGTAAAGGCTGAAAACTTCATCTACCATGCTGACTTCATTGTCCTTGACAACCATCCAAACTTAGGAAATAAATAACAAACCCCAATCATCCATGGTCATCCTTTTCTTGCAACAATCAACTCTGTTATCCGTGTTTGAAATGGGAACATTACCATCACCTTTGGGAACATGAGTCTAGACTTGAACATCTATAATGCAAGCTGACAAATAGGGGATGATGATGACATTCATGAAGTAAACATGATAGGAAGCATTGATAATGAATCCATGGAACATCAAGGAATATTTAATGAATTTGTAAGTTAGGATGACATTGATTTCCTTTGTTCATATGAAGAAAGTTTATCTCCTTGGATGGAATCATTTTCAAATTGCTCTTATGATGAAGTATTAGGTCCAACAATCAGTGAAACCTTTCAAGAAACCACTTTCATGGAGACCACTTCAATTTTCTTCCCTAAATCTGATCAACCCAATCTAGTAGCTGAAACTTCTACATGTGGGGAATCAATACTATCTAAAACTCTAAAAAAATAATTTGATCTTGATCCAATGTCCCAATCTTCTGCTAAAATTATGGACCAACCTGATCTTGAATTGAAGGAACTTCCTGCTACACTCAAGTATGCTTTCCTAGGGGACAATCAAACACATCCTATAGTCATTTCTTCTTCTCTTTAAGCCAATCATGAGAGGATGCTTCTAGATGTACTTAGGAATCATAATAAAGCCATTGGTTGGACTATTTCTGATATTCCTGGGATTAGCCCACTTATCGGGACTCATAGGATTGTTCTGGAATCTGTTTCAAAGCCTTGTCGTCAACCTCAACAACGACTCAAACTTAATCTCATGGAAGTAGTAAGTAAAGCACTTCTGAAATTTTTGAAATCTGGTATCATATATCCCATAGCTGAGAGTGAATGGGTGGGCCTAATCCAAGTGGTTCCAAAAAAAGGCTGGAATCACAGTGATAACCAATGAGGATGGAGAGATTCTTCCAACAAGGGTGAGTAGCGGATGGAGGGTCTGCATTTACTATAGGAAACTAAACTCATTCACCAAGAAGGACCATTTCCCCTTACCATTCATTGACCAAGTCCTTGAGAGAGTGGCAGGTCATGTCTTCTACTATTTCTTAGATGGGTACTCGGGGTACAATTAAATTGAGGTCTCCCTAGAGGATCAAGGGAAGACTACATTCACATGTCCATTCGGAACCTTTGCTTTCAAACAAATCCCCTTTGGTTTATGCAATGCTCCTGGAACCTTCCAGTGGTGCATGATGGGAATCTTCTCAGACATGGTTGGAGATTTTCTTGAGGTCTTCATGGATGACATCTCTGTGTTTGGGGATACTTTTGAGGGATGTATGAAGAATGTGGAGAGAGTTTTGTCAAGATGTGATGAAAATAATATAGTCCTAAACTGGAAAAAATGACATTTCATGGTTAAAGAGGGGCTTGTTCTAGGCCATCTGGTCTCGAGTAGGGGGATTGAGGTTGATAAAGAAAAGGTTGACATCATTCGTCACCTTCAATCACCCAAAACTGTCAAGGAAGTGAGGTCTTTCTTAGGACATGCTGGTTTCTATAGAAGATTCATCAAGGACATTAGTTCAATCTCCCATCCCCTTTGTGCTCTTCTAGTAAAGGATGCTCAATTTTTTTGGACCAAAAGCTGTGAGGGTTCATTCTCAACCCTCAAATCCTCTCTCACCTCTCCTCCCATTATGAAGTCTCCAAATTGGAACCTTCCTTTAGAACTTATGTGTGATGCTAGTGACTTTGATGTAGGAGCTGTGTTAGAACAACATTGTGATAAAAATCCTTATGTCATTTCATATGAAAGAAAATCCTTAAATGATGCCCAAATCAACAACACCACCACTGAAAAGGAGTTACTTTCTATTGTGTTTGACTTAGAGAAGTTTAGGTCCTACCTTTTAGGATCCCCCATCACTGTGTTCAGTGACCATTTTGCACTAAAATACCTCTTCCAAAAACAAGATGCTAAGGCTAGACTGATTAGGTGGGTCCTTCTCTTACAAGAATTTGACCTCACATTCAAGGATAAAAAGGGAGTTGAAAATTTTGTAGCTGATCACCTCTCTGGGATGGAATTCAAAGACAACTCAAATCACCTTTCTGTGTCTGATTCGTTTCCTGATGAACACATATACTCTGTGAGTGACTACCCTTGGTATGCTGACATAGAAAATTTATTAGTGACATGAGTCATTCCAAAATTCTTAGGGACTCAAGCTCGAAGGAAATTTCTTTCTGTTGTTAGACACTATGTGTTTGATGATCCATACCTCCATAAGTTCTGCCCTGACCAAGTCATTAGGAGGTGTGCTCTAGAATCTGAACAATAGTCCATCCTTAAATTCTATCACAGTGAGGCATGTGGAGGTCACTTTTCCTCTAAGAAAACATCTGTTAAGATTATTCAATGTGGTCTTTTCTAGAACACCCTCTCAAGGGACTCCTACACATTTTTTCAAAGCTGTCCTAGGTGTCAACAAGTAGGGTCCATCACAAAAAGGAATCAAATGCCACTCACTCCCATCTTAGTGGTTGAAATATTTGACTGTTGGGGAATTGATTTCATCGGTCCCTTCCCAAACTCTCGGGGATACCTCTACATACTCTTAGCTGTTGATTATGTCTCGAAATGGGTTGAGGTTATTCCCACTAAGTCCAATGATCATCATGTTTTTATTCAATTTCTGAAAGAGAACATATTTTCAAGATTTGGAATTCCTAGGGCTATAATAAGTGATTGAGGAACCCATTTCTGCAACGGCCCATTCGCTTCACTCATGTCTATGTACGGTATTTCTCATAAAGTGTCCATTCATTACCATACTCAAACTAATGGTCAAGATGAGTTAGTGAATAGGGAGATTAAGAAAATTCTTGAAAAAACTGTCAACCCCTCTAGGAAAAATTGGTCTGAGAAACTCTTAGATGCTATTGGGCCTATCGAGTCACATATAAAACCATATTAGGAATGTCCCCATATAGGTTGGTTTATGGAAAAGCATGCCATTTACCTGTTGAAATTGAGCATACGACTTTTTGGGCAATTAAGAAAATGGATTATGACCTCTCATTGGCCGGAACAAAAAAGGAAATTAGATCTCAACGAACTGGAGGAACTAAGGATGGAGGCTTATGAAAATTCAAGGATCAATAAAGCTAGAGTTCAAGACTACCAATCTAGGAATATCAAGGTCAAAAATTTTGAACCAGGAAAACTTGTGATCTTGTATAGTTCCAAAGTTCATTTACACCTGGGAAAGTTAAGGTCTAGATGGTCAGGACCTCTCATAGTGCATTATGTGTACCCCCATGGGGCAGTAGAGATTCAAGATCCCACAAGTGGTTACATTTTCAAGGTCAATGGTCAAAGGTTAATACCATTAATTGAATCATTCAATAAACAAAAAATAGAGGTTGAGTTAACTGAGCCAACCTATGAACCAGGAAAAAAATTGATAGATTTAGGGTTCAAGTCGAGCTAACGTCGTTAAACAAAGCGCTACATGAGAGGAAACCCATGGTTTTCAAGTTTCCTATCATTTTGTTGTTTTAATAATATTTATATTTTAATTAATCATTTTTATATTTAAAAAAATAGACTATTGACCTGTTCTTCTATTATGAGTATGGATGGGTATGAAAGGGGAGCACCATATTCATCCATGTCACGTGGTGTGATCCTTGAGTAATACCTTACCTAGAAATTTAAAAAGAAGACAATGTATCATCAGTTTATCTTATTTTATATATATACTTATATTTTAGCTTTATATATATATACTCTTTTTTTTTTGTTTTTTTCCTTTTTCCACTAGGGAACTCTGCAAGCGACATTGATATCGAAGGACTAAATTGGAGTAGCAAGAACTTCAAACTTCAACCACCAGGTGACTTCATTCCATGACCCTCATTTTCAATATACCTTTTGAACTTTCATTCTCTACCTCTACCCCCTTCTAAATTTTCTTTTCATTAAACACCGGGGACAGTGTTATTTTTTAGTTGGTGGGGGAGATAAAATAGAAAATTCTTTTGTGTCAAAAAAATTATAAATGATTTGAAAAAAAATTGTGAAAATGGAAGGAAAAATTCCGTAAACTTTAAACATGGTAATACACATTGCACACTTTGATACTGAATATTAAATAATTTATCATACCCTGATTCTAATTTTAATCCTTTTATAATTTCATGAGCATTGATTTTGGAAAGTGTGGCTGTCCAATGTGATATTTCATCGTTTATATTTTTATCCAAAAAAAAGATCACAATGCACGTACTTTGGATAGTGGGGTATTAGTTTGAGTTCATGGGGTCCCCTAAATATATAACATAGGTTTGGTGATAATTTTAGTTTAAAATGAGTAATCAAAAAAAAAATTAAAAAAAAAATCGCGTAGAGCAATGAAATGACCTAATGCGTGGCTTTCGGCACTTGGGGATCGTGACTCCATAGTTGTCTGGCCCAGAGTTAGTAATATTATCTCTATTTTTGGTAATTTGAATTTGATTTTGAATGAGTTAACTCAAGATGATGCCTGATTATGTGGGCTTGACTTGGTTCCCTAAGGTCTTTGAGCCTGGGAGTCATCGGCAATGTCTCGCTACAAGGGTTGACTCTTTTGGGTACAACTTCAATTACCATGGTAAAATTGCAAAAAAAAAACAAAAAAAAGAATTATACAAAAAAAAATGAATACTCATCTTAATTTTGAAATGTGATTCAACCTAGCGCTTCTGTAATTTCCCCCTTGAATAAAGATGAACCCCCATGTCTATTGTGATGCACAACACATCCTCATACTTAATTGACATTGGATGAAATATGGAAATGAATATGAACAAAGGAATGGGCATGGGATTGGGATCTGCTTATGAAACTATATTGTATTAAAATATATTGATGGGTTTCATGATTGTTTGGTATAAGGTTATTTTGGTGATCATTATGTATTAAAATGTTTTTTTGGAAAAGGGAATTTCAATTTCATATTGTTGAGATATATTTTTCTCGGGACTAGAAAAACTCAAGTTGGGGGGTGTGATTAGCCACTAAATGAGGATAATATTCATTGGTAATATATCTAATATTCATGTTCTTTATTATTCATAAACACCATTTTAGTGCATTTTACACTTTGAACATCATTTCACATTATGATTGTAATACCTTCTTAAAATGGACTAATATGAACATGTTTCATTCAGGGATCAATGGAGAATTAATGGAGGATGATGGAGATATTTGGCAATGAAAGGAAGCAATTCTGGAGAAGGCAGATTGGACACCAGCCCACTGATGAGACTGTGGGGCCCACAATACAGGCCCAAGGAATCCCAAATTTCGTGGGATGCTAGAATATATGTATAGGAACAAATAACTCTTCAGTATACAATGATAATTAGGCCTCCATGGGGTCCATTTAGGCAGCCCAATTTAGAGATAAACTTCTGGGCCAGATTCTGCGGCCCAGAAAAATAGCCCACCAATTAAACCATATCTCGAAAATAATTACTTCTTTTGGGATGAGATTTTACAGGAGGTTAGAAGACATCCGAGGATCAATTTTATTATACTATGTCCCACTCTGATTCGGCCATCTAGAAGGTCTTCCATGCACGTCTGTTCGGTGGATGAAAGCTGGATGCCACCTCAAGTCAAATGTGGAAAAGTCCAAATTCCACAAGCTTTCTACCACCTATGGCCTACCAAAATTAATTGAGGTGCTTTGTACTGTTGGATGTTAGACCCAAGGTCTCAAAAATTCCTATTTAAGGCAGTAGGGTTGGAGGATTTAGGAATCTTTGAGCTTGTTTTCATCTTAATGTTATGCTGCCAATTTCTCTTTGTAATGTTCTTCCTTCACATGTAAGTTGTTTTAATTCATCCTTGTTTCTTAATAAAATTTCTTATTCTCTTTTTATTCTATTCTTCTCCATATCACTTTGATACCGTTGGTTTAAGGTGTGAACTTATTCATACCAAAACTTGTGAGATTATCACACAACGGTGGAGTGATTGTTATTTTATTGCGTTTTTTTACTTCTCAATTTCCTCCCTCATGAGTCTACTTTCTGCTTCCATTGAAACCATAGAATAAATGGAGGGATAACCCACTTATGGGTTGATACAAGGGAGTAGAAAGGGGATGGATTGGATGTTATTTATCACCTCATTAATGTATAATCACTTCTTTAATTGATATTTTTATTTGATGATTTTTAAACTCCATCGTCCTTATTGAATTTAAGGCCACACACTTCAAGTGCTTATACGAACCTTTACCTTGAAGTGCTCAAAAATTTGATCCTCCAAGTGTATAGGTGATTTGTTTTAAAGGGTGTAGGCATTAAACCAGTAAGTGATGATGTTGTTTTATATCCTTAAATGAACGCCTCTCAAATCTAAGAAATTAAAATCATTAAAAATAAAATACGTCCAATCTACCCCAAGCGATAACCTAGGATCAACTCATTCTTTTAAATTGAATTCATTTAAATATTTTAGTTATACTTTAAAACCATATAAAATCAATACAATTTGGAATCTTCATAGCCAAAAACATTCCATAGAATGTACGTGTCTATGGGTTTCTTCTTAGGTCTCTGAGGATTCGATAACCAAAGCTAAACTACAAGGACCATTCTACCTTCATCTCTTGGGTAAATTTGAGCGAGAATCAGCAGGTGCATTGGTTATCTCAAAAGGAATTACTACAAAGTCATAATTTCCATTTCATATATGAAACACAGTCTTCGAAACATCTTCTTCCTTTACCTTCAGCTGATGGTACCCCGATCTCAGGTCAATCTTTGAAAAATACTGACCTCCCTGAAGCTGATCAAACAAATCATCGATATGAGGCAAATGATATTTGTTCTTAAAAGTGGTGTTATTAAAGGATCTATAATAAATGAAAAGTCTCATAGAACCATCTTTCTTTTTAAGAAATAAAACAACAGCACCCCATGGTGATTTTCTAGGTCGAATGAAACCTTTCTATAATAAATCTTGCAATTGCTCCCTCAACTCTGAAAGTTAAACTCGAGCCATTCGATAAGGGGGTTTTGAAATTGGCTTAGCATCAGAGAACTAAGTCAACAGTAAACTCAACTTCCCGATCTGGTATTATTCCAGGAATCTCATCAGGAAAAACATCAGGATACTCATTTACCACTAGCACATCATTAATCTGAATAGTTCCCTTGTTTTCAACAATATGTGCAATGTAACATTCATTTCCATCTTTTACAAGTTTCTCGACCTCTTGATATGTTATTTACAGTAAGCGTTCATTCTTGTACACGAACTGAAATTCATTCTGAAAAGAAACTTCTTTAGCTCTATAGTCAATCTTAGCATGGTAAACAAAGAGCCAATACATACCCAGGATTACATCAAACTCTACTAGATGTAGAACAATTAGGTTTTCAAGTAGGTTCTTTCCACGGATAAGGATAGGAAAAATCTTATAAATTCTTTTTGCCTCAACAATTTTCCCCAGGTGTTTTTACCACAAGTTCAGGAATCATTTCTTAAGCTGGTATTCCAATTTTACTAGAAAAGCTTTCAGAGATGAATGAATGTGTAGACCCCGAATCAAACAACACACTGGCATAATCTGTAAAAACAAACAAAGTACCTGATACAACTTCATTTGATGGCCCGACATCTGCTGAAGTAGTTACAAAGGATTTCACCACCCCTTTTTTCTTGTAGTCTAACTGCTTCCCATCACTCAAGCTCTTTGTCGGACACTCGTTTTCATAGTGACCCATCTCATTGCACTTAAAACTTTTCACTAACTGTAAATCCAATTTGGACTTACCATCACCATGATCTTTTTCAGTGAAATCACGAGCCTTATGTCCCATCTTACCACATTGGTAGCACTTTCCAAAATTCAGAAGACATTCCACAGAAAGCCTTTTACCACATTTATCACAAATAGGAAACATAGTTTTCTTACCGTCAGACCTTTTTGAAGAATTCTTTCCTTTCTCCTGCCAGCTCGGTCTCTTCTTCTGCTGGTTGTTATAGAACACTTGATCATCGACAAACTCCATTTCCACCTTCTCAGCACATCAAACAAGATTTTCATAACTTTTAAACTCATGAGAAGCGAATTCCCTTCGATATTTTGGCTTTAATCGTGAGTAAAAACGATTGATTTTACTATCAAGGTCTCGGATAAAATTTGGACCATACCTTGCCAATCGAGTGAACCTTTCTTCATAGGCAGCCACTGAGTCTTCCTCTTCCCTCAATTCTAGGAATTTTTTTTCCATCCTAAGTCGATCAAATTTAGGAAAATACTTCTCAAGAAACATACCTTTGAATTCATCCCAGTCGAGAGCATAAATCTCATCAGCGTCCCTGATATTTTTAACCATCGAACACCACTGATCTGCCTCACCCTCCAAATAGTAAATAGAAATACTAACCTTTTGATTTTCTGAACACCCCATGACATTGAAAATCTTCTCCAGTGCTTTAATCCACCCTTCAGCTAGCACATGGTCAGATGATATTCTGAATGATGGGAGATGTTGCCTCATGAAATATTCCACCACTGGTATGTTCCTCTACGGTTGATCTGGCTGATCTCGTGCATGGATACCACCACCATTTATCGCTTGAGTCAACTGTGCCATTATTGCAACAAACTATTCAGTTCCAATTCCGACTATCTCAGGATGCTGATTTGGAAGGTTATTTCCTTCTGTATGCCTTCATAGCACTGCTTTCTTGTTTCCTCTATGGAAATCCATTCTGAACAAACAAGTCTTAGATGAAGTAACATGGTAATATTCAAATGCTATATCATTTCAATTTGACCATAAAAAAATATTTTTGGATAATCATTTAATTGAATTATAACTCCTAAAGTTATTAAACTGGCCTCTGATACCAACTATAAGGCCCCAGCCTTAATCCTTACTTAATCTTGAGCTACTTCAAGATTACACATTGAGGATCTTTTCAAGTTTAGAGTTTTAGAGAATTATATAATAAAACATGCATTACATTACACATTTAAACAAAGTGGATACATAAAAGATAGTATTCATTTTTCCCATCAATGAAAACATATCTAAAATAAAACATGGATACTTTCTTGAGACTTCCTTGACACTATCATCATATCATGTACCTTTCCATTGACCTGTGAAAAACATTTCAAAAACTTGGGATGAGCATAAAAAGCTCAGTAAGGGATATAAAAATATGGAAAGGAAACATGAGTACATATATACATAAGAATGATATCATAATTTACCCATAAAACATAAGAACTTTAACATACATCATCAAAATCATGAATAAATCATAGAAATCATAAGACATAAAGGTAACATGTGGCATTCATAACATTCATACGTAGGGAGTAACCCTCTTGGTTACGTTGGGAATACCAATCACAATATATTCCCTAAATCTCTTCGAAGAATCCTCAACGTTTAACCCCTTTGTGTTACCCAAATCATTGGAGAGCTATATCGGGCTCACCCATCCTTAGTTTATCACGGAACTACCCATCTTCATAATAATTCCTAAGAACCATAACAGAATCGTATCACATAAAACATGCATAAAGGAAACATAACATTTCCACTTTTCAATCGCAAGATATCAATACAACACATTTATATAAAAACATTATGAAAACCATTTTTAATACCAAAATAAAATAAAAGTAAAACATGGTATTTATTTATCATTTAAAAAAAGGTATGGCTTGTAGAGGAAGACAAAACTCAAATAATGGTCACGGTTATGGAGAAGTCGTTGTCGTCGCATACGTACGACAAAAACATTCCCTTTTGTCATTTAGTAAAATGCTTTGTATAAAAATATTCCTTTTTGATAAATGTAAAATTAAAAGGGGTTTATACACCGTATAAAAGTTGGTTGTGTATAAAACAAAATATGCCTCAATGAAGGGAGATTGAGACGAAGTCTCATACCTCGGGTCCGACTTGACTCGATTGTTCTTTAACGTCATGAATAATAAACTTGAGTTAATTACTACTTGCTTAAGAACCTTTTTCAAGTTCATTATTCATTTTATATCACTTATTACCATGTCATTAACACTATGTAATTATTTATGTTAATAACGGTCATTTTATCGATCATTGGTACTTGAGTCAAAAATAAACTCTTTATAATTACAAGTTGTTCATGTATCCATTATATCCAGAGTTATACTCATGATGTAGATATCATATAATTCATATATATCCATTATATACAAGAATTTATAATATTACATAACGTTTAGAGGTAAGAAATGAAATGCACCGTTCATAGAGACGGTAAGTCGTACGTACGCATGAACGCTACTTTCATTTCTATTTCTGTATTTTATGGAATAGAATCATAAGGATATAAAGGTAAATTATAATTCCAGTATAATATCATATATAAAATCATTAATTTCATCCTTTATATGTCCCACATATGGAATTAACGAATCAAATCACTTTGAGGGGGCGGTAGTCCGCACTTCCTAAAATGAAGATATCGCGTTAACTATAATGGAAACCTTAAAGGTATGCCATAAATGAAAAATACATAATCTTAAGTAAAACATAATCATATTATATATCATATATAAATATAGTGTAATCTTAATTTCCACCTTTGAAGGTGTTAAAATAATATTGAACAATCATCATTTCATGAGGCAAAAATTCACCATCCACGAAAGCAGTTGTTCTTTAACCATTAGATGTAGGTGTGTGTAAGTGTAGCTCAAATACTTCTTATAACACCATCCTAGTATATGGAATATACTGGTGTTTTTACAAAAGAAATGAATAAAAATACTTTAGAAGGTTGGAGAAGCAAAATATAACATAAGAACACAAGAGAAACGACTACCTTTAAAACGGGTAACTCTTTTTGATTTGAGATCAAAGGCTTCCTTGGGAAGACTTCTGCCCAAATTGAGGCTTCTAATAGTTATAAAAAGATGTGAAGAGACAAAGTGGGCAGGGTTTGGCCGATCCAAAGGCTTTGGAAGTGTGGGTAAGGTGGTAGAGGTGGGGGCCTTTTATTAGAGGAGAGGAGGGGAACTCTTGGAAAGTGAAGAAAAGATACTTTTCTATAAAATGATTTTCAGATAAAAAAGGTCCCACAATTATAAATTTCTAGGATAAGGTGATAAGGGTTCTAAATCCACTCATACAATAGGTTTTTGACAAGTGTAGGTCTTATATTTTACATTATATTTTCATTTTATTTAAATCGTTAAATAATGAGGTAATCGCTGCATCATCATGATGTCATAAATAATTTAATTTATTTAATGTCTCAAAATTATAAAAAAATATCAGGATGTAGGAAATGTTTTTATATTTTCAATGACTTTTTATAGTCAAAAATGTTAATTGTATAACCCCATTTTAAAATTGTTTTAGTAAAATAACTCATGTTTGTTCCATTTTTACTTTTACATTAAATAAAAGGCATTAATATCTTTATCTTACCCAAGTAGCTTCATTGGGTCCCAAAAATCGACCCATGGGTTGTCTTGGTCGGCCATGACACATCCAATAAGGTTAATACATGTGTCTAGGTCATTTCATATTATTAAAACATTATATTTACATTAAATTACACTAATTACCTCTAATCGCGATTAATAAACATAAAAGTTACTATTCACCAAAAAAATTATTTTAATCCCATTGAACCAAATTTTACTTCATAATGACAACCATGTATGTCGGATTTTTAAAATTCAAAACACAAAGGTGGTAAAATTTTATTTAAACGAAAAATCAGTTTTTAAGTACCACTTAGTGGTTTCACTATTCATCAAAAATTGACGTTTTTCAGAAAAATACCAAAAATTCACCCTAAGATATATTCGAAATTCTGAATTCAAAAATGATGTCTATCTTACAAAATTCAAAACATACAAGTTTAATTCCTACTGTCCGAGCAAATAGCGTGTTTTTATAAAACAATAAGTATCAAAAGATTGACACTAGTTTAAGTCTAATTTCAAAGTGAAATTAATTCCAACGACCACTATTGGATTAAATGGTAAAAATATATTCAGATTACACTTTTAGACTAATTAAAAAGATAATCTAGCCATATAATTAAATTAGATGAAAAAGCAGTTTTGATGTAAAATGTAGTATTTTTCACTATTCATTAAAAAAATGAACATTGTCAGAAAAATACCAAAAAATTTTCCATTTTTAATTT
Source organism: Viscum album (assembly GCA_963277665.1). Lineage (NCBI taxonomy): Eukaryota > Viridiplantae > Streptophyta > Magnoliopsida > Santalales > Viscaceae > Viscum > Viscum album. The sequence continues at coordinate 1,005,849,462 of OY728167.1, forward strand.
CAATGTCCCAATCATAAATAATATGTTTATTTTGACAAATAGAGCTTATGAAATTGTCAAAAGGTTTATTTAAAAATGGGTTTCCATCAAAAGGCAGTAAGACAATCTTTTAAGAATATTAGTGTATTCCATGCTAAAGATTGGATTTATTCTCATTTAAAGCCTCTAAAACACTATCTAATTAATAAATAGACATAGATAAGAATATCTATTATTCATTACTTACTTGGTATGTTACACATATTGTCTATTTTAGAATGTTTATGAGATATATGCTAGAAAAGATTAAACATTAGGATCACAAAGATGACCCCCTTAGTGATAAGATATCAATACCAGTACCAATTTCTGATGTGATAGCTCCAAGTGGTGCAAAAGATATTTCACAACATGTGTAGCAGAAGATATTACCCAAAGTACAAGTATATAAGGTGAATAATCTTAGAATTCTTCACAAGTTTTTGTGAAAGTGACCCCTCAAGTCGCAAGTCACGCCTGACCCACATGAAGATGAGGACTAGCTTCCGGTGGTGAATGTTTTTTTCTATCTTGTTAGGACACTGGTATATCAGATTGTGGTTTTTTAATTGATCCTTATCTATGTATTTTTAGGGTGGTGGTAGGGTTTCTTGACCTAGTCATATGATGAGGCAAATCTAACATGGTCATAGTTTGTGCTCTTTTTCAGATATGAGTTCTCACCAACTATTCTAAGGTATGTATTCATCCTGATGCTTATAAATATCTAGAATGGTAGTGTAGAAGTATCTACGTATTGATAGATTTTCACCAACCTCTCCAGGTACTTGATGTATATGGTTTATGATCAGTTCTTATGGGATTATACCATCAAGAAAGGACTATGTAGAGATTTCTGAACTAGTGTTTTTCCTATATGAATTCCCACCTAGTCTAGGGTGCTTGAGTGAGATTTTGTGGTGCATAGTTTTCTTGATTAGCTGAAGCAGACAATGGTTGTCAGTAGTGGTCATACAGGAGAAGATACTTTGGTAGAAGATATTCGATATTAGTCTCATGGAATGGGACACATGATATATTTCAGGAGTAGGTCATAGGATAGAGGGTATGTTATTTGGAGATCCGAGGATGGGTCTAGTCATCCCTAGTAGAGGTAGTGGTTCTCTTGTGATTCTATGGAAGATCTTGAATGAGATTTTCTAACCCACCATATGACTAATAGGGAGGCAGTGGATGGGTCACTAATCATACCATGATTAACTATATTATTTAACCATTACACTAATGGACTAAACTATTTGTCTATTGAAATATAAAAATAAAATAAAAATTATACTTAATGTTTGGTTTAATAATTGATTTTTATGACTATAAATTTTTTTAATTTCAGTTGTTTTGATGTTTTTATTATAGGTGGTAGTGATTTGGAGGTCCCATTATGAAGTTGAAGAAAAATGTATGAAACTGCGCAGGAATTCATGTATACCGGTGGACTTAACCACACACTAAAACTAATTAGTGCATACAATTGGGTTTAAATATGGAAATTGAGTCTATAATTCAATTTTTTTAAACTCTTATTAAGGAATTTAAGACCAATTCATCGATCAATGGTCCAAACCAAACTAATATTTTGAGAAAAAATAATCTGCATGAAGTCAAAAGTGTGGTCTTGTATTTTGGAAATATCTCCATGTTTCTATATTATATGGTATCATTATTTGACATGGAGACATAGGGTTGTTATTCAAATAATATTTTTCTTATATTAAAGTATTTATAAGGTATTTTACCCTCTAAAAACAATGGTCCATGTGGTATCTCTAGATCTTTGTGCGCAAAACTGCCTCCTGTATTGGAAATAAAAAGAAACCATGGGTACCCCATTTGGGAGTTTGACAAGAAAGAAAATATCTTCCATTTTGGATACCCATAGGATTAATCTCATCATCATATAATTGAATAATGTTATGGGAAGTTCTATTTCAACAATAATGGATTCCTTCATTTCCAAGGGCTTTTAAACTCCTCTTGATCACCTGTGGAGGAATGTGAAGAAAACCCAAGGTTCTTGTTTTTAATATTTGAATGACAATTTTTAATTCTAGGTTTGTATGTTTTTAGACATATTTTATTCTTATTTTATTTAGTTATGTATTAGTATTGGATACTTGACCCATATGATCCTATTCATGTGATGTTTCACACACCATTAACCACTTCATATTCCAACTTTCAATTGTGGGGTTTATGTGGTTCTTATTGGTCAATTGAATTATCATAAACACTTCCATGTATATTTAATTTAATTTAATTGTCACAAATTTAAATAATATACAAACCTGTATAGTGCCTTGTGTTATTCGTGAGTTGCATTGGTGAGAATCAGTTATAAAATCAAATACAAATAACCCAATCATCAGTGGTAACCGGTGAATCATTTTTTATCTATAATAGAACCATAGAATGTTTCATAATATAAAATTATTAAAACTATCTTTATAGGTGTTACAAACTATTTATTGAAATATATATACTATTTCTCTAGAATCTATGAAGATGAGAATCATGAGAGCTCCCCGAGTTGATCACAATTAATCAAAACTGTTAATTTCCATTTTTATTGCATACCATAATGTGTTGAATTCTTAAATAAAAACCCCAGATTTTATAAAATCAAACTCAATATGTTTATTATCAAAACATTTGTTTATAATTAATTATCAAAGGCTCCATCGATAGATTTCCTAGGGTTCCTGCTATACTATATAAATTATTGTAAAATTAAAAAACTAGTTTGACATGCTCGACAACAAGATAAAATTTTGGAACTATTTTCAAGGATCCAATATCATTTTCATGATTATTTATTTACTTTCATTTTTATTTATTACCCTTCTCAATCCCCCCTTATGTTTTGATTATTATGTTTTTTTTTGTGTCTCTCCATATCTATTCTCTTTTTTAACAATATTTATAATTATATAATATAACATTATCTTTTTCTTTTATCTTTTAATTATTCTTAATTTCATTTATTCTATCTATATTCTATCATAAAATGAAAAAAATACAAAAAAAATCTTTAAAACATATTTTCATGACCCTATCAGAAAAAGAAAATCTTCTAAAATTTGAACTTGAAATTAAAAAGAAACTTCACTCACATATTAGGTTATATAGAGTAAGAGAGTCAAGTAACATTTAAAAACCCCTTATGGAACCTCAATTGGTCCCAAACCAATCATAAATTAAACCGAATAAAATACCATAAATCACGAATTCAAATAATCAATCCTGAAAATAACCAAACACCATGGATATAGAGTAAAAACCAATGAACATCCAATGTCTTGAGGAAGTAGACAACATTGAGCTGAGATCAGAACTCATTATAATCTTTCCAAAATTCCATGTTCTTCTTTATGAGGAACCTCACAAACATCAAAATAAGTTTCACATAGTGTGTACTACCATGAAACCTCAAAATGTGTCTGAGGATCCCATTATGATTAGGGACTTCCCTTTATCCCTTGATGGTCTTTCCAAAGATAGGATATACTATCTAAATACCATAATTAAAGACCCAAATTAATATAAACAAATCTTCCTAGAGAATTTTTTCCCTACCTCCTAGACAACATTTATTAGAAAACAAATCTGTTGAATTATAAAATCACAAGGAGAGACCATTCATGAATATTATGAGAGATTCAAGACTTTGTTCAAGTTTCCCCACCACAAAATTATTGAACAATTACTAATTCAATCATTTAATGAGGGAATTGTCTCCATGGATTGTGTATTGATAGATGTTATAGCTAGTGGATCCATAGTTTATAAAACTCCTTCCGTTTCTCATGACTTAATAGCCAACATGGCTCAAAATTCACAAAAATATGGTACACAAGCAATTTCACCCACTAAGGGAGTTCATGAGTTATGTCAATCATCCTTGGAACAAAATGTAGATAATAAACATGATGAGATGAATTCCCTTATAAGACAATTCTCTTAAGATGAATGTAATTCACACTCTCCTCCTATTACATTTCATTGTAGAATTTGTTTTGATAATACGGATTTTTCTAACTAGTGTCCCCAACATCATGAATCATTTGAGTTTTATCTAGTACTATTTCCTAAGAATCTATTTCAATAGACACAACCCTTCATAAAAGAACCATTTAGGCCAAATCCATACCCCGGGTGGAAAGCACAACCACAATGTAGATAAAGAGGCAACTAGGGCTACTCTAAACAGAACTGGTATCAATAGGGCCAAGGTATAAAAATTTATTATCCTTCAATATCATGAAATAATCCTCATCCTCCTAAATCTAGACCAAGATAAGAGGATATTGCGAATAAAATGGGATCCCAAAACGTCCAGTTTCAACAAACCACATAATCGACTATTCAATACCGACAAACTAAAGTGAGACTTTTGGAAAACACCATCAGTGAGATGAAGATGTAAGGTTCTAGACAAATACCACAATAGCCTATTGATAATCAAAAATAAAATGGTAATATTTGTGCAATCATACTTAATAGTGTGAAAGACGTTTCTTATTGAACTTATTCTACACAATTGGTAAGTCCCCCACTTGAAAATTATTTTTCCCTCCCTAATAATGAAAAAAAACAAAAATTGTAAACAAGTTATCATTGAGGATTACTTTAAACAATCAATTCATATTTTCCCTCTAAAGACTATCTAAAACTAATAAAAAATTTTATAATGATATTGATAAAGAAATAATGGATACATTTAAAATGGTTAAAGTTAACATTAATTTATTTGATAGAGTTAAAAAAATACCTCGCTACACCAAATTTCGTAAATATATTTTTCACCCATAGACGGATTTTGAAGGTGAATGATAGATTCAACCTAGGAAGAAATATTTCAGATTTTATATAACCATTAATTCCAACCAAATTAAATAATCTAGAAATATTCATGATACATTTAACTACAGGGGAGACCATATTTCTTGATTCAATGGTATATTTAGGTGCTTCAATTAATGTAATACCTCACTCCAGGTATACATACATATAGGTTGGAATGATCCATCCAATGGGAATAGTTCGGAAACTTTCTAATCGGAGCACAAAACACCAAATAGGATTGATCAAGGATTTCCTTGTAAGAGTTCATAATCTCATCTTCGATATAAACTTCTATGTTCTTTAGATGGAAGATACTCCAACCAAAGGACACACTCTTCTCATACTTAGGAGGTTATTCCTAAAAATTATGAATATGATCATCAACATTCACAATAGTGCATTTTCCATAAATCTAGGTAGAGAAAATGTATGTTTTAATATCCTTGATTCCATTAAAATCCCCATTGAAGAGAACTCCACGTTTCCTATTTATTTAATCAATGTTATCTCTAATGACTCACACAAAAAAATTATCTCCTCAAACCATACTATGATTCATTTCACTCTTCTTAACCATTGGATGTTTTGAGTTTTGATTAATGTTTTCAGTGTTGTGTGGGTTCAAAAAAAGTGTAAATCTTGTGCTTTAATTAAAGAGTGTGTTCATTCTAAGGCACCCATAACCATCAATGATTATGAGAATATCATTTAAACTAATTCTCGTTCTTTAGAGAATAAACATGAGAAGATATAAAATTTTATGGACCTCACTCTCCCTAAATCCCCTTCCTAAATACGAAAACCGTTGTTGTTGGAATCAAAAAAAGTTCAATATAACATAAATATTCCTATCTTGAGGGTATTGGAAAATTTTCAATCATTATTTCCCTTAACGTCTCTCTACATTTGAAATCAAAACTACTGGACTTTTTGAGAGTACATAAAAAAGGAGATAGAAAGAACATTGGTTAATATTTCTAGAATTAGTCCATCTATTTTTATGCACAATATAATTTTAAATTATGTGACTAAACTCATAAGTAAATCTCAACACTGCTTTAATACTACCCTCCTTGAAGTTGTGTAATTAGAAGTCAGTTAAATTCTTGTTGTTGGGATCATCTATCCCATATATGATAGTAAATTGGTTAGCCTAGTGAAAATTGTTCCTGAATACTAGAATAAAAATTGTTTCAAATGAACTGAATGAATTGGATCAAAAAAGTGTGCAAAATAGTTGGCATGTTTTTATTGACTACCATCGGCCGAATCAAGCCACGTAAAAGGACCAATTTTCTCTACCTTTCATTGAACAAATGTTAGAATGATGGGCTAGAATTCCCCATTATTATTTCTTTTATGGATATTTGGGTTATTTTCAAATTCATATAGCCCTTGAGGAAAAAAAACAACATTTAGCTATCCATTTAGGACGTTTTCATATAGGAGGATGTATTTTTGTCTCTATAATGCTTCTAAAACTTTATAGTGATATATGTTTATTATTTTTTATGAGTACCTTGATAATTGTATATAAGTTTTTATAAATTATTTGATGCTTAATAAAACTTCCTTTGATAAATATTTAGAACACATAGGTGTTATCTTATACTATTCTATTGAAAATGATATTTTACTAAATTGTGATAAATTCAATTTCATGGATGAGTGGGGGATAGGTCTTGGGAATGTTATTTATATTGAGGGAATTCATGTTTCTAAATCAAAAATTGAATTAATTTTATCCCTTACATATACAAAATTTATTCATGAGGTGAGATATATCTTTGTTCATTTTGGTTTTTACTAACAATTCATTAAATACTTTAGTAAGATCTCACTCTCCTATCCAAGATATTAAAAAAATATTCAGAGATGATATTTAATAAAAATTATGATAATTCCTTATTATCAATAAATTGAGTCTCACATCACCTCCCATCATCCAACCACCAAAGTGGGATCTCTCCTTTTAAATTGCATGTGATGCCTCAACTTTGTAGTTAGGAATGTCTTATCATAAAGGGTTGGGAATTCTTCTCATGTCATTGTGTATGCCTTGCGTACCCTTGACCCTACCTAGGAAAACAACACAACCATTGAAAAATAACATCTTTAAATTATGTTTTTCTTGAAAAAATATCGTTCATATCTTATTTGGTAAAAAATAAATTTGTTTTCTGATCATGTTTGCCTTCATTTTTTCTTTAAGAAATATGAAGCTAAGCCCCCCCACAATTGTTGGATACTCCTCCTATAAGAGTTTCACATTGATATTCGAGATAACAAAGGAGTGAAAATGTGTTATCTAACCGCATTAGAAGTATTTACTCACCATTGGATAACCATGTTCACTCATCCCTCCCAATTAGAGAATTCTTTCCTCATGGGAACCTTTGTGATGTTGTGGACCTTACCCCATGGTATGTAGATATTGTGCATTTTCTAAATACATCTTGGGTCCCCAATGATTTTAGTACATCACAGTCTCAGAAAATTATTCATGATTCATGATGTTACATTTGAGAAGAACCGTACTTGTGTAGAATTTATAGATACCATGTTATTCGTAGGTGTTTCTCTATCCATGAGTTCACCTATAATATGGGATTCTTATACACATTGGCTTGTGGGGGGACACATTATCCCTCAATGCACTGATTGAAATGTCCTTCACTTGAGGAATTATTGGAAAAAATTGTATAAGGATTCTCATAAGTCTCTTAATTCATGCACACATTTTTAATTTTTAGGGAATATCTTCAAGAGGAATGAAATTCACCAACAACCCAGGTTATTATATGAAATCATTGATGCATGGGGCATTGAATTAATGGGGCCTTTTCCTAATTCATTTGAATTTATTTACATCTTATTAGTTGTTTACTACATATCTAAATGTGTGGATGGAAAGGCCACCAGGAATGATAACTCTCAAGTGATTATTGATTTTTTGAGGTCTTAAATTTTCAATAGGTTTGGTTTTCTTAGATTCATCATTACTGATAAGGGTTCACCCCAAAATTAATAGAAAAATAGAAATCTAAAATCATTATGTTAAGTGAATCTTAGATAAAATGGTACAACTAAATAATAATTATTGAAGTTTTCACTTGGATGATGCAATTTGGGCATAATGTATAGCTTTTAAATCCTCAACCTCTATTTCACCATATAGGATTGTTTTTTGAAAGGCTTATCACCTCCCAGTGGATGTAGAACACCATAAATATTGATATTTTAAACAATATAATTTGAATATTTCAGATGTATGTTAGCATAGGAAACTAAAAATTAAAGAGTTGGAAAAATTCGAGATGCATATGGAAGCTCTAGGGTCTATAAAGAGAAAACAAAGGCTATTTATGATGATATGATTCATCAGCATGGAGTTTCATATTGGTGATAAGGTCCTCATGTACAATTAAAGGATAAATATCCACCCACGTTATTCATGAGAGGAGTCGAAATAGGTTTGTCGTTAATGGGATGAGGCTAAAACAATTCTATGATGATTTTCTCAAGCATCTTGTGGTGGAAATATAGATGATGGATTCCGTATATGACACCACTTAGCAGTATGTCACTTCTCCCTACCTTAATTTATTTTTATACTTATTTAAACATCTCACATTATAGAAAATGAAATTTTTATGTTTGGGGGAGGGTAAAATTGTCTATTTATAATTTACATTTTAAAAACGAAAGAAAAAATAAATAAGTATTTATGTTTCCATTTTTCATTTCCTTTTTATTTATTTTATTTTTTTAAACAATGATCTTAAATAGAATATCAAAAATAATTTTTCACGCTTGAGTCAATTGTCTATAAAATTCGATTATTTTTCGAAATATATTTTAAAATGAATGTAGATATGTAATATTTTTTAAAAATTTTAATTCTCAAATCATTCTTAATATTTTAATGGATTTTTAAAACCCATGCCTGATCTGAACTGACTAATATTTTAATCCCTTCCATGAGAGACATTATAATCCCTTTATTACATATTCTTCCTATTAATCAATTTCATGAGATTCTAGGGTCATTGATATAAACTTGAACTTTCCATGATTATGTTTTAAGCCATAATATTTGAGTATTCTACGTTCATGATGGAGGAAATCATTCATTACAAATCAATTTGTAAAATTATCCTATATTTGTTAAACCTTAACATTTTACCATTAGTAAGACTTAAAGACAATGAAATTCTTGTTAGGTGTACAAATTAAAATCTAATATATCCTTACCTAACCTTATGTTTTTAAATTTTTTGGATTTTTCTACATGTGTGGGAAATAGGGTGTCCATGGGAATTGTAGGAAAAGATTCATTGTAATGGGTGAGGGAAAGGGTGTCGACATTTGTTTTGGATAGGGGGTAAAAAATCAATATTATACCACTATGTTATATATTTTTCCATCTTTATCTCCAAAAAAATTATATATTCAAAAAAATAAAATAGTTATTTTCATAAAATAATAGGGAAAAAGAAAAATTAGAAATTGAGAAAAGAGGATGTTTAAACATTTTTTCTAACTAATTTTTTGTGACCAACACAAAAGGAATAAATGAGAGAGTTATTTGAATGAGATACACTATGTGAGAGGATGGGTGAGTATATTCATCGTGACATTCTGAATTTTGACATTCTTTGTACTTAAGAGATTAAAAACTCATATTCTGCCTTGTATTTTTAAACATAAAATCCTACCAACCCTTGAACCTCATAATAACCTGTTTGAATTCCTCTTGAATCGCACAATATTTTCTACTGTTAAAGAACTTATAATCATGGAATGAATATGGAATGATAACATAAACTCTGTAAAATGAGAATAACTCCAATTCTATTTTTTCTTGGAGTTAATAGGAAAAATTTCTAGGTGAGGTAGGTTGCGACATGTTTCATAGGTGAGTAAATTAAATTGAACAAATTTTAATGTCAGAGAAGAAGAATGATAAGAAAATTGGTTTCGTAAATGAGACACAATATCTTTCATTTAAAATTAATTTTTGATTTTTTTTCATATTCAAATTAGGAATGATACTTGATTATGATATGTTACTTTTCAGACGTGTTCAAATGTTTATGTGTGGGGTGTGATTTCACCATGATTCACCGTTTTATTTTATTATTACACCATTGTGTTAATGTTTTTTTGTATGAAAATTTAAAAATTTAATAAAAATTTCATATAATTTTTAGGTTAATAATTTAATTTTTATTACTTTTAAGAATTGTAATTTAACTTGTTTTAGGTTTTAATTATAAGTGGAGGTGATTTGGAGGGCCTAGGATGAAGTTGAAGATAAATGGTCTAAACTCCGTAGAAATACATCCATACCAGTAGACCTAACTGCAAACTAAAACTAATACATGAGCCCCATTTGGATTAAATTTTTTGATATAGTTCTAAAATAAATGGGATGAAACTTATATAAAGTAACCCTTGGCTAATATATCTATTAAGGGCTAGAACTAAACCGATCTTTCCATGAAAAAAAATCTGCATGATGTTAAAATTTTGTTTCTGAATTTTAAAATATCCTCAATTTAATACAATATATAGATACATAATTTTACATGGAGATATAAGGGAGGTCAGAAAATAGTTTTTGTGCTTTTTTAACATTTGATAAGGAAGTTTACTATCCGAAAACTATGGTTCGAGTGGTACATCTAAATCTCTGTTCCCAAAACCACCTCCCATTTTGGCTATAAAAAGGATCCCTGGGAACCTCATTTGGGAGTTTAACTAGGGAGAAAATCTCTACCATTTTGGATACCCATAAGATTACTCTCCTCGTACTCAAAGAGACGAAGGCTATGGGATGTTATACTTCAATATCTATGGTCTTCTCCCTTTTGTGGAGTTCTATACTCCTTGGGATCACCCAAGGAGGAACGTGATGTAAATCCCAATATTATTTATTGTAATATTTGAATAAACTTTTTAATTACACGTTTTTATGTTATTTTTCAAAATATTATCTTCTTATTTTATTTATTTATATACTATTATGTCATACTCGACATATATGATCATTTTCAGGGGTACCCATTCATGTGATGTTTCACACATTGTTCACCACTTCTTCTTCCCATTTTCAATTGTGGTGTTAGTGTGCTCATATTGGCCAATTTAGCTCTCATAAACACTTACATGGACATTTAATTTCATTTAATAGTAACACATTGAATTAATATACAAACTTGTTTATCATATCGAGTTATTCGTGTGTTTCCTTGGTGAGTTTTTGTTATGAAGTAAAACACAAATCACCCAAATCATCGGCAAAAATAAGTTAATCATTTTCTATTTCTGACTAAAACTAAAAAGGTGTCATAGTATAAAATCAGTAACACTATGGTTCTAGGTGTTAAAATATCGAGATTAAAATATCTATACCCTTTAACATGAAGATATGAAAGATGAGAATCATGATATTTCTCCAGGTTGATCACTCCTAATCAAAAAATTTAATTTCTATATTGTTTTATTAATAATCTTTATTTATTTGATTCTTAATTAAAAAAATACATTTTCTAAAATCCCATTCACGTTTTCAAAATAAAACATTCTTTTTAAATTAATTATCTATGGATTCATCGAGACATGTCCTAGGGTTCTTGCTATACTATAGAAATTCTAGTCGGAAAGGTAATTTGACACACTCGACAACGTGATCAACCACTAAAATAGAGACATTGTAAATATCAGGTAGAATCACATGGTTAATGATGTGGAGGATGATATAGGAGAGAAACTGGAGGTGGTAGGTGCTTCAACATATTACCACAACCACCCCCAGGTGATCATTTCCAGTCTTAGGGAGTTGTATGATATGGGTGGGAGAAATTATAGGTGTTTGAGGATTATGACCTAAAATATCTATGTATGAATTTAGGTAATATCTATGTCTTTTATACCTTATATAAAGCACTGATAGACACATTTTATAGTCATTCCTTTATTGAAAAAAATATGTTCTAAGACATAGAGATTCTAGCGGAGCCCTTGGATCAACTCTTATGATTAAAAACTCTTAATGGAGATGACTCAGTGATCACACACTTATACTAATAGTGTGAACTGATTCTTAGAGGCAAGATATTATATTGAGATTTCTTTATAGAATTTATGAGGCCTTATGACATATTATTAGGTATGGACTGGAAATCTATAGTTTATTCCCAAATTGACAGTCTCAGGAGGAGGATACAGTATGTCCGCAACGATAGGACTAGTTTTTCATTTTTGGGTGAAAATGAAACCTTGGTAGAACATGATAAAATAATATAAAGGAGGTTGAAACCGATTACTCATAATTTTTCTAGCATGGAATTAGTAGAGTGGATGTATTGAGTTTTCTTTACTCTACAATGGTGGAAGAGTATAAGGATGTCTTTTGTGATGTTGTTCCAAGATTACCTCCCCATCATGTGATAGACATATGAATTGATCTACACCTTGGGAGGACATCGATATATGTTCTAGCATATCATATGGTTTTCACAGAGATTCATGGGCAGAGGGTAAAATTAGAGTACTTGTAGAGGCAGATAATTTTTATACATAGTGTTTCAACCAAAGTATCCCAAATGTTGTTCAAAAATAAAGAGGATGAGAGATCATGGTTGTGTTTGGAATATCGTTGCGTAAACTAGGTGGTGGTAAACAATAAATATCCATTCATGAAAATCAACAAGTGGCTAGATAATTTGAGTGGGTCAAGATGGTTATAAAAGTTTGACCTTAGCTTATTCTATCACCAGTTATGAGTAGGGATGAGGATATACCAAAGAAAGAATTTAGGATTCAGTACATTCACTATGAGTACATAGTGATTACACTCGGAATGATCAACTCCCCATAATTTTTTATGGGACTCACGAATCAGATATTTCAGCCTTTATTTGACCAGTTCATAGTGGTCTCCATCAATGAAATGATTATGTAATAAGTGTTTAAGGAGAATCATGAATGATACTTGAGAATGGTTTTAGACATACCTCGAGAGAACCCGATTTACGATAAGGTCTCAATGTTCTTGGTTTAGATTTAGGATTTCCACTCTCTGGGACTTGTATCTTAGCTGATAGTGTGGCAGTAGACCAGAAAAAGGTCGAGGAAGTGTTATCTTGGGATCCACACAAGAGTGTGATGAAGGTATAGAGATTTCATGGGTGGGTAGGATAATACCGGTTATTCAAATCAGATATTCTTAAGATATTATCCCAATGACACATTTAACCTAAAATGGGAAACCTTTTGATTAGATGGAGTAGTACCAGTGGGATTTTTTGTGTGTTGTGGAAGATATTGAAGAGTTATATCATCTTGAGATTTATAGATGAGGGTGTCAAGTATGTATTATTCTATAATGCATCAGGAATTAGGCTTGTTTTTGTTATGATACAGTAGAAGTAAGTGACTGCCTCTAGTTCACATCAGTTGAGACCACATGAACATAACTATGCAACACACGATTTTGAGTTAGCAGCGGTAGACTTCACACTAAAGATGTGGTGAAACTAACTAATGGGTGAGCATTCTATCATCTACTTTTAACACACAAATATCATGTGTATCTCACCTTAGTAAGATATTTGATTGAGATAGAGGACATGGATAGATATCCTATAGGACTATGAAATAATATTTTCTATACTCTTAGGAAGGGAATCATGGTAGATGATTCTCTTAAAAGAAGATATTGTTCACAGTTGTGGAATAGGGAATTAGATCAGTTGGATTTATTACAGTTATCATTTTTTGGATTGATATATAGAAGATTACCTATAGTCGATGGTTTCTATCTCTCTTCTTTTACAGAGAATAAGGAGTCACGTCATGGGGATTCTTACTCCAATACTCTATGTACATTGATTTCCGCTGGAAACACTCCTCGTAGATTTCTAAAGGTGGCGAGCATATCATTCTTATCAAAGGACTCATGATGGTACAAGTGACATTTTAGGAGGAGGTTCTTATTATTTTCATAAATTTCATTTGGAGGTATATCTAGGTGTGTACAAGATGTTCTAGGAACTTCATCGTCAGTTTTGGTGGCCAGGGATAAATAATGGAGTTATAGAGAATGTCTCTCTATGCCTTACTTGTCAGCAGGTAATGGTTGATCACCAAGTTCCAGCAAGTTTATCTCACCCCATTGAGGAGAAAAAGTTAAAGTGGTATGGTATATCCATGGAATTTATAATCGGGTTACCATTTAAATCCATTGTACATTATCCATTCTAATAGATTTTAGACTGACTAACAAAGTCAGACTACTTCCTACCTATCCAAGAGCGTAGTTTAGTAGAGATCTCGTGACACCTCTATGTGAAAGATATAGTTCGAATATAGAAAATTATCTCGATGATTGTTTCTGACCATGATAATTTCCTCAGATATTGATTATGAAAGGTACATAAAGATTTTTTTGGGACTTAGATGTATTTTGTCTTGAGTTTTTACCCCCAGGATGATGACCAAAACAAGCACACCATTCATGATTTAGAGGACATGATATGAGCATGCATGTTGGAGCTTGTCCATAGTTCGGAGGATCATCTACCATTAATAGATATTGTATAAAAAATAGATATCATTGCACCATTGTCATGAAACCATTTGAGGCCTTATATAGGGTACCCTATAGGTCACCACTTTGCTGAAATAACATAGAAGAGTCCGCACATATGGGCCTAGAGTTGGTGCGAGATACTATAGAGAAGGTTCAGATCATCTATGAGCAGATGATGACTATCAAATGTTTTTGTAAGTCACTTGAGGATATATGATAGGTTGCTTTAGTGTTCTAGGGTGTATTCCATTTATTCCTATGAAATTCACCTCAATGTGGATTACATATATTTGTATAGGTTGCCAAGCTACATTTGAGATTCATTGGTCCTTTCTATATATTTTATAGAGTTGGCGAGGTAGCTTTCCATTTAGATCTACCACCACCGTTAGACCGTGTACACAACATCTTATTCAGGTCATAGTTGAGGAGGTACCTGAATGATTTATTTACATTATCATCTGGGATGAGTTGGACATTGAGGCTAGAGTAACCTTCACTAAGTACTCGACATAGATCAAGGATCAGTTATATATGATACTTTTTGAAAAAAAATTTAATTTGGTGTATGTATGGTAGAAGAACATGAATCTCCAGGAGAGAATTTGTTAGTGTGAGGCTCAGATTCATTGTCAATACCCACAAATTTCTATATAGACACTTGTTTTGGATTTTTAGGATGTAAAGCCCCAAGGTGAAGATAATTTAGATTATAGGATTTTCAATGTATGAGTTTTGTATATTTTATGGATTATTTTCAAGACCCATAACTAAGACGACGTGTGATTATGAGGCCCAAGGTTCCCATAATAAATGTTTGAAATATATTCAATAGAACACATAGATGGTTTTCCTAAAAAAGTAAAATAACTTCAAAACAGTTGCCTAGATATTAAATCTAAGGGAACTATTGAGTTCAGAGTGTGGGTTTACCCTAAAAATGTCATAAACATTTTCAGTGTGGGTTTTTATGAAAAAATCATTATGGATGTAAAATTAATAAAATAATTTAAATATTATTATTTATTTATTTTTTAACACAACATAAATTATCTATTAAATATATGTTTATGGTGAATTATAATTTTTATCCTCTAAACCATAAATATCTAGAGAACCATTGGAGATCTTTTAGAAGAGGTTTTGTGGGCGAACGAAAACTAAATCAAGAATCATCTATTAGTACAGAATGAGACTTGAGGATCCTACCAAATACAATGATGTAGCTTTTCTCTTCATCAATGATCGATAGAAATCAAGGTAGGGTGTTTTTTCTTTGGTTTATCATCATTTAATGATTCAAATGGTGAACATGAATCAATCATCTAAGAAATTGATTTACAAATCATGAATATTGAGAGTTCTTTCTGTATTTATCTGGAAATTGGGGTATTTGTTTTTAATATATATTCATCTCTTCATTCATCATTGTAATTTAAATGAATTGATGTCAAAAAATAATGATTGAGTACCATTACTCATGGTTGTTCTTTGTGATTTTCATCCCTGATTATTCATTAGTCATGGGAAATTTTCTTTTCCTATGATTTGACAAATACCAAGAAATTTAATGTTGAACTCCCATTTTCAAGTGAAATTATTTGATATCGTAGATCCAGACATGGCAAAATGAGAGGATCATGAGATGAAAAAAAAATGGAATTGGTTCATACAGTTATGGGATTCCCATTTTTTTTCTTCATCACACAATCGTGGATGACGCACGAGGGAATTTTCCAAAGGGATTTGAAGGTTGAAATTGATTATTTGTCAGTAGAATGTCTCGAATGATGGAATTCATTGATTTTAGTGAGAGGCATGGCTGGTTCGACAGTCAGATGAGAGGGAGAAGATGCGGGATTGGGATATGGATTTCTAGAGATGTCTGTAACACATTGGGTGTATTCCCAGATTTTAGGGCCTAGGTGACCCTTGGGCGATGGCTAGGGTTTATGTGGATACGTTAAGTATCACATGTCATTTCACCATGTCACAAAACATGTGACCCTACTTGGTTGGATCGACATGTACCTAGGAGGGTACACACACATGACCAGAAGTGTATAGGAATGGGAACATAGTGTACTCTTTCATTGATATGACCATGAAAGGTGTAAATAGGCAGAGTCGTGTACTGGGACATAGGGATAATTACATAGGCATGGGAATGTCGTTTAATATTACACAAACTTAGGTATGGGTCATTCTCAAGGTCCACACCTAGTGATGAAGAGACATGCAACATACTACTTGTACGCACTTTTACTCCTTCAAAGTTATCTTAGATCCCTTTCCCTCTTCAGCTTGGAAATGTTTTGTTAGGGTGTGTTCATTATATCTCATCCATGAGGGTTAGTATGTAATAATTGTTTACACTTAGGATGGTGATAAATTCAATAATACTTATTGGATAGGGTTGTTGGAATCCTTTTGTGAAGTAAGAAGTGATGTTCTCTATCATCTTATTATAGTATGTGGAGTAATTAGTATCATCGTGTCCAAAACAGGAATTTCTCTGATCACCTACGTAGATGGTTAATGTAGATTGATTTTTTATATACTCAATGTCCTTGGGAGTGATGCACATATATGTATCATTCTCTTTAGACTTCCATGGAATACTTCTATTAATGAGACCTGATTATCACGTCCTCTCGGATGGAAATCATCAGTGTTATCTGACTCACTGAGTGTGTTCTCCTGAAACAGTGCTATGTAGAAACATTGAGCTAGAATCTTAAGATGAACATACGATTATGACTATGATATTTTGTGTCTTTATTGACTATATCTAGATATTTATGTTATATTTTTTGTAGACATTTACCTGGGTATATCCGATTTCAATTCTCGTTATTATATGCTTCGTAGTTTCAAGGTGTCCTTCTAGGTATTTTTATACTCACCACTACTTAGGATTTTCCTACATGTGTCATGTATTATGGAGATGATCAAAACATTGATCATTTCATAGAGGGAAAAAACCATGTGGTTTTTAGTGAGTGGAAAAGAATGAGGTGTGTTCTTGGTGTTATCTTGCTAGTAGTCCCCATCTGTACGTTCTGGTTGGAAATTTTTGCAGTCATTTTGTGTTGGGAATGTATTTGGAACTGTTTACTTTCCAGTGAATGTTTTCATACTATAGTTGTAGGATCTAAGTGTATTAATGCATGGTTTATCAGTTTTTTACATTTCATTATTGTATTGGCTTAGATGTGTGTGTGTGTAGGTTATTTAGGCTAACGCCTCCCATTATTGTGATATTCATACTCAGTGCTAGTCACATCCCCTAGCCTATTGAAGGTATGATTAGGGAGTCACAACATGATCCCATTATAAAGGGTCATGATAGCCAACTGGGGGTCATCATGGGTTTTATCACACCATGGATAAAATCCTTTAGAGTGAATTGTTTTATCCCACACTACATCATGATGTATGAAGCTTTATCTAATGATGTGATCGATGCAAAAGGATAGGAAACATTAGGTAACATCATGAAATTCTCTAGGTACCTATGTAATACATTTCAAAGTTTGTATAAGTGAAATCTACCACCCATAACACAAACAATACGGAGATGAATTTTTTTATTAAACATATCCTTTACCGATTTGGATTTCCTTGATTACTCATTAGTTATCTGGGAAAACTTTTTAATAATGCATTCATCAATGGTCTGCTTGAAAAGTACATGATTAGATATAATATTAGAATTCATTACCACCCAAAAAGTAGTGGATAGGTGGAATTATCTAATTAGGAGATAAAAAAGATCCTGAAAAATATATTCATTACAAATATGAAGGATTGAATTCATAAGCTCAATGATTCTCCTTAGGCATATCATAGAACGTATAAAAAACACATCAACACTACTCCTTTTTTAATTTTTTTAATGAAAAAACATATCATTTTATAGATTAATTAGAGATATGATCATATTGGGAAATCAAAAATATAAAATTGGATGCTCACAAATATCATAAGAAAATATTCCTGCAAATGGATGATCTAGAAGATATACATAGGGATACATATGAAACATCCTAGATCTATATAGAGAAAACAATGAAATGGAATGACCAATGCATCACATGGCAGATTTTTACACTTGGGGAAAATTATCTACTTTTAAATTAATATCTAAAATTAATCCCTAGAAAAAAATACTATGGGTCTGGTCTAAACAAATCTGTTAAATTCTTCCAACATGGCACTACCAAACTTCAAAAAAAGAATGAACCACACTTAAAAGTCAAAGGATAATTGTTAAATATTTATGAATAAACTTTTCAAGAATAATGCATTGTATTTGTCAAATTCAAATTAATTAGTGTATTTTTATCTCTAGGCATAATATGAAGTAATTATTGGGAGGTAACCCATATTTTTCCCTTTATGAAAATTAGGATCATTGAAAATTAGTGGAATAACATCATGTTAATCTTAGAAAAACATATTATAATATAATATAATTCATTTACATCATAAAAATTTGTGGTTTGTAACATAATTTTCCCAAAAATTACTGCATAAATTCAAAATTTTCATCATAACTTTCACATTTGTGGTTTTTAAACATAAACCCTAATTTTTTTAGGGTAAAACCCCCACTCTCCCCCACCACTAACAATCTACCAACCACCGCTCTCCATATATCCCTCTTGCCATCCCTATATTACTACATCATCCTCAACCTCCCTTTATTCTTCTTAGAATTCCTCTACTTTTAGAGTGGTTTGTAGTAGAGTTGGAAGTCATCAATCCTCCAAATGCATGGCCCAACATGGTGATCCTCTTACATCCAAACACATGACCTAGGTACCCACACCACCTTATCCAACAATCTCACCTCTATTGGATCCCACACCACTATCATATGCATCCATTTGAGGTTATGTAATTAAGTACCACCATTTGTGGGATGTGAAAGTGCTTGACTATATGAACCATTTCCTTCATTTTAGGAAACCTACACATCATCTTCACTAGGATCATTTATATTCCAAACTAATGCACATGAATAAGGCAATAGATTTAGTTGTGTTACGCAAGATCCCATCAATAAGAATGTTTTGGAGGCCCTCAGTTGGATGCACCTGAATCATATTATCAAGGTGTGTGAGGAAACTAATTGGGAGGTCTTTCTATACTTCCCAACTACCATTGATTTGAACATCATCCACCCCACCTTCAGGTTGGGTGGATGGGATTTTGATATAAAACTATGTATGTTCGGAGTTGGATTGGGTGTAAATTTTTTAGTTTTCACCACCTCTACTACTTATTCCTCCCTGTGTCATGATATAAAAAACACTAATACTCCCTAGAAATGGGCATAGAAATACCAAAATCCCACCATCAGTCATGATCTTCCGTTTGTGAAGATAACTAAATTTTACGGTTATGGTCTGAGGATTATTCAATGATCTTTATCACATACCTATATAGCATAATGCAAATCCCATGGGGAAATCACATAGAATTATGTGCTCATACCCTCTACTTACATGGGAGATCTTATACTGAACTTGGATCACCATTTTCCCTCTTATAAGAGAGTTACTATAGTCATAGGTGTGATACTTTGATAGGTGGTCCAGTCATCGCCCACTCGGCTATGAAACTAGAGGTCATTGATAGCTCCCAACATCTCTATTCTATTGTCCTAGTGCATTCCATGGACCCCACCATGTTCAAAAAATCAGGGTTCTTCATAAGTAGGGTAACCAATATAATTGGGAACCAGCATATGTTGAGTCTACCAATGAGGCTCGTACACCATATGTGTATACTGCCACTTTTTTCCCATTCATCAAGAAACTACTAGACATGACTTAGAAGTATTTTATCAACCTACCCCTACACTATAAGATGTAAGGGAGGTGGTCCATAGACATAATCACCTTATCTGGTTCATTTTAGAGAACCAGAGGATGATCTGTAACAATTTTTTCATCCCATTCACTAAGACTTCCTCTTATCCACCATTAACCACTAATTTTTCCCACCATCTCTATTCTCCCACTATACTAGATTAAACCTCAATTACCACCCCATGCACCTAAGTACATTTATTCTCCCTAGTCGCGTGTCATCCTGATATCACAGACCCTGGTTCCTAGAATAACTTCATCTATGAGGATAATCAATGGTGTAAGGGCCCTGCTCCATATTCTAACTCAGAGAATTTGTTCATTGATCCCACTCCTAGAAAAAACTAGTATGAATCAGTACCTACACACCAATAGTGGCGACCAAGCCTACTTTCAACACCACAACAACTTCTATGGTGGTTTATCTACCTACCACTGCCTCTATTGCAACTAATGACATTTCATGGAATATTTAACCACATATTATTTGGGAGGGGTCCATCGATTCTTCTAGTGGAAATCCAACCCACTCATATTAGTTTTTCACCAGTGTACCCCCTTTATGTTTCTACATTTTTTGGTCAATTTATATTTTAACTATATTCCATGTCATCGATGGTATTGTTTTTATTATGTAATAGAAGGGACATGCTATTTTTGAATCTAAATTTTTCCATCAAACTATAATTAATAATTTTTCATTTAGTTTACTATGTCTTAATATTCTACCTCTGTAATGGCTATCAATGCACCTACAAAAAACCATATGGACTTCCCTATGAGGTATTTTTTCATATAGATAACATACATGGATAAGTGTAGGAGTTATATTGATGACCTTTACATATTCTCTAGCTGCTACATGAGATGTTTGGTCTACCCATTTCTAGGGTGGTGAACCTCAATAAGTGACCATTAACTCTCAAGGACACTGCTTCCAATTCCTACAAGAGTTAGAGAAAACTGAGCTAATTAAATTAGTCAACCGATATTATTTCATCCATCTGGATGATAACATATTATTAGCTCTATTTGTGAGGTAACCCATATTGTTATCTTTAGACAATTTGATAATTTTTTATAGGAATATTATTTTTATTTTTCTATGTTTTTATATTAGATATTTCATTTTTAATATTATTTTATATTCATCTAATTTCACATATTTCTAAGCTAATTTCAATTTCTACTTATTTTGTTCCCCTGCCTAGTTATATTATTACTTATTTTTAATATCCTATGAATTGATTATTTATCAACTGAATGTATATTTTTTCATACCATTTTTCAGGATTGTAGTTTCACAACAACATCCTTCATTTTCCCCCATGGAATGACACTCATTACAAGGATATCTTGATTCCCTAAGAAAATTTCAACTTACCATTGACAAAAAACATTATTGGTATCTCTCCCATATCACATCTCACAATAGCGTAAGCACTATTTCATTTTAGGTGCAAAGGTGAAATTATTATTCTTTTTTTACATTTACTCCTAGATAATTTCTAATTCTCATTTTTCAATGTTATATTTTTTTAAACATGCTTTAACTTGAAATATCATTACAACCATGTAAATAAACAAAAAATTATGGAAGATATTTTAAAAATATATTATTTATTCTTATTTATAATTCTAACATGATTATAATTTGAGTAATTTACTTATGATTAAAAATTTGAGCAATTTATTTTTATTTACTTATTATTGGTATTTATTCCATGAGTGATTTCTCTTTTAATTGTATTTCCATTATTGAGAGGTTTCTGGAACAAAATTTTCGTGTTATACTCCGAACATATTTGCAAAGAGATACATGAGGAATGTAAATATATAAAAACATGCATTGGAATCTTATCGAGGCTATGATTGGGAAATTACACTATTGAAATGATTGAGGGAATTGTTGTTGAACCATTTTTCCAAAGACCTGCATGTACATTATTCCAAATTTAGTGAGTGGAATAAATAAATGATCTTGTTAGTAGTCATCCATGTTTCAATCCCATTTTATCCCTTCTTACCTTGATCTTGGTATGATTACATGATTTTTACTTGAATATGTTTTATGGGATTGTCATTACTAGTGGTAATAAGATTCTTCTTAATATATAGATGTATGGCGACTTTTTCACATGATCATTGGGAAGTGGTCCATAGTCACTATTAATGTATTCTATAAATTATAGTATTTCTAATATATATATATATATATTTATAAAATAGAACATTGTTTATGTATTAGGAATGAAAAAAATCAGTAGTACCAGAAAGATGAAAATCATGGTAAATAATATGTGGTTTGGTGGTGGATTTGAGAACTATCGTACACAAGAATCTCAAAAAAATAAACAGACAATATACCTTTATTAAACTTTCATAGAACATACATGGACCTTCCTTGGGATTTTTAGAATGTTTCAATTCTAATTTCCAAAGGTGGTTTTTCATTTCACTATTCTTAACAATCATTCATTGTATATTAGAGTTTAACAAGATTTTTGAGCTTGATTGTTTTTATCTACTCACCTTTCCTCGACCTTTGATTAATTTTAAAATTATTACTAAAGTACTCCAGATTATTTATATATTTTTCTTTATGAATTAGATAAGTTAGAACCATTGAAATCCTATATTTATGAACATTTATTCAGGGTATGAGCATAACTTTAGTTTTATATTAACTTGAGTGATGAAAGAAAATTCATGTTTAGGTGAATTGAAAAATGGGTATAGATTCTATGAAATAGTAAAAAATTAAAATTAAAGGGAAATGATATTTATTTAAAAAACATGACTATGTTTCATGACTTATTTTAACTACATGGGTAAATTTATAGCTCTTGAGGTTTATTTAATCACTTTATTACATTTACAAGGTTGTGATGCATGTCTTCCTGTTAATTTTATTCCTATAGAACCCTTTTCGAAATGATTTTCCTTTAAGAACAAAGAATTATTCATGTTTGGAAGAATTCGATTAGATAAATTCACATTTAAAATTTGGATTCAATTCATTATTCTTCAAACAAGTTTTTTTACTATTTTTCGTGGATTTCTATTATGTTTTTACAATGAATTGTAGATGAAGTTGAAAAAATATAGATAATATTGAATTTTGTATTTTCAGTCATTTTATGATATAAAAAATTATTTATATTGTAATTACATTGAGATAGACCAATTTCATAATAGTATGGAAAAACTTTTCATGCCATAAAAGTTTTTATAAGAAGACGAATTACAATGTAAGATCTATACTTACATAGTAAAATCCTCATGTCTTTAGGACCCCATGTTTTTTTCTAAACATAAAATTTTAATATATAAAATCACAGGCGATCAAAAATCTATCATTTACAACATCAAACTAGATTATATGACATAATGCTTTTGGGAATAGTGTATTTAAATAACACATATGAAATAAAACCCATTTACACTGTAAGGTGGTGAAACTAATTTATATCCCATGAACTATAATTTTTAGGGTCTTGGTATTATCTCTATACTTTTAAATAATAATTAATTTGATATTTCATTTCCCTTGTTTTTTCATTGTTCTTTTTTTATTTTGTTGTCTTATATATTGGTTTTTATTCAAGAGTTTTAAATACCTATTTCTACGCTTTCTGTTTCAATAACATTACCTTCAATTTCTATTCATAGTTTTGATCTTTCATAGCCATAGATTAATTAAATTCCACCATTATATTGTCATTTTTTGAATTTATATGTTCATTAATATAAATCAAATTGTTTTTATTTCTTATTAAAATAATTCTATTCCTAATATAATTTTTATATCTATTTTGATGTTTAATATATACTTTTACATGAGCTTCTAAAGCGCATAGGGTTAGCGATAGAGAGTAGGGGTAATAACGATTTATTAAACTTATATATCAAAACTCTAGTATCATATTGGCTAATGAATTATGTTAATAAACAGTTCTTATTTAATTTACTTACTTGTTAAAGACTGAGATATTTCATGGGAAGGAACCCAAACTAATTAAAATAGACCGAACTTGAAACAATAGTTTGTTCTATTTTCTAATTGTGTAGCTTAGCCTAATACATCTAGAATTACAACCATCTATAGGACAAAGAGTTGTTTTAGCTTAGGTATATCTATCTTAACTAAATGAACCCAATAACATGAATTCTAAATAGAAATTTATTATAACAAAATAGAAATGAAATTGTTTCATTTAGGGCTATTCTTTGTGTAGTATAACTAAAATTGATCTCAAACCCTTTCTCTATCAACTAATATTAAAAAAAGATGCTTATTTTAATACCTAACTCCCTAGAATATGGTGAATAATTCTCTACTCAGTCCCAATTTCTAGTTTTCCAACCATCAGCAACGTATTCTAGTGGGTTTGACCCCAGACCTCCACTATTCTAGGTTTTTATATAGTAGTGCTAGTTACATTTTTTAAATTTCTAATCTAACCACCCCTATGCATAATAAAGAATGTTTTGGAGTTCAACCATTTTCTCCCATAACTATTCTCTAGTTAGGTTCCCTTCCATCCCACAACTAATGAATTGTCTTATCCCATTCAATAAATTTATGGGATACTTGTTATTATAATTATGACAAGAAGGGTGTCATAATTTCTTTCCACTTTTAGATTTATCCATAGATTTACGAAAATGAAAAACTCAATTTCCAATTATAATATCCTATCCTATAAGACCTATGAGAATCATCGATAAACATTTTAACTTCAAGGTCATATTAAACAATATCCTCAAAGTTCTAAAAGTATTGAATAACAATAACTTTTAATATACATGACTTTACCCCACCAAATATGTGATAAAAATTACTTTTGGGGTCAATAACAAAGTTAGAGATGTATTGTGCATGTATTGTGAAGTTTTCATCAAACACCCTGATGAATCCAACATCTTTTTTACTATTTTTTTGAAATATATATCTATTTAAATTATAGAGTGTGAGAAGAAAAATTATTTTTTTAGAATTATTTTAAAAAATTTGCTTGATCTCTTCCTTGGGATTCATATTTTTGATTAACAACCACCATTGATCAGCTTCTCCCTCCATAAAATAAATATACAGAATGAACATATCATGATCAGAGAATTTAAGGTTGGATAATACCTTTTGAATAGAGTTGATCCATTGTTCCATGATTAAAGAATCAGAAGATCCATTATGATTCAAAGTACTTTTTTTATATAAATGTCTCAATTGAAACATTCTCTTACATAGGTGGATGTTTATTTTCCACTCAATTTATGTTTATGTTTAGAACATGAGTTAATTGAGTATGCATTTTCATGAAGTTATCAACTCCTCCTCCCATTAGGATGGGCTTATCGATATGGAATTTCCCATCACACTAATTTTTGACTTGGATCCTTCTATTCTCAGCCATTGACAAAAATAAATCTAAAATTCTGGATGATGATTTTCACACTATTAATCATATAAAATGGGAGACTATTAATATGGAAAAAATAAAATATAAATGAAATATATTCTTTATCCTACAAATTTCTATATTTCATTCTATTTTATCCATGGTTAATTTCATAACATTAAATTTTAGGTTAATTTTAATTTCATTTGGAATGGTTTTTAAGAATATTGTTAATTTACCAAAGAAAACACCATGGTAGTGTCAAATTGGGTGTGTAGTATGACCCCTTTATCATGAACCGAGTGGTGATTGATTCAATTCCTAATGTTCCCTTTTTAGAGACACTACTCCTATGTATACTTGTCTAGAGAAACACCCATTTATAGTATCTAGATATATTTTTTTTTGATATTACTTACTCTATAATTTACCAAAATTTAAGGATATTTTACAATGTTAAGTCTTATCCACATAACATTCACTAATTTTTTATAATCATGATCCTCGAAAATTATTTGACCTTCATATGATACCAACTATGAAAACCCTTATCTTTTATAAAGCTTAATCCACAATTTATTACCTAAATATAGACATAATACATCCCCAAAAGATTAAAAATCCTAGTTTATTTGGGTAATTATATACATAAAACATAACATGAAATATGGATACAAAATAATAATTTAAAAATCCCATAGTAAGAACAGAGATTTTTTTACTTGTAAAACAACATGGGAGAACCTTGATATTCCATAATAAATGGGTGAGTTATAAATCTTAGTAAGGGAATAATAAAATAATAAAATAATTAATTTAATTTATTCTAGTGAGTAGGCATATGAATGTAACATAAAATATCTAAAAAACATAAACATGAATAGTGTATTATGATATATTATGATAACATCAATGAAATAAAGGAATATGGAAACAATATAAATCATGACATCATTAGTATAAGTTAAAGCTAACAACCAAGAAATCATAACATAGTTTTCTTTATATAATATCATGTGCACAATAAATTTTATCTCAAGATATAAAAAAATATTTAACGTATTAGAGTAATATAAAATTCTAGGTCCACCCATCACATTTATATTTAGTACAAGCATTTGTGTTCCACATAGATTATTCAAAAAAGGATGC
This sequence comes from Viscum album, assembly GCA_963277665.1. Taxonomy (NCBI): domain Eukaryota; kingdom Viridiplantae; phylum Streptophyta; class Magnoliopsida; order Santalales; family Viscaceae; genus Viscum; species Viscum album. The sequence continues at coordinate 1,005,876,371 of OY728167.1, forward strand.
ATTTAATTACCTTTAATGAAATGATTAATAAGTGTGGGTAACATTCTTGGAAATAAAATTTAATTAAGTACATGTAAATCTAGGTGAATAACCTTGAGTGGAAATGGAAATGGGTATTCTCTACACAAATATTTGGCATGGAAAATTGCTGGATAATATAGAGAACATAATAGGTGTACATAAAGATATGTGTAATTTCTTATGAGACTTAAATGTGGTCTCTAATAACTTAAAAATCATAATGAATGTAAAAGTTATGTGTAAAAACACATTAAATAATGATAAATTTGAAGTAAGATATTATAATAAAAATAATGTTCTTTAATAAAGAGTAAGAGGATAAAATCCCCTTACCTTGAGAGGGTGCTTCTATAAGCATGAGAGGATCTTATTAAAAGAATGGGAAGACATTGGTAGTGATTTAGACATGGATAAATATATTAATATTATTTATAATGGGTTTTTTAGTAAAGATGATTGGGAAGTTGGGTGGTTATTTTTTTCAAAATAAATAGGAATTCTTTATTAATTTTGAAACATAGGTTTTAATGTCAATATAACAAAACAACCAAAACCATAAAAAATTCCATGGTTTTTTAAGTATTTTTTTCCAAATAGGAGTAGTTTTTAAAATCTTAAATGTCCAACAAAAAATGATATTAAAATAATACCTTTGGTTATGTGGAAGGGAGTCTTGTATATAAGTAATTGATTATAAAACCTTAACATATTATACAGGTTATGGAGTATCCATTAAGGGATAATAAAATTAATAAAATTATATATAAATTTAATTTTTAAGGAAAAATATATATTTAGACATGTATGCAATTTATGGAACTTAATTCATACCTTTTGGTCCAATAGGATCTGATAATACATATCATATATTTTTACAGTGTTTAAATTTAACCAAAACATCATCTTTCTATGGAAATTATGAAAAAATTACCATTTTCTAATGTAGACGTACTAATATAAAATATAAAATTCATTTTATCAGAATAATTTTATAAATATGAAAGATTCAACTTTTAAATAAAAATATTTATTTAAAAAAAATATTTTTTTATTATATTAACCACTTTCTAACCCTTTTGAAAATTACATTATACATAATTAAATTATATTTTCATTTATATTTAAATAATTAATATCTATTAAAAATATTATTTTAAAAATAATATTTATTTCAAAAATTTATATATTTTTCAAAATATGGTTTTATTTAAATCTATATATTTTTTCAAAAATATAATTTTTATTTCTTCAAGTAAAAATATAATTTTTTTCAAACACATTATATAATAATTGATAAAGTAATAATAAAAGGGATAAATATAATAATTATTTCATTAAAATGTAATTCTCATAATATATACTACTATGTTCAAGATACATAACCCCTTCTACACTAGCATATTACCTAAGGGTAAGGTGTGTGATGGTGGCACTTTCTTGGGGTGGTTTAAGAAATATGGTTTTGTTTGTGATCACAATAATATTGAAATTATCTGGAAAAAGGTTTCATTCATGATTCAGTTGTTGAATTTTAAATTGGTCCCAGTCATGGGAAAGGTTGAATGATGATATCTCCCATGGATTCTATGATAATTAGGCCTCATAGGGTATAATCTTACTAGTTGAGGCCATTAGTTCTCCCCTCTATTTCAATGTATATTTAACATGACCCATAATACATACTAGTATTAATAGTCACTTTATAATGGTTATATTTTGAATAACTAATATGATTAGAAATCTGGTAAATCCAATAGGATATATCAATAAAAAATAAACAAAGTAGTCCATGTGTTTAATATAACTATAAGGAAATTACTAAATCAAAATAGAAGTTCATTTATAAAAGTTTGGTTCATTATATTGTTAACCCATTTAGAAAAATGTCACCATCAATATTTTACACCATGCACAAAAAGAAATGAGGTTTCTTTTGCTTTATCACATTTTTAAATTACCATGTTACTTTCTCAAATATGTTGTTCCTCCATAACACCTTCACCAGGCGGTTTTTATTGTTTAATAAAACTTTATCTATATGATCCAAGATATTCACTGGTTTCTCCTCATATGAAAGATCATTATACAAGGGTACCACCTCTTGGTTCAGTACATGTGAGTGTTCTCTTTTAAACTTTCTCAAGAAGGATACATGGAATAAATCTTGTACTTGGAAAATGGTAGGTGGGAGTGCTAGTTTATAGTACACATATCCAATAAAATAATTGATCTAAAAGGGGATAATATATCTTGGACTAAGTTTTCCCTTATTACCAAATATCATGACTTTCATCCATGGAGATGTATGAAGGAAAACATTATCTCCAACCTAAAACATCAAGTAATATTGATGATTTTCTACATATGTTTTAATAAAAAATGTTAATATTTCATATGATGTGAGATGTTTTGAACCTTCTTTATCATCACTTTGATAATATTTAGTCCCATAATCTTCATCTCTCTAAATTCAACTCAACATGTTAGATTCTAAAACCACTTCCCATATGGAGCCTCATAATGTTCTATTTGAATTCTATAATGGAAACTATTGTAATATGATAACTACACTTTGGGAATGTGTTGATCCAACACACGTGAAAATATAATGAAAAAGAAATTAGCATTTCCGTTTGAGTTTGTATGGTTCTATCAGACAAACCATGTGTCTGAGGGTGTAAAGAATAAATGGAACCAATCTCTATATCAAACCCATGGTGAAAGATTCTCCAAAAAATCATGTATATCTTAGATATAAATTAGATTCAATAGTGAGTGGCACTCATTCAGTATTACCACTTCCCTTCTTTATATCATTGTGATTTTTTCATGGGATAAATATTCTATGATACTAATAAAATTCACTAACTTTGTAAGGTGAATGACTACCACATAGATGTTTGTATTTCAATTAGATGTTTTTGAGTCCTATAATAAAATCCATGGTTATGTTTTCACATTTCCATACTAGTATGGATGTTTTTTTCATCATACCCTTGGACTTATATAATTATTCCATAATTTGTTGGCATACAATAATCAAGGTATAAATTATTCAATTTCCCACTTCTTGTTACCTAACCAAATGTTTTACACCAAATTATTATAAATCATAGTTCCTAAAAAAATTAATATAGATGGATCAACTATTTACATCATCCAAAATTTTCCACTTCAATTCATGATTTTATAGGACACATATTTAGGTTCAAAAACCATATATGTTTATTATTATCAAAGTTTAACTCAAAAATATTCACTATATTATTTTTAGATCTACATCATTTTTTGGACTTATTTGATCCTCTCAATAATGGATGGTTGATAATTTATTTTAGTAAGGTTATATGAAGTCCATTTTATGATTCCTATGTCTATATTTTTCATGTCCATGAATATATGATCCCTTTAAATCATCCTTTTTGGTAGCATTATAGGATCCTTTTTACTATGTGAATCTTCCAAATTGTTCATCTTCCCTAGATGATAATTGATTTAACAATCATGATCCTTTATCATTTCTAATCACCTTCATTGGAACATATTGATATCTATTTGAATAAATATGTACTTTAACGTTTTATGAACCCTATATAAGTTACACTTTCCCATGTAGATATAATGTCACCAAATTTTCAATTTGGTTATCACTATATTTAATTAAAAATTATGTGTCGGGTAGTTTCTATCATGGTTCATTAATTGTTGGGAGGAATAAAATATAACTTTTTCATCTTTTATGAGAAAAAAACAATCCATTATTATGGATTCATAATTGTAAATCACAAATCCTTCCCCACTTATATGTAATGTAATCAGATGTTTAATGATTAACCTCTTTATAAACACTTTAAAACCCTCCTCACATTCATCAATATAGAGAAAAAATCACTCACCTTCAGGTTATCATTTTTAGTAGGCCTAATAATCATGAGAATATTATTAAAAATAAATGATTGAACCTAGATAATCCAAGAAAACTATGTATCTCTATCAAAAATTTTGGTCTAGGACATCCTTTAATTGCCTCTATTTTTTGTATTATATATAAATATTTTTATTATAGGGATAACATGACCTTCGAATGTCACTTTTGTAAGACATCGGAACACCGTAAGAGGGTAGGATTGAATCAGGGTGTCAATTATTTATTTCAAAGTTATGTATCTTATTCACATATTCGAAGGAACATGATAAATATGTCTGATAGAATCATGCATTAATAAAACATTCACATATTGACAGATAACAGATCGGTTTTACATATTTCAAAAATAAGGGCAAGTCTAATAATCATATGCCTACAATGTTTTTGTCATACCTAAATCCACTAATCTTAACTAGTTGTGGAATAAATATGTTTAGACACAGTCACTTTCTTCCAAGCACAATTACTTTATAAGAAATTACGGATAACACACTGACTCCCTCATTACACTTCTGTCCACTCCCCCTAGCTCATTGGTTTGGGTAAAATATTACTTAGTTAAATGAATTGAAGTTTATTTTAGTATATTAACATTTACGTCATTCCCCCTAATCATTATGAGACCCTACTTGCACCATAGTCCTATGTTAATGCACTTGAAAACCCTATTCACTTAAACTAGATGTCAAACATTGTTGTTCATGAAGCACCTTATGATAATCTTTCACGAAGTTCACATCCTTCTTGAAGAAAACTATATTCATAGAGCATTAAGTCATTATATAATAACCATTCATCACGAAACTCCTTTTTTCAAGACACCTAAGCATTGGTCAAGACTAGGACAGTCTTTTCACAATGCTCAATCACACAATGAATACCTAATTATCAAATGTCTCATCCTTTGTGAATTTAGAACAATTCAACATTTTCTCCAATTCAATCTGAGTCAAATGAAGTGGCGGTAGCTTCCTATTTATAGGCCCATCCTTTTGTGAAGATTTGAAGCTCCCCGTAGTTGTTTTTTGAACCTCCAAATTTGTGTTCTTGAAGATCCATCATTCAAAAAGCTCTTGTAAAATTTAACCCAACTATAAACATTCTTGTAGCCACATAGATTTACCATCATGACATCATGAATTCAAAAATATTCTCATAGATAGACATATTTATTTTCATCTCATAATGTTGTTCACGATACATGCTCATGATGCTCTACATCTTCTTGAATCTCACTCCTCGTGACACTAAATATTTGTAAAACTCGTGCCTTTACCATATTTGAGAAGAGTCGATCCTACAAAACAAAATTTTATGAATATTTCTCCTTCCTCCGAATTTTTCACCCAAAAATTAGGAAAACACGAGAAAATGATTCCATTTTCAACACAACAGACATATTGTAAAGCAAGATTTCATACCTTGAAAATTCTTTGATCAACCCATTGTGGATTGAAAAAGAAAACACACTCTTAAGTTCATTTCCAGCTTACAACTGTGAAAGTCCATGGTTATAACAATATGCCCCTTTGGATTTGTTGGAAATTTTTAGGAAAAATTCAATAGATCACCGGCTTCCAACAAAAACTTGAAACATAAGAAAAAAACATCCAACAATCTAAGTCTACGTGAGAAACTATTAGTGTAGAAAAAAAGGGGTGAAAATAATTGGGTTCTCATGTTTTGAAACATTTAAAGGTTTCCAAGAAAATATATAATAAATATGAAATGTTTTCCCATAACACTTAATTATCATCATTCCATAGAGGAAATTCATAGTTTTTCAAAATCTTGAAACCATGAAACCTTTATAACAGTGAATTTTTACTTTATATCCCTTTTTCAATAAATTCAAATAACCTATATTTGTACTTGTAGAGATCAAAATAGCTTCCCCCAAGAGAGTATCCTCCCCCATTAACTAACATCACTTCCACAAACAGATTAAAACAATTTACCCAAATGGAGAGAGGGGATAAACCATAACATCCTCATGAACATGGAGGTGGATGAACACTAAAGTTCAACCAATATTTCTCAAAAAAAAAATCTCACCAAATGCTTAGTTATAATATCAACCACTTGGTAATTTGTCACAACATGTTCTATTGTAATCAAACCTTTTTAAAAAAATTATTTGATGAAGTGATATCTGATCTTAATATATTTGGTATGATGGTTCTTTGATGGATTCATCAAAGGATAGATCATGATCTTGTTATCATAGTGAATTACCATTGACTGTTTCACCTCAAAACTAATATTGGTAGGTTTTTTCTTCATCCAAAATAGTTGATTGCATGAATTTTTAGTAGAGATATACTCTTCTTATTCCATACTAAGAGAAGTTCATTCCTCTTTATTAATTAATAAACACACACATTTGTATACTATGAGGAAAGCACCACCACTTTTGGACTTTCGATTCACCACATATCTAGAACAATATGTAAAAAATAATAATTCATTATATCTTATTACTGAAAAGTATAATCCAAAATTGAGTGTGCCTTGAATATACCTCATGAATCATTTAATAACTAACAAATTATCTTCCTTCAGATTACATTGAAAGTGGTCCACTGAGAATGTTGAAAATATGATATATGGTTGTTTTGCATACAAGTATAATAAACTTCCAATGATTCTCCTATACAAGGATGGATAAAAATATGTCTCATCCCTATTATTTTCATGGTTTTTTTCCAACTAAAATCAATGTCGACATTGGCATGGAGTCATGAATGATTAATTTGTTCAGAATTTATCTTGCATTTTTTTCTATGAAATGATGGTGAAATCCTTCCTATGAATCATCTAAAGCACCAAGATGTATGTGATTTCACTAATCATGGAAATTTAAAAAAGTAATTTCATGTGATTATAAAACTCTTCCACTAATACCTAATTTCATCTATTAAAAATAATATCATCAACATAGACAAGCACCATAAATTTATCTTTATGAGAATTATTTGTTAGATTTTGTTACCTAGGATGAAATATTTATACATTGATTACATGAATATTTGATTTATTGAATATGAATAAAATATATTAATACATATTGTTTGGTGTTCTTCTTGTATCAATTGTAATAGTGTCATTGAGTGAACGTCACATTGATAAGGTCATAGAAGTTCTCATTTATAATGAGAACTTTGATATTCTACGGTTATATTATGAAATAAGGTTATGCAGTTGGATAAATTAATATGATAAGACACATAGTACATAGAATTTTAGGTGTGAGTAGTCATAAGTAGATGAGAAATCTTCTCATGAATTTTGTAGTTGATAATATACAAGATAATAGATTATGAGAAGAGACCCATCAGTATGAATTCCACATGTTTTGGTGTCATCATATATTTATATCTATGATTGTGTGTGATGGTCCTTATACTTTAATATTATTATTAATGCATGTTACAAATTGTATACATAGATTTATTTCATAATTCATGAAGATAATAGTTCATGGTGAAGTTAGATATGTTGGATGTGTCATGAGTGACATATAATTAATGAATATGTCAAGGATGGTTTTGTCCCTTCCATCTTTATAGAAGTTGATATCTCATCCCTTTGATTGGAATAGAACAATCACATTAAATTCCATGGCCATGGTGTAACAATGTGTTTATTTCAGATAGTCATATAAAAGCATATCATGCATATAGGTAAGTGACATAGCTATGCAACCTGATTGATAAGATATTATAACAAAGGGATTATATTACATAGTGAGCATTCATATGTGGTTAACACTATTTCAACATTACGTTCTTTATCTTGGGTGACTTGACCCATTTCTAGACAGTAATCTTAGACTTCAGGCAAGCCCACCTAATGCCAATAAGAAAAAATCCTTAAGGGTCACAAACAAAGTGTTTCCATTTATCTTGATTAAATTATATTTGTGATTTATTAAGATAATAAATATTATTCTCAGTTTTTAAGATTAATTTTATTCATGATATATTGATCGCATAAATTAAATAAATATTTATTTTCTATAGTTTCAATAAAATATTTATCTCATTTATTTAATATTTTAATAAATATTTATTCTTTAGATTGTGAAGAAAATATTTATTTATTTATAAAATATTTATTCAGTTATTCAATAAATACAAGAAGTGTTCGAATGGACCAAGACCGACTCTGGTGAAAAATAATAATTACTAAGATTGTTATATAATATTTTTTATTGTGCAAGTTGGAAAGTGTTGAAAAATAATAATTATATAATTATTATTAGGTAGAATAGGATTTATTTAAGGCAATAAATGTTATTTAATGGAAGATATAAAATTTTATAATATTTTAAATTAAATCCCAACTCTATAAATAGGAATATATTTCTATTGTGTAGAGCATCCAAAATTGAGAATAGGGAATTGTTGCACACAAAAAATTCTCTCTCAAATTCTCATTCTCTCAACATCTCAAGAATGGGAAGTGAAAGGAATATTTCTTCAAGGCTGAAGAAAAATAAATGAAGAATGATAAAACCAGGAAATTTGGCACGCCACTCTTGTAGTGGGATATAGAGTGGTGTTGCTTGGAAAACATAGAAGAATGTGTGGATCATTGCTAGATGGATTATATTCTTTGATCTTCACAAGTCAATAAAGGTAATATTAAAGTTTACTTTCATATGATCAAAAATCACCAAAAAAATTATTAACAGCCGATATTTATTTCTTCAGTTGTTAAATAAATTAATTATGGACATGATGTGAAATATCCTTGATCTTGGTTTCAAGCGATGATTATTAAAATAAATTTTAATATATCAGCCACCAACACATGATTTCGCTACACCCACAACCATAAAGTGTTATAAGAGCCATCACATTTAAATTTATAATTATTTATTTTATTTTTTATCTATTCACAATTGTTATTAGATTTTCATTTCAATTTATTAATTATTTAATTCGATTTGAATTAACATGTTATCAAAATTTTAATCATGTTTGTTCTGTGTTTCATTTTATTAGAGGTTTATGAATAAATTAAGAATAACCAAAGATTCCATCAAAAAGTGCCAAATCATTGGATAGTAAAATTGGGTTACACTACATGGAACCAGAGTAGACACTGAATACACATTCACATCGTATCTTGATGCATGAAGAAATTCATTACATGGTGTGCTTTTTATTTCATTTATTATGTTGACCATCCCAGCCGTAGAACAAAGAAAGTAAATACATGGCATATAGTTGTCATGTACATGTTTTTGTAGTCTGGACGAGTTAACAATCCAAATCCCCAGGTGTGTGACTTGGATAAATAAAAACCGAGGTGCCAGGTGTGTATCTGCATGTACATACGATGTAGTCTCCCATTTATGGGAAAAATTAAAAATACATTAAATTTGAAATTGTACCATTGAAAAAATATTTCAAATATTGTAATACCATTGTGTGTTTAGCGATTTAGTTATGGTTTTAAATAATTTTAAATGATCAGTTAATTTATTATAATTAATATGACCAAATTGGTTTTGGAGTTTATTTTCCTTGAATTTCATTAATGATGGCTATATCCAAATAAGATTAGATTATCATTGATATGAATAGTAATTAATTGAATAATTAATTAATTAATTAATGGAATCACATTTTTATTAAATAATAAAATAATGAACAATGAAATGAATTCTAGTCAGTTAATTTTCATATTCATCGTATATATGACCGTTCATGAGATTGGATAAGAAATGTTTATTTGTTTGATGTTTTAATTTAGTTTATTTCATGAGCGTGAAATTATTTAATTAAATTATGTTCTATGATTCATCCCTCCTGCCATTATTATGTAGGACCTACAAGTCCAGGTATATCTATGTAACCTCATTTAACCAATCCTTTGGTTCCCCTCACATGCTTCTGAGTAATAAATATTCATAATTAATGGAGTATTCCAAGGCATGTGGAGGCAGTTCAAGATGGGACCATAATGATTCCAACCTAGGTGATACACTGGTGGATAGGTGGAATGTTATAACTCTTCTGAACACCGGCAATAGAAGTTATTTCTCCAAGTTCAAAGGGTGATTTATTACGTTCTCTTTAAATCAACTAATAGATAAATATAATTAATGGGTAATTTAATTAATTATTTATTTCTGTCTATATATTGAATTATTTTTGTTATATAAGGTCTTGATCACATAAATATATGAATTAATGTGAAAATATGAAAATTAAAAAAATAATTGTGCATAAATATGTTATCCAAAATGGTTTATTAATTAAGTACCATCAAATTAATATTAACAAGATGAGTAAAGAATAAAACAAGAAATTTTTTATGAAAAATAAATAAAAATCCCTCAATTAAATATTAATTTAGATTAGGCCTCCAATTACTTGAGTGGTAATGAGACAAAAAAACTATGTTTTGTAAATGGCCAAAGTCTGTATAGCTACTTTTATAGGGGTGTTCTCATGAGAGTTTTGGGTTGACTTAACCAAAATTGTTTTGAGTTTAACATCTAAAGTTTTTTAAATAAAAAATTTGAGGCAAGTGTTGAGGAAATCCAAGTCCATATTTCATGATAGGGGAATCCAATCAATAGATCAAGGAGATAAAAGTGTAATTAGAAAATATACCTACCTAATTACATTATTTTTGTTCTCATGGTAAATTTTTAGATTATTAAGAAAAGTAATGTGGATCCAATACACTGCAATTATAAAGAAAATAGACTATCTTTGTTCAATGGATATGGCTATTGAAACTTGGTAAAATAGTGATAGATTTATTAAATAAATAAATAAATTTAATTTATTATATTTCCCTTATTTCATTATCATTTAAATTATTAATAATATTATATTTTTAATTGTAGAAAAAAAATGAAAATTTCATTATCCACACTATCCATCTGACCAGTATTGGTAAAATATAAGCTTCTAATTGTATGTAACATACAAGAGTGGTTTATATGCCTTCAGGTTGTGCTACACCATGAACATAAATATTACATGATAGAATCCTCAAGTCCTACTCCACCTACTAAAGAGATGAGTGATGAGGAGTTCCTTATCTATGAAAAACATTTGAGAAACGTGGTTGACATTCAATTGTTTATGATTTCATCAATGTATAGTGAACTAATAAAGTATCATTACAACATGGATTCATATAGAAGTCTTGAGAAACTCCATGGTCTTAACCAGGTGAGAGCTAGATAAGAATGGTTTGATATTTCCACGTTAATTTTTTGTAAGAAGCTTGGAGAGGGTTCCCCAGATAGGCCTCATGTAGTCTAGCTCATTGGATATATTGAGTTCTTAGAGGTTATAAGGTTTAAAATATCCAAAAAACTATGCACTGAATTCATTCTAGAATCACTCCCTCAGAGCTTCTCTAGTTTTTTTTTGAATGTTAAGTTGAACAAAATTGAGAATTCCATGCCAGATCTTCTAAAAATTCTCCTCTAAGTAGATAAGAATACAAATAATAAAAAACATTCCTTCCTAATGGAAAAGAAACAAAAAGTGAATGAGAAGATATTGATGTCCAAAGATTCTTTACTCCCTTATAATAAGTGGAATATCAAAGGGAGATAAAGGGAACATGATGTGGTCTGTTTGGTATGTGGAAAGAAGGGCCACTGGAAGAAACACTACACCCAGCCAAAAAAAGTAAGAGGAATATTCAAGTGTTTTTGTTATAGAGTTCAATTTCTATGTTCCTATAAATTTGTTATTAAATATAGCATGTGGTGCTCCCATAATTTTTCAAATAAAGGAACCAAGTAGATTCAGAAAGATTGACCAAGGAGAGGTAGATCTTAGAGCAACCTATAGAACTAAACTTGTTGTTGTAGTTATTGGGGATAATCTCCTTGCATTTCCAAACTAAATGATATTGGTTTTAAAGGTTTTTAATTATGTGCCTTCAATTACCAAAAACCTTATTTCTATATCAAGACTTGATAAAATAGATTTATCTTTAAATTTGGGAATAAATGTTTTTTATTTTATAATAATATCATTTTTTATATTAAAAAATATATAATTAATTTTCTTTACATGTTTTATTACATGAACCAATAATGGAAATCGATAACGAAGTAACTTTACATGACTTATACCACACCCAAATTTTACATCAACAGTTATGATGTAAATTAATAGTTTTTGACTAAATTACATTAAGATGGATATTTATATTTTTTGAACTAAAACCAATTGGCGTATGTCATTAATTTTTACAAGGAAAAATGAACAAATCCCCATTTAGTGTAAAAGGTGAAAGGGATAAAGAGATTATTGAATTAGTTTATACAAATGTTTGTGGAGCATTTTTGATTGATGAAAGGGGTGGGTACTCATACTTCATAACTTTTATTGATGATTGTAATATATATATGGATATTTATAGTTAATGAGGTATAAGTCATGTTCTTTTGAAAAATTCAAGGAATATAAGAATGAAGTTGAGAACCTTAATGGTAAGAACATTAAGAATATTTTCATAGACCATGCTGAATAATATCTTAATCAAAACATGGTTGATTATCTAAAGGATTTTGGGATTTTATCGTGACTCGCTCTTACTTATACACCTATGTGGAATGGTGAATATGAAAAGATAATTGAAAAAAAATTAGACATAGTGGGATCAATGATGAGTCATGTGAGTATTCAGTTATACTTTTGGGGATATGCATTACAAATAGTAACATACGTACTCATCTGAGTGCCAACTAAATAAATAGCCACTATAACATATGAATTATTGAATGGAAAGAAAAATGTCTTGTCTTACTTAGATGTGTGGGGTTACGAAGCATTTGTTAATGCCTCTTTAGTTAACAAGATTGAACCTGAGGCATAATGTGTATCTTTATAGGATATCCCAAATAAATAAGGGGGAAAACCTATAAAATACTTCATAAAAAATGTTTTTGGTTGTCAGATGTACAAAATTTCTTGAGGTGGATCTCATATCTAAAAGTGATATTGGGATCGAGATAGAAGTCAATGATGTCTAGGCTCAAGATAAAAAAGAGTTGGCACATAAAAAAATTCCAAAAATCCTATAAGAAGAAGATTTTGTTAAAGAGACAAAATTACTTTGTAGAATTACTAAAGATATTATAGAACTCGAATGGTATAAGTTTCTAGTCACTGGGGATGGGGATCATTATTAGTTGACAATAAGGATCCTCTAACTTATAAGGAATCAGTAAGTGAAATAAATGATCCCAAGTGTCAATAATTCATTAATTATAAAATGGGTTCCATGTACCAAAACCTAGTCTGGATTTTTTAGAACCTCTAGTAAATGTAAAGACCATCAGTTAAAATGGGCATTCAAGAAGAAACTAGACATTGAAGGACAAGTTAGTACCTATATGGGGAGAATGGGTGGAAAAGGGTTTAGGAGAGTCAATGATTGACTACAGAAAACATTTTTACTAGTTTCAATGATGAAATCCATTATAATTATACATGACATGATACCTTTTGATGATTATGAGATTTGGAAAATGGATTTCAAAACAACCTTCTTTAATGGAAACATTTAGGAAAATTTCTATATGACACATCCTGAACAGATTGTGACTCCAACTGATGCCAATAAGGTATGAAAGTTGAAAATATCCATTTATTATTAAAGAAATCATCCAGGTCATGGAACATTCATTTTTATGATTCCATAATATAATTTGGTTTCATAAAGAACGAGTGTGATCTATGTGTCTAAAAACAATTTAGTGGGAGTTTAGAAATTTTTGTAATAGTTTATATTTATAACTTATTACTCATTAGAAATTAAATACCAATATTAAAATATGTTATAAGTGTGGTTGAATAAATTATTTTCTATAAATGAATTGGGGAGGTGTCATATATTATTGGGATAAATATCCATCATTATAGATCGAAAAGGTTACTCACAAAAAGTCAAAGTATTTGCATTAACACGATAATGAAGAGATTCGATATGGAATAATTCAAGAGGGGGTTGTTTCTAGTATCACATTCCATTCATCTTACCAGGAAAAAGTGTCCTCAGTCACATGAGTAAAGAAACAGAATGACAAGGATTCCATATGCATCATTGATTTGGTCAGTCATGTATGTTATTTTATGTACTATTCTAGATGTCACCTATGCATTAAGTGATGTAGGAAGATATCAAGTTGATCCAAGTTACTTCAATTGGATGGAAGTCAAGACAATATTTAAGTATCTGAGGTGTATTAAATATATATTCCTAGTTTATAGATGAGATGAAGAACTAATCATCGTATGATGTGCATATGCTAGTTTCCAAACTAATCAAGATGATATGAAGTCAAAAACATGATACCTCTTCACATTTAATGTAGGTTTTTTGAGAAAGAAGATCTCAAAGAAGGTTGTGGTTACAGATTCTATAGTAGAGTACATGTATATTACAGCTTCTGAGGTAGCTAGAGAAGAATTATGGATGTGAAACTTCACCGAAAAGATTGATGTGATACTTAGCAGTAATGATTCTGTTACACTCTATTGTAATAATACTACAGTGCTGGTTCTTGAAAATGATACAAGGTCATATAAGTGTATGAAGAAAATATGTTGGAAGTATCATCTCTTGAGGAATTTTTATCAATGAGGTAAAGTTTTAGTGGTCAATATTTCCATTGAAGAAAACTTGGTGGACCCCTTGACTAAAGCATTTTATCAGTAGAAACATTATTATCATGTGAGGTCTACCATATTATAGGTCATAGGAAGTTTTCTCTCGTCCAGGTGGGAGATTGTTGGACTTAGTGTCCAATGAACAACGTTTTCTACTTTAATTACATGAATAGTAGATGTATTGAATATTAATAAAACATTTTATTACATATTTTTTTGTTTTCTATACAACTCTAATGTAATAATGTACTATAGTATAAGTCACATTGATATGATCATAGTAGTTCCCCACTATGATGATAACCTTTATGTATGATGAAGATATTATGAATTATTTTCTTGTGGTTGGGTAACGTACTCTGATGGGATACATAGTAAATAGACTATAAAGTGTGACTACTATTAAGAAGATGAGTCTTCTTCTCATGAATTTTGCACTTGGTAATCTCCAAGATGGAAGATTATGAGAAAATACTCACCGGTATAAATTTGGTATGTTTTGGTGTTATCAAATATTCCAATCTATGAGTGTGTGGGACGATCCTAAAACTTTCAAATTATTATTATCTCATGTTACAACTCACATACTTAGATGTTTTTTGTAAACCATGATGATAATAGTTCACAAAGAAGTTGGATACTTTTGGTGCGTCATGAGTTACATGTCATTAATGAATGTTTTGATGAAAGATTTGTCCCTTCCATATTTATAGACGATGATATATTGACCCTTTTATTGGAATATAATTTTTAGATTAAATTCTTGTTCCATAGTGTAAATACTTGTTTATTTCATATAGTCAAAGTAATATATATCAAGCATATAGGTTGGTGACATGATTATGAAAAATACTTGATGATATATTTTGACAAAAGAATTATATTACACAATGAGAATTTTTATTTGGTTTTGGACTTTTCAAAATTAAGTTTTTTCTCAAGGGTGCCTTAACATGTTTCTAGATAGTAATATTGTAATTTAGGCAAGCCCTCCTAATTTTAATGAAAAATAATCCTATATGGTGACACACTAATTTTTTTCATTGATCTCAATTAAATTCTTTTTGAGTTTAATTAAAAAAATAAATATTATTCTTAAGTACAAGGAATAATTTTATTCAAGTTATATTGATAACATGAATTAAATAAATATATAATTTGTGTATTTTGAATAAAATAGTTATTTTATTTATTAGATATTTTAATAAATAGTTATTCACTAGATTATGAATAAAATAAATACTCTTTTTTTCAATAAATTCTATAGGAGTTCGAACACACCAAGACCGAGTCCAGTGAAAAATATTAATTAAAAAGACCAGTATATAACATTTTTTATTGTGCACGTTAGCATGCACTGCAAAATAATAATTATATAATTATTATAATGTTGTATAGAGTTTATTGAAGGTAAAAAAATGTAATTTAATGACTAGTATTCAATTAAATGATATTTTAACGTAAATACCAACTCTATACATCAATATAATAAATATGAATTTTTATTATAAAAGGAGAAAACCCAAAAAACAATGCTTTGGGCAGGGTACACAAACATATTAGGGTGGTCTAAAATGGTGGAGACCACGTTGATCTCCCCTAATCATACCCACCACTTCAAGTTCAATTTGAAGAATACTATGGAAACAAACAACATTGTTACCCTGATTTGCCTCCATCAAAGATGAAATGTAATCTGCAACTTTATTACCTTTACACCATGTATGAGAAAACTTAGTCTTATTAATGTTGATCTATCTCTTGCATTTTCCGATAATATAAGAAATAGACCAAGGGGTAGAAATCATGACATTAATCGAGTCGAATATTATCTATGAATCAGTTTCAATCTGAGAAATAGATATATTTCTATGAGCACACAACATGACCAATGTATGCATTTCCTCATCTTCAACTTGAATGGAACTACCTCTCCCATAAAAAGCGAAAAAGGAAAGTAAAATAATTCAACTCCCATCACGTACAACACTGCCACCCCGAATAAAACCTCCCACACAAGATCCATAAAAGTTCATCTTAAGACCCATTTTAGGAGGACACCGACTATCCAAGTTCCCTTTCCTCATAAGATCTGGATTAGGCAATACTGGATAGATACACTTCAAGGAAGAAGCATCACTTGAAATTTTAGAATACCGAACAAATTCTAGTAGAATAATTTTAGTCCTGATAACAACTGATCTTTTTGATCATTAAATACCCTAAAAATGAGCTTTATTCCTTAATTTCCAAATATAACAACACCCTGCACTAAGGATCATAGATCTGGATGTCTTTTCAAGAACAACACTATTCATACCATGGAAGTACCTATCCCAAAAAGAGATTCCATCAGAGAAAAGATCTGAAACATTAGTGAAATTTCCCAAAAAAACCCCTATATAGCTAAGCCCCAATCACTCTCAAAAAATAGGTGGTTGGAATCCTCCTTCTTATTAGTACTTCTACAGTGACATTTAGAAGCTAGGTAAATGCCCCTCCTTATCACATTCTCATATATAGGAATAGCCTGATTTCTAATTCTCTATAAAAGGAAATTGAATTTAGTGGGAATGTTATTACACCATACTATATCATTCCAAGAATCTTGTTGAGCCTTGAAAATAGAAATATTCTTGAAACTCTTTAGAAGAAAACATACCAGTCATTAAATTAGTAAAAACACATCTGTCTAGATCCATATTCAGCTCAATAAGGTCAAAAGTCTTCCTTTGTTCCTCATTAATAACAACATTAATAAAATTGTGATAACTACATGCTTCCATGAAAGAAATCATTGGAGCAGGATAACCTGGAAATTAAATAACTGACCCATTCCAATTGTAATTCCAAAAAGAGATATCACCCCTACCTATAGTCTTGCAGGAGTGTTGTAAAATAACAGGAAAAATACACAGGATTAAAGCACATATTGGAGAAACATTTCTTATTTCCTTCAAGTAGTTTTCATCTTGAAAAAACATACCTTTACCAAAAAGAGTACAAGACCCCACAACTTCTCAGGCATGCATCGCATGCAAACAATTCATTGTATCCCCTAGACTCCTGATGTTGGCACCACCTTCCTGAATTGGTCTATCCAATTTCTCCCATGAAGTCCAATGACATTTCCCCCCAAAATGAGCATCCCAAATATAACCAACCAGGACTTTATCAATAGACAAAATAGACCCCTTAGGAACATTGCACACCAAAAGAACATGGATCGAAATAGCTGTTAACATGCTGTTAATTAAGTAAATACTCCCACCAAATGATAAAAAGTGGTTTTTCCAATTAATAACATGGATCAGAATTATATTAATAATATCTTAAAAGTCTCAAATACAAATATTACCAGGAGATAAAGGGGAACAAATATAGGTGAGATGAAAAGAACATTTCTACATATTCAATAATCTAGAGATAGAAAGAACCTGACGGTCATTGCATTTATTGGAAATGTAAAAGCTACTCTTCTCCTTATTAATAGATTTCCAACTCTATAATAATTACTCATCCAACACTCTAAATAGAGCACCAACTGATCTAACACTAGCATTAATGAAAAATAGAGAACCATCCACAATCATCAAGTGAGATATCAGTGTTTGTCTCATTATTCTCTGAAACGGTAAAATATCACCCATGGAGATCTTCTTATTGATAAGACTACTCAGAGAATCCTGCACGAGAACAAACAGGGTCGGAGAAATATGATCCCCTTGTCTGAGACATCGAGCTGTCTTGAAGATGCCATGAGATTATCCCATATATGAAACTGACATCTAGGCAGAACTAAAATAAAGAAACAAAAGGTCAACAACCAACAAAGAGAATCCCATACCTCTAAGAACTCTGATGATGAACTCCCACTTCATCATGTCATAGGATTTATTCATATCTAGATTCAATTCCATATTTCACCAATGGAATTTGATGTTAATATCACGGATCATATCATGATCCCATGCAACCACACCCTGGATCGATCAACCTCTAACAAAACCGTGCTGATCAAGAGAAATACATCAAGAAACATGAGCATACATGTGCAAGTTAATGATGCTAGAAAGAACTTTGTATGAAAAGTTACACATACTCATTGGTCTATAATCATGAATAGAAGAAGGATTTTTAACTTTGGGAATCAAAACCATGGTATAGCATCAGCCACCCTAGAAATATGACCACCCTGAAAGAAATCCTGAATGATGAAAATCAAATCAACATTGATCACCACCCATTCCCCTCTATAGAACACCTCTGGAAAACCATCGGGACCCAGATAACTATCCGGGATAAGCTTCAGCATAGCATTATGAATATCTTTCTCATCAGTGATAGCTTCCAGTAAATCATTATCCAATCCAGACATCATGTTCAAAATCTCTTCAAACAACTGTACATTCCCACTGGGATAACCATTAACCATAGACGGGTTAGGATCTGCAAGAAAATTTTTAAAGAAAGAAACCACCAAGGAACCAATCACATCCCTATCAACCGAGAAGGAGACATCCACTAGAATAATGTTTGGATTTCCAACCTCTTTCATTCCTTAATACACGCATGGAAATAGGAAGTGTTTTTATCACCTTCACGAATCCATTTAACACTAGCTCTATCTCGAGAAATACTGTCATGTTTTAAAATAATCTCTTTTAAAACATTTTTCTTACCCATAAGGTCCTCATAAACTCTATCACTCCATCTATCTTCCAAATATTTTTCCATATTCTCAACCTTCTATTTTAGAAACTCCAAATCCTGATCTACAAGAGGAAAGTTTTTCTCACAAGCATAAAGCTTATGTTTAAGATGTCACAATTTGTTATGGAAAGCAACCCAAGCATAACCCTGAACCATTTCCTCCCAACAATATTTAACAAGCTGAAGATAATCAAACTTCTAATATACTTAATTATCTCTCAAATACCCATTCTCTCTTCTAATAAAGAATGAGAAGTGAAAGAGATATTTCATCAAGGTAGAAGAATGAGTGGTCAAGAATAAACAATCTATGCCATTTAACTCACTACACTATCACCCAAATATCGAGCGGTGTTGCTTAGAGATCATATGAGCATGTGTGGATTACTGAGAGAGTGATTCTATATTTGGATCCTCATAAAATAATTAGGTTATTCTGAAAGGGTAATTTTAAATGATTAATATTAACCAACATTGAATGTTCTTAATACCATATATTTATTTATTCAAATATTAAATTAATTATTTAAAAATTTCATGGGCAAGATCGTCACTCTTAGTAAAATGAATTGTTATTTAAATAAATTTTAATATATATCCCATCTCTGCATGTTTCCAGTGTACCTGAAACAATCATTCTTTACATAGATATTGTGGTCAACACCTCTTATTTTAAATTAATGTTTTTGATATAAGCATCGAGATGAGAATACCATGATCATAGTGCATGATTTAGACTATAGAGATACTTATTTAATCCGTATGACATAGTACCATCATTTCCCAACATAAATCCCACTAGTTGTTCAATGTAGACATCTTCTTCAAGAAATCCATTTATGAAAGTCATTTTCACGTCCATCTGATAAACTTTGTACTCTATATGAATGGAAATGGAATAGAAAATCCTGTTTGGCTCCAGTTTAGCTACTAGTGTAAAAATTTCTTCAACATCAATGCCTTAAATATTTTAATATCCTTTACACACTTATAATTCATTATTTTTTATCACAATTCCATTATCATAATTTTTTTTAAAATATCTACACTATTCCACTCACATTTTTATTTTCTATGTCTCTTAACCATATCCCATTTTTTGTACTTGTCAACAAGATCTAGTTCTTCATTCATGGACTTATCCCCTGATTCATCTATTGATTCTTATTTAAAAGTGATTGGTTCAAAAATTGATAAAATAAAATAATGTTATTCATTCATCATTCTCCTAGTCTATATAGTTGTAGAAAAATCCCCAATGTTGTTGGATTGATCAATTTATAGAATTCTATTTCTTTTATGAGGTTCTAATGAGGTTTCTTTAGAAATGATTTCCTCAAAATATGATTCTTCTGAATCATCATAATTTTCTGATCCCTAATTTTTTTCATGCCTTCCACGATTTTTGTATTTTAATATTTCCCTTATCAACATTCTTCTTGATTGTGTGTCATATCTTTATATGAGATCATAGAGGTATTTATTGATTAATATTTATTGATATTATCATCATTGATTTCCACAACTATTCCATGATTTTTATTGTGTCATATGTTGGCATTGTTCTTTATTGAATATTCAAGGAATGTTTTTTCATTTTCAACATCACCATATATTCCTTGAAGGTATTCTTTGTTTCAGATGCCACATTTACTTCCAAAAACATGAAAATGATATAGAGAGGGATTCCTTCCAAACCCTAACTCATATGGTGTCTTGGTTTCTCCTATAAAAAAAACATATTCAATTTCATGTGTGCACCGCTACTTTAAAAACCTATTTCTAGTAATGATAATAAATATAACTCTCAACCATCATAGTCCTAGCCATATTGTTCACCATTTTATTTAGGTGTTGAACAAGTCTGCTTTTCTATTGGGTTTTTACTACATCCACCTCAATATTTATTCAATGTTATCAAGGTAATTTTAAAATTCAATGGATGTATATTCTCCTTAAATTTTAGATTGTAGAATCTTGATTTGGGGGTAGTTTAATTATCTACTATTCAATGGTAATTTTTCATGAAATTATACACTTTTTGTTTCCTCTGTATAATCACTACCCAATCCATTCTACTATAATCATAAATTAAAATAATTAAGTACTACTATCTATATGTTTCACCCACATTTATGGGACCACATACATATGTGAAGATAAGATCAAGTGGATTTAATTCCCTTTTGTTTTTTGGATGATATGAACTCTCGACCATATTTCCCTACATGAAAGCATTACATTTATTTTCATGTTAATGCTTCATACTGTGAATATAAACTATATTCGACTTAGATATCTGTTTTATGCTACATTTATTATTGCAAGATGACCTAGGATGCCAAAATTTGTTTTGTATTCATCTATTATGTAAAAAATGTTATATCTACTATCAACTCAGTATAAATTTTCATCTGTTCTACATACTTTCATTAGAGAATTTTATGTCATTCCTTTGATAGTGCCCCATTCTTATTATATTTTAATATCAGTCCTGAGTTCTAGAGTTGACTCAAACTCAAAAGGTTTTGATGAAAACCATATATATAAAGAGATTTATTTTTCCTTAGTTCATCATTTTCTAGTTTAGTACATCCATTTCCTTTCATCATTAGATAACCATCATTGATGAACCTCACTATTCCATCAAGACTTTACTTCACATCATTAATTAAATCTACAGTTCATATCATATGGGATGAGCATCCACTATCACAAATCTAGGTTCTACTATTATTTTTAAATTGGATATATATTTCTACCAGGAAGTCTTTCCCGATTTTCTTCTTTTACTTCCATGGTATAGTTGATTGAGTGTAAGATAAATATAAGCTTTATAATATTTTTTCAATATGTATGGGTTCATCATTCTCATATCATTTTTCTAGTAAATAGTATCTATTCTTTATAGAAACATTTCCTAGTTGGTGGGTATTTACTTATCTCTGAGTTATGTAGGAATCATTCCCATATTTCTACTTCTTGTAATGAGTAACTTTATTTTCATAGTTATAACATTGATAAAAAAATTCCATAGAAATTATATCTTCAATATGATGAAGGATATGGTCTCATTATATTATTTTTAATTCCCAACACTTACCCATTAGACAGATCCATTACTCATCACCATAAGACATGTTATGTTTTATAATGCCACATAATTTTCATTTCCTAACAGTTAATGTCTTCACACTTCCATTCCACATCATATACCCTTATTTCGTTAAAGAATTTGACTGGAGATTTTCTATAGAAACATGAAAATTATTATCATCTCTCTTTTCTATTAGGTTTAAATATTTATTTCTTATAATATTAAGCACATTTAAAATATGTGAAACATTCTCTTTACCTTTTATTATGGATCGTACTATTTATATCATTTGATGTTACTTCATAATAGCTAATTCATTTTTCCCAAACACATGGAACTATAATCATTAAATGAATTATATACTTTTTTAGAACCACATTTATCTATTTCTAATACATATTCACCTGATAATATTACAAATTTTAATTTATTCTTTGTTTCCCTTGATTTAGATTTAGATTCTAGATTAATCCTTTGAGTAACAACTTCCTGTTATAGTTCCTCAACTATCTTAGACTTCTCCTCCAATCCTTATTTAAGGTAATTAATGACTTTTACCTTCTCTCCAATATTGATATTTAATTCCACAAATTATTTACAGATTTAAAGAGTTAGTAAATATTAGTTTTCACCTTCTTATGTTCAATAAATGTTTGCTTCTAGCCGATAAACATATTCTAACAACTCATCCAGAACAACTCTCATCTTTCTGTTTCTATTTATTTGAAAGTCAAACTTATCAAGATCATCCTCAAGTTCCACCTTAAGATCAAAAACAACAATTAAATTAATATCTTTATCTTTATGAGGTTATACCTTTTCAACTATAGCCATCATGTACACTTGGATTTTATATTTAAGCTCTTCTTCAGCATCCTCCAAAAATTTATTACAATCTTGTTCTTATTTATAGACAAAACTCATTCTCTATAATGAATTTTCTAATTATAGTTCTACCATTTGGAGGAACCCTCTTTGAGGATTCTTTATTATTTATTATGCACTTTTAACATCATCAAATATCTTTGAGTTCCATGATGTAATGGGAACTACTCGACCGCACCAAATAAATATAACAAAAACTTTCAGTCAAATATCTTTTTTCCACTCTTGAACTCCATGGTGAGAAGAAAAATAAGTTAATATTCTTCATTATATACATCATTAATTGGTCTCATTATATCTAGTTTTTTATGTCTTTGAATTCAATATCCTTTCTTACTCTAGTTGATACATCTTCTAGGTTGACTCTAATTTCATATGCCACCAGTTTGCTTAATAGATCATCAAGAAAATTCTAGAAAAATATCTTTTATCAAGGGATTACACTTTTGTATTGTAAAGTGGTGTAATAAATTTCAATATTTTATTCACAATGTAAATATCAATTCCTTTTTCACCAAGTCCTTGAATGACTCCATCAACTTCAATAATTCAGTTAATAAAACAATCTTCATTTTCATCTTGATGCATTTTTAGACGATAAAATTTATTATTTAAACACATAGAGTTTTCAAACCTTCATAATGTTATCACCTTTGTATATATTTCAAAGTTTCTCTCAAATGGTCTTGGATGAAGTGTGAATCATCACCATAACATGGATTTTATTAGAGAGATATGCATTATGAGAATTTTGTATGTTGGAATATGCCTCAAGTACATTCTTGTCTATTCCAATCATTGAAATTCATGTAACATTAGTGACATGAAACCCCTAAGAAGTGTAATAAAAAACATCCACCCCAAGGGATCTCAGATGATATATCATCATGATCTTCCCAATCTGAAATTTTCTTCTGTTAAAGTGGGTAACTCCCTTAACATTCTCTGAATTATCCTTAAAAATTATAGAGTAAATATTTAACACATATAACTTGTTCTCTCTGATACCACTTGTAAAACCCCAAAACACTCTAATAGATGAGGGTTGAACTATAGTGACAAAATATTCATCCTAAGTACTGGATCTTGTTCCAAATTTGGTAGGAACTTGTTAATTTTATCTGATTGAATCATACAATAATAAAAAATTCACATACAAAGAGACAACACAACAGTTTTACATGGTTCACCACTAAGGGATAATCCAATGAGCATACTACAATAGTTTTTCATTTATACATAAAAACTATAATATTCAATAGTTTTAGAATATAGAAGATCAGACATATTCAATATGTTCCAAGAACACTACCTTTACAAAATTTTAGGGATTACACACTACCTCCCTCATAACAATTTCGTCGACTCCCCATAGCTCATTGATTTGGGTGAATTCTTACCCAATTTAATGACTTGAATTTTGCGTCGGCAGATTGGAATTTAAATCCTTTTTCATTTTTAGAATGAGACTCTACATTCATTATAGTCCTGAGTTGACGCACTTGAAATAATTGTTCACATAAACCATGTGTTCAACAATGTTGTTCACTATGCCCATTCATGAAGCTCACAACCTTTGAAAATTACACTACCTTCATGGATCACTATGTCATCACATAATAACCATTCATCACAACATTTCTTTTTCTATGATACGTAAAAAAATTTAAAGATTAATAAAGACTTTTTGAGATGCTCATGATCATAATGAATTTCTTATTCAAGAACCTGACAACGTTTGTGAATTCAGAATGATTAAAAAATTTCTCCAATTCCATTCACCTATAATGAAGTGGGATTATCCACCTATTTATAGGATAATATTTTCACAAATATTCATAGTTCTCTATATATATTTTTTGAACATAAAAATCATGTTCATGAAGTTCATTCTTTTGAAAGTCTCCAATGAAATTTAAAACATTCATAGATATTCTCATAACCTTTTAGGTTCACCATCATACCATCATTCATTCATGAAGCTTCTCATTTTCATAAAGATTTACCATCATACCATCACACCATTCACGATTATTTTTTTAATTCTCTATATCTTCATGGATTTCAAACTTCACAACACATAGTCTTCACAAAACTCGTGATTTTACAATATTGAAGAACAACCAACCCCATAAAACCCTTTTTGATGAAGCTTTCTACTTCTTATTGATTTTTAGTATATTTTTTTCAAAAAACGGGGAAATGATTCCCCCTTAAACACCATAGGAATGTTGTACTATAATATATCTTTCCTAGAAACTCCATGATCAACATATTGTATATTTAGAACAAACACAATTTTAAATTAGTTTCTAACTACCAGCTATAAAATGCCTTGCTTCCAACTACTTGATCTATCTAAAAAATACATTGAATTTACTTCACATTTAAATTATCCTTTTCCATGGTCTTTAGTACAACACTCAAATGATCCTAATGACCCTTATTTATTTTATAATAGATAAGAATATCATTTATAAAGACGAACATAATTTTTTAGAGGTAATACCTAAATAACCTAATAATTAATTCAATGAATATAGATTGAATACAAGTTATTCTAAATGGAATAAATACAAACTCATAGATCTTATACCTCTAATAAAATTATGTACTGGGAATATCCTCTATATCCACCCTTACATAGAGATGTCACAATCGATTATCTATCTTACAGATGTAATGGTCTCCACATAGTTGATGAAACAATTCATCAATCCATGTAAGATGAAAATTTTTCTATATCATGATATTTATTAGAAAAATATATTTTATACAAAGGAACATTGATCCATCCAAATTCATGATGATAAGAATCCATTCACCACATGTTGAAGAAATTGGGTATATAAGCCCAGTATCTTTATTCCCTTATAGTTTCTTTTGTAGATCCTAAAGTTCAAATATATAAATTATATATGGATTCATGGATCTTAAAATATATTCAAGAATAAATTATATTGATTAATTAATTTCATATCTAGGATTATGATTTATAAATTATTTGGAAAACACAATAGCATATTCACTTAAAATGGTCATGTTATCGAGAATGAAATTTTCAATAGTATCAATCATTTGAGCTATATAAGTTTACACGTAATTAAATAATATCAATGTTTGAAATTGATGATACAAAAATAGATTCATAATACTCCTTGAACTTGTATAGAATCATAACAGAATTGATGGCATTGAGAGTAATTTCCTTCTCTTGGAAAATTATGTTAGATCTATATAAGGAAATAAAATACATACTTTTAATTGTATTGAATTATACTAAAGGTAGTATCACAATGTATACTGGGATTTTTATCCAAAAAATATGGATATCGGAGAAGTTATATTATAAAGATTAAATAACTGCCACATTTTTTATTTTCACCAATAGATCCACTTCCATGGTTTGAGGTGGCATCTGAACAGTTATACAGAACTTTTGTGTTATGAATGAATTCATAGAAATAGAATCAAATAGTATATTCACTATAATTGAATGAATAAATAGTTTACCTATCAACACATCATTGTCTGGATCGAACTCAACAGTTGTTATGGAAGAAGATAACCCTTTCTATCAAGGCTTTAAAGGTTGTTGGGATCGATTATCATTGATAAACGTTTTCTTAGTGCCTCTATAAACAAAGTTTTCTTACTCCTTATAGTTGAAACATTTTACAGTAAGATAAGGCTTTATTGGAGTATCCATTTATTCCATAACAATGGTGGGATTCTCCATAGGAATTCACTAGCTTAAAACCCTTCCATCCAACATCTAAAACATTTCCTTATCACCTTCATAAAAATCATAGGATTCTTATTCCCACACTTTTAACATGTGGGGTGTTGGAATTTCTTTTCATTATGAAATTTCTCTATCATCCAACATGAATTAAAATATATTATTTTCTTCCTATCTTCTGACTCGTGAGACTCACGATATTAATTGATATCCATTTATACTTTAATAGAGCATAAAAAAATTCCTTTATAGATTTCAATGTCTCGAATCATAAAATATTTCTATAGTCTCAAATATATCACACTTAATAAGTGGTCAAATTTATGTTTGAGGTCGATAGAATATTTGGAGGTGTATCATGAATGTCTTGTAAAGTTCACTTTATATAGACCAATTGATTAATCATCATTTTTCTTGAGGATAAGAATATACTTCTCCATTAAAATACAAATATTTCAAAGAAAGTATTCATGAAATAACATTTTATAGAATTCATTCTATTCCAGCACATTTATTTCATTCTCATAATTTTTATTTCTGATCAACTTTCACCATTGATTTGTTTCTCCATCCATATGATAAACAGCCAAACAAACCTTTTCTTAATAATATAAATAAATGGTGAAGAATATATTTTCAGTGTACTTTTCCAATAATTTTTTTATTAAATAATCATAATATTCATTGAAATTTGAAGGCCTTTATCATATAAAGGTCTCTGTTGAATCTTTATCCTTCTTAGGTGGATGTGGGTTTTCTACTAGATTCATGTCTCAATTCAGATCTTTTGTTAATTGAGTAACAATTTTATTTAAGTCATAGACTCTAGTTTCCATTGGTTTTGGCATCTCATTTTTGTATTTCTCATCACATTTTTTTGACTCAATTCCTCCAATTTCCCTTCATTATCTAAAATAAAAGGAAATTGTAGATGATAATTTTCTAACTATTAATTATATAAAATGAGAAAATATAAACATTTATAGGAAAAAATATAAATATCATAAATTACATAATATATGAATTTCTAGGTTAAAATATACATTATGCATGGTCTATTTCATAAAATACTTTTTGATAATTTTTGTTCCCTTCATGATGGTTCATAAGGGTATTGTAAAATTTTCAAAGAATATATTCTTGGAGTGTGAAAATAGGTGTACAGTAAGGTATCATTGTCTTGAATCATGAAATGATCATGTCAATGAAAAATTCTCCCTTTTGGGGTTATTAATCTACGGTACAACCATGCTCATGGTGAATCCACTTGTATTATATAGAAATTTGTTTTTTGGAAACTACTTACTCTATACTTTATAAAAATTTAAGGTTGTTTTCCTATGTTTATTCGATCCCCTATGAATTTAACTTTTTTTTCTATTCTTAATCCACAATAATAAATTCATCTTCCACTAATACCAACTATTACAAGATATTTATTTTATATAACTTAATTATTGATTTATTAACTAAATACACACATAATACACTCCCTAAATATCAAAAGGTCCAATTTATTTGGGTAATTGATATATAAAAATAAAACTAGAAATAGGGATATGACAACATTATTTAAAAATACCATAACATTTCCTTAGATTTTGTTTATATTCTAAAACTATATAGGATGACCTGGGGACATACATAATAATGGAGTGAGCTATAAATCATAGTACGTGAATAATCAATGCATAACATGATAATTGTAATTCATGTTAGTCACATAAAATATAAAAGTGACATAAAAAGGCTATGAATCATAAAAATAATTATTGAAGCATGGTATAAGATGATATCATTAAGGAAACATCATAATTTATAAACAACTAGAAACATGAAATCATAAGTATAAATCAAATATAACTACCAAGTTATGTAAATATGTTATTATTATGATAACCTTCCTTACACTATTAAATATGTCTCATGAGATATAAAATACATAAATAATTTGAGGGCTATATAATTCCAAACGCACCTATCACATTAATAATATGTAAATGCATTAGTTCTTTACATAGACCATAAAACATAAGAATGCATTTCATCACATTTAGTCCCATAATTATGGAGTGCATGTTACATACATGTAATTCCAAAATCGATGAAGGATAGGTATATATATAAGAAAATACACTTGATTAGAAATGGAAATTGGTATTCACTATAAAAATGTTTGGAATGTAAAATCATAGGATAATTTTAGTAGCATAAGGAGTGTATATTAAGATCATTGGATGGGATTAATGAGAGTGAAAGATAGTCTATCATTACAAGTAAATCATTAGTAAAATAAAAGGTATGTGTAAAAAAATTCTAACATGATAAATTTAAAATCAAATGGCATAATAAAAAAACAAATTCATGAATAAATAGAAGGATGGAATCCACTTACATTCAGATGGAGCCTCAAAATTCTTGGGAGGAGATCCTTAAAATCCTTCTAAAACCATTGGAGGTAATTATATAAGGATAGTGATAGTAAATTTATTCTCAATGGATGTTTAGTACAGAGATATTGGAGGTTAGTAATGTATTTATAGAAAAATGGAGAGGAATTATTTATTAATTTCAAAACATTGGTTTAGAACTCTATATAATAAAATAATAAAATTAGCATACCATCCCATGGTTTTAAAAAAAATTTCTACAAAATAAGAAGTATTCTCAATATTTCGTAATTATAGAAATAATAAATATTAAAATAATTTCATTTTTGAAGTGTAAGTGAGTCATATTTATTAATATGTTATATTAAAACATTAAAATATAATATATGGTTTGTAGGTTTCTTTAATAGTTTATAAAATTAATCAAAGAATTTAAAAAATAATTTTTTAAAGTATAAATATATATGGTTATGGATGACTTTAATATCATTTATTGAATAACATCAGGTCTTTTTTTTGTAAAAATTTAGAGAGTATATACTTTTTGTATTTAGTTTTTACCTAAATAATCAACCACCTAAATTTTTTTTTTAAAAATAACAATTATCTATTTTAGACATCCTAAATCCAAAAATAATATTTATTTTATAAAAATAATATTCTAAATATGAGAATTTTTTATTTTAAATAAAAATCCTTTTTACTAGAAACTACTGGCTTTTATTATATTAGCAACCTTTTAACCCTTATAAATTTAATATTTAATGTAATTAAATTATATTAATATTTATATAAAAATAATTATTATAAAATAAGAATAATTAATTAAAAATAGTAATTTAAAATATTATTTAATTTATCAAAATATTGTCATAATTTAAACTATATATTTTTTAAAAATTTAATATTGATTTTACTCGGTCAGAATCTATTATTTATCAAACACATGATAAAGTAATTGGTAAAGTAATAATAAAAAGGGATAATTATAATCATTATTTTATTAAAAATAAATTATAAAAAATCATATTTCTAGGGTCTAAATAAATAAACCCTTAGTATGCAAATGTATTCCCTAAGGGTAAGGTGTGTGATGGTGGAACTTTCTTAGGGCGGTTCAGTAAACATGGTTTGGGTAGTGATCTAGATAGGATTTAACTTCTACCATTAATCTTTTCATTAAGGCTTCACTTTTGAATTTTATATTGGTAATGGTTACGGAAAATTCCATGTGATGTTATATCACATGAAAGCTCTAGTAATTTTCCTTTATAGGGTATAATACTATTGGTCAAGGTTATCACTTCATCCCTCAATATCAATTATAATTTATCAAAATCATTAATATATAATATTCATAATGATCACTATAAAATAGCTATATTATATATGGTTAAGAAGATTAATGTTATTATAAATCCAAGATTATATATCGTTAAAATATTAAAAATAAGTGCGTATGTTTTCAATAACTATAAAAAATTTACTCAATTAAAAGATAATTCCATTTATACATGTTTGGGCTTTTACAATCAGTATGCACTTGCACATTTTTCATGAGCAGTATTGGGTATGATCGTACTTAGTATACATGTCATTCTCTATATATATATAAATTATTTTTATGATTTATCATAGGGTTGTGAAGACTGAGGTAGAAACTATTTTTTGGAGGTTGGAGTTTCTTCTGAGTTGTTGCTATTACACCCAAGAATGTTAAAGGGTTAAAAAGGATAAATGATATGAATCATGTAAATAAGGTACATCATTTTTCAGAGAGTCTAACTAATTATAAATTTAAAGATATGTGTTATTGGTATGTAGTAGTGATCAGATGGTTGACCTTCTAGGAAGTTTACCAGGGTGTGTGAGAGTGAGGAAAAATAACATTGGAAAGAAAAATTGTTGGCCTCTACAGGGAAGTCCTTAGTTTGATGAATATTTTGGGCTTGTGGGTGGGTCCTAGGGAGGGTACCACGTGTCTATGGGAAAAAGTATCATTTCTAGTGGGCCATAACCTGGTAACCTTGTTAAATCATGGTGCATGTTCTATCACTGGGTCCTAGTTGTTACATTGGTATTATAGGATAAATATGTCCTTAAGTGAGGTGGCACTACTTGGGTTGAGATGTAGGATCCACAATGAGGGCATTGTGCACTATGGCATTGGGGGGGGGGTGTTAATGTATTACCCCAGAACATTAAAGGATTAAAAGGATAAATGACTTGAATCAAAAGGTAGAGGGAAAAGGGATGGATCCTATCTCCCATAGCTCTCCACATCCAATTCTCAGCTTCATCTAGGGTTTCTCCTGAAGCTCTTCTCTTTGGGGATGGTGGTGCATCTGATCATCGTTTTACTTCATTATCTTTATCTATTACTTCATTTCTTTCTTCCTATCACATCCTCCATCATCTTCTCTATTTCATTCTTCATGCCTCTGATTCTCTCTAGAGGTGTGGTTTTGGTTCTTCTTTCAATGGAAGGTTATTGATCCCAATGATGGTGGTTGCTACATCCCCCGACCACTTCATCCCCTCTCTGAACTCACATTCCATCACTTTTATCCATGTTGGATCTGCAGATATGGTTAGTCAATGGTTTTGGGATAAGAAGAACGGTAGTCAACGGATTTCCATGTGCTCCTGTTTTAGTATGATCTCGATTTTGGTTTCCAATTTTAGTTTAGGCAACATGTCTTCTATGGGAGACACCCACTTCTTTCATCCATTCCTTGACCCTAAGGCCTATGCTCCTCTCTGAGTAGGATCTGGAGCGGTGGTTCCTCAACAGTTTTGGGAGGTGGGATGTGGTCATGGTTTTTGCTTCTCATGTGATATGTTTCTCTAGGTTTGGGTGAGTTATTTTTGTGTTTCTTCTATAGTAGTGTATTTGTATAAGGTTTTTCCAGTGATTTTTTCAACTTCCTCATATAGTAAGGTTTTGTTTTGGCTTAGTCATGCCTCGCCGATGGTGTGGTGTTTTAATGAGGATGAAGATGATGGTTTTAAGCTAGCTATGTCACCACTGGTACCTCGTGATTCCTATGTATGGTGTTGGGAATCAACTAAACTAGTGGATGATTGTGTGATGTTTTGTGATTCATTTATGGAGAAGATTATGATGCTTATTTCGATAATGATGGAAGACACTGGTGGAGATCACCAGCGATCTGGTTTAATGTGGGATGGGAGGCTGTCATATTAGGTGTGCGTTATGAGGCTGGGTGAAATACTCAAGGTGATGCAAGATTCTAGATGACTCGTTTATCGAGTTGGATAATGATTTCTTAAATTTTAAAATTTTATTTTTTTTTGGATTTTTTGATGGAAGATTTTGTTATAGGGTTTTTCTAAAGTGGATTTTGAATTTTGAATTTTTTTTGTCAGATGTTAATGGTCTAGTGGGGTATGTGGGGTATGTGGGGGTGATATATAGAGGTTTGTGTATAGTTCCCACTTATCGAAGAATTGGATTCATAACAAAATAAAAGAATGGTTTGTCTGTGTATGAATTACGTGACTCATGTCAAAAAGGTGAACCTTTATTTTCAAATTAATACCTGATTATAACTCTACAATTTATAATTCTTACTATGGAGTAGTGAGCAGGTTGGGTGACAATCTGGAATGTTACCAGAGAGTGTTCTAGTGAGGACATAGCACATTAGAAAGAAACAAATTTAGCCTATGGGGACATTTATTAGTCTAATGACTCATTTGGGAATGTGGGTAGTCTCCAAGAAGATGAACACATGTATATGAGTAAACTTGTGGTGCCTAGAGGGCCAAGATCCAACAACCATTTTACATATGGGTGTTTATAATGTCACCAAGGCCTATTTTATACAATTTCATTAGGATTTACCATGGTGTAGTTTCCCATTGGGAATATTCTATTTACTTCTCCTAACATGAATTATGAGATGGGTAATATTATACACTTAGTAATTGGTAATTGAATGGTGGTGATCAGGATGGGTGACCTTTTAGGATGTTTTTGAGTGTGTGTGAAAGTGAGGACAAAGAACATTGTAAAGAACTACTATTGGCCTTTGGGGATAGTAATTAGTATGATTACCTATTTGGGAATATGGGTGGGGCCCATGAAGGTGACCATGTGTCTGTGGGGAAACTGGTGGTGTCTGGTAAGAAAGGACTCTATGAACATGTTAAGGCGTGGTATATGTGCCGTCGGTAAGGCCAAGTTGTTAATAAGGTGAAACATTATTTTTAGGATCCTACATGATTATAAATCCAGGGTTAGTTATTATTGGACTATAGTAGTGATTAGGATTGTTACATTCTATGAAGTTTACTAGGGTGTGAATTTTAAGAAAACTTACATTGCAAAGAAAAAGTGTTGGCATGTGGGGTCCATCATGAGATTTATGACCCGTTTAGGAATGTGGGTGGGACCTAGAGAGGGGAACATGTGTCTTTGAGGAAACTAGTGGTGTATGGTTGGATAAGACCTACTTATTATGTTATTAAATGGTGTTTTTACTATTAGTGGTTCCTAGTTTCTATAGTTTCTATAGAATTTACCTCAGTGTAAATTTACATTGTAGTTTTTCTACTAGTATTCCTTAAAATTAATTGTGAGTTGGGGAATATTATATATTTATTAAATTTTTATTGATTTTTGGTGATCAAGATAGGTGAAATTCTGGGATGTTTCCCAGGGAGTAGGAGAGTGAGGGCATAACATATTAAAAGGAACAAGCGTTGGGAAGTGGGGAGAGTAATTAGTATCATAACCCATTTTATAATGTGGGTGTGCCCCATGGGTGGGACCACTTTTAAGTAGGGAAATTGGTGGCATCTGGAAGGTCAAGACCCATTGGACAAGAAAAGGCATAGTGTCTCTCCTATCAGAAGTGCCCAATTGTTATTATTTTCTTAGTATTTATATCTCAATAGTTTTACACTGGTTTTTTCTATTATAATTCCTTGGAATGAATTGTGATATAGTTTATTTGATATATTTATGATATGGTGATTTATTAGTGGTCTTATATTTTGTCTTTTTATATTATTGAATGAAATTACACTATTTGTGTGTTTTATACTCTCACTAATAGTCATTAACTCAGGACCTATTGTAGGTGGAATTTTTTGGTCACTCTATCTCATTATTACTTTCCAAATAGGTTTACCAGTGGAGGGTGGGGGGTTTTTATAGTGTAGAATCAATGTTTTTTATTCAGATATAGGATTGTGATTGGATTTTTTTAATTTATAGGGATTATATGTCTTATTAGAAAAAGGTGTTTATTAAGATTATATCATGATGTGATAAATAAATATAGGCTAGGATATTAGATTTTGTATGAACTAATTATTTAATAGAATGATGTTATGGAGTATAATGGGGTTAGGAAAATTTCTTCATCTTATATATTGGAAATATAATAGAGGTTAATGAATCATGTTTGTCTGAATTTATGATTTAATGAAGTGATGCTAATAAATTAAAATTTATAAAATCATTTAAATATAAATAAATTCTATTATATCAATCTTAGGGTTTCATTTATGTATCCATGTATGGATTTTGGTCATCCTCTAACTGAAATTTAGATAGGATGGGATTAGTAGGCTAATTAAGTCGATCATCAAAGGACCGATCAAAATGAGGAGGATTAGATGAGGTATAGGGTATTACATGCCATCCATCATTATATTCTTGATGTTTATGAATGTGAATAACTACTTTTGAGGTATAATACTGGATATATGAAAAATGGCATTTTCTTAATAAAAAAATTTACCCTGATCTAAGTATTGAGTTTTGATGGTGATCAGAAAGATGTGATGGGTCACACAAATTTTTTGGATTATGTGTCTAAGGGATTGAATATGGAAGGATATTGGATGTTATGATTTTCACATGGTCTTTTACTTGGATTTATTATCATTAATGATGGAAAATAAAAATAATATAGAGCTTCTCTCCCTTTAGAGTGGGATAATGAGTGTGAGAGAGATCATGATTAGGTTAGAGGATATTTATTATTCCAATACTGACCTTAAAATGGGTTATTAGTCTCAAATGTAGTATCATTAGGAGTCACTACATCAGTAAATCGAATATTTAATCACCCTTTCATTCTTCTTACATACTCTAAGGTATATAAATAATTATATTGACTTTATTTAATGAATTTACCTGGATTATTTTATTGATAGGGTGTCTATCATGCTTCTTGAAGAGATAAACCATTGGTGTGGGTTTGTGTATTCTAAGGAAGTCACAGTTTGGACTAGTAGGGATCCAACCTCATCAATAATTTCTTACTATTATAGGGATAGATGTTATTGAATATAGAATAAGTAATTACCATTTAAATTTTATTGTAATGGGTGACATGGAAACCATTAGTTTCAGTTTATAAATAGTTTTGAATATCAGTATGGTATGGGTGGTACAAACCCTTTTCAAATGCAACAGCAACAATACCCCTCAAGGAAATACCCACATTAGGGATTGCTAATGTATGTTCAATAATCAGGACATCATATTTCTAATTATCTATGATGGTACAAAGATGGTAGAGTTCAACTCCATTATAGTCTTCATCCATAAAAATCTATCCTATTGTTTTTTCATGGAGGTCATATCCTTTAATTATAGGGAGCTAGTCATTGAAAATTGCATTCTATGAAGGTTCTAGGGCCAAAGGGTACATAGGGTTTTTTAGGAATGATCATTTTAGCATCAACATTGCATTCAAATTTATTTTTATACTAGATATTCACAATACATTGTTTCATTAATTTTTTCTATGAATTTAGTTTATAGGGGGTAATTTTAATTACCAAGTGTTATAAACACTAGTTTATAGGTGGTGTGGACTAATGATTTAAAATTATCAGCTGACTGATAATTTATTCTAATTATAGATATAATGAATTTATTTCGTCCTTTACATGGATTTAATATATCATATGTACAAAGTTATTGATTTATTCTAGATTAGGATCATATTCACTGATGTTAAAGTCTACCAAGTACTGATATTTATTGTGCTAAATTAATGGATGGTTTTAATTAATGGAAAGACTATCCCTTATAAGTAGGAAAAAATATTAGTTGAAGATCAAGATTCATGGACACCTAGAGTTTTTAAAGAGTCTCTTGATGTCTTCCATGATGATTTTATAACACTACCCACCCTATAGGTTGTTTATGATGGGATGAAGTTGTAAACTGTTGAATCTATGACTTAGATGGATTCTTATTGTAAAATATCCATAGTTTTTTGTGAGTTGAGGATCTATATTGATGATATTAAATATATGTTCTTAATTTAACCTACGTAGTTTTCTTAGGGAATTTGTAGTGTTTTAATCAAAGATAGAGGGATATAGTCTGAGAATACGTCTAGGATATTGGAAGTTGAATTAGGGTTTTTTTCAAACCATTCCCACTTTAAAGGATAAATGATATCTTCAATCAGGTGAATAGAAGAAAAATAGATTTCAAAGATTCATTTTCTCTCTAGATATCATCAGCCATGGTTAAAGAAGGAGGATATCCCATACATCCATATAGTAGAAGTATAGAAACTTTTTATCCTTAGTCATTTAATTTTGTGTCATAAAACAATTAGTTCTGTTAATGGCCTCCATAAATTCAATGTTACCATAGTTATAGGATGACTTCAGAGTTGTGTTCATAGATGAAACCCTCATATAAATAATGTTATAGGAGAAACATTCCATGAACCTCATAGATTTCACACAGTTTTCTAAAACCATCAGCACTATGATAACTTTCACAATTGAATTTTTTGGATATGATAGGTAAAAAATTATGAACATGTGATGTATTATTAGGTTAAAACCACTGGATTATTCAAATATTGATGATTTTTTATTTATAAATACTCAATAATATAGAAGTTGCTCACAACATTATTGGTATTGGGGGTATTTTCAAAGGTTTAAATTTAAATTATCCTATATTAATGTTGTATTAATGGATTTAACTAGAATAGACCTAGACTTCTATTAGATTAGTTAGTGTCATCCATCCTTTATCTGACAAAAAGATATGTTGATTAGTGGTCTAGTGATTTGGCTACATAATGAGGTATTTATTTCTTTTTGTCTTCAATGATTCTTTTTTTATGAGATTTTTTTATGAATCTTCATATATTATAGGGAAGTTATATATTATTTTCATAGGAAGTTATGTCCTCATAATAATATTGATGATTACCATGACCAAGAGTTTGTAGTATTAGTGTTTCCAATGATATTGTGGACACATTACCTCATGGAAAATATATTATTGGTCTTTATAAACTATAAGATTCTTAGGTATGAATTAACATATAAATATATAAATATACATCATAAAATATAGATATAGTTCATTTAAGATTTCAATTTTCTTATCACCCATGATCTAGGAAAGGTAAATCGTTTAGTGGATGTGTTAAGATGGAATATATAAGGAGATGTCAGTTGATCATCTAAGGATTTTTGTTGGGTGATGGTTTTTTTATATTTTCATCATATAACATGGGAGGCTGATAGAAGAAGATTCATATATGATATAATGGTGGAATCATCCTTTCTATGGTAGGTATAGAAAAAACTATGCATTGAACTGACAGTGGAGGTAATGTGGGATTGTGTCACTGATGGTGATGGGATATAGTGGTGGTAAGGTAATGGAAAACATCAAATCTATCTAAGGGGAAGTTTTCCTTTATGTTGGCTATGTATATAAGAGTTTATTATGAGATTCATAGCTCACCCTTAGTGGTTCATCTGATTATGTCCAATATGTATTATGGCTTAACGATTTTTCTTTGGTTGTTAAGGATGAAGTGTTCAGTAAAGGGGTTCATGGCATAATTTTGTTAGATTTTTACTAAAATGTACTTACATGAAATAAATGTACACATGAACTTTATGAGTGATAGATATAATATGATATTATATATACAATGAAATTTTAATTAATAATTATATGATGCATATATTTTCATTCAAGTGATGCATGAGTTTAATATCTATATATTATATATATTATATATATATATATATATATATATTATTTAGTTATCATGATTCTTTTAGTATATAAATATATTAATTTATTTTCATTAAATTATTGAAATTATTCAATGAATTATACCCAATTGGAAGAAATGCATGATATGTGTTATCTATTTGAGATTCTTTAGGATTTTCCTTTATAAGAGGTTAAAATCCTCTCATGTTGGTGTGTGGTATGTGATGTGCATGAGCCTACATTAATCTCTCATCCTCATGAAACATCATTTATGTGTTTTGATAAGGAAATTTCATCCATTCTGACAATGGGTATCTTCAAAAAGGGTTCAGGATCCATCAACCGATGTACTCTTTTGGATCTAGGGTTCTTATTTTCACTACTTCTCACAATCTTCCTAAAATATTTACCATGGAATAAAAAAATATGTTTTCTACAGTACATGATTTACAAGAAATCATTTTTTTATTATTTTTTTATACATAAATTCTTGAAGATAGATCTACCTATGTTTTTTGTGTTTTCCACCACTTAGTATTGTTATTACATTATCATACTAAATCCATCAATGGTTTCAATGTAAATTTTTCATGTTTTTAACATGTTCGAATAACTCATTATTAAAGAGAAATAAATACCATAATTGTCATAAAACTTATACAGGTTACAGTCCCTTAAATGAGCTACACAAGGGTAAATATTATCTATGCTTATGTAAGTAGGTTTTTTAATGGTGATACCCTTATGATATATATTGGGTAATGGTCATTATAATTTACCATTATGGAGGAGGGTTATGTAAGGGTAACTTTAGTATTTTCGTTGCATAAATGGGTTGTATAAAGGTAATATCCTTATACAGTATTACTACATAAAGTTCATTGAGATTTATCCTTATATGATACCCTTATGTGATACCCTTATACATAAGGTTTCTGTAAGGGTTACCTCATTGTAAATGTTACATAAGGAGTTGCATAAAGGTAATACATTTACAAAATAGAGATGTGTCATGGTAATACCGTTACATAAAGTATTTTTGTGAACTATTAACCCTTACACAAAGGGGTTTATGTAAGGTTCATTTGTTCTTTAATGATTCACATTATTGTATGATGGAACTATGTAATAGTCCTTTATGTTTACCTTTACACTGCCTATGAATTTGTAAGAGCAACTGTACGCAATACAATTGTGTAATATTAATGACATTACATGAGGGTTTTGTGTAAATGTAATCACCATATTACCATTATGTAGTGGCTAAAAACATCTATTAATCTTATACATAACATCTTCATGTGCGTAATAAGAGGATACCTCTATATTGGATAGGGGCTTAGAATTAGGCTAAGCAGAATATTGTAAAATATTTAAACATATTAAATGTTTGTAATGGTTTATAAATTATAAATAATTCATGGTAAGTTTTATTTTCAGAATTTTTAATTTATATATATTTTAAAAATTAATTATTTAATTAAAAATTGTTTATAATTATTTAATTAAATGTTCAAAAAAATTCCCAAATATTAAAGTTTAATATTTAACATTTTTGTTGAAAAAGTAAATTTCATTCTATATAATCTAAGAATAAATTTTTGTTTTGAAATCATAATAGGATATTTATAAAGAATTTATAAATTATAAAAAATAATATATTTTGATAACATAAAATATTTATATAATATATTTTGAATTTTGAAAATATATATAAATCATGAAATGTTCTATAAATTCCATTTGATACAAACTGTGAAATGGTTCATATAAAAATGAATGTAAACTATTTATATTAGTTCTAATTTATAATTTTTTATAACTAGTATTTATTTATGAATAGTTCATCAAAGTATCATATTTTGGAAAATAAATAAAAAAAATTATTTATTTGTTACATTTAATTGATGTTCATGTTTAGTAAATTGTATATGAAATATAGATATTGTGTATTCCCTTTTTTATGATATATTTCTTATCGAATAAAGTCTTTCATATCAATATAGATTTGAAATTATAAAATTTATTTTTCATCGACCATAACCACATTGTGTATTTTTAGTTATAAGATTGATAATCATTTTTGGGAAAAGTTTTTGAATTTTAGGTGATAGAGTATTCATGAATTGACTTCTATATTTTTTAAATTAAGCATGTGTAGATGGACTTAGGTTTGAACCACATAATTTTTTAGAGGCTTTCCTTGTTTAGGAAATTGAATAGATGTGGATATATTTCATTCTAGGTTTACTATTGTGGATTTTTCCAATATCATATAACTCTATGAAATTACATGAAGAGTTCATGTATGCCATAAATATAATGTATTTAGATATGTATAGATATAATTGAATTTTGTTTCTAATTTATTACACGTAATTTTATTTTATGTAAAGAGTTAAATATTAATGTCATATAAACATGTAAATTAACTGGTTGGAATAGGGATACCAATACTAAATCATTAGAGTAAATCATACACAAAATCAAATAAAACATAAATGATAAAGATTACCTAATATTTTGTGGTTATGAATATAATATGTATATGAAGTATATTAAATTAGTGCGACCTTAAAAGAAAACCCAACTAATACTAAGTGTGATATCCCTTAAAAAGTAACACTTATCAAAGCCTAAATTATCCAACTAGGTTTTTTCATTCCAAATATGGGTGAACATGTATTCTATTTTGTAATAAAATAAAGTAATAAGTTAATATATAATACCTTATTAGGTTGATTCATGCCAACTCTAGGTACCACTTGATTTTCTTTTGTTATATAGTTTTTGGAATTTGTTTGGTATACCATGGATGGGAATCCCTATTGGTTTGGATATAAAAAGAATAGAGTTGAGTGAATACATATTATGGATTTTGATATGTTGTTACCCACTCAACTATAAAAAAATCACAACTATTGTGATTAAGTTTTTTACCTTTTTAAATAACTATATAGAAATATGAATTCTACAAAAAAAAAATTTCTCTATGAAATTTGGATCTTGGCTCAATAAATGTGTATGCTGTGAGTGGTCATATTTTTTGTGGGAGTTTATCAATTTAAATTACATTATTAAAATATATAATACATGGTACTCATATAATGATATGTATCTATTGTAGATTATGGAATACTTCACACATATAATATTGAGATAACTAAGAGGCATGGACTATAAAATAGTTAAATAATGGTATCAGGGGTTGATAAGTGTTATCAAGGAGAAACATTTAGAGTACCTTAATATCAATGTTATAGAAATAAATTTCCATAATTCTTACACATTGATATTAGATACCATTGGTTCATGACACATTTATCCTAAAAACATTAAAATAGAGATATGAGGGAATCAATGATGGGTGAAGTAGATCATTGTATATGTAATTGAGAAAAAGTTGATGCACTATAGACTGAAACTTATGATCTAATATTACCAAGTGGATTGGAATTATAATTGAATAATGATATTAATATCACTCCATAAACAGAAATTTATTTTCTATAACTAATTTTTATAACATATGATTTTCATTTATTTCTAAGAAAAAGTATTTTAAAATATATAAGAATGAAATATTTTATATATTGGGAAAAAATGAATTATTTATATATTCTATATATAGATTATCATATTTATAAAATTTAGATGAAGGTTATGGTTTATTCTAATCCCACGTATATTTAGAATTGTCTCCTTAGACATAAAAATGAGAAAACAATCAAGACTTTATAGAGATGGATTGTTTAACTCATTTTATTATGAATTGTATGATAAATTTGATTTTTTTATTATTAAGATTAAAAATTTACTATTTTAAAGAATATGTGAGAGGGATATTGGACTATTGTATCTCATACATAGTGATGTATATGGACTAATTGTTAATCAAGTAATATTTGATTATAGGTACTTTGTTACTTTTATTGATTAAATTTATAGATATGGGTTTGTGTTTATTATCAAACACAAGGTAGAAACATTTGAAATTTTCTAAAAGTTTCAAAATGAAGTTAATAATCAACTTGGAAAAATATTAACATCCGGTAATCGATTTGTGGTGGTTAATAATATATTGGATAATTCATATTTAATCAAAGTTCATATTGAATTTTTTCACTACTCACTCTTCCTTTAAGATCATAATAGAATGGTTTATCAGAAAGTATGAATCATACAATTTTTGAAATGGATCGATCCATGATGAGTTATGTGACTTTCTAATCTTATTTTGGTGTTATTATATGGATACTGATATATTTTTACTTAACCACATTTTGTATAATGATTTAGTTAACAAACTATATGAGATGTGGAATGAAAAACATCCCAATTTGTATTTTATGAAAATTTGGGGTTGTGAAGTATTCACATGAAAATTCTATTATAATAAGATTGGACCCAAATTAGATAAGTTCTTATTTTATTGTTATCTCAAACAAACTATAGGTACTATTTCTACCACAATACTTAACATAATGGTTTTCTGTCTGTTTCATTTGTATTTGATATGTGAATGAGATTATGCCCGATGGTCTGATGGTGGGGGGTTTAAGGCCTCACTCAATCACTTGCGTCATGTGTCCGTCTTGTTTAATCTTCCCTAGAAACTCACAACAGTTCCCACATACATAACTGGGTACATACCTAATTTCTAAAGGCAAGTGGTCCTTTGGGGTTTAATACCCAACAATGCTTATGAACACACATTGGTCGAGAGGATGGAGGTCCAGGATCATCAAACCCTTTTTGGGGGATTTTTTCTGACTTTGAGACTCTATTATTCATTTATGATATGTTCAAGAAATAATTCCAAGGCCCCAATTCAAGATCGGTTACCCATGTACTAATTAAATTATTTTTGAACATGTATTGATAGGAAAAATGGTGTGTATATCATGAGTTCTTTATCTCTCTCTTACTTAATTATTGTGATGTGGGTTAT
The DNA here is from genome assembly GCA_963277665.1 of Viscum album. Classification (NCBI taxonomy): domain Eukaryota; kingdom Viridiplantae; phylum Streptophyta; class Magnoliopsida; order Santalales; family Viscaceae; genus Viscum; species Viscum album. The sequence continues at coordinate 1,005,919,790 of OY728167.1, forward strand.
GGCCATTTTTAGCAATTTGGAGTTTATTTTCATATAATGAGGTGATATGTGTCTTGGAGATAGGATTGGACCTCTATGAGGCATCCTACGTATCATTTGAAAATAGTAATCAAACCCCACATAGTTTGTTTGGCATTGTTTAAGGTGTGTGACTGGATAAATCCATGCAATGTAACATCTTACGGTATAGACCTGAATATCATGTCTGGGCCTTGACGAGGCATTCTATGTACCCCAATTAAAATAAGAATTAGGGTCCATGTAGTTCTTGTTGATGGGTATCTATGTTGTGAGAGATAAAAAATAGAGGCCCTAGGTGGGACCGCCCTGGATTTATTATTTAGGAATAAATTTCTTTGAGTAGATATGATATGTAATCAAACATAAATTATAATTATGGGGCCATACTAAGGAAAATATCAACATGATTTTGATATAATCATTACTGGTCTATAATCCCACATGATCTATACTTTATGTTAGAAGAAAGATATAATGGTAGATTGGACACATTACATGATAGCATTTTTTTTATGGCTGGAAGGCCTTATTATTTATTTAATTTTAGATAATACCCTTTTTAAGTGTTTAAGGGGAACCCTTACATGACCCTTAGTTCCAATACACAAGGCACATACACTACCCAATACATGACCCTTAAAGGCCCAAGACCTGACACACATGAAACCACCCCTCCCTACCTTCTGCATCTGGAAGGCACCTAGATCCCCACAACACATGGATAATCAGCTAGCATTTCCTCGTGCAGGGCTGCATGGTTCATGGTCCCAATTACAGTTTTAATACCCTCTTATTATTCCAATATGTTTAGCTCTACTCTGGTGGTTGCTATTTTTTCTCTGAATCCTCATCAGAGAATACTCTTATGTGGTCTTCTTGAGTTGGTTCTTAGTATTTTCTATGGCCTGAAATACCTGTGTCCCAAAGTCAATTGGTGGATCGAAGTCCTTTACTGCCCAAAGACCCTATGGCCTAAATCCATTGGATTACCGATGGACCTGAGATCCATAGACCCAAATTGGCGGCCTAAAGGCCCAAAAGATGAATATTTTTGACCATTATAATACTGAAAAAATGCCTACTACGGTACTACTATAGTGACCCAGAAATTCACCACACCAGTATTTGATCGTGGGTCTCTTGGATACCAAGTAGGAACCTATACTACTAATGTCTTATATATTAAAGTTCCCATTTTAGGTTTATGATTTTCCATCACAAGTAGAATATGATATGGACCTCGAGCCTTAGGAAGACCTCCTACATATCCTGGTTATGGTGGAAATTAGAGTTATCATATATCATTTCATCCCAAACATGCTGATGGGTTTGACGTACTCAAGAGAACGATTGGGACTGATACTTAGAATGATACCCATGTATGAACCATCTTTTTATACCAAAGTTGATACCCATTGGAGATTAATCCCTTGGAAGGCATCCTACATATTCGAGTTATGGATGGAATCATTATTCTCAAAGTTTACTTCATCCCACAATCCATTGATGGTCTTGATGTGCTTGAGGGAATGATCGAGGATTATAATTAAAATAATGCTTGATTATGATTCCTCTTCTCATCCACTGATGGATGAGAAAAAATGGAAGACCTATGGGATAATTTAATCTCATAATTCAGTAATACTCTGGATAAGAAGGGACTTACACTAAATTGGATTCCTATTGGATCTTGGAACTTATAAAGGATTTATTCATATCTCGATTATGATGAGAATCATAGTCCTCATAGTTTACTTTTCATTTATCCCACTAATAGGACAAGGTGGATGATCATGATCAGAGATATTATTGTTATCACTAATGTTTCATAAAATTTAGGGACTTATTCTTGGATGGATGTCCTATTGGTTGGGGATTACACACCAAGGATACCATTTGATTGAAGATTACATGCTAAAAAAACTCAATTGTTGGGGAAATATTTTATTATGTTGACAATTGGGAATTAACCACTAAGGATACCCCTAAACACACTCATTATTTATAATATGATGAATGAAATAGAGGAGGTAACCATAAAAGGTCTGTATGAACATTGTTAGAGTGGTATGATTTCATAATATTATCTTATCAACTATACTTCTATTATAAATGGGTTATGGAGACGATGGTTCCTGGCCAGGGTCCACATGGAATGAGTCGAAATGGGTCTTTCAGAAAAAGTGGGCATGTCATAAGATATTTTCCCCACATTTCATGGATTCTTATTGAATATGTATGGATTTTCTACCTGATATGTTAGGGAATCAATATGACAAGGCATACAAATCCAAGGGTGTCGTTCAGACATTCCTAAGATGCTTTACATGATCTAAATTGAAATAAATAAGATCCTTAACATGATCTAAGTGGATGTATCCATGATATCTCACAAGAATAACTGAATTTACTTAGACACCTTCATATGAGATAAGTATCCATATCGAAGGTGCTTCACACAACCAAAGTAGACATGTTTGGGTTCTTGTGCATGATCAATGTAGTCATGACTATGTATTGTCACATGATCAACTTGTCTAATTTTTGTAATGTCTCGTGATAATTCTTACATGTCAATAAATCCCTCATATGATCAAAGAGAATTATATTGGATATATTTTTATGATCAAGACAGATAACACTAAGGTGTTTCACATGATAGATATGACTTGTCAAAGGCTTTTTATGCGGAAACACATACATGTCAAGGGACTATCACCTAACCAATTTGGATTGTCCTTGGAATTCTTCATTATAATGCTAACATGTCCATTATCTTTCAGAAGATCAACATGAATTTTACATGGCTTGTCTCATGACCAATGTGACTTATCAGAGTTCATATAAGGAAACCACCAGATTATTGGAGGGACTTGCAATCATGTGATCTTAAATTGATCACGTGGATGGCTCTCACAAACATGTCTAAGACCTCACACCCATATATGTGTGGAGGTGAATATCTAGAGGGATTCTACCTCATGTTCATATTGGCACAAATTTACTAAGATATAAGGATACATGAATGGGAGTTTTGTCCAAACTACACCTCATGGGTTATTTCATGATGGCTCCCCATGAATTTCCCACAACTCACATGACCTCGAAAGGCTGTTGCAATGGATTATTTGACCGAAAGTAGGTATATTTGGTTAATACATGATATATACTAGCGAGGGTGTACAACATATTAATAGGATTCATGAAAGAAGGGCCAAACATCCTCACTATCTGCCTTACATGAAAGGGATGTTCGCAAGGATGATGTGTTTTGAGGTGGCTACTTCCAAGGCCACATGCAGGCATAGAGAATCATGAAGACTCCTTGCACCAAAATATAGAGGGTATACATGATAACCTATTCAAGGATTCATGGAGGCAACACATGTGTGGAGAGCCTATGATGGGTTCTATATATTTTTATTTTCCTAGGCTAATGGTGGCATGTTGCATGACGATGGGTTCGAGTGAGTGGCTTGTGATAATGAAACTCGTTTGTTCAGGTGGTTCACATGTCTTAAATTAAGGTTTTAATGATGGTATCTACCATCATGTTAAGGACTCATAGGGGGTGTTTGAAAGCCAAGATAGCCATATCCAAGGTCATCTTTGAGCACCGTCCGAAAAATTAGATTTTGGAATCGTAATTTAAATGGCTAACATGTTTTGTCGCATGAGATTCTATTATCATTCAATTATATAATATGTAGGATCGTTATGAAAAAAGTTTTGTGAATGACTGTAGGGGGTCCACACTAAGGATTTCAGTGTGGAAAAAGGCCCTTCTCGGTGAGGTTGTGAAACCACTGGGGGTATTACACGATCACGTGAATACCCCATTAAAACTAGGAATCACATGATGCTCAATTCATCATGCGACCATTGAGACTTTAAAATGCCATACAGTAGGATCTCTCAATCACCGGAAGAAGTTCTCAAGGGATGATCACCAATGCATTCTATTTCTCTACCCTCATTTATTTTTAGATCTCCTTCTTCTTTCCCTTGTGTGTCTTCTTGCATGTATTTAATCTGAGGGGAGCTAGGTATTTATAGGCATGTTTGGACTGAATCTTTATATTCATTCTATGGGGTGGACACCACATGCACCAGTGAGACATCCAATTATTCATCGCAAGATTATTTAATTTGATCATGTGATGACTCTATTTTGTTCTATTAAGTTGTGTGACCTAAAAATCCAATTTAAATTTTAAGAAAATCATAGGGGTTGAAAGGGTTCATAGTCATAAATTTATTTATATATTATAATAAATTATCTTTACTTATATTTCATAGTAAATGAAACATCAGGTGAAGGATTAAAACATTGGAAAGGGATATCTTGATGTTCCACTAGTGTTCTCAATCAGATCTTACAACAACCCGTGTTGGTTATATCATAAATTTTTTACTATCAGTGAAGGACTTGAAGTGGTGGTCCTGGTGATGAATGAGTGGTCATGTGATTATCTTTGAGTCACCATGACTAACCGGTGGTGTAGGAGGGAATCATTCAAATTGTACATTGAAGATGGAAGTTTCATGGTGTGTGGGGCTAATTATAATTTTTGCATTGCAGGATAAAATTAGTTTTAACTCACGATATGTGGGGTTGGAACAGATGGATGCGATTGGAAGGACGCATGATTGGATAGTCCATATTTTATTCTCACCATACCACATCAAAATATAAATAGAGAATAACTTTGGTATATAATCATTTTAGTCACTTTTATTACATCTAGCAAAAATGGGGTCAGCTTCTATACCACTTCCATCACATCCACCTGGGCTTCGACGCTTTGGACTTTTTACCCACGCTATGTGAAAATTCATCCTTGCACACCATGGGACCTATACAAGGGAATGCTCTATTTGTATCAAAGTTATGCTCCCCCTAGTTATCTACTGGATAGACCAAGATGACTTCCATTGGGTGTGGTTATCCTTGCCCCCCACATGTTCCTCTGGTTGTTCCTAACTTGAATAGTAAGTGGGATGACCATAAGTTTTTGAAAATTAACATTTGAAACTATTAGACTAAAATTATAAGATTATTGCAAAATATTTCCAAGGTATATCACATAAACCAAATCCCGAACCTTCATATTTGTCATTTTTATGTTCTTTATGAAAATTACTTTTATTTTTTGCACGATCATCAAATTCCTTGAATACTAAATGGAAATGTGAAGGATACATGATTATGGGTGCCAACAAAATTCCCCCCTTAGAAGGATATTTTCTTGGAACTAAAAGAATCTGATTCTATAGTAAATGTAGGTCAATTTTCTACATATCATAACATTTAATAGGTTTGGATATTGAGATTCATGAGATGATCTATCTTGATTATGTCAACTTATGGATTTGAGGTGATATCCAGTGAAGTATTATGACAATAACTACTTGGGTAAACCTAAGATATGAAGTTTATTTTGTTTGGGGTATAGATACCCTGAAACTGGAATGCATATGAATCACATAATAGAATAGAGATTGAGTGAAATTTTACTTTTTTCTGGATCCAATGTAAGACACATAGACATCCCAATATATCCCATGAGGATGGGAATCAAACCACACATAGTTCTGATATATACCACTACACAGATCAAGCTCATGCATAGAGAACAGAAGTTCATAGATAAATAACTCTATGATGATTATCCTTACGTAGATCTAGATTATATATAGGAGGGTGATATCATTGTTTTCGTGATGAAATTTTGGGTATAGATCCATATTCATGTAGATCAATTACTTAGATCATCCATGATGCCCATCCTTTATGAGTAATAACAAAAATAGACTTTCCTAGATTTGAGTGCTTGATTATCAATAAGATACTCATTGATAAATTTTCATGAATTCCAAATGACAAGAAAATATCCATTAATGCACCTACTTCAGTAGACTTGAGATCATCTTATTTACAAGATAAATTTGGTAATGGTAACATTCCAAGAGGTAGAACACACTAAATTCTACCTAATTCATGGGACTTATAGAGAATAGGTTGATTTTTATAAAGACATATGATTGTACCTAGAATATTTTTATATTTTATTTGTTTTTTCATAAGTTTTTCCTTGTATTTTTATGGAGGAAGTCTAAGCAGGCATAGACCTAGATTTTCCTTAGGTCACCTTGTTATAGGTGTTTATCCTGAAAGGTTTCTATGGCTATTCAATTTCATAAATGCTAAATATTTATTGGGTCACACAAAGTACATGTCTAGTCAGAAGATACTCAAGTGTTTTCTCACGGTTCCCTTGTAGAGTTTTCATCCTGGAAAGTATCATCACTTTTTCTATTTCAAGGTATTTCAAGATATACCATCATTGTGTTTTAGTTTAGAGTCATTTATCTCAGACCTTTGATTGATTTTAGTTTAGGGTCTTCATAATCATACTCTTTTTGTACTGTAGTTTAGGGTTTTCTAGCTCTGACCTTTGAGGTACAATAGTTTAGGGTCTTCTAGCTCATACCTTTACTATACTAGAGTTTGGGGTTTTTAGATCAAACATTTACTGTACTATAGTTTATGGTCTTCTAGACCATACCTTTATTGTACTATATTTTAGGGTCTTCTAGTTCGGACCTTTATTGTACTATAAATTACGGTTCCTATCTTGAACCTTTGTTGTGAAGAGAATATGAGGTAGGAAGACTAGGGATGAATCAAAACACATTAGGGTGTGGAGTTCCACGAAGTTTTTTCAGGGATCATGAGGATTGGAGTTTCTTTCTTACAAGGAGGATATGCTTTTAGTTGGTGAGTTAAATCCCTCATTCATCGACAACATGGCCAAGAAAATCTGTCTTCTACTCTTTTCCAAGGGTCATGAAAGATTTATGGGATGAAATGTGGTTGAAGGATAAATACTATAGATTTTAGGTCTTAATGGGTAGTTGGAATGTGGGTGATGTAAGTCATAACCCAAAATATGGAGTCTGTAAATATGGGATGGATTAGTCATTTCGAGGATCACCCACAACACTCTAAGGATACAAGTTCTGCCATAGTGTTGCGAGGTATCACATGGATTGAATCCACTTTCATACAATGAGTATATTTCTTTAGTTAGTGGTTCAAATCCATTATCTTTTGACATCATGGCCAATAAAATCCTATCTCGACTTCTTTCTGAGGGTGATGAAATATTTTTGAAGACTCAAATGTCTAAGTGAAGAATATGGGTGTGAAAAAAAGGATATCTCCGAAGGGTTCTATCCACATAGTCCAGTTCATCTCTTGATTGGGCAACTTGAGCCCTATGCCCTTTGGACTGGAATCACAAAGTGTGGTCCATAAAAATGTTAAAGAATGAAGTATATAATTTCTTATTTGAGAAAGTGTATGAAATATGATGACGTAACATTGAGGATGTAAAATACACTTGGATAGTTTGGTATGGGGATTGTAAATCATGGTCCAAAGTGTCCATGTTATGAGGATGATATAAAAAAATCCTACCAGGGATGACCCAAAACACATTCGGGTGATGAGTTCTACCACAGTGATGTTAGGCTCACAGGGATTGTAAGTCATTTTATATTGGTCCAAGATGTCACTGGTTGGTGGGTCTAAGCCCTTCTGTATTGATAGCATAGACAAATTGAGAGTTTTATTTTCCTTTCCAAGGGCTATGGGAGGTTTTCGGTGACCCAAATCCCTCAAATCATGAAGTGTGATTTGTGGATATTGTAATATCCAACAAGGGTTCGAACACTGTAAAGGTTGTTTCACCACCTAGAGAATATATTCTGATAGTGAGAAGACATGAAAAATAATTACTCTTAAATTTTTTTAACAGGAGGTTCAATGATCATATATTGGATTTTTCTAAGGCTAAAAAGTAGAAACTATGTTCTTTCTACCTATTTTATTTTTTCACTAATTTTTTCTTGAACTCTGGTGATAAATAGTTTAGTTAGTGAAGAATTTATTTTTCTCAGACCTCCCTTTGTGGGTTTTCAACCTAACATGTTTTTTTCTCTTTCTCTCGAAGTTTAAGGTCTTTTGATTTGGACCATTATAGGATAGAGATTTATGTCTTACAACATTGACTAAAGTGCGAGATGTTTAATGTAATGATGCACATTGACATGATATGTGAGATTTTACACAAGAGACTAATTAGGATACCCATGGTCAAGATCACTCAAATATCCTTCTAAGATGAAGATGTAAATTTTGTAAATAATTGCTCAAAGTTTTTTAGTCATGAGTAATTATATGGGAAATTCATAAAGAGGATTAATTGAAGCAAAATGAGTTATTGGGTTCCACTATGGTGATATCATGCTGAAATGAATTATAAAGCCCTTTATATTGGGCTAATATGTCGCTAGTTGGTGGGACTCAAGACCTTATACATCTATAGCATGGCCAAATTGAGAGTCCTTGTTTCCTTTCCAAAAGGATATGAATGGCTTACGACAACATGAGGTACTCAATACATGAAGTGTGGTTCATGGATCGAGTTAATTTTAAAATATGGTATAAGCACCCTATACTCAGGTTAACTAAGGAAAGGATCTTGTTATCCTTTGATAAGCAATAAAAAATGGGTGATGGTCTACACATTTTATCATCATGTAGTGGTGATGTTTTATATGTAGTTGAAAATCATTTGGTAATGAAATTTTCTTTTTATTATAATGTCAAGTGGTAAGGATTTGGTTTTCATTTTTAATGTCATTCTACCAAGAAGTTTTCCTTGTAGTTTATCAACTTGCGGTAAGGATGCACTTTAGTGAAGATTATCATTATACTGTAAGGACGTATTACCAATAAGTTTAATGGTATTCAGTAAGGATGTGAGAATCGATGTGAAAAATTTGTGCATGGAATATTTTGTGCAAAATAATTTCATATGTAGTTTTGGCTCGTACATAAGAAAAATGAGCTTCTGTGACTTTGTTACTATGTAGTTATTGTGAATTTCGTATCAGTTGTTGCAATTGGGTCAAGGATTATATATTTTAATTTCACTACATATCCCATGATGACCGGAATCAAGCTACACATAGTTCTTCAAATCTAATGTATTTTAATGTCATGAGGTGTAGAAGGAGGCGAACCGACCTGAACCGATGGAGATATTTTGGTTGGGCTTAATGGTGGAAGTTCGGGTGTCACCACATATCTCATGAAAATGAGAATCAAACAACATGTAGTTCTGAAGAGCTGTGTAGTTTAATGCCATGCATCAAATACATGGATCCCTTGATGTGAAAGGGTAGTATTGTATCTAGTCCCCTAAATATAATTCTGGGTGTCCCTACATATCCCATGGTTAGGGGAATCAATACACATTTAGTTATTAATGAAGTATCCTATATAGGCATGACCTGTATGAAAAGAGGTGGACATTTTTATATTTTTTTGGGCCTAGGCCTAGTTTTGTAAATCCAAAAATCTCTACATATAATGTAAGGACTATAATAAAGTCACACTTAGTTCTTCAGTGGTAAATACTCAACAAAAATCAGACCCATACATAGAGGGGTATTATTTTTATTAATTTTTATAGCTGGTCGTAGAATTGAAGAACCAAGAATCACTACATATCCTATGATGATAGGAATCAATCCACATATATTTCTTAAAAACCATGAAATTTAGCTTCATGTGAGAAGGAAGAAGATGTACTGACATGAAAAAGTGGGGGTGTTGTGCTAGGGCCTAAGGATGGATGTTTGGGTGTCACTACATATATCAGAAAAATGATAATCAATCCACACATAGTTCTTATAGAACCGTACATTTTAACATCAAGCATAAAGGGCGTGGGATCCTTGAGGGGAATAGGGATAGAGTGGCTAGAGGTGTTTTAGAAGACCCACGCCAAATTTATTGGTCCTCTCAGGAAATGTTTATAGTAGTGTGTAGTTCTATTTCATGCAGAAAACATTAATTGTGTAGTTTACGGTCAAGTGGTGAGGACTCATGGAATGCCTTTTATAGTGTTAAATTTTGGACTGATATGGGAATTTAGAAAGCTTTTATACTTTGATTGTGCATGGAATCCCTTACAGAGACTCCTAAGCCCTCATGAGAAATGCTCTATGTGAAAAAACATAATGATAGAAGTTCAACTCACCATGAAGAGGCATTTAAGATAAAGAGAGGGGATTTTCGTATCAGGTGGTGGATGGACCAAGAAATAATATTGATGTGTCCCTACATATCTCATTAAAAAATTATAATCAAGCCATACATATTTATGGATGGGTTATGCCATTTAATGTCATGCAGTGAGAATTTTAGTCGTGATTTTTCAATGTCTTTTGGAATGGATATGGATCTACTTACGTGAAAATAAAAAAAGGGATATTGAGGCTGGACCGAAGACTAGAGTTTAATATGTAACTATTTATCATGTGATGGTAGGAATCATGATGTACATAGTTCTATAAAACATGTACAGTTTAGTGTCATGTAGAGAGGACTTCATCTGTGTAGTTTCAATGTATTGATGTATAAAAACTCCATGTAGTTTAACATCCTATGATAAGGATGATGGATTACCTGATATGAATGAATATGGATGTTATAGATCTGTGTAGTTTTACTTCATGTTCTAGGGACATGAGATGTCGTGTAGTTTATTCTTTTTGCCAATAAATCTCTTTATAGTTTAATGTCAATTGAATAGGATGAATTGCATAAAATTTAACTTCATGTGGCCTGGATGAATTGTGTACAGTTTAACTTTATGTTTTTAGGATGAACTCCATACAATTTAACATCTTTTGGTTATGATGAATGCAATGTGGGTTCAAAAGGGGACTCTTCCATTAGTCCCTTGACGTATCCAGTGAGGGGGGACAGTTCTTCCTTTTCAATGGATCTTTCACCATTGATATACTTCATCTCTTATTAGGATTCCCCTTTCATATTTACGTAGGCTATGTGTAGCTATAGGGGAAGATCTAATCCAATGATTATGGGTGGGTATTTTGACACATTATTTATGCATCCTTCAAATAGTGAGAAAGAGTAGGGAAAAACTACTTTGTCTAGAGAGAAAAATACAACCCCTAGACGAACCCAATTGAGATTTTCATTTTCCATAATTGTGTTGATGGGACTCTGGGAAGTTCCATCAATGCATATCTCCCATATCTAGGGAGTTTCATGGGCATAAAATACCTCATCATCTGGAAACATGATGTCTTATGGTGTATTTTTGGTGTAGGATGTGTTGCAAAGATATTCTCAAGGGCTTGTCCTTTTAATATCTCTTGTGACATGAACTGAATGTCACATTTCTAAAAAATTACCTCCCATCACTCTAAGTTCCTAGTAAACCTAGGGTGGCCAACGATATAATTGAGAGGATAAATATAGGGGACAATGTGGACTTCATGGTGCTGCATATAATGCCTCAAATGTTTCACCATAAAGATAATTGAAAGGATGTTTTTATCAGCATTAGAATATCTAGTCTTAGTACCTAGAATTTTATGAATGAGTTATTGGAGACTATTCTCACTTATTTCATAGTTAATATTCATAAGGGGGAACATAGTGAGTGCTCTGCGGAGGCCACATAAAAAATGATTGGCCTCCCTTCAACTGGTTTCATCAGAACTGGTGGGTGTAGTAGGTACAGCTTGATACTTTCGAAGGATTTTTGACATTCATCATGACATTTATCAGTGATTCCATTATTCATTAGCCCAGTGAATTGGAGAGATTTACAGGATAGTTTGGCTATGAATCACCGAAATTAGGCAAGGTTCTCTTGGATTTCCCGAAGTTATTTGAGATTTCTAGGGGAATACATTGAGAAAATAGCACTAGTATTATCTAGATCAACCTCAAAGACATGTTGGAATAACATAAACCCAATAAAACTAACTGATGTCCCCCCCAAAAGCACATTTTAGTAGATTCATCTGTATACTATTCTGTCATAGCTTGTCAAATATTGTCTGAAGATCTATGAAGTGATCATATCAATATCAGGATTTAATAAATTTCTCACCAATATAACTCTCTTCTATCAATCCCAAGAATGTTTTAAAGATGTAATGAATGGTGCATTGATATATAGTGTCGGTATTATTTAATCGAAATGGAATGACTTAATTATAGAATATTCCTTGAGGTGCTCTTAGGAGAGTGGATTCTTAATTGTTAGGGTCCATCATGAACTGATTATACCCCGAGTATCCATCCATGAAGGAAAGGGTTTTAAAAAAAATAGTTTACTGGATCAAGAGTTCTGTGATCAAAAATAGAAAATATAACTTTGGAAATTGCCTATTAAGGTCCCTAAAGTTAATAAAGATGCTAATATGCCCATTTTTTCTCGACAGGGATGATGTTGGCAATCCATATTGGTTATTTCACTTCTCATAGGATGTTGACTTTGATCAACTTGTAAGCTTACACCTTTAAATTGGTGGAATGATAGGGGTTTAGCCTTATAAAATCCTATTTAAATTATCAATTCTCATCGAGTAGTCTGGTTTGGTGTGTAGCCACATATGGTTTTAGTCCGAGCAATTTCTTATAGTTCCATGTGAACATTCAGTACTTATTTTAAAATTCAATGTACTTATCTTTCTCATAGAGGGGGGTGGTGGCACTAATTAGTGTTGGACTTGGGTTTTCTTTCATTCCCTTATTTATTTCCCAGAGCTCATCTATGGATGTGGAGACACATTATTGAAATGAGAGGGGGACATTCGTAATGTCATCCTCATATTGCCCAAATTCTGATTCTATGGTAGAATTTTCATATAAATCTAGAAATTCAGGGGATTCTCTATCGCTATCAAGGTGAGGGAGGCTATGAGAAGAGACATAATCATCCTTTTCTATCTGATTCATTTCATAGATATGTCAGAGATGATTTTATTTTCTGCTGTCACTGAGGAATGTAGGGCCTTGGTCCTTTGGAACCAAATCTGTTACCTCGACTAGATATAGGGGGAACACATAGTCGTTGTCCAGCATACTCTAGTGATTCACAGGGGTGTTTCCCAATCCATTAGAGGCTATAACCTATATATCATCATCCACCACTGTTTTCTTTAATTCTCTTTTTATAATTCTACTTCATCATATGTGGCTCTATAGGTTTTTAGTGAATCACTGTCACAATGTAATATGCCAAACTACCCATTTGATACTGACATTATCTCATAGAAATTGATATGCCACACAGTTTATCATCATGTGACCAGGACATGTTTTGGGAAATTTGTTTTTATGTTGTAATAATGTAAATATAGGTGTATGGGTCAAGATATAGGATCTAGAATACTTACGTATCTCCTAGTGACGAGAATCAATCCATACGTAGATCTAGAAATCCCACATTATTTAAAGTCATGTGAAAAGGACATGATCTATGTAGTTTAATGTCTTGCAATAAGTACATGATCCATATAGTTTAACATATTGCATTAAAGATGATGTTTTTTCAATTTAATTTCATGTGGTAAGAACATAAACCATACATTTGAATGTCTTAGGGTAAGGAAGATAGCCAGGTAGTTTAATGTCTTTCAGTAAGGAAATTAGTAATATAGTTTAATGTCCTGCGGTAAAAATGATGGTCATGCCGTTTAACAACTTGCAATAAGGAAATTAACCATGCAGTTTAATGTATTGTTGTAAGGATGATGGCCATACGGTTTAATGTTTTTTTTGTAAGGATGATAGGCATGTATTTTAATGTAATTAGGTAAGAAAAATTTCTATGTAGTTTAATGACTTGTAGTAATGACATCATCAATACAGTTTAATTACTTCTGTTAAGGATAATGGTGAATAACTTATTAATAGAGTGTCTATTCCAATGGAACATGGAAAAATCTTACACATATTGCATGAGATTCAAGATATTTCAACTTTATCAAGCTTACAGATACTTGTCTCTCGAACCAAACATTGAAGACAAAGAGGCTTTCAGTTGTGTGACGAAGTCATTGATAGTTGGGGAAATAGTTGTCATGGCCTATAAATCATGACTCATTCGTCTTCCTCTATTGGGAGTTTCATCAACCCATTTTTCATGGTACATTATAAATACTGAGGGACATGATTTTTTTGTGAAGAAATTGGTTTTTTTTAATCTTTCATTGAAAGATGGTCATTTATCTCTGGGAGGTGGGTGGATCCTACTCTATTACACAATCAATATGATCTATTCAGATTAATTAGATGATTGGAGTGGGGATTAAAGATTTTGTGGTTCTAATATTCCTATGTCCATTTTCATTTGAACCATATCTTTAAAGGAAAAGAAACATTCTATTTTCTTCTTGATACGTTGATGGTTGGAGAAATTATTGTCATTTCCTACCATACTTGCCTCACCTAGATTTCTCATCACTGGGGGATTTATCAAACAATTCTTCATGACATATTTGAAATACCTAGGAACTTATTTTGATTGATGTAATATACTATTCGCTACCTATATTAATGAGATGAGTGACAATGATGCTTCTACCACATGTAATTTATACCATCATTAGTCTGGGTGCATGTCTAAGTTTGTATTATAGGGTACAGAGACCCTGTATTTATCATCCTGGGGTTAGGTGCTGAAGCATAGGGGTCTTGGATGATATAGGCTCTTCCCATTTCATTAAATATCCTTAATCTCCTCAAGGTTTTAAGGTAACAACTGAGGTCGGATGGTTTCTAAAATATACTTGATGAGGAGGTTGAAAATATGAAAATCCTCTACCCCTTTGGGATGGGGTGGGGTGGAACAATGTTTGGAATTCACCCGATGAGGGGATAAGTTATATGAAAATTCCCCCTTCCTACTAGGATGGGTACTTCACTAAACGGAGGGATTCCATAATCATGTACTGGTACATCATACATAGGTAGATATCTCAAAATTATTCCCACGATTATATCACAGGGATCCCTTTTCTCTTTTTGGAGTTGGTCAATATATTTTTTTATAGAAACTTCCTTGTTATCTTCAAGGGGTTGGCTAGGTAAAGTCGTGAAAACACCCTTTCCTCTATCGGTGGTATGGTGAGTGGATGATGATGGGAGTTTAAACATGGACCCTAGAAAATGTATCCACTACTACCATTATTCATATTCTCCATGGTTATTACCCTCTAAAATACCAACATGATTGGTAAAACCTTCTGCAGATTCTGAAAATATACCGTCGATCCTTTCTTTTAGTGTGCCAACGATGGAAGGTAGGCTGAACTTCTTTGACTCAGATGACTGCAGGAGGTTTTGATTGTACCCTTTATGAGTGTTCTATTAATGATCTTGTGACAAGTCTTTGGATCTGACAGATATCATATTGAATGAGACACAAGTATTATGGTGATCCTCCTTTAGTATCTTATATGATTTGAGTACAATAATTTGATACTATTATAATCCCTATTAGAGTCACCATAATACTTTTAAGAACATACTTATATACATGACAAGGGATAAGGATATGTTCTTGTTCATTGAGGGGAGGTTGTTATATGTGTAAAGGTTTACATAGACTCTTTTATCTATTATAAAAAATATAATATAAAATATAAATTTTGAATCATTTTTTGCCTAAAAACATGGATCAATTAGTTTGAAAACATCCAAACAATCCACCGTAGTAAAATTGACCATATAGTAAAAATATATCAATTTATCAGATGTTGTGAAGGATGATGTTTGGATTAAGACGTTCATTTATGAACATAGATTAGTTCCCAACATCAAGGGAGAAATGAAGATATATTGTGAAAATAATGGCATTGTTGTTCAGGATAAGGAACCATAATCTCATCAAATAACCAAACAGATCATTCAAAAATACTATCTCATATGGTATATTATTAATAGGGGTGATGTAAATGTTAGTTGGGTGGATACACATGATAATGTTGTTGATCCATTGATGAAATTATTATCACAAAAAAACACGAGGATATTGTAGGATCATTGAGTGTTAGACACATGATAGATGAGTAGTAATTATTTTAAATATATCATTTTTTTAATAATAAAGGAAACCTCTAATTATCATTCATTCATGCCTGATGAAATTTATTTTACATGGACAATAATATGATAATAACCCCAAAAATTATAATTTTGATTTATCCATAACTTCAGACCATTATAAAGAATTAGGGGTTATAATTATATGATAAGGTTACCATGGATAGACTCTTATATTCATTACAAAGACCTATATAATAGATAAAAATAATATATTATGAGTTAATAAATATGGACTAATTACTTATATTAATCAACTATGGTATATCTCATGGAATGTTAGATAGTCATCGATATACCTAGTCTTGTATTAGTATTATTATAATAATAATTATTATTATTTTACATGAGGATTGAAATACAACTAAAATTTGAAACTTTATACACTCATACCCTACTTATTCAATTCAATATATGAAATTAGAAAAATAGTAAGTTGTTGGTTATGTTTTTTATCATTTCATTGGTTGGAGTGCAACGAAGAAGGTATATGTCCACTTGTATGACCATTTAATGACACCGAGACCTTTATTGAATTAGACTAAGGAAATACATGACCATGTTTATTTGTTTTACATATTATGTGTTAAACTATTTGGATAAGTGACATGTGATATTTTTATCAGATTGATGAATTACATGTGATGTATTCAACCACTTGGTTATTATTTTTCAGAGAATCAAGATGTAATGAGAGGGTAATAATAGATTGAAATATTCCTTTACTAGTGGTCACTATATGTATGGAAAAAGGTACTATATAGGTATAAATAAAATGTATATGATACATATTTTGGTGGATACATTCATATGGAGATATGATTATGTTTGATATATATCACACCAAACCACTTTGTAACTTGAGTAGCACTACCATTTTTCTAAAGGATGCTATTTCCTTACACCTCTGAAATTGGAATTTTATATTCTTTCAACATTATTAATGCCCACAGGGTCAAAAATTTAGGCCCTTGGATAAGGATTTTGTTTTGTAAATTTTTGATTAAAAATAAATATAGTTTGATAAAAAACCATATCCAAAAGATCTTAGATGGATTAACAATGAGTTTTGTAGTTTTTTATAAAGTACTTGTATATTTTTGCGAAAGTGGGAGATTATTGGTGTGAACTAAGTTGTACATGAATGAGACTCATGTACACAATAATTTCATGAATGTGATATATATATAAGATGATATTATATATATAGTGTGCATTTAATTTATAAAAACATGATGCATATATTTTAATGCATGTTATGCATGAGTTTATTATATATGTGCATATTATTTATTTTCCCCATTCATCAGTTACATAGATTAGTGACTATGCATTTATTCAATTAAAACATTCAATGAATTACACCCAATAGGGAGTAACACATGAAATTTGTTATGTATAAAAGATGCTTTGGGCTTCACCTATATAAAGAGATGATATCCTATCATGTTTGTCTATGGTATGTGATGTAGATGAGCCTATTATAATATCTCTTACTCGTAGAACTCTATTTATCTATTTTGAGAATGTTTCAGCACCCCTTCATACTATAGGAATCGTTATAAAGTGTTTTTTGATAAATCAATTGATATACATTATCATAGGTAGGGTGTTTATGTTCACTACTCCTTGTGAACATCCTCGAATATTCTTCGTTGACGGAAGAAGGTGGATTTTAATATTCCAAGATTAAAAGAACTCTATTTTTTATTTAATTAATTTGTTAATTATTGATGATAAATATTCTTATGTTTTTTTCCTGTATTACACTACATATGTACATTATTTTATCAAATTAAATTCATCATATTCCTTATCTTCTAATTGGTGAAATAAGAGAACAATGTACTTAGAGGGTTCTTGTGACATTAAGATTTCCTCGAGTTTTTGTTAGTTGAAATATCAATGGATTTCACCAACCTCTTACCCTATGACCAAGGGAGATATTTATTTTTTATGTGATCATGTATCAAGTGATTAATTAATCTCATATTATATAGATTTAAGAGTGAAGTGGCGTAGATGTTCTAGGTAGATATCACATAGAGAAAGTGGTTATCCCAAACAGCTTACCCAAGAAAATCCTTTCTATTAAAGATCCTCAATTCACCACAAGAATATTAATATGATTATAGAATCATTTTGTATCCCAAATATACCTTATAACATCCTTCCTTGCCCATATATTTTGGAATACAGAGTTTACTATTTATTTGTTTGATGATATTCGATTGTCTTATGTTTTAATATTTGGTGGATCATTGGTGAGCCACCAACCCATTGTCTGGTTTCATTAGAATAGTCGACATCACATATCTATCAGTATATATATATTTCATACATCATTAAGATAGTTTTTTTGATGTCAATTGTATTGGACTAAGGTCAGGGAGTTGTCAGAAGTTCGTTAGTATTTGGTGCATAGTATTAAAAAGATGATCTACATAGTTAGGGAGAATATGAAGCTAACTTGGGACCATAAAACAGATATATTGATTGTGGGAGTATATCCAAATATTTTGAGGCTGGTGACTATGTTTTCATGAATGCTTCCTCTCATTGGGGGATGTGGATGTATGTTTAGTAGAGATAGATCACTCCATAGTTTTACAAGGATATTTAGGTGTTAGAGAATATTGGTGGGGTTTTATATCAGTTATAACTTATATCATGGATTGATTTGATATACAAAATCATACATTTATATTTAAATTTACTATACCTTAAGGATGATTCTTCCATCTTTTATTATAGATACATATACACTGTGGATGATCAAATGTTCATGGAGTGGCCATTTGAGATAAATTATTTCCATTTAAAGTTATGGTTTAGGAATTTTCTCTACATGGGTCATGTATTATTAAGGTATGGTATTTTAGAAGATTGTTCTCATTAGTCTGATAAACAGATTTTGGATTATTATCTTGAGTTATTTTAAACTGTTGTTATAACTAAAACAATGAATCCATTTAAGGGATTAATGTGGAAAAAATAATCCATGTTTGTAGTTCATTTCACTGGATTCTATTCAAATTTTTGCGGATTCGAAATGGAATTAAAAATGAAAAGTTAAGGCTATTAAAATTTAGACTTATGAAAATGGATAGATAGGATTATTATGGAGAAATTTTTTAAATTGTGAACTACTCTGAAAAAGTGGGTAAAACTTCATTGTTTTCACACAACTATGTTGTCTGATAATGGTGACAAAAAACACAAAAGCTCTTTGCATATGTAATCCAGACTCCAAAAACAATGGAAAGTTCACGAAAATTCATAAAATTAATTGACACAACCAAAAGTTGTGATACAAATGTTGAGTTGTGCGACATATTAAAAACTACTATAAATCAGGAAACAATCCCTCATTCATAGAGATAGCCTCTAGTATTTGAAAATTGGAGATATCACTCACACAACTCTAGGTTTCATGGTTCAAACAACTCCCATGTCCCAAAATTTTACAAAATTATCTCATCAAAGTCCCCTAATGCACAATATTATTCTTATATGTTTTCGCAAAAATGTTTTAATTTGTTAAAAAATTCTTGAAAAGTCCACTCTTTTTTGCAAAACTATTATCATGAAATTTCAATGTTGTGTGACACAATGTTTTCCATAACCATTCTTGTAGGCCTTTCCTCATTCAAATTTTTTTTTACAACTGGGTTGACTAAATTTCATGTTTTTCCTTATATGTCCCCAACATCCACCCCATTTTATTCCATGAGTTTATATACTCTTTTGTAATCCTTGAAATACCTAGATTCAACATGATCCTCTTGGTCCCTTTCTCATATCATGAGTTTATATTCTTCTCTAGGAATCACTGAGTACCTCGAGTTACAATAATCCACAAGTAGATCCTAGAACCCAATCACCTAACTTCTATGATATGTTGAACCAGAATGGACCACTCTTGCATAATTTCCACACTAGCTATTTCTAGGCATCTATTCCCAAGTAGTCTCTAATACATGATGTTAAACATTAGTATAACCTATATAAAAGATATATTATTCCTCCTGTGAAATGAATAAGATTATTTATGCATCAAGAGTAATATATTTAATATAATTATCGAGAGTCAGCCACCATATAACCATTATGAGCCCCCTTCCCAGGTGTAAGTCCCCAGTAATATTTCTTGATCCATCCACAATTCGATAAGCTCTTATGACTAGACATGTGGATGAAATGATGGAAAGATCAATGAATAATACCAAGAAACCATGTCCTTTAACATGATGTTAAACTGTATCCTTTCCCTATTCCAAGAACATGGGATTCCCTCTTGACCCAACATGAGGAAGAAAGGATGGGTATCTCAATGCTTAAACCCTACACAACATGTAATATCTCATGATGTTAAACCATAACCTTGACCTATTCTAGGAACATGGGATTCCCACTTAAACCAACATGATGAAGAAAAGATAGGCATCTCAATGCAAAATCCCCGAACACCAAATCCTTCTACATTCCATTAAACTATAAACTTTCCCTACGCAATGAAAAAAGGGTGACCTTGGTGACAAGTGTAGTATTCTTAATGCGAGTATCGTGAGATGAATCATATGATATACATGATATGATACCCCATCAAATGGGAAATGTTCACATGGAATCCAATCCACATAATTGTTTCTCTATAGTGGTACTTGGTAAACATCCATGCATAATACCCAACCACATAATCACTTTTCCTTGTGGTGCCTTTGAGGCTTCTATGAGTAATCCTCGCACCATACCCTCATTGACGCTCATTCCCGGACCCGAGTTTCCTTAGATGATTACATTAAAATTTATGGACTGATCTTGTCAGATGACCATAAACTGAGACATCGAATTATGTTTGTTTAGATCCTTATCACTTAAACAGGGTATATAAGATGCCTCATTGAGGTTCAATCCTGAAATCACCCATGTGTAAAATTATCACCATTGGGGCACACCCAACATCATCCCTATGTGAAATTATCCCCCTTGGGAGAAGACACTCTGTCTTCCAAGAGTAAAATATACCCTCTTAGGGAAACACTCTACCATGTTTCCCCATAAGATACTAAAACCATGACATTCTAGTCTCTACAAGATGTTAAAGCTACACCTATATCAACAAGATATTAAACGCATTCCCTGTTCTATAACCTCTACCCCATGTAATAAAAAAGAATACATGAGGTAAAATCCCAAGAAATACATACCTCCTGACATTAACTACCACATGAAAGCGACAAGATTCCTTAGGTTTCATGCCTAAGATGCCTCATATGAGATGTCAAAGAATTAAAAGAAAGAAGGATTTATAGGTTCCCAACACACCCAACATCCAGATATTCCAAAATTTCACAATGTTACCATCTACTCTAATTGATGTTTGTTGACATATTGAAAAAGAATAAGCATAATTAATTATTTTCCACATTGATGTGGAATCATGAATGAGTTTCATGAACACGACTCAAATATATGAGAGAGACCCAAACTAGGAAACAAGTTCTAAGGAGAAATCCATGGAGGATGGACTAAAATATCATTATCCCACTTTGGTAATGGATCCGACATCACCCAAAATGGTGGTGGAGGACACCTTCCCTTGGAATGTGGGAATAAATTTTAAGAAATACATTTCACAGAGATGATGTGTGCCCTAACTATGATAGAACCAAAAAAAATGGTAAAACCGACATTAAACTATTCTCATTAAACTGTTATAATATGAAAAATGTCATCTAAATCGAAATCGAGGCATCACCCATGTAAATACACTCTTTTTTTATGTGAGAGTATCTGTAACATTGGATACATAAAGGCCAAGATATTGTGATGCAATGACAAAACTACCAACCTCAATGGTCGTGTAGGGGGAACCCCTAATTTATGATAGAAATATATTTTGAGAGCCTCTCCTCCAAATATTGTGATTCCTCATTTCACTATAGTATGGAGTTAGGGGATGTTTAATCTATGTTGATCACAATCACTTCCTAGGAGCCACCAATGAGACCTCCCACCATGCCATTCCAATAATTTCAACCAGTTTCACTAGCTGATGATCAGGATAAATCCAACTCCGCTCCATCCACCCTGGTCTAGAATATCTGGTGTCATTGGTAGGGGTAGACCCAAAATATTTCTTAACAAGAAGAATATTATATAGCTCCAGTGTCCCCTTTCACCACAAGAGTATCCCATCATATCCGTGTGCATTCTCAATGGGGATATATCTTTTCCTACATAGGATCGAGACTCCATCCACCTCACAAGTATTCCAAGTTGACTCTCTCGGTCTCTGACACCATTGGAATCCATTCTAAACCATCCTCTGATGAGAAAAATAATTTTTGGGGTACTCCCTACACTACCATCAACAAACATGGAGGTCCTTCTCATGATAACACTAATAAATGTGGATATCCTACCCATAAAACCATCAACTAGCACAAATAATCCCCCATGACACCATGAATAAGTGATAATTTCCACTATGCACCACCATCAACCATCATAATGGTCCTCCCCATGACACCACTAATTAGTTCGAATGTCCTCCCCACACCACCAACAACCAACACATAGGTCACCCTTATGACACTAATAGTTAGTGCGAAGGTCCTACCCACACCTCCATCAACCAGCATAGAGGGCCTCCCTATGCCACCACTAATTGGTGTGGAGGTCCTATCTACACCACCATCACCTAGAATGAAGTTCCTCGCAAAACCACCACCAATAAGTGCAGAGGTCATTCCTATAACACCATTAACCAGTACAGAGGTCCACCCAATGCCATCACTAACAAGTGAAAAGGTCCTCCCACACCATAATAAACTATTATAGATCCTATCCCCATACCACCACCAATAAGTTTAGAGGTACTACCCAACCACCATTAACTATCATGGAGGTCCTCCCCATGAAACCAAAAATAAGGGTAGAGGTCCTACCTACACCTCCACCATATAGCACAGAGGTCCTCCCCCTACCACCACCAATATTTACAGAGGTACTCCACATACCACCATCAACCAGAACTGAGGTACTCCATGTTCTTCCACCAATTAGAGAGATGTTTTTCCTTGCACTATTAAAAAGTAGCACAATGGTCCTCTCTATTCCATAACCAATTACCGCAGAGTTTTTCCCCACACTATCATCAACCATCATGGATGTACTTCATGTTACACCACCAATCAATGTAGAGGTCTTACTTGCACCACCAATAAAAATTTAAAAGGTCCTACCTATGATAAATACATGATTTCCTCTAAATAAAAATCTTAGAGATAGAGGGATCCCACCCAGACACACCAATAATGCCAATTAAAGGATGTTCGGTCATATCCATACTCTGGATTCTTCAGTCTAGGATCCTTAACGCCAAAACTGGTTGAAATTAAATCATATCCCTAATCTGGTAGCTTCGATCTATGATCCTTATTGCCATCACCTAAGGAAGGTCAATCCTATCTCCACATTAGTTGATCTAGTATAGGAACCTCAACACTATCACTAGGGTATGGTTGATCATATCCATACACTGGTTAATTTTCATTGTGAGATTCCACTTTTATTAGCATCCACAACTCATGGATTCCCTTTCCCTGACATTTGGGGGATATAGGCATCCAAAAATCCCAGGTGTCCTCTCTATGAATATTTAGTGAGATTGGAATCCATATCTTAATGGAATTTTAACCTTGAAATTTGGGTGAGATTGGAATCCATCCAAGATTTCTTTCATCAAAAGTAGGAATATTTGATATAGAAACATATATAAGTACACCAAATAAAATAAAATTCATGGAGGAAGAAAATAATGTTATCCTAGGGAATCCTCTTTCAATAAACCCACACATTAAAAATAAAGGGATAACAAACTAGAAAAAAACAAGTGATCATCTTGGGTGGTCTGGGAGCCAAGGAAATATGACACATTGTTACCTTCTATACAAGTGTGATGTACCTCCACCAAATCATTTAAAAGATTCATAATTCTCTAGATGAGGTAAATGATAATCCATGGACTGGTGGTAGTCTTGTGAATAGAGTTTTAGATGATTAAGGAATCAGTTTACGTGGACTCCATGCAAAGGTCCCTATCCTAGTGACCATAATACCACTGATCATTGCATGGGACTCCCTCCAAAAGGAATCCCCCTAACTATATATGATAGAAAAATATAAAACAATTGATCCCATGGAGTCAAAAATGACCCCTAATCTCCATGTTATCCTATTCATGTATGACTAATTAGGGTTCATTTCATAACCTTGGCTAGGAGGAACAAATGTCATCCATCTTTCATCTGTGTACACATCCTAGAACAAGGTGGAGGATGTATTACCACCCAAAAGAGATCTCAGAGACTGAGTTTTGACCTAGTGCTTAATCAATATCCAGATATCAACTTTCATACTTTGGAATTTTGCCACCAAATCCATCCATGATTTGGAGGAATCAATAGATCATGGGTTCTCCCCCCAACATTTTGGTGAGATATGCATCCATATCCCCCTTTCACCCATGCCACATAGAGCCTATGATGCAAGCCTACATGCCTTTAAGGAACCATCAACCTATAGAACTGATGATACAAGAAACCATGCCTCCATAGTTCCATAACCCCATCAATACGATGATTTTGGATTCCATTCTCCAAGAACCATCACCCTATTAAGTTGATGATACACATTTTATGCCTCATCGTCTATATCAACCTATTGAGTCAATGATCCAAGATTCCACAACTCCTAGGTGCCATTTACCGATCGATCCAATGATCCAGGCTTTCAGGCTCTCCCACGAACCATCACACGGTTGAGCTGCTGATCCAGGCTTCCACGCCTCCCAGATTAAATCACTCTATAGAGCCGATGATCTTGGCTTCCATGCCTTCTGAGCACCATTGACCTGTAAAACCAAAAATTGAGGCTTCCATGCCTACAGGGTTGCATTTCTATATTTAAGTGAAAATAAATTATTCCACACATCCTAAGAACAATCACCCCATCATATCATCAATCTAAAAATCCGTCCATTTTGGGCACCCTTTCCTTGTCCAAAAAACTATCAAGGCATCCATTCCTCCTAGGAGCCATCTCCCCACCCATCCAGAAAAGGAGGAACTAATGCCAGTGTATTGTTATAAATATAACAAGAGGAAATTTACTATAGGAAATCTATCATCCCTTTCCCAGTTGACCTCACTCCAATAGATCATATGGACTATACAACCCTTGGGGTACTCTATGTCATTACGATCACTCCATGGAGAAGGGTGCTCATCTTACTACGATCAAGACCCAAACTATCTATCAGTTGTGTTAGGTTTACTCTCTCTGATACTTGTTCCTTCAACAACCATCATAGAGTTCCCCCCATAATAATAATAAACTGCGTAGTTATTCCTTATGGCCTTAACACCTGCCTGTGGAATGTTCCTCATGACACAACCTAACTCACTCTTAGAGAACAACCATGAAAAAACCAGGAAAATTTTATGTGAATGATATGGTAGGATCCCCTTGATCATCTAGGATCTCTAATGATCAAGATAAAGTATATATGACTACTCCACTTCCATACAAATACTTGGGGTAATATATTCAAAACAATAAAGGGAGATCATTCTAGAGGATCCAAAATAGTAATGTTGTTGAGTGATGGGTCATCCCAATGTGACATTTCCCGAACCAAGGGAACTTTTTATGGAATATTTCTCAAATCATTCTAGATGCATGATGTTAAACTAGGAAAGAACCATCATAGTGGTTGCACGATTTTAAAATTAAGGTTAATGTATTGATCACATGATGTTAAAATGTAAATTGTTTTGGTAACATATATGTGACCATAAACTAAAGCAAATGTGGTCAAATCAATGTGAACTTAAATGAAAACCACTGATCATCCTTACTGCATGAATTTAAGCTTTATATCATCATCGGTAACATATGAATGTACTTAAAAGGCACATATTCCATCCTTTATATATGAAATTAAACCTTTTAACATCATTGGTATTGTCTACATGACCTTAAAAGGAAAATATTTTTTCCTTGATGTTCGATGATAAAATATATAGCATCACTTTCCCTAACTTAATAAAATTAAATGACACATACTTATTCCTTACTACATGACATTAAATTTCATAAAATCATTGATCAAAACATCATTACCTTAAACTTTATTCATTTGGTCAAATAACTTTGACATTAAACTATATAAAGCTCT
This sequence comes from Viscum album, assembly GCA_963277665.1. NCBI lineage: Eukaryota > Viridiplantae > Streptophyta > Magnoliopsida > Santalales > Viscaceae > Viscum > Viscum album. The sequence goes on from OY728167.1 coordinate 1,005,946,063, forward strand.
ATAATTGGAGTTGTATGAATTTAATCTACAATTTCTAATGTCGTCATCACATTAGGTTAAACTATATCCCTTCTCTACGTGGAGAAAAAATCATTCCCCATATAGTAAGAATGAGGAAATTCTACATCCCTTGCATATAATATAAAAATATGTGATTCCATGGTCCCCACTTGAAAGAGTTCTCAACATTTGGTGTCGGTCTACTACCATGACAAATTTAAGAATTGTGTATGGATTGATTCCCATTTTTATGAGATACATACATATAATTGAGTCATATACCATAGTCCTAGCCTAATATATTGCCCACCTCAGGACCCCCACCTTCGAGAATTTGTCCAATTACCACATTATGATACACTCCATTGACATGATAAAATGAGATATGTTGTAGAACTTTGTCATTAGAGATCCACTAGAATATTCCACTGATTCATCTATACACTTTGTGCTTTCCTCGGTTTGGATCCTCATCATACTTCAAATCTGAATGGGCCTCATAACTTTAATGGTTCTTAGAAAAAATGGATCACCTACTATACTCAAAACATTATCCAAAGACTCCCTCTTGATAGGTGATAGTTCTCATATTTCAATCATGTTCAATGATCGATCCGACATTTTTCCTCCACATCCTTTACTGGTGCAGATGTGGATCCCCTATTTCGAACATGTTTAACAGTGGTCCATACTGATTAGTCACCCCTTTTGTGGTCAGAATATTTAAAGACATGACCTTCCTCCATTATTCCTCCATATTTATTATTTTAGTTCCAACACCATTGGTTTTACCCCTCTATTCATCTGCACATGTTGAATAAGTAAGTGTTGTTGGTAAATTTTCAACCTAACATCTTAATTCCCCTATTGTGAAAATCTATATGTCAAGTAAATAACCTCACCACTTTTTATTTCAAACACCGAACATGACTCACATGGGATTATGAGTCTTTTTAGGATTTGTAGCCATTGGTTAGAGCCACAAAAATTATAAATCTAAACATCATTAACCTAAATTTTGTACACCTCTCTGTAAGGATGTTTCATGTGGTTTGAGGATCCCATGGTCCTCCATTCACTTTGAGTATTCCCTCTCCCATGTGACATACAAATTAATATATAACACTAACATGGTTTGAACTCTATCACCTTAAACTAGGAATAATGGTTTAAAGAAGTATTACCTTGACTACATTCAATGATTCCAAGAACTATGACCATAAACTAATAGAATACCCATGATCTATGAATTTTGACCATAATCTATTCAAAATTGGTCCACGAAGTATGACCTTAAACTAATTTCAATTCATATAGATTGATATATATTACTTTAAACTAGTATCAACCATAGTCTAAGTTATATGACATTAAACTATGAATTAAAACTGCCTCATCAGAAGACGTTAAACTTTGATCTTACAAAATATTAAATATGTATTCCTCATACAAAAAGTATGGGATGATCAAAAAAATAAAAAAAACATTACCATGTATGAAACTGAGATGCATCATATGATGAATAATAGATGACCAAAAAAGAAAATTTCATCCACACATGATGATAAACTATAGTCTTACCTCATGTTATCATCATGAGAAGCCACACAAATATCATGGGATACATTGATTCCATTATTTGAAAGAGCTTTCTCCACTTCCAGTTTTGTTCTCATACTATTAAGTCTCTTCGGAAACATCATGTGTATTTATTACTATTCACATGGGATATTTAGTAACCATTACCCCTTGTCTTCTAGCCCAGCCACAAATTTACCAACCCTTTTTCCCTCTGGCCCCATTTACCATCTAGTCATTATGAACTTAAACTATGTGAAGTTATACATGAGGTATTTATTCGGTATGTAGGCCTACATTCCCTTGTTTCATGTACGCTTTTACCTAACCATTCCATATAGATACCCTCAAAAAAATATTCACATTCTAAGAATCATGAATTTTTTTTTCAAAATATTCTATGGTCCATGAATTATGACATTATACTTTGTTCCATTTTTTTAAAGGTATTTATATGGTACATGGGCCTTCATTCCCTTCTTCCATAAAGAGTTATTCCTCTTTCATTCCACATAAATACCCTTGAAAAAAACAACCCCATATTTCAAGCATCATGAAATTAATATGTTTTCCAATATTCTAAACATTATGAATTTAAGCTATATTCTATGTTGTAGGACTTACGAACATTAACTATGTGCAGATAGCTTCAGAATCGCTTTGTGTGGCACATCGATTTCTTGGATCCTTTAATATAGGGTTTAACTTTTTTATGAATCCCAAACAGCCTCAAAGCACTTTACCCCAATCCAAGCATTATTTCCTTAAAATATGTGTGTACAGACTCCTTGGTTCCTCACTAGTATGGTTTTTTTCTTTTTTGTTTCATAAATTATATTACACCATCTCTCTCCAAAACTATGTGTGGATGGATTCCCATTCCCATGTGAAATGTAGTAATGTACAAACCTTCTATCTCTAGGCCCAACCATAATTTCACAATAAAAATATTCATGTTCTTGTATCACTCTAAAATACCCCATGGTCCTCCTAATTAGGTATAATCCTCATTCATATTACTTTAGCCACTAGCAGGATGAGATTTATTCATGAACTAACATGAAGAAGAAAAGAATGAAAATCTCAGTGCAGAAGCCCCAGCAAAAGCTAAATAACATTACATTTAATTGTATCCTTTCCCTGTATAAGTTCATGATTCATCATATCATAACATTAGATGATTCAGTGTCCCCATTCAATGACAAATCCCAACCAGTATTGGTCTTCAAATGTGCCACCTTCCAAAACTCTATGTGTCATGATTCCCAACCTCACAAGATATGCATTGATTCCCAAATATATCATCATGGACCTATCACACTTCATTGACTCATTAGAGGGTCATTTCTTCCCATGAAACATGTAGTCGGCATGGGGTTTGGTTTGTCGTGTTTTGTGTGGAAGTGGGTCCCTTTATCCCTCCTTTCATGTCAGGTTATCACTCTTTCATTCCACACATTCCCCCTTAGGACAACCATTCCACCCTTTGCATAAATATATGTTAACTAAACCAAAAAATATTTATTAGAGTATAAACTCAATAAAAATAAACTAACAACAACTATACTCCGAGTTGTATGACTCTAAGTAGAAAATACAAACATGCTCAACACATGATGTTAAACTATGATATTACCCCATATAATAAAGGATTCTTCATATGACATGTATGGAATGATGAAAAAAGAGTAACCTATATAAAATTGGGATGCCTCATATCCTAATATGATATTATTAGAAATCTTAATCAGAGTGGATGTTACTCATATTATTTCAGTCTCATACCACTCCATACGCCAGAACTACGTGTGGATTTATTCCCATTCATAAGAGATGGATAACAATTCATTAATATTTCATCTCAGTCCATTAACTTCCATTAAATCATCTAAAATTATGTCCCCTTCATGATATGAGTTATTTTCACATATCATCATAGTCTTATAGAACATTTAAGTGCTTGGAAGAATAGCTCCCAGGGCACTCGGTATTCTATCTAGGTCATTACCTATTTACACTCACATGATTTTAATATTATCTTATTTAGATAATTATCATTCTCCCAAACAAAAATGGAACCCTTGAAATAATGGGCATATTCCATACTGGCTCACCCACCATCCTGCCCTCATGTCTCGAAGGATCTATGGTAAAAAATTGTGGCTCCCACGTTTTTAAATTGGTCAATAGTCAATTCCACATTTTTTTACCCCATCTTAGAAAGAAGAGGGTGTATAAAATGTGTTTCAAACATGGTCAATAGTTTTTTCTTATCATCAATATACCTCTTTTTACTTTCTAGGTCTTGAAGTTTGTGATCCCCCTTATTGAATTTTTAGTCACTATCACCCCGCATTGTGTTCTCCCATATAGACAACATGAAGTCCATACTACTCATTGTTTTATTCATTACACATAGATGAATCAAGATTAGTGGTTGGGAGCATGTTTTCCTTAATCATGTTCGAGAAACATGATTGAATCATAGTACACACTGTATAACATTAAACTAGGACCCCATAACCAATCATCATGAACTTAAACTGTGTGCATGTTGTCTCAGTGATGTTTTGTGTGGAATCTAGAGGTATCCTAGGCCCCTCCGTTAATGTTGGGTAAAATTTATTTAATTATTCATATATTCCATCGAGAAAAAAAAGACCATATGGTCCAATAATTATCACCATAAATTTTTTATAATTCCTCTAAACTCTATGCCCTTAAACTAGGTTCTTATGTAGAAGCACCACGACATTAAACTATGTGCAGGTAATCTTGTGAATGTGTCAAATGATTTTAGGCCTCAGTGGACCCCAATTTATTTTGATTCACTTTCCATAAATTCCATATACACTCCTTTGAGAAGCTCCCCCTATAGTCCAAAGAATATTACCCTAAACTATTTGAAGTTGGCCCAAACACTATGACCATAAACAAAAAGTCCAAGTCCAAGAATCATGATTTTAAACTGTTTTTCAGTCATCCTAGGAATGTTTTGTGTGATTTTAGGACTCTATGGAACTCAATTCACATATTTTTTCTACCCATCCATGAAACACATATCCTTTTGGAATTCTAACCCTAGGGTCCAAGCATCATGAACATAAACTAAGTTCCAGTTGTCTCAGGGTTGATTCATGCAGTATCCAGTTGCCTCCTAGGCCCCTCCATTCATGTTGGGTTATATCTCACCTATGAAAAAAATCCAATATTAAAAACATAACCCTATGTTTCAAACATCATGACCTTAAATAATGTAAAACTCACCCTAGATTCCTTTGTTTTGCATATGACCTCTTAGAAGTTCTATTTCCATTGGTTTTGAATCCTATAGAATCATAATAATTTTTTTGGAAGTGATGTAACCTTGAAGGATAATAATTAATACCATAAACTAATTTTTGAAACCATGGTCATATCTTTATAAAATTAAACAATGATCTCCAGTTGTAACACACTGAGTTTTTGTAAAATATTTTTTCGATTTATTTTAATCATTGTGATGTTTTTCATTTTGTGCAACAGAAATATAGATTGGTTTATATGAAAGAACCAATTTATTCTTGATTTCTATGATACACAATGTTAATATTTCATCATATGATATGCCAAGATAATTTTTTGATACACACAACACCAAATTGTCTTGTGTTATATGCAACACCAACATGGTTTACATTACAGAGAACACTATTTTATTACGAAACAACATTTTTTTATTATAATTAATCAAATGAGGTATTTATAATATCATAATTAAACATAATAATATAAATATAAATAAATAATTTTTAAATATTATTTATAATTTTAATATATAAATAAAACATAATTATGGTAAAACACATAATTTTTTGTTAAGTCTGTATATATTTGGAAATATTATTTTATCAAAAAAACTACTTTTTAAGTCCCAATGTGAAAAATAATGAAATTAATTTTATACTCTTTCTTAAAATTAATTTTATAATAGAAAAATAATATTTTTAATTTCTAATTTTTTAAATTTCTTAGCCTGAATAATTAGATTTTTTCTAAGAAGCTTCATTTTTAGCTGAATAGTAAAAATACTAAGTTTATGTCAAAACATCTTTTTCATATAATTTATTTATTTAGTTAAATTGTATTTTAAGTTGGTTTTGAAGTCATAATAGATCAATTATAAATATATAAATACTATTTATTTCATTGGAATCATTCATATGTTGAATTTAGATATAGAATCTTAATGAACTTTTGACCATTCTCACTTTAAATGACATCTTTCTCGCCATGGCTGTGAGATTAGCATTAAAATTAATATTTTAACTTATCTGAATCAAATTTTTAAAAATGTAAATAAATATTTTTAATAAATATAATATTTATAATCTAATAATATCTACTTATTTTTTGAACAAAATATTAGTGAATGCGGTTAATATTAATTAATGCACTCTAGGTAATATTAATCTTAACATGGGACTAAAATGTAATATTTAGTGCCAAAATTACATATAAATTTGTCAAAAGCCCATTATATTTACTATTTCATCCATAAAATTTACATTACTATGTTATGTTTTTTTATAACTTTTTCACATAAAAATGATGGTACACATAAGTTTTTTAAATATGGAAAAGGTGTCATTTCCCTCCCCTATAAAAGGCCACAAACTCTACCACATATTCACACATCTCAAACAACTTAAATTAAGAAAATATCAACCCAAATAAATTACCAAAATACCTCCCTTTATCCTTTAGTACTACATTTTGTAATAAATAAATCCATGTAAGACCATTGGTTCAAACCAAAAGGAATTACCAAAGGAAGAGGTAAAATCCTTCCTCATGCTCCTTTATTTTATTTTCTTTATCCACCACCTCAATTAATCTTATTCCATGAAAAATTAATATACTATATATCCTCAATATTTTGATATGTTTTTATGTTAAGGGTTATACATAAACTTACTCACACTTCTATCTAATGTGTAATGAATTTATCGTTCTTATGTACGACGAACTACCACCTCACTGAATGATTTTGTTTATTTTACATTTACCACCTCTTATAGTTGGGAATAGTAATGTAAAATATATTTATATATGATATATTATATATATATGATTTATTTAAACTTATTTATATATTATATAAATCTTACCTTCATTATTTTAATTTTTTAAAATATGATAACTTCGTTTCTCGATGGGTAGACTACCGCCTCCTCAAAGTGATGTGATTCATTAACGCTTTGCATGGAATGTATTAAGGTTGGATTTAATGAATATATGTTATATAAATAACATAATAATTTAAATTTAAATTATATTATATACATATATAAATATATGTCATTTACTTACTATCTTTCAATACAACAACAAAATGGAATCAACGTTCATGCATACGTATAGTCTATAGTCTCCATGAACTATGTATTTCATTCCATCTTTAATATATTTTATAAATTTTTATAAATACTAATATAATTAATATATATGATATTTATATAATATTTAACATTTTTTAAGTAATTAAATCATTATCTAAGTAAGATGATCAAGAATAAAAAGTCAGAACATGTGCAACGAACAAAGCAGATATTACCCGAACAAAAACCTTAACACATAATTGTTAATAAGCTGGTAATAAAAGGTCATGATAAAATCACATATGGTATTGGATATTATAATATGATTCTATAATAGATTTATAATATAATTATATTTATTATACATTATGTTTCAGTGATAAGAAAGATATTTATGACATAAAGTAAGGGAATTTTTTCTCACTTTTTATTTTTGTGAGATTCATGCCTTAATCACCACTCATTTATTTTGTGTGGTGTGTATATTTACCATGGATTTATAATAATATTATTATAATTAAATTTACGGGTGTTTTCATATTCATTTTATGATATATCTTTCATGCGGTTTATGTTTCAAAATTTACCAAATATGTAAAGTAATATTGTCTCGATTTACCTTGTATAAGACACATGTGATGTTATGCACCTATATTGTTCGATGAGTTATATACACTAAATTTAATATTCTATCTCATAAAGCTAATTTTTTTCATGATATTTTAATCATAATTTAATTTTATTTTCTTACATGGGGAGTATAACATGTGTATGCTGACTATGGATGTATTATATTAGTCTTATAATTAAATTTAGTGGTATTTAAATATCCATTTAATTATCTTTCTTTCATGGTGTTTATGATTAAAAAGTTACAAAACCTGTAAAGTAATTTTGTTTCGATTTTCCTTCTTTTAGACACATTCCATCTTATGCACTTATATTTTTTATGATGTGTATATACTACCTCTGACATGTTATATATTGAATCTACCAATTTTCATGATATTTTAATCTTCATGTAATTTCATTTTCTTACATGACTAGTATAACAGAAAGTTACCAAGTAAAGAGAGATTATTGATAAAATCTAATCATTTATCGAGATTGGTTATGAGTGTGATTCCATAAATAAATTCTTATGATCCATAATCATGATAACAAATGAATTTTATCAACCTATAAATATTCATAATATCATCATGTTTTGGTACTATTCTTCCACTCTTTGGTTCATAATATGATTAAGAATGTGTTTTTAAGAAAGCACAACTTTACAAATCTCATCGGTCAGAAATATGCATTCCTTCAAAACCATGTTTTATAAAAGGTATACAAAAATATTCTAATATTATAATATGATATTTAAAAGATATGTTTAATCATGTTTTTCTTTTTAAACAAAAGGTTTAAAAAATAATCAACTTGTTGTTTTTTTGTCGAGGAACAATTCTTAACTTTTTATGGTAAAAAAATAAATGTTTGGTATGCACATATTTACCTGCAATAGTGAGATAAATTACCTTGAACCAAACATTAAATTATTAAAATTTATTTTTTAAAAAATAAAATTATTTTCTAATATTCTTTAAATATTTTTAAATTTTTTTTCATTGAATAGGGTCTTGAAAAAAATTATAATTTTTTTAACTGAATTTTAAATTGTCCTTTATATGTTCTCAAAATTTCTTCCTCTAAGAAAATTATTTTAATGATTTTATAATATTATTTTATATGTTTTCAAATTATTTTCAAAAATAATTGTTTTAATTTTTTCAAAGAAAAAAGTGTTTCAAATCATTTTCAGTATTTAATAATAAATTTTCAATAAAAGGGTTTTCAATAATGTTACTAAAGATTTCTTTATAGTTTTTCAAGTTTATTTTCATGAAAATATCTTTCAAAAGGTTTTATTCTTAAAAAATCATTTTTCAAGAAGAAAGGATAATTTCCTCATGAAATGTTTTTAAAATATCTTTCCAAATTATTTTCCATATATAATGACATCCATTGGTGTTACTCATGCCTTTCTAGGAAATTATCTAAAGGTTTGATTCATATTATTTCTTTAAATGGTTTATGTTTTTATGGAATGATATTTACAAAACCATTTCCTTTTTATGGGTTATATATATATAAAATATTTTTCTCTATCATATGTTATATTTTTATGAAATCCATTTATCATTCCAAGGTTATATTTAAATGAAACCCATTTCTATTCACATGTTATGATTTAATGAAATGATTATGAAACACATATATTTTCCACATGTTAGGATAATATTATTTTTTTATAATACCCAGTTTATTTTAGGGGTTATGTTATGATTAATGTTTATTATTTCATGTCACATGTATGTATAATTTCATTATGAGATGGGTGGGATGTATATCTCCCTCTAATGAATTGGGTAATTATTTATATCTAATGAGATAGACTAAGATGGTCTTGGGAGTGAACCTTGACTACTAATATGGCCATGGGAGTGAACCGTGACTACCATAATTGTATGCGGAGTGAACTCATACTACCAAGACGGACATGGGAGTGAACCATGACTACCAAGATTGTATGGTGAGTGAAATCATACTACTAATATTTCCTTGGAATCAATTCCTTTACTACTATAAAAATTATTTTTATATGCTTATGTGTTTTCCACAATTCGATGTCTCGTTCCTATGATATGCTCTCATGGGTTATTATCTTTATTCACTTATGAGTCATTTCTTATGAACTACCAATATTTATTCCATGATTCATGGTTATGATTTTTGATATACAGGGTATGATCTTCTAATGATCATGATCATGTTATCATACTCTTATGGACATGATTATGCTTACATATATTCATTTTTTACCCATATTAGACATATTATATCATCCCATTTTATGTACCCTTTCTCATTTTATGAAGATATTTAGTATATAAGATATGTCTAAGAATTTTTGTAGACACTAATAACCTATCAAGTGACATTATATATCACTTATTTACTGGTGTTTATGTTTCTATGTTACCAAGGAACTAAACTATTACAGTATTTGGTCATCTGTTCATGTGATGTTTCAAGTATTCATAAAAATGATGTAACGTTAATGAATGAAAAGTGAGGGTTACTATATATGTCCAATAATTATGAATTTCAACTATGTGCATGTATCCATAATAATATTTTGTATCGATCCATTCTTCCTGGGATCCTCATTCAAATCTGTTTATCTCTCCCACATGCCTCAAACATCCCCTCTAGGGAAGACATCCAAGTCACAATACATTAGAATATATGACTCAATATCCCAAACACACAATGATAAATTGTGTGATACATCATACTCAATGTATGAAAGTTAATTTTGTTCTTAACATCCCAGTCACACAATGGTAAACTATGAAATACATTGTCATCTTCATATGGCGTTAAAATTAATGTTCAACAACCTAGTTAGATGATGATAAATTGTGTGATACATCATCCTAAACGTATAACATTAAATTATATGTTCATCATCCTCACCGTATGATGTTAAACTAATTGTCCATCATCCTGATTTCATGGTGTTAAACAATGAGGAGTACAATGCCCTTTCTTAAGAATCCCCTTTTAAAATTCAGTTCGAGTCACCAACCATAATGTTCATGTTCTTTGATCATTGCTTGATATCCAAGATGAAACTCCCCTTGGAAGATAAGTCTAACCTTTGTTGGGATATATATGCCTATCCAATGGGATAAAAGTCATGGTGGTATAATTACAAGAGTACCAAACTACATCCAAACATTCCATCACTTCACCTCAATTATTTTATTATCCCTCTACTTGCATCCTCATCCTCCCCATGTTTGAATGACCCACTTGAAGGAATGGTCCCTTACCACACTGGCTTACTTACCATCTTGGTTAGATGCCATGAATGAATTTGGATTACCTTTTTAGATAAGTCCCATGTTTTAAACATTGTTAGTGGTATAACCTCATGTTTTTTCTATATACCCAAAAAAATGAGTGGAATGTTTCAAACATGGTCAATAGTTACCCTCCACATCATACCACCCCCTTTGTGTTCAAAAAAATAGGCTTCTCAATTCAGGTTCTTTAATACCCCAATGTTTTATTATAATTAAATTCCCCTAGTGTTACCCCATTTGTGCACCTATACATTTTTATAAAGTAATTAAAATGTTTAGAGATCCACTTTTCAACCATGTCATTCCTGGCCAGGAAACTCCCAATGTTGATAGATGCCTCATTCCGATCCCATCACATTTTTAACTATTTAGAACACTCACACAGGTGAATGATTATCTATTTTATCATGTTTCCCACAATAAGAGTGGCTCACATGGTCTTAGATATTTTAAAATATTTTTTAATCAATACAATAAGGATCAATTGGGCCTCCTGGAAAGTTTTTTTCTTTATTTATTTCTTTATAATCTAGTTCACCTTACCCTCACCATCCTCATTTTACACCATTCAGATGGGGGGATTTTTTATTCTAAAAAATGCTTCCAATGATGGTATGAATGTGGAAAAATTTATCCAAGAGATTAGTTAATATCTCAAACTTGAATTTTACTAGTTATAGAGCCCAAATGGATTTATAGATCAAATTTTATAGCCCTTTGAGGTTAGAATTCGAAAAATGACCAGTCTAGGCTATTTTAGTGAAAAGTATAGAATTGAATGCAACTTTGAAAAAGATTTTGTTACACATTTATAGTATCACAAATATGGTGAATGTTAAAATGAATTTATAATACATAATATCCACACATATGTGAGACAACCACCGAAAAAATAATATTAATGAAACTTTATAAAGTTGTGTGATACAACCAAAATTTTCCTGACACGACCAAAAGTTACACAATAAAGGATTAGTTGTGGGACATAGTAAAAAAATCCTATAAATATAGAATATATACCTCATTCATGGGGAGGACCTCTGGGATATGAGTAACAGAGTTCTAGATCGAATAAATAAAGGTTTTTTTACTTCACACAACCCCTAAATCCTAAACTTAAATGAAATGATCTTGGAAAAGTAACCCAGTGCATGGGATTCTTCTAAAACTTATCATGAAACTTTATCCATTGGGAACAAAATTTCATGAATTATAAAATATTTTACACAACCCTATTTGTGTACAACTATAATGTTATAAAACATCATGTTTCAAAAAACCATACTTATAGGCCATTCTTCAAGAAAACTCTTTTTTAGAGAATGGTAAATGAAATTTGGGGTTGTTCCTTATACAACCCCGAAATCTATCCCATTTTATTAAATGAGTTTTGATTGTCCTATAAACTCCTTGAAATGCCTTGAGTAAATACTCATTTGGGTCTCTTTCTTAAATCATGGTTGAGATTCTCCTCTTAGATTCCTCGAGTACCTTGAGTTTAAATACTCTTCAAGAAGCTCCTCAAATCCCATAACCTAAATTCTATTTCGGGTTGAACTAGAAAGGGCCTCTCTTACATAAGTCCCACACCATCAATTACTAGCTATCTCCTACATAGTATTCCTTTTTAAATGAAGTTAAACTTATGAATTGTATAAGATTACTCATGTAATAATCATGATATGCCTTATACTTAATGTGTAAGATGCCTTATGTAATGATCCTGAGATGGAAACAAGAATACACTATGGGAATCCTCCCCAAATGTAATCCCCCAATAAATTCCCTTAACTTATCCGTAATTTGATATTTTATTATGACCATATATGAGGAAAAATGTACGGGAAACTCAATTAATAATCCCAACACACTACATCCATTCGTATGATGATAAACTATAAACTTACCATGTTCCAGGATTATGGGATGCCCTCATGACCAATATTGAGGAAGAAAATATGAAAAGCACAATGAATAATCCATGCAATCCACATCCTTTGAAATGATGTTAAATGGTTACCTTATCATATGCATGGAACATGGGATATCCTCTTACCCCAACATGAGGAAGAAAGTATGGGAAACTTAATTCATAATATAGAAACACAACATCCTTCCTCATGAAGTTAAACTGTAAACTTAACCTATGAAAAAAATATGGGATTCCCTATGTGATACGTTTAAGAATTTTTATGTGATAATTATGAAATGATTCTTATAATACACTTGAGATGAAAACCCATAACCTGGGAAAATTTTATGTGTAATCCCCATCCACATCATTGATTCTCAATAGAAATAATTGATAATCTTTCACGTGTATGTCCCAACCAAAATAGAATATCTTTATTCAACAACCATGATGATTCTATTAATAATATCCACATAATCCCTTAGTAATTGTCATTTTTTGACCCAAGTGTCCTTACCTAATGACATTAAAATGCATTGACTGGTCATGTCACATTACCTCAAACTATGGTATAAAACTGCATGGGTTTTGATCCACATTTTCATAAATATGATATACAAGATTCCTCAAGGAGGTTACATCCCAAAAATATCCATGTTTGAAATTATCCCCCTTTGAGGACCATAAACATCCTCCTAGTGTTAAATTATCCTTCTTGGGGGACAAACTCCCTCCTCTATGTGTGAAATATTCTCTCCAAGGGTCACACATCAGCATATATACCCATAGTAAATTAAAACCATTATGTATATGTCCCCCAAGACATTATTCTTTACCCTTCCTTAAAAGATGATAAACTCATTCCCTAATCTATAACCCCTACCCCATGAAATAAACTTTGATACCTGAGGTAAAAGTCTTAGAAATAAAAATAACCCTCGAATTAACTATCCTATGGAAGACATGAGATAACTTAGGTTCCATACCAAATATGACTCATTTAAAATTACTAGAACTTAGAAATGATAATACATTATAGGTTTCCAACACACTAAATTTTCAAATATTCCCATACATTCCCAACTTTACCGTCTTCTTCATTCAATGGTTTAAAACCTATTGTGTTACAATTTGTTTAATTAAGCACTGTAAACCTCAAGATAGCACTAGGAATGAGTTTCATGAACATGAATCAAATATATGATGGAGACTCAAACCCGGAAACAAGATCCAAGTAGAAATCCATGGATATATGAATTGAAATCCCACCATCCATTTTCAATCAGGAGACAACATCACCAAAAATGGAAGACGTGGTCGCCTACCTTTGGAAATAGGGAATGTAGGGAATGAAATTTGTGCCGTTGTGATGATTCATGATTCAATTATAAAATAATTAGAAACAATTGTACAATTTGTTTTTCTTGTTTTGGAGTGAATATGTAAAACTAAATATCTTCTTGTTTATGAGTTATTTTAATTTACCCTTTCTATTTGTGATGGGTCTCTAATTTTTTTTTGGATATAATGATATTACACAAATGTATCTCATATGATGTTTTTTAATACTTTACCATTCTTCCATACTAAATATTTTAAAATTCGGGAGGATGAAAATAATTTTAAAGGTACAAAATGTAATATACATTTCATCCACTCTTTTATATTTTTTGGTTATTGGTGTTTAAATTTCAAGATACGTTTTGAGGAATTTGAGGAGGAGTTGGATCATATATTTCAGTTGTGAAGAAGATTGTGTTGATGAGTTTGGAGTTATGATATAGGGGATGTAGAATATGTATATATATATATGGTATTGTTATATGACTTATTTTTTAGGGGATCTTATGTATGTGTGATTTTAGTAACATATAATGATCCCTTAGATTCATATAGTTTGGATAATGATAGATTAATAACATAGACATCTAGTTTTCATCACAGAATTTTTTTTCAAGAATTCTCTGGTTTTAAAAAATGGAAGGGATGATGACATAAGGGTTATCTATGTCAAACTTATGGAAAAATCCATGTTTTAAGGAATATTTGATATTTTTATGTGTGTTGAATAGTGTATGGAATATTAATTGACGATTTTTAGAGAGTTGTGGTGTAAGGTCTTGGAGAGGTTGATTCATGTGGTTCAGTTATTTGGAGGTGGTTATGGAATGAAGTTACGATATGTTATAGAGAGCCAGTTTGTAGATTTGTTACTTAGTGTGTCTTTTTTAGTGTTTTATTTAGTCTAAAGGTGGTTTTATAATGGCGTGGTAGTATCCCTAATAGTATAGAGGCTGAAGATAATATATTTTGATAGAATTTTTTATTTAAGAGATGTTGAGGCATGGTGTGTGGGTGGCACCGCAACCTCACCAAGGTCCTATGGATATGGACATTTACTAAAATATGAATTTTAGTGGGTAGGAAGACAATGGAACATTATGGTTAAGCACCATGTTTTTTAACATTTATTGAGGTAAAATATCATTCACTACATCACAGTTAGTGGTATTGAACTATAGTCCCTATAAAAATATAGGTATAATAAATTACATAAACCAATAAAAACATATCACTCTATAGAAATTTATCTCCATTTTTGGTGGACTAGGCAAATCCTAAATAGGTCTTATGGAAACCAATTTGTGGAATTTGTTCCCATATTCAAGTGATTGTTCCATAAAATTATAATGTGATTCCCCTTCTATTTTCTTCTTTTTTCTTTGTTGTTTATATTCATGAGAAGGTTGTAATTGTGGTTATTTATAGTTTAGAAGATATTGTGACTAGAGATTTATGGGGAATGATGTGTATTGCATTTTTAAGAGTTTAATGGTGTCACCATTCCTTTGTGATCATTAAGTTATTTCCTTAATCATGTAAAATGATTTAGAATTCGTTAATTGAGGTTGGGGATCCAAGTATTATCCTTATTTTTGTGCATCAGTGGAAGTGGAATATTATTATATTCTTCTAGGTAAACAATGAGAAAAAAATAAACTACATAATGATTCAAATAAAATGATATATAATATCAATATACTTTGTTCTCTAAAGTTCTAAAAGATTTTTAGAAATATAAATTCTTGAAGTATTATCACAATAAATAGTAAATTTATCAAGATAAATACCAAAATCACATATATTTTTTTCTAAATCCTTATAATTTGAGATCAATTATTGGAAGAAGATATATACTCATCTTCCATAGTAGATATAGAAACATGTATTTGTTTTTTAGAAGTCTATGGAATTAAAAAATTTCCAAAAAAATGAAACGTACTTGAAGATATTTTTAGGCCAATTACAAAGTCTCCAAAATAATATTCATAATAATAGATTAAATAAAAATAATTATACTTAATATAAGAGAAACCATCATGAAATGTTACTTTAATATACGTACTTATTCTTTTTATAGATTTATTATGACACACTTTATTATTAGCTTGAAATCTTGAACATAAAATCACTAAAAATGATATATAGTCTAGATGTTTTAAAATATAGAATTCTTCTTATCATGCCTCTATAAACCATAATATAATTAGATTTACCATAGGCATCAATATATAATTTACATCTATTACCCATAAGTTTTATCCAAGATTTAAAATAATCAAGGCCAATAATTTTAAAAAACACTTTATCATACATAGATTTGTTAAAAATGATATCATATTTTTATGAGTAATTGAAAACCCAGTAAACAACATTAATCCCCTCGTTAAACAAATATTAAACTCATAATACATCATTGTTGAAAAATGACAACAATTCATTTCACTAGAAGGACCAAAAAGTATATTATCAATTTAAATCTTTATAATTAAAATATCATTAGAAATTCTACTAAAAAATATAGGATCAATACTATAATTTCTGAAACCATTATTTAATAAAAATAATTAAATCCATTCTTACCTAGAATTAGGTTCTTGTTTGAGATGAGATAAGGTTTTAGAAAATAAAAAAACATGATTAAGAGGTTTTTTATTTTCAAAAATATGGGCTTGAGATACATAAAATTATTCAGTTATAAACCAAATTAGGAAATCACTATTCATCAATTTGATGTAATAAAACCATGAAAACAATAAGAATAAAATAATATTATAATAGCCTCAAACCTAACCACAGTTGAAAATGAATCTTCAAAGTCTATAAATTCTTCTTGAGATTATCCTTGAGTAATCATTTAGGAATTGTTTTTGAAAATACATCATAATTCATCTATCATGTTTCTATATATCCACATAGTTATAAATACCTTCTTATCATAATGAAATTCTACCATATATGAAAAAACTATTTATAACAAAATAATTAACTGTATCTTTCATAGAAATAATCTGGTTTTAATCTTTTAAATCATAATTAACATTATTAGGATTAAAATTATAAATGAAAGGAAACATGGAACACAAATTCAAAAAAATATTTATAAATTTAATAATAGAATCAACATTGCTAATAAAATTTTCAACAATATTGTATTTATGAATCTTCCATGATAATGTATCAGTTCAAGAATGAGTATGCTTCCCTTCATTTGATTCATCCTTATCTTGAGTTTTTTTCCAAAAAAATAAAATCTCTAAACTCATCATCAATATCTTCCAAAACATATTTTTAAACATAATAAGACTAATCAAACATTATAGGTATAGATTCTTCAATAGTTTTGGTATGATAATTATAAACTCTATAAGAAGTACTATTAGAAGAATAACCAATAAAAATACGTTCAACACTTCTATCAGCAAACTTATCTAAAATATATTTTTATTTAATATAAAAAATTACAAACAAAAGCAATAAAATAACTAACCTTTGGTTTTCATCCGTTAAACAATTCATAAGGGTTTTATTCAATAAATCTATAACATATATGCTATTAAAAACATATAAATTAGTATTAATATATTCATCCAAAAAAATGGTAAATTATATTCATTATGTATGGTTCAAGCAATCTATTGAGTGGTTAAATTTTTCCATTATATAACACAATTTTATTGTCGTGTTCTAGAAGGATAAAAATTATGATCAAAACCATTTTATTCACATTTTTTGTAAAATTGAAAAATAAAAAAATTACCTCTATTATAATATAAATAATTACAAAATATTTTATATTTATAACTTTTTTACAAAAACAAATACATATTGATAATGTTTCTAGATTATGAGACATGAAATAAAACCATTTAAATAAACTAAATTGATATAAAATAACAAAAACATATTTATTTCCACGTAAACTAGAAGTTTCAATTGGAACAACTATATGAAGATGTAATAATTCAAGAGTTAATAAGTGGAAACATTCTTGGTGGATTTGAAATATTCCTTATAATTCATAACTTTTAAACACTAATCAAAAACAAAATCTATACATACCTTTAACTTGGATAAATAGTGTACATGTCCATACTTGGATAAAATATGTATCTTTTATGATTTATAATTTCCAAGCCTTTAATGAAAAATATAATCTTTTAGTTATATATAATTAAGGAACTTAACATTTTTATTATCAAGATTATATAAATTAGTATAGTAGATACTATATTTTTTATTATCATAAAAGAAAACATTTTCATTTTTAAAAAGTAATATTTATTAAATTTGAATTTAATATAAATATCATTATCACATAATTTTTATTTCATAACTAATTTATGTTTCAAACCATCAATGTATAAAACTTTAGAAATTAAAATAATATTATAACTACCCACTTCTCCAAAACCATTAACCTTCCCTTTAGAGTTATCTTTAAAAGTGACAGAGCCTCCATCACATATGGTGTAAGAGGGAACATTCGATTGGTCACTGATCATGTTCTTTGAATATCCACTATCCATGTACCACATGTTGTTCTTGAGACATCCAAGGCATCTCTCCTATAAAACTCAATTACTTATCATTTTTGGTACTCATGTTATTTGGGGTCCATCCAAGATTGAAATAGAATTTTTTTATACCAATATAGATTTAAGAAATTATTTGTATGGTGCTCTAAAAGATAAATTATTTAAAATAAAAGCTTTGGTATGACTAAGATATTGAGGAAATATAAGAGAGAATACATTCGCATAATTACCTTACATACATAATTTCAAGTGTCTTTCAGAAGAAAAATTTACATTAGAAAAGTTAATAAATTTAGTCTTTTATAATTTAGGAACATGTAGATTATAACCAATTTTTTTATCTTTATTTGGTTTCATCAATGATACTATATTTCCATATTTTTACTACCCTTTAACAAAATTTGATAACATCTAGTTTAAACATATAAGTTCCTTTTTAAGATTATCGTTTTCTTTTTTTAAAATCATAATCATTATAGTGCTTACCTTTATAACTTGATACAAAATTTATTATTTATTCTTTGATAGAATCATTATCTTAATAAGGGTTCTTAATTTAATTGATATACCTATTATTTTATTCTCTTAATTATTTATACAATTCAAGAACACAGAAAATATTTTTTTTCAGTTTTTTATTTTCATCATATAACTCATGAAAATTAAAACCATAACTATCAAAATAATAACTAGAATCAAAATTATTTTTAACATAATTTTTTTATAAACATTAACTAATGGTTGTTTTTATATTTTTCATTTTCAAATTCATCACTTCAGTCTCATACTTTGCTGAAACTCCATCCATACTGATATACACAATCTAATTCCTTCTTTTATTTTTTATTATTAACTTATTTCATAAAATTTGGAATTTCGAGCTTGATGCTTTACTTATTTCTACATTCATAACACATTTTATATATTATATATGTGTTAAAAACCTTTTCCTTTTAATCATTCCTTTGATATTTACTATCTCTATTTTCAAACATTCTCTTAATCTTCATCAAATTATAAATAGTATTTCTTATATTTGTAATCTATCCTTTTCTAGTTTCATATGCATCTGATTCAGAATTGATATAATTAAAATTTATATGAGAGTTGAAAGAAATACCTTAGTCTTTTATAGTCTATTCTTCTATAATGTTATTTAACTGAATTTCATATAGGATAAGTGGTATGATGAGTTCATCCAATGTGAATTATTTCAAATTATTACATTCTTAAAAGGAAACTTTATTGGAATTCCATTTATTCAGTAGTTCTCATAAGAGTCATTCAATATGTACTAGGGTTTCCACTGCTTCTCCAAGTGAATTCATTCTATTCACAATTCTTGTGATTCGGTGGACCATTTGATTTACTATTTTATCTTCAAACATATTTGAATTATTAGCACTCATCCAGATACATTCTAAGCATAGTTCTAATTAGTTTGTTTAATTTATGGTGTGTGACTTCAAGAATATTATAAATCTTGTGAGATACCTTATGAGTAGAAATAAGAATAAAAATATTTATTTTAATAGAACAATATAAGATATTAATAAATTTGTAATTTAAAACATATATAATATAATAATTTCTTTTTAGAGTATCTGGGTTAGCTTATAGTATTGTGTATTGTTGGAACATTATTTTTTTAATGATAAAAAATCATGTTAATTATGTGTTTAATTGGTTTACTATTTTATTATAGCATTTTATAAAAAAATTTCTTTGAATAAATATATGATCAGTTTTGAAAACACTTAATACTAAAAAAGACTCACTGCCATAGTTTACCCACAGCTAGAAAAGACTCACCGCTAAAGATGAGTCACCTCTATAATTTAATCACCACAAAAGATGATTCACCATCAAAATATAATCACCAAAAAATTTATGTTATCTCCATAAAAGATTCATCTCGAAACTTTACCTACCACCAGATATTACTCACCGCCAGAATTAAGTCACAACTAGGAAAGATTCACCACCAAACATGACTCGCAACCAAGTACGTTTAACCTATAAGAATCATTCGCCTCCACATAAAATTATTCTATATGGCCTACCATCAGATGAGTCACCACATAATTTGACTCATCATCATATGATCCACCATTAAACATGATACCCCACTAAATACAAGTCACACCCAGATGAACTACCATCAGCCTAACCCACCATTGTCCTAACTCACCTCCAAACAAGAGTTTCTGTTAGGATGTTCCATAATTTCTATTCTGAGGCATCTAAATTTAATTTTCCCAATAGCTATATTATTGGATTTACTGAAAAGGATTATTTAATGATTATAATTTATGTATTCCATGGAATCATTGAAGAAAAAGTAAAATTTGAGTATGATGTTTCAGGAAATCCTCAAAGATTTTTTTCCAAAGGCTTTTATTTCCTTCAATTATATATATTTGTGAAGGAATATCTCATGTGAGAATGGGGTTATAGGCTGGATAAGAGAAAACATATGATCAATTATGCCACATAATAAATATCTTATGCGTTGCATGATTTCCAATAGTAAAAAAAGATATATTTGAAACACTCTATTTTACTGTTATTTTTAGAGAAACAACTCGATATCCTCTCCCAACAACATATGAGGATACTCAAGAATTAGGAGAACATCATATCAATCTACACTATCTTTTATTTATCATAAATATAGATATTTATATTGTTTGCATTTAATTCCAAGCATTGTGTTGTTTTTCTCAATTATCAACACACATGGACTCTTGCACTAGAACTGGTGAATACTAGATATTTTATTCACTTTATTTTTATATTCATACTGACAATGTTTGTGGAAGAGGTCACTAAGTATCCTAAGTTATTTTCATCCCATGATTACTGTTGAAGAAGTCCATGTGTGGCCTAGACATATTATAAGCTATTATATATGTACCTAATCCATGTTGTGGGTCATATTATACTTATATAATCTATTTGAAAAAGTGTTATTTCCCAGTGTATTGGATTTGGTCCCAAATTGATACTGGTCCGCTTTTTCATTTTGTTATGTGTTTTTGTTTTGTTTCATTCATTATAAATATTTTAGAAATATTTTTTTTAAACTATAAAAAATATAATTTTATAGTTAATTTTAAAAAGTGTTTATATAAATATATGATTAAGTAAATTGATTTCAAAAGTTAAAGTAATTTTTATATTTTTATCTATTCATTAATCAAGCTTTGAGAAATAGTTTAAAAGAACAAAATTATACTAAAGAAATGTTTTTATTAACTAGGTGAATATATTTTAATTTGGGAGATTTTATTTAAACTAGTTTTTAACATAATTTTTTATTGGAAACTCAATTGAACCCCCTATTGAGTTACCCACTCTGACCAACATTTGGTATTAAATGATTTCAAAATATTTTCAACTTTTATTTTGGTTGTGTTTTAAAGATACTAAATTTATATTTGTTTAACGTTTATTTATTTAATGGATAATAGAAAATATGTTTATTCTAGAAAAAGATCACCCTTATTTAATGGAAAAAATTATGATCAATGGAAAACTAAGATGAATATGAATATTTAAATAATGGGTTTTGAAATATAGACTGCTATAAAATATAATTATGAACTACATAAGAATGAAATGTAAACATGGGTTAATGATACAAAAATGGTTTAGAAGAATGACTAAAAATCCATGAATTCTATATAGTATTATTTTGGGGATTAAGAGTTTACCAGAATAATAATATGTAAAACTTATTATAAAATATGGGAAATTTTAGCTATTTCTCATAAATAAGCAACCAATGTGAAATAAATGTGATTAAATACTTATACAATCAAATATGACACATTCAAGATGAAACCAAATGAGTTGATTTCTAATATGTATCCTAGGTTCAATGATATAGTTAATTTGATGCATTCTTTTGAGAATATGTTCTTTAATACAGATCATGTCATGTAACTTTTGAGTAGTCTTCTAGAAAGATGGATAAGAACATGAGTTTCAATCATAGAATCTTATGATATTGGAAAAATACATATTAAGGATTTTATTAGAAAGTTGATTGTGTATGAATAAGAGACTAAAGCTAACAAATAAGTGGAAGATAAACATAAAAGGAAGTTTGTATCCTTCATGTATACTGTTTGAAAATAGAAAGAAAATTTTCAAACGAATGTTCAAGTGATGAGGAATCTCCTTTTGGAGATCGATGATGAAATGGACTATCTGGAAAAAAGGTTTAAAAGATTTTATAAAAATAAAAAATGATTTAGGAAAACAAACAACAAATGAAAGTATAAAAATTGAAAAAATTGGATTAAATATGGGAAGAAAGATGACACTTAGAGTGAGATCATTTGTTACGAATGTAAGATGAAAGGGTACGCCAAACATAACTATCCCAATTTGAAATATAAAAAAATATGATGAAAATTGTAGTAAATAAAATAATGAAATGAAATAAAATTTTAGTGAATATACAGATAGCTTTAGTAACTCGTATTCATATCATAAGAGAATATGATATATAAATCATGTGTTTCATGACCAACATATCTGTGTTATTTTATACACTTACTGATTCTTCTATAAGTATTGATAATATTTATAGAGAAGAAAATATTGATGAAACTATTTCAAATGATGATAATTTTGAATATTTTAACATATTAGAAGATACATTCAATAAGATTAAATATATATATACAATTATGATAAAAAATATTCTTAATTGTTAATTTTATAATCTAAACATGATATAGAAAAGAGAAACATGATCAACTGTTGAAATAAAATAATAAACTGATATTTTTTAATGAGAGACTGAAAAAGGACATGAAAAGGTTTACTAATGGGAGAAATACTCTCATTCAAATATTTTAAAAATAGATAGAACCTATGTACATAATTGGTTTAGGTTATCAACATGGATATATAAGAGTTGTAAAGAATGATTTTATCCCGAAATCCAATTCAGGAAATACCAATACAAATTTTTAATCCTCATGACCTAACAAATTTTTATTTTAAAAGGTCAAAATTGGATTATAATAAATTCATTAAGAAAATTTGGGTTCCAAAAGTCTTAATTATTAACTTCTCTGGAACCAACATTATTTTGGGTACTAAAATAAATTTTTGGTATAAAATTTGTTTTGATGGGAACTTACTTGAAGAAATCTAGTAAAATACTATAGTATCTAAACAATGGATATTCCATACATATTAATGTAGATTAATCAAGCTTTAAAAACATGATAAAGGTTCATGGCGGACATGTCACATTTTGTTACAATGCTAAATGGGAAAATAATTGACCATGGAAAAGTTGGTAATTTTAAGCTACTTTTTATATTTAAAGTATTATTTGCTGATGGTTTAAAATAAAATTTAATTGTAAAATCATAGATATATGAGGATTTTTTTATATAAATTTTAAAAACAATACTTTTAATGTATTTTATTTAAAAAAATAAATTATTATTTACAACATTGAGAAATTGAGATGTTTATTTTGTTAATCTAGAGTCATTATTTTCTCAAAATGTTTCTTGTATAATTTTCCTTCGTAAATAATATTGGATTTAACATAGGATACTAAGACACAGTAATATTTACTCACTTTGAAGTATGACTAGAAAAAGGTTAGTCAAAGATCTACCTAAACTTGAATTCCTAAATGATAAAGTATGTAACCCATGTCAAGAATGGAAACAACAGTAAATAGCATTCAAATGAAAGAATAAATATTAATCTTCTCAACCCCTAGATATAGTTCACATGTATTTGTTTGGATTTTTTAGTGTTTCTAGTACAAATGGGAAAAATTATGTCTATGTCCTTGTAGTTAAATTTTATAAGTATACTTGGGTATTATTTTTAGCTCAAAAAGATAATATTTCTCTTACATAATCAAGTATTCAAAATACTTAATAAAATCTATATGAACATAGTATTAAGTACCGAATAACAGATCACGGTTGTGAGTTTGAAAATAAATAATTTGAATCCTTTTTATCAAAAATAGGATATAATCACTATTTTTATTCTCATTGAACCCCAAAACATAATTGAGTTATTGATAGAAGAAATAGAACACATTAAGAAATCACTAGGACAATTCTTAATGAATATGACCTTTATGTTTAGTTTTGGAAAGTGGTTTTGAATACTGTCTATGATATAATTAATAGAGTTTTAATTATACAAATCTTAAATAAAGCTCTTTATGAACTCTAATATAAATACTAAGGTTAATTACTTTAGAGTTTTTGGTTTTAATGTCTTTATAATTAAAATTAAGGATAATATTGGAAAAAAATCATCCAAGATTGATAAAGGAATTTTCATTTTTTATTAAACCTCTAGTATATATTACATAGTTTTTTAAAAAATAACCAATAATATGGGAGAATATTTTCACATCAAGTTTGATGAGATAGATCCTCATGAGCATAGTACCCCTCTAGAAAACATTGAGGATGATTTGTAAAATCTATCATTAATGTTAAACCTTCTATAAACTCTATGAAACATGATGAAAATCATCCAACTCTGAGGAACTTTCACAACCTGAACCTGAACCTGTAGATTACCTTTAAATTATTGACCCTTCTTTTCAAAGAGATTCTAAGACTAATAGATACCTCCATCTTGATGCTTTATTTAGAGACCTATATATTGGCACAGAGGCCAGAACTTCTCTTTGGAACTTGGTTGATCATCAAGAATTCTTATCACATCTTGAACCTAAGAACCTCACTGATGTAATTAATGATGAATTAGAGGTAATGTCCATGAAAGAATAACATAAGCAAATTTTTATAAAAAAAAATTGGGAACTAATTGATTGACCTAAATACACATTGATTATTGGAACTAATTGTGTATTTAGAAATATAGTTAATGATTTTATTACTATAGTAAGACATAAGTCTAGGTTTTTTACACAAGGTTATAGTCAAGAGGAGGGTATATAATATGAGAAGACATTTTCACATGTATCCTTGAACCAATTAGAATACTTCTTGACTATGCACACCATTCGTATATCAAACTATGACAATTGTATGTCAAAATTACATTCTTAAATGTTTATATTGTTGAGGATGTTTTTTTTAAAACCCCCACGATTTTATAAATCATTTCATTAAATTAAAAAAAGTATTAATATGGTTCAAAATAGTCTCCTTGGGATATGTGTGATAGGAACATCTCTTTTATAAATTCTAAATGGTTCTTAAAAGGTATAATTGATATAAATATTTTAATAAAAATAAATTAAAATATGTTTTAGTTATTCAAATCAAGGTAGATAATATTATCATTGGATCTTATAAAAATTATTTATGTACTGGTTCTTCAAAAATGATGAAAAAATAATTTGAAATGAGTTTAATGAGTGAACCGAAATTCATTCTTGGTTTTTAAATTTTTCAAAATAAATATGGAACCATGTTAAATCAATATATTTACAACAAATATATTCTAAAACATTTTGGTTTGGATTACAATAAAATTATTTATACTCCCATTTTTACCACCTATATGTTTTATCTTGATAAATATTGGAATCTAGTAGATCAAACAAGTTATAGATGTATACTTGGATGTTTTCTCTGCCTAACTACTAGTCGACCTGGTATTATGTTTAACGTGTGTATATGTTCTCCTTATAAAGAAAACCAAAAAGTGTCACATTTAATTACTATTTAAAATAATATAACATAAATCAATTATACAACTAACATAGGAATATTATATCACATAGGACAAGCATCTGACTTCGTGAGTTATTCAGATGCTAATTTTGGTGGTTTTAAGTTATATTGAAAAATCACATTCGGTTTCACAATATACTACTAAATCTCAATACATAGATATAGGTAGTTTCTGTTCTCTGATTTTTTGGATAAAAAACACTCTACCAGACTATGGATAACAGTTCATACATATACCTCTGAATTTTGAAAACACAGGTGTGGAAAATATTTACAAGAACCATGTGTCTCTCTATAGACCAAATAAAATTGAATTAATAAATTAATTTTAAATATACATTTTTCAATAGTGTAAAATAACTCAAGAATTTATAGTAACTGAAAATCATCTTACTAAAAATTTTACTATGGCTTTGAATTAAAAGATAAATAACTACATCAAACATGAATTTGGAATGATAATTTATCATTAAGATTGTTTGTAAATTAAAAACCATTAGAAATTACCCACTATTGGATATTAACCACCATTGAAAATTGGCCAATATTTTCAAATACCCACCATTAAAAATTACCCACCTTAGAAAATTACGCACCATTTGAAACAACCCACCATTGGAGAAACCAACCACTGAAAATGACATGTTGTTTTTTAATCCATCCTTTCTAATTTTCTTTTTTTTTGTTAATTGTTTTATTTATTTTTGAAATTAAATTTTTTATTCAATTTTCAATTTTTGAATCCGCAGATGATATAAATTTTGGAATTTTTCTAATATCGATGAACTCTCTCACTTGCGCCTATTCCCCTAGGAGATTCTATGTGACCTTTTAGTGCTTCACATTGCACCTTCTATCATTATTTACCAGAAAATTCAATGAATTTAAATGATTTAACATTACTATCCTAATGAGTCATCTCTCGAGGAGTTCTGGTCCTAAAATAAGTCTAGAGGTGATTCGAGCAGATATGTAGTAGATCTGCAGAACCCAAAACACATTAATTGAACAGTAGTTTCTAAGAATGATGTTAATGAAAAATGGTTGTTTTCCAATAGTTCGATGGTGATCAAGGTGATCAAAGACTAAGGATGGATGGAATGGTTCTCAAGTAAAAAAAGAGACCATTTTTATCCTAGGATGGTACAATACTTTTATTAATATGGTGAGTTATGTTTTGTAAAAAATATGGATTAGATTAAATTAATGATCAATGTTTAAGAGGTAGTAGTTTTATTAAAACAATGGGATAATTTTATTGAAGTACATCATGACAGAGTTTCAAATGATAATAAATGATCAATTCCTAGTGATAGTGATTCCATTGTGTATGAGAATGTCTTGGAAGATATGTACTGATATAGAACATTAATAAAACCTTGTATAACTAAATTAGACTGTGAGTACATATTATCATTTAAGTTTATACATCACATGTTATTTCTAAGAAAAAGAGATATCAACACGATGATACATCAAGATGTATATACCCTATACATTTTGAAAAGATGATATATAATAAATTTTCATAGGAACCATATAGTGGATATAATGGATATGTGCAACGAATATTCTAGTTCAAATTTTATTTTTATCCCATATTCATTTTGGCCATGGTTGAGGCCAAGGGTTTGGTTAATGGGGATGAAGATTCCAAAGTGATGTTAGGTAGATTATTCTCAAATAAAAAGTCATTTGTAAATGAATGAATATTAACTAGAACCCATGGATAAGGAAGTGGGTTGATGGTTTTGATAAATTTCATGAGGATTTAAATACCAAGGATCACCCTACCTGAAATATTAACATTGTTGATCCTGGATTGGAGCTAGATGATGTGGTATAATACTCTGATGAACAGTAAGAAGATGATGATGAGGTGGTTTTACCTGGTGATGAGGACGATTTATCCTTTGAGGGGTCCAGTGAACCTGACATATGAAAGTGTCCAATGGCCACTTATCATCGAGCTAGTTCTCCTAGATCACTTCTTACTAAAGAAAGTATTTTGAGTGAAGGAAGAGAAGAGTTGGAAATCAAGGTTTCTGGAGATAGATAGATTAATATTTCATCTCCCATATCATCTAACATAATTGCGGATGTATTAATAAATGGATGTGGTGGTGATTAAAGTAATAAAGATGATAAATATGAAGAAGATGATGGAAGTGATGAATATGAAGAAGATGCAAGAGACAGTGATGGAAATGGATGTGATGATGTATTTTACCATGATGGTCTAGATGATAATGAGATGAATTATGAACATGTTTCTTCTACAGGACTGTCTATTGCTTATTGGACTGAGGAGAGAATATTTTTTGTTTAGGATGTTGATGATTCAACTTGTTTTAATATGATATGAAATAATCTATTGAGGGTGAGGATACAACTAGTTTTGTAAGTCGATGAGTTTATCTCAATAATATAAAAAATGTTGATAATATAGTTGTATCAAATTCTATAATGGATGTCACAAAAATTTATGAATCTGAAATACTAATATGATATTTGATACTTTTCTAGGAGAATTACAATTTTTATGATGGTGTGAGTAGTCCACCAAAGCATGGTGTACATAATTCCCCTGTTCAAGATGGAATAGATACTAAGGGATCCATGGTTGTGATGATAGATGCTACGTGGGAGATTCATATTAATACTTCTCATCTTCCCTCCAGGAATGAGCTAGAAGAGGCTGCTATTGTGAGATATTCTTCTCCTTTTCCAACAATTTTTTGTTCTATACTTATAGACACTATTTCTAGAGCTGATTTAGAGGGTTTCAAAGAAAGGCTTCTATATTTTTGAGGTTTTATTTCTATGATTTAGGAACCTTTAGTAACAAAACTTAATGAGAATTATGACAAAAACCTTTTAGAGGTTATAGTGTGCCATATCCAGCTAAAGATGATTCATTAAATTTATAATTTTAAGATATAGAACCTTTAATTAGTGAGTTGGATCCCTTGAGATCTATAGTTTAGGATACAATGAATTATTTCTCTTCCAACCTATTAGTTTTTAGAGAGGTTGGAGGGTATAACATTTGTGGTTCCTACTTCCAGCGCTTCACATCCTATAACATCCTTGGATATAGAGTTGATAATTCCTATTTTAAGGGAGGAACTTCATTATGTTTTACGAGATGTCACTGCCACTCATTTTCAAATTCTGAGGTAGATCAGACACAATAGTGATCTAGTCTATAATATGGTAAGTAAATCCCATAATGAAGTTAGATCTGATCAAGAAACACTACCAAGGATATTAAATATTATATTTTGAGTATTTACACCTATTATGATTTGAACTTACACTTCATGGTTCTTGGTGAGATCCTTTGTAGGCCACCACTTACCCACAATTTCATGGATATGTTCATTCAACTAAAGGTATTGACACTAGTTCTTAAGTTTAATATGGAGGAAAATAAATATTTTTTCTGTTCCATGGAGTGTGGAGAAAAAAACATTATTCAATTCATAAATTTGAAGAAGCTTTTAATTTATGTGTGTAGTGAGGTAGTATTAGATAATGTGTCTATTTTAGTAACTTCTCATTTATCTACTACTATCAATTCCCTTGAGTATTTCAGATGAGGTATTACCCAAGATCCAAATTCTTCTTTTCCTACTTAGTTTCATACTCTCAGTTTATCTCTAATGGAAGTAGCACAACCTCTTTAAATAATAATTATCAGAGCACTCCCTCCTTCTACCTTTTTCCCTGTAACTACTAATTCAATTTAATTAGCCTCTATCTTTGTGCTAAGAAGTAGTTGAGACTAGATATTATTCTTTTCATAAGGAATTTCTAGTATTTACTATTTTAGGATATACTAAAGTCTATTTTTAATGAAATTTAATGTCTCTTATTATTAATATTTTTTATCTTTTCCATTACTATATCTTATTCTCACATTTTGGTAATCCCAAAAGGGAAAGAATTTATATGGAATTTATTTGAGAATAATTATTATGATCTTTTTTATTTTACATTTATGTTACTCTTGGATACCATATCATTGATACCATATTTATTTATATATCATCCATTTTAAAGTTTTATAATTTTTGTTAAACACCTTTCATTATCTTTTTAATGTGTTAAGAGGATCTACTTTATTCCAAATATTAGTATATACATGGGTTCTAAATATCCATGATTTTAGATCATCAAAAAGGGGGATACTGTTGGAACCACCTTATTTTAATTATCAAAAATCATATTAATTATGTGTTTAATGGTTTTTATATTTTATAATAGAATATTATAATATAAAAACTTTTGTATAAATATTGGATAGGTGTCGAAATAAACTACCATTTAAAAATACTGACCCACATAGTTGAGTCACAACTAGAAAAGACTCACCACTGAAGATGAATCACCATCAAAATATAATCACTACTGTTGATGAGTCATTGTTAGACATTACTCACCATCAAAGTTAAGTCACCACTGGAAAAGTGTCACCACCAGACATTAGCTACCGTCAGACTTTACTCACCATCATATTTAAGCCACCACTTGGGAAGATTCACCATAACACATGAATAAACCCTAAGTTTGAGTCACCATAAATAATGAGCCACCTCTAGATGAACTATGCCAGATGAACTACCGTCATATGAGTCACTACTAAACACAAAACACCGCTAGATGACCCACTTCTGAACATGATTCACTATTGAATATAAATCACTACTAGATGACCTACCATCAGCATGACTCACCATTAGCCCAACTCATCACCAAACATGAGTTTCCATCAGAATTTTCCACCATCGTAATTATGAGGAATTTAATTTTACTACTCATAATGACTATATTATTTGAGTTAATGCAATGGGTTGTTTAATGAATATAATTTATGTATTCCACGAATGCATTGATGACAGAGTCAGAGATAAGTATGAGTTTTTTTGAAATATTAATGACTTTCATTCAATGTCTGTTTATTATTACAGCTATATATATTTTAGAATGACTCTCTCACATGAGAATGAGTTAATAGGATGGCTAAGAGAAAGAATATGATCATGTGTGTCATATATTAGAGAGATTACACACTACATAATTTCATACATTCATAAATGAGAGAGATTTTTATTCTCTTTTTTGCTGCAACATTTAGAGAAATGTCTTTAACTCCTCTCCAAGAAACATTTGAGGAGAGAGAAAATCAAAAGGACCTCTGATCCAGTAACACTATATTTTCATTATCTAAAAGGTTTATATTTTTGTTTGTTGCATTTTATTTTGAGTAGTGTGTTGTTTTTATAATTTATCAACACAAACTGACTCATTCACTAGAACCAAATAATAATAGTTATTATCACCAATATATTTTTATCTTCTTACTAATAGTTTATGTGGAAGAGGACCTTTCATGGCATGATCTATTTCCTTCTCAAGATTATTGTGGAAGTGGTCCCTACTTAGACTGGACAACTTGTAAGTTTATATATATATACCCAATATAGGTTGTAGATCATATTATATTTATATAATCATCTTGGTAGACTATTATTGACAAGTGGAGATTATTAGGTCTAGATAAGATACTAAACCCATTATTTTATTCTATTGTTCATTTTTTGTTTCATTATTTACAAATATTTATACAATTTTTAATATAAACTGTAAACAAAATGTACTTTGATAGATAATCTTAACCAGTTTTTACATAAAAATATTACTGAGTAAATTGATTTCAAAAGTTAAATTAATATTAATATTGTTATAAATGAGCACAAATAAAGAGTCAAGAAATATTTAAAAGATCAAAATAATATTAAACTAGTCTATTGATCAACTGGGGAATCTATTTTAATTTAGACGATCCTATTTAAATTTTTTTAATAGAAATTTTTATTGGAAAATCAATTCACACCCCGCCTCTTGAGTTAATCATTCTGACCAACATGTACGCTTTTCCAAGATCTACCAGTGTTCTTTGCTCAACTTGTTTAGGAATACTTCAATTTTGGATCTCCAGGATCCATAATCATTTCCATCAAAGTGGACTGGATTCTATAGAATCGACACATCATTTTCATTCACTCATTCCATCGTAAAGATATTTTATTTAGAATTTGAGGTATAGGATTGAGTTACAAAAAATCAAATATAAAAAAGTCTCTTTAGAAATATTTTATAAAATAAAAAAGAACAGCCCCATATACTAATTGTTAAGTTGGATATGGTAATAGAATATGGCCTATAGTATGTTGAAAAAAAAAACAGAATAAAAATTCAAGGAAATAAATTGAATAGTTAAATTAATTATCATGATTAATTAATATAGTTAATTGGTATTAGAAATAAATAAATGATAATAATTATTTTTATACTGGTTTAGTGAAAAGCTAACCTAGTATATTCTTATACCTCTATACTCGGTGAGGGATTTGTGTGAACTAAATTTATCTTTGAGTGGGAATAATAATACTTATACAATATCATTTTCTAGTGGATGGATAACCATAAAACACTGAATTTTGTATGGGGAGTCCAACCCTATTTAAAACTTACCTTTAGATATTGTTAGGCACAACCTAAATAGTCATGACTTTAATGACTAGGAGTCACAACCTAAGGAAGAGAGGGATAAATGATATTGTATATAAAATGATAAAAAAATAATGAAATCATGCATGAAAGGTAATAAATAGTGTTATAGAATTAATAAATCATATGAAGTAGATAGAAGTTGAATAATATCATAGGTATTATTTCTAAAGAATTGGATAACCTCATCACATCAAGTTATTATAACTCAAATTTGATGTAATTATGAACTTGATGTATTTTCTAGGAGATGAAACTGAGTATGATAGAGTACTTGTTTTATATAATACATTAAAAGCTCACAAATTTTATTTTGGAAGAAAATATTGTGTCGGAGAATTTAACCAGTTTCATCCTTGAAGTGTGTCAAAACCCCATTGAATAGAATCTATAAGACAAAACTATCAAAACCAATATTCAGGTAAATCAATTCAAAATCAAACTACAAAATTGTTTAGGAGACAGAATAATAATTTCCTTCATAATCATAAAAATAATTATTTGAATTCAAAACAAAACGACCAATTAAAAATGATTTAAATAACACATGAAATCATTCAAATAGTTTCCATAATAATATTTCAAACATAATTTCTAATATAAAAATCAAGAAAAGTAAATAAAATCCCTGAATATCACATCCAAATTGAATAAAAATTTAAACCATTCAAAAAAATTTGCATAACAAAAATACATATTTTCATATATTTACTAGATTAAAAAAATTTAAAAAAATTTAAAAAAATTAATAAATATTTTACAAACAATTAAAACATAGAATATAGGGAAAAAATAAGTTACACAAATACTACAACATTCTATAGACAATGTAGGAAAATTTAAAACATAAATTTTCATTGATTATAGTATTTTAAAATTAATTCACATGGAAGTTATATACTATATTCTAATTTTTTTAATTTAATAAACACTTATAATAATTACAACATGTATGCACTAATTCAAAATATTAAAAATGATGAAAAACAAAGTACAAACATAATTTTGGAATAATAATTTTTTTCTGGAGATTGTATAAATTTTAAATGATGGTAGAATATTTTTCAACTAAGATTTGAAATAAAATATACCTAGTAGTAATAAGGTTCTTCTATCATTATGGATCTATCATTGATTCGCACCATCAAAGAGCTACGAGTGCAGATATACCGTTGTAGACAAATCACATTACATTGGAAAAATAGGTAGTGATCTACCATTGTGTTTGTAATAGTGATATACAATTAGTTCTTGGAGATCTATAATTGAGTTAGTAATATTGGTTTGTATTTGTATCTATTTAAAGATGATATATTGTTGATCTAAATAAATATCTTTCATTGGAATAAAACATGAAATCTATCACTGGAATAAAAATTTCAATATAACGTTGGAATAAATATTCCGTTTTTTCCCATATGGTTTTAAAAGTGGTGATCTGCAATTTGAATAAATCATATACTATTTGAGTACAAGGGGATCCACCATTGATTTGAAGCTCTATAAATAGATAAAGAAGTGGGTATGGAAATGAAGAAAGAGGAATGAGTCACACAAGTTGGTGTTTAGGTGTTGTATAAGGAAAATGAGAAATATACATTATGGATAATATTATTACGGTTCATCCATGGAATGATAACTTATGTAAGGAACTTCAAGATGAAAGATATGATGAATAATGTATCATATTATGCAAAAAATTCACACATAATATTCACTTAATTTTTTAACTATATAGAAGATATAATTATATGTTGGTCTAGAATATTTAAATGAATAAAATTTCAAGATATTTCCACCAAATTGATAAGGTCATCAATCTAACAAATAAATTAAAAGTTATGATTGAAAATAGTTAAAACATGATTTGACTAGTGTAGAAAAAATCACAGTGCCAATGATTAATTTTGAGGTATCTAAATGAAATTTTTAGATTTTCATGTTGTGGAATGAAATGTAAAAAAGCATCTTATGTTTATATCTAATCAAGTTTCTATAGATTCTACTTTAAATTTTGTGAGTTATCAAAGAAATAATAGATTTTAAATTCTGGATATTAAAAAATTCAATAATTTCCTCATAAACATTGGTAAATTTTCAAACAAAATAAATAACAAATTAAGACATCCATTTAATCTAATGAAATTTTAAGAAATATTTTATATTTCCAACCAAACAAGTTATATAACAATTATATTAGTATAGATCATGTTATAATAGAATAACAAAAGAAACGTATAAATAATATTACATTGAAACAATTCATGAAACCAAATGTATGTAGAAAGTTCGGGCAAAAATGAGAAGATAATAGAGATATAATTATACATCATTTTAATTGAATAAAATGAATATAAACTTCTAATATTTCATATGAAATATGAATTTTTAAAATCCAATCAATATATATAATGTTTTAATAAAAATACAAAGAGCAGTACAAATATTCTTTTCACATAGAATTACATGATAGTTTTTTATTATTCAAAATTAAAAAACAGGTAATAAAAAAATAAAAATAATTTCATTCCCATGTAAAAACATCACTCTCATATTTTTTTCAGTGGATGAGTCGTTCTGGTGGGTCGGGTCATGACAATTCATCAAAAAATAAATATTTTTAGAAAAAACCATAAAAGTAACCCTAATATATATTTAATATATTGATACCAAAAAGGATGTTAATTTTTTAAAAATTATATTAAAAATTTGGTATAAAATAATTATAATACTCTTGAACAAAATTAAATGATACACATTTTAGAAGAAATTTTTGTTTTTAACCATAAAGTGAACTTTATCTCATCTCTTGACATGTAACCACATTTAAATATGTTTATAATATGTTTATTAAAAAAACATTCCTCACATAAATATAAGCATCCATTAATATTGATTAATTTATTATATTAAAATATAATTATGTTTCATGCATTGAAATATTTATTTTAAAAATATATCTTTCTTCCTTACAAACATTTTATCTTCATTTATGATCTATTGATAATAAATGGATGATTGAATATTCAATTTAAAATAAAAAAATCATCTATTAGTTATGGATTTTACATATTCATAAGTGGTCTATTTTAGATAATTATTGATATTTTTAATATTAAATTGTATTTTTATTTTATTTTGTGAAAACTCTCAATTTATGGGTTGATAGGATACCCTTTTGTGACATGTGGATCTATACATTAAATGAACTGAAGGCCTAGTGGAATAATGAACATTGCAATATTTCCAATAAATTACCAAGGTATAACCTATTGTACCATAAAATTTTTTAACTAGGATACCCTATAATTCACAAGACATCATACCCATAATATCCTCTTACACCCTGGTTTCCTACTTGTGCCAAAATACCCTTTCTCGTTGTCAAATATCTTTAGATATATGACATGGTGTTCTCTAGGAATCATCTTGTATAATTCCAAATCATGGTTACCATCTTTAATGTCTTCTAAAATATTTCCCATATTCTATCATCATCTATCCTACTTTATGGTTTCATCCCTGCATTATTCCCTCCACCCTTTTATCGTGATAATGTCCCACCCATAAATTGTCACCAATGGGGATAATAATATTGGATCCATGGTTTGATGCATAATTATGATCTGACATTATTATTAAGGTACACCCCCAAACAATTTTATCACAATCATTATTAAAAAAGGATAAAATTTATTTTATAATCAAGGAAACACAAAAATATGTGGGTAATTAATTAATTAATTATATTATTAATTTTCAAAATTAAATGTATCATTCATTAATATATTAACTCTATGTTTGGGGTTATATAATAATATTGGTAAATGATATAAGTGATCACAACATCAGATATTTCATAGTTTTACAGTATTGGATTACATGATATATAAGAAATATCCATTTTACCAAAAAAAATTTAAAATACAGTATTATGTACATAATTAGAGAAACATTATTCCTTTTAGTATGCCCCTTAATTAATTCAAATATCCTTTCTTAGTATAATTTGGATAGGGAAGTACGATAAACTATAATTCACATTATTAAAAATCATATAATAGAAGCTATCATGGAAACAAAAGAACTAAATAGTATGAAAGAGTTAATATTTAACAAATCTTCCATATAATAAATGGAATGAGATAAAAATAGATCCTTTTATAATATACTAATATAAATATTCACATTGATAACAAAAACTGGTTTCATTGTGATAGAATTAATTGGTCTAGATATCACAATGTTACCACAAATTCCATATACTAAGACATCATGATGTTACATTCAAGGAAATATGCTAGGTTACCATGATCTCATAATTATGGATACAATTCAAGACATCAAAATATTATCATCAATGCCTCATTCCAACACATGCAGATCTTTTTTTTAGGACCCATTATTATGTCAATATTAATAAATTTGGATGTATAAACTAGATTAATAAAACCAGTATATCTAATGAGACCTGTAGACACATTTATGGGTTCAATAATTATTACCCCATACATAATTTAATTTTCACCAAATAATTCACCATCAGAATGAAAATAATAAAAATAAAATTCATAATCAACTAACCATGTTAATCAATTCACATATATATTTGATTTTAAATCATACTTGATTTCAAAATATTCCATAGTCAATAAATGGAATTAAATGATCATTGGACATCATGAGAAGGAATTTGGATATTATCGTGATAGTATACTCCCATATAATCATATGATTCATTAATGATATTAAATTACACGAAAAAATCTGTTATTATGGAATTAAAATTTTATATGGAGAAATAAATAAATAAACCATTTACTTTTTTTATAACATTTTTGAAGATATTTTACAAATAAAATGGAATAAAAATTCCAATAAATTTACAACATGGAAACATAGAGTAATATTCTTAAATAATGCTGATGAATGTGGTTGGAAATGAATTATTATAATTTTTTTTAAAGAATATTATTTTCACAGATTGTAATAAAATTCAATGTTAATCAAAAAATTAAGCCACAAGTAACTTTTAAATATAATTTTGAAGAAGATGAATAGAAAATAATTTAAACAATAATTTAAATAAAATATTTCATGAAAAATAAATAATTTAAAATAAATAATGTATTTGCCCACATATTTGGATTGGATGACCAATGATACAAACATGAATAATATTTCAAAAAAAAATTAACCACAACACTAAAACAGTAACAATACAATATTTTAAAGATGGATTAAGAGAAATTTGAAGGTAATAATAAGTAAAAAAAACATGAATTTAAAAATTAAAAATAATAATTAATTTGAATAAGAATATTGATATTATGTAGTGTGATTCTTGACCAAAAAGATATGAGATTTGAAAAGAAACCTTTTGACATTGGTATATTTTGAATTAAAATACATTGAAAAAATCAAGAAAAAAATTTAAATACAAAAACTAAATATTTTTATTTATAAATATGTGAAAGGGGTAGTGTATACCCCATATAAATTTAAATATTCTCATAATATTAAACATGATTTAGTGATAGAAATTTGAGATGAAAATACCTTTTTGATTTTATTCCACATTAATCAAATCAATGGGAAAGAGGGAAATTTAAATGAATCCATAATTGAAATTTTATAGAGTTTATTTTTATATAAAATTTTTAATAGGAATTTAAACCCTATTTTATTTAAATAGGTATATAATTCAATATATGTACTCAAGATGGATGTTTGAGATTAGAAACCATTAAATTTTACTCACAACATTCATAAATGATCTTCAAATATTCTATAATAAACATAAGGTCATTATTTATTTTTTAACAAAATTATTTATATATATTAACTTTTATATTCTCAATTTATAATCATTCAAAAATTATATATTTATTAATAGATGTTTATTCTCATCATCAAATTTCCATATTTTCAATAATAATATATTTGATTTATAGTAGAGATGAGGTAGTAATTTTATTGATATAAATTAAATCTATACGATATTATAATTGTTGTTTAAATAATTTATTTATGATAAATTTTTAATCAACATGTTCATTTTATGGAAATCATGGGCATGGTTTAGGAGAAAATAATACATAATAACCACATTTCAAGTAATTTCTAAATATCAATGGGTTGCATTATAAGATCATAGTTTTTTACATTATACATACAAAATATTATTCTTCACATATATTACTTCTTAATATAATATATATTCATCAAATTTACTTTTATAACTATCATTTTAAGGTGGTGATGAAAAACAAAACACATAAACCATGTATGTGGTAGTCGACACGTACCCATGATCAACATTTTCATTATTCAATGGGTGGAAATAATAGAAAGAAGATAAATATTTATATTTATAGGGTCATAAATAGTTAATAAATATCATATATACCAATTATATAAATTCATAGAATAATAAATTTAATGTGGTAGTGAAAATGGAAACACTTCGTCCATCGATACAGTAGTATGTATGTATTTTCAAGTGACAATTTAATTTTTCAAATGGTTCAGAGGAAGGTAGAGAATGATTACTTTGTAGCCGTAAAAATATATTAGTATACTAATTTTACTAAATATAATTAACTTATTAAGGGTATAATATCTTTTTTGGAAGTATAATAAAAATAAAAATAATTGAAATGAGAAATGAGTGATTAGATGTTTTTACATTACACCATGGGATTACTACCTAAGAATTCATGGAATGATATTTTTTTGAGACCAGAGCCTTGAAAACATGGTAATTTTTGTTTTTAAGTTGTTTGGATAGAATTATTTTAACTCCAGGGGATTCATATATGAGTATAAGTGGGGGGAGAAGGGTCTATTTTATATCTGTGTAGGTTGGCACTTTTATAAATACAAAGAGAATTATGATAAAGTTATGTTTGTTCTAAAGAAAAGTATCCCACCATGTGTTAAATAATAGGGAAGATAAACCCATTGGAGAATCTACATATCATCCCCATAATTACTAGAAATGTTTTAAGATATATTATGTGTTTTCTCTTTGATTTTACTGTTTACCATAATTTACATTTACTTTGATAATATTTATTTCAGCCTAGTAAATTGTTTTTATACTTATATATTAAATAAATATTATTAGAGGATATTTATATGAATATTGAAATTATTAAAACCATTTGGTGATATAAAATTTCTATAGGTGGTAAAATTTTATTCTAATAAAAGTTCGGTTAACATAACATAATAAAATTATGAAAAATTTATCTCTAGAATTAAAAATGACAATGCATATAAATAATTTATATTATTGGTTCCCATGATATATTTTCATGATTAAAAAATCAGTATTATGTGACATTAAAACAAATATAAAATAGAATTTTTTTATTTAATTTTATAATTAAAATAACTGATTAGTAATTGAACCTCATTTTATTAAAATGTCACCTATGTTATAAAATCTCAAACATTGGTTGAAAAATTCAAAATAATTTTTCCGAATGATTTATTTTAATCATTAAAAAAATGGGTCTATAACAAATCTTTCATAAATTATAATTTCATTATTATATCTTAATGAAGCCATATAAGTCATTAAATTTGTATAAATAGTACTGTGTACTATTCACATAAAAATCAATCATTTTAGAAATGTTAAAAAAATACCTTATAATAATTTTAATATACTGCACCCAATAATGCATTCAATTTAAAAAAATTAATATCTTAAAATTTAAGAATTTATCAGTTAAACGGAAACATTATATAAAATGATAAATCTTTTGGCAATACAATTACCTATTAAAAACTCTATCTATTTTTAATATAATTCCAAATAAATTATCAATAAAGATGTGTTAATATAATTTTTTTACATTTAAAAATATTATTAAAATAATATTTTAATTTTTTTTGATTATTTTGTTATGATAAATATACATAATATAAAAAATAATACAATTCGTTAAAAATTATAACATAGATGATTTTATTCATAATTTATAAATATTTTTCAAATTGTTCAACAATTATCAATTAAATTCCATAGATAAATTTTCAAAAATTGTAATATTTATTATTTTATTAAATTAATTTTTTAAATATATATTATTTATTTACAAAATGTATGATAACTATACATTACTATAGTATTTATTACATAACATGTTTATATAAACAAAAAATTGACTTGAAAACACCCTAAATGTAGGATCAAAATAGTATATGTAGATGATTATTTATAAGAGGGGTGAATTATAGGTTTACAAGATTTCTATTTTAACCATTATAAAATATATGTTTAACAAAGTTAAAAATGTTAAATTCACAAACCCTCTTTTGTTCTTAACTATGAAACAAACATGCTCAGGTTCCAAAAAATGGATTCGGAAAAGAAACTTAAGATGTTCATGGATGAAAAATATGTTCAGTGACTCAAAATGATGTTCATAAAAATGCACAAGGCACAAGATTATTTATCTCTCTAGAAATCACTTCACAACATGTAATCTCTAGGATCATTAGTTGATAGATGGATCATGATCTCATTCAAATGATATCTTATTTATAGGAAAAATTTCAATGGATGGATCCCTCCTCCAATGGGAATATTTTACCATGAATATTGGAGGGACTTATTCACATGTCACTCAACCAAAGGTTAGTTAGAAACAAA
Organism: Viscum album; assembly: GCA_963277665.1. NCBI lineage: Eukaryota > Viridiplantae > Streptophyta > Magnoliopsida > Santalales > Viscaceae > Viscum > Viscum album. The sequence goes on from OY728167.1 coordinate 1,005,987,659, forward strand.
TTTCACCACATAGTTTTATATAGGAAAATAATGGGAAGAATTATAAGGCTTAAGAATCAATAAAATGTAAATAAAAAATATAGCAGCTTAAGCAAAAGTGGATAATCAGAATCTAAGGAAAAAAAATAAAATTTAGAATTTAATCATATAAAGTATTGAATTCTAGAAACATGAATATTTGGATTCTTTTTTTTAAATAATTTGGAGTCTAGATTCTGAGTAATTCAGAGACTGAATTTTGATGAATTCAGAGTCTGAATTCTGAGTAATTTAGAGTCTAAAATATGAGTAATTCAGAGTCTGAATTCTGAGTAATTATGAGTCTGAATTCTAATGGATTCGAAGACTAAATTATGAGGAATTAAGAGTCTTAATTCTGAGGAATTCAGAGTCTGAATTTGAAGGAATTCGGAGTCTAAATTCTCAAGAATTTAGAGTCTAAATTCTTAGGAATTTGGAATCTCAATTATCAAGAATCTGAATTCTGAATTCTAAGGAATTAAGAGTTTTAATTTCAGAGAATTTAGAATCTAAATTTCAGAGAATTATGAGTCTAAATTTTAGATAATTCAGAATCTGAATTTTATAGAATTTAGAGTCTAAATTTTATAGAATTTATAGTCTTAATTTCAAAAAATTTGGAGTCTAAATTTTTGAGAGTTTGGAGTCTAAATTTCAGAGAGTTCAGAGTCTAAAAACAGAAAGAATCGATACCCAAGATTATGAAGTTTTAGATAAGGATCAAAATTTTTGACTTAGTAAAAAATAGTTAAACATGGTTTTGAGAAGACATTGAATATTACATTGAAAAACATGTTTAAGATAATACTTTTCATAGAGAAATAAAGGTTTCCAGGAGAAAATAATTCTTAGAGGAAGCTAATTTTCCTTAAAAAAATGTGATTGTGATTTTCAAAACATAGAGGAATAGAAAAGTCAAAAGTAAACTTTATTGACCAAAAAATCTCCCCCTTATTGGAAATAAAGAACAACCTTTCTCAAAATAATATAAAAATAAGTATTATTCTTTTTAAACTATAAAAGAAAAACATTTCTACCTTTACTTATTAACCATGATGAATATGAATAACTCCCCTTTAGGTTTTGAAATCCTTAAGGATTGTATTCTTGTATGTAAAGACCCGTAAAATTCAAGGAAAATTTTTTCTTAATTTTCTTTAGAATTTTACAAGAGCGCGGTTTCAGACGGCACCTGATTCCGAGGCCCGGAGTGCCCGGAATTAATTTCCGAAGTTTGGGCTCGGGTACGTTCAGTGAACGAACGAGCGGGAATTCCTAACTTTTGATCCGGTGCTCGGAATTGAAATCCGAGGGCACCGATGAACTCGCAGCGCCGATATTCGCTTAAAGAGACCTTTTCGGGAGTTGCGTTTGTTGCGGGTTGAAAGTTAGTTTTAGGGGTTTTTAGTTTGAGTTAAATAAAGTTGTGTAGAACAATTTTATTTAACTTATTAAAAACCTACCAAAGGAGGTTGGAAGTGGGACCCACACCCACTTAACCTCCCTTGGGAGGATTAAGTGTGGTGGGGCCCACACGAACCCCCTTTTCTTTTCAATTTCTCTCAACATACTTAACCCCCCTCTTTAATGACTTAAGTTACTTAATTTAATTTTGGGGAGTTAAACTCTTTTGAATTTCAAACATTTGAAATTCTTTTGAGTTGTGTGTTAATAAAATAAGATGCAATCTTATTTGTTTAAGGGTTGTCGTTTGTTCCCTTGAGAGCTTTTTGAGAGCTCCTCTTCATCTTCAAGCTCTGACGAAGAACGAAGAACGACGCCTCTCTTCTTCGTCCTCGGTGTCAACGAGAGGGAACGCCGCTTCCTCCTCGGACCATCTTCGTCGGCGTACAAGTTTCGCCAACGACGTGACTCTTCGAACGCATCCCTTCGTCATCGGATTTGACGAACGGCTTCCGCGACACCCGACCTCCGCGACGCCGTCTTCCGCGGGACGTAGACGATTCTTCGAATCTTAAGCCCGAGGTAGGGGTTGTCGAATTTCTTTTTGGATTCCTCATTTATTTCTTGATCGTGCTTTTAACAAGATTAACGTGTGGCATGATTTTCTTTAAGTTGCGTTATAATTATTAACGCGAGGGGGGGGCCGGACCGCACGAACACGGCCGAACCCCCCCCCCCCCCCTCCAACGTTCTTGTTTAATTCTTGCGATGGAAGCAAAGTGGCGTGGTGCCGTCGCACCACGCGGATTACCGTGCGTTTAATTTACGCAATACCGTCGCACGCACCATTGAAGAAACAATAAGAACACGACGCCGTCGCGCCGCGTTGAATATTATCAAAGCACGGCGAAGGGACGCGGTGCCGTCACACCGTGCCGGATGACGAACGCCGCGGCCGGTTCCGGGCCGCGGCGGGACGAGAAGACCGCGGCCGGTTCCGGGCCGCGGCGGGACGAGGAGACCGCGGCCGGTTCCGGGCCGCGGCGGAAGAGGAGACCGGCGGCCGGGCCGCCGGCGTCGGAAGCCGAAGGGGACCGGAAATTTCCGGTCCCGTTGGAGAAAACCGGCCGGCCGGCTGGCCGGCCGGAACCGGGGAATTAATTCCCCGGCCATCTGGCAAAACCCCCCTCTTAAAGAGGGGGGCGGTTTTAGTTTAAAGGGAGGGGGCCGGCTGCCCCCTCGGTTCCGCTCAAGCAGGCCCCCCTCATGTGAGGGGGGCGGTTTATTTAAATCGGCGCGGCTAAGCCGCGCCGCCAGACAAATAAGCGGGGGGGCAATCAAGCCCCCCCCGCGTGCGGCAACCCGTGCGGCACCCGCCGCCGCCGCCAGCGCGGCCCGCCGCCGCCGCCGCCGCCGCGCGGCCCGCCGCCGCCGCCGCCACGCGGCCCGCCGCCGCCGCCACGCGGCCCGCCGCCGCCGCCACGCGGCCCGCCGCCGCCGCCACGCGGCCCGCCGCCGCCGCCACGCGGACCGCCGCCGCCGCCAGCGCGGCCCGCCGCCGCCGCCGCCGCCGCGCGGCCCGCCGCCGCCGCCGCCGCCGCCGCGCGGCCCGCCGCCGCCGCCGCCACGCGGCCCGCCGCCGCCGCCTCGCGGCCCGCCGCCGCCGCCACGCGGCCCGCCGCCGCCGCCCCGCGGCCCGCCGCCGCCGTCCGCCGCCGCGGCCCGCCGCCGCCGTCCGCCGCCGCCGGCCGCCGCGCCGCCCAGGGGGGGGGGGGGTCGGGCCGGGTCGGCCCGGACCCGGACCCCCCCGTTTCGGACCAGTTTCGGTTCTTGGCTCATAACTTGAGCCTCGGACCTCCGAATGACGAACCGTCTGCGGAAACGCGATCCTTGGATCGAGACGGTCGTTTCGGTATATCGCACTCAAGGTTTCGGGTTACTTTGAGTTCGGCCGGGTTGGTTCGTTCACGAAACCAACCGAGCCTTCGGAACGGAAACGCTCATTTCTTGAGCTACGGACGTCCGATTGACGCGCCGTCAGTCGCGTTGTGTTCCTCTTAGTGAGGCGGATCTTTTGGCATACTCCGCCCAAGGTTTGGACGCAGGTGGAGTACGGTCGGGTTGGTTTTGCCTTAAAAACCAACCGGGCCCCGGAGACGAAAATGCCTATAACTCTCAGACCGGGCGTCCGATCGACGCGCCGTCTGATGCGTTGAGTTCCTGTTGACGATACGGAACTTTTGGATACATCAACTTCGGTCTTCGTGACAGTTGATGTATCAGCCTCTCGGCTCGTGGAGCGGATCCTCCGTACGAGCTTGCTGTGTGCGGGAACCCTAGTGCTGGCTGCGACTGTTCTACTGCTACGACTGCTACTGTGACTGCGACGACGACAGTACAGAGATCCTGTGTGGATTTGACGACGACAGTACAGAGATCCTGTGTGGATTGGACGACGACAGTACAGAGATCCTGTGTGGATTTGACGACGACAGTACAGAGATCCTGTGTGGATTGGACGACGACAGTACAGAGATCCTGTGTGGATTCGACGACGACGACTACAGCACTCAGCGATCCTACGTGGATCAGTGCTACAGGTTCTGTGTGAGCCCGATCCTGTGTGGGTCCTTGCGCTCAGCGGTTCTGTGTGAGCCAGCGCCTACAGGTTCTGTGTGAGCCCGATCCTGTGTGGGTCTTTGCGGGGGTTAGTTACCTATCGATCCTTCGTGGGTCCGACGACTTAGATGGATCAGTGATCATCTTTATCGTCCTTGAAGAAGTATACCTGTGTGAGCTGAATCCTGTTGTTTTCCTGTGTGGATTGTGTTGTGCAATCCTGTGTGGATTATATTTAGCTTTCCTATGTGGAATACGTATACTTTCCTGCGTGGACTGAGTTGTACTTGGGCTCGGAGGTTGGAGTGCATTTTAATTGATAACTTAGGTATATGTATGGGCATATACCTAAGCTGTGTCAGTTGTTACTTCGTGTTTGTACTTTTATTTGTGGTTTATCCTTTGTGGATTTGAGAGACCTTCAGGGGTCTCGGGGTCCCTACTGAGTAGCTTATACTCACCCCTGCACGGGCTTCGCCCGCACTACGTTGTGTTGGTTGCAGACGACGGACAGCGTTGACTTAGCTGAGGCTTGTAGAGCGGGACGGTACCCGGAGGTGGACCACTGGGCGGGACGTGCACGGAGCGGACGGCGGGACCCGTGGAGCAGAGGAGCTATCTGTACCCACCCTTCAGGTGGGATTTCCAGTGGACAGCTCGGAGTAGCGGCTTTACTTTTCAGTTGCTGTTTTTCCCTTTTTGAGTTGTACTTTACTTTCAGTTTGGGTTTGTATTCTGGCCCATTTACTTTTCCGCACTTTCAGTCGTACTCTGTTTGTTTAGTGTTTACTTTCCGCTTGTTTACTCTGTGGTGTGTGTTTACTTTTCAAAGGCAATGCCTTCCCTTTTTACCGGGAATTACGCCTTGGTGCTAGTCGCCAGCCCTTGGCCTATGGAAGGCGGGCTTGGGGTAGTCACGGCACGGACCCCGAGGGCGGGTCGTGACATTGTATTTATTAGAGAAGTGACTTTTTCTTTCTTAAGAAAGTCTTCTTTCCAAAGATTCCTTCATAATTATTCTCCCCTTTACTAAATGAGTTCTATTCTTTATACTTAGAAATATTTTTATCGTTCTTTTCTCCACCATTGTGATTTTTAAAATGGAATGGTGGGGGAAATTATACCTGAATGTTTAGTGATATTCAAGACAAAAAAATTTAAGAATGGAAAATTTTCATTATGATTGGAAAAATTGTTAAAGGGTAAAAAATGTAAAAAAAATTGGATTAACAGAAAAATCATTCATATTTCATTTTTTTCATCATAATCTTCCTCAAGGTAGCTTTTAACTTCTTGATCTCTTTATGATCATCCTCAAACCTCTTAACAAACTAGTTCTGATCATGATTCTTCTTTTCCAGAGCATTAATATTTTCTTCTTGAGATTTCATAATTCTTTCCAAGGACTTTACAACCTCTTCTTGCTGATTGAAATTTTCTTCCAACTCTTCCTTGATCTCCATTTCTCTCTTTAAATTTAAGGAAACTAAATTTAACTTTTTCATTCAGAACATTATCCTCTTGTTTATATTCTATTTTCTCAAGATTCATCTTTTCTGTAAAACATGTTGAAATTTATTTTATTCTATCATCTGATTTATCAAAAAATTTTATAGAATCTTGGAATTAATCAAATATTCTCATGTCTTAAATCATTCTTTTATACAATTTTTTTTATTTCCTTACATGATCTCCTTTGATCATCATAACCAATATGGAATGTTTTGAAATTGGCCACAATATTTATAAACTATTCCATGAGCATGCTTAACGAATCTAACATTTGATTTCAATTAATGTTGAAGAAACTAAAATCTCAAATCAATACTAGGGATCAAAGTTATTGTGTTTACTAACTTTTTCATATACTGAACAACAAAATCCTAACCCATTGAAGATGAAGATTCATAATCTGATTTCCTTTTAGGAGAGGATAATTTTTCTAGTTCTTCAGCTTTTATCTTGGATGATACACCAACATCTTTCTTAGATTTTACAATTATAGCATTCTTAGGTGTATCAACAACCACCTGTTTTCCTTTATTATCCTTAGAAATATGCTTCTCATCCTTCAGAGACTCATGCTCGCTATCATAGAGTTGGAATATCTTTTATTCATCAATCTCTTATTTCTAAACATCTTCTTTAACATCATTAGGATGAATGAAATCATGGTTTCTACACTCATAATTAGTAGGATTGTTAACCTCTTCCTATCCATCATCCTCTTTCCATTGAGAAACAATTTTGGCTGGCTCAACCTGGGATGTTCGGATTGATAGATTATCTAAATGAATTTCCTTATCATAGTATTCTTCTACTCACTAAATCACATCATCACTTTAACCTTCTTCCTAATTTTTTTATTCTTCTTTTTCAACCTTCAAAATTATTTATAATTATACTATAGGTTCTGGAATTGAAATTTTTATTCCCAAAGTTTCTAAAGGAATTGTTTCATCGAGGAAGGATTTTTGTACCTAAATCTGTTTATAGGACTTATATGTATCATTGAGTAAGTCTTGAACAATTTCATCTTTTGGCATTTTATTCTTCAACTTCATCAATATTCTCTTATTTTTAGCCTTTTCCTCAGTAGAATATAAACCAATGTTCCTTGGAAGTTTCTTTGTTTTCCAAAAAAAATTTGTTAATGAAAGGAAATTTTTTATTCCAGAAATTTTTGGATTCCAAAAAAAATTATTTAGAAAGAAAATTTTGGGTTTCAAAATATTTGATTAAGAAATAAAAATTTTGGGATATAATAAAGAAAGGCACTCCCCTATGAAATTTTTTTCTTAATGTAAGAATATTGGTTTCAAAATAATTTTATATGGAATATTACCTTAAGGTTATCATTCCTAACTTTTGTTTAATGTATTCAAATCTATCAGAGGGTAAATATTTTGTAAAAATATCAACATGTTGATCTTCTGTTCTAATAAATTGAAGAATGATATCTCCTTTGAGTGTGTGATCCCTAAGAAAGTGATGCCTAATATCTATGTGTTTTGAATTAAAGTGATGTTTTGGGGTTTTTGCTTATGGAAATGGTCCATGTGTTATCACAAAATATCTGTGTTTTGATTAAACTCGTGCCATAGTCTGTGAGTGTGTGTTGCATACACAACACTTGACCACAACAACTTCAATCTACTACATATTCAGATTCAGTAGTAGAAAGTTATACTGATTTTTTCTTATTTGTTGACCAAGAAACTATATAATATCATAAAAAATGATAAGTTCCTGATGTACTTTTTCTATCCATTTTACATCCACCAAAATCAGCAACTAAGAAAAATAAAAACAAAAGCATTTCCATAAGAAATGAAAATTCCTAAATCTATGGTTCCCTTAAAATAGTGAAAAAATCTTTTAAATTCTTTTAAATTAGATTCCTTTGGATTATATTGATATATTGATAATAATTATACTAAAAACATTATGTTTGGATGACTAGCTGTAAAGTATAATAAACTTCTTATCATACCTCTAAAAGATGTTTGATCTACTCGTTTCCCCACATCATCAAGAACAAGTGTATTTGAGGTGGTGATTGGAGTGATTATACATTTAGTATTTTCATATCAATAATTCATAAAAATATATTTAATATAATTATGTGGAGATATATAAGTTCATTCTGGTTTTTGAGAAATTTGAAACTAAGGAAAAATATTAACTCACCCATCATACTCATTACAAACTCAGATTTCATGAGATTTGCAAACTAATCAGTTAATGATTACTGAGTTGGTATGAATATAATGATATCAACATATATTTTAACATTCAAAACATTTTTCGTATATTTATTTATAAAAAGAGATGGATCAATAGTTCCCTTAACATAATTGTTTTGTAACGAAAATCATCTAAGTCTATCATACCTGGATCTAGGAGCTTATTTATGTCCATATAAATATTTGGTAAGTTTAGAAATATGTTTAAGATGTTTTGTGTCTTCAAATCCAAGAGTTTGTTCAACATAAACATCCACATGACCATATCCATTAACGAAATCACACTTCAAATGCATTTGAAAAAGTATGAAATTAAAGAATTCTATAATGGAAAGTAAAATACGAATAGATTCAAGTCTAGATACTATAGAATATGTTTCTTTATAGTCAATTAATTCTTTTTGATTATAGCCCTTAACAACTAATCTAGATTCATTTCTTACTATGATTCCATTTTCATCACATTTATTTATGAAAACCCATTTTACTCTGATTACAGAAGTTTCCCCAGGTCTTTCAACAATGGTTTATATTTTATTCCTTTCGAATTAATTTAACTCATCTTGCAAGGCTTTAATCCAATCATCATCACCTAAAGCTCCATTGGTGATTTTTGGTTCTAATTGGGAAAGGAATTATAGATGTTCAAATTCATTTCATAAAGAACTTATTGTCCTTACAAGTTGATTTTCATCGCCAATGATACTATCACTAGGATGATTCTTAAGAAACAAGTTATTTGGGTTTTGTAAGACCTGTTCATAAAGATACGGTAGAAAATATTCTAGGGTAAATACTTTAGAAATTTATTGAGAATTTTTATTTATTTGAAGAATCTTCTATCAGAGGTTGATAATTAGTTTTCAAAAACACATTCAGGGATATAGGTTGACGTTGTTTAAAAACAAAAGGATTAAATTCATCAAAATATAACATGTTTTGTTTCTTAAACAGTACATGTGTTTTTGTTAAAAACTCTATAAGATTTAAAAGTAGTGTAATAGCCTAAGAAAATTCCTTCATCAGATTTGGGTACAAATTTATGTAAGTTATCTTTAGTATTCAGGATGAATACTTTTCATCCAAATACTTTTATGTAAGAGTGTCTAGGTTTTAGACCAGTCCACAATTCAAAATGAGTTTTGTTAAGAAAATGTCTAATTAAAACTCGATTTATAGTATAACAAGTAGTACTAAAAGCTTCATCTCAAAAGTGTTTAAAAATATAATATTCACTCAATATGGTCAATGTTATTTAGTTTATAATTTGATTTCTTCTTTAAATAACACCATTATAGCGACCCATACCTTACATACATCGTTATTACTTCATAATTGAACCATACTTCTTACAACATATAACAAAACCATGAAAAGACCGTATAGGTATAGTGTCATTAGAAACTGGGAAACATAAACAACTGGTTCATATATCATATACGTTGTCTCCCATTTATTTCATCATATCTAGAGTCCCTTTTGGCATATTCTACTTAATACCCTTCATCCAGACCTGGGGAAAAGAAAACATACAAAAGGGTGAGCTCAAATGCTCAGTAATGGGTAAATAAAGGAAATATCAATCATATCATATCCATAAGAACATAAAATTTTGAAAATCTTAACCTGCAAACGAGATCATAATATCATGACATGGGATAAATCATAGTAGTTATAAGGCCCCGGCCTTAAACCTTACATAATATTGAATTAAATGAATAATTCACATTTAGGATATTTTCAGGTTTAGAGTTTTAGAGAATTAGAACATAACTATTACATCTCAAAAGATTACAGAGTAGTCACTTCTACTAAGTTTCCATAATAAAAAAAATCATAAAAAGAAACGTGTCTAGTTCCATGTTTTATATAGGATGAAATTCCCTTGATCCCATCCTTGACCTTATTCCACATTAAGTCCTGTGAAAACAATTCAAAAAAAACTTGGGGTGAGCATAAAAAGCTCAGTAAGGGATACAGAAAGAATGAAAACTGTTAGTTTTTCAAACATCAAATAAACCATATATACTCTATCAAAGTAATACCTTCACCTTCATGAAGTAGTAAAAACTCTTCACTGAATAAAGTATCATTACTTACCTTTTTTTAACCAAAGTATTACCATAAAATCCATAAAAAGAACACATAACATATATAAAGGTAACTTGGGACATAAACATACTTAAGTGGAATAACCATACGGTCGACTTCCACACATATCACTTAATGGAATAGCCATACGGCCAATTTCCATACATACTTAATGGAATATCCATAAGGCCGACTTCCATACCCAATGCATTGGAGGTTATAACGTAACCACCCATCCTGGTATTCACGGCACCACCCGTCATATGGTTTATAACGTAACCACCCGTTAAAATGTCCAAGTACCAGTATAAAATCATAAAACATAAAACCAATATAAAGGAATGATAACATTTCCACATTTCAATCACAATATATCATAAATATATTGACATAATAGAATCCTTTTTCAAAACCATTTTCAATACCAAAATACATAAAAGAGTATATGGTATTTATTTTATTCTAAAAACATTACGGCTTGTTGAGAAAGCCAAAGAACAAATAATACTCGCGGGTGCGGAAAAGGTCGTTGTCGCCGCGTACGTTAAAAGAAATATTCTTTTTTGTCGTTTTGTAAAACGCATCATAGAAAAAGATTCCTTTTGTATAAAAGTAAAAGTCAAAGGGGTTTATACACCGTATAAAAGAAAGTTGTGTATAAAACGAAATATGCCTCAATGAAAGGAGATTGAGACGAAGTCCCTTACCTCAGGTCCGACTTGACTCGATCGTTCTTTAACGTCCTGAATAATAAACTTGAGTTAATTTATACTTGATTAATAACCTTTTTAAAGTTCATTATTCCTTTTATATCACTTATTGCCATGTTATAAACATTATGTAACCATTTAAGTTAATAATGTTTGTTTTGTCAATATTTGGTTCTTAAGTCGAAAGTAGACTTCTTACAATTACATGTTGTTCGTGTGGTCAAAGGTTCTTTATATCCAGAATGAAATTCCCGATTTGGATATAATGTGTAACATATATATCCATAATATACATGTATTTATAATATTACATAATCATTTAGAGGTAAGAAATGAAATGCACCGTTCATGGAGACGGTAAGCCGTACGTACGCATGAACGCTACTTTCATTACTTTGTCATATTAATTGAATTAAAACTAAATGAGAGGTATGTATATTTTAATTCCAGAATTATATTCATCATTTATATATATCATTAATTATATATATCTATTATATACGTGTACTTTTAATAGTACATTACATTTGGGGATAAGAAATGAAATGCACCGTTCATGGAGACGGTAAACCGTACGTACGCATTAACGTTACTTTCATTTCTATCTCATACTTTAATGGAAAGAAATAATAATGATATAGAAGTATATTATAATTCCAGTATAACATCATATAAAATAACTTTAAATCCATCCTTTACACGTCCCACATATGACATTAACGAATCACATCACTTTGAGGGGGCGGTAGTCCGCACTTCCATAAATGAAGATATCGTGTTTACCCATAATGGAAACCATAAAGGTATTCCCAAAATAAAAAATACAGAAGCTTAATGAAAAAAATAAACATATTATATATCATATATAAAAATAGTGACATCATAATGGCCACCTTTGAAGGTGTTAAATGAGTATTGAACAATCATCGTTTTGGGAGGCAGAATTTCACCATCCACGGAAACCGTATGTTGTTTAACCATTTGATGTAGTTGTGTGATAGTGTAGCTCGAACAAATCTTATAAAAACATCCTAGTATATTGAAGATACGGGTTTAGTTACAAAAGAAGTAAATAAAAAGAGTTTAGAGGGTTGGAGAAGCAAAATAAAACAAATGAACAAGAGAGAATGAATTAACCTTAAAAGTGTAACTCCTTTTGATTTGAGCCTAAAGGCTTCCATTGAAAGGATTATGCCAAAAGTTAATCCTCTAGGATGAGGAAATGGATTTGGAGAGAGTAAATGGGCAGGGGTTGGCCGACCCAAAGTCTTGAGGAGTGTGTGTAAGGTGGTAGAGGTGGGGGCCTTTTATAAGAGGAGAGGAGGGGCACTTTTGGAAAGTAAAGAAATATTACTTTATTTGAAAATGTGTATCGGTTTTAAAAGGTCCCACATTGTTATAATTCGTGGATAAGGTGATAAGGGTTCGAAATCCACCCATCCAATAAGTTTTGGACATGTGTAGTTCATAGATTTTACATTATCTTTCCATTTTATTTAAATCGTTAAATAATGAGGTCATCGCTGCATCATCATGATGTCATATATAAATTTGATTATTTGAAGTATAAAAATTATAAACAAAATACTATGATGTAGTAAATCCTTTTATCTTTCCAATGACTATTTATAATCAAAAATCGGGCTTGTATAACCCCATTTAAAAATTGTTTTAGTAAAAAATATCATGTTTGTGTCATTTTTACTTTTACATTAAATAAAAAGTTATTTATGTCATTTCCCAACCAAAGTGGCTCCATGGGGTCCCCAAGTTGACCCATGGCTTGTCTTGGTCGGCCATGACACATCCAATGAGGGTAGGATATGTGTCAAGCTCATCTCATTTTATTAAAGCATTATTTTTACCTTAAACTACACTAATTACCACTAATCGCGATTAAAAACATAATAAGTTACTATTCACCAAAAAATTATTATAATCTCATTGAACCACATTTTACTTCTTAATGACAACCATTTATGTCGGATTTTTTAAATTCAAAACACAATGATGGAAAAATTTCATTTAAAAGGAAAATCAGTCTTTATAAGTACCACTTAGTGGTTTCACTATTCATCAAAAATTGATGTTTTTCAGAAAATTACAAAAAATTCACCCTAAGCTATATTTGATATTACTAATTCAAAAATGAAGTATATTTTATAAAATTCAAAACATATAAGTCACATTAATTAATTTAATAATTAATTCCCACTGTCAGAGCAAATAGCGTGTTTTTATGAAACAATAAGTATCATAAGATTGACACTAGTTTAAGTCCGATTTCAAAGTGAAATTAATTCCAACGACCACTATTGGATTTAATGGTAAAGCTATTTTCTAATTTCACTTTAAAACCAATTAAAAAGATAATCTAATCATATTAAAAATTATATTAGAAAGTGGTTTTGAGTTAAAATACAACAATTTTCACTATTCATTTAAAAAATGAACTTTATCGGAACGATACCAACAATTTACACAAAGTAAATTTTGATGTCCTGATTCTAAAGAAGAGTTATTTTTGGTCCAATAGAATTTATAAGATTGATCAAAACTATATTTCATGACGGTTCGCCGTCAAAAGGTGATAAGTGAACCCTTAGTGAAAAATTAGGGTATAAATGCCTAAAATTGAACTCTTTCCGTATTTTAAGCCTTTATCTTTTATTAGGTAAATGTAAAAACATTTAAAAACATATATAATCATATTTTAGTTATTTATATTTATTCCCGCCAGTACAACGGCTACTCGTTAACTAACATTTAAAATAATATTATTTTATTACTTGTGTGCAACGTAAGTTTTCAAAGAAAATCATCGTTGCGTACCGAGTACGCTATCGAACGTAGAAACCCCTTTTAATTAAAATTAATATTTAATTCATAAATATTAATAAATATAAAAATTCTTTATTCTTTATTTACCTGGGATGTTACATCCTTCCCCCCTTTTGGGAATTGCGTTCTCGCAATTTTATTCAATTATCAAAATAAGTGGGGGTATTTATCCCTCATAGCATTTTCAGATTCCCACGTTGCCTCTTCAATCACATGGTTTTCCTACAAAACCATTACCTGATGAATCACCTTATTCCGTAACACCTGCTCCCTGTGGTCAAGAATCTGGACTGGTTGTTCTTCATAAGATAGGTTCTCTTCCAGCTGAACTACCTCTGGACTCAAAACATGAGATGGATCTAGCATATACTTCCTCAACATTGAAACATGAAAAACATTGCGTACCTAAGATAAACTCGGAGGTAAAGCCACCCGGTATGCAACTGATCTAACTCTCTCCAGAATTTCATATGGTCCAATAAACCTTGGACTCAACTTTCCTTTCTTACCAAATCACATCACACTTTTCCAAGGAGAAACCTTGAGAAAAACATGATCACCTACCTCGAAAGATAGATCCTTCCTCCAGTTATCTGCATAACTCTTCTGCCTGCTCTGAGCTGTTCTCATGTGCTTCTGAATCAAATGAACTTTTTCTGCCATCTCTTCTACCAATTCTGGTCCTATCAGCTTCCTTTCACCCACTTCATTCCCAAATGCTGGAGTTCGACACTGCTTCCCATATAATGCCTCAAATGGTGCCCTCTTTATACTGGAATGAAAACTGTTATTATAAGAAAACTCAACCAAAGAAAGATGTTGGTCCCAAATTCCCTGATAATCCATAGAACAAGCTCGTAGCATATCCTCTAATGTCTGGATTGTTCGTTCTGACTGCCCATCTGATTGAGGATGAAAAGCTATACTAAAATTTAATTCCGTACCCAACGACTTCTGAAGGCCTTTCCAAAAGTTAGATGTGAACCTGGGATCACGATCAGATACAATGGAGAGAGGAACTCCATGTAACCTGACTATCTCTTTAAGATACAAACGGGAAAGTTGATCTAGAGAGAAAGTATCTCGTATAGAAAGTAAATGAGCAGATTTGGTCAAGCGATCAACAATAACCCAGATTGCATTATTACCTCGAGATGTCCTTAGTAATCCCACAACAAAGTCCATGGATACGTTTTCCCATTTCCACTCTGGCACTGGTAAAGGCTGAAGCATCCCTTTCGGTAACTGCCGCTCTGATTTAACCTGTTGACATGTCAAACACTTCACAGTAAAATCAGCAATATCTCTTTTCATTCCATCCCACCAGTAATACTCCCGCAGATCTCTATATATCTTAGTACTGCCAGGATGAACTGAAAACGAAGAACTATGAGCTCCAATAACAACTCTCTCTTCAACTGTGAATCACAAGACACACACAATCTCTTCCCAAACCTCAAAACACAAACACAAACTTATCCAAGAACTCATGGAAAATTTTATTCATAAGGTCCATGAATACAGCAGGTGCATTGGTTAACCCGAAAGGCATAACTACAAATTCATAATGGCCATATCTAGTACGGAACGCAGTCTTCGGAACGTCTTCTTCTTTTACTTTCAACTGATGGAACCCCGACCTCAAGTCAATCTTCGAAAAATACTGAGCTCCTTAGAGCTGATACCACTTCATTTGATGGCCCAACATCTTCTGAAGTTGTTGCAAAGGATTTTACCACCCCTTTCTGCTTGTAGTATGGCTGCATTCCCCCAGTTGAGTTCTTAGTTGGACACTTGTTTGCATAATGACCCATTTCATTACACTTAAAACATCTTATCGTTGGCTTTTGATTTCCTGCTTGATCATCTTCCTTACAGTTACGAGCAATATGACCAGACTTACCACACCGAAAGCACTTACCATACTTGGATAAACATTCTCCAGGATGCATTTTACCACACTTCTCACAGGATGGATATTTGTTTTTCTTACCTCCTTTCTTCTTTCATGAATTCTTCCCCTTTTCTGCCAACTAGACCTCTTATTCTGTTGTTTCTCATAGAACACCTGATCATCGACAAACTCCATTTCCACCTTCTCCGCACATCGAACAAGTTTATCATAACTTTTGAACTCACGAGAAGCTAAAGCCCTTCGATACTTTGTCTTTAACCCTGAGTAAAAATGTTTTATTTTACTATCGAGATCTCGTATGAAGTTTGGAGCATACCTTGCCAATCGAGTGAACTTTGCTTCATAAGCAGCGATTGAATCATCCTCCTGCCTCAATTCTAGGAACTATTTTTCCATCCTAAGGCGAAACTCCTTAGGAAAATATTTCTCAAGAAACATACCTTTGAATTCATCCCAGTGAAGATCCTCAATCTCATCACTATCCCTTATATTTTTCACCATCGACCACCACTGATCAGCTTCACCTTCAAAACGGTAAACAACAAGACTAACCTTTTGATGTTCTGAACACCCCATGACATCAAAAATCTTCTCCAGTGCTTTAATCCACCCTTCAGCTTGCACAGGGTCAGATGATCCTCTGAATGATGGGGGATGTTGCCTCATGAAATGTTCCACCACTGACATGTTCCTCTGCGGTTGATATGGCTGATCTCATGCATGGATACCACCACCATTTATAGCCTGAGTCAACTGTGCCATCACTGCAACAAACTGTTCAGTTCCGATTCCGACCATCTCGGGTTGCCGATTTGGAAGGTTATCTTCCTCCTGATGTCGTCCCAACATAGCTGCTTTGTTTCCTCTATGGAAAACCATTCTGAACACATAAATATCTTAGGCGAAGCAACATGGTAATCCTTAAATGCTATATCATTTCAATCATATTATAATTTAACACTTTTCTAACTCCTAAAGTTGTCTAAATTGACCTCTGATACCAACTATAAGGCCCCGACCTTAAACCTTACTTAATATTGAATTAAATGAATAATTCACGTTGAGGATCTTTTCACGTTTAGAGTTTTAGAGAATTAGAACATAACTATTACATCTCAAAATATTACAAAGTAGTCACTTCTACTAAGTTTCCATAATAAAAAAAACTCTTAAAAAAAACGTGTCTAGTTCCATGTTTTATATAGGATGACATTCCCTTGATCCCATCCTTGACCTTATTCCACATTAAGTCCTGTGAAAACATTTCAAAAAAAACTTGGGGTGAGCATAAAAAGCTCAGTAAGGGATACAGAAAGAATGAAAACTGTTAGTTTTTCAAACATCAAATAAACCATATATACTCTATCAAAGTAATACCTTCACCTTCATGAAGTAGTAAAAACTCTTCACTGAATAAAGTATCATTACTTACCTTTATGTAACCAAATGATTACCATAAAATCCATAAAAAGAACACATAGCATATATAAAGGTAACTTGGGACATAAACATACTTATGTGGAATAACCATATGGTCGACTTCCACACATATCACTTAATGGAATAGCCATACGGCCAATTTCCATACATACTTAATGGAATAGTCATAAGGCCGAATTCCATACCCAATGCATTGGAGGTTATAAAGTAACCACCCGTCCTGGTATTCACGGCACCACCCGTCATATGGTTTATAACGTAACCACCCGTTAAATTGTCCAAGTACCAGTATAAAATCATAAAACATAAAACCAATATAAAGGAATGATAACATTTCCACATTTCAATCACAATATATCATAAATATATTGACATAATAGAATCCTTTTTCAAAACCATTTTCAATACCAAAATACATAAAAGAGTATATGGTATTTATTTTATTCTAAAAACATTACGGCTTGTTGAGAAAGCCAAAGACCAAATAATACTCACGGTGGCGGAAAAGGTCGTTGTCACCGCGTACGTTAAAAGAAACATTCCTTTTTGTCATTTTGTAAAACGCTTCATAGAAAAAGATTCCTTTTGTATAAAAGTAAAAGTCAAAGGGGTTTATACACCGTATAAAATAAAGGTGTGTATAAAACGAAATATGCCTCAATGAAAGGAGATTGAGACGAAGTCCCTTACCTCGGGTCTGACTTGACTCGATCATTCTTTAACGTCCTGAATAATAAACTTGAGTTAATTTATACTTGATTAAGAACCTTTTTAAAGTTCATTATTCCTTTTATATCACTTATTTCCATGTTATAAATATTATGTAACCATTTAAGTTAATAATGTTTGTTTTGTCAATATTTGGTTCCTAAGTCGAAAGTGGACTTCTTACAATTACATGTTGTTCGTGTGGTCAAAGGTTCTTTATATCCAGAATGAAATTCCCGATTTGGATATAATGTGTATCATATATATCCAGCATATACATGTATTTATAATATTACATAATCATTTATAGGTAATAAATGAAATGCACCGTTCATGGAGACGGTAAGCCGTACGTACGCATTAACGCTACTTTCATTTCTTTGTCATATTAATGGAATTAAAACTAAATGAGAGGTATGTATATTTTAATTACAGAATTATATTCATCATTTAGATATATAATTAATAATATATATCTATTATATACATGTACTTTTAATAGTACATTACATTTGGGGATAAGAAATGAAATGCACCGTTCATGGAGACGGTAAGCCGTACGTACGCATGAACGCTACTTTCATTTCTATCTCATACTTTAATGTAAAGAAATAATAATGATATAGAGGTATATTATAATTCTAGTATAAAATCATATATAATAACTTTAAATCCATCTTTTACACGTCCCACATATGGCATTAACGAATCACATCACTTTGAGGGGGCGGTAGTCCGCACTTCCTTAAATGAAGATATCGTGTTTACCCATAATGGAAACCATAAAGATATGCCCAAATAAAAAATGCAGAAGCTTTAAAAAAATAAACATATTATATATCATATATAAAAATAGTGACATCATAATGGCCACCTTTGAAGGTGTTAAATGAGTATTGAACAATCACCGTTTCGGGAGGCAGAATTTCGCCATCCACGGAAACCGTATGTTCTTTAACCATTTGATGTAGTTGTGTGAGAGTGTAGCTCGAATAAATCTTATAACAACATCCTAGTATATTGAAGATACTGGTGTTGTTACAAAAGAAGTAAATAAAAAGAGTTTAGAGGGCTGGAGAAGCAAAATAAAACAAATGAACAAGAGAGAATGAATTACCTTTAAAAGTGTAACTCCTTTTGATTTGAGCCTAAAGGCTTCCTTTGAAAGGATTCTGCCCAAAGGGAATCCTCTAGGATGAGGAGAGGGATGTGGAGAGAGTAAATGGGAAGGTTTTGGCCGAGCCAAAGGCTTGAGGAGTGTGTGTAAGGTGGTAGGGGTGGGGGCCTTTAATAAGAGGAGAGGAGGGGCACTTTTGGAAAGTAAAGAAATATTACTTTATTTGAAAATGTGTTTCTGTTTTAAAAGGTCCCAAATTGATATAATTAGTGGATAAGGTGATAAGGGTTCGAAATACACCCATCCAATAAGTTTTGGACATGTGTAGTCCATAGATTTTACTTTATCATTCCATTTTATTTAAATCGTTAAATAATGAGGTCATCGCTGCATCATCATGATGTCATAAATAAATTCATTTATTTAAAGTCTAAAAATTATAAAAAAAATACTATGATGTAGGAAATATTATTATATTTCCAATGACAATTTATAATCAAATATTGGAATTTTATAACCCCATTTAAAAATTATTTTAGTAAAACATATCATGTTTGTGTCATTTTTACTTTTACATTAAATAAAAAGTTATTTATGTCATTTCCGAAACAAAGTGACTCCATGGGGTCCCCAAGTTGACCCATGGCTTGTCTTGGTAGGCCATGACACAAACAATTAGGGTAGGACATGTGTCAAGCTCATCTAATTTTATTAAAGCATTATTTTTACCTTAAACTACACTAATTACCACTAATCGCGATTAAAAACTTAATAAGTTACTATTCACCAAAAAATTATTTTAATCTCATTGAACCACATTTTACTTCTTAATGACAACCATGTATGTCGGATTTTTGAAATTCAAAACACAATGATGGCAAAATTTCATTTAAATGGAAAATCAGTCTTTATAAGTACCACTTAGTGGTTTCACTATTCATCAAAAATTGAAGTTTTTCAGAAAATTACCAAAAATTCACCCTAAGATATATTTGATATTACGAATTCAAAAATGAAGTCTATTTTACAAAATTCAAAACATATAAGTCACATTAATTAATTTAATAATTAATTCCCGTTGTCAGAGCAAATTGCTTGTTTTTATGAAACAATAAGTATCAAAAGATTGACACTAGTTTAAGTCCGATTTCAAAGTGAAATTAATTCCAACGACCACTATTGGATTTAATGGTAAAAATATTTTCTAATTTCACTTTAAAACCAATTAAAAAGATAATATAATCATATTTAAAATTAGATTAGAAAGAGGTTTTGAGTTAAAATACATCAATTTTCACTATTCATTTAAAAAAATGAACTTTATCGGAACGATACCAAAAATTTACACAAAGTAAATTTTGATGTCCTGATTCTAAAGAAGAGTTATTTTTGGTCCAATAGAATTTATAAGATTGATCAAAACTATATTTCATGGCGGCTCGCCGTCAAAAGGTGATAAGTGAACCCTTAGTGAAAAATTAGGGTATAAATGCCTAAAATTGAACTCTTTCCGTATTTTAAGCATTTATCTTTTATTGGGTAAATGTAAAAACATTTAAAAACATATATAATCATATTTTAGTTATTTATATCCATTCCAGCCAGTACAACGGCTACTCGTTAACTAAAATTTAAAATAATATTATTTTATTACTTGTGTGCAACGTAAGTTTTCAAAGAAAATCATCGTTGCGTACCGAGTACGCTATCGAACGTAGAAACCCCTTTTAATTAAAATTAATATTTAATTCGTAAATATTAATAAATATGAAAATTCATTATTCTTTATTTACCTGGGATGTTACAGTAGTGAAAATTAATCCCAAATAATCATATCTTAAAACATGATACTTTGTGCCATACACTCATAATCATAGAAAATCATTTCATATTAGTCAAGTCTCATTGTCAAGACTATCATAGCAGACAATGTCCATTACTGAACTGAGTTCACTCCTCGTTCCAGTCTTGTATCACTGAACTGAATTAACTTTCCATTCCAGCCATGTCCATCTCATGAGATATAAATCATTACCCAATTCATTGGAGGGAGATATAGGTCCCACCCATATCATAATGAAACCATTCTTATGTGTGACACAAAATCATAATTCATACATCATAGCATAACCCATGTAATAAAAATGGAATTCTTATACATCGTGACATCATAAAACAATTCATATAAGATAAAGAAATTCATAAAAATAATTCCATCACAACATAATCAAATCAATGTAACGATATTGATAGAAAAAAACCCTATATTTTCTTATATGGAAATTAATTTTGATAAAACACTTGTACTCCATTCTTGAGGAGAATATCCTTTCTTCTTCAAAAAAACACTTTTCATTTCTTAACATGTCATACAATTTTAAAAGAAGTTAATTAGAAATAAAATTGAAAAAATGTAAAGGAAGATTCATTGAAATAATGTTCTGAGAAATCATAAAAATCCATTCATGCTGTATATGTTAAATAAAAATTCTTCTTGTACTTTGGCCGGAAAAGTCAAAAAGTATCTCGTACTAAAAACGACAAAAGATTCCTTTCATATCTTTTAATAAAAACTCACCAAAGGGTAAAATTGGATTTAAACAATTTTAGGAGGATAGAAATAATATTACATATTGATAAAACATGGATGTGGATGATAAATATTCCCTAATAAATTCTGAAGCATAGACAATCTCAGATAAAAATTTGATTACGATATTTTCCCTTACCTTAGGTCAGGTATACTTTGTACATGTCCGAACCTCCTGTATAATGATTTAAATAATGTCATTGACTTATTCCATAATCATACTCATGATATCATATATGGTCATATTTTTAGCTTCTTATGAGTAATATTTCATTGCTACTTGTTATTCAGGTGTTTATTGCTTTATGTTCTTATGCGTGTTTTGTCGAATAAATTGTTATTATTATTTTTAGGTTATAGATACCTAATTTCCAGAATGGTATTAGTGTAATATATATCATATTTACTCATTCAATTCATTTATATAATCAATATTCAATGAAGATCATGTAGAACGAGTCACATCACATTGAAGAGATGGTAGGTCATACGTACGTACGCGCGATGATATCGTTCCCATGATCGTGGAATTGTATTGAAGTGCATGTATACTATTTAAGAATCAATATCACTTTACCATAATCATATATAGTTGTTATTTACACCATTATACCCATCCAAGTAAGGTGGTGGTGGAAAACAGATTACAGCACGGCGTGGAGACGGTATTCTGTACGTACGCACACGTAGTGATTTCATTTTCTGTAGGATGGATAGAAGATGAAATAGGGTTATTTAATATTTATAATAACATATCAGTATATGAGATATACTGATGTTATTAGTTCATAATGAAACAACTAAATAAGAGGAAGTAGAAGAAGAAATAAATTTGAAAGAATCAGTAACGGATATTACCTCTTCTTCGACACGCCTCTTTGAAACATCCTCTTAGGGCACTAAAATTAGTCTTTGAAGAAAACCAGGACCTCTAGTATGTTTATAGGGAAGTTGAGAAGGAAAATGTACAGGGTTTGGTCTAGTATTAAAGTTTTATATTTTGTAAAGAGCAGAGGGAGGAGGTACACTTTTATAAGGGAGGAGAGGGCACCTTTGGAATTATAGGAAATATTAATTTATAATAAATTAAAACCCCACATAAAATCCTTCAAAAATGACTCAATTACAAAATATTAGATGATATAGGGTTGTAATCTCATCAACCAATAAAATTTAGATAAGTTGGGAATTTATTTTAAACATTATCAACATGATTTATCCTTATATAATCTATTTAATTTTATTTGTGGTAATAATATTCTAAATTTTAAATCATTATCAATAATTACATATATGTTTTCAATTTTCCATAATTGTATAATTTATTAAATTTTAGGCCATGTAATTTCTAATTTATAATTTTTAAATATTTTTGTGATTTTTAAACGATTTTATAATATGAAATGTTTATAAAATAACAATAGTGTCAATTTTGACACTATTCATTTATTTGAATTTAAATAAAATATACACATAAGATATGTTCAAACTAAAAGATTTAATAGATTCATAATATGAAATATTTATCTAGTAAATTAGTGTAGAACCTTAAATAGTTAATATAATATTTATGTTAATACTTTTAAAATCATTTCTTTGATAATTCAATCAATAAAATAATTTCAACATCACTATTGTGTCATAATTAATGATAATTATTTAATCCCTAAAAATTATAAATAAATTCAAATTATGTAGATAATTTTATTAGATATCTGGATACTATTCATGTTTGAAGTTTCATGATGTTTATCACTAAATTAAAATTATTATACTTATAAGATTTAAGAGGGTGACATGTTGTAACTTTCGTTAGTTTTAATAATAATTAAATTATTTTAATGATCAAAAGTCTATAAAATGAATTTATTCCGAACCTTAGGTGTTAAGGGTCGACTTTTAGTCATCCAATAGAATTTTAGAAGGTGTTAGGGTAATTTTATAATCTTATATTTACCCTTAATTACCCGATTTACCTTTAACTGTAGTAAATAAAAATTACCGTAGTTACTATTTATAATATCGAAAAAAATAAAAGTAACATATTAACATAATTTGGACCCAATGAATTCAAATATGGAATCCATTTTTCAAAATTAAAAATATAGAAGTTGCAGTAATTAATTTAAAATTAATCCTGTTGTTAAGAAAAAAGGTTTTAAAAGTGAAAACATTGCCAAAGATTGAAATGTTTTTACCTATGAATTCAATGTAAAATTAATGGTAATGAAATATATTATATGAAATGGTAAAAATATATTATATTTATACTTTAAGACAATTCAATATTATAATTTAACCATATAAATTATTTGGATGAAAAAAGTTGTTTTTAAATAAAATATAGCGTGTTTTTACTATTTATTAGAATATGAAAGTTATCAGAATAATATGAAAATTTTATCCAAAGAGAATTATTATAACATGATTCCAAATAAGAAATTAATTTTATCAAATTGAACTTAAAATCTTTTCAAAAACTAGATTTTACGTTAGTTCTCCATCAAAAGGCAGCAAAACTGCATTTTTTTAAAAGTACTTATTTTACCCAAAAAATCTATTTTGTTCTCATACCATGTTCTAGAAAATATGTAA
Organism: Viscum album; assembly: GCA_963277665.1. Taxonomy (NCBI): domain Eukaryota; kingdom Viridiplantae; phylum Streptophyta; class Magnoliopsida; order Santalales; family Viscaceae; genus Viscum; species Viscum album. The sequence goes on from OY728167.1 coordinate 1,006,011,456, forward strand.
GATGAATAATAATGTCATAATATTCAAAATTTAGTTATTACTATTCATCACTGCTAGTCCATAATAATATTATTACAATATATCGTTGTTTAGTGAAACACAGTATTGCGTACTACAAATGCTATCGAGGAAGGTCGTGATTGCATGTAACACAAGCCAAGATATTATTGCGTGCAGTGAAAGATTACATTGATGTTTCATATAACATAAGACAAAAAAAATATTTCTCATAAAATATCAGGGTGTAACATTCTACCCCCTTTAAAATGAATTTCGCCCTCGAAATTCATCACTTCGTAAGAAACAGATGAGGATACCCCTCCCTCATCATATCCTCAAGTTCCCATCTAGATTCTTCTTATTGGTGGTTCCTCTATAAAACATTCACCAAGAAAGTGGTCTTTTTCCATAGAACTTTTTTGCTACGATCCAAAATCTCCATCGGCAGTTCTTCATAAGAAAGATTTTGCTCCAGCGGTACAACATCTGAGCTTAGTACATGCGAAGGATCAGGTATGTACTTTCTCAAGAGATATAGATGGAACACATCGTGAACTTGAGATAGATTCTGTGGAAGCGCCAATCGGTAATCTACCTTCCCAACACGATCCAATATTTCGAAAGGACCAATATACCTAGGGCTCAACTTTCCCTTCATTCTGAATCTCATTACTCTCTTCCAAGGAGATATTCGTAGGAACACATTATCACCAACTTCAAACTCTAGGTATTTTCTTCGGTTGTCGACATAACTTTTTTATCGACTCTGAGCTGCTCTTATGTGTTGTTTAATAGATCTATCCTTTTCTGCCATCTCATCAACAAGATCAGGTCCTAATAGCTTTCTTTCCCCAACTTCATCCCAGCAAGTTGGAGTCCTAAATTTATTTCCATAGAGAGCTTCATAAGGAGCCATATGAATACTTGTGTGAAAGATATTATTATAATAAAATTCCACCAAAGGTAGGTGTTGATCCCAAAAACCTTTGAAATCCATAGAGCAAGCTCTTAACATATCTTCTAGAGTTTGAATTCTTCTCTCAGACTGACCGTCTGTCTGAGGATGATAAGTAATGATGAAACTCAACTCTGTATCTAAACTATTCTGAAGACTTTGCGAGAACTTCGATGTAAACCTCAGATCTCGATCATATATAATGGAAAGTGGTACTCCATGAAATCATACCACTTACTTCACATATATCCGGGCAAGCTGATCTAGAGAGAAATCTTCTATAATAGTAATGAAGTGTTCCGACTTTGTAAGATGATCAACTATGACCGAGATAAAATTATTGCCTTTGGATGTTTTAGGAAGTCCAGTGACAAAGTCCATTGTGATGTTTTCCCATTTCTATTCTGGTATGGGTAATGGTTGTAACATCCCTTTAGACTTCTGTCTCTCATCTTCAACTTGATGAAAAACCAAGCATCGAGAGACATATTCCGCAACATCTCTTTTCATGCCATCCCACCAGAAGTACTCTTCCAGGTCCCTATACATCTTCTTGCTTCCAGAATGAATACAGAATGAAGAACTATGAGCCTCATCCAACAGCTCCTTCTTTAATTCTGGGGTGGGAGGAACACAAACCTGATTCCTGAAACTTATTATCTCATCACTTTCAAGGTTGAATTCAGGAACATTTCTCACCTTCTTTTGTAACTCTACATCTTATTTTTGTGCCTCTTTAATATTCACATGCATAGATGGTTGAACATTCATTTGAGAAAGATAATATTTTCCCCTTCCATTATAATTCCAAGATACATCCTTTGTAAATAAATAAATATTGGATCTTTTGTGATCCTCATCATGGATAAGCTAGCTTGGTCATGTCGACTTAATGCATCCACCACCTAGTTTTCTTTCCCATGGTGATAATGAATTGAGAAGTAATAATCCTTAATAAGCTCCAACCATCTTCTTTGGTTCAATTCAGCTCCTTTTGTGTGAAAATATACTTTAAACTTTTATGATCAGTATAAATATCACACCTTTCACCATAAAGATAATGGCTCCAAATATTTAATGCAAAGATTACTGCAGCTAACTCCAAATCATGAGTTGGGTAATTTTGCTCATAGATTTTCAACTTTCATGAGGTACAAGCTATCACCATATCATTTTGCATGAGAACAGACCCCAATATCTTCTTGGATGCATCACTGTAGATCACAAACCTTTCTCTACTATATTGAAGTGTGAGAATGGGTGCACTGGATAACCTTATTTTCAACTCCTTGAAATTCTCTTCATACTTCTCCATCCACATGAACATAACTCTTTTTAGAGTCAACCTGGTGAGTGGATTAGATAATCATGAAAAATATGTCACAAAACGTCAATAATATCCATCCAAACCCAGAAAAATTTGGATCTCAGTTACTTTTGTTGGTCTTGACCATCTTTCGATAACCTCTGTATTTGCTGGATCCACATATATCACCTCTTTTGAGATTATGTGACCCAGAGATGAAACTTCTTTAAGCCAAAATTCACACTTGGTCAATTTCGCATAAATATTCTCCTTTCTTAGGGTCTTTAATACAATTCTCAAGTGATCTTCATGTTCTTCCATTCTCTTTGAATATACAAGAATATCATTTAAAAAGACTACCACAAACTGATCAATATAGTCTCTGAATATTTATTAGATACATGAAGATAGCAAGGGAATTAGTAAGACCAAATGGAATCACTTAAAATTTATAGTATCTATACCTTGTACGGAAAGCCGTCTTTGGCATATCCTCTTTTTTTACCCTTAATTGATGATAACCTGAACAAAGATCAATCTTGGAAAAGTATTGAGCTCTACATAGTTGGTCAAATAAGTCATCAATTCACGAGAGAGGATATTTGTTCTTGATAGTGATATTGTTAAGTTATCGATAATCAATGTAGAGTCTCATTGAACCATATTTCTTTTTAACAAACATAATAGGTGCTCCCCAAGGATATGCATTAGGGCATATGAATCCTTTATCAAGATTCTCTTGGAGTTGCTTCTAAAATTCATGTAACTCAATTGGGGCCATTCTATATCGTGTCTTTGAAATGGGCATAGCACCTGGTATGAGTTCTATTGAAAACTCAACATAACGATTTGCTGGAAGACCTGAAAATTCCTCCTGAAAGACATCATCAAACTCTTATACAATGGGAATATTCTTAATCATGAGTTTCTCTCCAATAATTTGAGATAAATAACCTTCATTAATCGGAATCAAGACCCATAAGATGGAAGAAATTTCCACTGGAAAGTTATATGCATCCATGCATCGATAGATGATAGTAGATTGATCGGGAATATTAAATGTGATTTCACTTCATTGGAAATTTATATGAGCTCCGTATAAAAAAAGACAATCCATGCCAAGAATAACATAAAATTCTACTATAGGAAGGATCACAAGATTTGAAGGAAGCACTTTCCCACAAACATAAACTGGAGAAGGATTGTAAACTTTTGATGCGACTATTGTGCCATTAAAAGTTGTCACAGCTAACTCAACATCTAATTATTGAGGTATTATGGCGATACCCTTATAAAATTCTTCAGAAATAAAAGAGTGGGTGTATCCAGAATCAAATAAAATATTTTCTACTTTATAATGGATGGTAAGTGTACCTTTCACCACTTCGGTATTGTACTCCACATCGCCGATAGTAATTGCGTGTGACTTTCCTTTGTCTTTGGCCTTAATAGTCTGTTGACGTGGATCATCATCAACAACCCTTGGATTAGGGCATTGATTGACATAATTACCCATCTCCTTTCACTTGAAACATTAAAGTGTTGGAGGTGGATTCTCTGTATCCCTTTATTAGTTCGCGTCATTATACATCTTCATCCCATTATTTCGACATTCAATTGCCCCATGAACTTTTTTTCCACACTTAAATCATTTTCTTGTCCCTTTGAGACAATTCCCTCAATGTTTCCTTCCACAATTTGAGCATAATGGAAAACCCATCTTTTTTTCAGTGTGGTCTTTTGATTTTCCTTTGAATTACATTTTACTCTTCTTATCACACCCATATAATTTATGGGTTACTCCAATCTCAATCTCATCTTTGAGAGCACATCGAACAATTTCCACGTAGCTATTGAAGTCCCTTATGGCTAACGCCCTTCGAATACTTGGTTTTAAGCCACTAAAGAATCAATCGATCTTACTATCAGGTTGGATAATAATTCCAAAAGCGTACCTTTCAAGTATGGTAAAATTTGCTTCGTAGGTACAAACAGATTCATCGTCCTTTTGCTTCAGCTCAAAAAACTCTTTCTCTATCTTTTTTTGAAGAATACGATGGAAGTACTTATTGAAAAATAAGTTTTTCAACTCGTCCCATTCCATGGTCTCAATTTCATCTCTTTTCCTTGTAATCTTGATAATATTCCACCATTGATCAGCATCACCTTCCAAATGATACACTGCTAAGATGACTTTTTCATGTTCAGAACATTGTAGAACTGAAAATATATTTTCAGTGGTACTAATCCATTGTTCAGCCACTAATGAATCAGAAGACCCGCTAAATGAAGGTGGACGCTGCCTCGTGAAGGATTCAACAGAATGTTGCTCCTTCCTTTACTCATTTGGAAGTCCTGCATGGTTCATAGCTTGAGAAATTTGTGTGAGCAGGGCTACAAGATTTTTTCATTCCATCTCTCATAACGTTTGGTTGCTCAGAGGGACAATCATTTCATTTCCTATCGCATTCAGCATTAATACAGTTCCTTCGAGTTCCATCCATTAAAAAAAACCAATAAGCATAGTGTGAGAAACACTAATCATAATAGGAAAACCACATAGTCAAGAATAAAATTTTTCAGTTAAGGTCTTATCATAGGTTATTCATGTCCCTTTCTAATACACTAATATTGTGCCTTATTCTTAGATATATCCTTAGGGTTCTTACTATGGCTTTCACATCCATGTTTCCAAATGTTGACTATACCTTTCCTCTGATACCAACGATAGTGACCCAAACTATACATACATTGTTATTACTTAATAATTAAAGAATAGTTATTACAACATATAACAAAACCATGAAAGTACCATATAGGTATGGTGTCTTTATAAACTGGGAAACATAAACAACTAGTTCATAAATCATCTACATTGTCTCCCATTTATTTCGTCATATCTAGAGTCCCTTTTGGAATATACTACTTAACACCCTTCATCCAGACCTAGGGAAAAGAATACTTACAGAAGGGTGAGCTCAAATGCTCAGTAAGGGGTAAACAATGGAAATATCAATCATATCATATCCGCAAGAACATAACATTTCGAAAATCTTAACCTGCAAAAGAGATCATAATATCATGACATGGGATAAATCATAGTAGTGAAAAGTAATGCCAAATAATCATAACATAAAACATGATCCTTTGTGGCATACACACATAATCATAGAAAATAATTTCATATTAGTCAAGGCTTATTACCAAGACCATCATAAAGGAAATATTCTATTACTGAACCGAGTTCACTCCTCGTTCAAGTCCTATATCACTGAACTGGATTAACTTGTCATTCCAGCCATGTCTATCTCCTGAGATATAAATCTTTACCCAATGCATTAGAGGGAGATATAGGTCCCACCCATCTCATAATGAAACCATTCTTATGTGTGCTACAAAATCATAATTCATACATCATAGCATAACCTATATAATAAAAATTGGATTCTTAAACATCGTGACATCATAAAAAAATTCATATAAGATAAAGGACTTCATAAAATTAATTCCATCACCACATAATCAAATCAATGTAACAATATGGATAGAAACAGTACCCTATATTTTTTTATATGGAATATTATTTTGATAAAACACTTGAACTCCATTATTTGGGAAAATGTCCCTTCTACATCAAAAAAACACTTTTCCTTTCTTAACATCTCATACAATTTTAAAAGAAGTTAATTATAAATAAACTTGAAAACCTATAAAGAAAGCTTCATGGAAATAATTTTCTATGTAATTATAAAAATCCATTCATGCCGTATATGTTAAAAAAACATTCTTCTCATACTTTGGCCGGAAAAGTCAAAAAGTATCTCGTACTAAAAACGACAAAAGATTCCTTTCATATCTTTTACTAAAAACTCAACAAAGGGTAAAATTGGATTCAAAAAATTGTAGGAGGATAGAAATAATATTACATATTGATGAAACATGGATGTGGATGATAAATATTCCCCAATAAATTTTGAAGCATAAACAATATCGGATAAAAATGAGATTTCGATATTTTTCCTTACCTTAGGTCTAATATACTTTGTCCGTGTCCGAAACTCCTGTATAATGATTTAAATAATGACATTGAACTATTCCAGAATCATACTCATGATATCATATATGTTCATATTCTTAGCTTCTTATTAGTAATATTTCATTGCTACTTGTTATTAGTGTGTTTATTGCTTTATGTTATTATGCGTGTTTTGTCGAATAAATTCTTATTCTTCTTTTTAGGTTATAGATACCTCATTTATAGTATGGTATTAGTGAAATATATATCATATTTACTCATTAAATTCATTTATATAATCATTATTTGATGAAGATCATGTAGAACGAGTCACATCACATCATGGAGACAGTAGGTCGTACGTACGCACGAGCGATGATATCGTTCCCATGATCCTGGAATTGTATTGAAGTGTATGTGTACTATTTCAGAATAAATATCACTGTAAGACAATCATATATAGTTATTACTTACACCATTATACCCATCAAAGTAAGGTGGTGGTGGAAAACCGATTACTCCACGGCGTGGAGACGGTATTCCGTACATACGTACGCGCTGTGATTTCATTTTCCGTAGGATGGATAGAAGGTGAAATAGTGTTGTTTCATATTTATAATAACATATAAGTATATTATTGATATATATGTTATTACTTTATAATTAAACAACTTAAGAAGAGTAAGTATAAGAAGAAATAAATTTTAAAGAATTAGTAATGGATATTACCTCTTCTTCGACATATCTATTTGAAACCTCTTCTTAGGGCACTAAAATTGGTCTTTGAAGAGAACCAGGACCTCTAGTATGTTTCTAGGGAAGTTTAGAAGGGAAATGGGCTGGGTTTGGTAGAGCTTTAATGCTCTAAATTGTTTAAAGAGGAGAGGGAGGAGGTGCCCTTTTATAAGGGAGGAGAGGGGCACCTTTGGAATTATAAGAAATATTAATTTATTATTAATTCCAACCCCACATAAAAACATCCAAAAATGACTCAAATCAAAATATTAGATGAGATATGGTTTAAATATCATCAAACAATAAAATTTAGACAAATTGGTAATTTATTTCAAACATTATCAACATGATTTATCCTTATATAATCTATTTAAATTTATTTGTGGTAATAATATTCTAAATTTTAAATCATTATAAATAATTACTTATATATTTTCAATTGTATGTAATTGAATACTTTATTGCATTTTTAACCATATAAATTTTAAATTATAATTTTTAAATATATTTGTGATTTTTAAACGATTTTATAATATATAATTTTTATAAAATAACAATAGTGTCAATTTTGATACTATTCATTTATTTGAATTTAAATAAAATATACATAAAAGATATGTTAGAAATAAAAGATTTAATATATTAATAACATGTCATATTTATCTCTAAAATTAGTGGATCACATTAAATAGTTTATATAATATTTATTTAAATACTTTTAAAATCGTTTATTTGATAATTTTGTCAATCAAATACTTTCAACATCACTACTGTATCATAATTAATGATAATTATTTAATCCCTAAAAATTATAAATAAATTTACATGATGTTGATAATTTTATTATATTTCTATATACTATTCATGATCGAAGTTTCATGAAGTCTATCACTAAATTAAAATTATTATACCTATAAGATTTAAGAGAGTGACATGTTGTCACTTTCTTTGGTTTTAATAGTAATTAAATTATTACAATGGTAAAAAGTTCATAAAATGAATTTATTCCAACCCTTAGGTGATACAGATCAACTTTTAGTCATCCATTAGAATTTTCGCAGGTGTTAGGGTAATTTTATAATATTCTAGTTACCCTTAATTACCGGATTTACCTTGAACTACAGTAAATAAAAATTACCGTAGTTACTATTCGTAATATCAAAAAAATAAAAGTTACCTATTAACATAATTTGGACCCACTGAATTAAAATATGGAATCCATTTTTCAAAATTCAAAATATATAATGTGCAGTAATTAATTTAAAATTAATCTCGTTGTTAAGAAAAAGCATTTTAAAAGTTAAAACATTGTCAAAGATTGAAATGTTTTTACCTGTGAAATCAATGTAAAATTAATGGTAATGACAGAAATTATATTAAATGCTAAAAATATATTCTATTTATACTTTAAAACTACTCAATATTATAATTTAACCATATAAATTTTTGCGATGAAAAAAGTTGTTTTTATTTAAAATATAGCGTGTTTTTACAATTCATTAAAATATGAAAGTTATCAGAATAATATGAAAAATTTATCCAAAGTAAATTTTTATATCCTTATTCCAAAGAAGAATTTTATTTTTTCATATTGAACTTATATACTTGTCAAAAACTAGATTTAAAGTTGGTGTGCCATCAAAAGGCGGTAAAATTACATTTTTTAAAATATACTTATTTTACCCAAAAAAAATTATTTTTTTCTCATACTAAGTTCTAGAAAATATTTTTGATGAATAATAATGTTATAAAATTAAAAAATTAGTTAATTCTATTCACAACGACTAGTTCGTAATAATATTATAACAATATATTGTTGTTTAGTGAAACTCAATATTGTGTACTACATACGCTATCGAGGAAGGTCGTGATTGCGTGTAACGTAAGCCAAGCTAGTGTTGTGTGCAGGGAAAGATTCCTTTGATTTAGAAATAAAAAAATATAATTCTAATAAACTATCATGTTGGCACAACCATTATGTTGAGGAGTTCCTAGGGATGAAAGTTATGAGTAATGCCTTTTTTACTACAAAAAGTTTGAAAATCTTAATATTGAAATTCTCCTCCATGATCACAATGAATAGTTAACAATGGAATGTTTTTCTCATTTTTAACATGGGCTATAAGAGTTTTAAATTAAGAAAAGGATTCATATTTATTTTCTATAAAATAGTCTAATCTAAATATGGTGTAATCATCAACTAGGATAAATAAATAATATTTTCCTCCAATACATCACGTTCGTGTTGGACCAAAAATATCCATATGCACTAAATGTAATTCATCAGAAGTTGAGACTTCCCCGATTGATTTAAATATTTACTTATGCTAGTTTCCATATTTATATGGTTCACAAACTTTTAAAGAATAAAATCTAAGCTCTGGTAGATCATTAACAAGTCTTTTCTTTGAGAGTTTTCATAGGTTTCTAAGGTTATAGTGTCCTAGTCTTCTATTCCATAACTAAGATTTATTTTCCATTACACTGAGTTAGGGTAGATATTATCTTCTAAGGTCTTCTATGTTTAGTGTATAAACATTCTCATGCCTATTGGTAGAAAGAATAAACTCTTCCGTGGAATTGTGTTCTAATAATTTATCATTCCTAAAATTTACAAGGTATCATTCATCACATAATTATTTTATGTTAATGAAGTTGTTCTTAAGACCTTTAACAAATAAAACATTTGAAATCAATGTTTTTTCAAGAAGAATGATGTTACATATACCAACAATTTCTCTTATAGAATTATTTTTGAAATATACCTTTCCTCCATTCATCCTGATAATCTTTTCAAATAAGTTTTTTTATCAGTCATATGTCGGGAATATAAACTATCCATGTACCATGTATTGTTGTTGGTAAATTCTTTATTTTTTAAAAAACAAAAGAGTTAGACATTCGGAATCCAACCTTTCTTGGATCTGAATATTTTAGAAAGTAAAATATTAGGAAACCAAATTTTCTTAGAAAAGTAGGCTTTATGAAAACCTAAGGATCAAATATTATTTAAAGAACAATTTTTTCCCTAATTTCCACCACATTGGAACTAAGTGAAAACCATAGCACTTTGAGTTACAAAATAGTTGATAGTAAAAACTGGTTTTGTGTGAGTAAAACCAATTCTTGAACTACACTTTAGAGGATGAATTTGAGAATAATTTTTTTTCAAATTCTTTTCTTCCTGAAGTAAAATTTGAAAAAAGTTTCTTTAAGGAAAATATTTTGGATTTTTGTCTAATGGCTAAATTCTTATCCTCACAGTAATTAGTTTTATAACATGGGTTATTATCTAAAATAGTTTTCCTAGAAATAACATTTTCAAGATCCTTATAATGTTTATCCTTCTCAGAATTATCTTCCTTGAGGTTTTCAGAAAAAATTTCAAAATCAAAATTTTTCTGATCAATATCCTTAGAAAGATCCGATATTTCTTTAGTAAAAACAGAAATTCTAGAATTTTATTTCTCTAACTTCTTTTTTATCTTACAATTTTCATTCTCAATAAGTTTAGAAAATCTAGAAACTTCTTCAAATGAAGGTAATACATTATCTTCTGATGAAGAAGATTCTTCATCTGAAGATTCGTAACATTTTTCATTAGAAACATTAGAATTTAAAGAAATATTGGTTAATGATTCATCATTGTGTACCTTATCCATAAGACAATGATTTTCAATGGTTATTCTGAATACAAGGCCTATATTATTCTGACCTGAAGATTCAAATTCTGAGGATTCATTTGAAAATTCACCACCACTAGAACTCTAGACATTATTTTCTATCAATACCTTGTTATCCATAGATTTGTAATACTTCTTTCTGTTTATTATAGAATTATTTTCCTTCCTTTGTTTTCTTTTTAGCATAGGAAAATCAGGTCTGATATTTCGAGCCATTTTAAATTCATAATAGGTTACTTTATAATCTTTCTCGTCCTTTCTAGATTTATTCCTATATCTATACTAAAAATATTTCTTTACCACAATCTTGTTCATCCTTCGAGAAATATTGGATAATTCATTCTCAGATTGATCACTGTCATTGGATTTTGATATAACTACATATTTCTTAGCTTTATATCTAGTTACCCTTTCCAAAATCTTGGCTTTTGATATTATATTGAAAGCTACCCTTCCATTACCATTAATATTTTTGTTGAAATCAACATCTCTCTTCATTATTGTTTCATGCTAAAGAAGGGTTCCAAATAACTCATCAAGAGTAATGTTAGATAGTTTTATATTCTCATCAATAGTTGTCCTTTTAGATTTCCACTCATTGGGCATGATATCAATTATCTTCTCAATAAGAACTTCATCATCAATACTTTTCCCCCCCATAGATTGAATTCTGTAGAAAATGGTCATAAATCATTGTTTTACTATGGAGAGATGTTCTCCATAAAGAAATAAGAATCTATGATATCCAACTCTTCAAATTGCACTTTTGGTTTCTTTTACTTTAAAAGTTTCAAAATGATTAACTTCAAGATTCTTCCAAATGCAATTGGTATTTTCACAAGAAGATATTAGACTATATATATTTCTGTTCATAGAACACAAAAAAGTATTGTGTACCTTGTAATTTTGTTGATATTTTAATTTTTCTTGATTGGTGAGGGTTCTGACTTCTTTATCTGAAATTTTGCAGTCCCTAGTGAGCATTACAAAATTTTTCACTGCAATTTTAATGAAAAATGTCTTCATCCTCTCTCTCAAGTACTCATAGTCATTACCACAAAAAATTAGTGGTCTGGTAGGATTTAGATTATAAAAAGAGCTACCAATTATACCTTCTATTATATAAAAAAAATACTATTCCACAAAACTATTTAAAGGTCAAATTTTTTAAACAAAGATAAAAATATTTAAACAAAACCTGAACAAGAAAAGTTAAACAAGAAAATATTGATCAAGAAAGCATATATATAAGTATTTCTGAGACCTTTCTCTGATACCAATTGTAGGATTGAAATAGAATATATTGATGATCAATTACAAGAGGGGTGAATTATAGGATTAAAAACTTTCATTTTTAACCTTAAGGAAATATATGTTTAACAAAGTTAAACATGGTAAATTCATAAACCCTCTTTTGGTCATAACTAAGAAAAAATATTGCTTAGGGTCTATAAAAAATGGATTTTAAAAAGAATCTTCAAAATAGTTGGTACTACTTTAAACCATATAAGAACGTATTTATCAGAGTAAGTAAATGTACAAGAAAGTATAAAAAATATATACTTTCTTTCTTTATCAAAATACATCGAAAAAAACTTGAAATAACAATCATGCAAACAAGTAGGAAATTTTTTAACCCAAATAGTAGGGTATTCAATATCCTTGGATAAAGGCCACTTGATTTATACTTTCAAGAAAGTATGTCTTACCCACACCAGTGTAAGCCCTCGATATGAATATAAGAGTTTGTATTACTGTCCCTATAAGCCCTTGAACTTTAATGAAGTTGACACATATGTCTTCCTATCCCTGGAAACCCTCGATTGTACTCAGAAAAAATTGGAGTCTCATGAAGAAAACTGAACAATTTGTTCACTGGTGAACAATATGTTCATAAAAATTCAAAAGGTACGAGAGTATTTTTATATCTATAAATCACTTCACAGCATGTAATCTCTAGGATCATCTGTCGATAGATGGATCATGAGAGCATTCAAATAAGATCCTATTTATAGGCACAACTTCAACGGTCGGATCCCTCCTCTAATAGTCATATTTCTCCTTGAATCGTGGAGGGACATGTACATGTGTCACTCAAATAATGGTTAGTTAGAAACAAATTGTATGACATCTTTTTATATAGGAAAATATTGGGAAGAATTTTCATTATTAAGAATCACTAAAATTTATGGAAAATTTATAGTATCTTACCCAAAACTGGATAATCAGAATCTAGGGAAAATAGAATTTGGAATCTAATCATATAAATAATTTAATTCTAGAAACATGGATATTCAGACTCTATTTTTCAAAGAATATGGAGTCTAAATTTTCATGAATTCTCAGTCTGAATTATAAGAAATTTGGAGTCTGAATTCACAGTAATTCGGAGTCTGAATTCTAATGAATTCAGAGTGTGAAATTTGGGGAATAAAGAGTCTGTATTCTAAGGAATTCTAAGTCATAATTATGATTAATTCGGAGTCTTAATTATGAGAAATTTAAATTCTTAATTCTAAGGAATTTGGAGTTATAAATCTAATAAATTCGGAGTCTGAATTATGAGGAATTTGGATTCTGAATTATGAAGAATTTAGAGTCTAAATATTGAGTATTTCATAGTCAAAATTTTGCGGAATTCAGAGACTGAATTCTAAGGAATTACAAGTCTAGAGTCTGAGGAATTTGGATTCTGAATTTCAAATAATTCAGAGTCTGAATTTCAGATAATTTGGAGTTTGAATTTCAAAGAATTTGAGTTCTGAATTTCTGAGAATTCGGAGTCTGAATTTCAGTGAATTCGGAGTTTCAGTTTCAAAAAATTCAGAGTCTGAAAATATAAATACTCTATATCCAAGATTTCTAGGTTTTTGATAAGGATCCAAATTTTCGACTTAGTAAAAAATATTTATACTTGGTTTTGAGAAGACATTGAATAAGGTGTTGAAAAACAAGGTATGGTTAAAACTTTTCTTAGAGAAAAAATCCTTAAGAAAATAATTCTTATAGAAATATAATTTTACTTATGAAAATGGGCATGTGATTTTCAAAACATAGGGGAATGGAGAAGTCATAAGGAAACCATATTAACCCAACACTAAAAAATTACACATTATATCAACCTATATGATAATAAATATTTGTTTTCATTAGTGGTGACTTAGATAGCATGGATCTCATAATGATTTCCATGATCTTGAACTTCTCCAACAAATTACTTTGCTTATGTCACACTTGATGGAGTTCAACATGGGATTGGTCTACAATGTACCCTAGTGACGATATACCCATTCCAATATCATATTAATGAGCCTCATATCAATTAAATATATTATTTAGTTTCATTTCATGTTTTATTAAAATAGATTTTATAATTCCTTAACTTCTATTTACATACACTAGTTTATCTTCTCTATTAAAATGGTCATATTTATTACATAAAATTAGATCGTAATATAATTTATCGTGATTCATATTGTTATGGTGTTTAAAGTGAATGATGTTACATTTAGTAATATTAACTTAATGGGAAATTAATTAAAAAATCACCAGGTGTAATATTCTACCCATTATAAAAATGTTTTCATGCTGATTTGAATTATTACTCATTAATTAAAATCATTTAAGGGTATAGATCAATAATATATTTCATACTATTTTTATGGGAGAGATTATAAAATTAATTTTCCCTTATAACAGTCATATATATATAAATATATTCTTAAACATCGATTATAATTACTCAACACAACTAACTATATAACATATGAGTTTCTAAAGACACACTATCCAAAACTTCTTTGTCATGATCTTAATTCAAACAAAACACTAAAGAAAAAATGGACATTGTTATTTTTAATTCAATAAGAGTAAATGAACATAAGAATATGAAATCTCATTCCAATTATGTCTTCTCAAATAAAAAATTCATTTCAACACAAAATAAATATATTTTAACTATTTTAATTCAAAATAAGTTTTATCCCATTAATATTGAAAACAATATCCCCTAGAATAACTTAAATGAATTGAACAAAGTTTTATAATATTCTAAAGCAAAGAACATGTAAACTTATGCCCCTCTAAATTAGAATAGAATTTATACCAAAACATTATTAATTCACATGGAATTCAATTACACATTAATTATATTTACCCTTAAAAATATATTATTCTTTTACAAAGATAACCTAAATCACATTGTCAGTATGTAATTTTTCAACTAATATAGTTTATTTATTCCACTAAACTTATATTCTGAAAACCAATCACCCAAATTTCTATGCTATCTATAAATATTAAAATCTATTCAAATTGGATTCATATCTAGAAATTTTAATAAACCTAACTAATTCATGCATAACAACATTTTTTAATATTAGTATATTGTTTTGAATATAGTGAAAAAATTATTATCACCATCATGTTTTATTTTTGAGGTATTTTTATATTTATTTTTGGTCTATAATTTTCCAATTAGGATTACATTGAGTTTTTTTGAAGAAAATAGAAGTTTTGGACTTAACAGCATGAGGTGCACAATTGGTGGATAGTTTTTCATACTGTGTGGCCCAGCCCGAGTAATTGTGGGACTATGTGGTGTTTTTGGATAAAGGTTTTTCAAACGATTAGTGCATTGCTTGTAAACCACCTGGGATCACTACGTATCATATCCCTCTTGGATAGTAAGGGTCGAACAGTTGCCACTCTATTTGGAAGACTGTGTGGGCAAACTGTGTAGCCTGTTGAAGACATTAAAAATTATATTTTCCTTTTTATCTCTCTACAAAATTATCCTTAAAGACCAATTTATCTCATCTCAAGCATTATCCCTAAACACCAACTTATCTCCCCCTCGTGATTTCCTATCCTAGCCACTCATGTCCCTTTCTCCACTATCCCTTGGGCTCCATTTTGGTGGGATATTTTTCATAGATTCTTCAAGAAACCCTTAAGTAAGTGGTCTCTTATTAATTTATTCATCTCTTCTAGGGTTTATTCCTATTTATTTTGGGTTTCTCTTCTCTATTAGTTAGGGTTTCATTTATTAGGTTTAGATATTAATTTTTTGGTTTTAATATTGATGTTTAAAGTTTGATATTTCCTCTAAATGGTGTTATTGAGGTTTGGTTGTGTATTATCACCGATTTAGGAAATGTTCTGCATTTAAGGTAGGTGGTTCTATGTTTAACCACAATTTATTGATTTTAATATGCCTATATTACTTATTTTTTATGTTCTATGGATTATATAAAAGGTGATAAATTTGTTTTAAAAAATATTCATGGTGAGTTTGTGGTTATAAATGGTTTTCTAAAGGAAGTGGGGAGTGTTCTATGCATATAATATTTGTGCTTCCTTGGTTGCTTCTAAAAGGTTTTTAGAAAATTATGTATTGGATGAGAAACATGTTTTGAAAGGGGTTTCGTGTGTGTTTGGTTTCAAAATGGGGTTTGGGTGTGGAAATGGTGGTTTAACATGTGTGTTTATACTTTTTGGAATATGTGTATGTGAATTGTTTTTATCCTTGTGACATGTGGATTAAGAATTGAGCATGAAGGGAAACCTAAGTATATAGGTGGATAGACTAGAACTATTATGCTCGTGATTTGGAAGTGGCTTCATCCCAGATTTACCTAACAAGATTAATGATTAAACACTAACTAAATATTTATGATGATTGGAGACCACTATAATTTTGGATGTCTCTCCTCTCTCGTGGCACGTATATGAGGATGATGATGGTCGTGATTACTATACCAATTTTCACCAAGATACATTGTCTCTAGGGTCCCAATAGAGTTATATCCTATAGGTTTTTACAGTGAATTAATTCTCTATTGTGACACCATACCTACCATCAGAATACAGTTTACCTTGCTAGTTATTTGAAAAGAAAAGTAGGATTTCCTTTATAAAATTCCATAAAAATATTCTTAGTTTTCTTTTTATAAAAATATCATGTTAATTTATTTTATAATTTATATAGCATGGAACTCTTTGATGGTTGGAATCCTACTATTATTTGGATCACATCTTACTTACACCTTCAGGTGTAAGTATACTTAGTTATGTTTGACATAGGTAAAGGCACTGTGTTCGAAGATAGTAGTTTGGGATGCTAGATGTTTTCCCTTGCAGGTGTTCCGGTGGTGTCTTGAGGACGTTTCTCCTCTTGTTTCATGGTTTTTTAGATAGTTTCTTATTTCCACTTCATTTTGGCTAATTTTGGTTTTCTTAAAATAAGTAAGCATTGAATCTAAATAATTTTTATTCTATGTTTGGTTATGAGTTTTCAGTTTTGGTCGGTTTATTATAGTTGGTTGTGTATGAATATTTACATGGGATACATCATTCCTAAGTTATATTTTGGATAATCAGTCACTTTACTCTATCATGTGGGGATTGGGAATGCTCATCAGAATATGTCATTGGCTGAGTTTGGTGTAAGATTGGATAACAGTTTATTTTTGTTCATGATAAAATGGCATCAGAGTAAGTTTTCTCTTTTTGGGTCAAGTTATTTGGGATGAGTCTGGATAGTGTAGATATAGGAATTTTAGGGCTTAAGGATCTAGTTACAAGTATGGTATCTAGATAGTACACCTTATGATGGGTCTTGAGTCAACATGGGATGTTGGAAATCTTTTTTGACTTCTCCTCCAACTAATATGTATAGGCCACAGACTGTATGTCGACACTAGTTGGAGGTCGAGAGGTTTGGTTTTCATGTTAATGTTATGGTTTTTTTATTTGGATTTATGGGATTTTCATATTTTTATTGCGGAAAATTTTTAGAATGATGGTATTAATGGTTTGTATTTTGGTTATTTATTTTTGTAGAAATATTCATCCCTAGAGAATTCATGTGGAATAGCAGGAAGATGCTGGAGAGTTTTCTCCCTCACAAATTGATTGGTGATTATTAGAAGATGTGGTTCCGGAATTTTAGGATTTCAGACAAGAAGTGGGCCCTAGTCCTGTTCAGTCTAGAGAATCCAAACCATGTCCTGTAAAGGACAATTCTTGGATGTTTCTCAATAACAAGCCTCCTACTTTTCAGGGTAATGCTAAAAATCATGAAGAAAAAGAGTGGATTGAGAATATAGAGAGAACTTTTGTATTTCTTGACACTTCTGAGTCTTTCAAGGTTAAATGTACTTGGTTCTTATTTGAAGGTCCCAGTCCTAGTAGGAGAGAATCAGTGGACCAAATAGGGAAAACTAAACAAATGTGGTAGAAATATTTCAAGATCACCTTCAAAGGAAAATATTAACCATAGTCTTAGCCCCTGCTAGATCCTTATATTTTATGTATATTTCCTAGGGGGAACAATCTATGATGAATTACAATATCAATTTTACTGATCTTGTGCGGTATGCACCCAAGATTATTTAAAATGGGCAGATGAAATATCAGAAGTTCAATACAAGCATACAATAAGATATTTATTCTCTTGATTTTTTGTTCAAGATGAAGACATACTTTGTAGTGGTTGACCATGCCTGTATGGTTGATATCGGTCAAAGGGGAACATCTAGATACCCTGGAGAAATGTTAAAAATGGGATGTGGAAGTTCATTAGAGAAAAAGATAAAGCGAGACGATAAGAGGAATAAGGGAGGTGGTAGTTCAGGTCACACTTCACGAAATTCTCTATCGCTGGCTTCTGATGTTGGATCATCTATTTTCCATCAGTGTGGGAATATAAGACAAATTTTACTTTTGTGAATGTATTCTCCCAAACTATTTCATAGATATGGAGTGATGGGGAACTTATATCAATTTTGCAAGGCCACATGTTCTTATCAGAGTGGAGCATGATATGTAAATTCTGGGGGAATGTCATCTAGATTTGAACCATACTGATTAAAGGGTTCTTGGTTTAGCAGTTATGGTGGTAAGGTTGGATTAACTTCTAATAAGAGCTAGTTCAGGTCATATATATAGTTTAGTTTCCATTCTCAAGCTCAGTATGAGGTGAAACATCTTCAGGTAGTGGATCAGGTACTACTAGGTCCATAAGCAGGGCCTCTGAAAGTTTGAGGTACCTTTTTGATTGGATTATATTTTGCTGCTATTTTTTTGATATGAGTGATAGTTTTCATTTATTTATATCTTTCAGGATGATTCATAAAACATTATATGTAATATTTTTCTATATTTGATTGATTTGGTCAAACTGTTTGGTAAAAAGTGAGGGTAGGGTATCAGTGTCCATCTTGTGCACTCACTGTGTCAGGGGTCAATATGGAATGAGATTTTTTGTTTTGGAAATGTACCACTTCAATAAAATATTCAGTATGGGTTGGATGGTGTGATTCTAGGAACATGTCTATTGCTATAGACGATGAGTGAGCTTTGTGGAACATGATGTAAGTATCCAGAAATTTCATTGTAAATGGGATCCTCTTTCAGGTTGTGCTGGACCTAAACATCCATAATTAGAAAACCTTGTTTTTCAATTATAGTTTCTCATGTTGGAGGACATTGGTAGTGCTATTGAGGGTGGATTACCCCCTATGGTGGATGAGTTCCCAAAGTTTTTTATAGATGGGGTTTTAGGTTTTCCATAGAGCGGGATGTAGATTTCTCAACCAATTTGGAGTCAAGAACACAACCTATATATCTTCCCTCATACATTATGTCCCCCACCGAGTTAAGGGAATTAAAGGTATAGATAGAAAAATTTCAATCCCAAGGATTCATTCACATGAGTGTCTCTCTTTAAGACACCCCAGTCTTATTTTCTAAAAAGTTAGATAGATACTTATGGTTATGTATTGATTATTGGAATCTGAATAGGGTAACCATAAATAATAAATATACATTGACCCAATTTGATGACTTGTTTGATCAGTTTAAAAAACAATGGTGGTTTTGTAGTATAGAATTGAATTATAGATATCACCAAGTAATGGTGAGATATTTGGATGTCTAGAAAATGGATTTTGAAAGCAGGTAAGACCATTTTGAGTACTTGCTCATGCCTTTCAGGATCAAAAAATATTCAGTAGTCTTTATGGAACTTATGAACTGGGTGTTCCACAAATACCTCAATTCGTTTATCGTGGTGTTCTTTGAAGACATACTGGTTTATTCTAGATCTAAATAGGAGCATGAGAATAATTTGAGAATATTTTTGGGAACTCTTTAGTTTCACCACCTCTATAATATGTTTTCAGAATGAACCTTCTAATGTAAAGTGTAAAGTTTCTTGGTCATGTTCTGTTGGAATGTGGGGTTTCAATGGACCCTAAGTAGATCGGAGTTCTTATTTCATTTGAGAGATAGAAGAATGTGTTTGATATCAGAATCATTATAAAGCATGGATGGATATTATAAGAGGTTTTTGCGGGGATTCTTTTATCTTGCTTTTCCGATGACAGAACTCAGCTGAAAATGGGAAAAGTTCAAATAAACCCCATAATGCCAAGCATCCTTTAAGGAGCTAAAGAAGAGTTTTACAATAGATCATTTATGAATCTTTCCAGATTATAGAAAGGGTTATATTGTTTATTGTGATGCCTCATGTATGGTTCTTGGGTGAATGCTCATCCAAGAAGACCATATGGTAGTGTATGGCTCTTGTCAGATCTAACTATATGAAAAGAACTAGCCAACCCATTACCTGGTGTTAGTAGTGGCGATGCCTTCCATAAAGACATGTACTCATTGTCTTTTTGAGTAGAAATGTTTGGTTTACATTTATCATATGATCATTGCCTACATTTTATACTAGAATGATCTGGACCTATGTCAGCATCGTTGGGTAGATTACCTTCAAGGGTTTGACATCAATATAGTTTATACCCCCGAAAAAGTTAATTTTTTGGTAGATTCATTGTGTAGGAAGGTGATAGTACATGCTTTGAAAGAGTCTAGTGATGAGTGAATATTAATGGGGATATTTGTTCAGATGCACCTAGAATCCAAAGAGAATATTGGAGTAACATTATTGTCTAGTATCTAATTGAATCCATCTTTTCTTGAGTTTATTAAGTAAGACTGGTATAGTGATGATCTATTCCAGCATTTTATGAAGTATCTTCATGGTGGGAAAACAACTTGTGATTGGTTGTGGACTCCCATGAGAGTTTTATTTTTCAAGGTATGATGTTTGGTCTTGTTATCTCATAGGAAGGTGGTGAAGCAGGATATCTAGCAGTCCCAATGGCTCATCCATCCAGGTGATGCCAAAATGTACTATGATGTTCTCTGGTAGTTTTGGTGTCCATGAATGAGGATAGATACAGATGTCTTTGTATCATGTTTCTATGCGTGACAGTGGGTAAAAGACAAGCATCAAAGGTCCTCTAGTTTGCATCAACTGCTACCCATTCTTACGAGGAAGTGAGATGATATAGCCATAAAATTCATCATCTTCTTTTGTCATATGCCCTGGGGAAGGAATTCTATTTTGGTGGTGATTAACCATTTTACCAACTCAGCACATTTTACTCATCTCATAGATTTAAATAATGTTGATGAGTTGGGCCAATTGTATGTCTGAGAGATACTGAGGATTCATGGTGTGAAATTATCAATTATTTATGACAATGTGTAATAGACCAGTCCAACCCACGATCATGATATTGTCCACTTTGGGCCTAGATCGCACAGTTTTGTTTTCCCTTGGCTTGACCGGCATGCACCCTCTAGGAAAAGGCCTCATGATGGGAGATGTATCCACACCACCTTAAAAAAGAGAGCTTCGTGCTCCTCCTCCTTCGATGTGGGATTGGCATAACCCACCCACCCACCCTCTAGAAGGTCCCAACGTCCTCGCTGGCACATCAAATAGACACCAGCTCTGATACCATTTGTAATGACCCAGTCCAGCCCATGATCATGATATTATCCACTTTGGGCCTAGCATGTACGGTCTTTTCCCTTGGGCTTGACCTGCATGCACCCTCCAGGAAAAGGCATAATGATGGATGAGTTATCAACTCCACCTTATAATGGGGTGTTGCGTGCTCCTCCTCCTTCGATGTGGGAAAAAACTGGGTCCCAATTACAATACAGCCACCCCACCTTAATATGGTCATCGGGTCCTGGCCCGCCAGGTACTACCAGTTGCCCCGCAGACATGTGGCCCCCACAGTGGTGCCCACCCACGTGCATGAACGAGTCATCTGACTAATGACCATCCCCACAGGCCAACACATGCCCTTTACAGTGTAATTTATCCTCACTCACACAAACCCTAGGAAACTTTCCAGAAGGTCACCCATCCTGATCACTACTCCAGGCCAAGCACGATTAACTTTGAAGTTCTAATCAGACAAACTCCCAAAAATGAAGGTGCACCATGTTGAAATGAGTCATATCATTTAGTCATTTAACCCTTTATCATTTGGGGGTGTTACAATCACCACCACCCCACCCCCCTCCTTTAGAGCACAATGACCTCATTGTAGGACCTACATCTCATCCTAGGCAGTGCACCACACATAAGGCTGGGTACCACCTTTGATACCAAATTTAACAACTGGGTCCCGGTGAAAGCACAACCACCTCACCTTAACATGTCCGTCGGGTCCTGGCCTGCCAGGTACTACCGGTTTCCCCACAGATATGTGGTTCCCACCGAGGGGGCACCAACATGCCTGAACGGGTCATATGACTAATGATTGTCCCCACATGCCAACACATGTCCTTTCTAGTGTTCATTGACCTCACTCACACACACCCTGAGAAACTTCCAGTAACGTCACCCTTTCTGATCACTAATCCTGGCAAAGCACGATTAACTGTGGAGTTCTAATCAGGCAGGTTCCCAAAAATGAAGGTGAACCTTGTTGACCTGAGTCATATCATTTAGTCATTTAACCCTTTATCATTTGGGGGTGTTACAAAAAGACTCAAATTTTACATCATGTATATGGGAAGGCCTTAAAAATCCATTGTTGTCACAAATTAAATTGAGCATGACATACCATCCTCAAAAGAATGGTCAGATAGAGTATAAAAATTAGATTTTGGAAGACATGATCTGAGCATGTGACTTCGATTTCAGAGGTTCATGGGATATCCATTTGGGATTGTTCAAGTCTTTATATAACAGTAGCTACCAATCATATATCTGAATAGAATCTTCTGAGGAACTCTATGGTATGTCATGTTGGTCTCCTTTGTCTTGTATTAATGTAGGTAAAACCTCATTATTGGGGTCGAGCTTAGTGAAAGCTAAGTATGAAAATTTCTAGTTGATCAGAAAACATTTTTAACAATTCATAGTCACCCCAAATCTTATGATGATTTAAGGAATTGAAATCATGAGTTTTTTTGGGTGATCAGGTGTTCCAAAAATTGGAACCTTTCTTAGGTCACCATTGTTTGGGAAAGAAATGAATGCTAATGTTAATGTATGTCAAACCATTTGAGATCACTGAGAGAGTTTTTATAGTGAAATACAGGTTAGATTTTCTTTTTCATTTATCATCGATTTATGATTCATTCCATGTATCCCATTTGAATAAGTTTAACCCTGATATATCTCATGTGATAAATTGGGAAGTGTTGGAAAAAGAGCATGATTTGTCGGTGACTGAATGACCAGTAAGGATTGTAAATTCCCAAGAGAAGGTGTTTTTACTCAATCTTATTCCATTGTTTTGTGTTATTTGGAATCACAGTAATGATATGAATGAGACTTCGGAGTGGAAATATTTGTTTGAAAAATATTATCCATTTATTTTCTTTGATAAATATTTGGGTTGAATTTTCAAGGAAATAATGTTTTCATCGTGGAGAAAATTGTCAAAACCATGATTAATTTTTGAGTTATTCTCTATTTATATTTTGCCTATATTTATACATTGGTGTTTACTTTATGTTTTTGGAAGAAAATAGAGGTTTTGAACTTAACTGTATAAATCTCATGGTTGGCGTATAGTTTTCCAAACTATTGTGCCCATCCCAGGTAAACGTGTGGCTATGTGGTGTTTTTGGGAAGAGTCTTATCACATGGTAAGTGCATGGTGTGTAAACTGTGTGGGATAACCATGTGGCATGTATTTCTTGGATATTAAGGTGCGCAAAATTACTGCACGGTTTGGAAAACCATGTGGGCATACCATGCAGCCTGTCCATGTCATTAATAATTGGATTTTTATTTTTCTCTATCATTGATTTTTTTCCATAAACACCCATTTCTCATCCCCCTCACGATTTTCTACCCTTGGCGAACGTAGTCCTTTTTTCACTCTCCTATGGGAACTATATTTGTGAGTGATTTGGCTTGTATTATTCAATAAACCCTCATGTATGTGGTCTATTTCTTGATTTCTTACTCTCTTCTAGGTCTTTCTTTCTCTTTATTTGGGGTTTATCTTCTCTAGTGGTTTTGGTGTCATTTTTTAGTTTTAGATCATAATTTTTTTGGGTTTAATGTTTATTTTTTACATTTAATATTTCATATAAACGGTTTTATTGATATGTGGTTGTGGATTAACATAAATTTATATAATATCCTATATTTGAGGTAGGTGGTTCCGTGATTAAACATTAATTGGTTATTTTAATATGCTTTATTTTCTTCTTTTTGATGTTCTACAGATTATATTTGAGGTGTGAAATGTGTTTCTAAAAATATTCAAGATGTTTTTATGGTGAAAATTAGTTTTCCAAAGGAATCGGGGTGTGTTCTATATGTATAATTTGTCTGCATACTTGGATTCCTTTTAAAGTTGTTTAATAAATTATGAAATTGATGAGAAACATGTTTTGAAAGGGATTTGATGTGTGTGTGTAAGATCTCTAGTATTTCTTGAGGTTCAGATCTTTTCTTTTCTAGTTAAATATTAGTTTAACATTCCTTTTTTGGCGTAGACCCTATGTCGGGTCATGGGACGATTGGTGGTACTTGGGAAAGAAGATGTAGGACGGAGGTAGGCAAGTTTCAGGATGATTACACGACGTGAAAGGGGGATACACATCATGTAATCCCAATTCATGACATGTAATTGTCTAGCCAGGACCATTCACAAAATGTATGTTTTCTTTTTCGAAAAAGGAAAATTGTGAAATATATGTCATATTTGTCAACTAAACGTTGGGTGATTCCCCCAACAGAGTTTTTTAAAAACAGAGGAAGTAGCCCCTAATTTTCACACTAAATTATTTCCCGCTATTTTGAAGTCTAAAACCATCTATTATGGGGTTTCAAATTTAGATGTCTTCTGAAATCTGATTCTTCCACTATCAGTCACATTGGAAATGCATCAGTAAGTACTCGATTCCTTTTTAGTTATTTCTGATTCTCTGGAACAATGACTATGCTATTTTGATTTAGGCTCATATGCCCTAATTTCTCACTCTTCATCAATTCTGCAGATTTTTCTTAAACTGAGGTAAATCAAGACATGATATAAGATGATCACTATAATACCAAGCTAAGGTAGGTGGTCTATAATTTTCTTTCATCTTTTGGTACATTTTATAATAATCACACACTATGTTTCCCATCGGATTTTTCGGTGCGATGCTGTTTTTTGAGTGGGTTACTTGTATTAGATGTAATCAGACTTAGTGATGATTCCCATAGGTTCTATTGAGGTGTGTTGGCACATGTGACCCAAATTAAGGTCATCCATGGGGTTATCCTTATAGAAATTCCTTATTTATGCCTTGTTAAACAACCCAAGGGGTGCGTTCTTATGCTTTTCTATTTAGTGGAAGCTCGGTTATACCTAAATGGAATGGAATATAATGCTTAGGAGATGTATTGGCTCCTTTCCATATGTTATTTTGTTATTCAATGCTTATATTAATTAAATGGATTAATTAGAACATATGAGTTGGTATACTCATGTTCTGTATGATGTATGTGAGGGGGTATACTCACTAAATTAATTGCCTTAGTTATAGGGGTTGGTATACATGTATTCTTATATTTAAAGACCTATTTAAACTTGTGATCGTTAGGTGGGTAAACCCATGGTGTATGATTAAATGGATGATATGAGTGGGTATACTCGTGTGGAATTGGATTTTCAAATGGTTTATATGAGTTGGTATACTCATATGAAAATGAAATGGTTTATATGAGTGTGAATAAAAATATGTTTTAAAATTGAATGAATTAATGATAGATTCCATGGACTGGTCTCCATAGATCTAGAACACGATAGTGGATGCATTGGGTTGATTATGCCCCTTGGGTCTTGATTATGTGGGTTGCCTCGGGCCTTGCTACCCTGTGGATCTGTTATTTTTGGACACACATAGGACATTTCGGTACACATGATCCTAGGACTCCAACCAATGCCTAGACTGAGTTTACACTGGTATGCCCATGGGACTCGAAGAATATGTCTTGGTCTTATACTCCTTGAGTTTGGCCCTTCGTGGTCTACACTTCATTATATGTCAAGGTCGTGGGTTTATTTTGTGACTTAGTTATACGAGGAGTCCATGGGATACCTGAATTCTTATTACGCCATCGCCGTGGATTTGTGATACACTTAATTTTATGGATAGGTTGTGGGTTACATGAGATGGGTGATAGTATGCCAAGGTTGTGGGACTTGTTTACTTGTATATAGATGGCTTATTAGGATCTATCTTCTATTGTAGGGATCCTTGAGAGGATATTGGTATTACATGACCACGCTAGTTATATTCCATGGTAATTAACACTAACTTTACTGCTTTACTTAAAAATTTTAGCAAGATGCATATTGTTATTTAGAACTGTATAGATATTTGGGTGGAAACCTTCTGGTATGTTTATCTCACACCCTGTTTGGTCCTCCATGGGGACCCAAACAGATTATATGGTTTTAGGTGATGTTAGGGGAAAGATCCCTAATATAGGTTATTGATAGTCTCTTTGGAGTAGGAGAGCATGGG
The DNA here is from genome assembly GCA_963277665.1 of Viscum album. Classification (NCBI taxonomy): domain Eukaryota; kingdom Viridiplantae; phylum Streptophyta; class Magnoliopsida; order Santalales; family Viscaceae; genus Viscum; species Viscum album. The sequence goes on from OY728167.1 coordinate 1,006,038,008, forward strand.
ACCAAGATGAGGCTTGCGATGCTATTGAGACTTTTTAGGATTTTGTTCTTTTTGGAGACATGTATTTTATTTAATTTCCATGTACTTTTCAAGATTATTTTTAGATACATATATCATATGCATCATTGGATATGAAAAATTTATAAATTATATATGTATTTTTGTCCTGCCATAATTTTCAGTTGTCTGCTTGTTTATTCACTTCCGCTATTGAATGTGTTTGACTTCCATTGTGACATACTCTGGTAATGAGGGCATAGTTTTTCTATAGAGTCATATATTCCCTCGCTTCTAGTTGGCGGCCTCTGATGTTTTGTGAGATGCTCTTTAGGCCATGTAGCCAACCGGTCTTAAGAAACTATTGAGTGGCATCCGGGTCTGCGGCATTAAAAATGTTATCTAATGAGTTTTTTATGTTTTGACTTACTATTTGGTTCTAATATATAGGGATAAGAAAGTAAAAGGATTTTTTAATAAGCTGTGTAGGGGAGTATCTACCTCACATATATGGAAAATCCAAATTACCACGAATGAAATTGCTATTTATGTTTTTCATTGTTATAATTGAGCTGATTTCACCATTGGGTGACACACATGATTTATGCTATTTCTATTGATTTGATATGGGTTCTATTTCTATTGAAAATCGGTGAGATGGGGGTATTCCATCTCATGAATCATATAATAACATGTTATAATTCACATTCCATGAATTATTCCATTCCATTTAGGATGCATAACTCAATGCATTTTGTTGTGATAAATGTTGTGATAGTTGTGCCTTCTGTTGTGATACTTTCAGTGAAGTTAATAGAGAAGTGACATCATATTTAAATTTATAAGAAGTATGGGACCTTATGGATTGGGAAATGATACAGAAATTAAACGAAAATTCTAAAGTGAATATAAATGTATGAATAAAATGGGAACCATGTTTTTGGTTCAAGATGTGTTATGGGCCCTCATGGATTCGGAATTGGTAACCCCTTGGTTGAATTTTATGAATAATTAAAATATTAAAATGAAATAGAAAATATATACTTGACCTAGGTCCGACTTTTGAGTGGATAGTAGCTATATTTTCTAATGTTATTGTGACTATTATTTATACATTATTCTATTTAGGAGTAGAGTGTGGGTTATGACTATGTTTTTGGAGGGGTTTGACCTATGATATACTTTTGATTAGAGATTTTGATATCATTATTTTTGGAGATGTGTATTCTGGATTGCAAAGGTAAGCTACCATGACGACCTCTAGTGGTACGCCAAGAGGGTGGTAGCGACCACACTCTGGGGTGGTGAGACATGGGCTACCAGTTGATCCTCCTTTAGTGACAACTACACACACCAAAGGATTTTCCATACACAGGTGTTGAAGCACCATTTTGTGATGTCTTATGTTTCTATATACATACATTCAAGGGACCATCACATCCTACCTTGTCTATGGCTGAGCTAACGTGGGTGTTATAGAATTAGCTTCCACCCACATTTTTGAGGGATGGAGGTCCACAATCTATAGATTTGTGGATTAAGATCACGCTAGCTATCTTCAAGAATCTTTAGATTCCTCCTTATAGGAGGGTAAAGATTGTGACATATATGCTACATAAAGCATCAAAGCACCCATTGAATGTTCAAAACTAGGATGGTGGGCTGTGAGAAATGGGTTGGAAAAATTTCTATACCCACTTCTATGACTAATTTTACTCTGAGACTCTTCATAAAGATCTAGCTAGTGAGTTAATGCATTTAGAGCAGGGCATGATGACAGTTATGGAGTACTCGACACGCTTTACAGAGTTTCATCATTTTATGTTGATGTACCTTGCTGATGAGTTTTCTAGAGAATGACATTTCATTTATGGTATCCTACATTCTATAAAATCTCAGTTCAATGTGTTCAGATTGACTTATTTTACCGATATTGTGTTTCAAGTACTGATTATAGAGAGGAACCAGATGGAAGCTGGGGTTGTAGAGCAGGGATGTACTACTTCATGGCCCAACAAATCTACATCATTAGGAAGGAAGTGATGTTTTTAGTCTTCACATTAGATTAGTACCAATCAAGTTGTGAGTACTAGTATATTGGCGTTCCATCAATAGTGTGTTAGGTGAATCCACATTAATAATCAGTGTGATCATGACCACTTATAGTGCCTAGATTACGGAAGAATGGACAATATGTAGTGTTTTTGTAGGACCTTACCTCTATCTATGAGTGGTAGGGGGTTAGATCTGAAAATATGTTCATAGGAATATTTATTAGATATGCAGTAGGTAGAAATCTGGTGAAGTGCTATCAGGTCAGACTGTTGTAGTGGTAGTCATGGAAGAGGAAGATAGACACTGGTTACACCTAGACATTAGAGTGGAACTACTCCTGGAAGTAAGGTTGTGTCATAGGGTTATAGTTGCATGAAAATTAATTTCTATACATCCTACCCTTGAGGATCCGGGTGTCAGACCATTTATGGTGAGAGGTACAACCTTAGTAACCTCTACTATTGCATCTACTCTTTTTGATATAGGTGTATCACATAGTTTTATATATTCACCTATGCTGAAAAGCCTTGGACCAATTTTTTTGTCTTATGATGGTGTTTCAATGATAGACACTACATTGGGAATTATAACGGATGATGTGTTCTAGTGTAGGGAGTGCCCCCCCTGAGTTTTGTGGGTGTCACATTGTTTGGAATCTTTATGTCCTCGAGATGATAGGGTATGACGCCATTCTCAGAATGGACTGGTTAGTAGCTTATTGAGTTTACGTTTACTACTACCAGTAGAGAGTGAATTTTACATCTCCATAGGGTGTATTTTTCACTCACAAAGGTGAATTGGATATCCAGGACAGTCGAGCTAGACTATATCATCGTTGGTTGGGTGGGATGATAGCCCAGATCTATAATCTATTTCTGGATGACCAGAGGGTAATTCGTGTGGCATTTCCTCAAGTTTTCTATCACTTCAGGGAAGTGTTTCATGATAAATATTATGGGTTACCACCAAATATAGAGTTGTATTTTCCATTGATCTAGTATTAGGAGCTTCACCAGTAATCATTCCTCTTTATAGGATGGATACGACAGATTTGCAGGAGCTCATGATTTCTCAATAGGATTTGAAGGTGAAGGGTTTTATTCAACCCATAACTTCTTTATGGGGTTTATTGGTACCTTTTTCAAAAAATTAAGATGCTACCCTTAGGATATGTATAGATTATCATAAACTAAACTAGTTGATGGTTAAAAATTGATATCCATTTTCCCTGATAGATGACATGTTCGATCATCTTTGAAGAGCTCAAGTTTTCTACAAAATCTACATGAGGTCAAGATATTATCATGTTGTTGTTCGACCTAGAGACATACCTCGTACAACCTTTTTTCAAAAGTATGGTCTATATGAGTATATGTTTATTTCATTCGGTCTCACGAATGTTCCATCATTTTTCATGGTGTTGATGAAACGAGTGTACTATCCTTACTTGGATTCTTTTGTTGTGGTTTTTGTGGATGATATCTTATCATATTCTTACAATCGACACAGTCATTCCAACGATATTGATATCATTTTGAATATAATGAGAGAGCATTATTTATATGCTAATATCATAAAGCGACACTTTTGGATGGATTATATTCACTTTCTAGCATACATTATATCATAGAATGGAGTATCAGTGGACCCATTGAAGGTGAGAGTTTTAATTTCCTATGAATATCTCGAAAACATATTTGATATATAGAGTTTTTTAGAGATAACTGTTTACTATAGGTGTTTCATTAAAGACTTATCATGTTTAGCAGCTCCCTTAATGAGCTTGACTATGAAGGGTGTAAAGTTTTTATGGTTAGATTCTTGCAAGATAGCCTTTTATGATCTAAAAGGAAGGCTGACATCAGCACCAGTCATGATACTGCTAGAGTAGGGAAACAACTACATGGTGTACAGTGATTTGACATGTATTGGAATGGGGTAGTTCTGGTGCATGGAGATAGATTTATAGTGTATGGGTCTTAACAACTAAGGCCTCAAAAGAGGAATAAACCTACGCATGGTCTCGAGGTAGTTGTAGTTGTTCACATGTTGCACTATTGGAGACACTATTTACTTACAGAGTGTTTTGTGGTGTAAACAGACCACAAAAAACTCAAGACTATTTTTACTTCGCATGATCTAAATATTAGGTAGTGAAAATGGGTGGAGTACCTACAATCCTTTAACATTGATATTTCATACACGCATGGTAAAGGTAATGGAATGGACTATGGACTGAGCAGAAATACTTTGATACAGATGGTGAAACTGGCCAGTAACGAGTCGAATCTTATAGTTTTGTTCTCTGAGATGGATTTGGTGGTGCATGACACATAGGGGAAAACTTATTTATCATCCTTAGTTGTGACATCTACCCTACTAGATAGAGTTAGGATGAGGAAACTATTGGTTTGATAGGGCCTAGTCTTATGAGAAAGTTTAGTAGGTGAGGAACATCCTTATGGTTTGATGATGGGTGAGGATAAGATATTGTTTATCTGTGGATGAATTTGGGTTCTAGTAGATATATGTGGGAACATGATACTATATTTTCATGATTATTTTTGGTCAGTACACCCTAGAGTCACCAAGATGTACCATGAATTGTGATGTCAGTACTAGTGGTCAAGTATAAAGCATGAGGTAACTAGTTTTATTATTAGTTATTCCACTTGTCTGCAGGTGAAGGTATAACACCATTAGGAAACTAGGATTTTACAGTAATGACCTATTGCAGAGTGAAAATGGTATGATTTCACGATCCATTTCATGAACAATTTACCGAGGCCAGTCTTTGTGTGGGTTCTTATTGACATAGTCATGAAGGATTCCAATTTCATACTGATCAGGGAAACCTTCAGTGTCTATGAGGTTGGAAAGATGTATATCTATGAGATAGTATTACCTCATGAGGTTCATCTCACTATAATTTAAGATAGGTATGACAACTTTAAATCATATTTCTTGTAGATTTTTCAAGGGGCGCTAGGTATAAAGGTGCTTCTGAGTACATCATATCCCCCTAGATTGATGGACTGTCAGAGCATATGATACAGGTGGAAGAGGCCATTTTGAGAGAATTCCTCCATGATTTTAGGGGATCTTAGGAGAATCATATACCCCTGATTGAGTTTTAATACAATAATAGTTATTAGGAGACTATACAAATGGAAACTTATAAGGATTTATATGGGATGTCATGTTGATCACCATTGTACTAGTTAGAGGAAGGTGGGTCATCTTTATTGGGACTACGTCTTGTGAAATAGTCTTATAAGTAGGCCTAGTTAATTTAGAATCAGATGGATACTAGATAGTATTGACAAAAATCTTACGTTGATCATCGAAGATGACCTCTAGAGTTCGAGGTTGGGGATCGGGTTTTCATGCATGTTTCACCGAGGTTGGAAAAAAGATGGATCAGGACACAGGGTAATCTGTCATCGTGATATGTTGGGTTGTTCTACATTTTGAATAGAGTCAAGTCGGTAGCCTATCGGTGATTGTTACCTTAGCGGTATTGATCCATGCACGACATCTTCTACATATCTCCGCTTCGTCGCTATAATTTGATCCCATCATACATTTTTCATCCAGATGTTTTTGAACTATAAGTTGATGCATTCTTTGAATAACATCATATTCACATAATTGATAGGAGCAAAAATGTTCTTTGAGGCCATTCATTCTCCCCAGTATCGGTGCTATGAAAACAAAACTGTTTATAGGATAAGGCTTGGGATAGGGAGGCCAATTTACATACTCAGTTTCCATAGTTTTTTTCAGAAGAATATTTACAACCCTTGAGATGGGAATTTGGGCAGGAATTTATTTAAGGGAAGAAGATTGCAAGATATAGGTTTTTTATGAGGTATCCATCTTTTACTTTCAAGTAAAATGATTGTTTAACTTTCTTTTTTGTCTTAGATCCTAATTTGGGTCGTGGTCTGGTTGGTTGTGCTTGGGTAAGAAGAGGTTAGGAGGTAGGCCGGCTGAAGGCCTATTACCCGACATGAAAGGAGGATACACATCATGTAATCCCATTTCATGATGTGTAATGTTTTGGACATGACCTTTCACAATGTGTATGTTTTATTTTTCAGAAAATAATAATTGGGAATTACAAACTGCATAAGGCAATTACTCATCATGTGATATCCAGGAACGGTTTTTTTAAATAGAGATAGTTGCCTCTATTTTTCATGTTGAACTGTTTTCCCCTCTTTCGAAGCCTAAAACCATCTATTGTGTTTTTTCAGATCTAGAAGCCATATGAGATCCGATTCATTCACCATTATTCATGTGGGAACTATATAGTTAAGTACATGATTCACTTTTATCCGTTATTGATTCTTCATAACAACAAATATGCTATGTGGATTTAGGCTCATATGCCCTAATTTCTCATTCATAGTTCATTATTTATATTTCACCTAAATCGAGGTGAAACAAGACTTGATACTAGATGATACCTCTACTACTGAGCTAAGGTAGGTGGTCTATACTTTTCGTTCATCTTTTGGTTCTTTTTAGTGTGGTCTTCACTATGCCGCCAGTCAGACATTTTGATATGGCCTTGTTTTATAGAAGGGTACCTATAATTGATGTAATTAGAGCTAAAAAGGATGCCCTTATGTTCCATTATGGCGCGTTGGGACTCATGACACAAATCAAGGTCACCCATGGGGTGAACATTTTGTAAATTCCTCATTTATTCTTAGTTAAACCACCTAAGGTGTGAGTTCTTGTGGTATCCTAGTAAGAGGAATCCCGATTATACATAAATGGAATAGAATAGTATGCTTAGGATATGTACTACATAATTTCCTTATATTATCATATCATTCCATAATTATATTTTTTAAATGGATTAATTAGAATATATGAGTGGGTATAATCATGTTGTGTGTGATGTATGTGAGTGGGTATACTCAGTAAAACAATTTCCTTAGTTATAGGGGTGTGTATACCCCTATGCTTATGATTAAATCATTGTTTAAACATGTGATCGTTTGTTGGATAAACCCATGGTATATGATTAAATGGATGATCTGAGTGGGTATACTCATGTGGAATAGAATTGTCAACTGGTCTATATGAGTGGGTATACTCATATGGAAATTAAATGGTTTATATGAGTGTGTATAGTCATATGGTTTAAAATTTAATGAATGAATGATAGATTCCATGTAATGGTCTTCATAGTTCTGGAACGCTGTAGTGGATTCCTTGGGTTGATTATGCCCATTGGGTCTTGATTACATGGGGTGCCTTAGGTCTTGCTACCTGTGGATCTGGTACTCTTGGACTAGCATAAGACATGATGGTACACATGATCCTAGGACTCCAACTAATTCCTAGATCGAGTTTCCACTTGTATTCCCATGGGACTTGACAAAGATGTCTTGGTATTATATGACTTGAATCTGGCCCTTTGTGAACTAAAATTCATTATAAGATAAGGTCATGGGTTTTTTTTGTGAATTCTATATACAGTGAGGCCATGGGATTCATGATGCCTTATTACGGCAAGGTCATGTATTTTTGATACATTAAATTGTACGAATAGTTTGTGGGTTACATGAGATGGGTGATTATGTGACATGGCCATGGGACTTGTTAACTTGTTTATAGCTGCCTTGTTACGAGTTAACTTTTTTTAGGGATCCTTGGGAGTCTGTTGGTATTTCTTAACCACAATATTTATATGCCATAAAAATTTACACTTAAATTACTTCTTTACATACACTTGTTATCATGTTGCATATTTTTATTTAGAATTAGATAGATATTTTGTAGGAATAATACTGGGATGCTTATCTCAAACCCTGTTTGGGCCTCATTGGGGACCGAAATAGATTATATTATTTTAGGTGATGTTTGTGGAATGTTCCTCAATACAGGTTGTTGAAAGTTTCTTTGGAGCAGGAGAGCATGGTACTAATCTGAGGCTTGCAATTTTAATAGTAATTTTTTTTGGTATTTTGTTTATTTTGGACACTTGTACTATATTTTATTATCATTTAATATTATGATTTCTTTTCAGAAACATGTATCATTTTAATCATTGAATATGTGACATTTCTAGATTATATGGGTCTTCCTGTCTTTCCTCACTTTTCAGTTGTCTACTTGTTTATTCACTTTCTCTATTGAATTTGTTTGACTTCCTCTATGACATACTCTTGTAGTGGGGGCATAGTCTCCCCACTGACTCATCTAGGCCCATGCTACTATTTGGTAGCCTACGGGTTTTGGTGATATGTGCTTTAGGCTATATAGGAAACTAGGCCCATGGCACTGTTGAGGGCATTCAAGTCCGAGGAATTATAGTTTGGTTTTAAAATGGGTTTTGGGTGTGGAAATGGTGGTTTTACATGTGTGTTTATATTTTTTGGAATATGTGTATGTGAATTTTTATGATCCTTGTGACATATGGATTAATAATTGAGAAAAAAGGGAAACCTAAGTATCTATGTGGTAGACTGGGACAAGTATGCTAGAAATTCAGATGCAGCTTCGGCCCAAATAAAAGTAGAGGTATTGATGATTACAATACTGGCTAAATATTTATGTTCATTAGAGAATAATATAATTTTGGACATTTCTTTACTCTAGTTTCTCATCCATGAGGATACTGATGGTTGTTATTACTATACCAATTTTCACTGCGATACGATGTATGTATGGTCCCACTAGAGCTAGATCCTATAGGGTATTCCTGTTACTTAGTTATCTACTATGATATAGTACATCCCAATGGCATATTGTATACCTTTGGGGTTATTTAAAAAGAAAAGAAAGTTTTACCATAAAAAATTTCTTAGTTTCCTTTTATTAAACATTCATGTTAATTTATCGTATAATATTTATATCATGGAACCTTTTCTTGGGTGGAATCTTACTAGGATTTCTCTCGCACCCTACTAACCCCTTTGTTTATAACTATATTTAGTTTCTTAATTTAAAAAATAATAGTGTCTAAAAATAAAAAATCTAGAAAAATGAATTTTCATTCAAAAAATGATCTTATAAGTTATTTATCTAATAAAATTAAATTTTATCAATGAGTTATTATTATAATAATATTTTTCTTTCTACTTATACTTCATAATGTGGTCACCTATACTAATAATATTCAATTTAAATACAAATATTTAACGGTTTTATTACCAATTTATACTTTTATTTTAATAAATGTATGATTTTTTTAGTTAAAATTTATGTCTGAGACATTTTATAAATTTAATGATACTTATATGTAAAACATATTGTATTATCAAGGATTGTTACATGAAAAATATTATTATATATTTAATATAATTCTATCCTCCATCTTTTCTATCACGTGTTATTGAAAAAAAGAATATTTTAATGGAATTAATGAATTTAATTGGTATATAGATATAATTTTCTTTCTATTGATCATGATTATATATGATAGACCATCACTTCTGAAATGTAATTTTTATTTGAGGACAATTTTTATTAATCATGATCATAGTTGATAAAAAATTTAGGTTGAATTTTTTTAATGTTTTATTCTTATTCGATTTATGTTTATATTTTAAAATGATCATTGATATTATATCTATTAATTAATTTTATTCATGTAATGAGACATTCAGTTGTATAATTTTTGGGGTTCAAACCATGACTTGATTGACCGATATGATTAATCCTATTACCAAAAGGGTTCAAAGACATTTTTCATTTTCTTTCTTACTGTATATTTCTTATGATAATATGTTATATACATAACTACCAGTGAATTATGGTTTTTATTATTATATTATGATGAACATGAAATATAATAATATTATTGATGACACTAATTGATTATATTTTATACTATTGAATTATGATACCTACCCTACGCATGATCTTTGGTGGCGCATTGGAGACTAGAATTAAATTTATAGAAGTCATAATAAAATTTTAATTATCTTTCCTACTATAATTATTATGTATTATTACAAGAGTATTCATTTGAGATTTAATGTATGAGAATTTTTTTTAATGTTCCCTATGTGTGATTGTGCCAATATTAAGTGCGGGTAGCTATTTCATGATTATTTTGGAAAAAGGCTCAAAACTGAATGGGTTGTGCTATGAAGAATATTCTACACAACGATAAAAATATAGAATGAATGATAACGTGATAAAATGGGATACCATTTATAACCACCCAATACTTGGATCCTTTTAAATTATATTTTTTTATAACTACTATCACATGCTACTACCAATATAAATAAACCATAACTTATTATGAATGAATAATTAATAATGATATAATAAATAGTAATATGGTAAACCATTAAAAGTAATTTCATTCAAAAGGTAAACAAGAAATATGAATAAGTATTTATGTTGGTCATAGTGGGTAACTAAAGAGGTTGGTGAATTGAGTTTCTAATAAAATTACTATTAAAAATAGTTAAAATAAAATACCCCAAATTTAATTAAAAAACCCAGATAATCAAAAGAGTGGTTTATATAAGTTTTATCTTTTAAAATATTTATCAAAACATGATTATTTATTAGTTAACAAACATTTGAAATTAATTTAACTTTGGAAATCAATTTAATTAATCTAACCCATTATATATAAATAGGTCAAGATTAACTATCAATGTATGTTTTGTTTTTAGATCTTAAAAAATGTAGTCTATGTTTTGAAATGAAGAAAAAAAATATTAAAAAAATGGAGAAAAGGGGGGTTTAGTCTCATGTCAGGACTTAGTCCCCTCTACATAGAAATCACTCACTGCCAAGAATTTTATTAAAACCAATAAGTTGATCCACAACCTATATTGAATACAAAGACAACATCACAAGATGTCTAGGCTCAAATCCACTTCCACAATTATACATGGGAAGAAATAAAACACATTCCATATAGAGAGATCCTCCATAGAAACGATGGGTATAAAGATAAATAGTGGTTTGAGATAATATCGATATTCTATCGTATAAGTTCAAGAGTTAGTGTGTATTGATACATAGAGTAAAATATCAAAAATAATAAAAGTAATGAAAAAATAGAGAGAAAATGAATAGAGATACAATAACATACATCAAATTGGTTTGTTATAACATCCCAGTTTTTTTAAAAAAATTAAATTGAAATGAATGAAACTCTGTTTTATGTAGATATTTATAACTAGACTTTAAACACAATTTTACTGCTTCTATGTTTTGAATTTCAAAAAATGGTCATCTACAATTGTGTTCAGTACGTTATTTAGAGTCAGATAGAACCAAATTTTTTTGGGTGAATAGTGAAATACCCTTATGAATAGTTATATGAATAGTAATATAACCCTAATGAATAATAAATTTTATTATTATTTTATTTTATTAAGGTTTTAAGGTAATGACATCATGGTTAATTTTTAAATGTGATATAAAAGTGGTTATATAATTAAAATTAATAATTTTTGAATTAAGTATGATTTTATTTAAAAAATAAATTAATAATATTTAGAAAATTATTTTCAAAAAATGGAGTTCATTTTTTAATTCAACATGTTGAGAAATGGTATGGGTTAATTTATGGTAATTTTCTAAAATTCTAGGATTTTTATGTATAGTAAAATATAATAAATGCTAAATACTTGATTTACTACATCATAGGTGGTGCAATGATGATGTACGACCACGTGTTTAGAACTCACATGCTATTATAACTATTTTGGGTCTCATGAATTAAGACTATTTATAGTCTTGATCGAAAATATTATAATAATGATTAAAATTATGTAAAATACCTCATCTCCACCACTATAAATACCACTTTCATTTCCCTCTTCCTCCCACAAAACTCAAGACTTGATCCTTACATAAGTTCTTCATAAAACTCCTCCAAAGGCTCTTCCCCAAGTCCTAGAGATTTTGGTATCACCAAAAGGCCAAGACGGATGCCCTTAAGAAGGATCTCAAGGTGAAGAGATCAAGAGGTAAACATCCTTTTTTGTTTTCTTTATTTTCTATTATTTTATATTATTATTTTTAATTTACATTGAAATATGTTGTGATGTGTAATTCTATATCCCCCTTAATGCCCATATTTTGTAATAATTATGAGATATCCCATTCCTCTCATAAAAATATTTTATGAAATTTTATGTGACGTTGTTAGGCTGCCGAATTTTCATGAGAGATTTCTCAATTTTTCTTTTATTTTGAGTTCTTTTATTTTTTTCTTATTTCCTTAAATCCTCTTATAAAATAGGAATGAAAGATCCAAAAATAATTTAAATTCTTTATATTATCATATTCATGGAAAATTCATCATCATTATTCCTATCCTCTCCCACTAATTTAAGGAATTAAAACACCGCCTGTGATGTGTCGATTTACCAACATCGTGTACAATGTGATTTCAATTTTCTATAATTTTTCAATACTGGTAATGAAACCATTTTTATGGTTGAAACAGATTATAATTTATTTATTATACCTTATATAAGGTTCTTGAATCATTTTTTACACATTTTATATATTTATTAAACAGGTGAGTTCTTTACGATAAAAGAATCGTTAAAATGACCTAAACAAATATCAATAATGTTTTAACATATGAATCATTGTAATGTCATAATTCAAAATGTTAAATTGTATAATTTATGGTACTATAAATATTTAAATACCACTCCATTCAAATTATATATTTTCTCTTCCAATTGAAAATTACATCCATCATGAACCTTTCGTGGAAATCATGTAAAGAACTCACCCAAAATAATGCAAGGAACAAAATACTAACAATTAATGGGTGAAATGATGTAAAGAAATGATCATATAAGGTATTATAAATATGTATATGTTTCTTTAAGATATTAATAACACCCTTTTAACCATTATATAGGATGTTTAAATTGTTGGATGTAAGACAAACCTGAGGTAAGGTAATTCTTTACCCGATTTCCATTCTTTGGGTTAACCTTCTACTTCGTTATTTATTTGATATTAAAATTGTTTGTGTGATGTTTTTTGTTAATATTATTTTTAATTTTGTTTATTTATAGTTTATATACATATTTAATCCACTCTATCAAATTTCACTTGAATTGTATGATATTTCTAAGGGGATTTTATTTTTAAATCCTCTTTTAAAATTCTGTTTTACATAATTCAAAAGCAATGTTTTTATGCAATAATTCATGTTGTATGATTATGTTATATTTCTTGGTAATTGTTTATGATGAAGGGTGGGACCTATATATCCTTAAAATTCATTGGGTATGTGTAATTTTGATGTCAACCATATGGATACTCCAAGTGTAACTGCGATGGTTACACAAATTGTAAGGTAGCCGTTAAGGTTAAAAATTATAAGGTAGCCGAGAGGGTTACAAGAATATGTAAGTAATATCCCAAGATACCTTTATGGTTATATTAATTTTCTTATAATTTGTTTAAATCTTGTTTAAATCTCATGTTTCACAAAGTACGTTAATATATAGGGTGAAAAGAATGTCTTTTGAAAATGTTTTCATACGTTACAAGTATTCATGGACTAATGTGTTATTTCCTTCTTTTATATCCCTCACTAAGTTTTTTGTGAGCATCCCATGTTTTTAAAAGATTTCAAAAGGTTATAAAAAGTGTAACAGAAAGGAGGAATCCAAGTTAAATGTTTGAATAATTTTCAAATAAATCATGTTTTTTGATTTAATGTATAATATTTTGAACAGAAATGGATATTGATTTTAGTAGTATCATCACTAATGAAAAAATACCTTATACCAATAGTTTGGAACCATTGGTATAGGCCTCCAAACCGTTGGTATAGCCTATACTAATGGTTTGGATGACCGTGGACACGTAATCCATGAATATAGATCTATACCAATGGTTTTGGGAATACTGTTGGTATAGACCTATACCAACAATTTTCAAAAACTGTTGGTATAAGTAAAATAAAAATCTATACCAAAGGTTCCATAAAATCTTTGGTATATGTATTTCAAAAAAATCATTCGGCGGGATTTGATCCCATGACCTCTATTTTATGATTCAACGACCTAACCACTAACCTAACATGATTTTTGTGAACATAATGTCATAAATATATATAGGTATTATTATAAATATTGATTTATTTAATGTTTTCCGTAAGAATATTCCATTAAGAATACATGCACTATACCAATGGTTCTCAAAACCGTTGGAATAAGTCCTTTGATTTTGAGACCTATACCAACAGTTTTGGATGAAACCGTTGGTATAGGGGGGACCTATACCAACGGTTTTGGAGAAAACCATTGGTATAGGTCCAAATTAATGAACTATACCAACTGTTTGGACAAAACCATTGGTATAAGTCATATTTCTAGTAGTGCCTATTGTATGAATGTGGTATGTAATGTATGAAAGGTATCCTAATTTTTTAAACATATAAACCCAAAAATATCCTCAATGTGTAATAATTATTGATCTTGACAAAAGTTCAAGTTTAAGTATCATTTTAAGGCTCGTTCCTTATAGTTGGTATTAGAAGAAAGGTTTAGCCAAATTTAGGGATTAGGAGTTTTCGTTAAACATATGGTTAGTCTGTATGTTTATTACGTATGTTAAATCGTTGTTTTATAACTTTAAAGATCAAGAAAAGTTTGCTACAAATGGAAGGAGGAGGATGTCAAATGACATTCCTATCTCTTTCTGATGACTTTCATGCAATAATTATTGCAAAGTCATGTCCAGATGACTCTGAACCATTTTATAACATACAACTCACTTGCAAGAAATTGTTTGAGATATCAAACACATTTACTATAGCTCGATACCATTGTGGGTCATGGTTTGTGTTTAATCAAATCTTATTTTATAAATATTCTCATATTTTCAGGATAGGTAAATATTGTCAAGGAATTTTTAAATATTTTACCTTATCACAAGATTTTGAATCATATTATGATTTTGAAAAAGGTGTTGAAGAAGGAGACCCTTGCGCAACCTATTTATATTTTCTTTTGCAATATAATCTTTCAGCACATACTTATAGTATTTTAAAAGGATCATTGATTGAAAGTTTCAACTCAAACTCAGTCTGACTATTTTATAAAAATTAAGTTTTATCAGATGTTTTGAAATTATATGTCATACATGATTGTTTTCCAAAAAAAAATTTATGTGAACACCAATATGACCAATGTTGTACAAGGTGTATTTAGATAAAGGAAGAAAATGATTTTGAAGGATATCTAAATCATTTTTGCAATGCAAGGATCTTCAATTTACGTGAAAATGATGATGATGAAACCATGTGGACACCATGATCAAGGTACACTCACTTGTTAAATAAGAAAAGAAATTGCGAGGACGTAATTTCCAAAAGGCGGGGATAATGTAACATACCGGTTTTTTTCAAAACAAAATAAATTAAAATTAATGAAATTCTATTTTATGTAGATATTTATAACTAGGCTTTAACTATAATTTTACTACTTCTATGTTTTGAATTTTAAAAAATGGGCATCTACAATTGTGATCAGTAAGTTATTTAGAGTCTGATGGAACCAAATTTTTTTTGGTGAATAGTAACATACCCTTATGAATAGTAGTATGATGCTAATGAATAGTAAATTTTATTATTATTTTATTTTCTTAAGGTTTTCAGATAATGACATTATGGTTAATTTTTCAATGTGATATAAATTTAGTTATTGAATTATAATTTTTAATTTTGGAATTAAGTATGATTTTATTTAAAATTTAAATTAATAATAATTATAAAATTATTTTTAAAAACTAGAGTTCATTTCATAATTCTAAACTTAGAGAAATTGTAAGGGTTTATTTATTGGAATTTTAAAAAATTCTAGGATTTTTGATGAATAGTAAAATATGATAAATACGATAAATGCTATATATTTTATTTACTACATCATAGGTGATGAAAGGATGATGTAAAACCACTTTGTTCAAACTCACGTTTAGTTATTACTATTTGGGGTCCCATAAATTAATCCTATTCAATGTCTTGAGAAAAATATTAGAATAATGATTAAAATAATGTAAAATACCTCCTCTCCTCCACTATAAATTCCACCCTCATTTCCCTCTTTCTACCACACCTATCAAGCCTTGAGCATTACCTAAGTTCTTCCCAAAACTCTTCCAAAGGCTGTTACCTACGTCCTAGAGATACTGGTCTCACCAAAAGGCCAAATCCATACGCATTCATAAGGATCTCAATGAGAAGAGATCAAGAGGTAAACATCCTCTTTTGTTTTATTTTTTTTCTTTCATTTTATTTCATTATTTTTTATTCCCTTTGGAATATGTTGGAATATTATATTACATATCCCTCTTAATTCTAATATTTTGTAAGAATGATGAGATACCCCTTTCCTCTCATCAAAATATTTTATGAAATTTTAAGTGACGTCGTTAGGATAGAGAATTTTTGTGAGTGATTTCTCAATTTTTCTTTTATTTTTAGTTCCTGTATTTTATTCATCCTTCCTCAAAAACTATTATCAAAGAGGCATGAATTCTAAAACATCATGTATATTCTAGATGTTCTCATTTTCATGGAAAATTCATCATCATTCTTTCAATCCTCTCCCATTTATTCAAATAATTAAAACACTGCCTGTGATGTGTCGATTTACCGACATCGTGGATGATGTGATTTCAATTTCTTTTACTTCCTTAAACACTGGTCATGAAACCATGTTTATGGTCGAAAATGATTTTGATATATGTATTATACCTTATATAAGGTTATGGAATTATTTTTTACATATTCTATAAATTTATGAAACAAATGAGTTATTTACGATCGAAGAATTGTTAAAATGATCTAAATAAATATCAATAAAGTTTTCCCATATGAACCATCCTCGTGTAATAATTCATAATGATAAATGGTACAATTTATGGAAATGGAAATATTTAAATACCACTCTATTTTAATTCTGGATTTTTACGTCCAAAAGAAAAGAACATTGATCATGAACTAATCACGGAAATCATGTAAAGAACTCACCCAAAATAGTGCAAGGAACAAAATACTAACAATTAATGGGTGAAATAATGTAATGATGTAATGCCCCGACCACTCTTGACCAGATATGGTGAATTACCTTTTATATTGGAAAGAATATAAGAAATGAAATCCCAATTTAAAAATCTATTTAGTATTCTTGAATAAACTATATACATAGATGTAACGCAAATTACATTGAAAAAGGGTTACAAAATACAATACATAACAAAAACTAAAAACTGAATCCCAAGAACTCAATAAATAGTCTCCTCTTCATAACCCATTGAAGGTAAAAAAATTAATGGGGTGAGAACGAATTCCTAGTAAGGGTTACAAATAGTATAAGCATCAATTCAATTATAAGTGAACCATAAACAACTTGACATAATCAATATGTCATGCTGGATAAATAAAAAACTCACACCATTAATAAAAGAGAGAATGAAACTGCATCTATAGATTTTTTCATAGTGAGAACCTCATGGATAGTAATAAATAATAATTAATAAAGATAAAGATTATTAATTGGACATCTTGTATCTTGATCATGATACCATAGTACCATTAAAACGGTTTAAATTTGTGGGTAAAAACCCGTCTGATTTTTTGAAACAAACTCAAAGGGTTTTCGCTAACTGATTTGTCTCATAAGACATACCGATGCATTGAGGGGCAATAGTGTACCACCCCAGGTAAATAAAGAATATGAAATTTTTATATTTATCTATATTTGTGGAAAAAATATTAATTTTACATTAAAGGGAACTCTATGCTTGATGGCATACCAAATACACAACAACGAGTTCCTTTGAAATCTTACGTTGCACTCTAATAAAAAAATAATATTATTTCAAATGGTAGATAACGCCTAGCCGTTGTAATGGCGAGAATGAACAGAACTAACTTAAAAAAATGATTATATATGTTTGTCAAATATTTTTACTTTTTACAATAAATGTTAGAGGATTAAAAATGAAAATGAATCCAATTTTAAGCGTAAACATTCTAATATTCATTAAAAGGTCGATTAACCGCCTTTTGATGGAGAACCGCTTTTAAATCCACTTTTTGACAATTTTATGTGTTATATTTGACAAAATTATATTCTTCTTTATAATCGGGACGTCAAAATTTACTTTGTGTAAATTTTTGGTATTTTTTCGATGAAGTTCAGTTTTGAATGAATAGTGAAAAATGTTGTATTTTAATTCAAAACATATTTTTAATATAATTTATTTATAAGTTTAGATTATCTTTTTAATTGTTTTTAAAGTGAAATTAAAATATATTTTTACCATTTAATACAATAGTGGTCGTTGGAATTAATTTCACTTTGTAAATGGACTTAAACCAGTGTCAATCTTTTGATACTTATTGTTTCATAAAACACTCTATTTGCTCTGACATCGGGAATTAATAATTAAATTAATTAATACAACTAATATTTTTTGAATTTTGTAAAATAGGCATCATTTTTGAATTCGGAATATCAAATATAGCTTAGGGTGAAATTTTGTTATATTTCTGAAAAACTTCAATTTTTGATGAATAGTGAAACCACTAAGTGGTACTTATAAAAACTGATTTTCCATTTAAATGAAATTTTGCCATCATTGTGTGTTTAATTTCAAAAATCCGACATACATGGTTGTCATTAAGAATTAAAATGTGGTTCAATGGGATTAAAATAATTTTTTGGTGAATAGTAACTTATTAAGTTTTTAATCACGATTAGAGGTAATTAGTGTAGTTTAAGGTAAGAATAATGTTTTAATAAAATGAAATGACCTAGACACATGTCATACCCTCATTTGATGTGTCATGGACGACCAATAAAATCCATGGGTCAACTTGGGGACCCCATGGAGCCACTTTGGTTGGAAAATGACATAAATACTTTTTTATTTAATGTTAAAGTAAAAATGACACACACATGGAATGTTTTACTAAAACAATTTTTAAATGGGGTTATAAAAGTCAGATTTTTAACTATAAATAATCATTGGAAAGATAAAAGATTTAATACACCATAGTATTTTTTATATTTTGTACACATTAATTAAATTAAATTATTTATGACATCAATGTGATGCAGCGATTACCTCATTATTTAACGATTTAAATAAAATGGAATGATATTGTAATATCTAAGACCTACACATGTCCAAAACCTATTGTATGAGTGGATTTCGAACCCTTATCACCTTATCTTAGAAATAAATCAATGTGGGACCTTTAAAATCCGAAACTCTTTTGAAAATAAAGTAACATTTTGTAACTTTACAAGAGTGCCGCTCCTCTCCTCTTATAAAAGGCCCCACCTATACCTCCTTACCCACACTCCCAAAGCCTTTGGCTCGGCCAAAACCTGCCCATTTTGTCTCTCCACATCCCTCTATAACTTCCTGAGCCCTCACTTTTTGCAGAAGTCTTCCCAAGGAATCCTTTTATCTCAAACCAAAGGGAGTTGCCCGATTTTAAGGTAATGTCTTCACTTGAGTCCTTTTGTTTTATTTTGCCTCTCCAACCCCCTAAACTCTTTTTATTCATTTATTTTGTAACAAATATAGTATATTAAATATACTAGTATGTTTTTATAAGAAGGATTCGAGCTACACTTACACACACCTAAATCTAATGGTTAAAAATATACTGTTTTCGTGGATGGAGAATTTCTGCCTCACGAAACGATGATTGTTCAACACTCATATAACACCTTCAAAGGTGGCCATTAAGATGTCACTGTATTTATATATGATATATAATTTGTTTATGTTTTCCTTAAGCTGTTGTATTATTCATTTTGAGAATACCTTTATGGCTTCCATTATGGGTAAACACGATAATTTCATTTTAGGAAGTGCGTACTACCGCCCCCTAAAACTGATTTGATTCGTTAATGCCATATGTGGGACGTATAAAGGATGGATTTAAAGTTATTATATATGATGTTATAATGGAATTATAATATACCTATATATCATTATTATTTATTTCCATTAAAGTATGAGATAGAAATGAAAGTAGCGTTCATGCGTACGTATGGCTTACCGTCTCCATGAACGGTGCATTTCATTTCTTATCCCCAAATGTAATGTACTATTATAAGTACATGTATATAATGGATATATATGATGAAAGATACATCTAAATGATGAATATAATTCTTGAATTAAAATATACATACCTCTCATTTAATTTTAATTCCATTAATATGACAAAGAAATGAAAGTAGCGTTCATGCGTACGTACGGCTTACCGTCTCCAGGAACAGTGCATTTCATTTCTTACCTCTAAATGATTATTTAATATTATAAATACATTTATATGATAGATATATATGATATATATGATATCCAAATCATGAATATAATTCTGGATATGATGAACCATTGACCACACGAACAACATGTAATTGTAAGAAGTTCACATCCGACTTAAGAACCAAATATCAACAAAACAAACATTATTAACATAAATGATTACATAATGTTTATAAAATGTAAATAAGTGATATAAAAGGAATAATGAACTTGAAAAAGGGTCTTAAGCAAATAGAAATTAACTCATGTTTATTATTCAGGACGTTAAGGAACGATTGAGTCAAGTCGGACCTGAGATAAGGGATCCTACTCCTCTATTTCTTTTTAAGTACGCTCTTTTATGTCATTCCTTTTAAAGCTCATCTTTCTTGTTATTGGGATGTTCTTTTATATTACTATTACTTTATTTTTTATTTTTTATATGATGAGAGACCCTCTTCTCTCTCATCAATCCATTTTTGATGTTTTGGGTGGCGCTGTTAGGCTGCCGAATTTTCGTAAGAGATCTAACCTCTCTCCTTCTTTTTAAGTACTCTTCTTTATGTCACTTCTTTCAAGCTCCTATTTTTTATGTTGGGGGACTTTATTTTCCTCTTTCTGTAAACATTATGTTAATATGATTAGAGACCATATTTTCTCTCATCAATCCATTTTGGAAGTTTTAAGTGGCACCGTTAGGCTGCCGAGTTTTCGTAAGGGATTTTTCATCTCACTTTTATTCCCGTGAGATTTATGCTACATTTCCCACAATTTCCTTTGAGTGGTGTATTTACTTCCCATTATTCTACTCTTTGTGTAATATAATTTCGTTTATGATTATTTACATCAATGATGTATTGTCCTTCTTTCATGGGGTGTATGTTTCGAAAGATACCCAAGTCGGTAAGGGAACCTTTCACCCTCCTATTTTTAAAAGACTTCTTTTGTTGGGTCTTTTAATTCACATATTGTTATGTTGGGATATGTTCTCATATATCCTTATTGATGTTAATTTGTATGTCCATGTGATGAGATACCCTTTTTATCTCTCATCAACTCTTTTTATGAACTTTGAAGTGACGCCGTTAGGTTGTCAAATTTTTGCAAGGGAACTTTTTAACCCAAATTTGATTCTTTGGGATAAACTTGTACTCCTTGAATATGTCATTCTATGAATAGGTGTGAATAACCTCTGATTGTTTTACACTTAATATCCACTTATATTTGGTGTATTCGTTTTTCACACATAATTATGCAATTGATTTATCCTTAAACTAAGGATACCATCTTTGTAAGTGCCTTCGTCTCAATCTTCATTCATTGAGGCATATTTTGTTTTATACACAACCTTCTTTTATACGGTGTATAATCCACTTTGACTTTTACGTTTATTAAAAAGGAATCTTTTTTCTATGAAGCATTTTACTAAATGATAAAAAAATGTTTCTTTTTACATACGCGGTGGCAACGACCTTTTCCGCCGCCACGAGTATTATTTGACCTTTGGCTTCCTCAACAAGCCGTAATGTTTTTAAAATAAAATAAATTCCATATACTTTTATTTGTATTTTGGTATTGAAAATGGTTTTGATAAAGGATTCTATTATGCCAATATATTTAAATGATATATTGTGATTGTAATGTGGAAATGTTATCATTCCTTTATGTTAGTTTTATGTGTTATAATTTTATAGTGGTACTTGGACATTTTACGGGTGGTTACGTGATAAACCATATGATGGGTGGTGCCGCAAATACCAGGATGGGTGGTTATGTTATAACCTCCAATGAATTGGGTATGGAAGTCGGCCGTATGGCTATTCCATTAAGTATGTATGGATGTTGGCCGAATGGCTATTCCATTAAGTGATATTTGTAGAAGTCGACCTTATGGTTATTCCACTTAAGTATGTTTATGTCCCAAGTTACCTTTATTTGTTATGTGATATTTATATGGGTTTTATGGTAATCTTTTGGTTACAGAAGGGTAAGTAATGAACATTTATTCAGTGAAGAGTTTTTACTACTTTGAAAAGGCGAAAAGTATTACTTTGTTAAATTATACATGGTTTACTTGTTGTTTTGAAAAAACTAATAGTTTTCATTATTTGTGTATCCCTTACTGAGCTTTTTATGCTCATCAGATGTTTTTGAAATGTTTTTCACAGGACTTAATGTGGAATAGGGTCAAGGATGTGATCAAGGGAAAGTCATGCTACCAAAAACATGGAACTAGACATGTTTCGTTTTAAGAGTTTTTATTTTATGGAAACTTAGAAGAAGTTTCTACTTTGTAATCTTTTGATATGTAATAGTTATATCCTAATTATCTAAAACTCTAAACCTGAAAAGATCCACAATGTGAATTATTCATTTAATTAAATTTTAAGTATGGTTTAAGGCCGGGGCCTTATAGTTGGTATCAGAGGTCGGTTTAGATAACTTTAGAGGTTAGGGTATTATTTAAGCAGAAGTGACATTACCATAAGGGTTTTGATTTCAGAAAGAGTCATAGTTTTTAGATAAAGTGAATGAGTAAGTATATCTTCCTCATTACTACATGATGGTTTTGTTGATATACTCACACTGACCCTTTTTGGTTTCAGTAAATGGCTGAATCTAGCAGGCACCAAAGTAATAGTGGATGTGAAGGAAACTGTGACAGTTTTCTGAGCGAGCAGCAGAATGATATGGGAGCTGTAATGAGAACTCTTGTGTTTATCCTCAACCAACTATCTAGAGTCATGATTGACCACCTAATCCTTGGTGATTTCTATAAGGCATCATATATGCGAGAAACAAATCCCTACGGAACTACAGGTAATTATCATAAAGTTAAGTGTGTTCAAAAACCTATGTGACAATGATGTAGAAAGAAACACATAGGAAGATGTTTCAAAGGGACAAAAATATGCTATAGATGTGGAAATGAAGGTCATAAAGCAAGAACCTTCCATGGAAAAACGAAGCATCCATTTGACTCGAGGAAAGGGAAAGAAGTTATTTCTGAGGGATCAATTGAATGTTTTAAATGTGGTGTGCATGGTCATTATGCAAACACATGTCATATGAAGAAGTTTTGTGAATGGGATCACCAAGATCGTAAAAATGTTCGTTTACCAATACCTAATTCCATTCCGATTGAGGATAAAGAAACTGAAAATGACCAATCAAAGGTATGGATTATTTCATGACTATTGTTTTCCTATTTTGGAATCTTAGGATATGATTCATGATTTTGTTTGTAGGAAAGAATTATTTCAGAATAATTTGGAAAGGAATGGTTAATGGATCATGAAGAATGTTGAATGAGTAATATGTCAACATATAAGTGCTTCAAGAGTTATGGTGAAATTCCTAAGAGTATTAAGTCTCTTTTGATGATGGGGTTACATTAGAAGATTTTTATATTATGTGTAACCCTGATGTTTAATATATGAAAATTTTATTCAAGGAATAGTTATATTTTCTTTTGTGGAAATTGTTATAAAGAACCATTTGGGTTTATATGATCCTTACTTTTGAGGTAATTATGGGTTACTATATGTTATGATTGAAGTGAAAGGCATGAGATAAAATTGAGGTTAAATTATGTTATGGTTATTTATGATGATTTAATCCCTTTTTGGGGAATGTTTTGAGAATTATGTAGTTTTGGAAAAAGGACAACACACAGACCGTGTGACAACCCGTCACTTCGGACAAAGCTGTGGGAATCGTACCCACAACCAAAGTGCGACTGGTATTTATCGCCTACCACTAGACTACGTGAAGTCCCTGGTTAGTTTGACTAATTTTTTTTAGTTAGATGATTTTAGGAATCAATATTATGTTTATTTTGTGTTATCTATAGAAATTTATTAAACTATCATGGAGGATATGTGATTAGGTTAATTACTTTTAAATACGAGACTTTAAGAGCAACCGATGTTGTTTCGAGATAAATGTTACGATTTAACATGGAAGACTATGTGACTAAATCCTTCAAATATTTGTGTTTCAATCTTAGTTTGGTTTACTTTGAAGAATTTTATGGACCAATTGATTATCGAATGGTCCTCATTGAACTTTGGGTTTTGTTGGACAAATTTTGGAGATTAAGAATAGATTTTATTTTTATAAAGGGTTATCCTTTTCTGGATTATCTGATCTTGTTCTAACATTTTTGGTTTTGGTTTTGGTTTTGGTTAAGGTCTAAGGACATGGAATGTATATAGTTCTATTTTTTGGATTAGGTGATTCTCAAGAAGTTGATTATAGTACTCTTAATGCGAACAAGTCTTCCTAAAAACTCGTCTTTTGGAGAAAATATGAGTTTGATTAAGGAATCTAGTAAAAGTTGAAAGTCTACGTGACAAGTAAGTATGTTTCATTATGATTAAGTTATGCTCAAAAAATAAATTCCTCAATGAAGAGTAACTTAAAACAAAAATGTTTTCTGTTAACTTTTCCTACTAGGGAATCGAATACCGTTTAACCCATCACAAGTTTGTGATTTTCTTGTGGTTAACTTTCTCCTAGACATGTTTACTATCACTCTCAATCAGAACATGACGCTTTGTTTTCTCCTCCATATCCATATGTTCATACTTGAAATCCTAGTATGGGTTAACTCGGGTGGCATTTTTACTTCTCTCCCATTCTTTTAAAGTGATTGTTTTACCGACTCTTGTTCCGATGTGGGACTTTCAAGGATATTTCCGAGCCCAATTTTAAAATTGCGAGGACGCAATTCCCAAAAGGGGGGAAGGATGTAACACCCCAGGTAAATAAAGAATATGAAATTTTTATATTTATCTATATTTATGGAAAAAATATTAATATTACTTTAAAGGGAACACTATGCTTGATGGCGTACCCAATACACAACAACGAGTTCCTTTGAAATCTTATGTTGCACTCTAATAACAAAATATTATTATTTTAAATGGTAGTTAACGCCTAGCCGTTGTAATGGAGAGAATGAACAGAAACAACTAAAAAAATGATTATATATGTTTGTCAAATATTTTTACTTTTTACAATAAATGTTAGATGATTAAAAATGCGAATGAATCCAATTTTAAGCGTAAACATTCTAATATTCTTTAAAAGGTCGATTAACCACCTTTGGATGGCGAAACTCTTTTAAATCCACTTTTTGAA
The DNA here is from genome assembly GCA_963277665.1 of Viscum album. Lineage (NCBI taxonomy): Eukaryota > Viridiplantae > Streptophyta > Magnoliopsida > Santalales > Viscaceae > Viscum > Viscum album. Next base: position 1,006,063,508 of record OY728167.1, read on the forward strand.
AATTTTATGTGTTATATATGACAAAATATAATTCTTCTTTAGAATCGGGACATCAAAATTTACTTTGTGTAAAATTTGTTATTTTTCCGAAGATGTTCAATTTTTAATGAATAGTGAAAAATGTTGTATTTTAATTCAAAACCTATTTGTAATATAATTTATTTATATGATTATATTATCTTTTTAATTTGTTTTAAAGTGAAATTAGAATATATTTTTACCATTTAATACAATAGTGGTCTTTGGAATTAATTTTACTTTGAAAATGGACTTAAACTAGTGTCAATCTTTTGATACTTATTGTTTCATAGAAACACGCTATTTGCTCTGACAGCAGGAATTAATTATTAAATTAATTAATACAACTAATATAATTTTAATTTTTTAAAATAGACATCATTTTTTAATTCTGCATATCAAATATATCTTAGGGTAATGTTTTGGTATTTTTCTGAAAAACTTCAATTTTTGATGAATAGTGAAACCACTAAGTGGTACTTATAAAAAATTATTTTTCGATTAATTGAAATTTTGCCATCATTGTGTGTTTAATTTAAAAAATCCAACATACATGGTTGTCATTAAGAAGTAAAATTTTGTTCAATGGGATTAAAATAATTTTTTGGTGAATAGTAACTTATTAAGTTTTTAATCGCGATTAGAGGTAATTAGAGTAGTTTAAGGTAAGAATAATGTTTTAATAAAATGAAATGACCTAGACACATGTCCTACCCTCATTGGATTTGTCATGGCCGACCAAGACAATCCATGGGTCAACTTGGGGACCCCATGGAGCCACTTTGGTTGGAAAATGACATAAATACCTTTTTATTTAATGTTAAAGTAAAAATGACACACACATGACATGTTTTACTAAAACAATTTTTACATGGGGTTATAAAAGTCAGATTTTTCACTATAAAAAGTCATTGGAAAGATAACAAGATTTAATACACCACAGTAGTTTTTTATAATTTTTAGACATTGAATAAATTAAATTATTTATGACATCATGATGATGCAGCGATGACCTCATTATTTAACGATTTAAATAAAATGGAAAGATAATGTAATATCTAAGACCTACACATGTCCAAAACCTATTGGATGAGTGGATTTCGAACCCTTATCACCTTATCCTCTAAATACATCAATTTGGGACCTTTAAAATCCGAAACTATTTTGAAAATAAAGTAACATTTTGTAACTTTACAAGAGTGCCCCTCCTCTCCTCGTATAAAAGGCCCCCACCTCTACCTCCTTACCCACACTCCCAAAGCCTTTGGCTCGGCCACACCCTGACCATTCTGTCTCTCCACATCCCTCCTTAACTCCTTGAGGCCTCACTTTTTGCAGAATTCTTCCCAAGGAAGCCTTTTAGGTCAAACCAATGGGAGTTACCCGATTTTAAGGTAATGTCTTCACTTGAGTCCTTTTGTTTTATTTTGCCTCTCCAACCCCCTAAACTATTTTTATTCATTTCTTTTGTAACAACTCCAGTATAGTAAATATACAAGGATGTTTTTATAAGAAGGATTCGATCTACAATTACACACACCTACATCTAATGGTTAAAGAACATACTGTTTCCGTGGATGGAAAATTTCTGCCTCACGAAACGATGATTGTTCAACACTCATATAACACCTTGAAAGGTGGAAATTAAGATGTCACTATATTTATATATGATATATAATATGTTTATGTTTTCCTTAAGATTCTGTATTATTAATTTTTAGCATACCTTTATGGCTTCCATTATGGGTAAACACGATAATTTTATTTTAGGAAGTGCGGACTACCGCCCCCTCAAAGTGATTTGATTTGTTAATGCCATATGTGGGACGTATAAAGGATGGATTTAAAGTTATTATATATGATGTTATACTGGAATTATAATATACCTATATATCATTATTATTTCTTTCCATTAAAGTATGAGATAGAAATGAATGTAGCGTTCATGCGTACGTACGACTTACCGTCTCCATGAACGGTGCATTTCATTTCTTATCCCAAAATGTAATGTACTATTATATGTACATGTATATAATGGATATATATGATGAATGATACATCCAAATGATGAATATAGTTCTGGAATTAAAATATAAATACCTCTCATTTAGTTTTAATTCCATTAATATGATAAATAAATGAAAGTAGCGTTCATGCGTACGTATGGCTTACCGTCTCCATGAACGATGCATTTCATTTCTTATCTCTAAATGATTATGTAATATTATAAATACATGTATATGCTGGATATATATGATATATATGATATCCAAATCAGGAATATAATTCTGTATATAATGAACCATTGACCACACGAACAACATGTAATTGTAAGAAGTTCACTTTCGACTTAAAAACCAAATATCAACAAAACAAACATTATTAACTTAAATGATTACATAATTTTTATAAAATGAAAATAAGTGATATAAAAGAATAATGAACTTGAAAAAGGTTCTTAAGAAAATAGAAATTAACTCAAGTTTATTATTCAGGACGTTAAAGAACGATCGAGTCAAGTTGGACCTGAGGTAAGGGATCCTACTCCTCTCTTTCTTTTTAAGTACGCTCTTTTATGTCATTCCTTTTAAAGATCATCTTTCTTTTTATTGGGATGTTCTTTTATATTAATCTTAATGTATTTTTTATTGTTCATATGATGAGAGACCCTATTCTCTCTCATCAATCCATTTTGGATGTTTTGGGTGGCACCGTTAGGCTGCCGAATTTTCGTAAGAGATCTAACCTCTCTCTTTCTTTTTAAGTACTCTTCTTTATGTCACTTCTTTTAAGCTCCTATTTGTTATGTTGGCAGATTTTCTTTTCCCATTTCTGTAAACATTATGTTAATCTGACGAGAGACCCTATTTTCTTTCATCAATCCATTTTGGAAGTTTTCAGTGGCGCCGTTAGGCTGCCAAGTTTTCGTAAGGGATTTTTCATCTCACTTTTATTCCCGTGAGATTTATGCTACATTTCCCACAATTTCCTTTGAGTTGTGTATGTACTTACTATTATTCTACTCTTTGTGTAATATAATTTCGTTTATGATTATTTACATCAATGATGTATTGTCCTTCTTTCATGGGGTGTATGTTTCGAAAGATACCCAAGTCGGTAAGGGAACCTTTCACCCTCCTCTTTTTAAAAGACTTCTTTTGTTGGGTATTTTAATTCAAATATTGTTATGTTGGTATATGTTCTCATATATACTTATTGATGTAAATTTTATGTCCAAGTGATGAGATACCCTTTTTATCTATCATCAACTCTTTTTCTGAACTTTGAAGTGACGCCATTAAGCTGTCAAATTTTTGCAAGGTAACTTTTTAACCCAAATTTGATTCTTTGGGATAAACTTGTACTCTATGAATATGCCATTATATGAATATGTGTGAATAACCTCTGATTGTTTTACACTTAATATCCACATATATTTGGTGTATTCGTTTGTCACACATAATTATGCAATTGATTGTTCCTTAAACTAAGGATACCGTCTTCGTAAGGGTCTTCGTCTCAAACTCCATTAATTGAGGCATATTTTGTTTTATACAAAACCTTCTTTTATAAGGTGTATAAACCACTTTGACTTTTACGTTTATTCAAAATAAATCTTTTTTCTACGAATCATTTTACTAAATGACAAAAAGGAATGTTTCTTTTTACGTACTTGGTGACAACGACCTTTTCCGCCGTCGTGAGTATTATTTGATCTTTGGCTTCCTCAACAAGCCGTAATGTTTTTAAAATAAAATAAATACCATATACTTTTCTTTTTATTTTAGTATTGAAAATGGTTTTGATAAAGGATTCTATTATGTAAATATATTTAAATGATATATTGTGATTGAAATGTGGAAATTTTATCATTCCTTTATGTTGGTTTTATGTGTTATAATTTTATAGTGGTACTTGGACATTTTACGGGTGGTTACGTGATAAACCATATAACGGGGGGTGCCGTGAATACCAGGATGGGTGGTTACGTTATAACCTCCAATGAATTGGGTATGGAATTCGGCCGTATGGCTATTCCATTAAGTATGTATGGAAGTTGGCCGAATGGCTATTTCATTAAGTGATATGTGTGGAAGTCGACCTTATGGTTATTCCACTTAAGTATGTTTATGTCCCAAGTTACCTTTATATGTTATGTGATCTTTATATGGGTTTTATGGTAATCTTTTGGTTACATAAGGGTAAGTAATGAACTTTTATTCAGTGAAGAGTTTTTACTACTTCGAAAAGTTGAAAAGTATTATTTTGTTAAAGTATACATGGTTTACTTGTTGTTTTTAAAAAACTTACAGTTTTCATTCTTTGTGTACCCTTACTGAGCTTTTTATGCTCATCCCAAGTTTTTTGAAATGTTTTTCACAGGACTTAACGTGGAATAGGTTCAAGGATGGGATCAAGGAAAAGTCATGCTACCAAAAACATGGAACTAGACATGTTTCGTTTTAAGAGTTTTTATTTTTTTAAAACTTAGTAGAAGTTTCTACTTTGTAATCTTTTGAGATGTACTAATTATATCCTAATTCTCTAACACTCTAAACCTGAAAAGATCCTCAATGTTAATTATTCATTTAATTCAATTTTAAGTATGGTTTAAGGCCGGTGCCTTATATATAGCGAGCCCCAACCACAACTGCAAGTCCAAATAATTCTTTTTATATTTATTTAATACAATAAAAATGTGAATTTTCAATATCTTAATAGAGTAGAGGATACGAATTCAACAATATTACCACAGTTAAAACAACATTCACAATAAACAATGTATATAAAATAGTATTTGGTTTACATAATAAAAATATCCATGATATGAGAATATAGATATTTAATTCAAATATACTTTTAAATTAAAATTTATCTCAAATGGGTAGTAGGTACACCACATAAAGATTATTAGGTACATAATACAAAGTCAGTCACAATGAAATGGTAGTTGAGACAAAGTCCCTTATCATAATGTAATCAGTCGAATCACATGACCAGAACTTAATAACCATAAAATGATTCATTTAATACCATTAATATAAAAATAATAATGATATTATATGAAAAATGTCAGTACACATACACCACATACAAGAAATAAACAGCGAAAAATGGAAATCTCAAGGAATTAAAAGTGAGATAAGAAACCCCTTACCTTATGCTCGAATGTGTTCTTCATTTGTTTTAATGACACGAATGGTCAAATTTTATTCATTAATTAGTAATTTCAGAACCTCCTATAAATTTAATATATTTATTATAACATTATTATGTTCATTCATTTCCCTTTTTATGGGTTTAAGAGGTTCAATTTTATTGTTTTGGAAGCATTTTATTCCTTGGTTTTCATGATCGGTTTACTTGTATTCCTGAATGGAATTTCATTTTATGTGTTGTTAAACATATATAATTGATAATATATCTTATAAATGAAATTTAAGATATATAAATAATCTTATAATGATTTTGGGTTATATACCATGATGATGAATTATTAGTTAAAGGTTAATTACAAATGATTGGATTAACTTTGTGGTTTTGTTCATAATGAACTTGTTTTGTGTTATTATTTTATATTATTAGTGTGTAAGGATTATATAACATTAATGAGATGAAATTAATATATTATGATTTTTTTAAACCATAAATATGGTTTCATTACTATAATTTAAGATGGTAACAAAAATTGAGAACCCATAATCCTTGAATGTGATAAATTAACACATCTCGGATGGTGTTTTTATTTTTAGTATAAGAGGAGGGGGAAAGAGATATGATCATAAAATAATAAATTAGCATAATATAAATCTATTTCATTTAAGTTAAAATAATTATAATATCATTTGGATGAAAGTATATGAGGAAATAAATATAAAATAAAGGAACTTAAAATAGAAGAAATTTGAGAAATCTCTCTCGAAAATTCAGCAAATTAACGGTGTTACTTAAAATTTCATAAAATAGTTTGATAGAGAAAGGGGTTATCTCATCACTATTACATAATATGGATAGAAAGGGGAATATGTAATGACATATCCCAAATAAATATAATTAAAAAAATAGAAAACATAAAATGAAATCATTAAGAATAGAGAAGGGTGGTTGATTTTCTTACCTTGTAAAGTACCTCCCAAAACATGATGGTTGGGACCTTGGGGGTTTTAAGAAACCTTATGAGGACTTCTAGGGAGGTAATACTACCATATATTTTACGATAATGAGTTTTTAATTAAAGAAAATGAAGGGGTGAGTGGGTATTTATAGTAAATGAGATAGAGTTTTTTATTAATTAAAAGGGACACCTCATTTGAGGTTTTTACAAAACCATGGGCTTGCCAATGTTATTTTCTCATGGTTTTAGCCACTTGGGAAAAATCATGTAATATTTTACTGAACAAAAGTCTACCATACTTTTATATTAACTATTATATCATTATGATTTCATTAAACTATTGAAAACTCAAAACTGTATTTTTACGATTCAGGAAAAATTCATATATTTTAGAAAAATCCCAAAAATTCACCCTAACTATTTTATGACGTGTAAAATTCAAAAATGACCTCCATTCTTTGAATATAATTTTATTGTTATTTTAAATTTATTTTTTAAATAAAATCATAATTTATTCAAAAATAACAACTTTAAAGGTATAATTAGTTTTATATCACATTGAAAAATTAATTAAGATCTTATTATCTTATTACCTTAAGAAATAAAAATATTATCACTATTTACTATTCATAATGGTCATATTACTATTCATACTAGTATTCATAAGGGTATGTTACTATTTATAAAAAAATCATTTTGGTTCTATCAGACTCTAAATGAATTACTGGTCACAACTCTAGTTGACTGTTTTTTCAAAATTCAAAAATAGAGGTGTAAAATTTATATTCAATGGATAAGTTATGAATATCTCCTAAATGACCAAGTGTTGTTTCAAAAGAACACAATGCTTTATTAAATATTGGCTATGAATAGAATATATTTTAGGGAAGCATACTGTAAAATGTTTGGGGTGTTATATTATTTCCTCTGGAAATTTTTTCCTCACGATTTTATGTATAAAGCCAACAAAAAAGATGTGGGTGGTTCTTCTTCATGAAATCCTCTATTTCCCATGTTGATTCCTCCATATTATGGTTTCTCCAAAAAACTTTTTTCTAGATGAGTTGTTCAATTTCTCAATACCTTCTCCCTTGTGTCAAGAATCCGAATAGGATCTTCACAATATGAAAAATCATGCTCGAATTCTATTTCTTCATAGGTGAGTACATGTATTAGGTCTAGAATGTATTTCTTCAATAATGACACATGGAACACATCATGAACTTTGGAGAGACATTGTGGCATTGCTAAACGGTATGTTATAGCCCAAATTATTTCCAAAATTTTAAATGGTCTGATGTACCTGGGGCATAGTTTCCCTTTCTTACAAAACCTTAAGACACCCTTCCATGGAGACACTTTTAGAATGACATGATCTCCCTCTTAGAATTCCAAATCCTTTCTCCGGTTGTCAGAATAACTCTTTTACCTACTTTGGGTTACATTAATATGGAGTTGTATTTTATTCACCTTTATCGTGGTCTCTTCAATATATTCTGGGCCTATAAGTTTCCTCTCACCAACATCATCCCAACAAGTAGGAGTTCAACATCTCTATCCACAAATTCTTTATATGGATCCATTTGAATACTACAATGGAAACCATTATTGTAGAAAAATTTCACCAAAGGAATGTTTTGATCCCACATACCTTGAATGTCAAGAGATCATTATCTCAGTATGTCTTCTAAAGTTTGAATAATCCTTTCATATTGTCCGTCGGTTTTGGGGTGATAAGCAGTACTCAAACAGAACTCAGTATTCAAAGCATTCCGGATATTTTTCCAAAATTTTGATGTAAACCGGGGATCTCAATCAAAAACAATCGATAGGGGTGCGCCGTAAAGTCTTAAAACTTCATTAATATAAATTATTTCTTGGTGATCTTGTGTTATATCCTCTCTTATAGGAAGAAAATGTGCTAATTTTGTGAGACGATCAAAAATTAACCATATCGCATCATTCCTTCTAGATGTCCAAAGTAGACCAGTGAAAAAGTCCACTATAATGTCATCCCACTTCCAAATAAGATATGTAGAGGTTGCATCACCCATCTAGGATGTTGTCTCTCTGACTTTACTTATTGAAAAACTAGGAACCTTGACACGTAGTCAGCAATCTTCCAATTCATATTATCCCAAAAAAATTATTCCTTAATATCTCCATACATCTTTGTGCTACTAGGGTGTATAGAGAAATTCTAGATATGAGTATCATATAATAGTTCCCTTTGTAGCTTAGATACTGATGGAACACATAATCTCTTCCTAAATTTTAGAATTCCTTCTTCATACACAAAGTCTTCCAATCTCCCATCCTTGACAGCATTAATTTTCTTGTGTATATTATCATCATCAGATTAATATATTTATCTTCCATAGTAAATATGGATTAGGAATCATTTGAAAGTGGAAAGATGTTTCCTCTTCCTTAACAATTCTCATGTCATTATTTTGTAGATCCATGAATATATGATCTCTCTCAATCATCATTTGAGTTAGGAGTCCTTGATATTTATTGCTTTATGCATATGCCACCCTATTTTCCTTTCCTGGGTGTTAGTGTATTGAAAAATCATAATCTTTGAGTAACTTGATCCATCTCCTTTGCCTCATGTTGAGTTATTTTTGTGTAAAGATTTATTTCAAAATCTAGTGATCTGTGTATATATCGCATTTTTTACTGTAAGATAATGTCTATGTATTTTCATAGCAAAGATTACAGCTTCTAAATCAAGATCAGGAGTTGGATAATTTTTCTCACGAGTCTTCAATTTCCATGATACATAAGAAATAACATTACGATTTTTCATAAGGATGCAATCCAGCCCATTCTTTGATGCATCACTGTATATTACAAATCCATCACTTCTATATAGAAGAATCAAAATTGGAGCATTGGCCAATATTTTTTTCAATTATTCAAAAAAAATATTACATTATTTTTTCCACAAAAACTTAAATCCTTTACGTGTGAGCTTGGTAAGCAGGTTTTCCAGTCAGGTGAAATTATGGAAAAAAACACTGATAGTAACCTGTTAACCAATAAAACTGCATACCTCAGTTATGTTCATTATCTTGGTCCATTATTGGACTGCCTTTTTCTTTGAAGGATCAACAAGGATTATTTCCATAGAGACAATATAGCCTATAGAATAAACTAATTGAAGCCATAATTTTCACTTATTAAAATTTCCGTATAATTCATTTCTTCTAAGAGTTTTCTGAATAGTCCGTAGGTGATTATCATGGTCTTCCTAGCTTATTGATTATACCAGAATATCATCAATGAATACTAGGAAAAAGTTATCAATATATTCCATGAAAACTCTATTCATTAAATCCATTAAAATATAGGGTGCATTAGTTAGTCCAAAAGGCATCACTGTTAACTCTTAATGCCCATACCTGGTTCAAAATGTTGTCTTAGGAATATCCTTCTTCTTTACATGTAGCTGATGATATCCAGATCGAAGATCAATCGTCAAAAATTATTGTGGTCTATGAATTTTATCAAATAAATCATCAATTACTGGTAGAGGATAATTATCCTATATTGTAATAACATTGATTTCCTTGTAATCAATGCATAGCCTCAAAAATCCATCTTTTTTATTGACAAAGAAGACAGGGGATCCCCATGGAGAAACACTAGGTCGAATAAATCCTTTTTCAATCAACTCATCTAGTTTTTTTACTCCACTAATTCCACAGTGGCCATTCTATAGGGGTTCTTTGATGTTGGTCTTGATCCAGGAATTAAATCAATATAGAACACAACTTTCTTCTCTGGAGGATGTCCAGGTAAATCCTCTGGAAATACGTCAATTTATTCTTGCACTATACGTATATTTTCAATTTTAATATTTCTTTCCTCACCCATAGACATTGTGTTCTCTTCCTCTCCAATAATTTCATTCAATAGATCTATCGGAGGTGGATCTAGCTAACAATCAGTTTTCTAGGTTTCTGCTCAAAAAATTAGTGATCTACACCATTTTCAAAGACTGTAACTTCCTTCTTCTTGCAATAAATGTTAACATCAAAATTTTATAGCCAATTGATACTGGGAATTATATCAAATTTATTCGATGGTATGATGATAAGGTTATCAACAAAAGAATGTTTCTGTGTTATGAGGGGGATTAGTTGACATGACTTTGTTGCAATGGTGCATCCCCAAGGAGTTTTGATTGACAACTCTTTTATTAAATAAAATTGTACATGTATAATTTTCTTAGAAAACAAGGAAGATATAAATGAATGAGATGATCTATAATCAAATAAATCATTTTCTAAGTTTGAGAAAACAATTAATGTACTTGTCACTACATCATTAGGTATTTAAACCTCCGTAGTTGTAATCGCATAAGCTTTTCCTTTCTCTTGTGGACTTTTTTGAGGTAAGTTTCCTTGGTTCTTAGGAAACACATTTACATTGTGTCCCATATATTTACAATTTTAGATTTGAACATCATCAATGTGTTTCTTTCCCTTGCAATTATTAGATCGATGAACCTTTTCTCAACACTTATAGCAGACTCCCATGTCTTTTAAGCATTTCCTGATATGATTATTTCCGCAGTTCTCACATAATGGGAATTTCTTCATTCCCTTATTCTTCTTTGATGCTTCACCTTTTCTGTGGTTATCAGAGTACCGCTTCTTAGCTTGGTTACCCTTGAAAAAATTTGATCTATAAAATTTCATCTATATTTTGATAGAACTTGATTCAATTTCATCATATGATTAAAATGTTTGAGAAGCCAGTTCCCTTCAAAGACATGGCTTAAAACCATCAAAGAAATGATCAATTTTATCTATTGAGTCCCATACGTAATCTATATAATACCTGGAAATCCTGGTGAAGGTAGCCTCATACTCTATAACAATGTCTTCTACCCTTTGCTTTTATCCAAGGAATTTTCTTCCTAGTTTTGGTTCGTTGTTCACAAGGGAAATATTTGGAAAATAATATTTCCTTAAAAGTATGTTATACCATATATTCTATTTTTTCTTCCTACATGGTATTCTGGATCAAGGACCACCATTGATCGGTGTCAACCTTGAGACAATATACTTCTAGCAATACCTTTTCATTTTCATTGTATCTTAATGTCAGGAATATCTTTTCAAAGGGACTTGATCCACTGCTCAGCTACCACCAGATTAGTAGTCCTGCTAAAATATGGTTTTTCTACCATATGAAATGATCTAATATAGGTGTAGCATAGTTATTCGCCACAACCTGAGTAAGTTGTCCCAATATGGTCATGATCTAATCTGGTCCAACATTGACTGTCTTGACTTTCTCAGTAGGGAAATCCCTACATTTCCCATGTGTATTGATTCCCCTTCTTCCATTAGGTGCCATCTCTAAATAATAGCGTACACTAGATTAGGTTATGAACCTCAAATAGAAAATCACATAACACATATTAAAATTCTATACATAAATAACCTCATAAACATGGTTTCTCAGAGGAAATATTTACATTAAAATCATTTATAATGGCTTGTAAAGAAATGTGAATTATCCTAAGCATATCCCTTGGAGTGTCAATACCAAGATTGCACCATGGCCAGTTGTCGTGTACCAGGATACCTCGAGTCAAGACCGAAACTCCTTATTGTAGTTTTCACTCCTATTTATATTTGTGCCAGAGACACCTTTACCTGTTTGTATCCGTACATGGATATATTTTCTCGAAAGATTCACATAATCTATTCCTAACCAAAATACCAGGACGTTCTTTTACATTTATCGTGAAATAATACCTTATGGATTTGTTTACTATTATACATTTCTTACTCTAGTTTCCAAGTTTTATACTAAACTTCATCTGATACCAACTGTAATTCCCCGACCCCTCTAGATCGGAGTCGGTGAATTAACTATTATATTGGCATGGTTAGAAGGAAAGAAATACCAAATAATTATCAGTTTACTAGGCTTGAAGAAACTAGATATATATATGTAACTCAAATTACATTAGAAAAGGGTTACAAAATACAATACATAACAAAAAATAAAAACTGAATCCACAAAACTCAATAAATAGTCTCCTCTTTGTAACCTGTTTAAGGTAAAAAAATGAAAGAGGTGAGATCAAATTATCAGTAAGGGTTAAAAATAGTGTAATAATGAATTCAATAATAAGTTAATCATAAAAAACTTGACATAATCAATATGGCATGGTGAATAAAAGAAAAACACACTCAATTAATAAACAGAGAATGAAACTGCATCCATAGATTTATTCATAGTGAAAACATCATGGATAGTAATAAATAATAATGAACAAAGATAATTTATATTAATTTTACATCATGTATGTGGCACATGATACCATAGTGTCGTTAAAACGGTTTAGTTCTGTGGGTAAAAACCCGTCTGATTTTTGGAAACAAACTCGAAGGGTTTGCAGCAAATTGATTTGTCTCATGAGACCTACCGATGCATAGAGGGGATATAGTGAGCCCCAACCACCACTGAAAGTTCAAATAATTCTTTATACATTTATTTAATATAAGATAAATATGAATTTTCAATATCTGTATAGAGTAGAGGATACAGATTCGTCAATAATACCATAGTTAAAACAACATTCCAAATAAACATCGTATGTAAAATGGTATACGGTTTAGACAATAAACATATACATGGTATGAGAATGAGGATATTTAATAGAAATATAATTTCAAATGAAATTTTGTCTCAAATGGGTAGTAGGTACACCACATAAGTATTATTAGGTGCACAATACAAAGTTAGTCAAAACAAAATGGTAGTTGAGACAAAGTCCCTTACCACAATGTAATCAGTCAAATCAAATGACCAGAAATTAATAACCATAAAATGAATCATTGAATACCATGAATATAAATGTAATCATGATATTATATGAAAAATGTCAGTACACATACACCACATACAAGAAATAAGTGATGAAAAATGGAAATATCACAGAATTAAAAGTGAGATATGAAACCCCTTACCTCATACTCGAGTGTGTTATTAGTTTGTTTTAATGATACGAATAATCAAATTTAGCTTCATTAATTAATAATTAATGAACCTCATACACATGTAATTGATTTATTATAACCTTATTAGTTTCATTCATGTCCCTTTTCTGGGTTTAAGAGGTTCAATTTTATTGTTTTGGAAGCATTTTCTTCCTTGGTTTTCATTACCGGTTTACTTGTATTCGTGAATGGAAGTTCATTTGATGTGTGGTTAAACATCAAAAATTTATAATATATATTATGAATCAATTTTAAGAGATATAAATGATCTTATAATTATTTTGGGTTATATACCATGATGATGAATCATCAGTTAAAAGTTAATTACAAATGTTTGGATTAACTTGGCGATTTTGTTCATAATGAGCATGTTTTTTATTATTATTTTATACTATGAGTGTGTAAGGTTTCCAAAACATTAATGAGATGGAATAAATATATTATGATCTATTTCATCCATAAAAATGGTTTCATTACTAGAATTTAATATGGAAATGAAAATTGAGAACCACTCATCCTTAAATGTGATAAATTAACACATCTCGGAAGGTGTTTTAATTTTTAGTATATGAGGAGGGGGAAAGAGAAATGATGATGAAATATTACATTAGAATAATATTATTAAAATTAATTTAAGGTACTAAAATTGTCATATCATTTGGATTAGGGGATATGTGGAAATAAGTATAAAAGAAAGGAACTCAAAATAGGAGAAAATTGAGAAATCTCTCATGAAAATTCAGCAGCCTAAAGACGTCACGTAAAATTTCATAAAATAGTTCGATGAGAGAAATGGTTTCTCTCCTCACTATTAACTAATATAGACAGAAAAGAGAACATTTAATGACATATCCCAACATAATCGAATTGAAATTAAAATAGAAAGCATAAAATGAAAGCTTTAAGAAAAGAGAAGGGTGTTTGAATCTCTTACCTTGTAGAGTAACTCCAAAAACATGAAGGTTGGGTCCTTGAGGGTTTTCAGACACCATGGGAGGAATTCTAGAGAGGTAATACTACCATATATTTGAGGATAATGGGTTTATAATGAAATAAAATGAAGGGGGTGAGTGGGTATTTATAATAAATGAGATAGTTTTTTATTAATTAAAAGGGACACCTCATTAGTGGTTTTTGCAAAACCATGGGCTATCCCATGATATTTGCTCATATTATTATCCAATTGGGACACTTCATGTCATATGTTACTATAAAAAAGTTGACCAAACTTTGATATTAATTATTATATCATTATGATTACATTAAACTACTGAAAACACAAAACTGTATTTTTACTATTCACAAAAAATTGAACTATTTTTGAAAAAATCCAAAAAATCACCCTAACCATTTTTATACGTGTATAATTAAAAAATGAACTCTATTTTTTAAAAATAATTTTCTATGTGTTTTTAATTTTACTTTTAAATAAAATCATAATTTATTCAAAAATAACAATTTTAAAGGTATAATTAGTTTTTATATCACATTGAAAAATTAATTAAGATCTTATTATATTATTACCTTAAGAAAATAAAATATTATCATTATTTAATATTTATAAGGGTCATATTACTATTCATATTACTATTCATATGGGTATGTTACTATTCATCAAAAAACCAAGTTGGTTCTATCAGACTCTAAATGACTTACTTGTCACTACTCTAGAATACTGTTTTCCATAATTCAAAACATAGAAGTGTAAAGTTTATGTTAAATGGAAAGGTTATGAATATCTCCTAAATAACCAAGTGTTTTTCATAGAAACATAGATATTTATGAAATATAGGCTATGAATAAAATATATTTAAGAGAATCATACTATAAAATGTTTTGGGTGTTATAAATGAAATGATCATATAAGGTATTGTAAATATGGACATGTTTTTTTAAAATATTAATAAATCGATTTTATCAATTATACAGGAGGTTTAAATGAGTTGAAAGTATGACAAACCTAAGCTAAGGGAATTCTTAACCCGATTTTTATTCGTTGGGTTGACCTTCTACTTTGTTATTTATGTGGTATTACAAATTTTTATGTGATGGGTTTTTTATATTATGTTTAATTATGTGTATTTATAGTGTATATACATATTCCATACACATTATCAAATATCACTTGAATCATATGATATTTCTAAGGGGTTTTTATTTTGAAATCCTCATTTAAAATTCTATTTTTAAAAATTCAAAAGCAAAGTTTTTATAAAATTATTCATGTTGTATGATTATGTTCTGGTTCATGGAAATTGTTTATAATGAAGGGTGGGACCTATATATTCCTTCAATTCATTGGGTATGTGTATGTTTGAGGTCAACCGTATGGTTACTCCATGTGTAACTACGATGGTTACACAAATTGTAAGGTAGTCATGAGGGTTACAAAATATAAGGTAGTCGATATGGTTATAAGATTATGTAAGTAATACCCCAAGATATCTCTAAGGTTATATTAATGTTCTTATAATTTCTGTAAATATTGTGTAAATATCATGTTTCACAAAGTAAGTATATATATATGTGTGACAAGTGAATCTTTTAAATATGTTTTCATATGTTACATGTATTCATTGACTAATGTGTTATTTACTTATTTTATATTCCTTACTGAGATTTTTGTGATCATCCCATGTTTTAAAATAATTTTCTAGGTTATAAGGGTGTGTAATACAAATAAGGAAGCCAAGTTAAATGTTCTAAGAATTGTCAAAGAATTCATGTTTTACGATTTAATGTTTTATATTTTGATCAAAAATGGATTTTTTAGTATTATCCTCTTGTATGAATATGATATGTTATTTATGAAAGGTATCCTATTTCTCTAAAACTCTAAACGTGAGAAGATCCTCAATGTTTAATAATGTATTTTCTAGGATAAAGTCCACGATTAAGTAACATTTTGAGGTCGGGTCCTTATATTTGTAATTCTTCAAATGCTCATGGGACCTCATATTTGGTTATGTGGGAAGCATGATCAAATTTCAATGAAATTTTTGGGAAAAAGGTTTCATGGAGTTTGGTATTTTGACCTGAAGGTTCTCTTAAATTATTCTCTATAGAAATTTTCTTTATCTCTGATATTTTCTACACGTTCACACTCAAATGAATAGGTATGAGTTTAGTGTATGAGCCACATGCTACTAGCATCATCAAAACCCCATGCATGAGGGACATCTTCTAAAATATATAGAACTGTTGATTATCATTCATTGAATAATAATCATAAATATTTCTTGTATTATCATTACTAAAAATGATAAATTCGAATCTATCTTCAATAAATACATGGAATTATTTAGGAATAATCATTATATAAATCAACTATATTAACTTCCATAAACATTATGTTTGAAGCATTAAATTCAAATCAATTAGAAAAGATAATGGTTGCTTGGTCAAGTGGAAACATAAATCAGTGGTAGGATATCTCAGTGGAAACATAGATGGTTGTAGAAATTTTGAACAAACTGTAGAACATGCATATAGGTTGAATATTCTTAGTGGTAGTAGAAGTCTAAAACTAGTATATTCATAGAGATAGTAGATTTATGGTGGTAGGATATTCCTAGTAGTTGCACAGATAGACTATAGCATAAATGTGGTAGTATAAAGATTCTAGTGATAGAATTATAATGTAATGGTTTTACTATAGTGGTTGAGTAGCTGGTGGTGGTGCACGAATGATAGTAGGATTTTGATGGTGACACACATATGATGGCATTATCAGACTAATGGTATCATGACTCCAGATATATCTGAATTGAACTAATTATGGAACAAACATTGGTGGGGGAATGATTGAACTAATGGTGGCACACACTCTGGTGGTGGTTGGATTAAATTAATAATAGAACATTTATATACGTAGAAAATTTTAATCCAATTTATAATATACTATAACAAAATATTAATCTCATTAAAACATGAGAACCATGATTTGTGATCATTAAAACAATGAGGTACAAACAATACCCCCTTTTTTATAGATAAAATTCATGGAATTTCATAAACCATTTATTAAAAAAATAATCATAAATAGATTAACATAATAAGGTTTAATATGCCTACCATTTCAAAATTTCAATGAGGGACTGTGAAATTAAATTTCAAAATAGAGTCACTTGAATATGATTTATAGAATTAAAAACATAAAATTACAAACTTAAAACTTAAAACATAAATGTTAAATTTCATTAAAATAACTCCTCCCAATTTTTTAAATATAAAAATGATAATAAAAAAGTAAACATAATGATGAAAATAAGGAATAATAAGAGATAAAATTTATTAAGAAAAAAAGGTATTTGATTACATCCAAAAAATAAGGACAATAGAATTCTGAATCCCTATCATAATATATTTCTAATCCAAATAAACCTTAGCATTGAAGGTGGGATCAATAATTCATATTCCTTTTCAATAGGTAGGAGGCACTAAGGTAGAGGTTGATAGTGTTGAGGTAGTATGAGGACACTATCAGATTACTACTGGTTTGATATTTCTAACGTCTTTGACGAGATACATACTGAACAACTGAAAATGAGGAGGTAGAGGAGCTGAAGAAGGAGATGTTGTGAAGACTGAAATGGGAATCACCTCAGGTGACACCACTATATTACCAAACAAATATAAAAAAAATACTTCATGAGGTTTTTAAAATACATTATTATTTTTTCACATCTCTCCATAACACTGAATAATTCCTTATTCTATTCTACGAATAATTTGATAATAAGGGTAATAAATTTGTGTTGGTCTACTTTTCCATTGAATTAACTAGTAACACGTGGAATTCCTAAGTTATTAGATAAAGTAATTATGTAAGAATCCAATTCATACTTTGTATATATCATAGAAATATTGTATTTAATAGCCTTGGTGATGTTTTTCCTATCACATTGGGCATCATTCAAACACTCTATTGCCATTTTTACTTCTATTCTCACTATAATGTAGAATATGGATATGGCCCTTCTAATGATACTAACTGAAATCAGCAATAATAGAATGCATCTCTTCTTTAAGTATGGATTTCATAATCTTCCCATTAACAAATGTTAAAGGAGGTGGAGTGGAAAATGTATAATAAATAGATAGAAATTCCTCTAACCTCTCCAACAGAGTAGCCTTGGTAATAGAAAATGAGGTCCTCATCTCATCCATAACAAATCTCATAGCTTCCATATCACTATCCATAGTATATTTTCAATTGCAATATTTTTAATAATTAGAATAATCTTGGCATGGATATGACAAAAACCCAAATCAAAGAGATGCATGGAACCAACTTCACTCTGTTGAGTTAATGTAGGTGCCTGAGATATCAAGATACCACTAAAATAGAAAAATAAATCGCTCTCTATATACATCAAAGTACTCTACAGATAGATAATATGAAGACACTAAAGTAGCAGCATGAATAGTGGAGGGGCCTATCTCAGGACTAGGAACAACTGACTCTGCAAAATCTAGTCTAGCAGATGAATTTGAAGGGAAGGTATGATGCTCACCAATATCATTAATCAGATCAACCAAATAACACTTCGGATTTGTCCCAATACCAATCAAGATATTAGGTCCACCATGATCTGGTGGACTTATTTGATCATCATTACTTCAATCCTCTTCATCTGATTCATTATAAGATATATCAAGAATTTTTTACCCATGAAATGATTCCCATTGTATTATTCCCCATCCTCTACTATGTAATAACCAATATGATAATCTCCATGATTTTCATTATCTTCTATGAATTTTATAATCCACATCAATTATTATAGTCTAAGCTATACAAACCCAAGGAACAACTCTCATTCATCGTGTGTTGTTACTTCAACTCTAGCAGACATATAAGAGTAGGATCTAGAGGATAAAATATATGACTGAAATAAAATGGAGATCCCTCCCCCTCAACAAGTGACCATGGATCATCTCTAAAGGAGGTAACATCATTAACTGGTTGAATAGAAATAGATATATTTATACAGATAAATCTAGTTGAATGAACAAGAGATGGATTATATGATTTAGTCCTCTCAACATCATAATCTGGATAATGAGAATGTTAATTACCATTGTGATCATCATAATCATTTCCATCATCACCATTTATTTTTTTATAACCATACAATAATTCAACAACTTCATTAAAGGTTATTGAAGAATTATTATTTTGTTCATCTTAAGAGACATCAGTCTCTTCGTCTTATCCTTCACATAAGAGTCTCTCTCTAGAAGGGAGAGAAATAAGTTTACTAGTAGATACATATGATAGAATTGGGATATTAGGAATACCAGGATCACTTACCTCTTCAATAGAGGGATCCACTTTCTCTTAAACATTGATAATGACCCAGCCTAAACATACATAGATATTACATCACTTTTTCAGAATACTAAAAATTTATAAAACCATATGCCTAATGAACATATAAGTTTACTGACTTTGGAAACAAGGAAACATAAAGAATGGTACATAATTGAGATACATTATCTCCCACATGTTTCTACAGAACTATAACCCTTATTGTAAACAACATACTTAATAAATATCTTCATACATATGGAAGGGAATATAAAAATGGATGATATCAGATGCTTTGTAAGGGTAAATAAGGGAGAAATGTAAGCAAAAACATGAGCTTATAGGTATGAGAATGTGATAAATACATTATAAGATCATACCCTATATATCAATGATCATAAACATTAATCGTGGAATAATGTTTGGAAATTCATGAGACATGAAAAAAAACTAAATAAATAACATAATCCATGAAAGCATAAATGAGGAATAAGATAAAGAATTTATGAAATATATATAAGAATATAAAATATTATGTCAAGGATACCTACCAATACCTTAATAACATGTTAGGTTTGGGATAAAACCATTATTCCATCTTATTTTGGATTGGGATACCACCCAGTAACCCTTTTAAATTCACTCTTGGGTTAAGACCCATTAACTTTCTTGTTGTTGGGCTTGTGATACATCATGTGTACCCTCTTACATTAATGATTGTGATACAACCCATGTAACTTATTATTTTATGGCTTTGTCTACAAACCATGTAATTTTTGAGATCATAGAAAAATTATCATTACCCAATCCATTGTAGGTCCATATACCCACCACATAATAAAATCATATATACATGTGCCAATATATAACAAAATATTCATCATATCATGACCCATGAAAAGAGATGTATTTTTTAAATCTAAAATCATAAACCATGAAATGAAATGTGAATCAATACCATTTCATCACATCATATCCTATAAAAAATAGATAGGTTTCTTAATAATTTCATTAGTTCCTAACATGTGGAAAAAAGCGGTACTCGAAGGCATACGACCCGTGGCAGAGTAATCGGTGTCATAAGATTCATTCCATAAAAAAATAAACCATTAATGAAAGAATATTAATAGGAGATTTAGATTATTTCCCAAAAGGGAATGAGTAACATCAATATATGTCATCATATATGGAAGATAATTTTGAAAAAATTATTTAGGAAATATCCTTCTTTCTTTGAAAAAGTATCTTTAAACCCTAATTTTTTTGAAAACCACTATTTATAGAAAATACTTTCAGAACATAGAAAAAAATATTGAAATCATTTCGAGTACCTTTTACCTTGAAAACTTATAAAATAATATTACAAAAATTTTCAAATAATTTTTCCATGAAGACTTATAAAAAAATCATTAAAACATTTGAAAAACCTTTTTCTTTGAAAACACTTTCAAATCATACAAATAATATTGAACATGTTTTGAAAACCACTTCTTTAAAAAAAATTTGAAAACATAGAAATAAGGCTTGAAATCATTGAAATAATTTTTTTAAAAAACCTTTTGAATACTTATAAATTATTATTTTAAAATAAATTTTAAACATAAAACATTTTAAAAAAAAGTTGGTTTTAGAGAACACATATTTCTAAATGAAGAGAGAAGTAAAGTCGGTCTTTCTTAAAAAACACTTTCTTGTTCAAATTATGTACCAAAGAGTATAAAAAATGGTACCATTACATTTATATAACATTAATAAAAATAGTTTAATAAAAATTATTAGAGTTATTAAAAAAATTATTATAATATTTAATCAATGTGAGAATAATTATAAACAACCTCAATTAATGGTGAGATTTTAGCTATAAACCATTAAAAATTTTGTAACATTGAATCATATAAAAATGGAAATAATAACATTAAAAAAAGATTAAAATGTCATAAAATAATTGCATTCATTATATAATATGTAAAATTTAGAATATACACCTCATATAAAAATGTAGGTGCATAACATGGCATGTGTCTCAAAGAAGGAAAATTGAGACAAAATCACTTTACTGATTTGATAACTTTGGAAACATAGACCCTGTGAATGAAGAAAAATAAAATGGATATTTAAATACACATAAATTTAATTATATATTTCATATAATATGTACATAGGTAGAATACACCCCACACAAAATAAAGGGATGGTGAATAAAGAACGTATCTCATATATATAAAATATTAGATGAAATTTCATGACCTTGTGTCATGAATCTCTTCATTATAATAAGAACATACTATATATTAAATATAAGTTTATTATACATATTTTACAGAACCATATTTTTATATCTAATTCTATATATTATTTTATTTTGACTTTATGTTATCATCTTGTTAACAATTCTATGTTAAGATTACGCTTCAAGTAATATTCTCTTTATTTTTTTCATGTGTTTTAATTTGTTATATGATTGGTAATTATAATTAAATCATGATATATATAATTTAAATCATGATATAAATATTATTTATATTATTTATATTTTTAATATAATAATCTATATAATATATAAGTATGAAATGGAATACACCACTCATGGAGACATTAGGTCATACAGACGCAAGAACGTTGCTTCTATTTTATTGAAGTATTGAATGAAATAAAGTAGATGACATATATGTATAAGTATATATGTATAAAATATAATTAATGTAGCATTATTATTTAATATATATCATTTAAATTCACTAAACATATCCTTAATACCTTCCATATAGTGTGTGAATGAATCACATCGCTTTGAGGGGCGGTAGTCCACACTTCCTCAAACGAAATTATCGTATTTATACCAGATGGAAAGCATAATGGTATGTTATAAATGAAAATTATAGAATCATAAAGAAATTATAAATATGTTATATATCATATATTAATATAGTTTTCATCATAGTTTTCACTATGTGAAGCGGTAAAAGAAAAATGAGCAATCATTATTTCTGAGGCGGTAGTTTGTCGTGCACGTAAACAATAAGTTTGTTACCCATTAGATAAGTTTGTGTCTGACTGTAGGTATATCCTTTAGAATAAAAAAATTCGTTTATATTTACGATACTGGTTTTTATATAAAATCATGAAATAATAAGAGGTTAGGTAGTGGATAATGGAAATAAAAGAACGGAGCTTGAGGGAGGGTGTTACCTCTTAATCAGGTAAATCATTTCAGTTTTCACCAAAGGGATTAATTTATAGTATTTATTCCAAAAGAGAGTATTACTAGATTAAGGAAGGTATTTTGGGGAGTTTATTTGGAATATCTATTCCGAACCTAAGTGGTTTGATTGGTGTGAAGAAGAGGGATCGGTGGTGGCTTTTATAGGGAAGGGAAAAGAAATTCATCGGATTTTTTAAAACAAGTTATGTGTACCCACGTTTTACCTATTTAACATTATAAAAAACTAAAAAAACTCAATAATGGAAGATTTATGGATATAATATTGATAAAAATGTTTGGTGGACCAGTGGATAGGTCATTTTTACCCTTAAGTTTAATGATTATTCCCTTGTTAATCTTAATTTTACCTTAATCAATGCAATTAATTTTAATTGAATTCACCATTATATTTGAAAAAAACTAAGTTATAATTATTAGACATTATAAATTATGATTATTAAAAATATATAATCTATTATTTGAGACTCAAATAACATATGTGGTATGAATTTATTTAAATTTAATCCTATTGACGGTACGACGCTATAACTTTTTAATGTAAAAACATCCAGAGGTTTTCAATGTTTTATACCCAGTTTTAAACTAAAAATAATTATAATGACATAAATTGAATTAATTTTTAAAAATATGATTTTATTAAAGTTCTAAATAAAATTAAAATATTATTTATCCTTATAAATAAATTAGGTGAAAAAGTTGTTTTGAATTAAAATTCAGTATGTTTTAATATTCATTAATAAATGAATGTTGGGAGGAAAACTACCAAAAAAATTACTTAAACTAATTTTTGTGTTTCTACTCAAAAAATGAAGTTTGTTTTTAGATATATAATCCATAAATTTTCCAATAATTTTATTTAAAATAGGTTCCCCATTATATAGCGGTAAAAATGCCTTAAAAAACATTGTATTTTATGCATAAAAATGGGTGTGCATTTATCTTAATCCTATAAAATATACTAGATAAATATAAAAAATATTGGATTGAATATATAATATATTTAAAATTAATATCACTCCTTAGTTATAAATAATTTAAATTATTACAAAAAACAACTTTATGGGCTAAGAAATAATAATATTCTTCTTTATATTCAAGAGGTTTTCATATTCATTTATAATTCATTTTTAACCAATGAATTCATTTTATATTTTTGTAAATAATATATTTTTCAAAATTTAGTTAACCATTTTAAAAACTATTGATTTTATGGATTGGTTATATTAAATAATAATTTAATAATTTATCATTATCATTATTCGGTCATGTGTGTTACACAAACAATCTAGGAAATTAATTATTTCATATAGTGAAATCTAATCTTTGTGCTTTGTGTACAAAGATCAAAATTTTATGTTGTATTTAGTGCATGTTTAACATGAATTTTCATATGAATCAATCCAAATATAGTTCTATAATACAATTTTTAGTGTTTTTCGAAATGGAAAATATTAAAAAGATTAAATTAATTTGTAAAAAATAATTCACAAAATCTCATGGTGTTACCTTATTCCCCCCTTATAATGAATTTCAACCAATAAATTCTTTTGGGTTATAAGAGGTTTAATATTTGAAATTGAAATTCATAAAAACCCACATCAACAAAATTAATACTAAAACTTTCCATAAAAAGTTAATGTTGGAATTATAATGGTTACCCAAAGTAACAGATGAATAGGTTTTTATATAAAATAACAAAGGTTGGGAGTGATTACTGGATAAAGAAGAAACATGTAAATATTTATGGGAAGTGATTGAATTTATCAGTCACAATCATTGGAATGATCAAAGAAATTTTTTGGGCCTCAAATTTATAAATTTGTGATGATTTAAAAGTTAATTGGTTCAACAAAAATTAAGGTATTTGGACAATACATTTTCCTATCATTATCCTATCTTTGAGTAATTATTTTATTGACTAATAATATAGGTAAATATACTTACTCGATATATTTTTGTAAACAAAATTTCATTCTTTGTTTTTGCTTTTTTCTCTTTCAAATTCATCCATTACTTCAACAAATGGATGTCTATAAATTAACTTTGATGCTTGATGCACTAAAATACATTATTATCATATCCTAAAGCCCATAAAATAATGAAAAGTTTAACTATTTATCTCTAGATATTCTTCAAAATCAATATGGTTAATATATTATTATCCAAACATAAAAAGTAACTCTTGTAGTTCATCATTAATATTTATTCATAAGAAATTATTATACATTAACAATAATATCACATAAACCTGTGGTAGGAGTTAAACCTTTATCGTCCTTTGTTCACGGGTTCAAAACCCACGACCTTGTTGGACATGATTGGTTGTCACCCAAAATAAATCATGTCCTTTTCCAAAATATCATGAATTTAATACCCAAAATAAAAATAGTGAACATTCTTGAAATACTTTTAATCACTAAATAGCCTTTTATACATTTTTTTCAGTATAATATCAATACATAAATACTTCATTCAATGTTTAACATGAAATTTTCATGAATGGTTAACCTTATAACTCTTATGAAAAATGAAAATCTAAAACATTATAATGAAATTCATGAAATTAGTTTAACATTTATTTTAAAAACATTATGAAGCACAACTTTGTTGTCACATTCTAATCATGTGAATACCCTCATTGAATATTCCCTTAAAACATAGTAATAACATAAAATACCTCAAATCCTCTTAGAAAACATGCATCCTTCCATCTTCTAATGATTAAGGGGTTCAATATTGAAATCCAAGAAGTTGTAAAATTCAACGTTGATGAAATTGACCACATTTTAAATAATATATTCTAGGGTAATCCTACCTTTTAATTTAAATATTCTCATCCAACATATATTCATCTAAAAAACATTATCTCAACGCCAGTCGTTAATTAAGGGTTACCTTACCCTAATAAAAATATCACATTTTTATGTCTTCATCACCATTCAACATGTATTATTTGATTCTTAATGAAAAATTAAACTGAAAATACTTATACAATTAATGATTTGTATAACATTATCTTTTAATTTGAAAACTTATATACTTCATTAATCCAACTTTATTATTAAACCATTACTCATGCTTCATCAACTTATTCCTTAATAACTCATTCCTAGAATATGAAATATGAATCATGTTTTAATGTTCCTAAACATTAATCTATTCATTCTTCTTATTGTTAAAGTAAACAATACTGGAAGAACATCACATACCCTTCATATATCCTTATCTTTGGAAGTTTAACCAATACACATACTACCTTCCTGATTCTCTTTATGAAATTTCCACTTGGGAAATCAACTTTCATAATTATCATTCTTTCCACATCATAGGCATTCAATGTTAACCATGTTCTTTCTGTTCCTCCCAATTTACTAAAACAAAAAAATAGGGTGAAAAACACATGTCATATAATAAAACCACATAATCATGAAAAATAATTACTTATAGGATGTATAAATTATGACACGTACTTATTTAATCTATAACAGTATAGTTTTAACCTAGGTTATTCATTTTCATACTCTATTTAAATTTTTTCATTCTGGTTCATAAAGTGTTTGTGAATACCCATACAAAGTCCTCTAAGAGTGTCAAACTAGCTGTACAACAAGGACTGTTGTCGTGTACCGGATTACCCCGAATCAGGACCGAGGCATGTTGTCGAAGTTCTTACCCCTTGGTACATCTGTACCAGATTCAAATCCACCTGTAAAATTCATAATATAATTTATTTCTAAGAAACCACTCACTCTATCCTCTACCAAAATTCCAAGATCAGTTCCAATACTATTCCTTATCCTCAGACTTATCCGTATAAAAAACCTATGCATATCCTTAGAAATATACATATAGATCTTACTAATTTTTCCTCATCAAAGTTTCCAAAGGTTAACTAAATATTTTCTCTGATACCAACTACAATGAACCAATCTTAACATATATATACAGTACATCACTTTTTCAGAATACTTAATACATTATACAAACAGATGCCCAAAGACTGTATTAGTTTAGTGCCTTTGGAAACATGGAATCATAAAAATTGGGACATAAGTGAGCTAAATTATCTCTTAATGGGTTCTTCAGTAGTATAAACCTTCTTAGACACAATATAACTAATACATATCTTCATAACATCTGGAAGGAAACATAAAAAGGGGTGAGCTCGGATGCTCAGTAAGGGTAAACAAGAGATACATGTAAGCATAAACATGAGCTTATGGGTATAAAAGTGTGATCAAAACATTAGAAGATCATACCCTGGATATCAATGATCATAAAAATTAATCATGGACTAAATCTTGGATGCTCACAAGACATGAATTATAATGAAATAAATAACATTAACCATGAAATAATATCAAATGAATAAGATATAGAATGTTTGTAATACATAAATGTATAAAAAATACTATGTCAAGGGTACCTAAGAAGACCTATATAACATGATAGGCTTGGGATAAAATCTATGGGACTTCGTGTTTTTGGGAATTTGATACAACCCTTGTACACACTCACTTTCAATCTTGGGATACAACCCATGTGCCTTCTTTTTTTTTTCAGGCTAGTGCTACAACCCGTGTACCCTTTTATATTCAGGCTTGGGCTACAACCATATACCTTCTTGTTTTCGATCTTGGGCTACAGATCATGCACCTTTTGTGATAATATAAAATTTATCCTTAACAAATTTATTGGAGGTAGATATATATCTTACTTGTCACATAATAAAATCATACATACATGTTCCACAATATGACAAAAAACTCTTCATATCATGACCTATGAAAAGAGATGGGTTTTATAAATATCAAATGATAAACCGTAAAATTAAATGGGTATCATTAAGATTTCATCACATCATAACCTATTGAAAATATATAGTTTTCTTAATCAATTTTTAATAAATAACCTATAAAAATAATCGTGTTTCAAAGGTATGTGACTCATAGAAAAGTAACGAGTTTCATAAGTATCATTCCATAAAAACATAAACCCTTAAAGGAATAATATAAAAGGAACCTTTGGACAATTTCTAATAAGTTCATGAGTAACATCAATGAAATTAATCACAGATGTAAATTAATTTTGAAAAATTTATAGAGGAAATATCTATTCTTCTTTGAAAAGTTATCTTTAAAACATAAAAACTTTTGAAAACCATTTTTATAGAAAATAAATTGAAAACATATAAAGAAATCCTAAAATAATATTGAGAAACTTTTCCCTTGAAAACTCATAAATGAATGATGAAAAACTTTTGAAAAAAATTTTCCATTTAAAATTTATAAAATAATCTTCAAAAAGATTCAAAAACAATTTTCTTTGAAAACACATTAAAAACATACAATGAAATATTGAAACATTTTGAAAACCATTTCTTTGAAAAGTCTTTGAAAACATATGAATAAAGATTAAAACAATGAAATAATTTTATTTGAAAACAAAATTTTGATAACTTATAAAGGTATCGTTGAAAATAATTTAAAATACTTTTTAAATATAAAAAATATTTTCAAAACCTTTTTAGAAAACACAGTTTTAAAGGAACACAGATTTCTGACAAAATAGAGAGGTAAAGTCAGACTTTCTTAAAAACATTTTCTAATTCATCTTATATAACAAAGAATGCAAAAATGGTACCAATACTTGTATATAACATGAATAAATATAGGGTAATAAAACTTGCAATATTTCTTGAGAAATA
The DNA here is from genome assembly GCA_963277665.1 of Viscum album. Lineage (NCBI taxonomy): Eukaryota > Viridiplantae > Streptophyta > Magnoliopsida > Santalales > Viscaceae > Viscum > Viscum album. Next base: position 1,006,091,912 of record OY728167.1, read on the forward strand.
GATCATATGATTTGATCAATGGTGGCATAATCATAAATAATCTCGATAAATGCTGAGATTGTAGCTATAAATCATTACTAATTTGGTAACATTGAATCATATAAAAATTGAATTAATAACATTAAATGAATCTTAAAATATCATGAAAATAATTATATTTATAATATAAAATTTCAAAGGTAGAATATACACCTCATGGAAAAATATAAGTGCATAACATCACATGTCTCTCAAAGAAGGCGAAATGAGACAAAATCACTTTACCAATTCTATAACTTTTGAAACATAGACCCCATGAAAGAAAATCATAAAATAGATATTTAAATTCCCATAAATTTAATTATAAGAATCATATAATACATCCATGGGATTTATACACACCACACACATGGAATGGGTGGTTAATAAAACATGTATCTCATGAAAATAAAGTGTGGGATGAAAGTCTGTTACCTTGTGTCTTGACTGTCTTTATGATCATAAGACACTATTGAATAATAAATATTAGTCTATTATAAATATTTTATAGATTCATATTCTTATATCAAATTCCATATATGGTTTTATTATAACTTAATATTACCCACTTATTAACAATTCTTTGTTAAGGTTACACTTTGGGTAATATTCGCTTTGTTTTTGCATGTGTCTTAATTTGTTATATCATGGGTCCTCATACTTATATAGAAATTTATATAATATAAAACATGATATGAATATAATTAATATTCACTATATTTTTACTAAAATAATCCATATAAAATATAATTATGAAATGGAATACACCGTTCATGGAGATGGTAGGATGTATGTATACATGAACAATGATTCTGTTTTATTGATGTGTTGGAATAAAGAATGTAAATGATATATACATGTATATATGTATATAATATATTTATAGTAGAATTATTATGTATTATATATCATATATTTTCACTAAAAATATCCTTAATAAATTCAATGTAGTGTTTGAACGAATCACATCTCTTTGAGGGGGCAACAACGCACACTTCCTCAAATGAAATTATCATATTTACACAAGATGAAAAGAATAAGAGTATGTTGTAAATAAAAATTTCATAACACTAAAGTAATTATAAATATCATATATATAATATATAAATAAATTTTCTATCATAATTTTCACCATGAGAGGTGTTAGAGAAAAAATGAACAATCGTCGTTTCGTGAGGCGGTAGTTCACCGTACACGTAAATAGTATGTTTGTTTCCCATTTGATAGAAGTGTGTGTAACTGTAGGTAAAAAAATTATAATATAAAAATACTAGTATATTTAGGATACCATTTTTATTATACAATAATGTAATAATAAGGGTTTAGGTTGTGTAGAATGGAAATAAAAGATAAGAGTTTGAGTGAGGGCATTACCTCTTAATCGGGAAAATCATTTTTTTGTACCAAAGAGATTCCATTAAAGTCTTTATGCACAAAAATAGAATTCATGTTGGATGTTAGGGATATTATTTATTTTATTCATAATATCTTTTTAGAACCTAATTGGTTATAGAAGTTTGAAAATGAGGGATAGGTGGTGTCCTTTTATAGGGAAAGGAAATGACACACTTGTAATTTATGAAAACAAGTTACGTGTACCCATAGTTGGCCCTATAAAAAGTAATAAAAACTAAAACAATCAGTAAATTGAGTATTATAGACTAGATATGATTATTAAATGGGTTTTGGATAAGTTTCTAGGTCATTGTGGCCCTTAAGTTTAAGGTTTATTCCATTATTAAGCTTAATTTTACCTTAATTGCTATAATTAATATTATGTGCATCCTCTAAAATTTTTGGTAAATAATAAGTCAAACATATTAGAAATTATAAATATTTATTATTCCAAATATTAAATAAATTTTTAAAAAATATAGTAACATAAGTGGAATAAATTAATTTAAATTTAATCACACTAACTGGACGACACTACAGGTTTTTAAAGTAAAACAATCCCAAAGTTTGCTAAGTCTGTATACTAAATTTCAAAGTGAAATTGATTATAATGTCCTAAATTGTATTAATTTTTAAAAATATTATCTAAAGAATATTTTTTATCAATTTAAAGTGTAATTTATCCTTATAAATAAAATTAGATGAATAATAGTTTTGAATTAAATTTTAGTATTTTTCAGCACTCATTATAAAATAAAACATTACAACGATTACCAAAAATTAACCTTAACCTATTTTTTATATTTATATTTAAAATATGATTTTTATTTAGACATATAAAATCCATAAAATTTAAAAAATTGTATTTGAAATAGGTTATCTATTAGAAGGCGGTAAAAATTCCATAATAAAATATTGTATTTTATAAGTAAAATTTGGTTTGTTTGTATATTCATTCTATAAAATCTATTTGATGAATATAAAAAATATTTTATTGAATATATAATATATATAAGAAATTAATAGTACTCACTAATTGTAATTAATTTAATTTTTTAGCGTAAAAATTCTTTATGGGCCTAAAAATAATAATATTTTCATTCATATTCAATATGTTTTCATATTCATTTAAAATTCATTTGTAACCAATTAATTCATTTTATATTTGTGTAAATAATATATTTTCATCTATTAGTTAAAACTTTTCATAAAAATTAATTTAATGTATATGTTATAATAAATAACATTTTAATAATACATCATTATCGTTATTCATTCTTGCATATTATGCAAGTCATCGAGGAAAGTCATTATTGCATGTAACACAATCTAACCTCATTGTTCCATGTAAAAAAGATAAAATTTATGTTGTGTGTAGTGAATTGCTAACTTTTTTTTCATATTATTTAATCCAAACATAGTTCTTTTAAACTATTTTCAGTGTTTCATAAAATAGGAAATATCAAAAAGATTAAATTAATTCAAAAAAATAATTAAAAAATCTAAATGTGTTACCACTTCAGTAACTTATTCTTTTATATATCGAATAGAATATACCAAAATCACATATTTCTCCAAGTTATGGTCAACAATGTTATTGGGTATTGTGGTATTTTCTATAGGATTAAAATGTTTATAGAGTTTATCATTATCTTCAACCAACTTTTTCATCCCGAGATTCCAATTTCCATCCATCTTTACAAAAGTAACATTAGATGATAAAAAACACCACAAATCACTTATAATTCTTCTTGTTCATCAACCAATACTTTTTATTCTAGCATATATGAAATCATATTAGGGTGAATCAATGAATTAGATCTATAAGGGGTCTTTAAAATTACCATCATGTGCACCAGCAGATACCTAAAAAGATTTGTTCTATCCATACTTTTCATAAAAAATAAAAAATAAAAATATTGATATATCATAGCACAAAAATAATTTTTTTTTAAAATATGGCATGTACATAATGAACTTCAACAGTATTCTTCATTCTCTATCCAGTTAGGTAGAGGAAAACCTTCTTATATAACCATCACTAGTCAGCTCAAACAATTCATTATCATACACAAACCTCATAATATAACATGCAATAAATATTTTATAGTCATTATAAACTCACTAATTTGGTGTACTTATAAAACATGAAAATAATTTTTAAGAAAACAAACCTCATATTCATCATTCATACTTCTGATGGAATATTTATTTTCATCAAATATTTACTCTTTCTATTGATAGAACTAATTAACCAAGAAAGGAAGGAATGTTGATTAATTTTTGAGAACTAATATATATATCCATAATTTTATATAACCTTGAACACAAATGTATATCTAGATAACAACCATTCAAAAGATACTTCTTTTCTGCAACAAATACACTGTTTTCAAGATGCGGGTTTCTCTACTTGACAATTGCATGACTTGGTTCACCTATATATTTCTTCACATACCTATATCCTTTAAGAGACGACTCTATGTGATTATTTAATCTCTCAATTTCATAGAAATGAATGGTTTAGTAAGGGAGAAATAATGATAACGTTTTGGAGAGAATGGTAAGATGAAATAGGTCAAAGGGAGTAGGCCCGAGTGGGAGAGTGAAAAAAAAATTGTAGTTAGATTTATCATTTAAGAATTTGAATTTGAAAAATACGATAATATTTAAAAAAATTAAACTGAATAAAAATTATAACAATGAAAAATAGTTCTATTTGAAAAACAGAGACATATAGATCACCCAACAATAGCTCATTCCAATGGTGGATCCTTCCAATAGTGGATCATTTAAATAGTGAATCATTCCAATTATGGATAATTAAAATGGTGGATAATTCTAATATAAAATCACCAATGGTGGATCGCCAAATCTCGATCACCAATGATGGATAAAAAATGGTGGATCACTAGTGATGGCAAGTACAATGGTATCTTTAGTAATAGTGCCTTGTCCAATGGTGGGTTTTCCAATGATGGATTACACAATGGTGGATTTTCCAACAGTTAATAACTAATATAAATTTATCATTCTTAATTATTTTTTTATTTTTTTAATCTCTTAGGATTCATAGGATTTATAAAATTATTAGTAAGAGGATGTTCAGTTACTATGAATTCAAGAGTTATATCACCCTTTTAGAAACAATCTCCCAAACCGTGATGGCTTACATCAATATTATTTGTCTAGAATGATCCACATGATTATTATATATATTAATTACACCTATGTTTTCACAATTTATAGGGACATGTCTGAATTGATATCCATAATCTAGTAGAGTGTGTTTCATCCACAAAAGTTGAGGACAACCTTCTGAAGCTATGTACCTAGCTTCAGTAGTATATAATGCAATAAAAAATCTATATATTACTATGCCTCGGTAATAATGGATTCTCCAATGATGACATGTTCTAGAGGTTATTTTCTGATCTAACAGGAAACCACCAAAATCTGTATTTCAATTACTCAGTAAGTCAAATTCTTTTTCTTATAGAGAAAACACTCCAAAATTAGATGTATAATTGATGAATTTTAAAATTATTTTAACATCAATTAAATGATATTGTTTAGTATTTTTCAAAAAAGTTCACACCTTCACACACTAAAAATAATATATATCAATCTAGTAGTTAAATACAATAATCTTCCAATCATTCCTTTATAATTGGTTTGATCTAATTGCATTTTATCTACATCAAGATCTAATTTACAAATGGTACTCATATTAGTATCATTACTTTTAGTTATATCCAAAAAATGTGGTGGAAGGTATTTTGTGTACTTACATTGATTTAAAATAATTCCATCTTTATTTTGAAAAAATTGAAAACCAAGAAAGAATTTAAGATCACCCATCAAACTCATTTCAAATTCACATTTCATCATCTTTAAAAAATCATCACAAAAATAATTTTTATAAGATCCACAAATATTTTCATTAACATGTAATTGAACTACTAAAACATATTTTAAAATTCTTTTTATAAAAATATTTGGATCAACTATTACTTTCTAAAAACCATTAAAAAATTTAAAAACACTAATCCTGTCATACTAAACTATAGGACCATATTTTAAACCATGTAATATTTTTGTTAATTTATAAACAATTATTAGGAAAATGGTGGGTTTTAAAATATAAGTGGTTTTTAACAAAAACATCTTCAACTATATAGACATTTAAGATTTCACTTTGGACATTAATTTTATATATATTGAAATAAAAATGTGTTTTAAAGGAAAGTATTATTCTATTGGATTCGAGTCAATACACTTGTGAAAAGGTTTCTAATTTTTTAATATCCTCTTCTTGAATTTATCCTTCTCCAAATAATCTATCTTTATTCTTTGTTATAGTTCTCAAATCATCAACGTTGTTTCTAGGAACCCACTTAGTTCTAATGGTAAGAGTTTTATTAGGTCTGTCTATTAGTTCCCAAAATCTATTCCTTTCAAATTGGTTGACTTATTCATGAATATCTATTTCCCATAATTAATCATTAATTGCTTCATTTTTTTCTTTTGTTTATTATTTTGATAATAATGCTTGATGTTCAAAAATTTTTCTAATAGAAGATGTAGTTTATGTACCTAAATATACACCTTCAAATATAGAATCTAAATACGGGTATCTATGAGTTCTAATTGTTCTAGAAAATGAATGGATATTAAACGCATTTCCTTCTATAGTTTCATGTTCATGTTATTCCTCAAAACTGGATGATTTCTGTGGTTGATCCACATAATTTTCAAAAGGATTGATGGTGATTTTTATATTTGATATATCATCATCATGTTTTTATATAGGAGTTGTAGGTTCATGTTGACCTATATTATCAAATTTAACATGAACCGATTCTGCAACAATCATGGTCCTTTTTTAATAACCCTATATGATTTACTATATCCATGGCAAAATTCCTTCATCACGTAAATAGTAAGACTTTTCAAGAATATCATTAGTGATAAGAATGAATACTTCACATCCAAAAAATATATAATTATTAACCTTTGAATTTTTATCACTCTATAATTAATAAAGAGTTTTCTTTAATAATGGTCTATTTTAACTCTATTGACAATATTATAATATATATATTCAAAGAATCTTCCCAAAAATAAATACGTAATTTATACTCATTGAGCATGTTCTGGGAAATTTCATGAAGTGTTATAATTCTTTTTTCTACAACAATATTCTACTATGGGGTCCTAGTTGAAGAAAATTTATGATTATATCCATTTTTTGAGAATAAAGGATTCAAAGTCTTGAATTTCAAACTCATGAAAAAGATAACTTATAAGGGTATTAATCATATATCTAATATGATTTCTATTATATTTAGAATACTTGGTAAAATAACAATAGGCTTCACTCTTATGGGATATAATGAATACCCAGTTATACCTAGATAAGTCATATACAAAGACATAAACATAGTTTTTCCCATTTTAGTTAGAAACTATAGATGGTCCTAATGACTCCATGGAAACATATTATAGGGGTTGATAATCTTAATCATCTTTCTTTGATTTGAAATATATTTTGTGTTGTTTCAATTTTTTTACATGGGTTACAGACATCATCATTTTGAAATTCTTATTTAGGTATATCTTTGACTAACCCTTTACTATATAACATTATACGTGAGTGAATATTTCAATTTTCCAGCCACCTATTTCAATTCCAATATTCCTCATGAATGAAACTTAGATAATAAATATTTTTATGAAATAAAGAGTCTAAATTAATAGCATAAAAATTATCATTTTTCAATGATGTAAAGAATAAAAACTTTTCTAAAAAAAAAAGTTAATAATTATTTTCAAAGATCACATGAAATCATCATTAAATATCTATGAGATGTGAACTAGACTATATTCAAACCATCTACAAATAAAACATTAGAAATTAAAATAATTTTAGAATTACTATTTTTTCCAAGTATATTAATATTCCCTTCGTAATTATTACAAAATATGACATGTGTACCTTCATATTTTATTATCCTTTTTGAAACCTAGATAATCATTAGTAATGTTTCTAGAACAAAAACTATCCAGGTATAATAAATTCTTACTGGATATTTTCAAGAAGGATCCTTACAAAACAAATTTTACATCAAAAATAGATTTTGTACCCAAATATCCTTAGGTTTTAAAATGATTATTATCAAAGAATTAGGAACACACATTTTTATAAATAGGTTTCCTATACGAATATTTTAAACTTTTAGAAAAAAAATAATTTTATACGTATAGATGATTAAAAATTAGTATCCGAACTAGAACAAAGAATAAAACTATTATTAACAATCCTCTTCAGTAAAGGTTGATAACTAATACTAGTAGTATACTTGGTATTAATCTTCTTTCCACATATCTAGGTAAAAGTCTTTCTCCAACTCGTGAATCATTATAGATATTTCTTTAATTTGTCATTAGACTATTTTAATTCATTATTCTTCTTTAGAAGCATAGAAGTTTTCTATTTCTCAATAGTAATATCTATTTAAAAATTAAGAATTATAGCATGAATCTTCATTAAAATATTATATATTTTATTTAGTTCTTTAAAAGTATTCTACAATATGTTACAGTATATGAACATATCCTCATTAAAGTTTTTATCATCATTTTTTCCATCTTCAGAGTGATTATAAATATTAATAGGAGATGTAAGGAAAACATTAAGTACCTCAGATGTGTTTGTTATAAAACACATGTTGGCTCTACTATACTTGTCCTCTTCAGTTGAGTCTGAATCACTTGAGCTATCGTCAGAAGCACTCTAAGTTTATTTCATTTATTTATTGTATCTATTATCATTATCATCATATTTAATTGTTAATTTCATCTTAGGATAGTCATCTTTGACATTACCTTTTCTGTTACACTCATAAAAAACTATTTCATTGAAATGATAATTATTATTTCAATTCTTTTCTATAATTTCCTCTATTATAATATTTTCTTTTATAACATGATTTTATAAATAAATTCTTCCTCTTGTATAATTTGTTAAATATATTGTCTATATATACCATACATTAAACAATTTCTTTAGGTTAATTCTCATCACTTGAACTATATTTTTAAATTTTGTCCTTTTATTTTGAGGCAGTTTACTTGAATACTACATATTTAATTTTTGGGACATTATCATCTTCTCTTTTGACACTAATATATTCTTCTTACCTCATCAATTTTCCAATCATCACATAAATAGGTAACATTTAAACATCACATGACTCTCTTATTGACACCATGGTTTCTCTAAATCTATATGGAAGACACCTCAATAAGCACATCACTTGGTCCTTATCAAAGTCATGTTTCCCCAATCTGTTAATTGTGTTCATGGTAGCATTGAACTTGAGATACATTTTAGAAGTAGGATCATTAATTTTCCTATTATAATTATCATATATATTTATATATGTATTTTTTCACATTTCTTTAACATTAGATGTTCCCACATGGGAAACATATAAAGTGTCCAAAATTTCAAAATTAGTTTTACATGAATATCTTCTATAAAATTATTCAACAACCAAAGAAAAATACAATGATTTCATATATTTTAAGTTATTATTACAAGCATCTTTAGTATCATCACTCCAAGTAACTTTCACATTTTCATGTAATTAATATTTATGAATAATTACTATCCAAATATCAAAAACCATACTCTCATGATGCATTTTCATTTTTATTTTCTACTGAGAATAATTAGTGACATTATAATAATAAGTTTTTGTGGTTGAAAAATTGTCATTTCTATTATCTATAAATAAATTTTTTACATTTTATAAAAATTTAAGATCTTTAAAAGAAAACTACATCAAAGTTAAAATATATTTAATCAGCCTATGATGCCAACTGATTGTCGGAGTAAGTAACTCAAGAGGGGGTGAATTGAGTTCCAAATAAAATTTCTGTTAATAAGAAGTTAAAATAAAATCCCTAAATTAAATTAAAAACACCAAGTTAATCAAAATAGTTCATTAGTATATGTTTTATTTTTTTAAAATATTTCTTAAATCATTATTAGGGCTTAGTTAAATTAATATTTGAAATTACTTTTTATTTTGAAATCAATTTACTTAATAAAATAATTTATATATACATTGGATAGATTAACTATCAAAGAAATATTTTTTTAGAGATTCAAAACAAAGTTAGTTTAGGTTTTGAAATGAAAAATAAATAAATAAATACATTAGGGTAAATAATGGGTTAACTCTAAAGACGAGACTTAGTCCCCTACACTTGGAAATCACATTATTCCAAGAAGATTATAATAAATTATAATCTATTCCACAACCTGGATTGGGTATAAAAACAAAAAAAAAGTAGTCCAGGCTCAATTCCACTTCCATAGTTATATGTTGAAAGAAATAAAATGCATGACACACATGGACCTCTTCCATTGTTTTTGTGAGTATATAGATGAACAAAGTTTTGAGAGAATTTTAGGAATTCTCCTTTTTAAGTGAAATACAGTGTGTGATGATATGAAGAGTACAATATAACACTACTCATAAGTATAGAAAATAGATAAAATTAATATAGATGAATAGATTTAGTGATTATTTGTTTGTAGTTCTTCAGATACTCAAGGGTCCTTGGATTTGGCTTTGTGATAATCTTAATCAAATATCTCTGAAAGCTTTGGATAATAGAGTGTCTTGGAGTTTTGTTTTTTCATCTATAGGTGCTTTTAAAGTCTTAAACATTGAATGGTTATTGATATTTAATATGTTACATAATTTAACACTCAAATGAATTAGTATGGGTTTATTATATGAGCCGCATTCTATCAGCATCAAGAAAATCATACACATGAGGGAGTTTTTTTGAAATATCTAGAACTGGTCATTATTATACACTGAAGAAAAATCATAAATATTTTTGGTATACTCATACATAAAATGAAAACTTCTAAATATATATTTAATGCATCTAAAGAATGATTTATGAATAACCAAAAAATAAATTCACTATATTAAATCATATAAAATAGCCATTTGAATCATTAAATTCAAATGAATAATAATAACAATGGTAGAAAGGTTGAAGATAACACAATCTAGTGGAAACAAAAATCAATGATATAATATATTAGTGGTATGAAAATTGGATATAACATGGTTGAACTGATAATATCATATGGATGGTGGTAGAAAAATACTAGAAGTAATTCAATACTGGTGGTAGTAGATTTCTAGCAGTAGAATATTTTTGGTGGCAGAAAATTCTTTGTGGTAGTAAAGACTAAAGAATACAGAATGTTGGTGGTAGAAAAAGTCTTTAGGTATCATGTTGAACTAATAGTGGAACTATATTAGTCAAAATAGTATCATTGGCTCATGTCTTACGGTATAAGGAGTCTGATGATATCACACGTCTAATTGTAGTAGGAGTATGACGGTAGCACAACTCTAATAGTAACAGAATTTGAACAAACTGTGGCACACACTCAGGCGGTGGTAGGATTGAACTAATGGTGGAACATTTATATACTTAGCCAAATTTCTTCCAATTTATTATATACTGTTATAAAACAATAAAATCATTATAAAAATAATAATAATGAATTGTGATCATTACAACATGAAGGTTCCAACAATTGAAAAACTTATTTTAAATAAAAAAAATTCTCATTATATTATATATTATAGTTTTAAAAAATAAACATAAAAATTTAAATATTTTCATTTGATAAATTAAAATTTATATTTTAATACTACAGAATAGAACTGTCAGTGGTTGTATTATTGAGTTTTTTCTAAAATAACTGTTTTTATGTGATTTGTGAAAATAAATATATTTATAATATCATCACTTTTATATACATATAATTATTTTAAAATATTTTCATATGAAATAATATGTTATAATGTAGATTAAATCATTTTAAAATATTTTATTTTATTTTTATACCCTTGGTCAAAAAATTTGAAATCCAGGTACTGTTTTAATGAATACTTGTTTACGACTATTTTATTTAATTACTTATAACATGATGAAATGAATTTTATGACTTAATTTATTATTAAATAAATAATATTTTAATTATAATAATTATTGTAAAATCATTGAAATCAATGGAAGATATAATTCTATCATAATCCTAATTATTATTTCATGAAACAACTTTTCCAAAAAAACAGGGTTTTCAGGATACATGTGTATATGTTAGGATTAATTTCAAAATAGATAAGAATTTAATTTTATCAAATGGTTATTATATTTGAGATAATAAATATCATACTATTAAATATTTTAAATTTCATTTTTATGTATAAAATATAGATTAGTAGGATTAATGATAATTAGCATGACAATGGTGAAACAATTTTATTAAATTTATTATTTTATTAATATCAAGGAATTTCTATCAAATCAATTAAAGAAGAATCATTTCAATAATGAATCTAATTTGATATGTAAAATATATAAATATATATATATATATATATTAAGTATATTATTTTGTAATAAAAACTAAATAAGATGATATATTATTAACTGTCAATATCCTTTTTTATATTAAAACAATTTCTCAACACACATTATTTTTTAATATAAAATTTATTTTTATAATATTTAGATATTTTATATTATGAAAATATAAGTCAAAATTTTTTATACCACACCCAAATTTGTTTATATGAGTTATGTTATATGTTTTGTAAAACATAAAATAAATTATTTAATAACTAGTTACCTAGTTTAAAATTAAATGAGTAAACTGTAAAACCATTACTGTTAAAACACTATAATATGTTTAAAACACGTGAGAATACACTTTATTGATCATTTAAAAACCTAACAATACCCAGAAATCCATTATTTATAATCATTGGATCCATTGAACATGTAATTAATAAAATATAAATGGTGTTTCTCAATGTTCTCTTTTAGTCTCTTATAAAATTGGATCAAATACACCATGTAAAACACACCTCTATCTTTAGAATTCATCCTTTAAACTCTACCATTTTACTCTATCTATAACCCTATAAAATAATCATAACCACTTATTCACTCATAGTTAGCCTAATACCTTAAATTTTATAGATATTTCCAAGGAAAAATCAAGTCTCAAATGAAGTTATAGTGTGATCATCTGAGAAAAGAAAAAATGTAAGGAACATTCATATAAATTTACCTTCATTAAGACATTGTTTATATTACACCCCATTTTTATTCAATTGGTGTGTATAATACTAATATGATATATTTTATAAAGAATTATTTCTTTATTCATTATATTCTAATTTTAATTTCATGGAAATTTACATTGAAGTGTTTTGATATAAATTTTACTCAAACCATAAGGCCATATTTTCAACCCCCCTATAAAAATAAAGATCATTCAAATATGATTATCTATATGGGTAATTTTTATGATCATTTTTTCTAAAACTCTATCATTTTTCCCTTTTGGATATATATATTAAACTTAATTTTTATATTATCTCACTTTAAATGGGATGTTTGAAAAAAATTAGTGATCTGGTTTTTCAAAAACATTAATTAAAAATGTTCAAAAGGATTTTTATACCATCTAAAAATAAAATTATTTATCATCAAATTTCCATTTTCTTTTGATAAAATTTAAAACTTTTTTCATGTTTCCATTATTAATTAATATTTTTAAATTTAAATGATTTCAAATCATTTTCCCTTGACTTATTTAAAAATTTATTTTTATCCAAAATTCTATTAGTGAGGATACTTTTTAAAATAAAATTTTTTCAATGTATTTTTTACTTTCCTTTTATAAAACATTATTTCCTTTCCATTTTTCACATATTAAATATCCAATTTAAAATAAATTTTTCTCGAAGTATTTTCTCTTACATTTTTTAAAAGTTCATATCTTTTTCAAGGTTCCATTATTAATAATTATTATTAAAAGGTAAATAATTCAATGTAATTTCACATATAATTTTTGAAAATATTATGATTTTTTCATGTATACCATATTAATGGTTATTTTAAAAGTAATAGTCATTAATGTATTTCCACCTCCCATTGTCATTTTCAAGAATTTATTATGAATAATTATTTTAAAAGTATGTGTTTTCAATTTATTTTAGAATATCCTTTTTAAAAACATTATTTATTTTCAAGGATAATTTAATTGGAAAAAAATTAATCAAAAATTTATACTTTAGCCTCAATATATTATTATTTTTCAATGTAATTTATACATTAATTATTTAAAATATTTTCTTGAAATATTTATTATTTTAACTTATATTTACCCTTAAATTTTTATCATTCTTAAATAGATTTGTTGATCACCATTTATATGTTCTTATGATATTATTTATCTAAAAAAAATGGAGTTTAAATATTATGTTATTTATTAAGTTCATGTTATGTGATTTTTATGAATCTTTTGACAAGCCAATTTTTTTCCATGGGTTTATTATGATATAATGAATGTTTTATTTTCTTATGGAACTCATATGTATGAATGGATAATGTTGGGTTTCTGTATAATGCTAAAATGTATTGGTTAATGGTTTATATGTAATCATAAAATGATGTTAATAATGAACATTTCGTTTTTTCATAACATGAATTATGTGTAATTTTTATTTCACAACATAAATTATGGGAATTGTTTCTATTCACAATATGAGGCATGGGGATTTCTTTAACAATATGAAGTGTGGGAAATTTTTTCACAATAAGAAGTATTGGAGTTTTTTTTATGAAAACATGAAGTGTGACAATTTTTTTTATCATAATATAATGTGTATGAGTTTTGTATGTTCACCACATAAAATATTGGAATTTTATTTATTCACAACTGGAAGTATGGATATTTTTTTTACAATGCAATAATTTATCTATTATTATTTTTATTCCACATTAAAATGTTTTTTATCATGTTATTATAAGTTTTAATGAATATAATTTATGTATATTTATTCTGTTATTCACTTTTGTATCATGCTCGCATGTTATACGACAATTAAGGTTTGTTTTGAGCCTAATAATAACTATTATGATTCCTTAATGATATTTTTAGGACCTAATTTTTCTATATAATTTTTTTATGATTATCATATAACATCTCCTTCTATTTTATTAATATATTTATGTATTAAAAATATTCTACATCAAGTTTATGATCTAATACATTTGATATGTACTTCCCTTATATATCATCTAGCTTACCCATTATTTATTTTTTCTGTTCCCAAGATAAGAAAATAATTATATCATGTGGGATGTCTAGAAAAGATATAAGGGATAATGATTATGGATAAATGTTTTCAACTATAGTAAAATAAGATGATTATGTAGCTAATCTCTACAAAACTAAACCTTTCAGAACATGGATTTTGTGAATGTTGTAATATGTATAAGCAATATCATGAGATTAAAGTAATATTTATGTTATTTTTAGTATGAATTATTATAGTTGGTATAAAATGATGGTTTAGGTATTTTGGGGACTGTATTATTTATTTATTTTAGATTAGTTTAGAAAAAATAAGAAAAAACCTAGGGAAATGTCTAGTGGATGAGTTTAAGAGTAGGTTAACATACTAATGTTTTAGTAAAGTAGAGATTGCATGGTTATCTATGAAATTACATCCCTTTTTAAATACTAAAATATATTGAGAGCTATAAAATTTGTTTTTCCTATGTAAAATAACCATGAATAGGTAATGTCATGTAAAAATGATCAAGAACTTGTGAATGAAAAATATGTCTAACTACACACCTATTTTGACACACCTGGGAGATATTCTATGGTTGATAACATATACTTTATTAACAAAATTAACAATTGATATACTAGTTACATAGATTAATATAGTTGATAATTATGAGACAATAAAACTCATATTAATCTATATTTAACCAATATATTTATATGATTAACAAAGTATGAATTAGTTGAAATGAAAGTATTATAGTTTGAACTAAAGTTTTCATTGTAGAATACATATTATGATTGATATTTCATATTCATATAAACTAATTCTTTTGGATATTATCACAACCATTTTGGATTTAGTATTTTGTTTAATCAAGATCAATTAAATGAAGTTATGAATGGTATATCCAAAATTCCTATTAAAAAAATAATAATTGGGATAATTAATTTTTTAATCTTAACAAGGGTAATCAGGTGGATATCTTAAGAGAAGAAATATGTTGAGTATTTCATGGATTTCAGGGTATTTTTATTTAGTAAATGATAATGAAAATTATGATGTTGAAATTTAATTAATGGAAAGAATATAACAACCAGATATTTTTGATCACATAAAATACATACTATTTTCCATATTTTTTTCACATTATACAACCAACATAAAAAAAATATTAATAATAAATTATCAATAAAACCATAAAAACCCAAATTTTTTAAGCCATTAATATTTATTACCTATATAAAGTAAATAATATATTTGAGTTAATATTTTAAAGGTTATTTTTCATAAAATCAATTTTATTTAAGTTATATATTTTATTTTAAAAATATAAATTTATAAATTTTGAATCTAAATTTGATAATGTAAAAATAATTTGTGAATTGCTCAAAACCAAATTTTCTTATGATATATATTTTATATTGTTCTAAATTAATTATTTCTAGGTTAATATTGAAAATATTGATTATGCTAATACCATAATCATTAAATTTATTAAATGTTTTCGAACTCCATTCATATAAAATTTTATATTATGAAGTTTATTAAATAATTTTAAAATACAATTTTCAATTTATAAACCCTTGATAAATATTTTGAAAATTTATGTACTTTTTAAATAATTTTTTTTTCAATTTTATTTGTTAATTTTTTATACCATGATGAAATGAATTTTTTTATTTATTTTTTTTAAATATTCATATAAAGATAAAAAATTATTTTAAATTCATTATAATCAAGGAAATTTATAAATATATCATATTAATAAATCCTTTTTATAAACATAACTTTAAGAGAGAGTGTTTTCTAAAATACATGCGACAACGTTAAAAGTAATCTTCACACACATAGAAAGAAAATTTGATAATATTCTTTGTATATTTCAGATGACAATGTTCATACTATTTATTATAATAAATCTCATTTTTAGGTGTAAATTATAGATTACTAGGATTATTTCCAATTAACACAACAATGGTGTAAAAATTATTTTAAAATTTTTCATTTATTAATTTCAAGGAATTTAAATTAAATTAATTTCATTGATCAACATTTAATAATGAATATAATATGAAATATTTATACGTATATATATATACATATATTATCACTCGTTTATTTTGTAAAAAATACTAAATAAAATTTGGAATCCATAATAGTCAAAATTTCTTTTTTCCTACAAAAACACTTATTTATATATATTATATGTTTTAATTTTGATGTTAATTTTATATTATTAAAAAATTTAATTGGTTTAACTATATTAAAATTTTAGGAACACCACACCCAAAATTGGTTATATTTATTATGTAATATGTTTAATGAATCATAAAATAACTTATAAAATAACTAATTCTCTTATTCAAATGTAAATGATTAAAATGTAAAAACATTATAGAAAAAACCAATAACATTATTATAATAATTGAATAAACACTTGGTTGATCCATGATTGAACATAACATACCCCACACTCCATTATTTCCATCATGACCCAAACCATTGTGGTTCGACCCATGACTACCCTAATCCTACCACTAGTTGGCTAGAGGCTATTGACCAATACCAACTAGGAATATCCCAAAATGAAAGGAATTATCCTAAAGTAACAACACACACGCACATACATATCCAATCCAAAAAATGATGAAATGTAAAACAATTGAAACCAATTCATTCATACATCTATAATCCCATAACCATAGTATGACAATAAAGCACTTAAAGGGGAAAATTTGAAAAATACAATCCCAACTAAAAAATGTAAATAGTACAAGATGGTCTAAGGGAGAGGACTATAATGAAATGGAAGGTCTTAGAAAAAATCTCAGTATATCTATATCAATCCACACTCCACCTTCTCTACATAATCCTAGGATGCTATAAAAAAGTTCTTCATATGTATAAGATGTGAGATGTGTGGGAAGAGCCCATGTAGGGGTGAGTATAAAAAAAGAAAACCCCAAAAATACTAAACATGAAGTATAGAGTATAACTATTCAAATACAAGGATATAAAAACTAATGTATAACGTAAAACACCCAGATATAATCAGTCAGGATAGTGTGCCACAAGACGTTCACAACCAACTATCATCCACATGATTTATCTTAAAGAAATGCTCATTCTAGGAGAATACACTCCATGAACCATGCCATCACTAGATACACTCAATAGAAAAGTCAATATCATTTTCCCACAACCATGAAAGGTCACTGGACTCGTAATACCCTAATACAATGATAAGGGCCACACCCAAAACCATTGGAGAACCTAGAAACCTAATCTTGATCAATCCACTATGTAGGGGATCATATGCCAATGATACCACAAACCCTACTGATATAACCCCTAGATTAATGATCATTTATCTTTTATCAGAGGTCATGAAAATTCCGCAAAACTACCAAGGGTCTAAAGATGATAGAATATCACACTCTAGTCTCACAAAGAGACACTACAAACTCTATCTAATAATAATCTTATAGGGGGTATCATAATCATATGATATGGATGGAATGACACATTATACCCTTAAGGGAATAGACCAAGGGAAACTCACTCAATAGAAATATGTCAAAATAGAATAGATTAATATCTCCATGTTTTCACTAATGGAGTACACTCAATGTAAGTAGAGTACAAGATATGTATTTTTCAACCTAGATATGCTCATGTCATGCACAATCAAATGCCATGTAAATCTCCAATTACACTACATGTAGGTAAGGTACATGATGTGTTGATATTGTTTGAATCTATGCTTGTGTCACCTATCTATGTCTGTGTACCATAGGTATTGCCCATATACCATCTCATGTACACTTTTCCATGTCTATATCTGAATACATGATGTGTCCATGCCAGTGTACTATAGCCCATGTCCATGTACCATCTAAGGTACACACCTAGCCATCATGAAATGGTCACATGGTGTGTGACCATTTCACACTGTGTGACGTATTTCACTCCACCCAATAAACTAGCACTATAGCCAAGGGGTTCCACATGGAGTGTAATCCCAAAATACACTATATGAGTATCAGGATAATCAAGATCCAATAGGATGTCTTCCATGTCATATTTCATGTCACCAAATCCTCCACCCACAATGTAACCTATAGATTTGTGGTAGGAGAAGCCTCTAGTCATGAAATATTTGGATTCTGGGCTTCAAATACACTCAAGAAATATCTACTCACACCTTCCATTCCGAACATGTATAAACTAGTATAAATGGATACAAATATATATTATAATCCACCTTCAATCATCCACCACCATCATTACACCTTGATCTCACCATCAATAATGAACCACACATAAGACATTGATCTGTTGTGATGATGAAAATTCGTGCATGACGCACCTGACTTTTTCAAATGATTTTATACCTATTATTTATCTTGGTGTCTGGTGTTTTTTCCAAAGATTCGGGGAGTCCCGGTTTAAAAATTTTAAGTTTGGAGAATTTTGAGGGTTCTAGGACAATGCGCAAACACTGTGCATTTTAGTGGAAGTCATGCAGATAGTTTGGTTACCTGCACAGTCACCGTCAAAGTGAGTAGGGGCCACCACCCGACCATTTCACAGTCGACTGAGCCGTGAAGGGCGACCGCGCAACCGGCCACCTATAAGGTTAATTAAATTATTTGGCTAGGCGACAATGTAATGAAACCATTAAACATGACAATGATGATATATATATATATATATATATATATTATCAGTGAATGTGTTATAAATATTTGTTGTTATTATTATTTTTATTGAAGTTTGATTATTATTATTAGTATAAATAATGTCTTAAAATAAATTATTAATGTTATTTATGATTTACCATTACCATTATTATTGTTATCAAAGTTGTATTATTATTATTAATATTTTATTCTTATAATTATTATTTTTATTGTTATTATTAATTTGTTTTATTATAATTTTATTTTTTTATCATTACTTTTTTTGTTTTTTTTGTTTCCTTTTTTAGGGTTTACCTATGTCTGGTACAGGTGGTGCCCCCCTCTTTTCTCTCTTTCTTCCCATCGTGAAGGCATCACCCCCTGTTGTGTTCCATCTCCAGCACCTTACCTCCTCCCCATCCGGACACTGCCCTCCGCCCTCCTCCATCATCCCAAGGCGCTCCCCCTTGACCACCCTTCAGCTGCACCCAGCAGTGTGGCGTCCAACACCTCCCGCTCCCCATCTCTACTCCACACGGTCGAGCAAGCACCACCAGGGCCCCTCCATTCCTGCTACGTGAACCCCCCCACCTCTCTCAACTTTATTTGTATGTGGCACTCGCAGAACCCTCCCCTCCTATCTGTCGGCCTCGACCGACCGCTCTCCAGTTTGACCACATGCATCGCAACTGCCTCCTCACCCTTATCTTTTCCCTGCACCCTGTTCTACCTCCACCTAGTAGCCCACACAACCAGCAGTAGGTGGCCCATGCTTTAGTCGCAACACAGAAGTCCGCCTGGCCTTCCGGCCTTGCAGCGCCCCATCCGAGCGACTCCCCCACCTCTTTTACATGCGGCGCGAACCGCTCCGGGCAGCACCTGTCTGAATCACTTCCTCCAACAGTGATGTTCTTCCCCCTTATATTAAGGGATTTTTTATTTCAGTGTTATCCTTGGTTTAGGGTTTTTTATTTTCGGATTAAATTATAATTTATGTGTGTTGAACTTATTCCGTAGGGTTTTTTTTGGCTTCTCGTTGCTGTGGTTGCGGTGCGAACGAGGTTTCGCACCGATTTCGGGAGATCAATCCACGTTTTTGGTAGGTGATTCTGCCTATAAGTATTGTTTGATGAATTAATTCACCCATTTAGTTAATTTAGTATATTCATTGATCATTTTTCGTGGTGTGAATATGGTTTTACTTGATGTTTAATATGTTTTTGAGGTGTTTGGCATCATGGTTATGTGATACAAGTGTTTTGTTTCTCTGTAAACCCATGATTAGCCATTTTTAGTGTTTTATAAACTATTTTATGGGTTTATTTAAAATTTTCAAGGGTTTCAATTTTTTTTTTGGTGTGATGTCAATGTGTGATTAGTTATAAAAGAATTTTTGAGTGAGTTTTTGATATTTTGAGTCATGCGACACATTTTTAAATTGTTTAATAAATTATCTCAGTGGGTTGTTTAATTGTGAAAATGGTTTATTTAATTGTGTAGTTATTTTATTAATCTGTGTGAGTGGTGAAAATTGAGTTTGTGATATGGCATTCTGTACATTTGGTCATAGACGAGGGTTTTGTGTGGGTTTAGTGGGTAAGCCTTGTAATTTTTTTTAAAAAATTATTTATGGTTTATTATATTAATTTAATGAAAAAAAGGTTTTTTATAAATGGTGTAAGGGTTATATTAAACTGTTTATGTGGGTTTGAGTTGGTTTTGTCTGTGCAAAACTATGGCAAACTACTCAAAATAGTTTTATAAATTTTTAAATGATTTATTAAATAATATAGTTGTTGTGAGCTAGGTTTTTGAAATGTGTTTAGGTGTACATGTTTTTAAATGTTGATCTCGTCATGCCATGTTCTATTATCAGTTTGTGCACTCTAGGTCTTTTCTTAAAGTGTTATGTTGGCTCTTTAAAAAGTTTAGTGAGTGACTTTGGCGTCATGTGGTTTTATGTAAACACTTCTTGGTTTCTAAAGGGGTTTAGTAAATAGGGTTGATGGTGCATGTTGTGTTTTGAAAGCATGTCGTGGCCGTGTTCTCGATTTTTGTTTATTTGAATTGTGTTATGTTTGTGTTTATGTACCTTTGCTGTTTTGTGTAACATCCCAGGTAAATGAAGAATAATGAATTTTCATATTTATTAATATTTTCTAATTAAATATTAATTTTACTTTAAAGGGGTTTCTATGTTCGATAGCATACCCGATATGCAACAAAGAGTTTCATTGAAATCTTACGTTGCACACTATTAATAAAATAATATTATTTTAAATGGTAGTTAACACATAGCCGTTGTATTGGAAGGAATGGATGGAAATAACTAAAATATGATTATATATTTTTTTTAAATGTTTTTACATTTATCCAATAAAAGATAAAGGCTTAAAATATGGAAAGAATTCAATTTTTGGAATTTATACCCTAATTCTCACTAAAGGTTCACTTATCACCTTTTGATGGAGAACCGTCATTAAATATAGTTGTGATCACTCTTATACATTCTATTGGACCATATATAACTCTTTTTTAGAATCGGGACATCAAAATTTACTTTCTGTAAATTTTTGGTATTTTTCCGATAAAGTATATTTTTTTTAATGAATAGTGTAAAATGTTGTATTTTAATTCAAAACAACTTTTTAATCTAATTTATTAAGATTATTATATAATCTTTTGAATTTGTTTTTAAGTGCAATTAGAATATATTTTTAACATTTAATCCAATAGTGGTCGTTGGAATTAATTTTACTTTGAAATCGGACTTAAACTAGTGTCAATCTTTTGATACTGATTGTTTCATAAAAACACGCTATTTGTCATGACAGTGGAAATTAATCATTAAATTAATTAATGTGACTTATTTTATTTGAATTTGGTAAAATATACTTTATTTTTTGAATTCGGAATATCAAATATAGCTTAGGGTGAATTTTTGGTATTTTTCTGAAAAGCTTCAATTTTTTGATGAATAGTGAAACCACTAAGTGGTACTTATAAAAACTGAATTTTCGTTTAAATGAAATTTTACGACTTCTATGTTTTGAATTTAAAAAATCCGACATACATGGTTTTCAATAAGAAGTAAAATGTGGTTCAATGGGGTTAAAATAATTTTTTGGTGAATAGTAACTTATTAAGTTTTTAATCCCGATTAGAGGTAATTAGTGTAGTGTAAGGTAAAAATAATGTTTTAATAATACAATATGAGCTTGACACATGTCCTACCCTCATTGTATGTGTCATGGCCGACCAATACAATCCATGAGTCAAATTGTGGACCCCATGGAGCCACATTGGTTGGGAAATTACATAAATAACTTTTTATTTAATGTTTAAGTAAAAATGACACAAACATGAAATGTTTTACTAAAACAATTTTTACATGGGGTTATACAAGTCATATTTTTTACTCTAAATATTCATTATAAATCTAAAAAGATTTCATACATCATGATATTTTTTTTATAATTTTTAGACATTAAATAAATTAAATTATTAATGACATCATGATGATGCAGTGATTACCTCATTAATAAAGGATTTAAATAAAATGGAAAGATAATGTAAAATCTATGACCTAAACATGTCAAAAACCTATTGTATGGGTGTATTTAGAACCCTTATCACCTTATCCTGGAAACACATCAATTTGGGACCATTAAAATCCGAAACTCATTCTAAAATAAAGTAACATTTTCTTACTTTCCAAGAGTGCCCCTCCTCTCCTCTTATAAAAGGCCCCCACCTCTACCTCCTTACCCACACTCCCAAAGCCTTTGGCTCGGCCAACCCCTTCCCATTTTGTCTCTCCACTTCCCTATATTACTCCTTGAATCCTGACTTTGGGAATAAGTCTTCCCAAGTAAGACTTTGAGCTCAAACAAAAGGGAGTTACCCGATTTTAAGGTAATGTCTTCACTTGAGTCCTTTTGTTTTATCTTTCTTCTCCAACCCCCTAAACTATTTTTATTCATTTTTTTTGTAACAAATACAGTATCATCAATATACTAGGATGTTGTTATAAGAAGAATTAGAGCTACAATTACCCACACCTACATCTAATTGTTGAAGAACATACTATTTCCGTGGATGGTGAATTTCGGCCTCCCGAAACGATGATTGTTCAACACTAATTTAACACCTTCAAAGGTGGCCATTAAGATGAAAATATATTTATATATGATATATAATATGTTTATGTTTTCCTTAAGCTTCTTTATTTCTCATTTTTGGCATACCTTTATGGTTTCCATTATGGGTAAACACGATAATTTCATTTTAAGAAGTGCGAACTACCGCCCCCTCAAAGTGATGTGATTCGTTAATGCCATATGTGGGACGTATAAAGGATGGATTTAAATTTATTATATATGATTTTATACTGAATTATAATATACCTCTTTATCATTATTATTACATTCCATAAAAATATGAAATAGAAATGAAAGTAGCGTTCATGCGTACGTACAACTTACCATCTCCATGAACGGTGCATTTCATTTCTTATCCCCAAATGTAATGTACTATTATAAGTACATGTATATAATGGATATATATGATGAATGATACGTCTAAATGATTAATATAATTCTGGAATTAAAATATACATACCTCTCATTTAATTTTAATTCCATTAATATGACAAAGAAATGAAAGTAGCGTTCATGCGTACGTACGACTTACCGTCTCCATGAACAATGCATTTCATTTCATACCTCTAAATGATTATGTAATATTATAAATACATGTATATGCTGGATATATATGACATATATGATATCCAAATCAAGAATTTCATTCTAGATATAAAGAACCTTTGACCACATGAACAACATGTAATTGTAAGATGTCCACTTTTGACTTAAAACCAAATATCGACAAAACAAACATTATTAACATAAATGGTTACATAATGTTTATAACATGGTAATAAGTGATATAAAATTAATAATGAACTTGAAAAAGGTTCTTACGAAAATAAAAATTAACTCATGTTTACTATTCAGGACGTTAAAGAATGATCGAGTCAAGTCAGACCCGAGGTAAGGGACTTCGTCTCAATCTCCTTTCATTGAGGCATATTTCATTTTATACACAACTTTATTTTATACGGTGTATAAACCCCTTTGACTTTTAATTTCATACAAAAGGAATCTTTTTCTATGAAGTGTTTTACTAAATGACAAAAAGGAATTTTTCTTTTAACGTACGCGGTGACAACGACCTTTTCCGCCACCGCGAGTATTATTTGGTCTTTGGCTTCCTGAACAATCCGTAATGTTTTTTTAAATGAAATAAATACCATACACTCTTTTATATATTTTGGTATTGAAAATGGTTTTTGTAATAGATTTTTTATGTCAATATATTTGAATGATATATTATGATCAAAGTGTGGAAATGTTTTCTTTCCTTTATGTTTGCTTTATGTCTTATGATTTTATAATGGTACTTGGACATTTGATAGGTGGTTACGTGATAAACCATATGACATGTGGTGTCGTGAATACCAGGATCGGTGGTTACGTTATAACCTCCAATGCATTGGGTATGGAAGTCGGCCGTATGTCTATTCCATTAAGTGATATGTGTGGAAGTCGACCGTATGGTTATTCCACTTAAGTATGTTTATGTCCCAAGATACCTTTATATGTTACGTGTTCTTTATATGGGTTTTATGGTAATTATTTGGTTAAAAATAGTAAGAAATGATATTTTATTCAGTGAAGAGTTTTTAATACTTCATGAAGGTGAATGTATTACTTTGATATACATGGTTTACTTGATGTTTGAAAAACTAATAGTTTTCATTATTTGTGTATCCCTTACTGAGCTTTTTATGCTCACCCCAAGTTTTTTTTTGAAATGTTTTTCACAGGACATAATGTGGAATAGGGTCAAGGATGGGATCAAGGGAAAGTCATGCTATCTAAACCATGGAACTATACATGTTTCTTTTTAAGAGTTTTTTTATTCTATGGCAACTTAGTAGAAGTGTCCACTTTGTAATCTTTTGAGATGTAATAGTTATGTTCTAATTCTCTAAAACTGTAAACCAAAAAAGATCCTCAATGTGAATTATTAATTTAATTAAATATTAAGTAAGGTTTAAGGCCGGGGCCTTACATTTTGTGTTTATTCTAGCACATTGGCAGGGTAACCCCGCGTTACCACAATCACCTGCTAGCGCGTGCGTGTGCACCTATGCGAGACATGTCGCGTTGTCGTGTTCGAGCAGTGAGTTGAAATAGGTCCCCCACTACACTCGCCTTTAAATTCAGAATTTATTAGTTTCTTGATATTTTATTAGTTTTAATAAATGAAAAATAATACAAGATAATTAATTTTTAAATGACTATTTGGTGTAACAAGAGTCGTTTATTTTATAAACAACACATGAAATATTTTATTAATGAACGGACACTCAGTAGTGAAAGAATTTCATTTGGCCCTTAAACATAATTCATTAAATTTCAAATGTAGTTTTGTTTTATTGATAAATGATTTATTTTGAAACGTGAACAAGTGTTTTGGTTCTCTTGAGAAATGATGATTTTCATTAAAATTGGTGAATGCATGTTTGGTACGTTAATAAAATAAATTATTTTGGAAAACTCTCTTGGGGGTGAATGAGGGGTGATCTTTGGTGTATGTTGACTGCATGAATTATGTGTGATGTTTGTGCTACCTGATTGACTTTTTTTACTCACCCATTTCCTTTTTATTACACGTGTTCACATGGGAACCTGACATAGTAAGTGAATAATATGAGAACGATTGTTGCACTAGTTCAGATCATGCACTGGCTAGTGGCCCATAATACATATTATACTCTGCTAAGGGATTGGGCCCCTTAGTTAGGCCATGTAGGGAAACACCAGGCATTAGGGCGTTATTACTTAATCGAGAGTAGGAATTCCGTCATGATGTGTCACATGTATGGTACATTCTAGATTTTTCCTGAGATCCTAGGTTCGACCCATGATTCTTTTAGTGTTCATTTGTATGTAGCAGACGATTGAGTGGTCTAGTTCGGTTGCTGGACCTGTTATCCACTTTTTCCATTTCCCTTATTGTGTTTTGTGTGTTTGGTGTGGTTTTTCTTTCTACTAACAACAAAAAATTTGGATTTCAAAATTGTCCAACAAAAAAATGTTTTTAAAATGCAATGCACATATTCCTTTCAAACATTAAACTTGTTCTTAAATTAAAGAGGGAAATGGACCATTACTTGTTTTAGAAATGAATGTGTGTGTGGAAACCCATATTTTATATAATTTAGTTCAAACTTGGAATAATAAAATTCTTTATTTAAAGGTATAGAATTGGGAATAGTTTTTTGGGCGCGCAAACTGAGTTATAATACTCACACCTACAGTGTTTTCTTGTTTTTAGTTTCTATTACAGGTTTCACTTGAGCTTGCTTGCTGTGGGTGAGAGTTGGTTTTGGATTGGTGAGTGACCCTCGGAGTCTCCTATAGTTTTGTTCGTGGTCAGGTTAGTTGGTTGTTTTTTGTCGTTATTTCTTTTCGTGTTGTTTATTTACTTTGTGTTGTTCTGTTTTCTTTCCACTGCTTTATTTATTTTTATCGGGTGAAATCATTCCCTCTTTCTCTCTTTTAATGCCCTGGAACTTGTCACTAGCTTGAGAGGATCAGGGACACCACTCAGGCCCTGTCGCGGACCATCTTGGGTGACTGGTTCAGGATCAACCCTGATTGGTTCATGACAAAATGGTATCATAGCAGGTTCAGCTCTTGAGTGGATATTGTTTTTCAAAGCTCCCATCATTATATGGGGGATAAAAGGAGTATAATTGTCGAGAATTGAGGCGTATGTATGAGAAGGACGTCATGAATCCTTGCTCGTTCCGAACCTCGGGTTACCGTGGGATGTTCGGGTTTGTCAATGTCTTTTTATTCTTATGGTTTGTTTGTTATTGAAAAATGAAATGGGAGCTAGGAAAGTTACCTTTGTAAACATGCATGGTCTGGAAACCATGTGGTGCCGGGGACTTTACCCTAGAATGCTCTCAGTGATGATGGTGTGACTGGAATATGGCCACCAACCATATGTCTGAGTCACCCATGATCACTAGTCTCCCCCTATTGAATCGTTTGAGTTTTCCTTCATTCTGAAAATTGCTTTGTAATGTTTTATTTTGGTGATTGTGAAAATTTGAATTTGAAATGGCAATGACCATGTTTTGATCTCGCTCATTGTTTTCATATTCCATAGTGTTCACTCCCACGAAGGTTTGATGGATTCCCAATGTGAATCTTTGTGTGGTGCATCCTTAGAAAATCCTCTAGTTGATCAGACTGTAGACTATATTCCGGAATTTCGAAAATTGAACACTCCCCTATTTTATGGTCAAACAGATCAACTTAAGGTGGAGGAGTGGTTACAAAAGGCTGAGAGGAAGTTCAGTTTCATGGGGTTTCCTGAGTCCTTAAAGGTAAAGTTGGTTACCTTTATGCTTGAAGGTCTAACCTGGAAATGGTGGAATTCCGTGGCTCGGAATAAACCTCGAAAAGATCTACCATGGGAGTTTTTCAAGTCGTCATTCATCCAACAACACTTCTATGAGTTGATGAAGTTGTGGAAGAGGATGAAGTTGTGTTATCTTCATCAAGACATTGAATTTGTACTGGAATTCTATTGACATTTCATAGACGTAGTTCCGTACGACCAATGGGTTGTTGCAAATGATCTCGGGAATGCTTGAAAAATTGAGTTTTGACTCCAACCTGAACTACGGTCAAAAGTGGAAGCGCTCAACTTACCCCCCTTCTAGAATGTTGTGGGGAAAGCATTTCTTGTTTAAGCTGATTCAGTAGGGTGATATGAGTTGGTGAATCCTTTCCTAGCCTTGGGAATCCGTGCAGAGGATGGAAAGAGAAAGAATGAGAAGTTACCTGATGTTGGTGGGTCCACAAGAGGAATTAAGAGGCATTCAGACCTGAAATCAACACCTTTGGGTAGTAACGTCATGATCTGTCACCTGTGTGGTAGGCATGGTCACAAGAGGTCGATGTGCCCGAGTGCTCTGAGACCCTGCCACACCTATGGACATCTGGGTTACTTGCAGCGATTCTACCGTGGTGTTTCCAAGAAGCGCAATGAAGCTAGAACTGGCTCATCGAAGGTCACCTCATCCCGTCAGCAGGAGTAGGGCGATGTTTGGGGATCGGTTCAAGATTTTCTCTTTGTAGTGTTTCTTGGATGTACTAATTGACTCTTGTAGCATTTTTTGGTGTTTCTTTTGTTTCTTTTTTAATAATGGTTGTGGTCGAACCTCTTTGAAATTTTTATTTTATTGGAAGTGTGTTTGGTGAAATTATGGTCTGTGTGTTATGTATAGAAATTGATGAAGCCTAACTACGAGGCATAAGATGCTTCAATCATCATTTCTCCAGCCATAGACCCTGGAGTGAAGCTTTCACGTTGTTAGGAGAAACCCCAATGGTAAAAAATGGAACTGTTTTAACCTTTTTCCTTATTGTGGAATAGTTTGTGTTCTTCTAAGGTTGATATGTTGTTGATGGGGTGATGAAAATAGTTTTGATTCTCTATCAATTTGGTACTTCCCTTCTCCCCATTGTGGTAGGTGGGTTTTTGGTCCATATTGAAATTTTTTGAGTTCAGTTAATCTCATTAGTCCTTATGGTGGGGAGACCCACAGTGGGTCTCACAATGTTACACTTGAAGTAATTTAGAGTTAGCCTCATCCTTATAGTGGGGAGGACGTTCGAGCCTCCT
The DNA here is from genome assembly GCA_963277665.1 of Viscum album. NCBI lineage: Eukaryota > Viridiplantae > Streptophyta > Magnoliopsida > Santalales > Viscaceae > Viscum > Viscum album. Next base: position 1,006,120,977 of record OY728167.1, read on the forward strand.
CGTGTCAGTATCAGAATTTCTTTCCATGTATCGTTTGGTGGTGGGTGGTATCATGTGGAACCACCTAATTCTAAGTTCTTCCTATTGAGTAAATGTTGGTCTTAGATTATACCCAAGGGTTATGATGTACTAGGATTATAAAAATAAGTGTCAGAGGTGGTTTAAGTTCATTCATTCCTTGGTTGAAATAGATGGTTTGGGTTCTTCTTTGTGATGATTAAGGTGATTGTGTTTTAAAGGATGAGTTTTATGTCATGGGTTTTTCTGTGTCTGTTTGGATTGATCAACTGGAGGTGCTTTAACTTTTGGGGGTGAGTCACACTTAGAGTGTTTTATCATTGGGTATATATTTAATCGTGGCTTTTGGGGGGTTTAAAGAATTATGGTGGGGATATTTGTCACACCCCACTTTTTCATATGATTTTATTTCTATTATTTATCTTAGTGTTGGGTATTTTTGAAAAAGTTTTGGTGAGTCCTGGTTCAAAATTTAGATGTTTGGAGAAGTTTACGTGTTCTAGTCCGGTGCACGAACATTGTGAATCTTAGTGGAATTCGTGTAGACAGTTTGGTTACCCGCATAGTCACTGCTGAAGTGAGAAGGGGCCACCGCATGAACCGCACATAGTTGAATGAGCCGTGAGGGGCGACCGCACAACCACCCACCCATAAGGTTAATTAAACTGGTTGGTTAGGTGATGATGTAATGAAACCATTAAACGTTGAAATTAGGATATATATATATCATCATTGAATGTGTTATAATTATTTTTTGTTATTATAATTTTTATTAATGTTTGATTATAATTATTAGTATAAATAATATCTTAAAATAAATTTTTAATGTTATTAAAGATTTACTATTACCATTATTATTGTTATAAAGTTATATTATTGTTATTAAAATTTTTTACTTATGATTATTATTGTTTTTATTGTTATTATTAATTTGTTTTATTTCAATTTTATTTTGTTTTTATGATTTTTTTTTTGTTTTTTTCTTGCCTTTTTTAGGGTTTACATGTGTCCGGTACATGCACCCCCCTCTTTTCTATCTATCTCCCCATCGTGAAGTCCTATTCCCCCCCAGCTGCACTGCATATCCCCCACCTTGCTACCTCTATATATGTCCACCGCTCTCTTCCCTCCCCCATCATCACACGATGCTCCCCCTGCAGCGCCCTCCGACTATGCCCAACAGTGCGGCTTCCCGTGCCTCCCGCTCCACGTCTCTACTCTACCCGGTCGAGCAAGAACCACCAGTGCACCTCCCTTCCTGCTACGCGAACCCCCCACCTCTCTCGATCTGCTTTTCATGCGGCACCCGCAGAACCCTCCCCTCCTCTCTGTCGGCCTCTACCGGCCGCGCTCCAGTCCGACCACCTCCCTCGCAACTGCCTCCTCTCCCTTCTCCTTTCCCTGCACCATGTTATGCCTCCATCTAGTAGCCCACACAACCAGCATCATGAGGCACCTACTTCAATTGCAACACAGCATGCTGCCCAGCCTTCCGGCCCTACAGTGCCCCATCCAAGAAACTCTCCCTCCTCTTTTACGTGCAGGGCGAACCGCTCTGGGTAGCGCCTATCTGGTTCGCTTCCTCTGGTAGTGACATTCTTACCCCTTGTGGTAAGGGGGTGTTATTTCAGTGTTTTTCTTGGTTTATGGTTTGTTATTTGTAGAAGAAATTATAATTTTTGTCTGTCAAACTTATTCCGTAGGGTTTTTTTGGCTTCTCGTTGGTGCGGTTGCGGTGCAAAAGAGGTTTTGCACCGATTTCAGGAGATCCATCCATGTTTGAGGTAAGTGATTCCGCCTATAAGTATTTTTTGATGAATTAATTCACCCATTTAATTAATTTAGTATATTCATTGATCATTTTTCTTGGAGTGAATATGGTTTTACATGATGTTTAATATGTTTTTGATGTGTTGGGCATCATGATTATGTGATACGAGTGTTTTGTTTCTCTGGAAACCCATGTTGAGCCATTTTTAGTGTTTTATAAACTATGTTGTTGTTTTATTAAAATGTACAAGGTTTTGATTTGTGTTTTGTTTTTGCTTTAATGTGCGTTTAGTTATAAAAGAAGTTTGAGTGAGTTTTTGATATTTCGAGTCAAGTGACACCTTTTGAAATTGTTTAATAAATTTTCTCAGTGGTTTGTTTAACTGTGAAAATGGTTTATTTAATTGTTTAGTTAGTTTATTAATATGTTTGAGTGTTGATAATTGTGTTTTTGATGTTCCGTTGTGTACGTTTTGTCATAAAAGAGGGTTTTGTGTGGGTTTAGTGGGTAAAGCCATGTTATTTTTAAAAAAAATTATTTTTGGTTTATTACATTATCTGAATGATGAAAAGGTGTTTTATAAATGGTGTAAGGGTTATATTGAACTGTTTATGTTGTTTTGAGTTGGTTGTGTCTGTGCAAAACCGTGGTAAACTATTCAAAATAGTTTTATAAATTTTTAAATAATTTATTAAATAATATGGGTGTCGTGAGCCTGGTTTTCGAAAGGTGTTTAGGTGCATCTTCTTTTAAATGTTGATCTCATCGTGTCGTACACTTTTGTCAGGTTGCAAACTCTATGTGTTTTCATAAAGTGGTACGTTGGATCTTTAAAATGTGTAGTGAGTTATTTTGGCATTCTGTGGGTTTTTGTAAGCACTTCGTGGGTTTTAAAGGGGTTTAGTAAATAGTGTTGATGGTGAATGTTGTGTTTTGAAAGCATGTCGAGGTCGTGTTCGTGCTGTTTGTTTATTTAAATTTTTTTAAGTCTATGTATATGTACCTTTGTTGTTGTGCGTTTATTGAAGCGCGTTGGTGGGGTACCCCCGCGTTACCACAATCACCGGCTTCCGCATGTATGTGCACCCGTGCGAGGAGTGTCGCGTTGTCGCGTCTGAACTGTGAGTTGAGGTAGGTACCCCACTACACTCACCTTTAAATTTAGAATTTATTAATTGTTTTATCTTTTATTAATTTTAGTAAATGATAAATAATATAAGATAATAATTTTTTAAATGATTATTTGGTGTAAAAAGAGCCGTTTATTTTATACACGACACTTGAAATATTTTATTGATGAACGGACACCCAGTAGTGAAATAATGCCCATTTGGACCTTAAACATAACTCATGAAATTTCAACTGTAGTGCTAGTTTATTGATAAATGATTTATTTTGAACCGTGAACTAGTGTTTTGGTTCTCTTGAGAAATGATGATTTTCTTTAAAATTGGTGAAGGCCCATTTGGCACTTTAATAAAAAAAATTATTTTGGAAAATCCTCTTTGGGGTGACTCAAGGGAGATCTTTATTTTATGGTGACTGCATTAATTGTGTGTGATGTTTGTGCTACTTTATTGACTTTTGTGACTCACCCCTTTCATTTTTATTACATGTATATACATGGAAAACCTGGAATAGTCAGTGAATATTTTGAGAATGATTGCTGCACTAGTCTAGATTATGCAGTGGCTAGTGGCCCTTAGTACAGTTTATACTCTACTAGAGGGATTAGACCCCTCGGTTAGGCCATGTAGGGAAACATTCGGCGTTAGGGCGTTATGACGTCATCGAGAGTAGGCATTCCTTTAGGATGAGTCACAAGTATGGTACGTTGTGGATTGTTCACGAGCTCATAGGTTCAACCCACGTTTGTTTTAGTGTTTATTTGTAAGTGGAAGACAATTGAGAGGTATAGTTCAGTTTCTAGCCCCGTGTGCCACTTTTCTCGTTTTCCTTTGTGTGTGTTGTGTGTTTTTTTGGTTTTTCTTTTTATTAACAACAAAATTTTTGGATTTCTAAATTGTTCAACAAAAAATGATTTTAAAATGCAATGCACCTGTTCCCTTTAAGCATTATCCTTTTTCTTAAATTAAAGAGGGAGATGGACCATTACTTGTTTTAGAAATGAATGTGTGTATGGAAACCCATATTTTATATAATTTAGAGCAAACTTTTAATTAGTAAATTTTATATTTAAAGGTAGTGCATTGGGAATAATTTATTGGGTGCACTTACTGAGTTTTAATACTCATGCCTGTAGTGTTTTCTTGATTTTAGTTTCTGTTGCAGGTTCTACTTGAGCATTCTCTCCATAGGTGAGAGTTGTTTGTGTATTGGTGAGCAACTCTCGTAGTCCCAAGGAGTTTTGGTCGTAGTTAGGATAGTTGGTTGTTGTTGGTCGTTCTTTCTTTTCGTGTTGTTTATTTACATTTCATTGTTATATTTTCTTTCCACTGCTTTATTTATTTTTATCAAGAAAAATCATTATATATTGCTCTGTTTTGATGAACTGGCTCTTATTTCCATCTCGAGAGGACCATGAACACCTCTCAGGCCATATCGCAGACTATCTTCGGTGACCGGTTCAGGATCGACCCTGGTTTTTTCATGAAAAAATGGTATCAGAGCAGGTTTGGCTCTTGAGTGGGCCTTGTTTTTTAGAGCGCACATCGTTATTTGGGGTAATCATGGTAGAAGGAGTAGAATTTTTGGGAATCGAAGAGTATGGAAAAGAAGGACGTCATGAACCCTTGCTTATTCCGAAGATCGGGTTACCATGGGATGTTTGGGTTTGTCAATGTCTTTTGATTATTATGGTTTGTTTTCAATTGAGAAATGAAATGGGAGCTGGGAAAATGACCTCTGTGAGCTCGCATGGTCTGGAAAGCCATGTAGAGCCATGTAATTTACCCAAGAATACTCTCAGTGACGATGGTGTGACTGGCGTATGGTCAACAACCATATGTTTGAGTCACCCATCGTCACTAGTTTCCCCCTAATGAATCATTTGAGTTTTCCCTAATTATGAATTTTTTTTGTAAAGTTTTATTTTAGAGATCGAGAAAAGTTGAATTTAAAATGGAAATGACCATGTTTTGATCTCGCTCCTTGTTTTATTTTTCCTTAGTGTTCACCCCCACGAAGGTTCGATGGATTCCCAAGGTGCAGCTTCGCGCGGTGCATACTTAGAAAATCCTCTAGTTGATCAGCCTATAGAATATGTTCTGGAATTATGGAAACTGAACCCTATCTGGTATTATGGTCAAACATATCCACTTGAGGTGAAGGGGTGGTTACAGAAGATTGAGAGGAAGTTCGGTTTTATTGGGTTTCTTGAGTCGTTAAAGGTTAAGTTGTATACCTTTATTCTTGAAGGTCCAACCTAGAAATAGTGGAAGTCTGTGTCTTAGAATAAACCTCGGAAAGGTCTAACATGGTAGTTTTTCAAGTCATCATTCATCCAACAACACTTCTATAAGTTGATGAAGATGAGGAGGAGGATGGAGTTGTGTTGTCTTCTGCATGTAATTGAATCAAAACTAGAATTATATCGACATTTGACATACCTAGTTTCGTACGACCAATGGTGTTTTGCAAATGATCCCGGGAAGTCTTGACAATTTGAATCTGGAATCCGACCTAAACTACAGTCAAAATTGGAAGACCTCAACTTAACCACCCTCTTGTATGTTGTGGGCAAAGCCATTCTTTTTGAATCTGATTCAGTAGGGGGACATGAGGTGGTGAATCCTCCCCTGGCCTTGAGAAGCGGTGCAGAAAATAGAGAGAGAAAGAATGAGAAGCGCCCTGATGTTGGTGGGTCTACAAGAGGAATTAAGAGGCCTTCAGACCTACAATTAACACCTTCAGAGTGAAACGTCGTGATCTGTCACCATTGTGGTAGGCAGGGTCATAAGAGGCTGATGTGCCTGAGTGCTCCGAGACCCTACCACACCTATGGAATTCTGGGTCACTTGCATTGATTCTACAATGGTGTTTCCAAAAGCATGCTGAAGCTAGACCTGGATCGTCAAAAGCCACCTCATCCAGTCAGCAGGAGTAGGGCGATGCTTGGGGATTAGTTTTAGATTTTCTCTTTGTAGTGTTTCCTTTATGTAGTAATCTTCTCTTGTAAAATTTTGCGGTGTTTATTTTAATTCAGTTGTAAGAATGGTTGTGGTGGAACCTATTTGAAACTTTTATATTATTAGAGGTGTTTTTGGTGAAATTATTGTTTGTGTGTTATGTATGGGAATTTCCAAAGCCTGACTACGAGGCAGGCGATGCTTCAATCATCGGTGCTCCTGCCATAGGCCCCGGAGTGAAGCTTTCGCATAGTCCGGAGAAACCCCAACTGTGAAAAAGAGAATTAGTTTAACCTTTTCCCTTAATGTGGCATGGTTGGTGTTCATCCGAGGGTGAGACATTGTTGATGGGGTGATGATGATAGTTTTGATGCTCTATCAATTGGGTACTTCCCTTCTCCCCCCTTGTGGTGGAGGGGGGGGGGGGGGGGGTTGGTCCGCACGGAAAGTTTTTGAGTTAGGTTAATCTGGTCATTCATTATGGTGGGGATACCCACAACAGGTCTTATAAAGTACCACCTGAATTAATTTAGAGTTAACCCACTCCTTATGGTGGGGAGCCGTTCGGGCCTCCTCGTGTGAGTATCATAGTTTCTTTCCTTGTATTGTTTTGTGCCAGGTGGTCTCGTGTGAAACCACCTAATACTAAGTTCTTCCTCATGAGTAAATGTTAGGGTTGGAGTATACCCAACAGTTCCGATGGACTGGGATTATAAGAATAAGTGTCAAAGGTGGTTTAAGTTCATTCGTTCCATGGTTGAAATAGATGGTTTTTGTTCTTCTTAGTGACGATTAAGGTGATTATGTTTCAAATGATTACTTGGGTGTCATGGGTTTTTCAATGTTTGTTTAGATCGATCAATTGGAGGCACTTAAAATTTTGGGGGAGAGTGACACTTAGACAGTTTTATCTTTGTGTATAGATCTCATCGTGGCTTTCTAGGGTTGGAAAGCGTTATGGTGGGGAGATTTGTTACACCCGACTATTTAAATGATTTTATTCCTATTATTTATCTTGGTGTCAGGTGTTTTTTCCAATGTTTTGGTGAGTCCAAATTCAAAATTTTAAAGTTTGGAGAAGTTTTCGGGTTCTAGGCCTGTGCCTAAACATTGTACGTCTTACTGGAAGTCACGCGGACAGTTTGGTTACCCACACGGTCACTGATAAAGTGGGCAGGGGCCACCGCATGACCCGTGCATGGTCGACTGAGTCGTGAGGGGCGACCACGCAACCGACCTCCCATAAGGTTAATTAAATTAGTTGGTTAAGTGACGATGTAATGAAACCATTAAATGTGACAATGTGGTTATATATATATATATATATATATATATTATTAGTGAATGTGTTTTAAATATTGGTTGTTATTATTATTTTTATTTATATTTGATTATAATTATCAGTATAAATAATATCTTAAAATAAAAGAGTAATGTTATTAAAGATTTACCATTACCATTATTATTGTTATCAAAGTTGTATTCTTATTATTAAGATTTTTTTTCTTATGATGATTATTATTTTATTGTTATTATTAGTTTGTTTTATTTGAATTTTGTTTTGTTTTTATCTTTTATTTTGTTTTTGTTTGTTGCCTTTTTTAGGGTTTACCCATGTCCGGTACAGCCCCCCCCCCCCCCCCGCCCTCTTTTTTCTCTTTCTTCAAATCACGAAGGCCTTGCCCCCATGTTGTGCTGTATCTCCACCACCTTTCTACCTCCCCATCTTGCCACTTCCCTCCGCCCTCCTCCATCATCCCACAGTGCTCCCCCTACAGAGCCCTTCAGCTGCGCCCACCAGTGCGGCGTCCCGCACCTCCCGCTCCCACACTCTGCTTTACCCGGTCGAGAAAGCACCACCAGTGTGCCTCCCTTCCTGTTGGGCGAACCCACCCACCTCTCTCGACCAGCTTTTCGGACGACACACACAGAACCCTCCCCTCCTCTCTACCAGCATCGACCGACAATGCTCCGGTCCGACCACCTCCCTCGCAACTGCCTCCTCTCCCTTCTCCTTCCCCCACACCTTGTTCTGCCTCCACCTAGTAGCCCACAAAACCAGCAGCAGGCGAGCTCTGCTTTGGTTGCAACACAGCAGGCTTCCAGCCTTCCAGCCCTGCATCGCCCCATTCGAGCGACTCCCCCTCCTCTTTTACGTGCGGTGCAAACCGCTTCGGGCAGCGCCTGTCTGGATTGCTTCCTCTGGTAGTGACTTTCTTCCCCCTTATTGTAAGGGGTTTTTATTTCAATGTTCTCCTTGTTTTAGGGTTCGTTATTTTCAGATTAAATTATAATTTTTTTGTGTCGAACTTATTCTGTAGGGTGTTTTGGCTTCTCATTGGCGCAGTTGCGGTGAGAACGAGGTTTTGCACCGGTTTCAGGAGATCCGTCCACGTTTGATGTTGGTGATTCCGCCTATAAGTATTGTTTGATGAATTAAATAACCCATTTAGTTAATTTAGTATATTCATTGATTAGTTTTCTTGGTGTGAATATAGTTTTTCTTGATGTTTATTATGTTCTTGATGTGTTTGGCATCTTGGTTTTGCGATACAAGTGTTTTGATTCTCTCGAAACCCATGTTGATCCATTTGTAGTAATTTATAAACTTTGTTGTTGGTTTATTAAAATTTTCAAGGGTTACAGTTGTGTTTTGGTGTGACTTAAATGTGCATTTACTTATAAAATATATTTTGAGTGATTTTTTGATATATTGAGTCATGCGACACATTTTGAAATTGGTTAATAAATTTTCTCAGTGGTTTCTTTAATTGTGAAAATGGTTTATTTAATTGTTTAGTTAGTTTATTAACCTGTGTGAGTGGTGATAATCTTGTTTTTGATGTGGTGTTGTGTACGTTTGGTCATAAAAGAGGGTTTTGTGTGGGTTTAGTGGGTAAAGACTTGTTAATATTTTTAAAAAAATATTTATGGTTTATTATATTCTCTGGATGATGTAAAGGTGTTTTATAAATGGTGTATGGGTTATATTAAACTATTTATGTGGTTTTGAGTTGGTTTTTTCTGTGAAAAACCGTGGTAAACTACTCAAAATAGTTTTATATATTTTAAAATGATTTATTAAATAATAAGGATGTCGTGATCTTGGTTTTGGAAATGTGTTTCGGTGCTCATGTTTTTAAATTTTGATCTCATCGTGTCGTGTACTTTTGTCAGGTCGCACACTCTAGGTCTTTTCTTAAAGTGGTATGTTGTCTCTTTAAAATGTATAGTGAGTTATTTTGGCATTGTGTGGTTTCTTGTAAACACTTAGTGGTTTTTAAAGGGGTTTAGTAAATAGTGTTGATGGTGCGAGTTGTGTTTTAAAAGTATTTCGAGGTCGTTTTTGCATTGTTTGTTTATTTGAATTATTTTAAGTCTCTGTTTATGTGCCTTTGTTGTTGTGCATTTATTGAAGCACATTGGAGGGGTAACCCCACGTTACCGCAATCACTGGTTGGAACGTGCGTGTGTGCCTGTGTGAGGCGTGTCACGTTGTCATGTTTGAGCTGCGAGTTGAGGTAGGTCCCCCACTGCACTCGCCTTTAAATTCAGAATTTATTAATTGCTTGATATTTTATTAATTTTAATAAATGAGAAATAATATAGTATAATTAATTTTTAAATGACTATTTGGTGTAAAAAGAGCCTTTATTTTATATAGAACACTTGAAATATTTTTTTGATGAATGGTCACCCAATAGTAAATGAATTCCCATTTGTCCCTTAAAAACAATTCAGAAAATATTAAATGTAGTTTTACTTTATTGATAAATTATTTCTTTTGAAGTGTGAACAAGTGTTTTGGTTATCTGTATAAATGATGATTTTCTTTAAAATTGGTGAAGGCCCATTTGGCACTTTAATAAAATAAATTATTTTGGAAAACTCTCTTTGGGGTGAATGAGGGGTGATCTTTGGTGTACGTTGACTGCATGAATTTTTTATGATGCTACCTGATTGAGTTGGTTGACTGAGACCTTTCCTTTTTATTAAAGGTGTTGACATGGGAACTTGTCATAGTAAGTGAATATTCTAAGAACGATTTCTACACTAGTTTAGATTATGCACTAGCTATTGGCCCATAGTACGGATAATAATTTGCTAAGAGATTGGTCCCCTCAGTTAGGCCATGTAGGGAAACACTGGGTGTTTGGGCGCTATGAATTCCTCGAGAGAAAGAATTCCTTCAGGATGAGTCACATGTATGGTACATTCTAGATTGTTCATGAGCTCCTAGGTTCGACCCATGTTTCTTTTAGTGTTCATTTGTATGTGGCGGACGATTGAGAGGTCTAGTTCGGTTGCAGGCGCCATGTGACACTTTTTCCATTTCTATTAGTGTGTGTTGTTTAGAGACCCAAATCCTGACATACATAGACATTACTTTAATTTTGCGGAATACATATTACATAACAAAAACGAACACACAAGGAACATAATAGTTTAGTGTCTTTGGAACCTCAGAACATAATCTACTAATTGTGGTAAATGATCTTAAAAATCTCCAATAATGATCTTCCCCTTTTGTTTTCTTACATAAACCATTCTTTATATCCTATGGAAAAGAAAACATATAAAGGATGAGATCAATTGATCAATAATAGTAAGCATGGAGAAAATAAAACAAACCATATACATTTGACCATAAAAACATGAACATAATTTTTAAACATCAAAATCCTGAGCAATGACATAAAACATGGCAGTACATAAGGCATAGAACATAATGGAACATCAATCATGATAAAATATTTCGGAAATTAAACTTTTAATTGTTTCAAAACATTAAGAACATGATATAATTTTTCCATAGTAGCCAAGACATTGCTTCCAAGACCATCTTAGTCGACAAAGTTCCTTTCTGAATCGAGTTCACTCCTCGTTTCAGTCCTGTAACACTGAACCAGATTAACTTACCATTCCAGCCATGATAATCTCATACGATATAATTATTTACCCAATGCATTGGAGGGAGATATAGGTCCCACCCATCTCATAATGAAATCAATCTTACTTGTGCCACAACATGAACATAAATCATTCATCATTACCCAAATTATAAAATGGGTTTCATAAACATCATCCCATCATAAAATAATCCATAAAATATGGATATCATTTAATCATAAGAAAAGTGAAGACATGTAAATCATAGGGAAATTATACTTGAATAATAAAAATATGAAATAATTCCATCTTATATGGAAAATGGTTTTGATAAAACACTCGAAATGAATTCTTGGGGAAAATATCCTTTCTTCCTCAAAATCATTTTCTTTTCACAAAATGCCAAGAAATTTTAATGAAATGGATTTTGTTGAAAATAGTAATAAAATATTGTAGAGTAATCTTCGTGAAAATATGGAGTTATAAAACCGAAAAAATCCTTTTATTCTGTATAAGTTAAAAAAACATTCTCCTCGTACTTTTGTCTGAAAAGTCAAAAAGTACCTCGTATGGTAAACAAAAGAAAGATTCCTTTCATACAATGTGGTAAAAGTAAATAAGGTTAAAAATGTCTTTAAACATATAGGGAAGAAAATGAAACATTTTATGAAAACATTCTGATAACATATGGACATGTATAATAAACATAACCCCAGTAAATACTTACGAATAAAAAACTCGGATAAGAATGAGATTGGAATAATTATCCCCTACCTAATGTCCAATTTCTACCGTATGTGTCTGAGACTCCTGTATAGTGGATTTAAACATATTATTAACTTGTAAAAAAAACTATAATAATATTTATGATATCATATATGATTCACTTATGACTTTATATTATCCGTTCATTTTCCAATTCCATGTTAAAGCAACGTTTTGGGTAGAATCGTTTCATTTATCGTCCGTGTTTTGACTTGTAATTATTAATATGATTATTTAGATCATGATTACTTAATTCCATAATATAAAACATGAATCATATATAATTTATAATCAAAACATACATAAATATAATAGATCGATAAATGGAATGAAATACACCGTTCATGGAGACGGTAGGCCGTACGTACGCATGAACACTGTTTTTTGTTTCCTTATTGAATTGAATGGAATTATGTAGATGACATAAATATATATATACATAAATTCAGTATCATCATTATGTAATATATTTCAGGATTACCTATTATATATACTTTATAATCATTCTTGAATTGTTAACATGGACAATGAATCTCATCGCGTCGTGGAGACGGTAATCCGTACGTATGCACAAGTGATGATATCATTCCCATATTTATTGAATGGAATTTTAGTGGATGATATAATATCTTAGAATCAGTATATTGTTCTAGTAATTATATATAATTTTTATTTACACCATTATACCCATCCAAGTAAGGTGGTGGTGGAAAAATAGATTACACCACATCGTGGAGACAGTATTTCGTACGTACGAATGCGCGGTGATTTCATTTTTCCTATGATGGATAGAAGATGAATTGGGATTGTTTCATATTTATAATAAAATAACAGTATATTTTTGATACTGATGTTATTAAATTATAATGAAACAACTTAATAAGTAGAAGTTTAAGAAGAAAGAAAACTTGAAAGAATCGGTTGAAGAGATTACCCCTTCCTCGACACACCTCTTTTAAACTTTTTATTAGGTCACTAGATTTGGCCTTTTGGGAAGAACAGAACCTCTCTGATATAACTATAGAGGTTGAGAAGATGAATTGGTAGGTTTTGGTCGATATCTAAGGCTCAAAAGGGTGTGAAGAGAAGAGGGAAGGGGTTCCCTTTTTATAAGGGAGGAGAGGGGCACCTTAAGAAAACATAAAATATTATTTTATAATAAAGTCATATTCAGGTTTTAATAGCTCAAAATGGATTTATTTAGAATATAAGGTGGGTATGGGTAGAAATCTTCTCACCCAATAGATTTTAGACAATTTTAGGTTACGATTTTATCCTTATCATTTAGATTTAACTCTTAGTTTAATAATTTAACTTTTATAGCGCCTTTTTGTTTTCTTACACTATATGGTTAATAAACATACTATAACAAGCCAAAAGAACCCCAAGTGGTTCATTATTAATATATATATCCTTTATAAGTAATTTTTCTGACCCTTATATTTTTAGGAATAAAATTACAAATAATAATATATTAATTGTTTTAAAAATTATTTTATGTCAATTTTGACACTATTTGGTACTTGATTTTTTTGAAAATCATAAATGCATGATTATTTTTAATAATTTTAATTAAATAAATACTAACATGTCATATTAACCTATAAGATTAGTTTAATTCATAAAAAGTCTAAAATTACATTTATTTGGGAACTTATAACATCAATTATGTTAATATTTCATTAATAAGGTAATTACAACATCATCATTGTGTCATAAATAAATTAAATTATTTAATGTCTAAAAATTATAAATAAAATAAAATTATGTAAGAAATATTTTTATATTTTTAATGAATATTTTTAGTCTAATTTATCTTATTTATAACCCTATATTAAAAATGTTTATTTATTAAACATTGATTTTAACTATTTTAATTCTTCATTAAATAAAATAATAATAAATGTCATAATCAAAACCAAGTGGACCTAAAGGTTAATATTTTATCCCTAAGGTAACATTTATTCGAACTAAACTTATCCAATAGAAGTAGGAAATGTGTTAGAGTAATAATAATATCATTTTTACCCTTAATTACCCTATTTACTTTTAGCTGTGGTAAATAAAAGTTAAAAGTTACTATTCATCAAAAATTATTTTTATCTTATTGAACCACATTTTACTCCATGATAATAACTGTGTCTCTCGTATTTTCAAAATTCAACAAATAGATGCGGTAAAATTATGTTTTATGTAAATTTTCCAACTCTCCTAGGAGGTGGGTAAAAGACGGTGAAAAGTTCAATAAACTTTTTATATGTCTAAAATTATTATATAATGACTCCAATGAATTACATTGAACTTATATAGGTATTATGTATCAATTTTGAACTAAAATAAATTCAAATAAAATAAATAATTATTTATATAAAAATTCGGTTTTTAAATAGTAACCAAGTGTTTTCACTATTCATCAAAAATTGAAATTTTTCAGAAAAATACCAAAAATTAACCCTAGACTAATTTCGATATTCCAAATCCAAAAATGAAGTCCATTTTGAAAAATAAAATATATAAAATTTCAAAAATTGGGTATTAGTATTCATAACTACTAGTTCATAATAATATTATAATAATATATCATTTAGTGAAACTGGGTATTGCGTACTACACATTCAATCGAGGAATGTCTTAATTGCGTGTAATGTAAGCCATGTCAGGGATGCGTGTAGTGAAAGATCTTTTTGGTGTTGCATACAACATAATCAAAACACATTTCATTTATACATTAAACAAAATCTATAATTAATGTTGCGTAAAACAATTTCCACAAAACGAACATAAAATTGTGTGTAACAAGAGCCAATAATAGTGTTGCGGATACTGCAAGCTAATACAGTATTGCGTATAGTGCAACATAATTATGATGTAGAATAAAACACAATACATCAATGAAATTAAAAATAATAATTCTCATAAAATCTCGGGTTGTTACATTCTACCCCCCCTTAAAATGAATTTCACCTTCGAAATTCATTCGGGTTATAAATGGTATACTACTTAAAAGTTTCTTTCATAGAAAACCACATCATAGAAAAGAATACCAAAACTGAACATTAAAAACTAAATTATGAAATGTAATGGTTACCCAAATTAACTAATCACTGGGTTTCCACTAAGAGAACATAAGTGAAAATATGGATATCGAAGAAAAATCTAACCATCATGTTTTGATGGATAGTAGTAGAGAACATGTATATGAAAAATAAAACAATCACAAAGCCATAAATTTTTGATGATCTATGGTACCGTCTAATTCATCGGATATAAGGGATCTAGGACAACATTTTCTATTTTCAAGATCATTTTCATGAAGTTGAAAAATTTGAAATAAAAGAAATACTTACTTTATTTCGGTATAATCTCACCGTTGTTCGTGCATTGAACAATTTACACTTCATTTATTAAAGAATTAAAGTTGGATATGTCATTCGGTAAGTGTTAGCAGATCATGTGATAGAATGATAGGCCATTCCATATCTCTCAAACAAAAGGTTAGCAAAAGTTATCAAATATACATAAGTCTATCTATTATGAGGTTAATTGTATATGATTCCAAAAATAGACTTATACTGCATATATCTTACTGCTTAATAAAACTAGTTTCTACTAACCAGGGACTTCTTGTAGGCCAGTGGTAGGAAATAAAGTCCTGTCGCACTTCGGTTGTTGGTTCGATTCCCACAGCATTGTCGGACGTGATGGATTGTCTCCCGTTCTGCAGGTTGTCCCTTTTTCTAAAACTACATTATAATAACATTCCTGCAATAAAATAGAAAAAATTTCTAGCCTTAAACAATACTATCTTCTGTATAACTTAATTCATTCCAATCTTTAGGATTATCCAAAATACTTCTGTCCAAGCTCATAGTATAAAGAAAACAATTACTAGAAACTTCATCTACCGAGCATGTGAATACTATCACTTATCCAGCATATATCATACGATATATCTTGTTGGTCACATTCCAAACATGTGAATACCTTAATATTGTATTCTCTTGAACCATAGTGAAATCATGAATACTATCACAAGGTAACTCTTTCCATATACCAAAATCCCAAAAATTCTATATACTCAAACCATGATATCACTTTTTCCTTATATTAGTCATGAGCTCATTAATACTATCAAACATTTCATTATCTATTTATCCCTTCTTTATTGGCATATTACGTTCTTTCCAAAAATATTTGAATAACCTTTTATGGTTACCGGTACCATTCAACATATACTTTCAAAACTCACACAAAGACAACAGTGTTACAATCCTTAGATTTTTCTTTATTCCATAGTACCATACATTATTCATGATAAACATACAATCATTACACTACCTTCTTAAACCACTGACTGAGATTCATCATTTATTCCATCTCATATATTATTTGTAGTCTCTTCATCATCATCCACATAAATACTACCCATATGACCATGATGATTCTCTTTATGAGATTTTCTCTTAGGGCATTGGTTTGCATAATGCTCGTACATTCCACATTTAAACACATAACCATTGTTGATGTCTTATCAATACCATTATCCTTGTCCATGGTGTTAACTGAACCTTTTCCTTTACAATTACTATCTTTGTGTCCTTCTTTTCCACACCCAAAACATCTTCAATTTCCTTTGAAACATTCTCCATGATGCCTATTCCCACATGATTTACATGGGGGAAATTGAACTTTCTTTCATCTATGATCATAATGAAACTCCATCATTATCTTATTAGCTGATTCGGGAAACTTACCAAAGTTGAGATTATTGATCATATTATGAGATTGATGATTAGTCATAATAATGATATGTGGACTTCCAGATCCAATTTCATTTGATTGCACATGAAGAATATCATTCCATTGTCCATCATATCCTCCATTATCGTGAATCTTCCTATTTCCAGCCATTTTCTAAAACCCAAAAAGAATAGTGTGAGAGGCCAAAATCATAATCAAGGGGGAGTAACATCAATATCAAACATCTTAGGTTTAATTATAATATTGTTACCATAATTCTAGGACTATAATCTATACTTATACTAAACCTTAGGGACATCTCTAGACATATCGTAGAAATATCTCTAAGGATCTCAGTAAAGTTCTCGGATCCTAGTTTCCAAAGGATGAGTAAACCATTCCTATGATACCAACTGTAGAGACCCAAAGCATGATGTATATAGAAATTACTTTACTTTAGTAGAATACTTAATACATAACAAAAACAAACACACAAGATCCATAATAGTTTAATGTCTTTGGAAACACGAAACATAATCTTCTAATGGTGGTGAATGATCTTCAACATCTCCCAAAAAGATCTTGCACTTTTGTTTTCTTTTGTAAAACCATTATTTATATCCTATGGAAATGAAAATATATAAAGGGTGAGCTCAAATTCTTAGTAAGGGTATGAATGGAGAAAATAAAACAAACCATATACATTTGAACAAAAAAACATGAACATAATGTTTAAACATAAAAATCTTGATCAATGACATAAAACATGGAAGTACGCAAGGAATAGATCATAATGGAACCTCAATCATGAGAAAATAGCTTGGAAATAAAACTTTTAATTTTCTCAAAAAATCATGCACCTGATATGATTTCCATAGTATTCAAGGAATTGCTGCAAAGATCATCTTAGTGGACAAAGTTCCTTTCTAAATCGAGTTCACTCCTCGTTTCAGTCCTGTAACACTGAACCAGAGAAACTTACCATTCCAGACATGTCTATCTCATAAGATATAAATCTTTACCCAATTCATTTGAGGGAGATATAGGTCCCACCCATATCATAATGAAATCATTCTTACTTGTGCCACAACATGAACATAAATCAGTCATCATTACCAAAAGTATAAAATGGGTTTCATAAACATCATCCCATTATAACATAATCCATACAAAAAAATTAATTTCATTTCATCATAAGAGATGTGAAGCCATGTAAATCATAGGGAAATAATAATTGAAACATAAAAATATGAAATAATTCCATCTTATAAGGAAAATGGTTTTGATAAAACACTTGAAATGAATTCTTGAAGAAAATATCCTTTTTCTTCAAAATCTTTTTCTTTTCACAAAATGCCATGAAATTTTAAAGGAAAAGGGTTTTGTTGAAAATAGTCATGAAATATTATAGAGTAAGATTCATGAAAATAAAGAGTTATAAAACTGTAAAAATCAGTTCATTCCGTATAATTTAAAAAAACATTCTCCCCGTACTTTTGTCAGAAAAGTCAAAAAGTACCTCGTATGGTAAACAAAAGAAAGATTCATTCTATAAGATGTGGTAAAAGTAAAAAAAGGGTAAAAATGTCTGTAAACATATAGGGAAGAAAAGTAATCATTTTATGAAAACATTCTGATAACATATGGACATGGATAATGAACATAACCCCAGTAAATACATACGAATAAACAACCTCGGATAAGAATGAGATTGGAATAATTATCCCTTACCTTATGTCAAATTTATTCCATATGTGTCTGAGACTCTTTTACAGTGGATTTAAACATATTATAAACTTTTAACATAACTATAATAATATTTATGATATCATATATGATTCACTTATGACTTTATATTATCCGTTCATTTTTCAATTCCATGTTAAAGCACTGTTTTGGGTAGAATCGTTTCATTTATCGTCCGTGTTTTGACTTGTAATTTTTAATATGAATACTTAGATCAGGATTAATTAATTCCAGAATATAAAACATGATTTATATATAATATATATTCATAATAAACATATATATAACATATCGATAAATGGAAATAAATACACCGTTCATGGAGACGGTAGGTCGTACGTACGCATAAACGCTGTTTTTAGTTTTCTTATTGAATTTAATGGAATAAAGTAGATGAAATACATATATATATATATATATAAATCCAGTAGCATCATTATGTCATATATTTCATGATAACTTATTATATATACTTTATAATCATTCTTGAATTGTTAACATGGAAAATGAATCTCATCGCGTCGTGGAGACGGTAATCCGTACGTATGCACGAGCGATGATATCATTCCCATATTTGTTGAATGAAATTTTAGTGGATGATATAATATATTAGAATCGGTATGATGTTATAATAATTATATATAGTTATTATTTACACCATTATACCCATCCAAGTAAGTTGGTAGTGGAAAAACATATTACACCATAGCGTGGAGACGGTATTCCGTACGTACGCACGCACGGTGATTTCAATTTCCGTAGGATGGATATAATGTGAAATGGGGTTATTTAATATTTATAATAACATATCAGTATATTAGTGATACTTATGTTATAACTTTATAATGAAACAACTAAATAAGAAGATGTTGAAGAAGAAAGAAAACTTGAATGAATCGGTTGAAGAGATTACCTCTTCCTCGACGCACATCCTTTAAAATTCTTATTAGGGAACTAGAGTTTGTCTTTTGGGGAAGACCAGAACCTCAATTATATAACTAGATAGGTTGAGAAAAGTAATTGTCAGGTGTTTTCCAAGCATTAATGCTCAAAAGGGTGTGAAGAGAAGAGGGAAGGGATGCCCTTTTTATAAGGGAGGAGAGGGGCATCTTAGGAAACCATAAAATATTATTTTATAATAAAGTAATATTAGGTTCTTAATAGCTCAAATTTAATTTATTTAGAAGCTAATGTGGGGATGGGTATAAATCCTCTCAACCAATAGATTTTAGACAATTTTAGGTTATTATTTTATCCTTATCATTTATTTTTAACTCTAAGTTAAATAATTTAACTTTTACGGTGTCTTTTTGTTTTCTTACACTATATGGTTAATAAACCTACTATAACAATTAAAACGAACCCCAAGTGGTTAATTACTAATATAAATATATATCCTTATCTAATTAATTTTTCCGAACCTTAGATTTTTAAGAATAAAATAACAATTAATAATATAATATTTGTTTTAAAAACTATTTTATGTCATTTTGACACAATTTTGTAATTGATTTTTTTAAAAATAATAAAAGAATTATTAGTTCTAATAAAGTTAATTAAATAAATAATAACATTTCATATTAAGTTATAAAATTAGTGAAATTCATAAAAGGAATAAAATTACGTTTATTAGGGTATTTATAACATCAATTATGTTAATATTTCATTAATAAGGTAATTACAACATCATCATTGTGTCATAAATAAATTATATTATTTACTGTCTAAAAATTATAAATAACATACCATTATATAGGAAATATTTTTAGATTTCTAATAAATATTTATAGTCGAATTTATCTTATGAATAACCGTATATTAAAAATGTTTTAGTTATTAAACTTTGATTTTAAATATTTTAATTCATCTTTAAAAAAATAATAATAAATGTCCTAATCTAATAGAAGTGGACCTAATGGGGAATATTTTACCCTAAGGTTTTTTTTGGTCTAAATACACTCATCCAATAGAATTAGGACATGTGTTAGGGTAATAATAATATCATTTTAACCCTTAATTACCCTATTGACTTTTAACCGTGGTAAATAAACGTAAAAAGTTACTATTCACAAAAAATTATTTCTATCTTATTAAACCACATTTTACTCCTTGATATTATCCATGTCTCTATTATTTTCTAAATTACATTCACAGAAGGGGTAAAATTTTATTTTATGTAAATTTTCAAACTCTCCTAGGAGGTGGGTAAAAGATGGTGAAAAGTTCAATAAAATTTTTATATGTCTAAAATTATTATAAAATGAATCCAATGAATTACATTGAACTTATATAGATATTATGTATCAATTTTTACCTAAAATAAATTTAAATAAAATAAATAATTATTTTTATAAAAAGTATGATTTTTAATAGTTACCCAGTGTTTTCCCTATTCATCAAAAATTTAATGTTTTCTTAAAAATACCAAAAACTCACCCTAGGCTAATTTCGATATTCCAAATCCAAAAACGAAGTCCATTTTGAAAACTAAAATTTATAAAATTTCAAAAAACGGGTATTACTATTCATAACGGCTAGTTCATAATAATATTATAATAATATATCGTTTAGTGAAACTCGGTATTACGTATCACACACGCTATCGAGGAAGGTCTTGATTGCGTGTAATGCAAGCCAAATCATGGATGCGGGTAGTTAAAGCTCCGTTTGGTGTTGTGTATAACATAATAAACACATATTTCATTTATACATTAAAAAAATCTATACTTAATGTTGCGTAAAATAATTTCCCCAAAATGAACTTGAAATTGTGTGTAACAAGTGCCAAGAATAGTGTTGCGTATACTGCAAGCTAATACGATGACGCATATAGTGAATGATAATTTTGTTGTAGCGTACAAGAGAAGTCATTAATGAAATTAAAAATAATAATTCTCATAAAATCTCAGGTTGTTACATGTTGTGTGTTATGTGTGGTTTTTCTTTTTATTAACAACAAAAAATTTGGATTTCTAAATTGTTGAACAAAAAACTGTTTTTAAAACGCAATGCACCTGTTCCTTTCAAAGATTAAACTTGTTCTTAAATTAAAGAGGGAAATGGGCCGTTACTTGTTTTAGAAATGAATATGTGTGTGGAAACCCATATTTTATATAATTTAGTTCAAACATGGAATTAGTAAATTATTTATTTAAAGGTACTGCTTTGGGAACGGTTTTTTGGGCGCGCCTACTAAGTTTTAATACTCACGCCTATATGGTTTTTTGTTTTTAGTTTCTGTTGCAGGTTCGACTTGAGCTTGCTTGTCGTGTGTGAGAGTTGGTTGTGGATTGGTGAGAGACTCTCAGAGTCGCCAGGAGTTTTGGTCATAGTTAGATTAGTTGGTTGTTGTAAGTTATTCTTTATTTTTGTGTTGTTCATTTACATTGCATTGTTCTATTTTCTTTCCTTTTCTTTATTTATTTTTATTTGGTGAAATCATTCCCTCTTTCTCTATTTTGATGCCCTGGTGCTTGTCGCCAGCCCGGGAGGATCGGGAATGCCTTTCAGGCCATGTCGCGGACCGGCTTGGGTTACCAGTTTAGGATCAACCCTAGTTGGTTCAAGATAGTGCACTAATAGAATATTGGGTATTCATCAAACAACATGCCCAAAATAAATAGGTAATATGAACATGTGATGTGATGAATATTGGAAGAAATCCAAAATCCATCCAATGAAGGAATGGACCATACCATTTTTCATTTTTTTAATTGTTTCATTTTCCTAGAAAAATATAGGAGAAGGGGATACTAAACACAGTGAACAAATACAATTTCATCTAACTTAACTAAATTTTATTTTCAGATCAAATATGTTCATCAAAATTGATCCATGTTTAACCGGGAGAAATTAAAGGTCTAGAAATCACAAAACAAAATATGCTACATGGATTTTGGATTGATCGTCGATGAAGAATGACTACATGTTGTTTTCATTTGTGAGATCCATAAAATATATTGGTACAGTGATCCTTGATCCAGTCCAGATCTATTTTCAATCACCCAAATTGATCCCCTCTATGAACATTGAGTTCTCCTAGGTTTAGCATCCAACCCCAAGCCAAAATTCATAGCCATATATTTAAAGAGGAATCAGGTTGTTGTGTTGAATAAAATAAAATAAATTATTTAATAAAATAATTTGATTAATTCATCACCCATGACAACTTTTCATAGACACTACGTATTGAAAAATATTATATCCCTCATAGGTTAAAACCTATATTTAGAACTAAATTATTTACTAAAATTTCTAATCTAGGCCCCCATTCAAGAGTTATTCCATTTTATTCATGAATAAATTGTGTGTGTTATTTCATATATTTAACATATTTCAAATATTTATTCCAAGAAAAATGTGACCCATATTTACATGATGCCTCAACAACTAGTCTTGAAAATATTCCATATAATATCTAAATATAATACAATAGAAATCCAAGTAATTACATTCTCCCTACATTGGGGATTTTCATCCTAAAAAGAGAAAAACCTACTGAAAAACATAAGTGTACTGATCTCACATATGGTTCACCAACTGTCAGGTTATCTCCTAAAGATTCATGTGCTACCACCAGACATTCACTAGGGGAATAAATATCCCATGAAGTATCCTCTCTTATTAATCCTTGATCTCCACTAGGAACTCTAAAAATTCATCTCCATCTTCGACGTCCATCTCACCCCAGTCAATAACATGCGATGAGTCATGCACAGTTCTCATAAGTTAAGATATGTGGAAGACATCATGTACCTAATTCAACTATGGTGGTAGAGATAAGAGGTATTACACCTCGTTAACTCTATATAGTATATGAAAAGGATCAGTGAATCTCAGACATAACATTACTCCCCGAACAAATATCTGTAATCCATGTCATGTTGAGACCCTCACGAATACATGGTCTCCCTCCTTGAACTCCAAAGGTATATATCATCAGTATCTATAAGGCTCATGACATCTCGTTATAGTCTTAATCTACTCTTGGATAACCTGATCCTTCTTTTTAGAAGCTCACACCATCTATGAGAAAATGAGTTCTAACTCTCTTGGATTACTCCAAAAATGTGGTGACCTATAGGGTTGCTCATAAAATTACTTGAATGGATCCATACCAATGGTTGAATGGTAGTTGTTTTTTAAGTAAACATAAAAAATGGTAGATTTTACTACTATCTATGGAAAATTTTTAACATGGAAGACCACATCATATCTTCCAAAACATGAATGGTCTACTCTGTCTGGCTGTTATTACGGTGGTGAAATTTTTTTATCAAACATAACTGAGTCCTAAAGGCCTCCTAAAATACTCTTCTTAATTATGAAATGAATCGAGTGTAACTATATAAAATTATCATTGAGTAAATTCTATGGAGTTAGATTATCTCTTGCACGTAGATGCATTCAATTTTATCTACTGAAAGCAGCTCTCAAATAGCTAGGAAGTGAAATGACTTGGTGAGTTAGTCTATTATCACCCATATGGAATTGTGTCATATGTACATATATTGATACTCCATAATTAGGTACATGGATATACCATCCTAATTAGACTATGTAACCTCAAGGGGTTGATCTAAACCCACTGTAACATGATGCTCTCCCTGCACGTGTTGACAAGTGATACATCGAGAGGAAAAAAATTAGAATTCCCTTATTAATCAATATCCACCAAAACTGATGTCAGAGTTCATGGTACATCTTTTCCACAATTTGATAAATCATTAAAGGTGATGTGTGATACACTAACATATACTCCTCCTACAATTATAAAGGTACTATTGTCTACCCACTGAAAAGGATTTCATGATTCCCACCTCCATATTAACAATCATGAGCATGTCCCGTGGATATCTGAGTATGTACAGTCTCACATTTGGTATCTTCTCACTGAGCATCCCTAAAATTATATATAAGTGGTGGGGTAAAAACCATCGATTAATGATATAAAGAACCATCCTTTTTAAAAAAGGAAAACTATAGTGAGGTTATCATCTCCAATGCCTTGACCAAAAATTGTGAACAATATCTCATGTTGAGAGTGTTTTCCACCACATTTCCATTCTCATGAGTATAGAAAACCTCAAAGTCATAATCGTAGAGTAAAATTATCCATTGAATATATCTTATTTTATGATCCTTCTGAGAGAATATAGACATGATACTTTAGTGTTTAGAGTAAATGGTAAACTTATTTCCCATTATATAGTGTAACCACAACTTCACTACGAAGACAACCACCACAAACTCAATTTCATGGGTCACATAGTTTGGATAATGTGGCCTCAACTAGCGTGAACCATAGGAAACCACCACCTTCTTCTGCATCATAACACAACTATATCTAGTTCATAATTCATCATAGAGAACTACATACTCGAAACACTCCTCTAGAAACTCATGATTAAAGAACTCTTCAAACACTACATCAGTTCCTAAAATCACTTCTAACACCTTTCTTTTCACATGAATGTATTCCACTTCTAAGTCAAAGTTGTCAGATGTGATTCCACACAGAAGAAATAGGGTACAAAACTCAAATCGAAACCTACCAACCAAATTAATCTTTGTACCTTAGTAACACTCTTGGGCGTCTTTCTAGAAACTATAGCCTAAACCTCCATCAGGTTTTCCGCTACACCTAACTTTGAGATGGCGCATCCTAGGATGTGGACCTATCGAATAGAAAATTGAAACGTTGAGAGATTACCATAAATCTGATTCTCTTAGAGTGTTTCCAGGTCCATCTTCAAGTGTCTCACGTAGTCCTCCTTGGATGCCAAGTACACTGGGATATCATTGATAAAGACCATAGTGAACCATTTTAAGAAATGATAAAATATTCGGTTCATGAGTTCCTTAAAAACTGCTAGTGATTTTTTCCTGATAAACGGCATCTCAAAGTACTCATAGAGACCATATTTACATTTTAATATTTTCATTTTTATATCTTTATCCTGTATTCACAGCTAGTGGTAGCCTGATCTGAGGTCAATATTTGAGAACTATAACACCCCTCTCAATAGATCAAAGAGGTCATTGATCCTTGGTAGTGGATACACATTCTTCAAGGTCACTTAGTTCAGGAAACAACAATACACACATAACCTCAAGCTACAACATACCTTAATAGAAAATAATACCAGGGATAAACAGGGTGAAACGCTAGGCCTCACAAATTCATTCCCTTGTAATCTTAGGAACTGTACCCTTATCTTAGAAAAATCTACGGGATCAATCCAATATGTTGGTGAAGATATCAAGGTCATATGGGGTGTATGTTGATGCATAAATCTTTCTCTCGTTGGGGGAGGTAAGACAAGAATTTCCTTCGGATAGAAGTCATCAAACTCTTCCACTATAGTAGAGAAATGGTAGCTCAAAGCGTCGATTACTCAAATTTTCATGGTAACCAATTGGAGAGTAATTGGATGCAATATCCTATACCAGATCTCATTATTCTCCTCAAAGTATTAATTTCACCCATAAAAAAATGTCCATCCCATCACTATAGGCACACAACATCCTCTTCCTAAAACACTCATTCAGGTCATGAAATATAGATAGCTAGTCCATAAATAAGATGATTTCAGATGGACTCATCGTGGAAATAATGATATTTCAAGAAAACACTATACTCTAAGCATCAGATCGCACTATCGGCACAAGTTCTCAATCGATGAGTCACCACCTGTCGGAGTCCCAAACTACAATGGCCAAGCCACTGGGTCAACCAAAATCTCTATGTCCCAAACTAGATAAGTAGAAATGAAGTAATGAATCACACCTATATCTATCAATACTGATCCTAAAGAAGAGAATTAACAAATCATACCGCATATCATCTATAGAACCTCAGGGTCATAGGCCAACATAGATTTTAGCTATCCTCAACCCTGACCACCATATCCATGATCCTAGGCACAGCCTTAGGGTGATGGTTTGGATAGTTCAAACATCTGACAGCATTGTGTTGCTCATCCGTTCTCTATTCCATGTACTGCCATGTATCAAACCACCATACTCCTACATCTGCCTCAGTCTTAGTGGTCCCTCAATTGTCTCTCGATCAGTTGTATGAAGAGTTGGAAAATACCAATCCATATATCCCCGACCATCATAGGAGAAATACTTCCTATTCCTCAGGTGATTTGAGCCATCGTGAGAGACCTACACCATAACCCTATGTTCATGGATAATCTCCAAGATAATTTGACATAGAAATATCCTTAGGACAACCATCGACTACCTACCATCGATGTATGAGCTTCGGAGATCTCACTACCAGCACCACTATTAGTTCTTTCTCTATAAAAATGCTCTCCACAACCAAGGCCCGATCAAGAATCCGAATATAGGTATAAATGAAAAGGGATAACACTAAAGAAATGATGTCTCAACATAAACCCTTCTCAGAGGACTACACTATAAAGAAAGGATCCCAATCCATATCCATGGATTATCTCGAGTGATTAGTTAACCTCACTATTTTTTCCACCCCAGTATAACATCCTTGCTATATATGAGGATTATTCTGAATGCATACTAATCATAATGTGGCCTGATAGAACAATTATCAAAATATATGCTCAAATTATGACTATGAGAGAGTTGTCTCATCTCATTAATTGGTCACTAATATCCACCATCAATGAGATGATCCCGTAATAAAAAATATTGTGTGTAACACCATATGATCTATATGATTCATCACAAGGGGAAAAACTTGAGTGACTACCTATATCTAGTCCTCAGCAACCTGGGGGTTTGGGTAACACCAAAACTTAAGAGGTCACTGCCTCTGAAACTCGTGACACACACTCAGAATGTGTTCATCCTCAAATGGCACTAGAATTGTGGTATTCTACTCAATAGGTGGTCGTACATCTGGTAAAGTACATAAATGTTCTCTCTCTGGTATAGTCCCCTGTACTAATGACTCATTACTCAGCATCTCATCATTGTGATCACGTTGTGGAATCATGTATAGATTTCCCCATTGAGGCATCCTGAAATAAAATAAGGTGTAACATGGTCAAAGAGTATATCTAGGGAACTGATACAAGAAGGAAATGGAAAACAAAACCAATTAAAATATTATTCATATATCAAATTTTTCTAGTAAAATAATGTTTACATGTACCGAGTCAAAAGAATTGTTATCAAAGTTATAGTTTATAGATATATCGGCCTCCGCACAAAAACTAGAGTATCTGTCTTGAAATAAAAACTCAAAATACTAAAAATTATTACCCCAAACCAATATCACTAAGAACAGACCTATTTTAGAACTGAATTGACTTTATTACCACTCTGACACAACCCGAACAATAGTGGTCAAATGTATGACTACCCCAAATCCGCCTCTAATAGGCAAGGGAATAGAGACTAG
Source organism: Viscum album (assembly GCA_963277665.1). Taxonomy (NCBI): domain Eukaryota; kingdom Viridiplantae; phylum Streptophyta; class Magnoliopsida; order Santalales; family Viscaceae; genus Viscum; species Viscum album. The sequence continues at coordinate 1,006,148,389 of OY728167.1, forward strand.
AAATGATAAGGAATATCCAAAAATGTGGTGGATTATCCTAAATTAATTGTACAAACACACATATCCTAGCCCATAAAATGCTAAAATATAAAAAAAAGAAACCAATGCATTAAAACATATATAATCCTACAACCAAATTACATCTGTAAAGTACTAAAAGTAGAAAAGGGGTAAAATACAATCCTAATCAAAAACCGTAAAGATTTAGAACTTATATAATGAAGAAGAATACAATAAAATGTATTCTCTAAAAAAAAACCATGGTCTATCTAGGTTATTCTATGCTCCACATAATCCGTGTCCTCCTAGGAAAATATAAAAATGGGTTTTCTTCAACATATGACAAGACACATGTAGGTAGATCCCATACATAGGTGAGTATAACCATAACAAGTAAGACACACCAAAAAAACTAAACAAAAATAATAAATTATATCCCACTAAAAAAAGAAATAAAAATAAATATATAACAAAAAACACTCAGATATAGTCTGAAAGTTCAACACACCCCAGGGCAGTCACAACCAATAGCCAGCCACATGATTCTCGTTGAAGCAACAATCATTCGGGTAGAATATGATCCATGATCCATACCATCGCTTGAGATAGTAAATAAAGATTTAAAGATCATTGTAAACCATCTAATAAATCTCAATGGTATCATAAGACCATGGTACTTAGATAAGGGTCAAACCTAGAACAGAGGGGGGACACCACGAACCTAATCTAGATCAACCTTCTACATAGGAGACCATATAAAAATGATATTAAGAAACTTAATGATACAAACATTTAGATGTAGTATCAATTCCCAACTCCAGGATGTAACACCAATTCCACAAACCCCAAATTGGGTATAAAGATGATAGAGAATCAAACATCGATCTAACCAAGGGACATCACGAATTATATTAGAGACGCATCCAACAGAGGGGATCAGAATCCTGTGAAGTGGATAAAATTACCTACTATAACCTTGAGGGAAATAACCAAGGAGAACTAACTCAACCATCACTAGACTTAATGAAATATCTAAAGAGCTCTAACAAATCTATAAGAGAGTAGACGACTTGTATGTTTTGTACACCGTGTGGCTTGCTCATCCTAGATCTACCCGTGTGGTTATGACTCAGAATGTGTGTAAATATACATATACATGGCATGTAGGTAAGGTACAAAACATGTAGTTATTTTTTGAAAATATTCCAATGTTGGCTTGTTGTGTCAGTGTACAATTGGTCATTTCTGTGTACCACCCAATGTTCACCCAGCCTTGTCCATGACTAAGTACAAAATGTGTCCATTTTTTTGTAATCCTTCCCATGTATGTATACCCTCTGAGGCACATGCCAATATTTCATGAAAAAGTTACATGGCATGTGACCATGTCACACGATGTGTGATATTTACCTCTAGCTGAAACCCTAGCATCTCAACCAGGGGACCCACACGATGTGTAATACATAAATACATGTCAGTGTATCTGAGTTTCTAGATCATCATGGATCTACTATATGTTTTCTAGAACACAACCAGAGTCATCACCCTCAATGTAAATTATAGATCAATGTTTTTACATACTTATAGTCTGCAGAGATCAGGATTTTAGGCATGAAGTATGCTCCAAAAACTTTATCCCACATTTTCCATATAAACCTTATCAATACTGGTATGAACAGATACTATAAATCATTTCTAAACCTCCTCTTATTTTTAACCACATTTTCACACCTTGATCGCACCATCAATCATGATCCTCACCTACAATATTAATATTTTGTGTCGAATAACAGTTATGAACCAATCAGATACCAAGTATTCATTGAACCTCATGCTAGAAAGAAACACCCGTGATGAACATGATAAATACAGTGGAAGAAAACCAAATAAATAGAATTTTAGGAATGAATTTTGAAAATTACTCATTTGTCCTCAATTTTTTTTTGTAGATAAAGACATGCAAGGATGGTAATTAACTCAATGAAAAAATATAACTCTATCAATATTAATCTACCATCGACTTGAAAATCAAATATGTTCATGGAAATTGATTCATGTTCGACTGAGATAACAGAAAGAGATAAAAATAAAAAAACATCCTGCTAGGTGTTTTGATCAATCATTGATGAGGAACAGTTCTACACTTCTATCATTGATGAGATCCATGATCTTCATTGGCATAATGATCCTAGATATGATCGTAATATGTTATAATTCTTCAATAACGCTCTCCACCAATGGCCTCTAAGTTTCTATGGTTTAGTGGCCAACCCTATGTTATGATCCATAGCCATATATTAAAGGATGAAGAAAGTCACTGCATGAAATAAAATAAAATAAAATATTTAATTAATTTACTATGTTAATTACATGCTTCTGTAAAAAGTTTCACAAATGATACACACTGAAAAATATTATATCACAACTAGGTTAAAAGCCACATTCATAATTCGATGATTCTCTTAGTGTTATAATCTAAACCCTTATCAAGGATTTATTCCACATTTTTAGTAAAACTAAACGTTAATGATATTTTATATATTTTTATGTTTCAAAAATTTATTCTGGGGTCATTGAGCATCAAAATCACATGTCATCTCTACGTCTTCTCTCGAAAATATTTCATATAATATTCAAAAATAATATATGATAAATCTGATTCATTAAAATTTCAAATATTTTGATCCACTAAACATGGAATTTTTTAATGGAAGAATTAAAATATAAACTGAGTTTCCAAAAGTTCCTTTGTTCTTATCTCCTAAAAGGGGATAATAAACACCCTTAAAAACCAAAAATCACCTTTATAATAACTATATAAAAATATACCCTTTCAATCATCCTATATATCTCTCGCAAAAACATAATCTCTGATCACATAGAGTTAGCCTAAGAACTTCAATTTCGAGAGACCATCCATGAAAAAATCAAGTATTTAATGGGGAGAGAGTATGATCGACAATTAATGGAGAGATGTTAAGGTATTTTCAAATAAATTTACCCTTTTTGAGACATTTTTTATATTACAAACCATTTTTATTTATGTGGTCTATATAATTCATATATTATATATTATATGATGAATTATTTATTTACTCGTGATATTCTATTTTTGATTTCATAGCTATTCCCCTTTATGAGTTTTGATCTAAATGTTACTAAAACAATAAGGATTTGTTTTCAAATTATTTTCAAAAATCAAGAACATCAAAATATGATAATCCATAATCGGGTTTTTTATTCTTATTAATTCTAAATACTCTATCATTTTATTCTCATCTTGATATCTATGATAAGATTCAATTTTACATTACCTCATTTTAAACTGGATGTTTTAAAATCTTTTATGTGATGTTGATTTTCAACAAGGATATTTAAAAATATTCAAAATGATTTTTCTACCCTATTAATAAAAATGGTTTATCATCCACTCCAAATATTCTTTTGATAAAATTTATATATACTTCATGATTCTATTATAAATGATTATTTTTAAAGGTAATGGTTTTTAATGTATTATTACACCCCTTTTGAATAAAATTAAAAAATTAAATTATTATATATTATTTTTAAAATTAAATTCTTTAAAAGTATTTTCACTTAGCTTTTTTCAATCATTATATCATTTTCATGTTTACATTATGAAAATTTCTTTTTAAGAAAAATTGTTCTCAATGTATTTTTACTTCTATTTTTGAAAATATTATATCTTTTTAAAGATTTCATTATAAAGTATTAATTTTAAAAGTAATTTTTTAATGTATATTCACTTCTATTTTTTGAAAACATTTTATATTCTTCGAGTCTCCAATATTAAAAGTTTTTTTAAAATAAAATATTTCAATGAATTTTCACTTCACCCTTTTGAAATCATTATTTATTTTTTAATTATTATTTATTAAATATTAATTTTTTTAAGTTTTCTAGAAAAATTAAAATTTTCAATTTGAGGCCATTATTTATCATCAAGGAAACTTTATTAAAAAATAAGTATTTTAATATTATTCTCTTTCAATTCAAAATTATATTTTTTTAAAAGAAATTTGTACTTCAATTCATTAAAAGGTTTTTTTAAACTTTTGTATTTACAATAATATTTCCCGTTCAAGGTTTATCATTCATGAATGTTGGATGCCTCATGTTTTAATCATGTTTTAATGATCAAAAATCATGATAATCGTGATTTATCTATCACAAATCATGTGTAGAAATTGTTGGTTTCCCTGTGCTTTAATGCTTACAAGTCATGGTATAAACTTTGACAAGATCTTGATTCATTTTTTGAATATTAATGATTAAAATATATTTTATCTTGTTTTATATTGTTTTATTATATTAATTTTTAATTCTAATTCATTCTGTGAATATTATTTCTTAAGACAGTTTACAAATATTTGGTTACGTCTGAGAAATCGTAAGTCTGAGAATGGTTCAGGATATTGGAAAAGTCCCTGACATCATGACCCTGACACCGTAATCTAGACACTATAACCCTAACACTATAATCCAAACATCGTAATCCTGACATCATGATTCAGACACCATAACCAATTTTATATTTCATAATGTCTATGACACCGGTTCCTTACTACTATCACCAAGACATTATTAAAAGTTTTTAAAAAGGACTAGACACCATTACTTGAGACACATTGATCCTGACACCACATATGTGCTACCAGTTCCTGATCTCAATGCATGTGTGGAATCATGGCTAGCTCACCACTCAAAGGAAATGGAGAAGACATTGTTTCCCAATGACACTATTTCTAAGTGATTCAATTTCATGAAAAACTATGACACCATTATTTAATATTTTTTTGTCATTATAAATATATTTTTTAATAGTCATATTTAAGCCATTTAATGTAATTGAAATAATTAATATTTCATTGTAGACATGTCACTTGACAGTACGAGGTGTAGAAATCATGTTTTCTGTTGGCCCCAACACATGCACCCAAAAATAAAGATAAGAACACAAGACTTATATCAGGATACGAGCGACAGTTTGAAATTAAAACTGCATGTAAGATAATGAATGAGATACACTGAAGAATACATGAAGCACTATCAATCCAAAAGGCTGAACTATCATATATTAGATCCTCAAACATATTTGTAATACCAACTCAAAGAAGAACATGAGCTACAAAGCATACTTCATAGAACTGGAAACCAGAGCACCAAACTCGCAATACTCTTTTTTTCAGAAGACGACTTGATACTTGCATATGATTAATCCTAAAAGTCCATATCTACATAGATCAACACTCAGAGTATTCCTAATCCTTTCTCCTCATCTTTTCTCTGTTGTGTACTGTTTTTATCTTTCGAGAAGTGTGTTTGTCTATATTAAAACACATATTGTCTCCTATATTAAAATGAAGAATACAAGATATCCTTCTTCTCATATCTTTTTACATATGTTTACTCCCAGGGATAAGTATGGAAAAGGTCCTTGTGTGACCTGGTATTTTATTCCCATGAAAAATAGTGGAAGAGGTCGTGTGACCTGAACAGTCATGTGTACTATTGTTTACCCCTATCTAGGGTTTGGATTATGTTTATTAATATAAATTTATTGGTGGAAGGTGATCACCAGGTGGAGTATATTAGGTCTCAACTTGATACTAAACCACTTGTCTTATCCGTTGTGTGTTTCTATTTAGTCTTTATCTATTTTAATTTATATTTTAGAAAACAAAACTTTACTTTGATAGTTAGTATTGGATAGAAGTTATAACTACTTTTACCTATTAAAGTAGCTTCAAAAGTTGTATCAATAACTCAAATTGATATTACTAATAATTAATCAATATTTTGAGAAGTTATTTGATCAGTCAAACTATTATAACCATATTACCCTGATTAACTGGACAGTACTCATTTTTATTAGGGAATCTTTTTAAGTGAAATTTTTAATAGAATTTTTTATAGATGCTCAATTTACCCCCTCTTGAATAATCTACTCCAACCAACATTTTTCATTAGAGGATTTAATTATTTATAAGGGTATATTTTAAAAAAATCAACTATGATTATAGTTGTACATTAAAGATCAGTAAATTTTTGTTAGTTATAAATTTCTAGCAATTTAAAAGTATTTATTTATTATGGATAATATATGAGAAGGTGTTGCAAAAAACTGACCTCCATTATTTAATGGAACTAATTATTCCCAATGGAAAATAAAATGAAAATACATTTAGAAAGTATGGGTTTTAAAATTTGGTCTTCAATTATAGATGAGTATAAGATTCCTGCTACTATTATAACTATATGGGGCGACCTAATTAAGACTTCTTACAACAATAATTTCAAATCCATGAATTTCTTATACTTCTCTTTAAAAGGTGAGGAATTCAACCTAATTTCTGCATGGAAAACATCCCATGAAATTTGGGATACTTTTTCTGTTTCACATGAAGGAACTTCTAGTGTTAAGAAAATGAGACTTAACACATATACTATTAAATATGATAATTTTACGATGAAGCATGATGAGCCTATTTCTGACATGTATCTTAGGTTCAATGAAATAGTAAACACTCTGATCTATTTGGTAAGATATATTACTACTAAATAACAAATTATAAGGATTATCATATGCCAACCTGATAGATGGAGAAGAAATTTTGTCTATATTAGAGAGTCATGTGACATCAGAAAACTACCTTTCAAAAAACTCATTGGGAAACTAATGATGTACGAAGAAGAGTTGAAATTCAACAAGAAAGAGTATGATGAACCTAAAATAAAATATGTATAATTTAAGACCACTACCAAAAAACAAAAAGAAAAGAAGAAACTACAAGCCTCTGTAGAAAGTTCCAGCAGTGTACAATCATCTCCTGATTGTGATGAAGTAATGTCTAAATTATCCAAAAGGTTTAAAACATTTACAAAAGGAATAATTTTTTCATAAGTTCTAACTTCAAAGGAAGATATGATCAAAAATGAAGCTAGAAGAAATATTGAAAAATAAATGACAAGTCTGATGAGATAGTATGTTATGAATGTAAGAGGAAGGGCATTGTAAAGGCGGACTGTCCTAAGATCATGTATAAAAATAAATATGAGGACAAATATTGAAAGTATAAAAATTAAATGAAATCCACTTGGAGTACTTATGAGGATAGTTCAAGTGACTCAGAGTCTTCGTATGATGAACAGGATAAAAATTCCAATATGTGTTTCATGGAAAACACAGATGAGTTAATTTTGGAATCTCCTGCAGAAAATTCCTATTATTATGTAGATTCTAGTGATTATAAAAATATGTCTATAGAATAAATGTTTGAGTATTGCAATATTTTTGAAGAGACATGTAATGAACTAAAAGATAAATAAAAGTCTTTAAAGAGACAATGTGCTCTAACCTCAACTGTTAAATCTGAACTTTTTGTAGATTGAGAGAAAAATATTAAATTACATAAAGAAATCAATGAATTAAATCTATCCAATGAGCAATTGAAAAAGTACATTGAAAGGTTTATTAACGGTAAAGATATATTGGTACAAATTCTAAGTAAACAAATGTATCCTTAATACACTACTATAATTGTCCATCAACCTGATAAAATAAATTTTGGAAAAAAAATTTTGTTTCTAAATATAGAACATACATGTTTATTAATAGTTTCGGAAAACATTCTTCTATTTCAATCTATGATACATCCTCTACTATTTCATGTTTTTCTGGACCAAATAAATTTTATCTCTCATATAATTCACATAATGATTATACGAAACCTATGAGGTTTATGTGGGTTCCTAAAGCACCAGTTACTAATATTACTAGTCCCAAACAAATAAGGGTACCAAAGACTATTTTTATTTGTCTATTTCGTGGGAAAATTGTTTAAAGAGATCCTGTAAAATCTTATGGTACTTGTACAGTGGGTGTTCAAGACACATGACTGGAGACTATTCATGTTTCAAGAACCTAATAAATTTTGATGGTGGGAAAGTCAATTTTAGTTACAATTACAAAGGAAAAATCATTGGCCTAGGACAATTGTTAACTCTAACTCATTTTTAATTTATAAATTACTTTTTGTTGATGGACTGAAATATAATCTGCTTAGTATTTTACAACTCTGTGATGATGGATTTCATGTTAAATTTAAAAAGTATTCTTGTAATGTTTTTAATTTTAAGAATGAAATAGTATTTTCATCATTAAGAAATAAAAATGTATATTCTGTTAACTTAGATTCTTTAGTTTATCAAAATGTTTCATGTTTAAGTGTATTTCACAAAGAGTGTTGGCTTTGGCATAACAGACTGGGACATTGCAATATTCACTCCCTTATAAATGTAACTATAAATATTTTAGTCAAAGATCTACCCAATCTATATTTTCCAAATGATAATGTGTGTATTCCTTATCAAAAGGGTAAACAACATAAAAGTTTCTTCAAACCAAAGAAATAACTCTCAACTTCTCAACCTCTCGAGTTGGTTTACATGGACTTGTTTAGACTATCTAGACTTTTTAGTTTAAATAGGAAGCACTATGTTTATGTTCTTGCAGATGAATTTTCTAGGTATACTTGGACCTTATTCTTGGGTCACAAAAGTGAATCCTGCTCTCATTTTACCAAGTATGCTACAACTATAGAAATCCTTAGTGGATTTAGAATTAAATCTCTAAGAAGTGTCCATGGCTGTGAATTTGAAAATCAAGAGTTTGAATCCTTTTTCTCACAAAATGTATATAGTCATAATTTCACTACCCCTATAACACCTCAAAAAAATAGAGTTGTTGAATGAAGAAACAAGACCTTTCAAGAAATTTCTAGAACCATGCTTAGTGAATAATACTTTCCTATTTATTTTTTGGATGAAGCTCTAAATATAGCATGCTAAATTATTAATAGAGTGTTGAGTAGACCTATTCTTAAAAAAAATCCGTATGAGTTGTGGAACAATATAAAACCCAAAGTGAACTTCTTCAAATTTTTTGGTTGCAAAGTCTATAATACCAAGGACAATCATGACATATTTTCATCCAATATTGATGAAGGAATATTTCTAGTATATTCAATCTCTAGTAAATCCTATAGAGTTTTTAACAAAAGAACTAAATTTGTGGAGAAATATTTCCATGCCAAGTTTGATGAGACAGATCCACATGAGCCTAAGACCTCTCAAGATAATCTTGAGGATGATATGACAAATATATATGTCAATGTTAAATCTTATGACCATCTTATGAAGGAATCTGTTTAAACATTATGTTCTAGAAATTCTCCAAATTCAAGCCCTAATGAACTTGAACTTATTGAAGATCATAAATCACTATCCCCTATTTTTATAGAGCTTTAATAACTCTTAAGAACCATCCTTTAGATATTGTTGATGGAGATTTAGATAAAGGAACACAAACATGAGATTAAATTAGAAATCATGTTGAACATCAAGCTTTCTTGTCACAACCTGAACCTAAAAAACATCAATGATGCTATCAATGATGAATTTTGGATGATGGATATGAAAGAAAAACTTAATCAGTTTTAAAGGAACAAAGTTTAGAAACTTGTTGATAGGCCCAAATACATTATTAACTTAGGAACTAACTTTGTGTTTAGAAATATAGTAGATTAAGCTAGTAATGTAGTTAGAAAAAAATCTAGATTGGATTAACAAGGCTATAGTAAAGAAGAACCAATTGACTGTGAGGAGATATTTTTACTAGTAACTATACTAGAAGCCATTAGAATCTTCCTTTCATATGAAAAACATATGAATTTATATGTAGAGACCCAAAGCTTGACGTACATTGACATTACATTAGATTTGCGGAATACTTAGTACATAACAAAAACACACACACAAGGATCGTAATAGTTTAGTGTCTTTGGAAACTCGGAACGTAATCTTCTAATCGTGGTGAAAGATCATCAATATCTCCCATAAAGATCTTCCCTTTTTTTACATAAACCCTTTATTTATATCCTGAGGAAAATAAAACATAAAAGGGTGAGCTCAAATGCTCATTAAGGGTAAAAAAAAGAAAAATCAATCACATCATATTCATAAGAACATAACTTTTGGAAATCTTAACCTGCAAAAGAGAGCATAATTTCCTAACATGGGATAAATTATAATAGTTAAATGAAATACCAATAATCATAACATAAAACATGATACTTTGTGGCATACACACATAATCATAGAGGCTCATTTCTTGTTAGTCAAGACTCATTGCCAAGACTATCTTAGTGGACAAAGTCCCTTTCTGAACCGAGTCACCCTCGTTCCAGTCCTGTTTCACTGAACCGGTCTAACCTACCATTGAAGCCATTTCTATCTCATGAGATATAAAATCTTTACCCAATGCATTGGAGGGAGATATAGGTCCCACCCATCTTATAATGATACCATTCTTATGTGTGCCACAAATTCATAAATCATACATCATTGCATAACCCATGTAATAAAAATGGGATTCTTAAACAACATGACATCATAAAACAATTAATATAAGATAAAGGAATTCATAAAAATATTTCCATCACAACATAATCAAATCAATGTAATAATAGGGATAAAAACAGAACCCTTTCTTATCTTAGATGGAAAATAATTTTGATAAAACACTTGAACTTCATTCTTGAGGAAAATATCCTTTCTACTTCAAAAACACTTTTCCTTTCTAAACATGTCATACAATTTTAAACTAAAAGAAGTTGATTATAAATAAACTTGAAAACTTGTAAAGGAAACTTTTTGGAAATAATGTTTTAAAAATCCATTCATGTCGTATAAGTTAAAAAAACATTCTTCGTACTTTTATCGGAAAAGTCAAAAAGTACCTCGTACGAAAAACGTCAAAAGATTCCTTTCATATCTTTTACTAAAAACTCACCTAAGGGTAAAATAGGATTTAAAAAATTGTAGGTGGATGGAAATAATATTAAATATTGATGAAAAATGTATGTGGATGATAAAATACACCCCAGTAAATACTAAAGTATAAACAATCTCGGATAAAAATGAGATTGTGATATTTCCCTTACCTTAGGTCCGACTTGCTTTGTACGTGTCATAACCTCCTGTATAATGATTTAAATCATGTTATTGACTTATTCCAGAATCATATTCATTGTTATTATATCATATATGGTCCACTTATGACTTTATATTACCCGTTCTTTTCTAAATTCATGTTAAAGTAACGTTTTGGGTAAAATCGTCTCATTTATCGTAGGTGTTTGGACTTGTTGTACTTGACATTATTATTAATTATATCATGATTTACTTACTTCCAGAATATAAATTATGATTTATATATCATATATATTCAGTATATATATATATATAATAGATATATAAATGAAAGGAAACACACCGTTCATGGAGACGGTAGTCCGTACGTACGCATGAACGCTGCTTTCCTTTCATTATTGTCTTGAATGGAAGTAAGTAGATGAAATATATATATATATATATATAAATATATCCAGTAGATTTAACATGTCATATATTCCATTATTATTCATTATATATACTTTATAATCATTTTGGAATGGTTAACATGGATAATGAATCTCATCGCATCGTGGAGACGGTAGTCCGTACGTATGCACGAGCGATGATATCGTTCCCATGGTTGTGGAATTGTGTTGAAGTGTATGTATACTATTTCATTATCAATATAACTTTATAATAATAATATATAGTTACTCATTACACTATTATACCCATCCTATTAAGGTGGCGGTGGAAAATAGATTACACCACGGCGTGGAGACGGTATTCTGTACGTACGCACGCGCGGTGATTTCATTTTCCGTAGGATGGATAGATGGTTAAATAGGGTTGTTTCATACTTATAATAACATATCAGTATATGAATGATACTGATGTTATTACTTCATAATGAAACAACTAAAGAATAAGAAGTTGATGAAGAATGAAATTGGAAAGGATCGGTAATGGGTATTACCTCTTCTTTGAAGTGCTTCTTTGAGACCTCCTTTTAGGGCACTAAAATTAGACTTTTAAGAAGACCATGACCTCTAGGATGATACTAGGGAAGTGGAGAAGAGATTTTGGAAGGGTTTGGCCGAGCTTGAATGCTCAAATTTGTGTGAGGAGGAGAGGGAGGAGGTGCCCTTTTATAAGGGAGGAGAGGGGCATCTTAGGAAAATCTCAAAATATTATTTTATATTAAGGTCAAATTCGATTTATAATGGTTCCAAATGGTCTTATTTCGAAGATAAAGCGGGGATGGGTCGAAATACTCTCATCCAATATGATTTAGACGAGTTTAGTTTATTATTATCACCTTATCAATTAGATTTAACTCTAAGTTAAATAATTTAACTTTTACCGTGTCTTTTTGTTTTCTTACACTATATGGTTAATAAACATACTATATGAAGCCAAACTAACCCCAAGTTGTTTATTATTAATATATATATCCTTATCTAAGTCATTTGGCAGAACCTTAGATTTTTAAGAATTAAATAACAATTAATAATATAATAATTGTTTTAAAAACTAATTTATGTCAATTTTGACACTATTTGGTACATGATTTTTATAAAATTTATAACAGAATGATAAGTTATAACCAAGTTACTTAAATCAATAATAACATGTAATATTAACCTAAAAAATTAGTGGGATTCATAAAAAGTCTCAAATTACATTTATTTTGTTGTTTATAACATCAATTATGTCAATATTTTCTTAAAAAGGTAATTACTGCATCATCGTTGTGACATAAATAAATTAAATTATTTAAAGTATAAAAATTACAAATAAAATACCATTATGTAGGAAATCTTTTTAGATTTATAATGAATATTTATAGTCGAAATTATATTATTTATTACCCTATATTAAAAATGTTTTAGTAAATAAACATTGATTTTAACTCTTTTAACTCTTCTTTGAATTAAATAATAATAAATGTCATAATCTAATCCAAGTGGGCCTAAATGATAATATTTTACACTTAAGGTTGTTTTTGGTCGAGATACACTTGTTAAATAGGATTAGGACATATGTTAGGGTAATATTAATATCATTTTTACCATTAATTACCCTATTTACTTTTAATCGTGGTAATTAAAAGTAAAAAGTTACTATTCACCAAAAAAAATTATTTTCATCTCATTGAACCACATTTTACTTACTGACATCAAATGTGTCTCTTGGATTTTTGAAATTCCATTCACAGAAGCGGTAAAATTAATATTTATGAAGAAAAATTAATTTTTTAACTATTACTTAGTAGTTTCACTATTAATCAAAAATTGATGTTTTTCAGAAAAATGTCAAAATTTCACCCTAAGCTATAATTGATATTCCGAATTCAAAAATGATTTCAATTTTACAAAATTCCCAACATATAAGTTGCATTAATTAATTTTATAATTAATTTCCACTTTCACAACAAATAGCGTGTTTTTAAGAGATAATAACTATCAAAAGATTAACACTTGTTTATGTCTTGTGTAAATGTGAAATTACATCCAATGACCAACATTGTATTAAATTGTAAAAATATATTCTAAATATACTTTAAAACCACTAAATTTTATAATTGATCACTATTAATTATTTCAATTAAAAAAGTTGTTTTTAATTATAATTTAGTAATTTTCACTATTCATCAAAATATGAAAGTTATCCGAAAAGTACCAAAATTTCACCTTAGGCTAAATTCGATACTCCAAATCCAAAAATGAATTCCATTTTGAAAAATAAAATTTACAATATTTCAAAAAGTGGTTATTACTATTCATAACGGCAAGTTTTAATAATATTTTAATAGCATATTGTTGTTTACTGAAACTCGTTATTGCGTACTACACACGCTATCGAGGAAGGTCGCGATTGCGTGTAATGTAAGGCAAGTCAAGGATGCAAGCTCCTTTTGGTGTAGCGTACAACACAAGATATTAGTGAAATTAAAAAGAATATTTTTCATAAAATCTTGGGCTGTTACATTCTACCCCCCTTAAAATGAATTTCGCCCTCGAAATTCATCGGGGTTATAAATGGTTTACTATTAGAATGTTTCTTTAATAGAAACCCACATAGTAAAAAGGAATACCAAAACCAATCTTTAAAAACGAAAGTATGAAACGTAACGGTTAACCAAATAAACTAATCACTGGGTTTCCACATAGGTGAAAATATGGATACGGAAGAAAAATCTAACCATCATGTTCTGATTGAGATTGGTAGAGAACATGGCTATGGAAAAGCTAGAAATCACAAAGCCATAAATTTGTGACGATCTAAGGTACCATTTGATTAATCAGATATAAGAACACTAGGACAACATTTTTGGTTTTCAAGATCGTTTCCCTAAAGTTAAAGAATTTGAATTAGAATAAATACTTACTTTATTTTGGTACAATCTCACTGTTGTTCGTGCCTTGAACAATTTCCACTTCATCTCTTAAATAAATGAAGTTGAATTTGTTATTCGTGAAGTGTTAGCGAATCATGTGATAGAATGATGGGTCATTCCATCTGTCTCAAACAAAAGGTTAGAAAAAGTTATTAAATATACATAAGTCATTATATAGTGAGATTAATCATATATGGTTCCCAAAATGGACTTATACATCATATATCATACTTCTTAATATAATAAAACTAGTTTCTACTAAATAGGGACTTCATGTAGGCCAGTGGTTGGCGATAAAGGCCAGTCACACTTCGGTTGGGGGTTCGATTTCCACAGCCTTGTCTGACGCGATGGGCTGTCGCCCGTCCTGCAAGTTGTCCTTTTTCTAAAACTATATTACTATAACATCCGATCAATAATATCGAAAAAACTTCTATCCTTAAACAATACTAACTTATGTCCAACATTGTCTATTCCAATCTTTATGCTTATCCAAAATACTGCAGTCCACTCTCATAATATAGTGAAAACAATTACCAGAGATTTAATACCATCGTTGATCCCCATATATCATAAGATATGTCTTGTTGGTCACATTACAAACATTCAAAGTCCTTAATCATGTATTCTCTTGAATACCTTAGTGAAAACATGAATGCAGTTAAAAGTTGACACCTTCCACATACCAAAATCCTCAAAATTCTATATACTCAAACCATGATATCACTTAGTCCTTATATCAATCATGAGCTCATGAATACTGTCAAACATTTCATTTTCTCTTTATCCCATCATTAAGGGCATATTAACTACTTTCCAAAATATTTGAATCACTTTTCATGGTTACCGGTACCTTAAAATTATTGAAAACCACAATAGACCAATACATAAATATTTCAATACACCATAAAAGTACCTCAACAACATTAATCCTGAATACCAATACATAAACACTTCAGTCCATCCACTTAAATGATTGTCCTGGAAGATGTCCTTCTTTGATTTAGAAGTAACTTTTTAGGTCAGGGCATTGAGTTGGGTAATTCCCATGTTCTCCACAAATAAGACATTGAACTCCATAACAGTCTGTCACTCTATGACCCTTTTCTCCACACAGATAACATCGATCCCTCCATTTGAGGTATTCCTCAAGGTTCTTCTTCCCTTCTTTAGAAATCTCAATCTTCCTTTCTTTATGCTCCTCAACATGCGAACATGCATAATAGTCTATCTTCATCTTCTTTGATGAATTAGGCATACCACTAAATTTCACCTTGTTAATCATATTTCGTGATTACTGATTCGGCATAATCACAACATCTTTCTCTCTAGGCATTACACAATTTTGTTTCTCATAGTCACCAATTTTCCCATTGGATTTATTGTTAACCGAATTCCTTTTGGTTCCCTCTATTAATTAAAACACAAAAAATAATTTTGTGAGAGGCAAAAATCATGCTAGAGAAAACAACATAGTAAAGGGGAAGTATCCTCAATATCTAACTTCTTAGGTTAAATTCTATGATCGTTACCGTAGTTCTAGGACTGTATCTTATACGTATACTTATCCTTAGGGACATCCCTAGACATACCTTAGAAATATCTCTAGGGATCTCACTAACGTTTTCGCATCCTAGTTTCCAAAGGTTGACTAAACCATTCCTCTGATACCAACTGTAGAGACCTGAATCTTGACGTACATTGAAATGACATTACATTTGCGGAATACTTAGTACATAACAAAAACACACACACAAGGATCGTAATAGTTTAGTGTCTCTGGAAACTCGGAACGTAATCTTCTAATCGTGGTGAAAGATCTTCAATATCTCCCATAAATATCTTCCCTTTTTTTACCTAAAACTTTTCATTATATCCAGAGGAAAAGAAAACATAAAAGGGTGAGCTCAAATGCTCAGTAAGGGTAAACAAAAAAAAATCAATCACATCATATTCATAAGAACATAACTTTTGGAAATCTTAACCTACAAAAGAGAGCATAATTTCATAACATGGGATAAATTATAGTAGTGAAATGAAATCCCAATAATCATAACTTAAAACATGAAACTTTGTGGCATACACACATAATCATAGAGAATCATTTCTTGTTAGTAAAGACTCATTGCCAAGACTATCTTAGTGGACAAAGTCCCTTTCTGAACCTAGTCACCCTCGTTCCAGTCCTGTTTCACTGAACCGGTATAACCTACCGTTCTAGCCATGTCTATCTCATGAGATATAAAATCTTTACCCAATGAATTAGAGGGAGATATAGGTCCCACCCATCTTATAATGATACCATTCTTATGTGTGCCACAAATTCATAAATCATACATCATTACATAACCCATGTAATAAAAATGGGATTCTTAAACAACATGACATCATAAAACAATTCATATAAGATAAAGAAATTCATAAAAAAAAATCATCACAACATAATCAAATCAATGTAATAATATGGATAAAAACAGAACCCTTTCTTATCTTAGATGGAAATTTTTTTTTATAAAACACTTGAACTTCATTCTTGAGGAAAATATCATTTCTACTTCAAAAAAACTTTTCCTTTCTAAACATGTCATAAAATTTTAATCTAAAAGAGGTTGATTAAAAATAAACATGAAAACTTGTAAAGGAAACTTTTTGGAAATAATGTTTTAAAAATCCATTCATTCTGTATAAGTTAAAATAAACATTCTTCATACTTTTGTCGGAAAAGTCAAAAAGTACCTCGTACGAAAAACGTCAAAAGATTCCTTTCATATCTTTTACTAAAAACTCACCGAAGGGTAAAATAGGATTTAAAAAATTGTAGGTGGATGGAAATAATATTAAATATTGAGGAAACATGCATGTGGATGATAAAATACACCCCAGTAAATACTAAAGTATAAACAATCTCGGATAAAAATGAGATTGTGATATTTCCCTTACCTTAGGTCCGACTTGCTTTGTACGTGTCAAAAATTCCTGTATAATGATTTAAATCATGTTATTGACTTATTATAGAATCATATTCATTGTTATTATATCATATATGGTCCACTTATGACTTTATATTACCCGTTCTTTTGTAAATTCATGTTAAAGTCGCGTTTTGGGTAAAATCGTCTCATTTATCGTAGGTGTTTGGACTTGTTATTCTTGATGTTATTATTACTTATATCATGATTTACTTACTTCAAGAATATAAAGTATGATTTATATATCATATATATTCAGTATATATATATATATAATAGATAGATAAATCAAAGGAAACACACCGTTCATGGAGACGGTAGTCCGTACGTACGCATGAACGCTGCTTTTCTTTCCTTATTGTCTTGAATGGATGTAAGTAGATGACATATATATATATATACATAAATCCAGTAGATTTACCATTTCATTTATTCCATTATTATTTATTATATATACTTTATAATCATTCTGGAATGGTTAACATGGATAATGAATCTCATCGCGTCGTGGAGACGGTAGTCCGTACGTACGCACGAGCGATGATATCATTCCCATGGTCGTGGAATTGTGTTGAAGTGTATGTATACTATTTTAGTATCAATATAACTTTATAATAATCATATATAGTTACTCATTACACTATTATACCCATCCTATTAAGGTGGCGGCAGAAAATAGATTACACCACGGCGTGGATACGGTATTCCGTACGTACGCACGCGTGGTGATTTCATTTTCCGTAGGATGGATAGATGGTTAAATAGGGTTGTTTCAAATTTATAATAACATATCATTATATGAATGATACTGATGTTATTACTTCATAATGAAAAAACTAAAGAAGAAAAAGTTGAAGAAGAAAGAAATTGGAAAGGATCGGTAATGGGTTTTACCTCTTCTTTGAAGTGCTTCTTTGAGACCTCCTTTTAGGGCACTAAAATTGGACTTTTAAGAAGACCAGGACCTCTAGGATGATACTATGGAAGTGGAGAAGAGATTTGTTCAGGGGTTGGCCGATCTTGAATTCTCAAATTGGTGTGAGGAGGAGAGGGAGGATGTGACCTTTTATAAGGGAGGAGAGGGGCATCTTAGGAAAATCTCAAAATATTATATTATATTAAGGTCAAATTCGGTTTATAATGGTTCCAAATGGTCTTATTTCGAAGATAAAGTGGGGATGGGTCGAAATCATCTCATCCAATAGAATTTATACAAGTTTAGGTTATTATTTTAACCTTATCAATTAGATTTAACTCTAAGTTAAATAATTTAACTTTTACCGTGTCTTTTTGTTTTCTTACACTATATGATTAATAAACTTACAATATGAAGCCAAAAGAACCCCAAGTTTTTTATTATTAATATATCTATTTATATATAAGTCATTTGGCCGATACTTAGATTTTTAGAAATTAAATAACAATTAATAATATAATATTTGTTTTAAAAACTAATTTATGTCAATTTTGACACTATTTGGTACATGATTTTTATGAAATTTTTAACAGAGTGATAAGTTCGAACCAAGTAACGTAAATCAATAATAACATGTCATATTAACCTAGAAAATTAGTTTGATTCATAAAAAGTCTCAAATTACATTTATTTTGGTGTTTATAACATCAATTATGTCAATATTTTCTTAAAAAGGTAATTACTGGATCATCGTTGTGTCATAAATAAATTAAATTATTTAAAGTATAAATATTACAAATAAAATACCATTATGTAAGAAATCGTTTTAGCTTTATAATGAATATTTATAGTCGAAATTATATTATTTATAACCCTATATTAAAAATGTTTTAGTAAATAAACTTTGATTTTAACTCTTTTAACTCTTCTTTGAATTAAATAATAATAAATGTCCTAATCTAATCCAAGTGGGCCTAAATGATTATATTTTACACTTAAGGTTGTTTTTGGTCGAGATACACTTTTCCAATAGGATTAGGACATGTGTTAGGGTAATATTAATATCATTTTTACCCTTAATTACCCTATTTACTTTTAACCGTGGTAATTAAAAGTAAAAAGTTACTATTAACCAAAAATTATTTTCATCTCATTGAACCACATTTTACTTACTGACATCAACCGTGTCTCTCGGATTTTTGAACATCCATTCACAGAAGCGGTAAAATTAAGATTTATGAAGAAAAATTAATTTTTTAACTACCACTTAGTACTTTCACTATTCATCAAAAATTGAAGTTTTTCATAAAAATGCCAAAATTTCACCCTAAGCTATAATTGATATTCCGAATTCAAAAATGAATTATATTTTTCAAAATTCACAACATATAAGTTGCATTAATTAATTTTATAATTAATTTCCACTGTCACAACAAATAGCGTGTTTGTAAGAGATAATAACTATCAAAAGATTAACACTTGTTTATGTCTGGTGTAAATGTGAAATTACATCCAATGACCAACATTGTATTAAATTGTAAAAATATATTCTAAATATACTTTAAAACCACTAAAATTAATAATTTATCACTATTAATTATTTCGATTAAAAAAGCTGTTTTTAATTATAATTTAGTAATTTTCACTATTCATCAAAATATAAAAGTTATCCGAAAAGTACCAAAATTTCACCTTAGGATAAATTTGATACTCCGAATCCAAAAATGAATTCCATTTTGAAAATAAAATTTACAATATTTCAAAAAGTGGTTATTACTATTCATGACAGCTAGTTTTAATAATATTTTAATAGCATATTGTTGTTTAGTGAAACTCGTTATTGCGTACTACACACGCTATCGAGGAAGGTCGCGATTGCGTGTAATGCAAAAAAAGTCAAGGATTAAATCTCTTTTTGGTGTAGCGTACAACACAAGACATTAGTGAAATTAAAAAGAATATTTTTCATAAAATCTTGGGCTGTTACATTAAAACTATATCAAATGGATGTCAAGAGTGAATTACTAAATGGGTATATAGTTGAGGATGTTTTTGTTGAACAAAACCCTAGTTTCACAAATCCTCACTTTCCAAATCATGTTTTAAAATTATAAAAATCTGCGTATGGTTAAAAACAAGCTCTGAGAGCTTTGTAGGCTAGAATAAGTACTTTTTTTTATTTTCAATGGTTTTACATAAGGTATAGCTGATCATACTCTTTTTATAAAATGAATTTCCAATAATTTTTTTGTATTTTAAATGTATGAAGATGATATTATTTTTGGATCTTCAAAAAATTCTTTATGTGTTATGTTTTCTAAAATAATGAAAAATGAATTTGATATGAGTTTAATGGGTGAACTAAATTTTTTTTTGGATTTCAAATCATTCCAAATAAATATAGTATTATTCTAAATCAATGAAAATATATTAAATATATTACAAAACATTTTGGCTTGGACACCTCTAAAAGTAGAGATAATCCAATGAGTACTACTTGTAAGTTGGATCTTGATGAAGACGAAAAAGATTTTGATCAAACCACTTACATAGTAATGATTAAAAGCTTACTATACTAAACTCCTAGACGACCTGATATTATGTTTGGTGTATGTATGTGTGCCCACTTTCAAGAAAACCCTAAATAGTCTCATATAAATGATGTTAAAAGGATTTTCAAATACCTCAAACATAAACCCAATCTAATATTGTTCTGTCCTAGAGTACAATCATTTGAGTTAGTTAGATATTTTGATGTTGATTTTGGTGGTTCTAAGTTAGATAGAAAAATCACCTCAAGAACATGTCACAATTTAGGAACGTCTCTAGAGTCAGGGTGTAGTAAGAAACAAAAATCTGTTGCAATATCTACTACTAAAGCTGAATACATAGCTGTTGGTAGTTGTTGTGTACAAATTTTTTGGATGAAACACAGATTACTATACTATTGATAGAAATTCAGATATTTACCTATAAATTGAAAAAATACACGTGCTATTAACATTTCAATGAATCCAGTTTCACACTCTTGGACCAAGCATATTTATGTAAGGAATCAAATTTTGATAGATCATTATCAAAAAAGTGATATCACTTTGGGATTCATTGGAACTAAACATCATCTTGCTGATATATTCACTAAACCATTAAATTATGAAAGGATAAATTACATCATACATGAATTAGTAATGATAATTCGTAAGTAAAAATTTTACGGTCTCAAAATTACTATCTCACACATACTGTGTCAAACTTACTATTTCACAGTTTATGGTGTCATGATTCACAGATTCATAAGTTACTGTCTTGGAATTATTGTCTCACATTTACGGTCTCACAGTTACTATCTCTCAATTATTGTCTTA
This sequence comes from Viscum album, assembly GCA_963277665.1. Taxonomy (NCBI): domain Eukaryota; kingdom Viridiplantae; phylum Streptophyta; class Magnoliopsida; order Santalales; family Viscaceae; genus Viscum; species Viscum album. The sequence continues at coordinate 1,006,170,019 of OY728167.1, forward strand.
CACTTGTTGTCTCAATGATATGTTCGCACCGTTTGGAGTCACACTATAATGATGACACCGTGACAACCTATTCTTATCTCACTATAATGACTCTGTTTTCTGTTTTTAATATTTAATTTCCCGTATTGTTGTATCAATAATTAAATTTTTTTATGATGCATTTTTGAATTTGCAATGATTGAAATTCCTAAATAAAAAAAACCCAATATCTTTCAATCCTTTCTTCACTCGATCTCTCTTCTGTCGAAACTGATACCCCTCTCTTTCAAACCATTAGTCCTATTTCATCATTTCATCTCTCTCAAACCCATGTTGAATGCCTAGAATGAAGAGCTTGTCTTTATCAACTCCTAAGAATCATAGATCTTAGAAGAAAGTGAAAAAGGCACCGAAAGTAATGTCTGAGTTACCATTGAATACAAATCTTACTGATAGAATAGTAGCACCAGAAAAGGAAATATTTTTAAGTGGTTGCTACTAAGTAAGTCACTAGTTTTGAAATTACTGGAAGAGCAAGGATGGTTGAACAGGTTCATAAAAGAGAAAAATCCAATTTATCCAAAACACGTTTCTCAATTTTATCAGTATGTCCAATTTCATTCAATACTAAAGATGAATTTGTTGTAAGAAGCTGGATTAATGGTCAAAGGTGTATTTTTTATTCAAGGTTGTGGGTTGGATGCCTAGGGATACTTTATGAAAGAATATTTGAGGATTACTAAATAGGTCCTCTTTCTCCTAGAAATATATTTAATCACAAAGAAGTCACTAAACCTGCTCCATAAAAGAATGAAATATTTTAAATATTATACCACAAAAGAGTGGAATCAAGTTTGAAATAATAATAATCATAAGAATAATATATCAATGATAACCACCAAAGAATTCAACACATGTTCCACTTAGGATAACCACTAATTTACATCCATAAATATTGGGATAACCACATATTTACCAACATTTGGGCTTGGTATTACCTCCCTTATATCCTCTTTTGGGTTTGGGATAACCACACATGTTATATCTTTTATGCTTAGGATAACCACCATTCTACAATATTTTGGTATTTGGGTAACCTGACTTGTAAAATTTGAGCTCATGAACTAGTAATATATTCATTATTAATATAAGTGATGTAACTAAATAAATATAACATAATCATAATACATTCATTTTTATGTCACAAGATCATGAAATCTTTTATCATTCCATCTAAACATGAGAAAAAGAAAATGGGTTAAATCAATATTTCATCATCAATATGATAAACTAACCATGAAATGAATATTTTTGTTATCATATAATCCTATCCATGTGAAGAATAAGTAATATCAAAGGATTATATCATTGGTGAAAAATTCCTTTTATATTTCACTGAAATATTTCATGGGAAAAATAGTCCGTTCATTTTGAAATCAATTTTTTGAAACGTCACACCTAGGATTTGGAATTCACTTTTTTTAGGTTCAGGTTTGGTCCTAGGTTATTCTCTTAAGAATTGAGTGTGATAGGTTTGGTTCATTAGAGTATTATTATATTTTATATTTTGTCTAGTATTTCCCCTTGATATTCCTTTATTTGTTTTGAGAAAAATATGTTTTGTTGGGTTAGAGAGACTATGTGCACAATTGGCGCACGATTAGTAGTAACCATATGGCTAACCTAAGAAACTATGTTGTAGGATATAGTACATAACACATGGACATGTGCCTTGTACCATGTAATCATATGGATGGGTCTCCTTAAGAAGAGATAGTCACACAATCTCTACAATGTTTAGAAAACCATGGGGACTGATCGTACGATAGTGAGAACTCATTAAAAATACTTTGCAGTTTTTATCTCTCCTTTTTTTAAACACTTTTGGCCCCCTTGCTTGTACCCCATGGACTCCTCATCCATAGGCGTGCCTCCCTCCACCCCCTCCTCTCCTTGGGATTTGATTCTTGGGCGTTTTTGGTGCGGATCCATTAAGATATCTCATGTAATCCATCTTCTCTCTTGTTTTCCCTTTCTTTTAGGGCTTCCCAGTTTCTCTTTTGGGGGTTTCAATTTTTCAGTGGGTATAGGTTTCGATTTAGGGTTTTAATCATGGGTTTTGGGATTGAGTCTCCTTATTAGGGGGTTTTCTTGCCACCTTATGGTGATAATGAGGTGCCGATGTGTTTTCATACTTTTTTTTAGAAGATTATCCATGAGAGGTGGGTTGTTTCATGCCCTAAAATTATTAGATGAATTTAATATTGTTGTTTGAATTTATGAATTTGTTCCATGGTTTAATTGTGTGGTGTGAAAGGTAGTTTTAAGTGGTTTGACATTCTTATGTGGTGAGATGTAATTTTATAAAGGGAAATGTATAGGTTTTAAGTGTGTTCTTCATTGTGGGATTCCATTAGAATGTTTTATGGGTACTTTCTAAGGTGTGAATCCTATTTTCAAGGGAACATGTGGTGTGAATGGGTTTGGGTGTAAGTTTTCAAAAAGGAAATGTAATACATTGGCATGTTTGGCTTGCTGTGCTTTTTCTAATAGGACTTATAAATTGTTTAAATAAAGGGAATTATGTTTTGAATGGAAATGGGTTTTTATGCATGTATATTAAAGGGTATTGTCCCATGAAAATAATTAATCCAATCATGTTACTTTCTTGAGATAATTTCAAAGGGGTTTTATGAATTGTTCATGTGGTGGAAAATGTTCTCGAAAATGGTTTCAGTGTCTGTCTAAAATGGGAAGTGTATTGGTTTATAGAAAATGGTGACTTAACCGTATATTTATAATGTTGGGAATGTGTATGTAAAAGTGGTGGTATGTGTGACATGTTAACATGGAATTGAGAATAAAGGGAATCTTGGTTATCTAGGTGGGTGGAAAAGAACTAGTGCACTAGTGATTTGGAAGTGTCTTGTCCTGGTTTTACTTAGTGAGATTGAAGTTTAAAACACTATCAAAACTATGATAAAGGATGATCGCCACTAGAACATTGGATGTTTATCCTATCTAGTGGCTCGTGCACAAGGACACTGATGGTTGTGGTTACTATACACACTTTCACTATGGTACATGGTTCTAGGGTCCCACTTGAGATAGATTAACCCTAGGGGATTTACCCGTGGTTCTATACTATATATGATGGGGTTCTATCTATCGATATATGGAGGACTACTTGAGTGTTTGTGCTATTTATAAAATCCATTTAACATTTAATCTAGTGTCTGTGAAATGTTTTCCCTTCAATGTGTTCCTTTTTAACTTTATACCTAATAAATGTTTTTCCAATAAGCGTTTATAAAAGTCTAAATTTACATGAGCATGTTAGATTATATTTTTAATGTTGTATCACGGGACCCCTTTCTTACGTGTCATCCTACCAGGATTTGGATCACACCCTACATATACCATTGGGTGTATGCAGATCATATTGTATGTTTATTCTAGTTAAATCCAAGATGTTTGGTGATCATGGTGTAATTTTTTTGTGGTCATATATTCTAGGTTTGGTTGAAGATACATGATGATATGGTTCCTCATGTGGTATGAAGGTTTGGGTTGAAGTTTTTATCTTTCTTTATTGTAGTCCTTTTTGGGTTTTTTTCTTAAAGTGTAAACATAAATTCTGAAAATTGTTATGGGTTTGTTTGGTTGTGTAATTTCAGTTTTGGCATATTTAAATTTTTTTGTTGTTTATTTGCATGAAATTGGGTAAAATTATTCCCAAATAATGTTATTGATACCTAGACATGAGTTTCTGGCCACTGGGGATTGGGAACACCCCTCGGGTCATGCCACAGACTGGGTCAGGTGCATGGTCAGATGGAAACCTAGCTTGGTTCCTGAAAAAATGATATCGGAGTGTGGTTGGATCTTTTGGGTAATTTTACATGGGGAATAGTAAGGGTATACTAGATCTAAAGTTGTTAGAACTAGATGTTTTGGTTTCGAGTAATGTGCATGGACAAAATAGCTCGTAGTCATACTTGAGTTTACAGGGGAAGTCGGGTTTCATCTGAGACATTTGGTTTTTGTCGTTCTTTAATGTTTGGATAAATGAAAAGAGAGTTGGGTAAATGGTCTCAGTGAACTCACAAGGCTTTGAAATCCATGTAGATCTGGGTATATTTCCCTAGAACACTCTCTAGGATGGTTATATGATTTGAGTATGGATACCAACCATATGTCCCAAACACCCACTAGCCCTAATTTTCTCTCACATGGTATTGTGTCTCATTGGATTTTGGAAAAATATTTTGAAAAACTTTGTTTAGTTTCTTTGCAAAAATAGATTTTTAAAATGAAAATGGTTTTGAATGCATGGGTTTTAGTTTATTAGGAATAGATTTTCATAACATAAATGTGTGTTTTATTGAAATCACTTGTTTGGTAGGAATAAATTATATTAAAATGGGTTTTGGAATATCTATTTTAAATTGAATTTTTTAAATTATTGGAAATTATTTTGAATGGGTTGAAATGTTTTGGGATTTATGAGTGAAGTTTGGAAATAGAAATTGATTTGGTAATTAGTGGGATTTTGAAAAGATTGATGAATTTCTGGAAGGATATTTTAAATAAGGATAAATGAGTTTTAAATTAGTGAGTATTTATGAAATAGATTTTTTTTTTGTGAAACATAGAGTGGTTTAAAGTAAAATGATATGTTTTGATGTTAATGTGTAAGAGTTTAAAATGAGTTTGTGTTTTAATGGTTTGTGTTTTTCTGAATAAGTTTTTTGTAACACAGAACGAGTTTTGATATTTGTGGCTAATTTGTTATGAAAAGAAGCATTAACAACTTTTCAAAATGCAAAGATGAGTTGAATGTTTGTTTTGGAATGTAGATGAGTCTTTCTGTAACCTTTGGTATCACCGTGAGTTGTCACATGCATAGGATATGTGTGTAAAGTGAATGGGTTCCCAGTGTTTCATGATAATAATGCATGTGAAAGGCTCCATTAGATACTATCGGTGAATGTGCAACTCACCAATCTAGTTTTATCTTCAAAAGTGTTTTTGATGAAAAAGGTGTTGTGTGTCATTTTGTATTTTGGGAATGTTTCCATGGGGTGTTTTGGGTTTAAAACCCCCCTTTTTTGAATGATGTTTCATGTTTTTGTTTTATTGGTGAGTTGGTTTGGAGTGGTGGTTAGTGGTTCCTTTTGAGAAGTGTTTCAGGAAGCATTTGTTGTGGATTCCCCCATGATCTCGGTGTTTTCTCATAGTATGATTGGAAAATTGACCAATTTTATCTAGTCCATATATTTTCTTCTTGTCTAGTGTTCACCCCCATAAAGAGTTAACACACGATTAAAGTGCCAAAACTAGTAATTCGCTGTTGGAAGACACACCAGTTGATCAACATAAGGAATCTCTTATCAAATTTTGAGGTAAAGTCTTCTTCCCCATTTTCTTGGATAAGTGAGTCCACTTATAGTGGGATAGAAGATGCGATAGGATTTGAAGGATGTTTTATTTTCATTGATTCCATGTGTCTGAATATCCTTCTTGGAAATAGTGAGGGGAATTCCAGTGAGGAAAGGTGAGTAGTCTAGATTTGGAAGTGTTAGCTACTATCTTCAAGGGAATTCGGGTGTTTCATTGGTCTCGTCTAATAGGGGATTCATGCTGAGCCTCCAGTGTAGGAAGTCGGGCCATAAGAGGCTGCTATGACTATTTTTAGGAATTTTGTCCCATTTGGGACTCAATTTAAGGTCCATATCCTTATAATGTTTCTATCAGTCGCAATGGTCATGTTCAAAGTTGCCTTAAGGTGTTCTATTGTCACTCATCTTCAACGGTGGATGTTGTTTAATTTTATTTTGAGAACCTCTATTTTGAATAAAATGTGTTTCCTTTTAAGGAATATAAAATTCCTCTATTTTAGATGAATATTTATTCAATATTTCCATCCCCTAGATGGTTCTCATTTAAAGTAACAAGGGGTGATACATGTACACCATCTAAGTACTTGTCTTTGTGAATGTGTCATGTGGGAGTAAGTGGATGTTGAGGTGTGTTTTGTCTGATGGTGTTTTCTTGGTAGAGGTATAATTGATTGTGGATAAAAAAGAAGTTTTGTTCAAGGGTTTTAAATCCTGAATGCGAGACAAGAAATGATTCAATCACCATAGCTCTATCCATAGGTCCTGGAGTGAAGCTGATGCATATTCAAGAATCCCAACAGTGTTAGGGAACCAGTATAATCTTTATCATCTATATTGAAAATGGAGGATTTTTAAATCGCCTCCTATAGTTGTTTAATCTCAAGTGTCCCCATGTGGTGAAATGGGACTTGGGGACTCTATTCTTCAATGTTGTGACTCATAAATGTAACGCCCTAACCCTAGATACCTAGAGTCAGAGAATTATTATGTATCATTGTCATGATCACAAAAGATCATGTCTCGAAAGTCCGATTAGTTTAGTAGCATTGGAAGTACTAGATACATTCATAAGTCTTACAATACATCTTAAAATGAAAAACTACAACTACATCGTTTCCATAGACCACACTCATATCCCCTCAGACTATCCCTACAGATCAGTCATAAAATACTTCTTCACATCCTTGGAAAAATAAAACATTTGAAAGTGGTGAGCTCAGATGCTCAGTAAGGATGATAATATAGCAGAAACTTTCATAAATAAGCATAAAAATTTAAGGCAATGTATAACCAAAACAAAGGCCTTTTAAACTTGAACTTTAGCATAATATGAAAAAAATGAAATAATTCGATTTACTTATTCACATGTATATTCTACTAGTCAAATAATCACATGCAATATCAATAACCAAAATCATAATGATGGAATGCATAATGCCTGACTATCATTACCACATAGTCAAGGCCTTGTGCCAAGACTACGAATAAGATTTTGTCAAGGCCTTATTCTAAGACACTAGTTTGTCTCATGAGACCTACTGATGCATCTTGAGGCTATAGAGGTCCACCTGTATCTTACTAAGTCCAATGCATTCCTCATATAAAAATTTTGAAACATAACATAAACATTCGTATTAAAACTTGCATACGAAATGTCAATACTTTATCCACAAATCATGAATGGTATAAAAATAGAACATCCACAATCAAACATAACACATTCAATACAATATGTAAGATTTCATTGTAACAGATTAACCTCAATCAAGAATAATGAAGGATATTGACATAGATAGAAACAATCATCAAAACTATTTGAGAGAAATACCCCCCTTTTTCATGAAAACATTTTAAAGTAACACTATTTGTCAAGAATCCATTTAAAAATAGATTTTTGAATCAAAGTTTCCCATACCACATTGAAACTTTTAAAATTAATTTTAATTTTAAACCATTAATGTCCATATAAATAAATCCTTAAAAACATTTTTAAAACATGGACATTAATGAAAAATCTTTAAAATAATAAATCTTTAAAACATTTAAAATGATATCTTAGTTAGAGTTCCTATCCAAAAGGGAGATACTTGAATTGAAATAATTTAGGTAATAAAAAATTTATAATGTCATGAGAATAAAGGGATTCATGTTATACTATGTCAAAGTTCATTATATACACCATATAAAAGTGAATTGGTGTATAACAACAAAGAAGTCTAAATGGAAAGTAAATTGAGATTAAATCTTGTATAAAGTCCATATCCTTAGGTTAAGGATAAATCAACGACATAACTATGTGTGACACATATAAATACACTCAATATGATTCGATATTCAATGTAAATCAATCAGAGGACATTAACACATATTCTTGTAAAAACAACACCAATGAATTGGATGTTTAACTCAATGAATAGAGATTGAGTTAAAGTTCATATCGATGTATTGAGAATCTATCAATGGATTTATTATGTGTATCAAAAGTATTTCCACAAAAAGGGGAGTGGAAATTATGACATAAGCAAATGAATAGTGATACCACACATAATCTTGGAGTAAAATAATAACCGAAGTATGCGTAAAGCCGAATGAGTGGAAATTGAAATTTCAAATTCCCTAATCGATTTGGTAACATACTAAACATACACCCATGAAAGAAGGATAATACAATTATGATGTAAATATCCATAAATTAATGTATATTACAAAATGAATACAATCATGGGAAGTACACACACCACATGCTATAAATAAGTGGTGAACAATGGAAATCTCATGGAATTAAAAGTGGGATAAGAAACCCCTTACTTTGTACTTCTTCCTTGGTTTAGGGTAGGTTAACCCCATTTATAATGGTGAAATAATTGTTATTTAATTATACAAGAATAATATACATTAATATCATAGCATATATGATCTCTTAGCATTTATTTGTTAATAATATCTTAGTATTATCGTCATTTTGGGTGTTAATAGATTCATTTTCCTTTATATTCTTTGTTATGGGAGGCATATTTGTTATGGATGGGACGAAAATTATTAATATCCAGAATTATATCATGTCTCTAAACATTATTTTTAACCATCAAATAAAATTTAGTCTTGAATGGATACGATGGGGAATAATCTAATTGCGTTCGTGGAGACGGAAATCCGTACATACCCACGAGTGACAATATCATTCTTTTGATATTAAAATAATATATAATTTGATGGTATATAATATATACAGAATCATTATCATGTTATATTTATATTTTTCATGAATTACATATCATTATTATACCCATCCAAATAATAATGTATTGAATAACAATTACACCACGATGTGAAGATGGTAATCCGTATGTACGCACGTATGGTGACATGTCATTCAAAGGATGGATATAATAATGAATATGGATGTACCATATTTATAATAACATCACAGTATATAGAATATACTGAATTTATTATTTTATAATCTAAATAACAAAGAAAGAAGAAGTGGAAGAAAAAAAGAACTTTAAAGAGGGTGGTGAAATTATTACCTCTTTTTCGGGTTCTTCCTTTTAATTTGATCAAAAGGGCTCCTTAAGTTGACTTTAGGTCCAAAATGGGACTCTAGGATGAATCTGGGGAAGTTTAGAGGATATTTTGGAAGGGTTTGGCCGAGCCAAAAGGCTTTGATGTTGTGAATATGAGAGAAGGGGAAGTGCCATTTTATAAGAGGGGTGAGGGGCACCTTAGGAAAAACTAGAAATATTATTTTATAATAAAATAATTTTCTGTTTATAATGGCTCTAAAATGAATTATTTAAATTATATGGTGGTGATGGGTCGAAAAACACCCAACTAATATGTTTTAGACAGGTTTGAGTCACTACATTAACATTAAATTGTATATTTAACTCTTAGTTAAATAGTTTTACATTTACCTCGTCTCTTTGTATTTTTATATTATATGGTTAATAAACTTACTATATACATCCAAGAGAACCCCATGCGGTTCATTAATTATACACCTATCATTATATAAGTCATTTTTCTGAACCTTATATTTTTAGAAATCGAATATCAATTAATAATATAAAATTTTTAAAAAAACTCTTTTATGTCAATTTTGACACTATTTGGTGTTTTGTATTTTCTGAACTCATAACAACATTATTAATTAAAAAAAAGTTAATCTAACCAACCTTAATATGTCATATTATAATATAAAAATATTTTAATTCATAAAAAGTCTAAAATTACATTTATTTGGATATTTATAATATCAATTATTTTAATATTTCATCCATTTGGTAATTACTACATCACCATTGTGTCATAATGAAATTAAATTATTTAAGGTCGAAAAATTATAAATAAAATACCATTATGTAGGAAATATTTTTATCATTCTAATAAATATTTATAATCTAATGTATCTTATGTATATCCTAATATTAAAAATGTTTTAGTTATTAAACATTGATTTTAACTCTTTTAACTCTTCCTTGAATTAAATAATAAAAATGTCCTAATCTAATCCAAGTGGACCAAATAGGTTCATATTTTATTCCTAAGGTTTTTTTGGTATAATTATACTTATCCAATAGAATTAGGACATGAGGTAGGGTAATAATAATATCATTTTTACCCTTAATTACCCTATTTACATTTAACCGTGGTAAATAAAAATAAATAGTTACTATTCACAAAAAAAATATTTTTATCTTATTGAACCATAGTTTACTACTTTATATTAACCGGGTCTCTCGGAATTTAGAAATTCAAATCACAAAAGTGGTAAAATTATGTTTTATGTGAATTTACAAATTCTCCTAGGAGGTGGGTAAAAGAAGGTGAAATGTTCAATAACATTTTATATATATAATATTATTAAAAAATGAAACAAATGAATTACATTGAAAATATATGGGTATTATGAATCTATTTTGACCTAATATAAATTTAAATAAAATAAATAATTATTTAATTTTGGTTTTAAACTATAACTCAGTGTTTTTCACTATTCATCAAAAATTAAATGTTTTCAGAAACATATCAAAAATTAACCCAAAAATAATTTTGATATTATGAATTAAAAAATGAAGTCATTTTTACCAAATTCAAAACATATAAATTTCATTTAATAGTATAAAATAAATTCTTGTTGTCAAAACCAAAAAGCGTATTTCTATGAAATAATAACTACCAAAAGATTGACATTTGTTTATTTTCAATTTCAAAGAAAAATTACTTCGAATGACAAACATTGGATTAAATGGTAAAAATATATGTATTGTTTGACACTATAAATTATTTTGATTAAAAAAGTTGTTTTCAGTTAAAATATATTATTTTTCACAATTCACCCAAATATGAAAGTTATCAGAAAAACACCAAAAATTTATTGAAACTAAATTATTATGTCCCGATCCCAAAGAAGAAGATTAATTTTTTAAATTTATTATATAAAAGTTTCAAATATTGGATTTAAAAAGGGTTCACCATTAAAAGGCGACAAAATTTCATTTTATGAAAAATATTTCTTTTATTTGAAAAAAATGAATTTGTCCTTACATTATGTCTAAGAAACCCATTATATGAATTCTAAAATTATAAGGGTTATATAAAGTTCAAAATTCTGTTAATATTATTCATAACCACTTTTGAATGTCCAGTTTGGTAAGCCGTGGTGCGCTTGCACCAGATGTTGTGTGTAGTGTAAGGTATTTAATTACATTGAAGAACTAACATACTATGAAATCTTGGGGTGTTACATTCTTCCCTACTTTAATAAAATACATCCTCACTATTTTTAAAATAGGTCTTGGGAATATAATGGAAAGTCCCAAATCAGAAAAAGAGTCAATAAAACTATCACTTTAAAATAAAGAAAGAGAAGTACAAAGGTCACCCAAGATAAACCATACTAGGATTCCATGTAGGAAAACCTGGATATGGAAGATAAAATAAGTGTCAAGTTCTAATAGAAAGGGATTAAAAAACATGATCAAGAGAAAGTTATCAACAAGAAAACCACAAACTTGGGATGGGACAAATAGTTATTAATTTCCCAGTAAGAAAAGTAAACATAAAACATTTTTTTGTATTATGTAACATTACATAAAGATGAAGAATTTATTTATGAGATTTTTTAAGAACATAAAGCAATATACATACTTCTTATGTCTAGTGTTATTATTTAATAAATTTCTACCACTACCTCATTTTTTTTAAATGATGAGTATTCAAGAAGACTTGGTCACACTGGAAGAGCTAGAATAAACTTCTAGAGAATCACAAGATCCACAAAGGATAAACTATATATTTACCTTGTATTTAGAGATTAATCAAAAACAAAATGGTTATTACAAAATCTGATGATCCCCCAAAAGGATATTCCTTTAGATAAAGAAACACTAGTCTTAATTTCTATAATTAAACCAACAATACCCCAAAGATAAATAAATACCATTAAATAATCAATTTTCCATAAAATCCTTCAATATAATCCAAACTAATATTGAAACCCAAAACATAGAAGAATGGGTTATGTAGTCTTCCATGTCAAATTGTATCTCCAAATGAAATCAACCACTCTTAAAGTCACACACTTAATAGTAATTAACCTAATCACATATTGTCTATTATAGGTTAACCATTTCCTTAAAAAACCCAACTCACTATAAATCCTTAATAAAATCATAGATAAAAATACACCATTACTCCTCAAATGAAATCCCATATTATTCTATTTTCCTTGGGCATTTAATATTCCCATCAAAGTGAACGTCTTCCAAAATAACATTTATCACTTAATCGCCAAATAATTTTTCTATACTAAGGGTATTAATTTGATAAGATATAAGATCTCAAATCAACTTATTATAGATCAACAAAATAATTTAACTAAAACTAATTAGCCACATGAACCAGCAACTTCACGTAGTCCAGTGGTAGGTAATAAATTCCAATTGCACTCTGGTTGTGGGTTCGATTCCCATAGCTTTGTCCGACGCGACGGGTTGTCACACGGTCTGCGTGTTGTCCTTTTTCAAAAACTATATTTTATAACAATACCAAAATGAGATAAATTCCTCAAAATAACCATAACATAATTTAACAACAAATGTAATCTCATACCTTTCATTTTCAGTCCAAAATATAATAACTTGTAATTTCCACAAACCCAATGATCATATAAATCCAACTGGTTATTTATAACTATATCCACAAGAGAAAAGATAATTCTTCCTTAAATATCATTTTCAGATGACAATTGTAGGGTTACAAATACAATAGAAAATTATTCCAAAGTAATACCATCAACAAGGAGCACTAATACTTTTAAACATTTCTCCAACCATTTATTACAACATAGTTTCTTCTATGACCAGGAAAATATCCTATAGAATAGCGAATTCACTCGGGTAATGGCCATGTCACCAACATTTACAGAAAATGACTGTAAATAGATTCTTGAGACAATTTTTATTTTCTTCTATAGTACTCTTCATTTTTCCTTGGAAATTATTCACTTAATGCCTTTATTTTCTCCGTGTAAAGCATTTCGTTATTCCATTGAGACACTTTCTTAGGTGCCTCCTTCCACATTTCCTTCTTGATGGAAATTGAGGATTTTTTTTCCATGGTCTCCACTACTAGAGCACTTATCATTCATCACCTTTCTCTTCTTTGTTGAGTCCGGGAGTTGGTTAATATATAAGTTGTTGATCCTATTTTTGGAAAACTGATTTGGCATGAACATGATATCTTTTATGCCTATTAACATTCAATTTTATTGATCATTTCCACCATTGTTCCCACCTTTTACATCATTCTCAAAGTTACTATGACTTCCTTGGAATCTATCCAATGACTAAAACTAGAAAGCATTGTGTGAGTAACAGAAGTCATTAAATCATTTAGAGAATATCATGACATCATATTTTCAATTTGAAACACCTTAAGATTAACCAAGTTCATTTATTCTCATATTATATTTAAATAATTCAAATCAGTTTGTAAAGAAAATGTAAATTATCCTAAGCATATCCCCTGGGAGTGTTGTAACCAAGATTAAAGTAAGGCCCATTGTCGTGCACCAGTTCCCATTAGAGTCAAGATCAAAGAGGTGTTTTTGGGTTTCACACCTAGGTACATCTGTGCCAGAGCCGCCTCTACCTGCTCGTATCCATACAGGGATGTATTTCTTGGAAAAATCACAAAATCACTAAAATACCAAAATTTTAGGAAGTTCCTCTATAATAATCCTCAAAGTCTATCTTAGGGCTATGTTCTCTAATCAGAGTTTATCTAAATCTTGTTTCCAAGGTTTCTACTAAACTTCTTCTGATACCAACTGTAATGCCCCAACCCCAGTTACTTAGAGTCAGTGCATTATTATGTATCATTGGCATGATCACAAAAGATCAAGTCTCGAATTATCTATTAGTTTAGTAGCCTTGGAAGTACTAAATACTTTCATAAGTATTAAATTACATCATAAAATAAAAAACTACAACTATATTGTTTCCATAGACCACAATAATATCCCCTCAGACTATCCATGCAGATCAGTCATAAAATACTTTTTCGCATCCTGGGAAAAAAACATTGAAAGGGGTGAGCTCAAATGCTCAGTAAGGATGATAATATAGTGGAAACACTCATAAATAATCATAAACATTCAAGGCAATGTATAACTAAAACAAAAGCCTTTTAAACTTGAACTTTATCACAATATGAAAAAATGAAATAATTCCATTTACGTATTCACATGAATATTCTACTATTCGAATAATCACATGAAATATCAATAAGCTATAATGGGCTCCACCCATCACTTACTAAGTCCAATGCATTCATCATATGAAAGGTTTGAAACATAACATAAACATTCGTATTAAAAATAGCATATGAAATGTCAATACTTTATCCATAAACCATGAATGGTATAAAAATAGAACTTCCACAATCAAACATAACTCATTAAATAAAATATGGAAGATTTTATTGTAACATATTAACCTCAATCGAGAATAATAAAGGATACTGACATAGATGAAAAAAATCATCAAAACTATTTGAGAGAAATATCCCCCTTTTTCTTGAAAACATTTAAAAGTCACACTATTTGTCAAGAATCCATTTAAAAATAGATCTTTGAATCAAAGTGTCTCATACCACTTTGAAACTTTTAAAAGGTATTTTAGTTTTAAAACATTGATGTACATATAAATAAATCCTTAAAATCATTTTTAATACGTGGACATAAATGAGAAAGATCTAGAATAATAAATCCTTAAAACATTTAAAATGATATTTTAGTTAGATTTCCTAACCAAAAGAGAGACACTTGAATAAAAATAATTGAAATAATCAAAACATTATAATATCATGAGAATAAAGGAATTCATGATATACTATGTCAATGTACATTATATACACCGTATAATAGTGAATTGGTGTATAACAACAAAGAAGTATCAATGGAATGTAAATTGAGATAAAATCTCTTATAAAGACCTTATCCTTTGGTTAAGGATAAATAAAAGACATAATTAAATGTGAAAAATATAAATACACAAAATATTATTGGATATTCAGTGTAAATCAATCGGAGTACATTCACACATATTCTTGTAAAACAACACCAATGAATTGGATGTTTAACTCAATAAATGGAGATTGAGTTAAAGTTCATATCGATAACTTGAGAATTTATCAATGGAGTTATTATGATTATAAAAATTATATCCATAGAAAGGGGAGTGGAAACTATGACATAAGAAAATTAATAGTGATTCTACACATAATCTCTGAGTAAAATAATCACTAAAGTACGTGTAAAGCCGAATGAGTGGAAATTGAAATTTCAAATTCCCTTATCGATTTGGTAACTTAAGAAACATACACCCATGAAAGAAGGATCATAAAATGATTATTTAAATATCCATATATTAAATTATATTACACAATAAATACAATCATGTTCAATACACACACCACATGCAATAAATAAGTCGTGAACAATGGAAATCTCACGGAATTAAAAGTGAGATAAGAAACCCCTTACTTTGTAATTTTTCCATGGTCGTGGGTAGGTTAACCTCCTGTATAATGGTGAAATAATTGTTATTGAATTATACAAGAATCATATACATTAATGTGATATCATATATGATCTTTTAACATTGATTTGTTAATAATATCTTAGTATTATCGTCATTTTAGGAGTAAATGGATTCATTTTCATTTATATTCTTTGTTATGTGAGCCGTATTTATTATAGATGGGATGTATCTTTTTCATATATAGAATGATATCATGTATATAAACATTGTTTTTAATCATCAAATGAAATTTATTCTTGAATGGATATGATGGGGAATGAATCTAATCACGTTCTTGGAGACGGTAAACCGTACGTACCCACGAGTGACAATATCATTCCTTTGTTATTAAAATAATATATAATTTGACGGTGTATCATATATAAAGAATAATTAACATGTTATATTTATTTTTTACATGAATTAAATATCATTATTATACCCATCCAAATAATAATGTATTTAATAACAATTACACCACGACGTGGAGATGGTAATCTGTACGTACGCACGTATGGTGACATGTCATTCAAAGGATGGATAGAATAATGAATATGGTTGTACCATATTTACAATAACATCACAGTATATATAAGTTACTGGAGTTATTATTTTATAATGGAAATAACAAAGAATGAAGAAGTGGAAGAAGAGAAGAACTTGAAAGAGGGCGGTGAGATTATTACCTCTTCTCCGGGTTCTTCCATTTGATTTGATCAAAAGGGATCCTTAAGTTGACTTTCTGACCAAATGAGAGACTCTAGGATGAAGTTAGGGAAGTTGAGAGAGTATTCGGATAGGGTTTTTCCGAGCAAAAAGGCTTTGATGGAGTGAATTTGAGAGAAGGGGATGTTCCCTTTTATAAGAGGGGTGATGGGAACCTTAAGAATAACTAGAAATATTATTATATAATAAAATAATTTTCGGTTTCTAATGGCTCCAAAATAAAATATTTAAATTATATTGTGGTTATGGGTTGAAAACCACCCAATAAATAGGTTTTTTACAGGTTTGAGTCACTATATTAACATTAAAGTTTAGATTTAACTCTTAGTTAAATAGTTTGACATTTACCATGTCTCTTTCTTTTTTTTTATATTATATGGTTAACAAACGTACTATATACTTCCAAGAAAACCCCAAGTGGTAAATTAATGACAAAACTATCATTATATAAGTACTTTGGCCAAGACATATATTTTTAGTAATAGAATATCAATTAATTATATAATATTTGTTTTAAAAACAATTTTCTATCAATTTTAACACTATTTAGTATTTTGTTTTTTCTAAATTCATAACAACATTATTAATTCGAAAAAAATTACTCTAACAAACCCTATATGTCATATTAAACTATAAAATTAGTGTAATTTATAAAAAGTCTCAAATTACATTTATTTGGATATTTTTAATATCAATTATTTTAATATTCCATTAATTAGGTTATTACTGCATCACCATTGTGTCATAAATAAAATTTATTAATTAATGTCTAAAAATTATAAATAAAATACCATTATTTAGGAAATATTTTTATATTTCTATTGAATATTTATAATCTAATTTATCCTATGTAAAACCCTATATTAAAAATTTTTTAGTTATTAAACTTTGATTTTAACTCTTTTAACTGTTCTTTGAATTAAATAATAATAAATGCCGTAATCTAATCCATGTGGAAGAAATGGGTTCATATTCTATTCCTAAGGTTGTTTTTTTGTCGAATTATGCTTATCCAATAAAATTAGGACATGTGTTAGGGTAATAATTATATCATTTTTACCCTTAATTACCGTATTTACTTTTAACCGTGGTAAATAAAAGTAAATAGTTACTATTCAAAAAATTTATTTTAACTCATTGAACCATATTTCTACTCCTTGATATTAACTTTGTCTCTCATATTTTCAAAATTCAACTCACAAAAGCAGTAAAATTACGTTTTATGTGAATTTACAAATTCTCCTAGGAGGTGGGTAAAAGACGGTAAAAAGTTCAATAAATTTTTTTATATCTAATTTCATTACAAAATAACTCCAATTAATTAAATTGAACTTATATGGGTATTATGTATCTATTTTGACCTAAAATAAATTTAAATAAAATAAATAATTATTTAAATTTGTTTTTAAACTATAACTCAGTGTCTTTCACTATTCATCAAAAATTAAAAGTTTTCGGAAAC
Organism: Viscum album; assembly: GCA_963277665.1. NCBI lineage: Eukaryota > Viridiplantae > Streptophyta > Magnoliopsida > Santalales > Viscaceae > Viscum > Viscum album. The sequence goes on from OY728167.1 coordinate 1,006,187,676, forward strand.
ATACCAAAAATTAAACCTAAGCTAATTTTGATATTATGAATTCAAAAATGAATTCAATTTTACCAAATTTAAAACATAGAAATTTCATTTATTAGTTTAAAATTAATACCTATTTTCAAAACCAAAAAAGCGTATTTTTATGAAGTAATAACTACTAAAAGATTGAGATGTGTTTATTTCCAATTTCAAAGTGAAATTACATCCAATGACAAAATTGGATTAAATGGTAAAAATATAATCTAATTATACATCCAAACCATTAATATGTAATTTTGAACATTATAAATTATTTTTATTAAAAAAGTTGTTTTCAGTTAAAATATATTATTTCCCACTATTCACCCAAATATGAAAGTTATCAGAAAAACACCAAAAATTTATTGAAATTAAATTCTTATATCCTGATCCCAAAGAAGATGTTTATTTTTTAAAATTGATTATATAATAATTTTAAATGTGGGATTTATATATGGTTCTCCATTAAAAGGTGGTAAAATTGCATTTTTTGAAAAATAATTCTTTTATCTGAAAAAATGAATTTGTCCCTATATTATGTCTAAGAAACTCATAATATGGATTCTAAAATCATAAGGTTTATATAAAGTTCAATATTATATTAATACTATTCATAACCACTTTTGAATGGCCAGTTTGGTTAGCCATGGTGCATTTGAACCTGATGTTGCGTGTAGGGTATGTTATTTAATTACTTTTAAGAACAAACATACTATGAAATATTAGGGTGTTACATTATTCCCTCAATTAATAAATTGTGTCCTCGCGATTTTTAAAATTGGGTTTGGGAATATAATGGAACATCCCACATCAGAAAAAGAGTCAATAAAACTATCACTTTAAAATATAGAAATAGAAGTACAAAGGTCACCCCAGATAACCCATACTAGGATTCCATGTAGGAAAACATGGATATGGAAGATAAACTAAGTGTCAAGTTTTGATGGAAAGGGATAGAAAACACGATCAAGAGAAATATGACAACAAGAAAACCACAAACTTGTGATGGGACAAACAGTCATTAGTTTCCCAGTAGGAAAAGTAAACATACAACATTTTTTTTGTTTTAAGTTACATTACATAAAGATGAGGAATTTATTTATGAGATTTAATAATAACATAAAGAGATATTCTTACTTTTTATGTAGAGTTTCATTTTTTAATAAATTTCTACCAGTAGCTCATTTTTTTAAACGATGAGTATTCAAGAATAATTGGTCACAGTGGAAGAGCTGGAAGGAACTTCTAGAGAATCACATGGTCCACAAAGGATAAACTATATATTTACCTTGTCTATAGAGATTAATCAAAATGAAAACGGTTAGTACAAGATCTGATGATCCCCCAGAAGGATATTCCTTTAGAGAATGATACACTAATCTTAATTTATAAAATTAAACCATCAATAACCCAATGTAAAATAAATACCAATCAATATACAATTTTCATAAAAATACATCAATATAATCCAAACTAATATTGAAACCTAAACCATAGAAGAATTTGGTTATGTAGCCTTCCATGTTAAATTGCATCTCCAAATAAAATCAACTACTCTTAAAGTCACACACTTAAAAGTAAATAACCTAATCACATATTCTCTATTATAGGTTAATCATTTCTATAAATAACCCAACTCTATATAAATCCACAATAAAAACATAGATAAAAATCCACCATTACTCCTCAAATGAAATGCCATAGTATTCTATTTTCCTTGGGCATATAGTGTTCCCAACAAAGTAAAAATCTTCCAAAATAACATTTATCACTTAATCATAAAATTATTTTACTCTACTTTGGGTATTCATTTGATAAGATATAAGATCTCAAATTAACTTATTATTGATCAATAAAATCATTTACCAAAATATAATTATTCACACTGCCCTGGGACTTCATGTAGTCCAGTGGTATGCTATAAATCCCAATCGTACTCTGGTTGTGGGTTCGATTCCCACATCTTTTTCCGAAACGACGGGTTGTCACACGGTCTGCGTGTTGTCCTTTTTCAAAAACGATATTTTATAACATTACCAAAATGATATAAATTCCTCAAAATAACCATAACATAATTTAACCACAAATGTTATCTCATACCTTGAATTTTCATCCCAAAATATAATAACTTATAAGTTCCTCAACCCCAATGATCATATAAAACCAAATGGTTATTTATAACTATATCCAGAAGAGAAAAGATAATTCTTCCTTAAATATCATTTTTAGATGACAACTACAGGGATACAAATACAAGATAAAATTATTCAAAAGTAATACCATCAATAAGGAGCACTAATACTTATAAACATTTCTCAAACCATTTATTTCTACATAGTTTCTTCTATGACCAAGAAAATATCCTATAGAATAGGGCATTCACCCGTGTAATGGCCAGGTCCCCTACATTAATGGAAAATGACTATATATAGATTCTTGGGATCATTTTTATTTTCTTCCATAGTACTCTTCATTTTTCCTCGACAATTCATTACATTATGTCTTTCTTTTCCACACGTATAGCATTTCATTGTTCCATTGAGACACTTTCCGGGGTGTCTCCTTCCATATTTCCTACATGATGGAAATTGAGGATTCTTTTCTCCACAGTCTCCACTACTGGAGCTCTTATCATTGATCGCCTTTCTCTTCTTTTTTGAGTCTAAGAGTTGGTTAATATATAAGATATTGATCATATTTTTGAAAAAATGATTTTTCATGAACATGATATCTTTTACACCTATCAACATTCCATGTTTTTTCTCATTTCCACCACCGTTCCAACCTTGTACATCATTCTCAATGTTACTATGACTTTCATGGAATCCAGCCATTGACTAAAACCAGAAAGCATCGTGTATGTAACAGTAGTCATAAAATCATTTAGAGAATATCATGAAACCATATTTTCAATTTGAAACACCATAGGATTAACCAAGGTCATTTATTTTAATATTATATTAAAAAAATTCAAATTGGTTTGTAATGAAAATTTAAATTATTCTAAGAATATCCCATGGGATTGTCGTAACCAAGAGTACAGCAAGGCCCATTGTCGTGCACCAGTTCCTATTCAATTCTAAATCAATGAGGTGTTTTCGAGTTTTACCCATAGGTATATCTGTGCCAGAGATCCTCTACGTGCTCGTATCCAGACAGGGATTTATTTCATGGAAAACTAACAAAATCACTACAATACAAAAATTTTAGGAAGTTCTTCTATACTAATCCTCAAAGTCTATCTTAGGTATATGTGCTCTAATGAAATTTTATTTTAATCTATTTTCCAAGGTTTGTACTAAACTTTCTATGATACCAACTGTAACACCCCAACCCAAGTTACCTCGAGTCGGTGCATTATTACGTATCATTAGCATGATCACAAAAGATCATGTCTTGAAAGACCGATTAGTTTATTAGCCTTGGAAGTACTAGATACATTCATAAGTCTTAAATTACATCATAAAATGAAAAAATACTACAACATTGTTTCAATAGACCAACTCATATCCCCTTAGACTATCCCTAAAGATCTGTCATAAAATACATCTTCACATCCAGGGAAAAATAAAACATAGAAAGGGGTGTGCTCAGATGCTCAGTAAGGATGATAATATAGCGAAAACATTCATAAATAAGCATAAACATTTAAGGCAAGGTATAACTAAAAAAAATCTTTTTAAACTTGAACTTCAGCATAATATGGAAAAAAATAAAATGAAATAATGCTATTTACTTATTCACATGTATATTATACTAGTCGAATAATCACATGCAATATTAATAACCACTTTCATAATGATGGAATGCATACTCCTAGACTATCATAACCACATAGTCAAGGCCTTGTTCCAGACTACATATAAGATTTTGTCAAGGCCTTGTGCGTAGACACTAGTTTGTCTCATGAAGCCTACCGATGCATCAAGAATCTATAACGGGATCCGCTCTTTACTTACTAAGTCCAATGCATTCCTCATATGTAAGGTTTGAAACATAACATAAACATTCGTATTAAAACTAGCATACAAAAAGTCATTAATTTATCCAAAAACCATGAATGGTATAAAAATAGACCATCCACAATCAAACATAACTCATTCAATACAATATTATACATTTTATTGTAATAGATTAACCTCAATCAAAAATAATGAAGGATATTGACATAGATGAAAACAATCATCAAAACTATTTGAGAGAAATATCCCCCTTTTCTGAAAAACATTTAAAAGCCACACCATTTATCAAGAATCCATTTAAAAATTGATTTTTGAATAAAAGTGTCCCATACCACATTGAAAATTTTAAAAGAAATTTTAATTTTAAAACATTAATGTACATATAAAGAACTCCTTAAAAACATTTTTAAAACATGGACTTTAATAAGAATGATTTGGAATAATAAATCTTTAAAACATTTAAAATGATATTTCAGTTAGAGTTCCTCACCAAAAGAGAGAAACTGGAATAAAAAAAATTTAGGTAATAAAAACTTTATAATATCATGAGAATAAAGGGATTCATGATATACTATCTCAAAATACATTATATACACCAGATAAAAGTTATTTTGTGTATAATAACAAAGAAGTCTCAAGTGAATGTATATTGTGATAAAATATCTTTTAAAGACCATAAACTTAGGTTAAGGATAAATCACCGACGTAATTATGTGTGACAAATATAAATACACTCAATACGATTTGATATTCAGTGTAAATCATTCAGAGGACATTCACACATATTTTTGTAAAAACAACACCAATGAATTGGATGTTTAACTCAATAAATGGAGATTGAGTTAAAGTTAATATCGATGACTTGAGAATCTATAAATGGAGTGATTATGTGAATCAAAAGTATATCCACAAAAAGGGTAGTGGAAATTATGACATACGAAAATTAATAGAGATTCCACACATAATCATGGAGTAAAATAATCACTAAAGTATGCATAAAGCCGAATGAGTGGAAATTGAAATTTCAAATTCTCTTGTCGACTTGGTAACTTATGAAACATACACCCATGAAATAAGTATTATAAAATTATGATGTAAATATCCATAAATTAATTTATATTACCCAATTAATACATTCATTTATGTACACACACCACATTCAATAAATAAGTGGTGAACAATGGAAATCTCATGGAACTAAAAGTGAGATAAGAAACCCCTTAATTTGTACTTCTTCCTTTGTAAGGGGTAGGTTAACCTCCTGTATAATAGTGAAATAATTGATATTTAATTATACAAGAATCATATACATTAATATGATATCATATATGATCTTTTAACATTGATTTGTTAATAATATCTTAGTATTATCATCATTTCGTGTGTCAACGGATTCGTTTTCCTTTATATTCTTTGTTATGTGAGCCATATTTGTTATGGATGGGATGTATATTATTAATATCCAGAATGATATCATTTCTCTAAACATAATTTTTAATCATCAAATGAAATTTAGTCTTGAATGGATACGATGTGGAATGAATCCCATCGCGTTCGTGGAGACGGTAATCCGTACGTACGCACGTGCGACAATATCATTCGTTTGGTATTAAAATAATATATAATTGGTTGGTATATAATATATAAAGAATCATTATCTTGTTATATTTATTATTCACATGAATTTCATATCATTATTATATCCATCAAAATAATAATGTACTGAATAACTATTACGCCACGACGTGGAGACAGTAATCCGTACGTAGGTACGTATGGTGACATGTCATTAAAAAGATGGATAGAATAATGAATATGGATGTAACATATTTATAATAACATCACAATATATAGAAGATACTGGAGTTATTATTTTAGAATGAAAATAACAAAGAAAGAAGAAGTGGAAAAAGAAAAGAACTTGGTAGAGGGTGGTGAAATTATTACCTCTTCTTCAAGTTCTTCTTTTTGATTTGATCAAAAGGAATCCTTAAGTTGGTATTATGACCAAATGAGGGAATCTAGGATAATTTGAAGTAATTTGAGTGGATATTTGGACAGGGTTTGGCTGAGCCAAAAGTATTTGAAGATATGAATTTGAGAGAAGGGGAAGTGTCCTTTTATAAGAGGTGTGAGGGGCACCTTAGGAAAAGTTAGAAATATTATTTTATAATAAAATAATTTCTGATTTCAAATGGCTCAAAAATAAATTATTTAATGTCTAAGTTGTGGATGGGTCTAAAACCACCCAAACAATAATATTTAGATAGGTTTTGGTCACTATATTAACCCTAACTTTTAGATTTAACTCTTAGTTAAATAGTTTGACATTTATCATGGCTCTTTGTATTTTTATATTATATGGTTAATAAACTTACTATATACTGCTAAGAGAACCCCATGTGATTAATTAATGATACACATATCATTATATAATTCCTATGGACGAACCTTATATTTTAAAGAATATAATAGCAATTAATAATATAATATTTGTTGTAAAAACTCTTTTATGTCAATTCTGACACTATTTGGTATTTTGTTTTTTCTAAATTTATAACAGTATTTTTACTTCAAGATAAATTCATCTATCCAACCCTAATATGTCATATTAAACTGTAAAATTAGTGTAATTCATAAAAGTCTCAAATTTATTTTATTTTGATATTTATAATATCAATTAATTTAATATTTCATTAATTAGTGATTACTACATCACCATTGTGTCATAAATAAATTAAATAAAATAATGTTTAAAAATTATAAATAAAATAAAATTATGTAGTAAATTTATTTATATTTTTAATGAATATTTATAATCGAATTTATCTTATGTATAATCATATATTAAAAATGTTTTAGTTATTAGACTTTGATTTTAACTCTTTTAACTCTAATTTGAATTAAATAATAATAAATGTCCCAATCTAATCCAAGTAGACCATAGAGGTTCATATTTAATTACTAAGGATGTTTTTGGTTGAATTATACTTACCCAATATAATTAAGACATGTGTTAGGGTAATAATAATATCATTTTTACCCTTAATTACCCTATTTACTTTTATTCGTGGTAAATAAAATTAAAAAGTTACTATTCTCCAAAAATTATTTTTATCTTATGGTACCACATTTAACTCCTTCAAATTAACCGTGTCTCTCATATTTTCGAAATTCAACTCACAATAGGAGTAAAATTAAGTTTTATGCGAATTTAAAAATTCTCATAGAAGGTGGGTAAAAGACGGTGAAAAGATCAATAAAATTTCATATATCTAATATTATTACAAAATGACTACAATGAATTACATTGAACATATATAGGGATTATTTATCTATTATGACCTAAAACAAATTTAAATAAAATAAATAATTATTTAAATTTGGTTTTAAACTATAACTCAGTGATTTTCACTATTCATCAAAAATTAAAAGTATTCCGAAACATAGCTAAACTTCACTCTAATATAATATTGATATTTTGAATTCCAAAATGAATTCTTTTTTACCAAATTCAAAACCTATTAATTGAATTTATTAGTTTAAAATTAATTCCCATTGTCAAAACCGAAAAGCGTATTTTTATAAAATAATAACTACCAAAAGATTAACATTTGTTTATGTCCAATTTCAAAGTGAAATTACATCCAATGAATAAAATTGGATTAAATGGTAAAAATATAATCCAATAATACATCCAAACCATTCATATGTATATTTGAACACTATAAATTATTTTGAATAAAAAAGTTGTTTTCAGCTAAAATATATTATTTTTCACTATTCACCCAAATATGAATGTTATTAGAAAAACCCCAAAAAATTATTGGAAATAAATTCTTATGTCCCACTCCCAAAGAAGAAGTTTATTTTTTCATATTTATTATATAAAAGTTTCAAATATTGGATTTAAAAAGGGTTCTCCATTAAAAGGTGGCAAAATTGCATTTTTTGAATAATACTTCTTTTATCTAAAATAAATGAATTTATCCTTACATTTTTTCTAAGAAACTCATAATATAGATTATAAAATTATAAGGGTTATATAAATTTAAAAATTCTATTAATACTATTCATAACATCTTTTTAACGGCTAGTTTGGTAAGCCATGGTGTAGATGAACCCGATGTTGCGTGTAGTGTAAGTTATTGAATTACTTTGAAGAACTAACGTACAATGAAATCTTGGGGTGTTACAGTAAAGGTGGAATAGTATATCCTACGTTATAATAAGGTAGGGTTGTTTTATTTTATCGATCCTTAGTTCTCATAACCTTGTGGGTGAAAATAATTATAAGGTAGTTTCTGTTTTGAATCAAGGGGTTGGATTGAGTGTAGTGAAAGTCTCCTTTCCTTTGATCAATCGGCTGGAGGTTTCTTAGCTTTTGGGTGCGGGTGAAACTTAGTGGAAAGTCCATTTTGGTCTCCTAGGTACAACTCATAATCTTCTTTTTCAGGCTGGTAGACGTTTTAGCACATTATAATTTTTCATTCATTGGGAATCACCTTGGGTAGAAAAGGATTACTAGTTATATATTTAGAATCAACATTGGGATGGATTTCTGGGGGTGGAAAGAATTATGGTGGGGAGAATTGTCACACCTAGATTTTTGAATACCTGTTTCTGAAGTTCAGGTTTGTTCCTAGGGTAGTCTCTCGGGAACCAGGTGTGATGAGTTTGGTTTTTTAGAGTATTATTTTCTTTTATCCTTGGTAGATCTTTTACTCTTGAGTTTGCTTTGTGTTTCTGGAGAAATTTTTTTATTATTAGATAGACTGGATGCACACTTGGCTCATGGTTAGTAGTAATCGTGCACTCAACACATAAAATAGTGCAGTAGAAGCCAAAACCTACTACACTCCCTTCACATGTCCATTTTCCTTGGCCTAGGTAAGCGTGCGGCTAGGTATCCTCGGGTAGAGGTGGTATCACGATCCTCGCATGTTTTTACAAACCACACAGACTAATAGTGATGTCATTCCAGCTCATTGAAAATGCTTTCCCACATTATCTCTCTCCCCGATTTTAACCCCTTTGGCCCCCCTTTTCATCCCCCTTGGACTGAGCATCCCTAGGGATTCCTCTCTACATATTCTCCTCTCATTGGGCTTCGATTCTTGGGAATTTTTTGTGAGGATCCTTCAATATATCTCATATTAGTCATCTTCTCAATTGTTTTCATCTTCTTTTAGGGTTTACCCTCTTCTCTTTTATTGATATTGGTTTTCCAATAGGTATGGGGTTAGATTTAGGGTTTTAATCTTGGGTTTTGTGTTTGATTGTCTTGATTAGGGTTTCTTCCTGCCTCTACATGGTTCGAATAAGATGTAGATGTGATTTCACACATTTTTCTAGAAGATTCTTCATGAGAGGTAGGTGGTTCCATGCCCTAAAATTATTAGATGAATTTAATATATATGTTTGAATTTTTAAATATGATTCACGGTTAAATTTGGTTGTTTTAAAGGTTTTTTAAGTGGTTAGAAATTCTTTTGTAGTGAGAATGAATTTTATAAAGAGAAATGGAAAGGTTTTATGTGTGTTTTTTAGTGTGAAATTTCATGGGAATGTTTTATGGGTTATTTTTTCTGTGTGAATCATGTTTTCAAGGGCACTTATTGTGCGAATGGGTTTGGGTGTATGTTTTCGAAAATAAAATGTTATAAGTTGGCATGTTTGTCTTGTCGTGCATTTTTAAATGAGTTATAATTTTTTTAAATGAATGGAAGTATGTTTTAAATTGAAATTGGTTTGTGTGCATGGATTTGAAAGGGGCCTTGCCCATGAAAATGGTTAATCTCATCATGTGACTTTCTTGAGTTAATTTCAAAGGGGTTTTATGAATTTTTCAAGTGGTGTAAAATACACTTGAATTTTTTTTCAGTGTGTGTGTAAAATGGGAAGTGTCTTGGTTTATAGAAAATGCTTATTTATCTATATATTTATAATGTTTAGAATGTGTATATAAATGTGAGGGTATATGTGACATGTGAATATGGAATTGAGCACAAAGGGAATCCCAGGTATCTAGGTGGAAGGACAAGAACTAGTGCGCTAGTGATTCAGACGTAGCTTGTCCTAGTTTCAATTAGCTGGGTTGATGTTTACAACACTAAAAAAACAATGATGAAGGATGATCACCACTACAACATTGGATCTTTCTCCTCTTTAGTGGATCGTGTATGATGATGCTGATAGTTGTCGTGACTATACCACCTTTCACCAAGGTATGAGTTTCTAGGGTCCCACTGAAGATAGATTAACCATAGGGGATTTACCCATGGTTCTATACTATATATGATGTGGTTCCATCTGTCGACATATAGAGGACCACTTGAGTGTGTGTTATATTTTTAAATCCCTTTCTCATTTAAGCTAGTATTTGTGAAATGGTTTTCTTTCAGAGTGTTTCTTTTTAACTATTTACCTAATATATGTTTTTCTTAGAAGTGTTTTTAAAATCTTGAATTTTGATGAGCATGTTAGATTATATTTTTAATGTTGTATCATGGAACCTCTTTCATCGGATGCATCCTATTTTGATTTATCTCACACCCTACACACACCCTTGTGTGTATGTATTTCTTGTTTTATTTTTTATTCTAGGTAAATCCAAGATGTTTGGTGATCATAGTGTGTGTTGTCAATGATATTATATTGTAGGTTTGGTTGTGGTGGCTTGAGGATATGGTTCCTCATGTGGTATGAAGGTCTAAGTTGAAGTTTTTAACTTTATTTGTTTTATTCCTTTTTGGTGTTTTTGTTTAATGTGTAAAATTAAATTATGAAAATTTTTAAAGGCTAGTTTAGTTGTGTAATTTTAGTCTTAGAATATTGTAAATTGTTGTTTATATGCATGAAATTGGGTAAAATCATTCCCAAAGCATGTTATTGATACCCATGCACTAGTTTCTAGCCCATGGGGATCAGGAACGCCCCTCGGGTTATGCCACTGATCGGGTCGAGCACCGGGTCCGATGGGGACCCAGCTTGGTTCGTGACATGAAATCTAAAAACATCTAAAATATTATGGAAGTTTTTTTATAAAAATTAAACATGGAAAATTATAAAATAATATCCAAAATAATTATTATTCATTAATATAGGAAAATCCATTTGTGGAATGTACATTAAAACAACAATTCGTTCTAGATATTTGGTAAAAGATAACTCTTTTGGAAAATGACAATAATATTCCTTGTAGAAATTTATATATAAAGTATAACATGGATAAAAAATGAATATAAACAATTTAAAAAATAGTAATATTAATTTTCTAAATGTATTTAGAGATAATATATTCATTAATGGAAAATATTCTTGACCGAATAGTAAAATAAAATCAGATTTCATAAAAAACATTCATTCAATCACTTGAGTTCATAAATAGAGAAAATCAAAATGAAAAAAAAATTAATCTCTATAAATAATAAAAGGATAAAAATGACATATTATTCTCCACCAAAATATAATATATTTTCATTATTAAAATATTTAATTATAAAAAATCATAGTAAATAAATGAAAATGTGAATTAAAACCCTTACCTCAATTGCAACATGCTTCATAATAACCCCAACATCTGGCATAAAAAATTTAAATTTATTATAATGTTATACGAAAACCATATTAATATAATTAAAACCAAATAAGGTTCACTTATAAAATTTAAACAGTAATTTATTATTTAATCATTATTATAAATGGTGTTTTCATGTGTTAATATTTTAATTTTTCGTGATAGATTTGGTTCGGAAAATATAGTCCTTGTAAATCTATACTAGTTTAATCATCACAAAAATTTTCATCATAATATTAATATCATATATATTCATTATATAAATATTTATAATCATCAATTAATGGAAGATAAATTAAAGTAAATTTCATCATTTGTGGATACGATAGTTCATACGTACCCATGAACAATATTTTCATTTTATAACAAAATAAAGGATAAAAAGATAGATAATATTTTATCAAAAAAATAATTACATAATAAATATTATATGTATTTATTAAATTCATTAATATAAACTAAAATTAGTGATTGTGATGAGAAATTAATCATATCTCTATGTAGAGTCAATAGTTTACCCTCATGCATGATTGAAAATTTCAATTTCCATTTTATGGAAATTAGTTGGAAAATAATAGTTAAATAATCATAAAAACACCTAAGTATATTTATTAAAGTTTATTCATCTTTTTATTATGGATATAATAGGTATATAAAAAATATAAAATGAAATAAAATTTAAATTACTTAGTCAAGAGTTATACATCGTCATTTGGAAATGTCATTTGGATTAATACATTATACATGAATGAATGGTATTTAATATATTCAAGAGAAAACGGACATAGAAAAATATGTAATAATAATTTTAGGATTGAAATTTATTGACATGGAAGGAACAATATTTTTCAATAAGGGATAAGTAGAGGTTCCCATTTTTAAGTGGGGGATGAGAAACCTTTGAATATTCTAAAGTATTAAGTTAATATAAATTAATTTTTATATTAAAGAGACCCAATGTAGATATATATAAAATTGAGAATGAGAATGAGTCTATTCACTCTCAGGTAATAATATTTAAAATAGTTTACATATTTTTAATCCCTTATGTAATTGTAACTCATGTTAATAATATTTTTATTAATGATATGTTAATGTTTTTTAATATTTAGAGTGTAATTAATGTTATGATAAAATAAGTATACCGTAAGTGGAAAAAAATTGATATGGTCCAACATATCATATTAATGTGGAAAATAATATTTTTTTTTTAATTTTAATGAACTTAATAAAACATTATTTAATATAAGATACAATTAACATAATTTTTGGGGAAATTCACATAGTTTCAAATTGAAGTCAACATGATAGAAATGGAATTAAAAAAATTTAAAAAATCAATATTATTTTATAATAATATGTATAATTTAATTAACATAATAATTTAACCAATATTAATTACATTAAATTTTTTGAAATTACTTATTTCATTTTTCTATTAAATCAATAGGTATGGTCTTGGTGTTTCATAAACATTTAATTTAATTATTTAATAATTAAAAATTCAAAATAAAATACCATGATAAAAAATATCCTTCATATTTCAAATATCCATTTACAACTAATCATACACCCTTATTATCACTACAATAAAATATTTTATTTATAAAAAAATAGTGTAAAATTATGTACTTACTCATTACATCAAATAATAGTAAGAACATTATACAAGAAAAATGGAAGCATGTTTCATTATAATTGAATATTGGATGAGTATATTTGAACTAAAATTGTCTAATTGAAATAAGGTATGTGTTACAGAGATGAATCTCGAATTATCACATTATGATTTTACCTTAATTACATGATTTACCCTTACCCAAGTGATTAATATAAACCATAGTTAAAATCCATAATGAAAAAAATTAATGGAATCCTATTAAATTTTTGAATAAGTTTATTGAAAATATGATGTAAAATTTATTTATTAAATTTGTAGAAGTTATATAAATCCATTATAAAATAAGCATAAAATACACAAAAACATAGTTATAATAATAATGTGTTCTTAATCATAAAAATGGATACATTATTATCCCATAAAATACTAAAATCTATTAGATGAATTATGGATCCTTTTATTTAATATATTATAAATATTTTTAATTTAAAATCTTTCATCAATAAATATTAATTTAATTTATTACGATAAAAACACATTGCAAGTATAAAAATAGTTTTTTTTCAGAAAACAAAAAAAAATTATTTTAAAATGTTTTTATCAATTGATAACTAATGAAATCATTTTATAAGAATGTAATTTCTTTTATTAAATACTTATCAATATTATACCTCAAAATCTAATGGATTAGGAATATCTATTGTATTAAATATTTTTTATTCAATTATAAAAAATGATTGTTTGAAATTAATGTTCCTTGTAAAGAAATATATCAAATACTTCATGTATATTTGAAATAAAATACATAAATAATCTTATGGAGTTTCATTATACCCCCCATAAAATGAATTTCATGATCTAAATTATACCTAAATGATAAAAAATGAGGGTATATATGCATTATCACAAGCTCAGTTTCCCATAAATCTTTTTAAAATTTCTAAATCCTCTATAGAATGTTACCCCAGTGATTATCCCTTTTACATAGCACTTAATCACTATGATGATAGATTTATTATATTTTTTCTTCATACAAATGATTATATTAGATACTATCCATTTTTTATTATTTTATTGGGACACCACTTTCAGGGTAAGTGGGAACCCCTAAAAACAATTCCTTCACATCAAGTCACACCCACATTACAAAATTAAAAAATAAAAATAGTAAAACAGAACCATGTCATCGTGTCATTGTGTCATCCGTCTTCAAGCACCCAATATCAAAATTTACACCATCATCATTGTAAATAACGCCAATCCCACAAGCTAACTGATGTGCCTCAACTGCATTGAAGAAGGAAACATTCGGCCTATACTTCATCACCCTCATCCCATCACCTCACCATCATCACCGAAATCCACCACAAAAAGCCACAACAAAAAACCCCAATACAGTCTATCACGCTGAAAAATCATCAAGGTCGGAGACAACCGATCACTGAAAACCATCAGCACTGCCAAGAAGAACCAAAACAGAACACTAAGGAATTATCCAACTAAAACTGAAGCCAATAAATTAAAACACACCAACTCATTGAAGCCCTTTCAAATCCCAAAACCACGTAGTTTCCATGGTGCCAAATCCAACCAGGAGAGGCGAATAGAAACTTGCGATCAAAGAAGGTTGAGAAGCAAAGGAGTTTCATCACACAATCATAATCGGGCCCAATGAACCTTCTCTCTATACCTCATCTGATGGTCATCCTTATAGAGTGCTGATATATTTCACCATAAAAATTCAGAATAAAACCAAAAATCAAAATCAGTCTCGAATCCCAACCATTTCATATTTCAAAAACCACTACTGAGAAATACCTAAATCTAAATGAAGTCACCAAAAAACCATTGAGAACATGGCCATCGATCTCTGTGACCTCAAACTCCTATCCCAAAGGACCATGAAGGCCACTGCACTGCTCTACCTCGGAGAGAATGGAGGAATTCTGGACCCAAAGCGAAGATCAAGTAAACAGAGTCAAGATAAAATGCAGGCCGGAGTGCCTATCAACCACAAGAACACCAAAAACACCAAGAGGTAGAGATTTAGATGCCCACAAAGACCAGAAATTGGAAAGATTCACTGCCACAGATTATAGCCAAGGCCATCCATCCGAGACTCTGTCCACACCGGTGACCATCTAGATCAAAGGAGGAGCATGAAACTACTACCATTTTCAACGCAGAACCGTAACCCTCACAACAAAATAAAACCCATGAATAGTTCTATAGAATTTCAAACCATATCCAAAACAATTTAAACTAGATATTCACCAACCGTAGGGATGAAGAAGATGATATCCCCATGATGACGAATCGAACCCACCACCGCTGAAATCCGAAATTCGAACCGAAAGTCGAAGCGCCAAGAACCCTTGCCGCCACTGAAATCCAAAGACCGAAAACCAACCAAGCCACCGCCGCTGAAAACTAAAAGTTGGGTCAAGAACCACCCTTGCCGCCGCTGAGTGATGCCATCACCCGGAGATCCAAGTAGAGAAACACCCACAGTTGAAGAAATCCACTGAAGTCGAATCCCGAATATGTGCCTCATTAGACCTTCCACGATCACCATCACCACTGAAGCCCTCCACTCACCTAGAACCTGCACCATCCCCCTCAACTCCCACCACCAGAGACCTGACGCTCGCGCTGCATAACCCAACTCAGCAAAAACCCTAGGCACTCCCGAGAGCAGAGCTCTCGAGAGTGGCCCCGAATGATTATATTGAAATGGTATAATCATTGATTTATATACATTGGTATAATCCAATATGTACTTCCTTAGAAGAGATACATGGAACATATTATGAACTTGGGAGAGGTTATGTGAAATCACCAAGAGATAAGCTACAAAACCTACTCGATAAAGAATCTGTAAGGTAACAACATACCTAGGTCTAATAGGTCTATACCTAATGATTCTCATAACCCCTTTCTATGGTGAAATTCATAAAAATACTTTTTTCACTAATTCATAACTACAAAACTGATCTGTTATTGTTAAATGAACTCTTTTATCTAATACGTGCTTCAATGATGTGATTTTGAATATATCTAACCTTCTATATAATTTATTCAGATACAACTAGTCCAAATCGGTTTAGTTCTTAAACATCAACCCATCATGTCAAAGTTATTCAATTTTTCAATAAGAATCTTCATAATGATACATCTAAATTCCCCAGTGAAAGAAATTATTATACATGAACTCAATTTGGGGAAGGGTTTAATCTCATAAAACATTAAAATCAAGAGAATAGTGTCCCAAAATATAACTAACCTGAACCCACATAAAAAATACAGTGCTAAAATATAATCATTACATTCAGAGATTTGATAATGATAAACTTTACCCAACATTAACCCTTCAAAACATATAACATCGAACTAAAATATTGGATCACATACATACCCACAGATAATTATAGTTTATATTTTTATAAAATTATGAAAAACTCTAACATAAGAACTTAGATATATAGAAAAATAGTTCATAAATATATATCATTTTACTCTATGTTATACACAACTAATAACCTTCTTAGTCATAACATACATAAAACCTTTCCTCACATCCTGGGGAAAAATAAAAGAAAAAGGGTGAGCTAAATTTCATAGTAAGGGAAAACATAAAAACTATTAATTGAATGCCACCAATGATAAAAATATAAGCAGAAGTGTATGATGAAATAATTAAAGTACATGAGTATAGAATAATAGAATTCATTCCCATGAAATATGGATCATAAAACATTAGACATGAAATAATTTTTTACCATAAAATAATAGTCATACACACTAATAGTCTTCATCTACTAGAAAATAATAACCGAATAATGGATACATTAGATCTTGATGATATCATTAATTAAACATGTTGGTAACATGAAAAATAATTTTTATATCACTCTTATAATCACACTCACAAATGGAATAACTATAAAGTAAATTCAAATAATCTCTTTGGAGAAACCTATAAGTGGTTATATCCATCCCATTACCCATATAATTGGATAGTTGTATTAGAGTCACCCATCAACATTATTTATAGTAGGCTCACAGATCATCATAAATAGTTTCAATAAACCACAACATAATTATTACACATGAAATCCTAAATTATTCAATATATCAACTTCCATTATTCTTTATTATCTTTTTTATACATGAAAAATAAACGCGTTCCATGAAAATTTATTTAAAAATTCAAAATAAATCAAGATAAAGAATATGAATAATATCATTATTATATATCCCTTATGGAGAATAAATAAAATAAAGTGTTCTGTGGTTAATGAATGTAAAATTCCCTAAAAATATCGCAAAAAACATTCAAGAGTAAAATAACCATTGACCGTTGAAAATCAGTTATAAAAAATTCCAGAATAATAAGTTTTTTTATTAAAAATTACTATGGAAACTTGTAAACAAAGATTAAAAAATTGAGTGGTCATGATAACAATACTTTTTTTCATTTTGCAATCATTAAAATAATGATTTTGTTTAAACATTTCGTAATAAGTACCTTGTCTTGAAGATGACAATAAGATTATTATTTAAAGATTTTTGTAAGATGTAACGAACATGTAATGTAGAAATTAAACATTCATTTTTATATTAAAGGATATTATTGAAATAATTTTATAAATAAATGATATTTAATAAAATGTACTCTCAATTAATGATGATAAATAAGGTCATATTTTCTTAAAAACACATTTTTTGGATAATCATGAGTACTAATGGGAGGAAAATGGTACTAAAAAATAAAAAATATATATATTACCAGAGAAGAAGAGAAATAGGATCATGTTTCTTATATAAGGATTATATAAATTTTATGAATTTAAATTAAATCACAAACAACTATAATTTACACATAACCCCCTTACCAATTTGGTAACATTTCATTCATATAACCCATGAAAAACAACATCAAATGAACTTAAAATAACATGAAAATGAGTACATTCATGATATAAAAATCAATTTGGTAGAATATTCACCTCATTAATGATTATATGTGCATAACAAAAATGTATGTCCTATGGAAAGAAAATTTGAGAGGAATAAAATTTAAAAATATTATATCATTGAATTGATATTTAAAAAATCAAGAGAATATGTGAAACAAGTGTAAATCAACAATAAAAGTGTAAATATAAAAATTAAGAAAAAAGTATATTTACCATGTAATATTGACATTATATAATCAATTAATATGTGATATAATATTGGAAATAATAATTGAGCTAAAAAAACCCTTACCACAATGCAACATTCAATTCAAATTCCTTGGGAATAAAATATTTTGAATTGTGAATTAAAATAGTATGAATTATGAATGAATCATTATATAACATGTATAATGTAATTATATAGTTCATATAAAATAATATATTTTTATACAATTATAACTTTCCTCGGTGAAGGGAAATTGTGACAAAATCCATTATATTGAGTCGAGATTTACTATGTTTATCTTTTAATACCTATATAATAAATTTATATAAATTAATTTTATTTATTATAACACTTTATATAATTATTAATTCATCCTTAAAATATTTATGTCAGTTATTTTTTGACATATTCAACTACTTAATTAGTTAAGTCCACATTAGATATTTCAAGGATATTCGGTTCATAACATTAAAATGAATTCATTATGTTGACTATGGTTTATGGGATATTTGTTCCATAATTCTCATAATAATAAAAATGACATCACTAAAATCATTTTACATTAATTATAATTTTAATACAAATTTTCAATGATTATTATTATAATTGAATGAAAATATGATCTTGATGATGGTAGGTCATAAAAAATCATGATTACAATTCCATTTTTTCATAGAAAATAAAATATAAGGTAATTATTATTTTATAATTATATAATTATTATTATTTCATATATATCATATAAAATCTTTAAATATAGCATTATATAGCATCCATGTGATTTGGTGATAAAAAATCACATGGCTTTGTATTATTTTTAATCCACATGTACACATGAACAACATTATAATTTTTAAAGAATTGAAAAGTATGTGTAACAACCCGAGATTTTATGAGAATTATTCTTTTTATGTTCGTTGATGTCTTTTGTTGTACGCTACACCAATATTATCATGAACTATACCCAATACCATATTTGCTTGCAATATATGCAACACTAATCTTGGCTCGCGTTACACACAATTTCAAGTTCATTTGGGGGAAATTATTTTACGCAACATTAAGTATAGATTTTTGTTTAATGTATAAATGAAATAAGTTTTGAATATGTTATACGCAACATTTAGTGTATATGTATATATATATATATTCAATGTATAAATTAAATGTGGTTGGATTCTGTAATACACAACAACAAAGGAGTCTTTCACTACACACAACCCTAACATTGCTTACATTACCTGCAATCGCGACCTTCCTCGATAGTGTGTGTATTACGCAATACCGAGTTTTACTAAACGAGATATTATTATAATATTATTATGAACTAGCCGTTATGAATAGTAATACCCACTTATTGAAATTTTATAAAGTTTATCTTTCAAAATGGACTTCATTTTTGAATTCGGAATATCGAAATTAACCTAGGGTGAATTTTTTGTATTTTTCTGAAAATTTTCAATTTTTGATGAATAGTGAAAACACTGGGTTACTATTAAAAAAAAGATTTTTATTTAAATAAATATTTAGTTTATTTAAATTTATTTTTGGTATAAATTGATACATAGTACCTATATGAGTTCAATGTAATTCATTGGAATCATTTTATAATAATTTTAGACATATAAAAATTTTATTAAACTTTTCACCATCTTTTACCCACCTCCTTGGAGAGTTTGAAAATTTACATAAAACTTAATTTTACAGCTTATGTGAGTGGAATTTTGAAAATCCGAGAGACATAGTTAATATAAAGTACTAAAATTTGGTTCAATGAGATGAAAATAATATTTGGTGAATAGTAACTTTTTACTTTTTTTTACCACAGTTAAAAGTAAATAGGGTAATTAAGGATAAAATGATATTATTATTACCCTAAAACATGTCCTAATTCTATTGGATAAGTTTAATTAGACCAAAAAAAACCTTAGGAATAAAATATGACCATTTCGGCCTACTTGGATTAGATTAGGACATTTAATATTATTTTATATAAAAAATAGTTAAAATAGTTAAAATCAAAGTTTAATAACTAAAACATTTTTAATATAAGGTTATACATAAGATAAATTCGACTATACATATGTATTAGAAAGATAAAAATATTTCCTACATAGTGGTATTTTTGTTATAATTTTTATACATTAAATAATTTAATTTATTTATAACACAATGATGATGCAGTAATTATATTATTAATAAAATATTGACATAATTGATGTCTTAAATACCCAAATAAATGCAATTTTAGACGTTTAATAAATTAAACTAATTTTCTAGGTTAATATAACATATAATTATTTATTTAATTATCTTTATTCGAACTAATCATTCTGTTATTATTTTTTAAAAAAATAAATTAACAAATAGTGTCAAAATTGATATAAAATAGTTTTTGAAACAAATAATATATTATTAATTGTTATTTTATTCCAAAAAATCTATGTTTTGGCCAAATGACTTAGATAAGGATATATATATTAATAATTAACCACTTGGTGTTCTTTTGGCTTGTTATTGTATGTTTATTAACCTTATAGTGTGAGAAAACAAGAAGACACTGTAAAAGTAAAATTATTTAACATTAAGTTAAATCTAAATGATAATGTTAACATAGAAACATAAACTTGTCTAAATTATATTGGATGAGATTATTTCGACCCATATCCACCTTATCTTTGAAATAAATCAATTTAAAGATTTTATAAAACGAATAAGACTTTATTATAAAATAATATTTTGAGTTTTTCCAAAGGTGCATCTCTCCTCCCTTATAAAAAGGGAACCCCTTTTCTATTCTCTTAACACCCTTTTGAGCCTTGAATCTCGGCCAACCCCTACAAATTTTTCTTCTCCACTTCAATAGAAACATTTTGGAGGTTATGGTCTTCTCAAAAGACCAACTCTACTTCCTTAAGAGAAGGCTTAAAAGAGGTGCGTCGAAGAAGAGGTAATCTCTTCCTTCGATTCTCTCAAGTTTCTTTCTTCTTCATCTTCTTCTTATTTAGTTGTTTCATTATGAAGTAATAAATCAGTATCACAAATATAATGACATGTTATTATGAATATGAAACATTTCTATTTCACCTTCAATCCATCCTACGAAAAACGAAATCATCACACGTGCGTACGTACAAAATACCGTCTCCACGCTGTGGTGTAATCAGTTTTTCCACCACCACCTTACATGGATGGGTATAATGGTGTAAATAAATAACTATATATGGTTATTGTAAGGTGATATTTATTCTGAAATATTATTCATACACTTTAATAAAATTCAACAATCATGGGAATGATATCATCGCTCGTGCGTACGTACGGACTACCGTCTCCACGAACGCGATGAGATTCATTTTCCATGATTAACAATTCAAGAATGATTATAAAGTATATATAATGAATAATAATGAAATATATGACACAATGAAGCTACTGGATTTATTTATACATATATATATATATATATATATATATATGTCATCTACTTACTTTCATTCAAGTCAATAAAGAAAAGAAAACAACGTTCATGCGTATGTACGGCCTACCGTATACATGAACGGTGTGTTTCATTTCATTTATCTGTATATTATATATATATATACTGAATATATATGTTAAATAAATCATTTTTTACATTCAGGAAGTAATTAAATCATGATATAATTAATAATAATATGAAGAACAATAATTCCAAACACGTACGGTAAATGAAACCATTTTACCCAAAACGCTACTTTAACTTGGAATTGAAAAAAGAACGGGTAATATAAATACCTAAGTGAACCATATATGATATAATAATAATGACTATTATTCTGTAATAATTCAATGACCTTATTTAAATCATTATACATGAGGTTCAGATACATACGAGGCATATCAGACATAAGGTAAGGGATAATTATTCCAATCTCATTATTATCCGAGATTGTTGATTCATAATTATTTACTAGGGTTATATTTATCATCCTTGTCCAAGTTTTATAAAAATGTTTTCATGTTTGTTTAATGTACTTTTTACCCTTTCTTGACTTTTACCTCATGTTATGGAAGGAATCTTTCTTTTGTTTACCATACAAGGATCTTTTTTACTTTTCCGACAAAAGTACCAGAAGAATGTTATTTTTAACTTATACAGAGTGAACGGATTTTTACGGTTTCATAACCTCTCATTTTCATGGCGATTCCTCTACAATACTGCATGATTATTTTCAACAAAACCCTTTTCTTTTAAAATTGAATGGAATTTTGTGAAAATAAAATTATTTTGAAGAAGAAAGGATATTTTCCTCAAGAATTCATTTCAAGTGTTTTTATCAAAACTATTTTCCATCTAAAATGACATTATTTAATATGTTTATGTTTCAAGTATAATGTATCTATTATTTATATGGTTTTATTATTCTTATGATAAAAATATATCCATTTTTAATATGGATTATGTTATGATGGTAGGATGTTTAACAATCCCTTTCGATTACATGGGTTATGCTATGATGTATGATTTATGATTTTGTGGCACACAAAATAATGATTTCATTATAAGATGGGTGGGACCTATATATCCCTACAATTCATTGGGTAATGATTTATATCTGATGAGATAGACATGGGTGGAATGGTAAGTTAATCTGGTTCAGTGTTACAGGACTGGAACGAGGAGTTAACTCGATTCAGAAAGGGACATTGTCCACTACGATGGTCTTGGCAGCAATGCCTTGGCTACTATGGAAATCATAACATGTACTTAATGGATGCCACAATTACATGTTTTATTACCATGCTATTTTATCATGAATAATGTTCCATTATGATCTATGCTTTGTGTACTTCTATGATTTATGTCGTTGCACAAGATTTTGATGTCTTGATTTTATGTTCAAGTTTTTGTATTCAAATGTTTATGGATTGTTTTATGTTCTCTATGCTTACCCTTAATGAGAATTTGATCTCACCCTTTATATGTTTTCTTTTCCCCAGGATTTAAAGAAAGTTTTTAGGTAAGAAAACAAAAGGGGAAGATCTTTATGGGAGACGTTGAAGATCTTTCACCACAATTAGAAGATTATTTTCCGAGTTTCCAAAGACACTAAACTATTACGGTCCATGTTCATCTGTTTTAAGTATGTATCAAGTATTCCGAAAAAGTAATGTAATTCCCATGTACATCAAGCTTTGGGTCTCTACAGTTTGTATCAGATGAAAGGATTAGTTAACCTTTAGAATCTAGGATGCGAAAATATTAGTGAGATCACTAGAGATATTTCTAAGGTATGTCTAGGGATGTCTCTAAGGATAAGTATAAGTATAGGCTATAGTCCTAGAATTATGATAACAATCATGAAAATCCTAGGATAAAACTTATGATGTTAGAGATTGAAAGTATTCTGCTTGATTATATTGTTTTCCTAGCATGATTTATGCTCCTCACACTATTCTTTTTGGGTTTTAGAAAATGGATGGAAACCAGAAGATTCATGTTAATGAAGAATACAAAGGATAATGTAATGATATTCTTCTTGATCAAGCAAATGAAATTGGATTTGGAAGGTGAAACATCGTTATTATGCCTAATCAGAAATCTCATAATATGATCATTTATCTCAACTTCGGTATGTTTACTGACTCAGCTAATAAGAGAAAGAAAGAGTTTCATGATGATCAAAGAGGAAATAAAGTTCAATTTCCCTCATGTAAATCATGTGGTAAGAGGCATCAAGGAGAATGTTTCAAAGGAACTGGAAGATGCTTTCGGTGCAGAAAAGAAGGACAAAAATCAGTAACTACACAGGAAAAGGTTCAGTTAACACAATGGATAAGGATAATGGTATTGCTACGACATTAACAATGATTAGATGTATTATATGTGGAATTTATGGGAATTATACAAACCAATGACCTAAGGGAAAATCTTGTGAAGCGAATCAGTATGGTCATATGGGTAGTATTTATATGGATGATGATGAGGAGACTACAAATGATATATGAGATGAAAGAAGTGTTGAAGCTTGGTCAATGGTTTAAGAAGATAGTGGAATGGTTGTATGTTTATCAAGAGTTATGTTATATAGGTAATTTAATGGTACTATGGAATAATGAAACATATAAGGATTGTTACACTATTGTTTTTTCTAAATTACTTAAAAGTATATGTTGAATGGTACTAGTAACCATGAAAGTTTATTCATATATTTTTGGAAATTAGATTATATGCACATAATGAATGGATAAGTTGGAAATAATATGTTTGATAGTATTCATGAGCTCATGATTGATATAAGGACTAAGTGATATCATGGTTTGAGTATATAAAATTTTGAGGATTTTGGTATGTGGAATGAATTAACTTTTAACTACATTCATGTTTTCACTAAGGTTCAATGGGTATTCAATTTTCAAGATAATACATGATAAGGCCTTTGAATGTTTGGAATGTGACCAAGAAGACATATCTTATGATATATGGGGATCAATGATGGTATTAACATGCTTGTTATATGAACTCTCTGGTAATCGTTGTCACTATAATATGAGATTAGATAGCAGTATTTTGGATAAGCCTAAATATTGGAATGAATTATGTTGGACATAAGTTAGTATTGTTTAAGGAGAGAACTTTTTCGATATTATTGATGGAAATTTGTAATAATGTAGTTTTAGAAAAAAAGGACAACCTATAGGACGGGAGATAACCCGTCACGTCGGACAATGCTGTGTGAAACGAACCCACAATCGAAGTGCAACAAGTCTTTATTTCCTACCACTATCCTAAAGGAAGTCCCTGGTTAGTAGAAACTAGTTTTATTTTATTATGAAGGATGATTGATGAAGTATAAGTCCATTTTGGAACCATATCTGATTAATCTCGCCATAGATGGACTTATGTATATAACTTTTGCTAACTTATGTTTGAGACAGATGGAATGACCTCTCATTTTATCGCATGATCTGCTAAAACCTCATGAAATACAAATTCAACTTCATTTTTTAAAGAGATGAAGTGGAAATTTTTCAAGGCACGAACAACAGTGCGATTTTACCAAAATAATGTAAGTATTTATTCTAATTCAAATTCTTGAACTTTAGGGAAATGATCTTGAAAACCAAAAATGTTGTCCTAGTTCCCTTATATCTGATGAATCAGATGGTAACATAGATCATCACAAATTTATGGCTTTGTGATTGTTGGATTTTTCATAGCCATGTTCTCTACCACCATATATCAGAACATGATGGTTAGATTTCTCTTCCATATCCATATTTTCACATATGTTCACCTACGTGGAAACCCAGTGATTAGTTAATTTGGGTAACCATTACGTTTCATACTTTAGTTTTCAAAAATATGTTTTTGTATTCCTTTTTACGATGTGGGGTTCTATTAAAGAAACATTCAAGTATAAAACCATTTATAACCCTGACGAATTTTGAGGGCGAAATTCATTTTAAGGGGGTTGAATGTAACAACCCGAGATTTTATGAGAATTATTCTTTTTAATTTCTTTGATGTGTTTTGTTGTATGCTAAACCAAGATTATATTGAGCTATATGCAACACCGTATTAGCTTGAAATATACGCAACACTGTTCTTGGCTCGTGTTACACATGATTTCATGTTTGTTTTATGGAAATTTTTTTACGCAACATTAAGTATAGATTTTGTTTAATATATAAATGAAATTAGTTTTGATAATGATATTAGGAACATTGAGTGTATATATATATATATTCAATGTATAAATGAAATATGGTTGGATTCTGTTATACACAACAACAAAAGAGTCTTGCTCTACACGCAACTCTAACTTTGCTTACATTACACACAATCGCAACCTTCCTCGATAGCATGTGTAGTACGCAATACCAAGTTTCACTAAACGAGATATTATTATAATATTATTATGAACTAGCCGTTATGAATAGTAATACCAAGTTTTTGAAATTTTATAATTTTTATCTTTCAAAATGGACTTCATTTTTTGATTCAGAATATCGAAATTAGGGTAGGGTGAATTTTTGGTATTTTTCTGAAAACATTAAATTTTTGATAAATAGTGAAAACACTGGGTTACTATAAAAAAACGACTTTTTATTTAAATAAATATTTATTTTATTTAAATTTATTTTTGGTAAAAATTGATATATAGTACCTATATGAGTTCAATGTAATTCATTGGAGTCTTTTTATAATAATTATAGACATATAAAAATTTTATTGAACTTTTCACCGTCTTTTACCCACCTCCTAGGAGAGTTTGAAAATTTACATAAAACATAATTTTACTGATTCTGTGAGTGGATTTTGAAAATCTGAGAGACATGGTTAATATCAAGGACTAAAATGTGGTTCAATGAGATGAAAATAATTTTTGATGAATAGTAACTTTTTACTTTTTTTTACCACAGATAAAAGTTAATAGGGTAATTAAGGGTATAAATGATAATATTATTACCCTAACACATGTCCTAATTCTTTTGTATAAGTTTAATTCAACCAAAAACAACCTTAAAAATAAAATACGACCATTTAGGCCCACTTAGATTAGATTAGGACATTTAATATTATTTTATTTAAAGAATTGTTAAAATAGTTAAAATCTATGTTTAATAACTAAAACATTTTTAATATAGGGATATACATAAGATAAATTTGGCTATAAATATTAATTAAAAATATAAATAAATTTCCTACATAGTTTTTATTTATTTATAATTTATAGACATTAAATAATTTAATTTATTTATGACATAATGATGATGAAGTAATTATCTTATTAATTAAATATTCATATAATTGATGTTATAAATACCCAAATAAATGTAATTTGAGACTTTTTATGAATTACAACAATTATCATGGTTAATATGACATATTATTATTGATTTAATTAACTTTGTTCGAACTAATCATGTTGTTATGATATTCATTAAAAAGTAATTACCAAATAGTGTCAAAATTGACTTAAAATAGTTTTTGAAACAAATATTATATTATTAATTGTTATTTTATTCCTAAAAATATAAAGTTTGGCCAAATGACTTAGATAAGGATACATATATTAATAATGAACCACTTGGGGTTCGTTTGGCTTGTTATTGTGTGTTTATTAACCTTATAGTGTAAGAAAACAAGAAGACACTGTAAAAGTAAAATTATTTAACTTAAAGTTAAATCTAAATGATAAGGTTAAAATAGAAACCTAAACTTGTCTAAATTATATTCGATGAGATTATTTCGCCCCATACCCACATTAGCTTTTAAATAAATAAATTTGGAGCTGTTATGAACCAAATATGACTTTATTATGAAATAATATTTTGAGTTTTTCCAAAGGAGCCCCTCTCCTCCCTTATAAAAAGGGCACCCCTTCCCTCTTTTCTTAACACCCTTTGAGCCTTGAAGCTCGGACAAACCCTGCCAATTTATCTTCTCTACTTCACTAGAAACATTCTTGAGGTTCTGTTCTTCTCAAAAGACCATCTCTACTTCCATAAGAGAAGGCTTAAAAGATGTGCGTCGAAGAAGAGGCAATCTCTTCTTTCGATTCTCTCAAGTTTCTTTCTTCTTCAACATCTTCTTATTTAGTTGTTTCATTATGAAGTAATAACATCAGTATCACTCATATACTGATATGTTATTATGAATATGAAACAACCCAATTTCACTTTCTATCAATCCTATGGAAAATAAAATCACCACGCGTGTGTACGTATGGAATATCGTCTCCACGCCGTGGTGTAATCAGTTTTTCCACCACCACCTTACATGGATGGTTATAATGGTGTACATTAATTACTATTTATGGTTATTGTAAAGTGATATTTATTCTATAATATTATACATACACTTCAATAAAATTCCACGATCATGGGAATGATATCATCGCTCGTGCGTACGTACGGACTACCGTCTCCACGAATGCGATGAGATTTATTTTCCATGATTTACAATTCTAGAATGATTATAAAGTAAATATAATGAATAATAATGAAATATATGAAATAATTAAGCTACTGGATTTATGT
Source organism: Viscum album (assembly GCA_963277665.1). Taxonomy (NCBI): domain Eukaryota; kingdom Viridiplantae; phylum Streptophyta; class Magnoliopsida; order Santalales; family Viscaceae; genus Viscum; species Viscum album. Next base: position 1,006,216,069 of record OY728167.1, read on the forward strand.
ATACATATATATATATATATATATATTTGTCTGTGTCATCTACTTACTTCCATTCAAGTCAATAATGAAAGGAAAAAATCGTTCATGTATAGGTACGACCTACCGTCTCCATGAACAGTGTGTTTTATTTCATTTTTCTATATATTATATATATATATAATGATTATATATGATATATAAATCATGTTTTACATTCTGGAAGTAATTAATTCATGATATAAGTAATAATAATATCATGAACAAAAAGTCCAAACACGTACGATAAATGAAATAATTTTACCCAAAACGCTACTTTAACATGGAATTGACAAATGAACGGGTAATATAGATACCTATGTGAACCATATATGATGTAATAACAATGAAAATTATTCTGTAATAAGTCAATGACATTATTTAAATCATTATACAGGAGGTTCAGATACATACGAAGCATATCGGACATAAGGTAAGGGATAATTATTCCAATCTCATTATTATCCAGGATTGTTTATTCGTAAGTATTTACTTGGGTTATATTTATCATCCATGTCCAAGTTTTATAAAAATGTTTTCATGTATGTTTAAAGTAATTTTTAACCATTTTTGGCTTTTACCACATGTTATGGAAGGAATCTTTCTTTTGTTTACCATACAAGGAACATTTTTACTTTTCTGACAAAAGTATGAGGAGAATGTTATTTTTAACTTATACAGCGTGAACGGATTTATATGGTTTCATAACCCCTCATTTTCATGAAGGTTACTCTACAATATTGCATGATTTTTTTCAAAACCCCCATTTTCTTTTAAAATTTTATGGCATTTTGTGAAAATAAAATTATTTTGATGAAGAAAGGATATTTTCTTCCTGAATTCATTTCAAGTGTTTTTATCAAAACTATTTTCCATCTAAAATGACATTATTTAATACGTTTATGTTTCAAGTGTAATGTCTCCATTATTTACATGGTTTCATTCTTCTTATGATGAAAAGATATCCATTTTTTATATCGATTATGTTATGATGGAATGATGTTCAAGAATCCCTTTCTACAACATGGGTTATGATATGATGAATGATTTATGATTTTATGGCACATGAAAGAATGATTTCATTATGAGATGGGTGAGACCTAGATCTCCCTACAATGCATTGGGTAATGATTTCTATCTCATGATATAGACATGGCTATAATGGTAAGTTAATATAGTTCAGTGTTACAGGACTGGAATGAGGAGTGAACTCGATTCAGAAAGAAACTTTGTCCAATAAGATGGTCTTGCCAGCAATGCCTTGGCTACTATGGAAATCATAACATGTGATTAATGGATGCCACAATTACATGTTTCATTACCATGCTAGTTTATCATGACTAATGTTTCTTTATGATCTATGCCTTGTGTACTTCCAAGATTTATTTCGTTGCTCGTGATTTTGATGTTTAGATTGTATGGTTAAGTATTTGCATTCAAATGTTTATGGATTGTTTTATGTTCTCTATAATTACCCTTACTGAGAATTTGAGCTCACCCTTTATATATTTTCTTTTCCCTAGGATTTAAAGAAAGGTTTTAGGTAAGAAAAAAAGCGGAAGATATTTATGGGAGATGTTAGAGATCTTTCACCACGATTAGAAGATTATTTTCCAAGTTTCCAAAGACACTAAACTATTACGGTCCTTGTGCGTCTGATTTCGTTATGTATCAATTATTCCGCTAAAGAAATGTAATGTCCATGTACGTCAAGCTTTGGGTCTCTACAGTATGAACATAGAAAAATTATCATCATTATATAAATATACATGTGTCATAAATGTAAAATATATACATTAAATCTATCAATATTAAAATTATTTTGTTGTGGATATGGAAACTGAATTCCATCAGTTCACTAGGAGGTATTCCACCTTACAAATGAACGATTTTTTCATTTCTCATTTGATGGAAGATGAAGATTAATATAGGCTATTTGATTCAAATAAAAATATATTATTATATTTCATATACTATTATTATCATTTAATCACATTTTAATAATATTTTAGTGATGTGAAGAAGAATAAAATGGAAATGCCTAGTTAATTACTACACCACTTCTTCAAAATACATCTTTATATTTATACTCAAAGCCTTATAGGTCTTTTTTATGAAACCAGAATCTATAGATAATGTAGATGATGGTTGTGAAGGTATTTTTTAGGTATTTTCAAGACTGTTTTTCTCAAAATGTATGAGGAATATAGGATTAGTGGTCCACTTTTATATGTGAGGGGAGGGGAACTCATATAACTACCTAAAATATTAAATTAATATAAATAAAGTTTTAGAGAAAAGTGGAACCAAATTGAAAAATTATGAATATAGGGTGTGTATGAGTCTAAATAACCATATAAAATCAAATTTCACCTATTTATGTGTTGTTTTCATCCTTGTCACTTAGTCTTGAACCCATGTTAATCGTTTTAATGTTTACCGTGATATAAATATCTTTTACTCTTTAGGGGTAAGAAAAGTTACTATAAATGGAAAAGTGAATGTTAAATCAAAAATGAGAAATATTTTAAACTATATAACATTCTCTAAGATGAATATATTATATTTTTTAATTTTAAATTTTTTAATAAAATATTGTTTAGTATAATATATATTTAATGTAATTTATGAAATAATTCATTTAATTTGACTTTAATATATCAAGATAACAACTATATTAGAATATAAAATTTTAAAACATCCATAATATGTTAAATATATATATATATTTCACAATTCATTATAAATAAATCAAAAAAATTATTTTTATATTTTTAAAATCCATTTACATGATTTTTACAACATTTATAAGCACTCTGTCAACGTTGAGTAAGAATTTAAGGTAATTATTTCATCAATAAAAATTAAATATAAATTAACACTATTAAAAAATTAATTATGTTAGAGTAAAACGTTTATATTTATTAATTATGTATATTTACTCACATCTATGTCATGATAATTTATTTAATATATACTTTTGACTTTTCTTGCATTGTGCCAGTATTGTATAGTCATTTTAATAAATTACATTTTATATAACATAAAAATTCATATATATCTGAAAAAATATATATAATACTTCATATTTGTTAAAAAGTTGAGGATACACTTCCCGATTCAATAATAATATAATAAGGACACCAAAGGTGACTTTTATAGTATTGAAAAATCACTGTCTTGACATTGAAAATAACATTCATATTTTTCATGAAATAAATTCAGATTTATATGCTAGGAATTATTTTTTATGATATTTTAGTTATATTATCATAAATGATTAATTTAATTATTTTAATAAACATATAACAAATATATGAATTAGAAATATCATACAAGATATTGTATTTCATACAAACTGTATATTTGTACTATTCACCAAAAATGTAACCTTGTTAGAAAAATATAAAATAATAATATTTATATAAATTAGACATTATATATATAAAAATTTATTCTATTTAATATAATTAAAATACTAATATTTTCATATATTAAATTTAAAATTAATGATTAAAACACAATGAAAATTAGTATTTAGAAAAATCTATTTTAAGCAAAAAAATAATTTATTAAAAAATTGGGTTTAATGATGATTCAAATGAAACTAATTAGATTATATAAATTTAACGAATACATATTTAACTATATAATTAAATTCAAATAATGTTAATTATTTATGAAATGAAATTATCTTTTTACAAAAATGGGTATTTTTCTATGTTGATTAACATTTCAAACTTTATAGAAAAATCCCAAAAATTCACATATAATAGTTTTGATATAATTATATAAAAAATAATATATTATTATAAATAATAATTTATAAAAGTGTGAGAAAATATTATTGTCTCACAAAAATTAATAAAATCTATTTCTAAAAAAATGTATTTTTGAAAATAAAATTCACTTTACTAAAAATTGAGTGCTTATTTTAATTGAATTAATAAACATGTATGTAATGAGTAGGACAATTATATATATATATTATAATTCAATTAATACTAGTAATACCCTCTAGTTCAATGGCTATGTTATAACTATCATATTTAAAATAATGTTACATCATACTAATTAATGTTCAATGTTTCATGTCTTGTGATCTATCATGCATAATATTCTTTTAAAATAACTTGGTATTACATTATACCCCATTAATTAAATTTATATGTCATAAATTTATCTTATTTATTATAGAATGGTTTTAAAACAATATTAGTATCATTTTAAATGAGTGGATGATAAATCATATGATCGTAACATGAAAAACATTTTTATATTTCATTTTTTTATCGAAAAACCACATCATATAAAGGAATACTAAAACATCCTTTTGGAAGTAGGATAAAGAAAATATAAAGGTCACCTAAAGTAAAACATTATTGGTTTCCCAAATAGGTGAAAATTAGTATGAAGTTAATATATGGACATAGAGGAAATGTAATGTCCAAACAATGTTGGAGAGTGATAGAGAACATTGATAACCAAAATTTAATGACCATGAGAATGTTAATGGAAAAAAACCTAAAATAATTAAGGGTGAAAATACAATCAATTAATTATAAATTAATATAATATGTTAATTTTTTTTTTTCAATATCCTTTTCATAGTTTTAAGAAATTCATTTCCCATTTAAATTAAGAAAACAAGAAAATATACATATCTAATTTAATTTCAATACAAAAAACATAATTTTATATTTTTGTTGAATTTTTATATAATTTTGTAATTCGATATAATAACTTAATTCAATAAATTCTTATTCAAAAAAATTATTTTTTCATATCAAGGGCACCCAAATAAACATCGAATTGGTCACAATATGCTGAAAAGGATAATAAGTTATTCCTCATATCATTAGAAAATATACCATACCATAATTTTTTCCACAAGGTAATATGATATCTAAAATCAATAAACCGTTATATGAATAGATGATTCATTAATATTTAAAATTAAAGAATAATACTCAATGTTCAATTTAAATAATTTAAGAAATTACTATACTTAAAATTTATGAAAATATTATTTATAATATTTAAAACCAAAGATTAGAATGATTTGATAACATATTCTTCCATTATAAACACTATATTTATAACAAAATATAATCAATCACTCTTATAGTTTCATTAAATTATTTTATATTCCTTGGTCTCATATTTTTAAAAAATATACTGATCCTTTTCAAAAATAAAATCAAAATAAAATCAGATATGTATCCAAAAGAAAAATCTACCTTGATTCTTCAAATAAAAGCCCATCTTGACCAAATATATTTCCATTTATCTTAATCATATAATTTTTAAAAAATCACAGATCCTATTAAAAAATAATATTAATCTCTTATGTTCCTAACGAAATTTCAATCAAATCTTTAACTATATGATAAATCATATGTTCCAAAAAATTAATAACCCTTTTATTTTAGTTAAACAAATATTACTCAAAATCAAACAACATCTTAGTGCTAATGGTTTAAATAATTTTAATCTTATGTTCATAAAACATAAATTCATTATAGATAAAATAATTTTCTTAATAATATATATATTAAGAAAAGGGGTGTATTACCATAAATATACCAAAAAATACTCCTAATGACCTACATATCACATCATATATATAAAAAAAAGTTGTTTGTTTCCCTTTTAACTTAATATAAAAACAAATATATATACTCATGATGGTATCCATAACTCATACTTTAAACTAACATGAAAGTATCCAAATCTATAAAGATATCCAAAACATCCCCAAATACCAAATATAACAGGCCTGAACCAGAACTCTCAGATCAATGATAAAACATATTCTTTAAATTTATGAATTTTATATTGATAAATGATGATAAATTTCAAACCATGAAAACATATAAAATCAAACTTAAATATTGAATAATTTTCATACCCAAGGACATTATTGGTTTAGAGTTTTATAGAATTAATAAAAATATATATAACAATTTGGATACATAAATAAATATTGCAGAAAAATGTAAATCATCTACCACGATGTTATTAACATATATAGACACTATTAGGTATAAAAATATTTAAAAAAGTTTTCAAAACATATAACAAATGGAATATAATAAGCGTGATCTCAAAAACACATTAATGGAAAATATAAGAATTAATTATTAAATGTTATTAGTGATCACAAGGTGATAATAAGGGTATGATAACATAATAAAATTATATGATCCTGATAAAAGAAAATTTATACCCATAAAACACGAATTATAAATCACGAGACTTGTAATTTGTATTTAATTGTACCCAAGAGTCATATAATTAAAATATCTCGATCCATGTATAAATAATCCATAAAAAAGGATACCTTATAACATGATGAAATTATCATGAAAATATTTTTTTAACTTATACTATAGTTTTTATATCACTATTCTAAATGAAGTATCCTACTTTGAAAATTCCAATAACCTCTTCATAGAAACCAACAATCAGTAATCTCTATCCCATTACCCAATTCAATGGTGAAATATATGAAGATCATCATTCTCTATGACCAATATCAATCTCAACCTTTATCATAAATAATTTCTATGAATTATAAGATAAGAAAACATAAAATATTGTATTTTTTAATATAATAATAAAAATTATTCTTTCATATCTTGATTTACCTGTGAAAAAGAAATAGGTTCTATATGAATCTCTTTGAGAAATTCATATTACTCATAGAGAATTGATACGGATGATATCTTTACAACATATACCACATGAATCATAATTAAAATGAATGGTTTTTTCCATGATGAATAGAAATACCATAAAAATAATATTAAAATAATTTTCATAGAAAATAGCTTTCCAAGTTTAAAAATCATTTTTAAATGTAAAATTTTATAGAATATTATGAAAATAAATCTTTGAAAGTATCTATGGATAATTTTCAATAAAATATCAATTAATTAAGTGATCAGGATAGTGGGGAATTTCATTCATGTCATAATCCTTAAAAAATATTTCATTCACACCGTTTTCAAAAAATAAATTGTTCAAAAAATGAATAGAAGATTATTTAAAAAAAAATTTGAAATTTAATAATGTGTAAAATTCAATTTTAAAAATATTTTTTGGATACTCAAAAATATTATTTAAATTTTTTAGTAAAATGGATGATGATGAGGAACGTTTTTGAACTAAAAGAGTAGAAAAAAGTCATTTTTTCTTAATGAAATTTTGGAATCATTTTTTACCAAAGATAGGTAAATGGTACTTAAACATTAAAAATCAAGAAATAACTCAATTGAAAAAATAATGACTTTTATTTTATAAATAATATATTGTTTCCTAAATGTAAATTATATCATAAAAAATAAAAATTAAAAAGAGATTGAAACATAAAAAATTTACAATTTTTTTTATCATTTAATGATAATTCCTATGAAATAATAACTTGAAATAATCATTAAATATAGTTAAAAGAAAAAATGATATAACATGTAAGAAGGTGTACTATATACACCTCGTAAAAAAAGATAGGTGCATAACATAAACATATTTCCCAAAAGAAATAGGAAATTGAGAAGAATTTCAATTTGAAAGAACATATCATTGAATTGATAATTAGTCAATTGAGAAATTATGTGTAACAAATGTAAATCCAAAAAAAATAATTTAAAAAATAAATAAGAAAGGATATTTTACAAGAAATATTAATAAAAAATAATCAATGAAGAATCAATATAACCTAATAAAAGAAAATTGAGTTATGAAAACTGTTTCTCCCTTGTAAATTTGATGTAATATCCCCTTGGATTAATATAATCTAAATTGGAAATTAAAATAAAATTAAGTATAATTTATTTATGAAATCAAATTTAAAATCTTTGTATATAAACCACATTAAATAAAATGCTTTTATGACATAAAAATATGCCCCAACAAAGTAAAATTGAGATGAAATCCCTTAACTCAAGCCCAGACTTACTATGTATGACATTTAAAACGTATATAATAAACTGTTATAAATTATTTTGTTTCTAAATAACCATTTATAGGATGAATATCTTATCCAAAAAATAATTATTTAATTTTTTTTGATGAAATATTTAATTACTTAATCAGTTATGTCCACACTTGGTGTTTTTGATGATGTTCGATTCATAACTAGAAATTGAATTTGGTATATTGACTGTGTTCAGAGATATATTTCTTCCATCATATAACAAATTATAATCAATAAATAATTTTAATTTATATATATATTAATTATACTTTTTTAATCAACAATAAAATATATTTATGAATTAAGAATTAGAATAAAATCCTAGAGATCGCAGGTCGTACTTACGCTTGAGTAACGTTTCTATTTTTTAAAGAACATGAATGAAATAAGGTAGGTTTTATTTTATATTTATATGATTATTATTGTATCATACATATATTATTTTATCATTAAATACACTTTTATATAACAGTCATGGGACACAGTGATCAAAATCAAATAACATCCCTTCATGGAGGCGGCAATCCACACATACTCGTGAATGAATTCATATTTTTTTCAATTGATGGAAAGGTAAGAAAATAGTAAATATATTAAAATTATATAATTATGAATATTTCCTTATTATCATATATAAACAATAAATCTATCAATATTACTAGACTTCATAGACGGTGTTGGAAAATGAATTGCATCGGTTTGTGATGTGGTTCTCCTTTATACACATGAATAATGGTTTTATGACCCATTTGATGGAAGAATAAGATGTTTATTGGTTATTAAATTAATATATATAAAAATTAATATTTATAATATACATTTGTTATTATTTCATAAAATTTGAAAAATATTTGAAATAGGTAGAAGAAGAAATACAATTAAAATGCTTGGTTAAGAACTATACCACTTATTCAGACAGCCTTTGTTTATTTATAACTAAATACTTATAAGTTTTCCGTTTTTGGATACCATATCCTATAGGTCATGGGTAGAAATTATGTATAGGTATTTATGTAGTAATTTTTGAATCTATAGTGATCAAAATGTGTGAAGACTATAGGAGATGATGATCCCTTTTAGTACTGAGGGCAGGGGAACACTAATAATTAATTAATGTATTATATTAATATGAATTAATTTTCCTTGAATATTTTAACCACATATATATATATATATATATATATATTATAAGAGGAGTATTATTATGAAACATCTCATCTAATAATATTTGGACACATTTTGGTTATGTTTTCACTGTTATCAGAATATTTTTCCCCTCGTTAAACCTTTGGAACATTTCTACGATATCAACAACTTTTACTCTTTAGGGGTAATGAAAGATACAATAAAAAGGTAAAGTGACCCATAAATGTAAAATTGTTAATATGTTCAGATATATCCCATTAAAATGGTTAAATATATAATTTTTTAGAATTTTAGATCATTTAATTAAATATTAATAATTATAAAATATAAATATTATCATTTTTGGAACTATTTAATTAATTTGATTTTAATGTCATGAAGATAATAATCTATTTTTAATATAATTTTTTAAGAAATAAATAATATTATTTATTTTTATATAAAATTAATGGTACATTATAAAATGAACCCACTAAAATATTACTTTTAGAATGTTTAAAATTCTTTTGTTGATTTTTCTACTACATTCTCATACCATGTATCAAAATTTCATATGCATTAAAGATAATTATATCACAACTAAAAATTAAAAATAAATTACCATAATAAAATATTATTTATCTTTAATATAAATTTTTATATTCGTCGAACATGTATATTTACTGACTATTATGTCATGAACCCTTGTATTTTATTGGAAATTGAATGATTTTATTAATAATAAGGGATAAAAGGAGGAAGAAAACTACCAACACCAAAGATGGGGTTATAGTGGAAAGAAAGAAATAAGGTCAAGAAATCACCTCAAAAAATTATAATAAAATCAATATAAAATTAACCAATACTAAAATTCACTACAGTCTTATCGACCTGGTTACCTTTGGGTGTAATAAGATTCACTGACATGTTCCTCACACGCCATGTGTTGAAAACATTGAATTTTGGTTGAAGAATATAAATAAAGGTTTTGATATAATAGATGATGTTCTATGGATATTCTAAATGTCCTTATATAGAAGAGAATAAAACAGAAGTGTTTGATTTCAGTTCAGATAAATAAATATCATTAGACTTAAAAAATTGATCCCTTGGTGAATTGATAAAGGATCATCCACCACTAAATTACTCATCACAAAGTAAGCTGAACATTCAAGTATTGTAACACCAATAAATTATAAAGTAAGAATGTTTTATTTGATAGCGTGTATGAAATTCAACCCCAAGCACGCAAGGGAATATAATATCCTGATAATTTACAATATAATTACTATTTCAAATAAATTTAATATATTCTATATACTGCAACGCACACAACATAGAGTTATCTTGCATCGCATACAACAATAACTTTCTTTGATGACTTGAATTACACGTAAGATTGTGTTTTACAAAAAAAATATTATTAAAATATAATTATTTAATATAATATGATATATCCAAGATTTTAAATCATAAATTATAAATAATATTAAAAAAACTTATTAATTTTTTTATATAAAAATCTTTGATAAATTCATATCAACTAATAAGAAATAAAAATATAAACCAATTGAATATAAAGAATATCTTTTTATTTTTTTCTCCCAAAGGTATTTTGTTTTAACTAATTTAATTAATTAATATTATTAAATTATATTATTAAAATATATATGTTATATATTCTATAAAATATTTCTGAAATTCATCCAATATAGTTGATAGGTATAAGATATAAAAAACCCAATTTAATGCAGAATAACACATATTTTTAAAGATAGTTTTAATGGATTTTAATGGATATCCTAGTTTGAAAAAAAATTTAGCACTTTTTTAAATTTTATACCTCAAAATAAACTTTATTTTTATGCAATAAATTAAAACGTATTTTATAGTGAATTTTTGGTATTTTTCTGTGAAGTTTCATTTTTTGATAAATAGTGAAAAATACTGAATTTTAATTCAAAAATGATTGTAATTTAATTTATTTTTATGTTAAATTAAATATTTGATTAGATTAAAAGTTTAGTTAGATAAATTTTTAATCTATTAATCCAATTTAGTTCATTTTAATCAATTTGCGTTTTAAATTTGATATAAAAACTTTGTAAGATTTTTAATGCTTTTACATTAAAACCATGCATTGTCTTCCCATCTATGGCATTAATTTTAAATTATTTTCTTCTAGTGATGTGATTGGAATTTGGAAAAATAGAATATATATTATGAATCCGAATAATTTTCAATTTTATATAATTTTGAAACAAAACTGACAAAAAATATTAGTGAATGTGATTAAAATTAATTACTGTGGTAAGAAAAAAACTAGCTTAATAAGGGACTAAACCATAAACTTATTTTCCAAAAGACCTAGAAACTTGCTCAAATTCAATTTTCTATTCATATTTTGTCAATATACTCACTTGGATCTAATTTGGTTCATTATTGGATCCAAATGACATGGGATATACATGGGTGGAATTCCCTTTTCAAATATTTAAAAGAATGCAAGCCCCATCCACTATAAAAATGCACTCTCACCTAATACTTTTTCACACATTTAAATTCATTTTTATCACCCTAAATCTACCCAAAAAAGCTTCATAAATCCCTAAATTCATTATATAATAGTCACATTATGAATAAACAAAACTAAGGAAGGATTTTGATATAATCCAAAAGGATTTTCCAAAATAAGAGGTATTGTTTTTCAATGATGACTTCAATTTTATTTCCTTCTCAACCCCCTGAAATATTATTACACCGTGATTATATAATAAAAAAGTATCCTAAATATAATGATATTTTTTTAATCTAAGGTTAAAATCTAAAATTATATACACTTCCATCTAGTGAGTAACATACTTACCATTCATATATGATGAACTATGGCCTTATAACAGGATGATTATTTTTTATTCCATTACCACCTCTCATAGAAAGAATTATGATGCAAATTATGTTTATATATGTTATATATGATATTTATAATGTATTTATTCTTATTTAATTTTTATATAACATATTCTTCTATGTTTTACATTTTTTGGATATACGATAACATCATTTTTGGAAGTGATGTATACCGCCTCCTCAAATCGATGCAATTCATTCACTCTATCCATGGAATATAATAAGAAACGACTTTAATAACCCTATAAATCATTTATAAAATATATTTGATAATTTAATTATAATACACACATATACCAGTTATTTTTCATTATTTTAAATATGACATGGAAATAGAAGTAGCATTCATGAGTTAGTACGACCAACCATCTCAATGAATGATGCATTTAATTTCCTATATCCACATTTTGTGGATTAGTATAAATACAAAAATATGATATTTACATCATGTCTTACATTCTGGATATGATGAAATCAGGATCTATGTATATGAAACAACAAATAACAAGTCAAACTGTACTTAAAAAATTAGACAATTAACACATTAAAAAGTGAAAATAGTGAAAGATATTAACAAACGAGTCATAAGATAATATAAGAATATCATATATGATAATATAATTATTATTATAGTTATTTTATAAGTTGGAGTCATGTTTTAAACCAATATACATGAGGTTAAATGATGTTCATCCAAAAGTAAACGCAAGGTAAGATATTTTCATCTCACTTTTTACATATGTGAGATAAAGGTCATATGAAACACATACTTATTTTATGTGGTTTATCTAATGCCCATTTTGATAAATAATATAATGAATTATTTTATCTTTATTTTATTTTGAGTTAAAATTTTAAATATTTATTTTATGGGTATTTGAGTTAAAAGTTACCAAGTGGTAACTAATTTCATTACCTGGTTCTTTTTTGTTAGGTTATATTACTTTCTCATTGTCATTATTATTCTAATATTATGTGCGTAATAACTTTTAAAAATATATTGGATTATTTACACATAGTTTATGTTGATTTATATTTGACACACATAATTGTTTTTATTCTCACGTCAATGTTATGGTATTTTTAAGGGTTTAATTCCCAATCTCATTTCATTTGGGATTGTTTACACTTAAATATACATTAGTGGAAATTATTCGATAAATTTTTAATAAATCATTTCATTTAATTTTTCAATTTTTATTTATGACCATTTATTTGTAACAATATAAATTTTCCACTGTTTTTTACTGAAAATGTATTATAAAATGTATTATAAAATGTTTCTAATATAACATGACTTTATTTATCTCTTTAGTCGGAGAACATATTTTATTATATAAACTCAATTTTCTAAAAATGTTTTCAAAAATATATTTAACCTTTCTAAAATGATATATGAAAGAAATTTTTACACTTTTTTTCTTTTACAAACATTTTTAATAGAACCTTCCTGTCTTTTTTGGCAGAAGGCAATTTACATAAAATTTTACCATGCAAAAAAGAATGTTCTTTTTATCTTGTACTACTTTTATGGATTTAATATCCATATTTTGTTTGAATATTACTTTTAAAGTTTACATGTTTTCCTTTTAAATATTTTTTTAAAATTATTTTCAATGGAAAGTATTTTCAAGAAACTTTCATAATAAAAAGGATATTTTCCATCAAGAATGTTTTAAAATGATTTTTTATATCATTTATATTCATAAATTATAAAAACCATTAATACATACTCAAATTGGGATATTTTTTATTGATACCATCCTTATTCTTCCCCATGATGGTTTATGATTGATTTGGACAAGGATGGTATTGACATTCACTTCCTTGATTTCATTGGTAGTCTACTAGAAATATATAATTTATTGTGATCATTATTCCTTAAATTATCAATATATCTATATAATTTATCCTGGATATGATTATTTCAAAACAATATTTAAATTTTATATACGGTTTTTACTTCATAGTTATTTGATTAATTAGGAAAATATCTATAAATCTGCATATTTTAATGAATGTTGATATTTCATAAGGCAAATTGTTCATGAATTAAATTGGTTATTAGATATATGAAGATTTATTTTGATTGGTATTACCCAGGTGGGGCTCAGTTATAAATTTCCCATTGATGAAAAGGTAGTCTCATGGGATGAGTTAGGTGGCTAGACTTAGTTGGGTTTTTACCAGATATGCTAAACTGTCTTCTAAAAGGTCATGACAGTAAAGGTACTATGTACCTAGGAAACATAGAGTCTAATAATTTAACATTCCCCTTAAACAAACTTAATTAATATTTACCCATGATATTTTTTTTCTAAATATCTATGGATTCATTCCATTTTCAATTTATTGATTAAATGTATTGTGTTTTAAGTTTCTTACATTTCCATATTTATTATGTGTTATCTAGTTATTTTAAATGGAATGTGCTTTCAGTTATTACCTTTCCATACTGATTATCCATTCAGTTTATTGATTTCATCAAACATGTGTTCAGTTATTTAACTTTCCACATTGACGATTATCATTGATTTAGTATTAATTCCACTATACCTAACCCTTACTAATAATTTGATATCTCCCTTATTTTGTTTCCTTTAACTAGGAATCCAAGAAGTGTACTAGGAAAGATAGTCAAGGATATACGAAATAGGATAAAGTTATTATCCATGGAAATATGTTTTTTAATGGGTGTAATAATTTGTAATACAAGACTTGTGTATATATATATATTAAAAAGACCAATAAACTATTCATCCCTTTGGGATGATATTTGAATACATCTTATGAAAATGTAATGGTAGTTGACATTGGCTCCATAATTTTTGAGGTCGGGTTGCTATAGTTTGTATCAGAGTAGGTTTAGTAGAAACCTTAGGAAATAGTTTTAGAAAACATAGATCAGTGAACATACACCATAGTTAGATTTTAAGGATAAGTATAGAACAACATCCTATAATTTTAGAGTGGTGCGGATGATGTGGGTCTTCCAAGAAATACATCCATGTCTTAACACTACAAGTGGATGTGGTTATGGAACATATATACCTAGGAGTAATAAATTTGACAAGGAGTGTCAGGTGTAACTCGAGTGTAACCTGGTAAATGACAACAAGACTTACTGCACACATAGTTTGACACTCCTGGGGGATATGATTATCATAATTCATATTTTCTTTACAACCCATTGTAAAGGATCTGAATAGATAATGAAAATGAATGACATAGGTTAAACCATAGATGAACGAATGAACTATATTTAAATAAAAACGAGGAAGTATTTATTAATTGAGGTTTTATTTAAAAATGTAGTTATAAGTATATTTACTGAGTAACTATATTTTATCTATGTCCATCATCTTTTTCATAATGTCGTAATAATTATATTAATATTGTTTAGAAAAAGGAAAACCAAATTGACAAGTTAAAACCCATCAAATTCGAAAAGGCCACGGACATGAACACATGAATGAAGGATGATAAGGGTTTTATTTAAATAACTAACCTATACAATGTCTTGGTTAAAATGTCATTGTTTTTAGTTAAAAATTTTGATGAATAAGTATGAATGATGAACATTTAGTGTTAATTTGTTGGTTTAGAGATTAATTTATTAACTATATTGGATTTGTAAAATAGTTAGAGACAAATATAAAGGCTTGTTTTATACATATTACAATAATAATTTTGGGATTCAGAAAACGGGGTCATTCTATGATATCATTTTAATGGAGTAAGGGATAAATTATAATTTGATCAAGGAAACACAAAAATAATAATTTTTCATTTGAAATTGAAATGTATCAGGTAATTATATTTCCTTATATTTTTATGTAGTAAAATAATTACTCAACATTAGAAAAATGATGAAAAAATGGTATCCTAATACCTTAATTTTTGTTGAATCGTTGGTCTTTTAAATCATCATATATTCATGGCTCTGAGGACCTCAAATTTGCATTGATAATTCAATTGTTTGTGATTAAAAACCCCAATCAATCCCTATAAATGTTTACAATTTTCCTCCATGTACGTATCTCCACATTCCACTAATGTTCCTCTACATAGAGACCAAGTTATATGTTAGTCCCTATGACTTTTTTACATCACATTCTCTCTATTATAGAGGATATTTTACAAACCCTTTTCATGATATGAGAATTTAGTATTGGAAATATCGAAAAAATCTACTACTAATAGAATGTTTAAATTAAGAGGACACAATTTAAATAAGGTGGGGATAATCTAAAGCCCTGAAATTCTAAATTTATAAAATTTTACTCAATAGTATGTATAAAACACAACAACATCCAAGTAAGGGAATATAATATCGTGAGAATTTTCAATATAATTACTTTTTAATGGAATTTAATATATTCTATAGCTTGAAATATATGAAAAACTATGTTATCATACATCACATGCAACAATGACTTTATTCTATGACTTGTGTTACATGAAAGAACTTGTTTTACTAAACAAAAATATATGATTATAACATTATTATTCAATATAATATTATATAACATATCAGTTAAATTAGTTGTTATGAATAGTATTAAAAACATATTAAAATATATGTTTTTTAAAAATCTAATTTAAATTTATTGGTTACCAATTAAATAAAAATAATACAAAAAAATTCAATATTAAGGATTTATTTATATTTTTTTTCTTCCAATGGTATTTTGTTATAATAAAATAAATTAATTACTATTAAAAATGATATTAAAGAAATATGTTTTTATATATATATTATATTCAATAAATTATTTTCGACATTCATCTAATAGATTTGATGGGTATAATATATGTCCAAACCTCATTTTACACATAGAAACCTATATTTTCTAAATATTTTTTACTAACTTTTAATTGGAACCCTATTTTAACTATTATTTTTTGGAACTTTTATAAATATTATATTTTATGAAAAAATTCTTAAAACATTATTATTCAATATAATATTATATAACTTATATAATAAATTAATTATTATGAATAGTAATAAAAACATATTAAAATATATGTTTTATAAAAATCTAATATAAATTTATTGCTTACCAATTAATTATAAATAAAAATAAAAACCAATTGAATATAAATGATATATTTTTATTTTTATACTTACAAAGGTTTTTTTATCATAATAAATTAAATTTATTACTATTAGTGAGTGATATTAATGAAATACATATATTATATATTCAATAAAATATTTTTGATATTCATCCAATAGATTTTATAGGTATATGATATGAATAAACCCAATTTTACAGATAAAAATATATATTTTTGTAATGATTATTTTCATTCTTTTTAATGGTAAAAATATTTTAATTATTATTTTTGGAAATTTTATAAATATTAAAATAAAAAATATATATTTTTCAAATCATAACATCAAAATTATCTTAGGGTTAATTTTTGGTATTTTCTTTGAAGTTTATTTCTTTTAAATATAAAAAAGAAATGGAAGTATCATTCATTGTACATATAGCCTACTGTCTCCATGAATGGTGCATCTAATTTCATATATCTATGTTTTATGGATTATAAATACATATATATTATAATTGAATCTTGGTTTAAATTTAAGAGATGAATAAATAATGATATGTGTAGTGGGAACAACAAATAACAAGTCAAAACATACCCAAAAAAAAAGCAATTAAACCAGAAATAGTGAGAAAAATGATTGAATATTAACAAATGAGTTATAAGATATTATAATAAATTGATATATGATATTATAAATAGTATTATAGAATGGGTATATATCTGTGGCATGTTTTAACCAGCTATACAAGAGGTTACAGAATGTTGACCTGAAAGGAAACACAATGTAAGGGGTTTTCATCTCACATTGTACATCTATGAGATAAATGTCATATTCACCAATTTCTTATTTTATATAGTGTATATAATACCAATTTTGATAAATTATACCATTAATTATTTTATCTTTTTTTTTTATTTTGAGTTTCAATTTGAATTATTTATTTCAAGGGGGTTTATGTTAAAATTTATCAAGTGGTAAAGAATTTTATAACCCGATTCCATTTCATTGGGTTATATTTCATGCTCTTTGTCATTAATATTCAATGATTATGTCTATAATATCTTTTTTACTATAAATTATTGTATTTATAGTTGTTTTACACGAATTTAATTTTGATACACATAATCAATTAATTGGTTGAGTCACACTTCAATGTTAAGGTCTTTTCAAGGGTTCACTCTACAATATCATTTTGTTTGGTATTGTTTACCATTGAATTATCATTAAAATAAATTATTGGATTATTTTTTAATAAATAATTTCATTTTTACCATGTTTATTCATGACCTTTTCCAATTAATAGTAGAATTTCCCCCCTATTTGGTTCTCAATTTTTTTCTAAAATGTTTTCAAGAAAAAAGACTTTATTTTATCTTTAGTCAGATAACATTTTTTCTTTTAAAAAACACTATTTTCTAAAAATGTTTTTAAAAATATTTTTAACCATTCCAAAATGATTTATTAAATAATTTTTTACACTTTATTCCTTTTACAATCATATTCAAAGGAATATTTGAGTCTCTTTTAGGAAAAGGATTTTTTATAACCTTTTTACGATACAAAAGGAATGTTTTTTCAAACTTGTACGACTAGTATGGATATAATTAAAGTTATTTAATTAAATATTCCTTTAAATATTTAAATGTTTATTTTTAAAGAAACTATTTTTAAAATTTCCTTTTGAAGAAAATTATTAACAATTTTTTTTTTCAAAATTAATATTTTAATTATACTCAATAATGTTTTCAAAAGATCTTTTGGTAATATTTATATTAATTTGTGATAAAAAAAATTACCCTTACTCCATATGAGATATTTTTTATTGATACCATCATTATTTTTCATCTGGATTGTTTATGATTGATTTTACCAATGATAGTATTGAAATCCACGTCATTGAGTACTTTATTAGTACCCTTAAAATATTCAATTTTATAGATCATTGAACATTTAATTTTCTCAAAATTTATATATCATTTATCATGGATATGATTATTTCATAAACCATATACCATTTTTCCAAATGTCGTGTAATTGATAGTTATTTGATTATCTCAGGAAATATTGATAAGTCCTAAAATTTTACTCAAAGTAGATATTTGATAAGGGATATCAGTGATGAATTAAATTGATGATTTGATATATGAATAATCCTTTGGAAAATTATTACACGAGTGGATCCTAGTAATATATACTCCCTTAATATGTTGGTAGTCTCTTGGGAAAAGTCATTGGGCTAGCACTAGTTGGGGTTTTACTTGATATATTAAATTATCTTATGGAAGGTCTTAATGATATAAGTAACATGTACCTAGGAAACATGTCATATAAATGTTAATCATTTTCCTCATTTAGACTCAATTACTATTTATCCATGAGATTTTTCTTCAACATATCTATGGATTCATTTCATTTTATGTTTTTTATTAAATGAAATGTGTTTTTAGTTTCTTCCATTTCCATATTGAATATTTTTTATCTAGTTTTTTCGAATAGCATGTATTTGTAGTAATTACATTGAAATATTGTTTATCTATTCAGTTTATTTATTAAATTTCTTGATTTTTTATTTTTTACCTTTCCATATTGATTATTCTCAATGATTAATTATTTATTCTACTATAAATAACCCTTACCGAGCATTTGAGCTCATGATTATTGTTTTTCCTTTCCCTAGGGATCTAATAAGTATAATAATAATAATATTAATCAATACAATTGATGTAATAAATTTATTATCTTTGAAAAAAATTATGTTGTAATGTGTTTATTACGTCGTAATATAAGACTTAGGTATGTATCTTGTTTACAAAGACTACAAAAGTGTTTAGTAATTTTAATTCTATTTACTTGTATCTTATTCAATGTAATGGTAGTAGACACTGGATATAGGATTTATAGGGTCGTGTCACTACAATGATAGTAAATCCCTAAGATTCATGAATAATTTAGCCTCCTTGTCTGATCTCTTGAACAGAAGATCCATCTATGTTCAATTTAAATCCATGTTGTGGGGATACCATTTGACCCAAAAATACATCTGCATCTTCTCTTCTGAAGTCAAATTAAGAGATGGATATATAAGAAATTATAAATACCTAAAAATATAGATTTATATGATAACTCTTAAATTTCAAAATAAGATATTAGATGATGTCAAGAATCATGGATCAAATGTACAAGAGCTCTGGATGGAGTCCCTTATAGCATACCACATTATGCTTTTCCCAAATGACCCAAAAGGATTTAGTAGTAATGATAGTTACTCCATTTTTTGGTTCTTTATTCCCCACCTAAATTTCCCTTCCAGTAGGAAAAAACTCATCCACTAAGATTACCATGTCAATCGAACCTAGAAGGCCTCAAACCGGAATCTACATGTGCACAACCCATTCACTGAGAAGAAAAAGTGAGTGATAGTTTCATCATTTCAATAATAGAATCATTTTAACATATATGAAATATGAATTATAATTAATTTCATATTCTCAAAATTTGAAATTGCTCGATTATGGATTCTCGAAAGGAGGAAGATTGATTTGGGAGGAATTTTCTTACACAAGATTATGTTACCCATAATGAGTAAACATTGCAAAAGTATTTGTATAGGTAACTTGTTTTGTGACTTAAAAATTCATATCTATATTTTAAAAATTTCAATAATACATCCAATTTATTTTCCAACTATATAATATACTTATTACCTTACAAATATTATATTGAGGACACTAAATTTGACATTCCCAATGCCGAGCATGCATTGCGTCGACAAAAAAAATTATATTTATATTTTTCTTCAAATAAATTATGATTTAAATCTCTCTAATTATTTTTGTTTTATATTTTTATTAAATTATTATATATGACTCTTTTTATACATTTTATAATTTTTTACATCATATTTTTTTAGATACATTATAAAACAAAACATATTTCATAAAAAATAATTTTTCATATATTCTCCAATAGATTATATTCATAAAAAAATTCAAAAAGAAATCATTCGAAACATTTGAATTTATAAATAATTTTTTTTTATCTATATCATAAAATTAAATTCATATATTTGAAGAAAATTTATTTTAATAAAAATGTGTACAACAAAAAGATAAATAGTTTTTAGAAAAATGTTATTAAGCACAAAATTGTACTTATACAAATATCCAATTATAAAGACGATTCAAATTTTATTTATTTAATTATATAAAATTAAATGATATTTTTTAATTTATTTTTATATTAAAAATATAATATATATTTTAATGAATAGAAATGATAGTTCTTTAAAAAGCAGTATTTTTCTTTATTCACTAAAAATGAAATATTTTAATAAAAATTCCAAAAATTTACTATAAAACAATTATGATATTTTGATTTAAATATTGATTTGATTTTATCAAATAATATTTATAGAAGTGTAAAAATATTATATTCACTCAAAAAAATAAATAATTACCATTTCTTTTGTAATTTTGTTTAAGATTAAAAATAAATATATTAAAATTTTAGGGCTTATTTATAAACAAATAATAAATACATTTTTAATGAATGGGTAAATTATATATATATATGTTTCATAATTTAATTACTCTTCTTAATTGTCGATAATTCAATACCTAAATTATAATGGCCATATTTAAAGAAATCTAATATGGAGTGGTTAAATCTTGGTGTTCCATGTTTGTTATGCTATCGAGCATGGTGTTATTTTAAAATATTGGGGTATGAAACAACATATCATCCAGGGATTGAATGGTTTTATAACACTAAATAAATATTTTAATAATATATATATCACTAAAACATGAATTTATATCAATATATTATGATATTATTTCACCATAACATAAAGGTAAACCTTAGATCATGATTAGATACAACAAAATGTGGTACTGAATTTAACCCTACAAATTAAATAATGCATATTAAGGAAATATGATCAAGGAAAAAATACCGCCTATTTTAAATTAAATTCACTAACTTCATAAGTTAATCTAAAACAACCAAAATAGAATTATAGTCATAATATGTTTTATTGAGTTCAATGACTAAATCCACAGTGATGTTTTCCCATTTCCATTCTAGTATAGGTAATGGTTTTAACATACACTTATTATTAGATCTCTATGAAATATGCTGACAAAATAAAAATTGATATATATACTCTAAAATATATATATTCTGGTTTGATGACTAAAAATACTATTTTAGATATTTATGCATCTTGATAGTTCCATGATGAACAGAGAATGATGAGACCTGGGATTCAACCAATAACAGCTTCATCAAGTATGGTATTTATAAGAAAAAATGAATTTCCAATCCTTATCATTTGATCACAATCTAGGTTTAACTTTTGAAAATTTTCTACCTTATTCTTTTATATATCTTCTTTATACTTTTCTATAATCATCACATAGATTGATGTTTGAACGGTCATTTAAAAATGATAATATTTCTCTCCATATTTGATATTTCATAATCTATCATTTTTCAAATATCTATATATTTAATAATTAGTTATTATCA
Organism: Viscum album; assembly: GCA_963277665.1. NCBI lineage: Eukaryota > Viridiplantae > Streptophyta > Magnoliopsida > Santalales > Viscaceae > Viscum > Viscum album. Next base: position 1,006,238,691 of record OY728167.1, read on the forward strand.
TTATATATAGTCTATCACGACCCTTTTTAATAAAATAAAAAACAAACTTATTCACCTTCCCATGGTGGAAATGTATTGAAAAATCATTATCATTGATCCACTACAACCATATTCTATGTTGCAAATTAATCTCTTTCAGAGTGAATATATACATTAAAAATTTATTATAAGTGTATATATTACACCCTTATCTATAAATCTAATTCATCCATATATTAAATGAAAATATTTCCACATCTAACTCCAAATAATTAATATGTTAATTTTTCTTAAATTTTAATTTGGTGTAAGGAATAGTGTATCACCATATGATTTGATATAAGGATGCACCCTGGATCTTTATTTAATAAATCATTACATAACAAACACCCTTCCACAATATTATTTAGTGTGAGGACATGTCCACAAACAAAAAATTTATTTAGTTCCTAGAAATTCTCTTCGCATTCAGCAGTATAAAGAAACAACACTCCCTCAAGATTTAGCATTGTGAGGGGATTAAAGTACCATGGGAAATCCATGATAATTCCAAAAGAATATCTATACAATCTAATAAAACTATGGATCTTAGTCACTATGGTCATTTGAGACCTATGTTCTATAAATTATTACTTTTATGGATCCACTGATATACTCTTGTTTTATAATATATAATCCTTATATAAAACCATCATTATGAAAAATTCACACACTGTAAATTTTTAATAAAACTTCTCCATTTTTAGTGTATTCATTTCTATTATCAAGAGTTCTTCATTATATTCTTTACACATGGAATATATATTAATATCATCTATAAATAGTACTAAAATATATTAACAATAATCTCAAAAGAATATATTAAATAAGTCAAAAAATACTTATGGAAAATTAATAAGTCCAAATTAAATCATTATAAATCCATAATTTTTATACCATGTGTGGAATGATATCGAGGGTTGTTCTTCACTTTTGACCCTAAATTGGTAGCATCTAGATAAAATAACAATCATGGAAAAAATTGGGCTCCTCATAATAAAATGAACCAATTATCAGTACTGTGTATAGGATAATAATCATTGTTATTTATCCAATTATTGTCCCATTTATAAATGTATAGTCTCATTGATATGTATTTATTCATATTAGAAATAACTTTTGGACCCCATAGTGAAACACTTGGCCGAATGAAACCCATATCATGATTATCTTATGGCTTTTTCTTGAATTACTATAACTAAATTATATCAATTATATATAGATTCATTAAAATATGTATAGGACTAGGAATGAGTTCCATTAAAATAAAAACATCATGATTCTAGGAAAGACTAGGAAAATATTCTAGAAAGGCATCAGGAAACACGTTTACAATTGGTGTATCTTCTATGTTGAGTATCTCTCCAACAATATAAGACAAATACCATCTTTTTAAATGAATCAAGTCCCATAAAATGGTTATAATTTCCATTATAAGTTTATATTTATAATTTTATTGATAGATGTTCATAAGTTGGTTCATAATTTCAAATGTTACAATAATTCTTTAGAAATTGATATTGGATTTATATATATAAATATAGAATAATTATATTTTTATGAATCACATTTCAATATTCTCTAATTACAGAAAAATCATAGTTTTGAGATGTGATCGTCACACCATTATGAGTTTTTACTATTAATTAAAAATATAATCATTAGGGTGGTATTGTGATACCCTCATAAAATTCATGAAATAAAAGTAATTGTGTATATATATAATAAAATATATCATTGAAAGTTATAGAGTGGATAATAAGCATATATTCAACCAATTTGTAATCATATCCCATATCAACAATAGTTATCCAATGAGATTTTCACTTATACATAGGATTAATAGGATGTTAATATCATTTATCATCACCAAAACATAGATTCATGCACTGGTATTGGTAATTTCTATATTTCGTTCCCTTTAAACACTGGAGTGTGGGTGGTGTATTTTGTAGAGCTTTCACTCTATTCGAATAATTACCTCCCTTCTTCATATCACATGTATATTCCATTTCTTGATGACCATCCTTTATAATATTAAGGGATTTTATATTACCCTTAATAAAATTTCCTCAAATATTCATTCCAAACATCCTATCGAAAATAAAACTAGAATTCGTCCCTCAATGGGTTTTATTAGTAAAAATTTATGTGAATTATATAATTATTTTCTTATAAGAATCAAGATATTTTTGGGTAACTATAATATCTATTTCTACCATTATATCATAAAAATATATTTCTCCACACTTATAGACATCCTTTAAGGATAACACCTAGAAGAGACTTGGTTCTATGTCACTAAATAATCGATCAATCTTACTTTCTACTTCAATGATAATTCCAAATTGTACCTCACATGAATTATTAAATTTTCCACATATATACTAATCAATTCATCATCATTCAAATTTAGCTCAAGTAATTCACTCTTTATTTTCATACAATGAATATGATACAATTATAATTTTAAATAATAATAATATGAACTCATCCTACTATATAAGGTCAATTAATTATTTTTTCATAATGTTTTTTATGATATTCCTCTATTGATATGCTTCACCTTTCAGATGCAAAAAATAAACAATAAAATTTACATTATTAAAAGACTAGATAATAAAGAATGTCTTCTCATTGGTACTGACCCATTATATAGGAACTAGTGGATCAACAACCCTACTAAAAGAATGTTTATTTCTTTTCATGGAGGAATCAACACAACATTGTTCCATCCATTTCCTATTTAGAATCTCAACATGATTAATGAAATGAGAAAGTTGAATAATATTTGAAATAAGATCATTTTATCTCCCATAAAACATGGTTCCTCATGACGAGAATTATTTTATTTCATATCAAATTCATCATTAACACAATTATTTATAGTTGTAAGTATTGCCTAAAACAAAAAATGATTTTTTTTATAAAACATTATCATAGTGAGAGTCAATATAATCTTGAAAAATCATTCATTGGAAGTCTAAAACCTGAAAAATTCTTTTCAAAATATGACACCTCTTGTTTAACCAATGTAATCATTTGTAATAATCAATTGAAACTCATTATTTGATTTATAAATAAAATTTTAATTTACCTAATAATATCCCCCAAAAGTTTTTATTTAGGTTTTCAGTCATAGGCCCACTCATTATGCACTAGTGAACATGAATTGAATATGAAATCAGCCCCATGCACATGTTTTACCACTAGTTTTTTTGTTCCATAACCAAACACACATTCTAATATCAAGACATTGACATATTCTCTAGAAAACCCATTGTCCTTTCATTACCAAAACATACAATATTCATGTATTTATAGATTTTTACTATAATTTATGACTACATTTTTCTTATTACGGTTTTCCAAAATAACTAAAAGTTTATATGATAGAAAATAAGGTGGGACAATAATTTCATAGATAAATTTACATATTCTTATATGATTATTCATTAAATGTCACCATGATCCATTACAAAATAATAGAGGATAAGTGTATTAGGAAACATGGATAAATAAAAACCTAGTACAGAAATAATCTGTAACATCCCAGACCCGGGTTCCACACAACGGGTGCCCGGAGCCCGGTTTTCCACGTGACCTCATGCGCATTTCCCTAAATGCCATAGGCTGCCGACTAGCAGCGAGGGCCCAGGTCTGATAGTGGGGAAACTATGCCCTCATTTGCCAAAGTATAGCGCAACGGAATACAAAATAAAACATACAACGACAGCGGAAACAATAATCCATAAAACTACTGAAATAAAAAACTGCAATGGATAAAACCAACAGTATATAAAAGATGATGCTACATGTTTCAAGTTCTATGAAAATAGCCAGAACATGTTATACATCAATACAGTACAACAGAAGCAGAGTACAACAATGAAAAGCAAACAGCTAGCAGCGGCATCACGAGCCTAGGCTTGTTCCCATGCCCTCCTACTCCTCTGTAACACTCAAGTACCTGTACAGGGACTCTTGCCCCTATTTACACCTACAGCAACATAATCTATTTGGGCCGAAAAGCGTGACCCAAACAGGGTGTGAGAAATGTATCTTAGTCGGCACCCACCAAAGGCCCGTTCCCAACTGCATGTAAGCATGCAATAATAGTGTGCAGTAGAAAAATGAAAATAAGTAAGAAGTACTCAAAAGTAACTCATTACCAATTATATTTCCATTTTATTATCCATTTAATCCATTTAATATAAGAAATCACCACAGTGCATTTCTAGTAAACAACTAATGCCCTCAGACATGTAAACTACTACGCTCGGGTAACGAGTATCCGAAACAATAATCCGCCCTCAGGCATCATAGAATTTTCCCTTAGGCGTAGTTAGTGTCGCCCTCAAGCACAGAATCAGCTGCCCATAGGCACGGCAGAAGTTGCCCTCAAGCCGAAATAGCTACATCCTTAGGGCTAAACAGTGCAGTGCCCACATGCTAATCACAACAACGCCACTGTATAAATACAACAATGCCCTCAGGAAAACTGGGCCATGCCCATCAGGTAAACAAGCAGTAACAAGCCATTCCTCTCAAGGAAATTCTACAATTACTACATTGAAGGCATACCCTCGGGTATCCTGGCCAAACTGCTATACAGTGGAACACACCCCCGGGGTGGTTCCAGTTCCAAACAACGATCCCAACGAGCATTTTATTATCCAAATCAAATAAATAATCAATTATAGGTATTAAATATAGAAATGGCCTCAGCCCCACGACACCCCAACATGGGTTCGTGGCATGAAAATGCACAAAAACGCACGACAGTTGGAAAATAAACACTAAGACACCTATATTATACGTCAACGAGCGTTATACCCGAACACCGACTCCAGAAACGCCCAAGAATGGCGTAGATCTGACGAAAACCAAAAACCATTCAAACGTAAAAAAACATATGTTAGGAGAAGAATTGGTAAGAACTGTACCAGGAGAGGATAGGGCTTACCCGTGCGGTTCCAACGAAATCGTCCGAAGCCGAAACGGATTCCAGGAGAACACATGGTGGATATTCAAAGATCCAGCCTCCTACTTTGGCTCCAAAATGGTTTAAGAGTCTCATCTGCCAAATGAGGAGGCTAATGAATGTTTTATGCCGAAAAAACAAAGTACATGACGTGTACTTCTGAGTAAACAGCATGTACTTCCTTCATTTAACTGTTCATTTGGCGGCAACGCCACACTGTTCATACATCGACATGAGTACACAACATGTACTCCCATGTACACGGCGTGTACTGTCGCCCAGCTAGCGGCGACTCCACCACCTTACTATTCAAGCCTACCGACTGACGACACGGCGTGTAAGGTACCACTACACGTCGTTTAGTCGGTTCCTCCACCCTTCGTCGTTGGTATGGCTACACGCCCCGTGTACTCATCCCAACACAGCCAAATGTATAGGGCATGTGGATAAAGTACACGGCGTGTAGCTCCAAAATTCAAGATTTTCCACCATTTTCCATATTTTCTAAAATAAACTTAAGGAAAAGGAAAAGAAGAAGCACGTACCTCTAAAATAAGAACCGGGTTCTTACAAACTCCCCCCCTTATAGCAATTTGTCCCCTAATTTCCCTTCCAAGGATGGAGAAGATAAAACATAGAACAACTATGGCCACTAAGCATGTACGTCGGCCTCCCTCTCCCAGGTCTCATCCTGCAGTTGGCCATACTGCCATAGTACCCGTACGAGAGGAACTCATTGGCCTCGCAGAACCTTCATGCTCCTGTCAATGATATGGATCAGATGCTCCTCAAAGGACGCATCATGCTGAAGCTCATCCTCCTTTGGAGGAAAGGTGTGAGACGGGTCTGAATGGTAGCGACGCAACTGAGACACATGGAAGACGTCGTGCATGGCTCGGTACCATTGCCGTAACTACAACCGATAGGCAACCAGCTCGAATCTCTCCAGAATCTCAAATGGCCCCACATACCTCGATGAAATATTACATTGTCTTATGATCCGTTTGTGTCCCAGCCTCGGCAAAACACGTAAGAAAACCCGATCCCCGACCATGAACTCCAATGGTCATCTGTGGCGATCAGCATAAGACTTTTGAGGAGACTGCGCAGTAGCCCTCCACTTCGGAATAAACTGGACCTGCTCAGATGTCTCCTGCACGAGTTGTGGCCCCAGTAAAGCTGCCTCACCTGCCTCTAACCAGTATAAGGGTGATCGACATGGCCTACCATATAAAGCCTAGTATGGTGCCATCTCAATAGTTTCCTAAAAACTATTTTTATAGGCAAACTTGACTAAGGGTATATGCTTCTCCCAAGAGCCACCAAAGTATAGGACGCATGCGCGCAATATATCCTCTAGCACATGTATCATCTGCTCTGACTGGCCATCTATATGAGGGTGGTATGATGTGCTCAGAAGACCTGTGTACGCTGCGCCCTCGGAAAACTCTTCCAGAAACGAGATGTAAAGCGGGTGTCCCTATCTGAAATGATAGAACAAGGGACCCCATGAAGACGTACGATCTCTCAGATATACAGCCTTCCCAGCTCATCCACACTGAAGGCCTCCTTGATCGGAAAGAAGTGAGCTACCTTCATGAGTATGTCTACAACAACCCACATGGCGTCATTGCCTCAAGGTGACCTCGAAAAACCCATCACGAAATCCATCGTGACATCATACCATTTCCACTATGGAATGGGCAACGACTGTAACAACCCAGATGGTCTCTGATGCTCTACCTTCACCTTCTGACAGGTGGAACATCTCGTAACAAACACAGCTATCTCCCTCTTCATACCCAGGCACCAGTACTGACGTCTCAAGTCTCGGTACATCTTGGTAACCCCAGGATAAACTACCCAAGCTGAAGCATGAAACTCCAGCATCATCTCCTCGCGTATATCCCCTTGAACCCATACACGTCCATGGAAATGCAAAACCTCATCATTGCCTATATTCCAACCGAGAGGAGGGTCCTCACATTCCACCGACTCCCATAGAACTAGTCCTTCTGAATCTGATAACTTCCTTACCCTCACTCTGTCTAGGAGGGTAGAAGTCACAACTAATGAGGAAAGATAAGTCTGGCCCTGACTGTCATGCACCTCCAGATGCATCTTAGAGAACAAAGCAATATGCTGCCACTCGCCGCTGGCCTCTTACACTGCCTATATATGTGTCTTCCTACTCAGTGCATTGGCTACTGCATTACCTTTACCAGGCGTATAGGAAAGCTCAAAATCGAAGGATTGTAGGTACTCAACCCACCTTCTCTGCCTCAGATTCAGGTCACGCTGAGTAAAGATATAAATGAGACTTTTTTGGTCAGTGAAATCCACAAAATGCTCCTCAATAGATAATGTCTCCAACATCACAACACATGTAAAACTGCTGCCAACTCAAGATCATGCGTCGGGTAATTCCTCTCATGTGGCCTCAACTACCGAGACCCGTACGCAACAACTCGGTCGCCCTGCATCAAAACGGCCCCCAGACCAATCCCTGATGCATCACAGTAAACTGTATAGCTCTTCCCCTGCTCTGGGAGAATCAAGATCGGTGCTGATGTCAAGCTTTTCTTCAGGTCCTGAAAAGCTGTCTCACAAGCTTCTGACCAAACGAACTTCACACCCTTCTTAGTCAGACCCGTCAACTGTGCTCCTAAGTGAGAGAAGTTCTTTATGAAGCACCTGTAGTAATCAGAAATCCCTAAGAAACTCTGTATCTCAAAAACGTTCATAGGCTGCTCCCAGGAAACTAATGCTCTGTCCTTCCCTGGGTCTACTGCAACTCTTGCCTTTGAGATAATGTGACCCAGGAAGTGAATTCGGGCCATCCAAAAGTGGCACATTGAGTGATTAGAATATAGTCAATGCTCTCTCAGTGTACTCAATACGATCTCAATATGGGTGGCATGGTCGTGTCGAGTGTGAGAGTACAACAATATGTAGTCCACAAATACTACCACAGAAGAATCAAGATACAGATGGAACACACGATTCATCAGAGCCATGAAAACTGCTGGCGCGTTTGTCAGTCCGAACAGCATAACCGTATACTCATATAGACCATACCTACTCCAGAAAGCTGTGAGAGGTATATCAGATGGTTTAATGCGTAACTGATGATATTCGGATATCAAATAAATCTTTGAGAACACTTGTTCTCCACAAATTTGATCTAACAGATCTTCTATACTTGGCAAGGGATTTATGTTCTTAAACATAGACTAGTTCAGCTTCTGATAATCTATGCAAAGTCTTAGGTTACCATCCACCTTCTTCACAAAAAGAACTGGAGAACCCCAAGGAGAAGTACTGGGTCGGATAAAACCCTTTGCATGTAACTCCTCTAACTGCCTCTTGAGCTCCTACAACTCAGGCGTGGCCATCCTATAAAGAGGAATGGACACCGGTGCTACTTATGGGACTAGCTCAATAAAGAAATCCACCTCCCGCACCAGAGGTAGACCTAAAAAGTCATTTGGGAAGATATCCCTGAAGAGATCAAAAACTGGAGGGAAATCGGTCTGACAAGACCCCTGATCATCCAGATATAAACTTGCAATCTGGGTTGTGACTCCAACTCACACATGATGCTCTGGCCATCTCAACTCGCCTAAATATCCCACTCGCCCTTGTATAGAAACTCTCTGCCCTCTGGTGAAGTGAAACACACCCTGCGACGATAGCAGTCTATAAAGGCTTGGAAGAGAACCAACCAGTCCATCCCGAGAATGACGTCATTGCTCATCATCTCCAATACATAGAGTTCCCAAAGGATGTGACACCCTCCAACCTCAAGGGGGAACTCCTTGCACTAATGAACACCAGTCGTCCGAGCCCCCAACAGAGTGTCTAGCGTCTTGATATCAGAAGAAGTAGAAACACAGAGCCCAAGGCTCTCCACTACGGGTATAGATATGAAACTATACGTAGCAACCGTATCAAAAAGTACTGAAGACGGGACAAAAGCTACTAGAATAGTACCTTTGACTGTAGAAGGTCCTGGATCCTGCTCCTGCTAGGTCTGTCGCACTGCCTATGCCTTCCCAGTGCTACAGCCCTGTGACATTGCATGGATACCCTGAGCTGTCCCGCCCTGCTGCCTCGGAGATCCTGGTGTCTGGCTACCACGGCCATGACCACCATCTCTGCCTGCACGCCCTGACGTATTCCAGATTCCCAACTGGTAAGAATCCACTGGTCCTGCTCCTATATGCAGAGCCTGCACAGAACCACTCTCACTAGCTGGTGGAAATGCCCTGTAAAAGCACTGTAGATGACCCATCTTTCCGCATGCTCGGTACTCCACTGGGTATCGTGGACACTACGGTCTCTTGTGCCCCTCTCTACAACACAGGTATCACATAACCTGGCCACCTGAAGCATTCTTATGACTGGTACAGCTGCCATGAGTGAAGTCCATTTGTCTCTTCCTCTTGACAGTAGAAATAACACCAGTAACTGGTGCTGAACCGCCCACACCCCTCGATTCTCATAGGTTCCTCTCTGTAATCAACGCATGGTTCACAATCGCATGTACAATAGGCAACCTGAATACATTCACCAGTTCTCGGATGTCATACCAAAGACCATCCTCAAAACACCTCGCTCTCAATGTCTCATCACCCACTAGAACGTGTGAAAAACGCTGATGCTCCATAAAACGAGCAGAATAGTCCATCACCGACATGGATCCCCGCTGCAGATTCTTGAACTCTCGAGCTCTATCTTCCCTCAGTGTCTCAGGAAAGAAGAAGTCATAGAAGACTTCCTGAAAACCTTACCATGCCATGTCTCTGTGATTCTCTAACTGGGTGGTAACATCCCAACACCTCTTGGCGGAATCACGAAGCATATATGTCACAATCTTGATCCTCCGCCCTGGAGGCGTCTCATGATGCTCGAAAATAGTCTGCATCGACCCAACCAAGGCTCCGCAGCCTGTGGTTCACCATCCGTTGAAAACGTAGGCGGATGCTGCTGCTGAAAGATACGGGTCAGCTCAACCATAGATGTGGTAGCCTGTAGTTCCCCCTGAAAGGTCTGCATGAACCCTAATAAGCCTTCACAGAACTACGCCTCCACGCCTGTGTCCGGTATAGCAGCTGGCGCCGCATCTGGCTCTGCTGGTGGAACTGGTAGCCCGTGGCCCACCATCTCCAGAGTATAATCGTCGCCGCTCTCCTGGAGAACAACTCACGGTCGTCTAGGCGGCATGACACTACACGGTCAAAAGAACGCCTCAGATTCAAGATAATTAAGACTAAAAGCGAAGGAAATACAAATGAAAAAGAGGAATAAAGCATTTCAAAATTTTCAAGACAAGACTACATGGCGTGTACAATGACTACACAGAGTGTACTTGACTTCCCTTCCCCTACCCGGGTCCTTCTACACGGCTAAGCCACATGGATTCTGTTCAAAAAAACTACATGACATGTATAATATCTACACGGCATGTACGATTTTATTTTCCAACTACTCGTGTCGTCTGTGACATGGCCGACTACTCGGTCTTTACACGACACGGTGTGTTACAATTGCACATGGCGTGTACACCATCCTGTTTCCCAGCCACACTGCTAACTCCACACGGTCTATCCTTGGAAAAGACTACATGGTGTGTCCCACAGGTACACGACGTGTCCAGGGAGAGGTGACACCGGCCCGTGTTGTTAGCTACACAGCCGAGTCCCCAGGTCACACTACACGGCGTGTCTATTATTGACACGGCGTGTTCTGTCAAGGAGTTGACCGACCCATGTTGTTAGATACACGGCTGGACTCCGGGTCACACTACACGACATTTCCATTCGGTACACAACATGTTTCACCCAATCCCTTCCCTACCCCGTGTCGCCACCCACATAGTTTGTGACACGAGAAGAGACTACACAGCGTGTACTCGGGGTACACGACGTGTACTCAAAAAGTTCATTTTATTCCTGAACAAAAGAACACACACGACATGTATGAGGTCCTACACAGCGTGTATTCTGGTTTTTCCGGACAGTATACCTCATAAACTTCCTTGGAACCCAAAAAATAATAAAAACCAACAACTACGTGTCAAATTCCGATCCGTGAGGGCCCATAATCCCCACGAATCAAAGTTTGACATCTTATCTGTGTTATAACCAATAAATAGTCAATGATACACTAAATTCAGGTCAATGGGGGCCCATACCCCCCAAAAACCAAAGTTTGGCATCCATCCTATAAACAAACTCAAACAAACATACCATATCACAAGGTAGGTATTTATCAAACAGCTATCACAACAGCATGCTTTATTAGCACAAAAACTATCACAACAACATGAGAATTTTTAATGCACCTACATGGCATCGAAACTATGCATGGCATGTGATATCTAGAATTTTCCTATATTATGCATGAGACGGCATACCCTCATCTCATCGGGTTGCAACTAAATAGAACCCATAGATAAAATATAAACTACACAATCTCAAAGTGCATCACCCAATGGTGGAAACATATCAACTGTATAATTTGCAAAATTAGTAAAATTGCAATACGAGGTAGACTGGATTTTCCCCATACACAGGTTAGCTACGCCCAGGCATAGCTTATTACCAACTACCTTTCGTCCTATCCATGACTACGGCTCCAAATAGTAAGTCAAAGAAAAGAATCCCTCTGATACCAGTTTGTAACGTCCCGGACCCGGGTTCCACGACACGGGTTCCCCAAGACCGGTTTGACATGTGACCTCAAGCGCATTTCCACAAAAGCCAGAGGCTCCCAACTAGAAGTGAGTGCCCAGGTCTGATAGTGGGGGAAACTATGCCCTCATTTTTTAAAGTGTAGCGCAGCGGAATACAAAATAAAACATACAACGACAGCAGAAGCAGTAATCCATACAACTACTGAAATAAACAACTTAAATGGATAAAACCAATAGTATATAAAAGATGATGCTACATGTTTCAAGTTCTATGAAAATAGCCAGAACATGTTATACATCAATACAGTACAACAGAAGAAAAGTACAACAAAGCAAAGCAAACAGCTGGCAGCGGCATCGTGAGCCTAGGCTCGGTCCCATGCCCTCCTACTCCTCTACAACAGTCAAGTACATGTATAGGGACTCTTGACCCTATCTACACCTGCAACAACGTAATCTGCTTGGGCCGAAAAGCATGACCCAAATATGGTGTGAGAAATTTATCTCAGTAGGCACCCACCAAAGGCCCGTGCCCAACTACCTGTAAACATGCAACAATAGTGTGTAGTAGAAAAATGAAAATAAGTAAGCAGTACTCAAAAGTAACTCATTACCAGTTATATTGCCATTTTATTATCCATTTAATCCATTTAATATATGAAATCACCACAGTGCATTTCTAGTAAACAACTAATGTCGTCAGACACGTAAACACCTACACTCAAGTAACGAGTATCCAAAACAAGAATATGTGCTCAGGAATAACATAATTTTCCCTTAGGCGTATATATTGTCTCCCTCAGGCATAGAATCAGCATCCCATAGGCACGGAAGAAGTTTCCCTCAGGCCGAAATAGCTACAACCCTCGGGCTAAACAGAGCAGTTCCCACATGCTAATCACAACAACGCCCTCAGGCCAAATACAACAATGCCCTCAGGAAAACTGGACCATTCCCAATAGGTAAACAAGAAGTAACAAGAAATTCCTCTCAAGGAAATTCTACAATTTCTACTTTGAAGGAATACCCTCGGGTATCATGGTTAAATGATTAAACAGTGGAACACACCCCCGTGGTGGTTCTGGATCCAAGCAACAATCCCAAACAGCATTTTATTATCACAATTAAATACCTAATCAATTCTTTGTATTAAATATAGAAACGACCTCAGCCACACGACACCCCAACATGGGTTCGTGGAACGAAAATTCACAAAAACGCACGACAGTTGGAAAATAAACAGTAATCCACCTACCTTATACATCAACGAGCGTTATACCCAAACGCTGACTCCTGAAACACCAAAGAATGGTGTAGATATAAAGAAGAACAAAAACCATTCAAAAGTAAATAACATACATTAGGAGAAGAATTGGGAAGAACGGTACCAGGAGAGGAGAGGGCATACCCGTGCGGTTCCAACAAAATCGTCTGTAGCCGAAACAGATTCCAGACGAATGCCCGGTGGATCATCAAAAATCTGGCCTCCTCCTTTGGCTCCAAAATGGTTCAAGAGTCTCCTCTGCGAAATGAGGAGGATACTTCCTATTTTAAGCTGAAATAACAAAGTACACTGAGTGTACTTATGAGTACATGGCGTGTACTTCTTTCATTTAACTGATCATTTGGCGGCACCGCCACACTATTCATCTGTCGACATGAGTACACGACATTTACTCCCAAGTACACGGCGTGTACTATCAGCCAACTGGCGGTGACTCCACCACCTTACTATTCAAGCCTACCGACTGACTACACGACGTGTATGGTACCACTACACGGTGTGTAGTTGGTTCCGACACCCTTCGTCACCGGCATGGATACACTCCCCGTGTACTCATCCCAACATGACAAAAAGTACATTGTGTGTGGAGAATGTACACGACGTGTAGTTCCAAAATTCAGTATTTTTCACCATTTTCCATATTTTCTCAAAAAAAATTAAGGAAAAGGAAAAGAAGAAGCTCGTACCTCTAAAATAAGAACCAGGTTCTTACATAATCTATATTATCTACCAAATAGTTATTCACAACAATATAACTTCTTGGGAAAACCATACATAAGACCAATCATTAATTCCTTGGGAAAAGGAAACATAAAAATGTGTGATCTCATATTCTTTGTATGGGTAAAAAAGATAGATATCAACGATCATTTATGTTTAACATGAGCATAATAATTTGTGAAAATGATCTCAAAATTTGATAAAAATACCTATTTCTTTATATATCTCATTCATGGGCCATGGAATAATGATTTTATGATTATAAGACATGAATCACATGAAAAAATGAACTATATCCACAAGAGAATAATATTTTCTTATTATCATGTCATAATAGAGTGGAAAAAATTGTGGGATAAACATAATCATAGAAATTGTATGTCTGGTATACACACCAAGACATTAATCACTTGTTATTATTTGACTATCTTGTTATGTACCAACTCTGGGAATTGTCCATATTCTATTGTACCCTCCTTTGGGATTGGGAAAACTCCTTTTGTGCAATATTTTGGTTATTGGATAATCTCCCATGTACCCTCTTTTTGGGATTAGGGTAACCTCCCATGTATCATCTTTTAATTTTATGATAACCTCCCATGTACCCTTTGAGCTCATAAAACACAAATATTATACTAATGTATTAGAGGGATATAACGTATTCATTTTTATCATAATCATAATACATTCATATGTGTGATATTAAATCTTGAATTTTCTTTAAATCCATATGTACTCATGGAAAATAAAATCAGTTTAATTAATATTTTATCATTATAAACATAAATCATACATATAATTAATAAGGATGGAATTATATAATCATATCCTCAGTGAAGAATACGTGAAATCAGAGGATTCTATCCAGATAAAAAATTCCTTTTGAAGACCCCTTAAACATTTGTTAAGGTAAATGCATTTTTCTTTTTAAATTTATAAATTAGAATACAAATATTTATAAAATATTAATGAAAAAAATTCATTAAAAATAAACATGGAAACATTTAATGGTCTCATCAAAGGAAATAATATTCATGAAAATAGGAAAATCCATTTGTGTGGTGTATGTCAAAACAATGATTCCATTGACACATTTTTCATAAAATCACCTTATTCAGAAAATGACCTCATGAGTCCTTTAAATTTTTTTAAATATTTTTTAAAATGGGTAAAAATTAATTTAAACAATCATATAAAAATATTAAAAATACCCTTGAACACATTTTATTGAAAATATGGTCATGAATGAAAAATAGACCCAACCGAATAGTAAAAAAAATTGATTATCCCTTAAATCATTAATTCAGTATCATGAGAACATAAATGTAAGAAATTGAAATTAAAAAATTTAATATCTATAATGAAAAAATATTAAAATAAAATACTTAATATTTTGGAGATAAAGATCATATAATTTTATCGTTAAAAATTTATGTATAATCAATCCTTCTAAAAATGTAATTTTAACATAAAACCCTTACATCACGTATATATTTCTTCATAAGAATTATAACCTCCTAAAAAATAATTATAGATTTATTATAATTATTTAATATAACTATATGCATACCCATAATAACATATATGGTTCAAATATAAAATTTCAACACCCATTATTAATAATTTATTACTAAAATCAGTGTTTTGGGTGTTAGTTTTGTCATATTTAATAAACGTTTCAGTACCACCCTACTATTCTATAAATATTGATAATTTATCCATAATACCATGAATGTTAATAATGATACTAATATGATATATATTCATTATTTACATATTTAGTTTCATTAATTTAATAAATAGGTAGAAAATGAACTACATCATTCATGGTGACAATAGTTCGTACGTACACATGAACTTTTCTATAATTTTATAACAAAATATAAAAAGAAATAAAATAATAATTTTCCATTGAATTATCATTATAATATCTTAATTATAATATATATATGTATATATTTTACATCCAATATTATATACAATAATGAACGACGATGGAGAAAAATAAATCATATCACTATATAGAAGTGGAAGTCAAAACATAACACAAGTGATATATTCTATTCCCAATTAATAAAAAAGAGGGTAAAAATTGTTGTTCCATCATAAAAGAAATATTTGTTAATTTATGATATTATATACATAATTTTAGAATTTTTACAATAGATTTATTGATGGTGTAATAAAAAATATAATACGATGTACTTAGTTACTAGTTATACCTCTTCACAGAGAAACCTCATTTAGATTACATATTAATTCTTGAAAGAATGTTATTATAATCAATAAAAGATCTTAACGGAATTTTAAGTTACTTTATTATGGTATTTAGTTTTTTCTTGTATGAATATGTAGGCTAAAACATTGTTAATAAGGGAGAAGAGGAGGTTCTATTTTGTAAGTGGGGGGAGGGGCACACTTTGAATTAAATGAAATGTAAAAATAATATAAATTAATTTTCATATTAATATGTTCCCAAAATATATGTATATATATATAATATTGTGATTATGAGATTATATCTTATGATCCAATAAAATTCAGAGAGTTTTAGGTTTTTTACCTTATCCCTTGATTTTAATCCCTTGTTGAACCTTTTGTTGATTACATTGTTATTAACGTCTTTTAAAAAATTGTGTTCATGGAAGTTACTGTAAATGAAAAATTGACCCATTACCTGAAAATAGTTTATTTTATCAACTACATCCCATTAACCTAGTCAATTATATTATTTTTAAGAATTTTAATGCATTTTGAAAAAAATATTTAATATAATATACCTTTAAATTCATTTTCATGTCTATAATCATTTTTTGAATAAAAAATAGACAAGATTTAATTTAAATTAGAATAAAACATTTAAAATTCACAAATATGAGATATTAAACTTAAAAATTATTGGAATTGAATAATTCATCCAAATTTTACTACTTTTAATATTTTTAAAATTAATTATTAGTACTTGAATAAGTAATGTGAAAGCGTTGCATAAGAATTTAAAGTAATTATTATATCAAAAAAAGTACAAATAAAAATCCAATATATAAAATTACTATAAATCAAAGATAACCATTTTTAAGTAAACATTATCTTTATTTATAAATATGAAAAACTTTTAGAGTTATTAAAAAAGGGACCAAAATATTTTCATTTAATCTTTACATAAAATAATAACAACTTTATTATCATAGAGAAATGGAACCAAGTTGAAATATATTATAATTTTGGAAGAGTATGTTTGATGTAAAATCATAAAATAGAAATAAATCAGGTTATTTGTATATGTTTAAGGACCTATCAAATTATTTGTTCACTGATTACCTGATTTACAAGTATAATTTGGACCGAATTTATCAAGGTTACTATTCATAATGACCAAAAGTAAAGTTTTCATATTTAACAAATTTTGACAGAGGTATTTAAAATTTTTAATCCATTTTTCATTTTGAAATTTATATAAGTGGAATTATTCAATTTTAAAATTTGTGTACAAAACCCAATGAACCCATATTTATAAGAACATGTTTTTAATCATAAAATGGAATTTACTTTTATCTTATACGTTGTAAAAAAATTAGATTATTGTTCAGAAATTTGATTTAATATTGTATCTATAAATTTCATTACTATCATTCATTAATAGTGACTATTTAAAATTCTTAATCTAAAAACACATTGTGTACATAAAAACCATTTTTTATAAAAACAACTATTTTTTACATTCAATTAGTTTTTTAGATGAAACCAAATATATTAATTCTATTCATATATAATTTTTTTATTTGGTTATTATAATTTAAATCTACAAATATCATGTTTATGTTACATCTATCATATTATATAATTATAGTTTAGTAGTATAGCGTGGTTTGTTTAAATTCAATATTATGTGTAATGAATGATAATAAAAATATCATTTTTATGTTAATGAAAGTAAATATAAAATATTTATTTGTTATATTTTACCCCACATAAAATTAATTTCTCCCCAAACATCCATAACATAGATATAAAAAATTTATGATGTCTATGTCGTATCACATCATCGAGGCCCCATGTATCTTCTTCGAATTTAATATTCCTTTAGATAACTTTAAATAGGTGATTTTCATTATTCTATAGCACATTACCTATATAATTAAATATATTTAATCAATGTTATTCATCAAAACATCATGATCCAGTGATAAAACTAATCAGTTTACTATGTGTGAAGGATCTGTTATGTACTTTCTTTGGAGAGATACATGAAACAATTTATTAACATGACTGCGGTTTGGTTGAAGCATCATTTAATATGTTATAGTTTCTAATCAATCCATAATTTTCAATGGAATAATATACCATGTTCTCAACATTACCTTATTTCAATATCTCATAACCTTCTCCATTGATGAAATTCACAAGAATACCACCTCTACAATTTCAAATTATATATCTCACCCATGTTTTTCATTAAAAATGTTCTATTGGATAAGATAATTGTTGATGAGATGATAAAAGATTCAATATTTATATTCCATCTCCATATGTATAATATTTACAAATAGAATTAATTATCTAACTTTATCCCAATATGTTAGAGATATTTAATTCCTTTTATAGATAGAAATAATAAAACTTATTTAACTACTCGAGTGAAAGATATTATTGTACGAAAACATGACAAGTGAAAATAGTTAAACCAAACTATAATTTAAATATAAAGAATATGATCTCAATATATCCTATAGGGATTTAATGGTTATATCTGACTAACTATTTTTATGTGGATAAAAAAATTATTAAAAAATATATCTCTATATGGGGCTCGAAAAAAATTCTCCATAACTTTAAGGTAGACCTCAAATATCAATTACATACAATAAAATATCATACACCATGAAACCATAAAATTTTTATAACATATATTCTGGAAATATGATTGATAAATAAAACACCCTTCACAGAAATTAAATATACAGATATCATATGGTGATTAAATACATCCCAAAAATCATTATGGCATTTAGATGTTTTGGGGAGTCAAAAAATAAAAATCAATGGTGTTGCTGTCCTATTTTCATTCTAATATAGGTAATGTTTGTAGCATTACCTTATACTTATATCACTCCTAATTAAATTTCTACCATACCAAACATTGAGATACCAACTCTAAAATATCACTCATTATATTTTTACTATTTTAATTCTAATTAATATCTCTATACATCAGAATTCTTCTAAGATGATTAAACACTTATGTTTTTTGATATTCATCCCAAAACTCCTTATCAAATTATCCTATTAATGGGAACATACTTGGATCCTAGTCTTATCATTCAATAAAAATCAAGGATGAGAACAAGAATATTTCTTAACTTCTTATATATCTCTACATCTTCTATATAAAGATATTTAATATTCACATGGATTGATGCTTGATCACTCATTTTAGAAATATAACATTTATCCCATTATTTCAAGACTTATATATCCATCACCATAAAATCTATACATATTATATAATTTTCTCTGCTCATAATTAATAAACTAACACGATCCTTTGTTTACATATAGGATCAACCACCTTATTTTCTTTCCCATGGTGGTAATGTATTATGAATTCATAATAATTAATCAAAATCAAACATATTCAATGGAACATTATCAACTCTTTCTAGATGAATATAATTTAATTTATTTTTATTTGTATATATCCCAAGAATTTCTATATATATAAAAAATGAATCCATATCCTCAATGGAAAAGTTATCTTTGGTAAATACAAACCATTATTCGAATAATTTTCCTGATGAGCCTTCAATTATAATGAGGAAAAAGTTATCACTATATAATTCTTCATGAAGATTCATCATAGTCCCCTCTTCCATGTACTAATATATATAAAAAATCCTTCTACACTATAGTGATGTGTTGTGAAATTTTATTGATCGTATATAACTTTTTCCTTTAAATTTTTATCAAATTCATCAATTTAGAGGAACCTGAATCCCTTCCATTGTAACTTTGTGAGTTTATTAGATATCCATGGTAAATTATTCAAAAAACATTAATAATATCCAACAAATCACGAAAAAAATGGATCATTGTTGCCATTATTGGTCTTGGATGATGTTTAATTACTTTCTCCCTTGATGGATCCACCGATATACACATTCATGAGATTATATGATCCAAAAAATTTGACATTTTGTACCAGAATTTAAACTTGATAAATTTTATATAAAAATTATTCTTATTTAAAGTCTCTAATATAAATCTCATGTGATATTCATAGTATTAATTTCTATTAAAATATAATAATATATCATCAATAAAGTCAAATAAGAACAGATCAAGGTAATGTCTAAAAACTATATTCATTGAATCTATGAATATAGTGTTAGAATTAGTAAGACCAAATGGAATCACTTCATATTCATTATACAGATGAATCATAAAAATGATCTACATGGAATTTATTCACTTATGATTTGTAATTAATAGTATCCAAATCAATGATCAATCATGTAAATCTATCGAGATCCTCTTAATTGATCAAATATGTCCTTAATATGGGGCAGTTGATTCATATTCTTGACTGTTTTCTTACTTAGTTTCTAATAATAAATACAGAGTCACATTGATCCAGATATTTCATCAAAAAATAACAATATAACTCTATAGTGACATACATGACCAAATTAATCCCTTATCATGAAACTTCTCAAGTTGATTCTATATTTCCTATAACTCAATTTGGACAATTATGTATGGAGTCTTTGAACATGGTGTATCACTATGTATGAGTTATATTGAAAACTCAACTCCAAGATTCGGATTGATTTATATTAAAAATTCTCAAAATAAACCATAAAACTCTAATACAATCAGAAAATTATCATTTTTTATTATATCTCCAACTATCTTAGATAAATACCATAATTGAAGTGGAACCAATTAAAATAAAAATATTGTAATTTCAATTAGAAGTTCATATTCATCCTCACACAAATAAATGATTAATGGTTGGTTTTAAAGATAAAATGTGACTTCTATTTACCTATTAAATGATAAGGTAATCATTTAAAAAAATCAATCACATATTGAAAATGTCATTAGATTCAATAAGATTTAGAACAATGACATTTTTTTTGGAAGGACATTCCTGAAAGCATCAATTAGATAAAATCATAGCCTTGAGATGCGATAATCATACCATTATGAGTAATTATTGGAAATTCGGAATCTAATCATTAATATAGAATTATGGTTATATCTTTAATCCAATTATCCATTATGTTTTCTAAAGTGAATGGTATGTTTACCTTTCACCACTTCGTTATTGCACCCAAAATTAAAATTACTAATAACATGATATTTCTCATTTTCTCTAGGATTGTATCCAATCAGCATCATTGACCCACATATTTGAGAATTAGTTATCATAAATCCCATTAACCATTAATTTGAAACACCAAAGTTTGGTTCATGAATTTTTTTTAGCTTTCTATCAATTAGAATCATTAACCAACTTCATCCCCTCACATCAACTTTTGACTGGTATATAAACATCTTTTTCACACTAAAATAATTTACTAATACCCTTTAAAAACCCCATCTATGATTCCTTCCACACTTATGTCATAAAGGAAGAACCATATTCTTATATCTATGGTTTTTATTATTTGAATTTTCCTTTAAATTAAAATTTTCTTTTCTTACCAAAACCAAGAGATTTATGGATAACTCTACTACTTATTTCTACCTTGATATAAAATTTAATGATTTAATCATAAATTCTTTAGTCCATTATTTATTACACTCTTCAGAGGATTGATTTAAATCCAATATAGAATTTATTTATCTTACATTATGGTTTAATGAAGAAACCAGAAGTTTACCTCACATGTGTTTCAAAATTCTCTTCATGGGTACTCATGTTTCTATTTCCCCTCTAGTTTATATCATAAAATTTATTCTCCATTTCTGTAAGAAGAATAAAATTAAAGTACATGTTAATAAATAACATTCTAAACACATCACACTATATATAGTAAATTTCAACATGTTCCTCTTTGTTCATGATTAGTTTACATTATTTATTTTATTCAAATTCCAAATGGTAAACAACTAAAATTAATTTTTCATTGTCTTGGATTTTGAGAACGAAAAAAATAAGTTTTAAATGGTATTGATCCATTCCACATTAACTACTAGAATAATAAACCTAGTAAATAAAAGTTGATTTTTTCTCATGAATGACTCAATAGAATGTTTTTCCTTCTATTTATCATTTGGAAAATCAACATGATTCATGTGTTGAAATCATTTCATAACATAGAAATTATATTTTAAAATATATATCATACTACATTTAGTTTCTCAAGAATACAAGCATTTCACTATCTACCACATTCCATATTTACACAATTCCCTCAGGTTATATCTATTCACTAAAACCAAAAATAATTACACGATTTAAAATTATCTTAGTGAGATACAATATAATCAAAAATAATAATTCATATGATGTCCAAATCATGAAACACACTTTTCAATCAATGACACTATTTTTTTATCTATGTTATCTGTAGTCATCTTCAATTTCAATTAATCATAATAGTTTATAAATAAAATGTGAAATAACCCAAGAATATCCCCTGATATTTTTTTCCATTGTAGAGTTATAGGATACCTCCTTATGCACCCTTGAAAATATATTTTATAACCTATCATCCCAATTCTGAGTTATTACCTATATATTCAAATATGTGACATCTATATCTACTTTATATAATTTAGAGAGGTATATATTTTTTGGAAAACCACAATATTTTATTTACCATAACATATGTATTCACATATACATATAGTTATCCTTAGGGTAAACACTAAATTATATTCATCATAGATTCAAAAAAATAACTAAACCCAAATATGATACCAAATAAGGTGACCAAAACATTTCATAGATAGATATTATTTATTTTTAGATTAGTATTCATTATATATCACTATATCAATTCTATATCCATAATGTTTTATTTTTCTTGGAATATTAGTAACAAAAGAAACTGTTACCTATTAAATCTATGTTCTCTTTGATGTATTTCTTCACAATGATAACCCTTATGATACATATCACACTAAAAAAATTCTTCAAATCTTTAGGACAAGGAATCATAATAAAGGGTTACCTTATATGATCAGTATGGGTAAATAAAATAGATATAAATTATTATTTATTTATAACATGAAAATAAAGGTGTGAGAACATGATATTTATATTTTAAGATCATACCCAATAATAAGTAGATCATAAAATGAGTCATATCACAATGATTGGTATTTCATAGGATATAAATCATAGTGAACCTAATGAACATGATACCTGAGAGTATAGAATATTCAAATGATCATGTTATAAAATAATTTAATAAAGGGTCTCATAATTACAATCATATAAATATTATATAAAGGAGTCCAACCAAGGCATTCATCACATGTTATTCTGTGTATAACCACTCATGTACTAGATTTGATATTGGGATAGAATCCCATATAATATCTTTTGGGTTTGGGATGACCTTTCAAGTACCCTCTTTTTGGATTAGAATGACCTCCCATGTACTATTTTTTGGCCATGGGCTAACCTCTATTGTACGGTCTCTTCAGTCTGAGAAAACCTCTATTATTCCCCTTAAGCTTGTTAAACATTAATCTTTTCCTAATACATTATAAGGATATATCTAAACCACCAATAAAATATGTATAATAAAATAATTTTTATGACCCACGTTCTTTAAAACATGTATCATTATAGATTAATAAAAAAATAAAATGGATTTAATTAATATTTCATCATCATAATCATAATCCATCCAGATAAAGAATATCAAAGGTATATAAGATTCATATACCCATTGAAACATATGTATCCAAAAATTATGTTATATTATATTAAAAATGCATTTCAAAGATCACACAACCATTTATTTATTGAAAAAACTCTTTCACTTGGAAGTCAGTAATTTAAAATAATAAAATTTCAAATATATCATGGAGAAAAATTAATTTGAAAAATATCATGGAAATTGGCAGAGTGAGATAAAATTATAGAATAGACATGATGTCAAGAATTTTAATTCTTACGTTGTATATTAAAACCAAGATTATATTTATACCATTGTTAAAAATTATCTCATTAAAAAAATTGACAGGAATATTCTATTTTTTTATATAATGTTATAAATGTGTAAAAATATATTTAGTTACTCATAAGAGAATAATAATACAAATATTTTTTTTATTATATATGGACATGTATGAAAAATATTCTTAATGGAATATTAAAACAATATTACTTTTCCAAAAAATATTCTCTCGATATCTAGAGTAAATATAGAAAAGATAATAATAGAAAAAATTGTTGTAATCCTAATTATACATAGAAAAATATAATACAAATTATCTAGTAAAAAAGATTATATAATTTCAACAATGAATATTTATGCATAAAAAACCATGGTAAAAATGTGATTAAAATATAAAACCCATAACTCATGTCAGTCATTCTTCACAAGAAATCTAATAATATAAAAAATAAATCTAAATTTATTATAATTATATACCAAAAACACATTAAAACCCATAACTATATATAAGTTTAATTTATAACATTTCATCACCCATTTAATAATATCTATTTAATAAAAAGGTCATCTACATGTGTTAACTATTTCAATTTTCAAGAATGTTTTAGATTATAAGTCCCCATCCTTATACATTTATAATGATTATATCATATCTAGAATCTCAAAACAGATATAATTATAATTTATATTCATTATATATATATTTTTAAAACATTATAAATGGTATAGATAAAAAAATGAATTACACCATTCAAGGAGATGACAATCGTTCTCTATGTATAGACAATGATTTCATTCACTAAAGAATATAAGAAAAGAACGAAAATTATTATTATATATCTCTTGATTCATTATTACATAATAAATATAAAAAAAATTATTAAATATTTTATTATAAACCACCATGAGTGATACTAATTGAAAATAAATCATATCCTTATTTGGATGAAATACTCCTCAAATAGGCATGAGAAACACTTCCAAATAACATTTGATTATAAAAAGCAAGAAAATGGTTATCCCATCATCATACTAAAATATTATATTTTTTATTATAATTCAATAATAATTTTTTAATAGATATAATATTTTTAGATATAGTAGAAAATATATATAATTGAATGTATTGGTTTAGAGTTTTACCTCTTCATTGAAAAATCACCTTTTTCATACGACATAATCTATAAAATGATGGTCTAATGATCAAAAAATGACATCATGGATGTGTTAATGTATTTTACGATGTTATTAGGGTAAATTATTTAAGATACAAGTCTCAAACTTTGTAAAAAAGGGAGATGGGGAGTTATTATAAATGAGGGCAGGGGTACCATAGGAATTACCTAATGTTTGAAATTAATATAAATTAATTTCAATGTCAATGTAATTAAAATTTAGATATTTTAAAACTAGAATTTTTAGGAGCCGAAATAATCTTATACAATAAATGTAAATGGATTTAGGTGTTGTTTCATTCTTTATCGCTTAATTTAAACCCCTATTAACCCTTTTGATAATTACTATGATTTTATAAATTTTTAATCTATAGTGGTCCTAAAAGTTTTTATAAAAGGAAAAGTGACACATAAGTGGAAAATGGTTGAAATGGTAGACTATATACTAATCAATTGGGCAATGATATGATTCTTAAGTATTTTAAATAATTTAATAAAATACTTATTAATATAATATACCATTAATGTAATTTTTTAGACAATTCACACAGTTTGATTTTAAAGACAACATGATAGAAATGAAACTAGAATAAAAAAATTGAACACATAATTAACATGATATATTTATCTAAAAACTCTTAGTATTAAACTATTCATCAATATTATATTAGTTTTTATATTTCTAAAATTATTTATTTTATTTTTCTAGTACTTGAATTAGTATTGTGTCAGCATTGTGTAAATATTTATGGTAATTATTCGATCACTAAAAATAAAAAATTTACCAAAATAAAAAAATTCATTCATTTTTCAAATAACTATTTTTTTTCAGAACATAACCTTATTTTATCCCTAAGAACAACTATTGAGTTATTAAAAAATTAGAGAGACATTTTCAATTTATTCTTTACACAAAATAATATTAAATACATTAAAAAATAAAAAATAAAACCATATTTTCAATATCATAAAATATATAATTATCATGGTTCTAGTAAACTCAATTAATATAAAAAAAATTGGCACTTTATTCAATTTTAATGTGTTATTTTGTTATTATGACATTATTTACTTATTTACCCTTATCACAATCATAAATATTAACAAGAGTTATAATTCATAATGGCCAAAAATAATATTTACATATTTATCAAATATGTTCATTCTATTTCAAAATATGGATTTCATTTATTTAAAAACTATTTCATGAAGAGGATGAAAAAAATTATAAAATAAGTACACAAAACACAATGGAAACTAGTTTTTAGAAAAATGTTGTTTTAGGTATAAAAATGGATTTATTATTATCACAATCCTAGTAAAAATCATTAAAATAATGTTAAAAAACTTTATTCAAAATATAATCTATGAATTTTATTAATGGTATTAATTGATAGTGATTAATTAAATTTATTAACAAACATTACATGCATAGAAACAGTTGTTCAGAAAAAAAAACATTATTTTAAATTTCAAATGATTTTAACAATTTATAAATAATTAATTCATTATATACGTATATAAAAAATTTAGTTTTATTATTTAGTTAGTATTATTCCTTTTGAAAAATCTAATGGATAGTCTACAACTTCCACATTATATAGAATAATAATTCAATATTAGAATATAGTTTGATTAAACATAGTGTTGTGTGTAAAATATGATATCAACTACTTAAAATATTATTAAAAGTAAATAAATATTAAATGGTGAGGTATTAAATAAAAGTTATTATAAAAATAATATATTTCATATTTTATATCATTATTTTAATATTATTTAATAATGTTAATTTCATTTTTCAGCATAAAACTATGAATTCTAGGATTAATTTTAATTAACACATTAACGATAAAACTATTATTTTAAATGATTTTTTTTAACATAGGTTTATTTTTAATTTATTAAATTAAATTAAAATAATTTTGAATAATGACTCTAATATTATGTTTAAAAACATATATAATATAATTGAAAAACATTTAATTTATAATGAATTCTCAATATGATAAAGAACACATAAAAGTTAAAACATCATTTTTCTTAAAAATAGATAGATATATATAATATACCTATTTACAAGGTAATTTTATCTTATATATAATTTGAAATATTTACAATATCTATTAAATTTAGGATAATTAGATTTATATTTTGTAATAGGTTTTATAATATTTATTTACTAAAAGAAAGTTACTCTGGTGAAAAGAAGTGACCACAATTAAAAAAAGTTAA
This sequence comes from Viscum album, assembly GCA_963277665.1. Classification (NCBI taxonomy): domain Eukaryota; kingdom Viridiplantae; phylum Streptophyta; class Magnoliopsida; order Santalales; family Viscaceae; genus Viscum; species Viscum album. The sequence goes on from OY728167.1 coordinate 1,006,265,944, forward strand.
AGTAAAATCATATGACTAAATTATTGAAAAATGTTTAGACTGTTTTAATAAATAAATAGATGAATCTTATTTGACTCAATCCCAGCTCTAGATACATTATTTATCAATTTTGGAACCATTGACCATTGAATAGTGTCATTTCAATATTGAAAAACAATGGGATTTTATAATATTTATATTTTCTACATACATAATTGGGAGTCACTTCGATCCTTTCAATTCCCCACCATACCTTCAAAATTTAAATGACCCTATAACTAATATCCATCTAAAATAATTAAGTTTCATTTTATAAATCTACTAGTCATTATATGTTGTCTTAAGTCCTTCAATTCTAAGTAGTTCGTCCTGATGATGTTCAAGGTATTTCCATAAGTATTACTTTTTCCAAATCATTCCTTTTTAATCATTAAAATACAATCCTACCATAAAAGATCAATATAATAACCTATTTAAAATTATTATAATGATTTTTTATATTAATAGAACATCCCAAATTTATTAATTCCCATAAACATAAAATAAAATAACAATGACGGTGCATTGTGTATATTACCACCTCAATGAAGAAAAATATTCAATTTTTCACAACCACATCCCTTAAATCCCTATAATGATGACATTAATTTTTTTAATATATATTATAATATTAATTAATAATAGAAAAATTATATTCAACCTCTAGTTGAACTCATTTGTTAGGAAATGAAAATGTTAACCTTGCGTTGTGCGGACTACCACCTCCAGAATGTAACATTTTTCGTTTTTCATCATGATTTATGTTCAATACTGAAACTAAATTAAAAAAGATTCAAAAAACTCAATAAACATAAAGTATATCATTTTTCTATGTTACGGTGATATTATGAACTACCTTAACCGTACACACACATTGAGTTATAATGTGTTCTTTATTGGGTTTTTATTACTAATTTGACAGAAACTATAAAATACTATCCTAGATGACTGTGGGAACATAAAAATGAATATTAATATAATTAAATAAGAAAATAATTATTTTCTATATTTCTATAAATTATATATTATTTATTTAAAATATTATTGAAATATCATCATTGATCACTAACAATTATATAAACAGGCTAATATAAATTCTATTTTCACGTAAGATAACAAAGATAATAATGAAATAAGATGGGAGATGAAAAATAAAGATAAATTATATAATGAGGTAAACTTAATTATAATTAAATTATTAACTCTAGGAGATTAATAATGAACAAAATCTATTTTAAAAGACGGTTTAAAATGATCTGGATTACTGACACTTGATATTGAAATTTAATAAAAAATAACTAACATATATCATAAGAATACATATAAATTAAGATCATAAAATAATTTAGATATTTTTAAAGTTATAAAATGTGTAATTATTATATTGAATTATATTATACTATAGTTTAATTTACTTTAATGTAATTGAAAAATTAACATTAGGGTTTATGGTCCCAATTATAACCCCTCGAGTGATATAACATATTATAAACCACGTTTTATTTAGACTGGTTTATCAAAATTTAATTTAATACTATTTATCATGATTGCATTATATTTCATGATACTCAATATTCTGTTTCATGTCATTTATCTCACAAGGGTTTAAATAAAAAATTCAAAATGTTATATGAATGTTTGCTTCCTTATTTTTCATCCATTAACATTCAAACATTCTTGTTGAAATATATTGTTCCATGTATGATTTATAATACATAGATATTACATTTTATTATATTTACTGATAATTTTGTGGGGTTATAAATTGAATATTATAACCATATTATTAAATTATTCCTAAATCAAAAATTAAGATACTTAAAAGTATTTCTTAGCATAAATTCATATATAATGAGATATATTTATTGCTATAAAAAATTATTTAATATGAAATATTATATAATATGTGTCATATTATTTGTTGAAATGTCATTCTTTAATAAAAATTTTAGTTCTAATTCATTATTTTTTTCCTTCAATGGATTTTAATTGAATGTTACTAAATCCATAAGTTTTCTTTTCTCTAACTACCTTTAAAATAAAGATCTATTAGATGTGATAACCCATATAATGAAATTTATATTGTTTTTATTAATAATACCATTATCATCCTCTTCCACTATGGTTATCCTATTGGATTAGAATTTTATATTTCCCCTAATATAAAATTAATTTTGAAGAATAATTTAAAATGATGATGTTTTCAACATTTTTTTTTCCAAATATAATAAAGGGAATTTTTTTGGGCTTGATATTTAGTTTCAACAAAAAAATTAATAAATATAAAAATATTTAATTCAAATATTTCAATTGGACATTTTTAAACCACCCTAAATTAACTTTTAATTATTTTAAATGAAGATCAACTAAGCATATTATATATGGTTTATTTTAAAAAAAATTCTCTTTTAACATTTCAATGTGAACATATATTTGAGCTACCATTGTCTTTTTGTATGAAAATTTATCATTTGGATTTTATGGTGGAAAAAAGTAAATTTTAAGTCATATTATTAAAATCTATTTTAAAAAATTTATTCCAAATATAATGTTAATTTTTTATTTCAATAGTGATTTTAAAAAAATGTATAAAATATTATTTTCATCATAGTTATATAATCCTCACTGAATTTTATGTGTGAGATGTCTTATTGAAATGCCTGGATCGGTTGTGATCACTAAGAGGGGAGGGGTGAATCAGTGATAACTTTTTCTTTTTATGAATTGTTCCCTTTTGATTTATCAATTCAACCTCTGCAGCTGGTTAAAGCCTAGATCTACTCTTTTAGTGGTGCAGTAATAATGAGAGCACAGAACACAGAGATTTACAAGGTTCGGTACAAAGACCTACTCCTTGCCGTGTTGGTTACACCCCCCAACACGGATTCTTCACTATGCCAAAAGATGATTACACAGTAATTGGTTATACCCCCCAATTACAAGTTGGTTAAAACCCCCAACTCCACAACATCATCTTCATCATGGCTCCACTTCACTTCTTCAAAGGTGTTGATCAAAACTTCAAGTAGCTTCAACAGTCTTCAAAAGATCTCGTTGGTCTTGCTCACCAAAAACCAATCACTTAGAATGATCAGTTCTTTTGCATTCACACACTTAGGTGTGTACTCCTCTTCTTCTTATGTGTTGTCACTCTTTTTCACTTGTGCACACATGCACAACTCACTTTGAATGTACTCAAATGGGTACAAGCTGAACCTCGGCCTCTTCCTTTCTTTGCACAGTCACAAGTCTCGGGCTCTTCACTTCACACACACTCAAGGTGTGTTCTTCTTCACTTGTCCACACACAAGGGCTAAGCCTTGGCCTTTTCTTCACATCTCACACACACAAGATATGGTATGGCCTCGGGTCTTCTTTGGTGCACACCCACTGCCCACAAAAGAGGCGCGCTAGGTGCAAGCCGCGCAAGTCCAATGAAACACAAAGTGGCGCGCAAGGTCTTTGCAAGGGGCAGCCGCGTAAGCCTTGGTGCAAAGCACCTCAACCGCGGGCGCGCAAATCTTCTTCTTGTCACGCAGATGAGTTGCGCGCAAGGGACTCCTTCGGGACCTCGGGTGATCCCGAGAACTTCAGCCGCGCAAGAGGTATTTGCGCGGAGGCTTCAAAACTTCGCGAGGCAGAGAGATGCGCTCACAGGACAGCAAATATCCAAAGGATCAGCAGCAAATCCAGAGGTCTCGGCCTCTCTTTATATAGGCGGAGGAATCCTCAAAACATCCGCGGGATATCAATCTTGATCCACCGAGATTTTCGGTTCTTTGAAAACTTCAACCGCGGGCCGAGAATCTCGTTCTTTCTCTCTGCACAACGCAGACTTCTTCTCCTTCTCCTTTATCCACGTGCATGCGTTTTAAAACGCATGCAAGCCTCTGTTTAATCCATCCCATGCAAAACATGAACACCGTGTGGCCTCGGCACTTCGTTTGCCTTCGGCCTTCATCGAATTTCTCCACTGGTAGTATGCATCCTCATTTTAAGGCATGGTTGTGTTCGGTATGCTCAGACGATTCCAATGGACGTCTTGGTTTCGAAAATGGTGGCCGGATGCTCGAGAACAGGTGGTCGGATGGCCTCTGGTTCAGCGGCGTCGCGGGAGTTGCCTCGGCCGAGCTCGAGGTTGAGGATGAGCTCTCGGCCGTCGGATCAGATCTTCAACGGCGTGGATTAGATCGCGACGCCGCGGATCAGATGTGCGGCGCAGATCAAGCGCGCGATGAGACGGACGGCGGAGATTTGCTCCCGGGATTTTTTGCGCGTCCCACATCGAATCCTCCAGCGGTTTTCACGCGGCTTATTACTCAGCCGCTCCCTTCAACTCGCCAGTTGAATCCTCTCCCCTCCCGGTGCCGCCCCGCACCGGGTTCTCTCTGCGGGCGCGCTCTGCGCCCACTATGGTCCTCGCGGGCGCGCTTCAAGCGCCCACTATGCTCCCTGCGCTCCTCCGGGCGTGCCCCAGGCGCTCATGCAGGGGTGTCCTTGGGTGCGCCCTGCCACCCTGGCTCGCCCCACGGGGTTCCCCCGGGCGTTGTGCCATAGTGCCCATGCCTTGGGGTTGAACCCCCCAAGGTGCCTTGGCTGGCCAATTTTTTGGCAAAGGGACCGAATAGGACTTTGTGAAATACAAAGTTCTTCTCCATATAAAACATGCCAAATGCCAAATGCCTCCTTCTTCTTCTAAGCCATTCTTCCTCCTCTTTATTTCTTCTTCTTCATTAGAATTCATCATCCTTCTCTACTTCTTAAGAATTCCTTAATCCTCCTTAACATATATTCTGCACTTAGGATATGGAATTTAAAAGGTTTCTTCATCTTCAACCGAGCTCCTGAATCAAATATTTCTTCAATAAACTTCATTGATCTAATCAGAGATCAATTGGAACATATTCTGATTCACATGCACTAAGTGATAGTGCATGGACTTCTTTAGCTCACTTCATCCTCTTAGAAGTTGTGGATGGCTCTCTTCAACTCCTCATGCATTGTGAAGACAATGCATGGTCTTCAATCAATGTTGTGACTTTGTATCCAATTGATACAAGTTCTATGAACTTAAAGATCAGCTCAACAATCGTCAGATGTAATGCTTCTGAAATCATCAATCTTCAAGATGTACTTCATCAGATGGCACACCATGACAAGTTATTGACAACAAATGCAATTACTTCACTTGGGAACAACAATCTCCCCCTTTGTATTTGGTTGTCAATACTCCGAAGCACACTGATAGAATGTCGTGTGCCTTGTGCCTGATGATTTCTCCCCCTTATTGGCCAACAAATGCAAAGGGATGAATGAAAGCCATACTCATAGTATAGAGCTTGTGGAACCTGCACATCTTCAACTACCAATGCTCCCCCTCAGGGGATGCACTCATATCCTTCAATTCCCTGCATGTAAGTATGAGAATAAAAAAAATTAGGGAATAAGGAGGGACCTTCTTCTTCCTCAAGTGAGAGTAGAAGGCTGAACATGAAGTTTCAGCCTCAATTGAACAAATCTTTCTGTAGGCATAGCTTTGGTGAAAATGTCTGCCACCTGATCTTGAGTAGGAATGTAGTCTAGCTTGATGTCTCCATTGGCGACCCTTTCTTTGATGAAATGATATTTTATATCAATGTGCTTGGATCTGGAGTGTTGGATAGGATTCTTAGACAACCCAATTGCACTTTGATTATCACATAAGATCCTCAATGGTTTTTCAGCTTTAATCCTCAAATCTGCTAGCTGCACCTGCATCCAAATCATTTGAGTACATGCATGTGTAGCGGCCACATACTCTGCTTCAGCTGTGCTCAATGTTACAGAATTTTGTTTCTTGCTGTACCAGCTAACACATCCTTCTCCCAGAAAGAAGGTTCCACCAGATGTGGATCTTCTATCAGTGCAATCACCAGCCCAATCAGCATCTGTGAATCCCAACAACTGTAGGTTTGCACTGTGTTTGTATAAGAGTCCATAGTTGAGGGTTCCTTTAACATATCTCAGGATTCTTTTGGCTGCAGTTAAATGAGATTCTTTTGGGTCACTTTGGAATCTGGCACACAAAGTCACTGCATATGCTATATCTGGCCATGAAGCCGTGAGATAAAGTAGACTGCCAATAATTCTTCTGAACTCTTTCTGATCAACATTATTGCCTTCTTCATCCTTACATAGCTTGGTTCCGATAGAAATGGGTGTGGAGACTTCCTTAGAACTTTCCATTCCAAACCTTTTCACTAAGTCCCTTGCGTACTTTTCTTGTGAAAGAAATATGGAGTTTTGTCTTTGTTCCACCTGAAATCCTAGAAAATATGTCATTTGACCAAGCATCGACATTTCAAAAGTTCTTTTCATCTGCTCAGCAAATTCTTCACATAGTCCTTCCTTGTTACCAGCAAAAATGATATCATCCACATAGATAATGACTATGAGGGTACCATTGGCCATTTCTCTGACATAGAGGTTATTGTCAACTGTTCCTTTGACAAATTTCATGTCTTTAAGACAACCATCCAATTTTGAGTACCAGGCTCTAGGGGCCTGCTTCAATCCATACAAGGCTTTTCTCAATCTGCACACCATACTGCCATCTTTGTCTAGCAAAAATCCCTCTGGTTGTTCAATATACACCTCTTCTTCAAGATCTCCATTTAGAAATGCAGATTTCACATCCATCTGATAGACCTTGTACTGCTTGTGTGCTGCAACTGCTAAGAACATTCTGATAGTTTCCAGTCTTGCAACTGGTGCAAAGGTTTCCTCAAAGTCGATTCCTTCCATTTGTGAATATCCTTTGCATACAAGTCTGGCCTTGTTTCTGGAAATTTCTCCCTTTTCATTGAGTTTGTTTCTAAACACCCACTTTGTCCCAATAACATTTTTATTTTTGGGCCTTGGCACAAGATCCCAGGTGGAATTCTTTTCAATTTGATTGAGTTCCTCATGCATAGCTTGTATCCATTCCTCATGTACAACTGCTTCAGCCACCGTGTGAGGTTCAACTTGAGAAACCAGTGCAGTCTGATCTTCCAATCTCAATCTTCTTCTAGTTCTTACTGAGGACTGTAGGTCTCCAAGGACATTTTCTGTGTCAACATGCTTCTTCAATTTGTTGTATCTTCTTCTTCCATTTTCATTACCTTCATCTTCATCACTGGTATATTCAGAGTTGATCTCACCAGCAGTTGGTGTTGGCTCAGGTAATTCTGCATTCTTCTGTTCCAAGGCTGTGTCATTCTTTGAGTCATCATCATCCACAGTGTATGGTTTGGTGTTGTTTTCAATTATTATGACATCGCTGCAGTCAATCATTTTATTCAACCTCTTATTCCAGCATCTGTAGCCTTTTCCATTAGGTAGGTAACCCATAAAGATTCCTTCCTGAGCTTTTTCGTCAAACTTTCCCAGATTGATGTTTTTAATCTTGATGATGCAGGGACTGCCAAAGACTTTGAAATATTTCACAGTTGGTTTTCTGTTAAACCACATTTCATAGGCTGTTGTTTGTGTTTCTGGTCTCAGGAGACATCTGTTCTGTACGTGTATAGCAGTGCATACTGCTTCTCTCCAGAAAAACTTAGAGATATCATGCTCAGCTAACATAGTCCTCCCCATTTCAACTATGCTTCGATTCTTTCGTTCAGCCACTCCATTATGTTGTGGAGTATATGGTGTACTATATTGATGTTTGATTCCATGCTTGACCAGATAGCTTTCAAAGACATCACCGGTATATTCTTTTCCGTTGTCTGATCTTACTTTCTTGATGCAGAGCTCTAGTTCCTTCTCAGCCTGCCTTCTGAAAGTCTTGAACATCGTGATTGCCTCTGACTTGTGTTTCATGAACATGACATTGGTCATCCGAGTGTAATCATCAATGAAGGTTATAAAATAGAAATCTCCTCTTGTAGACTTCTGTCTCATCGGTCCACATATGTCTGTATGGATGAGTTCAAGAGGCCTAGTAGTCATGATATCAACTCCTTTGTGTGACCTATGGGTCAGTTTTCCCATCTGACATGTGTCGCAGACTTCATCTCTTTCTCTCTTTAATTTGGGTAGATCTCGTACAACATTGTACTTCAGAGGTTTACTCATACTCCTTTGGCCAAGATGGCCAAGTCTTCTATGCCAGAGGTTGTTTTCATCTTTAGAGCTAAGAAAACAAGAATTGATGGGATCACCAATTTGAAATAGATTTCCAGTGGTTCTTCTTCCTTGAGTGATGATTTTTCCATCCTTTGAGCTCTTGATGATGCATGAGTCCTTCTGGAACAACACCTCATGTCCATCATCACATAATTGACTTACACTCAGTAGGTTGTGCTTTAATCCTTCAACAAACAACACATCATTGGACTTTAGATTTGTTGTTGCAATCATAGCCTTTCCAACTCCCTTGATTTTCAGAGAACGATCATTTCCAAACCCCACGGTTCCTCCCTCATGACTTTCAATGTTGCTTAGAATTTTTGTATCACCAGTCATGTGGGATGAGCATCCACTATCAAGAATCCATGACTTGGTATTACTGCTGGCTTTTAGAGCCACTTCAGCAAAGCATGTGATTTCATCATTGGTTTCTTGAATGCCTTTCCCTTTCATGTATTTGACTTTTTGTTTAGGAAGAGTTGTCATACATTTATCAGCTCTATGACCTTGTTGGTCACATCTTCCACAAGCTTCACTCAGGCAGTCAAATGTGTTATGAGTTGGTGGTTTTGATACTTTCTGCAAAACACTCTGGGTTTCAGGATGTCTCCCCCTTGACTCATGCCTCATGTTTGGACGAGACATGTTATACCAGCATGCATAGGCCTTATGTCCAAACACACCACAACACCAGCAGTAGCCTCTGAACCTTGACCTTCTTTGTTGATAAGAGTCATGTTGTAGTTTTCTGTCCAAGATTTGAGTAGTCCTTCCTGAGGATTTCCTTTCTTCCATTGAAGATGATTTTACACAAGTTGGTTCATGCCATGTTTGTCTCAATTTTATCTTTGAACCTGCATTGTTAGAAATAACAGATGTATTTAGAGATTTACTTGGTGGTAAATTGACCTGCCTCTGAGCACCAGCATAAGATGATTCTGCCTTGACCTCAACAGCCTTGTTGAAGTCTTCTCTCATCTTTGTCAAGCTATTCTGTGCTTCAATCCACTTGGAATATGTCAGTGATTGCTCTTCTTCTTTGAGGTGAAGTTTCTCCTCAAGATCTTTTGCTATCTTGTCCAGCTCAGCTACCTTCAGTTTATGTCTCTTGATTTCTTCAATGTACATTGTCTCTTTCTTCATACATTCTTACAACTCCTCAGTCATTCTTTTAGTTTCCTTTTGTAACAATTTCTTTTCTTTCTTGAGTTTAATGTTTTGCTCAAGGCAAGCCTCTAATTCATCTTTCAATATGTATTCATGCTCTGTTCGTTCACTTCCATCATCTTCACTGCTGCAGGTATCAAACCCTTTTTCCACATGAGCCATAAAATTCGTTTCTTCTTCTGATTGACTGGCTGAAGTAGAGTCTGATTCTTCCTCTTTGCTTACATAGATTCTTCTTTCACCTGGAACGAAGCTTTTCTTTCTTACACCTGATTTGTTTCCTTCTCTTGGGTATCTACTCCATTTCTTCTTTTGTGACTTCTCATCTTCAAATTCTGGAGCACTATATCTCTTCTTGGGGCAGTTTACAGCAAAGTGTCCGATGTTATTGCAATTGAAACATCTTGATGGTGATTTCCCTTTTCCCCTGAATTTAGTTTTTCCAAACCTTTTAGAAAAAAGAGAAATAATCGTGTTGAGATCTTCATCCTTTTCTTCATTGTCAGTATCACTTGATTCTAGGACTTCGTCATCTTTTATCTTGAGTTGTCTCATGGCCTCAAAAGCCATCTCATCCTTGATCTTCTTCTTGAATACTGGGATATTCCTCATTTCATATGCAATGAGAATGTTGTGTAGTTCATCAAGAGAGAGATCATCTCTGTCTTCTAATGCTGAGACTTTGGGGTCAAACCTGTCAGGAAAATTTCTCATTAGTTTTTTAACAATAGTGGAGTCCTCCAACATTTCTCCAAAGCCCCGAATGTTACTGACAATTTCATTGACTCTTGTGAAATAATCATCAATATTTTCTTCTTCTCCCATCTTTACATCTTCAAACTTGCTTCTCCAAATCTGTAATTTGGCTTCCTTGACTTTCATGTTGCCTTCATAACTACTTTCCAATTTGTCCCAAATTTATTTAGCATTCTTGAGTCCCATGACTTTTGTGTATACCTTTTCTGAGAGTGACATAAGAATGGCATTTTGAGCTTTACCATCAACTTCCATATTTCTTTTCTCATCGAGTGTCATAGCAGCTTCATTAGCAAGAGGAGGGAATCCAAATAAGGCTGCATTTCTAACTTCAAGGCCGAGAGATAGAAGGTAGGGTAACATCCGATTCTTCCAGCTGTGGTAATTCTTTCCATCGAATGTAGGAACACCCCTACTATTAACAGAATTCAGATTGTCCATCTTCTCAGAAGTAGATCCTTACAGAGGAACCTCCCTTTGATACCACTTGAAATGCCTGGATCAGTTGTGATCACTGAGAGGGGAGGGGTGAATCAGTGATAACTTTTTCTTTTTATGAATTGTTCCCTTTTGATTTATCAATTCAACCTCTGCAGCTGGTTAAAGCCTAGATCTACTCTTTTAGTGGTGCAGTAATAATGAGAGCACAGAACACAGATATTTACATGGTTCGGTACAAAGACCTACTCCTTGCCGTGTTGGTTACACCCCCCAACACGGATTCTTCACTATGCCAAAAGATGATTACACAGTAATTGGTTATACCCCCCAATTACAAGTTGGTTAAACCCCCCAACTCCACAACATCATCTTCATCATGGCTCCACTTCACTTCTTCAAAGGTGTTGATCAAAACTTCAACTAGCTTCAACAGTCTTCAAAAGATCTCGTTGGTCTTGCTCACCAAAAACCAATCACTTAGAATGATCAGTTCTTTTGCATTCACACACTTAGGTGTGTACTCCTCTTCTTCTTATGTGTTGTCACTCTTTTTCACTTGTGCACACATGCACAACTCATTTTGAATGTACTCAAATGGGTACAAGCTGAACCTCGGCCTCTTCCTTTCTTTGCACAGTCACAAGCCTCGGGCTCTTCACTTCACACACACTCAAGGTGTGTTCTTCTTCACTTGTCCACACACAAGGGCTAAGCCTTGGCCTTTTCTTCACATCTCACACACACAAGATATGGTATGGCCTCGGGTCTTCTTTGGTGCACACCCACTGCCCACAAAAGAGGCGCGCTAGGTGCAAGCCGCGCAAGTCCAATGAAACACAAAGTGGCGCGCAAGGTCTTTGCAAGGGGCAGCCGCGTAAGCCTTGGTGCAAAGCACCTCAACCGCGGGCGCGCAAATCTTCTTCTTGTCACGCAGATGAGTTGCGCGCAAGGGACTCCTTCGGGACCTCGGGTGATCCCGAGAACTTCAGCCGCGCAAGAGGTATTTGCGCGGAGGCTTCAAAACTTCGCGAGGCAGAGAGATGCGCTCACGGGACAGCAAATATCCATAGGATCAGCAGCAAATCCAGAGGTCTCGGCCTCTCTTTATATAGGCGGAGGAATCCTCAAAACATCCGCGGGATATCAATCTTGATCCACCGAGATTTTCGGTTCTTTGAAAACTTCAACCGCGGGCCGAGAATCTCGTTCTTTCTCTCTGCACAACGCAGACTTCTTCTCCTTCTCCTTTATCCACGTGCATGCGTTTTAAAACGCATGCAAGCCTCTGTTTAATCCATCCCATGCAAAACATGAACACCGTGTGGCCTCGGCACTTCGTTTGCCTTCGGCCTTCATCGAATTTCTCCACTGGTAGTATGCATCCTCATTTTAAGGCATGGTTGTGTTCGGTATGCTCAGACGATTCCAATGGACGTCTTGGTTTCGAAAATGGTGGCCGGATGCTCGAGAACAGGTGGTCGGATGGCCTCTGGTTCAGCGGCGTCGCGGGAGTTGCCTCGGCCGAGCTCGAGGTTGAGGATGAGCTCTCGGCCGTCGGATCAGATCTTCAACGGCGTGGATTAGATCGCGACGCCGCGGATCAGATGTGCGGCGCAGATCAAGCGCGCGATGAGACGGACGTCGGAGATTTGCTCCCGGGATTTTTTGCGCGTCCCACATCGAATCCTCCAGCGGTTTTCACGCGGCTTATTACTCAGCCGCTCCCTTCAACTCGCCAGTTGAATCCTCTCCCCTCCCGGTGCCGCCCCGCACCGGGTTCTCTCTGCGGGCGCGCTCTGCGCCCACTATGGTCCTCGCGGGCGCGCTTCAAGCGCCCACTATGCTCCCTGCGCTCCTTCGGGCATGCCCCAGGCGCTCATGCAGGGGTGTCCTTCGGTGCGCCCTGCCGCCCTGGCTCGCCCCACGGGGTTCCCCCGGGCGTTGTGCCATAGTGCCCATGCCTTGGGGTTGAACCCCCCAAGGTGCCTTGGCTGGCCAATTTTTTGGCAAAGGGACCGAATAGGACTTTGTGAAATACAAAGTTCTTCTCCATATAAAACATGCCAAATGCCAAATGCCTCCTTCTTCTTCTAAGCCATTCTTCCTCCTCTTTATTTCTTCTTCTTCATTAGAATTCATCATCCTTCTCTACTTCTTAAGAATTCCTTAATCCTCCTTAACATATATTCTGCACTTAGGATATGGAATTCAAAAGGTTTCTTCATCTTCAACCGAGCTCCTGAATCAAATATTTCTTCAATAAACTTCATTGATCTAATCAGAGATCAATTGGAACATATTCTGATTCACATGCACTAAGTGATAGTGCATGGACTTCTTTAGCTCACTTCATCCACTTAGAAGTTGTGGATGGCTCTCTTCAACTCCTCATGCATTGTGAAGACAATGCATGGTCTTCAATCAATGTTGTGACTTTGTATCCAATTGATACAAGTTCTATGAACTTAAAGATCAGCTCAACAATCGTCAGATGTAATGCTTCTGAAATCATCAATCTTCAAGATGTACTTCATCAGATGGCACACCATGACAAGTTATTGACAACAAATGCAATTACTTCACTTGGGCACAACACTTATTTTTATAAAATATTTATTCAATTTTTATTCCTCTATACTTTGGAGCGTAAATTGATTGGTATTTAATAAAACAAAGTTCAAGAATAATGTTTTTAGAGTTTTATCGATGCACAAACTTATGGTCGATATAATAATGCCTCAAAATAGACTGTAGAGATCAATAGTCATCCAATAGAGTTTTTGGTGGTCTTTAGAATACTAAATATTCCACTGTCTAGATAGTTGTTCAAGATAAACCTAGGTGGTTCTTCTCGGTACACCGACCCATCGAGGGAGAGACATCAGCTAGAAGGTCGTGTGACCAGCCATCTGGTGAGTCCCACCAACTCATCGGTACAACCTTATTGAGAGTGTATTAAATAAACATATAATATTTTAATTTCAATCAATTTTTTTAATTTTTAATTACACCCTTATAATCCAAACCCCATTCTTAAAATTATTCCTCCCTTGACTCTTAAACTATACTATTCATCCCCTACTAGTTATTTAATTTTTTCTCAATCTGGTGGCACTAAAAATGTGACTTCTCTCTAGATATACAGAACATTACTCTTCCCATTTGAGATATGTGAATGTATCTATGATAGATATTTGGTCCTTATATGGATCTAATGAATATTTTTTTTCTTTATTCATATATTGATGATTAATTTAGTGAGTTAAAGGCATCTCTTTATCAAAAAAATATATACCATTTATTATGGAAATTATATGGGTATGTGTTCATGAATAATATTCTTATTCCTCATATTGATGGAATATTGATCATATAATATTAATCCATTCATTGTCCCATGGTTTATTAAAGGGGGATTTGACCTTTCAATGAAAACCCCCTAGAATTATGTTATGAAACTCTTGAATACTGGAAAATTTTGAGTAGTCAATTATGTATCGATCAGCACGAGAGTCTCTTCTTCTTGAATATATACTAAATCTATTTTCAATAGATTTATTGATTATGTATTAGTGTTCACTTTCTAAACATGAGGTTCTCCTATAGATTTTAGGTTGAATTCATAATAAATTATTCAATCAATAATTGGATTGGCCAATTAGCTTCATATCCTTCAGCACAACTGAGAACTTGTTCTATTGATGGACTCTGTAAGGTATGAAATTATATAACCACTCTACAATTTAAATAAAATTATTAGGTAAATTTTATGAAACACTTTCTTGATGAACTTAAACTCTATGAAGGTATCATTATCATGGGTTCTAGACCTTTTTTGGTGTGCTATGTATTTTGGGCATCGATCCTTGATGAATATTAGAGTACTTCATTAATGAACTTGAGGTGAGATGTTTCATAAAATTTTAGGAATTTTTATACCATTTTCCCACAATTTCATATTTGAATGGAATAGTTTATTGACAAAAATTCGTGGGAATTAATTTTATGTGTATATCCTATGACACACTTGCCTCATGCATGAATCCATGAGTATTTCTATTGTATATTATTAACAAGATTGATATTTATCACATGTTTTTATATATTACTACTATAGTATCATGATGATATGTTAGGATTTTACTTATTATACCTTACGCTATTGATGATATTTTAAATGCAATTGAATTTTTTTGTTACACATAACTAGTGGACCATCATGGTATTATCAACCCTTTATTGGGGAGAGACCAAAACATGTGTTGATGATAAAAATGTACTTATACATAGGGAATGGTAATGATTGACTTGTGGCCCATCAAGAAACACAATACCTTGAAGATACCATGTAATGTGGTTGAACATGATTCTTTTAAGATACCATGTATATGTTCACCATTCAGTCATGTGGCCCCATTTCAGACTTGATTCCCTGGGGATACCAAGTAACTTGTTTAATATCCTTGTGGATATTTAATTACCAATTCCAAAATCTCTAAATAATACTTTTATAATGGATCCATGGACGGTATGGATGATGCTTGTGATTTCTTAGTTTGAAAACTGCTGCTTTACACAAGGTTTCTTATTCTTACTTGCACATTTGTTGATATCATGAAATACATCTATTATACCTATAAAAAAACATTATTTATGCAATGGTGGTTTCCTACCAGGTTTTATTACTTAAACAATATATAATAATCTCAATGTGTATATAGATTTCATGTATAAGTATCTAGGTAAGGGATAAGTTTCTATAGGAGATAGATATGTTGTGGTGCACGGAGTTAGAAACAGAATAATGAATGACTATGGATGACTTCTATAGAGTATTATTTATTTATCTACCATCACATATTACTTTGGATTGTCTCTCTAACATGGAATCCTAGTATATTTATTTACTAGACATATCTACTATATGATGTTACATTCTGATCTTTTGTCTTTCACCTAGATTACTATGAGTTATTTGATATCTTATTTATATTTTGGGGTATGTAAATGATATTTTTCGTAAAATATCCCTATTGAGGGTGTTTGAAACTCATTTCTTTTCAATATCCTCTTCTGTATTGGTATGTGTATATGATGTCTTCTAGCGCTCTAGCAAGGGCCTAGTGGGTTGGGCCATGGCATTAAAAATAGCCTCATAGGAAAGTTTTATTATTTTCCTATTGACAGACATGGACATGGTAGAAAATAGAGATGGTGTATGAGACTTGGGTAGGGAAGTCTTCATATTCATGGACAATGAATGCATAATGAACCTCTGAGTTACAATAAATGTGATTTATGCTACATTTTTTATAGGATTTTGAGTGTGTTCAAGCACCATCAGTTGACACATAGAATCACAATCCATATATATATATTGTTTTTTTGTATTAAATATTTAATTTAATTACTTAAATTATAATATATATTGATGATAGATATATATTTCATTGTTAGATTATATTTCAAGATTGCATGATTTTTTATATGTCTATGCTGTCATTAATTAGTTGAACATGAGTATGTTGTTATGGTTTTTATATAAATGACAAAAAATAACATGAATTGATAGAGAATATAGTTAGTTCTTGGAAAGATCTACCTTGGTTTTTTTCTATCCTATAAGTTAAGAATTTGTGTGATCTAGAAGACTAATTAGGATCTATCCTAATCGATGAGATATTCTAAATGTTTCAATCTTATAATAAAGATGCATACTGGAAAGAGATTAATGGGACCACCAATTAACAAGGGCCATGTTGATACTTCTTGGGAGGATTACCTTGTTCTACCACCAACTATACATGTGAGTGGAATAGAGTATGATCTCACACCCACTCTGTTATAAGTAGTTGTAGGCCCATGTCATCTAGGAGTCTTTCCTCGTATTCTTGCTAAGTGTGGAGGTGCACTAAGTTCCATGGTTGACTATGCCAGAGACTAACGGATCTTTAATCCACTATAATTTTTGGGAACAGAAAGAACAAAGGATCTAACGAAATGTATAGACATCAACGAGTCTATAATTTCTGTCATTTAACACATACAAATATGATGGTGACGCTGACAGTGTTTAGGAAATAAGGACCATCCAGGAGGTGGGGAAACACGATTCAATAGGTTGGTAGTCATAAGGATCTCACCTTTGAGGCCTTCATGGACTTATTCAATAAGAAATTTTTAATCCACATGCTCCATGTTGGAAAGTAATAAGTTTTCATGGAACAATAGATGGGGTCCCAGACAATATCCACATACTCCACTCATTTCACCTATCTTTTTCCCCCCTTTCTTATATAAAAATAAGGAAAAAATCTATGGAGTTCAAGAACAATATTAATTCCAACATCCATTCATAGGTTCAAATATTTGACCTCAAAACCTACCTAGTGGTTCTCCATAAGGACTTGATAATTGAGAAGGACCTAGAGGTTGATCATGGAGTTGGTCATTTTCCAACCATTGGTACATAGGAATGTTGGCCTATTATAGCTCTAAGGAGTGTAACATCAGGTAGCATGAAGAGAAATATTGACAAAATTTAGTATGGAAGTGTTGTATATGTTTAGAATATTATGGATTATTCATCTCCCTTTGGAGGATATCCACCATTCTTCAATAGTGTAATATCCAGATATTATAATATTTTATTCATATCCCCTTTGTGAATGATTTATAACTATATAAATATGCATAATCTCATATAGTTTTCTACCAAGATTAAAGGATGTGTTTCAGAAAGGGTACAAGAATGTCATGATCTAAAAAATAAAGATGTAGATTATGTCCTCAATAGTAGTCTTAGACAACAATAACTTGGAAAAATCTTGTACTTCGTGGATATGGTCATGGAGTTGAGGCAGGCCATGTATATATAGTGGGTTAAACTCTTGAAGATGGAGGTTAGGGACTTTCTACTACATTAGGTATGATTTTTGATCAATTCTATTCCATATAATAATTTTTTGATATTAGTGATTTTAATTCATTTATACATTCTCGTGTTATTGATAGAAATGGATTTTTGGTCATGTACTATTCTTAGATTCTTTCCCTCAGCATATCAATAGTCATGTAAACAGTTTATCCTCACTTATTCCCATAGTGTCTTATATCCATTGATGGTTATGGAAATCTATGGTCCATCATGAATTTTGAGATTATTATAATCTATATGATTCTTTTGAAATACTATTTGACTTATTTTTGAGCTCACATTGATCAGTATTAGAGATAAGTATCATTTATATCAACCAAGGGAGAAAAGTTCATGATGAATGCTGGGTATGATTCGGGAGATAATAGATTATGTTAGGAATTTATCAATCTTAGTGATAATATATGTAAAATTTTAGACTTGGATCTTTTTGTGGGATAAATGGTAGCCCCCATATATTTTCCACTATTTATCAATCTCTAGTTTGACTAATTGCTAGAAAATTTCATAATACCTACCCTTAATAGAGGATTTGAGTTTTATATAGAACTCATGATAAGTGCATAGCCCATTTTTGTACCCCTTATCATATTGTTCCATCTAATTTGAAGGGGAACATGGAAATCCTTGAGGGCTTCGAATTGAAGGGATTTATCTGGCTATATATATCATCTTGGGGTGAAACTATTTTTCACCATGAAGGATGAAATTAGTCTTCAGCTCTACATGGATTTCTGAAAGATAAATAATTTTATGGTGAAGAATAAATATTTTTTTCCTAGGATAAATGATCTCTTTTATCAATTACATGGAGAATTATGATTCTCTAATATTTGTCTCTGACCAAGAATAAAATGTGATTTAAAGATAAAGACAACCTTAATACAATAATTTAGTGTAAGTGTGGGATATATAAGTACTTCGTGATTATTTTTGGACTAATAAATTCACAAGAATTAATCATAGTCTCTTAAATACGATATTACACTCATATATTTAAGTGTTAATCATTTTTTACATTGATAATTTTATCATCTACTCATCATCCCCAATGTAACATTCCAAAAATATTTATATAGTATTGGGTACATGTTGAGAACATCCTCTATATGATAAGATTTTAAATAATTACTTTTGTATTTAGTAGTTTATATTCTTGGGGAATGGGTTTTTTAAAGATGGTATATTAGAAGGCCCAGGGAATGTGGATGGAATGATGTTCTAGGAAGATCCTTGAAATGTGTTCATGATCATGAGTTTTTGGGTTTATCAAGATACCATCGACATTTTATCCCTGGTTTTTTCTCATTTATTATCACCCATGACTACACTGATGAAAAAATATATGATGATTATCTATTTGGACCAGTGTGAGAAAGATTTTATTAAACTAAAGATAAACTTTACCACATTTTGAGTATTCATTATATTAGAGCCTATTATTAGTTACAAAATATAATGTGATGAATATGGAATTGAATCGGGGTATGCAATAATATAAATGAATGGTTCAGTAGCTTATTGGTCATGTCATCTATGACCCCATGATTGAATCTATCCTACCCATGACATGGAGTTGGATGCATTGGTCCACACTTTTAAGTATTATAGGTACTATATCTTTAGTGAGAGGTTTTTTATCTACAGGGATCACAAGATCCTTTACTATATCATTATTCAGTGGAACATCAATTTATGAAATATATGATGTGTTCAGTATATAATATAATTCATCTTTGATATGGTATTTGGTCACAGTAAATGTAACATTGTTCTTTATTGTCTTAAAATATGATGGATGTAGCTTAGAAGAATTGATAATGGATTTCTAAGGAATAATAGTTTCTAATGTGTTAGTTGTCTGATTAGAGGACTGATTCATCTTAGACCTAGAGATTGATGACTTGTTCCCTATTTGAGATGATTTATTCTCCAGTAGATCAAGTGATGACTAATTTGGAATATTACCCAGTGTGTGCTTCAATGCAAGAGTAGTTAGAAGACCATGACATGAAATCATGGAGTTAATTTGGTGATGATAATGTTATCCTACTACATCGGGGAGTTATAATATCTTCATCCATTATAAAATAGATGATGAAAGTCAAAAATAAATATTATTGGGAAGAGAATTTATATAAAAATATACGTATCATGAATTTATATAATAGGTATGGTGGATAGGGATGAAAGGGAAATTGGGGGATTAGTTTCTCAATGCCTTACCTACTTGTGGATAATGGTTGAGCACTAGTGACCTAGGGTAATAGTACAACTACATCTTGTTCCCATGGGGATGTGTGAGGAAGTCTTAATAGATATTATTAAGGGGTTTCTTATGAACTAAATGCAATTTTGACACTATTTGGGTGAACTTTGATTAGATAATTAAATTTATCATTTCATAATGATCTATGAGACTCACTATTTATATGATATGATAATCTTGTGTATCCTTGAAATTGTTAACTTTCATGGATTTACCTTGAGAAATTTATCTGATAGAGACTCAGGTTTTACATCATGGTTTTGGTTGGATTTGAAGAAGTTATTAGGGAATTATATGGGGCTGCTCCAAGAATGACACCATTAGACATATGGGCAAAAAGAGTTAATGATTCATATATTAAAGGGTATTATGTAGGATTACATCATAGACATTGGTGGATCCTAGGATGATTTAAAAACATTGTTTCCACTTTCATAAAACATTTTTTATATGATTCAATTTAGATGGCACTTTATATGCTCTAAATGGTACACGTTGTTGTTCCCAAATATATTTTTACGAGGCTAGTGAGGCAGAAGCTGTGTGGCCTAGTATAATATAAGAGACATTATTTTGACTGGATTTGGTTCAAAACATTTAATCCTATGTAAAATTATCAAGAGATCTTTTGTTCAATGTAAGATTATATCTCTAGTGTTTTTTGTATATAACTGGGTTTTCTAAGAATGACTTCTCAGTTGGGCCACCAAAATTTTAAGAAGTAAAGGAAGATAACCCTGATTTATATTCGACCCTTAATGATATCCATGTGGTTTGGAATTGTGAAATACCATCATAATATTCATTCACATTACCCAAGAATGCATGATGTGTTTCATGTGTATCAAATAAAAAGATAATTTCTTAATCCCATACATGTCATCAACTATGATGACATTGATCTGGATCCTGGAACATCATAAATATATCACCCAGAGTGAATTGTAGATGTCGCCGAGAAAACCCTTTGAGATAATATAGTTCCAGTTGTTTTGATCTTGTAGAATCATGGATGAATCCAAGGGAGACATGGGATTGGGAGACTGATTTTTGAGAACAATGGCTAGAGTTTTTTTTGGGAAGAACCATTCATAAAATTTAGTTAGGAATTTACAATTTAATCCTGGTAACAACATATCATCCTCATGAAGTGAATTTTTATTTCTTATTTAAACATTGATTTAAAAAAAATCATAAAATATTTTTTTCATCAACGTTATAGAATCTTTACTAGAATTTTATGTTCAAGTTCTTTAATGTTTATAAAAATACGTATTCAATTTTTAGTACTCTCTATTTTCAGATGTTAAGGTGGTTAGTATTTAATGAAAAAGTTTTTGGAATAAATATTTTATAGTTGTATTGATACACAAACTTTTGGTGGATATAATACTGCCAGAATATAGTTAATAGAGTTCAGTGTCCAAACAATGGTGTTTCTATTGGTATTTAGAATACTAAAGATTCCACCATCTATTTATTTTCTCTAGATAAACCTAGGTGGTTTTTCTCGATACACTGGCCCATCGAGGGTTTGACATCGACTAGAAGGTTGTGTGACTAGCCATCTAGTGAGTCCCATGTGGTCACTAATTCCACCTTATTTAGGGTGTATTAAATAAACCTATAATATTTTAATTTAAATTACTTTTAAAAAATTTTAATTACCCACTAATAATCCAAAACCCCTATATAAAATTAGTCCCCCCTTGACTCTTGGACAATTCTATTCACCCCATGTTAGTTATTTAATTTTTTCTCAATCTGGTGTCCCTATAAAGGTGAATTTCCTAAAGATCTACACTAACATTACTCTTCTTATTTGAAATATTGGAAATGTATCTATGATGGATCAATGGTATCAATACTAACCTGATTTTTTTTTCTTTATTTATATATTGATGATTAATCTAGCGAGCTAAATACATCTCTTGATCAGAATAGTATATACCATTTATTATGAAATTATATGGGTGTGTGTTTATGAATAATATTATTAAAACTCTTCTCAATATAATATTTATTATATAAAATTAATCCATTCATTTCCCCATGTTTTATTAATGGAGGATTTGACCTATCAATGATACCCCCCTAGACTAATGATATGAATCATCTAAATAGTTGAAAATTATGAGTAATCAATTATGTATCGATAATCATGAGTCTCTTCTTCTTGAATTTATCTTCAATCTAGTTTCTAAAAATTTATTGATGATGGATCAGTGTTATTTATCTAAACATGAGGTTATTATATATATTTTATTATGAATTAATATTATATTATGCAATCAATAATTGGTTTGTCCAATTAGATTCATATCATTCAGCATAACTGAGAACTTTTTCTATTGATAGAATCTGTAAGGTATGAATTTATATAACCACTCTATAATTAAAATAATATTATCAGGGAACTTTTATGAAGAAATTTTTTGATGAACGAAAATTCAACTAAAGTATCATTAACATGGGTTGTATACCTTTTTTGGTGTGCTAAGTGTTTTAGGAATTGATTCTTTATGAATATTCTATTACTTCATCAATGAACTAGAGGTGCGATGTTCGATAAAATTTTAGGATTTTTATACCATTTTACTTTAATTACATATTCGAATTGAATTTTTTATTAACCATACATGGTGGGAATTAATTATTTGTGTGTGCTCATGAGACACATGCCTCATGCATGAATCCAGGAGTATTTCTAGTGTATATTATTATCAAGATTGATATTGATCACAATATTTTATATATAACTACTATAGGATCATGATTTTATGTTATGATTTTAACTATTATAACTTACCCTATTGAAGATATTTTACATGAATTTAAATTTTTGTTTTGTTACTCGTAACAGGTGGACCATCTTGGTATGATTAACACTTAGGTGGGGAGTAACTACGACATGCAGTGATGATGAAAATGGACCTGTACATATGGTATCAGAATGATAGAATTGTGTCCCATTAGAAAAACAATAGCTTTGAGATACCATGTAATGTGGTTGAACTTGATTCCTTGTGGATACCAGGTATATGTTCACTATTTAGTCATGTGGCCCCATTTGAGACTTGATTTCCTGAGGATACCATTTAACATGTTTAATATCCTTGTGGATAGTCCAATACCAATTACACTATATTAAAACTATTCATTTAGAATAGATCAAAGGAAGGTATTAATGAGGCTTGTGGTTTCTTGGTTTGTAAATTGATGTTTGACACGTAGTTGTTTAGGCTTACTTGCACATTTCTCAATATCACAGAATACATCTATTATACCTATGAAAAAAAGTATTGATGCATTGGTGGTTTCTTACCAGGTTTTATTACTCAAACACTATATAGGAATCTCAATGTGTACATAGATTTCAGGAATAGGTATCTAGGTAAGGGCTAGGGTTATGTAGGAGATGTATGAGTTGTGAAGTATGGAGTTGGGGGAAGAATCCTGATAGACTATGGATGAATTACATAGAGTATTATTTATTTATCTACCTTCACTTATTACTCTGGATTGTCTCTCTAACTTAGGAGCCTTGTATATTTATTTACTGGACATTTGTATTATATGATGTCACATTATGATATTTTTTCTTTCACCTTTATTATTATGAGTTATTCTATAAATTATTTATATTTTAGTAAATATAATGGATATTTTGGGTAAAATATCACTATTGAGGATGTTTGGACACTATTATCTTATCAACTGCCTCTTGCGTATGGGGATGTGTATATTATGTCTTCTAGCACTCTATCAAGGGCCTGATAGTTTGGGTTGGGGCATTACAAAATAGTATCAAAGGAACATTTTCTTATTTTCCTATTGACTGACATGGGACATTGTAGAAATTAGAGAGTATGTGTGGTAATTGGATAGGTAATTCTCCATATTCGTGGCCAATTTATTTGTAATGTACCTCCGAGTTACCATTAATGGGATTTATGTTACATTTTTTATCGGGGTTTGAGTGCGTTCAAGCACCGTCAGTCGACACGTAGGGTCATAATCCATATATATTGTTTGTTTCATATTAGATATTTAATTTAATACCTTGAATTTTAATATATATTAATGATAGATATATATTTCATTTTTGGATTTTATTTCTAATTTTCATGATGTTGTTATATATTTATATTTCCATTATTTAGTTGAACCTGAGTATGCTGTTATGGTTTTTATATAAATAACTAAAAATAACATGTATTGATAGAGAACATAGTTTGTTCTAGGAGGGATATAACTTGGGCTTTGGGTATCCTCTAAGGGATGCCTTTTTGTTATCCTATAGACTAATTAGGATATATATTAATGTATGAGATGTTCTAAATGTATCAATATTGTAATAAACATGCATCCTCAAAAGAGACTAATGGGACCACCAACTGACATGGGCCATGCCTTTACTTCTTGGGAGGATTCCATAGTTCTACCACTAACTATACAGGTGAGTGTAATAAAGTATGACCCCACACTAACTATAATAGATCTAATATTAGGCCCATGTCATCCGGGATACTTTCCTCTTGTTATTGATAAGTGTGAGGGGCAATGAGTTCCATGGTATACTATGCTAGAGACTACCAGATCATGAATCCACTATACTTTTTGGGAACTATATAAACACATTATCCAAATAAATGGATATGTATCAATGAGTATATCATTTTCCTCAATGAACACAAACAAATATGATGGTGACATTGATAGTGTTTAAGAAACTAGGACTATCCATGAGGTGGTGCAACATGATTTGATAGGTTTACAGTCACAAGGGTCTCACCTTAAGAGCCTACATGGACTTATTTAATAATGAATTTTTAACCCATATTCTTCATGTTGATAAGGAATAAGTGTTAATGGAACTATAGAAGGGGTCCCCCATAGTATCCACATACTCCACTCATTTCACCAAACCTTTTCTTTTTCCCCCTTATTATAGAAAAATTGGGAAAAAAATCTACGAAGTTGAAGATCAATATTCATTCTAACATCCATTCATAGTTTCAATGATTTTACCTCAAAACATTCCTAGTGGTTCTCTGTAAAGACTTTATAATTTATAAAGACCTGGATGTAGATCGAGGAGTTGTTCTTCTTCCAACCTTTAGTACTCAGACATGTTGAACTTCTATAGCTCGAAGGAGTGTAAATTATGGTAGTATCAAGAGGAATATTGAGGGAATGTAGGATCGAAGTGTTGTGTATGCTTATAAGTGTATGGGTTATTCATCTCCATTAGGATGATATCCACCATTCTTCAATGATGTAATGTTAAGATATTATAATATTTTATTCATATCACCCTAGTGAATGTTTTAGAAGTATAAAAATATATGTGATGTAATATAGTTTTCCTACCATGATTCAAGGATAGGTTTCTAAAAGGGTACAATAATTTTATGATCTAAAAAATATGGATCTAGCTGGTGCCCTTAATAGTAGCCCCAAACAATAATAACTTGTAAAAATCATGTACCTCATGGATATAGTCATGGAGTTGAGCCTTTCCATGTATATATAGTGGGTTAAAATCTAGAAGATGGTGGTTAGGGACTCTCTACAACTTTAGGAATGTTTTTGATCAATTCGATGTTGTCTAATACTTTTTTGATATTAGTGATTTCAATTACATTATATATTCTCATGTTATTGATGGAATTGAATTTTTCATTATTTTATATTCTTATATTATTTCCTTCAATATACTGTAAGTCATGAATGTGGTCTATCCTATGTGTTTCCAAGAGTATCTTATAGATATCGACATTTATAGACATCTATGGTCCATCATGATTTTTGAGATGATGATAATATATATGATTATTTTGAAAAAATAATTTATGTATTGTTAAGCCCACATTGATTAGTATTAGATATAGGTATCCTTTATTTCAAAAAAGTTAGAGAAGTTCATGATGAATGTTGAGTATGTGTTGGGATATAGTAGAGTAAGTCAGAAAATTAACAATCTTGGTGCTAATATAGTGAAAATGTTAGTCTTGTATCTTTCTGTGGGATCAATGGTAGCCCCCTAATATTTTACTCTTGTTGTAGATATATATTTGAACATATTTATATAAAATTTCATAATAAATACCCCTAATAGAGGATTTTAGTTTGATAAATAACTCATGATAAGTGGAAAACCCATTTTTGTACCCCTTATCGTATGATTCCATCTGATTTGAAAGAGAACCTAGAAATCCTTGAGGAATTAGAATTGATGGGATTTATCTGTCTATGTATATCACCGTGGGGTACACCTATTTTTTCACCATGAATGAAGAAATTATTCTTTACCTCTACATGGATTTACGAAAGATAAATAATTTGATGGTGAAGAATAGGTTTCCTTTTCCTAGGATCAATGATCTATTTTATTTGTTACATGGAGCATGATGGTTCTCTAATTCTGATCTCCAATCAAGAATAAGATGTGAGTTAAAGAGAAGGACATCCTGAATATAGTAATTTGGAGTAGGTGTGTGATATATAAGAACTTGGTGATATCGTTAAGACTAATAAATTCACTATAATTGTTCATGATTCTCATAAATTTGATTTTACACCCACATATTAAAGTGTTCATCATTTTTTACATTTATGACATCCTCATATAATCATTATCCCAGGAGTAACATACCAAAAATATTTATATAGGCTTGGGTACACTTTGATAACATCCTCATTATGATAAGATTTCAATGAATTACTTTTGGATTTAATAGTTTATATTCTTGGGGCATGTGGGTTTTGAGGCTGGTATGCCAAAAGGCCTAGGGAATGTGGATGTAGTTATATCCTAGGGACATCCTTGAAATGTTTCCATGATCAAGAGTTTTAGGGTTTATCAATATACCATCGACATTTTATCCATGAATTTTTCCATTTATTATCTCCCATTACTATATTGATGAAGAAATAGGTGAAGATTCTCTATTTCGATTAGTGTGAGCATGATTTTATTAAAGTAAAGAGGATCTCTAATACTTTCCAAGTATTCATTATATTGGAGACTATAATTAGCAATATCATATAATGTGATATATATGTAGTTGAATCAGGGGAATTAATATTATTGAGGGATGTACTAGTAGCTTATTGGTCATGTCATCTATTACTCCATGAGTTGAAGTATTCTACCCCTGATAAGAGCTGGAAGCATTGGCCCATATATTTAAGTGTTGGAGACACTATCTCTTTAGTGAATGGTTTTTTATCTACAGGGATCAAAATATCCTTCACTATATCATTATTCAGTGGCACATCAATTTATGGAAGAGATGTTGTGTAGAGTATATAATATAATTTGACTCTTATATGGCATGTGGTCAAAATAAATTTAACATTATTCTATATTATCTTCACAATGTGATGCATGTAGTTCGGGAGAATGTATAATGGACTTATAAGGAATAGTAGTGTCTAATGAGTTAGTTGGTCAATTTGAGGACTGATTCATCCAAAATATAGATATTGTTGACTTGTTCTCTATTTGAGTTGATTTATTCTCTAGTAGATCAAGTGAAGAATCGTTAAGAATATTTCCCAATGTGTGCTTTAAAGAAAGAGTAGTTAAAAGATGGTGACTTGATATCTTGGTGGTAACTTGATAATGATAATGTGATCCTACTGAATGGAAGGGGTGGGGGTTATAATTTCATCACACATTATATAAGATCTTATGAAATACATAAATACATATTAGTGAGAATACAATTTGGATAAAAAAATATGTATCATGAATTTATATAACAGTTATGGTGGACAGGGATGAAGAGGGTTATTGGGGGATTTGTTTCATGATTCTTTAACAACCTGTGGATAATGATTGATCACTAGTGACCTAGTTAAATAGTACAACTACATCTTGTTCTCATGGGGATGTGGGAGGAAGTATATGTAGACATTAGTAAGGGGTTCCTAAAGACCTAAATGAATTTTGACACTATTTGGGTGATTTTTTATTAGACAATGAATGTTTCTCGTTTCATAATGATATATGAGACTCACTTGATATATGATATGGCAATCTTGTATATCCCTGATATTGTTAACTTTTACAGAGTTACCTTGAGAATTGTATCTGATAGAGACTCATTTGTTCAGTCATGGTTTTGAATGATTTGCAGAAGGTCCTAGGAACTCAGATGGGGTTAACCAAATAATGAAACCATCCGACATATAGATAAATTGAGTTAATGGTTTATATATTTAAGGATATTCTAAAGGATTACATTATATGATTTTTTAGTTCCTCATACGATTTAAAAACATTGTTTTTTCTTTTGTATAACATTTTCTCCATGATTCAATTTAGATGGAACATTAGAGGCTCTAACTGGTAGGCCTTGTTTTTCACCAATATGTTTTTCATGAGGCTAGTGAGTCTATAGTTGTGGGACCTAGTATAATATATGATACATTCTTTTTTACTTCAGTTGATTCAAAAAAGTTTAATCATATGTAAAATTAGGGAGAGAACTTTTGTAGAATATAGGTGGATATCTCTAGTGTTTTCTATATATAATCGAGTTTTTCTGATAATGACTTCTTAGTTGGGCCACCGAAATTTGAGGAAGTAAAGGAAGATACCCCTAATTTATGATGGACCCATCAATATCTCCCTGTTGTTTAGAATTGTGAAATACCATCGAGATAATCATTTAGATTACTCATGAATTCATGATGTGTTTCATGTGTCTCAACTAAAAAGGTAAATACCTAATCCCATACATGACATCGACAATGAGGATGTTGATCCTGATCATGGAAAATCATAAATATATTACCCAGAGTAAGTTGTAGATGTAACAGAGAAAAAACATTGAGGTAATATAATATCACTTGTTTTGATCTTGTAGAATCATGGATGAATCTAGGGGAGACATGGGATTGGGAGGTTGATTTTTGAGCTCAATGTCCTGTGTTTTTTGAGATGAACCATTGAATGAACATCATGTCGATGAGATGTTGTTAAAGGAAGTGAATTGACAATTCCTAACATAATTTTTGGAATTTGATGTTTAGGGTATATAAAATTCTCTACTCTCTTTTAATTACACCCAATTTTGGGCATTTTTTATGTGGTTGTTATTTGGTGAGAGGTTTTCCAGATTCTATAGTTAGAGAGTTGTGTAGATCATTTTTCTTATGGTGACTATAATACTATGCACAACTAACTAGTAGATATTATTGGCTAGTGATGAAGTTTCATTATGTGTACCAATAATTTTTTTCTAAACATTCTAGTATATGGTGTTGAAAGAACCCAGGTGGTTATCATGAGAACAACATATGGTAGGAGGATAGAGACCAACCAACAGGTGGGGCTACTGACTAGACATGAGGCCCACCGGTTCATCATTACATCATGGTCTAGAAATGATTAAACGAACTTTGTAACTTTTACATTCACTCATTTTTGACCATATTATTTAACCAATTACATCACATTCACCTATTTGTAAATCAAGACTTCCCCCCTCTGATTACTGAGCTCTCCCATTTATCTCCCATTGGTCGTTCATTGCTTGATTGTTCCATCCACCCTAGAATGGTGAGTTCCCACTCGATATACAATATTTTTTCACTTACCCATTGAGTAATGTGAATGTTTTTATAAAGGATCTGTGAAGGATATATGATAATTTTTCTTATGAGATAAAAAATTATTCCTTTATTTATATATAGTTGATAGATATTGTGATTTGATAATGAATCTTAATGTTTTCAAGCTCTACCATATATTATAGATGCTCAATATGTACGTGTTTTTTAATATTATTACTAGAAATCATTTTTTGGTGGATTGATTATAGAATTTTTTTCCTCCATAAATGGTCCACTAGTATTTTAGTAGAGTATTCAACATGTCAATGACAACACCCCCGAAAAATCCAGAACTCTCATGAACAGTTAACGTTTTCAGGTATATAAACATTGATCGACCATCATGAGCATATATTTTTCTTGAATATCACATTAATATATATTTTTAATGGATAAATGTGGTTTCCTTATACCTGATGATAATTTATAGAGTGGATGAGGAATTCATGATCCATTCTTCAGTTGATAATGGGTCTGGTGAATTAACATCCTATGATTTATCATACCTAGAAATTAGATCATTATATAGACTCAATGAGGTATGTGAAAGTAGAACCAACCTTAATTACATGGAATATACTCATATATCTTTTTTAAACCTCTTTCATGATGAACTATTATTTGA
Source organism: Viscum album (assembly GCA_963277665.1). Classification (NCBI taxonomy): domain Eukaryota; kingdom Viridiplantae; phylum Streptophyta; class Magnoliopsida; order Santalales; family Viscaceae; genus Viscum; species Viscum album. The sequence continues at coordinate 1,006,295,938 of OY728167.1, forward strand.
CTTAGGCATCCAAGACATGTTTTCTAGTCCTCCATGGGGTTTTTCTATGTTTTGAGATTTGATCCTTGATAAATATTACAGTACTTCAATAATAACATCGAGGGGGGAAGTTAATCTTAATTTTAAGTCCTTTTATACTCTTTTTGTACCAATTTTATATTATAATGTCATAGACTATTAACCATTCTTGGTGGTGATTTTTGGTGGGTGTGTGTATAGCCCTTGACACCTATTTGTGATTTTTTATTTTATGAGTATCTATAGTGCATCTTGTTATAATTATTGATTTTTCTAATATTTAATTATATGTTTCGAATATATTATTATAATGGAATGCCAGGTATTTACATATTATACTCTTTCATGTTTTGTGTATTTAAATTTCCTTGGAGGTGTTTACATGGTTGTCATAATAGTCAATCTATTATGGTATGGTTACCTCTTAGTTATAGTGTGCACATGATATTTAATGACGATTATGGTGGGCCTATAAATATTTTGGGATCATGATATCTATATGTCCTAGCTAAAACATGATTCCTTGATAATATATAGTAATGTATTGGAACTCAATTCCCTAAGGATACTAGGTACACGATAATTAGAGGGCATTACTACCTGACCCACGATTCAATTACTTGAGGATACTGATTAACATGTTCATTACCCTTATGGATAGTTCTTGATCACATTTAATATCTCTTAATTATCCTTCCAGTATGGAGATGAGGTAGGACTAGTTAGGACTCTTGGTGTCTGGGTTATCCCATAAGTGCTCAACATATGGTTGTTTGTTCTTGATTTCATATTTACTGTTATCATAGAGAAAACATTATATACCTTTCAAACATGTTACAAATGAATTCATGGATTCATACTGGGATTTATTAGTCCCACCATAAATGGGTATCTAGATGTTCATGTAGAGTTCATGTATAGGAATCCATTAAATGGAATGGTTCCCCTAACTATCATCTAATTTGTGGAGAATAATGTTGGTATACATGTTGGGATGGACTGCAGAGGACTTATGTAGAGTTTTTTATTTATCTACATGAACTTATTACTCTATTTTGGATTTCAACACTATGATCCCATTTAATTTATTTGTATGAAATATCTTCCATTTGATATTACAGTATTATTATTTTTCTTTAGAGATGATTAATCAATTATTTTTTTAAATCTTTCTAATATTTTTGTATGGATAGGATACAAAAGAAATTTCCTTCTATTTAGAATGATCAAAGCCAAGCATATATAAAACAACCTATTTCATAGGTGGAGGTCAGTATAAGGCCTTATATCTCTCTATCTAAGAGTTGGTGGTTTAGGTTGGGTCATTAAATAATTCATTATCCATTAACATATAAAATTATTAGTTAGGGATATTCATCAAATACCATCCACCATGATATTTCAAATGGATTATTTAATGTTATTTTCTTAAGGATAAATTATTCATCACATCTTTTATAATTACTATTTATACTTAGTTATTAAATATGAATTCCTACGAATTATTTTACTCTATGAAGACTCTATTTTTTATCTAATGAATTTAAGTCGATCACCTAGATTCCATAATTTTATTGATTTTTGTTATTATTTAATTAACCATATATCCCTTATCTACATTGTTATAATACTATATGATATATTAATTTGAATAATTATTTTTTACCTAGAATACTGTGGAGTGTCTTGGAAAACCTTTTAATATTATTCATGAATATGATTTTATGGTTAAAATTGAATAATGAATTATTTAACTATATAAAATATATTTGAAAATGACAAGAAACCCATTTTTATTGCATGAGTTATTTGTGTTGTGTTTAATTAAACCAATTTTTATTCCCATGGATTATTTATGATTTGAAGAATAATTTTTCCCTGTGGTAAACATATATTCATATGATTTATGGATGGGGTCAAATATCACCATGTAATGCGTTGTTTAAAATCGTATAAATCATGATATATAAATTCATTAGTATGTTTTAGTCTCCCATGATGTTGGGAATTGTTGGTGTGGACCATGGATGTAATTTTCTCAAAACTAGTGTTTGTTACATGTTTCAAATAAATACTATTATTACAAATTCATGGATCATTTTTATTCACTAATATTATCACTCTTTTTTTGATTCATTATTTTTTCATTATCCTATGATTTATTATATATTCTTTGTCAGGTATAATATTTTTTTGTATATTCATTATACTAATATTATCATCTTCTGCTCACTTATGATCTTTCATTTTCATATCTTACTTATCATTTATTCTATTTTCTTTATGATTCCATTTCAACAACATAATGAAGAAAATAATATATATATTACATTCACTAAAGTGTAGATTGTGTGGATAATTTTAGGGATTATTGAAGAATTATAATAGATGTTGCATTTACATATGTAGTGGAAAACCGTTTTTTAGTTGAGAAATACATGAGTTTTATTAATTAATGTTTAGTCCAAAATCTCTTAAAGTATAAATCTAAATTATCAATTTAAGGTATTATAATGAAATATTTTCTTCAATCCATGTAATTTAAAAAGTCACATATATGGGGTGTCATGATTTTTATCATATTGGGGTTTATATTACATTAGTGGTAATGTTGTATATGAAGGATAATTTAAATTTTGATAAGTTATAATTAATCATAATATTATATTTATATATAACTCCTTGGGTTATGTAAGCTACTATTAAATATAGTAGATATATCTAAATGATAACATTAGTGAAAACATTTAGAAAATTTAATGTGATTAATTTATTTATAATATAATATCATAATGTTTTGGTAAAGTATATATTGTGTGGATCTTTGAAAAATTGCATCCATTTATAGATATTTGAATGTGGATTCATCTATGTCATGGATTAATCAAGGGTTAATCACCCTAAAAATTTCTACATGTCTATTAACATAATCTTCACTCTATTGTATAATGAGTGGGACAATAAGTAGACACAGTCTAGACCCTCTTAGTAGATATACCACAGTTAATTGTGTTTACTTTACAATCCATTATGATGGATATATATTATATTACGGAAATAGTATTAAAAATTGAAATAACCCAACCTAATGTAATCATGATTGAAATGAGTTTTATTTAGGATGATGTGAATCCCAATATATTAATTTCCCTAATTCATAAATTTAATGGTTTTATTATATATGTAATTATCTAACAATATTTCTCTTATGGTGTTTATTACTCATTATATTCTATTTTTTGTTTTTGTAATGGATTGATCCTAAAGGATCCAAGTAAAAAATTAATTCCATAGATAACAGGGAGATTATCATAATGAGAAACCTAATGGGGAATATCTTCAGTTAGAAACATTGTGATTTTTCAAACAAGCATCCAAGATTCATCATTACCATTATCTAAAAAGTTGAATTCTCAAACAATACAAACAAGATACTACTAGAATCTCATTTATGTTTGGGTGATAAATATGATGAATAAAATAATGATAATCATTTGAAATTTATAAAATTTGGTAATAACAACTTAAGAAAATGTCTCAAAAGAATTGAGAGATTTATTTTTCATGTAAATGGAGGCCGCATAGAATGTAATTATTGATGAAAATTAAATAGATTAATAGACATGAATGCAGGAAACAAAGTTTATTTATAGGTACCACTACGAAGTCAATTTATTAAATGTATATAACCTGAAAATAATGAAATTTTATACTCTAATAAAATGGATAACAATGTTGATATTCCACAATAACAACCAAGAAAGGGGAAACCTTTTTTTACCACAACAAGGGACATGTATTTAAAAAATTATTTAGAATGAATATCAATGATCTCCCACTCAAGAACTGTGATGGTTTTACTTTTGTATTGTTCAACTAACCCTCTATACAAGGAATCTTTACTAAGAACATAATGGAACAACCATAATGACTTGAAATTGAATTATAAATAAAAATCTTCAGGGTAAGAGTATTGTATCATAATTATAACTAATCTCTAAAATATATTTATAGGAATTTTTTTCCAAAAAAAATTATTATTTGTCAATTAGAATAATGTCATATAATATTCGACATCAATTAGATCTCTTAATAAATATCACATGGTAATTGATGAAATATAAAATATAAATTTAAAAAATCAATCCTTTACCACCTATTAATATAATGCATACTATATAATGCATATGAAGAATTAATCCAATTATTTTGGGTTTTTCCTCAAAAATGGATAAAGAAAAAAACATAACATTAATTATATTCATATTATGAGGGAAAGGTTATCTGACTAGTCATAAAAATGATAATGAGGATAAAAAATCACTATAACTTAAATATGGATTAATGTATATCTTATCGACAGCAATTATTATTTTATTATACTATAATAGATAAAATTGGGAAGATTCTATTTATTTACACGGGGTGTAACTACCAGAAATTTCAATTTGTATTTTACAATAATAAATCATATTTTAATAGCCTGTTCTTTATAAACCACTCAAAATATTCTTGAAATATTAAATAAAAACATATAACATGAATAAAATATAATGTGGATAAAAATATAACAATCACATAAAAATTCTTCAAAAATAACATTAAGAACACTTAATGTTTTAAAACAGAATTTTTCAATTAATATAGTGCTTCGTTATATATTTTTTATTCATTTAAAATATGAATTAATAAATTTTATAAATTTATTTTTGTATAATGAACTTCATTTTTAAAATAAATAAATAAAATATTAGCCTAGGGCATGTTTCCATAAATTAACTAGAATAATCAATTTTTATGTGAATAGTGATAAATATACTGATTTTTGTACATTCATTTTTAGGAATTAAAAGTTTTTGAATCTTATATATATATATATATTCATAATTAATATAAAAACTTTTAAAAATATGATATTTAATTTATAAAACTCATTTTAATTTTTTCCATAATAATGTATTTTTAACATTAAAAACCTTTTATATTTGCTTATATTAAAAATTAGTATTCTTCAAATGAATTAAGTTATTTTTCTAAAATTATATAATATTTTATATATAAATCTACAAATTATATAATGAGTAGTATTTTATTTTATTGTACAAATGTATGATTATTCAGTTTTAAAATGATATTGATAAAACTGTTACATTCAACGAATTTTTTTTATTAACATTTTGTAAATTTTTATATAATAAATTAAATTTATATATCATATTTAATGAAGATAATGTTATTTTAAATACATATATGATAATATTAAAACCTTTTTAATTAGAAATAAATTTTAAATAACCTTATGAACACAATATAGTTAAATATCAATTTTCTAGAAAAAAAGTTTTTATATATATAAAATACATTAATATAAAAGTTAATTTTATTTTATTTAGAATTGAATTAGAATTAATTGAAGATAAATTTTTGTTTAATTCACAAAATTTTTGTAATAAGGATTATTTTATATAATTAGTAAACATAATTTACTTGGGTAAAAACTATTTACCACATTAAGAAATGTAAAAAGCGAAAAAATATAAGAGTAAATGACTTTAAAAATGTTTTAAAAATTTGTGTAAAAACATGTTTGAGAAGATATATACCCAATATTACAAAAAAATAAATTATTTATTACATTTTCAACCATATAAAATTATGTAGTGTAACTCCATTATTGAAGAAAAATTGTGTTTAGAAAAGTGGGAATTTATTCACTTATAGAAGGGGATCACTTCTACCCTTTTAATTCAAATTATAAACATATAAATTTATTTAAACCAAAAAAATATTAACATTATATAATTACATTTGATTCACTAAATCTATAGGTAAATTAAATATATCTTAAGTCTTTCAGGTATTATGATTTCATCTAAAGAAATTTCAAGGTCTCAATGTCAGTATTACTTACTCTTTACCTTTTATTATAAAAATTTATCATCCAAACACTTCCATAAGTATAGTAATATAATTACCTATAAATTTTCAGTATACTATTGTGTTATTAAAATAGTGTAACAACAACTATTTATTCCTTTCCATTAACTTATAAAAAAAATTACTGCGAGTGTATGTTGTTCAGACTACCACCTCTACGAAGCGACATCATCAATGTTTGACTCCCACAAATTTTTTTTGTTAATATGGAAGTAATATTAGAATAAATGTGAATAATATTATATAATTATGACCAGTAATTTGAAAATATAAATCCAACTTTATTATCTCTCAGTTTTCATGAAATTAAATTCTTAACCATGCTTTGTGCGGGGTACACCCCCATGAGTTAACAATTTTATTTTCATAATGATTTTAGATATTTATTAGAAACACATAAATTAAGAGTAAAAAAATTATGAAATCTTCAAAATATAATTATTCATATTTTATAATGATATTATACACATCCATAACCATACTCACCAATTGAGTTATAGTGTTCTCTTCTCTATGTAGGTTTAACTACCTATATGAACAACACTATAAAAATCATCCCTGGTTGACTACGAGAACATAAATATTAATATTATTATAAGTTATGAATAAAATAATGATTTTTATATATTTATGTAAAGTTTATATTATGTATTTAACTTGTTATAAAAAATACCAACTTTGATTTCTAAAAATTACAAAAAATAATTCGACACCAATTCCTTTTCCACATAATATAACCAAAACTCTAATAGAGGGATATAAGATATTTATAAGTAAATATAAGTCAAATATTAATGTAAAATTAAGGGTATATTATTGATTATATTAATTATTATAATAAAAATTACCTCTACTACAAAATTAGTCCAAAATGATCATGTTAATCGACACCTATTATTGAATATTGAAAGAAATTAGTAATATACTTGTATTGAATATTTATAAATAAAGACAACATAAGTTTATAGATATTAATAAGGTCATGAAATATTTTAGTATAAATTTTATTTTTTTATAATAGGATATTTCATAACTTTATTGGAGTTAAGAATTTAGTAATCTATTATATTTCAAAATTTCCAACCCTTATATTATATATTTTATTATACAATAAGGTTTTTTGGAATAATATATCTTAGAACCTATTATTATTTTTATCATGTTTAAATTATATTCAATGATATAAAATATTCTATTCCCTGTAATTTCACCCATGTAATTTTGACTCAAAATTTACAATACCTCAAAGTGTTTTTGTAACTCAGTTTTTTTTCAGGGAGTTACATCAATTGTTTCCATACTATATTGTTCCATGTCTGATTAATTTATATAATGAATATTTTTTTCCTCTATATTCTATAATGATTTTTAATTATTAATTATAACCTTTTTTTTCAAATGATTCTAACCTCAATGATTATATTATGTGAATGATATTCTTGGTCACAATTCCTTATTATTGAAATATATTTATTCCTTTTCACTAATTTACATTTATATGATGTATATACTACCAATTTTTATATTATATAATTAAATATCCTTATGTTAAAATATTTTAATTTTAGTTTCAATCTATTATTTAATCGATGATTTTTATTTGAATATTACTAAAGTCATAATGTTTTTCCAAACATAATTAAAAAATCATGATATCCCAAATGTGACAATCCTAAAATAGAATTTTTATAGTTATTCATTACAACATAAAAATAATTTTCATCCCCTATATTTATCATATGTAATATCTGTCCCTTTACATTTATTTAATACTAAAGTTTCATAATATCTTAAAATGATGTGGTTTTAGAAAAAATTATATTAAAAATATAAAAATAGAATTTATTTTTTTGATCATATTATATATTTGACTCCAGATTTTTTGAGTATCATATAATTATTTCAAAAATAGAAATAGGTCATATTTAAATACATTACCTTTATTTGAAAATTATGTAAATTAAATTAAATTTATATTTTTTCATATGTTTCATTTTTAATAAAATAAATTGTATTTAATGTTTCCATGCGATTTTGTATTTATGAATCTATTTTTTTATGAAACATTTCCTATAAATATTGATGGTCTCTAAAAGAATTATTTTTTAAAAATATTTATAAAATATTTCATTTAAAATGTGATTAATATATTAATGATATATATTATTTATAATGTTTCTTCTTAAAATTCAAATAAAGAACTTTTCATATATGTTATAATCCTATGAAATTTCATATAATTGATTAAGGATATTCATAAAATTATAAAATTAACCTAATTTATCTATAGGTTTTATTTAATGTTCTACCCTTTTGTAGGAGTCATCAATTCTTTCCTTTATCATTACTAATAATTCTCTATTGATAAATAAAAATTTCCATCAATGGTATTTCTTCAATAAAAAAATATATTTCCTTCCTTTGATTTAAGGGTCTTTACCTAGATTCCATACTTTGGTTGATTCATGATATTATTGAATTATCCATATCCCCTTTAACAATATTGTTTATATTATATTTAACAAAGGGTATTTACCTTGAATGTTTTTGAATAACAATAGATATTTTTTAATTTACCATGTTCATATCATGTTATAATTTTTAATAGAATTATGATAGGTTTACTCATGTGATATCAATTTAAAAATGCACATTAATCCCACTTTCATTCCATGGGATCTTTACGATGTGGAGAATGAGACCTATTTTTCTTTAAATGAGCTGTTTATGTTATTTTTAATGATTTATTTCATGTGTCACATGTATACATGGATGAATGATGGGTGGGGTCCTATATCTCTCTGAAATTAATTTTCTAAATTTATATACCTCATGATAAAAATTTTCACAAGTACATTTTAGATTCTTGTAAGTCTGGGATATTTTGGTGTTTTTCATTAACGTAATATTCCATGTACAATTTTTTATTCTACATTTCAAAGGTATAATGATGTTACACTCTAAAAAATAATTTGTATTGAGTAATGTTTACAAAAACATTTGAATAATATATATTTTCGATATGAAATGTTTTAAGATCTTCTCTGTTTTGGTTATGAAATTATTTTTTATCTTGATTATAATAACATTCTCATATTCTACTCAATTATTATATTTTATTTTCCCATTTTAATGATTAGTGAAGGTTTTGGATCACCCATTTATAAAGATTTAATTAACCAAGGTTATAATGAAATGTATCATGCATGATGTTTCAAGGAGAGTATATTTTTTACTATAGTTTTTTTGGATATTTTTATGAAATATTATGGTATAATAAATTCCTTCTATATTGGATGTAACACCCCAAGCTTCCATGATATGCTTCTCTTTTAATAATACAATAGCGTGCGATGTACGCAACACCAAGTTCAAGCGCACCATGACCTATTAAACTAGCCTTTTAGAAAGCGGTTATGAAAAGTAATAACAAAATTTTTAATTTTATATATATAGACCATATAATTTTAATATTCATCTTTTGTGTTTCTTATACATAATATAAAGACAAATTCAATTTTTTAGATAAAAGAAGTATTTTTTTTAAAATATAGTTTTTCTACCTATTAATGTAGAACCCTTCTTAAATCTAATATTTGACAGTTTTATATGTTTTATTTGACAAAATAAAATTATTATTTAGAACTGGTACATAAAAATTTACTTTGGATAAATTTTTGGTATTTTTCTGATAAAATTCATTTTTAAGTAATAGAAAAAAAAACAGTATTTTAAATCAAAAATTCTTTTTTAGAAAATTTATTTATATGGTTAGATTATCATTTTAATTTGTTTTAAAGTGAAATTAGATAATATTTTTACCATTTAATCAAATTTTTGTTATTTTATGTAATTTAAATTTGAAATTGCACATAAACAAATGTCAATCTTGTGATAGTTATTATTTTTTTAAAAACATGGTTTTTGTTTTGATAACGGGAATTAATTTTAAATTAATTAGTGAAACTTCTATATTTTTAATTAGGTAAATTATAAATATTATTTAACTTGTAATATCAAATATATCTTAGGATGATTTTTTGTTATTTTTCTGAAAAACATTAAATTTTGATGAATAGTGAAAACACTAAGAAGTAGTAAAAAAGCCAACTTTTTCATTTAAATGAAAATTTACTTCTTTTGTGAATTAAATTTAAAAAATCCAACATACATGGTTTTTATTAGAAACTAAAATATGGTTCAATAAGATGAAAATAATTTTTGGTGAATAATAACTTTTGCCTTTTACTTACCGCGGTTAAAGGTAAATAGGGTAATTCAAGGTAAAAATAATATTATCAAAATATTAAAATACCCTAAAATGTGTCCTAATCCTATTGGTTGATACAATTACGACCATGTGAATCATTGGATCTATTTTGGGACCCTGTAGAGCCACTTAAGAGTGATAATGACACTTTATATTAATTAATATAAAGTAATGAAAAAAATGACATAAACATATATCTTTTAGTAAATCAAATTTTTCATGGGGTTATATATTTTAGCTCTTAGACTATAAATATTCATTTAAAACCTAATGATATTTCCTACATCATGGTATCTTCTTTATAAATGTTAGACATCAAATAAATAAAATTCTACATGAAACAATAATGATGTAGTGTTTACCTCATTTGTGCATGATTTAAATAAATAAGATAATAATGATTAAAATAATAATAAAAACCTGTAAAATTATTATTGGATGATTTTATTTTGAACAAGATTCATCTTATCTTTTAATTTGATAAGTTTTGTAACTTTAGAAACCGAAAATAATTTTATAATAAAATAATATTTTCAAAAATTCCTAAAGTACCCCTCCTCCCCTTATAAAATACCTTCACCTATAACCCATTACTCACAACTCTCAATCCCATTGGATTATCCAAACTCTACCCAAATAAGCTCTAAATATCCCTATCATACACCTAGAAGCCTTAATTTAGGCAATAAATGACTTCAAGATATTCTTTTTGTTCAAACCATAGAGAGTTACATGATTTAAAGGTAACGTCTTCTCTTATGTTCTTTTCTTTTATTTTACTTCTCCAACACCCTAAACTATTTTATTAATTTATTTTATAAAAAACCAGTATCATAAATTTAATATGTTGTTTATATGGGAAGGATTAAAACTAAACTTACACACACCTCCGTCTAATTGGTAAATAACATATTGTTTCTGTCGACGACAAACTACTGCCTCATGAAATAATTTTTTTTCAATATTCTCCTACCACCTCTTATGGTGGCCATTAATATGGAACTATATTTACATGTGTTATATATTATATTTATATTTTATATATACTTCTGTATTTTTCATTTATATCATACTTTTATCGTTACCATAATGGGTGAATACGATAATTTCATTTGATGAAGTGCGGACTACCACCCCCTCAAAGTGATATGACTCGTTCATGCCATACGTAGAACCTATAAAAAATGGAGTTAATTAAAAAATTAACATATATTTTATAATATAATTATAATATACCTATGTATTATTAATTTTTCATTCCTTTAAATATAAAATAGAAATGAAAGTAGCGTTCATGCGTACATAAAACTTACCGTCTCCATGAATTGTGTGTCTCATTTCTTAACATCAAATGATATAGAATATTATAAATACATATAATATAGATATATATTATATATATGATATATAAATCATGAATATCATTCTGGATATAATGTAATTTTCACCACATGGATAATTTGTAATTATAACAAGTTCATTTTTTGAATAAAGTTCCAAACATCAACAAAATGTCAGATATGAACTCAAACAATTAATTAATTGTTATATCAAAGTAATAAGTGATATAAAAGGAATAATGAAATTGAAAATTTTTCTTAAGGAATTAAAAATTAACTTAATTTTATTATTCATAAATAACACAGAATATATGAGTCCATTCGGACACGAGGTAAGAGGGTTCTTATCTTACTTTTAATTCCATGAGATTTCCATTATTCACCACTTATTTATTAAATGTGGTGTATTGTGTACCAAAATTTGATATATATTATCATGATTATATTTATATTAATGGTATTTTATTATTCATTTGGTGGTTATTCAATATTGTTCATACAACTCGATTGATTACAACGTGGTAAGGGGTTTTCATCTCACTTTTTTTCCCGTGAGATTCATAAAATATTGCCATTATTTCCATTTGTGTGGTGTATGTACTTCCCATGATTTTATTCATTGTGTAATATAATTTAATTTATGTGTATTTACATCTTTATTGTATGATCCTTATTTCATGGCGTTTATGTTTCATATGTTACCAAATCGGTAAGGGAATTTCTAATTACGATTTCCACTCGTTGAGTTTTACGCAAACTTCATTGATTATTTTACTCCAAGATTATGTGTGAAATCACTATTTATTTTTTTATGCAGTAATTTCCACTCCCCTTATTGAGGATAAAATTTTTACACACATAATAACTCCATTGATTAATTTTTAAGTCATCAATATGAACTTGATAAGAGTAATCTTAACTGAATTTTTATTCATTGAGTTAAGCATCCAAGTAATTGGTGTTATTGTTACAAGAAAATGTGTGAATATCCTTTGATTTATATAAACTTAATATCCAATCATATTGAGTGTATTTATATTTTTCACACATAATTATGTCATTGATTTATCATTAACCTAAGTATATAACCTTTATAATGGATTTCATCTCAATTTACATTCAATTGAGACTTTATTGTAATTTTTCACCAGTTCACTTTTATATGGTGTGTATACTGTACTTTGACATAGTATATAATGCATCCCTTTATTCTCATTATATTATAATGTTTTGATCACCTCAATTATTTTTATTCAAATCTCTCATTTGGTAAGAACCCCTATCTAAAATATCAATTTAAATGTTTTAATGATTTATTCTTCTAAAGCTTTCTCATTAATATCCATGTTTTAAAAAATGGTTTTGGGGATTTATTTATAGACATTAATGTTTTAAAATTAAAATTCCTTTTGAAAGTTTCAAAGTGGTATTAGACGCTCTGATACAAAAATATATTTTCAACAAACTTCATGATAAATTGTGAGACTTTTAAATGTTTTCAAGGAGAAGGGGATATTTCTCTCAAATAGTTTTACTGATTATTTTCATCTATGTCAATATCCTTCATTATTATTGATTGAGTTTGATTTATATAAAAAAATCTAAAATATTGTATTGAATGAGTTATGTTGAATATGGCTGTGATATTTTTATACCATTCATGGTTTGTGGTTAAAATATTGACATTTAGTATACTAGTTCTAATATGAATGTTTAGATTATGTTTTAATCTTTTTATATGAGGAATGTGTTGGACTTAGAAAGTGATGGGTTGAGCCCGCTATAGCTCATCGATGAATTGGTAGGTCTCATGAGACAAACTATTGTCTTGGCATAAGGACTTTACAAAATCTTCTTTGTAGTCTTAACACGAGGCTTTGACTATATGGTTCTGATGTCCGGAATTATGGATTACATCATTATGAAATAAGCTATTGATATTACATGTGATTATTAGACTCGTAGAATATCCGTGTAAAATATTAAATGCTATTATTTTATTTATATTTTCCATATTACGATGAAGTTTAAGTTTAAAAGGCTTGTGTTTTAGTCATATACATTTCCTTAAATGTTTATGCTTATTTATGAATTTTTCTTCTATATTGTTATCTTTACTGGGCATCTGATCTCACCCCTTTCTATGTTTTATTTTTTCTAGGATGTGAAGAAGTATATTATGATTCACCTGTAGGGATAGGATAAGTGATATGGGTGTGTTTAAAGGTGGTATAATGTTGTTGTTTTTCATTTCATAAGGTAATGTAAAACTTATGTATTAATGTACCAATTACAAGGCAAATAAACTAATCGGGCTTTCAATACTTGATATACTGTGATGATTCCAATGTTATGTAATAATGCACTGACTCTGGGAAACTAGGGTCGGGGCATTATATTTGGTATTAGATGAATTTTAGTAAAAATCATAGAAGCTATATTTAGAAAAACTCTTGTTTGAAAGGACTACCCTAATATAGACATTGAAGATTAGTATAAAAGAACATCCAAAAATTTTGGTATTATAAATATTATTTGGGTTTTCCAAGCAATACATCATTGTCAGGATATGAGTAGGTAGATGGAGCTCTTGCACAGATGTACCTAGGAGTGAGAACTCCGGCAAGGAGTTTCAGGCTTGACCCGGGGTATCATGTTACATAATAAATGGACCTGCTGCACTCTTTGTTACGACACACCCAGGGGATATTCTTAGTACAATTCACATTTTCTTTACAAACCGATTTGATTGATTTTAATATAAGATGAGAATAAATAACCTTGTTTAATCCTAAGGTGTTTTACATTGAAAATAAGTTGTCATGATACTATCTAGATGATTTTTTGACTCACAATATGCTTTTTTGTGTTAGTCAATGGCTGCATTCCAAGGATGTCATAGTAACATTGAACATGATGTAAAAGGTGGGAATGATGATAGAAATGAGCAACTGAATGGAATGTTGATGGGCGTATAAGATATCATGTTCATGCTAAAGAAGGTTTCCAAAAATATGATCAATGATATTTAAATTAGCTAACACCCAAACTCAACAAAGAATAAAAAGGTGTAGAATGATAAGAGCTCCAGTAGTGGAAACCATGGAGAAAAGAAAGAAAAATTTCTATCATGCAAAAAATGTAGAAGGAGACACCTAAGAAAGTGTCTCAATGGAACAATAAAATTCTTTATGTGTGGGAAATAAGGACATAAATTAAATAATTACTGAAGAAAAATTAAGATTACTGTGAAAGAAAATAAAAATGATCCTAATAATTCAATTAAAGTCATTTATCATTAATGTAAGGGACCTTGGAATTACCCGAGCCAATTCCAAATTCTATAGGAGAACCTCTAGGTCAAGGAAGAAACATTGTGGAAATAAATGGATGGATAAATGATTAAAGGTATTAATGATCTTTGTTTATGGGATTGGTTTGGAAGACTATTCTCTTATATGTGTAACTATATATTTTTTTATGTGAAAATTCTATTTGAGAAATATTTATCTTTTCATTTGTGGATATGGTTATAAAGAACCATTTGGGTTTATATGATCCATTAATTTGAGGAAATTACAGGTTAATAATTTTTACGATGAAAATGCGAGGTATGAGATAAAATTTGTGGTTAAATTATGTTATGGTTATTTGGAGGAATTTATCTTATTTTGGTAATGTTATAAAATATAGTTTTTAAAAAATGACAACATGCAGATCGTGTGACAACCCGTCAGATTGGAGAATGATGTGGTAATCGATCCCACAACCAAAGTTTGATTGAAATTTATCACCTGCCACTGGACTATGTGAAGTCCCTGGTTATTCTGACTAATTTTTTTTAGCAAAATGATTTTATTGATCAATAATATGTTGATTTGGGATCTTATGTTTTTTGAAATGGATATCCTTATTATAAGAGAATTATTTGGTAATTTAGTGATAAATGTTATTTTGGAAGACGTACACTTTGTTGGGAACACTATATACCTAAGGAAAATAGAATACTATAGAATTTCATTTGATGAGTAATGGTGTATTTTTTTTATTTTGGAAGAATCTATGTTTTTTATAATGATTCAGGTTATTAATGGAAATGATTAACCTATCATAGAGAATATGTGATTTGGATAATTACACTTATGTATGGGACTTTAAGAGTAGTTAACGTTATTTTGAGATAAATGTTATGTTTTACTATGAAAAACTATTTGATTAAATTCTTTTGAGTTTTGGGTTTTAATCATAGTTTAGATTATATTGAAAGATTTTAAAGACAATTGTTTATTGAATGGTCTTTATTGAACTTTGGGTATTGTTTGTTCAATTTTAAAAATTAAGATTCTATCAAGGATTATCCATTTTGGGGATCATTTGAACTTGTACAAACCATTTATTTTTGGTTAATCTCTAAATACAAGGGAAATATATAGTTTATCATTTGTGGATGATGTGATTCTCTAGAAGTTGATTCTAGCGCTTCAGTTGTGACCACTCATCTTGAATACTCATCATTTGAATAAAAGATGAGTTAGTGGTAGAAATTTATTAAAAGATGAAACTATACTTAAAAATTAAGTATATATCTTTATGTTATTAGTCAATCTCATAAATAAATTCCTCAACTTTATGAAATGGAACTTAAAACAAAAAACATTGTCGGTATACTTTTCTTACTGGGAAACTAATGACAGTTTAACACATCAAAAGTTTTTGGATTTCTTATTGTTAAATTTCTCCGGATCATATTTTAAATCACTCTCCATCAGAACATGACACTTATTTTATCTTCCATATCTATGTTTTTCTACATGGAATCCTATTATGGGTTATCTCGGGTGACTATTGTACTTCTATTTCTTTATTTTAAAGTGATAGTTTTATTGGATATTTTTTGATGTGTGACATTCAATGATGATACCATGATTAATATTAAAATTTTGAGGATGCAATTTTTAAAAGGAGGGAATAATGTAACACCCTATGGTTCCACGATACACTTCTCTTTAAATAATATAATAGCATGTGATGTACACAACACAGAGTTCAAGTGCACCAAGACCTATCAAAATAGCCATTTAGAAAGTGGTTATGAATAGTAATAACCACATTTTAAATTTTATATATATACCATATAATTTTAACATTCATATTTTATGTTTCTTAGACATAATATAAGGACAAATTCAATTTTTCAGATAAAAGAAGTATTTTTAAAAAAAATGCAGTTTTTCCACTTTTTAATGGAGAACCCTTTCTAAATCCAATATTTGATAGTTTTATATGTTATATATGACAAAATAAAATTCTTCTATAGACCCAATACATCAAAATTCACTTTGGGTAAATATTTTGTATTTTTCTGATAAAATTCATTTCACAATAAATAGTGAAAACACTGTATTTTAATTCAAAACTGGATTTTAATATAATTTATTTGTATGGTTAGATTATCTTTTTATTAGTTTTAATGTGTAATTAGATTATATTTTTACCATTTAATCCAATTTTTTTCATTTAAGTAATTTTACTTTGAAATTGGACATAAACAAGTGTCAGTCTTTTGATAGTTATTATTTCTTAAAAAACATGTTTCTTCTTTTGACAATGAGAATTAATTTTAAATTAATTGGTGTAAATTATAGGTTTTTAATTTGGTAAAATAGACATTAATTATTTTTTGGAATATCAAATATAGCTTCAGCTGAATTTTTGGTATTTTTCTAAAAAACTTGAATTTTTGATGAATAGTGAAAACACTAAGTAGTAGTTAAAAAACCTACTTTTTCATTTAAATGAAATTTTACTTCTTCTGTGAATTTGATTTATAAAATCTAAAATACATTTTTGTTATTAGTAAATAAAATTTTGTTCAATAAGATGAAAATAATTTTTGATGAATAGTAAATTTTGACTATTATTTACCGCAATTAAAGGTAAATAGGGTAATTCTAGGTAAACATAATATTATAATAATATTGAATTACCCTAACATGTGTCATAATCCTATTTTTTGATACATTTTTGACCATGGACATCCTTGAAATAATTTTGGGACCCCATGGAGCAACTTAAGAGTGATAATGACACTTTATATTAATTAATTTAAAGTAACGAAAAAATGACATAAATATATATCTTTTAGTAAATAAATTCTTAAATGGGGTTATATAAGTTATATCATAGACTATAAATATTCATTTTAAATATAAAAATATTTCATACATATTGGTATTTTGTTTTATAATTTTTAGACATCAAATAAATAAAAATATACATGACACAATAATGATGCAGTGTTTACGTCATTAATGAATGATTTAAATAAATAAGATTAAAAAGATTAAAAAAATATACCAAACCTATCCAATTATTATTAGATTATTTTATTTCGAATAATAGTCATCTTATATTTTAATTTAATAAGTTTGGGACATTTAGAAACCAAAAATCATTATATAATAAAATAATACACTAGTGCAGAAAACGTTTTTTACGTCGGTTATTTTTCATTATTTACGTCGGTTTTTAGGCGACGTTAATACGGACGACGTTATAAATAACATTTTTTACGTTGGTTATTTAAAACCCGACGTAACATCCCTAACATCACGGTGTTTATCACTTCGTTTCATTAATAAACGACGTGAAAAATGATGGGGGATGGGGATTTATAACGGTGGTTATTATATAACCGCCGTGATAAACCGCGAGTGGGGGGTTTAGCACGTCGGTTATATAATAACCGACGTGATAAATATGCGCGTGGGGGGGGGGGGGTTATCACGTCGGTTATTTCTAAACCGACGTGATAAAACGCCTGGGATATCGTTTATCACATCCGTTATGACATAACCGACGTGATTAACCCTTCCCTGGGCCTATTATCACGTCGGTTTCTTAAATAACCGACGTGATAAAAAGGCCTGGGAAACGTTTTAGCACGTCGGTTATCCCATAACCGACTTGGTAAATCGATTCCCAGGTCTTTTAGCACGTCGGTTATATTAAGAACCGACGTGCTAAAAGGCCCGGGAACGGTTTATCACGTCGGTTCTCGAAAAAACCGACGTTATAAACCCCTACCGATTTATTTACCACGTCGGTTATAAAATAACCGACGTGAAAGCGATATTTTTTTTAAAAATAATTACACTGCTCTCACCAAAAAGCAACCAGAAACCAAACAACAAAAATAACCATGCCATCCCTCCCCCAAGCCCCAACTGAACCCCACCCTCATCTATACCCACCTAACAACCTGGCCAGCCCTCCCCCACCACATTGGAGCCCCACCACAACCCTTGGACACCCCCACCCCTTGGACACCCCCCACCCCTTGGACACCCCCCACCCCTTGGACAGCCCCCCCACCCTCATTTACACCCCCAAGACCCCTAGTACAGCCTCAAACACCCATTGGACACCCCCCCACACATTGACAGCCCTCCCAGACCCCTTGGACACCCCCCCCCCCGACCCCTGGACACCCCCCGAGCCCTTGGAGAGCCCCAAACACCCCTTGGACACCCCTCCCATATCCCTTGGACACCCCCCACCCCTTAGACAGCCCCCCACCCTCATTTACACCCAACCTGCCCCTTTGACAGAACTCCCAGACACCTTGGACACCACTCCCATATCCCTTGGACACCCCCCACCCCTTGGACACCCCCACCCCTTCGACAGCCCCCCCACCCTCATTTACACCCCCCGAACACTAGGACAGCCCCAAACACCCCTTGGACACCCCTCCCATATCTCTTGGACACCCCCCACCCCTTGGACACCCCCCACCCCTTGGACAGCCCCCCCCCCCCCCACCCCCTGGACACCCCCCGACCCCTTGGAACCCCCCCCCCCCCCCCCCGACCCCTTGGAAACCCCCCCATCCCCTTGGACAGCCCTAAACACCCCTTGGACACCCCTCCTATATCCCTTGGACACCCCCCACCACTTGGACACCCCCCCACCCCTTGGACAGCCCCCCCCCCCACCACTTGGACACCCCCACCCCTTGGACAGCCCCAAACACACCTTGGACACCCCTCCCATATCCCTTGGACACCCCCCACCCCTTGGACACCCCCACCCTCATTTACACCCCCCCGACCCCTAGGATAGCCCCAAACACACCTTGGACACCCCTCCCATATCCCTTGGACACCCCCCAAACACCCACCCACCCCCTTGGAACCTCTCCCCCCATAGCAAAATCCAGACCAGAAAAACCATCAACAGTAGACCAAAACAAGAAGTAGAGAAAAATTAAACATTCACTTATATAACATTCAAAACTTACACTGTCAACTTCAAAAAAAAACTAAATCCAACCTAAACGACTACGAAATACACAATTACATTGACAATATTCAAAATTACATTTTACATTACAAACAACTAAAAGTCAATCAAACCTCTAAAATAATTTGACCACTCCACTTGTAAGTGTTTGATATCTTCAGTAGTAAAGGGTTGAGGGTCATCAAAAAGCTACAAAGGAAAAGGATAGTAGTCAATGTATATAATGAATAAATCAAATTGAAATATTATGAGAAAGAGGAAATCTTACCAGGTCAAAACTCAGAACTGTCCCAGTTGTTATTATTTCATACATAAATCTTAACGTGAAATATCCGCATTCGATGATGCCTTGTTGCTCATGACATTTCTGTTTGAATGAGTGTAAATTCAATATATTATTTTTATGTAATAAATCAAAATGTAAAAATTATAAATGGATATTTACCTTCGCATGTACATATTTGATCTTGAAATTCCTTTTCTTTGTGCTTTTTCAAAAGTGGACCCATGCCCTGTTAGAAAATGATACGAATGGGGTAAATTTAAAATTCATTATAATATATAAAACTATTGTGAAATTGAAACTTACGTTTCCAATATATTCTTAAAACTTTATCGCACATCATCATGGAGAGAGCATATCCAATAAAGTGCTTTCTCCCTAGGGCAAAAAACCCCTAACATCCAATGATCCCTGATAAAAGGAAATTTAACGTTAGTGGTTTTTTATGTTAAAAGATAATTAACACTTTGAGAGGGATGTGTTTCATACCTCTCACAAGAAGGCATCATCCAACACTGTGTGATTACATTCTTTTCAAATCTATCAGCAATATAAATCATTCTTTGTTCCTCATCCAATGCACATGCTTCAGGGGAAATCAATTGTGGGTCCACGAATCCATATACATCTGTCAGCTCATTCCTCTCACAAATTTTATACAGATACCTAATAAAAAGCAGACATAAGTATACATTTTTAATAAATATAACGCAAGGAAAAGGTGTTAAGACTTACATGATAAAAATTTGCACCACGTTGATGCCCAACTTATCTCCAGTGACAAACTCCATGATATCAGTTTTCATAATCCCCACAGTTAGTTCACGTCCACAGACATGAGCTTCCATTGTAAAGTCATAATGATCCGCCAACAAATTTGAATATCTTGACAATTTGTCAAGACTGCTAGTATCTGCATCTGATGTCATAGCTATCTGTCTTTGTTGTTGTCTATACAGTATTTCTTTACCTTTGAAGTATTCCTGTAAAAATAAATTGAAAAATATATTAGTTTTGAAATGATAAAACATTAATAAAAATATAAAATAAAAGATATAACATCCATACTTCTATGGTAATGAGTCGAAGAAGTCTGGATGGCCAAAGTAAAAAATGGCCGATACTATGTCCAACTTTCGTCACCTCATCTGTAGGTAATGGTATCCGTGCTGATCTATCTATAATATCCTGTACAGTGACCCTCTGATTCTCTACCTCTAACTGTTGATGATGAACTGTATCTCCTATACAATATACCATCCCATATGCAACTATATGATGTTGAGGATCATCAACATACAACTCACAATAAGTAGGTAGCTGCGGAGGAGGAGGAGGATCAAAAATGGGGTCCGCAGGCTGAGGTGGGGGAGTGGGAGCTACTGGGAGAGGTGGAGTGGGAGCTGCACCCTGAAATTGTCTTTGCAAGTCTGCAAACATAAACTGCACCGATGCTCTAATCTTGTCCTCCATTGTCGCATTAATATTATGGACTTCAGCCTCCAAGGATTCTATTTTTTTTATAAACTCCCTCAACGTTAGAAGTTGAGGAACGTGGCAACACTTTTCTTACCGATACACCTGCCGGATATCCTCTTACACGGCCAGGATGTTCGGGCTTTCCCAATGCCACAGATAAAATATCTTCCCTCCCAGATGGTGTAAATGTCCCCTGTGAACTCTGCTCCTCAAGAGAGTCCTGTAATAATTAATTGAACATTTCTATAATGATTGGAAATATATGACGAAAATAGTAAACTTAAATAAATAAAAGAGATATCTTACAATCCTCTCAACTACGATTCTCGATTCTTCTGAAAGATATTGTCCTTTTTTCCCTTCCGAGCTCTTTTCCATTTCTCATGTCTAGATGGAGGGGATGGAGGGGCCACCTCTCCAGAGCTTGAAGACTCAGCTCTTAGTTGTTGAAATTTTTCTGCCATCATTTGTTCTTCCAATAATGCATACCCTCCCCGAGATAAACTATGAGGGTATACATTTTTAGATTGGATCTCTTGATGAGCTTTCCTTGTTTGCTGTAAATTAAGAATAAGTAATCATTAACAAAACAATAATAAGATCATTTATATAAGAAATCTTATAAAAGATTACATTTCCCTTACCAAAAATTATTCTTTTCATCTACTTTCAAAAAATTGTCTCCATGTGTCTTTATCTATAAAAGGATATATACGACATGGATTCTCACGACTCCTATGACCATAAATGAAATCAGATGAGAGTGTTGATTTGAAATCCCTCCATCTCCTAGCAGCCAACGATAAGCATTTCTTCCTGACTCCTCCAGTGTCAGGAATATCAAATGTCATCTGATAAAAAAGAGGTTAAAAATATTATATATACTAGAAACATTTAAAGAACAGTCAAACAATAGCAAAAGATCTTACCAAAATGGTCTCCCACAGCTGAGAAATTATCGCCTTATCCACACTTCTCCAATCATCATAGAGAATGCTTACTTTGCTCTTAGCCTGAGTTGCTACAAAACCCTTAAAATCATTATCATTTGGACCTCTAGGAAGATCATCATCATCAAAATCCACGACTATCCTCTCCTCCTTCGTACGGGCAAGTGATAACTTTGGTAAACGTGTGCACCCACGCTTACCAACCTTTGAACTCTTTTTCGTAATAGGAGCATGTGAATGTTCCTCCCCAGATGTATGTCCAATATGCTCATCTCCAGAATCATGTGGCTGATCAACTGATTGATCTGTCATTTTCCTTCAAATCAAAAAAACAAACATTAGTTCACAAATATACAAATTCAAATATTGTAATACTACTTAATCAGAAAATAGAAAAGTGTACTAAATTACATAATAGTAAACATTGGTAATATGGTAAGCATGTTAAACAATGATAAACATGGTAAACACAGTCTGTTGTACCCCCCTCTCTTGGATTTTAATGATCACAATCACTCTTATTATGTTCTAACTTGTTTTCAAGTGTTTTTGTTCATAGGCAAAAGGTTGCCAAGGAGTTGGCCCAAGAAAGCTGAAAAGTGGACTCACTGAGTCCACTGGTCAGCCTGTGTGAGCTCACCGGCCAGCCGGAGGACCCAGGCAGTAGACTTGCCCACTGCCTGGTGTCACCGGCCGGCCGGTGGCTCACCACCGGCCGGCCGGTGGACCAGACAACATTGCTCTGTCTGGACCACCGGCCGGCCGCTGGCTCATCACCGGCCGGCCGGTGGACCAGACAGAGCTTTGCTGTCTGGACCACCCGCCAACCGGTGATCCACCACCGGCCAGCCGGTGCGCCCAGGACTTCTCCTCTTTACGGTTTTTATTGTTTTATCATTTTGGTTTGATACATGTTTTAATAAGTAAAAAATTTACAATAACTAACATTACATGAAAAAAATAAATGTAAACAAGAAATAAACATGTGTTACCTGTAATTTTAGGAATGTACAGTTGGATTGTTTTCCCAAATTCCTTCGTCGTGATCGTTCCATATGGAACAAACCATGTCTTCAACATTCTCATCATTATGTTCTGTTAATCTTTCCATGGAAGTAGGGATCTCACATAAATCAGCATCTTCATCAAATTCATCCTCACCAACATATTGTTTTTTCCCTTGTAAAACAACAGCCCACTGCATATCTGATTGATCTACTACATAGAAAATTTGTTTGGAATGTGTTGCCATTATAAAAGAATCAGCTGTGTCTTCCAATCTATTCAGATTAACATGTGTCATTCCAAATTAATCGTGTCTGACACTGTTGTTACTGATAAACCATTTACAGTTAAAAACAGGAACTTTACTTTTAAAGTAATCAGCCTCCCATATGTCTTCAATCACTCCATAATATGCACTTGATGCCGAAATTGGGTTTATGTCCTTAGCACTCGAAAAAATGCATTAATTCTGCAAACACCAATACACCACTATTCTGAACTACACTTCTGTTGTCCTGAGCTTTCGTATGAAATGTATAGCCATTAATGTCATAAGCGGACCATGTTATCACATTTAAAGATGGACCACACACTATCCATTTTAATGTCTCTGATACGTCTGATCTACCAAGCAAGGTCTTTTTAAACAATGGAAAAAAAGTTTTGTTGTGCTCATTCAAAATCCACATTTCTTTCTTCTTTGGATGACATTGTTTCAACTCATTAATATGAAATGTGATATACGGTTGAACATCAGCTATGTTATTCAAGATGTATGATTCCAACTTCTTCATCTTTTCAGCTGACAGTGATTTGACTTTCAAGCCACGAATCCCCTTTCCCTCATTATTAACCCGTTCATGTGGAGATGGAGGCAAACCTATGTGTTGCGCCGTAGCCAAGTAGCTCGTACATAACTCTGCTACCTCCTCAGAAATATACTTTTCAATAATGGAGGCTTCAGGTCGATATGGATTTTTAACATATCCCTTTAATATTTTCATATACCTTTCAAAAGGATACATCCAACGAAGATATACAGGTCCATAAAGCTTTATTTCTCGAACCAGATGAATCATTAAATGCACCATCATATCAAAAACAGTTGGAGGAAAATACATTTCCAAATGACAAAGTATAAAAATTGCATCCTTTTCCAAAATTTTCAAAGAATTCACATCAATCGCCTTGTTACAAATTGAATTGAAAAAATAACACAACCTCATTATAGTCTTTCTGAGATGGATGGGCAATATTCCACGCAGTGCAACTGGTAGAATTTGTTGCATCATGATGTGACAATCATGTGATTTCATACCTATCAACTCCAAGTCTTTCAATGAGACAAAAGTTTTTACATTTGAAGAATAACCTTGAGGCACTTTGATATCATGAAGACACTGACAGAAGCTACTTTTCTCCCTCTTTGATAATGTATGACAAGCCGGGGGAAAAATGTTCGTCTTCCTTTAGGAGTGGGAGCTAACTCCAAACGTATTCCCATTGATAGTAGGTTTATCCATGCATTCAACCCATCTTTTATCTTTCCTTTAATATCTAGCAATGTTCCGATCAAAGAATCACAGATATTCTTCTCCACGTGCATGACATATATATTATGTTTGACTTCATGATACCTCCAATATGGTAGCTCAAAAAATATTGACCTTTTCTTCCAAATATGTCTATCATTACCAGATTTCTGTGTCTTTCCCAATGTCACATCATGGTTTTTCACCCTCTCAAAATACAAATCTGGGGATAAAGGTTTTGGAGCAGTATCAAATTCTTGTGAGCCATAGAATGCCTTTTTTAGTCTTCTATAAGGGTGGTCCATAGGCAAAAACTTTCGATGACCCATGTACACTGTTTTCCTCCCATAATGCAATTGACAATATGACGTCTGTTGTTCGCAAATTGGACATGCTTTATGCCCTTTAACACTGTATCCAGACAAATTTCCATATGCTGGGAAGTCATTTATAGTGAATAGAAGCACTGGATGCAATTGAAAATATTCCATTTTATAAGAATCATACACCCTAATACCATCAGCCCATAACAGTTTCAAATCATCAATCAGCGGTGACAAGTATACATCAATATCATTGCCGGGTTGCTTTGGACCAGAGATCATGATACTCAACATGACATATTTGCGCTTCATAAAAACTTCAGGAGAGAGGTTGTAAATTACCAATAAAACAGGCCATGAACTATGTGTGTTACTGAGGGTTCGGTATAGATTCATTCCATCTGTGCACAAGCCTAGTCTCAGATTTCTAATTTCATTTCCAAATGTAGGGTACTGGGCATCAATTTTCTTCCATTGTGGACAATCAGCTGGATGTCGTATTTTTCCATCACATACCCGCTCATCAGCATGCCATCTTAACCTTTTTGCATCATGTGAATTAGCAAATAAACGTTTGAAACGAGGAATTATAGAAAGATACCAAAATACATTTGAAGGGAGCTTTGTAATCTCTAAATCAGCTTGTGATTTTTCTTTCACCTTATACCGTGATGTCCCACATTTAGGACACTCTTTCATAAATTCATATTCTTTCCTATATATAATGCATTCATTCGGACAGGCATGTATTTTCCTGTATCCCAATCCCATCGGGCATAATATTTTTTTGGCCTTATAATGTGTATCTGGAAGATCGTTATCTTTTGGAAGAATGTCATTCATCAATTGTAGTAGCTCTGTAAAACTTCTGTCACTCCATCCATGTTTCGCCTTCAGGTTAATCAATCATAACACCGCCGAAAAAACCGTAAAATCTGTACAACCAGGATATAATGGTTTTTCGGCATCACCATATAGACGTGCAACTGTCGGTTCTATCTCAATTTGTTCTGCTACAATATCGCGAATCATTTCTTCAATTCCATCGGAGTTACCATCTTGCGATTCATTATCATCAGTGACATTCTGTCCAGTTTCGCCATGCCAAATCCAAGGGTTGTAACTTGGATTGAATCCATGACAAATCAGATGATCTTTTATCTCTCTACTTTTGAACTTCTTCATATTCAGACATTTCAGGCATGGACAGAAAAAAATGTCACTACTTGGATCATTTCGTTTAGCAAATTACAAAAAGGCATCAACACCTTCCTCATATTCATTGCTCATTCGATGTGCCATAATCCAACTTCGACTCATTATTACCTATAACAAGTAGCAAAAATATATATATTTTTTAGATAAGAAAAATATATGTTTATATGAAAAAAATCATAATTTGAATGTAAACAATTTTGAAATATAAAACAAATCGATGTGTATTTAAAAAAATATGCTTGAATATTATTTTTTAAACAAAATATAGTAAGATATAACACCCCCCTGGACACCCCCCGACCCCTCTGGACAGTCCCCCGCCCCTCCTGGACACCACCCCCACCCCCTACCCCCTTGGACACCCCCTGGACATCCCCCAACCCTCTGGGTAGCCCCCCACCCACCCGGACAACCCCAAATACCCTCTGGAGAGGCCGCCACCCACTTGGACAGCCCCCCACACCCATCCACCCCCTTGGACACCCCCCTGGACACCCCACCGACCCCTCTGGAAAGGCCGCCGCCCCCTTGGACAGCCCCCCACACCCACCCATCCCCTTGGACACCACCCTGGACACCCCCCGACCCCTCTGGACATCCCCCGACCCCTCTAGAAAGCACCCCCACCCCTCCTGGACACAACCCCCCACCCCCGACCTACTTGGACACCCCCCTGGACACCCCCCAACCCTCTGGACAGCCCCCCCACCCCTCCTAAACACCACCCCCCACCCCCACCCCCTTGGACACCCCCCATGGACACCCCCCAACACCCACCCACACCCTTGGACAACCCCCCACACCCACCCACCCCCTTGTAAACCCCCCTGGACACCCCCCGACCCCTCTGGACAGCCCCCACCCCTCCTGGACACCACCCCCACCCCCTACCCCCTTGGAAAACCCCCTGGACATCCCCCAACCCTCTGGTCAGTCCCCCCACCCACCCGGACAACCCCAAATACCCTCTGGAGAGGCCGCCACCCACTTGGACAGCCCCCCACACCCATCCACCCCCTTGGACACCCCCCTGGACACCCCACCGACCCCTCTGGACAGGGCGCCACCCCCTTGGACAGCCCCCCACACCCACCCATCCCCTTGGACACCACCCTGGACACCCCCCGACCCCTCTGGACAGCCCCCGACCCCTCTAGAAAGCACCCCCACCCCTCCTGGACACAACCCCCCACCCCCGACCTGCTTGGACACCCCCTAGACACCCCCCAACCCTCTGGACAGCCCCCCCCCCCACCTAAACACCACCCCCACCCCCTACCCCCTTGGACACCCCCCTGGACACCCCCCAACACCCACCCACACCCTTGGACAGCCCCCCACACCCACCCACCCCCTTGTAAACCCCCCTGGACACCCCCCGACCCCTCTGGACAGCCCCCCGCCCCTCCTAGACACCACCCCCCACACCCTACCCCCTTGGACACCCCCCTGGACACCCCCCAACCCTCTTGATAGCCCTCCCACCCCCTGGAATCACTGAAAATTTACCATAACAAGAAGTTGGGCCATTCAAAGAATGTTTTTAGGTGTGGAGGAAGAACTGAGTTTCAATAGATAGATAAGGAACTCGACATTAGGTTGTCTATTCCAGGTGTGGATTTGAAGGAGTTAATGTTTGTTCAGTGACCCAAGAGATTGAATCAGAAATTCAGATGTTGTGCCATTTTCTCATGATGAGGATGAATAATTGGTGGGGTTTGACTTTTAAATGGAGAGCTTAGCAGACCATCATATTTTCTATAGATCAGTAAAGGATGTTAGCATCTAACATAAGGCTTAAGGGATGCTTTCAGATCCAAATATGTATGTTTATGGATGCAATGGATCTAGTAGAGGTTCTAGAAAGAATGGTGGTTATATTTGTTTAGGATAAGTAGTGAAGAAAAAACTAGTTAATTTTTTACATGCTGAAAAGAGGGTATCTAAAATTTTTAACATGCCGAGGGGAAATCTGGCGAGTCCACCTCGTGAAACTTTGTTTGCAGGGGGTGAAAATGGTGATGTGATCCCAAATCCATGCACCTATGCCATGGTTGTGTGTGAATAAAGTAGTAACAACTGTAAAAGGGCAACCCATCCAAATGGACACGCCCCAACCCTCTCGGGGATTTATAGAAAACGATTAAAAATTAGTGAAATCATAAAATTAGTCAATATTGCAAGTCGAACTAATAGATCTAGGGATGATAAATAAGATTATGGTGCCAAAACGAGTTAAAAGGGTTCGCAATCGAAGAATCTTAGCTAGTTTCAACAAAAAAATCACAACACATATATATATACTATCCGCGAAAAAAAACGAACGAGTGGGAGGATTACCTGAGTGCTGCGAGTTTAGATGATTGATCCGAGGAGATTAAATATGAGAAACGGTGATCGCAAAATGAATCTAAACCAACGAAATGGACGAGCCGATTTGGGTTTACGCGCGAGAGAGACGAGTCACGACTGTCGAAGGTAAACTCACGAATGACAATCCACGGGTCTGGGTAAATTTTTAAAAGAGTTATCATTTCGGTTATTCAATAACCGACGTTATAATTTTTTTAAAAACATTTATAACGTCAGTTATTCAATAACTGACGTAAAAACCTTCCTCCGATTCTTTTTTTACGTCGGTTATACAATAACCGACGTTATAAAGGGCTCAAAATCCGCGTTTTTTTCGTCGGTTATTCCATAACCGACGTCAAAAACATCTGTGGATTCTTTTTTTACGTCGGTTATTTTATAACCGACGTAAAAAGGCCTTCAAAAACCGCGTTTTTAACGTCGGTTATTGAATAACCGACGTAACAAACACCCCCGCTTCTGTTTTTTACGGCGGTTAATGTATAACCGACGTAAAAAACGAAGCCGCGCGATTAATAACATCGGTTATAAAAATAACCGACGTCAAAGGTGTACTAAACACAGGTTTTTACGTCGGTTAATAAATAAACGACATAAAAAACCTCGTTTTACATATTATGACGTCGATTTTATATAACCGACGTAATAAATTGTGACGTAAAAAACATTTTCTGCACTAGTGATAGTTTCAAACTTTCCTAAAGAGCCCCTCCCCCCCCATATAAAAATCCCTCAATTCTAACCCATTACTCACACCTATAAAGCACCATGGATCATCCAAACGCTTACCAAATAATCTCTAAATATACCCATCTTCCTCCTAGAATCCTTACCTTAGGAATAAGCCACTTCAAGAAATCCTTTGGGTTCAAACCATAGGGAGTTACTAGATTTAATTGTATCATGTTTTCGTAAGTTATTTTCTTTTATTTTACTTATCCAACCCCCTAAACTCTTTTATTAGTTTATTTTATAAACAAACCAGTATCCTAAATATACTATGTTGTTTATATGTGGATTATTTGAACTACTCTTACACACATCATTGTCTAATGAGGAAAGAACATATTGTTTCTGTGGATGATGAACTACTGCTTGATGAAACGATTATTGTTCAATCTTCTCCTACCACATCTTATGGTGACCATTAAGATGGAACTATATTTAGAAGTGATATATATTATATTTATATTGTCTCTATAATTTTTTATTTTTCTTCTATATCATACCTTTATGTTTTCCATTATGGGAAAATACGATAATTTCATTTGAGGAAGTGTAGATTACCGCCACTCAAAGTGATATGACTCTTTCATGCCATACGTGGAACGTATAAAGGATGAAGTTAATTAAATTAAATAACATAGATATTATACTGTAATTATTATATTACTATTTATTATTATGTTTTCATTCCTTTAAATATAAAATAGAAATGAATGAAGTGTTCATGCGTACGTACGACTTACGGTCTCCATGAACGGTGCATTTCATTTCACAACATCAAATGATATGGAACATTATAATTACATATAAAAGAGGTATATATTATATATATGATAATAAATCATGAATATGATTATTTATATAATGGAATTTTAACCACATGGACAATTTTTAATTATTACAAGTTCATTTTTTGACTAAAGTTCCAAACATTGACAAAATGTCCGATATGAACTCAAACAATTACCTAATTGTTATAGAAAGTTAATAAGTGATATAAAAGAAATAATAAAGTTGAAAATTTTTCTTAAGGAATTATAAATTTACTCATGTTTATTATTCATAAATAACACATAACATACGAGTCATGTCCAACACGAGGTAAGGGGTTTCTTATCTCACTTTTAATTCCGTGAGATTTCCATTATTCGCCACCTATTTATTGTATGTCGTGTGTTTTGTACTGCCATTTGATATATATTATCATTATTATCTTTATATTCATGTTATTATGTCATTAATTTGGTGGTTATTAACTTTTTTTCCATACGACTCGATTGATTACTACGTGGTAAGAGGTTTTTATCTCACATCTTATTTTCGTGAGATTCATGCTATATTGCCACTATTTCTTTTTGTGTAGTGTATTTACTGACCATTATTGTATTACTTGTGTAATAGAATTTAATTTATTGGTATTTAAATATTTATTTTATGATCCTTATTTCATGGGGTTTATGTTAGGTAAGTTACCAAATCGGTAAGGGAATTTCTATGTTCGATTTCCACTCATTGAGTTTTATGAAAACATCATTGGTTATTTTACTCCAAGATTATGTGTGAAATATCTATTTATATATTTATTTAGTAATTTCCACTCCACTTTGTTTGGATATACTTTTTATACACATAATAACTCTATTGATAAATTCTTAAGTCATCGATATGAACTTGATAAGAGTAATCTTAACTCAATTTCTATTCCTTGAGTTAAACATCCAAATCATTGGTGTTGTTGTTACAAGAATATGCATGAATATCATATGATTTATTTACACTGAATATCCAATCATATTGAGTGTTTTTATATTTTTCACCCATAATTATTTCATTGATTTATCCTTAATCAAAGGATACGACCTTTATAATGGATTTCATCTCGATATACATTCTATTAATACTTCATTGTTGTTATTCACCAATTCATTTTAATGTGGTGTGTATACTATACATTAAAAAAGTATATCATGAATCCATTTATTCTCATGATATTAAAATGTTTTGATCACATCAATTATTTTTATTCAAATTTCTCTCATTTGGTTAGGTCCTCTGACTAACATATCATTTTAAATGTTTTGATGATTTATTCTTCTAAATCTTTCTCATTAATGTCAATGTATTAAAAAAATGGTTTTAAGGATTTATTTATATGAACGTGAATGTTTTAAAATTATGATTCCTTATAAATGTTTTAAATTGATATGGGATACAATGATTCAAAAATCTATTTTTAACAACTTCTTGATAAATAGTGATACTTTTAAATGTTTTCAAGAAAAAGGGGATATTTCTCTCAAATAATTTTTCTGATTATTTTCATCTATGTCGATATCCTTCATTATTATTGATTGAGGTTGATTTATTGTTATAAAATATTCCATATTGTATTGAATGAGTTATTTTTGACTATGGATGTGCTATTTTAATACCATTCATGGGTCGTGTTAAAAGATTAAAATTTCGTATGCTAGTTCTAATACAAATATTTATATTAAGTTTCTACCTTTTCATCTGAGGAATGAATTGGACATAGTATGCGATGGGTGGAGCCTTCTATAGCTCCTTGATGCATTAGTATGTCTGATTAGACAAACTAGTGTCTTGGCACAAGGCCTTGACAAAATCTTATTTGTAGTCCTAGCACGAGGCTTTGACTATATGGTTATGATGTCCAGCAATATGCATTTCATCATTATGAAATTAGCTATTGATATTACATGTGATTATTCAACTAGAAGAATATCCATGTAAAAAAGTAAATGGAATTATTTGATTTATATTATCCATAATACGCTGAAGTTTATGTTTAAAAGGCTTGTGTTTTAGTCTTATACAATCCCTTAAATGATTATGTTTATTTATGAAAGTTTCTGCTATATTTTTATCCTTACTGAGCATATGATCTCACACCTTTCGATGTTTTATTTTTCTTATGATGTGAAGAAGTATATTATGATTGACCTTCAGGGATAGGATAATGTATATGAGTGTGTTTAATGGGGGCCCAATTTTGTTGTTTTTCATTTCATAATGTAATGTAAAAATTATGCATGTATCTCGTACTTACATGGGTACTAAACTAATTAGTATTTTGATACTTGATCTATTGTGATCATTCCAATGTTAATTAATAATGCACTGACTCTGGGTAACTAGGGTCGGGGCGTTACAGTGGAAAATGACCGTTATTTGACATTAATGTTAATTTTGAATGATAATATTTTATTATAATTTTATAAAACTCTAAACCTAAAAGATCATGAGAACATATTGTAATTAAATATTTTCATTATAAATTTTTTTTTGTATTGTCATGTTTTTGGGACATCATACATACCCACATGTTTTTCACACTAAAACACCAATGAGAAACATCTTGTTTCTCCCGTCACATTTACCTTTCCATATCCGAATACACACACATCATATCACAATCATAAACAAATTTTAATAACTATATATCAAAACAACATCCATATATAAAAATAATATTACATATTTATCCTTTTATGATATTGGTAACATTAAGGAAATCAATAGAGAACCCTTCTCTTACTATGTATTACCATCAAATTATATCAAATATCTTATATCATATTATTCACATAACCATAAAATCATAATAATAGTATAATAAATTTAAAAATAATACCTTATAGTCTATAAATTATTCCATCAGTCTATTTTATTCTATACTAGACCTGGAAGAAATAGGAGGGATGAGCCCCCCTAGACCCACACTCTCAGATTCAATGTTAATAACATTGTTTAAATAACTTTATTTAATGCAATGTTTGATGGTCCTGTGTTTATTTTATAAAATTACATTAATTTAATAATAACATCTCACAATAAACACATAATACCATTAATTAATGGCTTAGTATATTCAAGGATTAGATCCAATAAAATCTCATTCCAGAAAGGAATTTGTAACACTATAGTAATCTATCCTTTTTAGGTAATCCATATCTCCAAAAAAGGATCTATAAATTAAACCATCATAAAAATATATTCATGTTGTCAATATATAAGGGTAAATAGAAAATGGGTGAGATCATACACTTAGTTAGAAAAAGACTTATTAACATGTCATCAATAGTTTTACCATAATAGAATTATAAAACATTAGTAGGTAATAAAAATCATACTAAAAGGAAAATGGAATAAACATACGTCTCTATAAGCTAGGATAGAAAGGAATGTAATCTACAAACATCTTACATACACCATGGTGTAAGGGTTTTTAATCATTATACAATAAACATGATCCACATATGATTATTATAGTAATAAATATATTTAATATCATGGAAATGAATCATAATATATAAAATATGGCACTAACTTAGTTATAGAAATCATAAAATAATAGATTAAGAATTACTATTTATTTCAAACAACCTAGTGGATAAATAATCACTTCATAATTTTCTTAGCAGAGAATAAATCAATGAATGATTCCAATAATTATAGTCAGTAAAGCATCACTACATCACTCCCTTGAAAAAGTCAATTAGGCATCACTTCCTAAATCACATTTTTGTTCAAGAATTAATACTCGATTCACATAAATATAAAAGGATATATAATTACATAACCAAACCTTTAAAGGGAGATATAAGACCCTATAATTCAATCATATATATTTTTTTGTTCCATAATATACCATTCACTAAACATAATATGAAAATCCATGGGAATAAAATGAGTTTTATTTATCAAAACATTAGGAATTCAAGGAAAGAGAATGGGGTTCACATAATTTTTAGATGGTATCATCAAAACTGAATATTAGAATGTAATTAGTTTATATACCAAACTCAATCACCCAATTAATTATTTTATGAGAAAAATTAGATGTTGATTAAAGAAAAATACACTATATTTAATTAAATCCTTTAAATATGAAGAGAAAAATGGAAGTAAAATCATAAAATGGTTGTTTTTAGAAAATACCTTTACATTTTGTGTTACGACCATATTAGATATTCATTTATGAAAATGTTCAGTGAAAACATTTTACATCATTATCAATTAGAAATAAAATTAATTAGTATATATATTAGAAAGACTTAATGATTTCAAAAAATGTTAAATAAAAACCATGATGAAAATTGTTATTTTAAATATAATTTTGAATAATGGTTCCCCTAAAAAGACCTTATGTTTTCATCAAATAAAATTGAATATATCTTGAAATATTTTACTTTAAACTTAATAACTTCCAATATATCTACTAAAAAAGACATTAAATATTCAAAATTGAGAAGTTAATTTTTTTTAAACTATTAATTTTAAAATTATTCATCAATAATTGGTCCATTAAAAATATATAAATGTTTTAAAATTGTGAAGTGAATGAATCTTGAAAAAAATTACATTTTAAAAATATATTAATTAAGAGATGTTTTTGAAGAAAAAAACATTCTAAAGAATTTTCTGATTATATAATAAAGTTTATTATTTTGAAATGATGGAAAACCTCTTGAATATTTTAAAATTACTTTTTTAATCCAAATCATAAATATTTGTAGCACAAAATATTATAGAAAATTTGTAATGGAAAATGGGTATTTTAAATGAGTAAAACCAGTCTATAATTTCAAAAGAAAATTTATAATATTTTTTATAATAATGAATATGGAAATAGGGGGAACTACCTACAAAAGACATTAAATTTTTTTAATAAAAAATGATATACTTTTATGAGAAAAATAATAATTCAAAAATAATCATTGAGATTGAAATATCATTTTCCCTAGATATAGAAGTGGAAATATATTATGGAAATGAAAGTATAAAAATTTACAAAACATAGAAGAATGATTTTCATGTAATAATATTTTTACTCAAAAAAGGATATTTCTGTTTACCAAATACCATGAGAAAATCATAAATAATAAAGAAAATTAAATTAAATTTTTGGTAAGTGGTACTATTATAAATACATATAATTAAAATTAAAAATTAAAAATTATTAATTAATTTATAATAATGTAAATGAATTATATTAAATTACATTAAGAAAAAAAATCAAAACTCAATGAAAGATAATGTAGTTAACAAAAACCCATGAATTATCCTTATCTCCCAAATTGAAAATCCATAAAATATATAACATGGGATGGAATTTTATTTTACATATATTTCATGAAAAATTATGGAAATATTAAATCAATGTAAAATATTTACCCCACAAAAATGAAACAAGTTGTGAATATGAATCATATCACAGTAAAGAAAATTTTATATGTAAAAACCATTATGTATATGATATCTTTTAAATTGAAATCCATTTAAATAAATAACAGAATATATATATTTAAACCCTATGAATTATATTATTTTTATTAAATACATACATTTTTTAGTAATTATACCATATCAAATATACTATGCTTCACAATTTGAAATATGTCTTAATAAATTAAATTTGAGACAGTCATTTATGTACCTTAATTCCCGACATCATGAAACTGATTGAATCACCTTTATAAAAAATAAATTAATAAAAACATTAAAAACCAAATATAAATAAATATATCTATTTATATAATTAAGCAATAATTATTTAATTTTTTTATATAACTTATTTATTATCTATTTTGAATATCACTTGTGATTTATCTTGAACGTTTTAAAATAGTTTTGTAGTACTGGTTTTGTTTGTCATTATTAACACAATGATAATCATTTATAGACTTTAAAATCTTCAAAATT
The DNA here is from genome assembly GCA_963277665.1 of Viscum album. NCBI lineage: Eukaryota > Viridiplantae > Streptophyta > Magnoliopsida > Santalales > Viscaceae > Viscum > Viscum album. Next base: position 1,006,332,422 of record OY728167.1, read on the forward strand.
TTATTATTTATAATTATTTACAATTCTATAATTAAATCATTAGGATGTTTTGATTTTTATTTATAAAGATTAATTCGATGATGAGAATGTTTCAATTATTTTAAATGAACAAACATTTGTTCTATAATTTTTTAGTTTAGTTTTATCATTAAAATTCAGGAACCAAAAGAAAATAATTAGTTACTTATATATATAATTTTTTATTATTATTAGTATTTTATTCATCATCCATGATATGATCTTAGGTAATTATTAAATTATGTGGTTAAACCAACCTAATCATGAATACAAAATCATTAATTTATGATTATGAAGTGATTTAGTTGTTATGTAATTATTCAAGGGGAATGATGGAATTTGTTTTTTATAATATAATCATATATATAAATTTAATGTATTTATAATAAGAGATTATTTAAATGAAAAAATTACATAATATGAATAAATTTTTTTCCTCTTAGTAAAATTGTTTTAAATGGTTGAATTTACAAGGACCGTTTATTACATATACTATTAACCAGTTTTCTATTTTTTCATCAAATAATTGTAATAATTCCATAAAAATAATATTTATCAATTATATTTGGAAATAGGAAAATTCATATAAGGTGTTAAAAGAAAAAATAAGACACATCTTAAAGGTGGTAGTCTACAAATACAGACAAATTTCATTTTCATTTTCATTATGAAAAAATTGTTAGTATATATAATACTTTCAAACAAAATTTTAAAACAAAAAAAATATAATAAATACTAAATTCATATTGAAATATTGAGAAATATGTATTTTAATGGGAATGACAGAATAAAAACATAATTAGGGAAAATATAGCAATTAAGGTGAAAATAAAATATTTTTCATCGAAATCCCTATTGAAATGGGGACCCCAGAATGACTAATTGAGACTGAAGGAGTATAAACATGAGATATGATTCTATTATGATAAAAATTATAGAGTTTTATTATTATAGTCTCTGGTATAGTTGAATTCTGAATTGGTATAAGTGATCCCCTTTTAGAAGTACAGAGAAATTATATTTTTAGTAATACTTATTAGTTTTACAAAATGGAATGAAGCTATAAATTGTTAAAAGAATCAAAATTTAGAAAATAAAGTAATTTTTGACACTGTGTGTTCCACAATCCTATCAAATTTTAGTTTGGAGACATAATTGAGTGATTTTATTCTTTTCATGTATGTTTTTGAAGTAAAACTATATATAATATTGACTATAGAAAATATTTTTTAGCATGATTAATTAATTTAAAAGAAAAATATTAATTTTAAATTTATCACATAACTTAAAAATTATATTATCTAATATAGAATTAATTTTATCAAGTAATTATTTATGGTTTATTATAGTTAATTTTAAAATAAACGCACATAGCCTGTGAAATCACTTTTTATTGAAATGTTGGTTTTGATCTTAAAATTTATATATTGGATAAAATTATTTTTTTAACATACATTCATGAAAAAAATGTTTTTTAAAAAAACAAATAAAATTTATTTGGGTTCAAAATGAATCCAAAACTAAATATCTCTACTACGATGATTAATTTAAAAAAAATAAAATTAAATTGTTACTTCTGTTAAAAAATATTGAACATATGTTTTCTAGAATTAAAATGTTATTTATAATTAAATAATTTTATTTCATAATTACATAGTTTATCTAAAATAACCATTCCCTCCTCATTTTCATGGGATAGAAGAAAGAGGTTAGATGGTCTTAGGTGACACCACCAAGACAAAAATGGTATAAAATAAATGATAGAGCCTTCATTAATAGTTGAAGAATGATTTTAAATTTTTAAAATAAAATAACCAAAAAATATAATCATAAAAAAGTGAACTATAAGATGATACATGAACATAATGTAATACAACTCAGTGAAGTACCAAATTAAAAACAACCAAACTACAAACATTTACCTTTTCATAGTAAAAAGCAGAAACCAATACCAATAAAGCTCAAAGACTCCAAAGACACCAAATCAATAACTCCAAAAAATATCCAAGATTAAACTCCACAATCCTTTAAAAAGTATCACGAATAATCACTAATGAAAGGTGATACCATATCTTTACCATTGTCTCGAACACAATATATGTAAACACACAAAAGTTCCCAAGTAGGGGGTTAGTATAAAACTGAGTAGGCTTTCCCAAAATGAATTCTCTACTAATTCTATTAGGATAGAATATGTTATCACATTTATAAAAGAAATTTGAAAACCATTTGTATGAAATCCATAGAAATTCAATCCCAAAGTAGTTTTTCTAAAAAAACTTCTAACTAAAGAAAAAAAACAATGCTTTAAACCATTTCACATTCTTTTTTGGAATACCCATACAATTTTAGAAAACCAAACACACACAGACACAATCATTATTATAGCTACTATTGACATTAGAACTTCATGTCTATAACCCATCCGTTTAATGGTGCCACTTAACAACCATTACCCATCCCATTCAATTCAGAGTAGACTTTAATCTCAAAATCCATTCCAAGCCCCTCATACCATACCATTTCTATAAAAAAATACATTTATTATTGAAAATAATTTTTCAAACATTTTTCCATCCCTCAATACAAAGAATACATTTTAAAATAATCATTTTAAAATCACGTCACCACCTTAACTTTCCACCGAAACAACCAATCCTCACACTTACATAAACCATCACAAAACAGGGGTTCTATCAAGAATTTAATAACAATTTGACAATAATTTTTAAAAAAATCAAATAATTTGAATGAAATCCTTTAAATTATAATAGTAGGAGTCATGACTGAGGTCACCTACCTTATAAACTATGTTAAAAACAAAAAATGGTACAAAACATCTAAAAAATTGGGTTGAATCTCAATAACCCACCTTAGATCATGTTTCATAACCTCAAAACAACCATATATCATCACGATAGGAATAAAAAAACCTATATCCATCCCAAATGGATTCTATATAACATTACAAGAAGGGGAGAAGAAGAATTTATGGAAAAATAATGAATAACATAGACTTACTAAGGCATTCGGGCTTCAATGCACCATAAAACACCAACTGATTACTCTCGGGCCAAGAAAAATGGTATATACAGCTTTTGAAAAATAGAAAATTTTGAGTTATGGTCAGAATAGGGAAAAAGAGAAATTTATGGGTAAATTCAAATTATATACACAATTTTCAATCAAAATTCTCACGGTGTAGGGTTATCTCACATGGTTAGGCAAACACTGCACTAATTGTGTGCAAGCTACTACCTCAATGAGTACCTCACATGGTTAGCTTACATAGCTAGAGAAACTATGCACCAACCATTCCAAATCCCACTATCCCCATTTTTACAATTTCTCCTTGATGGATGCAATGTTTTGTCAAAATATGTGCCTACCCAAAGCCCATTGCCTCTCATTTCATGACATTCTATAGGAGTTTTACAATTTTTACTAACTATTATCAAACCCCGAAACTCAAGAAAATCCCCCCCAAACACTTCTTATGTCATCCAAATTCTCCCAAACATCACAAAAACACTTTATATATATATATATATAATACATAAAGAAATTTATACTTAATTAAAACTGAGGGTTCTACATTATCTCCACTAGTAGCCTTTCCATACCCATAAAGTATAAAATGAATATCGGTCTGAAAGTGTTCATGAATTTTTTTTCCAATACTTCTTGTATACCTAGGATTCTTCCTGAATTCACATATGTTTCTAGAGAACACAAACCAGATCGATTCTTTTTCAACTCAAGGTTCTCTCTTTCATATCCACCATTTGTACGGACATATGAACTACAAAAGCATCATGATCTAGTTCAATGTGTTCCCATCAAATTATATGTTCAGAATAAGTTTGATACTTTTGAAGCTGAGATACTTTAAACATGTTGTGAATTACACTAAATCGTGGTGGTAAATCAAACATATATTCCACCTCACCAACCCGTTCATGTATCTCAAAAGAGCACATGTATCAAGGATGTAACTTTCATTTCATTACAAACCAATGATTCCTAGGACTTGTATGGATTCTAAAGGACCCATGATCACTCACCTCGAACAACAATGACCATTTATGATGATACAAATATGATTTATAATGACTATGTGTCTTCTCCATCCTTTTCCCGATCAAATGAAATTTCTATATTGTCTCATACACAAGGACTTTCTCAACATGTGAAGTCACAACAGTTTCCATCTAAAAATGTGGATAATGTCATGGACACCTGTACAATTATTTAATAGGATCCATATATATCATGTAATTATAAATATTTTTATATGAGAACACTACTAATGGTATGAGATCATCCCATGGGCCATCTAAATCCATTACACAGGCTCGAAGCATGTCTTAAAATGTTTGCATCATTTTTTCAGATTGTCTATCCATCTGATGGGGATACACTGTACTCATAGTCAACTGAGTCTCAGGGTCAAAATTTAAGGATTCCTAGACATGATATGTAATCCTTAGATCTCTATATGAAACTATAAAAATAGGTACAACATTTACCTTTTCTAGTTTTCAAATATATGTTTTAGACAAGTAATCCACTATATGATATTTCCAAATAGAAATTAAATGGGAAGACATTGTGGGATGATCTACTATAACCCATATGTAATTTGCGTTTTTAGAATATCCTTGGAAGACCTATCAAAAGTTCCATAGCAATGTACCCCAAATTACAAAAAATAATATATATGTATTACAACATACCCACTGGTCATTGATGCTCTGCCATAACTAGATGAAGTGTTATGTATCATAAAACAACCTCAACCAAAATTATTTGCATTACCACCCACTAAAATTGTACTTTCAATGTCTTATAAATATTCTATATTCTAGGATGAAAATTCCATTTTGAACGGTGGTAAGAATAAATAATTTGTTCCTCATCATTCATAGGTATGAACATCTGAATTCTAAATCAAGAAAATAAACTACCATCTAGCATCAAAACCGCAATAGTCTCCCGACCATTGATTTTTTACCTTATAAAAATATATTAAAAATCATATTTATATGCCTTTTTTGAATTTTTACCAAATCATGAGAAAAAGAAACCAAAATAAAATCACAACACCACCATCATTGTTACAATCCAAGTGCATGTTAGCTATCACCGACATCAATTGCCATTGATTTGATGCCTCTTCTTCCAACTGATAATAATATATTCAATATAATGCATCAACCACCAAATTTCCTTTAAATGGTTTTTATATCAAGTCAATGTAAAACATTTGGAGATACTTCAACCATATCATTTGTCTCATATTCAAATCTCATTATAAGAAAATCTATTTCAAACTCTTATAATCCCCAAACACTATAACATTCTCACCGAATAGGTAATGATGCTATGTCTTCAAGGAATAGACTACCATAAAAAACTCTAAATCATGTGCTGTGTAGTTATTTTCATGTATTTGTAAATTCCATGATCCATAAGCAACAACATGATCTATTCTAATTTTAACACAACCCAATCCCGCTCCAAAATTATCATAATACACCAAATACCCTTGTCCTGATACCAAAAATATCATGATTTGGGATGATGTAAGGTGAAAATTATTGTCCTGAAAAGTCTTCTAACATTACTGATTCCATTGGAATGGAATATTTTCCTTGTAAATTCTATCATAGATTAATATAGTCATGACAAATCATGAAAAAAACATTAGTAATAACCATCCAAACCAAGACAAATACATATCTTAATTAAATCATAAAGTGGGTTCATAGATATCATAGACCCTATATTTTCTAGATTAAAAGAAACACCTACTTCGAAGATAACATGGACTATAAAATGTACCTATTCTATATAAAAATAACACTTTGATAATTTCACATAAAACTGATGATCCCCCAAGATTCATAACACTGTCACCTAGTGTTTCTCATGCTCAGACCATGTCCTTGAATACACAAATATGTTATCGATAAACACCACTAGAAACTAACCTAGATACCTTTGCAATAAATGAATTGTAAATAACAAAAATAATGTTGTTGTATTTTTTAGACTCGAAAATTTAACCACATACACATAATTTCAATATATACATCTAAAATATTTTATTTGAATATCCTCTATCCAAACACACAATTAGTGATACCCCAATCACAAATGAATTTTAAATAACCACTCGGACCACCTCAATTAATCGAAATGATCATCAATGCATGGATTTGGGTACTGATTCATTATTATAACTTGATAAATCTAAAGATAATCCTCAATAAATTGTAGAATTATATCCACCTTTTTAATAAACAAGACCAGTGCATCCGACAAAGATGTTTTTGGTTGAATGAACCATTTTATTTCGCGATCTTCCAACTTCACATTCAATTCCCTTAATTTAGTTGGTGAAATCCAGAAACATTGAAGGGAAAAAGAACCGGTCCTTGGAAGGAGATCAATCACAGAATCTACTACCCTTGTGGACAGAAACCCGGATAAATTATTGTGAAAAACATCTAAAAACTCATAAAAACATCTATTAAACTACTTTTATCAATATCATCTATGTATTTCAAATCCAATTCTACTAGATCGAATGATATAGTTTTTATCACTCGTGTGAAAAAACCAGATGCATCGGCCTTTAAATTTTATTCCCCACTAAATAAATACTAGATGCCATCATCAGTTGTAAAACTAATCATTCATTTATATAAATCGATGTGATCCTTGATTTTTTCCAATCCATACCCTTGATTATTTCATAGACATCTATCTCAAGCACCTAGAAATACCATATTAAGATATATTCATTAATCATTATAGAACATTTTCTACACATAAAGTCATGTAATTATTTTCGACCAAGAGGAGTTTGATGTTTTAAAATAGAAGGAATAATCTTAAGATGAAAACCTAGAAAATCACCAACACAATAATTAATACAAGAATGAGATACACCCATATAAAAAAATCTTACATATGGGTGGAATTAAAAAGAATTGTACATGTGACTGTCAAGGGTCTATATTGATCATCCTCAATGAAATTCATAGATCCATATAAATTCTTACTCTCTACACATTGTTATTTATATCCTTATTGAGATTTCACTACTTGGGTTGTAATGGTATAACTAGAATCAATATGTCTAGCTTAGTTCTACTGATAAGAGGTATTCTACAGCCATCATCCCATTGAAGAATACGACATTTGTGAAACATGAGATGTGTACTAAACACCTGACCTTTGAGTACTGTGACAATAGTTCTGAATATTCCCTATATATTTCAAGTTGTGAAATGGTCTAGGTGGTTCTGTATAATAATGTTTCATGTGATCAAGATATCCACACTGAAAAAATCATATCCCACCCTATTGTTTTAGTGAATTATTTATTGATACAACTCTTTGATTCTGAGTTACACCACTACTTTGGAAATAGGTGTCCTCTTCCTCTTACATCAAACATTAGTTTTCCTAACATTTCTAAAATGTATCAACATGTTTCCTCCACATATAGGTATGGATATGTTCTTTTATTTCACTATTACTCTATTGAATAACAATGTATAAATTTTTATACAAAGGTTTTAAATATTTTAGTAAATCTTTTTCCTCAGTCATAATTCAAAAAATTCATGCCTTCAAAGATGAACTTGTAGAAACATTAGCAGAAAATTGCAAAAAGAGTCATAAATATTGCCATGTATTCTGTCATTGAAATATTTTACAACTTAAAGATGAAAAATTACACCATTCTAGAAATCTTGAATGTGTGAGGATGTATTTTTTATTGAAAAATTATTCAAATTCCATATATGTAATTACTTGGTTCAATATAGGCTGAAATGATAAATCCCAAAATTGGTATGTAAGATCCTCTAGAATGTATGTTTCAACATGACTCACAGTTCTATTTGTATGCCAAGTAAATTAATTATTTGATTTATCCCATTCAGTCAAACATCTACATTGTTGGGTTTTGAATTACATAGAATGCTGGGTTGATTTTGTTTATTGAACTAAATATAATGGTCCACCTTTCACAGTTTATCCCTTTAGGACCCTCTATCCACAGATCAAAAAGATTGAACAACACTTTGAACCATGTATTTGTTCATTTGTGGCTCATATTCAACCACATTAAAATAAGTATATTTCGGTTGGGTTTTATAACACTTAACGAGTTCTATTTTCAATAACCAAAAAATTATATAAGTCTCATTATATATAAACTAAATTCTTAACAATTTTAAATTTACCATATAACAACTATCACAATAAAGATTTCCTTAAAATTTTAAATTTTTTATTTTTCAAATTATTTTTGAAAATTTCCCCATTATATTGAAAATAAATCAATTTACAAAATATTACTACCATACCCTTTCAAAATGAAAATTTTTGAAAAAGTTTTAACAATTTTTGAAAATTAATAATTTTTTACAACATCATAAATTTTTACTCTATATGAAATATGAATCATAGTGGGAAGTCATTTTTATCAATGCCTGTCATGATATTATCACTGGATAAACATATGAAAATGAGGTAACACTCATATAAATGTTTCAAAACACTAATGTACCTAAATACCTAGTAACATGACGTTCATGAAAACGAGGTTATCCACACCCTTTTGTGCACTAGATTCCATGTTATAATGATCCTACCTCCATGTTACCATAATATCTTTGGGATTAAACCAGAATAAATTTTAAACTCCATGACCAAAAAAACTAATACCCAAGGACCCATCTATATGATACCACTTGGAATGTCCCTCCACAACACATTGGATTTGGACGGTAGAAGTATGTTACTTAGAATTAGGTGACATTCCCAAGACACCAATGGATAATAATAAATTCAAAGGGATTCATTAATATTTGGGGGTAATTACCCTATATGCAATAATGCAACCACCCAAGAGAATCACAAAAAAACTACAATATGATTCCTAAAAACAATATAATACAAATCATTATAGAACTAAACTTACAATAACAAAACTACAACCTTATAACATATCATAGTACAATGAAAAAACTAAAACAAAAAATCTCAAAGACTCCAAATACAAAAACTCATAAAATCCCAATAAAATATATTCTCGACATCACAATCCATGCCTAATATTCATGAAGAATAACTAATGAAATGTAATAAATTACCTTTACCTATGTCCTGAAAAACAATATTTGGAAATAGACCAAATCTCCGAAGTAGAGGGTGCATATAAAACTCAGTATTCTTTCTAAAAACGTTTTCTTTAATCACTAAACTAGGATAAAACATCTTATAACATAGATATAAAATAATTTAGAACATTTTATATAAAATCCAAAGTAATTAAAATTCAAAAAAATTTCCCAACAAATGCAGTTTCCAAAGGAAATAAAAAAAATGTTTTAAACCATTTCACATTTCTTTTTGAAATAACCATTAAATTTCACATAACCACACAAACACACACATACTCCCTAAAGTTTTGTGTTACTATTAAAGGTGGAAATTCACATCCATTAATTATCCCTTCGATGTTGTTACATTACAACCATTAACCATCCAATTAAACTCAAAGAAACCATTAATACCAAAACCATTCAAAACCCCTATTTCCAAAGCATTTCAATAAAAAAATCATTTTTATTGAAAAAAATTTCAAAACAATTTTCCTTTAATAAAATACAATATACCACTTTAAAATCATTATTTTAAAATCATGTCACCACTATTATTTTCCACCAAAAGAACCAATTTTCACACTTATATAAATCATCATAAAAGAATATTTCCATCAATAAATTAACATACATTTCACAATAAATTTAAAATTGTTAAAAAAATTTGAAACACAAATTCACTTTCTAATAAGCGCAATTAATAGTCATGCCACCTACCTTGTAAACTATGGTGAAAATAAATAATGACATAAAAAAATCAACAAAATGATGTTGCATCTCGAAAATACCATCTTAGATATTTTTTTATAACATTAACACAACCATATCTCATGTTGATAGGCATCTAACATCTTAGATATATCTGAAAAATATTGGATCTAACATTACAAGAGATGGATAAATAAGAAACTAAGGAAAAAAACAAAGTATAAATACTTTCCAAGAAATCAATGATTCAATTCACCAAGAAACACCAATGTATTTCTCCCAGTTCAAGGGGAATTGTCCATATAGCCTTTAGGAATAGAGGAATTCAAGTTAGGGTTAACACAAAGGGAAGAGACACATTAAGGGGAAAATAAAAATGAGACCACAATTTTAGGATCATTTTTTTTCATATCGCACCATTAGCTTGCATGATTAGGAAAACAGTGCGCTAATAGTGTGCTAAATACTACCTCAATAAGCACCTCATACAGTTGGTTTGTATGGTTTGACAAACAATACATCAAATGTGAGAAATCCATATAACCCTATTTTAATGGTTTCTATTTGGTGGTCGCATGATTTGGATAATCCGTGAATCTACCCAAATCTCACTCCCTCACTTTTCATGGTTTTCTATAAGTGTTTCACATTCTTTATAAACCATTCTCAAACCGTGCACCGCCATAGAATCCTTAAAAACAATAAAAAAGTTATCTAAACTCTTCCAAACATCACCCCAATAATTTAAATATAGAAAATAAATAAAGAGGTATTTACTTCAACTAAAGGGGGTGATGCATTAAAAAAATTTCATTATTATCTTCTTTGTCCTAATTATATAAAAATAAAGTCAGAAATTATTTTTTTAATGAAAAAAATATTTTTTTCCATTCACAAAAGTATTAATAATTTTATAATTCTCCAAAAAATTCATTGTAATATATTTTTAGAAGGTACATATTAAAAATAAAATTAATTTAAATTAATAAAATAGTCCATAAATAATATAATCACTTTATAAATAAAAAAAATCTAATAAAAAATTATTTTATTAAAAAAATGAAATGTTTAAGAAATAAGATCCCTTAATTCTATTTTTTTCTGAATTTATAATTGATAAAATTATTTTTATATATTTTATGTCATATTATTATTATTTTCATAATCGTATACATCTAATATGTCACTGATTGTTTTAGTTTGTGGATACATATGGTGTAGGCTATCTAACATAGTATTATTATTAGGCAAATATATCCCATCATCATAGAGAGTTACATTATTCCACCTTTAATAAATTAGATCCCATAAAATATAATTCTAAATTAATAATAAAAATACCCAAGGGTTTTTATAAGATATGTTTTTGAATGTGATACAAACTGTATCGTCTTAGTAAAAATAGGGTGACATATCATTTACTATATAATTGATAATAATAATAAACAATTTTCACACATAAATATTATATGTTATTATGAAAATAAATAATTACATAACAATGAAATCAATTAAAAAACTATAAAATTTTAGAGTATTTATAAACTTGGATATTTAAATAATTTAGACATAAAAGATATCAATAATTTCTAATTAAGATATTCACAACCGACACCCTTAATAAAAATATCATAATTAAATCCTTTCTTCACATCCAGGGGAATAGAAATATAGAATATACTAGAAAATTAACCTATAGCCATAGTTTAGAAGCATGGGTATATCCCATATAACTATGGGTACATTCTATACCCATGGTTCTAAGTACTATGGCTAATGGAGTAATCTGTATAGAGCTATACCCACATTTTTATAGAAACTGTGGGTATAACCTAATATATTTCCATAATACCCACAGTTCAAGTTAAACTGTGGTTATATATCTATATAAATGTTTAAGAAAACAATTAGTATATATTTTCCCACAAGACACAATATAGAAATGTGTAATTGAATTGTGGGTATAACTACCAGTCCCAAACTAGCAGCTACATCCCTTCCAGACCATCCTGAATTTATAAACAAAATTTGAACCACAATGCACATTAAACAAAATACTTATATTGTATATTTATAAATAAACCAACTTTAATTATTAATTATAAACCATTTAAAAATAACATAAAATACATACACATCTATACAACCAATAAATTCAAGTCCTTAAAAACATCCACATGTCTCTAAACTGCTAAGTAAATAAAAGAGTGAATCAATATCTCCCCCATCACAAAAATCATCATCATCGTCCCCATTAGAAACATACTCATCACCACCATCGAAACCATCACTAAAAACATTGTCTTGATAACCAATATAATAATAATAATGATAATAATAATAATAATAATAATAATAATCCTCATCATCACCACCACCATCACCCCCACCACAAGCGATATCATCAGCTTGAACACTTTCTGAAAATGAAATGGATTATTATAATAGTAAACTATTTAATAATATAAAATGGGAATACCTATAATGTACTAAAATTGTCTACTTTAAAAAATATGAAAAAATAAGAGGCATGTAAATATGCAATAAATTAAAATTTTAATACTACCAGTACAACCCCAACTGCCTGACACATCCAAACGCATAATTCATCTAGGAAAATTACTAAATATACCTAGACATATCAAAATAATTAAATTCATAAAATCAGAGAGACTATAATCAACACAACACAATATTAAATCTCCATTCATTATTACTTTTAAAGTAATCACGTGTTTCCTTCAAAACAATATAACTAGATTTCAGATATTTATTGATAAATTGATTTCATTACTATATTTAAAAATATATTTTAGGATAGCCGATTCCAAAAATTCAATCACTAAAATAACACATAATCACAAAAAATAGAAACATCATCTAATAAATTTACTTCAGATAGGTTTTAAACAGATTTCATAGATATTCTAGAAATAAACAATACTATTAGAGGAATCCAAATTAGCATTTTTTGGAATGTATAATTTTTTTAATTAGGGAATATGTTTTCTAAGAAACATATCATTACATTAAGAATAATAATAATTAATTATACCATAATAAATAAAACTCAGTGTACATCATTGTGAAACATTCATACAATAAACATAATAGGTCACATATAATTTTTTTTATAATTTGAAATTAAAAAACTACAAGTTCATTAAATTCATGCATCACGATTGACATACTCTAATAAAAAATTCATTAAATTTTCTACCATATTGAGAATATTCTCCCATATTATTTAAGGAGTAAAACATTATACATAAATATTTAGGTTAAACATTTGAATCTAAAAATATGACAAAAAAACTACATACTAGTGTTTTCCTAAAAAATTAAACAAAAATTATTCAATATTAATCCAATAATAAAACCCTTTATATTATGCTTACACATTTTTATATAAATTTTATTAACTAAATATTTATGGCATGTCTTTATCGGTAAAAAAATCTGCATTATAAAACATCCATGCCTGATATGAGCAAATAGGTTTATTAATTAAAGGGTTATTCTTTTTTAAATTTTAATTGTTTATCATTAATCAAGGCTATCATAATCTAGTAATTTAAAAATAAATAATTAAAAATGAACCTCATAATAAATTACTAACACATTCATTGTAGATGTCTCGAGTAAATAGTTACACATCACATAATATATTATAGAGGAATTAATTTACATATATATATAGTTCAAAAAACCTATTCAACCAATCCTCATGAAAAATTATAATGACAACTAATTTTATAAATTAAATAAAAAACATAAATTTAAAAAATTAGAAAATTTTATTAATTTTTAACTGAAAATACTAATCATCCAGGGAATATATCATCATATTACACACATTAACAACTAATGATAAATTAATTCACCAGGATACATGTTCTTATAATAAAGGGATAAAAAGATCCATGTTTCAAAATGATACTTTCAAATAGTATATTTCTATTAATTAACAATTACTCTTTCTATTAATTTAATATAATTGGTTTGGAATGAGTTTCATCTTAGTTTGGTTAGGTTCAAAAAAAATTAGATTAGTTCAAGAGGATGTGGGTCTATCAATTTTTATTATTCTATTTAGTTCGGCTCGATTTGTCATGGTTATATTATGAATAGTTCAATTTCATTTATACTGGTTATTTTTTTGGTCTAGTTCACATTGCTTTCGTTTTATACACTTAATTTTTGTTTTGTTCATTTAATTCAAATTCTAATTGATTATGTTCAATTCAATATATTTATGTTTTTAGTTATGTATTTTCAATGGGTGAATCATTTTTGGTTTTTCTAATTCATTTTAGTTTGGATCAAATTATCTTATGCTAAAAAAATTTGGATCATTTTTTTGATACATGTTTGTTTGGGGAAATTTTATTTGATTTATACTGTTTTTTGTTTATAATATCTTAGAAAAATATATTCATTTATTCCTAATCAGATAAGTTTTATTACATTTTTTTCATATCATTTTGGTTATGTTTGGTTTATTTCATTCCTATTGTGGTCATATTGGTTTTAATTTATTATATTTGGTCCAAATTGATTCATAATTTGAAATATATGATTAGTTCAAGTTATATTAAATTTAATAGGTCTAGTTTATCTTCATTCATTTTTTTCTATTTGAATGAAAATATTATAATATGTGTGAATAATAAAACCTTAAAAATTGTATATAATGAAGAGGAATATGAGTATGGTGTATTCGTATTTTGGTTTAAGAAAAATAATTCATTATTTATTTAAAAATTACAAGCATCATGATGGTACTACTACTAAATAGACATGTAGTTTAAGTGGATTAATTTCCATTTTTTGTGATTTATTTTATAAAGAGGATACATTTATGTGGTAATAATTTTCTAGTTTATAGGAATTATATTTAATTAGGTTCAATTTTTTTGAATTGTTGTTTCAATATTTTTCCAACTCGCTAATTAGCCAATTTTTCATTTGGTCAATAGGCTATTAGTCCATTTGGTCATTTGGTCAATTTGAATATTGAAGTGCACTATGTTGCATTTGTTGTCAATGAGGTATGATGTTGTCAAGGAATGAATGGATGGATGTGAAGGAGTTTCAATATGTGAATGACAAAGGATGTGATGGTGTTGGCGAGGAAAGGAGAATGGCCATGGTACTAAGATGCATGTCACTTAGGAGATTCACTAAGTGACATAGGATGTTGTGGTTGAAACATTCTCTATGAACATCAGACAATTGTTGAGCTGTTCTTTAAGTTCCAAGAACTTGTATCAAGTAGATACAATGTCACAACATTGTTTGAAGACCATGCATTGTACTGACAATGCATGAGGAGAAGCAAGAGATCCATCCACAACTTCTAAGTGGATGAAGTGGATTAAATAAGTCCATGAACTATCACTTAGTGCATGTGAATTAGAAGAAGATCCAATTGATCTCTGATTAGATCAATGAAGCACGTTGAAGAAATATTTGATTCAGGAATTCGGTTGAAGATGAAGAACCTTCAGGAATTCCATTCCAAAGTGATGAATAAATGTTGAAGTGAATTGGAGGAATTCTAATGAAGAAGAATAATAGATGAGGGGAATGTCTTAGAAGATGGCTTGAATGGCAATTGGCATTTACACTTGTCACTTTTTTTTTCTTAACAAAGAACTTGTGTTTTTAAGTAGCAAAAAATAGCCACCAAGGAAGGCCAGCCGAGGGTCATCACCCAAGGCTCATGTGGGACTCGAGGTCACCACGCCCATGGGGAACCCTCAGGCCAAGGCAGCATATCCCTGAGGCAGAAGGTCGGGGCCGTGTATAAGCCCCGAGGCCACGCAGGGGATCAGGTCTTGCGCAGCATGGGCGCCAGAGTGCGCGCCCGAATGTGCATAGTAGGCGCCAGTTGCGCTCCCGCAGGGAGCAGAGGTGGGCGCAGAGCGCGCCCGCAGAGAGAACCCGGTGCGGGGCGGCACCGAGAGGGGAGAAGTTCAATTGATGAATGGATGGCAGTGCGAGGTTGATAAGACGAGGAAAAACCGCGCTCCGTTTCGATGTGGGACGCGCAAAATTCACCGGGAGCGCATCCTGGCCGTCTGAGTGATCGCGCGGCAGATCTCGGCCGCCCGATGCATCGCGCCGCTCGCGATCTAATCTGAGCCGCCCATCTAATCGCGCGCCAGATCTTAACCATCCGATGCATCTGCGGATCATCTTCAACCTTGATCCATGTCGAGGCCTCACCGCATGCCTCCGTCAATCCAGGCGCCCCCCGAAGATGGTTTTTGAGCTCTCGGCCACTGTTGATCAAGCCGAAGACACCATTGAGATCGTCTGAGCATAACGAACAAATCCATGCCTAAAAATGGGTGTGCATGCAACAACGTGAGAATTTGGAGTTCGACCGAAGGCAAACGAAGTGCCGAGGCTATGTTGGTTAATATTTTGCATGGATCTCCCTTAGACGAAGGTCGTGCATGCGTTCTCAGTCGCATGCACGTAGAGGAAAAATAAAGGAAGAATCCCGCGGTGAAACAGGAGTGAAAAATCAAGATTTGAAAAATCTTGAAGATCCGAAATCTTCGGGAGATCAAAAATTATCACGAGGATGATCAAAGGCATTCCTCTGCCTATATAAAGAGAGGCCAAGCCCTCGAGGAAGCTTGCTGATCCATTGTTGAAAATTCGAAGTCCCGTGAGTGCTCTCTGCCTCACGAAGAAAGAAGCCCCGTGCAAATTACTTGCGTGGCTGTTGTCCCGAAACCACTCGAGGCTTTGAAGGTGTTCCTTGCGTGAAACTCCTTTGCGCGTCAAGAAGAAGGAGGTGAAGTGTTCCCTGCGCGCCTACTCCTTGCGCGGCAGGAAGTACCCGGGGCAGTAGCACTTGTGCGCCCCGTGGTTGAGGTGCCTTGCACCCGAGGCTTACGCGGCCGTTTGTGTCATTCACCCTGCGCGGTAAGCACTTGTGCACCCGCGGTGTTGCACCGTGCACACCTGAGGCAGTGGCCCTTGCACCAAGACCCTACACGGCTATTGGAGAAAAGGATTGGCCGCACCCTTGCGCGCCTCCTTTGAGCTCAAGTGGAGACGACCACCTACGTACAGTGTGTGTGCTAAGTGCAAAAAAGGGCAGTAGGTGTTCGGGTGATGTGAATTACACACCTTGTGTGTGTGCGCTTAAGGATAATTCACCCTAGCCATGTGAGTGCACACCTACGGGTTGTGTGAAAGAAGGAGTGGAAGGCCACCACATTTGTGTGTGTGCAAAACAAGAGGACGGCCCAAGTGTGTGCAAGAATAGAGGAGTAGGACAAGCTTATGTGTGTGCAAAACGTGGAACAAGTTGTGTGTGAAAAACAAGCGAAGTTTGAACCTTAGTGTGTTCCTAAGTGGTGTGTACACACTAAGAAGGAGAAGAAGAAGGAGACTCTCACACTAGAGTATAACACACTTCTAAGTGTGTAACCAAATTGAATAAAGTGTGTGAAGTTTGAGAAGGTGTGTGTGCTTAATAAGAATACACCCTTTGTGGGTTTATC
The DNA here is from genome assembly GCA_963277665.1 of Viscum album. Classification (NCBI taxonomy): domain Eukaryota; kingdom Viridiplantae; phylum Streptophyta; class Magnoliopsida; order Santalales; family Viscaceae; genus Viscum; species Viscum album. The sequence continues at coordinate 1,006,349,859 of OY728167.1, forward strand.
ACACCAAGACAAGAAAGAGGGGAGTGCATGCATACATGCATGCACGTGCACACGTGAACAAAGCTAAATTAGGCTGTGTGCAATTGAGAAGTCCAAGACCAGAAGATCTTGAAGAATCATAGTTTCCATGAATTCAGTGCATGAAGTTGAATTGTTGTGAGACTGGACCAGACTGAAGTTAAAGATATCAGTTGTCTGAGTATTCAGTAGTTGAAGAGAGAAGCCAGGTCATCCTTAGAAGAAGGTGATAAATCCTGAGCAAGACGAGAAGACCTGTTCATCACAAGTGAGCAGAGGTATAGAGCAAGGCCATCAGTCTTTCTCCCAGGCTGCTGAAGATATTTGAAGAGCTGAACAAGAAGAAGAGCTACTCGTGCGACTCGAGGAGCCAGGAGAAGCCCCCTGTGAGACTCAGGGAGGAAGAAGTCTTCAGTGGGATTCTGGAGCAGGCCAGTGGGACTCTGGTAACACTGTGGGACGCAGTAAAAAGACCCTCCTATGGGACTCAGGAGAGATACAGTGGGACTCTATATCGACCATTGTAATTTTAACAGGTTATAATGGAGAAACCATGTTGGGGCGTATAACCAACATGGCAAGGACGTAGGCCTTTGGTGCTGAACCTTGTAAATCCTTGTGTCCTATGCCTTTACATTTACTGCATCACTCGAGGAAAGGCTGAGAGATACAAGAAGAGTGGATCGAGGCTTTAACCAGCCATAGAGGTTTAATTGAAAAGGAATCAATTAGTAAAATGTTTTAAGGGATCACTGATTCACCCCCTCCCCCTCTCAGTGATTCACACTGATCTGGGCACTTCAAATATTATGCCATTTGGACAATATATCCTATTGACCAATTGTCTATTTAGTCATTAGTCCATTTGGACATTTGAATGAGCCATTTCTATCCTTATATTAAAGGTATTCATGACTAGAATTCCAAAATTTTAGCATGAAAATATAAATAAGTGACAATATAAATATAGATATTATTTATATTCATATTAAAGTACATGTCACATTTCATGATTGAGAAATGTAGTATGACCTGAAGTATAAAAAAACATAATATAATTATTGTTTTTTTTTATAATTATCACATAAACAATTTTAATACAATTAATAATATTTAAATTTTCAATGAAAAACATTAATTATTAATAATACCTAAAAGTCATTACTTTTCTAATATGTGATCATTTCTTGATATTGTGTTATTGGAAAGTCAATGAATATTGGGACACCCGATAAATTCTAATTGAATAAACTATTCCATCCAAAATATAAGTCATCCTTATATAATCACCACAAATTACCAAGATCCATCGACCATTAATCCTTAATAGCTTCACTATATGGAACGTAAAATTGCCACTACAATGAACATGTTAATTCATATAAATACCACAATAATATGGACATAAATTTAAAAAAAATTACCAGTATCTCCACCCATGATTTATCCTTCATTTCATTTTTGATATTCTTCCCGGATAATGGTTTGATTAGAATATCATCATTATATATAGATAATGTTAATATAAAAAAAATACACTACCTGGTATTTTTACAAATCATTTGATTATCTTCCTTGTAACCCACCATTATTTATGTTTGGTGATTCCAAGCTTAACTTATACATGAGATACCATGTAGTATATTAAAATATCCTACTAAAAAATTTGAAAGTGAAAAAATTATAATAAATTCATGAAAAAATATAAAAAACATTATTAGATATAATTTGACACAATTATAAAAAAATGGTGTAGGCGGATCATTGGGCTCTAATGGATCAATGAGCTATCCATGATCGGTATCCTCTAAAGGATGTGACTATTATAAGGTATTCACTCGGTCATCAGCATGCACTAGGGTGGAATATAAAGGAATATAATCATTATATCCAGGATGGATAGTTGGAAATTTTGGCGGAATAGACATACAATGATAAGGATAGAAGGTATGGGGATACATCATAGGATATGGATATGATATAGGTGGGAACATCACTGGTGGTGGCATAATCATGGATTGGGAATAAGAGGATAAATGGGATGATGATAGAGGAATGGGTGGGAACATCCTTGGAGAGTCAATTAGAGGATGAGAAGGTGTGGTAGCTAGGATGTCCACAGAGGGTCAGTGGGGGAATAGGTATAACATGTGATCCATGTAGCTCTAGGAGAACCCCTACTCAGACCCGTACTAGTATTCATAGGGGAAGACAACTATTTTTCATCGTTATATCCCTATAATTTTTTTTATAATAAATATTAACATGATAGTAACTGTATTTCAAAATAAAAATATTAAAATTATCATACTCACCCAAGAAATTAAAAGAGGAAACCCTAGCTCATGAATCCATTGATCATTATGAAATAAAATTTTCCTTCGAATTTAAGTAATATCTTTCATATCTAGAAACTAATAATAAAAAATATCCAAATAAAAACCATGATAATAAAATATAATAACCTATATAAATTAAATTAAATAAATTCATTAATTTTCCATAACTAAAAAGTGTAAAATTTAAACCCATATTAAATAAATACCTGTAATCATTTTTAAAACTGCTTACCTTCAAAAAAATCAATGATGATAATTTTTTAAATGATCCACCTAAAATTAATTTTCCTAGAGAATATGGAATCATTATAACCTCAACTGAATATCACTATTCCATTATAAATGTAAATATAAATATCCAGCTAAAAAGGGTGTATATATTCTTGGGAATATAGACATACATAGAATAAAATCACCAATAGAAAAAATACAACTGTAAAAATATATATTCATAATAAATAAGATGTAAAATCATAATAATTAATCATGAAATTAATAACAATTCCCACCCATTGGTTGACTATGTAAAACGAAATCTAGTGAACTATATAATCCACAAGCCTGATATAAGGTTACACATGACCCTAGTTTATTCTAGGAGTATTCAGATTATAGTTTATAATTCCAATTCATTAAAGTATTATTTTTTCCCACTTCACAATAGGAATCACACACCAAATTAATATCTATATATAATATAACATAAACCATCAATGAATAAATCACCCTTTGAAAACTATCTCCCAATGACTAGTACCCATATCCATTATGTTTAATTTCTTATAAGAAACTCAATATAAAAAAATAAATTTAAATTTTTCAATTTATAAATATAAACCCCAATAAAAAAATGATAACATTTGGACTAGGAGAGTGAATATTAAACATAAAATCAGGTAAGTCCATTCACCATATAAATGTTCATTTATAAATTATAACACTAAAATTATATGGTGTTTATGAATATAATGGTAGTCCTATCATGGATATTAAATGAAAAATCAAATATCCTCCATTGATATAAAAAAATTTATAGTAAAGGCTCATCCAAATTACAATCATAAATCTGAAATCCAAAAAAATAAAACAACACCCATAAAGAACCTTACTATAAATAATCTGAAAGAATCATTACTTAATTGTATCTTGGTTAAGCTTTCATACATATATAAAAATGGAGAAAATATTAAGAATAATATAATAAGTATATATAAGTCACTATCAAGGAAGATTAGAATCAAGAAATCACTAAATCAGGGGAGAATGTTGAAGTAGGATAGATTTCTGTTAACAGATAGTTGAGGGAAGAACAAAAATATTCTGAAGGTGGGCGTGTATACAACATGTGAAAATAGTTATTGGGTGGGAGACTGGGAAAATATGTGGGATTCTATCACAACCGTTTTAGAAAACTACTTCTATACCATGTATACACACCCGGTTTATAAAAACTATGGGTATAAATAGATTCTATAAAATCTATACCCACTATTTCTGTAAACTGATTGTATAGATGCATGGGGAAAAAACCATTTTTAAATGGTGAGAAATGGTGATTCCATACACTCAGTAAGGTTAAAAATAATATATATTTAAAAGTGAGCATATGTGAGCATAATATAAGCATTATTTTATAATAACATGAGCATAACATTTGAAAATCATACAAAATAATTCATAGATAATAATCATGTTTCATGGAATGCCATTTTACCAATCAAAAGAAATAATAAATAAGTGTGTGTAATGATCAATAATAAATCATGATCCTTGGTAAAATATCATAAGGATTAGGAATAAATTTTTGGAACACACATAAACATTGAAAATCACTTCTTTAGAAATGGCTCACTCAGAAGACTGTCATTTTTGACAAAGTACCATCATGGAAATTCCAACCCAGTCATTTTCAACATAATTTTAGAATTAACTTCTATCTAATGAACTCTTCAAACTCTTATGAGTTTACTAACTTCATCATACCTTGTTATTTTATCAATTTCATTGCCATTGTCACAACCCAACCCACTATGGATTGCTTGGCTAGTGATTAACTGAGTGTGACTACCCCAAGACCACCTCCAATAGGCAAAGGGTACGAGGTTAGTGAAAAGAAGGAATATTTCAAAAATGTGAGTAATTAAATGAATGTAACTATACACACACACACACACACACACACATCAAAAATCCCATACAATTATAATATGTAAAAAAATTATATTGATGTAAGCATACATCAATACTCCCATAATCATAGTATAAAATTAAAGCACTAAAAGTGATAAAGGGGCCAAATACATGCCCAATTTAAAACAATATTGGGGTACAAAATTTTTATAAATAGGGGAATGCTATCAAATTAAACCACAGTATGTACCTATGTCTATATTGACAAATCTAATCTTATCATACTTCCAAATCTCCTAGGTAACCATCAAAAGGAATTTCATATACATAATACCTGACACATATAGGCGAAGTCCATGAAGATGTCACTATAAAAATAACTTGTTGGACACCCTAAAATCACTAAGAATAAATAATCAAAAATATTCAAATCAACATTGGATATGACAAAAAATAAGATACATAAACATATAGACATACTCATAATAGACACCTAGCCTAATGAGGGATCAACTGGTACAACAATCCATAGGATGCTACTCGAGGTTTAAAGGTAATTGTAAATCTAGGAGTACCCACCCCATGAGCTATGATATCATTAGTGACACTCATACAAGAGGTCATGATTGCTGGGTCCTTCCCCATAAGTACTAACTAGATCTCTAAATATATCATCATCTAGTAGGGTATCACACAGAGGGCCACTAGGAGACACCACAAACCCTACATAATATCCATTCGTGATAGGGTGTTGATTCTCTATGTGTGGTGATCACATAGATACCATTAACCCCACCATGGAATGATATATGATCCAACCCTGGTGCTCTAGGGGCATTTATTGAACTCTATCCAATACACAACCCACATATTGGATAATAATCATGTAACGAGGATGTAATATCATAGTGTACCCTCAATTTAATCGACTAAGGTATCATACTAAAATAATCATGGTCTATTTAGATGAGATGATGGGATTCAAGTCATATTTAGGGAACTAATTCATTTTTATAAAAAATTATATACCTACGCTTGTCCATTATCATGTTCCTCTACCCATTCTTATATACCTTGTGTCATTCCCATTTACACCAAGTGGTGATTGAGTACACCACTAATCTTGTGTAATTTGGACATACAAGAGGACAATACTTAGAAAGTGTTCTTGACATATCCCCATGTATCCTATGAGAATTATGGAATGATTCCAGCTAGGGATCACCTAGTGTGTAGTAGGGACAACATAACATGTAATCCTTACCTTTTTGTAGAAACCCTAGTGCTATAGTCGGAGCTCCACATGGAGTCTATTGTTAGAATACATGTTGTATTCTACAGGATTTAATGGAACCCATAGAATCTTATCCACCTATTCTCATGCTAATGTTGTCTTTAGATCCACTATGAATCATGCAGATAATGGTGGATCTATGTTCAATGATCATTTCTTTCACATAACTCTCTAAAATAGGAATTTATACTCTTAGAAAACACTCCATTGAACCAAATAATCACTAAACAAAGCTATCATCATGCATCCATTAGGAAAGAAAAAATCACATTCCAAGGAAATCCAGCATCTCACACCACTTTTGTGCCTCCAATATCTATCTCAAACCTTGGGTAATTTTTCCGTTGATATAAATATCATTTACACAATGATAATCAACTAAGTATTTTTTGAATCACCAGAAAAACAAAATTTCAACTATGATCTCATATAGAATAGAGATAGAAAACTATAAACATTAAAATGATGAACAAACATTAATTTTTTTTTTCAGGCAGGCCTCAATTAATTTTTGTTAGAATCATGAAAAAAGGGAAAAATAATGAAAAAAATCAATTAACGAAACCCCATGTAACTAAACACTCACCCATTATCGGATTGATGCGTTGATCAATATATTGGTTGATTGAAACATATATTTCATGGGATAATAAAATGAAAATGAAATCCACCTAAAATAATATCATACCTAGAGTTTGGATTGGTTATTGAGAAGAAATGATCTTGAATCATTGTTGTCAGTTAAATTAATGAACTCTATTGGCGTAGTCGACCCCTACAGTATCAATCCGATCATTTGATATATTATTGTTCACAAATATATCTCCAACATATCCTCTCTAGATGTACCTAGTTATATATCCAACCCCAGAATTCTCCCATATCTAGGTGTTAGTATATGTGTAATTCGGTCATTGCATCATTTAAATGAAATAAATTAATTAAATACTTTATTTAATATCTGTTCCCATGAAATGTGTTTCAAAACCTCTTGAAATCATCAATGATTATGTAACTCCTAGTGAAATTCATGTATTTCAAAGAAAATTGAGGGATCATATTGCTAATATGGGACTCAATTTATGAGTTATTCTAAATTTAAGGAAAATTGCATGCATGTGATTTTTATATATTTAATATATTTCAAATAACAATTTCTTGCCCACCGACCCTCAGAATCTTGTGTGGTTTAAGTACCTAGAAATGAAAATATTACTTCATATATTTCAAGTAATTATAGTAATAACACATTAATTTGTCCCTAACTTAGTTATTTTTATATTGAAATGAAAACAAGGATTCTAAAAATTATATGGGTACTGATATCGCAGCTACATCTATCACTCACTAGTTCTATCATTAGGATTATCATGCTTCCCCCAGACATGAAGAAAATAAATTTCTCACCCATAAGGGATCTTCTCCTACCAATCCGTGATCTCCACTAGGTAATCTACGAAGGTAACCCTATCATTGATTTCTATATTTCCCCCATTAGTAAAATGAAATAAGTATTTCACAAATATTAATTGTTGTTACACATGGAATAAATATTACACCTGGTGTAAATAAAATGGTAGATAAAAGAGGTACACCACCTTGATAACCCTGTATGGTATCTTGTAAGGGCCAATAAACCTCAAAGATGTCAGGATGCCTCAAAAAAATCTCAGTATTTGACATCTCGAAAAGACCTTCAAGGACACATGGTCTTCATCCTCAAAATATAAAGGCCTACATCACTGATCCAGATAATATTTAAGATAGATATATGCAGTTCTTATCAACTCATAGATAACCTAAAACCTTTTTATCATATATCAAACCATCTTTGTTTCATGAGTGTTGAATATTCTGGATCAGTTTGACAATGTGCTAACCCGTTGAGTCAGTCATTGAAGTCCTATAATATTGATATACTAATGGAGTAGTGGTAGTTGTTGTTTCATGAAAAATATACCAAATATAGGTGATCCTGTTAACTATAAACAATGTCCAAAATGAAATCCCACATCATTTCCTTCAATACCAGAATGGTCTTATCAGTCTCTCTATTAATGTGGGGGTGAAATTCCATTCCCAAATGTAACTGGGTCACCAATGCCTCTTGAAATCCTCTCCATAATCATGGCATGAAGAAAACATCATGGTCCAAATAAATCATCAATGGAAATCCATTGATATAGACTATCTCTTACACCTAAAGGCATCCCATTCCCTATAATGAACTCTTCTCTTACATTTCTAGGAACTATGATGACTTGGTGAGCAAGTCAATGTTCACCGATATGGTGTCATGACCTATGTATTTTTATGGTATCCATTTCCTGGACGCCATATATATCCTATCCCACTTATACTCAAAAACCAAAAGGGGCTACAATAGAACTTATAGAACATGGTGGTTCACCATTACTTACTAACATGTGAGGTATAGAGAGACAAAATACACTAATTTTTTTTTTCATGGATGGCTATCAAAACTAATTCCAGAGGTACCAATACATTTTCCCACACTCAGATATAACTCTAAATAGGATGTAGGAAATTCTCTTCTCACTTACTCCCATAACATTACTCATACCGTAGTACATCTTCTAAAATGGATGATGTGTTACCAACCTTTAGAAAATAAATCTAGTGAATGACTAGCAAATATCTAAGATCATAAGTTCTCATATTCTATATCTCAATGTCATGTTTATTTAACATGATGTAGAAGTAGTGGGGTGACAAACATAATATATATATATATATATATATATATATATATATATGATGCACCATCCTTATCCACTAAAGTCAACTATAATAATCCTAATTGATCCTAGGTCTCGGACATTAACTAAGAAAAAAAATCATATTAAGACCATATGCTACCATGTTCACCTTCCCCGGAGTATAGACTATATTCATTTCATAATCTTAGAGGAACTATATCCATCACCTATATCTCGAGTTAAGATCCTTATGAGTTAAAATATACCTATTACTCTTAAGATCATATTAAATGGTATACTACTAACCCATAAGGTTTCTTTAGAACATTATTAGGGTGAATACAATTGTTTCCAACACAAGATCTTGGGTCATGTAGTTATTTTAGTGGTGTATCATCTACCGAGATCCATAAACAACCAAAACCTTCATATGAATCTGTATACAACAAATTATATTCCTTAAGGAATCATCGAAAACTATGTACTTGACACACACCTCTGGAAATCGCAAGATGTATGTACTGATAAACCTATTCTATATCCACTAAAAATATTTCTATAAGATCTCTATAAAAAAATTATTCCTTTTCTTAATAGTAGTCAAAGGTTTCAATACAGTAGAAAAGTCCTGAAAAAATCACTTTTAGTATCCTTCATAGCTAAGGAATCGTTGCACATCCATAATGATATCTTGTGGCTCCCAAGCTAACACTGCCTTGACCTTCTTTGGATCCACCACTTCACCATCTTCCATGATAAAATTTACAATAAATTGCACCTACAAAATATAGAATTGACTCTTTGAGAGACTCTTATATTTTTTTCTCTCCCTATGTATTCATAAAACCATCATCATGTTCCTAAAATTCTCCTCTATAGACATTGACTACACTATGATATCTTCAACGAAGACTAATAAAAATGGGTCTATGAAGGATTAAATTTCTAGTTCATGAGTCCTTTGTACAATTTTTAAGAATTATTTACACCTAAATGAATCATTATGTACTAATAGTGATCATATAGACATATTAATTTTATCATCATTACTTCATAATACCTTACTCATAGATGATGATAGCCTAATCTAAGGAAAATTATCAAGAACCAACATTCCACTCTCATTTGATCGAATAGATCATCGATCTTCATTAGTGGATACTTATTCATCACATTCTCTTAGTTTAGGTGCTAATAATACATATACAACCTCAATCTTTTATCCTACTTCTTACCAAACAACATTGGGGTTGTCGAGGGGGAAACAATGGGTCTCAAAAATCCCTAAATATGTAAGTACTTCAACTACATCTTCATCTATCAAATATCTTTAGGATCTAAATAATATATTGGAATAATTATTAGGTCCACCCCTGGAGTAATTAAATATATAATTCTATATCTCATAAGTGATTCAATCCTGGTATATCCAAAGGAAAAACATACCCATACTTTGCCACAATCATAGGAAACTAATAGCCTATTTCATCTATTCTCTAAGGGTCATGCTAGCCAAATGGTAAGTATTTGGATTCACTATCTTATGTATGATAATGTCTTACTATGTGTGGGGTTTCTTATCACCCATAATGGAAATAATTAATATGTTCCCATCAATACATCACATCCTTCTCTTGAAAAATTTATTCATGGGATGAACTAGGGATAAAAATCCCATACGTATAATGAGATCATAAGGACTCAACACTGTTATAATGATATCACATATGAATATCTAACCTAGAATATTTAGATAGAACTATCAGTTGATGCTTTGTATCGCTGAGTAACCACCTATCGAATTATCCAAGAATATGGTCAAGCTTGGAGATCATTCATAACCTCTACATCTCAAACACAAGAAGTGTATTAATAGAAATTACTCAACCCTATGTCTGTTAATACTACACCTAATATAGATAATAAATACTTTTTATCATATCATCAATAGATCTGCAGGTTTGTATACCTCCACTTCTTATATCTATCCCTATCCCTGAACATCGCCCCCTAAGCTAGGTTCAAACAACCCGATAGTGGCGGTGGTAATATGTGAAACTGCCTACTACCTTCAGATGACCTAACCACTCTTCTTCCAGTGTTTCCACCCTATGAAACTCTCTTCTCCTTCCTTTACCTCTACGTAGGTGATCCCTAAAACCTCTCCATGTATGCTGTACAACGGGTAAGAAATTTACAAGAGAGATATACCCCACCATTACATGAGAAGCATTGCCTCTCCCTTGTAATACATGATTCATATTAAAAGACATGAATGACCCATTCTCTATCCAGGGGTCATATGGTAAATTATCTAGAATTACCTGATCCCTATGACTATTGTATCCTACCTACTTCTGAGGTCTCATCACCATTGTTCGAACTTTCAACTCCTGCTATTATTATTTTTCCCTAAAAGGAAACTCTAGACTACAAAATCCCTCTCATGCACTCTATAATTGAAGGGAACTCATTGAGATATCATTTAACCCCTGATATATAACTACATTATCTTATCAAAGTTCATTTATCTGTATAATGAATAATTATCTATATCCCTGGAGTATATAAGGAGATTAGTAAACCTCACTAAATACTCTTCTATGGTCATATATAACTTCTGTAAATAAAAACGATTATTGGTGTGAATTTATCATAACATGGTAAGATAAAACTCCCCCTGAAGAGATTCTCAATGTCAGACTAGGATAATGATGCCTTATCATACGATTGCATCACTATACTCCACCATCTTCCATAAAATAAATTAAGTAGGCTTTTTGTATGGACATCAATCTTATTTGTAGAAATCCTAACATAGAGAAAACCATTAGTGACTGCCTCTTTCTAGTCCTCATCTTACTGATGTTTGAATCACACTAAATCCAAGTAGGTTTTTTACTTTAAAACTCATAAATCACACTCTACACATCTAAATCTTTGACTTTTACTATAGGCTCTAACTTCTTATCTATTTGTGGTGGAATAACTGGAAAACCACCAGGACATAAGGATAATAGTACAAACCTCGGTACTGATGCCTCATCACACATTTTGACCATCCTTATGATCAAACCATGGAATAATAGTTTGTTATATTCATGAAGCACTCTTAATATAAACATGATGTACCATGCCCCATGTGTATATATGAGTATGTGACTCAAAAGTAAATAGAATCCATAACCCATTCCTATATGATGCATGTACCATTGTTTTTCACTTCAACCAGTGTCTAGAGGAATTAACTCAATGAGAAATTTATCAAAATCATTGTGAATTGATACATCATCCGCCACACCAACACTATAGTCACTAAAATGGAATCCAAAGTGAAAAAATCATTGACATTGTTCCCAAAAATCCCATGAAAATATCAATTTTAGACAAAAATATATGCTTCAGTATTTAGGTAGAACCATCTCTAATTCCACTTTGTTCTGAACCAACCCCTCGAGGCCCACTTCTCTAGTGATAAACTGAGTGTGAATACAAAAAAAACATCACAAATAATCTAGAGATGATGAATAATATTGGTTAGAAATATCCCGCACATGGGATTCGTTAGCTCAATGAACATTTATATAGAAACATATATCCAATATCATAAAATATTAAATATAAAATAACGGATTCTAATGCATGAGAAAATATGTAATTCCACAATAATATTACCAAAATGAAGTAATTAAAGTGATAAAGGGTCTAATAATAATACCAATCAAAAATTTAAATGGAGTCAACTAGGTCAAAAGGAGGGGACTACTACCAAATGAAACCTAGGTATACACCTTAGTCTATCTTGAATAATATAAGCTCAAGTTTCTCTTGGTCTTAATAGGTCATTATAAAAAGTTATTTCATCTAAAAAAGACATTAAATATGTGGGAAAGTCCAATGCAAGGGTTACATTAATAGCACATAGTTGGACACCCGAAAATTAGTATGTATAAAGCACCAAAAGTATCACATCAACAAAATATATTTCAAAAGAAAAGAGAAATAAACTTTTAGATATAATCATAAAATTTAACTATACTCAAGTGGTCACAACCAATTTTTACAGCCATAGGATGATACTAGAGGCTTCTAGGTAATTCTTCTTCTGGGAGTACTCACTCCACTAGCTATGCTATCTCTATTTAAGTTCATCCAAGAAGTCAAGATCCTTGGTCCCTTCCCAAAAAATACTCACTGAAACTATAAATATCTCATCATCTAGGTAGGTGATCACACCCAAGGATATGGGGATACACCACATAACCTAAAATATCATACTTATACATTGTATATCAACACTTTATTCATGGTGGACACACTGATACCATGAACCCAACCTTGGAATGATAGAGGATCCCACCTTGGTCCCTTAAAAAGATTCACCAAACTCTGCCCAAAAGTTAATTACATATTTCAAAAAAGGAGAAGAAGATTCAATTAATTTTTGTTCAAAGGAATAAAATTTGTAAATATAACCTTAATAAATCCTTGGATAATATGAAAACATTATTTATAATATTTTACATAAATATTGATATGCAAGAAAAATTACTTCCAAAAAAAGATATAAATAATGTTTGTTTTCCTTAATTAACTACTTTTATTATCTTTTAGGTAGTTAAATAGTGAAAAATGGAAGTAATAATTCATTAACCATAAATAAAAATTTGTGACGAAAATATATGATTCCTATGGGAGATATATCATATAACTTTATCATGAGAAAATCATACCATAAAAATTCTTTTTAAAATATAGATTATAACATAAAACCCTTACCTCATGTCAAACTTACACAATAAGCAATATATACTTTGATGGAATAATTTAAATTTATTATTTTATTTTATAATATAACCATTTTAATAAATACAATAGAATACATGGTTTACTTGTAAAATCTTATAACCTGTTTATTAACAATATCTCATTATCATTAAAATTTCAGGTGTTAACTGCTTCATTTTTCATGTATGTTTTCGTTCAGCAGTAATGGTCCATGAACCTTGATCACAATTAATTTATCTGAATAATTTAATTAATGATATAAATAAATTATATATTATTATATACATATTTAAAAAATTCATATAAATTGGTGATGAAAAACTAAAGGACATCAATACATGAAGATGGTTTTCGTTATGTACAAATGAGTGACATTTTCATTATTTAGTAGGTAAAAAAAGATAGTTAAATATTAATGAAAACTTCTATAATAATTACTAAATCATATATATATAATATAAAAATTAAATCTATCCATTTAACCAACCATGAATAATTGTGGTAGGAAATGAATTTCATTGCTACGTGGAGGCGGTAGTCAACACATATGCACGATCAATACCTTTATATCCCACTTGATTGAGAAAAGGTTATAAATTGGTTTTTCATAAATGTAATTAGATATAAATATATTTATGATACTGGATTAATAATTTTATTATCGAAAAAAACATGTTTATAGGATGATTATAAGAAATAAAATTGAACGATATTTGTTAATATTTATACATCTTTTTTGAGAGACCTCATTTGTCTTACAACTTAATATTTGAAGGATTAGTCCCAAGAGATGAACATAATATCCATATTGAATGAAAAGATTGTTGGATGGTTTTAAATTAAATATATATATATATTTATATATAACTCTCAAATGGTGTGAATATGTGGGGGGAATAAGGGCCCTTTTATAAGTGAGGGGAAGGACAAAAATTGATTTTTAAAGGATTTTAATGATTTAAGGTCACTTTAATGGGAATATAGATAAATATGTAAAAGAATTTTAAATTAGGATAATATAAAGATGAAATATTTTAAACCAATAAAAATTATACATGTGTGGGTAGAAATCCAACCCCTGTCTCTTGGTTTAACCACTGTTAATATCGTTTTAACCCCAATTATGATAACAAAATTTTACGGTTGTTTCCTTCCATGATAAAAAAATTAAGTTCAGAATTATAATTATCTTAATTATGTTAATTAAAAATATAAAGTAATTTTAATATATTCATAATTTTATGTAGAATAATTTAATTTTAAATATGGGAACAACACAAAACAACACCCATTTTTGGAAAAATTCTCTTTTAAGTGTAGATATAACATAATTTCATTATATGAATTTTAAAAACCATAAAATGAAGGTTAAAAATATTTTACTAAATATATAATATATTAATATCAGTAAATATATTTATTAATAATTATTAATTAAATTTTAATTATATAAACACATTGTAAACACAATACATTTTATTAAAATGTTTTTAAAGAAAAAATACAAATTTTTATCAAAATCAGAAATATTGAATATTTATATATAAATATATATATATTTTAAAATTAATTTTGGATTATGTTTCATTATTATAATTTTAAAACATAAAGGTAAAATTGTTTAAAAATAAACTATATCTTTTAAAAAATAAAAAATTTCTCTATTTACTGAACAGTAAAAATTTAAAAAAATTCCCAAAAATTCACTATATTATAATATTGACATGATGATAATAAATATAATATTAATTGAAGTAAATAATTTTTCAAAAAATAGTATAATTTAATCATAATTTTCACATAAAAATTTGTGATAGAATAATTTTTTGAATAAAACATATTTTTGATGTATAAAATAACTTTACCAAAAAATATATACCTATTTATTATGAATTAATCAATACAAGTTTACTATGTAAATAATTTGCACATATTTTCCATAATTTTTCTAGTATTATTCATACTATCCAATTTAATTTCTAGGTTATATAGAGTTTCTATATCAAAGTTCATATATAGTTAGGGTTATGTGTAATGTAAGCTACAAATTCCTCAAGTTTATTTCATTAGAAAAACATATAAAATATTAGGGTGTTATATTATACCCCCATAAAATAAAAATTTCCATAAAAATATCATCAAAATAATAAAAAACTGAGGATATATCTACTTCATCACATTCTCATGTTTCGATATAGTTTCCTCAATTTTTTTTATTCTTCTAGAGAATATTGACCATGAGAGTAGACTTGTTCCACAACACATTCTGTCTATGATCCAAGATTTATTCTAATCATTATTCATTAAAATTATCATTATCTAGTGGTAAAATATTTTTATGTAATAAATTTAAAGGATCATATATTACATCCTTAGAAGATATAAATTGAATACATTATAAACTTAATAGTGGTTTGGCTGGTGTACCATGAGATAAACCACCATCTGGATTCAACCAAGAATATTAAAGGAAACAATATATATACAACTTTTCATTACATTATTTTTTATTCTCATAATAGTATTCTATGTAGAAATTCACAAAAATAATGTCTCACTAATTTTAAATTTCATATTTGTAAAATGATTTTTAGCATAATTCTTATGTTGACTCTTACCTAACCTGAAGTTCTACTAAATTAATCTAACATTACCTATAATTTCTTTAGCTATATCAGTTATGGATAGATTTATTTCTCCAAATTCATTATAAAATATAAGAGTTAGGAACATTATTATACAAAGAGATTCATGAGGATCCGTATGATTTCTCAAGGGAAAGATATTTTTTTGTAAGAAAACTTGACTAGAAATGTGTTCATCTTAAAAACCCTTGAAATAAAAATAATAAGACCTCAATATTTTCTATAGGGGTTCAATGTTCCTATCAGTATGAAAATCGATTTAAGGATGATTTGTTATACCAAATCACAAATCTATACCATATATTGATCAATAATTCTCCAAAACATCAATGTAAAACTTTAATCCTGATCATATTCAATAAAAAATTTACTATATAAAAATTTTACACTTATTTAAATTATTTTCTTTTTAGATATTCTTGTTGGAAATATTCTCTAATGGAAATTATGTGTGTTGAATTTTTATGGTGATCAGATGTAACAAAAAATAGGATCATGGTATTTTTATGTTTTGGGTACTCTGACGATGAAATACATGGGGATATTTTCAACATTAATATTATTGTATGTGAATTTATTATATCTTCTCATTAGACTTATATCATTCAACCTTAACATAATTACATTCCAAAAACTAAGATACGTACATTAAAATATCCACATTCCATCTATCCCGCTATAAATATTCCTTCATGTCTCTACAAGTCATTATAGTTCGAGGATGAACAAAGAATTATGAGATATGAGATTCCACCAATAACTCTTCCATCATGTTTGTTTTTGGAGAGACACATACTAGGTTCCTGAGTCATATTATCCAATCATAATCAATTATTTATAATAGATAACTTATCACCAAATTTTTTAAAAAATTTGCATACTTCTACACCTCATTAATATTTATATGAATATATGTTTAAATACTTATTTGTGTAATATAATATTTCACCTCTTATTTCATGATGTCATGTTACAACCATTTAAAATCCATAAAAAATTAAATTTCTATTATACTTATCATAGAAAACATGGGATGATCCTTTTAAATTAAATCATCAACCACCAAGTTGACTTTTTTATAATGATAATGTAATGAACATTCATCATACATAATCAACTCTGACCATATTCATTGGAACGTATTCATATATTTTTAACTGAATGTATACATTATTTTTTTGATAAATATATATGTTAAATTTTTTTCCATAAATATAACTCCTCTAAATAGTTAATGGATACATTAACGATTATCACTCCAAATCATGAGGTCGTAATGTTTTCACCTAGAAATGAAGTTTACTTAAGGCATTATTTGTTAACATAACATTTTTCATATGAAAACATAATATCCATTTCTTTAATAAAAAACTAAAAATCATAAACCATATTCCAATATAATTTAGTATGAGAACCGATATACTTAACAACTATTTCTTTAGTCCCTTAATTTTTTTTCATATTTACCAGTCCAATGGATCTTAACTCCCTTATTAGTTCACCTGGTGAATGTATTAGATATTATGAGAAATATTTTCAAAATCATAAGTAATGTCCATCAAAATTACGAAAACAATTGATTTTAATCATTATGGTTGGTCTTGGACAATGTTAAAAAAAAATTCTGACTTTTATGTATCCATCAATATACCCTCACTTGATATTTAGATACCAAAAATTAAATATTATATATCAAAAATTAGAACATGGTAAATTTAACTTATAGTTTATCCTTCATTAGGGTATTCAAAATAATCCTCAACTGATCTTTATATAATTCCTATCACTTGGAATATATAAAAATATCATCTATATATACTACCACAAATTGATAAAGGTAATAAATAATTCATCTATTTTTTATATCAATTATTATAATTGAATAATTAGTAATACCAAATGGAGTCATATTAATTCAGAATTTCTATTCAACAAATGGAAAACTATAATGGGTATATCTTCAATTTTGACCATTAATTGATAATATCTATAATAGAGATAACTCTTTGAAAATATAGATCTTTTTATAAATTATATACAAATGATAAATATGTTTTACACAATACTTATTTTTTTTCGTGATCTCGGTTTGTTTTTGATAATAAATATATAGTCAAATTGATCATACATTCTTCTAAAAAAAGTATAGGTACAACCCATGGTGTTTATCTTAGATAATTTAATCACTTATCAAGATTATCCTAGAGTTAATTCTTTAATTCATGAATCTCAAAAGGGGATATTATATATGGTTTTATTGGGATTTTATTAGCCAGGGGTATGAGTTCTGTAGAAAAATTTCGTTCATGATTCAATAGAAAAAATAGGAAACTCTTCTATAAGAAAATAAATAAACTAATGCACAATGAGAATATCATATATATTGAGTTTCTCCCATACCACATGAGATAAATATACCATTTTAATTGGAATTGAGTCCCATACAATATATTTAATTTCTATTTGAAGTTCATATTTATCCTTAAACTATCATAAAATCATAGGTTGATTTGAAATATAAATTATGACTAGTTTTCAATGAAAAGTTTTATGGGATTTATATGAATAATGCCAATCCATACCCAGAATATCATAATGTCCTACTAGTGGAATATTATCATCATTCACAATGAGCACATTCAAAAAAATATTTTATTACAGAAGAATAATATACTTTTGATGCGATCATCATACAATTAAATTTTTTTAATATTATTTCAACATTTTATAATTGAGTGGGTAATGTAAAACCCGTATAAAATTCAGCAGATATATTATAGTGGGTAGAAATGGAGTCAAATAATACAATATCAGTTATATGGAGGATGGTATGTACACATTTCAACTCATTATTATCATAAACAACATATATAATAGTGATAAAATGATATTTCTATTTGTTTATGGTATTAAGAAAATATTGGGATTGATCATTATCATTAACACCCTAATTCAAGCATTGGTCAGTATAATTCCAATACTCATAGATTTTAGAACATTAGATGTAGATGGTTCATTTTATTGATATTTTTCTTTTTTGTATTCACTAATTGTCCTCTTCGAATAATTATATTATTATTTCAATTTATAGAATTCATTTTCATGATTATGTATTTTTATAGTTACCCTAAGAAAATTTCCAAATTTTTTCTCTCCAGACGTCTATTATAAAGAACTCACCATCTTCTTCACTATATGGGATTTTTTATTAATATTTCCATTAAATAAAACTCCACTTTTCTTATCTAAACCATGATTTGATAGGGGAATTCTATATCCTTCTCTACCTTGATATCAAATGAATCAATTTATTCATATCTATTAATGTATCATATTGATAAATATATTTAGCAACTAGTTTTAAATCCACTAGAGAACAGATAAATCTAATTTTCCAATTCAAATATATTACCAAAAGCATACCTCACAAGTCTTATAACACATTCCTCACACATACTGATAGATTCATCACACTTATTTTTTAACTCAAGGAATTCCATCAAAAATTTTATATGATGAATATGGGGAATGTACTTATTGAAAAATAATATCTTAAACTCATCCCACTACATAGATTCAATTTATTCCCATTTCCAAATATTGTTGATAAGAGTCCACCAATGATCTAATTCATCATCCCAATAATAATTAACTAAGATAAAATTTTCTTTTTATAATCTATAGTGAATGTAATATATATATTTAATATTAATTTTCCATTAATCATAAATTTTCTAATAATTAGAACTAGTAAAAGAATGTGCATGTTACCTCTTGAATAACTAAACAATACTATTTTCCCACCACTAGTCATTTTAAACCTCATAATTAATCATTTATTGAGAAATGTTTATAAAACTAACATGAATAATTTTCATTTCTTATCCCATAAAATTTAGTTTTTGTAGAGGATAATAATTTAATTCTCCATAATAATCATATTTAAAATATTTACTTTGGTTATAAACATTAACTAGAACCAAAAAGTATAGTACATGAAAAAATAATAATAACGAGATATCATATAATCATTAAGATACATTATAGGTTGTAAAATTATTGAAACATTTATTTCTATATATGAAACATTAGGTTTAAACTTAGACCTCATAAATCCTCCAGAGTGGATGGGATGGAAAATGTGAACTAACCCAAGCATAACCCTACGAAATTTTAAACTTGGTGTGTAGTAAATTCCCAATTACCTTGCACCATAATATGGTCCAATATATACTCAACTAACTAATTTCAGGGTTATTTTCCATATATTTATCTATATCAAAATGAAATCCCCTTATAGTATCAAGATAGAGATGTATTTTCTTAGGGAAATCACTAACCCTTATTTACTATAATAGAATATATCCTTATATATATAACTATTTTGGGGGTTGTCTCTAATGTTTTCTAAACCAATTTTACAAAAATATCTAATATATTATCTAATACCAACTATAGTTAGCGATACTTTTAATAGATAAAAATTGCATCTTATTTATTGAATATTCAACTACATAACAATACAATACCTTCTAAAACCACAATGGTTTAGTTTATTTGGAAACATGGATATTTAAACAATAGGTACAAGAAATATCTACATCATTTCTTAATAATATCTTAACAACTAGAACCCTTCATAGACATATCATACACAAAAAATCTCTTCATAAATCATGGAAGGGAAACATAAGATATGACGACATCAGATGTTGAGTAGGGGGAATGAGATATTTAATGAACAATCATTAGTGATAATAAAATAAAAATAAATGAACGAGATCATAATATTACTATTAGATTGTTGAACTTGATATTTCATAGATCATAAAAATAAATAATCTAATAATTTTTTATTAACAAATAGACATCAGAAATTAGAGTTTGGAATCATCAATAACTAATCATGATCATTGATTACATATCATAACAATAAGTCGTAATTTTTTCAAACTCATATAAATAGGTAAACACTTCCACAGTCACAGTTTACTCACAAGGATAAAATTATTGACAATTTTCCATAATTTAAATTCCCACCCAGTAATTTCTAACATTATCTATTGAGTAACCTCTATATAGTATATATTTTTAAATCATATGATTACATTAAATCCATTATCTCATAGGAGTTTTTTAAGCCTATCATTATAAACTAATGAATTAGTGGGATATAAAGGACAAACTAGTCCTTGTTTTATAACAAAAATTCTATATTATATAAAGGATTCACCTATCACATAACTACAATTGATTCATATGTTTTCCATATGATCATGAAAACAAATTTCCATTAATCAAATCTTAAATCATTTAATATAAAATCAATTTTATCAACATTTAATAAAATTTATAATAAATCGTCCAATAAATTAATAAATATCGTAATATTGTATCATATCCTCAAAATACTACATGAAACATAAAAATATATTAAAATTATTTTAATGTAAATCACCAAAAAAACTTAATGAAAATATCATTTTTATTTTCAAATCAATTTTTTTTAAATCTTCTAAAAATGATATCTTAAAAAATACCCTTACCTCAAGTTAGAATTTCTATGTAAGATCTATAAACATTGTTATGGTAAATTGAAACACATTTTTCCTATATATAAAAACCATATTAATAACTACAATACCATTCATGTTTTAATTAGAGCATATTATTAGCAATTTATTAACAATATTTCATCACCATCCACATTTCATGTGTTAACTACATTACTTTTCATGTTTTTTTGGTTTGTAAATTATGAACCAAGCACTATGACCATGGATTCATAATATATATATAATCTAAATAATGGTATAAATATCATATATAATAATTATTCACATATTAATTACCATTCATATAACCTGGTGATATAAAATAAATTACATCACTACATAAAAACAACACTGTATATTAATGCTTGAATGAAATTTCCATATTTAGATGGATAAATAAAATGAAAAGTTAATATTATTTTAAATTTATTAAATAATTATTACCTTATCAATTTAATATATAATATTAAAATATATCATAATAAAAAAATGAATGATTTGTCGTGGAAATTAAATCATATCGCTATGTGGATGATGTAGTCCACACATACGCACAAACCATACTTTCATTTCTCATTTGATTGAAAATAAGTGGTAAATGGTTGTTGAATTAAAATAATAAAATCTCAATATATCTATGAAACATGATTCATTATTCTCTTGGAAAAAAATTTATAATTAGAGGTATAAATAAAATTGAAAGGGCATGACTAAGATCTATACCACTTTATTAAGAGACCTCATTTCACTTAAACATTAATCCTTGAAGGATTTGTCTTGTGAGAAGATAATAAGGTCAATAATTTAATGGAATATTATAGGAAGGTTTTGGAGGATTAAATTTTTTATTTATAATTATAAAATAGTGTGAATAATAGAGGGGAAGCATTAACCTTATATAAGTAAAGGGAGGGACATATATGTAATATCTTAAATGATTTCAATGATATAATGTCACATTCATGGGAAAGTTGATAAAATTAGGTAGGTATTAAAATATTGGATAATATATGTATGAAATTTATTCAACTAATATAAATTATATAAGTTTTTGTTGAAATACTACCCTTATCCTTTGGTTTATCTACCCATCCTCAATATACTCTTTTTTACCCTAAATGTGGTGAAAAAACATTTCTACTAATACAATTAACTATGAATAAAAAATATGTTGAACCTATTAAATTATATTAATTATTATAATTAAAAATATGGAATTAATTTCTCAATATTCAATTTATATAACTGGAATAGTTTAATTTTTAATAAGTTTGCATTCCGTAATGAAACCTATTTTATGAAAAACACATTTTTAATCATAAAACATATCTTTCATATATTCTATTCCTTGTAAAAAATGAATGTTAACAATTAAATATATATAAAATCATATTTTAATATTATTAAAGTCATTAATAAATATAGATTAATTTTATTCATGAAGATAAAAACACATTGATTATAGAAAATCCTTTTTTTAAAATGTGTACTTAAGCCAAAAAATAATCTTATAATGAAATTGGGAATAATAATGATTCCCCTATAATTAAATATATTATTTAAAATAAATGTTTTTTATGTTATTTTATGATCACATTAAAATCATAATTTAGATTTCACATGAAAAGAAATTACTTTTTTTATAAAAAAATGTATTTTTCACAATTCACAAAAAAATAAATATTTTCTGAGAAATCCAAGTAAACCACTGTAATATAAAATTGACCTGATCAATTTAAAAATTATGATCATTTGAAAAAATAAGTTTTTTAAATTTTTCATAAATAATTATATTACTCTTTTTAAATTTATATTAGAATCCATTTTTGATGAAAACATATTTTTGATGTATAAAATGGATTTACTGAAAATTTGGTACTTAATTACTATGTTTTAATAGATAATAATTTAATTCTAAAAACCTATATATTTAATTTTTAATTTTTATTAATATTCATACCATCCGAAATAATAGTTAGGATATAACGGTTTACTATATCACATTTCATATAGGAATGTGGTTCCGTGTGAGGAAAGATATCTAATATAGCATGTTTAATTCAATGAATATATATATAAAATTATTGAGTATTAAATATCAATATATTAATAATATCAATAATTTATTATAAATATTCGGTTGTAGATTATTCTGTAGAGTTTCTAGAAATATACCTTCAAGAGATTCATTTTTATGATGCTTTTTTGATCAAAATATTAGAAAATTATATATTATAAGCCCATAAAACCATAGTGAATTTTAATATGAATCTGATAAATAAATCAAAATATTTATTCCATAATGAAAAAATCATTTCATTATATGACATTTTTTTAACCTCTATTTACATGGATCCACCTATAACCCCTTCAGTTTAACCTCGGTTGTTCATTATAGTTTTCTTTTTTGGTTTCCTAACATATTAAATTCCATAGTAATGGTTCATATATTATGTGTTAATATCATAACCCTATACCTAATGAATGTAAATCTAGGTGTAATGTCTTAGGTTCACTCATTATGAACAATTTTAAGGACATGTTGATAATAAAGTAGAATTATTTGTGGTAATTAACCCTATGTGCATCTGTGTCCTTTGTGCATCCACATGCTAGTATCGAAAAAGAATTTTAATTTCAATGAAACTGCATAACTAAATAATTTAGATAATAAATTAGGACATTAACTTTTTTATATAATTATCAAGATAATTTATCCTAAATTCTTAAATTTTATTTCACTAAATAATTTTACTAATCCTAAAAAATAAATAAAAACTAATATGATACCAACTTCGGCACCCTAGACCCTTAATATATAATCTTATTCTAAAAAACATTCATTAAACACTATATTTCATATATAGTGAGATGAGCCAATCTATACATTAAAAAAGTACCATATGTTAAAAAGTACATCTCACAATAATCACACAATACAGAAAATATATGGTTTAGTATCTCTGAGGATTAGTTACAAAGGATCAGTCATTAAATATAATGGTTTTTTAACTATACTAATATTTCTTATGTATATCTTAAATATCTCCCACAATTAATCTCTAAATTACACAACATTATATATATATAAAATCTAAAAAAATATTTATTAGAGAAAATGATAGGATTAAAAT
The DNA here is from genome assembly GCA_963277665.1 of Viscum album. Classification (NCBI taxonomy): domain Eukaryota; kingdom Viridiplantae; phylum Streptophyta; class Magnoliopsida; order Santalales; family Viscaceae; genus Viscum; species Viscum album. Next base: position 1,006,374,482 of record OY728167.1, read on the forward strand.
GGGTGAGCTCAATTTCTCAAAAAAGAAAAACCACATAAGTATTTAATCAAAGTATAAATAATAGTAATATGAGTAAGCATGAATTTGGAGATATATTACATAAGAAAATTGAACAATAAGATATTTTTATATTAATTGATTAAAAAATATTTATTCATAAAAGGGAAAAAATATACCATGGCATAAGATTAAAGAAAATACGAGACAATAAACATGATCCATAGAGAACCCTCATAGGCATAATGATATTTCATGTAATATAAATAAATAATAATAGTAAACTATTTCACTAGAATAGACATTGAAATCATAAACTATTTGAGTGGGAATCACTATCTATTTCTTAAAACATGGTGGAGATAGAATCTTTATCATATTTATATATTGGAGTAAGAATCACTACGTAATTCCCGTAAACATATTGGATCATGAATCACTACTAGATTGTCAAGAAATGTACGACATGCATGACATACTAATTCATAAATTGAAGCAAGCATGGAAAATCAGTTCCCATAATTATATTCTGATATATGAATCCCTAACTAATTAATTTAGTGTGATATAGAATTTCACTCATGAATTATCAACTCATGTGGGTTCTATAAGATATAATCCATTCAACAAATCATGAAAAAACATTGGAAGAAATTGGTTTTCATTCATCACATAAAAAATAACACATGTAATGAATAATATGCTTCACAAATTTTCTATATGGTATTAGAAAATGTTTCCTCTAGAATGTAAATAATTATAAAAAAATAAATCTCCCCAATAGACAATTTTATAATAATATTTAAAGGGTGATTTTGGAGAAATAATTTATAGGAAATTATATCCTTTAGAGAAAATGAAAAAAATTGAAGTCAATAATAAAATTGGGGTTTTAAAATATTTAACATTTCGTGTAAAAGTTTTTTTTAAGGTCACAATGAATAAATTTTTTGAAAATTTTAAAGTAAAAACATATAAAATCAACAAAAAAATTTAGGCACATTCAATATTCAATCCTTGAAAAAACATAAATTTTTTAAAATTCATAATTGATGAAATTTTAAAAAAATTTACTTTGTAAATATTAATCAATAATATAGACTTTCGGAATGGAATAATGGATTCAAACTATAGTATTAAAAATATCATAATATATTTTGATTTTTAAAAGAATCATTAATAATTTATTATTTTATAATTTTATAATTGTTTCAAAAATAATAAGTGAAAACAATATAAAAAATGTTTCTTTTAAAGATAAATATTGTTAATGGGGCCTTAAATATGATATAAAAGATTCAAAAAATCATTATAAAAACATTTTTAAAATATATTTTTTCAATTAATTTTCAATATAAATTATTTTAAATTTACTATATAATTTCTAAAGATAAATTTGAATGGATGATGAAACCTTTTAATTTTATATAATTGAAAACTAAAATAATATTTGAAAAAAATATTTTTGAAAATCAAAATCATAAAAGGTGGTAGTAAAACATCCATTTTAAAAGGTAAAATTGAAAATTGGAAGGTCAATGAGTAAAAAAAATTTCATTTCAAAATAATTGTTGAATTGTTTTTTAATTAACGAATATAAAAATAGAGGATAAATTTTCGTCATAGAAAATCATATTTTATATTAAAAATAATTCAATTTTAGGATAATACAATTCATTGGCATAATATATTTTACTTAAAACCCATAATTTACTAGATATCAAAAAGTAAATATTTTATAAAAAATTAAATATATGTATTTCTTAATCTATGTTGAATGATTATCAAGGAAAAATACCACAACTCAAAGAAATGAAATTTCAGTTAACCAAATCTATTTTGGATAATGTAATTCAATAATAAATAGATATTTAGAAATTGTTTGTATGTTTTAGATCTGTAAATATAGAGAACCTATAATTTTATAAATGAAATTTCTTTTTGATTAAATATATTACATATTATGCATTGTAGATATATAAAACACATGGACAACGTTTTTTTATTATGGATAGTTTTAAAATAAAACCTTCTTTATTTAAAAGACTATAATTATTATAAATATTGATAGTATAAATTTCTCTCAATATAAATTAAGTTTTCTATATAGTCAGGGTTTTGATAAAGTCCAATTTAAATAGAAATAATAAGTTATGGCCTCTTTAACACCGCAAGGATTAAAAAAATAAATGAAATGCATGAAACCATGTTTTAAGTAGATATTTATAACTATACTTTAAAAATAATTTTGTTTCTTCTATGTTTTGAATTTTGAAAAACAGTTATCTACAATTGTGTTCATTAAGTTATTTGGAGTCTGATAGAGTCAACATCTTCTTTTAGTGAATAGTAATATACCATTATAAATATTAATATGAATTGTAATATGACCCTAATGAATATTAAGATTAAATATTATGTTATTTTCTTAAGGATTTAAGTTAATGATATCTTGGTTAATTTTTCAATGTGATATATAAGTAGTTATAGAATTATAATTTTTTATTTTTAATTAAGTGTGATTTTTAAAAAAAATTAAATTAAGAATATTTAGAAAATTATTTTTAAAAAATGGTGTTCATTTTTTAATTCTATACATTATGAAATAGTTAGGGTGAAGTTTTTGGGTTTTTCTAAAATTCTGGAATTTTTTATGAATAGTGAAATACGGTAAAATACTGTATATTCAAATTATCAGTTAAATACACTATTTATGACATCATAAGTGATAAAAGACCACTTGGTTCTTACTCACATTCCATTATTAATATTTGGGGTCACATGAATTGAGATTATTCACAATCTTGAGCAAACATATTATAATAATGCTTTAAATAATGTAAAATACCTCATATCCTCCACTTTAAATACCACCCTCATTCCCCTCTTCCTCCCACACCTCTCAAGCCTTTATCATTGTCTATATTTTATCAAATTTCCTCCCCAATATCCTTACCCACATCTAATACCTTCTATTCTCAACCAAGGGCCAAAATCAAAGGCCTTAATGAGGATCTCAAGTAGAAGAGATCAAGAGGTAAAAATCATCTTCATTTTCACGGGTTTTCCTTTCCTTTCCTTTTTATTTTATAGTATCTTATCCAACTCCTATCCAAGAGAAATAAAATATTTATAAATATTTTATATTTTGTATCTTATCATGTTTATGAAAAATTCATCATCATTCTTCTCCTCCTCTCCCTTTTATTCAAGGAATAAAAACATTGTTTCTGATGTGTTGAATTACCGACATCGTGGAAGATGTGATTTTACATTTCATTAATTCTTTTAAGTATAGTAATGAAACAATTTTTATGGTTTATCAATGTTATAATATATGTTTTATGTCTCATCCATGGTTCTAGAATTATTTTTTACACATGGTTTAATTTTGTAAAACAAAATGAGTTCGTTATTATCAAAGAACCACTAAAATGATCTAAGCGAACATAATTAATGTTTCAACTTATGAATCATCATCATATATGACTTAAAATTGCTAAATTTTATAATTTATGTTTTTGGAAATATAAAACACCATTCCATTCCAATTCTGAATTTTCACTCCCAATCGACAAGAATATCCATCATGAACTGATCATGGAAACCATGTAATGATTGCACCTGACAAAACGTCAATAACAAAATATTACTAAGAAATGTGTTGAATGATGTTACAAAATGATACTATAAGGTGTTATAAACATGAATATGTTTCATTAAAATTTCAATAAAACTCTTTTAACCATTATACATTAGGTTTAAACACATTTGAAGTAAGAAGAACCCGAGATAAGGGAATTCTTAACACAATTTCTATTCTTTGGGTCAAACTTTTATTTATTCGTTAGGTAGTATTATGATTATTGGTGTGATGAATTTTTGTTAACATTATTTTTAACTATTTGTATTTTATTTATACACATATCCATTCCATTATATTAATTCCCACTCCAATTATATTTTAAGGGAATTTCCTTTTAAAATCCTTTTAACAATCTCTTTAATAAATTTCAAAGGATTGTTTTTTATATGTAAATAAAATAAGAGGTTTATCATGATTTAAAGATACTTTATTACCATGATATGTTCTTTGAACATTATTTATGTTGGGTTGAGACCATTATAGCTCCGGATATTTTGGGTTGATCCCATTATAGCTTAAGATATGTTGGGTTACGCACATTATAGCTCAAGTTATATTGGGTTAAGCCCATTATAGCTCAAGATATGATGGGTGAGCCCCATTATAGATCTCCAATTCATTGGGTACTCCGGATATTTATGTTTACCAAAAGGATACTCCATGTTTAAGGGTTAATGTAAGAGTGATATGGTAAATATGTTGCAAGAAAACTACATGATGTTTCTATGCATTTGAGTTTTTATTACTAGAGGTTTTATTTGTTTTTATTGTATTACTTGATTAATTCTTTCTTTCCTTATATTATGTACCAATTTTTATACTCATACCTTGTTTTTAAATTATTTTTCACAAGATATAAGGATGGTTAGGAGAAACAAAGGATTCATGATGTTTGATATGGATTGTTGTTAAAGAAATTATGTTTTATGTTTTAATATTTTATATTTTGAAAAAAAAATTATGTTTTAGCAGTATCCGCTTGTATGAATGTGGTATGTAATGTATGTAATATATCCTAATTGTTCGAATCTATAAACCAAAAAATATTCTAAATGCGTAAAAATGTATGGTCTTGTGTAAAATTTCGGATTAAGTAATGTTTTAAGGATGGGTCCTTATAGTTGGTATAAGGGGATGGTTTAGATAACTTTTAAGGTTGGGATAATATTAAAAGAATAACATAAATTATTTTTACCCTATAATAATTTGAAATGTTATATATTTTAAGGATTACCATGTTGTTTCATTTTAGTTATCTTTTTAAAGAGTGGTTTTCCGCAGAAGAAATATGGAAACTGAAGTAGGAAGGAACCAAGAGGCTGATGTATATCCAAATCTGCAGCGTGAAATGTTGGAAATTGGAATCGATCAATTTTTAATAGAAATGAATCATTTGACTCATGAAATAAATGGGGTGATATTTATGCTAGACAGGAACATGATCTACCATGAATAAACATGTCTTTTGTGGAGAATTTTATAACATTCAGTGGAACCGCAGATCTAGTGATAGCTGAAAGATAGATCAATGATTTAGAAAAGATATTTAATTTAATTGGATGTTCGGAATCTAATATGGTAATACTATAAAATTATCATTTAGAAGGTTAAGATGATCAATGGTGTTCTCTGGTTAAGAATATGAGAAAAAGAGATGATCTTGACCATCTGGAATGGGATGATTTTAAGAGTATTTTTCAGGAAAAATATTATCCCAAACTGTTTGACTCAAAATGGAGAAACAATTATTAGAATTGAAGCTGAAAGAAGATGATTCTATGCAATCATATGAATTCAATTTTACAATACTATCTAGGTAGGTATTAGATTTTACACGGGATTTTGAATGTAAAATTAATATATTTTACTCTGGTTTGAAACCGTTTTTGTGAAGATCTTTGGCCTCACAAGAGTTTAAAAGCTATGATAAGCTTGTTCATTGTGCTGAAAATATTGAGATGGAGTTTTGTAAAAAATATGTTCCTTGTGATGACATGAATAAGAAGTAGTTAAGTTGGTATGAAATGGGTAATAACTCATTAATGAAGTCTGTAGGTAAGAAAATGATTTTCCCTTCTTGTGAAAAGTGTGGTAAAAGGAATACTGGTGAATGTCTAATAAATTTTGGGAAATTCTACCGATGTAGAACGTTTGGACACATATATCATGAGTTCAGGGAAAATGATCCGAAAATTAATGAGAAGTCGATGGTGAGATGCTTTAACTATAAGAAATTTGGCCATTTTGTTAATGTTTTTACGAAGCTAGTTACTCAAACGGGGAATCGATAAGATTGGAATTACAAGGGTTTGGTAAAATAATTTACAACCACATCAGAAGATATCGAGCCGTCAAATTAGGTGGTATCATGTACATTTTCTGTTTTTACATATTTTGAAAATGTGTTTTTGATTCGGGGTCTATATATTCATTCTTTTCTGAGATTATTTTTGGAAATATAGGGAATTCAACCTCATGAAATGAAACCATATATCATGGTAAAAACACTAGGAAGAAATAATGTGGAAAAAATAAATTATAAGAATATACTTATCCTCGTATGTGGAAAGAGTTTACCTGAAATCCTTATTGTTTTTTTGTAGATTTTGATGTTATTTTAGGCATAAACTAGATTTCTTTTTATCATGCTAAGATATTTAGCAAAGAAAAAGAAGTTTTTGTTCAAAAAGATTCTCAATTTGTGTACAAGAATGAACCCATACCATTAATAACCTAATAGGAATCTAAGAAACTGATAAGGGATAGAAATGAAAGTTATATTTCTCATATTTTATAAGATAAGGGAACTATTTAAATTATTGATGTACCAGTGGTAAATAAATACTTGGATGTTTTTCTTAATGATTTTCCTAGTGTTATTCCTAATCAATAGTTTGAGTTTACTATTGACTTTGTTCTTGATGCTGATCCAATTTTAAAATCTCTTTATTTAATGGCCAAAATAGAACTTATGGAATTAATAAATCCATTGAAAGAATTATTAGATAAAGGCTTTATTCAACCCAACACTTCACCATGGGGATCTTCTGTTTTGTTTGTTAAGAAAAAAGAAGGTTCAATGATAATATTCGTCAATTATAGAGCCCTCGATAACATTACTATCAAAAACAAGTATCCTTTTCCTCATATCAATGATTTGTTTGATCAGATCAAGGGAGTGTAGTATTTTTCGAAGGTTGACCTGAGTTCGGGGTACCATCAATTAAAAGTAAAGGATGAAGACATCCCAAAAACCGTGTTTTATACGAGATATGGTAATTATGAATTTGTAATTATGCATTTTGGGTTAATTAATGCACCTGTTGTATTCATGGGTCTTATGAATAGAATATTTCCTGAGTTCTTGGATAAGTTTGTGGTTGTGTTTATTGATGACATTCTGGTATATTCTATAAGTAAAGAGGTGCACGAAAAACTTTTAAGGGCTGTTTTCCAAACCTTAAAAGAAAAGAAACTGTATAGAAAATTCAAAAAGAGTGATTTTTTGTTGCAATATATTTCTTTTATTCGGAACATTGTATATAAGGATGGAATACCAGTTGATCATGCCAAAAAAATGTGTTTTATGAATGGCCAAGACCTACAAATGTTACGGATATTCTTATTTTTCTTTGATTAGTAGGATATTACCTATGGTTTGTTAATAAATTTGAATAGTTATCTAGACCGCTAACAATGTTAACATGAACAGGGTTTAAATTTATTTGGACAGAAGAATTTGATGTTTTTTTAGAAACCGAAGAACAGATTTGTGAATGCTCTAGTTTTGGCCTTGCCTTTCTGAATTGGTGAGTTTGTCATCAATAGTGATGCTTCATTTAAGGGAATTGGTTGTTTTCTAATGCAAGATGATCAAATAATTACTTATGCTTCAAGACAACTAAATCCTCATCAGTTAAATTATCCCACACATGATTTGGAATTCGAAGCTGTGGTTTTTTCTTCGAAAATTTTGAGGCACCATTTATACGGAGCAAAATTTCAAATATATAATGACCACAAATGTCTGAAGTATATATTCACTAAGAAGGAATTAAACATGAGGAATAGTAGAAGGATTTAAATGATAAAAATTATGATTTAATGATCAATTACCATCTAGGAAAAGAAAAAAGTGGTGGATTCCTTGAGTCGAAAACATCATGCATCATTAACCATATTTTGTTTGGAACATGACCCATTGAATAATAATTTAAGGACTTTTGGCATAGAAGTTTTCTGCGCAGGGAATACATTTGTTTTGTTTCAGGTTTCAGTGTAGTCATTGTTATCAGACAAAATTAGGCAAGTGCGGAAAGAAGACCGTGAGCTACAGAAATAGGTAGATTTTTTTAAAATGGGTAAGTTTCCATAAATTAAACTTAATAAAGAATATGTTTTAATATTTTGAAAAAGGTATTGTGTGCCGTTTGATTCCTACTTAAAGAAAGATTTGTTGTTTGAAGCTCATATTTCTCCATTTTCAGTTCATACTGGATGTACTAAGATGTACAGAGACCTTCATGAGTATTACTGTTGGGATTGAATGAAAAGGGATATTGGAGAATTTAATGTGAAATGTTTGACATGTCAACAGGTTAAAGCAGAGTGGCTGTTACAAAAGGGGGTGCTTCAGCCTTTTCGAGTGCCAAATTGAAAATGGGAGAATATATCCATGGAATTTGTGGTGGGACTACATAAGAGTTCTTGAGGTAGCAATGTAGTTTAGTTTATTGTCAATTAGATGAAAAAATCTACACATTTACATTATTTTGGAGATACAATGTCATTGGATTATCATTATTGATTGTACCTAAAAGAGTTTTTTAGGTTACATGGAGTTCCTCTTTCCATTGTATCTGATCAGGATCCTAGCTACACTTATAACTTTTGGAAGGGGCTTCAGAAGTCATTAGGTACAGAATTAAATTTCAGTACAAATTTTCATCCTCAATCAGATGGGAAGTCAAAACAAACAATTTAGACCTTGGAGGATATTCTTTGTGCTTGTTCAATGGACTACTAGGGAAGTTGGGATCAATATATTTCGTTAGTTGAGTTTTCTTATAATAATAATTTTCATTCCAGTATACAGATGGAACCTTTTGAGACATTGTGTGGGGAGCATTGTTGAACTCCAGCTTTTGGGGATGAAGTTAGGGAAAAGAAGATGATGGGACCGGAATTAGTAGAGGATGCGGCTGCGAAAGTGAAGATGATCCAGAAGCATAACAGGATAGCTCATATCAGGAAGAATACTTATGTAGATAACAGAAGGAAATAATTCTTTTTTGAGGTCGGTGTCCATGTTTTCCATAAAATATCTCCTTGGAAAAGTGTGATGTGTTTTGGTAAGAAAGGAATGCTAAATCCATAAATCAAATGTCTTTTTGAAATCCTGGAGAAAGTTGGACCATTTGCATAATGAGTAGGCTTTCCTTCATGTTTATATCAGGTACATAATTTTTTTCATGTTTTGATGTTGAAAAATTATGTGCCAGATTCATCACATGTCTTGAGTCCAGAAGAAATTCAGATGGAAGAGAACCTTTCTTCTGAAGAGAAACCAGTTCAGATTCTTGATCGAAGGGAATAGGTATTGCGGAATAGGGTATTCTACTAGGTAAAGGTTTTGTGGAGAAACCAAATTGTAGAAGAAGCAACAAGGGAATCTGAAAATGCTATGAGGGAAAGGTACACTTAATTGTTCAATGAGTAAATAAAATTGCGAGGATGCAATTTCTAAAAGGTGGGGATAATGTAACACCCCAAGGATTAAAAAAAATAAATGAAATGCTTGAAACCTTGTTTTAAGTAGATATTAATAACTATAATTTAATCATATTTTTTTGCTTCTATATTTTTAATTTCAAACAATGGTCATCTACAATTGTGTTCAGTATGTTATTTGGAGTCTGATGGAACCAAATTCTGTTTTTGGTGAATAGTAACACAACATTATTAATAGTAATATGAATAGTAATATGACCCTAATGAATAGTGAATTATATTATTATTTTATTTTCTTAAGTATTTAAGATAATTACATCTTGGATAATGTTTCAATGAGATATAATAGTAGTTATAGAATTAAAATTGTTCATTTTTGAATTAAGTATGATTTTATTTAAAAATTAAATCAATAATATTTAGAAAATTATTTTCAAAAAATAGATTTATTTTTTTAATTCTACAATTTGAAAAATGGTTAGGGTGAATTTTTGGGATTTTTATGAAATTCTTGAATTTTTGATGAATAGTGAAATGCGGTAAAATACCGTATATTCAAATTATTAGTAAAATACACTATTTATGACATAATTTGTGATTTAAGACCACATGGTTCGAACTAAAATTCTAGTATTACTATTTTGGGTCACATGAATTATGATTATTCATAGTCTTGAGCAAAAATACTATAATAATGATATAAATAATGTAAAATACCTTCTCTCATCCACTATAAATACAACCCTTATTCCTTCTTCCTCCCACACCTCTCAAGACTTGAGAATTGTCTAATTTCTTCCAAATTCTCTCCCCAATAACCTTATCCACATCTAATACCTGATGGTCTCACCCAAGGGCCAAAATCAAAGGCCTTAAAGATGATCTCAAATATAAGAGACCAAGAGGTAAGAAAATCTCTTCCTTTTCATGTGTTTTCCATTCCTTTCCTTTTCTTCTATAGTATCATCCCATCCTATAATCCAAGAGGCATTAATTCTCTAGAAATATTGTATATTTTCTATGTGCTCATGTTCATGGAAAATTTATCATTATTCTTCTTATACTCTCTCATTTATTCAAGGAATAAAAACATTGTTCTTGATGTGTTGAATTACCGATATCGTGGACGATGTGATTTAAATTTCATTAATTCTTTAAAGTATGGTCATGAAACTATTTTTATGTTTGAAATAGGTTATAATATATGTATTATGTCTCATCCATGGTTTTGGAATGATTTTTTACACATGGTTTAAATTTATAAAACAAAATGAGTTCTTTATTATCAAAGAACCACTAAAATGATCTAAACGAACATCATTAATGTTTTAACATATGAATCATCCTAATTTCAGAATTAATAAAGTTAAATTTTATAATTTATGGTTCTAGAAATATTTAACTAGCATTCCATTCCAATTCTAATGTTTCACTCCCAATCGACAAGAATATCTATTATTAACCGATCATGAAAACCATGTAAATAATGCACCTAACACAATGTAAATAACAAAATATTACTAATAAATGTGTTGAATGATATTGTAAAATGATCATATAAGGTGTAAAAAACATAAATATGTTTTATTAAGACATTAATAACATGCTTTTAACCATTATACGTGAGTTTTAAATACATTGGAATTAAAAATAACCCGAGGTAAGGGAATTCTTAACCCAATTTCCATTCTTTGGGTTAACCTTCTTCTTTATTCATTATGTGGTATTATGATTATTAGTGTAATGAATTTTTGTTTATATTATATTGAACTATGTGTATTTAAATTGTATACACATATACATTCTATTCTATTAATTTTTACTCCATTTATATTTTAAGGTACTTTCCTTTTAAAATCCATTTAATAATCTCTTTAATAAATTTTAATAGATGGTTTTTTATATGTAAATGGAATTAGAGGTTTATTTTTGATTTCATGAAACTTTATTACCATGACATGTTCCTTGTTCATTATTTATGTTGGTTTCAACCCATTATAGCTCAATATATGTTGGGTTTATCCCATTATAGCTCAAGATATGTTTGGTTGAGCCCATTATAGCTCAAGATATGTTGGGTTGAGCCCATTATAGATAAAGATATGTTAGGTTGAGCCCATTATAACTCAAGATATAAAGGGTGAGTCCCATTATAGAACTGAAATGCATTGGGTACTCTAGAGATGGAAGTTGACGAAAAGTGTATTCCATGTGTAAGGGTGAATGTAAGAGTGATATAGTAAATATGTTCCAAGGGAACTACATGATGTTTCTATGCATATGAGTTTTTATTATTATGGTTTTTATTGGTTTTTATATTATCACCTGACTAATGATTTATTTATTTATATCCCTTACTATGTTTTATACTCATCCCAAATTTTTAAAATGTTTTCCACATGATATTAATATGGTTAAGATAAATAAGGGAGTCGTGATATTTTATATGAAGTGTTGTTACAGAAATCATGTTTTAAGTTTAAATGTTTTATATTTTAAAGAAATGGATACTATTTTAGTAGTATCCTATTGTATGAATGTGGTATGTTGTGTTTGTAAGACATCCTAATTCTTCAAAACTCTAAAGCCTAAAAGATTCTTAATGTGTAATAATGTATGTTCTTCTGTAAAATTCAAGATTAAGTAACATTTTAAGTCCATGTCCTTATAGCCTCGACTTGTTGGATCATAACATATGATGCCCATTTATCGTAGCATCTGATGGAGATAGTGTTACTAGTATTTCCCCTTCACCAAGATCTAGATGAAAACCAACAACTGAAACAATTATAACAACTATTTATGGGAGAAGTTTATGCTTATCAAGATCACAAAACAATACATGTTCCTTGAACGACCCTATGAAAGCAGCACCATCACACTCCTTACCCTTATGGACAGCATTGGTGTAAAAAGCTGTTATGTATCTAGAACCAAGAAAAATGGAATTAAATATTTTATTTTTAATGAAATATTGATTATATTTATCCATTTTTATTATCACATTATAAAAGATTATTTAATGTGTTTGATAAAAATTATATTTTTATACGAAGATATCACAATTGAATTTTTGGAAAATATATATAGTTTCGCGAAATAATTTTTTTGAAGAATTAAATAAATTTATAATTAAATATTACATATATAAAATATTCTTATTAAATAATATTTAATTATATATAAATTATACTATAATTTCATTTATCCCAATATTATTTTTACAAGGGTTAAAAGATGATTGTTTTGTAAAATCAATCATTTTTAAATAAATGAGGATTTTTTTTAAATGTTTAATTTCTCATAACTAGATAATTGTATTGATTATATAAATAATATATTTGAAATAAGATCTTTAGAATTATCCAATGGTGTATTTTTTAAAATTTCATAAGACAGGTAAATATTTGGGTAAAAATAAATATGGTTAATATATAATGTATCTATTATGACAACATAACAGAAAAAATGTAATGTAATAAATATTATGAATGGAATCCACATAAAAATTATAGTTTCCAAAAAAATAAGTGTTCTTGATGTTATTTGATTAATTTTATAAACATTTAATGAATCCTCCAAACCTATATTGTATTTTAAGGTTTTAAAATCAATTTTTCGTTAACTTGAATCACCTTCACAACACTAGTGGTATTATTTTAATATGTTCAATCCATGTAATTATAAAATATTTAAATCCACTCTTATCTGGTATTGATCATGGGAAAAAACCTTCTGAAGGTGTGTAAATTTTATTCTTTCATTATATAGAATCCAAAACCTATATTTAGAAATTAATAAATAATTACCCTCCATTTTTCTATAGATACATACACAACATCCAACATCTATTAACTAAAACCCATTTTGTATGAATTTACTCTTTATATACAACTCAAAATTCCTCCAAAGGGGTTCCCATGATATTTATAAGATACTAAAATTCTTTTAGAATCCCCCACTTATGGTAAAATATTCTATCTTATTATCCATTCAGGTACTTTCTTTGTAATAAGCCTTGTTATTTTCAATTTTCATGTTGAATTGTATTTTAAAAAATAAATTTAATTTCATTATGATACCAAAGTAATTATATACCACATTTCTCTTCCATTAATACCTTATATGAATCTTTATGTACACCCATTATGCTTCCAAAATTATCTCATATTTTTCCCTGCTAAAATTCTATATTCGGAATATCCATCCTCATTTCCACTAAATGGTATTATCCTAGATGACTATATACTTCATTTATTAAAATAATCTATAAATTTAACCTACACTCCTTAATATTAGTGAAAAAATACATTTTTATGTTCTATAATATATGTGGGACAAAAATAAATGTACATAATATAAATTATAGTGGTGATCTTGAAATTACATAACCCTCAAATGCATTAGCTTATGTTTTATCACATGGAATACCATTTTTGGTCTATCAGACATTATATTAAGAAATAAATGCTTTGTAGTTTCAGCAGTTAGCCTTGAATTATTGTTATGATGTCTCGTTTTAAGTCGTTTCAGCATTTTTATGTTTTCTTGATGTTACCATCTTATATCATACTCTACTATTTATGATTATGATTATCACCCTTTTATGCCACCTTGATATTATTATTGAATAACATGTATGAATTTCATCATGATATTATTTTATCATTCCCTAACTGGTATTTATAGATCATTAATTTTTTATATACATCCCCATGTTATCTCATTTAGTATTAGAATATCATTTGATTTTAACTGCATGTAATGAATTTTTATATAATTCATGTGTATATATGTTTCAAGTTAAAATTATATGTATCTTATTTCTTAGACACACTAAGCCTTTTGATCATATTGGATTATATTATGTGTATATTTATGTAAAAAATAATTAAATAAGGCATATAAATGATATGAGTTTTCATAGTTGCTTTCTAAAGAATAGTCTTATTATTTTCAGGCATTATGATTAGAAATTTAGTATAAATTTTTATAGAGAAGAATAAAAATAGTAAAATACCGCTAAATTTTTGTTAAGTATTGGGTGAGTTGTTTCCATGCTTCAAAATAATTGTCTAAATACTTCAACTGGATGTATAACTAACAGAATTTTACCATGATTTAATAACCCAAAAGAGGGTCTCACTGGGTATTAACTCAATTGTCAACTAGTTCATGAAAAAAGTCCATACTACACAAAAGTTTTGACCCTCATTAGGGATATTCTTTGGTATATTCAAGAGTTCCATATGAACCCCTATGAATGGAAAAAGAAAGACCCTACAATTTTATGCCAGGAAATAGACCATGGGGAACATAGATTGAAACCTAAAAATTATGGAGCAATGCATTGGGTGACATTCATAAGTTATCTCTTAATTGTTCATAAATTTACCTTTTATATGTCTTAGTTTGAAACGTACCATCATTAATTTTCCATTTATTTTAGTCAATTTCTATAAATTAGAGGAAGAATGTGAAAAACCAATGTGATGGGAAATGTGATGATTTCCCAAATGAGATGTATAACTATATGGGATTAGACTGTAAGAACATCATGAAAATTAATACCAAATTAACTTATATTGTCAATGAAAACATGATTCACGGTGAAAACCTACATCATCTTAAGAAACAACAAGTTCAATTTAATACCTTTATATGACCAAGGCAACTAAATTTTAGTGGATAATATAATCCCTTAATCATGAAAAACTAGATCAAATCCATTGAAAATCGCCTCTCCATTATTCACTACTATAAGAAAGAAAAGTTCATAAAAGTATACTATAATATGAATGGAGAAGCTGATCAATGGTGGAATGAATTTTGAACACTATTTTTCAAAAAAATATTACACATAATGACATAATTAGATTTTAGAGTGATTTACTTAGTCTTTTGAAAAAGATTAAAAATTAAATAGGAGAATATAAGGAAAAATTCATAGGAGATGAATTATATTTCTTTTTTTATTGACTGATAAAGTATAGTTGGAAAATTACTTAGGGGGATAAAGTCAAATCATCCAAAAGCATTGGGGATTTTATAATTTGACAGCTATGAGGGATTTTTCTGAAGTCCCCTTGAAGTCTAAGTGTATATTAGTGAATGTCAAGGGTCTTATGGGTTTGGAGATTTGAAATTGATAATAGAGTAAAATTATTATGAAGTGATGGATAAATCTAACGAAGTTAGAAATTATGAGATTCCACTTGACACATGTGGGTGAAGAATCATCATAGAAATTTATTGGATGGGACATTGAAATTATATAGGTGATAGAAGGAATGGAACATTTCCTATGAATGATTATGGGGTAAAACAACCAGTTTGATGGAAGAAAATAATTATCACCTCAACTATCAAATTTTTTTCTAATGTTTATACTCTATAGAATAAGGAAAATATGAATATCAATGCACTATTACCTACGTTTTTTTTATTATAACTAACAACAACATCCGCCAAGTCCTAGAGAGAAAGGGAGAGATTATGTCAACACCACTGTTATGGTTTTCCTTTACAACTACATGTTTATAAGTATGCAAGTTATTCATTCAATTATAGTGAATCTATTATTTAATTATATATGTACACATTCTTTCATATCATGTATATTTCGTATAACTATTCAAAACCACCTCTAATCATATAAGAGGATAAATTTTTGAAAATATAAAATGGGTGAATTATTTCATCCAAAGTATATTAATTGTCTATTGGATATATTTTTAAGTTGAACATCCAAAAAACCTTCTGAGACTCACTTTAGAAAATTTAGTCTTATTCTGGTTGTTGATTGTATTTTCCTTATCTAAAGCTTGTATAAATTTATGAGATAATAAAATATCCCTATGTATCATGGACTTACCTAAGACTATATACCATTGTAAGGAGAAGGATGAATATCGATTTAAATATTCATCTTATGAATTAATATTATTACATTATGATAAAGCCTATATTTCTCACATTATTTAGATGAAGTTAAATATCATCCATGATAACATTACAATTATTATGGAATATTATTATTTGTTTTCTAAAGAACCACTTTGTTTTCCTACTAACTGGGAGGTTGATTAATTTATTGAACATATACCTTAATCATTACTAATATCCAAGAAACCATATATAATAGACAATATAAACCATGTATATTAGTAGAATAAGCTAAGGAGAATCTTGATAATGTTTTTATACGACCATGTGGTTCACTATGGGGTGTTCCGGTTCTATTTTTCAAAATGAAAAATGGGACAATGCCACTCTAAATTTATTATTGTGAGCTCAAAATGATCAAATTAAAGAACACATATCCTCTTACATGGATTAATGAATTTCATGATCAACTATGTGTAACCAAGTACATCTACAATGTATATCATCAGTTCAGATATTAGTATGTAAAGGTAAATATAGGGGATGTCCCAATGACATATTTTCATAAAAATAACGATCAATAATAGTTCATAGTGATTACATTTGGAATAATTAATTATCATGTTATATTTGGGGACTTAATGAATGAAATCTTTAAATATCAACTCAAAAAGATAGTTGTTGTGTTTATATTTGATATTTTTATCTACTCTAAAAGAAAGGTGGAATACGAGGTTCATTTTAATGAAATACTAAAGGACTTTTTAATGGATAAGTTATTAGTGATATATAGTAGTTAAATGTTTTGGATGGAAGATATAAAATTCATGGGCAATGTTATCACCAACAAATGGATATATATGGATCCTTCTAAAACATAGAAAATTTAAGGATGACCTAGTCTTATAATTATTATTAGTAAGTGTAGTGTCCTTCGATTATCTGGGTAATTTAATCAATTTGTGATAAACATCTCATAAATAAGAACCACACTTGTCACGACCCGACCCTACCCGAGCTTGAGACGCAACTACCCCAAGCCCGCCTCCATAGGCCAGGGGATGGCGACCAGCACCAAAGGCACAACAACTCAAGGAGGTCTTTGCCTAAGTACCTGTACACACACACACACCACACTCAATGAAAAAGTGCAGAGTAAAAAAGAAAAGTAAAGTACCAACTGCTATAAATAAACCAAAAATGTGCATCGACCTCTATAGTACAATGTAAAAGCTGAAGGTAACCAGAAAAGGGAAAAGGAAAAAACACGCGCCCAACCAGAAAAGTCCCACAACCCGGCAACAGTTAAACAAAAGCAAAAACAGTTGGAAGGGTTCCCCACCTAGAACCCGACTAAGACCACCGCATGCGATCCAACTAGCCGAACTCATATTCTCCACTAATGTCACGACCAACCTGGTTTTCGTCTGCAAGGGAACACCAAGTGCGGGAAAATCCCAAGCAGGGGTGAGTATAAAAATACTCAGTAAGATACCCCGAAGGCTCGAGGGAGCAACAAAGGAGGTACCGAAGGGTGAGTAGTAGATCGAACAGGGAAAGTAAAGAAGTCCAACCGAAATTGCAGTAAAGAGAAAAGTGAAGTGTCCAGATCAACCCAACAAGTGGAAAGAAGTTAGACTCGTCCAGACACAAGGAGCTGGAAACGGTGATAAGATGAAATTCCCGTCGAGTCTTCACTACCTATAGCAGGAGAGTAGACGCCTCCAACCATGAGAAGCTAGACACAAACATCACATGGCATACCTCGCGCGTCTTCACCTCTCCTGGAAAGAGAGTAACCAAACCCAATAAGTGGGTACTGGAACAAGGTATATACATATCCAAATGCTCAATCAAGAATCCCAAACAATGTCGTAAGGGGGTCTCCGTCCCGTAGCCTAGACTAAGATAAGTGAGTCGCCAACAGTCCCAGAAGTAACACCATCGATGCCCAGCATCCCGCACATCTACCTAGAACTACAAGTCAAGGGGCTCAAATCACCACACCTGAACACTATCCGCATTGGGCGGCACTGACTCGCCCGCACAGTTTTAGGTCACATCACAAGAACGCGTCTCGGTGGGGAAAGCGCCCCTCTTACGTGAGAGTTTAGGGAAGGTCAAACCACACCTCATCACTACCCTGCAGTCGAGAGGTCTTCTCCAATTTAATCCATCAAAAATATAACCCATACAACCAAGGGTCCCGCTCTGGTATTCACGGAGAAAAACCACATACTAGCCTAGTATAAAGGACTGAGTCTGAAAAGCCAATGGGTAACCCACTACCTAGCCCTGCTGGAGGGTAAACCATAATAAGATATAGGGTAAACCACTTCCTAGCCCTGCTAAAGGGTAAACCCAAATACGTCATCTGGTGACCCACTTCCCAGCCCTACTGAAGGGTAAACATGGAACATGCCGACAGGCGACCCACTACCCAGCTCTACTGGAGGGTAGACCTGGAACAATACGACGGGCGACCCACTGCCCAGCTCTGCTGGAGGGTAGACCCACAAGAGTTGTCAGGTGACCCACTGCCCAGTCTTTGCTAGAGGGTAGACCCGGAACAAGATGACAGGAGACCCACTGCCCGGCCTTGCTAGAGGGTAGACCTGGATCAAGGCGACGAGCGACCCACTACCCAACCCTGTTGAAGTGTAGACCCTAAAGAGTCGTCGGGTGACCCACTACCTAGTCTCTACTACAGGGTAAACCCTGAGAAGTCAATGAGAAACCCACTGCCCAGCCCTGCTAGAGGGTAACCCGGAACTGCTCTGGCCAGCCCTACTGGATGGTATAACACTGGCCAACCGAACACTGAGTGGGTACCGCACAACCACCCAACTCTAGAACCACTCACCCAATGACGTTCAGCAACTGTTTCATCACTGGGTTTCACTAGCACCGCTACCGGCTAATCCACCGAGAACAAAACTATGAGGAGGAAACTCAACCATGCTAGTCAAACAAACAAGCATAGAGACAGGGGAAAACTCCACCCTGCGGGTCAAACAAACGAGCGCAGGGGGATCCTCTACATTGCGAGAGGTCAAAGTACACAAAGCAAAACCCGACACGCACGTGGGGCCCACACGAGGTGTGGCCCCATCTCAACCCCAACCAAGATTACAAACGTTCTCAGGTACAAACATCCCCAACGTGTACCTCCAAGCATTCACGTATACTCCCAGAGTATACCACGTCTCCAGCCCTAAGGCTATCGTGCACACGACACCCAACGTCTACGCGAAGGCGTAACATAACAACTCCAACCTGCCACCCCAACGACTAAGGAACAACCAACCACATCTCTTAAAGCATTTACATCACTCACACCAGAGTGCACGCGATCACACACCAAGGGTCTACTACAAACACGATAGAAGAACCGCCACAAGGGCACCCTCACATTTCCCCATTTAATAAGATAACGTATGAGGCTCCGCTCACCTAAACAGATAACACCGTTGTAATCCTTGTAGAAAAAAACGCGATATTGACTACTTACTTGCCCAAAATGATCACCCGGTGAAAAAGGTATTATTCATCGTAGCCAGGTCGGGTGGGACCCACACCACATCCCCAAAAAAGGTCGGGCGAACTGCGCCATCACAATGCTCTAAGAAAAGCATAGCAAATTGACTGTTTACTTGAGTGCAACTGATATCCGGAGAAAAGGATGCATTCCGGTGCACCGCACACAAGTAGTGCTTTGTGGGACCGGAAACTCGGTCCCGAAACACAATGAATGGAACGCATCGTTGCGATCCTCTCGAAAAATCACACAATATCTACTATTCACTTGTCCAAAGCAGTCGCCCGGTGATAGAAATGGAAAATCACCGTCGACGCCCAAACGACCCTTATAGGGACCCGCACCATCGTGCGGAACTAGAGCGGGCGGATTGCACCATTGCTATCCTCTCGGAAAAACATCCAGAATAGACTACTCGCATGCCCTGAACGGACGCCCGGTGAGAAAGACACTAAACGCTGCTCGCAGCTCAAAGACGGGTTGTGGGGGCCGCGCCTCAACTTTTGCCTCAATGCCTGAAACCACCCTGGAAAGCTCTGCCTCGGTTCCAGGGTACCAACGCCAATGACGACGCTCGAAATGGACGTCAGACGCGTCCGTGCCATCCAAAACAAGATCCCCCGAAGAAAATGTCAATTCACTTAAAGATGTGTTGTGCCTCTGAGGCCCCTCGTTTTGGGAACTAAAAATTCATGAAACCATCTCAAAAAGTCCGCCTCGACATCAGAAAGTTACTACCGCAGACGAAAAGTAAAACGGACACCCTTAATGAAAATTACGGGTGTCCGAAGCCAAGGGGGGCAACGTCCCTTGGGCTGGACGGGCCTGGACCGCCCCGAGGCTTGGCAGCGCGGGCCGACCGTGGACTCACAGTCCGCGCACAGACCCGCCACGAGGGCCGGTCGCAGCTACCGTGCGAAGACTTGCCTTCAGCGGGTCTTGTCTCCCACGCAGGGTCGCGTGCTGCGACCCCGGCGCTGCCTCCCCCGTTCCATTGCGCCCAACCTCCGCCAGAGGATTGCCCACCTGAGGAGCAGCCTGCTGCCGCGACACCTGGCTGAGGCTGCCCACGTGCCGCGACACCCGCCTGTGGCTGCCCGCGTGCTGCCGCTTGTTGCCGCCTGTGCGTAGTCGCCTGCCGCTACCCTCGAACCCCCAGAAACCCGCTGAAAACTTCACCACTCGCAAACCTCGATGAGCATTTGCGAGCTGCTCAGAGCTCAAAATTCCAATCCGAAACAAGCGCCGGAGAGAGCATAAAAACTACTACGCAGTCATGGGATTTTATTCGACGATCAAACAACAATACATGCATATAATTGAGGTTGAAATAAGGTTCAGAAATTAAAATGCAACCAAAACCTCCTACTTCTTGGGCATTGCCCAGAGCTTCACGGAGAGTCTGCCTCCGCGTCGTGCCTCATCGGAGCTTCCTCGCCAGAGTGGAGGAGGAGAGGCGGAGGACTTGAGGGAGAAGAGGTGGTTATGCCAGGTGAGGGGGTTTGGGGAAGAAGAAGGGGAAGAAGGGTGGGGTGTTTAAGTAGGAAGCACTTAAACCCCCGCCCGTAGGCCCCGTACCCGAACTCCCGACGGGGTCGGGATTAAGCCTCCCCTATGATAAAAATCACGCTCTGAGTGAAACGGTGGTCTCGTAATTTTAATCTGAGGCCCCATTCAAAAGTTATAAAACTGAACACCCAAAGCCGCCAAAATACGAAAACGCCCCTGGGGCCATTTTTCCCCGGCGGCCTGTGCCCGCAAAACTTATACCCCTCATAGGGAAAAAAGAACGTTCCAAACTCAATGGTGCCCTCAGTTTTTCAATCCGAGCCACAGTTTAAGAGATACTTGAATCAAGACATTAAACGAATAAATAAATAAATTAATTCATCAGTTTAACGTTATGAAAGTGAGCGAGGGGTCCAAACGTCCCGCACCGACCAATTTTATGTCATTACTAGGGTAAACACCCCATTACGGACCCATCTGTACACTCGGATCTCTGATATGAAACACCGTTTAAGAGTTATTACATTTATTTGGAATTTACAGTGTGAACACACTGAATATTTAATTCCTACCACTCTAGTGATCGGAATCGAACACCGTCTGAAGGCGCTGCTCTGGGATATCATCAAGAATATCCCAAAGTCTTTCACAAAAATAACTGGCTTCTTACAGTATTCCCTCCTTCAATATTTTCGTCCCTGAAAAGCAAAACCATGGAACAACTCATGGTACTAAGCCCAAACCTAGCTCTCCCGTACCCAGAAGAACTCTCGCACAGCTCTGTGCCACCGCAAATAGACCAAAGGATTCGATCTGTTCACGTGAGGTCTGCCCTTGCCGATGACGTGTATAAGAGAACACACACTTCTTCTTGGGTGAGTCACGTGGGAGATGTCGTGCACCCACTCTAGACTTTGGCGTTACGGAAAGGTGGTTGGGAACCTCTCCATCCCATCGCATGGTCTCAAATGGCCCGAAGGCTCTCGGGGGTAGCTCACATCCCTGAACAAACCTCTACGTCGCATGCCATGACTGGAATCACTACCCACACCTGGAACAAGGCCCGGTTATTCCCTCTTTCAGAATATCCATATGGTGAAACACCCAAGGATATCTGGTCACGAAAGGTTCCACAGTCGATGTCTTGCAACCAAGACTCTCTTACACGTTCAGAAATTGAAGTAGTCGACACCATCGACTAGAGAAAAAGGTCCCATGCCTTTCACCTAACCAACCCAGGGTTACACATGACGCGCTACGTCACCCTGGTAACACCTCAAGCAAAGAGAAGGGAGGGAAGCATTCCACACACAAAGTATAACAATTCTACTACAAAAAGTTGAAGAGCTGTAGAGCATACCTCTTACCACCTCATGCTCTCCAAGATCGTAGATATCTAAAGCTCGTAGCTGTCCGTGGTCCTAACTATCAGCTCCTAGAGCCTGATGTGGACTGCCTAATGGTGATGGGAAGACCTCGTAAGGTCGTCCTCCACTTCCAGTTCCTCCCAATCCTCTTCTAGCACCACCTCTCTGGGATCTACTCCAATCACGACGCTACCTCCATCGTGGTGGGGCACCTGCTGCCTGCCCGAGGCTCTCTGCATGCCTAGTCGGGTAGTTCTATGCCATGTGACCTCATCCATCACAAGAATAACACCGCCACTCCCTGAGCTGTCCTGGTTCCCTCCGGCACCACTGTGGTGTACGACCATGGCCCGAAGCCCACTCACAGAAGGGAACCCTCGGCTGAGGCCCTGCACTTTTCCGCAATAGTGGTATATGACCACGTCCCCGAAACCGGTAGTGGAAAGGCAACTTGCGTCGAGGTCCTTCTTGCCGACACCCACTAGCTGTGACAATCGTCTCGGCTCCAACGTGCATGCTGCCACCACCAACTATTGAACGTGTCAGGAATCTCTCTATCACCAAAGATTGCTCTAGCACCCTTGCATATGTGTAAATGCCAAAATTTACTATAACAACAGGAATCTCTCTACGGAGAACCTGCTCAAACATCCGCACTCGAAAGTTGTCATCATGGACCATGTCCAGGTAAAATCATGAACGGTCTGCAAAACTAGACGTGTACTCGGCCAACCTCATCCCTCCCTGCTGAAACTGTAGGAGCTCATGAATCCTAATGGAGCGTAAGTAGGAGGAGAAAAACTCATCATGAAACATCAACTGGAAGTCGACCCACGAAAGCGACGACTCGTCAAGAAACTGAGTCTCCAGACTCCACCAATGTCGAGCTGATCCACAAAAAAGGTTGGCTGTCAAAGACACTCTCCGATCTTCTAGCATCTGCACAAGCCTGAAAAGGTGAACCACTGTCTCTAGACAAACCTCTGCTACCTAAGGGTCTGGCTCACCACTAAACCTCAGCGGTCTCTGCCGCTGGAACTCACGGAGCATGCTCAACCTGCGCCCAACTCAGTCTGCTATGTTGAAGCTATCTACTGCTCAACAGGTGGGGTGCTGCTACCAACCCACCCAGAAAAGGGGCTTCCATGATGGGTCCTAGACTGTGGCGTCGTAGCTCACAAGGTCGTCGTCACGCACCAAAGCTGATATCTTGGTTGGCTGTCTTCGCTGAGACATCCTGAATATTATCATGGATTTCCACGGTCAGATGAGCATATATGTATATACCAATAACAACAATGGAGAGTTGACTCAATAAGGATAGTCAAATACTCAATCCTATGCGATGCACAATCTAATTTTTCCTTGCAACAAGTGTCTCAGCATGCCGAGTCGACAAGCGGGTTATCAGGGTCCTTGTGAATGGATTCATCGGCCGCCACACCATCACTGGACTCCCTGGCCAGAGAGCCGCTCTCGAGACACATTAACACTATTTACCTAAATCCAAACCAATTACTTTTATTTTGGGGACGTCTAAACAGCGTCCCAAGGATCAAACCACCTCTGATACCACTTTGTCACGACCCGACCCTACCCAGGCTCGAGCCGCAACTACCCCAAGCCCGCCTCCATAGGCCAGGGGATGGCGACCAGCACTGAAGGAACAACCACTCAGGGAGGCCTTTTCCTATGTACCTGTATACACACACGAAGCACACTCAATGCAAAAGTGCAGAGTGAAAAGAAAAGCAAAGTACCAACTACTATAAATAAACCAAAAATGTGCATCGACCTCTACAGTACAAAGTAAAAGTTGGAGGTAACCAGAAAATGGAAAAGAGAAAAACACGCACCCAACTAGAAAAGTGCCAAAACCTGGAAATTGGAAAAAAAAAGAAAAAACAGATGGAAGGGTTCCCCACATGGAACCTGACTACGACCACCGCACGTGGTCTAAGCTCATGAAGTCCTATGCTCCACTGAGGTGATGACCAACCTATCTGTCGTCTGCATGGGCACACCATGTGCGGGCAAAGCCCAAGTAGGGGTGAGTATAAAAATACTCAGTAGGATACCTCAAAGGCTCAAGGGAGAAACAAAGGAGGTACCGAATGGTGAGTAGTAGATCGAACCGGGAAAGTAAAGGAGTACAACCGAAAGTGCAGTAAAGAGAACAGTGAAGAGTCCAGCTTAAACCAACAAGAGGAAAGAAGGTATACTCATCCAGACACATGGAGCCGGAAATAGTGAGATGATGAACATCCTGTCGAGTCTTCGCTACCTATAGCAGGAGAGTAGACTCATCCAACCACGAGAAGCTAGACACGGAAAGCACGTGGAATACCCTGCGCGTCATCGCCTCTCCTGGAAGGAGAGTAACCAAACCCATGAAGTGGGTACTGGAACAAGGTATATATATATACTTATACTCAATCAAGAAGCCCGAACAACGTCGTAACGGGATATCTGTCCCGTAGCTCAGCCCAAGAAAAGTGAGTCGCCAACAGTCCCAAAAGTAACACCATCGATGCCCAACATCCCGCACGTCTGCCCCAAACTACAAGTCAAGGGGCTCAAATCACCGCTCCTAGACAGTATCCGCTTTTGGTGGCACAGACTCTCCCGCACGGTTTTAGTTTGTGTCACAAGAACTCGTCTCGGTGGGGAAAGCACCCATCGTACTTGAGAGTTTTAGGGAAGGTCAAACCAAACCTCGTCACTGCCCTCCAATCGAGAGGTCTTCTCAAATTTAAGTCGTCGAAAAACTAACCCATACAACCAAGGGTCCCACTCTGGTAGTCATGGATAAAATCCACAGAATAGCCTAGTAGAAAGGACTGAGTCTAAAAATCCAACGGGTGACCCACTGCCCAGCCCTGCTGGAGGGTAAACCATAAAAAGATATCAGGTGACTCACTGCCCAGCCCTGCTGGAGGGTAAACCCAAATACATCATCAGGCGACCCACTGCCCAGCCCTGCTGGAGGGTAAACCTAGAACAAGTCGACAGGTGACCCACTACCCAGCTCTGCTGAAGGGTATACGTAGAACAATACGACGGGCGACCCACTGCCCAGATCTGCTAGAGGGTAGACCCACAAGAGTCAGCAGGTGACACACTGCCCAGTCTCGGCTAGAGGGTAGACCCAGAACAAGCTGACAGGTGACCCACTACCCAGCCTTGTTGGAAGGTAGACCGGGATCAAGACGACGAGCGACCCACTTCCCAACCCTGGTAGAGGGTAGACGTTAAAGAGTCGTCGGTTGACCCACTGCCTAGTCTCTGCTAGAGGGTAATCCCTGAGAAGTCAATGAGAAACCCACTGCCCAACCCTGCTGGAGGGTAAACCAAGAAATGATCTAGATATCCCTACTTGATGGTATAACACTGGACAACCAAGCACTGAGTGGGTACCGCGCAACCACCCAACTCCTGAACAACTCACCCAAAGAGGTTCAACGCCTGTTCCATCGCTAGGTGTCTCTAGCACCGCTACTGGCCAATCCACCGAGAACAAAACTAGGGGGAGACCACTCAACCCTGCTGGTCAAACAAACAAGCAGAGAGCCAGGGGAAAACTCCACCCTGATGGTAAAACAAACGAGCATAGGGGGAACCTCTACGTCGCGAGAGGTCAAAGTAGGCAAAGCAGAACATGGTACGCACGTGGGGCCCACACAACGTGTGGCCCCATCTCAACCCCATCCAAGCGTACAAACGTTCATAGGTACAAGCATCCCCAACGTATCCCTCCAAGCATTCTCGTATACTTCCAGAGTATACCACGTCTCCATCCCTAAGGCTATCGTGCGCACGACACCCAACGTTTAAGTGAAGGCGTAACATAACAACTCCAACCTGCCACCCCAATGGTTGAGGCACAGCCAACAACATATCTTCAAGAATTTACATCACTCACATGGGAGTGAACATGATTACATGCCAAGGGTCCACTACAATCACGGTAGAAGAACCTCCACCGAGGCACCCTAACATTTCCCCATTTAATAAGATCACGTATGAGGCTCTGCCCGCCTGAACAAATTACACCGTTGTAATTCCCACCAAAAAATGTGAGATAGACTACTTACTCTCCCAAAATGATAACCCAGTGAAAAAGTTACTATTCACTGTAGCCAGGTCGGGTGGGACACACACAACATCCCCGAAAAAGGTCGGGCGAACTGTGCCATCGCAATGCTCTCGGAGAAGCACGTCAAATTGACTACTTACTTGAGTGAAATAGATATCCGGAGAAAAATATGCATTCCGGCGCACCGCACATGAGTGGTGCTTCGTGGGACCCGCAACCCGGTCCCAAAACACAATTAACGGATTGCACCGTTGCGATCCTCTCGAAAAAGCACACAAGATGAACTATTCACTTGTCCAAACCGGTCGCCCGGTGATAAAGATGGAAAATCACTGTCAACGCCCAAACGGCCCTCATGGGCCCTGCACCATCATGACAAATTAGAGCGGGCGGATTGCACCATTGCAATCCCCTCGGAAAAACATCCAGAATCCACTGCTCGCACGCCCCAACGGACGCTCGGTGAGAAAGTCGCTAAAAGCTGCTCGCAACTCAAAGACGGGCCGTGGGTTCCACTCTTTAACTTCGGACTCAATGCATGAAACTGCCCTAGAAAGCTCCCCCTTAGTGCTAGGGTTCCAACGCAACTGATGGCGCTCGAAATGGTAGTCGGACGCGTCCACACCGTCCAAAAAAATATCCCCCCGAAGAAAATGTCAATTCACTTAAAGACGTGTCGTGCCTCCGATGCCCCTTGTTTCGGGAATTAAAAATTCCCAAAACCATCCCAAAAATTACGCCTCGACGTCAGGAAGACACTACCACAGACAGCAAGTAAAATATTCACCCGTAATGAAAATTATGGGCGTCCGAAGTCGTGGGGGGCAACGTCCCTTGGGCTGGACCGGCCTGGACTGGCTGGTCCGCCCAGTATGGGCCGGCCCGCGCCGGCCGGCCCAGCTCACAGCGCCGACCCGAGGAGCCGCCTGCTATTGCGACACCCGCCTGAGGTCGCCGCGGGCCGTGACATCCGCTTGAGGCCGCCCGCGCGCCGCCCGCACGCCGCCGCCTGCTGCCGCCCTCGGCCCGCCGGAAACTTCAAAACCCGTAAACTTTGACGAGCATTTGTGAGCTGCTCGGAGCTCCGAATTCAATTCTGAAACAAGAGTCGGAGATTGGCATAAAAACTTCTACGCATTCATTGGATTTGATTTGATGATCAAACTACAATTGATGCATATAATTGAGGTTGAAATAAGGTTTGGAAATTAAAACGCAACCAAAACCTCCTACCTCTTAAGCGTTGCCCGGAGCATCACGGAGAGTCTACTGCCGCGCCACTCCTCACCGGAGCTTCCTCACCGGAGTGGAGGAGGAGAGGAGTAGGTCTTGAGAGAGAGGAGGTGGTTCTGCCAGGGGAGGGGGTTTGGGGAAGAAGAAGGGGAAGAAGGGTGGTGTGTTTAAGTAGGAAACACTTAAACCCCCGCCTGTAGGCGCAGTACCCGAACTCCCAACGGGGTCGGGATTAAGCCTCCCCTGGGCTGAAAACCACGCTCTGATCGTAATTGCGGTCTCAAAATTATAATTCGAGGCCCCATTCAAAAGTTATAAAACTGAAGGCCCAAAGCCGCCAAAATATGAAAACGCCCCTGGGGATATTTTTCACTAACGACCCGCGCCCGCAAAAATTATACCACTACTAGGGTAAAAGGCACGTTCCAAACTCAACGGTGCCCTCGATTTTCCAATCCGAGCCACCTTTTAATAGATACTTGAATGAAGCTGCTAAACGAATTACTTAATTAATTAATTCATATGTTTAATGTTCCGAAAGCGAGGGAGGGGTCCAAAAGTCCCGTCCCGACCAGTTTTATGTTGTTCCTAGGGTAAAAACCCCATTTCAAACCCATCTATACACTCGGATCTCTGATATGAATCACTGTTTTGGAGTTATCGCATTTATTTGTTGTTTCCTGTGTAAACGCACTGAAAATTTAATTCTGGCCACTTCGGGGCTCGGAATCACATGTCGTCTGAAGACGCTGCTCTGGAATATCATCATGAATATTCCAAAGTCTTTCACAGCAAAAACCAGGTTTTTAAAACACTAAACAAGGTAACTCATAATAGATTAAGGGTTTTTGTACTAATGAATATGAGTAGAGATTTGAAGATAAAATAAGAGGCTAATCACTTCATCTTTTCTCAAATTAACAACCATTGTTGAAGGATTATTTATCCACAATGATGAATACTATAAGGTATTAGGTTGTTAACCCTTCATATCTAATAATGTGATAGCTTATGTATCACACAAACTAATAATCCCTGATCAGAACTACCCATAACATGATTTAGAATTTGATGTAGTGATGTTTGGATTTAGAATTTGGTTGCATTATATCTATAGGGAGAAGTATTAACTATTTAGAAAACATAAAATCCTTATGTATTTATTTACACAATATAATTTAAATATGCTCTAATGAATGTGGTTAGATCTCATTAAGCATTAAGATTTTTCAATCCATGACCATCAAATGAATGAATACAATTTCGAAGATGCACTGAGTAGAAAGGATCCTATAACCCTAACCATAATAAAAAATATATGGTATTTAATCTTCATGGATATGAAATGAATATAAATAGGATATATAAAATGATCATCGTCCTACATTGCTCAAATATCTTCTTAATCGTCCATTAATGAGAGGATCATGGAGACCCCAAAAGATGAGAAAGGCCTATAATGAATGACAATGAATAGTACATATTTTAACTTTTCTAAGGATAGATTCATCTGCTTTTGAACCTAGATATGTGTCCTATAGAAATCATTGAAAAAATAAGGATCATTAGGGTGAAGTAAATATATCATCATTCACTATTGATCTAGGAAGAACAATGATGTATAGAAATTTAAAACAAAACATATATTGATATTCGATTACATGGTATATTACATAATTTTTATCAAGATTCACGGTATCCCACAAAGGCACATTTAAATGATCTAAATCTAAGGGTATGATGCAATGATTTACTATTAAAATATGGAAATGGGAAATCATAACCATGTATTTATTCATAGGAATCTCTAAGAAATTTATAGGTTACAACTCTATTTTTATGGTAGTAAACCACCTTAAAAATAATCACATTTTATTATTATAAAGGGTTATTTTTGTCTCAGATAACTCACTAATATATACATAATTGAATTAAAAATAATTCATGAATTACCACTTTCAATTATATATAATCCAGAACCATGGTTTACCTCATAATTTTAGAGAAGACTTCAACAAGAACTGGATATATAATGGTGTTTCAATACTAATAGCCTCCCTCATATGGATGTTTAGTCTAATAAAATTTTAAAAGTATAAAAAATAGAAGGAGATAATGTTCAATGGATCAAAAAAGACATTGGGATCAATGAATTTCCCTCATTGAGTACTCATAAAAACCATTTCCATTCTTTTAATAAGATGTTTCTATATGAGGTTATGTATGTGAATAAGTTTTGGAGTCCAATATGCTAGAATAATGTTGTATAATGGAATCATATTAGACCTAATATTATCTTAGATATGAAATATAAGGTTAATGCCACTCAGTATCATATGAAATCTACAAAAAATCAATCAAAATTATATGAAAAAACTGCAGATGACCTAAATTTTGGGATCAGAGATGAAGTGTTCCTTTGTAAATCACCATGGAGTAATGTCATGATGTTTGTTAATAAGATAAATCGTTTTAGTAGATATATCTTCCCCTATTATATCCTTTATCACTTAAGAGTTGTGGCCTTTCAGCAAGAATACCCACATGATGGTTCTCAAGAAACAAATGTGTTCTATATATCCTACTTAAGGATGCACATAGAATATATCTAACATGTACTTAATCCAGATGTGGTAGCTTTTGAGAATTAACATTCCAACATAGATAAACTAGTAAATACATAAGATCATAAAGAAAATATTATATGTAATAATACAAATCACTTGGTTTTTTTGTTATTGAATAACGTCATGTTTTATAAGGTCATATTGGAACCAGATGAGGCAATGAAACAAAAGTACCCTCATCTATTCTATTATAAAATAAGACATTTTAGTGATGAAATTTCTAAAGGGGTAAAGAATTTAAAGAACCTAACATTAATAAATAAAATTCCATTTGGATTGAATAAATAACCAATTATGTAATGTCGTTTTAGAAAACTCATGCACTACTTTAGTCAATTTTTAAAATTAGAAAATATAGCATGTTGAATTAAAATGAACAATAATAATCATAACCATTGATAATATATTCATGGTAAAATTAATATTATGATTATAATATATTAAGGATTATAAGAAATTTTAATTGGCATAGAAGGATTATTTTATGGCTTGGATTAGTATTATTGTCCCCAATTAAGCTTCTTTATTAGTGCTTCCATGGGAGATGATATCACTGGGATTTTTCAATGAATTGTTCCAAGATAAAATCCAACAAATGAAACATGAATAAATCGATTTATGGGATAATTTCAAGATTATTGAGATCATGTACCAGACCATGATATTTAAACCACCCCCAGAAAGCACCCTCATTACAAACCTTACCCTTGAGGTGTACTCTTGTGCAATGACGAGTTATGTATCTACACCTGTCACGACCCCACCCACCAAAGATGCCCCTCCTGAGCTGGAAATGGTGAAAGAGAGATCATGAACACTGAGTCACACCTCCAGTAGGCCCCAGAATGGCGACTAGCACCAGGGGTATAAGTTTTCTCAAATATGGGAGGAATTACCCTTTTTATTAATTAAGACCAAGAAATAGGATGAGTCAAACACCAAAAGAAAAAGGAACAAGTAAAAGAAAATAAACCCAAAACAAACCCATATGCATGTTTTATACAAAACTGGAAAAAATGTAAAAGTACAAGAAAAGATCCAAAGTACAATAACAAAAATAAAGAAAAAACTACAACCAGCAAAACTCCAATACCCAACTAGAAAGGTCCCGCACGGTCCCTAAAGTCCTCCTGAAGACCTGAAAGTAAACGTAGAGTGAGCATAGAAGTATACTCAGTAGGAAAACCTAAATATCTCGTGTATAGATGGGGAGACATCCTAATTCCCCCTGAGAAAATAGAAGGAACCACAGCTTAGCAAGGAATCTATGCACCCAACCTTACAAGACACACTCACCAAATATCACCAGTCAATAGAGTAGTATAGTAATATTATCAACGTATGGGTACCCGGAACCACCTTCCGACTGAGTACTTCTCAAGCCCTCAGGACTATTGCTCTGATGCTTCCCCCTCTTCTTGATCTAGTGCCGCAACCTTTCCATACGAAGCTCGAGCTAATGCCACAGCCTGGCCATACGAAGCTCATAGTATCCCACTGACAATCAATCCTCGACCATAACCACGTCTCATATCATATCCCACCGGCACTGAAGCCTCTACCATAACCACATCTCATCCCTAAGACACCAGGGAACCACATCACATCCTCGTCCCAAAGACTCTTGTGAACACATCACATCCTCATCCCAAAGACTCTTAGGAAACAATAGTCATAACCTACCCAATGATTGTTGGGCTATAGAACCTAAAAGAGGGAGCACATGGAAGAACATTAACCATCCATCCTTTGGATGTTTGAGAATCTCACCCCCCATCCCATGGGTGTTCGGAACGTAGTTCTGAACATAGGTGGGGTGTGTAAAGAAACATAAAACATACATATTTATATAATTATATCAACCACTCATCTCATCCTAAGGATTCTACACAAAAGATATGAGCACATGCCTTGACACGGCTACCACGATAGTATGCACACAATAAACATCCCCAAACCCCATTTAGATGTTCATGTTTCAAAATTTATAGTTTATTAGTTCCTTAACTACTGGGAAACTAACAACAACCAAACCAGATCAATCGTTCATAAAACATATCCCTACCAACTACAAATATAGTTAGAGAAAACAAAATCAACAAAATATCATTTTCTATTATCAACCAATAAATTCCATTTATTTTCCATATTTTATCAACTACCATGCCTCACAATTCATTAGTTAACTCTTCCACTTCTATACATATGCACAACCCATCCATGCAGCCCTGCTACCAACCACAATAACCATAAACACCTCAGAAAAAAAACTCGTACCACATCATCATCCATTCGATATCATTTCCCGTAGCTCCACTTCCCATCAAAACCATATCATACACGCCAACCCACAACCAAGCCAACCGCAACCCTGCTACTCACTCGTTCCACAACAACCCACAAAACACCCCCTTTACATAATGAAACCCCAACCATCACCAACAAATAAATTCATTCTTTCATTTAGTTTAACAGGGGTGATCATACAAGGGTTCTAGGTATTAATTTGATCATCCAACTTTACATGATTAACTAATTTTCACATTCTATGAAATTCTATCCATAAAACAATCTTGAATAACAGGGAATCATTTAATTGTGCAAGCAAAGGCCCCCAACGACCGTTATTTTTAGTAGTCATAAGCCTATTCAATTCACAACATAATCAAAGGATAAACATTGATGGAAATAAAACAACAGTATCAACAAAATTTCCCCAAACCCATTCGTTAACTTGTTATTATCTTTATTTACTGGTTCAACCATACCTCATTAAAATAAGAGGATACCCACCCTGCATGATGCACAAGAGAGTTAGAGAGAGATGAAGTTAAGATCCCTACCTCAATGGTTTTTGACGAAAACCCCAACAAACGAAGAACACACAAGAAAGCCAGGCTGATCCTCCAAGAATCCTCCTTAGATCTCTTTTCCTAACACAACCACGACAAAATCTCATCATATTTGGAATCCACAGACATAGATCTACCCATAACAGGCATAGATCTCAGAAACCGATAGAAGACGAGAAGTAGATCTAAGAAAATCTAAAAACCCAACAAGAACGGTCACATACCTCAAGAAACCGGCTTCAATTCGCCAAGGGAATCATTCAGATTGCCTCCAAAATTCATGGGAGAGGTTCTCCTATCTTAAAAAGAGGGTAATCCCGAGTTATGGCCGCTTATGAGCTTAAACAAGCAAGTTAGAGGAAAAACGGTCAAGATCCACAATTTTAGGATCTAGTTTAAGTGGCTGCACGGTTAGTTCGCACAGTTTAACAAACCGTGTGCTAACCGTGCATTAGCTACTGCCTTGGACACCCTTCTCGCACGGTTTGGATGCATGGTTTAGACAACCCATGTGCTGTTCATGTAGGAGCTACTGCCTCTAAGCCAACTACACAAAGTTTGGCCGCACTGTTTAGACAAACCTTGCGCCGCCCGTGAGAAAGATACTGCCCTTTAGTTCTCCTTAAAATTTCACCCAAGCACACCCCAAGCCACTACTCCAAAAAAAAGGTGGTTAGAAACATTAGAAGTACCTGAATACGCAACATGATGTTAATTTTCTCAAATATCTACTGTTGAAACGGTTCATCAAGAAGGAATATTTTGGAAAAGCATTGGGGATAAGTTACCTTGACCTCCGGAATGCCTCTAACAGCACTTTTTTACAAAGTAATGGACCGGAGAGGTCTGGTCCATTACATTAGATACTCAAACTATTATCACCCTCAATAATTAAAACCATACCTAAATAAAGGAGAGGGTTCCTAACAACTCCCCCTCGAAAGATACCTCTCAAAAGCAAACCTCATTGTTACCAATGAGCACCCCCTTCCTCGCCTATCTCTTGAACAATAAAAATCATTCTGATCCTCTCCCCTGTGAAATCAGGAAAAGCATAATATTAAACCGTCCAGTCATGCGGGTGAGGGGTTTTACTTCCTCCATGTTAAGATACTAGTCGCTTTGGGCGGCACTGACTCGCCCACATGAGTTTAGGCTCATCGACTATAATGTGTCTTAACTAGGAATCCGGTCCTCCCCTCCCCACATTTCAGTACACTTCTTATGCACTTGAAACATATTTCATAGTTAACCAGTTCATGCATTACGTTGTAAACATGTACAAAACAAAATTGGATAAAACTCAAAAAACTCTGGGTACTGGGCACGTATCTGTGCTTTTCATTCACAGGTACTGTCCTCAAGCCCACCATGCCTCCATAGCACACAAACCAAAGGAATGGGTTGTCCACAATGAACCTTCTCTTCATGACATGCGATCATCACGTGTCACTCCATGAATGTTGCATCGTCCCTGATATCTAGCTCTCCCCAGTCGAAGATGTGTGAATCTCTCTGCAGGTACCGACGGAGCTGAGACACATGGAAGACGTCGTGCACCCTTTGTAGTAGTAGCGACAACGCCAGTTGATAAGCCACCTCGCCAACCCACCAAAACACCTTGAAGGTCCCAATGACCCTGGGAGAAATCTTGCTTCCCTTTTTGAATCTTCACTACCCGCGCCAAGGAGAGACCTTCAAGAACACGTGGTACTCGACCTTGAACTCCAAGGGTCTCCTCCTAATATCGGTGTATGAATTCTACTGGTCTTGAGCTGCCTTCATCCTCTCTCATATATGTTGAACCTTCTCTGTCGTGCTCTGCACCCCCTCCAAGCCAAGAACACCTACTTCTCCGACCTCTGTCTAGAATATGGGTGAGCGGCAGGGCCTCTTGTACAAAGCTTCGAAAAGAGCCATGCCAATGGTAGAGTGATAGCTGTTGTTGTAAGAGAACTCTATCAGAGGCAAGTGTTGTACCCATGATCCTCCAAGGCCCAAAACACATGCTCATAGCATATATTACAAAGTTTGGATGGTGGGCTCTGTCTGCCCATCTGTCTGGGGGTGGAAAGTAGTGTTGAGGCATAGCCGGGTGCAAAAATCATTTTTAAATTCTCTCCAGACCCGTGAGGTAAACCGGGTATCCCGGTATGAGATTATAGATCTTGAAACTCTGTGAAACTGAAGTACCTCAATCATGTACCTCTGAGCTAGGGCCTCACTTATACTTGACTCCATGATTGCTAGGAAGTGGGATGATTTCATCAGCGGGTCCACCACTACCCAGATGGCATCGCAGCCCCCTTGAACTATGGGCAACCCCATGATGAAATCCATCGATATGTCACCCCACTTCCACTCGGGGAAATCTAAAGGTTGTAACATACCTCTTGGGATGCAGTGTTTAGCCTTCACATGCTGACACACGAGGCAATTTACTACGAACTCTACTACTGCCCGTTTCACCCCGGGCCACCAGAACTGCCCTATCAAGCCCCGGTACATCTTGGAAGCCCCTGAGTGTACTGTCAGGGGTGAGTTGTGGAACTCACCACGAACTCTCTCATGCATTGCCTATGGAACAAACAACTTCCCCAAGAAAATCATCTAATTCAGACCATCCTCTGACCATCCTTCCGGAGCATTGCCCTGGCTTTCCCAATCATGCATCACTTCACCCTCTATGTCTCCCCACTCAGACTCCTCCTCCTGCTGTAGTAGGGAGGATTTCATTGTCATCTGAAACAAACCACCTCTACCACCATCTTCACATTCATCGTGGTGTAGTGAAGCCAATTCTTCCATTGCCTTCCAGACATCTGCCAACTTTCGAACCGCTTCCTTCCTCCTACTCAAAGCGTCAACCACCACATTTCCCTTGCCTACGGTGTAGGATATTTCGTAGTTATAGTTCTAGAGGAACTCTATCCTCCTTCGCTGCCGCAAATTTAGGTCCCACTGGGAGAAGATATACATCAAACTCTTATGATCTGTGAAGACTACGAAGCAGTCCCTGATGAGGTAATGTCGCCAAAAATTCAGTTCGAACACAACCACTGCATGCCCTTGATCATGGGTGGCATAGTTACATTCATGAGGATGTAATTTCCCAGACCCATAAGAGATCACCCCTTGATGTTGCATCAGCACACACCACTAGCCTTGGCCTGAGGCATCACAAAATACCTCAAACGTTACTCCCTCCTCTGGTAATCTCGCCACTGGGGCACTAACCAACTTTTCCTTTAGATAACTGAAGGGTGCCTCACACTACTCATCCCACATGAATGCTCGATCCTTCTTCATCAAGGATGTCAATGGTGCTGCTAATCGGGAGAAGTTGGGCACGAACCTCCAGTAGTAGCCTACTTGTCCAAGGAAACTACAAACTTCTGCCATGTTCTTGGGTGCTTCCCAAGAAAAAACCTCCTTGACCATTGATGGGTCTACCACTATTCCCGGATCGGACACCACATGTCATGGAAGCTTACTTCTCGAGTCCAAAACTTGCATTTGGACTACTTCCCATAAAATTATTGTTGTCGGAGGACCTCTAAAACTGTTCTCAGGTGCCCAGAATGATCATCCTCTGATCTTGAGTAGATCAGGATGTCGTTGAGGAAGATGACTATGAACTAGTCTAGGTATTCCCGAAAGACGGAGTTCATGAGTCCCATGAACACGTCTGGTGCATTTGTGATGCCAAAAAACATGATCATAAATTCAAAGTTCCCATATCTGCAACCGAAGGCAGTCATCGAGATGTCCCCCTCTCTCACCCTCAAATGGTGTTATCCAAACCACAGATCGATCTTAGAGAGCCAACCTGCTCCCCTTAGCTGGTCGAAGAGATCGTCTATCCTCGGGAATGGGTAACGGTTCTTAACGGTTACCTGGTTCAATCTCTGGTAGACTATGCACATCCTGATACCACCATCTGCCTTCATTATGAATAATACTGGGGAACCCCATGGTGACGCACTTGGTAGAACAAAACCCTTCTTCATCAGATCATCAATTTGAATCCGCAACTCCCGTAGCTCTGAAGGTTCCATCTGATAAGGGGCCATCTAAATCAGATGAGCACCAGGTTGTAATTTTATTCCGAACTCAATGTATCGCCGAGGGGGTAGAGTCCCCACCTCCTCAGGGAAGACATCCATGAACTTGCTGACGATCTCAGAGACTTCTACCATTTTTTTATCTGTTGACTCAACTGGTAGCCTGACTAACATGGAAAGGAATGGATCCTCTCGTTGGTTGCCCTCCTAGAAACCCCACTCACCGATGAAAGTCACATGTCGGCCACCCACGCCTGAAAACACTACCCTTCTTTGGAAATAATCAATGACGGCAGACACCGAGAACAGCCATTCGATTCCTAGAATGACGTTGTATGGCTGCATTTTTAGTAAAAGGATATCTCCACTGGATTTGTGTGACCCCATCATCAACCCAGATGCTTGTCAAAAACGAGACAAGATGGTCTGACCTCCGAATGGCGTACACAAAACAGGGGGGTACAAAAAGTGTTTCTATGTCTAGGAAAAAGGCACAGGCTAGAATGGGTGCAACAAAAGAGTGTGAAGCTCTTGAATCAAACAAGGCATAAGGAATGTTACTAAACAAACTGATTGTACCTTGAACGACTTCTGGCCCCGCTGGAACCGCTGTCTCTACGGAGTGCAACTGCCCAATCCCAATTCCTCTACCTCTCAACTGTAGGCCACCTCACCGACCATGCCATGGTCAAGGTCTATGAGGAGCGCCCTGAGGTCGGCCTCCTCCTGCAACATCTGTCATTGGAGGATCAAGAGCTCGATGCCCATACTGCTGCTACTGGAAGGACCTGGCTGTAAACTGTTGTGGCTGAGGTCGGTGGTGTACCGGTCAAACTCCACTATACTGTACTCTATCCAGGAACTGGTTCTGAAGGTTCCCACAGCTGCCACATATGAAACACCTCGGTCCCGGGCCCAAAGGAAAAGGGCGAGGACTGGGAGATCAGAACTGTAACTGCTGAGGCATGCTCCCTACTGGTCTGAACCTATAGGGCCCTGATACTGGAGGCCTACTACTGACAGATGTCCCCTTTGATGATCCCAATTGGATTCCCTCTCACTACACACCTTCTAGTGTGTGCATCCTCTCCAACACTTCAGCCTTCTTTTGGACCTCCAAGTATGTCGGTAGGGTGAAGGGAGTAACAACATACTGGAGAGGTGGTCAAAGTCCCTCCTCTAAACGTTTCGCCTGAGACTCCTCATCTAAAAAAAGGTCCGGAGAAAAACGAAGGAGATCTTTGATCTTGATCCCAAAATCTCTCACCGAAATGCTCCCATGCTGGAGGGAGAGTATCTCCTTCATCTTCTCGGCCTTCATTGTGGAAGAGAAGAATTCTTCCCTGAACTCCCTCTTGAAATCTTCCCACGTAACCTCAGTCTACCTCTTCTCCCCAAGATAAACGTTCACCACTGACGCGCCGCTCCCCGAATCTAGCTCACAACCAGAAGAACCCAGTACTCCACCGGAGCCCAGATCAAGATGAAAGCTATCACCATCTCATCTATCCAGATCTCTATCTCCATGTCAGAGATGCTGCCCTCGTACTTCCCGAGGGTCTGTCACTGAAAGGCACGTAGCGTATTCTGCCACTGATCGTCCTCCTCCTCTCAGTCAGCCCTCCATAGATCAGCCATGTCAACCCCCTAGGCCTCGACCTCCCGCACTACGCGTGGTCTTCTTCCAGGTTCCATAGTTTCAAGGTAAACACGGAATGCCTAATCCCGAGTAGTGTAGAATATTGTCCTTCAATTTTTCTTAGACACCTTCTTTTTTTAAATCCCCAAAATTCCCCAGAAACACAAGAACACAAGTCATTATGATGAATATACCTTTCCTAGGGTCTCTACCCTGCAATCA
This sequence comes from Viscum album, assembly GCA_963277665.1. Lineage (NCBI taxonomy): Eukaryota > Viridiplantae > Streptophyta > Magnoliopsida > Santalales > Viscaceae > Viscum > Viscum album. The sequence goes on from OY728167.1 coordinate 1,006,413,887, forward strand.
GTGTAGCCTCACCTGGTCATTTGGTAGGTCCATAGTCTTTGCATCGGATCACATGGGGCCCTAAAATATCATGTCCTAGCCAGTCTTCTCTGGCCTATTCCACACCCCAAGATCTTCCGACACTATTTCCCTACCACCCCATGTAATCCCCACTGTGCCAAACTCTAGACTACATCCTATCTCTTAACCTCTACCTCCTCTGATACCATTCTGTCACGATCCCCTCCCACTAAAGACAACCCTCCTGAGCTGGCAATGGTGAAAGGGAGATAATGACCCCCTGAGTCCCGCCACTAGTAGGCCCCGAAGTGGCGAATAGCACCAAGGGTATGAGTTTTCCCAAATATGGGAGGCATACCCTTTTTATTAATTAAGATCGGGAAATAGGATGAGTCAAAAACCAAAAGAAAAAAGAATAAGTAAAAGAAAATAAACCCAAAACCAACCCATATTCTTGTTTTACACAAAACTGGAGCAAAAGTACATGTACAAGAAAAGATCCAAAGTACGATACCAAAAAGAAAGCAAAAACTGCAACTAGAAAAACTCTAATTCCTAACAAGCAAGATCTTTAATAGTCCATGAGGTCCCCATGAAGACCTAAAAGAAAACGTAGGGTGAGCATACAAGTATACTCAGTAGGAAAACATAAAGCTCTCATGAACAGGTTGGGAGACATCCTAATGACACATGAGAAAATAGAAGGAACCAAAGCCTAGCAAGGAATCTATCCACTCAACCTTAAAAGCCACACTCACCAAATATCACAAGTCAATAGAGTTTTATAGTAATATTATCAATGTATGGGTACCCCGAACCACATTCCCACTGAATACTGCTCAATCCCTCACACATAATGCTATGATGCTTTCCCCACTTCCTAAGCTAGTGCCGCAACCTGGCCATACGATGCTCGAGCTAGTGCCACAACCTAGCCATACAAAGCTCATAGTATCCCACTGACACTCAATCCTCGGCCATAACCACATCTCATCTCATATCCCGCCGGCACTGAATCCTCGGCCATAACCACATCTCATCACGAAGACACCTGGGAACCACATCAAATCCTCATCTCGAAGACTCTTGGGAACACATCACATCCTCATCTAGAAGACTCATGGGAAAATAATGTCATAACCTACCCGAAGGATCTTGGGGTATAGAACCTAGAAGAGGGAGCACAGGGAAGAACAATAACAAGGCATCCTTTGGATGTTTGAGAATCTCAGCCCCATCCCATGGGTGTTCGGCACGTAGTGCTCAACATGGGTGGGGTACGTAAAGAACCATAAAACATCCAAATTTACATAATTATATCAACCACTCATCCCATCCTAAGGCTTATACACAAAATATCTGAGCACATGCCTCAACACTGCTACCACGAAAGTATGCACACAATAAACAGCACAAAACCCCATTAATCTTTTCATGTTTCAATAGTTTCAGTATATCAGTTACTTAAATACTGAGAAACTAACAACAAAAAAACAAGATCAATCTTTCATAAAACATATCCCTGCCAACCACAAATATAGTTATGGAAAACACAAGAAACACAATACCATTTTCTTTAATCAGCCAATCAATTCCATTGATTTTTTATATTTAATCAACTACCATGGCCCACAATTCATTAGTTAAAACTTCCACTTGTATTCATATGCACAAACCATCCCTACAACTCTAATTCCAACCACTAGAACCACAAACACCTCAGAAACAATACCCGTATCGCATCATCATCCCTTCGATACCATTTCCCACAGCTATGTTGCCCATCACAACCATATCATATACGCCAACCCACAACCAATACAACTGCAGCCCCGCTGCTCACATGTTCCACAAAAACCCATGAAACACATACTTAACATAATTAAACCCCAACCAACACCCACAAAAAAAATTCATTCATTCATTTAGTTTAACCGGGGTGATCATACAAGGGTTCCAGTTATTCAGTTGATCAGCCAACTTTACATGATTAACCAATTTCCACATTCTATGAAATTTCATCCAAAAAATAATCCAAAAAATAGGGAAACATTTAATTGTACAAGAAAAGGCCCCCAACAACCGTGATTTTCAGTAGGCATAAGCCTATACAATTCACAACAAAATCAAAGGATAAGCATTGGTGGAAGAAAAAAAATATCAATATAATTTCCCCAAACCCGTTATTTAACCAGTTATTATCTTTATTTACTGGTTCAACCATACCTCATGAAAATAAGAGTATACCCACCCCACATGATGCACAAAAGAGAGAGAGACGACGGTAAGATTCCTACCATAATGGTTTTTGACGAAAACCCCAACAAACAAAGAAAGCATAAGAAAGCCATGCTGATTCTCTGAGAATCCTCATTAGATCTCCTCTCCTAACACAACCATGACAAAATATCATCATATTTGGAATCCACACATTTAGATCTACCCATAACAGGCATAGATCTAAGATACCGAGAGAAGAGGAGGAGTATATCTAAGTAGATCTATCAACCAAACAAGAACGATCACATACCTCAAGAAATCAGCTTCGATTCCCCAAGGGAAGCCTTCAGATCACCTCCAAAATGCTTGGGAGAGGTTATAAAATTTTCAAGGGTGGGAAATCCCAAGTTATGGCCGGTTAAGAGATTAAACAAGGATGTTAGAAGTAAAACAGTCAGGATCTAAAGTTTTAGGATATATTTTATGTAGACGCACGGTTAGTTCGCATGGTTTAACAAACCATGCGCAAACTGTGGGTTAACTACTACCTTTTATACCATTCTCGCATGGTTTGGCCATATGGTTTAGACAAACCGTGCGCCGTCCATGCGGGAGCTACTACCTCCAAGACAACTACGCACGATTTGGCCGCACAGTTTAGCCAAACCGTGCGCCTCCCGTGTGAAAGATACTACCCTTTAGTTCTCCTCAAAAGTTCACCCAAGCGCACCCCCAAGAGACTACTCTAAAATAGAGGTATTTAGAAACATCAAAAGTACCTGAATATGCAACGTGAACATATTGTTTTCAAATTTCTACCATTGAAACAGTTCATCAAAAAGGAAATTTTTTGAAAAGCATTGATGATAAGTTACCTTGACCTCCAGAACACCTCTAACACCACATTTTTACAAAGTAACAGACCGGAGTGGTCCGGGCCATTAAAAAACCATTGCAATATAAATTTATATTTTTTTAATGAAATTGTAATATGTTTTTGTCCTATTACATTATAAATGATTATAAAATGAGTTTGATAAAAATTATAATTTCACATGAAGAAATAAAAACCATATTTTTGGGAAATATAAATAGTTTCAAATAAAAAACTCCATTTTTAAAATTTAATAATTTTTAAATAAATAATATTTTCATAATATAATATTTTCAAAAAATAATTTATTTATATATTAACTTTAATAAAATTTAATGAAAAATAAGAAGAATTTTATATGGGATACAATGATGTTTATACTTTTAATATATGTAATTTCCCATAAATATAGAATTTAATTTAAAATTGAAAATTATCATATTTAGATAATAATTTAAATAAAATGAAAATTATTATTTAGATAATCTCATCGAAATTACTCAATGTTGAATTTATCATATTTTTCTGAGATAGTTAATATTTTGGGAAAAAATTAAATAGTGTGTAAATATATGGTATTTATTATGACATCATAATATCCTAAAAGTTATGTAATAAATATGATAATGGGAATCTATGACTAGAAATTTATTTAATATTTAAAATATATTTTTACTATCATTTTAAAGGTTATATAATTCTTTAATAAATTATTCAAACACTATATTATATTTTAGGATTTTAAAATAAAATATTTATGAAGATTACATACTTCCACATATATTTTGGTATTATTTTAATAGTTTATGTTTATAATCATATAAAATATTAATTACCACTAATAATTTGTTGAAATTATAGGAAAAAACCTTGGAAATTTTTTTTCTTTTGATTATTGTATTATATAAAGTCCAAAACATATATTTAAAAATTAATAAATAATTATCCTATCTTTTAATAAAAATAGACACCCTACCTCTGAATCGTCTACAAATTGAAAACTAATTATGCATGAAGTTCCTCTACCTCTTACACTATAAATCCCTCATATGTTCTTTATGATTATAATATTATTCTCCCTAGATTTTAGATGTTCTCTTTCAATGTAAGGCATTCATTTATTTTTTTTATTCAAGTACATTCTTTGCATTAATAATTTTTATTTTTACTATTTCTTATTTTAATTTGTTTTACTCTTTTATTTACAATCATTATGATCCCAAATAATTAATATACCACCACTAACACTCATTAAACCCTTCAAAGTTTTATTATGAACTCCTGTTATGGTGATGAAATTGTCATGTGATTTTACATGATAAACATTCCACGTTAAAATACACATCCCTATTTATACTCAAGTATATTTACTAATATATGAATATCCTTTAGTTTTATGGGATATCCATGTATGCGAACCATATTACATAATCATGGGTTTAAAATTCATGAAATACATTTTTATGCTTTATTATTTACATGACCCACAATTTCATGTATATAATATGAATGTGATGGTTATTCTTAGAATTATATAGCCCCCAATGTATTGTGTAACATTCTCATATTATGAGATAAATTTTTTCGTTCATTGGATATTATCCTCAACACCCTTTGTTGTGAGTTCTGAGTGGATATACTTGGATTAATATATTTATGTCATGTTTTATATTGTTGTCACAATCCTATGTTTACTTGACGGTACCATCTTATATCATGATTTGATATTCATGTATATGATTCTCACCCATTTATATCACCTTGATATATCTATTAAAACCCATTTATTTATTTCACAATGATAGGCTTTGATCATTAACATACTAGGCTTTATAACTCACACCGTTCATATATATGTCCCTAGGTTATCCCACGCATTATTAAAATATTAATTTATTTTGAGATCATGTTATGGAGTTTTAAATAAGTATTTATATCCATATATTTTGTTAATGTACTATGTATCTAATTTCTAAATGTCATTATTCATCCCAATCTTATGGAGTTGTATCATGTGTATCCTTAATTAATAAATCAATAAATAAGTTATCTAAAAGATATTGGTTTTCATATAAAGAACAAACAATAAAATAAAAAATAAAAAATAATACAATAAAATTTAAAAATGTACCTAAAATTAATGTAATTAGTTCAAGAAAAAAAATATTAATTTAATGAAAATAATTTGAGTTAATAAAATTCCTTACATCGTCATAATTTGTGAAATTGAAAACTAATGAAAGGTAGAAGAAGCGATTGATTTATATAACTTGAATACATTCTAAAATATCATGATAAAAAATAAATTCGAAATATATACACTCCAAAAATAAATCAAGTGTTAAATATGCTTCATTTCTCATTGAATAAAAACTGAGATGCGAAAACCCTTGAAATTTTTTTATCCTTGGAATTAAAAACAATTTATAAATACAAAAAAATATATCTCTTAAAACACAATGAATTAAATAAATATGGGATAATATATCCTTTAGACTGTAATAACACTATATGAAATAAACTATGTCACATAATATGAAATATGTCTCATGAAAAATAATTATTAAAAATAACCCCTTAACATAATTCATAACTTCCACTGATGTTATTGAATCTAAAATATATTAAAAACAAATATCTTAATAAACTATTAATTTTATTTGTCCAAATATAAACATATAAAAATGAAATTTATAATTAATATTTACATCTATATTAGTTAGTTATAATATAATTTTAATATTGGGTATGATAAATTTTGAACATTCTGAGCTAATTTTTTAATAGTGTTGTTAATATCCATTCATATCACAAGTTTCATCATTAATAACTCAAAAAGGAAGTATAATCGATTATTTATAATTATTTATATTGTTATTATTTCATTCTACACGAGTTTCGTTTAAAATAATTATAGATAAAATCGATGATGTGCTTGTTTTAGTGATTTTTAACAAACATACATTTCTTTCCCAATTTATGATTTTTATATTAATGTTACCCTAAAAAATAGTTTTCTATTTATGTCATATATTATTTGTAATTATGATCAGGTATTCATATATGATTTTATTTAATTTCATTGTTTGAATAGGTCATTAGACCTACCCAAACATGAACATTCCATAATTAATGGTTATTATAAAGTGATTCATTTATAACATAACAATTTCAGAGGAATAATGATATTTTTAGTTTTTATTAATTTCACAAATCATAATTTTAGATTATTATATGAAGATTTAGTAGATACAAATCTACTACATAGTATGAATACATTGTTTTTTCATCATAGTATGTTTATTTTAGATTGTTGAATTTATAACAAGATTTGGATTATTATATTATTAATGTTTTATTTTCATATTTCTCATAGTATAGTACTAATAATTGTATAATCAACATATTTATAAACTAAATTCCCAAAATAAAAATCCATGTAATGTGGTGAAGGAAAATAAAACATGTTACTTCATTGAGGTGGTAGTCTGAAAGAACACGTTTATATAATTTTCATTTTTCGTAAAGAAAATAGTGGATGGTGGGTAATATATAATCCTAGAATATAAAAATACTCATCATAGGATAGATAATAAATTCCTAAAATATTATTGAAAACAATATATTTGAATCATAATGATTAAAATGAAATGGTGTAAGGGAAAATTTAGAACCTTTCTTGAGAACATGGACTTTATCTTGGAAATAACCAATGAAACGAAGGCCTTATGCTCTATAATTGAGATCATATAATTAGTAATATGTGTTAATATTATATGAAGATTAAAATATAATTGTTTGAGAATTAAATTATAATCTCTAAGGGTATAATTATGCTGTAAAAATGGTCTATATTTTCATGTGAAGAAAAAAAAATCACCTTTTTAAATATTGATTAGTTTTCATTAATGGTATGACACTATTGCTATGTGAAAGGATAAAAATGTATAATATAATTTAATGCATAAAAATATAATGAAAATTATCCACTAAACATACATTTTAGAGAAAAAATAGAGTGATTTTAGGTTCTTACCCTTAAATATATTAACTTTTAAAAAAATTATGTTGTTTTCTGGGTAACTAATATTTAATCTCAGTGAATAATTTAAAAGAAGAATAAAATTATGACAAGATATTTTAAAATAATTACGATATTATCATATCAAATATTTAATTAATTTTATAGTATAAATTTTTTATGTTTGAGAAATGATATTTACAATAAAAACATACAAAAAATGTAAAAACAGTTTTTATGCAATTTTTTTTTCATGCTTAAATCTTATTTTTTGGTTAAAAATAACAATGTAATTTTTTCATGAAATAAATTTGTTCGTAATAAAAATTATATTATATATTTTTCTTGTAAATAAAAAAAATTAATATGAACATAAATATAAATAATTAATTAAAATGATTCAAAATAGTTTTTGAATTTGAATGAAATAATACTTATGTCCTAAAATATTGAACTTAGGTTTTCTAGGATTAATATATTATTGTAAATAATTATATTTTACTCTATAAATAAATATTTCATCAACTATATTGTTTAAAAACCTGTGGAACTTATTTATATAGTCATTTTATTAAAAAATTTATAAATTTGGTAAATTTTTTTAATCTATTCACCTAAATATTATTTATTTTTCAAATGCCCTGAAATCGTATCTAAAGATAATTTTTTTCAATCTTTATTCAATAATTTTTTTCATCTTAAAATATTAAAAATAAATAATTGTTACATTAAGTTTTTATATAAAAAAATTATATAATGAAAATTATTTTTTTTAAAAAAAATGAGAATTTCAAGTGTTAAGTGTTCATAATCATATTTTTGCATTTTTAATCAATTACATTAAATTTATTTACTAGAGGATTATTATTAATAAATTTTTTTAATAGTATTCATCTAATATTTCACAGATATTATTAATTTGGTGCCTTATTTTCATAAATAAATCAAATATAGTATTGAAATAAAGAAAAATATATTCCAATATCACCAGAAATTATATTTGCCTCCCCCATTTAATAAATTATTTCCTCACAATTATAATTATCACATAATAATAATAATACCTACATGTGTCTAAAAGATAGTCATGACTTAAGATATAACTTATAATGATAAATAATCTTTAATAACTTTAGGAAGACTATGTAAAATATGTTTTGTTATAAAATAGGAATATATTAAGACTATCAACCTATTATTCCAAATATGCCACAATATAAATATCATGGGAGGATCAAGATACATACAATCCAAGACATAATTTTTAAGATCTTTTTTCCTACAAAATATTAAAATAAAAAATATTATGATAATATATAATAAAATAATATTAAATAACCATATCCTTATGAAAACACATTCATAACATGTCTTCTGTAATGAAACCTTCATTTTATCCTATGATGATTTCAGTTCCTATATGATATATCGAGATAAATCTGTTACTATTTAAGTTTAACGTAGAATATATATGGTCATTTCCCTTTAGTTTTCAAAAATTATTCCAATGACACCCGAATAACCCTAAATTGTGATTGAATATCTACAGAACACCCCTTATTCGTATCTATGAAAGTATGGAAAAATAGTCCAAATCATCATGCACCATATAAATATAGATTTGATACTCAAGATGAATTTTTCTTCTTGATTACCCATAGGTGAATATATTCCACAACCATCCCCATTTTCCATTATGAAAAATATCATATAACATTCCCAGATAGAAAACAAAATCTAATTTTCTAAATCATTATGATTTTATAAAATTGAAAGTATTATTCATTGGGTTTATAATAACTTTATCTCATTATAATTAAAAAATATAAATATTCTAATCATTTAAATCATTTATACCTTATTTTTAAATAATCTTATGTTCCCTATACCTAAACTCTAAGGATTTTGGATAAGAACAGTTTATTTAAACATAAGGCCTGAAATAAAGTGATATGAAGATATCATTATGTCATAACATTTCAATATTTTAAACATTAAATCTCACAATAATCACACAATATAATGGATGAAAGGTTTATGGTACTTGAGGATTATCTCATATGAATCCAATTGTCACGACCCCCTCCCCACAAAGTGTACCCCTCCTGGGCCGACAATGTGAGAAGGGAGATAATGACCCCCGAGTCCTGCCTCCAGTAGGCCCCGGGTTGGCGACTAGCACCGAGGGTATAATACACACACAAATGGGAGGCATTTCCCTCTAAGAGAACACATGCAGAAGAGAGAGATAGAATAGACTCCAACCAACTCCAACTCATAACTGAAATATAAAAGAAACCCAAGTACATATATGAAATGTCATGAAAAAGTACTACAACTGAAAGGGAAACTAAAAGTACCCAAAAGAAAGTAAAACGGCAGCGACCACAAGCCCGAATAGCTCCTCCTCCAACCGCAAGCTAGTAGTAACCAGCTTGATCTCCAACCTGCTCCAAGTGACCTGAAAAACAGTTTATATGTACATAGGGTGAGTATAACAGTTTACTCAGTAGGATCCTCCTCAAGCCTCTCGTGCAAAAGTAAAGAAAGCATGCTAAAGCCCAGTGAAAAACAAGTGAAACTAACTCGTTGCCTAAAAAGGTATACTAAGTTCCCAACCTCCCCATGGCTACTCTCACCAAGTAACACATACAAGAATATAGCATATAGCATAGAATATCAAGGGTACCCCGCTAATACTTCCCCATTGGTTTGCCGTTTGCCCCAACGACATACGTCCTGTGCATCTCTCTCCAAAGGCTTGCCCGCAGACACCTGGGCTAAGCTCCGCAATCTGCACCTCGTGCACCACATAGGCTTTCCCGCAGACACCTGGGCGAAGCACCACACCGTCCTCACAACCAAAGGTAACCAGGTAGTTTCTGGGAGCCACCACAGCTCGCATAACATGTATCATATGTCGGGTATAATACCTCAAGCCATTACAGCCCATACTCCGAGTAAGGATCCTCAAGCCATCACAGCCTATACACGTTACACCTATAGTAGTCCATAGGGTACTATATCCAGAATATATGCGTGTGAATAACCACAAGCCATTACAGCCCTCTACACACATATATGGGGTAACTAACCGCTTGCCTCATGGCACAAGTGTCTACCAAGAGAAGAGAGCGGGGAAAAAGGGGGTAGTCAGTCATTCAACCTCCCATCAGAATGTTGGGGAAAACACCCCCCCAGGGCTCAGAATCCCAGGGGAGTCAGTTGCCCTTACCGACAGGGTAGAGTAGCGTATAGAAACACAAAAGGTACAGAATATATTTAACTCACAACCACACTATGGGCATTACCTAGTCATAGGAACAACTGCAGCTAACGTCTCTCAGACTCCAGGCTGCTACTTCTAAGACTAGGTATCCTATAAGCACACAACCATTTGAAGAGCTTTATTAGATTAATCCATTCTCATTTTATCAATTCCACTGTACGTTAATTAATTCTTTAAACATTAATTAACCATGAACAACTTACCACATTAAACTAAACTGGCATCACATACAAAAACTGCTCCTTTTTAGGATTCACATCACTATTAAATTCCAGTTTCTCCATCCCCGTGGATTATCACCATTTAAACAAACTTTCATTATTAAATTACCTTCCCCGTATTCCCAGGCATTCTAGAAAAGCATCATATGCTACTAAACACAAAGGGCTCAACACGGTGAGTAGATATACTACCCATCGAGTCTTTGCCACCTATAGCAAGAGCATAGACCCATCCTCCATCGAGAGGCTAAACACGGAAAGCACGTGGCATACCCCGCGTGTCTTCGCCTCCTTCGGAAAGAGGGTAAGAAAAACAAGCTGCCTTGAGCAGTGGGGAAAAGTAAAGTAGATAAACAATAAAACCACCAACATCAAACCATCACATTCATCTCATATCATCATCCTTGGTGTCCTCCCCGACACCCACATGCATAAATCGATGCATCTCGCCACACTAGGCGTCATCTGCTGCCACAACCAAAATTCCCCATGCATCCACATATCACAACAGCCATTCAGGCTCACATCAAATCACAAGCAGCAGGAAATCATAGATCACAAAATGGGCTCTCAGCCCTTTAACAAGGCATTCATACTTCATACAAGATGAGCACTCAGAGCTCCAACCACAAGGCATTCAGCCTTACAAGCAAGTGGGTAACTCAGAACCCTTTTGAAATTATCGAACTAATAGTTCTTTAATCCATCTTGAATTAACAGATTCATTAACATGCCTCTTTATCTTTAGACAATTATTTAACAAATAATTCCGGCTTTACATTCTTTATCAATTTCCATCATGAACGAGCAACAAATTAAAAAAAACATAGATATCACTCTATCTAGGAAAACATGAGGCAAACCGTTCTCACGCTACAAAGTAACAACATGCGATCAACCAATTCCTTTAATCCAGTTCAAGTATTTAATTATGTCAATTTCATTGTGATCCAAAGGACTAAAACATGCTAATTCTACGATTGCACATACACAATTAGAGAAGCCATGAATCCCCTACCTCAAAGAGTTCTTGACGTCCTTTTTCCACACAACGGTTCACATTCCTCTTCTCCTCACGACAACTGCATCCACCGGAGGATGCGACGGTACGACAGTACCAACCAACCCCAAGAAAACCCATTAGAACCATGGAGATTACATGCTAATATGGAAGGAAGAACAAGCGAAGGTGATCCCCGAAGGAACGATGATAAAACATACCTTATATGGAAGAACGATCAACACAACTTGGTTGCATCAACAGACCAGAACTGATCTGCGTAACGTTGGATTGTGAAACTCCTATGAGAATGATTGCAAGTTTCTAGCGTCTCGTAGATGAGAACCAGGGGGAAGAACAACAAAGAATGATATCTCGTTTCCTTTATAAAAATAAATTAGAGAGGCAACGGTTTAAGATCCGATTTATTCTCCATTAAAAACGGATCGCATTAACCCACGCGGTTTGACCAAGTAAAAACATCGCGGCCTTAGGAATAATTAATATAGAATTTATGGCCTTTTAATCAGCCTTAAAGTCCTTAAAATAATGTTTTAAAAGTATTTTATGTCAAAGAAAATGTCAAATTTGCGAAGCTGGAAACACTGTTCACATACTCAAAATTTGGCAAAGTATGGAATCAGTAGCTCTCAGGAAGTCTGGAAACACTGTTCGAGTCTACCGATAGAAGTCCACCGATAGAACCTCACCGATATAAAACACTGTTCAAGTCTACCAATAGAAGTCCACCGATAGAACCTCACCGATAGAAACACTGTTCAAGTCTACCGATAGAAGTGCCCCGATAGAACCTCACCGATAGAAAACAATGTTCAAGTCTACCGATAGAAGTCCACCGATAGAACCTCACCGATAGAAACACTGTTCACTGAACCTCACCGATAGAAACACTATTCACTGAACCTCACCGATAGAAACACTGTTCACTGAACTAGAAATTTGGCAAAGTGTTAGACGAGCTACTGCTGGACTGCGGCTACCAATATACCGAGCTATCAGTACGCCGTGGCTACCGGTAATCAGCAGCTACCGGTAGACCGAGCTACCGGTAATCAGCAGCTATCGGTAGACCGAGCTACCAGTAATCAGCAGCTACCGGTAGACCGAGCTACCGGTAATCATCAACTACCGGTAGACCGAGCTACCGGTAATCAGCAGCTACCGGTAGACCGAGCTACCGGTAATCAGCAGCTAGGGGATAAGTCACCTTGACCTCCCAGAACACCTTCAACACCACATTTTCACAAAGTAATGGACCAGGGAGGTCCGGGCCATTACATTAGAAACCTCTCAAAACATTCTCGTCCTCGAGAATTAAAAACCAACCCAGAAGAAAAGAGGGGTCCGAACAACCACCCCATAAGATACCTCTCAGGGGAAAACCACCACGAGTTGTTCAAAAGCTGGAACAAAACTACGACATCCGAGAGTATGGAAACAAATAATCCATAACCAAACAATTCAAACATAACATTAAATCAAAGGTACATAAATAAAACATGAACGGTCTAACCATAAAGGAAACGTCATTACATGGAAAGAGTTAAACATTAAACAACTCTGGGTACTGAGCACGTATCTGTGACTCACGCTCCCAGGTACTCTCCTCCATGCCACCGTGTCTCCACAGGACACGAACTAAGGGGATAGAACGCCCACGCAACACCTTCTCCTTGTGGTCTTGGATCTCCACAGGTCGCTCCTTGAAGGTTGCATCATCGTCAATATCGATCTCTCCCCAATCGATAACATGAGATTCATCGTGAAGATAACGACGGAGCTGTGATACATGGAAAACATCATGTATCCGACTCATCTGAGGGGGAAGTTCTACTTGATACGCCACAGCTCCAACACGAGCTAACACCTCGAAAGGCCCAACAAACCGGGGAGAAATCTTACTTCCTCGACCAAACCTTCGCTGCCCACGACGGGGAGTCACATTTAGAAACACATGATCCCCAACATTAAACTCTAACGGTCTCCTTCTTTGATCAGCATATGATTTCTGACGATCCTGTGCTGTCTTAATCCTCTCACGAATCACCAGAACCATCTCTGTTGTATTCTGCACTAGTTCTGGTCCGAGAATTGTTGACTCTCCGACCCCAGTCCAGCACAACGGAGAACGGCATGGCCGGCCATACAAGGTTTCAAACGGCGCCATACCGATGGCAGAGTGAAAACTATTATTGTAAGCGAACTCTACCAAGGGTAAGTGCTTCACCCATGAACCTCCAAAATCAAGAACACAAGAGCGCAACATGTCTTCAAGAGTCTGGATGGTTCGCTCTGTCTGACCATCTGTTTGAGGATGAAAAGCAGTGCTAAGGCATAATTGAGAACCAAAAGCATGCTGGAGACCTCTCCACACCCTGGAGGTAAAACGAGGATCTCGATCAGAAATGATCATCTTAGGAACTCCGTGAAGCCTCACCACCTCCTCCAGATACGGCCTCGACAAAACATCCACTGAGCTTGACTCCTTGATCGCTATGAAGTGGGATGATTTTGTTAAACGATCCACTACCACTCATATAGAATCATGTCCTCCCGGAGCTCGAGGTAAACTTGTAACAAAGTCCATTGAGATGTCCTCCCACTTCCACTGAGGAATCTCTAAGTGCTGGAGAAGACCACCAGGAACACGGTGTTCGGCCTTCACCTTCTGACAGACTAAACATCGAGACACACATTCTGCAACTGTACGCTTCAGCCCAGGCCACCAAAACTGACTCCTCAAGGATCGGTACATCTTCGTCACACCAGGATGTACCGCCAAGGGTAAAATATGGAACTCTCAGAGAACCGTCTCGCGCATCGCCAAGGGAACAAAAATCCTTCCATGATACAACACTCAGTGTTGTTCATCCTCCGACCAACCATCAGGGGCCTCACCACATACAACTCTGTCTCTCCAAACTTCCACATCTAGGTCACCCAACTGAGACTCTTCCACCTTCTGCATCAGGGATGACTGCACCGTCATCTGGAAAAGACAACCTCTACCCCCAACTTCTTCCATATCAAGATGCAAAGATGATAGCTCTTCCATCACTCTCCAAGAATCACCAGATTCACGCACAACATCATTACGTATCTTTCGGCTTAGTGCGTCAGCTACAACATTCCCTTTTACAGGTGTATACGATATTTCAAAGTCGTATTCCTGCAAGAACTCCATCCACCGACGCTGCCTCAAGTTCAAGTCATGTTGGGAGAAAACATACCTCAAACTCTTATGATAGGTGAAAACCACAAAGTGCTCACCAATGAGGTAATGTCTCCACAAGTTTAGAGCAAACACCACGGCTGCCAACTCAAGATCATGGGTGGCATAGTTTCATTCATGGGGATGCAACTGCCGAGACCCATAAGAAACAACTGACCTCTGCTGCATGAGAACACATCCTAGCCCTAGATGTGAAGCATCACAGAAAACATCAAACTGGACTCCCTCCACTGGAAGACAAAGGACGAGAGCACTTACCAACTTCTCCTATAGATACTCGAAAGTTGTCTGACACTGATCAGTCCATATGAACATATGATCCTTCCTGGTCAAATCTGTCAGAGGATTCGCAACTCGGGAGAAATTAGCTACAAACCTCCTATAATAGCCTGCGAGACCAAGGAAACTTCGCACCTCTGACACGGTCTTGGGGGCTGTCCAAGACACCATTGCTTCTATCTTCGAAGGATCCACAGCTACTCCCTGTTGGGACACAACATGTCCCAAGAAACGAACTTCTCGAGCCCAGAACTCACACTTGGACAACTTCCCAAACAACTGATGTTGGCGAAGAACTCCCAAAACGGCTCGTAGATGCTTTGCATGCTCCTCTTCAGATTTAGAGTATACAAGGATGTTGTCGATGAAAACCACAACAAACTTGTCTAGGAATTCACGGAACACAACATTCATCAACCCCATGAAAATAGCTGGAGCATTCGTCACGCCGAATGGCATTACAACAAACTCATAATGCCCATGACGACAGCGGAAAGCAGTCTTCGGGATATCTTCATTCTTTACACGCATCTGATGATATCCTGACCGCAAGTCTATCTTTGAGAACCAACTTGCACCCTTCAGTTGATCGAATAGGTCATCAATCCGTGGGAGAGGATAGCGGTTCTTTATTGTCACTTTGTTTAACCGACGATAATCGACGCACAACCGCAAACTGCCATCAGCCTTTTTCACAAACAAAACTGGTGCACCCCACGGTGACACACTTGGTCGATCAAAACCAAACTGCAACAGACCGTCGAGCTGAATACGTAGCTCTCATAACTCAGAAGGGGCCATCCTATACAGAGACATAGAGATAGGAGACGCTCCTGGCTGTATCTCAATCCCAAAATTGATCTCTCGTCAAGGGGGTAAGGATACAACCTCTTCTGGAAAGACGTCAGGGTACTCCTATACGACCCTAGGAAACGCCAACTGTTGAACCCCTGAAGAGCTCAGCGTCATCCCAGCCATCATGGATGATAAGGATGGAACTCGTCTATGACTCATCCGAGGATCTCTCTCACCAAAAAAGACCACTTTCTCTCCATCTTCATCAAAGAAAACGACCTTCTTCCTGTAGCAATCCACAATAGCCTGCACTGAATACAACCCATCCATGCCAAGTATGACATCATATGGTTGTATTAACAAACATAGGAAATCTCCCCAAGAGCGGTGTTTCCCCAACACTAGCTCACAGTCTCTACATACTTCAAACAAGTCAGCTCGACCTCCAACTGGCGTAGTCAACGCCAAGGGCACTGGAAGTCTCTCTACCTCAAGTCCCAAAGCATGGACAAGGGTAGGTGATATGAAGGAGTGTGTTGCTCCTGAATCAAAAAGGCATACACCAAGGTAGAAAACAAGAAAAGGGTACCTCGAACGACATCTGGCTCGCCTGGGGCTGGTAACGCTAGAGCATGAAGCTGACCACGACCTCCTCCACGGCCACTCTGACCCTGATGACGACCACCACCACGGCCGCGCTCTGCACTCTGAGGACGGGGAGCTTCATGGGGCTGTCCTCTGCCTGCTCCATCTACCCTTTGGTGATCTAAAACTGGTGCAACCTGCTGCTGCTGCCTCGGCTGGAACTGCCTCAACGGAGGAACCTGGAGTGGAGTGCCCGGTGCGCGATGACTGCTCTGAAAAGTCGGGCACTCCCGCTGCTGATCACCACGACCACCACAAGAAAAACAAGCGCCTGATCCCTTGGCATAGGTCTGAGAGTTTCTGCCTCTGGAGAAACGAGATGGGAAGGGCTGGGACCTACCCCCAGGTGAACAGAAACTCTTCTGTCCTGAAAACCGGGAACCCCGGACCACAGCTCTGCTTCGTGAAGAATCGTGACGATTCCCCTCTCGTGACGATCCAGTCCTGGCCAAAGTCCTCTCAACAACCTCTTCCCTCGCCAGCACCTCAAGATATGTCTTCAGCATAAATGGGGTGACCTGGCGCTGGATCTCTGGACACAAAGCCTCCTCAAAATGCCTCGCCCTGGCCTCATCATCTGGTAACAGGTCTAAAGCATATCGTAGAAGGTTCCTGAAACGGATTCCAAACTCTCGAACACTGGATCTCCCATGTCGAAGGGTAAGAAGCTCCTGGCGACTGGACACCTTCGCAGTCGACGAAAGAAACTCGACTCTAAACCTGTCTCGAAACTCCTCCCACAAGATTGCTGACTCCTCACGATCACCGAGGAACAAGAACCACCACTGCCTCGCTGCTCCACGCAGCATCGTCACAACCAAGGACACCCAGTGATCCTTCCGACCACGAACCGAACTGAAGCCTATCTCAATCTCCTCCAACCAGTCTTCTGTGACTGCATCTGAAACGGATCCCTCGTACTTCTGTAGACTCTGGCGTTGAAACTCTCGAAGTGTCTTCCTCCAAGTGTCATCGTCGTCAACCTCTACTCGGCGGCGATCTGCTGGAACAGCCCGATGGGCATCTTCTGCGCAAACCTGACGAGGACGTCGACCTGGAGCCATACCTGTAAAATAACAACCGTTAGAGCTCCTAAGCCTGGAATATGGAAGATTCAACATTAATTATTTAATTTTTTTGCTTTATTAATTTTTAGGTTACCTATCCCAAGGTCTACCCATTCAAACACAGGCGCAACGAATAATGATGCATGATCCTTTCCTAGGTCTTTACCCTGCAACGAGTATCACTTTGTTTAGTAGCCATCGTAAACTTAAAGGTTTGTGCAACAGATCATAGGGGGCCCTGAACGCCTATGTCTCTGCCGGTCTCCAGTGTTTACCCCACTTTCTAAACATGAATGACATCGTTGCCCTACCATCCCATGCATCCTCACCTGTGCCTAACTCCAAACTCCATCCTATCCCTCAACCAGAGCTCTGATACCACTCTGACACGACCCCCTCCCCACAAAGTGTACCCCTCCTGGGACGGCAATGTGAGAAGGGAGATAATGACCCCCGAGTCCCGCCTCCAGTAGGCCCCGGGTTGGCGACTAGCGCCGAGGGTATAATACACACACAAATGGGAGGCATTTCCCTCTAAGAGAACACATGCAGAAGAGGGAGATAGAATAGACTCCAACCAACTCCAACTCATAACTGAAATATAAAAGAAACCCAAGTACATATATGAAATGTCATGCAAATGTACTACAACTGAAAGGGAAACTAAAAGTACCCAAAAGAAAGTAAAACGGCAGCGACCACAAGCCCGAACAGCTCCTCCTCCAACCGCAAGCTAGTAGTAACCAGCTTGATCTCCAACCTGCTCCAAGTGACCTGAAAAACAGTTTATATGTACATAGGGTGAGTATAACAGTATACTCAGTAGGATCCTCCTCAAGCCTCTCGTGCAAAAGTAAAGAAAGCATGCTAAAGCCCAGTGAACAACAAGTGAAACTAACTCGTTCCTAAACAGGTATACTAAGTTCCCAACCTCACCATGGCTACTCTCACCAAGTAACACATACAAGAATATAGCATATATCATAGAATATAAAGGTTACCCCGCTACTACTTCCACACTGGTTTGCCTCTTTGCCCCAATGACATACGTCCTGTGCATCTCTCTCCAAAGGCTTTCCCGCAGACACCTGGGCTAAGCTCCGCAATCTTCACCTCGTGCACCACATAGGCTTGCCCGCAGACACCTGGGTGAAGCACCACACCATCCTCACAACCAAAGGTAACCAGGTAGTTTCTGGGAGCCACCACAGCTCGCATAACGTGTATCATACGTCGGGTATAATACCTCAAGCCATTACTGCCCATACTCCGAGTAAGGATCCTCAAGCCATCACAGCCTATACACGTTACACCTATAGTAGTCCATAGGGTACTATATCCAGAATATATGCGTGTGAATAACCACAAGCCATTACAGCCCTCTACACACATATATGGGGTAACTAACCGCTTGCCTCATGGCACACGTATCTACCAAGAGAAGAGAGCGGGGCAAAATTGGGTAGTCAGTCATTCAACCTCCCATCAGAATGTTGGGGAAAACACCCCCCTAGGGCTCAGAATCCCAGGGGTGTCAGTTGCCCTTACCGACAGGGTGGAGTAGCCTATATAAACACAAAAAGTACAGAATATATATAACTCACAACCACACTATGGGCATTACCTAGTCATAGGCACAACTGCAGCTAACGTCTCTCAGACTCCAGGCTGCTACTTCTAAGACTAGGTATCCTATAAGCACACAACCATTTGAAGAGCTTTATTAGATTAATCCATTCTCATTTTATCAATTCCACTGTACGTTAATTATTTCTTTAAACATTAATTAACCATGAACAATTTACCACATTAAACTAAATTGGCATCACATTCAAAAACTGCTCCTTTTTAGGATTCACATCACTATTAAATTCAAGTTTCTCTATCCCCGTGGATTATCACCATTTAAACTAACTTTAATTATTAAATTACCTTCCCCATATTCCCAGGCATTCTAGAAAAGCATCATATGCTACTACACACAAAGGGCTCAACACGGTGAGTAGATATACTACCCATCGAGTCTTTTCCGCCTATAGCAAGAGCATAGACCCATCCTCCATAGAGAGGCTAAACACGGAAAGCATGTGGCATACCCCGCGTGTCTTCGCCTCCTTCGGAAAGAGGGTAAGCAAAACCAGCTGCCTTGAGCAGTGGGGAAAAGTAAAGTAGATAAACAATAAAACCACCAACATCAAACCATCACATTCATCTCATACCATCATCCTTGGTGTCCTCCCCGACACCCACATGCATAAACCGATGCATCTCGCCACACTAGGCATCATTTGCTACCACAACCACAAGTCCCCATGCCTCCACATATCACAACAGCCATCCAGGCTCACATCAAATAACAAGCAGCAGGAAATCATAGATCACAAAATGGGCTCTCGGCCCTTTAACAAGGCATTCAGCCTTCATACAAGATGAGCACTCAGAGCTCCAACCACATGTCATTCAGCCTTACAAGTAAGCGGGTAACTCAGAACCCTTTTGAAATTATCGAACTAATAGTTCTTTAATCCATCTTGAATTAACAGATTCATTAACATGCCTCTTTATCTTTAGACAATTATTTAACAAATAATTCCAGCTTTACATTCTTTATCAATTTCCATCATGAACGAGCAACAAATTAAAGAAAAAACATAGATATCACTCTATCTAGGAAAACATGAGGCAAACCGTTCTCACGGTACAAAGTAACAACATGCGATCAACCAATTCCTTTAATCCGGTTCAAGTATTTAATTTGGTCAATTTCATTGTGATCCAAAGGACTAAAACATGCTAATTCTACGATTGCACATACACAATTAGAGAAGCCATGAATCCCCTACCTCGAAGAGTTCTTGACGTCCTTTATCCACACAAAGGGTCACAGTCCTCTTCTCCTCACGACAGCTACATCCACCGGAGGATGCCACGGTACGACAGTACCAACCAACCCCAAGAAAACCCATTATAACCATGGAGATTACATGCTAATATGGAAGGAAGAACAAGAGAAGGTGATCCCCGAAGGAACGATGATAAAACATACCTTATATGGAAGAACGATCGACACAACTTGTTTGCATCAACAGACCGGAACTGATCTGAGTAACGTTGGATTGTGAAACTCCTACGAGAATGATTGCAAGGTTCTAGCATCTCGTAGATGAGAACCAGGAGGAAGAACAACGATGAATGATATCTCGTTTCCTTTATAAAAATAAATTAGAGAGGCGACGGTTTAAGATCCGATTTATTCTCCATTAAAAACGGATCGCATTAACCCACGCGGTTTGACCAAGTAAAAACATCCCGACCTTAAGAATAATTAATATAGAATTTATGGCCTTTGAATCGGCCTTAAAGACCTTAAAATAAGGTTTTAAAAATATTTTACGTCAAAGAAAATGTCAAATTTGGGAAGCTGGAAACACTATTCACATACTCAAAATTTGGAAAAGTATGGAATCGGTAGCTCTCATGAAGTCTGGAAACACTGTTCAAGTCTACCGATAGAAGTCCACCGATAGAACCTCACAGATAGAAAACACTGTTCAAGTCTACCGATAGAAGTCCACCGATAGAACCTCACCGATAGAAACACTGTTCAAGTCTACCGATAGAAGTCCACCGATAGAACCTCACCGATAGAAAACAATGTTCAAGTCTACCGATAGAAGTCCACCGATAGAACCTCACCGATAGAAACACTGTTCACTGAACTAGAAATTTGGCAAAGTGTTAGACGAGCTACTGCTGGACTGTGGCTACCAATATACCGAGCTATGAGTATGCCGTGGCTACTGGTAATCAGCAGCTACCGGTAGACCGAGCTACCGGTAATCAGCAGCTACCGGTAGACCGAGCTACCGGTAATCAGCAGCTACCGGTAGAACGAGCTACCGGTAATCAGCAGCTAGGGGATAAGTCACCTTGACCTCCCGGAACACCTCCAACACCACATTTTCACAAAGTAATGGATCAGGGAGGTCTGGGCCATTACATCAATATCCTATTGGATGATTGTTCAACTATTCCATTGGTTACTTTTTACGACGTCATCATCTCCCAAAATGAATATCTAAATAAAACATCCTACAAATTATAGTCTTACTTAATATATCTAGTAAAAAAGTAAACAAAATAAATCATTGATCTCAAAAACTCAGTAAAAAAAATTCATCAACACATAATCAAGTGTTATAAGACAAAAATATCAGAGAAAACTAGTAAATAACAAAAATATTATTAAAAATAACATTAAACAACAAGAGTTTAGTCTGTTACATGATATAGAAGCATGTAATTTTAAATAAAAAATATATATCGCCACAAAATAGAGTAGAATCATGTTATAATATGAATTTTATATAGATCATAATCATAGGAATACATATATGTAATGTCATGTAAATGATGTATAATAGTAAAAATTGAAGTAGCATAGCATGGAGATCATAAAATAGTAGGGAATAAACCACCATATGTTATGTATAAAATATATGAAAAGGTATCAATACCTGATTACCATAGTGGATAAATAATATATATCTGATTCCCAAAATCAATGTAGAGTTGGGATTAAAACCTGATTCTAATAACATAATGGAACAAGAATCACAACATAATTCCCATAAGAGAGAAATCAAAAATACTAAATTCCCATAATTTCATCATTAGATATAAATCCTGAAGTAATTTCTTGGATGGTGATATGGGAGCCCACCCATCAATAATTTAAAAAAATATGTTTCATAGTATTTAAATCATTCATCATATTATTATTACACCTAAGAATGGTAAAGGGTTGAATTAATGAATGATATGAATCATGCTAACAAGATCCACCTTTTTTAATGTATTCTAAATGATTAGAATTTCACAGTTATGGGTTCTTGGCCTGGAGTAGGGCCATGATGGGTGATATTCTTCCTAAAGTGTGTGTGAGTGAGGAAAAAGAAAACTAGAAAGAACATGTGTTGTCTTGTGGGGATAATTATTAGTATGATGACCTATTCAGGCACATGGGGGTGTGGGGAACACATGAGACCATGTATCTGGGGAAACTGGTGGTACATTGTGAGCCAATAACCGAAGAACATTTTAAGGCGAGGTTTGTGTGCTGTCAACAAGGTCTTATTATTACATATTCTATTAGGGAAGAAACCCAACATGAATTGTGGAGAAACTTATTGGGTTGATATATATGGTCCACAATAATGATTTTTGGTGTAATGGGTGGGGGGGGGGATGAATGTTACACCCTAGAATTATAAAGGGTTAAATAACTAAATGATATGACTCATGTCAATATGGTGCACCATTCATTTCTGAAGCCCACCTAATTAGAACTCCATAGTTAAGCATGTTTTCCATGGAGTAGTGATCAGGATGGTTGAACTTCTAGTATGTTTCCTAGGGCGTGTGCAAGTGAGGAAAATCACACTATAAAGAAAATATGTTGGCATGTGGGGACAATCAGTAGTCTGATAGCCTATTCAAACATGTTAGGGGTCTAGGTAAGATACCCTGTGTCTGCGAAGAAAATGGTGATACTTGGAAGGCTCAGACCCGATGACCATTTGATGTTAGAGAGTCAGTGCTATTGGCGGGGCCCAATTGTTACAATGATTAAATCCTATGTGAAAAACTATGTTTCATTGATCACATCATAATAAACACAAGTAAATAAAAATGAGTTTCACAACGTTTCTATAGGATATCTAGAAAATTTAACTAAAAAATTAACATTGACACCCAATATCAATATATCCAAAAATATTCTATAATACTATTTTATAGTGGATTTATGAATAATAATTTCCATGAAATTAATTCTTTTAGAGATAAATAGAAAAAATGGATAGTGAAATAAAAAATGTTTATTTAGAATTTTTTTAACCTTTGCTGTAAATAATGAAGCTACCATCACATTTAAAACACGTTTTTAATGTAAATTGAAATCATTTAAAATTATTTTATTTTAAAAAGAACAATCGAAAGTAGAACCTTGATTTTATAAATGGTGAGGTGAATCTATCTTGAAAACATTTACTTTTAAAAAGAACCATTAATAATGGTTTACTTATGAAAATTATAAAGGATTAAAAAATGAGTGGTGATAATATCATTATGTATTTTTTTAAGAATATTTAACAATGGATTTTTAGAAAAAGATATAATGTTTTAAAATACTATATGTGTAAACATATTGATATAATCAAATTTTAAAAAATAAATATAGAATAATGGAACCTTGAAATATTCATAAAGTCATAAAAAGATAAATGAAAAAATGTTGAAATATTTTATAGTTGAAAAAATAATAATTAATTGAGAATAAGAAATACATAAAGTACTTGTAAATATTATTTTATGTTGAAGATAAAAACCTTCATTATTGAATGATGTAATTTTTTTTAAATATTTCTAAATACCCTTTTTTTGAAAATACACATCCTAAAAACAGATAGAAAAGTATCCCTCTAAAATATACTAATTTATGTTTGGATGTTCACATGAGTAAAATATTATTTTGATATTAAAATATGAAAGGAAATGATATTTGGTAATAATTAGAATTTATATGGAGGAAAAAATTACATAAAAAGAGATGATATTTTTTTGTAAAAATGACACTGAATTATGAGAATGAAATCCAAAAAAAATGATTCATTGAGTTAGTATATTATTTTTTATAAATAGAAAATTATAAATATCATACAAATATAGTAAATATAATATTTTATAAAACAAATAACAGTGATGTTCAGGGAATAATGTTTTATCGTAGTGAATAAAAATTTGTGTTAAAAATACATTAAATATATTATAATTTATGAAGAATTAGATTGTTAGAAAAGGGTTTTACATGATAAAACTGAAAATACCCTAATAAAATATAAAATGATACATATTAAAATCTAAAATAATAATGTACTCATATTATATGATATAAGAAAATGAATAAATATTAGTACTAAATTTACTAGAATTTAGTTAAAAAAATTTATACTGTTGCATTAAATCTCAAATTGAAAACCCAAGATATTCAGAAAAAAAGATTAATTTTTATATAATCTATATTAAAGAAACATATATGATAAAATAAATATTTTTACAATATATACCCATATAAAATAATTAACCAGTTAATAGTAATCATATCCCAATAAATCTAACTTGATATGCAAAAAACCTTTCAAACTTAGTAACTATTGAATTGAAATCTATATAATTAGAAAATACAATTAGGATCCTCAAACCAATTTATATATATAAAAATTTTAAAATATATTCCTTAGTTTTTAATCAAATCATATCAATTATAAATTGTTTCACAATTTGAATGATGTCCCATGAAATTGAATTTGAGATAAAGAACCCTTAATCGCAAATCCTGACCTCCACTAAAATGATTAAAAATCCAATATAAAAAAATAAATCTTATTAATCTATTTAAAAACAATTTATATATATATTATTTTATAAAATTAATTTATTTTTAATCCCAACATATAATTTAGTTAGTTTTTATCTATTTTTAGTATCGAGTGTGAGTAATCTTGATCGTTTTGAAATAGTTTAAATATAGAAGTGTTATTTTTCAATCCTCTCAAGGACATCATCAATCCAATTTCATAAATGGTACTATAAATAATTATTTATAATTATTTATAATCTTATAATTTTATAATATGTGTGTTTTGGTAATGATCCATAAATTCAAAATTGGTGATGATCATATTTCAGTGATTTATTAACAAACAAAAAACGGTTTCTTAATTAATGAATTCATATAAATTATTTAAATAAATAAGACAACTATTTATTTTTTTATATTTATATCGTATATATTTTTCAATAATTTTCATATTGTAATTAACGAAATTATGTTTTATGAATGTTCTATTAGGTGTTTAGACCACCACATACATGGATATAAAACAATTAATAGATGACTATTTAGTGATTTAGTTGTAATATACTTATCCAAGAGGCACAATTCAATTTTTTTTGTATTAGTAAGGTAATTAATTTTAATAGAGGAGAATGATAAGATGTGGTAATGGATAAAAATCAATTACATGGTATGGATAAATTATTTTTATTCTTAGTACATTTGTTTTAGATATTTGAATTTACAATGATATTTAGATTATAAAATAATAATAGGTTGTAAAAATTTCACACCGACATCAATTTTTTTATAAAAAAATATATTTATCCATTAAATTATATATCGTGAAATTCCATGTAAGGTCATGATAGAAAACAAAACTACACACTTTATAGAGGTGATAGTCAGTATATATGCACAAATGTTATTTTCACAATCCATTAGAGAAAAGGTGAAAGGTTGAAAGCTTTTATTCCCAAAATATAAAAACATTAAATATATATAAATATTAAATTCTTAAAATAATATTTAGTAAAAAAAATTGATAGTGAATGATATAAAATAAACAATTTTAGGTAAAAGATAATATTTATGTTTTAATGATGATATTTCTCTTGGAAATATATGTGGAAATAGAGGGCCTAGGATTAGTAATAGAGTAAAGAGTACTAATAATGCATGATAAGATTTTTGGAATAGATATATGGAAATGTTTTGGGATGCAATTGAATAGGATATGTGAATCATGTTGTTGTTTTATTGATCCTTATATTTATATCTGATAGAAATGGGATTATTGTAAATAATCCTCCATTTTCAATAATTTCATTAAATATTATAGTGTAAAATACCAAAAAAGATAGAAAATCGTGGACTATGTGAAAAGGTTCCCTCTAGAATCATTTTGTACCCATATTTTGGAATAATGTTTGATTGATTTTAGGCTTTCCCCTTTAATTGTTCTATTTTTTCAATAAATAACTTTTATTATAGTGATAAATATTTATCATCCTTAATAAAATTTAATGATAAAAATTAATATTGGATATATTACCTAATTTTTATATTATTATATCTAGTTTTTAATTCATTTTATCCTTAATTTTTTTATAATTGTAAAATTTTATTTTTCAAATGAATGCACAAAGCCTGTAAAAATATTCTTTATGAAAAAATTTGTTTTTATCGATAAACTTCATGGTCATGATAAAATTATCATTTTTATTTATATTAATGACATAAAATTATATTTATTAAAATATAAAATTAACATGATTTCTAAATTAGAAGAAAACCAAATATCTTTATTTATATTTTTAGATTAAATAAATGACCAATAAATGTTTTTAAATTATAGTGAAATGTTTGCTATGATATAAAATTTATATGATAAGTTTTCCTCAATCATATTAGTATTTTAAAATACACTATTTACCCTATAAATACATATTTGAACAAATAATATATTTATAAACATTTCTATTTTACTTATATAATATTAAAGTGATATATGGTATATTTTTGTAAAAAACTATATCTTTCACTATTCAAATAAAAAATAATTATTTTTGAGAAGTACCAAAAATTCATTGTAAACTAATTTTTGAATTACAAATTTAAAAATGATGTCAATTTTAGAAAATTTAAATTCTAAAATAATAACATTTATTTTTTAAAAAATATTATATAATGAAAACATATTTTATTGAAACTCAATATTTTTTGGATATATGTGTACTTTATCCAATTTTTTTATTTACTAGAGATTATAGTCTTAAAAAAAATTTAATAAAAGTTTACTAATATATCATAACTTTTTTTCCATGTATTACATGGTGTAAGATATTTAACATAATATTAATTTAGATTAAAACATACTCATAAATATTGATGTTTTACAAATGAAGGGTGATTATTTATAAATAAATATAATTTAAATCACTAGAATATAAATCATATATCATATCTATATAAAAATGATAATGTAATTGTTCCCACCAAAACTATAATGACCCCGGATTTTTATACTTGGATATTAAATATATTAAGATGAATATCAATTAAATTTGAAAAGCACATACCCGAGAACTATAATATTTTAGTGCCTTTAGAAATATGGAACACATTCTTATAATTTGGTGAAAATCATCAACATCTCTCATAAATTTTTTTAACATTAGTAATACTATATAAAACCTTTCTTTATAACCGAGCAAAAGGAAACATAAGATAGGGTGAGATCAGATTCTCAGTATGGGTAAACATGTAAGATATATAATCATATCACGATCATAAGGGTATGAACACAAGAGCATAAAATTTGATATAAAAACCTGTATATCAAATATAATAATCTTTAATCATGAATTACAGATTGTAAGTTCATAATACATTAATTTCAAGGGATTCAATATCATAAACCATACAATCATGATATTGGAATAACACATAAAATTATGGTAGAAAAATAAACATGTAATATCATTATCTATAAGTCAGGGCTCATTTACAAAACATATATATACACTTCATGAGGACTAAAACTGATGGGATAGACACACCACCATTCCCAGTTTTATTCCTTTCCTTGTAATGTATTATGTTTTCCAATCTTCCCATAGTGGATTGGGTTCTCCCTTTTTCCTATAGTAGATTGGGTTTCCCCTTCATCCCAAAGTGGATCAATACCATCGAATTATTTTCCATCATTATATCATGAGAAATAAATTGATTACCAATGAATTGGTTGGAAATAATAGTACCACCCATCACATAATGAAAACCATACATATCTGTGCTATAAGAATATAAATCATTCATTATATCAGAACCCATGAAATTAAATGGGTTTCATAAACATCATTCAATCATAATATAACCCATGAAAAAGAAATGGATTTTCTGAAGATCATTCAATCATATATTTAAAACAACCATAATAATAATAGTTATAGTATCTTTAAAAACTATCCCCATTAAATCATAAGTAGCAACAATAAATATTATCATAGATTGAAAAATATTTTTAAGGATCACTTGAAAATAATTCATGTTGAAAATATCATTCTGAAAATATTTTATTCTTCAAATGCAACACAATTTAAAAAATTATTTGAAAATAATATTATTATATTGTAAGGTAAGAATCAAATCATAAAGTAAAAATTAAAAAAAATTCAATTCATGTTGTATAAGTTTAATATAAATTCATTTTATACATTTTATATAATAGTCACAAAGCACCTTATTTATTAAAAGATAGAAAATATTCCCTTCAATCGGTTTAGTGAAAAATTATAACATCGATAAAAATAACATTAAAAAATTGTAAAGGAATAGTAAAAATATTTTGGATATAATTTTTAAGAAACATGTACTTTGAAGATAAAAATTCCCAATCAGAAACTTACGTATAAACAATCCTGGATAATAATGAGATTGTGACATTAAACCTTACCATTTTATAATTAGTAGATTCATATTTCAAAAGAAATATAGAAAATAATCTGGATATTAAAATTCCATAATATTCTGAATAATACTCATGAAAATACTAATGATAAGTATATGCACCATAAAATAGAATCATGTAGTGTATATGGCATGTGTCCTATAGAAATAAATGGGGGACACAAATCCCTTACCTTAGGTGTTGAATCTCATCATAATCATGAAAAAATATGTATAATAAATTTAATTATATCATAGATCGATTACATAACCATATTAAATTATATCATATAGAGAATAATATACTTATGACATTCTATTATTCATTTATAAAAAATATCATGTTAATGTTACATTTCTAGTAATATTGATTTGTATTTTACATGTTTTTTGATTTGTTATATTTTTTGTCCCATTACTTATTTAATGAAATAATAATTAAAAAATGATTTCAATTATATAAATATAATATATATACAATATATAATTATTTATAATAATCTATAAAATATTGAAAATGAAATACATCGTTTATGGAGATGGTATGCCATATATACGCAAGAATGATATTTCCAATTTCTCATTGTATTGAAATAAAAAGATAAAATAACATATATATATATATATATATTTCCATTAATTAACAATTTTTATTTCATATATTTCATATATGTTCACTAAACCCATTTTCAATAAATTCCATGTAAATTCTGAATGAATCTCATCGCTTTGTGGATACAGTAGTCCATAAATCCACAAACAAAGTTAATATACTTAAAAAAAGGAAATCATGAAGGTATGTGTTATATAATAATTTCAGAGGCATATATACATCATAAATATCATATAAAAAATATAAATTCCATAATTATTCCCAACCATGAAATTTGCAATGGAAGAACAAATGACCTCAATTCATGAGGGGGTAGTTTTCCGCACACATGAATGATGATTGAAAATCATATTTGATGTAAGTGTGTGTGATTTTAGGTAGAAAAATTTTATAACAACACATTATTATATTTAGGATATTGAGTATATTATATTAACATGAAAAAAAATTATAGAATGGGTTTAAGGATGAAAAAAACAAAAATGTTCATCGATAAATGTTATCTCTTTTTTATGTACCTCCTTTTTATTTTCACAAAAAAAGTTATTTAGTTGGATTTATTAAAACATTAAGGATTATAGGTTGAACTAAGTGATGTTGAGAGGATATTTTGGCATATTTTTTCTAATCCAAATAGGTTTTAAAGTGTTTAGAAAATAGAATAAGGGGTTCCCTTCTGTAAGAGAGGGTAGGATCACCTTTTGAATTTCTCAAAAGATTAATTTATAATAATTTAAATCTTAACAAAAAAATCCTCCAAATGAAAAAGTATTTAAAGATAATATTTAATAGTGAGATTATTCCATAAACCAATACATTTTATACATGTTTTGATTAAATTTTAATCCTTATCTTTTTTATTACCCCTTAATTAACCTATTTAAATTTTAACTATGATAACCAGAGTATGAAAATTAAATGGTTTAGTGTTTTACATAAAACATGTAAATTTAACCCTAAATGGTAAATTGATAATATTTTAGACTATAATTAATTTTATTTTTCTTTATTTAGTATTTTGAGGTTTTTAAGTAATTTAATAAAATACTATTTTCATAAAATATCATTAGTGTCATTTTTGATATTATTCATTACATCGACATTATGAAAATCAATAAATGAAGCTAAATTATGTAAATTGAATTTAATAAAACCATAATAAGTTATATTAACTTATAAAAATTGTGGGTAACTTTAATTAATTGAAATTATATTTATTTTAAGATTTCTAATACCACAAAATTGAGTTTTTCCTTAATTTAATAATTACCGCATCATCATTGTATAATTATTTGTGATTATTATTTCTTCAATAAAATTAAAAATAAATTTTCATGATGTAGATATGTTTTATAGATTTAATAATATATATATTTAATCATATCTTCTATGTATCACCATACTGAAAATATTAAACTTATTAAAAGTAAAAGCGAGGCATTTTGTAACTCTCTTAGATTTTAATAATATCCAAGTCATTTTTATAGACAAGGTCCATTATAATATATTATCCAATGTATTATGGTTTTAATTTACTTAATCCAATAACATTTTTTCAAGTGTTTGAAAATTCTATAATATTTATAATAATATTATTACCCTTAATTACCTATTTAACCCATAAGTGTGGAAATAAAAATTATTAAAGTTACTATTTATATTTTATAAAAAGTAAAAGATACCTATTTAATAGATTTATTAATTAAAATTTAAATTAGGAATATATTTTTAAATTTTCAATAATCAAAATTGGACAATTTTTTTTAAAATTAATACTTTTTATGGAATGATAAAACATGTTTTTAAAGTGAAAAAGTTCACATGTTATCAATGTTTATATATAATATTTCCATGTGAAATTGGTTCTAATTAACTAAATTGGATTAACAAAAAAATTGGATATAATTATACTATTAAAAAAATTAAGATAACGATAAAGATCAGGTACCGAGCAAACTTTTTCAATTTAATTGCAATATTATTCACTAATCATAAAAACATGAAACATGATAGAAATATACTAAAAATTCAACCAAAGATTATTTAGATATACCTATTTAAAATAAGAAGTTGATTTTTTAAAATAACATTTATAAAAGTGTAACAAAATATATTTAAAATAATTACACCATCAAAAGACGATAAAAATGTCTTTTTATAAAAATAAATATTCTTGGCATAAAATTGGATTTGTTATTATATCATGTCTGCAAAACACATAATATGAATGATAAACAACATATTGAATATATTATAAATATATATCATTAATAGAATATAACAAGAGTTATTTTTTTATTAATTCGTATAAAACACACATCTCCAAATTTAAATAGTTTTCTTAGGGAAAAATTTTCCATTTATTTTAAAAAAGAGTTTACTTTTAATTACAACTAATTGGTCAAATAATTATAGATAAACATATAAAACATATTTGATAATTTTTTTAATCTTATTCATACCATCTACTCTAATATATATGTTATAATATTTTTATAATTATAATAATAATATAATGTTTTATAGAAACTCATTATTGCATGTAATGCAAACTAATCAAATGTTTCATGTAATGTGAGAACAAAAATATATTTCATAAAAATATCACGGTGTTACATTCTACCCCCCTTAAAATGAAATTTTCCATTAAAATTCATTAGCATCATTAATGTTTTAACTTAGATGACATGAACATATTTTTATACTTTCATGAAGCCTAAACAACTAAATTCTTCCCTCAAAAGTTTACGTAGTTATTTTCAAACAGAAACATTTATTTTAAAATTGTATGGACTTTTATGAAACAAATGTTATTCAAATAGAAATGATATTTTCATCAATAATTATTTGTAGTGATCTCTGAAAATAATTTTCCATCTAAGATAAAATTACATGATATTACCTATGTTTTACTAAGGATATGATTCAATGATAACATTCTTATTCTTTATTTAAAAGGTTTTTGTTTATGATAGGATTATACTTACGATTTTTTTTAATTTATATGAGTTTTATAATGACGAAATGTATATGAAACACACTTTTGTATGAGTTTTAATATGATTTATATTCTTTTAGTAGACATATATATGGTTTTTATTAAGTGATGGGTGTGACCTATATCTACCTCAAATGCATTCGTTAAAAATTTAATTATCATGAGATATTGATGGGGAACAAGTTGAAGTGATTGATCCACCATGGGAAGAAGGGGAAACATGATTCACTATGGGATGTTGGGGAAACCCAATCTACTATGGAAAGATGGGTAATCCTTATTCATTATACAGAAAGGATTGTGAATGGAAATGGTGGTGTGTCCCTCCCAATAGGTGTAGTCGACATGAATTTCCATGATATGTTTTGGACATGAACCTTGACTTAATGGGAATGATATTATATGTTTATGTGTGCAAAAATTTCATTTATTATATCTATACTATTATTTTATGGTTTATGATCTTGAATCCCTTAATATTCATGTCTTATGAGCTTCTAATCCTTAGTTCTATGATTCAAGATTATGATCTTGGATATTCAGGGTTCTCTTTTCAAATATTATGCTCCTATTTTTACACCCCTAAGATCATGATATGCTTATGTATCATGCATGTTTTAATTTAATAATCATATGAGATAACCCTTTATTATGTTTAATATACCAATGTTATAAATATAGTGTTTAAGTAGGATTACTGAGGAAAATATCATTATGGTAGGTGTTGAATATTATTAACTAATTTATAAGAATATGTTCCATGATTTCAACGTCATTAAACTATTATGGTCATTGGGAAATTGTTTTCAAAATTTAATGAACAATAAACTAAAATGATTTAATACCCATATTTGAATAGACTAGGTCATTATAGTTGGTATAAAAGATGTGTTTAGTCACCAATTTAAATCTAGGATGAGAAAAATTTAGTATGATCCCTAGAAAAATTTCTGAGAAGATGTTTATGAATGTATTAAAGGATTAGTCTATGAATATGTTATAATCATAGATCATTCATAATAAACATAAATAACATACTATTAAACCTAAGGTGTCATATATTGAAATATTATAACAAATTTTCTTTTATTATGTGGTTCTACCACTATGATTAGTGTTGTGAACACTATGATTTATAGTTTTAGTCAATAGTGGGACCTAAAAGGAATTGGGTAACATTGGAGGTTACCAAAAATTTTCTTATTAGTAGTAAAACATTATTATCTCTAGAGTAAAGTATTTTTTCATCATCACTAATTAGTTTCCATAGAACATGATTTACAATGTGTTCTTTAACCCACTTTCAGACTCACCATTAAAGGATAAAAAAGAGTTTGTTGAGAATTGTAGTAATGGATCCCCTAGTGGAAAGAAGATTTAGTTTTCTTTGTGTCAAGAATGTGGGAATAAGAACCCAAATTTATGTCTTGGTGGAAGAAAAATATTTTGACTGTGGAAAACAAGGACACAAAGAAAGTAACTGAAAATGGAAAATGAAATATTTATTTAATGTAACATAGAAGAATAATAGCCTCCCTAAGGTACAATTAATTTATTAATAGTATAAATATGGAATGAATGGTAATTATGAAGATTGTTGTCCTAATTGGAATGCTCATGAAGATAATTAGAAATGTGGTATATGTAATGGTTATATTGGTGATGATAATGAGACTATATTTGAAATGTGAAAGGAATGAGGTATTGAGTAATAGGATTAGGTATCCTTGTTAGTGGATTAAGTATGAAGTGAAGTAATAGAAGTGTTTATATATTTTTACTAAAGAATTGTATTATATTATTTGAAAAATATATAATTATTGTTCAATTTATGTTTTTCTCTAAGGATGTACAAGAATTTGATAAATAGTTCTGATTGACAAGAACAACGAGTTAATAGAAAGTTGAAAATCTTTGAAAACACATGATTAAGGGAATTATAACCATTAATATGCTCTTAATATTATGATAATGATGTTTGGAAACATTAAATAGAATGGTACTGATTACCTTGGAACTGATTAATGACTAGGTTAAAAATTTGATTATTCTATCATTGATGAAGTTTACAACATTTTTGGATTTGGGGAATATATCTAATAATATTAGGATTAAGGAATCATGTATTTATTTCATTAATAATTTATGGTAATTCAAGTTCATATAATGCTTCAAGAGTGTACATGATAAAGGTATTCACATGTTGGGTATGTGACAAACACGAGATACTATATGATATATGTGGGATCAATGATAAGATGATTTTGATAAATATAGTTAATTTTTTTATAAATTTTTGTACTTTCATATTTAAAGATGTTTACAATGTTAACCATTTCTGAAATAGTCTATGTTGAACTTAGAATGGGGTTTTAGAGATTACAATAATATCTCACCAAATGAGGATTTCTTCATATAGGATAACTCATAGTAACCATTTTTTTTGTGATTAATACATTTAGAATGAACTATCATTAAATTTATGGATCTCATGATCTAATAATACATCATGTGTTAAAAATTCACCTTTATTTCTTAGAATAAGAGATGAAGTGTAAATTAATCAAGAAATAACAAAAGGGAGAGATTGTGAAAAAATAAAGTAAGTATATTATCTCATAAAAATTATTCATCTTAAAAAAAGGGTATTGAAATAAAAAAAAATTTCCAATGCCATCATATTTGATGATATAGATGAACTTTTTCAAGCCACAATGGGTTATGGTTTTGTGATCGACATCTTTCTCATTAAAAAGCTCTCTATCACTCTCTATCAGAACTTCATAGTTATATTTCTCTTCCATATTTGTGTTTTTATTTGACACGTATTTTATCATTTTTAAACCAATTTATGAGTGATTTTTTAAAACAATTATGTTTTCACCATTTTATTTTCAAAGGAAGTATAAGTATTCAGTTTCACAAAGTGGGTTTCTATGTAAGAAACATTAATGTATTATTCCTTTGATAATCCCACAAATTTTGATTGAAAATTTATTTTCAATGGGGTTATAATTTAACAATCCAATATTTTAATGATATATATTTCTTATCTATTTGAGGTTTTTTATTATATGCAATAATGTCATAGCTTGTGTTACATGCATCACTGAGTTTCTATGAAACATCATTTTATTATTTTAATTATTTCAACAATACCATTATAACCTAGCCATTAGAATGGAAGGTCCGAGAAGGATTAAATTTATAATAATATAGTGGTTTACACATGTATTTATAATTTTTTTACTATTTAATTATAAATTAATTTAAAACACTTGTTAAAATAAATGGAAATGTTTATCTAGAAAAACTATTTAAATTTGAACAATTTTATTTCACACCAAAAAATAAAATAAAAATATATTTCTAGATTATAATAATTAAATATAATTATAATATATTTTATATATTGTTTAATATTCATATTATTTGTTTTCTAGACATGATTTATGAGCAAATACAATTTTAAGCATAAAAGTTGTATTTTTATAAAAAGTAAAATTTAATGCCTTTTGAAGGATAACTTATTTTAAATATAGTTTTTGACATTTTTTAAATAATAGTTTAAAAAATAAACTATATATTTAAAATTTGGATATGAAAATTAACTATGTTTAAATTTTTTGTATTTTTCTGTTATGTTTAATGTTTTGATGAATAGTTAAAAATATTCTATTTTAATAGAAAATATAATTTTTTTTCAAAATAATTTACAGAGTTAAAATATATTTTAAATTTTTTTTATGTATAATTATAGAATTTTGATTTTCATTTCTTCTAATTTAGGTCATTATAAATAATTTCACATTGCAATTGGATATAAAAAAATTTCAAAAATTTTGAAATTTCCAATTTTAAAACATGTTTTCTCATTCTATGAACGAGATTAGTTTTAAATTAATTTTATCTAATTATGTGTGTTGATTTATTTAAAATGGTTTCCATAATTTTAATCCTAAGTTCCAAATTTATTAAATATGTTTCTTTTTTTAAATTATATGAATAGTAATTCTAGTGATTTTTATTTCCACGGTTAACGATAAAATGGGTAATTATAGGTAAAAATTATATTATAAATATTATAAAATAACCCTAACTCTTGAAAAAATATTGTTAAGTGAAGTTAATTTAACCCTAAACATATTTGGTTTGAAATTGATTAATTTATTGTTCCCTTTTCTATAAAAATTACATAAATATTATTAAATTCAAAGAGAGTGAAGAATTTTCACACTATTACTTTTAAGATGTATAATATTTTTATTATAGGGTTATATAGAGGTTATTATCAACTCTATAAATTAATATGAAATATATATTTCTTATCTAAAACATTTATTTTTATTTTTATTGTTTATTAAAAAAATAATTATCATAAATAATTATACAATGATGAATTAATGAAAAACTCAATTAAGTGACATTAAATAATTTAAAATAATTATAATTTGAATTAATTACGGTGATCCACAGATTATATAGGTTAAAATGACATATTATGGATATATTACATTAATTGGTTCAAATTTATCTTACTTTATTTATTTTCATATTTTCAGTGTAATGAATTATGTCAAAAATTGACACTAATGGTATTTTATAAAAAAAATATTTTATTAAATTAGTTAACTATTATAAAAATACAAAATAAGAAAAAGGGGAAAAATTATGATCTAAAATATCATATATTCACCATTTATGTTCCAATTTACACCATATAAATAAAACTTTAATCCTTTTAAAATGGAAAATTGTGTTATAATAGTTAAAATTAAAATAACATAATTAAGAGTTAATAAAAAATATAAGGTGTAAAACTAGAAAAAACATTCCTAAAATATATTGGATTATGGTATTACAAAAATATCCCAAATTATATTTGAATAAATTCACATATAGAAGTAGTTTGATTAAGATTTAATTTATGACAAATTAATACTTTGAGAAATTATAATAGTGCCCCTCCCCCTCTTATAAAAGGAAACCCATTATTCTCTTTTCTAAACACTTCAGAACCAATTTATTTTGAATAAAATCAGTCCAAATATACTCCCAATTTCCCTTAATTCTAGAATTAATTTTTTTTTTGAATAAATCCAACCAAGGAACTTATTTTGTAAAAATAAAGAATATATACCTAAAGAAGAGGTAACTTTCACCAACGAACATTTTGGTTTAATTTCTCTCATAAACCCATTAATTTTTTTGGTATTTATAATAAAATAATTATCCTAAATATACTTTTATATTTTTATATTAAGGTTTAAACCCAATCTCACACACACTTCCATCAAATGGGATACAGAATCCTCATTCGTGTGTACAACAT
Source organism: Viscum album (assembly GCA_963277665.1). Taxonomy (NCBI): domain Eukaryota; kingdom Viridiplantae; phylum Streptophyta; class Magnoliopsida; order Santalales; family Viscaceae; genus Viscum; species Viscum album. Next base: position 1,006,451,841 of record OY728167.1, read on the forward strand.
TCTACTACCTTGCGAAGTGTTGTCATTAGTTCTTCAACTGGTAAATTTCTAGGTTGGGAATAATGATAAAATTTTTATTTTATATGATATTTATTATTTAATGATGTTATTTAATTATTATATAACATATAACTTCATTCATTATATTTTGTGTAAGTATGACAACTTCGTTTGTGGATGTGGTGACTACCATCTTCACAAATAGATATAATCCATTCACACTTCACATGGAATCCATTAAAGACAGGTTTAGTGAACATATATGATATATATGAAATAATATTTCTACTATAATTTTATTATATATATATATATATGTTTCATCTAATTTCTTTCTTTCAAAATAATAATAAAATGGAAACATCGTTCATGTGTACATACGACATATCATCTTCATTAACAATCTATTAAATTTTATATATTTAATAGATTATTACAAACAATTATATTTTGAATATATATTTGATATTTATTATATGTCTATATTTCTGTAAATGAAGAAAAAATGATATAGCTAAGAGTTCCAAAAAATATAACAAATCAAAACACTTGAGAAAAACAAATCGGTTATTATCCAAAACGTATCTTCAACATAAATTTTTTAAAAAACAAATAATTATAGGCCATAATTTATTAATATACAATATTATATAACTTAATAATTTTATGTAATATATGTAAAATAAACCTTTAATTATTATATAATAGGTTTTCTTTAATATGACAAGATTAAATACACAAGTTATGGGATTTTTTTTCAAAATTTATTTCTTTTGGACACCTGCTTTATACACAACTTGATTATTTTGTGTGGCGTATATTCTACGCATGAGTATATTTTTTGAGTATTATTAAGATGATTATGGTATTTTCATATCCATATAATTTTTTTATTTCGTGGGAAATATGAATCTACTGATTATAAAGTGGCAAGGGATAATTTTACAATCTCATTATTATTCAAGAATGTCTATACTTAAGTATATACTGGTGAATATTTGTCTTCCATATCATTGTTTAATTGAAATTATTTACAAAATATTTTCACTATTCTTCTGCAGTTTTTTAAATTCATTATTACCCATGTTATAAATTTTACTAATTAGTTAGAAAATGAATCTTTTTTCTATTTTACAAACAAGGTTCTATGTAACATTTCTTGAAAAATACGAAAAATTATTTTCTTAACTTATAGAAATTGAATATATTTTTCCTCTTTAATGAAACTATAAAGACATGAATCTTCTCTTCAAATATCACATGGATATTTTCACATATTTTTTTATCTTATGTTCCATTAAAAAAAATAAAAACCCAAATGATATTTCCTTCGAGAATGATTCATGTGAATTATGAAAATTATTTTCCATCTAAGATAACATTACTTGATGTTACTTATATTTTATTAGGGACATTATTCAATGATATAACTCTTATTTTTTATATAAATGGTTTATTTTTATGATGGAATGAAGCTTATGAATTTTTTTTCATTTTTATGACTTCTATAATGATGAAATGTTTATTAAACCCACTTATTTATGGGGTTTTATACGATTATTGTTCTCATGTAACAAATATATATTGATTTCATTATATAAAGTGTAGAAAAAATATATCCCTCCAATGAATTGGGTAAATATTTATATCTAATTAGATAATGAAGGAAAACAAGTCAACTATCTTTATACACTATTTGAATAAGGGGAAACCTGATCCATTATATGATGATCGGTAAACTGATCCATTATAAAAATATGTAGAAAATTGATCCATTACAAGGAAAATACTAGAAATGAGTAAGGTGGTGTGTTCCTCCTAGTATGTGTATTCCCCATGATGTGCCATTAATTTTTTGGTAATTCCCTTTAACTTATACGATATGATTTTACAATTTTATGTTTCCAAAACACTTTCATGTCTTGTTTATATACCAAGAGTTTAGGTTTTATTCTCTTGATTCCCTTATAATTAGTGTCTTATGAACTGTAAATATTTAATTCCATGATTCATGATAATTATATTTGATATGTAGTGTTTTCATGTCAAAATGAATTCTCTTATTTTCATACATTTATTATCATGATATGATTATGTATCTTCTATGTTTACCCTTAGTGAGAATATAAGCACACCCTTTATTATGTTTCCTTTCCCCAGGTTATAAAGAATTTTTTTGAGTCAGAGTACAAAATGGAATGTTCTTTATGGTTTATTTTGAAGATATTCTACCAAATTAGAATAATGTTCTCTAAGATTCAAAAGATAAAAAATTATTTTGATCATTTGGCATGTGTTTGTGATATGTAATGAATTATCATCTAAAAATATGTAATAATTAGGTATGAAATGTTTAGTTCATTATAGTTACAATTAATCTTTAGTGAAAACATGGATGTTTAAAAAAGATTCTTTCCTTTTAAATAAGCCCAAAAATTATATAAACTCAATCCAATATATCATAATCCACATGTTCATATTTTTATCCCCAAGTTCATTAATATTATTCATTGATTTTAACACAATCAAACATATTTATATTTAATTATCTTATATATTTCACATGTTAAGAGTCATCCCTTCCTAGACACATGTTTTCCAAAAATATTACCAGACTATTAATAATATGATATTAAATACTTATGAAAAAACTATACTGGACCAATACTTAGATGTTTTGTTATTCCATAATACCATAAAAGTACATATTTAATACTATTATTGAATTCTATTTCATTAACACTCAATCATTCCACCACTTATTTGTTATAATCCATATCACCGATATTGATCACCTGAGATTTCTATTTGACATTATCTTTATGATCATGATTAATTTGATCATCATCATTAAACAATGTATTTGAGAATGGATTAGAATAACGGTGATTTTAATTACACTTGTAACATTAAAGTATGGGTGTTTATTCTGTGTAGTCTTCTCTCTATTCTTATCATTATCTATATTCTTCCCATTACTTAAACATTCATTTTATATATGAACTATCTTTCCACATTTTAATAATTTACCATTCCCCTTAAGACAATCTCCAACATGATTTTTTCCACACATTGAACATAAAAAAAACTCATATTTTTTCTCAATGTTTTTATATTTTTCATTAAACACCCTCTTCCTTTTCTTTTAAAAACAATGAAATTGATATGTTTATCTAGCCTCTATTTCTACCTTGATAACACATCAAATTATTTCTTCATAACCACTATAATACCTTAGAGTTAACTCCCTTCAATGAATTGGTTTTAATTGTTTAAAATATTGATTAAAATTACATTCATATAGGTTGAAAATGCCAAAATCATACCTCACAAGTCTTGTAAATTTTTTTTCACAGGTACAAATATATTCATCATCCATTTTATTTAAATAAAGTAAATCATTTTACATTTTTATATGAAGAATATGAAGAAATTACTTACTAAAAAATATTTCCCTAAAATAATACCATTTTATGGATTTACATTAATCTCATCGCCTCATATTTTTGATTAGAGTCCACCACTGGTCTGTTTCTCCATAGAAATGATAAAAAAAATTACTTTCTCATTTTATGAACACTAAAGGATGAAAAATATTTTTGTAGTGGTATTGATATATTATTTGACAAAAATTTGATCATAAGACCCACTGAAAGAAGGTGGATGTTTCCTCGTGAAGGACTAAAAAAATTTGTTCCATTCTCTACTCCTTTGGAAGTTCTTAATGACTCATATCTTGTGTATGTAAATTGATAATATTTTTCATTTCATCTCCCATAGAATTTGGTTATTATGGAGGAAAAATCATAGCATTTTCCATAATATTAATTAGTATCACTATTCCTCCAGGTTCAATTCATTGACTAAAAGCAAAATGCGTACTGTGAAAAAAACTAGAGGTAGAACCATGTAACCAAGGGAAATTGAATATAATATTTTAATCTATGGCACCTTTTTTTAATCCCATTATATTAATGATTATTACAAAAACTCTAGGATTGTAACTTATACTTAAACTTATCCTTAGATACATCCCTAGACATATCCTTAGAAATATATTTAGGTATCTCACTAATGTTTTCTCATCCTAGTTTACAAAGGATGAATAGGAAATTACACTAGTACAAACTATAATGAACCAGGATTTTGATACATGGATATTCATTACAGTTCACAGACACATCTCGAGGACCATAATTGTTTACTGCATCTAAAAACATGGAACACACTACTCTAATCTGGGGAATGATCTTAAAAAACACTTATAAACATCATTCCATTTTCTAATCCTACAAAAATTATATATTTATTACCACATGAAGGAAGAAAAAGAATGGGTTTGCTAATATGCTAAGTAAGGGTAAAAAAATAAGATAAATAAGTATATTCTGAGAATAAGGGTGTTAAAAAAGAGCATAAATTTTGAAACAAAAACCATGAATACCAATGATCGTAATATTGAATCATTCAATTAAAGATCAGAAGTTCATAATACATTGATTATAAGGTATTAAAGATCATAATAAATAAAATAATGGTATATAAATCATACATGGAATTGTGGAAGGCACATAAACATGTAATATAATTTCCTATAAGTCCAGGCACATTGAAAAAAATTATCAGGGAACTTTATGGGGACTAAACCTACTGGGAAGAACACACCACCATCCCCAGTCACAATCATTGATTTTAAGGGATAAAATCACTCAATAATCCTATAGTATATCAGGTTTCCCCATCTTCCCATAGATGATCGAGTTTCCCCTTCTTCCCATAGTGTATCAAGCCCATCGACTTATTTCCCATCATTATCTCACGAGATATAAATATTTACCAAGTTCATTAGAGGGAGATGTATACTGTTCCTTTCACATAATGAAAACTATACATATGTGTGACATAAGAACATAAATCCTTCAACATATTAGAACCCATAGAATAAATGCATTTTATAATAATCATTCAATCATAACATAGCCCATGTAAATGAAATGAGTTTTTTGAATATAATTCCATAATAAACTTAAGAAATCCACTTGATCAAAAGGGGTAGTATCTACGAAAAATATCCCCATTAAAAAATATGTAACATAAAATATTTCTATCATAGATCAAAAATAATTCTGAGAGATCACTTGAAAATAATTCCGGTGGAAAAGATCGTTTTGAAAACATTTTATTTTCATAAAATTCCTTGAAATTTTTATATAATTTTTTAATTGAAAAAATTATAATAATTTTATAATTGAATATTAAAATAATTAATTATTCTTGAAATAGAAAATATCTTCATGCCTTATAAGTCAAAAAAACATTCATATTTTTACTTTTTTTTAAAAAGTCACAAAGTACCATATTAGGAAAACAGAAAAAAAATTCCCTTAAAAATGTTTAGTGAAAAATTAAAACATGGGTAAAAATAACATTAAAAAATTTTATATGTATAGTAAAAATATTTTTGAAATAATTTTTAAAAAACATGAACATGGAAGATAATTATTCCCTAGTAGATACTTATATATAAACAATCCAGGATAATAATGACATTGTGAAATTTTCATTTACCAATTTCTAATCAGTAGAATAATATGACCCATGAAATAACAAAAATTATATGTATATTTAAATAGAATAATATTTATAATAGTAATAATAAAATACACTAATTTTATGTAAATAAACCACACAAAATAATCAATTAGTGTATGAGACATGTTACCCATAGAAATAAAATTGAGATAAATATCCCTTTCTTTATGTGTTTAATCTCAGAGTACTCATAAAAAATTAATGATTAATATATATAATTTTATTATACATATACTAAACAAACTTATAAAATTATATCATACATAATATGATTAAATTATGGAATTCTATTACACATTTATTTAAAATTTCTTGTTAAAGTTACATTTCAGGTAATAACTTCTTTGTTTTCCTCACGTGTTTTATTTTGTTTTATTTTTTTTATAATATTTCATATATCACCATTTTATCATTTCAATAATGATAAAAATTATATTTATATCATATATATTAAATATATAATTATTTATAACAAACCTATAAATGATAGAAAATGAAATATACTATTCATGGAGATTGTTGGTCGTACATACGCATGAACCCTGTTTCTATTTTCATATTGTATTGAAGGAAAGAAATTAAAGTATATATATATATATAATATAATTATTTTATCATTATTATGTCATATATATCAAATATGTTCTCTAAACCCGTCTTTAATACAACTCATGTAATGTGTGAACGAATCATGTCACTTTGAGAAAGCGATAGTCCACACGCCCACTAATAACGTTATAATAATTACAAAAAATAAAAATCATGAAGGTATGTGTAATATAATAATTTTAGAAGAATAAATACGTCATTATTGCCAAACTTGAAAGATGGAAATGGATGTACGAACAACATAGGTTCGTGAGGTGTTAGTTCATCATATATAAGAATGATAATTATGTATCCCATTTGATGGAAATGTATGTGATTAGTGGAAAAAACCTTAATATAAAAACATATCAGTATAAATAGGATATTGAGGTTATTATATAGTAATTAATCAAAAATAATTTAGTTTTTTATGGAATAAATAAAACAAATGTTTTTAGTGATGAACATTACCTCTTCCTTAGGTATCTTCTTCTGATTTTTTCAAAAAGAGTTCATTGGATTGATTTCTTCCTAAAGTAAGTTTTATAAGATAAATTAAGGGATGTTTTGAGGGTATTTGGATAAATGTTTCTACACAAAATAGATTTTTAAGTGTTTCGAAAAGAAAATAAGGGGTTCCCTTTTATAAGAGAGGGGAGGGGTACTTTTGGAATTTTTCTAAAGATTAATATATAATAAATTTACTCACAATAATAATAGCTCCCAATAGAAATTTATATATATATAATGTGGGATATGGTAGTAATAACCTAAAATATATATTTTTTGTTATTTTAAAAAAAAATTAAACCTTATATTTTTTATTAACCATTAATTAACCTATTTTAAATTTAACTTTGATATAAACCTTTTCATTATTAAAAGGTTAATAGTTTTACATATAAGGTATTAATTGAAAAATAAATATTTAATTTATAATATATTAGACCATAATTTTTCACTTTTCATTATTTTTGTTATTTTTATTTTTCCCAAATTTAATAATATATTGTTTTTTTAAAATATCATTAGGGGTAATTTTGATGATATTCATTACAATGTCATTAAAAAAAATAGATCAAGGTAACTTAAAACCAATTCATTTAATAAACACATAATATGTCATATTCACAATTAATTTTTTTTGGATCACAATAATTAATTGAAATTGTATTTATATTGATATTTTTTAATATAATATAACTGAGTTTTTCATTAATTGAGTAATCACTACATCACCATTGTGTAATTATTTATTATAATGATTTATTAACTAAAAATTTAAAATAAATTTCCATGATGTATATAATAATTTTATATTTCAAAATAATACATTTAGTTGAGAATTAATTCTTATTTATCCCAAAAATAAATTTATTATATTTATTAAAAGTAAGAGTGTGGCATTTTGTCACACTCTTCAATTTTAATAATATCCAATACATTTCATTGAAATGTGTCTATTAAATTATTCAATTTAAAAATTTAGGTTTAAAGGGTAGAACTAAATTCATACAATAACATTTGGTCTAATGTTATTGTAATTTTCTAATATTTATAATATCATTTTTACCCTTAATTACATGTGTTACCCTTAACTATGGTAGTAGAAATTATTAATGTTACTATTCATATTGCCTAAAAATAAATTGGACCTATTTAATAAATTTTTTACTTCTTATTAAGGTTATGAATTTTATTTCTCAAAATTCAAATTACATAATTGGATAAAATTTATTTATAATTAATCCTATTAATGGAATGTGAAAACATGTTTTTAACGTGGAAAAGTCTAAAATTTTGAAACGTTTTAATATCCAATTTTGATGTGAAATTGGTTTCAATAACCTCAATTGGATAATAAGAAAAATATATGATCAAATTATACATTAAAACAAATTAAATATATAATTTAAAATTATATATTATTTATACAAAAAACATATTTTCAATTAAAATGAAATATTTTCACTATTCATTAATATTTGAATCTTAATAGAAAAATTCCAAACCTTCATCCAAAGTAAATTTTGATGTCCCTAATTAAATAAAGATAGTTATTTAGTGAAATATAACTTATATAAGTGAAAAAAATATTATTTAAAACAAGTGATCTATCAAATTTTTTTAAAATAATATTCTAATAAAAATTCATCTTTATTGTGAAAATTGGATTTGTTTTATATCATGTCTTGAAAACAAATAAAATGAATGTTAAAAATTAGATTAAATATTTTATAAATATATTTCATTAGTATAATCCTATAAGAGTTATTTTTTATTTATTGGTATAAAAACACTTTGATATATTTAAATAGTTTTTTACAAAAACATTTCATTTTATTTTAAAAAGGGTTTTGCATTTTTTATTAATTTATTCGTTAAATAATTATATTTACATGTGTAAAAAACCATTCATAATTTAGTTAATCATGTTCATAACTTCCTCTTGGTCATAACTATTGTTCACTAGTAACCACTGCCATCCCTACACCACATCCATCCCAAACCATCCATGCAAAACAACAAGAAAAATATATTTAATTTTTAATTTTATCATGCTATAAATAAAATATTCATAATTATAATTTAATTTTGAAATTAAAATTATTTTTTTATTAATGTGTTTATTCATTTATGCATATGTATTTTTAACCTAATCATTTTCCATCAGCCACATTTTCTTTCAACCCTTAATCATAAAAAAATTATTATTTGTCTATTTACATCCAACAATTTTTTAAATTCAAGAAGTTAAGCCATTTTCATTTTAACTAACACCATCCATATTCTATGAAATATGGAAACAACAACACAAAATGCATTATCTTTCTCTCATAATAACATATATAACCACCCAAACACAAGAAAACAACTACCAAACTATCAAAAGATAACAATTATAACAGCAAAACACTACCCTATAACAATAACCATATTCCTAAATGCCAACCACAATAAACTATAAACAAAAACTCCTACATAAATTATGAAAACACTACAAAACAGGCCAAAAAAATCCACAATCATGACCAATATGTGAAATTTAATGAAAATAAAACATATAGAAACAAAAAAGAGAGTACCAGTTGTGATTCACAACATAAAATTACTCTATAATAATTATTTTCATATGAATTCATTTTTTACAACATAACCCTCTTAAATAAAAATTCATGTTTTTGAGTGATGATTTTATTTGAGTCATTAAATGACAATCAGTTACTAAATGGATATGAAATCATGTTAAAAATAAGAAATAAGGACACTATACATTTACCACATAAATAAATATTAATCAACATTAACCAATAACATGAACTAATGTAATTCTCATGTGACGTAACATTAACATTAAAATTCAACAATTTGCTTGTTTTCATTATTTGGGTAATTCATAATATCCACCCCTTAATAAAAACAGAATTATAGTCTCCCAAGTATATATATATATATTTAATAATAATATATCTAAAATCTCATATTTTAAATAAAACATCACTATAATTGTGTGAATGATAAAAATAATCTAATCAAACACTTCACCACTGACTATGATCAACCATGAGGACTATGAATGTCCATATCACATTTGAAAAAATATTTTAGCATCCCAAACCAAATCATAAACAATGTTATAACATCTATATGAATGATATTTCTGAATTGAACTAATAACAAGGGAATTGAAATTAACTATGGATTAAAAATTAAAATATCTTTTGATGCTTAAGTACAACGAAAAGTAATGGGAACTCATAGGTCTCCATGGATGAATCTCTAGTAACCTAAAGTGCGAGGATATTTGGTAAATACTAAATAATTTTGGAAAAGACCAGAATTTATAATTAAAAATAAAATTTACGGAATAATGGACAGGTGGATAATGCTCCTTCTATAACTTGTATAAATCCAATGTACCAATAAATAGAACTTAGTGATCCATACCCATATCCCACTAGATATTGTGATAAAAATAGGAATACATTCATTCAATAAATGAATGATTGACCACAATATAGGTGGTCACCCCATAATACTAAATAAATTAAAAAAACAGGATAATTCGAATCATAATCACCTTTATGAAGACTCACCCAGAACCAAACCATGACACCACATTTGTACTACATAAAAATGTTACTCAGAATAGAATGAATAAAAAAATATACTATCGATATATTAAACTAAAAGGAGTGAAAAAACACCACAATCCTAATCATGTGAGATTTACCCAAGGTATTCATGAGATTATATCACATTTACCCCACATTACATTTAAAATATTATGGTAATCAAGAAATTCCTCAAGAAAACAACACTAAAACTCAAGAAATTAAAACCTGGAAAAACTTGTATAAGGATAAGATAAAGGCATGACATTAGGTTTTAATCTAGAACTACCAGATATAATAATATCTCTAAACATTCATGATACAACTAAAACCCCTCACAGAACTACTAATATTCCCCCTCAAAATAGTAAAAAATAAAGATCATATAGATCATTTCCCATTTCATGAAACATCTTCATGACACAAACCAAATATCTAAAACACCAAAAATAGTGAAATAAAAAAATATTTCATCAATGAAAATATTTATCTAAAGTCTCATATCTTTCTCAAACGTACTTCCTCTAACATTATCAATACTCCTCCAACATGAAAATGATACAATTTTAATATATGAAATGTTGTGGTCCATTAAATTAGACACCTTATCAAATTATTCTCATCCATGAGAATCATAAATAAATCTTGAGGGTTATCAATAAATACAAAACATAATCATCAACAGTAAATGGCATTAATATAAGAAAAACATCATCCCTAGAATACATTATAGAATAAAAGAAAAAAATAATAAAAGAATTTATCTTAATTTCAAAATAAAATAAAACTAGAAAATAAAGGATCAAAACATGTTTTTACATTTCCTTAAAATCCAATATTTTAATTTCATATAAATATAAATTTTATGTTGAGTGAGTCCCAAACACACATTCACTCAAAACCAAACTAATAAACATGATTATTTATGTAGAAACCTGACCCTAGATATCCTAGATTTAATGTCTTCTATTAATTACATTAACATGATTAAAATAAATAAAATTTCAAAGGACCAAGAGTTTAGTAGTCTTGGTAAACTAGATACATAAATGAGCCTTTTTTACAAATGAATACACTAATTATAACATAATTTTTTTTCTAAATAAATAACTTCAAGGATAACTTTAGTTTATCTAGTATATTCCTGTATATCCATCATAGTACACTTCTTTGATTCCTGGGGAAGGAAAACTAATATAAATGAGATAATATTCTTAGTAATGGTAAAGTATAGTGGAAGAAATAATGATTCAATGAGAATAATAATTATGTCATGGTAAATAATAGAACACACATACTATATAATCAATAAACTAGGAAGGAAGTATATAAACAATATTAAAAGGTAATAAATGGAAACACATTCCATGAAAATAACTAGATTAGTAAAAATAAATATAGAAAGTAAAGAAACTAAAAACACATTCCAATTAATCAATATAATAATAAAGAAATCCATTTATATATTTTATGATGTTAAAATATAATGGATAATAAATAATGAGTAAAAATTAAGGGAATGATTAATTATTGGATGTATTATACCAGGAACATGAAAACGTCTACTATCAAGATCTATCCTCTATATAGTTTAAAACTATGGATAGAAACCCATTGAATTTTCACAACTTATTTGTCTCATGAGAACTTATAAATGCATTGGGGAGCTATATAAAGTCTAGGCTCCACCCCTCATTTTATTTCTAAAGAATTCTTCATATCAAGAAATTGATTTAATTAATAAAAACTATGTATTATCAAATATCCATATTTGATAAAGATTAAGGAATTGTCAATATTTCCTTAAATAATCAAATTACAGTCAAATAAGACAGCATATGTAAAGAGGTATGAAATTTAGTTAATAGTAAAATCAATGATAAATGAAATAGAGAATTTATGGTAATTCAATGTTCAATATTCATAAGATATTGAATATTTTAAGGGGACTACCAAATGAATCAAGAAAGTGAATTTGAATTCAATCCTTGGCCAAATAAATAAAAAACTGTCTACTAGAAGAAATAGGATAATAGAAATAAAACACATCCTATGTTGAGTAAAAATAAGGATTATTGGTTCTCATAAATATAAATACTATAAAACAATCTTTTTAAAAAACATTCTTGAGGAACATATCATTTTATTATAAATTTTTCTTAAAGAAAATATATTCAAAAATAATGATTGAAAATATTTTCTTTAAAAGGGTTAATTTCAAACATGTAAAGGAATATTTAATGAAATGACGATGGATAAATTCATACATGCTATATGAGGTAAAAAAAACTTTTTCATGGTTACAAGTTAAAAAAATGATCTCTTAGGATAGATACAAGAGTATTTTATTAAAAACAATGGTTAAATAAAAAAGTGTTAAAATGATAGTACTGAATCATTTTAAAAACATGTTTGAATTTTTTTAATAAAACATGGTTTTTATAAGAAAACAAGTTCTCTGACTGAAGGGAGAAATAAATTGTAATTTTCTGAAATGCATATTCATAATAATTTTGAGTACTTATGTGTGAGAAATGGTACTAATACATTAAAATGGTAATGAATAACCAAAAGACAGAAAATGAATGTTTTTATAGAATTTTTTATATAATTTCATTGAATATAAAAACTATCGAAAGATCAGTAAAGTTATTATTGAGGAAAATATTCTTTAAACATTCCTAAGTGTCCCATCCCAATTTAAAACATTTTAAATCATAGTCCTCATGAAGAAATAAAAATAAATGAATGTTTGAAATACCAATAATTTAAAATTATTAATGATATAATCGATCAAAATTGGCATTATATATAGTACACAAAAGATGTAAGTGATGCACTTGACATTTATCTCACAAATTTAAATGTGAGATGAGAATCCCTTACCTTGGGTCTGGTTTGTCTGGTATGTATTTATATTGATGAATAATAAAATTATATAAATTATATAAATTTTTTAGAACCCTTTTCAGGTTTATCATTAATTTTATTTCCCTCAAAACTATTTTTTATACAACTACATAACAATTATGTTTACATTCGGTGTTTTGACCAAATTCGGTTTATGAGTCAAAAACGACTTTTGTAGGGAAACTATGGTAAACGGGGTCACTATATAACATATAAAGAATAATAAAAAAAACATAGTTATAATATTTAAACAAAAATTATACTTTTAAAACAATTCATTAAATAAGGTTTTGAAAAATGAACAGCCTTTACACTCATGGAGACGGTATGTTGTACATACGCATGAGTAATGGTCCCATTTTTCATTGATCATTATGTAAAGATGGTATGTGATACTATATATTTCCATAATAATAATTATATCTAAAATACTATATTATTAATTTATATATAATTATATATATAATTCTTATGATTTAAAAGGAATCACATAATGTTGAGGAGGCGGCAGTCCACACGTCCAGAAACGACATTATCACATTGTGTGTGAAAGGGTAATAAAGAAAATGATATATATATATACACATATTCTATTTATAGAAATGTAATTCTGTAATTTATATCATACAGATTTTCTTAATTAAAGTATGATTAATTAAAACAATTATTTAAACATTCTATGTATCGTGTGAACAAATCACATCACTTTGAGGGGTCAGTAGTCCACATTTCCACAAACGATGTTATCATTTTTACACAAAATAGAAAGTATAAATATATGAGTTCTAAAAGAATTAAAGAATTTTAAAGAAATAATAAATATCATATATATTATATATAAATATATTTTTCGTCATAACTGTCACCCTGAACGATGGTAAAGGAAAAATGAACAATCATCGTTTCATAAGGCGGTAGTTTTTTGTACACGTGAAAAATATGTTCATTACCCATTAATTTGAAGTGTGTGTAATTGTATGTAAAAAACGTTTCATAAAAATTAAAAATTATATTAAGGATATATTTTATTAAATAAAATAATGTAATATAGATATTTTAGTGATTGGAGAATTAAAATAAATCTAAAAATCTTAAATAAAGATGTTACCTCTTAATCAGGTAACTCCTTCTGGTTTGCAGCAATGGATTTCTTGGAATTTTTTATAACCAAGAGGAGGCCTATTGGATGAGGTATGGGATGTTGTGGATATATGTTTTCCATTCATTTTTTAGGGAAATATTCTTGTGAGGTGTTAATATGTGGGAGGAGAGGAGGCCTTTTTATAGTGGAGGATGAGTGACACTCTTGTAATATTTTGAAAAAGGAATTCCATACACATTTTTCACAATGAAAGTGGCTCAAATAATGGAACCAATTCGAGCCAAGGGATTTTATGGTCTAAATAAGCCTAAATAATGTCTATTGGTCAATTTTTTATGTCACTTGTACCCTTAAGATTAAGGTTTAGTCCCTTATTAATCATAAGTTTACCTTAATCATTATAATTATTTTTAATTACATTCACTAATATTTTTTTTAAAAACTTTGTTAAACTAATTATAAATTATAAATTATTTTGATTCCTATTATTGAATCAATTTTTCAAATACTAATCACATAATTGGAAGAAATTAATTTAAAATTAATTCCCCAGATGATATGACAATTCATATTTTTAAAGTAAAAACAATTGATGTTTTGATATGTTTTTTATAGTCAATATCAAAATGAAAATGTTTTCAATGACCTAAATTTTATTAATTAATGAAAATATGATAAAATTTAACTTTAAAACCAATTAAAATTATTATTTAACCTATTATAAAATTTAGGTGGAAACACAGTTTTGAATTAAATTTAACTATTTTTCGCTATTCATTATAAAATAAACCTTCATAGTTAATACCAAAAATTTACCCTAACCTAATTTTTATGATTCTATTTCAGTTATAAATTTTATTTTTACATATTTAATTTTAAAAAGGTTCAACATTATATTTAAAATAGTTGATCTATTAAAAGGAGTTAAAAGATCTTTCCTAAAAATAGAGGTTTTATTTGTAAAATTGGGCTTGTTCCTTCAGTATTCTTATCAAATATATTGAATTTAAATAAAAAATAATTGATTGAATATATAAATTATATATATGAAATTAATATTTGTCACTACTTGTAATTAATTTAATTTATTAGGTTAAAATATGCTTTTGAGCGTAAAAATATGTTTCTATAAATATATTCACATTATATTCAATTGGATAACATATTCATTTCTAATTAAGCTGTAACCAATGAATTAATTTTATATTTGTATAAAGCATAATTTTCTTCTGTTAATTATTAATATTCTTAACTATTAATTTACTAGTTACTTTGTATCTTATTATATTAAATATTAATATTTAATGATATTTTTTTTGGAAAAAACCCGATCTTGCGTGTAACACCAGACATTGAAGAAACTCGTTGTTGTTTGTTTCCCATAGTAACTCAGTTTCATCGGTATTACAAGCTATAAATTATATTTAATTTATTTAGAATATTAAATATATTATAAGTTCTTCTAATATTATATTCTCTTATGCCCTTGGTGTTGTGTTTCATACATTCCATCAAATACATTGTTCCCAATTTAGATTTTCGGGGCATTACATTCTATCCACCTTAATTAAATTACATCCTGACAATTTAAATATGGTATTGATTTTTTTTATATTTCTTATATTTTAAATCCCACATCGTGAGAATGGTTCATAAAACTTCCTCTAAAAAATAGAGAATTGGAAGTAAAAATTTCATGTAGACTAACATATAAGTAGGTATCTAAGTGGAATAATATTATTGGAAATTGGATATATGTACTTTGAGGAAAAACACAAATTTTTATACGGAGTGATTGCGGTTATCAATAAAAAAAATTGAATTATCAATTGAAATTTTAGGTCATCAAATATATAAATCATCATTGATTAAGAAGTCCATTATTTCAATATAAATGAATCCATTTGGAAAATTTTTTATTTATTAAGTCATTTTCTTAATGTTGGTTAATTATTTTACTACCTAACAATATAAGAAAATTTACTTCTATGATATGTTTTAATTTCATTTAAACACTTCCATATTTTGGTCATTCTTCGATCAAATTCTAATACATCACTTACATCAACGAATAGATAACCAAAAATTATATTTTAAGTCTGAAGCACAAAAATACATTCTTAAAGGACATTAAGGCCCATAAAAGAGTGAAAAGTCTAAATATATGTCTCTAAATTTTTTCAAAAACTAAAGTGGTTAATATATTAATCACTAAACATAATAACTAACACTATCAGTTCATCGTATATATTTATTCATCATACTTTTTATCTAAAAATCATAACATAATAACCAGGACATTACATTGGTGAGTATTGGGTGTACCCTTATCGCCCTTCGGTTATTTCTTCCTTCATTTGTATAAGGTTTATCCCTAATATCATTTATAGTATTTCTAAATCATGAAACTTTATCTTCATTCTAAAACACATTAGGTTTAACCAAGGTTATTCAGTGTCAAAATAATTCACAGTGGTTTGTAAATAAAATATTAATTATCCAATGAATATCTTCTAAGGATGTCAAAACTGGTGCGTAGTAAGTCACATTTTCATGTAATAGGTTACACAGAGTTAGGCCTAGCACACCTTGTTAGAGTTTTTACTCCTAGGTGAAGCTCTTCTAGAACCACATCCACTTGTAGTATCCAAATAGGGATTTATTACAGGGATAGCCTATATAAATATTCTTTTTAAAAATTCTATGGGGTTCTCCTACACTTACCCTATAATTCTACCTTAGATTTATGTTCTCTAACCTATGTTTTCCTAAATATAGTTCCCAATGATGCTACCAAAATTACTCTAATACCCACTTTAGTGAATTCACCCCAGATAACCCAGATCCAATGTCTATTATCAATTACATTAGCATGATTACAGTGAATAAAATTCCAAAGGACCAAGAGTTTAATAATATTTGTAAACCAGATATATAAATGAGACTTGTATTACAAATGAGTCTTTTTTAAGAAATTATTACACTAATTACAACATAATTCTATCTTAATATTTTACTTTGAGGATAACTTTATTCCATCCAGTATATTCCTTCATATCTTTCATACTACGCTTGTGGGATTCATTGGGAATGAAACATAACAATTGTTAGCTAAAAATCTCAGTAAGGGTAATGCATAGTGGAAGAACTAACGATTAAATGATAATAATAATTATGGAATGGAAAATAATTTATCACACATACCATATAATCGAAAAACTGAGAAAAAAGTTCATAAAAATATGGAAAGGTAATAAATGGAAACACATGCCGTTCAAATAACTGGATAAGTAAAATAAATTTGAAAAGTTCATAAACTGAAAACACATTCCATTTACCATGCGTTTATCTCATGGATAATAAATGATGAATTAAAATGAAATATATACTTAACTATTGTACGTCATGTATCAAACATAAGAAAATCTCTAATGTCATGATCCATCCTCAAACTAGTTTAAAACAATAGATTGAAACCCATTTAATTTTTTTAATTTATTTATTTTACAAGAACCTATTGATGCATTGAGTAACTATATAATGTTAGTTCCCCACACATAATATCATGTCCAAATCATTCTTCATAATGAGAAATTGATATAATTAATAAAAAATATTCCTGATCAAATATATATATTGAATAAAGAATAACTAATTATCGATAGTTCCTTAAATAAACAAATAACTGTCAAAGTAGACACTGTATTTTAAGAGGTACATGATTTAGTCCATAAAAATATCTATTATAAATTAAATGGCTAATTTAAGAAAAATTTAATATCCAATAATCACAGAAGATTGAATATTTCAAGGGGACTAACAAATGAATCAAGGAAGTTAATGTGAATACTATGATTGGAAAATAATAATAAAAAACCATCCATAATAAAAAATAGGATTTTGTGACTAATAAAATCCCAAGTGAAGTAAAAAATAAGGGTTGTTTTCATTAATGAGTAGAGATATTATAAAATATTTTTTTTAAAAACATTCTTGAGGAAAATATCCACTCATTATGAAAAAACGATCCTTTAAAAATTAAATTTTAAAATATTTCTTTTAAAAATTAAAGTTATAAATATTAAAAGGAAGCTTCAATAAAATAACATTGGGTAAATATGTACAATCCATACGAGGTAAAAAGAACATTCCTTTCGCATAGTTAAAGGTTTGAAAAATGCCTTGTTCAAAAAGAGATAAGAGTATTCCTTTGAAAATAGTGGTACAATACAAAAGGGTAATATTTTTACATAATCTATTTAAATTTTATTTGAAAACATTTAAATAAAATATGTTTTTTATAATAAAATATGGTATCTGACTAAAGAGAGAAATAAATCGAGGTTTTTTGAAAAATATTTTCTAGAAAAATTTGAGTACCAAAGTGTAAAAATTGTACTAATACCTAAAAATTTTCATCAATAACCAAATTAGAGAAAATAAAAGGTTTAATTGAACAATGTTCTTTTAAGTTCCTCTAATGAAAGTACCATTGAAAGATCATTAAATTTATTATTGAGGAAAATAATATTTAAACATTACAATGTTTTTCATACCACTTTAAAACATTTAAAATCATAATTCTCATAAAGGAATAAAATTAAATGAAATATTAAAAAAAAATGAAGATAAAATTATTAATGATATAATATAAAAAAATGGTTAGTATATACAGAACATAAAAGAAGTAAGTGGTGAACCTGGCATTAATCTCACAAATGTTAAAAGTGAGATGAAAATCACATAACTTTAGTTCGACTTCTCTCTTGTGACATTATGTACCTAAATAATAAACTTATATTAATTATATAGTTTATTTATATACTTTTTTCATTTTTTATCATTACTGTTATTTTTCTAAATACTGTTATTTATACAACTACAAAAACAATTATGTTTACATCAGGTGTTTTGACCAAATTTGGTTTATGTGTCAAAAAACAACTTTGGTAGGTCATCTACGGTCAATGTGTTCATTATATAACATCTCATGAATAATAAAAATTACATAAATATCATATTTATACAGAAATTATACTTTTAAAACCAATAATTAAATATGGTTATGAATAATGAACCAACGTTACACTCATAGAGACGGTAGGTCGTACATACGCAAGAGTAACTTTCCCATTTTTCATTCATCATTATGGAATGAAGTTAAGTAATAATATATATTTTTATAATTATTATTATATCATTAATAATATATTATTTAATCATATATATATATAAAATTATTGTGATGTAAAATTAATCATATCATGTCGAGGAGGTGGTCGTCCACACGTCCACTAATGACTTTATCACTTTATGTGTGAAAGTGTAATAAATAAAATGATATATATATATATATATATAAATGCAAATTATATTTAAAAAATATTATTTATGTCATTAATATCATATAAGAGTTTTCATGTCACATATTTTTAATTAAAAAAATCTTTTACACATTCCATGTATCGTGTGAATGAATCACATCGCTTCAAGAGGGTGGTAGTCCACACGTTCACAAATGATTTTATCATTTTTACAAAAAATGAAAATTATAATTATATGTGTTGTAAAATAGTAACATAATTTTAATAACATTATAAATATAATATATATCATATATTAATATAGTTTTTGTCATAATGTCCACGATGAGTGGTGATAAAGTAAAAACGAACAATCATTGTTTTATGAGGCGGTAGTTCACCGTACACATAAATAATCTGTTTATTACCCATTAGATGAATGTTTGTGTAAGTCTAGGTCATACACATATCATAAAAACATCATAGTATATCTATGATACTGATTTTGTTATATAATAAAAGAATAACAAGGGTTTTGGGTGTGTATAATAGAAATATAACTAAAAATAATAAATAAGTATGTTAAATCTTAATTGGGTAACTCATTTTGGTTTGAACCAAATACATCCTTGGATTGAATTTTGGCCAAGCTGAGTAATATAGGATTAGGGGAAGGATTCTGAGAAGATATTTTTTCAGATATTTGTCAAGGAAATGTGTATTGATATGTGTGAAGATGTGGAAGGAGTGGAGGCCTTTTTATAGTGGAGGAGTAGTGGAAACCTTGTAATATTTTGAATAAAAAATTCCACACACATTTTCACATTTAATGTGGATCCAATAATATACACAATTAGATAAATTGGGTGATATGGTATAAATATGGAATGATAATGACTCTTGTATAATTTTATACATCATTGAGACCCTTATGATTAAATTTTAGTCACTTATTAATCTTAATTTTATATTAATCATTGTAATTAATTGTAATTACTTTTAATAATATTTTTATTCACAAACTAATTTTAAATAATTATATATTATAAAAAATTATGATTAAAAATATGGAATAAATTTTAACAAATCATAATCACATAAGTGGAAAAAATTAATTTAATTTTAATCATGTAGACGGGACGGTAATGCAGGTTATTAAAGTAAAAACTTTTGAAAGATTGCTATGTTTTTTGTAATCTATTTCAAAGTGAAAATAATTTAAATGAACTAAATATTATTAAATTATAAAAATATTATCTAATTAAACATTAAAACTAATCAAAATTATAATTTAACATTATTTATAATTTTGATTAAAAATTTGTTTTGAATTAAATTTCAGTATTTTTCACTATTCATTAAAAAAAGAATCATCACATAACATACCATAAATTATACCAAACATAATTTTTATATTTCTATTTAAAATTTAATGTTTATTTTGACATATTAAATATAAAAAAATCTATAAATTATATTGAATATAGGTTCTCCATTAAAATGAGGGAAAATGTCTTAATAAAAATACATGGTTTTATATGTAAAAATGTGTTTGTTCATATCTTATTATTATAAAATATATTCGATGTATATAAAAAATATTTTATTTAATATATAATATATATGAAATTAATATCATTCACTAATTGTAATTAAATTAATTTATTAGGATAAAACATCTTTCTAAGTATAAAAATGGTTTTCTATAAAAATATTTACATTATATTCAATTGGTTCTTATATTTATTTTTAATTAAGTTGTAACCAATGAATTAATTTTATATTTGTGTAAACCATAATTTTCATAATTTATTTCTTACTATTCACAGATACTAATTTAATAGCATGTTTATATCTTATTATATTAAATAATAATAATTCAAAATATTGTTTTTTTGTAAAATAAGGTTTTGTGTGTGTCGGAGGCCATTGAAGATATTTGTTGTTGCATGTTTCGCATGCTAACATAGTGTAATTATCATTGAAATATATATATATTAATGAATTTATTTAAAATATTAAATATATAATAAAATTTTAAGACATTATATTCCCTTACATGCATGGTGTTTCATGTCAAACACATTATTCAATACAATGTTCCTACTTTAGATTTTTAGGGCTTCAGTATTTTTAACACAAACCCAAAAAATAATTAATTAAATGAAAAATTTTAAATAAAAATTTAATATAGTATTAAATCATGTAAGAACCATGAAATCCATATTGTGATAATATCATATCCCTACATGATCTAACACCAACCAAATCACTAATGTAACACGAAAAAATCAAACACTTACACATACTCAATCTCATAGAGGTGATGAGAAAAACATCACCTTAACTGATAACAAAAGACCCATAAAATTTACCACTTATCCAAACTATCCACCATGTTACAAAAAAATGACCATTTCATAATTTGTAATATAAAAATAAATCTATCATAATAAAATAGATAACGATGTGTCCGAAATCTCCCAACTAACTTATGACACATTGAATAACATTTTCCACTAATAAATTAGAATCACCAGAAGATAAATCAAGAAAATTAGTTATAATAACACTCCCACTAGTTTAAGAACTATTTCGATTAATAAACATAAATCTATTCAAATCCAAATCTTATATTCTATCTCATGATACAAACCCAATGAAGGGTTCCTATAATGATAAAAAAACTAATAGTTTTCTATTTAAACCAAAAATTAGTTGAAAGGTAATTTGTAAAGAAATAGATAACACTAAGAATAAAAATTGACACCATTACAATCCGCCAATAAAATAATAACGAATTAATAAAGTGTATCTTTACCCGATTGTTTATTATATATTTGGTATATGAAGAGAATTTAATGATAGGTAACACTGAACTGGTGGAACACCACCAAAGATTTCCATGTTGAAAGGAATCCACCACTACAACCGAAATTAACCATACACATCATTACATAGACCATAAGTAGGGTTTTTCATTATGTTTAAGGATAATTGAGTGGGAGGGGTCAGTAGTCAAACCAGTAATTGTTTGTAAAACATGATTCCATTAAAAAGTTTTAGTGTGAAAATCTATTCTGAAAAGAGATGATCATGGGATACCAAGAACATATCTTGTTTAAAATAATGAAAAAATAAAATGTAATGAAAATGGGTGGATAAAAATAATATAACTGATGATTGTGATAGAGAAAAATATTTATATGATATATTTTAGACATATACCTAGGAAAATATGAGAATTGATTGAGAGATAAGGGATAACCCAAGAGAATTCAGTGCCACCCCATTTTTTATAAACAATACACAAAAAAACCCATTATATTAAATTCACATTTGTGACTAAAATTCACATATACATTGCTCCAGGACTTCATCCCTATAAAAGGAATTACCAAATGAATGACCAACCTACACAATACCTTCTACAAAGGATCACAATTTTAAACTAGCTTCTATATGAACATAATTATATTATATACATATAAAACATCCCAATCAATTAAATATGTGATATACTAAATCTATATAAAAAATTTTGGAAAATAGAAAACATAGTGTACCCTTTCTAGTAATGGAGAGAGATAATTACAATACACCACCATAATTATGTTCTCAAACACATAAAATAGTCTAATAAATTAAGGGGTAATATTATACCAACATCTTAATATCTACATCCCATGATGAGGGTAAACCAATAAACAAACATGGTCCTAAAAAATCAATGGAATCCTCTTATAATCAGGTAAAGAGTATTAATGGTATTGTGTATCTTTTATCCACTCCCAAATCACATATTCCTTCTCAGTCACGCTCTCTACCACATCTAGTCAAAGGTTAAAAACACTCTATTGTCCATCCTACATAATAGATATCATCAAGGAATACCAAAAAAATACCAAAATTTATCCATGCCAATGGTCAATTGATTTATTTTATTATATATGAATATTAATATGAAATTGTGCTTCACCTAGGATACATGAATATCATAAAAGTAAGAGCACAATATATAATGAAATGTATGGATTTGTTTATGGGAAACCATCTGTCTAAGTATTAGAGAAGTGATAAGGAAAAATTAAGAGTGAAAATAATATAGAATTAATTATTAAACATAGGTTATAATATAGGTATCCCGATCATAAATGCTCACCTTTTGAATCCCAAGAAGTGTTACAATAAAATAATTAAAAACCCTCTCTAAATCATTGAAAAACATCAACCTTAGGTTGAACATGAAATGATATGAAATTGTTAACTGATCCATAATCACATAAATAATGTTATATATTCATTAAGATAAAGGTAAACTAGTGACTAAATCAATCCAAATGTACTTCCTCTTACACTTGGAGATATCCCATGGTTATAAAAAACATGGATGAACACAATGATCTAATTTCAATTACAAGAATGGAAATCTACATGATATAAACCCTATTATAAATAATATCCTCTCATGACACTAAATCATGAAACTCATGGAATGATACCTCATTGATTTGTTTGGATGCACATTCAAGTGTCGAATACTAAACTCATGAATATCATATTAGAAAAACACCAATAGATTATAAATCCTCATATGAAACACTAATTGATGAAAATAATCCTCTAAACACCCCTAAGAAAATTATCATGAATGATGCTATCCAAATACACCACTACCTCTAAATATACCAAACAAGGCCCCACCACCCACTCCTACATGGATGGTAAAGATATTACCATGTACAAGAAACAACTAAAAAT
The DNA here is from genome assembly GCA_963277665.1 of Viscum album. Taxonomy (NCBI): domain Eukaryota; kingdom Viridiplantae; phylum Streptophyta; class Magnoliopsida; order Santalales; family Viscaceae; genus Viscum; species Viscum album. The sequence goes on from OY728167.1 coordinate 1,006,476,212, forward strand.
AGAGAAATCAATATCAATATGCATCACCACAATCCACTCTAACACTCTCCAAACAACTTCAATGTCTCAAATAAAATATCCTCATGAACTCTTACATAGTGCATCATCAATAAAACTCTCTTTATCTATTGTTTATAAAATATATGTCATTATATAATAAAAAAATTATACAATACATATAATATTGTTTTGAATCACAATTAATGAGGATATACATAAAGAACTTATGATATTTAAAGGCCAAAATGAAATTTTTGATGAGGTAGTTCGACCAAATACTAATATTAAACACCTTTATTTTGAATATGAATGATAATTTGGAATAATTATGCTTATGTGTCTGCAATCTCCTAAAACTATATGAGAACCCCAAATATTTATGAATCAATACATACTATCATATAGACATGATGTACAATATAAAACCTCAAACACACCGCTCCCATTTGACATCTAAAGAATATTTAGTCTCATGTTCATATTTTTTTAGGTAGTCCAATACCACCTAACACTAATTAATCCATGGAAATCCTTGTAATTACACTTGAAGAATGAAAATGGGTTTATAGTTATTGTGAAATTAGACGAATATCTGTGATGATCACTTGTATGAATAAGAAAGTTATAATTTTTTCATATTATTTGGTGATTCTGAAAAAAAAACTCCTAGATATTTAAAATATCAAACCACAGTCCTCGAAAAAAATACTAAATTAAAGTGAAAATGAACCTCACGTATAAAAACAATAAACATGGTAAGTATCCAATATTATTAATGGTGGAAAATGAATTGTTAAATATCCATATAATATTAAATATTATCCTCCTCATAATCAAGTACAAGAGGATGACATTGATGAACACCACCAAAAAATAATAATGAAACTCATCAAACAAAGAGGTTATGGGTCCCATGAAAATATATTAGAAATTATAAACCCTAAAGGAAATAACTGTAATATCCACATGCATATAATGTAACATGAAAATGGATAACAGTATGTTCTCTACCTTCAAACTCATTTAATATTAATCTAGCCATATACTGGTCTGATAATTTAACTTTCTAAATATAACTCATTAAAAATAATCAATCATTTAAATGGGATAACATTTCTTAACCATCGTTATAATAAATCATTGATAGTATATGAACAAATTCATACCATTGATCTATTTATTAAAGAACATCATTGCATTACCCTGCATGGATAGACTAGGATGGTTGAAATTGTACTATATATTATAACATACCAAAGTTGTTATCACCTATAACATATATGTCTTCTTCAAATATGGTCATAGGGAAATCAAATGGAAACAAGGTTTTTAGAATATTTAATACTCAATATCATATTGATTTGATAATGTTAGAAAATATTCATGGAAAACATGGAAAAATCCTTGAAAAAATATAGAAACACCATTACCGGTACCTATAAAAAATCTAGTAACAACAATGATATATAATACAAACTAAAATAAAAATAACTAAAAATAATTTAATGGTGTCAGTCAATTAGAAACAATATAACATGAACTATCACATGATTGAACACAAATCACCTCTATATGAAATTAATTGATTTATATGTAGATTATAACCAATAAATGATATTAATTACATCATATGGTTATATAAATATGAATATGAATTTCCCTCAAAGAAAAACATTTTCCCACCATCATCTCATAAACCGGACACATATAACAAAATCTAGACTGAATACCATTAGGTATAGACAATATTGGGGGAACATGAAGCCTCTCTACCAAGAGACCATGATTAGGTAAAAGATAGGTGTAAAAGAGGTATGTGACCTTCTATAATGAATCAAAAAAATATTAGTGTATAATACATGTATACATTAGCTTAAATTTTCTAATAGAACATACTATTGGAATCATAATGGAATAAAATTATCTATACCCAACTCTTATCCTTTGTTATCCCTTCTATTAAACACCTCCATGGGTACGCTCAAACATATATCCATTTGGATAAGGGAAATCATGGATTATCCACAAACTAGTCCATAACCCCTCACCAGAATGAAATACTGGTAATTGTATAGTTTTTATAGTATTTTATGAAATTGATACTAAGGAAAAAAAATAAATATCCATAAATGATGAAATAGATATTGGGAATAGATAGGAATTGAAATTTATTATTACCAAGAATTTATTACTAAAAAATGGAAAATATCTATTAGTTGGTGTACAAGAACAACTAGATGTAGAGAACTCTGTATAATACTACTGATAATGTCCTACTACCGATAAAATCCCTTACTATACCATTATTTGAGATCCACTATCAATTTTATTTCTCCTCAGGATATTTTGATAACTCCCCTTGAAAATTTATTTTTACTTTTCATCCATCCAATCATTCATCAATTACATACGTAATATCTATAGATATATAATAATAAAATATATATTAATAATATACCAGACATATGAATGAAACTCATTTTAAAAATGAAACAATATTGCCTCTCCATCTATAATTTTTTTTGTCAATGAGGAGGAGTTCCATGATACAAATATGAAGATTTCATTTTCTCAGGATTCATAGATGGTGGGAGACAAAAAATTAACTATCTTCCACCATCATTTACAAGGAAAGAAAATAAATAAATAAATTTCTTCTTATACTTATTGAATAACAAAACCCATCATTGACACAAATATCTTCACATATGACTGGCAGTTTGTATGAGATATTGATATATCATAACATGGATCATAATAAATGATATATATCTCCTATAACCATTTATTTAATTCAAAATCTGACACATTGTGATGATGCATTCCCAAACTCTTATGATAAAACTCAAACAAAAGCTTCCTCCAAAACTCATCATTCCGAGTCTATTGAACACTCAAGTACTTATCTCTATCATATTATATTTATGATTGAAACACCTTCCCATGTTTATATCATTCTAAATATAAATGATTTTAAATGTTTATATTAAAAAACATATAATTTAATTCATGTAATAGAAAATATATTTTTATGACCTGATAAATGATTTATCGTTTCAAATAATTCCTTCAAGACCTTGGAAACATATATGAGGATGAAAATGAACCATTAAAATATAGTGGTTGTGTTAATAGTATATGATGAATCAATTATGATTAAACCGACTCACCAGTTCTAGGTACCATCCATTCAGTGAAATGGTAGAAGTAGAATTAGATCTCGAAAACTTCCATTATCCAGGAAAAAGATGACCACTAGACTGTTAGTGGCTCTCCTAGTTGTATAGATTGTTGTTCAATGGATTCCAACTAGATACTTTCTAGTATCAGTAGGACATTGGTGGTTTTATGCAATATCTATATTCTAGGAAACCTATTGGTTACCCAATGGTAGAAACTTAATGTTTGGTGTCATTTTTTAATACTATTTGAGAAAGAAATAATTATTTTCATATGGAATTTAATGGTATTCTTCATTATCACCATGTTCCTTAGTGAATTTTAGACATTCCTTGTCCTCTTAATTCCTATAAAAATAGTCCCTTATCCTTTTGAAGTAATTTATTAGTTATTTGTAATTATATTAATCCTCATAAATGAAAAATGGGTACAATTATCAAAACCTCAAGAAAGAAAACTCCAAGTTCTCAATTTCTTCAATGAATATAAAAATTATCACTAAATATCCAATCTTCCACTGCATTATCCCATATAATGATATTTCTATGTGGTTAGTAATAGGATTTTTAGGGTAATCCTCTCTCTCCCCATCCTACTTTGTCCAATGGTTCTCCCTCCCCAAAAGCGAGGGTCAATTTCATCAGCTATAGGTGATGCTTGACAGGGTTCTCACAACCCATAATATTGACATATTGATTTCTTGAACAACACTATGAAAATGTTATTTATAATAAATTTCATTAGAAGCAAGGGGTGGAAATTTTGGGGATCACATTATACTACTTCTAATATCCTTATCAATTGTTTTTTATTCTCATTACATTTTTCACATTACATATTTAAAAATCTATTCACATACTTGAATAAATTCTAATATACCATGTACATGAATATATAAGTTTTATATAATCTTTATTAAATTTTAATTAATTTACCAACTATCATGTAATAGATTACTTTTTTGAATAATCATATGAAAAATTTTCAAAATAGTATTTCTTATTAAGTTTGGAAAATGATAACTTATTAGTTTGTTTCAACAAATAATCTGATGAAAAATTGAAACTTAAAGAGTTTATGATTTGTAAATTAAATAAAATTTATATGAATTCTATATATTTTGGTCCTGATTATTATTATTTTAATCATGTTTTCACAATTAAAAATACATATGAAATTTATAAATTATTATAAGTTACCCTTTATACTATAAATATGGTTAAATATACAATATTAGATAGGTTTATTCATGATTTACAAAGTTTCCTTATGCCTCACATTAAATTTATTAATATGTTTTTATAATATTAAGTAACATATATGATGGTATAATTTCTGTAAATGATGAGTTATCAAAAAGAATGATTTTAAATAAAACCCATTCAGTTGTACATAGATTATGGGTTCTTTTATTCATGGGTATTCTAAAATCCAACGACATGAAGAAAATAGTCATTGAGGAACTCATCGATTCATTGATTAAATACAAAATAAAAATTAAATAATAAGTTGGTATGGACTGAAATAAAGCCAATGATGTCAAAATAATCACCACTTTCAAAGATTTCTTTGATTATTCATCCAAATATGGGATAATTAAAAAATCACATTCCATGAAGATAAAGAATAATCTCACGAAAAAATGTATCCAAGAAGTCTACTATAAATTTATAACATGAAGTGACATACTATGAATGTAAAGAGAGTGATAACATTATGTTTCACGAACCGAATCTGGTCGCCACCAATATTGACACAAAATATTTCATGTGGAAATGAACTAAGGGTGTTCATTATCCCCATGGGTTAGCACAAGTGCCTGGGTATTAGAAAAATGGGTTTGGGAATGATTTACCTGAGTATGAAAGCATAAAGCCTTAAAAACAATCCATAATATAAATTATAAATTTTCAGCCAAAAAAGTCTTAAGAAAAAACCAAAATTAAATACATGTACTTGAATACAAGAAAATAGTTCTAAATATTAATTAATGAAGCAGCAAGACATCCACAAGGACTCTATGTGACACGGGGTCATCCCCCACAAGTCGTCTCCACAACTTCGCCCCAAGGATGGTAACTAACACCCAAAACCGCCATCACCCAAAGCCTCCCCTTTAACCAAGTCAAGAATAATAGAGTCTAATTACACCCAAGGGGTGAAAGTATGGTGTGAGCCTAAGCCCAATAGTATACCACCCAATTATTCTATAGTGCATGCAATACAAGGTGAAAAAGCAAGCAGTTTTAATATGCAAAGAAAAGTGGTGATATATTCCATGAAATGTAACATTTAATTGAAAATAGTTTTCAACCTACAAATTTTAGAATGTTAAAAAATTTTAATAGTAATGTTATATACTATAATATAATTCTAGACACACCCTAATACAAGGGTAAATACTAAAAATCTAATGAGTAACAAAATAAAGAACACCCCTAGGCACTAGATAGTCTCTGGCGCAATGTAGATCGTACCTCGGTGTAAAGTAACCATAGTAAAATCTGTTATCATGCATGAGAAACTAGCAGGGAACATAACCATAACCTAATAGTAACCAATAATAATCCATATAGTGTATTTAAAGTTGTTTTTATCCCTATTCTAAGTGAAATAGGGATAAAATCCATTCGTTCCACTAGTTGTACTAGTACATATCCGCCCCACCTAGGTACTCGAGCATCCCCCTTTGTGATCAAAAAATTTTAGAATGATACACAAATCCATTTTCATATAAAACACCACTAATGGTCATATAGAATCATTAAAGAAGATATACACAATTTAAACCACTTAAAACACACAATAAAACACTTTGATTTTTTATAAAACCATTCCTAAAAAATACCGCATTGTTTTGAAAGCAAGGCTCTTTGAAATCCTCACATTGAATACCAAGTGCCTACTCAAAAGTCACTAAAACAGAAATGGAATCCCAAATCCATTCCAAATAAAACAACAAATCAATTTTAGGGCAGCTCCATGTGAACCAAGAAATGTTATCTTTGTAAAACTTTCATGTTTAAACAAACATGGCACTTAGAGTTCACAAGTTCAACAAACACCATTAAAACCCACCTCCATAGCAACAACCAAAAGGGTTAAAAATTCAAAACATGATGTTTAGCACAATTAAATTTCAATAATATCAACTATGTATTTTTAGGAAGGCCCCAATTGAACCATTAAAATATTTCTAATAAACCCACCCATAATTTCACATAAAATTGGCACTAAAAATTCATTTTCATTAAAAAATCTACTAAAATAGTTTATTCAGGATTAATAAAATGAAATTAAAATAAAAATATCTTGAACATAGAATCCAATTCATAGAAATTTCATTCACATGGAATCACCTACCAAATTAAAGAAAACCCTTTAATCCTTTGTGAGAAAATTGAATCACACCACCGCCACACCTCAAAAAAAGTAGATTGAACCTAAAATCAGAATATTAGACCAAGAAAAACCAAAGTTAAACCCTAGGTTTGAAACCCTAGTTTCTTTTCATTAGGAAGTTAAAGTATAAGGGAAAAAATACTTATCAAATTGAATTAAAGCCTATGAAAAATGAATGAAGAATGAAGGAGACCCACTTACTTGAGGGGTCATGAATAAATCTCCCCACATACACTATTATCGGAATGTTAAAACAAAAACATTTAATGGGGGTTCTAAAAATGATGAGGATATCATGTAGAAATGAAATGGGGGAAAAATAGTTATAAATGAAGGAGTTATGATAGAAATAAGTTTCTTCTTAAAATATGGACGATTTGAGAACCCGTATAAAGGTATTCCCTAATTAGTGATGCAAATGAGCTCCAAAGAGAGGGAAAAGGTAATGGGGAAGTCCATAGGGATGTTATATTTGAGTTGGAGGTGGCATCACTAAAAAAGATTACAAAATGAATAAGTTATTAAATAATCAACATCCATTTTAAAAAATAGAAATTGGCTTTTGGGAAGTTCCAATCCCTTAAATAAAAACCCAATTGCACAATGATTATGGATTACTAAATGGTCCAAATTAATATTATGGTATTAATAGGTCCGGTTAGACTAAGTAGAAATTGTAATGGATGAAAAACGTTGATAAATAAAGGAGTTATAAAGGAAAAAATATTTATTTTTAAATCTGTAATTGGGCTCACGGTTTGGACATAATCATAAAAACTCACCCATTCAATAAAAAATTAATGGGAAACCCCAAAAACACAACAATAAATGAAATTAATTTAAAAAAACATTAAAATGTGTCTTGGATGTGACAATTCTCCCCACTATGAAGGAATTTTTTCCGGGGAAAGTCAACCTGAAGCTTGATCGGAAAAAAAGAACTGGTACTTTTCCTTAACCCATGACTTCTACTCCCAGGTCTCATGTGTATCACTACCATGATGAAAAAAACCAAGTTCAACAGAGTAGACTTCCCTCAACGAACCTTCTCTTGGGAGTCCAATATTTTTACTGGTCGCTCAAAAACTGATAAATGAGGCTCTATCTCCAGTTCTTCCCAACTCAGCACAGGGGACAAATCCGGGTTGTATTTATTCAACTCTGAGACATAGAAGACATCATGTATGGATGTCAATTGAGAAGGTAATACCAACCTGTAATCCACCTTTCCAATATGCTTGGTGATTTTAAAAGGGCCGACATATCACAGCATCATCTTCACTTGCTTCCCCAGTTGATGATGGCCCAAATGCGGGACCGCTTTCAGGAATACCATGTCACCCACATAAATCTCCAAGTCTCGACGCCTCTAATCAACAAATGATTTATAGAGACTCTGATCAATCAATAAACACTACCAGATCAACTTGAGTTTCTCAGATGTCTCATGCACCGGACTCTTCCCCAATAGTGAGGTCTCACCTGCCTCATCCAAACACAGGGGGACCGACATGGACGACCATAGAGCGCCTCAAAAGGAGCCATTCAAATCAAGGATTGGAATTTTTTATTATAAGAAAACATAACCAACCCCAATTGGCTATCATAAGAACCTACAAATTCCAAAACACATGAACATAGCATGACCTCTAGAATATGGTCTACCCGTTCTGTCTGACCACCCGTTTAAGGATGGTATGTCATGATCATATTAATCTGAGACCCCAAGGCCTTCTGAAGGCCTTCCCAAAACTGAGAAGTGAAACTAGGGTCTCTATTTGTGACAATTTCTAATGGAACACCATTATTTATCATCACTTACTGAAGACACAAACGACCCAACTCATCCACTTTAGTTGTATCTTTTATCATAATGAAGTTGGGTGATTTTTTTAGATGATCAATCACCACACAAATAGAATTCATAAATTGAGGTTTATGAGGTAAGCCAACAATTAAGTCCATGGTGACCTCATCCCTCTTCTAGGTAGTGATGGGTAATGGCTAGAGAAAACTGGAGGGTCTCTAATGATTTCCACTCACGTGTTGGCACATGTAGCATCTCGACACAAAGTATGCTATTTCATGTTGCATACATGGCCACCATAAATTTCTTTGCACATCATAATACATCTTAGTGGAAGCCAGATAGACAACCCACTATGTTTGGTGGCTATACTATGTTACCACCTTCTGCAGAGATGATGGAACTACTGAGCATCCCTTGAAGCATAAGATTCCCTCTGGGGATGACGACCAATCAGAGGACGTATTCCCACCATAAATATACGACCTCGACTACTAATAAATCTCATCACTAGGATGTTACCACTGAATCAACTCCAAAATATAAGGACTCAACTAGACGCTCACCAAAAACGCACCTCCAGTATGCTCGTTGGTTTCCACAAGCATCTGATCAAAGAGTCCCATCAAATCCCACTCATCACTAGATTTCCTCAAATCCCCCACTGGAACTCTTCTACTCAAGGGTTCATCCACCACATTACCCTTTCCTAGGGAATAGACCTTCTCATAGTCGAACCCCTTCAAGTACTCGATCCAATGATGCAACCTAAATTTGAGGTCCTTCTGTGAGAAGATCTAATCCAAGGTTTTGTGATCAGAGTAGTCACCACAATTCTCTCAAAATAGTTAGTGACACCAAGTCTTAAAAGCATGCATCACCATTTCCAATTCCAAGTTGTGGGTTGGGTAATTATTTTTGTTTTGTCAAAGTTGGTGAGAGCCAAATGCCACCATGTGATCATCCTGCATAAGCACACACCCAAGACCCATACCTGAAGTGTCATAATACACCACATACCCCTTCTCATACTCAATAAAAATCAACACAGGAGTGGTGGTCAACTGCTTCTTGAGCTCCTCGAATGATTCCTGACATTATGAGTACCATACACAATTAACCCCTTTCCGGGAGAGCAGGTCATCAGTGAAGTAAGCTGAGAGAAATCTCAAAAAAATCGTCTGTAATAAGAAGCAAGGCCAAGAAAACTCTGGATCACGAACACATTATTTGGGATCTCCCATGAAATGACAGCACTTATATTTTTAGGGTCCACTAAAACCACCTTCTCTGAGATCACATGCCCCGAAAATTTCACCTCTCTGATCCAAAAAGTGCACTTTGACAACTATTCATAAAGGTGATGATCCCACAAGGTGCCCAAAATAACCCATAAGCGATGTTCATATTCCTCCTTAGATCGAGAGTATACTATAATTTCATCCAAGAGGAGCACAATAAAGGAATCAAGATACTTATGGAACACCCTATTCAGAAGATCCATAAAGACTGCTAGAGTATTGGTCAATTTGAAGGGAATGACCAAATACTCAAAGTGGTCAAACCTGCTTTGGATGTGTGTATTTGGAATATCTAAATCCTTGGCCCCGAGTTAATGGAATCCCAAACGCAAGTTTATATTTTAAAATACCAATTCCCCCTTCAACTGATCGAAGCAATCATTTATTCTGGGAAAAGGATATTTGTTCTTAATTTTTAACTTATTCAGATTCTGATAGTTAATGCAAAACCAGAGGGATCCATCAACATTTTTCATAAACAACACAAGAGCGGTCCAAGAAGAGACGCTTGGGAAAATGAATCATTTGGATTATATGTATTACAGCTATATATTTAATTCCCTTAGCCCATTAGGGGCCATGCGATAAGTGGGAAGTGATATCGGTTGTGTTCCCAGCACCAGATCAATCGAAAACTACACATCTTGATCCTAGGGAAAACATGAATAATCAGTTACGAATACCTCCAAAACCACATTCACTACATGAGGTAGTGCACTTTCAGGGGAAAGACTATTTTACTCTAGCATGAGAGATGATAACTGGAAGATAAGACTTCCCAACTCTGGGAGTGGATATCCTGTGAGACCCAACCAAGGATCCCATTCTCCCTGAAAAACTTGACGAATCCCATTAGGTGTTGTGAAACTCAAAAACTACCTGTAGAAATAAATGTGCTCTTGGAAGTGTAATAGTCAATACATGCCACGTATTATGTCAAATAGATCCATATCTAGGACCATGAGGTCCCACTCCATCTCAACTCCTGACACGGAAAGCGCACATGAGGGGCACCTGAGACCGTGCTCCTTCGTCTTTCCCAATGGCGTCCCCAACACCCTCCAAAAGACAACAACTTAGTTGGTAAATTCAGTGTGTCCACAAAATGTGATGAAATTAATGAAACAAAGACACAAGTATCAAAAATATTATATGATATAGAAGATTCAATCCAAATGATACCTTGAACAGTCGAAAGTCCCGCCTCTGATCCTACTGGTGCCTGATCCACCGTATGGAGATGTCTCGTGTCTTCATGAGGAAGACCGCTATTCTGTGGATGTAAAATGATCTTAATTTTCACAAAATATGTCCCATACCTACCACCACAACTACCAAATTGAGATCCCCCAGTCCTCGACGGCTCAGACTGTGCTGTCACTCCTCTTGGATCCACTGACCTTGCCCCACTCAGAAGTGGACGTGATACCCCGCAAAAGTTATATAATTGTACCATGCCTCAAAATTGATAAAAAGGCTTCAAAGGAAGTGGTAATTATGGTTGTATGTTCTTGGGGATCCCACCCTTGTGGAAAATGACCGATCTCACATCATAAGCCCCAGACAAAAACTGCCTGGAAGAGTGGCCTGAATTTCCACCTCCTTTCTTCACATATTCCTCCCGCATCCTTTTCTTATCTGAGGAGCTGCCACTACCCACTAATAATACTGATCTGGAGAAACCAGCCATTCCTTTCCTGTCAATCTCCACCATACATTCCCAGTCAATGACCTCAGTATAGGTACTTATCTTGAAAAAAGAAAACCTGAGAGTATATCTCTGGTCGCAAGCCTTTCTCTAACCTCTGGGCCATCAATTTTTTATTCGAGACGACTTCAAGGGGATACCAAACCAACTTAGTGAAATCTTTGGCGTACTCTATCACAAAAATATTTCCATGAGCAAGGTATATGAAATCCTTGGACCCAGCATAAGCAAAGATCTTATAGTATTACTGTTCATTAAAGGTGACCTTGAAATCTCCCCTTCACATCAGCTCATTCTTCCCAGTTTGAAGCACTGACATACACCACTTACTACTGGGACCCTCCAATAGAAAGGAGACATACTTCACCATGAGCTCCTTAGGTGTTTCTAGGAAATCAAACATATGATCTATCTTCACGAACCATTCCTCTACTTCATGTGGTTCTGAGCTTCCGCGGAATGTATGAGGCTTGTTTTTCAAAAAACGTTGTCCTTTGTGATTTATAGGACCCGTCTCTTCTGCCTTAACAGGAATAAGAGAGGACGTAGGTCCCTATCCCAAATCTTGGAAAACCTGGACCACATCCTCGACTAGCCTATGATCAATTGGTGTGGGAGAACTCACCCAGGCTTCCTTCTGTGGGCATGTGAGAGCTTTCCGGGGAGGCATGTTGCTACAAAATTCAACAATCAAAATACAACAATCAATACCACAATTTTGATATTTTTATTCAAATACATAAAATAAAATTAATCTAAAAACATTTAAATAATAAAAGAAACAACTACTCCACCATCACCTAGTGTCCACACGTGGTCTGCAGCCTACATGTCTTACCTGGAAGTGAAGTCAATCAGACAGTTCGAACATCCCCTGTTGACTCAAGGTCTACCACATGAGGTGCGGGCCAGGAACCCTACTCACAACTGAAACCCCAACCCCCAAAATACTTATCTCATGTCTATCCCCACTCATCCCAACATAGTAATATAACCCAAAACCATTAACCTCCTATGATGCCATATTATCCCAAACTGAATCTGGTCACCACCAATACTGGAACCGAACATGGACCATGGTACAGCCTGAAGGGTGTTACCTATCCCAAAGGGATGGAATAAGTGACTGAGTATCAAACAATTAGGTTTGGGAATGATTTACCAATGTTTGAAAGCTTAAAACATTAAAAACAATTTATAATATAAATATGAAATTTTCAGCCAAACAAGTCTTATGAAAAAACCATAATTGAATACATGTCATTGAATAAATTAAGATAGGTCCAAATACAAATTAAAAAAACAAAAATACATCTACATGGACTCCACACAACAAGGGGGCATCACCCACAAGTCATCTCCACAACTTTTCCCCAAGGATGGGAACTAACTCCCCGAACCGCCATCACCCAAAGACTTCACTTTACCCGAGTCAAGAATAATAAATTATACTTACACCCAAGGGGTGTAAGTAGTGTGTGAGAATAAGACCAAAATAATACCACCCAATGATTCCAAAGTACATGAAATACAAGGTGAAAAATCATGCAGTTTTAATATGCAATGAAAAGCAGTAACAAATTCCAAGAAATGTAACTTCAAATTGAAACTAGTTTTCAAGCTAAAACTTTCAGAATGTTAAAACATTTAAATATTCATGTTAGCTACTATAATATAATTCCAAACACACCCTAATACAAGGGTAAATACCAAAAATCCATTGAGCAACCAAATCGAGAACACCCCTAGGCAGTAGATAGTCTCGGGCCCCATGTACATCGTACATCGGTGTAAAGTAACCATAGTAAAATCTGTTATCATGCACGAGATACTTGTAGGAAACATACCCATAACCTAGTGGTCTCTAATAATAATCCATATAGTTTATTTAATGTTGTGATTATCCAAATTCTAAGAGAAATAAGGAAAAAACCCATCTGGTCAACTAGTCGTACTAGTACATATCTACCCCACCTAGGTACACAGGCTTCCCCCTTTGTGGTCAAACAATTTCAGAATTAGTCATGAAATACATTTTCATATAATACACCACTAATGGAAACATACAATCATTATATTAGATATACACATTTTAAACCACTTAAAACACACAATAAAACACTTTGATTTTTAATAAAATGATTCCTCAAAAATCTCGCATTGTTTTGCAACGAAAACTACTTGAAATCCACACTTTGCATATCATGTGCCTACTCAAAGTCACCAAAATAGAAATGTAATCTCAAATAAATTCTTAGTAAACCAAAAAATCAGTTTTAGGGCATCCCAATGTGAGCCAAGAAATTTTATCTTTGTAAAACTTTCATTTTTAAACAAACATGGCACTTAAAGTTCACAAGTTCAACAAACACCATTAAAACCCACCTTTGCAACAAAAACCAAAGGGGTAAAAATTAAAAACAAGTTTTTAAGACTTATTAAAATTCCATAAAATAAAAAAATTAATTATATGGAATTCCCAATTGAACCATTAAAATTTTCTAGGAAACACCCCCCCCCCCAAATTTCATATAAATTTGGCACTAAAAATTCATTTGCATTACACAATCAACTAAAATCAGTTTTTATAGAAATAATCAAATTAAATGAACATTAAAATATCATAAAAAATCATTAAAATTCACATAAATTGTATAAACTTGTAATCACCAACCAAATTATCGAAAACCCTTGAATCCTTTGTGCGAAAATTCAATCGCACCACCACCGCACCTCAAGGAAGGTAGATTGAACCTAAAATCAAGAATATTGGACCAGGAAAACCTAAAGTTAAACCCTAGGTTAGAAAACCTAGTTTCTATAAATTAGGAAACTCAAGTATAAGGGAATAATCCCTACTAAAATTGAACAAAACCCTGAGAAAAATGAAAAAAGAATGAAAAAGACCCACTTATTTGAGGGATCTCGAAGAAATCTCTCCAAACACACTAGTAGATGAATCTAAAAACTAAAAAACATTAAATGTTGGTTATAAAAATTATTAAGAGATCATGTAAGAACTAAAATGGGGGATCATAGTGATAAATGAAGGAGTTATTAAGGAGATAAGTTAACTCTTCAAATCTGGACGATTTGAGAACCCCTATGAAGGTATGCCCTAATTCTCGATGCAAATGAGCTCCAAAGACAGGTAAAAGGTAATGGGGAATCACATAAGGATGTTAGATTCGAGTGGGAGGTAGAATAACCAAAAAAATAGTAAAACATAAATAAGTTATTAAATAAACAAAATTCATTTGTAAAACTTGATTTGGGATTTCGGGTAGGCCCAATCCCTTAAATAAAAACCCAAATCCAAGATGATTATGAAATAAAAAATAGTCAAAATTATTATGGTGGTGTATATAGGTCAGGGTATTCCAAGTAAGAATTAGAATAGTTGAAAAATGTTGAAAAATGAAATATTTATAAATGAAATAAATTTTATTTTTAAATCTGGAATTGTGCTCACGGTTTGGCCCAAATCATGAAAACTCACCAATTCCTCAAAAATGCATGGGAAACCCCCAAAACAAATCAATAATGGAAAAATAAATTAAAAATAACTTTAAAATATTTCATGCATGTGACATAATTCATGATAGAACCATATATAAGAAAAATCATATGAATTTAAGAAATGTAAAAATCCCATCAATGTCTTGTCGTGGGGTGAATATAATGACTCCATGGTTTGAAAATCCTCATGAAATTCACATCACTCTATCCCAATGTGACTAATAGAACATTTTTATGAAGGTATCAAGGTTTTTACCCATCATTAAAATTCATCATACTCCTCTTCTTCTCCAAATTCTTCATAATCTTCTTATTATTATTCTTATTTCTCCATTAGTCACTCAAATTTTGAGAACATAAAATATAATTGAGATCAAATGAAAAATATCTATCCTCAAACTATTTATTTATATAAAAATATCAAAAATAAACACACGAACACTCTTTAATAAAAGGATTGTCTTCAAATAATAAAAGGATATTCTCATCAAGGGAAAAGAACTATTATCCCTAAAAATTCACATTCAAATTGACATTGAAAATCTTGTATCTATCTATAATGACGTAAAAATTTCTATTTTTAAATTCAATAAAAGTAAAGAATTTATGAATAAAATTATATGTTATAAAATAATTAGAAATTATTAGGTAGCCTATGGTTACTACAATCATTAAGATACCTCAAGAAATATAATGAAATCTACATTTCTTAAATGTATTTTTAAAGATATTTGTATGTAATTATTGAAGAAATCAATAATTTAATCAATTAATGTGATTGAAATAAATTATATATACAGAATAAAAATTTGAATTCATCATTAATCTAAATTTTCTAAAATTATACCTTATAATAAATTATGGATCCTAAAATCATTATTGTGCAATATAAGAAGAACTAGGTCTGTGTGGGTACCAAAATCCAAAGTGGAGTAGTGTTATAAAGAAATTACCTTGAGAGAAAATACGAAGAAGTAATATAGTACAAAGATAGTTGATTTACAACACATATGTGTTCTAAACACTTATAATTCAATCATATCAATTAACATAAAGAATGTTACATCAACTTTCGAATCAATAATAATGTAAAGATAATCCATGATAGTATCGTTGTTTCTATATGTCAAATATAATACAATTTTATTTTCATAAAATTATTGAAACACAATTTATTATGAATTAGTTAATTATATGATAAGTATTTCAAAATATATTTAATATTTTTCAATGTTTTAGATTAAAATGGATAAATTTTATTTTCCACTTTATGATTTAAAAATAATTAGATAATTAATTATAATCTATTTCTAGAAAAAATGGAAAATGTTTATGTTCAAGAGTTAGTGAGTCAACACTTTGGTATAGGCACCATAGTAATTGTATATGAAATTATTTTATCTGAATATTATTTTTCAACTAGTATGATATCTTCCCATGTTTCATTTCAAATATTAAAAGTCCTTTGAGGAAGATAAATACAAAAATTAAATGAAATCATATTTTAAATCAAAAAAGTTATTTCAAATTAAAAATATCTATACTTAATTCATCCGTATCATTTTAATCCTTCTTAAAATGAATATATAAGAGTAGAATCCCATAATTGTGTAAATTTTTAATGAAATTAAAATGCTCAAATGATAAATTACTTATCTCATTAAATTTAATCATTAAATTATTCTTCATGTATTATAAAAACAATATAAAATAGAATAGATTTAAAAAATTTTGAATTTAATGTTATCATCAGGGAGAATTTGATAATAATGAATTTGACGATTTATGTTATTCACAAGGCTATAATATAACTTTTTCAACTGTTTGATCCCCTAAAAAATGGGGTATTATATAGTCGAAATGAAATTATCCCAAAATTGGTTGAAATTTTTTAAATAAATTAAAACTTAGAAAAAAATTTGTGAATAGGAAATGAATACTGAGTTCTATATTAGTAATTATTTTATTATAATATCATTAATAAAAAAATACTTTTGAATATATGTTAAATATAAATCCTAAAGGGGGCCTTTTTAATGTTTCTATTTATAAATATTTTACTTTAAATAGAAAAAAATAATAGAAAACATTTTTCCAAATTAGACGAAGGTATTTCGTTGGGATACTACAAAATAAAAGAAGACTGTAATGTCTTTAGTATGTGTTAAAAATAGTTAAATAATCAATCAATTTTCTTTGAAATGTTACCAAAACCTATTTGTAAAAAAATATTTCTAAAATGATGTTTTAAAATAAAAATTTTAAAACATAAGATATGAATAAAAAAAGAGTATCATTAGAATTATCATTGAAACGTTTAAAAAAATAATGGTCATCACCTAAGAAATTTCATCTGGTATTTTTCTAGTGGTAACTCATACTCAATGGTCAATATAAATTGAGGTTGAACAGTCATTATCTCTCATCATGAAACCAAGATCCTTAAATTCAATATTAAAAATAAATTTTTTTTGCTTCTACGTAAAAGAAAATAAATAAATTCACTCTAGATGGTGTACAAAATCTCATAAAAAGAGAAAAAGATCATCATGTTACTATATATATGTGTGGATTTAGAAATAATCATGAAAAATATTATAATATAACTATAAATAAATAATATTTAGTTGATATAGGTTATAATAAAGGGGAATAAATCAATTATCGTGAAACCTTTTCACCCATCCATTGATAGAATCCAATTGATTCTTGATTGCATTCAACATGTATATTAATTTCAATATTTTTTCATTGGTTTTTTATATTAATCTTCTAAATTAATTTATATTAGGAAATTATTTTTTTGGAATAACCAACTAGTTTATAAAAGATACTTTCATCAAATTTCATTACTAAAATAAACAGGACTCTATATGGTTTACAACAAGCCCATTGGTCTTGCTATGAACATATTTGAAACTTTCTTATTTATTATTGTTTTAAAAAAAAATTCATGAGATTTATAGGTGAAATAAAATTATTTATTTGGAGAAATATTTCCAAAATTTGATGATGGAATTTTATATATAAAAATAAAACACAGCAATGAACTCTTAAGATGATTTATGATGGATCATTCGAAGGAAATTAAAACTCCCATGAGTTGAAATATAATATTATGTTGGATGAAGCCGATAAACTAATTGAATTTTTTTTATAGAAGTATGATTGGTAGTATCTATTTATTTGTTATAACTTTGTATTATATCATTTTTAATTTTTCTCTATCTATTATTTAAATAAAGTATAAGGGAATATTTTTGAAAATTTATCAAAAAGATTTATTTTTGTTATTAAAAAGAACAAAAAAACATGGTCGGTATTATCAAAAAAGAAATTATTTTATTTTAATGTATTTTTATGATGATGATTTTGATTTATTACAGTTTATATTTTAATTTACAAGTAGAAATTTTCATCAACAAGGAAAATTCATTTTCACATTTAGAAGTATGAAGTTAAACTTAGTTACTCTTTCTAAAACCAAAGTAGAATACTTGGCCAGTAAGAGCTATTTCACCCAATTTCTATAGACACAACACATTCTATAGGATTTTGCCCTCAAATTTTACCATATACATTTTAAGTAATAAATTAACACTTCCATAAACATCTCTAAATATTATAAAAAGAACATTTTCACTAAACTAACTAACCTATGACACCATTTTCAATGATATCACTCCAAAATGGTGTAATTTATTTGAATTTATATCAAAGAAATGTCAAAAAACTAATATTTTTACTAAAAAACATCAATAGATAATTTAAAATTCATCAAACGATATCTAAGAATTATTATATTTGGAAACATTCTAATTGATTAATAACATTATTGATAATAATTTTAAAAATATTAATATATTTTCAATATATAATTCTTAAAAATAAGTATTAATCATGAAATTGAAGTATTTTTCATTCTTTAATAACTATTATCCCTTTATATAAACTATGATATAATTTGAGTGTCATACATACATTTATTTCTATTTCTAAAATTTTCGTTAAGATAGAACCTTAAAAAAATTATTAATCACCAAAATATTTTTATTATTTCAAAATATTGAAGCCATATGTTTTTAAAAATAATTATATTATATATCATTTTTTTATAAAAAACCATTTATCCTTTAATATTAAAATTTGTTTCATTATATTTCAAAACCCATAAATGTTTCTTTCACTATGATTCATTTTAAAATTTTAGCACACCTAAGGAATATTAATGATAAGTAATATTTATTTTATATTTATATCCATATAACATTTTTTATGAGATATTTATGATAAAGTAATAATATATGAATATATTTTAAGTATTCATTAAATTTAATGATTTAATTATTCATGCTATTTAAAATAGAGAAATCAATCAATGGAGGTAAAGTAATTTCTTGAAGAAATGTTATGTCTCTTAATGGAGTGTAATATTTTATTTTCCTATTATATTTCTCATCCTATGTATTTATTATAATTTTATTCATATATTATCACTTTACTTTCATATTGTTTCTTTATTATCTAACATTTAACATTCCAACATCTCCCTCAAGTGATTTGTTTTAGGAGTTAATAATATAAGAGGCGTATTTAAAAATTTATTATTATCTTATATTTTAACATTACACTATATATATCTATATCTATATTAATCAGTTTTTTTAGGGAGTTTTTAAATTATATTGTATTTTCAATTCCTCCTATTTTAATTTTAAAAAATATTTATTAATAATTACTTATATATCACCAAT
The DNA here is from genome assembly GCA_963277665.1 of Viscum album. NCBI lineage: Eukaryota > Viridiplantae > Streptophyta > Magnoliopsida > Santalales > Viscaceae > Viscum > Viscum album. Next base: position 1,006,495,883 of record OY728167.1, read on the forward strand.
ATTTTTTTTATTCAAAAATAACCCTTGAGTTTTTCATTCAAATGATCCTTACGTATCTATTTCCTATATTTTATTCTAGTTATGATGTTTTCACATTTTTCATAATAATAAACTGGGATAAACATCCTAAAAAGGATATGTATTTTTTATTATACAAATTCGAGAATTTTTTGAAATATTATTCTCTAAATGTTGGAGTTGTTATTAAATTATTCATAATTTTTTTTATTTTCTCCATTTATTTATGTTTTTAAAAGGGGAGATATTTTAAAATTATTCATTATTTATTAATAACACAGATGATGAATTTAATTCAGTATATAATTAGATATCTTGTTAGAATAATTATTGATATTTCCATATATTTCTATAATTTTTTCACATAATTTTTCATTTTATGTTATATATTTTTTCTTCAAACTGGGAGATATTGTTGTAAATATCTATCTAATAGTGCTTTAATGGTATAAAACCCTAAATTTGTTATAAAATTTTCAATTTAATTTAATTTTTATGTTTTAATTAAAAACCATCTGATTGAATTCATTGAATATTAATGAAATTTTTTATTATTTGTAAAGGCTTGGTTATTTCATAATTATTCTTTCAAAAACATGGAAACATATTAAAAGATCTAAATTATTCAATTATGTGAAGTAAATATGACATTTTTTAAGGTGAATCAATGAAGATAGGCTCAAAAATACAATTTAGGGTATTGACTTACTGGTTATAAGGGTGAAATATCATTAGATACCTTAGAACACCCATAGTCTAATTTGAGGAGGAGCACCAAACAACCCATGTCTCTCCCAACTTTGTACCTGTTTGTTTGAAATACTCAATCCATCATATGGATAGTAGAATATTTTTGTGGTGGTTTTATACACTATATAGGTTTTTTTAATCTAATAAGCTACCTGGTGATGGAAAACATGTATCTGATGGTGTTAGTATAACCAGTTTGGTAATTCAAAATTATAGTCATAAAGACTATAATTGTGGTATCCTTGGGATTCATGTCCCTTATAGAATTATTGACCCTTAGAATCATTTTGGTTATTATAAAAGGATTATATTTTTCCCTTGATGTAATATAAAAGTTACCAATAATGTTATTGATCTAAATTGATGATGAAGAGGTAGAATTCTCAAATCCTCACATGTGACGAATCCATATTTTGAATTTCATTAATGTCTTTCGAAATTCCACTAAATTGTATCATAATCCATTTTATTAATTACCCCAAATAAATTTTTGAGAGTCATGTAATTTTATTTACTAATTAAACTCACTTTCTCCACAACCCCTATCTCTAATGGTTCTCACTTCACATTAGTGTGGGATAAGTTTCGTGGCCTCTGGCGAATATTAAGAGGGTGATCACACACAAAACTATGGGGAAAGAGTTTATTAATCACTACTAAGATCACAATATATAATATAATTTCATATCATGTAATTAGATGATGAAATGGGGGAACACATCATGCTATATTTTAAATTATTATCAATTTCTTATCATCATTTTTTCTACATTACATTATTTAACATGGGAAAAAATCGATTCATAAGTACTATAAAAACAAAATATTTTAAAATAATAAAAGTATAATTGATATTGTAAAGTAAACACAAAAATTATCATATCCTATGTTAGAAAAAGAAATTATCATTCATTTAAAAAACCTATTGATTTTTATTTTCGATAACTCATTCAACCAAAAACACCGAACTTGAACAAACCATGATATATTTTAATGTTATAAACTAGCCTTAAAATTGGTGGGTATAAATATTATTAACTAAGTTATAAAATATTAAAATATATTTTTATATATATCTTACTCAATATAAATTACTAACACATTTGTATAAAATAATCAATCAATTTCATGTAATGTGAATTTATTCTTAAAAACTATGTTTTCTTCAGAAAAATTCTTTATTTTAGGAAAAAATATTATAATCATTTTTTAGGATTTTTAAAATTTTGTTGGATAAAATTAAATTCTATTATAGAATCATAATATTAAAATTTACTCTTGGTGAAATTTTGGTACCTTTTGAAATATATTGATTTTTTAGTTAATAGTGAAAAAACAGATTTTTATAAAAATTCTTTTATTTTCGATAAATTATGTTATCTAAACGTCCCAATATTTTTAAATATCTTTTAAATTATCCTAATTATTATTTTTAAATATTTAAATAGTTTAATTATATTTAAATTAACATTATATTTATTTTCATTATATATTTGTTTTTGGTTTAATAATTGATTTTTCTAAGAACTGTTTTACAATGCATAATGTTTCTCCATATTAATGAATTAAAATAACACCAAATGGAGAGTGATTAAAATGAAATTTATAGAGTATATGTCATTTAATATTAATTTAGTCTCATACAATGATTATTATTAGTCATTGAGTTAACATGGATTTATTATTTTCTAATAAAATACTCTTCTTAAAATCTGATTGTATAACCAGGTCTACGGGATACATATTGAATTAAATTAGGTCACTTATGTGAGTTGAATTTGGGAGAATATATCCTAAATTTCAATCAGAATAATTTATCTTGTATATTATTTAAAAAAAAATTTGATAATAAATATTGTTGAAAATATTTATAATTAATCACAACAATTAAGTTAAAAATGAGTTATCGAGGGATTAAACATTAAATGTGATGATTAAAATGAACTACGAATTTTCTCAACAAAAATTGGATGGACATATTTATACATTTATGACCTTATTATCTATTTTTATGTGTTTATAGGACATGTTTCAATGAATGTGTGCTATATAATAAGTAAAGGAAAAAGGTAAAAAGGAACCTTTTTCCTTACAATATCTACAATGCATTGGCATAATGAAAAACTATATGTTTAGTTATAAAAATTATTTAGAAATATAATTTATCATTTTATATCATTTTTTTTAAAATTTTATGATTTTAATTAATTTATTCCGATACTTAAGAAAACCAATAGAGTCATTATTTAGTTGATAATTAACTAAAATAAATGTTACAAAAATATTAAAAGTTAAGTTAATTGAAATAATTATTGTATATAATTAATTTTTTTTATGAATATATCATGTTTAACTAGTTTTAGAATAATTTATTCTAATTCCTTGATTCTCTTGATATTTTTTTAAATTCATATAAAACTCATAATGTTAAAAATGAAAATAATTTTATTTTATGATAATTTATATTTTAATAAATGGTTTAAAATTACTAAAAATATTATTTTTTTCAAAGTGATTTTAAAATAAAAATAAATATAAAATATGTTCCATAAATTTTACTATTGTTATTTTATAGTGACTATAATAACCCCTAAATAGTAAATCCTCTCTTAGCACTGTTAATGTTGAATCATTATTTATTGACGATCATGGGTTTGTGTTAAAATAAATTATCAAAAAACATACGATTTATATTTAATAAATCAGATTTAATATTTAGAATAAATTAGTATAAATTTTCTAATAATTATCACTTTAATTTAGTAATTAATTATAAATTCACTTGGATAGAAAACTAGTTACCATAATGGAAAAAATAAAAAAATAAGAAAACATTGAAGTTAAGTAAATATTTTTAAAAATGTTTTTCATTGTGTTTTGGAGGTTTCTATCAATCAGATAATCATTAAGAAAAATTAAGTATCAATTTTTTATCCTCTTTATGTAATATTGTGCTTTCAATAGTGAATACCTTTGTGTAATTACAAGAATGCATGTCCTTCTCAACTATTAAAAGAAACTCAATCCCATCACTTATTTACACCTCTCAATCCATTTGGATCATCCAAACCATGACGAAATCACAGAAATACTTTCTTCATCTCATCTTATAAGCATTAATTTTGGCATAAATACATCCAAGAAAGTCCATTGGTGTAAAAAGTATTTACCTGATGAAGAGGTAATGTTCATCAATGAGCATTTTTGTTTTACATATATCTCCACCCCATTAATTATTATCATAAAAGGCATATATAACATCATAAGTATATTAAATATTCATATATGATATTATGTTAAGTTTAAATCATACAACAACACAGAAATCCCCTATTTGGGTTCTGAAATCACCATTTGTGGGTATGATAGACCACCGCCTAATAAAAATATTTCATTAGTTTTTCAATTACCACTAATCATGGTCGGGTATGATGATGAAATTAATGTTTTATACGATATTTATAAAATAAATATACATCTAGTGTCATTATATCAAATATAAACTTTTATTTTTCATTTTTTAATTTATATGATAACATCGTTCGTGTGTAAGGAGGACTACCACATCCCAAAACAATGCGATTAATTTTTCAATAAAGAATTACAAGGAATGTAATAAGGGAAGAGATAATAAATATATGTGAAATAAATTAAATAATTTTTACATTTATTAAATAATTATAAATCTATATATGTAATTATCATCCTCTTCTTTCCTTTTATCTGACTAAAAAATTGATAACCTCGTTCATGGATTTGTGGACTGCTCCTTCCTAAAGCGATGTGATTCATTGATTCATCACAAAGTCCCATGAATTATATATAAATATATATATATATATAATTAAAAAATATTTTATTTTTTATATAATGACCACTCTGTATGGATAAATTATTAGTTACCTTCTTTCTATAATGATCATTAAAAAATGGAAACTTTACACATGTGTATGTATGGCATACCATCTTCATCATCGTATAATTATTTCATTTTACATAACCATATTTCTTAAATAGTTTTAAAATTTAATATATTTAAAACTATGAATATTATGTCATGATTATAATTATAGATACGTTTAAATAATGACCTATTTGACCATACTTATCCTAACAAAGTCATTTTTGACACCAAATCCAAATATGGCCAGAACATCTGACATAAAACTAATTGATTATGTAATTATAAATAACATGTTAATGAGTGAAAAAAATTAATAATAAACATGTAAAAGGTTATAATTAATTAAATAATTAACATAAGATTATTATTCAGTAAGATAATGGAAAATCATGATGAATTGAACTCATGGTAATAGTTTTCTCGTATCACTCTTATTTATGTTAGATATATGCCATATTAACCAATTATTTTTGTTTTGTGTTGAATATACTTCCCATGAATGTATATTATGTTTATTTTCATTAAATTTATGAAGATTTATATATCCATTCTATGATCAATATTTCATGGGGATTACAATTCAATGGTAACAAAGTGTTAAGAGTTTGATATTACAATCTCATCAATTATCAGGATTATTTATGATTATGTCTCCAATGATGAAATTATATGATCTAAATTTTATTAATTTTAATTAATTCTATTATTTTATGATTAATCACCATATTTTCATAGAGTTCTACCATTTTACATTCTTCAGTATTCAAAAAGTTTTAGAAAGAGTTTTCAAGAAAATTTAACTTCATTTACCTCTATGATCAGAAATATTTTTTCTTACAAAACTCTTATTTTAAAAAATATTTTAAAAAATGATTCTAACCTTTTCAAACTGATTTAAGATATGATTTTTTTTTTATTTTTAATTTTTATTGAAAAAAGTTTTCAAAGGAAACTTCTTATAATTTTCTAATCAATAAAATTTTCTATCCTTTTTACCATGAAAATACAACGTTCTTTATGACATGTATTGAATTAACTTCCAACATAATAGTAATTCATTTTAAGCTTCCTTTGTATTTTTATGAACTTAATTGTAATGAATATTTATTCTTAATATTTTTTAAATTTTTGGATTATAAAATGAATTTCAAAGAAAGGGTGTTTCAAAATGTTTGATGTTTTAAAAATGATTTTAAAAATTAAAAGAAGATTTTTCGAAATAATTATTTTAATTAAATTTTAATATTATTTATATTCATCAACATAAATTACCCTTGTTGTTAATTATCATCCCCTATTTATATTTTGTATTAATACCAGACTCATTATTTCTCTAGATGTATTATGATTTTTTCAAAGATATTTTTATGAAACCCATTCATTTTAAAAAGGTTATTCATATTTCAATTTGATTATTATGTAATATTTTTCTTTAGTAAGGTTTATTTTTGATTCAAATAGATAGTTGTGGAACCCATTTAATTTCCATGGTTTAATCAAGTTTGAAAGATATTGACATTAAACCCTTTTCTTTTCTATTGGTAAATCTAGTGGTAGAAGAACAATGTTTTATGATGAAATATCTATTTAACATATTCGTGTTGTGGTTCATGAAAATTATATATTATTTTTGCACCTTTATAGAATTGGGTGAGTCTGTTATAGATTATATGATGGGTGATCCCAGATAATACTCAAATGCATTATGCAATAATTATGTTATCTAAAGAATTATAGTGAACATTCTCTATATGTTTATTAAAATTTGTAATGGTTACGTATGAGTTACATATGGGTTTTATAAGATGATTTACCCAGATACCAATATGTTTATTTAATGATTTATACTAGTTTATGATGTTTCATTTTATTGACATTAATATCACATGGCTCATGATTATTTATTCTTATGGCTATTTACTTTGATAGAGCCTTATTTTATGTTTTTATTTTAGATGATCTAAGTATTTATGTGTAAAAATATTAATATTTTATAATAACTCACTTTTATTAATTCATCGTACCCATATTCTATTTTATGACCACTAATGACATCAATTTTTTAATTATTACATTTTCCAATTACTAAGAATTTAATTTCACCATTATTATATATACTTTTCACTAGGTTATAATAAATTAGAATTAATGAGTTATGTCAATAATGGATTTTATATGGATGATGATGATTTAATAATGGGAAAATAAAGGTTTTTTTATATGGGAAAATTTACACTTAAAATCATGTGAATTGTTTACATAGGTGTTTCACAAATTTCATAAAAACCCTAAACCTAAAATGTCCTCAAGGTTGTAAGTGACATTTTTTATGTTTTAAAGTTGTATTGAAAAAAACTGGGTCACAATTATTGGAATAAAATATGAAAATATATTGTTTATTATTTCATCACCAGATCTGGGAGTGTTGGTTTGGGGATATTATAGTAAGTATCAAAGGAAATGTTTAGATAAAATTGAATATTATGATGTTTTTATATGAGGTTATCAAACGATTTATGGATATCATAATAGGACTATATGATTAAGGTTTATCATATGTTCGAAGTCTTAGACACCCCTTGGAGGTTTTAGAATAAAATATCTTACAGTTATTAATGACATTTTATGAGATATTTTAATATGTTAAAGTATTGGTAAATGTATGTTTTAACATGATGTATGGATTTATATTTTTTTGTAAATGAGATTTAAGGTGTTGATAACCTTTATGGGTTATATAACCTTAGATGTTTATAATAAAAGATTTATAATAAATCAATCCAGAAGATTGAAAATTGAATTGGTGATTAAGTTATTTATGTTACTTAAAAAGAAGATCTCCATTTTTTTCTCAAAATTTGAAATGTATGAGATAAAATATGAAGTTAATAAACTATTTAATTTTGAGGTTATTGATTTTATTTGGGATAGAGGTTTATAAAATGAATTATTTTTAACTTTGAACATCACTATTGAATTATTAAGATTATTATACCATATGAAGTATTATTAAATTTTGTAATTATCTAACCACGTTATAACTATTTTGGTTAACATTTAACGATAGGTGGATTATCTTGTTACACTTTTGGGGATAATGTAGTTATTTTATAGTTTATTTTAGATCTTCAGGCATGAAACATTTGTTCTAAATACATGTCATTTATATAAAAAGATGAGGTTATAGAGGAAATTTAATAAATAATGAAATTCTACTGATAAGGTAATTATATTTTTATATTCCCCCATTCTAGATGGTAAGATAATTACCCAAATCATGAAAAATAATATTGATAGAAAAAATTTATCCAATTAATTTTATTTATGAATAAACAATGGTATTTATTAATCCTCATAGATTTCTGGTTTTGAGGCAAAAAACAATCAATTATTCATTAATTCTCTTATGATAAATGACCATAACCAATCACTATAATTATTTACACTTTTCCTCCATTCCCAAAAATGTTTTCCAATTAAGAAATCTATATATCTAATATTCCATATGAGATTTGTACGTACCATTATTTATTAATAAGAGAATTTTTGATTAAATATTGTTGTGTCATGGGTTTATAATAAATGTAATTTGAAATATCCAGTGTTTTATTACCAAGACAAAGGCCAAATTGGGAGGACACAATTTACAAGGGGAATGTAACACCCCAAGATTTTATGCAAGGAAAAATTTATTTTCTACCATAAAGGACATAAAACACTAATTATATCTTTTTTTCATTCAAAAATTGTTTTTTCTTATATTACATACAATCTTGTGATTTTTATGTTTGATTCTGTATTCAACATGAAACACCAAACATAAACGACCCATGATATATTTTACAATTATAACATAACCACTATATTTGAGGTAATCGATAGTACTAACCAATTTATCATATATATATATATATATAACCTACAGACTATAAATTATTTTTAAATATTAAAACACAAATAACCAATTTCTATTAAAGTGATTTTATTCTTCAAAAATATGTTTACTAAAAAATGATTTTCATTGATTTTCATGAAAAAATATTATAATTTATTTTTTAAACAGTACTAATTTTTTTGATAAAATGGAAATAATTTTTGGAATCATAATATATACATTTAATTTTGGTGAAATATTGGTACCTTTCATAAAATATTGAATTTTTTTAATAGTGAAAAAATATCAATTTTTGAAAAAGGAATTTTCTTTTCCATAAATTAATTAATTTAAAAGAAACAAATTTTTTTAATATGTTATAAAATAATCTAAATATAATTTTTTTATATTTAGTTCACCTAATTAATTTTTAATCAACTTTATTTTTATTTTAGTAGATGTTTATTTTTGATTTAGAAATGGGGTTTTCAATAAACTATTTTAAAATACGTATTTTTTTTCTATTTTAATTAGGTAAAATAATCCAAAATAGGTATTTTTTAAATGGAAATTATAAATTATATATCATTAGATATTAATTTATTTTAATTCAATGATAATTTTTAGACATAGAGTTATTATAGATTCATCATTTTCTAAAAAAATATTCTTCATAAGAACCTTTTGTCTCACCGCCTCTATGGGATTAATATTAAATTATCCTTTTCCACATATGATAATTGAGTTTGAAAAATGGATTTTGTATTTTGAATTACAGTAATTTATAATTTATAATATGGATAAATTTATTTTTGACCATAGTAATGAGCGAAAACAATTAAAATTAATCTTAATGATTACGGTTAAAATGAGTTTACTGTGGGATTAAACATTAAAAGTAAGTGTTAAAATGACCAACCTATTTTTCCAATACCCATTTTATAGACATATGTCAAGACCTATGACCATAGGATATATTTTTATGTGTTTTTGGGATACATTTACATGGATTTGACCTATATAACAAGTATAGTAAAGAAAAATAAAAATAATTAAACTACTTCCTTTTAATTTCTATAATTATTTTTGATAGGAGAAAAATATAAGTACGATTAAAAATATTATCTTGAAATTAAAATGATTATTTTAAATCAGAATAATTTATTTTATTTTTATTATATATTAATTAATTACTTTAAATACTTATGAAATTCCCATGAAGTAATTATTCTGTTAATAATCATGTAAAATAAAAGATAGAAAAAATTTTAAAATTTTGGTAAATTTAATTAATTTTTATTTTACATTAATTTTTTAAATTAGTATATCATGTTAAATATTCGTGAGAAAAATATATTATAATTAAAAAAATTTATTGATATTTTTAAATTCAATTTAACTAAATATTTTCAAAAATAACACTAAATTTATTTTATGATAATTTATATTTTATTAAAGGATTTAAATTTTTTGAGAATCTTATATTCTTACAAGTAAATTTTAGAATTAAATATATATAAAAATATTCAATGAAATGGTAAAATTTTATTTTATAATGAATATAATGTCCCCTAAATAATAAAAACCCTTATTGCACAATTATAGTTAAAATGTTTTTTTGGATGATCATGCAGTTGTGTTAAAATAATTTGTCAACACACATATGATTATTATTTTATAAATTGGATTACATATTTAAAATTATTTTTTATAAATCCTATAATAATTCTCACATTAATATAGTCTTAGGAAATAAATTTCCAAGGTTAGAATATAGTTAAAATAATGAAAAACAAAAATAAAAAATATAGAAACATATAAATTAATGAAAAAAATATTTTAAACATGCGTTTTATTTAGTTTTGGAGGTATTTATAGACCATATAATCCCTAAAAATGTGTAATTGTAAATTTTGGAGCACTTTTAGTAATATTGTCCTCGCAATAGTGAATACAATTGAGTATTTATAAGAATTACACTACACCTCAACCTTAAAAGGGTAATCCCTACCCTAACTTATTCACACCTCAAAATACATTTGGACCATCCAACCCTTGTCCAAATAAATTATAAGAATCCATATAATGATCTTATAATCCTTAATTTGGGCTGAAATAAAACAATGGGAGGTCATTGGTGAAAACCAAAAGGAATTACTCAAAAAAAAGGTCACAATTATCAATGAGACTTTTTATTTTACTTCTTTATCAACCCATTAAATAATTATTATACCATGATGATAAAATATATTTAATATTATATGTATATTATAAGGTTTCTATGTTAATTGTATGACCTAAGACCAAACACACTTCTACCAAATGGGTTATGAATTATTATTCATGTGTATAACAAACTACAACCTAGAAAAATGTTATTACTAATTTATCCATTACCACCTATCATGGTTGGGTATAATTATGGAATTAAAGATTATATATGATATTTATACCATAGTTATATATATTGAGTCATTATATTATATATAACATTTTTTGTCCCCTTCCATATGAGATATGAAAATGTTATTCGTGTGTATATAGGACTACCGCATTGCAAAGTGATGTTCTTTGTTTTTCACTAACTCATAACATGGAAGGTAATAAGGTAATGATAATAATTATATGTTATATAAATGAAATAATTTTTATATTCATTAAATAATTATAAATATGTAAATTTAATATATTATTTTCATATTACCATTATACTCACTGAAAAATTGATAACATTGTTCGTAGACATGTGGACTACCACCTCCTTGAAGAGATGTGATTCAATTATTCATCACCACATCACAATAATGATATATATAATGATATATAGATAAACAATACTTTAATTTTTTATAATTATAATTATTTAATGTTATCATATTACTTACCTTCTCTCTATAATGATCATTGAAAAATAAGAATGTTACTAATGTGTACGTATGACCTACCACCCCTATGATCACGACATTAACTCAATTTTCATAACAATATTTCATGATTGTTTTTAAAATTATAATTTTTGTATAAATATTATAATTTATTCCTAATTAATATTTTTGACATGTTTAAATAATGACATCTTTGACAATATTCAACCTTCCAAATTCATTTTTGAAACATAAGCCGAATATGACCATAATATCCAAAATAAAAAATTTGGTTAAGTATTTAAAAATAACATGATAAATAGTAAAATTAAAGTAATAATAAAATTGAAAAAAATTCTCATGACATAAATAATTATTATATGTTTATTATTCAGGAAGAAAATGAACATGCATGATGAATCAGACTCAATGTAAGGGTTTTTTCCTCTCACATTTATTTCTTTGAGATATATTCCATATTCGACACTTATTTTGGTTGTCTGGTGTATATAATTCCCATTAAATTATATTATGTTATTTTATTACATTTATAAGGAATTAAATATCTATTTGAATATATATATTTATTGGGTATTGTGATTTATAATTACAAAATTGGTTAGAGTTTGATATTTCAATCTCATCGATTATCGGGATTGCTTATGATTTAGTCTGTAATGTTGAAAAAATATTATCTAAAATTCAAAAATTCTCATGAATTATATTATCCTATTTTTATTCATGTTATTTTGAGCTAAATTTACCATTTATATACACTTTGGTACATAATATGTATGAGAATGTGTTTTTAATAAAATCCAAATTCATTTACCTGTTTGGTTAGAAATATGTTTTCTTCCAAAATCATGTTTTCTAAAAAAATATCAAAAAAAATTAAAAATGAAATATTACATTAATTTTTAAATTTTTTTAAAAAAAACTCAGATGAATCTTATTTTCATTTATTGATCAACTCACTTTTCTAACCATTTTACCATAAAAAGTCATATTCTTTACAACATGTAAAAAATTACTCATTGACATAAATATCATTTCTTTGAAGATTCCTTTAGATATTTACATAAATATTGTTAATAAAAATGTTTTCGTCATATTTTTATTTATAAAAATTATATTCAAATAATATGTTTTCAGAAATGTTTTATTTTTTAAAATTTTATTTCCAAAATGAAAGGGGTTTTTCTTCAAAAAAAATTTTATTTAACTTTTAAAAGTATTTCATTTTTCAACATTAATAACCATTTTTGTTACTTATTATACACTAAGGATATTTTGTATTTATACAACCTTCATTCATTCATTTGATATATTTTTATTTTTTAATGATATTTTTATGGAACCATTAACTTTTACATGAGATAAAAATATATCATAGTGATTTTTATAGAATATGATTCTTTTTTTCTTAGATTTATTGTATTTTAATGAGATTGTTATGGAACCCATTTATATTCCATTATTTAATCATGTTTCAAAGAGATTTAGAAGAAACCCATTTATTTTCTATGGGTTGATCAGGTTATACAAGAATAATGATTTTATTTATGATTTTTAATGATTAAATATCTATATAAATTATTCATGTTCTTATTATTGAAATTCTAAATGATTGGTGTGCTCAGATAGCATCGGGTGAGCCCGTTATAGCTTATATGATGGGTGCGCCCATATAATAGTTCAATTCATTGGGTAATGATTAAATTCATTTGTTAATAATATTGGAAGTCAGATTTGTGGTTATTCCATTATAAAAGGGTTCAATGGGAGGATGTTTAAATATACTAATATGTTTTATCTATGATTGATATGAGTTTATGATATTTTATTTGATTATGATTGATATCACATAGAACATAATTAATTATTTTTATGACTATTTAATTTGTTAGACACTTATTTCTTATTTTCACGTTTAATGATACATGTATTTATATTTATGAATATTCTTATGTTATACTGATGATATTTCATTATTTTATATTACCCTTATGCTCATCTTATTCTCACTGATGACATCCATTTGTTAATTCTAACTTTTCCCTTATTGAGCAATTGAGCTCACCAATTTTATGTTTCATTTTCACAAGGTTATAAGTAATTAAGTTGAATGAGTTTATCTTATAAATGTTATTATATATATGATGATAGTGTATTGATGTGAAAAATACAATCTAGGTTATTTGGGAAAATTCTCATTTAATTTCACGTGAATTATATATGTATGAGTTTTTCCTAATTATTGAAAAATATAAACCTAAAATGTCTTAATGGATATAATTAATCAAAATTTTCATTTTAAGGTTTTATGTATGGATTAAAAGTAATTGGGTTACAATTATTAACATATAATCCACAAATTTAAAGAATACAATATCAGTACAGGATATAATAGTCCATGTTTGTGGTTTTTTATAATTTTTGATTAATGTTTTCCATCATTAATTTACATAATAATGAATTTATAATATCAATTAAAATTTATAAACTATTTCTTAATAAATTTATCATTTTAATATATTATTCCTCATATTTTTTAATGGTAATTCCCCCCATTTTCATAATACGTGACCAATACACCCTCATTCTAACAACCTGATTAATTAAATTCACCTCGTCGATATAAGAAACACATTGATGTGATCTAGAAATAACTAGTATGAGTGAAATAATTAATATCTTACTCATATTAATAATTAATTCTTAAAATATATTTTTTTATATTTAAATTCCTTAAAATAATCCCAATTCAACCACATTTATAGTCAAACAATAGGCCTATACTAGTCTTATGTTAGTACACTATAATAATAAAAACATCACCATGGGTGTTTGATAATTTTAAAGTCATTCCATGAAATAATTAGGGGTATGTAATAGTATCTTCCCCAGAAGGTCTCCCTCAAAGCATCATACACTATGTACATATAATATTTGTAAACTAATAGGTACAATAATTCCACTACAATTCATATCTTATAACACCATCTTAATTATTATCCATTTATCTAATATAACTTTCTGAGGAACTACCCCCACTAGGAACCCCTTCTGGTATTATTATGAATCTGTGAGTAATCATTGAATCCATCCATAAATATGTTAGGGTCAGTGAGTAACACTGAGGATATATTCACACTAGTAATAGTGTACTTACAGTTATAAAACCATTAATATATATTGAAAACCAATATGAAACTACATAATTTAAAATAATAACAATATCTCATAATTCATATAATTTGATACTAAAATAAGTCCTTAATTTAAATACCTAGATAAAATTCTAAAAATGTATCTCCCACTATAACTCTTAACCTCATAATAGTGACATATAATAAAGTCACTAACTCCCTCAAAGAAACATGAATAAATTATTTAAACATATAACATTAAGAATAATAATTATATTCTTATTACAATCATTATAAAAACCACTCACTTAAATATAGAAGAAGAAAAATAATTCCTCAGTGAGTAAATAGTGAAATAAGTATATCCCTATACCATAGGAAAAATAACTTGACCTCACCTAATCTATCTCAAAAAATACAACAACTATTAATAGTAACATATTATAATGCATATATGATATAAAGGAACCCTGAAACAATGTCATCTTGGGTTGTCACTCTCACATATGAACATTAAACATCATAATTCTACCATCCCTTTAATATCTATAAATAAAATTAAAATCATACCTATATGTCCATATCCTTAAACATAAAATAATCATAAGGTAAGTCAATAATTTGAATTTAATTAAAATTTAGTATCTTTTCAGGTTTTGATCTGTAGAGAATTAGATCATAACTAATACATAACAACTTAAATATTACAATGTAGACAATTCTACACACTATCCATTTTTATCATAAAACAAAATCATTTAAAAATAAACATGATTTTATTTCTTGTTTAAACAACACAACTTTTCCTTGATCTCATATTTGACTCTATTCTTCTTTAATTCATGTGAAAAACATTTTAGACATGGGATGATCATAAAAAGATCATTAAGGGATACACAAAGAAGGAAAATTGTACGTCTTTTGAAAACATATAAACCCTGAATACATTATCATAAAGTAATAATTTTCACCTTTAAGAAGTAAAGAATTACACTTTTCTAAATATAATCTCATTTATTACCCTTTTTTAATCAACAACACTGCTTTGAAAGCCATAGAAAGTAACATATAACATATAATGGTAACATGGGACATAAACGTACTTAAATGGAATAACCATACAGTCAAATTCCACACATACTACTAAATGGAATATCCATACGACTGACTTCTATACCCAATGCATTGAAGTTCATAATGTAACCACCATCCTTGGTTTATCACGGACCCACCCATCAAATGTTCATGTATAGTTATATAATTATAACACATAAAATATTGCATGTATCAATATTTCAATCATAAAATTTGAAATCACAACGAATCATTACAATATATTGATATAATCAGAAAATTATTAAAATAATTTTCAATACGAAAATACTTTATAATGGAATATGGTATTTATTTTTCTTTTAAATACACTTTGGCTTATAGAGGAAGCCAAATACCAAATAATGGTCATGATGGTGATAAATTTATTATCACCATGTATGTTAAAAAACAATAATTTTGTTTTTTCGTAAAATGATTCATATAAAAAGATTCCTTTTGAAAAAAATTGAATTAAATTAAATGTTAGTGGGGTTAATTATACACCTTATAAAAGAAGGTGGTATATAACATATAAATATGCATTAATGAAAGGATATTGAGATGAAACCCTTTAAAAAGATAGTATCATCAGATTTAGGATAAATTAATGTCATAATTATGTGTGAAAAATATAAATACACCCAATATAAGTGGATATTCAGTAAAAAATAACTTGATTTAATTCACACATATTCTGGAAAAAAAACAAATGAAATGGATATTTAACTCAATAAATGGAGATTGAGTTATGATTACCCTTACATTGAGTCTGAATTGTCTCGTATGTTATTTTTTTCCTAAATAATAAAAATAATTTAATTTAGACAATATTTAGAACCTTTTTATGCTTATTATTATTTTTATATCACTTATTACCATGTTATAAAAATTACATAACTATTTATGTTTATATTGGACGTTTTTTTGATATTCAGTACTTGAGAAAGAAATGACCTTGTTTTGGTGTAAATTGTCCATGTGGTAAAAATTACATAATCTTTATAATAGTATTCATGATTTAACTATCATATGTATGAATTATATTTGTATTTATAAAAATACTTGATAATTTAAGATAATAAATGAAATAAAATGTTCATGGAGACAGTAGGCCGTATGTACGCATGAATTCTACTTTCAACTATTTGACATATTTTAAGAATAATAATTAAAAGATATAAATTTATATTATAATAATATTATTATAATAATTTCATATATGTATAATAGGTTTAATAAAATCATTATTTATACATTCAATGTATAATAGGAATGAGTCATATCTCTTTGAGGGGCGGTAGTCCACACTTCCTCGAACGAAATTCTCATATTTACACAACATAGAAAGAAAAAAATGTGTGTTATAAATGATAATTACTAAAGTATAGAGAATATATAAATATAATATATATCATATGTAAAAATATATTCCATTATAATGGACCCCAGGAAAGGTGGTATGTGAAAATTGAACAATCATCATATGGTGAGGCAGTAGTTCGCTGTACATAGAAACTGTATGTCTATTACCCATTAAATAGAGGTGTGTTTTAGTGTAGATAAAAAACATTGCATAAAAAATCCAGGTATATTTAGGATACTAGTTCTTTTATGTAATCATAGAATAAAATAGAGTTTAGGGAGTGTATAATGAAAATGAAACTAAAAAGCCTCAGAGTAGGCATTACCTCTTATGTGGGTAACTTATTTTGGTTTACACCAAAAGAATCCCTTGGGAGGATTTCTTACCTAAGGGGGGATTATAAGATGAGGTTAGGGATTATAGGAAGAGTCCTATGAAAGTATTTTCCAATCCAAAGGGTTATTTTATTATGATTATTAGATAAAATAGGGTACCTTTTTTGATGATTGAAGGCCCCCTTGGAAACTCTTAAATTATTAAATTAATGTTAATTAATTCTTTAATTAAAATGTTCACAACATGAGATATATTGAATATAAGATGAGTATAGTTATAAATCTTCTGATCCAATGATTTTTTGAATTTTTTATTTAAAACCTTATTTTTCAGTTTACGCTTAATTATCCTCTTTTAATATTAATTGTGGTAAAAAAATTAAATATTAAGAGGAAATTAATTTTACCTATATGGGGTCCATTTACCATAATTGTAAAATTAATGAACTTTTATAACTTATCTTATTCACTTTTTGATTTTAAAAGATTTTAAGTATTTTTAAATAATTTTATAATTTGCTATTCTTATAAAACATCAGTCATGTCAATTTATCCACTATTTATTTTATTGATTTTTAAAAAAAAACTAAACAGAGATATAAATTTGAACAAAACCATTGAATAGTATTCCAACATGTCATATTCACCTATAAAAATTGACTATGATATAAATTATGTCAAAAATTATTTATTTTAATATTTAGAATATCATTTATTTGATTCTTTAATTAATAAAGCTATCAATACATAATCATTGTGTCATAATTAAATTTATTTATTTAATATAAAAAATTATAAATAAAAAAATGATGTAGGAAATATTTTTAGTATTATGATAACTATTTAAATTTAAATATATCACATATATAATCCCATATTAAAATTGTTTTAGTAAGAAGATATATGTTTATAATATATTTTTCTTTACTTTAAATTAAAAGGTATAATTATCATAATTACACCAAAGTGGATTAAAAGGAAAAAGCCTCATCCCAATGGTTGTATTGGTCAGAAATATCTCCCCCAATATGATTAGGACATGTTTTAGTATAGTTTTATATTATTATAATATTATTCTTACCCTTATTTACCATACTTACCTCTTAATCATGCTAAATAAAAATAATTACTAAAGTTACTATTCATAATGTCTTAAAATAAAAGGGGCCTATTTAAATAATTTGGACTGTCTGATTATAAACATGGAATCCATTTTTATGAATTCAAAACACATAAGTTTTAGTAATTAATTTAAAATTAATCCCCATTATCAAAATGAGAAATAATGTTTTTAAAAATAAATACCATCAAAAGATTGACATTCGTTTATATCTAATTTCAAAGTGATGTTACATAAAACAACCAAAATTGGATTAAATGATAAAAAATTTATCTACTTATACTTTAAAATTAAATAAATATATAATCTAACAATATAAATAACTTAGATGAAAGAGAAGTTTTGAATTAAAATCCAGCATTGTTCACTATTCATTAAAATATGAATTTTATCATAAAAATACAAAAATTTAAAAGAAATTAAATTTTTATGTTCCTATTAGAAAGTAGATGTTTATTTTTTAAAATATATATTATAAAAGTGTCAAAAACTAGATTTAAAATTGGTTCTCCATCAAAAGGTGTTAAAAATCCTTTTTTGTAAAATTCTTCTTTTATGCTAAAAATTGATTTTGTTATTATATCATGTCTAGAAAACATAAAATATTAATTTTAAACATAAAAATGAGTTTTTATTTAATTAATATAATTAAAAGAAGCGTGATATTATTTTATAAACATAATTATTCTCATTTAAATAGATTATCATAAAAAACATATCCTTTACATTCATTTGGGTTTTATTTCTATTTATAATAAATTTGGTAATCAATGAATAATTATATAAACATATATAAACCATATGTTCATAATTTAATTAATATTGTCCATTCTTTCCATTCCAACAGCTATGTTATGACATAACATTTAAACAATATTATTCAGTTGTTTGTTTAAGCTCGATGTAGTCTATCATATACACTATTGAACTTAGTGTTTCTTTCTTAAAACTAGATATGTTACATCCTACCCACTTTAATAAATTGATTCCACAAAATTTGAATTTTGTGTTAGTAACTAGGGTATGAATTTTCAAAAATACTTTTATTTCAGTCCCATGTTGGAAAAATGGCTAATAAAACTACCGCATTAAAAAAAAGAAAGAGAAGTACCAAGGTCACCTGAGAAAACACTTACTAGGATTCCATATAGTAAAAAATAGACATGAAGGAAAAATTAAGTGTTAGGTTCTGATGGATAGTGATATAAAACATGATCAGGAGAAATTTAACAATCAGAAAACCACAAAATTGGGATGGGATAAATGGTCTTTGATTTTTCTGCAGGAAAAGTAAACAGAAATTGTTTTTTTTAATATACTTTTCATAATTTTGAGAATTTTATTTACAATCTTGGCTAATAACATAAGAAAACATACTTAATTTTCAAGTATAGTTTCATCCCTTAATAAATTTCTACCACAAACTCATCTTTTCTCCAAACAATGAGTATTGAAGATGATTGGGGAACACCTAAAGCACTAAAATACACTTTTATAGAATAACACAATCCAAAAAATATTAATTATATATACATTCTATCTTGAAATATCATCCAAAAACAAAAAGTTTAGGATAAAATTTTATATTTTACCCAAAATAATAAACCATTCTAGGACAAAAAATACATTTAATATCCCAAATTAAACACGAATCTTCAAAGTTCAACAAAGGCTATTTGACAAATAAGTGTGATTAAAATTCCTCAAAATAATCTTAACTAAGATTAAAACCCAAAATTTAAAAGCATTTAATATCATATTCTTCCAAGGTAATATTTATCATTTATCTCCAAATGACATCAAACAATCTTAATGTCTCTTACCAAAAAGTAATTAACCTAATCACATTTTCTCCATGTTAGGATAATCACTTCCAAAAAAACCCAAATCACCTTAAGTCTTCTATTAAAACCTAGATTCTTAAAAAAAACCATTACTTCTTAAATAAAATCCAATATTATTATAGTTTTCTTAGGAATATAGGGTTCCCCAAATAGAGAATTTCTTCAAAAATAACATGTATCAATCGATCCTCATTTCATTTTCCAATACCAAGTATATCCATTTGATAAAACGTAAGTTCACAAAATAACCTTCATCTTATACCATAATCTAGTATTACTATAAGGAAATATTATCACTAATCAGGTACATCACATAGGTCCGTGGTCGGGAATTCACTCTTGTCACCATTCGGTTGTGAGTTCGATTCCCATATCCTTTGTGGATGCAACGAGTTGTCTCCCATCTCGTAGGTTGACTTTTTTCTAAAACTATATAATTTTTTTAATATTAAAAAAAATATATAAAGACCTAATAAATAACCATAACATGTTTTAACCTCAAAGGTTATTTCATACCTCACTTTCGCATCCCAAAAACTAGTAACCCATAATTTATTCAAAGGTGAATGTCTCCAAAAATACCATTAATCGCCTTAATATTTCAGACCATAAATCCTAAAAGGGTTTTTTTAGATATTTAACTTATTATAAACATTATAATTATAAAACAATAGAGATATCGCAAACTCTTAAAAAACATCATAATCTCTTAACTTATCTAAATCATCTTTTAATACTAACTATAAGGCCCCAACCTTGAACAGAACATAATCTTAAGACAAGTCAATAATTAGAATTTAATTCAAATTGAGGATATTTTTAGATTTATAGATTTAGATAATTAAGTTATAACTCAAACATAACACCTTAAATATTACATATTATACACCTTTACTCACTATCCATGTTTTTTATAAAATAAAAACTTTTAAAAAGAATCCTGGGTTCATTTGATGTTTAAAACATAACATTTATATGATCCCATACTTGACTCTTTTATTATTTATGTCCTATCAAAAACATTTCAATCTTGGGATGAGCCTTACAAGATCAGTAAGGGATATGCAAAGACTGAAAACTAATCATTTTGGGAAAACATATAGACCATGAATACTTTATCAAAAATTAATACCTTTTACCATTAAGAATTAATAATTACACTTTACTAAATATAAGCTCACTGCATACCCTTTCTGTAATCAAAACATTACCTTAAAACACATATAAATTAACACATAATATATAAAGGTAACTTGGTGCATAAACATACTTAAATGGAATAACCATATTACCACCTTCCACAAATATCACTAAATAAAATAACCATACAGATGACTTGCATACCCAATGCATTGGAGGTTATAATTTAACCACCCATCCTTGGTTTATCGTAGATCCACTCACTATTGGTTTATCATGTAACCACCCATCTTTGGTTTTTCACATAACCACCCGTCCAATGTCCAAGTACTATTATATAATCATAACACATAAAATATTGTGATTACAAACATTTCATTCATAAAATTTGAAGTCATAAGGAATAATTATAAGATATTAATATAATAAAACCATTAATAAACCATTTTCAATATGAAATTACCTTATAAGGGGATGTGTTATTTAGTTTTCTTTTAATGAAATTTTGGTTTGTATAGGAAGCTAAATGCCAAATAATGGTTACGAGGACTGAAAAGTCATTGTCACCCTATATGTTAAAAAACATTCATTTTGTCACTTAGTAAAATAATTCATAGAAAATGATTCATTTTGAGAGACATTGAATGAAATTAAAATTAAAAGGTGTAGATTATACATTGTATAAAATAATTTGGTCTATAATATCACAATATGCCTCAATGAAAGGAGATTGAGACGAAGTCTCTTACAAAGATCGCATCATTATATTAAGGATAAATAAAAGACATAATTATGTTTGAGAAATATAAATATACCCAATATATGTGGATATTCAGTGTAAACCCATCAAAGGTCATTGACACATATTCATGAAAAAACAAAACAAATGACATTGATATTTATAACAATAAATGGAGATTGAGTTTTGATATGTGTTACCCTGAGTGCAACTTGTCTTCTACATTCTTTATTTTCTTGAGTAATAAACATGGGTTAATTTAAACTTGCTTTAATTTTTTTAAAGTTTTTTATTAATTTTTTACAACTTATTATCATGTCTAAAAATTACATAACTATTTTTGTTCATATCGTACATTTTGTTTATATTCTTTACTTCAGGAAAAAAACGAACTAGTTTTGATGTAAATTGTCCATGTGGTCAAAATTCCATCATATCCAGAATTTTATTTGTTATTTTAATATCATATATATCCAGTATATATGTATTTAGATTAATCAATAATATTAGGATATATGAAATGAAATTCACCTTCCAAAGAGATGGTAGGTGGTACGTACACATGACCACTAATTTTTTTTATTTTTCATCTTAAAAATATAACAATTAAATGAAATAAATGTATATTATAATACTTGTAATATATTAATGTTATATATTTCTCATATTATTAATAAAATTATCTTTTATACATTCAATGTATAATGGGAACGAGTCATATCGCTTTGAGGGGTGGTAGTTCACACTTCCTCAAACAAAATTATCATATTTACACAACATAGAAACAATAACGGTATGTTATAAATAAAGATTAAAAGAGTATAGAGATAATATAAATATGATATATTTCATTTGTAAAAATATTTTTCATCATAATGGACCCCATTAGAGCTGGTTGGGGAAATTTTAACAATCATCATTTCATGAGGAAGCAGTTCTCCGTACATATAAATAGTATGTTCATTACCCATTAAATAGAGGTGTTTGTAAGTGTAGATAGAAACCTTAAAATAAAAAAAATTTCATGTATATTTGGGATACTATTTTTTCTATGTAATCATATAATAATATGTGTTTAGGGAGTGGAGAATGTAAATTAAACTAAAAAGCATGAGAGACGGCGTTACCTCTTAATCATGTAACTTATTTTGGTTTATACCAAAATTATTACTTGATAAGTTTTCTTCTATTTGGGATGATTCTAGTATGAGGGGAGGGATTATATTAAGAGTTTTGGGAAGGTATTGGCCAAACCAAATGGTTATTTATGTGTTAGTATTAGATAAGGGGGGGTACTTCCTTACAGGAGAGGGAAAGGGCATCCTTGGAAACTCTTAAATTATTAAAACAATATAAATAATTTTTTTAATTAAATTAGATTGAACATGAGATATGACTAAGATAATATTATTATAGTTTAAATTCTATCATCCAATATTTTTTGGACATGTATTGATTTCATTTTAACTCTTATCTTTTCATTTTACCCTTAATTATTCTTTTTTAATTTTCATTATGGTAACAACATTTTAATTATTAAAGGGCTATTAATTTAATTGTATGAGATAAATTTCCCATAATTTGACACCTAAGGAACCTATATATATTTTTTAGTTACTTGGTAATTTAAAATTATTTTTACAATTTTTAAATAATTTAATAAATGACTATTTTTATAAAACATCAATTATGTCAATTTTTCCACTATTCATTTTATTGAATTTTTAAAAAAACTAAAAAAAGGATAGAATTTTTTTTACTAGTCTTATAAAATGACATATTTACCTTGAAAAATCTTGAATTACATAAATTATGTCATGAAATATTTATTTTATGATTTATAATATCATTTATTTAATTAATTCATTAATAATGCAATCACTACATCATCATTGTGTCATAATTAAATATAATTAATTAATGTATAAAAATTATAAATAAAATATAATGCTTTAAGAAATCTTTTTAGCTTTCCAATGACTATTTATAGTTGTAGATATCACTTTTATTAACCCATATTAAGATTGTATTAGTAAGAAGATAGTTTTTTATAACATTTGTTCCTTTGAATTAATAGTTACAAGTGTCATAATCACACCTATATTGCTTACAATGTCCAAATTTTCATCCCAAGGGTTATATAGATCGAATATATCTCATCCAAAAGAATTTATAAATTTTTTAGGTTACTTTTGTATTATTATAATATTATTTTTACCCTTATTTACTTGAATCACCCTTTAATCGTGGTAAATAAAAATATTTACAAAAGTTACTATTCATAATGTCAAAAAAAAATTGTCATATTTAAATAATTTGGAATGTCTGATTTCAAATATAGAATTCATTTTTCTAAATTCAAGACACATAAGGGTTAGTAATTAATTTAAAATTAACCCCCGCTGTTAAAATAAGAAAACATGTTAATAAAAAGTAAAAATCATTAAAAGATTGACGTGCATTTATATCATATTTCAAAGTGAAGTTACTTAAATTGACCAAAATTGGATTAAATGAAAAAAAAATTAATCTAATTATACTTGAAAACAATTAAATAGATAATCTGACAATATAAATAACTTATATGAAAGATAAATTTTGACTTAAATTCCATTATTGTTCACGATTCATTAAAATATGAATTTTATTAGGAAAATACCAAAATTTCAATCAAAGTAAATATTTATATCATGATTCCAAAATAGGAAGTTATTTTTTTCAAATATAACTTCTAAAAGTGTCAAAAACTAGATTTAAAATTTGTTCTCTATCAAAAGGTGGTAAAAATGCATTTTTTGAATATTACTTATTTTATGCTTAAAATTGATTTTGTTCTTATACCTTGTATAAAAAAAATATAATATAAATTTTAAACATAACATCGAGTTTATATTTAATTAATATAATAAAAAAAGTGTGATATTATTTTATAAACACAATTATTCTCATTTAAATAGGTTTTCATAAAAATTCACCCTTATATTCAAATGGTTTTTATTTCCATTTCTATTAAATTTTCTAACCAATGAATCATTATATAAACATGTGTAAACTATATGTTCATAATTTATTTAATACTGTTTATTCTCTCCATTCCAATAGTTAGGTTATAACAGAAAAATTTAAATAATATTATTTAGTTGTTCATTTATTTTAGATGTAGCGTATCATGTATGCTATTGAACTTAGTGTTTCTTTATTAAAACTCAGGATATTTCAATACCACGTGAAAAACATTATTAAAAATATATCACCATATAAAATAAACCACTACCATATCCCAATTTCATATAACTTTCTCATCATAGTATGGTATCCTAAATCTGAAAGACTAGTTCCCTTCATATATTATTCACAACCCCCACTATGATAATCCATATAATCTCTTAAACAGCATGTTTGGGGAACTATAATGATAATCCAATATATCCTACCTGTATTGATAACATTCCATTACATCCTATACTATGCATGGAAGAGAGATAATGGTTGTGGGAGTAGTCACCCATACATTTCTTTTTCAACCTAGATTTTCATATTATAATATATATAATAAAATATTAGGGAATTGGTAGGGTTATCTAAGTCTTGTGGTGGTTGGTAATGAATAAAAAATTTAGACATTACTTACATCCACACACAATTCCATGTTTAAATATTTCACATTATAATAACACTAACACTACACTAATGTGCCACATCATCATCATCACTATCAATTACTAATTGATTCCATTCATTCTACAAAACTAACCACATCAAACCACAAAAAATAATTATAAGATCATTAATAATGTCTAAGTTTATCACATAATCTTTACAAATTTATGAATTACCATTTACTAACCAGGTTATATAATCTTTTTCTTTCATTTATCCTTATATAATGTCGACCATTCGGTATCTATCAAAAATATTTATCTCAACCCATAATAATTAATATATATAAATAATTATTTATTAACAACACACAAAATAATTAATTAAATCCAACTTTCTATTATAATATTAATTAATATGAATAAAATTCCCTGGCATTTTGAAACTATAACTAAACCCATATAATTCACTTATCCTAGTCACATTAATTTTCAAACTAACACATTCTAATATCCACCACACCATTGTAAGATTACTGATATAACATAATATTACCACCCACATAAATATAACCATATCACCCCTATCCAACCATTTCCAACCAGAATCAACACTCACTTAAAAACCAAATCCAAAAAACTAAAACCATCTCAAACAATACCAAAATGAGTAAACACCATAAACAAAAATAAAAACACAATTTATTATATAAATCCAAGATATTTATCCAAGAATAAAAATATGAAAGGAAAATTTAATTATTATTTTCCAAATAACTAATTTGGTTCATCATAAACAACTTTACCAAAATTAAAAATTTCAATGAAACAATTTTGTAAAACCTTTAGATTTTAATAGAACACTATGTATGATAGAGTATTCAACATTGAACACATAATATCAACAGACCATAAAGAATTGTTAAAACATTATTATTTAAATATGATCATTTTAACATAGCTATTATAGTGGAGGCTATGTATATTATTAACAAAATTATACTATTTATATAATTTTATTACTCAATTAATGTTTTTTCAGAAAATATTTTTAATTAGTCACTCAATTTCAGTAAAATTTATTTTCTTCACTAAAGATATGTAATTTTTAAAAATTCAATTTTCACACATTCAATAATAAAATAATATAAATAATAATTTTTTCCACATTTAGAAAACATATTAGATAAAATTAACTTCATTTTTGATGAAAACAATCTACGTTATATTAGGATGAGATATTGTTTTTTTAAATAGTACTTTATTAGTGAATAATAAAAAATATCTATTTTTATAAAATTATCAGTTCATATAGGTATACTAAGTACTTAAAAACTCTAATTATTCATTTAATTTGATTTAAAATTAATATATCTATTATTTAGTAAAATTTAATCCAATTAATTACATTTAAATAATAAATATACAAGATTTTAATTTTTTTGGTCTTACAAATGATTTTTTTTAAAAACTGTTTTAATGTGAATATTATTTATCTATTTTAAATAATTAAAATAACCCCTAATGAAAAATGATTGAAATAAAGCATTTATATTATAAATCTATTAATATTAATTTAAATGAATTTAACTATGATGTAAAGAATCAGTTTGATGGGTTTTTAACTATGTTTTTCATTTGTTGAAACTAATATATTATAAAAAAATGTTTTTTGGAAAATAGGATAATGTTCTTGAATATTCATTGAAAGAAATATGGGAGAAATTTACCGTTCATGAAATTTTTTTTCAACTAGATATAGTGTTTCAGGGTGAGAAGAATCTGACACAGAGTATTTAATAAAAATAAAGTTATTGATTGGATAAACCATTAGACTTAGATCCATCTACTTGAATTTCAAAATCTATAGGGAAATAAGCTTTCTAGAAATTCATTATAAGTAGTAAGGAAGACAAAATAATGTTGAATAGGATAAATGTAAATATTGAATCCATGAGTTAGAATGTTCATAAACATTATAAATTTTGTCATATGATTATTTTTTGATCTTGAAGATCTAAAAAAACCAAAAAACTCTCATGATAAAATCCCATGAAGAAATAGGGTAATTGTAATGATTGTATCAGTTCTAGAAATAAATACAATGTTTGCAGTATATAAAGAAGTACCAGATAGAGAGTTTATCAGAAGTCTGAATTTGAAATGTTGATGACGTTTGAAGAGTATCTGAGTGGAGTCACCATCTAATGGAAAACATTAGAGTAACCAAATTTCATGTTACCGGCCCGTCAAATAGAGAAATATTATGAAAGATACAAGAAAATAAAGGTGTTATTAGTAAATGTGAAAAGGAAAAACCGTGATTTTATATTTGAAATTGGATGAGCTATTGATACTAATCACTAGACCAAGAATTGAAACTGATACATTAGTTGAACATTTAAAACCGATAAATCATCATTTGCAATAATTTAAGAAAACCAATCAATCTATTTTTTTATAAATAATGGTATCATAATAAGAAGATCATAGGTATGAGAAAGTGGATGGATGATAAATTTTCATAAGATTAAAATGAGTTAATACTGTTGTGTTTAAAATGTTTGAAGTTGTGAGCATTATTTATACGGGTCCGTCAGACATGAAGTCATGTTGATTCATCGGATTATATATTCTGAAAATTTGTTCCCTTAGATACCTAAATTACATCATATATAGTTTCTATATGGTAGTTATTTAGAATGAGATGAATAATTTTAATCAATATATGATGAGGAAGTTCCATCATACCGAGTGGAGGAAGTTTCATTAGGATAATGAAAAGTTACGAAGACTGAAAAGGATCATTTATAAGAAGAATCAAGATGTTTCATAAGGTTCTAGAAGATTTGAGAAGTGTTGAAGTGGTCAAACAAAAAGTTAACATATTAGTTAATTTTGGAGGTTATTGAATTCGAGTAATCAGTAAAAGTTTTTTTAGTTTCCCACCATTTCTACTATGAGATGACTATAAATAGATTTATAGTTTATTCTTAATTTGAAAAATTTTCACATTAGGAAATGTTGAAGCACTTTCGGGATTGAGTCAATGTTTTCTTTCCAGAATGAGATATCATTAGAAGGTCGAACATCTAAAAGTTTTTTTTACTGGACTAAGAAGATTAGGTTGAGATGATTTAACTGAGAAGATTGAACTGGTTAATTGATTATCGTTTTATTAGTATAGGTTGATACCATATTTTTCATAATGATTCCATTAGACTAATTTCATTGGTTCGAGGGAATTAGTCCTAGGGATATCATACAGTTCTTTTGGATAGATTTTTGTGGTGAAACATTTTTTCTTCTTCTTTTTTGTTGTGGATAAATTTTCTTAAGAAAAAATTTAAATCTAATAGGAGTTAGTATAATCATTCTTATCTGGATATGGATGGTTTATAATAGGAGTTGGAATAATTTGTATTGAATTCTCCACAGTAGTAAATTTCTATAGACAAATGGGTGTAGTTATGGAAATAATGTAGGTTCTCACACTAAGACAGAACCTTTTTAATATTATGCGACTTGTATGATTTTCTATTTTCTCATTTATGAGTATTTTATAAAATATTATAACATAATGAACTATAATTGGTTTTAGGGGTTATGTTTATAAAATTATTAAATCATATTATATGTGAAAAGATGATTCAACCCCCACTTCTCTGTAGTTATTCAACCCTTTAGAACATAATTTGGTATCAGAGTGATGGTTTCCTATCATAAATCCTTATCATGGAAAATATCAATTCTATTAATGGTAGAGTAATTACAATGTGTTATACAAAAAAATTATTATTGTTGGAAAAACAAAATTATTTTTATCTTTTATATCTTGGCCTAGAATTTGTTGATGCAGCTATAATTGTGTTTCCATCTATTGAAAAATATACTGTGATGATTTTTACTAATAATAGATATGTTCGAGTTGATGGAAAAGTGAGAATGTTTCTTATAATTTCTCTATAAGAATATTTTTATATGAAGTTTATGGATATCAAAATGTGTAAGTGAATGTGGGATAATATACTGATATTTTTAAAGGGAATACTAAAGTAAAAATTGTAAATATACAAATTTGGTGTAGTATGTTTAAAGACATTTGAATTAGGGATAAAGAAACAATTGATAAATAAATCTCTAGGGTAAATGAATTCTTTTGCAACATTAAAGGATTATGATAATTTTGGGAAGATTCTAAAATTTTAAACAATCTTATGAGAATCTGTTTGGATAGTTTTTATTCTAAAATTTACTCTTTAAAGATAATGATGATTTTTCTATTGAAAAAATCAATAACAATCCTATATTTTATGTGATGAGAAATTTTATATTTTCAAAAAATAAGATGAAAGATGAAATAGATTTTGAAACAATTAGATATATGAAAATTAAAGATGTTGAAGATGTTAATCCTTGTGATTCTGAATATAATAAGGATAAGTATTTAAATAAAAGAATTATGACTCTTTTTTCATTAACAATTGTGGAATAAGAGGAATGTATGAAGAAAAATATCCTCTCAAATGTTTTGAGAGTGGTGGAATTGGATACATTTATATAAACATTAATAAGAATAATGTTTGAGAATATTGAGATGATTATAACGCCAACCCTTTATGGAAGAAGTTGAAAAAATGTTCGAAATAATAAAAGTCATCCAAATATTATAAGAAGAAGGTTATTGGGAATATAAAAATTATAATGAATAAGAATTCCGAGTAATACACAACTAAAAATAATTATTCAGAAATTAAATGTTCAAAAAATGTTAAAACATTCATTGGAAAAGAATATAAAATAGATGTCTCTCAAATAGTGAAGAAGAAGAAGTTTAAGAATCATACAAAGAGCTTCATCTTACATTATAACTTGTTGCATTTATTGAGAAGAAAACATCTTACAAAACAAAAAAATGATAAAAAAATATTGTGTAAAAGTTAATTAAAGATAAAAATATGTTTTCAAGAAAGAAGAATAATATATCTAAGGGATATTATCTTACAAATATATTATTTATGAACAAGGAATGATGGAAAAAGATTTCTGTATGAAGTTGGAAGCTAAAGAAGAAATAGTTTATAATTTTTAATGCAATCATATTCAATCCAAATTTACGTTGAGAACAATAATTAATAACATCAATAAATACTTGGAAGTAAAATATTATAATTCTAAAGTTTTTGAGAATGATCAAATCAAAAATCAATTAAAATCCTCACCCACTAAAAAATGATTCATCTTATATGTCTAACATTTTAGGTGATGAGAAATGTTCTATGAAATTTTGGATTGAGAAGCGATGTGAGAAACCTATCACAACTACAAAAGTGAAAAACTCCCTTAGTAGTAATTTTGTTCCACACCCATACTATGTTGAAGAAGGAATAAGTCATCAACATCAATAATAATTTTTATAGAAAGATCTTACTTTTATATGAAATAATGATTTGATGATTTTTTCTTATCTTATGAAATTTATGGGAATAAAGATTATAATTTTATATATTACATGTTACTTCCCAAAAAATGTACTAAATTTTTTTTAAGTAATTGTGGAAGAATAATGAGTAACTTTTCAAACCCACATAAAGTTAGAAAAGAAAAATCTATATATTTTAAGAACATTCTAATAAAAACAATTTAATTCACATAATAAGATTGTGGAAGATGTGGTTTGGAAGGGCATCATGAAAAAATATATATGAAATCCCTTCCATAAAAAATTTCTTATCGTTTAAAAATAGTAATTTGTAAAAAATAAAGTTGAAGAAATATATTTTGTTATTGATATAATATTAAAAAAATTAAAATGAGAAAACCATAAATGCTTGATAATGGTTGTTCTTCACACAAGACATGTGAAATAAATATATTGAAAGATGTTTAATGTCATGATGGATGATATGTTACATTTGGTAATGATTGTTCCTCAATAATAAAAGGAATTATAACCACTAATATTGAAGAAAAAATGATTAAATATAAAGAAGTTATATTTATTAATGTGCTAAAACATAATGTTCTAGTGTAAGTAAAATTTATGTAATTTGTTTTCATAAATGATTAATGTATCATAAAATTTATTAAAGATATAAATTTTCTAAACATAGGAGAGTAAAAAAAGTATAAATCTTTTTTAGATTAGAGAAAATAATAACTCATGTTATTTAAGTGCTGAACATGAGAATAATTTGTGGCACCAGATACATGGACACCTTGGGATGAAAAGTATGAACAAAAAATCTAAACATTATATTGTATAACATTTTCTATAATTAAAAAGAAAAGAAAACATGTTTGTGTAACTTTTCAAAAATGAAACATGACGAATAGAATTCCGAAGAATGTTGAGATTCAGTCTACCAAACCTCATTAACTTAATTCTTCCAATGTATGTTTTCCGATGAGAGATCACTAAAAAAATTGATTTTATGTTTATCACAATTGTTTATGATTTCATATAGATGAGAAAAATCATGACTATGAAGCACGATTCATAGGTTATTGAAACATTCAAATTCATCAGAAAATATATTAAGAAATAAATAGAGTTTACATAAAAAAGTTTATATACGATAATGGCACAAAATTCACATGCAATACATTTGAAACTTATATTTGAATGGATCTAATAAAACAATATTATAGTGATCCATATACAAAAAAAAATAATGTTTCATAAATAAATATATATGTTTGTTGAAAATGAGAAGATGCATGTAAGCTGAATACAAACATTCAATGTTTAATTGGAAAGGAGCTATAATTTCTGATGTACATAAATAGAACAATTTTTTTGAGACTGAAGTAAAATTTGAATTATTATAAAATATGGTATAAAAAACCTTTTTTGTATTACTTCGGTGATTTTGGATGTCTCTGTTTTCTAGAACTACATTACATTATGAAAAAGGATTTTTTATAGGATATTCAACCAATTATATAAGTTACAAATATTAGGTCAAATGGTCACAAATACTGGTGGAATCATATGATGTGAATTTTTTTGAAAATCAAAATTTCTTAATAGAAGTAATTGATGATTATTTGGAGGATAAAAGGAAGTATACTAATTAAATTTAGAGTGATTCAAAGTAGACTAATTATGACTCAAAGAATTTTTTTTATGAGAAAAGTAAATCTTTAAGAGAAACATTGAAATTTACCACCTGACAAATCATTTTTTGTCTAAAATCATTACCATGAATTATAAGGGTTAAGTTTAGACTAGAAAATTTTGATATTAAAAAATAAGACATCAATTATCTCAAAAGATGAACTATAATTTGCTTTAGAATCTATTCCTCCTAAACAATGGGTGAAATCTATAAATGAAATGTTGGATCATATTGAGAAAAATTAAACATAGGAACATGTTACATGCACAACAAATAAAAGTGTTATTAGAAAAATGAGGTTTTACAGAAAAAATAATTGAATGAACATGGAAAATTTTCATAAAGCAAAGAATGATTTTTTGTAATAGATATGCATAGGTGTATAGAGTTTATATTGAAAAATATTTTCCCCCAGTTTAAAGATAGGAATAATTATAATTTTTCTATAAGTGGTTACAGATAAAAATTAAAAATCATATGATTTTTATTTAAAGTCATCTTTCTAAAATTTTGAAATTGATCTAGAATTTTATATTTCAAAAACATATGGGTTTTGAATTTATATTAACTATTACATGTTCATTATGTTCATGAAATATTTATATGAGTTAAAACAAGCTCCATGTTCATTTTATTCTATGATTTATAGTTTTTTGAGAATGATAAAAGTTTCTAAAAGAATTTTTGAAAATAACTTGTATGTGTAATTGGTTAACTATAAAAAATTAATTTTTATTGTCCATGTAGATGATATAATATTTTATGGGTATTAAGAAATTATTTTTAAAGAATTTACTCAAGAAATGAAGAAGATGTTTGGAATGTCAATATTGGGAGAATTAACCTTATTTATTGGATTACTAGTTCAAAAAATGGAAAATTACATTTTTTTATGTTAAGTAAAATATGATAGGTAATTATCACAAAATATTGGACTAGTATAATCAAAATAATTTTCTACTCCTATTTTAGTGAGAAAAAATGTTGAGTAATGATGATTCCAAAAAAATAGTGAATCAGAATGAATATAAAAATTTTGCAGGAATCTTACAATATATCACAACATCAACACCTAATATTATTTATACTGTGCATTTTTTTCTAGATATCAGAGTTATAAAATAGAGTCACATATGTTAGAAAAAAGATAATTTTGATGTATGTTAGAAGAATATACTCACATTTGATTTTATAAAAAATGACTTGTCATATAATATTTCATTTTTATGTTGATTTAGATTGTTCTGTAGGTTTTAATGATACAAAATAAATTAATTGAGTATATTTTTTCTTGGATTAATTTTTTATAATTTGGAATAGTGTGAAACGGAGATCATTAAATATAACCACATTAGAATCATAATTTGTTGCAGCTACTCAACATTGTACTTAGATATTATAGATTTATGTTCTCCTGAAATATTGGAAATTAAATGTTTCTAAACCACTGAAGAAACATTTTGATAATCAGAGTAAAATTGATCTTATTAAAAACCATATTCAACATTAAATAACAAAAAAATTAATTGTAAGTTTCAATTTTTTAAAATATAATGTTTCTTCTGGATATGTTATAAAGAAATATATCTCAACATATAATCAAATTTTTGTTATCATCAAGAAGAAAATACCACAATAATGGTTTGCTGATTTGATGAAGTAACCTCATGTTCAACAACCCCAAATAAATTCCTAGATATCATAAAGAAGACCCCCAATTTGATTTGGATTATGTGAAAATGGGAGAGAATATTTACAACATTATTCTTTAATGGAAAGAAAAATACATTTATTACATAAAGTAATATGAAGTTGTTGTTACCATAAAATGGGAGAGCTAAAAAAAGTGATAGGAAAAGATAAATGTGAGTGGAAGTTTATATTTACAAGTCTATACAATTTTGTTGTCACTAAGGGATATAATTCCTTAAAAAATATTAATTTATATAGTAGTGTAGTGTCAGGACACTCTCTTTTGGGAAAGGATATGTTTTGTTAAAAGTAAAAAAGACTAGATTCATTTACATAAGTTTAGTTGGGAAAAAATTATGAGAATTGAAAAAACAATTAATGAGGGTTGTTAGTAAATAGAAAAGGTGAGATTGAAGAACCCTTATGATGTTTTTAATTAACAATATTTTTTATTTTTTGAAATTAATTCATTGTAAAAGAATGAATTTAAGAAACATGTGAATGTTTCTGAATGTTTGAAACCAAAAAATGGGGGGAATTTTTTTTGTGCGAGGAAGTTGAATTCCAAGCATAGTGCATCAAAATGAGTAAAATCAAACATATAAGTTATTATAGAAATTATATTCATGATCAAAATCTCCATCGGTATCATATCCATAATCATGAAGTTAAAAATATATCATACACTATGTTTGTCGGAAAGTATGTAGAAGTAGTAAAAATGTTAAAATGATACCGAAGAGGTTGAAAGAAATTAATGAATTCAAGAGTTAGAATATTCATAAGAATCCTAACCCTATTTTAGAATACAGTTTATCAATACTGATTTTCTCATTAATCATGAAAATATATATTATAAAATACTTTGAATAAATAGAGGAATAATAAATATTATATCGGTTCTATAAATCAAGTAAATTTTTTTATTACATATAGAAGAACTGGACTAAAAGCTTTTCAAGATTCTGAATGTGTAATGCTAATGAAGTTTGAAGAGTATATTAGTAGACTCACTATCAAATGAAAATCATTAGATTAACAATAATAACTAATAATGATCCATGAGACAAAGATATGTTATGAAATGTAGAATACATTAATGGTTTTATTGATTAACTAAGAAAAGAAAACGGGGGGATTTCATATTTGAAATTGGATAAGCTATTGATACAAATCCACTGTTCTAGGAATAGACATCGATCTATAATTTGAATGTTTTACAACATTAAACCATCAGTTGATGTGGTTAAAAAACTAATCAGTCTGAGTTTATCTATTATTAATTCTATAATATTATGAATATCATCGTTATGATAACATAGAAGGATAATAAAGTCTCAAGTGATTCAAATGAATTTATACTAATGTGTTTCAAAATTCTGAGGTTGTTAAGGTTCTTTATAATTGTGCAATATAGATGAATTCATGCTGATTAATTAGATGATAACATTACAACATTTTTTCCATAAGGTACAGGAAGTCCATCAGATGTAGTTTATGAGAGAAATTTAATTAGAATGATATGAGGAAGCATCATCATAATGAGCTGAGGATGTTCCATTAGACTGAGTTGAGGATGATCTATAAGAATAAAGAAAAGTTAAGAATCTTGATAAGTATGATTAATATGTTCATTAAATATGTTATAGAAGGTTCCATAAGAGTTAAAAAGAGTTAAAGTTGTCAAATATGAACATCAAATAAGAGTTAATTTTAGACGTTTTTTAATTTTATTAAGAGGGAAAAGTTTTCAGTTTCTCACCTTTTCCATTTTGAGCTGCATATAAATAGATTCATAAAAAATTATTACTTTGAAATGTATTCATATTTTAAAAAGGGAGACCAATGGAGAGATTTATTCTAATTTTTCATTCCATATTATGATCTCATTAGAAGTTCTCACATCTGAATGTTTTTAGAAAACAGAAAATATTGGTCCGAGGAAGATTGGACTGATCATTTGAGAAGAGTTTGAATAGTGTAGGTTTAGTGTAGAATCATTACAATTAGTATATTAGAATGAGGTCATCAGATGGAGAAGGTCAAACCCAGGGATATCAGACTAAGGTTTCATAAATATTTTTGGGGATAAAAACTTTGTGTGTTCATTTCTTTTATATCTCAA
Source organism: Viscum album (assembly GCA_963277665.1). Taxonomy (NCBI): domain Eukaryota; kingdom Viridiplantae; phylum Streptophyta; class Magnoliopsida; order Santalales; family Viscaceae; genus Viscum; species Viscum album. The sequence continues at coordinate 1,006,532,618 of OY728167.1, forward strand.
TGTGTTCTTAAAAAAACAATGTAGACTAATGAGATTCGGTATAATCATTCCTTTCAAGAAATAAAAGAGTATGATGATATTTGGAACATGTTTTACTCACTTATTCATTATATTATATTCACATTAACCCATGTAAGTGTTTATGGAAATAAAATATGTTCTCACACTAAGTCAAGGCTTTGTAAATTTTCTTTTTCTTTACATGTTGTCCAATTTTTTCATGCATGAATATTTATAAAAAGATGAGTAGGTAGTGTATTTAAAAAGGTTACATGGGTTAAGTCTGTAAAATTTATGAAACATATAAAAAGTGAATGACTGGTTCGACCCCCATATTAGTTTTTAGTCAGTACTTTTGAAATTTATTATTACTATTAATATAGTTGTTATAAGAATATTTTATGCTAACGATAAATGCATTTCTTGAAATCCTATTTTTTAAAATGTATTTGGGCTTAATTTTATATTATAATATGGTACTTTGATAAGTTTAATTCTAAAAAATGTATTTGATAATTAGAATCATAATTATTTATATTATCTATTAAGGTCAACTTAATTATAGATAATAATTAATAGTGGAAATAGTAAAAATTAATTATCATGATTGAGGTAAAAATAGGCTTACTATGATGGTTTAAACTAAAAATATGATTATTGAAAATGAACCATAACATGTCTAATTACATTTGAATAATAATATTTTGACTTTAGATATTATAATTCCTGGAAACATGTTATTTTTATGGCTTTTTTCTGGTAAAAAACCCAGAAGCAATTCATTATTTATCAATATTTTCCATGTTCCCTCTACCCAACATATACAAGGAATCCCCTTATATTATTTTATTTAAAAATATAGAACCATTGTTTTATACAATACCATCCCAAATAAATTATTTAATTCCATATCATTTTCCTTTTATCATCGATTTGATAATAAATACAACATAAAAATGCTTAGTGTCAAAAATAAAAGAAGTTGTATGAAGAAGATGTACCATCATTGACAAATCATTTTATTTTATTTATTTTTTCAAATTCTAAAAAAATTATTATAACATGATAAAATAAAAATATAAATACATTAATCATGATAAGATGTATTTATCATAATGTAATTTCCAAAAAAAATCCTCCTCCACTAAATGTTAAATGAAACTGTTGATCGTGTACACGACATACTACCGCCTCAGGAACTGACGTAATTATTTTTCCATCCCCTCTTCTCAAATAATGAGATGATAAATTTAATAATGATTATATACGATACTTATGACATAATTATAATTATGTACTCATAATATATCACATTCTTTCTTATATTTCATTTTGTAGGGAATACGATAACATAACTCCTGTATATTGCAGACTGCCGCATTATAATGTGATGAGGTTCGTTACCAATTACAATTTACATGGAAGTTAATGTATAATAATTTGTTAACAATATTTTATATTAATAAAATATTAATCACTATTCCAAATAAATAAGTACTATTCTTAATTACCATACAATCTATTGAATAAATGATAACATCATTTGTGTGTATGGTGGACTACCAACTTGTGAAGCGATGTGATTCATTTTTATTACAAAATCACATGGATCATATCTGTAAGGGAATTTAAAGGAATAATATGATATTAAATATATAATATTATTACTATAATGATAAACTCATGAATATCTTTTTAATATCATGATTCTTGAAAAATAGAATCGTTAATCACACAAACGTACGGTGTACCGTCTCCATGATTGTAACATAATTAATTTTTCATAAAAATATTTCAAGGATGGTTTGAAAAATATAATTTATATATTAAAATGATAACTATATAGTTATTACCATTCTAGATATCATTAAATAATAATAACGTTTGAAATTTTCAACTTACCAATGTGATTTTTGACATATAATATGTTTACCATTAAAACATACAATGTAAAATTAATTGTTTAAATAATTAAATGAAACATAAAAAAATATTAAAAAATAGAAAATATTATTTAGAAAAATTCTTAAAAATGATAATAATGAAAATATGTTTATTATTTATGATGATAAAAACCACAGATGAAGATTTAGTCTTGAGGTAAGGGTTTTATCTCAAAAAATATTTATTATAAGACAAATGTTTATTTATATATATAGTTTTATTTATAAGGTGTATAGAGTTCCTTGTTATATATCATATCCTTAATCCTTCATAATTAATTGTATTTTAAGTTAAATTACATTCCATCATTATTGGGGGCAACGATTCAATAATTACTAATGTGGTAGGGGTTTATTTTATAATCTAATTTTAATCATGATTATTTATGCTTAAACATCTATTTAAAGAAATTATTTGATCATAGTATAATAAAAAAATAAATTTTACTATATTATGGTTACTCATGAACTTTTTTTGTAATATTCTCATTTTCCTCAACTTGGAAATTAAAATATGTTAGAATATATAAGAAAAAGTAGATTTATTTATCTCCTCGATCTAAAACCCTTTCCAGTAAATGTATATAGTTTCATTAAAATATTTTCAAAAACTGGTTAATATAATTATAAGAGTTTTTAAATTACTTTTAAACCATTTTCCAAATTTAAAAAAGGGTTAAATCTAATTTTCATCACATTTTCTAAATGAGGTACTTTTTAAAATTTACACATGTGAGAAATGAATTTTTTTAACTTATAGGGAATGTAAGTTTTTATCCACCACAATGAAAGTTATTATTATTTGATTTTTTTTATGTATCTTGGGTTCTTTTAAATAAAAATTATTTCCACAGTATTTCTAATTTTTTTCAATGAATATTTTTAAAGTGGACAAGTTATTTTCCATAATAATGTTATTTATATGTTTAAATGTAAATATATACATAAAAAAGAAACATATAATGTCATGGAATAATTATAAAATATGTACAATTTCCTCCCACATATATATCGAGCATATTATCCCTTCATTTAATGGATTAATACATGCCTTGTGAGCTTTTATCATATGCCTTCATTATGGATGTTCCCTTGATTTTGATATAAATCATGATTATGAAACTTAATTTATTTCAATGGTTAATTTATCTTATTCTATATCACTGATTTCGTTCATATGACACACATATACAAAGAAATGGTTATGATTCTTGTCCTAGATAGCACTCCAATTCAATGGGTATCATTTTTAGTCTCTTGAGGCGTCTTGTATGGGATTAGGGAGTAAACTTAATCCATTACGGGATTTTTACACCATGTAATATGGTCAAAGAAGTTATCCCTAACCCATTTTTATTTTATTATATATGTTTATTCCACTTTACTATGATGACATAATGTTATGAAACTATGTTATTAATGTTATTCTTCTATTAGATTACTTATGTGACTTATCTTTTCTTATATCATGTTATAACTTTGAATCACATATAATGATTGCTTAAAATTATTATTTCATTTAAATGATTTATATATCATTACATATATATATATATATATATATATATATATTACCCAGGTTATCTGATGTAGTTTTAGTTGCTTGAAAATATTTAGGAGCTCATTTTTTAGGATATAATGAAAAATATATATTTTGGGCTCGTTTGGTTATAATATAAACCTTGTCTTACAAAGACACTAGGACTCACACTTATTGGGTTTTAGTAAATATATATTTATGTTTTAATCCAATTAACAATATATATGAAGGGATTGGGTCACTATAGTTGGTATCATGTCAATGATTTAGTTAACCTTCATTTTAAAGGATGCGAAAACCATAATTATAACCCTATGGATAAGTCTAAGGATAAAACTAAGTATAGAAAAATATTCTAATTTCTTGGTGAAGTATAGAAAAAGAGGGTTTCAATAAATTTAATACATACTTGTATACTACATGTGGATATGGTTCTAGAGTATATATACATAGGGGTAATAACTATGAGAAAATAACATCCGTATTGAATTGAGTATTACCTAGTTAATGACATTAGAGATTAATAAAAACCTGGTTTGACACTTCCAAGGGAAATGATTTGGAAATTAACTAACTCTCAATGAACCATTATGAATGTAATGAACAAATTTTTACATTAGAAAAACTTATTGGAATTATTACCTTTTATAACATTGATTGTAACCAAGGATCCATAATTCAGTTCCTACTAATCATTTATATGTAATACATTCTAGGATTATAGGTTTCCCTATGGTATGATAATAAACTTTTATCGTTTTTTCTTAATATTTTTAGTTAATGGTGGGAAATAAGAGTAATAATTTTAACAACCATTGTGATTATAAATGCAAAGAGTTCAATATTGAGATTCCTATCCTAATGGGAAATAAAATTATTTTTTTTAATAATGCACAATGAGGTATTTTGAATTATGACCAATAACCCTAATATAGTCAAATATCCAACTACATCAAAGAATATAAGGATATAAACTCATGGATTTTATTATTTTAAATATGATATAGAAAGGATTATCCAGCCTACTACATATCAAGAATATGAGAATAACATAATAGAATATCACAAATGGAGGGGAAGATGAGTTCTATGTGGAATTAAGTTCATTGACCAATAAGTTTCCAATGATTTTGATTTATAATTTCTAGGGAACATGGACATTACCTTGGCCAATTCCCTAAAATAAGGGTTATTCCAAAGAACAATGACTGAAATGTGTTATACCAATCATTAAATTAAATTATTTATATTTGGGGATCCTAGAATTACTATAGAGTTGTTTTATTAACAACAGTATTTTTATAAGAATATTATATATTTTAAGGACCATTATTCCATTTTTCAAATATTTTCAAGAAAATGTTGAATGGAAATAATTAACTAGAAATCTCATTTATTAATTGGGTGATATTTTGGGGAAAATAATAAGATATATAAAAGAGAGAGTTGTTAAAAATTTATTAGATAGTTAATGTTAATTTTATGATGTTTATCATATTTTTTGATTTTTTATAGGAAATAAGGTAATCTAGTTTTAGAAAAATAAAAAATGATATATTAGGTGACAACTCATCGCATGTGGCAAGGTCACAATGCTTGAATCCATAACCTATGGTTGATAAGGGTGTAGTTTTTACCACTAGTATATGTGATGTAATTTTTTCTAAAACACTTTTTTATATAAAATATTTTTGGATAAATATTTTATCAATTTTGGGAAGAATATTAGAGAATCAAATAATTAATCATTTTAGGATTTTGAGTGATTATTGATATTTTGGGAAACATTTATTTCGGTTAAGGTTTAAAACATCAATTTTTAACATAAAGGATTATTTTTAAAGAATGATATAATATTTTGGGATATGTATGTTGAAATAGTATGCAATGAACTTTGTTGGTAATGTTTTATTTATATTTTGGTTATTGAGGTTATTTGATATATAAGGTTACTTATTGAAAGAATTATATATGTTAAACCTTTTGTTTCATTGTTAAATTTTGGATATTAACATATTCATATAAATTTTGGGTGTTATCTTAATTTTTTCTAACCATTTTGGTTTTAATAATGATATGGTGGATAATTATTTTTTTTGGGATCTTAAGATCCATAAAAAGTTAATTTTAGTGCTTTACTCCTAAAAATATATATTGGATATTAATTATTCAGAGTAAGTGGTGAAGTGAAAAGTGATTTAAGGATAATTAGTAAATGCTATAATTTTTATGAAATAAAATTATAAAATATAAGCATATTTTCTTGTGTTATATATCTTAATAAGTTAAATAATCCCACAACTATAGGGAAATGATCATGTAATAAAATATTTATTCTATTATAATAATGTTAAATGAACCAATGGTCTTTTAAATCATGACACATTTATTGTTTTTTTGGATGTTTAATTTCTCTTCATAATTCATTTTCTTATGATCAGTAATCTCCACAACTATCATTAATTATTTATTATTGTATTATATATACATATCACCAATTCCAACTAATGTTCTCTTATGGGTAAACCTAGTAATGTGAGGCCTTTTTTATTTTTCATTACCTCTTTTTATGAGAAAGTTTTATTAACATGTTCTACAATGTGGGTTTGTAACGCCCCAACCCCAGTTACCCAAAGTCGGTGCATTACTTTTTAACATTGGCATGATCACAAAGATCTTGTCTTGAAAGACCGATTAGTTTAATAGCCTTGAAAAACTAGATACATTCATAAGTTTTACATTACATAATAAAGTAAGACAAAACTACAAAAACATCTTGTCATCATATACCCTCATACTATCCCTGCAGGTCATTCATAATATACTTTTTCACATCCTGGAAAAATTAAAACATTAGAAGGGGTGAGCTCAGATGCTCAGTAAGGATAACAATATAGAGGATTCTTTCATAAATTAACATAAACATTTAATATAATTTATAACTAAAACAAAATCTTTTTAAACTTGAACTTCAACATAATGTGGAAAATTTAAAATGAGATAATTCCAGTTACTTATTCACATGGATATTCTACTGGTTGAATAACCACATGAAATATCAATAACCACTTTCATAATGTTGGAATGCATAATTCCAGACTATCATAACCACACATCCAAGGCCTCGTGCCAAGACTATAAATAATATTTTGTCATGGACTCGTTCCAAGACGCTAGTTTGTCTCATTAGACCTGCCGATGCATCGAGGAGCTCAGGCGGGCTCCACCCATTACTTATTAAGTCCAATGCATTCCTCATATGAACAGGTTTAAACATATCATAAACCATAACATAATCGTATCACATAAAAAAATTCATAAAGGAAAGATAAAATTTCCACATTTCAATCACAAGAAATCAATAAAACACCTTGATATAATAAAAACACTTTCAAAATCATTTTCAATACCAAAATAAAATAAAATTAAAACTTTGTATTTATTTTTCATTTAAAAAAAAGTTATGGGTTGTAGAGGAAGCCGAGACTCAAATAATGGTCATGGCAGTGGAGAAGTCGTTGTCACTGCATACGCAAGACAAAACATTCCTTTTGACGTTTCGTAAAAATGATTCGTATAAAAAGATTCCTTTTGAATAAAAGTAAAAGTCAATGGGGTTTATACACTGTATAATGGAAAGTTGTGTATAAAACCAAATATGCCTCAATGAAAGGAGTTTGAGACGAAGTCCCTTACAAAGATAATTTTTTAAATAAAATTAATCTATAATGTGTATTAACTATAAGTACACATAAAGAAAGTACAAATACAAGATTGGACATAAAAATATCATGACATAATTTGAAATTAGGAGATTAACCCAAAGAACGTAAATTTGGTTAAGAAGTCCCCTTACCTCGTGTCCGACATGACTCGATCGTTCTTTAACCTCCTAAATAATAAACTAGAGTGAATTTCTATTTTCTTAAGAAACTTTTACATGTTAAATATTCGTTTTATATCACTTATTACCATTTTATGAATGTTATGTAATTATTTAAGTTAATAACAGTCATTTTGTCAATCTTTGGTACTTGAGTCAAAAATAAACTTCTTATAATTACAAGTTGTTCATGTGGTGAATTATCCATTATATATAACATTATATTCATGATTTTGATATCATATATATAATATATATCCATTATATATATTCATTTATAATATTACATAACATTTAGAGGTAAGAAATGAAATGCAACATTCATGGAGACAGTAAGCCGTACGTACGCATGAACGCTACTTTCATTTCTATTTCGTATTTAATGGAGTGAAATCATAATGATATAAATGTATGTTATAATTCCAGTATAATATCATATATAATATCATTTACTCCATCCTCTATACATCCCACATATGGCATTAACGATTCAAATCACTTTGAGAGGGTGGTAGTCCACACTTCCTAAAATGAAGATATCGCGTTTACCCATAATGGAAACCATAAAGATATGACATAAATGAAATATACAGAAGATTAATTATAACATAAACATATTATATATCATATATAAATATAGTGACATCTTAATGGCCACCTTTGAATGTGTTATATGAGTGTTGAACAATCATCGTTTCGTGAGGCAGAAATTCTCCATCCACAGAAACAAATGTTCATTAACCATTAGATGTAGGGGTGTGTAAGTGTAGCTCTAATATTTCTTATAACAAATTCCTAGTATATTGATGATATTGTTGTTGTTACAAAAGAAATGAATAAAAAGAGTTTATGGGCTTGGAGAAGCAAAATAAAACATAAGAACACAAGAGAAAACAGTACCATTAAAACATGTAACTCTTTTTGATGTGAGCTCAAAGGTTTCCTTGGGAATAATTATGCCAAAAGTGAGGCTTCTAGGAATAATATTGGAATGTGGAGAGAAAAAATGTGCAGGGGTTGGCTGAGCCAAAGGCTTTAGAGGTGTGGGTAAGGTGGTAGAAGTGGGGCCCTTTTATAAGAAGAGAAGAGGGGCACTCTTGCAAAGTTATATAATGTTTCTTTATTATAAAATCATTTTCAGATTTAAAAGGACCCAAAATTATATATTTTAAGGATAAGGTGATTAGAGTTTGATATCAACCCATCAAATAGGTTTTTGACATGTGTAGGTCTTAGATTTTACCTTATCAGTTCATTTTATTTAAATCGTTACATAATGAGGTAATCGCTGCATCATGATGGTGTCATAAATAATTTAATTTATTTAATGTCTAAAAATTATAAAACAAATATCATTATATAGAAAATCATTTTATCTTTATAATGAATATTTATAGTAAAAAATATGACTTTTATAACTCCATTTAAAAATTGTTTTAGTAAAACAACTCATGTTTGTGGCATTTTTATTTTAACATTAAATAAAAAGTTTTTAATATCATTTTCCTACCAAAGTGGATCCATGGGGTCCCCAAGTTTACCCATGTTTTGTCTTGGTCGGATATGACTCATCAAATAGGGGTAGGAAAAGTGTAAAACTATTTTCATATTTTTATAATATCATTTTTACCTTTAATTTCACTAATTACCTTTAATCCTGATTAATTAAACATAAAAGTTACTATTCAACAAAAAATTATTTTAATCCCATTGAACCAAATTTTACTTACTAATGAAAACCATGTATATCGGATTTTTGAAAATCAAATCACAGAAGTGGTAATGATTCATTTAAACAAAAAATTAGTTTTTTAACTACCACTTAGTGGTTTCACTATTCATCAAAAATTGACGTTTTTCAGAACAATGCCAAAATTTCACCCTAAGCTATAATTAATATTCCAAATTCAAAAATGATTTCAATTTTATAAAATTACAAACATATAAGTCTCAATAATAAATTTTATAATTAATTCTCTTTGTCACAACAAATACCGTGTTTCTAAGAAACAATATATATCAAAAGATTGACAATTGTTTATGTCCAATTTCAATGTTAATTTAAATCTAATGAACACCATTGGATAAAATGGTAAAAATATATTCTAATTATACTTTAAAACCACTCAATAGTATAATTTATCACTATAAATTATTTTTATTAAAAAATTTGTTTTAAGTATTTTTCACTATTCATAAAAAATTGAAGTTCTCAGAAAATTAGAAAAAATTCAACTTAGGGTAATTTCGATATTACGAATAAAAAAATGAAGTCCATTTTGAAATATAAAATATATATAATTTCAAAAATTGGGTATTACTATTCATAATGGCTATTTTGATTGGTCGTGGTTTATTAGAATCTCGAACATCCGTTCAATGAATGCTATTGCATTATTGAAAGAGAAGTGTATCATGTAAGATTGTGGTGTTACATTCTCCCATCCTTCAATAAATTACGTCGTCATAATTTGAAATTTTTCATTGAAAATAAAAGTATGAAAATAGAAAATACCTTTGTGAAAAAACCCACATCGAAAATAAGGTCAATAAAAATATAACTTTAAAAGAAAGAAAGATAAGTACAAAGGTCACCCGAGATAGCCCCATACTAGGATTCTATGAAAATATGGATATGGAAGAAAAAAACCATCAGGGTCTGATGGAGAGTTGTAAAAAACTATATTAGTAGAAAATTAACCACAAGAAAATCACAAACGTGTGATTGGTTAAACATTCATTGAATCCCCAGCTGGAATAGTTAACCGGTAACCTTTTTGTTTTAAGATACCTTTTATAATGTTTAGGAATTTATTTAGGATATTTACCAAGAACGTAAAGGAATATACATAATTGTCATGTAGACTTTCATTCATTAATTAATTTTTACCAATAACCCATCTTTCACTCTAAAAGGTAATAGAACTCAAAAATATTCTATTTATCATAATTGTATAAGGATTCAAATATAACACATATCATTTAGAGTAGGAAAACTTTTTTGTAATAACCAGGGACTTCCTATAGGCTAGTGGTAGGTAATAAAGGCCTGTCGCACTATGGTTGTGGGTTCGATTCCTACAGCTTTGTCCGACGCGACAGGATATCCCCCAACCTGCAGGTTGTCCTTTTCTTATACTATAGTATTATAATATTCCAAAAGTAATATTCAGAAATGTTTAAACCTTAAACAATACTATCCAAGGTTCAACTTAATCCATTCCAACCTTTATAGTTATCCAAAATACCTCCATCCATAATTTTTCTAAAAGATTCTTAAATCCCAAAATCAATTGTAACATTAGAATCCCCAAACAATGTAAAGTTTCTCTTGTTGTCACAAACTAAAAATATGATTACCTTTATCATATTAAAACCTTAATGAAAACAACAAGTACTGCAGTACAATCCTTATATGTATCACATTATTCTTATAACCATAATATAATCCATGTTCCCAAAAGAACCAATACATTAATTATTCCACTTCAACTATAATAACAGCATAAGATATTCCTTGATCCCTTGGCCTTTTCAGAGGTAAGTTTCCTTGGAGCTTATGACATTCATTTTCATAATGCCCCATTTCCCTACAATTGTAGCATTCAACATTGAAAGCCTCTTTCTTTCCCTTGAAATCATGAGTCTGGTGACCTTTTTCTCCACATTTATAACAAACTCCCATTCCTTTTAGGCAAGTGCTGGGGTGATTCTTCCCACAATTATCGCATAATGGAAAATCCTTTTTTCCCTTTTTCCCTTTATTTGTCTCTTGTTCCACCATTCTCTTCTTCTCTTGCTTTACTTTATTATCAAAAGATATAGAGAATTCCTTTTCTGTCTTGATAGCACACAGGACTATATCTTCGTACGATGAGAAAGATTGTGACACTAAGTCTCGATGGAGAAATGGTTTTAAACCATTACTGAAACGATCAATCTTACTTCTTGGGTTACATATATAATCTGTTGCATGCCTTGCTAACCGTGTAAAGTTAGCCTCATTCTTTGCGACATTCTCATTCTCCTTTTGTCTCAAACTCAGAAATTGCCTTTCTATATCTACTTGATGTTTATGAGGAATGTATTTTTCTATGAAAATTTCCTTAAACTCCCTCCATTACATACTTGATATTTCTTCATCTTCCTTTGTGTTTTGAATTAGCGACCACCATTGATCGGCATCTCTAGTGAGGCGGTAAACTACCATGACAACTTTCTCCCTTCCGCTACACCCCAAGGCGTGGAATAATTTCTCTAAGGAGTTTATCCATTGCTCAGCTACTAATAGATTTGTACCCCCAATCAATGTTGGCGGTTGTTGCCTCATGAAGCGGTCTAACATTGATCCTCCACGTTGCAGATCAGGGTGCTCTATACGAGTAAGGTTACTATTCATAACCTGAGTGAGTTGTCCCGGTATGGTGATAAGGTGATCAGCACCAGTTGTATCTCCAAAAACACAATAATTATCTTGAGCAGGAGGGAAATCCCTACACGGAGAGCGTGCATTGATACAGTTTCCATTCCTCCCACTAGGCGGCATTTCTAAAAAATGGCATAAACTAGATTAGTTTATGAATTAAAATACATAATTCCATAATTGTAAAACACATAACATACATTGAACTATTTATAGATATAATCATTAATCATAAAAATGTTTTCTTTGAGGAAGTATATAATCATAACCCTTGATAGTGGTTTGTAAAGAAAATGAGAATTATCCTAAGCATATCCCCCGGGAGTTTCGTAACCAAGAGTGCAGCAAGGCCCATTGTCGTACACCAGTTTACGTTCGAGTCTAGCTCAATGTAGTGTTTTCGGGTTTTACCCCTAGGTACATCTGTGCCAGAGCTGCCTCTACCTGCTCGTCTCCATACAGGGATGTATTTCTCGGAAAACTAACAAAATATCTATAATACCAAAATCCTACGAAGTTCTTCTATACTAATCTTCAATTTCTATCTTCAGGCTATGTGCTCTAATCAGTGGTTATCTAAATCTAACTTCCAAGGTTAGTACTAAACTGCCTCTGATACAAACTGTAACGCCCCAACCCCATTACCCAAAGTCGGTGCATTAATTCGTAACATTGGCATGATCACAAAGATCAAGTCTCGAAAGACCGATTAGTTTAGTATCCTTGAAACACTAGATACATTAATAAGTTTTACATTACATCATAAATTAATACAAAACTACAAAAACATATTGTCTTCATATCCCCTCATACTATCCCTGCAGGTCATTCATAATATACTTCTTCACATCTTGGAAAAATTAAAACATTGGAAGAGGTGAGCTCAGATGCTCATTAAGGATAACAATATAGCGGAAGCTTTCATAAATAAAAATAAACATTTAAGATAATGTATAAATAAATAAAATACTTTTAAACTTGAACGTCAACATAATATGGAAAATGTAAAATGAGATAATGCCATTTACTTATTCACATGGATATTCTACTGGTTGAATAACCACATGAAATATCAATAAACACTTTTATAATGATGGAATGCATAATGTCAGACAATCATAACCACGTAGCCAAGGCCTCATGCCTGAATACAAATAATATTTTTTCAAGGCCTCGTGCCAAGACACTAGTTTGTCTCATGAGACCTTCCAATGCATCGAGGAGCTATAGCGGGCTCCAACCGTCACTTATTACGTCCAATGCATTACTCATATGAACAGGTTTAAATATATCATAAACCATAACATAATCGTATCACATAAACCATTCATAAAGGAAACATAACTTTTCCAAATTTCAATCACAAGATATCAATACAACACATTGATATAATAAAAACACTTTCAAAACCATTTTCAATACCAAAATAAAATAAAATTAAAACTTTGTATTTATTTTTCATTTAAAAAAAATTATGGCTTGTAGAGGAAGCTGAGACTCAAATAATGGTCACGGTGGCGGAGAAGTTGTTGTCACCATATATGCAAGACAAAACATTCCTTTTGTCATTTATTAGAAACACTTCATATAAAAAGATTCCTTTTGAATAAAAGTAAAAGTCAATGGCGTTTATACACCGTATAAAGGAAAGTTGTGTATAAAACCAAATATGCCTCAATGAAAGGAGATTGAGACGAAGTCCCTTATAAAGATCATTTTTTAAATAAAATAAATCTATTATGTGTATTCACTATAAGTACACATAATGAATGTACAAATAAAATATAGGAAATAAAAATATCCTTACATAATTTGAAAGTAGGAGATTAACCCAAAGAACATAAATTGGGTTAAGAAGTTCCCTTACCTCGTGTCCGACTTGACTCGATCGTTCTTTAACCTCTTGAATAATAAAATATAGTTAATTTATATTTTCATAATAACGTTTTACATTTTCATTATTCCTTTTATATCACTTGTTACCATGTTATGAACATTATGTAATTATTTAAGTTAATAACGGTCATTTTGTCGATCTTTGGTACTTGAGTCAAAAATAAACTTCTTATAATTACAATTTGTTCATGTGGTGATATATCTATTATATCCAGCATTATATTCATGATTTATATATCATATATATCATATATATCCAGTATATACATTCATTTATAATATTACATAACATTTAGATGTAAGAAATGAAATGCACAGTTCATTGAGACGGTAAGCCGTACGTACGAATGAACGCTACTTTCATTTCTATTTCGTATTTAATGGAATAAAATCCTAATGATATAAAGTTATGTTATAATTACAGTATAATATCATATATAATATCATTTACTCCATCCTTTATACATCCCACATATGGCATTAACGATTCAAATCACTTTGAGGGGGCGGTAGTCCGCACTTCCTAAAATGAAGATATCTCCTTTACCCATAATGGAAACCATAAAGGTATGAAATAAATGAAAAATACAGAAGCTCAAGTTAAACATAAACATATTATATATCATATATAAATATAGTGAAATATTAATGTCCACCTTTCAAGTTTTTATATCAGTGTTGAACAATCATCGTTTTGTGAGGCAGAAATTCGCCATCCACAGAAACAGTATGTTCTTTAACCATTAGATGTAGGTGTGTGTAAGTGTAGCTCCAATACATCTTATAAAAACATCCTAGTATATTAAGGATACTGTTGTTGTTACAAAATAAATTAATAAAAATTTTTTAGGGGGTTGGAGAAGCAAAATAAAACATAAGAACACAAGAGAAAACACTACCTTCAAAACGGGTAACTCTTTTTGATTTGAGGTCAAAGGCTTCCATGGGAAGACTTATGCCAAAAGTGAGGCTTCTAAGAGTAAAAGTGTAATGTGTAGAGACAAAATGGGCAAGAGTTGGCCGATCCAAAGGCTTTAATGGTGTGGGTAAGGTGGTAGAGGTGGGGGCCTTTTATAAGAGGAGATGAGGGGCACTCTTGGAAAGTTATAAAATGTAACTTTTTTATAAAATCCTTTTCGGATTTAAAGGGTCCCAAAATTATTTCATTCTAGAAAAAGGTGATAAGAGTTCTAAATCCACCCATCCAATAGGTTTTTACATGTGTAGGTCTTATATTTTACCTTATTTGTTCATTTTATTTAAATCTTTAAATAATGAGGTAATCGCTGCATCATCATGGTGTCATAAATAATTTAATTTATTTAATGTCTAAAAATTATAAAAAAATATAATTATGTATGAAATCATTTTATATTTCTAATGAATATTTATAGTAAAAAATATGACTTG
Organism: Viscum album; assembly: GCA_963277665.1. Classification (NCBI taxonomy): domain Eukaryota; kingdom Viridiplantae; phylum Streptophyta; class Magnoliopsida; order Santalales; family Viscaceae; genus Viscum; species Viscum album. The sequence goes on from OY728167.1 coordinate 1,006,547,713, forward strand.
TATATCACTATTTTAAAATTGTTTTAGTAAAAAAACTCATGTTTGTGGCATTTTTATTTTATCATTAAATAAAACGTTTTTAATGTCATTTACCTACGAAAGTGGCTCTATGGGGTTCCCAAGTTGACCCATGGATTGTCTTGGTCTAAGATGACTCATACAATAGGGTTTGAACAAGTGTAAATGTATTTTCATATTTTTATAATATCATTTTTACCTTAAATTTCACTAATCTCTTTTAATCGCGATTAATTAAACTTAAAAGTTTTTATTCACCAAAAAAATATTTTAATCCCATTGAACCACATTTTACTTACTAATGACAACCATTTATGTTGGATTTTTGAAAATCAAATCACAGAAGTGGTAATGTTTCATTTAAACAAAAAATCAGTTTTATAACTACCACTTAGTGGTTTCACTATTCATAAAAAATTGACGTTTTTCAGAACAATGCCAAAATTTCACCTTAAGCTATAATTGATATTAAAAATTCAAAAATGATGTCTATTTTAAAAAATTCCAAACATATAAGTTGAATTAATTATTTTTATAATTAATTCCCGCTTTTACAATAAATAGTGTTTTTTTAAGAAACCATATACATCAAAAGATTGACAATTGTTTATGTCCAATTTCAATGTTAAATTAATTCTAATTACCACCATTGGATAAAATTATATAAATATATTCTAATTATAAATTAAAACCACTAAATAGTATAATTTATCACTATAAATTATTTTGATTAAAAAAGTTGTTTTGAGTATTTTTCACTATTCATAAAAATTGGAAGTTCTCAGAGAATTACAAAAAATTCAACTTAGGGTAATTTCGATATTACGAATAAAAAAATGAAGTCCATTTCGAAATATAAAATATATATAATTCCAAAAAGTGGGTATTACTATTCATAATGGCTATTTTGATTGGTTGCGGTGTGTTATAATCTCGAACATCCGTACAATGCAAGCTATTGCATTATTGAAAGGGAAGCGTATCGTGGAAGCTCGGAGTGTTACAGGGTTTCACCGTAAAGATATTTTCAAATATCGAACCCTTTATTAGTAATAAAAAGTTCAAAATTAAAAGATACAGTACATTTAAGGTAGGTTTAATTTAATACCTTGATATTTTATAATAACTATATGATTAATAGAATATCTAAAATGCAACAATGAGTTTAAACGAACCACAACCTATTGTTATATTTTTATTATTAAAATATGATCCTTTTAATTGACTTATTATATTTTAGGAATGAATAGGATTAATTTTTTTTGATATATATATAAATGTCCCACTCTATATAAACATATTTATAAATTCTCATAAACTAGTCATTCAATTTCATGAAAAGTCAATATATTAATCATAAAAATGTTTTCTTCAAAAAAATTATTTTTAATGATTTAAATGAGAATTAAATATAAATATTTTCCCCATATTTATAAGATATATTTTAGAAAATGGAATTAATATTTAAAATAAAATTATCTATATTAAATTAGGGTTAATGTTTAATATTTTTTCGGAAAATATTACTTTTTCAGCGAATAGTGAAAATACAAATTTTCATAAAAAAATTATTTACATTTAAGAAATTAAATATTTTAACTAAAAATTATTTGTTTTATTAAAAAAAATATTAAGTTATTTATTTTTTAGTTGTATTAAATAAAATTATTTACATAAAAATCATATTTATATCATATTATAGAAAATATTGTTCTAACGAGAATGACACATTTTCCTAAATACCATTTTAATTTGAATAATTTGTTTCCATTTAAATAAAATAAAATAACCCCTATTCAGTTATTATTTATATAAATTATAATAATTATATGTATATAAAATTAATTTAAATTAATTTAATTATTATTAAACGTCATATAGTTATTATAAGATCTTCCTTTGATCGAGAAAAATATATTCCTAGAAAACATGTTTTTTTCAACGAATTTATGGGTTTAATTTTAAATTATATTCTGGAAATTTTGTAAGTATAATTTAGAAAAAATTATTTCATAGTTTTAATAAGAAAATTTTATATTATCATATAATTTCATCTTAATTATGGACCAATATAAGTAGTGAAAAAGTAAAAACTCATTACTAATGTTAAGGTAAAAACATGTTTACTGTGGGTTAAACTAAAAAGATATTGGTTAAAATTTACATAAGACATTCTTGATTCCTATTTTTGGTCATATGTATACCATATATATTCTAAGGTTCTAAAATGGTCAATTTTTTATCCTTTTTACATGTGAAAACCCTATATGGAATTGATTCTTTTCAAAAATTCCATCCATGTCCTCTCCTCAATATATGAAAGGAACCCCCCTAAAATATTATATTCATAGATCTAAAACACATTAGATTTTATAATACCTCAAATATTCAATTTCTTACTTCCCCACACTAATCCTATAATCCCTTTTTTGATCATAAAAATAAAATAAAAATACATTCGGTGAAAACCTGAGGAAGTTGTCTGAAGAAGAGGTAATATCCTTAATAGAGAATTTTATATCATTTCATTTTAAAAATCATTAAAATATCATTAAACTCTGAGGATATAATAAAGATAGTATAATATATTTATTTAGATTTTTTTTATGAATTTAATGACATTAAAATATATCTTAATTTCTAAAATTGGAATGAAAAATGTTGATCATGTTTACGGTGAATTTCCACCTCACAAATTGACGTAATTAATTTTCCATCCCCACATATCCTAACTAGATATAAGGATGTGTATTGTGAATGTTTGTTATATAGATAAATGATAAGGTCATTATAGTGTATGATGGACTACTTCATAGAGAAGCAATGTGATTCAATTTTTTTTAACTCAGTATATTGATGGAATATACAATAGTGTTTAGAGAAATAATATTATATTTATGATACAATTATAATAATTTAATAATATAATAAAAACTACCTTTCTTACAATTTGATCATTGAAAAATGGAAACGTTACTCATGTTCACGTATGACTAAATATCTCCTTGATAGTAACATTGTTCATTTTTCATAACATTATTTTATGGTAGGTTTTAACATTATAATATATTTATAAAGAATATAAATATTAAATTTTTAACATTATATTGTTTTTAAAATAATAGTAAATTTGACCTAAGTCAATATACCAATGTGATTTTGGACATATTAGTCGTTGATCGATAAAATGTCATACATAAAATTTAAAACTTATGTAATTGAATACAACATGAAAAAAAATTCAAGTAAAAATAAACTATAAAATAGTTATTATGAAAGTAAATAAATTACATATGTTTATTGATGTGGATGGTTTGGAACACACATGACAATTTGGGCATGATGTATGGGTTTTATCTCAAAATGACATTCTTTGAGAAAAAATTTCTGTTATGAACGTAGTTTATTTTATATGGTGTATATAATGATAATTTACAATTAATATAATTAATCCATAATAAATAATAATCTTTTAATTTAAAATTCATTTCCTTCATTCATGGGTGTTATGATTCAAAAATTACCAACATGGTAAGCGGTTATTTAACAATCCCATTTTAATTTGAATTGTTTATACTTGAATTTCTATTGTAGGAAATTATTGTATCATTTTCTAATAAAAAAATTTATTTTATTTTTATATAGTAATTCATGATTTCTAATAGATTAATAAAATTGTTTATCATTGGTTTTTAATATTAGTTGAAAATATATTTTTAGAATATCTATTTTTTTTATTTACTTGACTAAAAACTCATATTCTTCCAAAATAATGTTCTGTATAAATATTTTACAAAATGTTTAAATATTATTATATGAATTATGAATTTTTTTGTTACCCATGTTTACCTTTTTAATAATTGTTTCAAAAATAATATTTATTTCATTTTTCAAAAAAATGTATTTTTTGACTTTTTACAAAACATTGAAAGGAATGTTTTTTTAACATACATGACATGGATCGAATTAACTGCCATCATGAAAATTATTATTTATTAATATTAAAATAAATTTTATTGTGTTATTTTATGACAGAAAAATTATATAATAATGACATTATATTGGATAGTGTATGCGACACGCACCCCCATGCTTAAATATCCTCGAAAATATATTTCTTTCAATTTAACCTATTCAATAGCTTGTGAAATACATAGCCCTGAGTTGAAATGAACTGTAATATAACATAAAATTTTAAAAATTTTAGGTATGAATTTTAATAACAAAATTATTAAATTATGGTTATATTTTTATTAGAAATAAAATAAGAATACCCTAAAAGAAAAATAAATGATTTATCAACATCAGTATTTTTTCATAAAGATCATTTAATCACGATTTATGAACACAATTTATAATATATTTCACCAATTTTAGAAAATTCATTTGATAATATTATCATAATTTTTAAAATAGTCTATCAAAATTATCTTAGGATACATTTTTTCGATTTTTCAAAAATGTTTCGTTTGTTGATGAAAAATGAAAAACACTGAATTTTAATTTAAAGCTGCATTTTCATTCAAAATATTTATAATGATAAATTATTTATTTAAAAGATATAAAAGAATTAGTACTTAAATAATATTTGAATCAATAAATTTTAGATCATTTAAATCATTTTCATAATAAATTTAGATATTAAAACTTTGTAAAGGTCTGGACATTTTCTCTTTAAAACCCATATTTCTCATCACGTCTACGGGATTAATTTTCAATTAAAAATTTTCTCTTTGGTTAATTAAGATTGTAAAAATGTATTCCATAATTATAATCACTATAATATATAATTTATAAAAATTTCAACTTTTTTTGACCAAAATTGATAGTGATAACAGTTTAAAGTAATTTCTACATGTAAGCTTAAAATTGATTTACACAGGGGTTTAACTAGTAATATAATGGTAAAAATGACCTAAAAAAATGTCATAAACTCATTGAATGACCATAATTTGACCTTATCTATAATAGGGAAGATAATAATTTATTTTTTAGTCAATTTAAATAATAAAAAAATGTATTTATGATTTAATATTTTGAAACAATTACAAGTGTTCCACTCACCTCACTTATAAGAGGCCACACACTATCCAATATTATAAACACATTCAAACACTTATTGATCAGAAAATACCTACAAATATTACCTCCATACATCCATAATATAATCCCATAATCCCTTGTTTTTGTATAAATCCATCCTAGGAAGGTGTTTGGTGAAAACATAAGGAGGATACCAAAAGAAGTGGTAACATTCTTCAACGATCATTTTTATTTTATCTCATCATATAAACCATTCAAATATTTGTAATACTTAAAAATATAATGAAATATTTTTCATTAATACACTGATATGTTTATATGTATTGGTAATGACCTAGAAGCACGTATAATTCTTTGAAAAGGTTTACGAAATCATCATTCTTGTGTGCACCAGACTACCGCTTTGCAGTCCAATGTTATTCGTTTTTCCATTACCACCTATTAGGGTTGCATATGATGATGGATCCAAAGAATATATGATATATATAAAATAATTATACCTATGGTGTAATTATATCATATATAATTTTTTCTACTTTCCATTTATTAGGTGATACGATAATATCGTTCGTTTGTACTGTGGGTTACCACCATGAAAAAATGATGTGATTCGTCTTTCATTAACATTTAACATTTAACATAATGAGGCTAAATTTAATCAATATTTATATATGTAAAATTAATAATTATTATATTCTTGAAATATTTATCATTATATATATATAATATTATTTCTTAACTTTTCTCCCACTTAAAGATGATATCATCATTAATGTACATGTGGAATATCACCTTCACAAAGAGATCTGGATCTCTTCTCATCACCGCAAAAAATGGAAGATATATATAAGTATGTTAAACTAAATATATTTTATACATGATGTTATGATAATTATGTAAATATAAAATATTACTTATTTCCTATAACATCACAAAATTCTAATGTAAAAATATTTTATTTTATAGCATGCAAGAAACGCAACACCAAATGCGTAAGGGGATATAATATCCAAAGAATTTATAGTATATTTTCAATTTTTAAATTTATTAACTATTTTATATATATTTAAATTCATATAACATTAATTTCTTCATGCGTTGCATGCAATGAGTTTCTTTGATGGATTGTGTTATACATAAGACCGAATCTTACCGAATACAATTAATGTTTTTATTTAAAATTATGATTATCTTGTAGTTGTTAAATTGATGAAATGAATAATATAAAATAGAATATTAAAATATATAATATATCCAATCAACTGATTTTACAATCATCCAATATATTTTAAATTCATAAGGTCAGACCAAATCCCAATTATAAACATTAAAACCTATATTATTATAAAAATAATTTTATCGTGTTGTAATAGAGAACATATTTTTAATTTTATTTTTGAAGCTTGTATAAACATAATATGATAAAATAAAACTCATTTTTTAAATAGAAACATAAAAATTCTGTTAGGGTTAATATTTGTAATTTTTCAAAAATATTTCTTTTTTATGAATAGTGAAAAATACTAAATTTCAATTCAAAAATTATTTTCCATCTAATTTATTAATAAGGGAAGTTTAGGTTATAAATTAATTTTAAAGTTAAATTATATAAAATTTAAATAAATTAATCAAATTTATGTTATTTAAGTAAATTTGAATTTGATACTGGATACAATTACCTAACAAACTTTTGAATGTTTTTACTTTAAAAACCAGTTTTTTCATCCCATATATGGGATTAAATTTAAATCAATATCTTACACTTATTTAATTGGTTTATTGAAAAATGGATTTCATATTTAGAAACTTAATAATTTATAATTTCTAAAAATATAAACATATTTAAAAAAAAATTTAGGAAAGTGATTAAATTTAATTAAAGCGGTTAAGAGGAAAAATAACTTTACAAAGAACCAAGCCTTAATCATAAGACCCAAAATGACCTAGAAACCGGAAAATATTACATTTTAAGGAAATTTATAGACCATATCATAAATTTTGTATAATATTGAAAATTATTAGAGACACGTGATATAAGGGAGACTTCTCAATAGTGTTTATCCTTTTATAATTACAAGAATGGCACTACTACTCCACTAAAAAAGGCACTCAACACTCCCACTTACTAACTACTATATTCCATTTTTATAGTAAGAAATATTCCCAAATAATCTCCAAATATACCTATAATAATATTATAAGAATGAATTTGGTTATAAATTAATCCAAATAATCCTTAGGTGATTCTAGGAAATCAAACATACGATCGATCTTCTCGAGCCATTCCTATGCTTCATGGGGTTATGGGCTTCCTCGGAATGTAGGAGGCTTCTATTCCAAAAAATCTTGTTCTTTGTCATTTATAGGACCCATCTCTTCTTGCCTTAACAGGAATAGGAGAGGACGTAGGTCCCTATCCCAAAGCTTGGAAAACCTGGACCACATCCCCGACTAGCCTATGATCAATTGGTGTGGGAGAACTCTCTCAGGCTTCCTTCTGTGGGCATGTGAGAGCTTTCCGGGGAGGCATGTTACTACAAAATGAAACAATCAAAATACAACAATCAATACCACAATTTTGATAATTTTATTCAAATACATAAAATAAAATTAATCTAAAAAAATTTAAATAATAAAAGAAACAACTACTCTACCCTCGCCTAGTGTCCACTCGTGGTCTGCAGCCTACACGTCTCACCTGGAAGTGAAGTCAATCAGACAGTTCGAACGTCCCCTGGTGACTCAAGGTCTACCACATGAGGTGCGGGCCAGGAACCCTACTCACAACCGAAACCCCAACCCCCAAAATACTTATCTCATGTCTATCCCTACTCATCACAAAATAGAAATATAACCCAAAAACATTAACCTCCTCTGATGCCATATTATCCCGAACTGAATCTGTTCACCACCAATACTGGAACCAAACATGGACCATGGTAAGGCCTAAAGGTTGTTACCTATCCCCAAGGGCTGGCATAAGTGACCGAGTATCAAAAAATTAGGTTTGGGAATGATTTACCAAAGTATGAAAGCTTAAAACATTAAAAAAATTTATAATATAAATATGAAATTTTCAGCCAAATAAGTCTTAAGAAAAAACCATAATTGAATACATGTCTTTGAATATAGTAAGATAAGTCCAAATACAAATTAAAAAAAGCAAAAAGACATCCACATGGACTCCACACAACACGGGGGCATCACCCACAAGTCATCTCCACAACTTTTCCCCAAGGATGGGAACTAACTCCCCGAACCACCATCACCCAAAGCCTTCACTTTACCCGAGTCAAGAATAATAAATTATACTAACACCCAAGGGGTGTAAGTAGTGTGTGAGAATAAGACCAAAATGATACCACCCAATGATTCCAAAGTGCATGAAATACAAGGTGAAAAATCATGCAGTTTTAATATGCAAAGAAAAGCAGTAACAAATTCCAAGAAATGTAACTTTAAATTGAAAATAGTTTTCAAGCTAAAACTTTAAGAATGTTAAGGCATTTAAATATTCATGTTAGCTACTATAATATAATTAGAAACACACCCTAATACAAGGGTAAATACCACAAATCCAATGAGAAACCAAATCGAGAACACCCCTAGGTAGTAGATAGTCTCGGGCCCCATGTACATCGTACCTCGGTGTAAAGTAACCATAGTAAAATCTGTTATCATGCACAAGATACTAGTAGGAAACATACCCAAAACCTAGTGTTCTCTAATAATAATCCATACAGTTTATTTAATGTTGTTATTATCCAAATTCTAAGTGATATAAGGACAAAACCCATCCGTTCAACTAGCCGTACTAGTAAATATCTACCCCACCTAGGTACACATGCTTCCCCCTTTGTTGTCAAACAATTTCAGAATTAGTCATGAAATCCATTTTCATATAAAACAACACTAATGGAAACATAAAATCATTATATTAGATATAAACATTTTAAACCACTTAAAATACACAATAAAACACATTAATTTTTAATAAAATGATTCCTCAAAAATCCCGCATTGTTTTGCAACCAAAACTATTTGAAATCCACACTTTGCATATCATGTGCTTACTCAAAGTCACCAAAATAGAAATTTAATCTCAAATAAATTCTTAGTAAACCAAAAAATCAGTTTTAGGCCATCCCAATGTGAACCAATAAATTTTATCTTTGTAAAAAATTCATTTTTAAACAGATATGGCACTTAAAGTTCACAAGTTCAACAAACACCATTAAAACACACCTTTGCAACAAAAACCAAAGGGGGAAAAATTAATAACATGTTTTTAAGACCTATTAAAATTCCATAAAATAAAAAAATTATTTATATGGAATTCCCAATTGAACCATTAAAATATTTCTAGGAAACACCCCCCCCCCCAATTTCATATAAATTTGGCACTAAAAATTCATTTGCATTACACAATCAACTAAAATCAGTTTTTACAGCAATAATCAAATTAAATGAACATTAAAATATCATAAAAATCATTATAATTCACATAAATTTCATAAACATGTAATCACCTACCAAAATATCGAAAACCCTTGAATCCTTTGTGCGAAAATTCAATCGCAACACCGCCGCACCTCAAGGAAGGTAGATTGACCCTAAAATCAGAATATTGGTCCATGAAAACCCAAAGTTAAACCCTAGGTTAGAAAAACTAGTTTCTAGAATTTAGGAAACTCAAGGATAAGGGAATAAATCCTTCTAAAATTTAACAAAACCCTAAGCAAAATGAAAAATGAATGAAGAAGACCCACTTATTTGAGGGATCTTGATGAAATCTCTCCAAACACACTAGTAGATGAATCTGAAAATAGTAAAACATTAAATGTTGGTTATAAAAATTATTAGGAGATCATGTAAGAACATAAATGGGGGAAAATAGTGATAAATGAAGGAGTTATTAAGGAGAGAAGTTACCTCTTCAAATCTGGACGATTTGAGAACCCCTATGAATGTATGCCCTAATTCTCGATGCAAACGAGTCCAAAGAGGGGTAAAAGGTAATGGGGAATCACATAAGGATGTAAGATTCGAGTGGGAGGTAGAATCACCAAAAAAATAGTAAAAAATGAATAAGTTATTAAATAAACAAAATTCATTTGTAAAACTTGAATTGGGCTTTCGGTAGGCCCAATCCCTTAAACAAAAACCTAAATCCAACATGATTATGAAATAATAAATAGTCAAATTTATTATATTGGTGTATATAGGTCAGGGTATTCCAAGTAAGAATTAGAATAGTTGAAAAATGTTGAAAAATGAAATATTTATAAATGAAAGAAAATTTCTTTTTAAATCTGGAATTGTGCTCACGGTTTGGCCCAAATCATGAAAACTCACCAATTTCTTAAAAAATGCATGGGAAACCCCCAAAACAAATCAATAATGGAAAAATAAATTAATAATAACTTTAAAATATTCCATTCATGTGACATAATGCATGATAGAACCATATATAAGAAAAATCTTATGAATTGATGAACTGTAAAAATCCCATCAATGTCTTGTCGTGGGGTGAATGTAATGACTCCATGGTTTGAAAATCCTCATGAAATTCAAGTCACCCTATCCCAATGTTCCTAATAGAACATTTTTATGAATGTATCAATGTTTTTACCCATCATTAAAATTCATAATCCTCCTCTTCTTCTCCAAATTCTTCATAATCTTCTTATTATTATTCTTATTTCTCCATTAGTCACCCAAATTTTGAGAACATAAATTATAATTGAGATCAAATGAAAAATATCTATCCTTAAACTATTTATTTATATTAAACTATCAAAAATAAACACACAAACATTCTTTAATAAAAGGATTATATTCAAAAAATAAAAGGATATTCTCATCAAGTGAAAAGAACTATTATCCCTAAAAATTCAAATTCAAATTGACATTGAAAATCTTGTATCTATCTATAATGACGTAAAAATTTATATTTTTAAAATCACTAAAAGTAAATAATTTATAAAAAAAATTATATGTTATAAAATAACTAGAAATTATTAGGTAGCCTATGGTTACTCAAATCATGAAGTTGCCTCTATAAATAGAATGAAATCTACTTTTCTTAAATGTATTTTTAAAGATATTTTTATGTAATTATTGAGAGTATAAATAATTTAATCAATGAATGTGATTGAAATAAATTATAAATACAGAATAAAAATTTGAATTCATCATTAATCTAAATTTTCTAAAATTATACCTCATAATAAATTATGGATCCTAAAATCATTATTGTGCAATATAAGAAGAACTAGGTCTATGTGGGTACCAAAATCCAAAGTGGAGTAGTGTTATAAAGAAATTACCTTGACAGAAAATAAAAAGAAGTAATATGGTACAAAGATAGTTGATTTACAACACATATGTGTTCTAAACACTTATAATTAAATCATATCAATTAATATAATGGATGATACATCAACTTTCGAATCAATAATAAAGTAAGGATGATCCATGATAATATCGTTGTTTATATATGTCAAATATAATAAAATTTTATTTTCTTAAAATTATTGAAACACAATTTATTATGAATCAGTTAATTATATGATAAGTATTTCAAAATATACTTAAATTTTTTCAATGTTTTAGATTAAAATGGATAAATTTTATTTACCACTTTATGATTCAAAAATCGTTAGATAATTAATTATTATCTATTTCTAGACAAAATGGAAAATGTTTATGTTCAAGAGTTAGTGAGTCAACACTTTGGTATAGGCACCATAGTCAGTGTATATGAAATTATTTTATCTGAATATTATTTTTCAAGTAGTATGATATCTTCCCATGTTTTATTTAAAATATTAAAAGTCTTTTGAGGAAGATAAATACAAAAATTAAATGAAATCATATTTTAAATCAAAAAAGTTATTTCAAATTAAAAATATCTATACTTAATGCATCCGTATCATTTTAATCCTTATTAAAATGAATATATAAGAGTAGAATCCCATAATTTTGTAATTTTTAATGAAATTAAAATGTTCAAATGATAAATTACTTATCTCATTAAATTTAATCATTAAATTATTCTTCATGTATTATAAAAACAATATTAAATAGAATAGCATTAAAAAATTTTGAATTTAATTTTATCATCAGGGAGAATTTGATAACAAGGAATTTGACGATTTATGTTATTAACAAGGCTATAATATAACTTTTTAAACTATTTGATCCCCTCAAAATGGGGTATTATATAGTCTAAATGAAATTGTCCCAAAATTGGTTGAAATTTTTTAAATAAATTAAAACTTAGAAAAAAAATTTGTGAATAGGAAATGAATACTAAGTTCTATATTAGTAATTATTTTATTATAATATCATTAATAAAAAAAATACTTATGAATATATGTTAAATATAAATCCTAAAGTGGGCCTTTTTAATGTTTCTATTTATAAATATTTTACTTTAAATAGAAAAAAATAATAGAAAACATATTTCCAAATTAGACGAAGGTATCTCTTTGGGATACTACAAAATAAGAGAAGACTATAATGTCTTTAGTATGTGTTAAAAATAGTTAAATAATCAATCAATTTTTTTGAAAAGTTACCAAAACCTATTTGTAAAAAATTATTATTAAAATGATGTTTTAAAATAAAAATTTTAAAACATAAGATATGAATAAAAAATGAGTATCATTAGAATTATCCTTGAAATGTTTAAAAAAATAATGGCCATCACCTAAGAAATTTCATCTGGTATTTTTCTAGTGATAACTCATACTCAATGGTCAGTATGAATTGAGGTTGAACAGTCATAATCTCTCATCATGAAACCAAGATCCTTAAATTCAATATTAAAATTAAATTTATGTTTTCTTTTATGTAAAAGAAAATAAATAAATTCACTCTATGTGATGTACAAATTCTCATAAAAAGAGAAAAAGTTCATCATGTTACTATATATATGTGTGGATTTAGAAATAATCATGAAAAATATTATAATATAACTATAAATAAATATTATTTAGTTGTTATAGGTTATAATAAAGGGGAATAAATCAATTATCATGAAACCTTTCCACCCATCTATTGATAGAATCCAATTGATTCTTGATGGCATTAACCATGTATATTAATTTCAATCTTTTTTCAATGGATTTCCATATTAGTCTTCTAAAATGATTTATCTTAAGAAATTATTTTTTTGGAATAACCAACTAGTTTATAAAAGATACATTCATCACATTTCATTTCTAAAATAAACAGGACTCTATATGGTTTAAAACAAGCCCATTGGTCTTGCTATGAAAATATTTGAAACATTGTTATTTAATATTGTTTTAAAAGACAATTTTGATGAGATTTATGGGTGAAATAAAATTATTTATTTGAATAAATATTTCCAAAATTTGATGATATAATTTTATATATAAAAATAAAACACACCAATGAACTCTTAAGATGATTTATGATGGATCATGCGAAGGAAATTAAAACTCCCATGAGCTCAAATATAATATTATGTTGGATGAAGCAGATAAACTAATTGATAATTTCTTTATAGAAGTATGATTGGTAGTATCGATTTATTTATTATAACTTGGTATTATATCATTTTTAATTTTTCTCTATCTGTGATTTAAATAAAGTATAATGTAATATTTTTAAAAATTTATCAAAAAGATTTATTTTTGTTATTAAAAAGAACAAAAAAACATGGTCGGTATTATCAAATAAGAAATTATTTTATTTTAATGTATTTTTATAATGATGATTCTGATTTATTTCAGTTTATATTTTAATTTACAAGTAGAAATTTTCATCAACAAGGAAAATTCATTTTCACATTGAGAAGTATGAAGTTAAACATAGTTACTCTTTCTAAAACCATAGCAGAATACTTGGGCACTAGGAGATATTTCACCCAATTTCTATAGACACAACACATTCTATAGGATTTTGGGCTCAAATTATACCATATTCATTTTAAGTAATAAATTAACACTTCCATAAACATCTCTAAATATTATACAAAGAACTCTTTCACTAAACAAACTAACCTATTACACCATTTTCAATGATATCACTCCAAAAATGGTGTAATTTATTTGAATTTATCTCAATGAAATGTCAACACACTAATATTTTTACTAAAAAACATCACTAGATAATTAAAAATTCATCAAATGATATCTAGGAATTATTATATTAGGAAATAGTCTAATTGATTAATAACTTTATTGATAATAATTTTAAAAATATTAATATATTTTCAATATATAATTCTTAAAAATAATTATTAATAATGAAATTGAAGTATTTTTCATTCTTTAATAACTATTATCCCTTTATATAAACTATGATATAATTTGAGTGTCATACATATATTTATTTCTATTTCTAAAATTTTCCTTAAAATAGAAACTTAAAAAAATTATTAATCAACAAAATATTTTTATTTTTTCAAAATATTTAAGCCATATGTTTTTAAAAATAATTATATTATATATCATTTTTTTATAAAAACCCATTTATCCTTTAATATTACAATTTGTTTCATTTTTTTTCAAAACCCATAAATGTTTCTTTCACTATGATTCATTTTAAAAATTTAGCACACCTAAGGAATATTAATGATAAGTAATATTTATTTTATATTTATATCCATATAACATTTTTATGAGATATTTTTGATAAAATAATAATATATGAATATATTTGAAGTATTCATTAAATTTAAGGATTTAATTATTCATGCTATTTAAAATAGAGAAATCAATTAATGGAGGTAATGTAATTTCTTGAAGAAATGTTCTGTCTCTTAATGGAATGTAATGTTTTATTTTCCTCTTCTATTTCTCAACCTATGTATTTATTATTATTTTATTCATATATTATCACTTTACTTTCATATTATTTCTTTATTCTCTAACATTTAGCATTCCAACATCTCCCTCAAGTGATTTGTTTTAGGAGTTAATAATATAAGAGGTGTATTTAAAAATTTATTATTATCTTATATTTTAACATTACACTATATATATCTCTATCTATATTAATCAGATTTTTTAAGGAGTTTTTAAATTATATTGTATTTTCAATTCCTCCAATTTTAATTTTTAAAAATATTTATTTATCATGATTTATTTATCACCAATATTTTTTTTATTCAAAAATAACCCTTAAGTTTTTCATTCAAATGATCCTTAAGTATCACTTTCCTATATTTTATTCTAGTTATGATGTTTTGATATTTTTCATAATAATAACCTGAGATAAACTTCTTAAAAAAGGATATGTATTTTTTATTATACAAATTCGAGAATTTTTTGAAATATTATTCTCTAAATGTTGGAGTTGTTATTATATTATTCATAATTTTTTTTTCTCAATTTATTATTGTTTTTAAAAGGGGATATATTTTAAAATTATTCATTATTTATATTAATAACACACATTATGAATTTAATTCAGGATATAATTAGATATCTTGTTAGAATAATTATTTATATTTCCATATTTTTCTATATTTTTTCACATAATTTTTCATTTTATGTTATATATTTTTTCTTCGAACTCGGAGATATTATAGTAAATATATATCTAAATGTGTTTTAATGGTATAAAACCCTAAATTTGTTATAAAATTTTCAATTTAATTGAATTTTTATGTTTTTATTAAAAACCATCTGATTGAATTCATTGAATATTAATGACATTTTTTATCATTTGTAAAGGCTTGGTTATTTCACAATTTTTCTTTCAAAAACATGGACACATATTAAAAGATCTAAATTATTCAATGATGTGTAGTAAATATGACAATTTTTTAAGGTGAATCAATGAAGATATTCTCAAAAATACAATTTAGGGTATTGACTTACTGGTTATAAGGGTGAAATTTCATCAGATACCTTGGAACACCCATAGTCTAATTCGAGGAGGAGCACCAAACAGCCCATGTCTCTCCCAACTTTGTACCTGTTTGTTTAAAATACTCTATCCATCTTATGGATAGTAGAAAATTTTTGTGGTGGTTTTATAGACTATAAAGGTTTTTTTAATCTAATAAGCTACCTGGTGATGGAAAACATGTATATGATGGTGTTAGTATAACAAGTTTGGTAACTCATAATTATAGTCACAAAGACTATAAATGTGGTATCCTTGGGATTCATGTCCATTGTAGAATTATTGACCCTTTAAATAATCATGGTTCTTATAAAAGGATTATATTTTTCCCTTGAAGTAATATAAAAATTACCAACAATGTTATTGATCTAAATTGATGATGAATAGTTAGAATTCTCAAATCCTCACAAGTGACGAATCCATATTTTTAATTTCATTAATGTCTATCAAAATTCCACTAAATTGTATCGTAATCCATTTTATTAATTACCCCGAATATATTTTTGAGAGTCATGTAATTTTATTTACTAATTAAACTCACTTTATCCACAACCCCTATCTCTAATGGTTCTCACTTCACATAAGTTTGGGACAAGTTTTGTGGCCTCTAGCAAAGCTTAAGAGGGTGATCACACAAAAAACTATGGGGAAAGAGTTTATTTATCACTACTAAGATCACAATATATTATATAATTTCATATCATGTAATTGGATGATTAAATGGGAGAACACATCATGCTATATTTTAAATTATTATCAATTTCTTATCATCATTTTTTCTACATTACATTATTTAACATGGGCAACAATAGTTCCATAAGTACTATAAAAACAAAATATTTTAAAATAAGAAATGTATAATTGATATTGTAAAGTAAACACAAAAATAATTTTATACTATTTTAGAAAAAACATTTTATCATTCATTTAAAAAACCTATTGGTTTTTTTGTTTGATAACTCATTCAACCAAAAACACCGAACATGAACAAACCATGATATATTTTAATGTTATAAACTAGCCTTAAAATTGGGGGGTATGAATATTATTAACTATGTTATAAAATATAAAAATATATTTATATATATATATATATTACTCAATATAAATTACTGACACATTTTTATAAAATAATCAATCAATTTCATATAATGTGAATTTATTCTTAAAAAGTATGTTTTCTTCAGAAAATTTATTTATTTTATGAAAAAATATTATAATCAATATTTTAGGATTTCTAAAATTGTATTAGATAAAATTAAATTCTATTATAGAATCATAATATTAAAATTTACTCTGGGTGAAATTTTGGTACCTTTTGGAATATATTGATTTTTTAGTTAATAGTGAAAAAACAGATTTTTATAAAAATTCTTTTATTTTCAATAAAATATATGATTTAAAAGTCCCAATATTTTTAAATATCTTTTAAATTATCCTATGTATTTTTTTTAAATTTTTAAATAACTTAATTATATTTAAATTAATATTATATTTATTTTCATTATATATTTGTTTTTGGTTTAATAATAGATTTTTCTAAGAACTGTTTTACAATGCATAATGTTTCTCCATATTAATAAATTAATATAACACCAAATGGGGAGTGATTAAAATGAAATTTATAGAAAATATTTCTTTTAATATTAATTTAGTCTCATACAATGATTATTATTAGTCATTGTGTTAACATGGATTTATTATTTTCTAATAAAATACTCTTCTTAAAAACCTATTGTATCACCAGGTCTACGGGA
Source organism: Viscum album (assembly GCA_963277665.1). Lineage (NCBI taxonomy): Eukaryota > Viridiplantae > Streptophyta > Magnoliopsida > Santalales > Viscaceae > Viscum > Viscum album. Next base: position 1,006,565,418 of record OY728167.1, read on the forward strand.
TACATATTGAATTAAATTAGGTCACTTATGTGAGTTGAATTTGGGAGAATAGATCCTATAATTTCAATCAGAATAATTTATCTTGTATATTATTTAAAAAATTAATTTTTGACAATAAATATTATTGAATATATTTATAATTAATCACAACAATTATGATAAAAATGAGTTATCGAGGGATTAAACATTAAATGTGATGATTAAAATGAAGTACGAATTTTCTCAACAGAAATTGGATGGACATATTTTTACACTTATGACCTTATTATCTATTTTTATGTGTTTATGGGACATGTTTCCATGAATGTGTGTTATATAATAAGTAATGGAAAAAGGTAAAAAGGAAACATTTTTCCGTACAATATCTATAATGCATTGGCATAATGAAAAACTATATGTTTAGTTATAAAAATTATTTAGAAATATAATTTATCATTTTATATCATATTTTTTTTTTAAATTTTATGATTTTAATTAATTTATTCAAATACTTAAGAAAACCAATAGTCATTATTTAGTTGATAATTAACTAAATTAGATGTTACAAAATATATTAAAAGTTAAGTTAATTGAAATAATTATTGAATATAATTAATTTTTTGTAGGAATATATCATGTTTAACTAGTTTTAGAATAATTTATTTTAATTTCTTGATTCTCTTGATATTTTTTTAAATTCAATTAAAACTCATATTGTTAAAAATAAAAATAATTTTATTTTATGATAATTTATATTTTAATAAATGGTTTAAAATTACTAAAAATATTATGTTTTTCAAAGTGATTTTTAAATAAAAATATATTTAAAATATGTTCCAAAACTTTTACTATTGTTATTTTGTAGTGACTATAATAACCCCTAAATAGTAAAACCTCTCTTATCACTGTTAAGGTTGAATCATTATTTATTGACGATCATGGGTTTGTGTTAAAATAAATTATCAAAAAAATGTGATTTATATTTAATAAATCAGATTTAATATTTAGAATAAATTGGTATAAATTTTCTAATAATTATCACTTTAATTCAGTAATTATGTATAAATTCATTTGGATAGAAAACTAGTTACCATAATAGAAAAAAATAAAAAAAATAAGAAAACATTGAAGTTAAGTAAATGTTTCAAAAAATGTTTTTCATTGTGTTTTGGAGGTTTCTATCAATCATATAATCTTGAAGAAAAATTAATTATCAATTTTTTATCCTCTTTATGTAATATTGTGCTCCCAATAGTGAATACCTTTGAGTAATTACAAGAATGCATGTCCTTCTCAACTATTAAAAGAAACTCAATCCCATCACTTATTTACCCCTCTCAAGCCATTTGGATTATCCAAACCATGACCAAATCACTGATAAACTTTCTTCATCTCATCCTATAAGCCTTAATTTTGGCATAAATACATCCAAGGAAGTCCATTGGTGTAAAAAGTATTTACCTGATGAAGAGGTAATGTTCATCAATGAGCATTTTTGTTTTACATATATCTCCACCCCATTAATTATTATTATAAAAGGCATATATAACATCATAAGTATATTAAATATTCCTATATGATATTATGTTAAGTTTAAATCATACAACAATACACACATCCCCTATTTGGGTTCTGAAATCATCATTTGTGGGTATGATAGACCACCACCTAATAAAACAATTTCATTAGTTTTTCAATTACCACTAATCATGGTTGGGTATGATGATAAAATTAATGTTTATATATGATATTTATAAAATAAATATACATATAGTGTCATTATATCAAATATAATCTTTTATTTTTCATTTTTTAATTTATATGATAACATCGTTCGTGTGTAAGGAGGAATACCACATCCCAAAACAATGTGATTCATTTTTCACTAAAGCATTAAAAGGAATGTAATAATGGAAGAGATAATAAATATATTTGAAATAAATTAAATAATTTTTACATTTATTAAATAATTATAAATTTATATATGTAATTATCATCTTCTTCTTTCCTTTTATCTGACTAAAAAATTGATATCCTCGTTTATGGATTTGTGGACTGCTCCTTCTAAAAGGGATGTGATTCATTGATTCATCACAAAGTCCCATGAATTATATATAAATATGTATATATAATTAAAAAATATTTTATTTTTGATATAATGATCACTCTGTATGGATAAATTATTAGTTACCTTCTTTCTATGATGATCATTGAAAAATGGAAATGTTACACATGTGTATGTATAACATACCATCTTCATCATCGTATAATTATTTCATTTTTCATAACCATATTTCATGAATAGTTTTAAAATTTTAATATATATAAAACTATGAATATTATGTCATAATTATAATTATAGATACGTTTAAATAATGGCCTATATGACCATACTTTTCCTAACAATGTCATTTTTGACACCTAAGCCAAATATGGCCAGAACATCTGATATAAAACTAATTGATTATGTAATTATATATAACATGTTAATGAGTGAAAAAAATTAATAATAAACATGTCAAATGTTCTAATTAATTAAATAATTAACATAAGATTATTATTCAGTAAGATAATGGAAAATCATGTTGAATTGAACTCATGGTAATGGGTTTCTAGTATCACTCTTATTTATGTTAGATATATGCCATATCCACGAATTATTTTTGTTTTGTGTTGAATATACTTCCCATGAATGTATATTATGTTTATTTTCCTTAAATTTATGAGGATTTATATATCCATTCGATGATCAATATTTCATGGGGATTACAATTCAATGGTAACAAAGTGGTAAGAGTTTGATATTACAATCTCATCAATTATCAGGATTATTAATGATTATGGCTCCAATGTTGAAATTATATGATCTAAATATTATTAATTTTAATTAATTCTATTATTATATGATTAATCACCATATTTTCATAGAGTTCTACCATTTTACATTCTTCAGTATTCAAAAAGTTTTAGAAAGAGTTTTCAAGAAAATTTAACTTCATTTACCTCTATGATCAGAATTATTATTTCTTACAAAACTCTTATTTTAAAAAATATTTTAAAAAATGATTCTAACCTTTTCAAACTGATTTAATAAATTACTTTTTTTTAAATTTTTTATTTTTATTGAAAAAAGTTTTCAAAGGAAACTTCTTATAATTTCCTAATCAATTAAATTTTCTAACCTTTTTACCATGAAAATACAATGTTCTTTATGACATGTATTGAATTAACTTCTAACATAATAGTAATTCATTTTAATCTTCCTTTGTATTTTTATGAACTTATTTTTATTGAATATTTATTCTTAATATTTTTTAAATTTTTGGATTATAAAATGAATTTCAACGAAAGGGTTTCTGAAAATGTTTGATGTTTTAAAAATGATTTTCAAAATTAAAAGGATACGTTTCTAAATAAATATTTTAAATAAATTTAAATAGTATTTATATTCATCAACATAAATAACCCTTGTTGTTAATTATCGTTTCCTATTTATATTTTGTATTAATACCATAATCATTATTTCTCTGGATGTATTATGATTTTTGAAAAGATATTTTTATGAAACCCATTCATTTTAAATAGGTTATTCATATTCCAATTTTATTATTATGTAATATGTTTCTTTAGTAAGGTTTATTTATGATTCAAATAGATAGTTGTGGAACCCAGTTAATTTCCACGATTTAATCATGTTTGAAAGATATTGACATGAAACCATTTTCTTTTCTATTGGAAAATCTAGTGGTAGAAGAACAATGTTTTATGATGAAATATTTATTTAACGTATTCATGTTGTGGTTCATGTAAATTATATATTATTTGTGCACCTATATAAAATTGGGTGAGTGTGTTATAGATTATATGATGGGTGATCCCAGATAATGCTCAAATGAATTAGGCAATGATTATGTTATCTAAAGAATTTTATTGAACATTATCTATATGTTTATTAAAATTCTTAATAGTTACGTATGAGTTACATAAGGGTTTTATAAGATGATTTTCCCAGATACCAATATGTTTATTTAATGATTTATATTAGTTTGTGATGTTTCATTTTATTAACATTAATATCACGTGGCTCATGATTATTTATTCATATGGTTATTTACATTGATAGAGCCTTATTTTATGTTTTTATTTTAGATGATCTAAGTATTTATGTGTAAAAATATTAATATTTTATAATCACTCACTTTTATTAATTCATCGTACCCATATTCTATTTTATGACCACTAATGACATCAATTTTTTAATTATTACATTTTCTAATTACTAAGAATTTAGTTTCACCATTATTATATATACTTTTTCCTAGGTTATAATAAATTAGAATTAATGATTTATGTCAATAATGGATTTTATATGGATGATTATGATGTAATAATGGGTAAATAAAGGTTTTTTTATATGTAAAAATTTACACTTAAAATCATGTGAATTGTTTACATACGTGTTTTACAAATTTCATCAAAACTCTAAACCTAAAATGTCCTCAAGGATGTAAGTGAAATTTTTTATGTTTTAATGTTGTATTGAAAAAAAATGGCTCACAATTATTGGCATAAAATTAGAAAATATATTGTGTATTATTTCATCACCAGATCTGGGAGTGTTGGTTTGGGGCTGTTATAGTATGTATCAAAGGAAATGTTTAGATAAAATTGAATATTATGAGGTTTTTATATGAGGTTATCAAACGATTTATGGATATCATAACAGAAATATATGATTAATGTTTATCATATGTTCTAAGTCTTAGACACCCCTTAGAGGTTTTAGAAGAAAATATCTTACAGTTATTAATAACATTTTAGGAGATACTTTAATAGGTTAAAATATTGTTTAATGTATGTTTTAACATGATGTATGGATTTATATTTTTTTGTAAATGAGATTTATGGTGTTGATAGCTTTTATGGGTTATATAACCTTAGATGTTTAGAATAAAAGATTTATAATAAATCAATCCAGAAGATTAAAAATTGAATTGGTGATTAAGTTATTTATGTTAATTAAAAAGAAGATCTCCATTTTTTTCTCAAAATGGGAAATGTATGAGATAAAATATGAAGTTAATACACTATTTAATTTTTAGGTTATTGATTTTATTTGGGATATAGGATTATAAAATGAATTAGGTTCAACTTTGAACATCGCTGTTGAATTATTAAGATTATTATACCATATGAAGTTTTATTAAATTTTGTAATTATCTAAAAACGTTAGAACTATTTAGGTTAACATTTAAAGATTGGTAAAATATCTTGTTACACTTTTGGGGATAAAGTAGTTATTTTATAGTTTATTTTAGAACTTCAGGAATGAAACATTTGTTCTAAATACACGTCATTTAGATAAAAAGATGAGGTTATAAAGGAAATTTATTAAATAATGAAATTCTACTGATAAGTTAATTATATTTTTATATTCCCTCATTCTAGATGGTAAGATAATTACCCAAATCATGGAAAATAATATTGATAGAAAAAATTTATCCAATTAATTTTATTTACGAATAAACAAAGGTATTAATTAATCCTCATAGATTTATTGTTTTGAGGCAGAAAACAATCAATTCTCCATTAATTCTCTTATGATAAATGACCATAATAAATTTCTATAATTATTTACACTTTTCCTTCATTCCCACAAATGTTTTCCAATTAAAAAATCTAGTTATCTATTATTCCATATGATATTTTTACGTACCATTATTTATTAATAAGAGAACGTTTGATTAAATATTTTTGTGTCATGGGTTTATAATAAATGTAATTTGAAATATCCAGTGTTTTATTACCAAGATAAAGGCCAAATTGTGAGGACACAATTTACAAGGGGAATGTAACACCCCATTATTTTAAGCAAAGAAAATTTTATTTGCTACCATAAAGGACATAAAACAGTAATTATATCTTTTTTTCATTCAACAATTGTTTTTTCTTATATTACATACAATCTTGTGATTTTTATGTTTGATTCTGTATTCAACATGAAACACCAAACATAAACGACCCATGATATATTTTACAATTATAACATAACCATTATATTTGAGGTCATAGATAGTATTAACCAATTTATAATATTTATATATATATATAACCTACATACTATAAATTATTTATAAATATTTATAACACAAATAACCAATTTCTATTAAAGTGATTTTATTATTCAAAAATATGTTTACTAAAAAATGATTTTCATTGATATTCATGAAAAAATATTATAATTTATTTTTTAAACATTACTAATTTTTTTGATAAAATGGAAATAATTTTTGGAATCATAATATATACATTTAATTTTTGTGAAATATGAGTACCTTTCATAAAATATTGTTTTTTTTAATAGTGAAAAAATAACAATTTTTGAAAAAGGTATTTTCTTTACCATAAATTAAGTAATTTAAAAGAAACAATATTTTTTTAATATGTTATAAAATCTTTTAAAGATTATTTTTTTATATTTAGTTCACCTAATTAATTTTTAATAAACGTTATTTTTAGTTTAGTAGATGTTTATTTTTGATTTAGAAATGAGGTTTTTAATAAACCATTTTAAAATACATATTTTTTTCTATTTTAATTATTTAAAATAATCCCAAATAGGTATTTTTTAAATGGAAATTATAAATTATATATCCTTAGATATTAATTTATTTTAATTAAATGATAATTATTAGACATGGAGTTAATATAGAATCAACATTTTCTAAAAAAATATTCTTCACAAGATCCTATTGTCTCGCTGCCTCTATGGGATTAATATTAAATTATCCTTTTCCACATATGATAATTGAGTTTGAAAAATGGATTTAATATTTTGAATTAATGTAATTTATAATTTATAATATGGATAAATTTATTTTTGACCATAATAATGAGCGAAAACAATTAAAATTAATCATAATCATTAAGGTTAAAATTAGTTTACTATGGGATTAAACATTAAAAGTAAGTGTTAAAATGACCAGCCGATTTTTCCAACACCCATTTTATAGACATATGTCAAGACCTATGACCATAGGATATATTTTTATGTGTTTTTGGGATACCTTTACATGGATTTGACCTATATAGAATGTATAGTAAAGAAAAATAAAAAAAAGTAAACTACTTCCTTTTAATTTCTATAATTATTTTTGATAGGAGAAAAATATAAGTACGATTATAAATATTATCTTGAAATTAAAATTATTGTTTTAAATCAGAATAATTTATTTTATTTTTATTATATATTAATTAATTACTTTAGAATACTTATGAAATTCTCATGAAGTAATTATTCTGTTAATAATCTTGTAAAATAAAAGATACAAAAAATATTAAAATTTTAGTAAATTGAATTAATTTATATTTTACATTAATTTTTTAAATTAGTATATCATGTTAAATATGCGTGAGAAAAATATATTATAATTAAAAAAATAATTGATTTTTTAAATTCAATTTAAATAAATATTTCCAAAAATAACACTAATTTTATTTTAGGATAATTTATATTTTATTAAATGATATAAAATTTTTGAGCATATTATATTCTTACAAGTAAATTTTAGAATTAAATATATATAAAAATATTCAATTAAATGGTAAAATTTTCTTTTATAATGAATATAATGTCCCCTAAATAATAAAAACCCTTCTTGCACAATTATAGTTAAAATGTTGTTTTTGGATGATCATGCACTTGTGTTAAAATAATTTGTCAACACACATATGATTATTATTTTATAAATTGGATTACATATTTAAAATTAGTTTTTATAAATCCTATAAAAATTCTCACATTAATATAGTCTTAGGAGATAAATTTCCTAGGTTAGAATACAGTTACCATAATGAAAAACAAATATAAAAAATAAAGAAACATATAAAAAAAATATTTTTAACATGCGTTTTATTGAGTATTGGAGGTATTTATAGACCATAAAATCCCTAAAAACGTGTAATTGTAAATTTTGGAGCACTTTTAGTAATATTGACCTCCCAACAGTGAATACAATTGAGTATTTATAAGAATTCCACTACACCTCAACCTAAAAAGGGTACTCCCTACCCTAACTTATTCACACCTCAAAATACATTTGGACCATCCAACCCTTGTCCAAATAAAGTATAAGAATCCATATTATGATCTTATAAGCCTTAATTTGGGATGAAATAAAACAATCGGAGGTCTTTGGTGAAAACCAAAAGGAATTACTCAAATAAAAGGTCACATTTATCAATGAGAATTTCTATTTTACTTCTTTCTCAACCCATTAAATAATTATTATACCATGATGATAAAATATATTTAATATTATATGTATATTATATGGTTTTTATGTTAATTGTATGACCTAAGACCACACACACTTCTACCAAATGGGTTATGATTTATTATTCATGTGTATAAGAAACTACAACCTAGAAAAATGTTATTACTAATTTATCCATTACCACCTATCATGGTTGGGTATAATTATGGAATTTAAAATTATATATTATATTTATACCATAATTATATATATGGAGTCATTATATTATATATAACATTTTCTGTCCCGCTCCATTTGAGATATGAAAATGTTATTCGTGTGTACATAGGACTACCGCATTGCAAAGCGATGTTCTTTGTTTTCCACTAACTCATAACATGGAAGGTAATAAGGTAATGATAATAATTATATGTTATCTAAATGAAATATTTTTTATATTCATGAAATAATTATAAATATGTAAATTTAATATATTATTTGCATATTACCATTATACTCACTAAAAAAATGATAACATTGTTCGTAGACATGTGGACTACCACCTCTTTGAAGAGATGTGATTCCATTATTCATCACCACATCACAATAATGATATATATAATGATATATATTTAAATAATAATTTAATTTTTTATAATTATAATTATTTAATGTTAACTTATTACTTACCTTCTCTCTATAATGATCATTGAAAAATAGGAATGTTACTAATGTGTACGTATGACCTACCACCCATATGATCATGACATTAACTCAATTTTCATAAAAATATTTCATGATTGTTTTTAAAATTATAATTTTTCTATAAATATGATAATTTATTCCTAATTAATATTTTTTACATGTTTAAATAATGACATATTTGATAACATTCAACATTCTAAATTCATTTTTGAAACATAAGCCGAATATGGCCATAATATCCAATATAAAAAAATTGGTTAAGTATTTAAATATAACATGATAAATAGTTAAATTAAAGTAATAATAAAATTGAAAAAATTTCTCATGACATAAATAATTAATATATGTTTATTATTCAGGAAGACAATGAACATGCATGATGAATCAGACTCAATGTAAGGGTTTTTTCCTCTCGCATTTATTTCTTTGAGATATATTACATATTCGCCACTTATTTTGGTTATCTGGTGTATATAATTCCTATTAAGTTATATTATGTTTTTTTATTACATTTATATGGAATTAGATATCTATTTGAATATATATCTTTATCCGTTATTGTGATTTATAATTACCAAATTGGTTAGAGTTTGATATTTCAATCTCATCGATTATCGGGATTACTTACGATTTAGTCTGTAATGTTGAAAAATTATTATCTAAAATTCAATAATTCTCATGAATTATCTTATCATATTTTTATTCATGTTATTTTGAACTAAATTTACCATTTATATACACTTTGGTATATAATATGTATGAGAATGTGTTTTTAATAAAATCTAAACTCATTTACCGATATGGTTAGAAATATGTTTTCTTCCAAAATCATGTTTTGTAAAAAAATATCAAAAAAAAATTTAAAAATGAAATATTACATTAATTTTTTTTTTAATAACAATTCAGAGGAATCTTATTTTTATTTTTTGATCAACTCACTTTTCTAACCATTTTACCATAAAAAGTAATATTCTTTGCAATAGGTAGGAAATTACTCATTGACATAAATACTATTTCTTTGAAGATTATTTTAGATATTTACATAAATATTGTTAATAAAAAAGTTTTCGTCATATTTTTTTTATAAAAATTATATTCAAATAATATGTTTTCAGAAATGTTTTATTTTTTAAAATTTTATTTTCAAAATAAAAGGGGTTTTTCTTCAAAAAAAATTTTTTTAAATTTTAACAGTATTTCATTCTTCAACATTAATAACCATATTTGTTACTTATTATACACTATGGATATTTAGTATTTATACAACCTTCATTCATTCATTTGATATATTTGTATTTTTTAATGATATTTTTATAGAACCATTACCTTTTACATGAGATAATAATATATCATAGTGATTTTTATGGAACATGATTCTTTTTTTTCTTAGATTTATTGTGTTTTAATGAGATTATTATGGAACCCATTTATATTCCATTGTTTAATCACGTTTCAAAGAGAATGAGAAGAAACCCATTTATTTTATATGGGTTGATCAGGTTATACAATAATAATGATTTTATCTATGATTTTTAATGATTAAATGTCTATATAAATTATTCATGTTCATATTATTGAAATTCTAAATGATTGGTGTGCTCAGATAGCATCAGGTGAGCCCGTTATAGCTTATATGATGGGTGTGCCCATATAATAGTCCAATTCCTTGGGTAACGATTACAATCTTTTGTTAATAATATTGGAACTCAGATTTATGGTTATTCTATTATAAAAGTGTTCAATGGGAGGATGTTTCAATATACTAATTTGTTTTATCTATGATTGATATGATTTTATGATATTTTATTTGATCATGATTGATATCACATAGAACATAATTAATTATTTTTATGACTATTTAATTTGTTAGACACTTATTTTTTATTTTCACGTTTAATGATACATGTATTTATGTTTATGAATATTATTATGTTATACTGATGAAATTTTATTTTTTTAGATTACCCTAATTCTCATCTTATTCTCAGTGATGACATCCATTTTTTAATTCTAACTTTTCCCTTATCGAGCAATTGAGCTCACCAATTTTATGTTTCATTTTCACAAGGTTATAAGTAATTAAGTTGAATGAATTTATCTTATAAATGATATTATATATATGATGATAGTGTATTGATGTGAAAAATTAAATCTAGGTTATTTGGGAAAATTCTCATTTAATTTCACGTGAATTATGTATGTAGGATTTTTTCCTAATTATTGAAAAATATAAACCTAAAATGTCTTAATGGATATAATTAATCAAAATTTTCATTTTAAGGTTTTATGTATGGATTAAAAGTAATTGGGTTACAATTATTAACATATAATCCACAAATTTAAAGAATACAATATCAGTACAGGATATAATAGTCCATGTTTGTAATTTTTTATAATTTTAGATTAATGTTTTCCATCATTAATTTACATAATAATGACTTGATAATATCAAATAAAATTTATAAACTATTTCTTAATAAATTTATCATTTTAATATATTATTCTTCATATTTTTTAATGGTAATTCCCCCCATTTTCATAATACTTGACCAATACAACCTCATTCTAACAACCTGATTAATTAAATTCACCTCGTCGATATGAGAAACACATTGATGTGATCTAGAAATAACGAGTATGAGTGAAATAATGAATTTCTTACTCAAATTAATAATTAATTCTTAAAATATTTTTTATTATATTTAAATTCCTTAAAATAATCCCAATTCAACCACATTTATAGTCAAACAATAGGCCTATACCAGTCTTATGTTAGTACACTATAATAATAAAAACATCACCATGGGTGTTTGATAATTTTAAAGTCATTCCATGAAATTGTTAGGGGTATGTAATAGTATCTTCCCCAAAAGGTCTCCCTCAAAGCATCATACACTATATACATATAATATTTGCAAACTAATAGGTATAATAATTCCACTACAATTCATATCTTATAACACCATCTTTATTATTATCCATTTATCTAATATAACTTTCTGAGGAACTACCCCCACTAGTAACCCCTTCTTTTATTATTATGAATCTGTGAGTAATCATTGAATCCATCCATAAATATGTTAGGGGGCAGTGACTAACACTGAGGATATATTCACACCAGTATTAGTGTACTTATAGTTATAAAACCATTAGTATATGTTGAAAACCAATAAGAAACTACATAATATAAAATAAGAACAATATCTCATAATTCATATAATTTGATACTAAAATAAGTCCTTAATTTAAATACCAAGATAAAATTCTAAAAATGTATTTCCCACTATAACTCATAACCTCATAATAGTGACACATAATAAAGTCACTAACTCCCTCAAAGAAACATGAATAAATTATTTAAACATATAACATTAAGAATAATAATTATATTCTCATTACAATCATTATAAAAACCACTCACTTAAATATAGAAGAAGAAAAATAATTCCTCAGTGAGTAAATAGAGAAAGAAGTATATCCCTATACCAGAGGAACAATAACTTGACCTCACCTAATCTATCTCAAAAAATACAACAACTAATAATAGTAACATATTATAATGCATATATGATATAAAGGAACCCTGAAACAATGTCATCTTGTGTTGTCACTCTCACATATGAACATTAAACATCATCATTCTACCATCCCTTTAACATCTATAAATAAAATTTAAATCATATATATATGTCCATATCCTTAAACATAAAATAATCTTGAGGTAAGTCAATAATTTTAATTTAATCAAAATTGAGTGTCTTTTCAGGTTTTGATCTTTAGAGAATTAGATCATAACTCATACATAACAACTTAATTATTACAAAGTAGACAATTCTACACACTATCCATTTTTTTCATAAAACAAAATCATTTAAAAATAAACATGATTTTATTTCATGTTTAAACAACATAACTTTTCCTTGATCTCATATTTGACTCTATTCTAATTTATTTCCTGTGAAAAACATTTTAGACTTGGGATGATCATAAAAAGATCATTAAGGGATACAGAAAGAAATAATATTGTAAGTATTTGGAAAACATATAAACCCCGAATACATTATCATAAAGTAATACTTTTCACCTTTAAGAAGTAAAAATTACACTTTTCTAAATATAATCTCATTTATTACCATTTTTAATCAACAATATTGCTTCTAAACCCATAGAAAGTAACATATAACATATAATGGTAACTTGGGACATAAACATACTTTAATGGAATAACCATACAGTCAAATTCCACACATACTACTAAATGGAATATCCATACGACTGACTTCTATACCCAATGCATTGATGTTCATAATGTAACCCCCATCATTGGTTTATCACGGACCCACCCATCAAATGTTCAAGTATAGTTATATAATTATAACACATAAAATATTGCAAGTATCAATATTTCAATCATAAAATTTGAAATCAGAAGGAATCATTACAATATATTGATATAATCAGAAAATTATTAAAATCATTTTCAATACCAAAATACTTGATAATGGAATATGGTATTTATTTTTCTTTTAAATACACTATGGCTTATAGAGGAAGCCAAATACCAAATAATGGTCATGATGGTGATAAAGTTGTTATCACAATGTACATTAAAAAACAATAATTTTGTTTTTTCGTAAAATGATTCATATAAAAAGATTCTTTTTGAAAACAATTGAATTAAATTAAATGTTAGTGGGGTTAATTATACACCTTATAAAAGATGGTGGTATATAACATAAAAATACTCATTAATGAAAGGATATTGAGATGATGCCCTTTAGAAAGATATTATCATCAAATTTAGGATAAATAAATGTCATAATTATGTGTGAAAAATAAAAATACACACAATATAAGTGGATATTGAGTGAAAAATAACTTGAGTTAATTCACACATATTCTTGAAAAAAACAAATTAAATGGATATTTAACTCAATAAATGGAGATTGAGTTTTGATTACCCTTACATTGAGTCCGAATTGTCTCGTATGTTCTTTTATTCCTTAATAATAAACTTAAGTTAATCTAGACATTATTTATAACCTTTTTATGCTTATTATTCCTTTTATATCACTTATTACAATGATATAAAAATTACATAACTATTTATGTTTATATTGGATGTTTTTTCGATATTCAGTACTTGAGAAAGAAATGAACTTGTTTTTGTGTAAATTGTCCATGTGGTAAAAATTACATAATCTTTAGAATAGTATTCATGATTTTACTATCATATGTGAAGTGCCCAGATCAGTGTGAATCACTGAGAGGGGGAGGGGGTGAATCAGTGATCCTTTAAAACTTTTTACTAATTGATTCTTAATCAATTAAACCTCTATGGCTTGTTAAGGCCCCGATCCACTCTTCTTATGTCTCTCAACCTTTCCCGGATAATGCAGTAATGAAAAGGCACAAGACACAAGGATTTACAAGGTTCGGCACTAAAGGCCTACATCCTTGCCATGCTCTCCCAGCATGGATTCTCCCATTATAACTTGTTAGAATTACAATGGTCGATACAGCTTCCCATCGTATCTCTCCTGAGTCCCACAGGAGGGTCTTTATACTGCGTCCCACAGTGTTACCAGAGTCCCACTGGCCTGCTCCAGAATCCCACTGAAGACTTCTTCTCCCTGAGTCCCACAGGGTCTTCTCTTGGCTCCTCGAGTCGCACGAGTAGCTCTTCTTCACTTTAAGCTTCTTCAAGTATCTTCAACAGTCTGGGATAAAGACTGCTGGCCTTGCTCTGTACCTCTGATCACTTGAGTTGATCAGGTCTTCTCGTCTTGCTCAGGCTTTATCACCTTCTTCTAAGGATGACCTGGCCTTCTCTCTAATTACTGAATACTCAGACAAATGATGTCTTTAACTTCAGTCTGGTCCAGTCTCAGTTCACTTCGACTTCATGCACTGAGTGCATGACAACTCTGCATCTTCATGCACTTATTGCATGGCCTTCTCAAATCTCTTCAAGATCTTCAAGTCTTGGACAACTCAAATGCACACAACCAGGTTTGTCTTTGTTCAAGTGTGCATGTGCATGCATGTATGCATGCACTCCCCTTCTTCCTTCTCTTGGTGCAATAAACCCTCAAAGGGTGTAGTCAACTATAGCACACACCTCCAAGCTATCCTTGGCCTTCTTTTCAAATGCACACACACACTCAAAGTGTGGTGGTCTTCACTCTTCAAGAATGCACACACAAATTTACTAAGGCCTCGTGTCTTCTTTGGTTGCACAAGGCTACGGCCTTTCCTTCCCTTCTTGCACACACACCTGAATATGTCCTTCTCCACTTATGCACACACACTGTCCCATAGGGTTCCTTCACTTGACACACAAGCACAAAGGCTCGGCCTTCTCAATGGGGCAAGGTGGCGCGCAAGGAGGTGTGGCCCTCTTCTTGTCTTCAAATGCCGCACAGGCTCATGTGTGTAAGGGTGCAACACTGCCGCGGGCGCTTCTGTCGCGCAAGCCTCAAGAATGCGAGAGCACCTTGGGCGCACAAGCTTCTCCTGCCGCACAAGTATGCGGGCAGGGAGAGATCTTCCTATCGCACAAGTGATGCGCGCAGGGAACTCCTTCCCTTCACCTCTTTCGCGCAAGGGGTGCGCGAAAGGAACTCCTTCGGGCCTCCGGTGGCACCGAGAACAACAGCCGCGCAAGTGTACGCGGGGCTTTTACTTCGCGAGGCAGACGAGCTCTCGCGGGACTTCCAAGTTCTTCAGCAAACTCTCCTCGAGGGCTAGGCCTCATTTTTATAGGCAAAGGAGACGCGGTTCAATCCGCGTGATATAACTCCAAATCCCCAAGATTTTCAGATCTTTAAAAATCTTTCCAAATCTTGATTTTTATACTCAGTTTCAACGCGGGTTGCATTTTTTTTCCTTCGGTATTCTTCACGTGCATGCGGCTTAGAACGCATGCACGGCCTCTTTTCTTCCAATCCATGCAAATCACAAACAGCTCATGGCCTCGGCAACTCCGTTTGCCTCGGCTGAAGACCGAATTCTTTCTCGATGCATGCATGCAACATTTTAATACATGCATGGGTTCGTTATGGCCTAACGATCACAAAGGATGTCTCAGTTTGCTCGGAGGTGGCCGGGAACTCAAAAACCCTCGTCGGGGAGGCCTCTGGTTCGAAGGTGGCTGCGGGAATGCGCGGGGAGGCCTCAGCCGAGCTCGGGGTTGAAGACGGTCTCGCAGCCGTTGGATCGGCGATTCAATTGATCTTGGACGGCCTGGATCAGATCATCTCGCCGCGGATCAGATGTGCGGCTTAGATCGTTCGCGCGATCAATCGTGCGGCTGGGATTCACTCCCGGTGAAATTTCCACGTCCGACATCGAAACGGCGAGCGGATTTTCCGCGCTTTATCACCCTGGCGCTCTCCACCACACCTCAGTTGAACTTCTCCCCTCCTGGTGCCGCCCCGCACTGGGTTCTCTCTGTGGGCGCGCTCTGCGCCCACTCTCTGCTCCCTGCGGGCGCACTACTGGCGCCCACTATGCATCCTCGAGCGCGCTCCTCGCGCTCACGCTGCGCGGGTTTCATCACCGCGTGGCTTCGGGGCTTATACACGACCCCAGCCTCTCTTGGGCTGGCCCCATGGGATCCCCTTGGGCGTGGTGACCTGGTCCCACATGTGCCTTGGGTTGAACCCTTAAGGCTGGCCCTTGAGGTTGGCATATTTTTTTCTTAAGTAATAGCTAGGACTTTGTATAAAAACAATGTTAACCAAATGTAATATGCCAAGCCACGTGCCCTTCAATCCATTCTTCTCCTTCATCTTCTTCTTGAGAATTCAAACATTAATCTTCTTGATTAGAAACAACTCCTCAATTCATAATTCTTCTTCATCATCTCATTTTCTACTTAGGAGAGAATTCTCAAGGATCTTCATCAACCAAACTCCTGAATCACATAGATCTTCAATGTGCTTCATTGATCTAATCAGAGATCAAGTTGGATCACTTCCAATTCACATGCACTAAGAGTTAGTACATGGACTTCATTAATCCACATCATCCACTTAGTAGTTGTGGATGGATCATCTTCATCTCCTCATGCATTGTCAGTACAATGCATGGTCTTCAAACATTGTTGTGACTTTGTATCCAGTTGACACAAGTTCTTAGAACTTAAAGAGTAGCTCAACAATCATCAGATATTACTAGAGAATGTTTCAACCACATCTCCTATGCCACTTAGTGAATCTCCTAAGTGACACGCATCTTAGTACCATGGCCATTCTCCATTCATCACCAACACCATCACAACCTTTGTCGTTCACATCGTGACATTCCTTGACTTCCTTTCATTCCAAGACAACTTCATGCCTCATTGACAACAAATGCAACACAGTGCACTTCAATCTCCCCCTTTGTATTTGTTGTCAATACACTCCTTCAGCACATATGAATGGGTCAATATGTGTGCCAATATTTTCTCCCCCTTATTGGCAATCAAATGCAAAGGTGTGGTGTGGTTCTCTTTCAAAAAAATCTCTTCCTCCCTTTGAATAGAATCTTCAATAAAAATCACTAGGAGAGGGATGATGCCACATGTTATCTTTAGAAAAGAACCTTTAGTAAATCAACTCTAAGTCTACTTGGGCTAACCCGGTGCAGAAAACAAGAGTGATGTAACCAAGGAACTCAATGTTGTCCACATTCACTGTAAACATGTGAGATCATGCAAAGGGGTTCAGATATTCAATGAATTGCTAAATCCTGCACATACTCCACAAAACTCATTAGAAAGTTCAGTGCAAAGATAAAGCTCCCCCATTCATCCATTTTCATAAGATGATATTAATCTCAGAACATCATCTTCTTCAGATTTGCTCCCCCTTAAGGGGTGCACTCCATTCCTTCCAAACCACTCTCCAGATGAGAATGATCATCATCTTCAATTCCCTGCAATGTTAGCACATGTAAATACAAGTGATTAGGGAATAAGATGGAACCTCCTTGGTTCATCAATGTGAACAACAAGGTTGAGAAGATTCTCTCAACCGAGATGTCCCATTTTCACCATTCTTCACACTTGCACATTTGATCTTCAATGATGTTGGTGCTGGTGTGGATCTCAATACATCCTCATGTGAAATCTTCTTCTTCCCTTTTTCCTTAGCAATTTCCAGAACTTCATCTTCAGATCTTTGTAGATCTTTGGCAAGTTTCAACTGATTTGGCCATATGACAAGTAAGTCACTTGGAAGTGTGGCCTCAGTTCTGGAAGTTCCACATGGTTATTTTGATGCTGTTAAGCTAACTTTCTTAGGCAACTTATTTTCAATCAATCCCTTCTGCTTCTTCTGGATTGATTGTCTTTTTGAGTCCAGTCTGCTTCTATTCAGTTCCATGGCTTGTTCACAAAGATCCATGGTATGACCTTTATTTCCACAGTAGAAGCATGTTTTCTTGGTGGTCCTTCTGGATGCATCACCCTTCTTGGATTTAGACTCCAAGGACTTCTTTTCCTTTTTCAAAATCTTCTTGGGAGCATCTTCCACTTTCTTATGCTTGCTTCCCAAGGATTATTTCTGAGCCAGGTTCTGTGATCTTTTCTTCTTTTGAGCTCTGGATACAGTTGGAGATTGACATGTATCTATTTGACCACTTTTGCACACATCCCAGATGTTATCAAGTAATCCAAATCTATTTGCAGTAAACAGATGTCTCTGGACCTGTGGATGCTGCTTCTTTTCCTCTGGCTTGCTCCCCCTAGGCATGGGCTTCCTTTGTGCTTTGACATTTAGTGGATTGTACCAACAATCCTTTGCACAGTGCCCATACTTATTACAACACCAACATTGACCCACAAATCTTGACCTCTTCAGTCCTTCTGATTGTTGGGTACTTTTCTTGACTTGCTGTGTTGTTTCAGGAGAGCATTCTTTCTTCACTGTCTTCATCCATACTTGTTTGGATTCATTCTTCCATCCTGCACTTTTAGTAGATACACATTTAGAAGCATGAGTACAAGATGGTATGGATGGTACCTTCTTTTTAGAAGATGTTTCCCTTTCATTAGAGGATGTCTTTCTTTTAGAATCATCCTACTCAATGCATACTTGAGTAGCAACATTTCTCCTTTCAGCTGACTGGGAGGCTTTGGCTTTGGGTGATTGCTGATTGTTCAATATCACCTCTAGTTCTAAGCATTTCATATTGAGGGAGTTCTTCTCATCCTCAACAAATCTTAGCCTACCTTCCCATTTTTCTTCCAGCTGTTTCATCTGGTCTTCATGCACTTTCTTCATTTCTTGTAATGAATTGTCAAGCTCCTTCACCCTGTTTACTTTGTCTTCAAGTTGAGCATCTCTGACAATCATTGACACTTTGTGCAACTTCTCTAGTGCATGAAACACATCTTTGATTATTACTTTAAATAATTCTTTCTCAGAAAGGCTTCTCTGCAATTCTTCAGCAGTGTCTTCATATCTTTCATTGCAAAGAGAAACTGTTTCATCTTTAGCCTTCACCAGCTTTCTGAGAGTGTTGGTTATGCCAACCCTTTTAGCCAATTGATCTTCCATTGCATTGGCTTCTTCTTCTAACTGTGATTTTTCTTCTTGAAGATCAAGGATGCCTGTAGCTATACACATTGCCACTTCCTTGGGGACTGTCTTCTGAAGATATTCGATTGCACTTTGAAGATCTTTCACTGTTCCAACTTCATCACAGCTAGGACAGACTTTCTTCATCTTCTTGGCCTGTTTCTTCTTTCTATTTTTCTGAGTCTTGGCAGATATCTCCATTTGAGGCTGGTCACTCATTTCCTCAAATCTGCACATCATAAAGACTCCTTTGGATCTTTTAGAGGTAACCTCTCCTCTGATACCAATTGAAGTTCCCAGATCAGTGTGAATCACTGAGAGGGGGAGGGGGTGAATCAGTGATCCTTTAAAACTTTTTACTAATTGATTCTTAATCAATTAAACCTCTATGTCTTGTTAAGGCCTCGATCCACTCTTCTTATGTCTCTCAACCTTTCCCGGATAATGCAGTAATGAAAAGGCACAGGACACAAGGATTTACAAGGTTCGGCACCATAGGCCTACATCATTGCCATGCTCTCCCAGCATGGATTCTCCCATTATAACTTGTTAGAATTACAATGGTCGATACAGCTTCCCACCGTATCTCTCCTGAGTCCCACAGGAGGGTCTTTATACTGCGTCCTATAGTGTTACCAGAGTCCCACTGGCCTGCTCCTGAATCCCACTGAAGACTTCTTCTCCCTGAGTAACACAGGGTCTTCTCTTGGCTCCTCGAGTCGCACGAGTAGCTCTTCTTCACTTTAAGCTTCTTCAAGTATCTTCAGCAGTCTGGGATAATGACTGCTAGCCTTGCTCTGTACCTCTGATAACTTGAGTTGATCATGTCTCTCGTCTTGCTCAGGCTTTATCACCTTCTTCTATGGATGACCTGGCCTTCTCTCTAATTACTGAATACTCAGACAAATGATGTCTTTAACTTCAATCTGGTCCAGTCTCAGTTCACTTCGACTTCATGCACTGAGTGCATGACAACTCTGCATCTTCATGCACTGATTGCATGTCCTTCTCAAATCTCTTCAAGATCTTCAAGTCTTGGACAACTCAAATGCACACAACCAGGTTTTTCTTTGTTCAACTGTGCATGTGCATGCATGTATGCATGCACTCCCCTTCTTCCTTCTCTTGGTGAAATAAACCCTCAAAGGGTGTAGTCAACTATAGCACACACCTCCAAGCTATCCTCGACCTTCTTTTCAAATGCACTAACACACTCAAAGTGTGGTGGTCTTCACTCTTCAAGAATGCACACACAAATTCACTAAGGCCTCGGGTCTTCTTTGGTTGCACAAGGCTACGGCCTTTCCTTCCCTTCTTGCACACACACCCGAATATGTCCTTCTCCACTTATGCACACACACTGTCCCGTAGGGTTCCTTCACTTGACACACAAGCACAAAGGCTCGGCCTTCTCAATGGGGCAAGGTGGCGCGCAAGGAGGTGTGGCCCTCTTCTTTTCTTCAAATGCCGCGCAGGCTCAAGTGTGCAAGGGTGCAACACTGCCGCGGGCGCTTCTGTCGCGCAAGCCTCAAGAATGCGAGAGCACCTTGGGCGCACAAGCTTCTCCTGCCGCGCATGTATGCGGGCAGGGAGAGCTCTTCCTTTCGCACAAGTGATGCGCGCATGGAACTCCTTCCCTTCACCTCTTTTGCGCAAGGGGTGCGCGAAAGGAACTCCTTCGGGCCTCGGGTGGCACCGAGAACAACAGCCGCGCAAGTGTGCGCGGGGCTTTCACTTCGCGAGGCAGACGAGCTCTCACGGGTCTTCCAAGTTCTTCAGCAAACTCTCCTCGAGGGCTAGGCCTCATTTTTATAGGCAAAGGAGAGGCGGTTCAATCCGCGTGATATAACTCCAAATCCCCAAGATTTCCGGATCTTTAAAAATCTTTCCAAATCTTGATTTTTATACTCTATTTCAATGCGGGTTGAATTTTTATTTTCCTTCGGTCTTCTTCACGTGCATGCGACTTAGAACGCATGCACGGCTTCTTTTCTTCCAATCCATGCAAATCACAAACACCTCATGGCCTCGGCAACTCCGTTTGCCTCGTCTGAAGTCCGAATTCTTTCTCGATGCATGCATGCAACATTTTAATGCATGTATGGGTTAGTTATGGCCTAACGATCACAAAGGAGGTCTCGGTTTGCTCGGAGGTGGCCGGGAACTCAAAAACCGTCGTCGGGGAGGCCTCTGGTTCGAAGGTGGCTGCGGGAATGCGCGAGGAGGCCTCAGCCGAGCTCGGGGTTGAAGACGGTCTCGCAGCCGTTGGATCGGCGATTCAATTGATCTTGGACGGCCTGGATCAGATCATCTCACCGCGGATCAGATGTGCGGCTTAGATTGTCCGCGCGATCAATCGTGTGGCTGGGATTCACTCTCGGTGAAATTTCCGCGTCCCACATCGAAACGGCGAGCGGATTTTCCACGCTTTATCACCCTGGTGCTCTCCACCACACCTCAGTTGAACTTCTCCCCTCCCGGTGCCGCCCCGCACCGGGTTCTCTCTGCGGGCGCGCTCTGCGCCCACTCTCTGCTCCCTGCGGGCGCGCTACTGGCGCCCACTATGCATCCTCGAGCGCGCTCCTCGCGCTCACGCTGCGCGGGTTTCATCACCGCGTGGCTTCGGGGCTTATACACGGCCCCGGCCTCTCTTGGGCTGGCCCCATGGGATCCCCTTGGGCGTGGTGACCTGGTCCCACATGTGCCTTGGGTTGAACCCTTAAGGCTGGCCCTTGAGGTTGGCATATTTTTTGCTTAAGTAATAGCTAGGACTTTGTATAAAAACAATGTTAACCAAATGTAATATGCCAAGCCACATTCCCTTCAATCCATTCTTCTCCTTCATCTTCTTCTTGAGAATTCAAACATTAATCTTCTTGATTAGAAACAACTCCTCAATTCATAATTCTTCTTCATCATCTCATTTTCTACTTAGGATAGAATTCTCAAGGATCTTCATCAACCAAACTCCTGAATCACATAGATCTTCAATGTGCTTCATTGATCTAATCAGAGATCAAGTTGGATCACTTCCAATTCACATGCACTAAGAGTTAGTACATGGACTTCATTAATCCACATCATCCACTTTGTAGTTGTGGATGGATCATCTTCATCTCCTCATGCATTTTCAGTACAATGCATGGTCTTCAAACATTGTTGTGACTTTGTATCCAGTTGATACATGTTCTTTGAACTTAAAGAGTAGCTCAACAATCGTCAGATATTACTAGAGAATGTTTCAACCACATCTCCTATGCCACTTAGTGAATCTCCTAAGTGACACGCATCTTAGTACCATGGCCATTCTCCATTCAACACCAACACCATCACAACCTTTGTCATTCACATCGTGACATTCCTTGACTTCCATTCATTCCAAGGCAACTTCATGCCTCATTGACAACAAATGCAACACAGTGCACTTCAATATGTATCCATTATATTTGTATTTATAAAAATACATTATAATTGGAGATAATAAATGAAATGAAATGTTCATGGAGACAGTAGGTCGTATGTACGCATGAATGCTACTTTAAATTATTTGACATACAAAAAGAATAATAATTAAATGATAAAAATTTATATTATAATAATAATGTTATAATAATTTAATATATGTATAATAGGTTTAATGAAATCATCATTTATACATTAAATGTATAATAGGAATGAGTCATATCTCTTTGAGGGGCGGTAGTCCGCACTTCGTCGAACGAAATTCTCATATTTACACAACATTGAAAGAAAAAAGGTATGTTATAAATAATAATTACTAAAGTATAGAGAAAATATAAATATAATATATATCATATGTAAAAATATATTACATTATAATGGACCCCAGGAGAGGTGGTATGGGAAAATTGAACAATCATCATATGGTGAGGCAGTAGTTTGCTGTATATAGAAACTGTATGTCCATTACCCATTAAATATAGGTGTGTTTTAGTGTAGATAAAAACAATTGCATAAAAAATCCAGGTATATTTAGGATATTTGTTCGGTTATGTAATCATAAAATAAAAAAAAGTTTAGGGAGTGGATAATGAAAATGAAACTAAAAATCCTCAGAGTAGGCATTACCTCTTAATTGGGTAACATCTTTTGGTTTACACCAAAAAAATCCCTTGGGAGGATTTCATACCTAAGGGAGGATTATAAGATGAGGTTAGGGATTCTAGGAAGAGTCCTAGGAAATTATTTTCCAATCCAAAGGGTTATCTTATTATGATTATTAGATAAAATAGGGTACCTTTTTATTGAAGATTGAAGGCCCACTTGGGAACTCTTAAATTATTAAATTAATGTTAATTAATTTTTTAATTAAAATGTTCACAACATGAGATATTATGAATATAATATGAGTATAGTTATAAATCTTCTGATCCAATGATTTTTTGAATTTTTTTTATTTAAAACCTTATTTTTCAGTTGACGCTTATTTATCCTTTTTTAATTTTAATTGTGGTAAAAAAAATTAAATATTAAGAGGAAATTAATTTTACCTATATGGGGTACATTTACCATAATTGTAAAATTAATGAACTTTTATAACTTATCTTATTTACTTTTTGATTTTAAAAGATTTTAAGTATTTTTAAATAATTTAATAATTTACTATTTTTATAAAACATCAATCATGTCAATTTATCAACTGTTTATTTTATTGAATTTAAAAAAAATTCTAAATAGAGATATAAATTTGAACAAAACCATTGAATAGTATTCCAACATGTCATATTCACCTATAAAAATTGTCTATGATATAAATTATGTCAAAAATTTTTTATTTTAATATTTAGAATATCATTTATTTGATTCCTTCATTAATAAAGCTATCAATACATCAACATTGTGTCATAATTAAATTTATTTGTTTAATATAAAAAAATTATAAATAAAAAAATGATGTAGGAAATATTTTTAGTATTATAATAACTATTTAAATTTGAATATATCACATATATAATCCCATATTAAAATTTTTTTAGTAAGAAGATAAATGATTATAATATATTTTTCTTTACTTTAAATTAAAATGTATAATTATCATAATCACACCCAAGTGGATTAAAAGGAAAAAGTATCATCCCAATGGTTTTATTGGTCATAAATATCTCCCCCAAATAGGATTAGGACATGTTTTAGTATAGTTTTATAATATTATAATATTATTCTTACCCTTATTTACCACACATACCTCTTAATCATGCTAAATAAAAATAATTACTAAAGTTACTAATCATAATGTCTTAAAATAAAGGGGCCTATTTAAATAATTTGGACTGTCTGATTATAAACATGGAATCCATTTTTATGAATTCAAATCACATAAGTTTTAGTAATTAATTTAAAATTAATCCCCATTGTCAAAATGAGAAATAATGTTTTTAAAAATAAAAACCATCAAAAGATTGACATTCATTTATATCTAATTTCACAGTGATGTTACATCCAACAACCAAAATTGGATTAAATGATAAAAAATTTATCTACTTATACATTAAAATTAAATAAATATATAATCTAACAATATAAATAACTTAGATGAAAGATAAGTTTTGAATTAAAATCCAGCATTTTTCACTATTCATTAAAATATGAATTTTATCATAAAAATACAAAAATTTAAAAGAAATTAAATTTTTATGTTCCTATTAGGAACTAGTTCTTTATTTTTTAAAATATATATTATTTAAGTGTCAAAAACTAGATTTAATATTGGTTCTGCATCAAAAGGTTTTAAAATTCCTTTTTTGTAAAATTCTTCTTTTATGCTTAAAATTGATTTTTTTATTATATCCTGTCTAGAAAACAGATAACATTAATTTTAAAGATAAAATTTAGTTTTTATTTAATTAATATAATTAAAAAAGCGTGATATTATTTTATAAACACAATTATTCTCATTTAAATAGGTTATCATAAAAAACATATCCTTTACATTCAGTTAGGTTTTATTTCTATTTCTAATAAATTTGGTAATCAATGAATAATTATATAAACATCTATAAACCATATGTTCATAATTTAATTAATATTGTCCACTATTTCCATTCCAACAGTTATGTTATGACATAACATTTAAACAATATTTTTTAGTTTTTTGTTTAAGCTCGATGTAGTCTATCATATACACTATTAAACTTAGTGTTTCTTTCTTAAAACTAGAGATGTTACATCCTACCCCCTTTAATAAATTGAGTCCACAAAATTTGAATTTTGTGTTGGTAACTAGGGTATGAATTTTCAAAAATACTTTTATTTCAGTCCCACGTTGAAAAAATGGCTAATAAAACTACCGCATTAAAAGAACAAAAGAGAAGTACCAAGGTCACCTGAGATAACACTTACTAGGATTCCATATAGTAAAACATGGATATGAAGGAAAAATTAAGTGTTAAGTTCTGATGGATTGTGATATAAAACATGATCAGGAGAATTTTAACAATCAGAAAACCACAAAATTGGGATGGGTTAAATGGTCTTTGATTTTTCTGCAGGAAAAGTAAACAGAAATTGTTTTTTTATTTTAAGATAATTTTCATAATTTTGAGAATTTTATTTACAATCTTGACTAATAACATAAGAAAACATACTTAATTTTCAAGTATAGTTTCATCCCTTAATAAATTTCTACCAGAAACTCATCTTTTCTCCAAACAATGAGTATTGAAGATGATTGGGGAACACCTAAAGCACTAAAATACACTTTTATAGAATAACATAATCCACAAAATATTAATTATATATACATTATATCTTGAAATATCATCCAAAAACAAAAAGTTTATGATAAAATTTGATAATTTACCCAAAATAATAAACCATTCCAGGACAAAAAATACATTTAATATCCCAAATTAAACACTAATCTTCAAAGTTCAACAAATTCTATTTGATAAATAAGTGTGCTTAAAATTCCTCAAAATAATCTAAACTAATATTAAAACCCAAAATTTAAAAGCATTTAATAACATATTCTTCCAAGGTAATATTTATCATTTATCTCCAAATTATATAAAACAATCTTAATGTCTCATACCAAAAAGCAATTAACCTAATCACGTTTTCTCCAAGTCAGGATAATCACATCTAAAAATAACCCAAATCACCTTAAGTCTTCTATAAAAACCTAGATTCTTCAAAAAAAACCATTACTTCTTAAATAAAATCCAATATTATTATAGTTTTCTTAGGAATATAGGGTTCCCCAAATAGAAAATTTCATCTAAAATAACATGTATCAATCGATCCTCATTTCATTTCCCAATACCAAGTATATCCATTCGATAAAACATAAGTTCACAAAATCAACTTCATATTATACCATAAACTAGTATTACTAATAAGAAATATTCTCACTAAGCAGGTACATCACGTAGGTCAGTGATAGGAAATGCACTCTTGTCACCATTCAATTGTGAGTTCGATTCCCATATCCATTGTGGACGCAACGAGTTGTCTCCCATCTCAAAGGTTGTCTTTTTTCTAAAACTATATAATTTTTATAATATTACAAAAAATTTATAAAGACCTAAGAAATAACCATTACATGTTTTAACCTCAAAGGTTATTTCATACCTCACTTTCGCATCCCAAAAACTAGTAACCCATAATTTATTCAAAGGAGAATGTCTCCCAAAATACCATTAATCGCCTTAATATTTCAGACCATAAATCCTAAAAGGGGGTTTTTAAGATATTTAACTTATTATAAACATTATAATAATAAAACAATGGTGATATCCCAAACTCTTAAAAAACATCATAATCTCTTAACATATCTAAATAATCATTTAATACTAACTATAAGGCCCCAACCTTGAACAGAACATAATCTTAAGACAAGTCAATAATTTGAATTTAATTCAAATTGAGGATATTTTTAGATTTATAGATTTAGATAATTAGGTTATAACTCATACATAACACCTTAAATATTACAAATTATACACTTTTACTCACTATCCATGTTTTTTATAAAATAAAATCTTTTGAAAAGAATCCTGGGTTCATTTGATGTTTAAAAACATAACATTAATATGATCCCATACTTGACTCTTTTATTCTTCATGTCATGTCAAAAACATTTCAATCTTGGGATGAGCCTTACAAGATCAGTAAGGGATCAGCAAAGACTTAAAACAATTCGTTTTGGGAAAACATGTAGACCATGAATACTTTATCATAAATTAATAATTTTTACCATTAAGAATTAATAATTACACTTTACTAAACATAAGCTCACTGCATACCCTTTCTGTAATCAAAACATTTCCTTAAAACCCATATAAATTAACACATAATATATAAGGGTAACTTGGTGCATAAACATACTTAAATAGAATAACCATATGACCACCTTCCACACATATCACTAAATAAAATAACCATATAGATGACTTCCATACCCAATGCATTGGAGGTTATAATGTAACCACCCATCCTTGGTTTATCGTAGAACCACTCACTATTGGTTTACAATGTAACCACCCATCTTTGGTTTTTCACATAACCACCCGTCAAATGTCCAAGTACTATTATATAATCATAACACATATAATATTGTGATTATAAACATTTCATTCATAAAATTTTAAATCAAAAGGAATAATTATAAGATATTAATATAATAAAACCATTCATAAACCATTTTCAATATGAAAATACCTAATAAGGGGATATGCTATTTAGTTTTCTTTTAATTAAATTTTTGTTTGTATAGGAAGCTAAATACCAAATAATGGTTACGATGACGGAAAAGTCGTTGTCACCCTGTATGTTAAAAAACATTCATTTTGTCACTTAGTAAAATAATTCATAGAAAATGATTCATTTTGAGAGATATTGAATGAAATTTAAATTAAAACGTTTAGATTATACATTGTATAAAAAAAGTTGGTGTATAATATCACAATATGCCTGAATGAAAAGATATTGAGATGAAGTCTCTTACAAAGATCGCATCATTATATTAAGGATAAATAAAAGACATAATTATGTTTGAGATATATAAATATACCGAATATAAGTGGATATTCCGTGTAAACCCATCAAAGGTCACTGAAACATATTCAAGGAAAAACAAAACAAATTACATTGATATTTAAATAAATAAATGGAGATTAAGTTATGATTTGTGTTACCCTGAGTGCAACTTGTCTTCTACATTCTTTATTTTATTGAGTAATAAACATGGGTTAATTTAATCTTGCTTGAATTTTTTTGAAGTTTTATATTAATTTTCTACCACTTATTATCATGTCTAAAAATTACATTACTATTTATGTTCATATCGTACATTTTGTATATATTCTTTACTTGAGTCAAAAACGAACTAGTTTTGATGTAAATTGTCCATGTGGTCAAAATTCCATCATATCCAGAATTTTATTTGTGATTTAAATATCATATATTTCCAGTATATATGTATTTTTATTGATCAATAATATTAGGATATATGAAATGAAATTCACCTTTCATAGAGATGGTAGGTCGTACGTACACATGACCACTAATTTTTTTTTCATCTTAAAAATATAACAATTAAATGAAATAAATGTATATTATAATACTTGTAATATATTAATGTTATAAATTTCTCATATTATTAATAAAATCATCTTTTATACATTCCATGTATAATAAGAACGAGTCATATCGCTTTGAGGGGGTGGTAGTTCACACTTCCTCAAACAAAATTATCATATTTACACAACATAGAAACAATAAAGGTAAGTTATAAATAAAAATTAAAAGAGTTTAGAGATAATATAAATATGATATATTTCATTTGTAAAAATATTTTTCATCATAATGGACACCATTAGTGCTGGTTGGGGAAATTTTAACAATCATTATTTCATGAGGAAGTAGTACTCCGTACATATAAATAGTATGTTCATTACCCATTAAATAGAGGTGTTTGTAAGTGTAGATAGAGAACTTAAAATAAAAAGAAATCCAATTATATTTGGGATAATATAGTTTCTATGTAATCATATAATAGTGTTTAGGGCGTGGAGAATGAAAATTAAACTAAAAAGCATGAGAGACGGTGTTACCTCTTAATCGGGTAACTTATTTTGGTTTATACCAAAATTTTTACTTGATAAGTTTTCTTCTATTTGGAAAGATTATAGTATGAGGGGAGGAATTATATTAAGAGTTTTGGGAAGGTATTGGCCAAACCAAATGGTTATTTGTGTGTGAGTATTAGATAAGGGAGGGTACATTCTTATAGGAGAGGGAAAGGGCATCCTTGGAAAATCTTAAATTATTAAAACAATATAAATAAATTATTTAATTAAATTATATTGAACATGAGATATGTCTAAGATAATATGATTATAGGTCAAATTATATAATCCAATATTTTTTGGACATGTATTGATTTTATTTTAACTCTTATCTTTTCATTTTACCCTTAATTATTCTTTTTTAATTTTCATTATGGTAACAACATTTTAATTATTAAGAGGCTATTAATTTTAATTATATGAGATAAATTTCCATAATTTGAAACCTAATGAACTTTTATATCTTTTTTAGTTACTTAGAAATTTAAAATTATTTTTACAATTTTTAAATAATTTAATAAATTACTATTTTTATAAAACATCAATTATGTCAATTTTTCCACTATTCATTTTATTGAATTTTAAAAAAAAATCTAAAAAGAGGGATAGAAAAAAAAATTATAGTCTTATAAAATGACATATTTACCTTGAAAAATCTTGAATTACATAAATTATTTCAAGAAATATTTATTTTATTATTTATAATATCATTTATTTGATTAATTCATTAATAATTCAATCACTACATCATCATTGTGTCATAATTAAATATAATTACTTAATGTATAAAAATTATAAATAAACTATAATGATTTAGGAAATATTTTTATCTTTCCAATGGCTATTTATAGTTGTAGATATCACTTTTATTAACCCATATTAAGATTGTATTAGTAAGAAGATAGTTTTTTATAACATTTTTTCCTTTAAATTAATAGTTACAAGTGTCATAATCACACCTATATGGCTTACAAAGTCCAAATTTTCATCCCAAGGGTTATATAGATCGAATATATCTCATACAAAAGAATTTATAAATTTTTTAGGTTACTTTTGTATTATTATAATATTATTTTTACCCTTATTTACTTCATTCAGCCTTTTATTGTGGTAAATAAAAATTATTACTAAAGTTACTATTCATAATGTCAAAAAAATAAAAGTTCCATATTTAAATAATTTGGAATGTATGATTTCAAATATAGAATTCATTTTTCTAAATTCAAGACACATAAATGTTAGTAATTAATTTAAAATTAACCCCCGCTGTTAAAATGAGAAAACATGTTATTAAAAAGTAAAAATCATTAAAAGATTGACGTGCATTTATATATTATTTCAAAGTGAAGTTACTCACAATGACCAAAATTGGATTAAGTGAAAAAAATTAATCTAATTATACTTGAAAACCAATTAAATAGATTATCTGACAATATAAATAACTTATATGAAATAGAAATTTAGACTTGAATTCAATTATTGTTCACGATTCATTAAAATATGAATTTTATTAGGAAAATACCAAAATTTCAATCAAAGTCAATATTGATATCATGATTCCAAAATAAGAAGTTATGTTTTTCAAAAATAACTTCTGAAAGTGTGAAAAACTAGATTTAAAATTTGTTCTCTATCAAAAGGTGGTAAAAATTCCTTTTTTGAATAATACTTCTTTTATGCTTAAAATTTATTTTGTTCTTATATCTTGTCTAAAACAAATATAATATCAATTTTAAACATAACATCGTGTTTATATTTAATTAATATAATAAAAAAAGTATGATATTATATTATAAACACAATTATTCTCATTTAAATTTGTTTTCATAAAAATTCATCCTTATATTAAAATAGTTTTTATTTCTATTTCTAATAAATTTGGTAACCAATAAATCATTATATAAACATGTGTAAACCATATGTTCATAATTAATTTAATACTGTTCATTCTCTCCATTCCAATAGTTAGGTTATAACAGAAAAATTTAAGTAATATTATTTAGTTGTTCATTTATTTCAGATGTAGCGTATCATGTATGCTATTGAACTTAGTGTTTCTTTATTAAAACTCAGGATGTTACAATACCACATAAAAACCATTATAAAAAATACATCACCATATAAAATAAACCACTACCATATCACAATTAGATATAACTTTCTCATCATAGTATGGTATCCTAAATTTGAAAGACTAGTTCCCTTCGTATACTATTCACAACCCCCACTATGATAATCCATATAATCTCTTAATCATCATGTTTGGGTAACTATAATGATAATCCATTATATCCTACTTGTATTGATAACATTCCATTACACCCTATACTATGCATGGAAGAGAGATAATGGTTGTGGGAGTAGTCACCCATATATTCCTCTTTCACCCTAGATTTTCATATTATAATATATATCATAAAATATTAGGGAATTGGTAGGGTTATCTAAGTCTTGTTGTGGTTGGTAATGAATAAAAAATTTAGACATTTCTTACATCCACACACAATTCCATGTTTAAATCTTTCACATTATAATAACACTAACACTACACTAATGTGCCATATCATCATCATCACCATCAACTACTAACTGGTTCCATTCATTCTACAAAACTAACCACATCAATCCACAAAAAAAAATTATAAGATCATTAATAATGTCTAAGTTTATCACATAATCTTTACAAATTTCTGAATTACCATTTACTAACCAGGTTATATAATCTTTTTCTTTCATTTATCCTTATATAATGTCAAACCATACGGTATCTATCAAAAATATTTATCTCAACCCATAATAATTAATATATATAATTAATTATTTATTAACAACACACAAAATAATTATTTAAATCCAAATTTATATTTTAATATTCATTAATATGAATAAAATTCCCTGGAATTTTGAAACTATAACTAAACCCATATAATCCACTTAACCTAGTCACATTAATTTCCAAACTAACACATTCTAATATCCACCACACCATTGTAAGATGACTGATATAACATAATATTACCACACACATAAATATAACCACATCACCCATATCCAACCATTTCCAAACAGAACCAAAACTCACTTAAAAACCAAATCCAAAAAACAAAAACCATTTCAAACAATACCAAAATAAGTAAACACCATAAACAAAAATAGAAACACAATTTATTATATAAATCCAAGATATTTATCCAAGAATAAAAATATGAAAGGAAAATTTAATTATTATTTTCCAATTAACTAATTGGGTTCATCATAAAAAACTCTACCAAAATTATAAATTTCAATGAAACTATTTTGTAAAACCTTGAGATTTTAATAGAACACTATGTATGATAGAGTATTCAACATGGAACACATAATATTAACAAACCATAAAGAATTGTTAAAAAATTATTATTTAAATATGATCATTTTAACATAGCTATTAGAGTTGAGGATATTTATTTGATTAACAAAATTATACTATTTATATAATTTTATTACTCAATTAATGTTTTTTCAGAAAATATTTTTAATTAGTCACTCAATTTTAGTAAAATTTATTTTCTTCACTAAAGATATGTAATTTTTAAAAATTTAATTTTCACACATTAAATAATAAAATAATATAAATAATAATTTTTTCCACTTTTAGAAAACATATTAGATAAAACTAACTTCATTTTTGTTGAAAAAAATCTACGTTATATTAGGATGAGATATTGTTTGTTTAAATATTACTTTATTAGTGAATAATAAAAAATATCTATTTTTATAAAATTATCATTACATATTGGTATACTAAGTACTTAAAAACTCCGATTATTCATTTAATTTGATTTAAAATTAACATATCTATTATTTAGTTAAATTTAATCCAATTAATTACATTTAAATAATAATTATACAAGATCTTAATTTTTTTTGGTCTTACAAATGAATTTTTTTTAAAACTGTTTTAATGTGAATATTATTTATCTATTTTAAATAATTACAATAACCCCTAATGAAAAATGATTGAAATAAAGCACTTATATTATAAATCTATTAATATTAATTTAAATGAATTTAACTTTGATGTAAAGAATCAATTTGATGGGTTTTTAACTATGTTTTTCATTTGTTGAAACTAATATAGTATAAAATAATGTTTTTTTTGGAAAATAGGTTAATGTTCTTGAATATTCATTGAAAGAAATAGGGGATAAATTTACTGTTCGTGAGAAATTTTTCAATTGGATATAGTGTGTCAGACGGAGAAGAATCTGACACAAATTTTTTAATAAAAATAAAGTTATTGATTGGATAAACCATCGGACTTAGATCCATCTACATGAATTTCAAAATCTATAGGGCAATAAGCTTGCTAGAAATTCATTATAAGTAGTAAGTAAGACAAAATTATGTTGAATAGGATAATTGTAAATATTGAATTCATGATTTAGAATGTTCATAAACATTATAACTTTTGTCATATGATTATTTTTTTATCTTGAAGATCTAAAACATACCAAACAACTCTCATGATAAAATTCCATGAAGAAATAGGTTAATTGTAATGATTGTATCAGTTCTAGAAATAAATACAATGTTTGCAGTAGATAAATATGTACCAGATAGAGAGTTTTTCAGAAGTCTGAATTTGAAATGTTGATGAAGTTTGAAGAGTATCTGAGTGGAGTCACCATCTAATGGAAAACATCAGAGTAACCAAATGTCATGTTACTGGTCCGTCAAATATAGCTATATTATGAAAGATACATGAAAATAAAGGTGTTATTAGTATATGTGAAAATGAAAAACCGTGATTTCATATTTAAAATTTTATGAGCTATTGATACTACTCACTAGACCAAGAACAGAAACTGATCCATTAGTTGAATGTTTCAAACCGATAAATCATCATTTGCAATAATTTAAGAAAACCAATCAATCTATTTTTTATTAAAGAATGGTATCATAATTAGAAGATCATAGCTATGAGAAAGTGGATGGATGATATTTTTTCACAAGATTAAAATGAGGTTATACTGATGTGTTTAAAATGTTTGAAGTTGTGAACATTATTTATACGGATCCGTCAGACATGAAGTCATGTTGATTCATCAGATGATATATTCTGACAATTTGTTCCCTTAGATACCTAAATTACGTCATTTATAGTTTCTATATGGTATTTATTTAGAATGAGATGAATAATTTTAATCAATATATGATAAAGAAGTTCCATCATACCGAGTGGAGGAAGTTTCATTAGGATAATGAAAAGCTATGAAGACTGATAAGGTTCATTTATAAGAAGAATCAAGATGTTATTTAAGGTTCTAGAAGATTTGAGAATTGTTGAAGCGGTCAAACCTAAAGTTAACATATTAGTGAATTGAGGAGGTTATTTAATTCGAGTAATCAGTAAAAGTTTTTTCAGTTTCCCACCATTTCTACTATGAGATGACTATAAATAGATTCATAGTGTATTCTTAATTTGAAAAATTTTCACATTCGGAAATGTTGAAGAACTTTCGGGATTGAGTTAATGTTTTCTTTCCAGAACGAGATATCATTAAATGGTCGGACATCTAAAATTTTTTTTACTGGACTGAGAAGATTAGGATGAGATGATTGAACTGAGAAGATTGAACTGGTTAATTGATTAGCGTTTTATTAGTGTAGGTTGATACCATATTTTTCATAATGATTCAATTAGACTAATTTTATCAGTTCGAGGGAATTAGTCCTAGGGATATCATACAGTTCTTTTGGATAGATTTTTGTGGTGATACTTTTTTTCTTGTTCTTTTCTTTTGTGGATAAATTTTTTTACGAAAAAAATTTAAATCTAATAGGAGTTCGTATAATCATTCCTATCTGGATATGGATGGTTTATAATAGGAGTTGGAATAATTTGTATTGAATTCTACACAGTAGTAAATATCTCTAGACCAATGGGTGTAGTTATGGAAATAATGTAGGTTCTCACACTAAGACAGAACCTTTTTAATATTATGTGACTTGTATGATTTTCTATTTTTTCATGTATGAGTATTTTATAAAATATTATAACATAACGAACTATAATTGGTTTTAGGGGTTATGTTTCTAAAATTATTAAATCATATTATCTGTGAACAGCTGATTCAACCCCCACTTCTCTGTAGTTATTCAACCCTTTAGAACATCATTTGGTATCAGAGTGATGGTTTTATTTCATAAATCCTTATCATGGATAATATCAATTCTATTAATGGTAGAGTAATTACAATGTGTTATAGAAAAAATTATTATTGTTGGAAAAACAAAATTATTTTTAACTCTTATATCTTGTCCTAGAATTTGTTGATGCAGCTATAATTGGGTTTCCATCTATTGAAAATATATTGTGATTATTTTTACTAATAATAGATATGTTGTAGTTGATGGAAAAGTGAGAATGTTTATTATAATTTCTCTATAAGAAACTTTTTTTATGAAGTTTATGGATATCAAAATGTATAAGTGTATATGGGATAATATATTGAAATTTTTAAAGGCAATACTAAAGTAAAAATAGAAAATATACAAATTTGGTGTATTATGTTTAAAGACATGTGAATTAGGGATAAAGAAACAATTGATAAATACATCTCTATGTTAAATGAATTTTTTTGCAACATTAGAGGATTATGATAATTTTGGGAAGATTCTAAAATTTTGAACAATCTAAAGAGAATCTGTTTGGATAGTTTTTATTCTAAAATTTACACTTTAGAAGATAAAGATGATTTTTCTATTGAAAAATTCAATAACAATCCTATTTTTTATGTGATGAGAAATTTTATATTTTCAAAAAATAAGATGAAAGATGAAATGGATTTTTAAACTATTAGATATATGAAAATTAAATATGTTGAAGATGTTGATCCTTGTGATTCTGAATACAATAAGGATAAGTATTTAAATGAACGAATTATGACTCTTTTTTCATTAACAATTGTGGAAGAAGAGGAATGTATGAAGAAAAACATCCTCTCAAATTTTTTGAGAGTGGTGGAATTGGATACATTTATATAAACTTTAATAAGAATAATGTTTGAGAATATTGAGATGATTATAACACCAACCCTTTATGGAAGAAGTGGAAAAAATGTTCAAAATAATAAAATTCATCCAAATATTATAAGA
The DNA here is from genome assembly GCA_963277665.1 of Viscum album. NCBI lineage: Eukaryota > Viridiplantae > Streptophyta > Magnoliopsida > Santalales > Viscaceae > Viscum > Viscum album. The sequence goes on from OY728167.1 coordinate 1,006,602,153, forward strand.
ATAAGTTTATTAGGAATATAAGAATTATGATGAATAATAATTACGAGTAATAAACAACGAAAAATAATTATTCAAAAATTAAATGTTCAAAAAATGTTAAAACAATCATTGGAAAAGAATATAAAATAGATGTCTCTCAAATAGTGAAGAATAAGAAGTTTAAGAATCATAAAAAGAGTTTCATCTTACATCATAACTTGTTGCATTTATTGAGAAGAAAACATCTTAAGAAACAAATAAAAATGATAATAAAATATAGTGTAAAAGTTAATTAAAGATAAAAATATGTTTTCAAGAAAGAAGAATAATATATCTAAGGGATCTTAACTTACAAATATATTATTTATGAAGAAGGAATGATGGAAAAATATCTCTGTATGAAGTTGGATGCTAAGGAAGAAATAGTTTAACATTTTTAATCCAGTCATATTCAATCCAAATTTACCTTGAGAATGATAATTAAAAACATCAATAAATAGTTGGAAGTAAAATATTATAATTATAATATTATTGAGAAAGATCAAATCAAAAATCAATTGAAATCCTCACCCTCTAAAAAATGATTCATCTTATATGTCTAACATTTTAGGTGATGAGAAATGTTCTATGAAATTTTGGATTGAGAAGGGATGTGAGAAACCTATCAGAACTACAAAAGTGAAATACTCCCTTAGTAGTAATTTTGTTCCACACCCATAGTATGTTGAAGAAGGAAGAAGTCATCAACATCAATAATGATTTTTATAGAAAGATTGTACTTTTATATAAAATAATGATTTGATGATTTTTTCTTATCTTATAAAATTTATGGGAATAGGGATTATAATTTTATATATTACATGTTAATTCCCAAAAAATGTACTAAATTGTTTTTAAGTAATTGTGGAAGATGAATGAGTAACGTTTCTAACACACATAAAGTTAGAAATGAAAATTCTATATTTTTAAGAACATTCTAATAAAAAAATGTAATTCATATAATAAGATTGTGGAAGATGTGGTTTTGAAGGGAATCATGAAAAAATATATATGAAATCCCTTCAATAAAAATTTTCTTATGGTTTAAAAAGAGTAATTTGTAAAAAATAAAGTTGATTAATGATATTATGTTGTTGATATAATATTAAAAAATTTAAAATGAGCAAACCATGAATGCTTGATAATGGTTTTTCTTCACACATGACATGTGAAATAAATATATTGAAAGATGTTTAATGTCATGATGTATGATATGTTACATTTGTTAATGATTGTTCCTCAATAATAAAAGGAATTATAACCACTGATATTGAAGAAAAAAATTTTAAATATAAAGAAGTTATATTTATTAATGTGCTAAAACATAATGTTCTTAGTGTAAGTAAAATTTATGATGATTGAAAATAAATTGTTTTCATAAATGATTAATGTATCATAAAATTTATTGAAGATATAAATTTTCTAAACATATAAGAATAAAAAAGTATAAATCTTTTTTAGATTAGAGAAAATAATTACTCATGTTATTTAAGTGCTGAACATGAGAATAATTTGTGGCACCAGATACATGGACACCTTGGGATGAAAAGTATGAACAAAAAATCTAAACATTATATTGTATAAAATTTTCTATAATTAAAAAGAAAAGAAAAGATGTTTGTGTAACTTGTCAAAAATGAAACATGACTAATAGAATTCCGAAGAAAGTTGAGATTCAGTCTACCAAACCTCATTAACTTAATTCTTCCAATGTATGTTTTCCGAAGAGACATCACTAAAAAAATTTGATTTTATGTTTATCACAATTATTGATGATTTCATATAGATGATAAAAATCACGACTATGAAGCATGATTCATAGGTTATTGAAACATTCAGATTCATCAGAAAATAAATTAAGAAATAAATATGGTTTACATATAGAAGTTAATATACGATAATGGTACAAAATTCAAATGCAATACATTTGAAACTTATATTTTAATGGATCTAATAAAACAATATTATAGTGATCTATATACAAAGAAATAATGTTTCATAAATAGATAATATAAGTTTGATGGAAATGAGAAGATGCATGTAAGATGAATACAAACATTCAATGTTTAACTAGAAAGGAGGTATAATTTTTGATGTTCATACACAGAACAATTTTTTTTGAGACTGAAGTAAAATTTGACTTTTTATAAAATATGGTATAAAAAACCTTTTTTGTTTTAATTTGGTGATTTTGGATGTATTTGTTTTCTAGAACTAAATTACATTATGAACAAGGATTTTTCATAGGATATTCAACCGATTATATAAGTTACAAATATTAGATCAAATGGTCAAAAATGTTGGTGGAATCATATGATTTGAATTTTTTTGAAAATCAAAATTTATTAATTGAAGTAATTGATGATTATTTGGAGGATAAAAGGAAGTATACTAATTAAATTAAGAGTGATTCAAAGTAGACAAATTATGACTCAAAGAAGTTTTTTATGAGAAAACTAAATCTTTAAGAGAAAAATTGAAATTTACCACCTGAAAATCATTTTTAGTCTAAAATCATTAACATGAATTATAAGGCTTAAGTTTATACTAGAAAATTTTGATATTAAAAAATAAGACATCAATTATCTCAAAAGTTGGACTATAATTTTTTTAGAATCTATTCCTCCTAAACAATGGGTGAAATCTATAAATGAAAAGTTGGATCATATTGAGAAAAATTAAACATGGGAACATGTTACATGTACAACAAATAAAAGTGTTATTAAAAAAATGTGGTTTTATAGAAATAAAATTGAATGAACATTGAGAATTTTCATAAAACAAAGAATGATTTTTTTTTGTAATGGATATGCATAGGTGTATAGAGTTTATATTGAAAAATATTTTCCCCCAGTTTCAAGATAGGAATAATTATAATTTTTCTATAAGTGGTTACACATCAAAATTAAAAATCATATGATTTTTATTTAATTTGATCTTTCTAAAATTTTGAAATTGATCTAGAATTTTATATTTCAAAAACTTATGGGTTTTGAATTTATATCGACTATTACAAGTTCATTATGTTCATGAAATATTTGTATGAGTTAAAACAAGCTCCATGTTAATTTTATTCTATGATTTATAGTTTTTTGAGAATGATAAAAGTTTCTAAAAGAATGTTTGATAATAACTTGTATGTGTAATTGGTTAACTGTAAAAAATTAATTTTTATTGTCTATGTAGACGATATAATTTTTTATGGGTATTAAGAAATAATTTTTAAATAATTTACTCAAGAAATGAAGAAGATGTTTGGAATGTCAATATTGGGAGAATTAACCTTATTTATTGGATTACTAGTTCAACAAAAGGAAAATTACATTTTCTTATATTAAGTATATTATGATAGGTAATTGTCACAAAATATTGGACTAGTATAATCAAAATAATTTTCTACTCCTATTCTAGTGTGAAAAAATGTTGAGTAATGATGATTCCAAGAAAATAGTGAATCAGAATGAATATCAAAATTTGGTGGGAATCGTACAATATATCACAACATCAACACCTAATATTATTTATATTGCGCATTTTTTTAGATATCAAAGTTATAAAATAGAGTCACATATGTTAGAAAAAGGATGATTTTGATTTATGTTAGAATAATATACCCACATTTGATTTTATAAAAAATGACTTGTAATATAATATTTCATTTTTTGTCGATTTAGATTGTTCTGTAGGTTTTAATGATTGAAAATAAATTTATTGAGTATATTTTTTCTTGGTTTAATTTTTATAATTTGGAATAGTGTGAAATGAAGATCATTAAATTTGACAACATTAGAATCATAATTTGTTGCAGATACTCATCATTGTACTTAGATATTATAGATTTATGTTCTCCTGAAATATTGGAATGTAAAAGTTTCTAAACCACTAAAGAAACATTTTGATAATCAGAGTACAATTTATCTTATTAAAAACCATATTCAATATTCAATAACAAATAAAATTGATTGTAAGTTTCAATTTTTTAAAATATAATGTTTTTACTGGATATGTTATAAAGAAATATATCTCAACATATAATCAAATTGTTTTTATCATCATGAAGAAAATATGACAATAAAGGTTTTCTGATTTTAAGAAGTAACCTCATGTTCAACCACCCCCAATAAATTCCTAGATATCATAAAGAAGGCCCCCAATTTGATATGGATTATGTGAAAATGGGGGATAATATTTATAACATTATTATTTAATGGAAAAAAAATACTTTTATTACATAAAGTAATATGAATATGTTATTACCATAAAATGGGGGAGATAAAAAAACTGATAGGAAAAGACAAATGTGAGTGGAAGTTTATATTAACAAGGATATAAAATTTTGTTGTCACTAAGGGATATAATTCCTTCAAAAATATTAATTTATATAGTAGTGTAGTGTCAGGACACTCTCTTTTGGGAAAGGATATGCTTTGTTAAAATTAAAAAGACTAGAATCATTTACATAAGTTTATTTGGGAAAAATTATGAGAATTGAAAAAACTATTAATGAGGGTTGTTAGTAAATAGAAAAGGTGAGATTGAAGAACCCTTATGATGTTTTTCATTAACAATATTATTTATTTTTTGAAATTAATTCATTGTAAAAGAATGAATTTAAGAAACATGTGAATGTTTCTGAATATTTGAAACCAAAAAATGGGGGGAATTTTTTTGTGCGAGGAAGTTGAATTCCATGCACAGTGCATCAAGATGAGTAAAATCAAACATAGAAGTTGTTATAGAAATTATATTCATGATCAAACTCTCCATCGGTATCAGATCCATAATCATGAAGATAAAAATCTATCAGTGACTATGTTTGTTAGAAAGTATGTAGAAGTAGTAAAAATGTTAGAATGATACAGAAGAGGTTGAAAGAAATTAATGAATTCAAGAGTTATAATATTCTTAAGAATTCTAACCCTATTTTAGAATACAGTTTATCAATATTTATTTTCTCATTAATCATGAAAATATATATTATAAAATAAATTGAATAAATATAGGAATCATAAATATTATATCGGTTTTATAAATCAAGTAAATTTTTTTATTACATATAGAAGAACTGGACCAAGAGCTTTTAAGGATTCTGAATGTGTAATGATAATGAAGTTTGAATAGTATATGAGTAGAGTCACTATCAAATGAAAAGAATTAGATTAACAATAATAACTAATACTGATCCATTAGACAAAGATATGTTATGAAATGTAGAATACATTAATGGTGTTATTGATTAACTAAGAAAAAAACGGGGGGATTTCATATTTGAAATTGGATAAGATATTGATACCAATCCACTATACTAGGAATAGACATCGATCTATAATTTGAATGTTTTACAACATTAAACCATCATTTGAAGTGGTTAAAAAAATAATCAGTCTGAGTTTATCTATTATTAATTCTATAATATTATGAATATCATCGTTATGATATCATAGAAGGATAATAAAGTCTCAAGTGATTCAAATGAATTTATACTAATTTGTTTCAAAATTTTTAGGTTGTTAAGGTTCCTTATAATTGTGTAACATACATGAATTCATGCTGATTAATTAGATGATATCTTTACAACATTTTTCTAATAAGATACAGGAAGTCCATCAGATGTAGTTTATGAGATAAATTTAATTGGAATGAGATGAAGAAGCATCATCATAATGAGCTGAGGATGTTCTATTAGACTGAGCTGATGAAGATATATAAGAATAATGAAAAGTTAAGAATCTTGAGAAGTATGATTAATATGTTCATTAAAGATGTTCTAGAAGGTTCCATAAGAGTTAAGAAGAGTTAAATTTTTCAAATATGAGCATCAAATAAGAGTTAATTTTGGACGTTTTTTAATTTTATTAAGAGGGAATAGTTTTTAGTTTCTCACCTTTTCCATTTTGAGCTGCATATAAATAGATTCATAAAAAATTATTACTTTGAAATGTTTTCATATATTCAAAAGGGAGACCAATGGAAAGATTTAGTCTAATTTTTCATTCCATATTATGATCTCATTATAAGTTCTCACATCTTAATGTTTTTAGCAAACAGAAAATATTGGTTCGAGGAAGATTGGACCGATCATTTGAGAAGGGTTTGAATAGTGTAGGTTTAGTGTAGAATAATTACACTTAGTATATCAGAATGAGGTCATCATATGGAGGAGATCAAACCCAGGGATATCAGACTAAGGTTTCATAAATATTTTTGGGGATAAAAACATTGTGTGTTCATTTCTTTTATATCTAAATGTGTTCTTACAAAAACATTGTAGACTGATGAGATTCGTTATAATCATTCCTTTCAAGAAATAAAATATTATAATGATATTTGGAACATGTTTTACTCACTTATTCACTATATTAAATTCCTATTAACCCATGGAAGTGTTTATGGAAATAAAATATGTCCTCACACTAAGTCGAGGCTTTGTAAATTTCCTTTTCATTACATGTTGTCCTATTTTTTCATGCATGAATATTTATAAAAAGATGAGTAGGTAGTGTATTTAAATAGGTTACATGGGTTAAGTCTGTAAAATTTATGAAACATATAAAAATTGAATGACTAATTCGAACTCCATATTAGTTTTTACTCAATACTTTTGAAATTTATTATTACTTTTAATATAGTTGTTATAAGAATATTTTATGCTAAATAAAAATGCATTTCTTGAAATCCTATTTTTTAAAATGTATGTGGGCTTAATTTTATATTAAAATATGGTACATTGAAAATTTTAATTCTGAAAAATGTATTTGATAATTAGAATCATAATTATTTATATTATCTATTAAGGTCAACTTAATTATAGATAATAATTAATAGTAGAAATAGTAAAAATTAATTATCATGATTGAGGTAAAAATAGGTTTACTATGATGGTTTAAACTAAAAATATGATTATTGAAAATGAACCATAACATGTCTAATTCCATTTTGAATAATAATATTTTGACTTTAGATATTATAATTCCTGGAAACATGTTATTTTTATGGCTTTTTTCTTGTAAAAAACCCAGAAGCAATTCATTATTTATCAATATTTGACATGATCCCTCTCCCCAACATATATAAGGAATCCCCTTATATTATTTTATTTAAAAATATAGAACAAATTGTTTTATACAATACAGACCCAAATAAATTATATAATTCCATACCATTTTCCTCTAATCATCTATTTGATAATAAATACAACATAATAATGCTTCATGTGAAAAATAAAAGAAGTTATATGAAGAAGATGTAACATCATTGACAAATCATTTTATTTTATTTATTTTTTCATTTTCATAAAATATTATTATAACATGATAAAATAAAAATATAAATACATTAATCATGATAAGATGTATTTATCATAATGTAATTTCCAAAAAAAATCCTCCTCCCTCAAATGTTAAATGAAACTGTTGATCGTGTACACGACATACTACCGCCTCATGAACTGACGTAATTATTTTTCCATCCCCTCTTATCAAAGAATGAGATGGTAAATTTTATAATGATTATATATGATAATTATGACATAATTATAATTATGTACTTATAATATATCACATTCTTTCTTATATTTCATTTTTTAGGGAATACGATAACATAACTCCTATATATTGTAGACTACCGCATTATAATGTGATGAGGTTCGTTACCAATTACAATTTACATGGAAGGTAATGTAGAATAATTTTTTAACAATATTTTATATTAATAAAATATTAATCACTATTCCAAATAAATAAGTACTATACTTAATTACCATACTATCTGTTGAATAAATGATAACATCATTTGTGTGTATGGTGGACTACCAACTTGTGAAGTGATGTGATTCATTTTTATTACAAAATCACATGGATCGTATATGTAAGGGAATTTAACGGAATAATATGATATTAATTATATAATATTATTACTCTAAAGATAAACTAATGAATACCTTTTTTATATCATGATTCTTGAAAAATAGAATCATTAATCACACATACGTACGGTGTACCATCTCCATGATTGTAACATAATTAATTTTTCATAAAAATATTTCATGGATGGTTTGAAAAATATAATTTATATATAAAAATGATATCTATATAGTTATTACCATTCTAGATATTATTAAATAATAATAACATTGGAAATTTTCAACTTACCAAAGTGATTTTTGACATATAAGATGTTTACCATTAAAACATACAATGTAAAATTAATTGTTTAAATAATTAAATGAAACATAAAAAAAATATAAAATATTATAAAATATTATTTAAAAAAATTATTAATAATTATAATATTGAAAATATGTTTATTATTTATGATGATAAAAACCACAGATGAAGATTTAGGCTTGAGGTAAGGGTTTTATCTCAAAACATCTTTATTTAAGACAAATGTTTATTTATACATATAGTTTCTTTTATAAGGTGTATAGAGTTCCTTGATATATATCATATCCATAATCCTTCATAATTAATTGCTTTTTAGGTTAAATTACATTCCATCATTATTGGGGGCAACGATTCAATAATTACTAATGTGGTAGGGGTTTATTTTATAATCTAATTTAAATCATGATTATTTGTGCTTAAACATATATTTAAAGAAATTATTTGATCATAGTATAATAAAAAAATATATTTTACTATATTATGGTTACTCATGAACTTTTCCTGTAATATTCTCATTTTCCTCAACTTGTAACTTAAAATATGTTAGAATATATAAGAAAAAAGTAGATTTATTTATCTGCTCGATCTAAAACCCTTTCCAGTAAATGAACATAGTTTCATTAAAATATTTTCAAAAATAGGTTAATATAATTATAAGAGTTTTTAAATTACTTTTAAACCATTTTTCAAATTTAAAAATAGAGTTAAATCTAATTTTCATCATATTTTCTGAATGAGGTACTTTTTGACATTTTACACATGTGAGAAATGAATTTTTTTTAACTTATAGTGAATGTATGGTTTTATCCACCACCATGAAAGTTATTATTTTTTGAATTTTTTTATGTATCTTGTGTTATTATCAATAAAAATTATTTCCACAGTATTTCTAATTTTTTTCAATGAATATTTTTAAAGTGGAAAAGTTATTTTCCATAATAATGTTATTTATGTGTTTAAATGTAAATATATACACAAAAAAGAAACATATAATGTCATAAAATAATTATAAAATATGTAAAATTTCCTCCCACATATATATCGAGCATATTATCCCTTCCTTTAATGGATTAATACATGCCCTGTGAGCTTTTGTCATATGCCTTCATTATGGATGCTCCCTTGATTTTGATATAAATCATGATTATGAAACTTAATTTATTTCAATGATTAATTTATCTTATTTCATATCATTAATTTCCTTTATATGACACACATATACAAAGAACTGGTTATGATTTTTTTCCTAGATAGCACTCCAATTCAATGGGTATTATTTTTATTCTCTTGAGGCGTCATGTATAGGATTAGGGAGTAAACTAAATCCATTACGGGATTTTTACAACATGTAATATGGTCAAAGAATTTATCCCTAACCCATTTTTATGTTATGATATATGTTTATTCCACTTTACTATGATGACATAATGTTATGAAACTATGTTATTAATGTTATTCTTCCATTAGATTACTTATGTGACTTATCTTTTATTATATCATGTTATAACTTTGAATCACATATAATGATTGCTTAAAATTATTATTTCATTTAATTGATTTATAGATCATTACATACATATATATATATATATTACCTAGGATATCTGATATAGTTTTAGGAGCTTGAAAATATATAGGAGCTCATTTTTTATAATATAATAAAAATATATATTTTGGGCTCGTTTGGTTATATTATAAACCTAGTCTTACAAAGACACTAGGACTCACACTTATTGGGTTGTAGTAAATAGATATTAATGTTTTAATCCAATTAACAATATGTATGAAGGGATTGGGTCACTATAGTTGGTATCCGATCAATGGTTTAGTTATCCTTCATTTTATAGGATATGAAAACCATAATTATAACTCTATGGATAAGTATAAGGATAAAACTAAGTATAGAAAAATATTCTAATTTCTTGGTGAAGTATAGAAAAAGAGGGTTTCAATAAATTTAATAAATATCTGTATACTACATGTGGATATGGTTTTAGAGTATATATACCCAGGGGTAATAACTAAGAGAAAATAACATCAGTCTTGAATTGAGTATTACCTAGTTAATGACATTAGAGATTAATAAAAACATGGTTTGACACTTCCAGGGGATATGCTTTGGAAATTCACTAACTCTCAATGAACCATTATGAATGTAATGAACAAATTTTTACATTAGAAATACTTATTGGAATCATTACCTTTTAAAACATTGATTGAAACCAAGAGATACATAAATCAGTTCCTACTAATCATTTATATGTAATACATTCTAGGATTATAGGTTTCCCAATGGTAGGATAATGAATTTTTATCTTTTTTTTCTTAATATTTTTAGTTAATGGTGGGAAATAAGGGAAATAATTTTAACAACCATTGTGATTAAAAATTCAAAGAGTTCAATATTGAGATTCATATCCTAATGCGAAATTGAATTAATTTTTTTAATAATGCCCAATGAGGTATTTTGAATTATGACCAATAAATCGAATATAGTCGAATATCCAACTACATCAAAGAATATAAGGATAAAAACTCATGGATTTTCTTATTTTAAATATGACATAGAAAAGATTATCCAGCCTACTACATATCAAGAATATGAGAATAACATAATATAATATCACAAATGGAGGGGAAGATGAGTTCAATGTGGAAATAATGTTCATTGACCAATAAGTTTCCAATGATTTTTATTTATAATTTCTAGGGAACATGGGCATTACCTTGGCCAATTCCCTATAATAAGGGTTATTCCAAAGAACAATGACTGAAATGTGTTATACCATTCATTAAAGTAAATTATTTCTATTTGGGGATCCTATAATTAATATAGAGTTGTTTTTTTACCAACAGTATTATTATAAGAATATTATAACTTTTAGGGACCATTATACCGTTTTTCGAAAATTTTCAAGAAAATGTTGAATGGAAATAATTAACTAGAAATCTCATTTATTAATTAGGTGATATTTTGGGGAAATGAATAAGATATATATAAAGAGAGAGTTGTTAAAAATTTATTAGATAGTTAATGTTAATTTTATGATGTTCATCATATTTTTTGATTTTTTATAGGAAATAAGGTAATCTAGTTTTAGAAAAAGGAAAAATGATATATCAGGTGACAAGTCATCACATATGGCAAGGTCACAATGCTTGAATCCACAGCCGAAGGTTGATAAGGGTGTAGTTTTTACCAATAGTATATGTGATGTAATTTTTACTAAAACACTATTTTATATAAAATATTTTTGGATAAATATTTTATCAATTTTGGGAAGAATATTAGAGAATCAAATAATTATACATTTTAGGATTTTGAGTGATTATTGATATTTTGGGAAACATTTATTTTGGTTAAGGTGTATATAAAACCTTAATGTTTAACATAAAGGATTATTTTTAAAGAATGATATAATATTTTGGGATATGTATGCTGAAATAGTATGCAATGAACATTGTGGATAACGTTTTATTTATTTTTAGGTTATTGAGGTTATTTGATATATAAGGTTAATTATTGAAGGAATTATATATGTTAAACCTTTTGTTTCATTGTTAAATTTTGGAGATTAATATATTCATATAAATTTTGGGTGTTATCTTAATTTTTTCTAACCATTTTGGTTTTAATAATGATATGATGTATAATTTTTTTTTATTTTTTGGATCTTAAGATCCATAAAAAGTTAATTTTAGTTCTTTACTCCTAAAAATTAATATTAGATATTAATTATTCAGAGTAAGTGGTGATGTGAAAAGTGATTTATGGATAATTAGTAAATGCAATAATTTTTATAAAATAAAATTATAAAATATAAGCATATTTTCTCGTGTTATATATCTTAATAAGTTAAATAATCCCACAACTATAGGGAAATGATCATGAAATAAAATATTTATTCTATTATAATAATTTTAAATGAATCAATGGTCTTTTAAATCATGACATATATATTTTTAGATATTTAGTTTCTCTTGATAATTCATTTTCTTATTATCAATAATCTCCACAACTATCATTAATTATTTCTATTGTATTCTATATACATATCACCAATTCCAACTAATGTTTTCTTATGGGTAAACCTAGTAATGTTATGCCTTTTTTATTTTTCATTACCTCTTTTTATGAGAAATTTTTATTAACACTTTCTACAATGTGGGTTTGTAACGCCCCGACCCCAGTTACCCTAAGTCGGTGCATTACTTTGTAACATTGGCATGATCACAAAGATCATGTCTTGAAAGACCGATTAGTTTAATCGCCTTGAAACACTAGATACATTCATAAGTTTTACATTAGATCATAAAGTAAGAAAAAACTACAAAAACATCTTGTCTTCATATCCTCTCATACTATCCCTGCAGGTCATTCATAATATACTTCTTCACATCTTGGAAAAATTAAAACATTAGAAGGGGTGAGCTTAGATGCCCAGTAAGGATAACAATATAGAGGAAGCTTTCATAAATAAATATAAACATTTAAGATAATTTATAACTAAAACAAAATCCTATTAAACTTGAACTTCAACATAATGTGGAAAATATAAAATGAGATAATTCCATTTACTTATTCACAGGGATATTCTACTGGTCGAATAACCACATGAAATATCAATAACCACTTTCATAATGATGGAATGCATAATGCCAGACTATCATAACCACACAGCCAATGCCTCGTGCCAAGACTACAAATAATATTTTGTCAAGGCCTCGTTCCAAGACACTAGTTTGTCTCATGAGACCTACCGATGCATCGAGGAGCTATAGCGGGCTCCATCCATTACATATTAAGTCCAATGCATTCCTCATATGAACAGGTTTAAACATATCATAAACCATAACATAATCGTATCACATAAAACATTCATAAAGGAAACAAAAAATTTGCACATTTCAATCACAAGAAATAAATACAACACATTGATATAATAAAAACACATTTAAAACCATTTTCAATACCAAAATAAAATAAAATTAAAACTTTGTATTCATTTTTCATTTAAAACAATTTTATAGCTTGTAGAGGAATCTGAGACTCAAATAATGGTCATGGCAGTAGAGAAGTCGTTGTCGCCGCATACGCAAGACAAAACATTCCTTTTGACGTTTAGTAAAAACACTTCGTATAAAAATATTCCTTTTGAATAAAAGTAAAAGTTAATGGGGTTTATACACCGTATAAAGGAAAGTGGTGTATAAAACCAAATATGCCTCAATGAAAAGAGTTTGAGATGAAGTCCCTTAAAAAGATCATTTTTTAAATAAAATAAATCTATTATGTGTATTCACAATAAGTACACATAAATAATGTACAAATACAAGACTGGACATAAAAATATCATGACATAATTTGAAAGTATGAGATTAACCCAAAGAACGTAAATTTGGTTAAGAAGTCCCCTTACCTCGTGTCCGACTTGACTCGATCGTTCTTTATCATCCTAAATAATAAACTAGAGTGAATTTATATTTTCTTAAGAACCTCTTACATGTTAATTATTCTTTTTATATCACTTATTACCATTTTATGAATAATATGTAATTATTTAAGTTAATAACAGTCATTTTGTCGATCTTTGGTACTTCAGTCAAAAATAAACTTCTTATAAATAAAAGTTTTTCATGTGGTGAAATATCCATTATATACAAAATTATATTCATGATTTAGATATCATATATATCATATATATCCATTATATACATTCATATATAATATTACATAACATTTAGAGGTAAGAAATGAAATGCAACGTTCATGGAGACGGTAAGCCGTATGTACGCATGAACGCTACTTTCATTTCTATTTCATATTTAATGGAGTAAAATCACAATGATATTAAGGTATGTTATTCTTCCAGTATAATATCATATATAATATTATTTACTCCATCCCTTATACATCCCACATATGGCATTAACGATTCAAATCACTTTGAGAGGGTGGTAGTCCGCACTTCGTAAAATGAAGATATCGCGTTTACCAATAATGGAAACCATAAAGGTATGACATAAATGAAAAATTCAGACGGTTAATTACAACATAAACATATTATATATCATATATAAATATACTTACATCTTAATGGCCACCTTTTAATGTGTTATATGAGTGTTGAACAATCCTCGTTTCGTGAGGCAGAAATTCGCCATCCACAGAAACAGTGTGTTCATTAACCATTAGATGTAGGGGTGTGTAAGTGTATCTCTAATCCTTATTATAACAAAATCCTAGTATATTGAGGATACTAGTGTTGTTACAAAAGAAATGAATAAAAAGAGTTTAGGGGGTTGGAGAAGAAAAATAAAACATAAGAACACAAGAGAAAACACTACCTTTAAAACTGGTAACTCTTTTTGATTTGAGCTAAATGGCTTTCTTGGGAAGACTTATGCCCAAAGTGAGGCTTATAGGAATAATATTTGAATGTGGAGAGAAAAAATTAGCAGGGGTTGGCCGAGCCAAAGGCTTTATAGGTGTGGGTAAGGTGGTAGAGGTGGGGCCCTTTTATAAGAGGAGAAGAGGGGCACCCTGGGAATGTTATAAAATGTTTCTTTATTATAAAATCCTTTTCGGATATAAAAGGTCCCAGAATTATATATTTTAAGTATATGGTGATTAGAGTTCTATATCAACCCATCAAATAGGTTTTTGACATGTGTAGGTCATAGATTTTACCTTATCAGTTCATTTTATTTAAATCGTTAAATAATGAGGTAATCGCTGCATCATCATGGTGTCATAAATAATTTAATTTATTTAATGTCTAAATATTATAAAACAAATATAATTATGTTGGAAATAATTTTATCATTCTAATGAATATTTATAGTAAAAAATATGACTTTTATAACTCCATTTAGAAATTGTTTTAGTAAAACAACTCATGTTTGTGGCATTTTTATTTTAACATTAAATAAAAAGTTTTTAATATCATTTTCCTACCAAAGTGGCTCCATGGGGTCACCAAGTTGACCCATGGATTGTATTGGTCGGACATGACTCATAAAATAGGGGTAGGACAAGTGTAATACTATTTTCATATTTTTATAATATCATTTTTACCTTAAATTTCACTAATTACCTTTAATCGCGATTAATTAATCATAAAAGTTAATATTCACCAAAAAATTATTTTAATCCCATTGAACCAAATTTTAATTAATAATGACAACCATGTATGTAAAATTTTTGAAAATCAAATCACATAAGTGGTAATGATTCATTTAAACAAAAAATCAGTTTTTTAACTACCACTTATTGGTTTCACTATTCATAAAAAATTGACGTTTTTTAGGACAATGCAAAAATTTCACCCTAAACTATAATTGATATTCCAAATTAAAAAATGATGTCAATTTTAATAAATTACAAAAATATAAGTTTCATTAATTAATTTTATAATTAATTCCCGCTGTCACAACAAATAGCGTGTTTCTAAGAAACAATATATATCAAAAGATTGACAATTGTTTATGTCCAATTTCAATGCTAAATTAATTCTAATGACCACATTTGGATAAAATGGTAAACATATATTCAAATTATACTTTAAAACCACTCAATAGTATAATTTATCACTATAAATTATTTTCATTAAAAAATTTGTTTTAATTATTTTTCACTTTTTATAAAAAATTGGAAGTTCCCATGAAAATTACAAAAAATTAAACTTAGGGTAATTTCGATATTACGAATAAAAAAATGAAGTCCATTTTGAAATATAAAATATATATAATATCAAAAAGTGGGTATTACTATTCATTATGGCTATTTTGATTGGTCGTGGTGTGTTAGAATCTCGAACTTCCGTTCAATGCAAGCTATTACATTATTTAAAGAGAAGTGTATCGTGGAAGCCTGGGGAGTTACATTCTCCCATCCTTCAATAAATTGCGTCCTCGTAATTTGAAATTTTTATTGGAAAATAAAAGGTTGAAAATAGAAAATACCTTTGTGGAAACCCCACATCGAAAATAAGGTTAATAAAAATATAACTTTAAAAGAAAGAAAGATAAGTACAAAGGTCACCCGAGATAGCCCATACTAGGATTCTATGAAAATATGGATATGAAAAACAAACCATTAGGGTCTGATTAAGAGTTGTAGAAAACTGGATTATTAGAAAATTAACCATAAGAAAATCACTAACGTGTGATTGGTTAAACATTCATTGAATCCCCAGCTGGAATAGTTAACCTGCAATGTTTTTGTTTTAAGTTACCTTTTATAATGTTTAGGAATTTATTTAAGAGATCTACTAAGAACGTAAGGGAATATACATACTTGTCATGTAGACTTTCATTCATTAATAAATTTTTACCAATAACCCATATTTCACTCTAAAAGGTAATAGAACTCAAAAATATTCTATTTATCATAATTGTATAAGGTTTCAAATATTAAAACATAAAATTTAGATTAGGAAAATTTTTTGTAATAACCAGGGACTTCCTGTAGGCTAGTGGTAGGTAATAAAGGCCTGTCGCACTATGGTTGTGGGTTCGATTCCAACATCTTTGTCTGACGTGACAGGTTATCCCCTAACCTGCAAGTTGTACTTTTCTTATAATATAGTATTATAATATTCAAAAAGTAATCTTCAGAAATGTTTTAACCTTAATCAATACAATCCAAAGATCAACTTAATCCATTCCAACCTTTATAGTTATCCAAAATACCTCAATCCATACTTTATCTAAATGATTCTTAAATCCCAAAATCAATTTTAAAATTAGATTCCCCAAACAAAGTAAAGTTTCTCTTATTGTCACAAACTAAAAATGTGATTACCTATATCATATTAAAACCATAATGAAAACAACAAGTACTACAGTACAATCCTTATATGTATCACATTATTTTTATAACCAGAATATAATCCTTGTTTCCAAAAGCACCAATACATTAATCATTCCACTTCAACTATAGTAATAGCATAAGATTTTCCTTGGTCCCTTGGCCTTTTCTAGGGTAATTTTCCTTGGGGATTAAGACATTCATTTGCATAATGCCCCATTTCCCTACAATTGTAGCATTCAACATTGATAGCCTCTTTCTTTCCCTTGAAATCATGAGCCTGGTGACCTTTTTCTCCACATTTATAACAAACTCCCATTCCTTTTAGGCAAGTATCGGGGTGGTTCTTCCCGCAATTATCTCACAATGGAAAATCCTTCTTTCCCTTTTCCCCTTTATCTGTCTCTCATTCCACCGTTCTCTCCTTCTTCTTGCTTTACATTATTATCAAAAGATTTTGAGAATTCCTTTTCTGTATTGATAGCACACAAGACTATATCTTCATACGACAAGAAAGATTGTGAGACTAAGGCTCGACGGAGAAATGGTTTTAACCCATCAAAGAAACGATCAATCTTACTTCTTGGGTGACGTATATAATATGATGCATGCCTTGATAACCATGTAAAGTTAGCCACATACTTTGCGACATTCTCATTCTCCTTTTGTCTCAAACTCAAAAATTTCCATTCATCTACTCGATGTTTATGAGGAATGTATTTTTCTATGAAAATTTCCTTAAACTCCCTCCATTCCATACTTGATATTTTTCTTCTTCCTTTCTGTTTTGAATTAGCGACCACCATTGATCGACATCTCCAGTGAGGCGGTAAACTGCCATGACAACTTTCTCCCTTCCTCTACACCCCAAGGCGTGGAATAATTTCTCTAAGGAGTTTATCCATTGCTCAGCTACTAATGTATTTGTACCCCAAATAAATGTTGGCGGTTTTTTCCTCATGAAGCGGTCTAACATTGATCCTCCATGATGCAGATCAGGGTGCTCTATACGAGTAAGGTTACTATTCATAACCTGAGAGAGTTGTCCCGGTATGGTGATAAGTTGATCAGCACCAGTTGTATCTCCAACTCCACAATAATTTTCTTGAGCAGGAGGGAAATCCCTACACGGAGTGCGTGCATTAATACATTTTTCATTTCTCCCACTAGGCGCCATTTCTAGACAATGGCATAAACTAGATTAGTTTATGAATTAAAATACATAATTCTATAATTGTAAAACACATAACATAAATTGAACTATTTATGGATATAATTCATAATCATAAAAATGTTTTCTTTGAGGAAGTATATACTCAAAACCCTTGATAGTTGTTTGTAAGGAAAATGAGAATTATCATAAGCATATCCACCGGGAGTTTTGTAACCAAGAGTGCAGCAAGGCCCATTGTTGTACACCAGTTCACGTTCGAGTCTAGCTCAAAGTGGTGTTTTCGGGTTTTACCCCTTGGTACATCTGTTCCAGAGCTACCTCTACCTGCTCGTCTCCATACAGGGATGTATTTCTTGGAAAACTCACAAAATATCTATAATACCAATATTCTACGAAGTTCTTCTATACTAATCCTCGATGTCTCTCTCCAGGCTATGTGCTCAAATTAGTGTTTATCTAAATATAGCTTCCATGGTTAGTACTAAACTGCCTCTAATACAAATTGTAACGCCCCAGCCCCAGTTACCCAAAGTTGGTGCATTACTTCGAAACATTGGCATGATCACAAATATCAAGTCTAGAAAGACCGATTAGTTTAGTATCCTTGAAACACTAGATACATTCATAAGTTTTACATTACACCATAAAGTAACACAAATCTACAAAAACATCTTGTCTTCATATCCCCTCATACTATCCTTGCAGGTCATTCATAATATACTTCTTCACATCTTGGAAAAATTAAAACATTGGAAGGGGTGAGCTCAGATGCTCAGTAAGGATAACAATCTAGCGGAAGCTTTCATAAATAAACATAAACATTTAAGATAATGTATAAATAAAACAAAATCCTTTTAAACATGAACTTCAACATAATATGGAAAATGTAAAATGAGATAATGCCATTTACTTATTCACATGGATATTCTACTGGTCGAATAACCACCTGAAATATCAATAACCACTTTTATAATGATGGAATGCATAATGCGAAACTATCATAACCACGTAGCCAAGGCGTCATGCCAAGACTACAAATAATATTTTTTCAAGGCCTCATGCCAAGACACTAGTTTGTCTCATTAGACCTGCCGATGCATCGAGGAGCTATAGCGGGCTCCACCCGTCACTTATTAAGTCCAACACATTCCTCATATGAACAGGTTTAAACATATCATAAACCATAACATAATCATATCACATAAACCATTCATAAAGGAAACATAATATTTCCACATTTCAATCACAAGATATCAATACAACACATTGATATAATAAAAACACTTTCAAAACCATTTTCAATACCAAAATAAAATAAAATTAAAACTTTGTATTTATTTTTCATTTAAAAAAATGTTATGGCTTGTAGAGGAAGCCGAGACTCAAATAATGGTCACGGTGGTGGAGATGTCATTGTCGACGCATATGTAAGACAAAACATTCCTTTTGTCGTTTAGTAAAAACGCATGTATAAAAATATTCCTTTTGAATAAAAGTAAAATTCAATGGGGTTTATACACTGTATAAAGAAAAGTTGTGTATAAAACCAAATATGCCTCAATAAAAGGAGATTGAGACGAAGCCCCTTACAAAGAACATTTTTTAAATAAAATAAATCTATTATGTGTATTCACTATAAGTAAACATAATTAAAGTACAAATAAAATATAGGAAATAACAATATCATGACATAATTTGAAAGTAGGAGATTAACCCAAAGAACGTAAATTGGGTTAAGAAGTTACCTTACCTCGTGTCCGACTTGACTCGATCGTTCTTTAACCTCCTGAATAATAAACTAGAGTTAATTTATATTTTCTTAATAACGTTTTACATGTTCACTATTCCTTTTATATCACTTATTACCATGTTATGAACATTATGTAATTATTTAAGTTAATAACGGTCATTTTGTCGATCTTTGGTACTTGAGTCAAAAATAAACTTCTTATAATTACTAATTGTTCATGTGGTGAAATATCTATTATATCCAGCATTATATTCATGATTTAGATATCATATATATCATATATATCCAGTATATACATTCATTTATAATATTACATAACATTTAGAGGTAAGAAGTGAAATGCACCGTTCATTGAGACGGTAAGCCGTACGTACGCATGAATGCTACTTTCATTTCTATTTCATATTTAATAGAATAAAATCATAATGATATAAAGTTATGTTATAATTCCAGTATAATATAATATATAATATCATTTACTCCATCCTTTATACATCCCACATATGGAATTAATGATTCAAATCAGTTTGAGGGGGCGGTAGTCCGCACTTCCTAAAATGAAGATATCTCATTTACCCATAATGGAAACCATAAAGGTATGAAATAAATGAAAAATACAGAAGCTTAAGTAAAACATAGAAATATTATATATCATATATAAATATAGTAAAATCTTAATGGCAACTTTTGAATTTGTTATATGAGTTTTGAACAATCATCGTTTTGTGAGGCAGAAATTCGTCATCCACAAAACAGTATGTTCTTTAACCATTAGATGTAGGTGTGTGTAAGTGTAGCTCCAATAATTCTTATAAAAAAATCCTAATATATTTACGATACTGTTGTTGTTACAAAATAAATTAATAAAAATATTTTATGGGGTTGGAGAAGCAAAATAAAACATAAGAACACAAGAGAAAACACTACATTTAAAACAGGTAACTCTTTTTGATTTGAGCTCAAAGGCTTCCTTGGGAAGACTTATTCCAAAAGCGAGGCTTCTAGGAGTAAAATTGTAATGTGGAGAGACAAAATGGGAAAGGGTTGGCCGATCCAAAGGCTTGAAAGGTGTGGGTAAGGTGGTAGAGGTAGGGGCCTTCTATAAGAGGAGAGGAGGGGCACTCTTGGAATGTTATAAAATGTTACTTTATTATAAAATCCTTTTCAGATTTAAAGGGTCCCAATATTATATATTTCTAGGATAAGGTGATAAGAGTTCGAAATACACCCATAAAATAGGTTTTGACATGTGTAGGGATTATATTTTACCTTATCTGTTCATTTTATTTAAATCGTTAATAATGAGGTAATCACTGCATCATCATGGTTTCATAAATAATTTAACTTATTTAATGTATAAAAAATATAAAAAATATATAATTATGTAGGAAATCCTTTTATATTCCTAATGAATATTTATAGTAAAAAATATGACTTGTATAACCCCATTTTAAAATTGTTTTAGTAAAACAACTCATGTTAGTGGCATTTTTATTTTAACATTAAATAAAAAGTTTTTAATGTCATTCTCCTACCAATGTGGCTCCATGGGGTCCCCAAGTTGACCCATGGATTTTATTGGTCGACCATGACTCATAAAATAGGGTTAGGACAGGTGTAAATGTATTTTAATATTTTTATAATATCATTTTACCTTAAATTTCACTAATCGCCTTTAATCGCGATTAATTAAACTTAAAAGTTATTATTCACCAAAAAAAATATTTTAATCCCATTGAACCACATTTTACTTACTAATGAGAACCATTTATGTCGGATTTTTGAAAATCAAATCACAGAAGTGGTAATGTTTCATTTAAACGAAAAATCAGTTTTTTAACTTCCACTTAGTGGTTTCACTATTCATCAAAAATTGACGTTTTTCAGAATAATGCCAAAATTTCACCTTAAGATATAATTGATATCACAAATTCAAAAATGATGTCTATTTTAAAAAAATCCAAACATATAAGTTGCCTTAATAAATTTTATAATTAATTCTCGTTGTCACAACAAATAGTGTGTTTTTAATAAACTATATACATCAAAAGATTGACAATTGTTTATGTCCTATTTCAATGTTAAATTTATTCTAATTACCACCATTGAATAAAATGGTATATATATATTCTAATTACACTTTAAAACCACTAAATAGTATAATTTATCACTATAAATTATTTTGATTAAATTTTTTTTTAAGTATAATTCACTATTCATAAAAAATTGGAAGTTCTCAGAAAATTACAAAAAATTCAACTTAGGGTAATTTCTATATTACGAATAAAAAATTGAAGTCCATTTTGAAATATAAAATATATATAATTTCAAAAAGTGGGTATTACTATTCATAATGGATATTTTGATTGGTCGTGGTGTGTTAGAATCACGAACTTCCGTACAATGCAAGCTATTGCATTATTGAAAGTGAAGTGTATCGTGGAAGCTCGGGGTGTTACAGGGTTTCACCATAAAGATATTTTCAAATATCAAACCCTTTATTAGTAACAACAAGTTCAATGTTAAAAGATAGAGTACATTTAAGGGAGGTTGAATTTAATACCTTGATATTTTATAATAACTATATGATTAATAGAATATCTAAAATGCAACAATGAGTTTAAACGAACCACAACCTATTATTAAATTTTTATTATTAAAATATGATCCTTTTAATTGACTTATTATATTTTAGGAATGAATACGATTAAACAAATTTTGATATATATATATATAAATGTCCCACTCTATATAAACATATTTATAAATTCTCATTAACTAGTCATTCAATTTCATGAAAAGTCATTATTTTAATCATTAAAATGATTTCTTCAAAAAAATTATTTGTAATGATTTAAATGAGAATGAAATATAAATATTTTCCCCATATTTATAAGATATATTTTAGAAAATGGAATTAATATTTAAAATTAAATTATTTATATTAAATTATGGTGAAAGTTTAAGATTTTTTCGGAAAATATTACCTTTTCAGCGAATAGTGAAAATACAGATTTTCATTAAAAAATTATTTACATTTAAGAAATTAAATATTTTAAGTAACTATTATTTGTTTTATTAAAATAATATTAAGTTATGTATTTTTTAGTTGTATTAAATAAAACTATTTACATCAAAATCATCTTTATATCATATTTTAGAAAATATTGTTCTAACGAGAATGACACATTTTCCTAAAAACCATTTTAATTTGAATAATTTTTTTCCATTTAAATAAAATAAAATAACCCCTATTCAGTTATTATTTAAATAAATTATAAAAATTATATGTATAAAAAAATAATTTAAATTAATTTAATTATTATTACACGTCACATAGTTATTTTAAGATCTTCATTTGATCGAGAAAAATATATTTCTAGAAAACATGTTTTTTTTGAAAAATTTATGGGTTTAATTTTAAATTATATTCTGGAAATTTTGTAAGTATAATTTAAAAAAAAATTATTTCATATTTTTAAAAAGAGAAATTTATATTATCATATAATTTCAACTTAATTATAGACCAATATAAATATTGAAAAAGTAAAAACTCATTACTAATGTAAAGGTAAAAACATGTTTACTATGGGTTAAACTAAAAATAGATTGGTTAAAATTTACATAGGACATTCTTGATTCCTATTTTTGGTCATATATATACCATATATATTCTAAGGTTCTAAAATGGTCAATTTTTTTTTATCCTTTTTACATGTGAAAACCCTATATGGAATTCATTCTTTTCAAAAATTCCAACCAAGTCCTCTCCTAAATATATGAAAGGAACCCCCCTCACATATTCTATTCATAGATCTAAAGCACATTAGATTTTATAATACCTCAAAAAATCAATTTCTAAAATTGGAATGCAAAATGTTGATCATGTTTACGGTGAATTTCCACCTCACAAAATGATGTAATTAATTTTCCATCCCCACATATCCTGACTAGATAAATGGATGTGTATTGTGAATGTATATTATATAGATAAATGATAAGGTCATTATAGTGTATGATGGACTACTTCATAGAGAAGCAATGTGATTCAATTTTTTTAACTCAGTATATTGATGGAATATACAATGGTGTTTAGAGAAATAATATTATATTTATGATACAATTATAATAATTAAATAATATAATAAAAACTACCTTATTTACAATATGATCATTGAAAAATGGAAACGTTACTCATGTGCATGTATGACTAAATATCTCCTTGATTGTAACATAGTTAATTTTTCATAACATTATTTTATGGTAGGTTTTAGCATTATAATATATTTATAAATATTATAAATATTTAATTTTTAACATTATATAGTTTTTAAAATAATAGAAAATTTGACCTAAGTCAATATACCAATGTGATTTTGGACATATTAGTCGTTGATCGATAAAATATCATACATAAAATTTACAACTTATGTAATTGAATATAACATGAAAAAAAATTCAAATAAATATAAAATATAAAATGGTTATTATGAAAGTAAATAAATTACATATGTTTATTGATGTGGATGGTTTGGAACACACATGACAATTTGGGCATGAGGTATGGGTTTTATCTCAAAATGACATTCTTTGAGAATTTTTTTTTGTTATGAACGTAGTTTCTTTTATATGGTTTATATAATGATAATTTATAATTAATATCATTAATCCATAATAAATAATAATATTTTAATTTAAAAGTCATTTCCTTTATTCATGGGTGTTATGATTCCAAAATTACCAATGTGGTAAGCGGTTATTTAACAATCCCATTTTAATTTGAATTGTTTATAATTGAATTTCTATTGAAGGAAATTATTGTATCATTTTCTAATAAAAAATTTTAATTTATTTTTATATAGTAATTCATGATTTTTAAAATATTAATAAAATTTTTTATCATTGGTTTTTAATATTAGTTGAAAATATATTTTTAGAATACCTATTTTATTTATTTACTTGACTGAAAACTCTTAATCTTTCAAAATAATGTTCTTTATAAATATTTTACAAAATATTTAAATATTATTATATGAATTATGAATTTTTTTGTTACCCATGTTTATCTTTTTAATAATTTTTTGAAAAATAATATTTATTTCATTTTCCAAAAAAATGTATTTTTTTACTTTTTACAAAACATTCAAAGGAATGTTTTTTTAACATACATGACATGGATCGAATTAACTGCGATCATGAAAATTATTATTTATTAATATTAAAATAAATTTTATTGGGTTATTTTATGACAAAAAAAATATATAATAATGACATTATATTGGATAGTGTATGCGACACGCACCCCCATGCTTAAATATCCTCGAAAATATATTTCCTTAAATTTAACCTATTCTATAGCTTGTGGAATAAATAACCCTGAGTTGAAATGAACTATAATATAACATTAAATTATTAAATTTTAGGTATGAATTTTAAAAACAAAATTATTAAATTATGGTTATATTTTTATTAGAAATAAAATAAGAATACCCTAAAAGAAAAATAAATGATTTATCAACAGCAATATTTTTTTCATAATGATCATTTAATCACGCTTTATGAAAACAATTTATAATATATTTCACCACTTTTAGAAAATTAATTTGATAATATTATCATAGTTTTTAAAATATTCTATCAAAATTATCTTAGGATACATTTTTTGGATTTTTCAAAAATGTTTCGTTTGTTGATGAATAATGAAAAACACTGAATTTTAATTGAAAGCTTCCTTTTCATTCAAAATATTTATAATGATAAATTATTTATTTAATAGATATAAAATAAATAATACTTAAATAATATATGAATCAATAAATTTTAGTTCATTTAAATCATTTTCATAATAATTTTAGATATTAAAACTTTGTAAAGGTCTGAACATTGTCTCTTTAAAACCCATATTTCTCATCACGTCTGCGGGATTAATTTTCAATTAAAAATTTTCTCTTTGGTTAATTAAGATTGGAAAAATGTATTCCATAATTATAATCACTATAATTTATAATTTATAATAATTTCAACTTATTTTTTGACCAAAATTAAAAGTCATAACAGTTTAAAGTAATTTATACATTTAAGCTAAAAATGGATTGAGACAGAGGTTTAACTAGTAATATAATGGTAAAAATGACCTACAAAAATGTCAAAAACTCATTTAATGACCATAATTTGACATTATCTATAATAGGGAAGATAATAATTTGTTTTTTAGTCAATTTAAATCATAAAAAAATGTATTTATGATTTAATATTTTGAAACAATTACAAGTGTTCCACTCACCTCACTTATAAGAGGCTACACACTATCCTATCTTATAAACACATTCAAACACATTTTGATCAGAAACTACCTACCAATATTACATCCATAAATCCATAATATAATCCCATAATCCCTTGTTTTTGTATAAAGCCATCCTAGGAATGTGTTAGGTGAAAACCTAAGGAGGATACCCAAAGAAGTGGTAACATTCTTCAACGATCATTTTTATTTTATCTCATCATATAAATCATTAAAATATTTGTAATACTTAAAAATATAATAAAATATGTTTCATTAATACACTGATATGTTTATATGTATTGGTAATGACCTAGAAGCATGTATAATTCTTTGAAAAGGTTTACGAAATCATCATTCTTGTGTACACCAGACTACCGGTTTGCAGTCCAATGTTATTAGTTTTTCCATTACCACTTATTAGGGTTGCATATGATGATGGATCAAAATAATATATGATATATATAAAATAATTATACCTCTGCTGTAATTATATCATATATAATTTTTTCTACTTTCCATTTATTAGGTGATACGATAATATCGTTCGTGTGTACTATGGGTTACCACCATGAAAAAATGATGTGATTCATATTTCATTAACATTGTACATTTAACATAATGAGGCTAAATTTAATCAATATTTATATGATATAAAATTAATAATTATTATATTCTTGAAATATTTATCATTATATATATATATAATATTATTTCTTAACTTTTCTCCCACTTAAAGATGATATCATCATTAATGTACATATGGAATACCACCTTCACAAAGAGATCTGGCTCTATTATCATCACCGCAAAAAATGGAAGATATATATATGTATGTTAAACTAAATATATTTTATACATGATGTTATAATAATTATGTAAATATAAAATATTACTTATTTCCTATAACATCACAAAATTCTAATGTAAAAATATTTTATTTTATAGCATGTAAGAAACGCAACACCAAACGCGTAAGGGGATATAATATCCAAAGATGTTATAGTATATTTTCAATTTTTAAATTTATTAACGATTTTATATATATTAAAATTCATAGCACATTAATTTATTCATGCGTTGCATGCAATGAGTTTCTTTGATGGATTATGTTATACATAAGACCGAATCTTACCGAATACTATTAATGTTTTTATTTAAAATTATGATTATCTTGTAGTTGTTAAATTGATGAAATGAATAATATAAACTTGAATATTAAAATATATAATATATCCAATCAACTGATTTTACAATCATCCAATATATTTTAAATTCATAAGGCCAGACCAAAACCCAATTATAGACATTAAAACCTATATTATTATAAAAATAATTTTATCGTGTTTTAATAGAGAACATATTTTTAATTTTATTTTTGAAGCTTGTATAAACATAATATGATAAAATAAAACTCATTTTTTAAATATAAACATAAAAATTCGGTTAGGGTTAATATTTGAAATTTTTCAAAAATATTTCATTTTTTATGAATACTGAAAAATACTAAATTTCAATTCAAAAATTATTTTCCATCTAATTTATTAATATGGGAAGTTTATGTTATAAATTAATTTTAAAGTTAAATTATATAAAATTTAAATAAATTAATCAAATTTATGTTATTTAAGTCAATTTTAATTTGATACTGGATACAAGAACCTAACAAACTTTTGAATGTTTTTACTTTAAAAACGTGTTTTTTCATCCCATATATGGGATTAAATTTAAATCAATATCTTACAATTATTTAATTGGTATTTAGAAAAATGGATTTAATATTTAAAGACTTAATAATTTATATTTTCTAAAAATATAAACATATTTTAATAAAGTATTTGGGAAAGTGATTAAATTTAATTAAAGCAGTTAAGAGGAAAATTAACTTTACAAAGAACCAAGCCTTAAACTTAAGACCCAAAATGAACTAGAAACTTGAAAAAATTCCATTTTATGGAAATTTATAGACCATATCATAAATTTTGTATAATATAGAAAATTATTAGAGACACGTGATATAAGGGAGACCTCTCAATAGTGTTTATCCTTTTATAATTACAAGAATGGCTCTCCTACTCCACTAAAAAAGGCACTCAACACTCCCACTTACTAACTACTCTATTCCATTTGTATAGTAAAAAATATTCCCAAATAATCTCCAAATATACCTATAATAATATTATAAGAATCAATTGGGTCATAAATTAATCCAAAGAATCCCATTGGTGTAAACCAAAAGAAGGAACCCAACGAATAGGTAACACACTTTCTCAAGATCTTTTGTAATATCTTCATTATACAACCCAAAAATATTCTTATTCCATGTTTATATGATAAAATAATTATCATTAATATACATAGTTTTTATATTATTTTTTTAGACCTATATTTACACACACTTCAATCTAATGGGTAAAAAACACAATGGTTGTGTGTACGAGAGACTACCGCTTCGTGAAACGATGCTTGTTCGTTCTTTCTTTAACACCTGTCATGGTGGATATTATGATGGAAAAACTGTTTAAATATTATATATATATATATATATTTATAATTTATATATTAATAATTATTTTTACAAAACATATACCTTTATTCTTTCGTATTGTTTGAATAAGAAAACATTGTTTGTTGACGTGTGGACCACCGCCTCCTGAAAGTGATGTCATTTGTTAACGCTATACATGGAACATATAAATAATTTTTGTAATAAATATATGTGATATATATCAAATATATATTATAATGGAGTTAAAATATTCATATATATATATATATATATATTAATTTTTATTCTTTTAATACTGCAATGAAATGAAAGTAGCGTTTATGCATACGTACGATTTACTGTCTAAATCAACGGTGCAGTCCATTTCCTATCTACAAATTTCTTTGATTATTATAAATCTATATATAATAAATATATATGATATATATATCAGTTATAACATCATTTATATTATTAATTAATGATCTATTTAATAGGAACAAAAAATTACATTATAAAACATACTTGAAATATTATGCCATTAACACCTAAAATAGTGAAAATAATAAAATATCATTAATAAGAGGGTAATAAGATATTATTAAAAGATCACATATGATATTAAAAATATTTTTATGGTTCATTTGTATGTTATTTATATGATTAAATCCATTATACAGGAGGTTAAAGGACGTTCACCCAATAGGAAGTGCCAGGTAAGGGATTTTCATCTCACTTTTAACATATGTGTGATAAATGTAATATTCAACACTTGCTTATTTTTTTGGCATATATACTGACCATTGTTTTTATATTATATCATTAATCCTTTTATCTTTATTGTATTTATGGTTTTAGTATTTATTATTTCACCTAATGGGTTTTGACATGAAAATCACCAATTGTTAAAAGTTATCCTTGCAATATCACATTATTTTTTGATTGTTAACTTTTACCTAAATAATCACCACATTATGATCATTTTTATTATATTTATCTAAAATATATATATTATCATGCAATGTAAATTATTATTTTCTAAATCTAGTACTTTTTTTACATACATTTTTCACTTTGACAATTATTTGATTAACATGGGAATTATTGATAAATATATATCTTTTATTCAATACAAATATTTGATAAAGATCTTTGTTAATGAATTTAAATTAATTATATGATATATGAAGAATTATTTAGACATGCATGACATGGTTTGGGGACTATTTAATGATTTTTATATGGGTTGGAGATTGATTACTACAATCCACTCCATGCATCTGTACTCTCATGAGGCACATCAGTTGGCCAAATTATAGTACATAAAATTTTCTTTAAAATATGTCTTGACATTATAATGGTTATTTTTCTAGATAAATTATTTAAAATAAATAATAACTTCCTTTATTGAGAATTTATTTATTTTTATTACCCACGATTTTTTTTCTTCAACATATCTATGAATGCATTTAATTTATAGTTTATTGATTAAATGGAATATATTTCATTTATTTATCTTCCATTAATGATTACGCCTTATCTAGTTATTGAGTAGAATGTGTTCGAAGTTATTTACCATGAAATCATTCTTATTGATTCAGTTTTTACTTATGTTTTAGTTATCCTTAATGATCACTTGCGGTCACCCTTACATTGTTTCCTCTCTAATGATATGAAGAAGAAATCATTGAACGAGATTTCAAGAATGAAATTGATTTCCTTTTATTATGTATCTTACTTTATTTTATTCTCCTAATGTATTATTAGTATCATTTAAATAATTTGGTTTTGAAAAAATGTTAAACGGTTCAGTACTTTTGGATTTAGAGCTTGTATATATTCTAATGTAATAAAAAAATCATAAGATCTAGTCTTTATGGGGTCGAGTCATTATAGTTGGTATCAGAGTAGGTTTAGAATAAACCATGGAAAATATATTTAGAAAACAATTATTAGGGAAAATAAACCTAAAAAACACTTTGAGGATATTTATAGAAGAAAAAACTAATTTTTTTAAGGTGTATATTATGTGGGTATTTATAGTAAAAAATCATTCTCTAGATACTACAAGTGGATGATGTTCTAGAAAATATATATATAACATTAATAACTCTAATAAGGTGCATCGGTCCTGAATCGACGTAACCTAGTAAATGAAAATGGGTGTTATTGTGAATCTATTTTGATACTAGTAGGGTATACATTTAGGATAATTCACATTTTCTTTACACACCATTATGAGGTATTTAAAATTAAATATATCCCTAAAGAATCCATGGTTATTATTATAAGATTAATTGTTGAAAACATTTTCAATTTATTATAATTATTTTACTACAATTGGGATTATAGATTATGTTACATAATATTATGATATAATCTAGTATATGAAATTGATTAGAAATTTCACTTCAAATGAACAACATTATCAGTACTTAAGGAAAATGTTAATATTTCCCTGATTAGGAAACCAAAATAGTTGGTATTAGAATTTATAAATTTATGGAAATATTGGGGAATATTAATTAGGATATGAAACAAATATTTTACTAGATAGAGAAACCTATTCCATAATAATTTTTTTTGGATTTTTAATTTCTTTATACAATAGATGCCCCATCATTTAGTGAAAAAATGAACCAATGGCGTTAGAGAAATGGATTAAGTATTTGGAGAATATATTCATGGA
Source organism: Viscum album (assembly GCA_963277665.1). Classification (NCBI taxonomy): domain Eukaryota; kingdom Viridiplantae; phylum Streptophyta; class Magnoliopsida; order Santalales; family Viscaceae; genus Viscum; species Viscum album. The sequence goes on from OY728167.1 coordinate 1,006,633,532, forward strand.
ATTGGGATTTTGTGAAATAGAAAAGGTTACACTTGGAGTGTATTGACTTAAGGGTGATTTAGATAAATGGTGACTGTTAGTCTATAATAATAGGTAGGAATAGGAAATAGAACTCATGGAATGTAAATCCTTATAGGACACATTATTAGATAAATACTTCCCTAGTGAGAGAAAAACTAAGATTAAGATAATGATCCTCATTTTAAAGAAAAAATTTTGAAAAAGTGTTGTGGAGTATGAATATACATTTTCCAGGTTAGCAAGTTATGCTACAAATTTCATACACAAGGCATAATTCATGATCAATTATTTATTTAAAGGACTTAAGCCAAGTCTCTGAAGAGATCTTTTCTTTAAAAACTTCTCTTCGTATTATGAAATAGTATTATATGCTATAAGGATAGAAAAATAATTATAAATGTCTTGTGGATTAAAAGGGAATAAAGTTATGAAACAAAGTTATAGATAATAATGTATAAATGGATGAAGGGAATACAATATTTTACCACATTAAATAACAAATGAAATAATCACCCTAGTGAATTCTTGAAAGGATTTAGAGTTTATTACATGTGTGGAGAAAAGGATCACCTAAAAAAAGAATGAAAAGGGAATAAGGAATACACTATTATTCAGTGGTAAATCCGAAAGGAAATGGGGCACTATGAAAATGAATTCCCCAATCATAAAAGGAATATAACTTTAAAGAACATATGGTATCACGTTCAAGAACATGTTATTGAAACAACTGAAGAGGAATGATTAATGTAATTCTGTATTCAGATCTAAGAAATATTTTGTAAAAGTATGTCATTGATGATGATCTCATCATATAAATTATAAAATATGTAATGATTGTACTGTAATACATTTTCATTAAATATTTGATATCATATATTTATTGATACAATGAAAATTGTTTCATTAACAAGATATTTTTTTTGTAAAATACATTTTTGAGGTATAATTAAGCCTTAATATGTTCATATTGTTGAGACAATATTTTTTTGGATAAAGAATTGATTGATTTGGATATGTGTTGACAACCTTCAAACTAATTATTTACTTGTCAAAAAATATGTTTATTATATCATTAATATAGTTTAAAATAATTTTTAAATTTAAGGAATATATCAAATAAAAAAACTCACTTAAGAAATTGGGAAGAATTATTGTTCCCAATAAAGAATAATGGCAATTAAAGTTATTATTATAATTGAAGATAATATATGATGATAGTGTTCACATGTTTAGTATGTGATGATTAAAGATCCAATTCATGTTGATTGAAGGATAATGAGATGTTCATTTTGAAAATTCAGTGACCTTCCATCAAACGTTTTGGATCATAATCATTTCGAAAATTTAATCGTTTATGAAATGGTTTATGTTTATATTTGGATGGTTTTTATGGGGTTAATGTATCACATCACCCTATTATGCAACTTGAACTAGGAGATGAATAATACATAGTTCAAGTCACAATCAAAATATAATATTTAATTAATAGAAACATATATTTACTTAAATTAGTAGATTCAAATCATTTCTTAACTATAGTAAATGGGGTTTGAAATAAAAATGTTTCCTGGTTATCATCATTTTTATGATATCAATGACCTTTTTCATAAATCTGGTTTATGAATTTTTCATCATCAACATTCAACTAAATATGTTTACTATCTCTCTCTATCATAACATAATAGTTTTATATATCTTTCATATCCATGTATTCAATAATGTTCTCTTATTTGAAAGCTTATTTTTGCGGCGACCTTCAAATTTCATTTTCCCTCCTACTAAGAAGATGTTTTTTCAAACCTATTTATTATAGTGATTTTTAAATAATACGTTATTTTAAATTATAAATTCATTTATTATAAATATCATGTTTAAATTGTGATGATGTAATTTAATCAAGGAGGGAGAATGAAACACCTCAAAATTCTAAAGTAAGAACATTTTATTTAACATCGTGTAAGAACTGAAACACCAAGTACATAAGATAATATAATATTTTCAGGATTTATAGTATATTTTATATTTTTAAATAGATTCAATATTTTATATATAGTTTAGTTCATGAAAAATTTATTTTAGATTGCATTTCACACATTGACATTCTTTTATGACTTGTGTTACACACAATACTTGATATTATAGAATACTATCAATATTATTATTTAAAACAATGACTACCACTGAGTAATTAAATTGAATTTATGAATAGTATTTAATAAATTATGAAAATATATAACTTATTTTTTTAAAAAAAACATTCAGTATATTTTATATTCATTAGATCTGAACAAAACATAATTTTATGCATAATACCCAATTTTTTTATAATATAAAATTTTCCACCTTTTAATGGTGCACCTATTTTAAATCAATATTTTGAAAATATTATATTTTAATATGAAAAAATATACTTTAATTTTGAAATAGAAACAAAAAAAATTATGTTAGGGTGAATTTTTAATTTTTTTATATATTTTAATTTATGATGAATAGAAAGAATTACACATTTTTAATTTAAAAATTAATTTTAATTCAGGTTATTTATATAGAAATATTATTTTTTTAATTTATTTTAAAGTTAAACTAGGTAAATTTTAAATAATTTATTAAAATTTAGGCCATTTTAATCAAATTTACTTTTAAACCAGATATAAACACATGGAAAACATTTGAATGTTTTATTTTAAAAACTCTCGTTGTCATCCTATATGTAGGATTAAATTTAAATTAATTTCTAACACTAATGTGATTAGAATTTTGGAAAATGAATTTAATATTTTAGATAAAAATAATTTATAATTTATAATATTCTTATCTTAGGTTTTGAACAAAATTATTAGTGAACATGATTAATATTAATTATAATGATTAAGAATAGAATTAACATAACAAAGAACTAAATATTAATATTAGGGACAAAATTTACCTAGACACCTATCCAAGAGCCATGTTTTGACATATATTGACCATATACTAATTTTCTATAATATTGATCATTATTTTATGCACATGGTGAAAGGGATACTTTTCAATAGTTTTTTACCTTTTTATATTTACATGAATGTCACTCCTCCGCGACTATAAAAAGACACCCCCACATACTCACACCACTCAAGCACTTTGGATCACCTGGACTCGAATAAAATAATATCCCAAAATATCTCCCCTCATACAATAGTCATCACTTTTGGATTAATCCATACAGGGAATTCATTTGGTTGAAACCAAAGAAAGTTACCCAATGAATAAGTAACATCGTTCATCAAGCTCTTTTGTATTAATTTCATTCTCCAACCACTAAAATATTATTATTTGAATATTATATAATAAAAATATGATCCTAAACATACTAATATATTGTTATGATAAATATTCTACATACAGTTACACAGACTTCCTTGTAACGGGTAAAAAACATACCATTTGGGTGTTTGATAGACTACTTTCTTGTGAAACAACTATTGTTAGTTCTTCCTTTAACACCTCTAATGGTGGGAATTATGATAGAAATTCTCTTTATATATGTTATATATGTAATTTATAATTTCATTATGATTTTTTATTTTTTATATAACTCATAATATTAGGAATTTATATTGTTTTAATAGGATAACATCGTATGTGGATGCGTGTACTACCACCTCCTCAAACCGATGTGATTCATTTACACTATTCATGAGACATATAAATGATGGTTTTAATAAATATATGTAATATGTATTAATTTAATATGATAATGGAGTTACAATATACATATATATAATTTAATTTTCACTTGTTCAATTCATAAAAGAAATGAAAGTAGCATTTATGCGCGTGTACGACATACCTTCTCCAAGAACGGTGCATTTCATTTCATATCTCCAAACATTACAAATTATAATAAGTACACATATACTGAATATATATGATATATAAATCATGGATTATACTATTTATATGAATAAATAATTATCAAATTATTTGGAACAACAAATAAAAATTCAAAACATACTCGAAAAATAGGCAATTAACATGTGAAATATAGAAAATAATGAATGATTATTAAAAAACAGGTAATAAGATATTCTAATAAGATCAGATATAATGTTATAAATTTTATTATGGTTCTGTTATAAGTTATTGACATGATTAAAACCATTATACGAGAGTTTAAAGGACATTTACTCAAAAGAAACCCAAGATAATGTGGTTTCATCTCACTTTTTACATCTATGGGATAAATTTAATATTCACCAATTACATATTTTGTGGGGTTTATCTACTAAAAAATTTAATATATTATATAATTAATCATTTTATATTCATTTTATTTATTGTTTTACTCAATATTATCTCACATATTGGTGTTTTAAATGAAAATCACTAGATGGTATGATATATCCTTTCAATATCGCTTTCTTTTGTGATTGTTAACTTTCTCTTAAAAACCCACCCATAATCATATTTAATACATATATCTTAAATATCCGTATTCTTAAAAAATTGATATTTATATTTCCAAAACTATAGATACCCCAAACCTGACATAAATGGAAATTACATTACTTTTGCGGAATACTTAATACATGAAAAAAAACAGATGCCCAAAGAACGTATTAGTTTAGTGTCTTTGGAAACTCGGAATGTAATATTCTAATCATGGTGAAAAATATTTAATATCTCCCCTTTGGTTTTCATACCTAAAACATTTCTTTATATCCCACGGAAAATAAAACATAAAAAGGGTGAGCTCAAATGCTCAGTAAAGGAAAGCATAGAAAACATAAAACAATCCATAAACATTTGAATGCAAAATCTTGAACATAAAATGTAAACCTCAAAATCATGAGCAAAGACATAAATCTTGGAAGCACGTAACACTTATATCACAAATTGACATCAATAATGATAAAATAGCATCGGAATAAAACATGTAATTGTGGAAAACCATTAAGCATATGATATGATTTCCATAGTTTCCAACGCATTGCTGCCAAGACCATCTTAGTGGACGAAGTCCCTTTATGAATCGAGTTCACTCCTCGTTCTAGTCTTTGAACAATGAACCGAATTAAATTATTGTTCCATCCATGTCTATATAATGAGATTAAAATAATTACCCAATTCATTGGAGGGTGATATAGGTCCCACCCATCTCATAATGAAATCATTCTTTCTTATGGCACAAAATCATAAATCATACATCATAGCATAACCCATGTAATAGAATGGGATTCATAAACAACATGCCATCATAACATAATACAGATAAAAAAATGGATATCATTTAATTATAAGAAAAATCAAACCATGTAAATAATGGAGACATTATACTTGAAACATATACATATTAAATGATGTCATTTTATATGGGAAATAGTTTTGATAAAACACTTGAAATGAATTCTTGAGGAAAATATCCTTTCTTCTTCAAAATCATTTTCATTTCATAAAATGCCATGAAATTTTAAAAGAAAAGGGTTTTTTTGAAAATAATCATGTAATCTTGTATAGGAAGCTACATGAAAATGAGGCGTTATGAGACCGTAAAAATTCGTTCATGCCGTATAAGTTAAAAATAACATTCTCCTCATACTTTTGTTGGAAAAATCAAAAAGCTTCTCATGTGGTAAAAAAAGTAAGATTCCTTTCATAACATGTGGTAAAATTCAAAAATGGGTAAAAAGGACATTAAACATACATGAAAACATTTTTAGAAAACTTGGGCATGGATGATAACAAAAACCACTGTAAATACTTACAAATAAACAATCTCAGATAAGAGTTAGATTTGAATAGTTATCCCTTACCTTAGGTTTGATATGCTTCGTACCTATATGAACCTCCTATATAGTGATTTAAATAATATCATTGACTTATTAAAGAATTATATTAATTGTTATGATATCATATATGGTTCACTTATGACTTTATATTTCCCGTTATTTTGTAAATTCCATGTTAAAGCAGCATTTTGGGTAAAATCGTTTCATTTATCGTACGTATTTCAACTTGTTGTTCTTGATATTATTACTTATATCCGGATTTACATAATTCTATAATTTAAAAAATGATTTATATATAATATATAACCAGTATATAAATGGAATGAAATACACCGTTCATGGAGACGATAGGCCATGCGTACGCTTGAACGCTATTTTCATTTCCTTGTTGAATTAAATGAAATTAAGTAAATGAAACATATATATACATAAATACAATATCATTATTATGTAATATCTTTCATGATTATTTATTATATATACTTTATAATCATTCTTGAAAGGGTAATCATGGAAAATGAATCTCATCGCGTTCGTAGAGACGATAGTCCGTACGAACGCATGAGCGATGATATCATTCCCATGATCCCGGAATTGTAATGATGTGTATGTATACTATTTTAGAATAAATATAACTTTACAATAATCATATATAGTTATTTATTTACACCATTATACCCATCCATGTAAGGTGGTGGTGAAAAACATATTACACAATGACGTGGAGACGGTGTTCCGTACCTAAGCACGCGCGGTGATTTCATTTTCCGTAGGATGGATAGAATATGAAATTGAGTTGTTTAATATTTATAATAACATATAATTATATGAGTGATACATATTCTTTTAATTTATGATGAAACAAATAATGAAGAATAAGTAGATGAAGAAATAAATTGGGAAGAATCGGTAAAGGATATTACCTCTTCTTTGGCACGCCTCTTCTTAACCTCCACTTAAGGAACTAGGGTTGGTATTTTGAGAAGACCAGAACCTCCATAATGTTTCTATGGAAGATTATAAGGGAAATGGGCAGAGTTTGGACGAGCTTAATGTCACGACCCGCCCTCGGGGTCCGTGCCGTGACTACCCCAAGCCCGCCTTCCATAGGCCAGGGGCTGGCGACTAGCACCAAGGCGTAAATCCCGGTAAAAGGGAAGGCATTGCCTTTGTAAAATAAACAAACACCACAGAGTAAGCAAGCGGAAAGTAACACTAAGCAAAAACAGAGTACAACTAAAAGTGCGGAAAGTAAAAAGGGGCCGGAAATACAAGCCCAACTGTAAAGTTCAACTCGAAAGGAAAAACAGCAACTGAAAAGTAAAGCTGCTACGCCGAGCTGTCCACTGGAAATCCCACCTGAAGGGTGGGTACAGATAGCTCCTCTGCTCCTCGGGTCCCGCCGTCTGCTCCGATTATGTCCCGCCCAGTGGTCTGCCTCTGGGTACCGCCTCGTCGTATAGTCCACCTCCAGGTACCGTCCAGTCCTCGAACACTCGGCCTCTGTCAGTACTGGCCGTCGTCTGCAACCAACACAACGAGGTGCGGGCATAGCCCGTGTAGGGGTGAGTATAACGATACTCAGTAGGGACCCCGAGACCCTCAAGGTCTCACTAAAACCAACAAGGATAACCACAAGAAGATCACAACAGATAAACTCTACTTAGGTATATGCCCATACATATACCTAAGTTATCAAGTAACCCATCTCAGTCATGAGGAAACACAAGGATCATGAGATCAACGGATAACCTCTACCCAGGTATATGCCCATACATATACCTAAGTTATCAAGTAACCCATCTCAATCATGAGGAAACACAAAGGTCAAAAGTCTCAGCTCAAACCAGGATTTTTATTATCGAAACCGTAACTGCTGAAGAGGTCCGTCTCTAGAGTGTACAGTGGTCCTGTCCCGACTCCGAGGCCGCCGCTCACTAACCTAAGACTGCTGAAGTACTCCTCCTGTCGAGTACTGCGGGTCTGCTGCCAACTACCAGGCACTCCGTCCGCTGAGGGTCTGCTGCCAAATACCGGGCGCTACCCAGATAGCCTACTGAGGTACTCCTACTGTCGAGTACCGCGGGTCTGCTGCCAACTACCAGGCGCTCCGTCCGCCGTGGGTCTGCCGCCAAATACCGGGCGCTCCGTCCACTGGGCTAGTCGACTCACTCCAAGTCGAGTCGGTCAAGCAGTCGTCAGGTCTCAGCCGGCTACACGGTCTCCGTACTCTGCACGCTCGTCTCCGGGAGGGTTCGCTCCACGAGCCACTGGTCGATACTCCAAGTATCACAAAGTCCCGCAAAGAAGTATCTCAAAAGTCCGTCTCGTCACAGGGGTCTCAACGCTACAGACGGCGCGTCGATCGGACGCCCGGTCTGTGAGTTATTAGCCTTTTCGTCCCATGGGCCCGGTTGGTTTCGAGTGTGAACAAATCCCGGCCGTATCTCAACTGTACCCCGAACTCCCATAGGGTATACTCAAAGGGACCGTTACTCAACGTAACCACCAACGCCGCTGACGGTCCGTCAAGCGGACGTCCTGTCTGAATGATATTAGCTTTCCCATTCCAGGGGCCCGGTTGGATTTCGGGTGCGATCCAACCCGGCCTCTACTAACTGTATCCAAAACTCGGGCGAAGGATACCAAAAGTTCCGTATCGTAACCAGGAACTCAACGCAACAGACGGTGCGTCGATCGGACGCCCGGTCTGAGAGTTATTGGCATTTTCGTCTCCGGGGCCCAGTTGGTTTTTAAGGCAAACCAACCTGACCGTGCTCCACCTGCGTCCAAACCTCGGGAGGAGTATGCCAAAAGTTCCGTCTCACTAAGAGGAACACTACGCGACTGACGGCGCGTCAATCGGACGTTCGTGGTTCAAGATATGAGTGTTTCCGCTCCGAAGGCCCGGTTGGTTTCGTGAACGAACCATCCCGGCCGAACTCAAAGTATTCCGAAACCTTGAGTGCGATATACCGAAACGACCGTCTCGATCCAAGGATCGCGTTGCTGCTGACGGTTCGTCGATCGGAGGTCCGAGGCTCATGTTATGAGCCAAAAACTAATTTTGGTTCGAAGCGGGGGGTCCGGGTCCGGGCCGACCCGGCCCGACCCCCCCCTGGGCGGCGCGGTGGCCGGCGGCGGCGGGCGGCGGCGGGCGGCGGCGGCGCGGCGGCGCGGCGATCCGCGGCGGCTTGGCGGCCGGCGCCGCTTAAGGAGGCCGCGCGGGGGGAATTTAATTCCCCCGCTGAAGGACTGGCGGCGCGGCATATAGCCGCGCCTCTCTTGCAAAACCGCCCCCCCCCCATGTGGGGGGCTTGATTGGCAGAAACGGGGGGGCTTTGCCCCCCACAGGAAAACCGCCCCCTCTTTAAGAGGGGGTTTCATGAGGTGGTCGGGGGATTAATTTCCCCGGTTTATTGGCATCCGGCCGGCCAGCTGGCCGGCCGGTTTTCTCCAACGGGACCGGAAAAATCCGGTCCCCTCTTCGGCTTCCGACGCCGGCGGCCCGGACGCCGGTCTTCTCTACCGCCGCGGCCCGGAACCGGCCGCGGTCTCCTCGTCCCGCCGCGGCCCGGAACCGGCCGCGACGTTCGTCGTCCGGCGCGGTGCGACGGCACCGCGCCCCTTTGCCGTGCTTTGATAATCATTCAACGCGGCGCGACGGTGTCGCGTTCTTGAAGATTCTTCCTTGACGTGGCGCGACGGCGCCGCGTAAATAATTGTACTATCATCCGCGTGGTGCGACGGCACCACGCCACTTGCTTCCACCCGCAAGAATAAACAAAACGATGGAGGGGGTTCGGCCGTGTTCATGCGGTCCGGCCCCCTCACGTTAAGCAAAAACACAACTTAAAATAATCAAGTGTCTCACGTTAGAGGTGTTAGATCCACGATCAAGAACGAAATAAATAAATATTGAATCAACAACCCCTACCTTGGTATAAGGTTCGAAGATTGTTCTACGTTCCGCGGAAGACGACGTCGCGGAGGTCGGGCGACGCGGTCGTCGTTCGTCAAATTCAACGACGAAGAGGGACGTCCGAAGAGGGACGTCGTTGGCGAATCCTTGTACGCCGATGAAGGTTGTCCGAGGAAGGTGCGGTGTTCTCCCTCGTTGACACCGAAGACGAAGAAGAGCGGAGCGGCGTTCTTCGTCGGAACTTGAGCGTTCTACGTCAAGTCTTGAGGAAAGTCAAACAAAAAGGAAACAACAAACTCAAGAACCCTTACCTCGATAGTCGCACGTTGACGGAGTCGTGGAATATCGGTGTCGATTTCCTTTGACGTCCGAGGAAGAGTCGTTGTTGATGGCGTTCGTCACGGAAGAGATGATGCGGAAGAAGAACGTCACGTTGCGGATATGGCATCGCGGAAAGACCGTGTTCTTCGGCGAAGAAGTTCTTCGTTGAAGAACGGCGTTCTTCGTGTTCTTCGTCAAGGTTGAAGAAGAAAGAAAAGCTCTCAACCACTCCAAGATTGCTAAGAGTTCTAACCCAACAAAATAAGACAAAGTCTTATTTTATTCACAAAAAGAATTTCAAAGGTTTGAAATTCAAAATGGCTAACTCCAAAATTAACTCACTTATTTAATATACATGAGTTGTAAAATTAAAAAGAAGTTATGATATCAAGCCATTATGAGGGAGAGAGGGGAGTTGAAAAGGTGGGGGTTCGTGTGGGCCCCACCACACTTAATCCTCCCAAGGGAGGTTAAGTGGGTGTGGGTCCCACTTCCAACCTCTTTTGATAGGTTTTAAGAAGTTATAATAAAATTTGTTCTACACAAATTTTATTTAACTCAACTAAAAACCTCAAAAATTAACTTTCAACCCGCAACAAACGCAACTCCCGAAAAGGTCTCTTTAAGCGAAAATCGGCGCTGCGAGTTCATCGGTGCCCTCGGATTTCAATTCCGAGCACCGTATCAAAAGTTAGAAATACCCGCTCGTTCGTTCACTGAACGTACCCGAGCCAAACTTCAGAAATTAATTCCGGGCACTCCGGGCCTCGGAATCAGGTTCCGTCTGAAACCGCGCTCTTGTAAAATTCTAAAGAAAATTAAGAAAAAATTTACCTTGAATTTTACGGGTCTTTACACTTAAAGGCTCAAAATGGTGTGATGATAAGAGGTAATGGGTGCCCTTTTTATAAGGGAGGAGAGGGGAACCTTTTGAAAACATTAAAATATTATTTTATAATAAAGTCATATTCAATTTATAATAGCTCCAAATTGATTTATTTCGAAACTAAAGTGTGTATGGGTATAACTCTTTTCAACCAATAGGTTTTAGACAAATTTATGTTACTATTTTAACCTTATCATTTAGATTTAACTCTAAGTTAAATAATTTAACATTTACCGTGTCTTCTTGTTTTCTTACACTATATGGTAAATAAACTTACTATCACAAGCCAAACGAACCCCAAGTGGTTCATTATTAATATATATAACCTTATATATGTAATTTGGATATACCTAATTTTTTTTGAATATAACAACAATTAATAACATAATATTTGTTTTAAAAACTATTTTATGTCAATTTTGACACTATTTGGTAATTGATTTTTGTGAAACTTATAACAGCACGATTAGTTCGAACAATGTTAAATGAATCAATACTAACCAGTCATATTAACCTATAAAATTAGTGTAATTTATAAAAAGTCTCAAATTACATTTATTTGGGTATTTATAACATCAATTATGTTAATATTTCATTAATAAGGTAATTACTGCATCATCATTGTGTCATAAATAAATTAAATTATTTAAGGTCTAAAATTTATAAATAAAATACAATTATGTAAGAAATATTTTTATATTTCTAATGAATATTTATAGTCTAATATATATTATGTATAACCCAATATTAAAAATGTTTTAGTTATTAAACATTGATGTTAACTATTTTAACTCTTCTTTATATAAAAGAATAATAAGTGTCTTAATCTAATCTAGGTGGACCTAATGGGTAAGATTTTATTCCTAAGGTTGTTTCTGGTCAAATTAAACTTATCCAACAGAAGTAGTACACGTTTTAGGGTAATAATAATATCATTTTCACCCTTAATGACCCTATTTACTTTTAACCGTGGTAAATAAAAGTAAAAAGTTACTATTCACCAAAATTATTTTTATCTTATTAAACCAAATTTTACTCCTTGATATTAACCATGTCTCTAGGAGTTTCAAAATTCTACTCACAGATGTGGTAAAATTAAGTTTTATGTAGATTTTCAAATTCTTTTAGGAGATGGGTAAAAGACGGTGAAAAGATCAATAAAATTTTTATATATCTAAAATTATTATAAAATGGCTTAAATGAATTACATTGAACTTATATAGGTATTATGTATAAATTTTGACCTAAAATAAATTTAAATAAAATAAATAATTATTTAAATAAAAAGCCGGTTTTTAAATAGTAACCTAGTGTTTTCACTATTCATCATAGATTGAATGTTTTCAAAAAAATACCAAAAATCCACCCTAGGCTAATTTTTATATTCTGAATCCAAAAATGAAGTCAATTTTGAATGATAAAATTTATAGAATTTCAAAATTTTGGTATTAGTATTCACAACGTCTAGTTCATACTAATATTATAATAATATCTCGTTTAGTGAAACTTGGTATTGCGTACTACACATGCTATCGAAGAAGGTATTGATTGCAGGTAATGCAAGCCAAGTCATGAATATGTTTAGTGAAATATCCATTTGGTGTTGTTTATATCATACTCAAAACTTATTAATCAAAATCAATACTTAATGTTGCGTAAAATGATTTCCACAAAACAAACATGAAATTGTGTGTAACACGTGCCAAGAATAGTGTTGCGTACACTACAAGCTAATACGATGTTGTATATAGTACAAGCAAATCCTGGTGTAGTGTATAATAGAAGACATCAAAGAAACTAAAAATAATATATCTCATAAAATCTTGGGGTGTTACATTCTACCCCCCTTAAAATGAATTTCACCTTCTAAATCCGTCGGGGTTATAAATCGTTTACTACTTGAATGTTTCATTCATAGAAACCCACATCATAAAAAAAATACTAAATCATAATTTTAGAAAAGGAACGTTAGAAACAAAATAGATACCCAAAGTAACTCATCACTTGGGTTCCTACATTGGATTATATAGATGAAAATATGGATATGGAAGTGAAATCTAACCGTAAAGTTCTGATATTGAGTGGTAGTGAACATGGCTATAAAAAATCCAACAATCGCAAAGTCGCAAATTTGGGAATATCTAAGGTACCATCTGATTCATTAGATATGAAAGTACGAGGAAAAAAATTTGGTTTCCATGAACATTTCCCCAACATGAATGAACTATTACAAAAGGATAAATACTTACTTGATTTCAGTGTAATATCATCGTTGATAATTCCATGAACAATTTCCACTTCATCTCTATTTAAATAAATGAAGCTGAATTTTTCATTCATTATGTTTTAGCAGATCATGTGATAGAATGATAAGTCATCCCATCTGTTTCTATCAAAAATATGTTAACATAAGTTATTAAATAAAGATAAGTCCGTCTACGGCGAGATTAATTGTATATGATTCCAAAAATGGACTTATACTTTATCTATCATACCACTTAATAAAATAAAACAAGTTTCTACTAACCAGGGACTTCTTGTAGGCTAGTGGTAGGAGATAAAGGCCTGTCACACTTCGGTTGTGGGTTCGATTCCCACAGCCTTGTCCGACGTGATGGGTTGTCGCCCGTCCTGTAGGTTGCCATTTTTTTTAAAACTACATTATTATAACATCCCATCAATAATATCAAAAAAAGTTATACACTTGAACAATAATAACTTATGTCCAACATAATCCATTCCAATCTTTAATCTTATCTAAAATACTTTTTCCCAATATCATAGTATAAAGAAAGTTATTACTAGTGAGGTCATATACCAAGCATGTGAATACCATCATTTATCTCCCATATATCATATGATATATCTTGTTGGTCATATTCCAAACATGTGAATACCTTAATCCTGTATTCTTTTGAATCATGAATTACCATAGAACCTTAGAGAAAAAATGAATGCTATCAAAAGTTAACTCATTCCACATACCAAAATCCCAAAATTTCTTATATACTCAAACCAAGATATCACTTTGTCCTTATATCAGTCATCAGCCCATGAATACTATAAAAATTTCATTTTCTCTTTATCCCTTCATTATGCATGTATCATCTTCTTTCCTAAAATATCAGAATAACCTTTCATGGTTACCAGTACCATTCAACATATACTTTCAAATACTTAGTAAAAACAACAGTGTAACAGTCCTTAGATGTTTCTTTATTCCATAGTTACATTAAAATACTTATACAACATAACTCTTGATAAACATACAGTAAAACCGACTACCTTCATAAACCATTAACCAAGCTTCAACACCTCTTTCATCTCATCTATCATTTGTAGTCTCCTCATCATCATACACATAAATACTACCCATATGACCATGCAGATTCTCTTCAAGAGATTTTCCCTTAGGGCATTGGTTTTCATAATGCCCATACATTTTTCATTTAAAACTTCTAATCATTGTTGATGTCGTAGCAATACCATTATCCTTATCCATGGTGTTAACTGGACCTTTTCCTTTGCACTTACTAGATTTGTGTCATTATTTTCCACACCCAAAGCATCCTCCAGTTCCTTTGATACATTCTCCTTGATGCCCCATCCCACAAGATTTACAAGAGAGAAATTGAACTTTCTTTCCTCTATGATCATCATGAAACTCCATCGTTATCTTATTAAATGAGTCGGGAAACTTACCAAAGTTGATATTATTGATCATATTATGAGATTTCTGATTAGGAATAATAACTATATTTGGACTTCCAAATCCCATTTCATTTGGTTCCTCAAGAAGAATATCATTCCATTGTCCATCATATCCTCCATTATAATGAATCTTCCTGTTTCCAACAATTTTCTAAAACCCAAAAAGAATCGCGTGAGAGGAAAAATTCATGCAAGGGAAAACAACATAATAAAGGGAGAGTACCATCAATATCTAACATCTTAAGTTAAATTCTGTGATCATTACCGTAATTCTAGGACAATAACCTATACATATACTTATCCTTGGGGACATCCCTAGACATAACATAGAAATATCTCTAGGGATTTCACTAAAGTATTCACATCCCAGTTTCCAAAGGTTAACTAAACCTTCGCTCTATACCAACTATAGAGACCCCAAACCTAACGTACCTGGACATTACATTACTATTTCGGAACACATAATACATGACAAAAACAGACGCCCAAAGACCATATTAGTTTAGTGTATTTGGAAACTCGGAACGTAATCTTCTAATCACGGTGAAAGATCTTCAACATCTCCCCTTTGGTTTTCTTACCTAAAACATTTCTTTATATCCTGGGGAAAAGATAACATAAAAAGGGTGTGCTCAAATGCTCAATAAGGGAAATCATAGAGAACATAAAACAATCCATAAACATTTGAATGCAAAAATTTGAACATAAAATCTAAACATCAAAATCCTTATCAAAGACATAAATCTTGGAAGTACGTAAGGAATATATCATTAAGGAACATCAATCATGACAAAATATCATTGGAATAAAACATATAATTGTGGAAAACCATTAAGCACGTCATATGATTTCTATAGTAGCCAAGGCATTACTGCAAAGACCATCCTAGTGGATGAAGTCCCTTTCTGAATCGAGTTCACTCCTCGTTCCAGTCCTGTAACACTGAACATGATTAACTTACCATTCCAGCCATGTCTATATCATGAGATATAAATCTTTACGCAATGCATTGGAGGTATATATAGGTCCCACCCATCTTAGAATGAAATCATTCTTTCGTATGCCACAACATCATAAATCATACATCATAGCATAACCCATGTAATAGAATGGGATTATTAAACATCATGCCATCATAAAATAATCCTTATTAAAAAATGGAAATAATTTCATCATAAGAAAAATCAAACCATGTAAATAATGGAGACATTATACTTGAAAGTTAAACATATTAAATAATGTAATTTTAGATGGAAAATGGTTTTGATAAAACACTTGAAATGAATTATTGAGGAAAATATCCTTTATTCTTCAAAATCATTTTATTTTTACAAAAATCCATGAAATTTTAAATGAAAATGGTATTTTTAAAAAATAATGCAATCTTGTAGAGGAAGCTTCCTGAAAATGAGGCGTTATGAGACTGTAAAAATCCGTTCACGCCATATAAGTTAAAAATAACATTCTTCTCGTACTTTTTTCGGAAAAGTCAAAAAGTTTTCATGTGTTAAACAAATGTATGATTCCTTTAATAACATGTGGAAAATTAAAAATTGGGTAAAAAGGACATTAAACATTCATGAAAGCATTTTTAGAAAACATGGACATGGATGACAACAAAAACTCCAGTAAGTACTTACGAATAAATAATATCGGACAAGAGCGAGATTGAAATAGTTATCCCATACCTTAGGTTAGAGATGCTTCGTACGTATACTAACCTCATGTATAATGATTTAAATAATGACATTAACTTATTATAGAATCATATTCATTGATATGATATCATATATGGTTCACTTATGACTTTATATTACCAATTCCTTTGTAAATTCCATGTAAAAGCAGCGTTGTGGGTAAAATTGTTTCATTTATCACACGTGTTTAGAAATGTTGTTCTTGATGTTATTACTTATATCCTGATTTAAATAATTAAATAATGTAAAACATGATTTATATATAATATATATTCATTATATAAATGTAATGAAATACACCGTTCATGGAGACGGTAGGTCGTGCATACGCATGAACGCTATTTTCGTTTCCTTATTGAATTAAATGTAAGTAAGTAAATGAAACATATATGTACATAAATCTAGTATCATTATTATGTAATATATTTCATGATTATTTATTATATATACTTTATAATCATACTTTAATGGGTAATCATGTAAAATGAATCTCATTGCATTCGTGGAGACAGTAGTCCGTACGTACGCACGAGTGATGATATCATTCCCATGATCATGGAATTGTATAGAAGTATATTTATAATATTTAAGAATCAATATAACATTACATTAATATTATATAGTAATTTATTTACACCATTATACCCATCCAAGTAATGTGGTGGTGGAAAACAGTTTACACCACAGCGTTGAGACGGTATTCCTTACGTAACGAGCGGTGATTTTGTTTTCCGTAGGATAGATAGAAGATGAAATTGGGTTGTTTCATATTTATAATAACATATCAGTATATGAGTGATATAGATGTTATTAATTTATGACAAAACAAATAAAAAATAATAAGTATAATATGAAATAAATTTGAAAGAATCGGAAAAGGATATTACCTCTTCTTTGGTGTGCCTCTTCTTAACCTCCTCTTAAGGCACTAGGGTTGGTCTTTTGAGGAGACCAGAACCTCTATAATGTTTTCTAGGGAAGATGAGAAGGGAAATTTGTAGGGTTTTGCAGAGCTTCAAGGATCAAAGGGGTGTGAAGAGAAGAGGGAAGGGGTGCCTTTTTTATAAGGGGGGAGAGGGGCACATTTGAAAAAACATTAAATATTATTTTTTAAAAAAGTCATATTCGGTTTATAATAGCTCCAAATTGATTTATTTCGAAGCTAAAGTAGGTATGGGTGTAATTTCTCCAAACCAATAGGTTTTAGACAAATTTTGGATTCTATTTTGACCTTATCATTTAGATTTAACTCTAAGTTAAATACTTTAACCTTTACAGTGTCTTCTTGTTTTCTTACACTATATGGTTAATAAACATACTATAACAAGCCAAACGAACCCCAAGTGGTTAATTATTAATATATATAACCTTATATATGTCATTTCTCCGAACCTTATATTTTTAAGAATATAATAACAATTAATAATATAATATTTTTTAAAAAAATACTATTTTATGTCAATTTTGATACTATTTGGTAATTGATTTTTGTGAAAATCATAACAGCTTTATTAGTTAAAAAAACGTTAATTTAATCAATACTAAAATGTCATACAAACTGAGAAAATTAGTTTAATTCATAAAAAGTCTCAAATTCAATTTATTTGGGTATTTATAACATCAATTATGTTAATATTTCATTAATAAGGTAATTACTACGTCATCATTGTGTCATAAATAAATTATATTATTTAATGTCTAAAAATTATAAATAAAATACCATTATGTAGGAAATATTTTTATGTATCTAATGAATATTTATATTCTAATTTATCTTATTTATAACCCTATATTAATAAAATTTTAGTTATTAAACCTTGATTTTAACTATTTTAACTCTTCTTTATATAAAATAATAATAAGTGTCCTAATCTAATCCAGGTGGAACTAAAGGGTAAAAATTTATTCCTAAGTTTGTTTTTTGTCGAATTAAACATATCCAATAGAATTAAGACCTGTTTTTGGGTAATAATAATATCATTTATACCTTTAATTTCCCTATTTACATTTAATTGTGGTAAATAAAGGTAAAACGCTACTATTCACCAAAAATTATTTTTATATTATTGAACCACATTTTACTCCTTGATATTAACCATTTCTCATGGATTTTTGAAATTCCACTCACAGAAGAGGTAAAATTATGTTTTATGCAGATTTTCAATTTCTCCAAGGAGATGGGTAAAAGACGGGGAAAAGTTCAATAAAAATTTTATATATCTAAAATTATTATAAAATGACTCAAATGAATTACATTAAACATATATATGTATTATGTATCAATTTTTACCATAAATAAATTTTAATAAAATAAATTATTATTTAAATAAATAGTCAGTTTTTAAATAGTAACCCAGTGTTTTCACTATTCATCCAAAATTGAATGTTTTTAGAAAAATACCGAAAATTCACCCTAGGCTAATTTTGATATTCCAAATCCAAAAATGAAGTCTATTTTAAAAGATAACATTTATATAATTTCAAAAAGTGGGTATTACTATTCATAATGTCTAGTTCCTAATAATATTATAATAATATCTCATTTAGTGAATCTTGATATTGCGTACTACACACGCATTCAAAGAAGGTCTTGATTGCATGTAATGCAAGACAAGTCAGGGATGCATGTAGTGAAAGCTCCCCTAGGTGTTGCATATAACATAATCAAAACTTATTAAACAAAATCTATACTTAATGTTGCGTAAAATAATTTCCACAAAATGAACTTGAAATTGTGTGTAACACGAGCCAAGAATAGTGTTGCGTATACAGAATGCTAATACGGTGTTGTGTATAGTACAAGCTAATCCTGGTGTAGTGTAAAATAAAAGACATCAAAGAAATTAAAATTAATATATCTCATAAAATCTCGGGGTGTTACATAAACCATTTACCAATTTTTTATATTATCTTAATGTAGATATTATTTGATTACTTGGGGAATTATTGATAAATTTCTATCTTTTATTCAATACATATATTTGATAGGGAAATTTGTTTATGAATTTGAATTGATTATTTGATATATGACCAATGATGTAGAAATTCCAGACATGGTGGGGGAAAGATTAATGAAATGTATATGGGTTGGGGGTCAGTTAACGTAATATCATCAATTTATCAATTTTTTATGAGACACATCAATTGGCCAAATCAGAGTAGTTTAAAATGTATTGAGAATAAATCTTGATGATATAATGGTTCGGGTAGCAGATATATGATTTCTAATAATTAATAATTTCATTTAAAGAGATTTTTTTGTAATTATTATCTATGTTATTTTTCCTTTGAAATAAATATGGAGGAATTTCATTCTAGTTTTATTTATTAAATGAAATGTGTTTCAATTATTTTTCTATATATATTGATTATTCCTTATACAACTATCTATTTTCATGTGTTCTTACTTATTTACCATTCTATAATTATTATGGACTCATTATTTATTATTTTGTAGTTACACTTACTGATCATCTGATCTCACCCTTATTTTGGTTCCTTTCCCCCAGTGATGAAGATAAAATAATTGAATGATCTTTCAAGGATTATGTTCATTTAACTTTATTATGTATCATGTTTTATTTTTTTCCCAATGTTTTTGTGTATCATGTATGTAATCTTCTCATGTAAAACTTTTAATCTATTTTCCCCCAAAGTTGTAAGGATTGTATCTTTTCCAATGTAATCAATTAAGGAATCGACTTTGTTATTCTTTTTTTTTGAGTGTTACACCTTCTTCCCAAAATTATCATTCAAAAATAGAAACATTACTCATGTGCAAGTATGAACTACCATATCCATGATAGTAACATAATTTATTTTTTATAAACATATTTCATGATTATTTTCAAAACTATAATTGGTGTCAAAAATGAGAATTATGACATGATGGTTATTTTTGAGATGAGTTATCTATATAATTTTCACAAGAACTAGATCTTTCATGATGACACATACATGAGAACATAAGGAAATTAACACTCGAAATAATGAAAATAATTAATATTTAATAATGAAAGGGTGATAAGATATTATAAAAAGATCATATATGATATTATAAATATTAATATTTTTTAATAAGTTAATAAAATCATTTAAAAATTATACAAGTTGTTAGAAAATGTTCAACAAAAAGGAAGCGTGAGGTAATTCATTTCCTCTGAATCTTATTTTAATGGGGAATATTGTAATGTTATGCAGATAATTTTATTTATATGGTGTATTTACTATATATTTTACATATAATATCATATTCAATTAATTCTTCATGGTTATTATGTTTTAATTTTAATTACATTAACTAATTATATTTGAATTAAAAGTTACCAAGTTGCAATGAGTTTTATTACTCAATTTAATTTCGTTGGGTTATATTTCTTCTTTTTTGGAATTTATATTATATAATTATGTGTTTGATTAATTTTTATTACCATATGTTGTATTTAAAATTTTCTATATAGATTTATATTTGATACACATAAACAATTCATTGATTAATTATCAATTCTATGTTATGATAGTTGTAAGGGTTTATCACATGGTGTCATTTTTATTGACATAGTTTATTCATGAATTTCTATTTAAAAAATGTATTTTATAATTGTATAATAAAATCTACTAATATTCATATCCTACGGTTATTCATAAAATGTTAAGGCAATAGTACCATTTACACACTATTTGGTACATAAAATGTTATAATAAAATCAAACTTCATTTATTTATTTGGTCAGAAATCTAGTTTCTTCAAAAATAATATTTTCAAATAATTCTTACAAAAATAGTTTTAAAATTTTAAAAATGATTTATTAAATAAATTTTTACTAGGTTTATATTTATATAATTTTTTTCAAAGGAATATTCTATTCATTTTCTAATCAAATGCCTTTTCTAACTTTTTTTATAGTGCTAAATTAATGTTTGATTTAACTGGTATGGAAATTACAGAATTACCCACTAACATGACCATAATTTATTTGAAGCCTACTTTTCATGTCTTCATGGTTATTTATAAACAAATATATTTCCTCAAATATAGGAATTACCTGATTTTAAGATGTAATTTTTAATGAAATGTTTTTTAAAAATGATATATGTTTTAAAAAGTACATTTAAAAATGAAAAATATAATTTTCTAATATTTTTTTTAAAATCATTTTATGGTATTTCTATTCATCAACAACAATGACCATATATTCTTACTTGATTGAGTATATGATGTATTGATACCATAATTATTCTTTTCATTAATATTTTATAATAATTTTGACCACATTAAATATTTAACTTCAATTTAATAATTCATTTTTATATTTGATAACTTTACCTTGAAATAATCACTCTCCTTTGTTCATTAGAAATCAAATTTCCCCCAAATATCCTTATTATTTATCATGGATATGTCAATTTCATAAACAGTATATCATTTTAAAATATTTTGTACCACCTTTTAATCATTTTTTATTGGAAAATGTTGTCAAATATGTATTCTTTACTGAATATAGATAATTGATGATAAGGATCACTTTTCTAGAATTAAGTAAATTATTTGTTATATAATGAATGCTTTGGACATTCAAGGCCCTATAGTGACGCAAAATTTTAAAAATAAAATTCGATTTGTGAATGAATTAGATTTTCTATTATTGTTATAGAAAACATGTGCACTTATTTATTTTTATGATATCTTAATATATTTAAGAGATGATTAAGAATTATATCCATTGATAAAATACACATTGAACAGTGATCATATGATTAGCATAAATATAAGATTATGATAAATTTAATTGACACAACCAATGGAAGTGATGACCTTGAATAGTAGGATCATACCCTATGAAGCCCTTTTATTAGAGCATATGATGAAGATAACTTCACAAAAAATTTACATTGAACAAGCCTGAGATGAGATCTGATAACTAAATCATGAGATAAATGATTTATGGGAAACGTTAAGGCTCATCGAGATCATGGGCCCAACCATATACATTGAACCACCCCATGAACACTATGCACTAAAACCTTATGGTGTTTGTTTATGTAATAATTTCATAAGTATAAATACCCTAGTAATTTGAATATGTATATTATTTCTTAACAAGAATAATAATTATATTTACTCCTGATTTTTGATACTTTTTAAATTATTTATATTTTGATATGAAAAATAAAAAATAAAAAATTTGGGTAATATTTAATATAAATTAAGTTATTTCTTTTGAATAACTAATGTAATTTTTAAATAAAATATATTCTAAAAAATTATTAATAATAAATTATATTTATAAAATAAAAATTATAATATAATTTTTATGATGTAAAATATAATTTCTACATGGGTTTTAAAACTGTTATTTTCAAAAAAAAACTCAAAATTTTTAAATAAATGTCAATTATATTTTAAAAGTAACGATTCATATATATTGAAAATTATTTGGATAAAATAATATTATTTTATGAATGAGAACATTAATATTATCCAATAGTTAGTATTTTTACAATGTTCATAGATAGTCAAATTTTCAGGAAAGAATTAAATATCATATAGAAATACAATGTGTATTTTGACATCACAATTAACCAAAAGCGATGTAATAAATAATATATTTATTATCCATTATAAAAACTTTGATTTAAATTTTAGATAATATCTTTTTTACATTATTTGATTAATTTCAGAAATCCTTTATGAGTCATCTAAAACCCATATTATATTTTGAGGTTTTACAGTCAATTGTTTATACACATGACTAATTTCCACATCACTAAGTGTAATATTTTAAAAACATTGGACCCTAGACTTATACAATAACTAAAAAAACATTTATTTGGTAGATAAAATTGTACTAAACCATGGTAAGGTTTTTGGTTTTGATTATTTTATTATATAGAGTCCAAAACCTATGTTCGGAAAATAATAAAGAACTCCTCTCACTTTTCCTTTATAATCCCAGAAAATATATGATTCATTTTCACTAAACAACCATGGATGTCATCATTACTATACCATCCTCTATCTATAGTGCACCTGAGTTTACCCCAATATCTCAATAATCACCTTCTTTGATTTTGGAGTTACCCTCTTTAGGTAAGCATTCCTCTCTTTCTCCTCATTATTCAAGGAACTTGTTTATGAATTTCACTTTGTCTTCCAATTCCTACTCAAGAGAGGTGATTTGAAACCTCTCTCACATTTTACTTATGATTCAAAAGTGATGAGTTCCCATTTCACTCTCATTAGTCCCTTCAATTATTCATAATGTACCCTTGTTATGCAGATGATATTATCCTTCGATTTTACATGACAATTAATTATTCAAAAACACTTCTTGTCTTATGCATATTAATTAAAAAATCATCATGTTGGATTATGTTCTTAAATAAACCCCAAACATTCCATTTGAATTGAAAGTGATGATTTACCCATTTATCTCTAATAGAAAAATATTGTTAATCATAATGTACTACCTTTAAACTTTTGGAATGTAACTGCAATTTTTCATGATAAATATTTGTTTGGTGTATACCTGTACCAATTTCCACTAACAGTTACTAACCTAGACACACCTATAAATAATTTATTTCAGGATTCCACATATTTAACCCAACATCCATAATCATTGGAATAAATATGATTAATTATGTTATTTTTTATGTGATATATATAGAACACTTATTGATGTACATGATATGATTATGAAAGGTTCACCTAATTAGTAGTACAACACATTGGGTTATGATTTAGTCTCACAACATTCTACGTATGGTGTATGAGAGGTTATCCAAAATATGTTATGTTGTCTTGTCTTGGTTTTTAAACTTAACTCATTATTATGATGATTGGTTTAAGGCTATTGACACATTCCCATGTTTCCATTATGTTATCATTCTTTATCATGCATCTCTATTCATGTTTATGATTCTCATCCCTTTTATGTCCAATTTAAATTCCAATTGTCTGAAATGTAATATTTTATTATTCATATTTTGTATTTATTCCCTTAATTTTTTTATATATCACCCCATTATTTATTATTTCCCCATGTTATTCCATGTAGTTTTATGAATGATGTAAAATTATGACCATGTTAAGGATGTTTCAGAATAATACCGATATACACCCCCTTTTAATTTTTTATATATTTTTTAAAATTACCCAAAGACACTAGGCTTATCGGCCATCTAGGTTGTATTATGTATATTGTTTTTTAATTAATCATAAAGTAATGTTTTATAAAATGAGGTTTTTCATATTAGGTATCATAGAATTCTTTTTGTTATTTTGGGAATAGGATAATTAAACTCTTGCGAATGATTTAGGGATAAATCTAAACCTAATAAGACGTCCATTAATTTTGTTAATGTATAGTGTATGTGGTTTCAAATTATCAACATCCTCATATGATTACTATAAGTGGATGTGTATCTAGAACATATGTACCTAGGGGTAACGCTCAAAAATACCATATTGAGCTATACTGAATTGGTAACTGGTACAAAACAATGGGCCTTGCTGCATAACTATGTTACCACTCATGGTGGGTATGCTTGGTAAATTTACACTAGTAATATGAACAATTATTAAGGGAACCAAAATTAACATAAGAGTATATGTTAGATAATATATCATGGATAAAAAAATATAAAAACCAATAAATACATAATTTAATAAAATCAATATCATTTACATGTTATCCCTTTAATGTTATTGGTTTCCTATTAATATGATTAATATTTTAAAAATTATCATCTGTAAGTATATTTTATAAGACATTAATTTTTATAATGGGAATAAAATACTTTATGGTATACTTATCACCCATGGTTCTATACATTCATTAATATCACATAAGATTAGAAGAACTATGAAGACAACACCACAGATAATGGAAGTAGAGTTTTCAGTGATAACAAAAAAAGGAAAAATTATTCCACACCAAGTATATAAATCCTCCCATGTAAATATTTGTGGGAAGAACATCCCATAAAACCTTGTGACAATCATTATAGTCTACTTTAATACAATTTTTATCATTTATTGTCTATCCTTATATTGAGATGACATAAATTTATTCAAGAAATAAATTAGTCTCTATATCGCAAATTGTCCTCAAATTTTGTACAATTGCAAGGGGAAGGATGAATATTTTTTATACCCAACATCTCATTCATGGATATTTATTTTATATTAAAAAGAATATATTTCATAAATGGTTCACTCCATAGAAAATATCATCCTTTAAGATGCACCCATTGTTAGGGAATACGCTAATGTGTTTCCAGAATAATTTCCTTGTCTTCCCCCTATTTGTGAGTTTTAATTTTCAATAAATCAATTCATAGTGATTTCCCATAATCCAAGAATCTAAATAGAATATTTGTTTTTGAAATTTTGGATATGAATAAATAGTTATAGAAGAATCTGGATAAAGGGTTCATACACACAATTGCTTCCCCTTGGGGTAAACCAGTCATCTTCATCAAGAAGGATTGGTCAATGCTATATGACATGGATTACCATAAGCTAAAAAAGAGAATGAAAAATAACATGTATCCTCATACATAGATTGATGATTTTTTCAATTATCTATATGGAGCCTAGTACATCCCCAAGGTGGATCTTTTTTCTTAGTATAAACAAGGGTGAAAAAAAGTATATCCCTATGATTGATTTTAGTACAAATAATGGGAACTATGACTTCGTAGTAATTACACTCATACTCATTAACTATATATAAATATTCATGCAAATTTATTAATTATTTAATTAAAAATTTCCATGAAAAATGTTTCTTAGTCTTTATCGATGATGTACAAATATACTCTAAAAGAATAAAAAGCATATAAGAACTGTGTTGAAGACCTTATGCAAGGAGAAGCTTCAAGAAAAGTGAAACAAATGTTAGTTATGGATGAAATCTGTATCCTTATTGGGAAATATTATAATATTTAATGGGATATATATTGACCCTAAGATGATATAAGCAATTAAAGGATGGCCAAGGAATGTATCTGTGATAGATATCCATATTTTCCTTAGACTAGCAGTGTATTATCGATGTTTTGCAAGAACATTCTCTTGATTTTCAAACACTCTAACCATGATAACTAGAAAGAGAGTCGGGTTTCATTTGAATTGTGAATGTTAATAGAGCTTAAAATATTTTATGAAAGTCTTATCACTACACCCATACTTATGCTACACACAAGTGGGGAACTTTTCATGGTATATAATGATTCTTATATGAAGGGCTTGGGATTTTAATTGGTCTAGATTGAAAAAGTGATAGCCTATGACTCAAGGAAATTGAATTATCATGAACATAACTAGCCAAAACATGATATGTAGTTTCTTACCTTCATTTTCACATGGAAAATATGTCAGAATTATCTATTTTGTGTAAGGTATGAAATATATACAGTTCATAAGAGCTTTAAGTGTATATTTACACATAATGAGATAAATATACACTATAAAAGATGGGTAGAGATGATTAAGTACTATTATTGATCAATATAATATAATTCCTAAAAATAAAATAATGTGACATATGCTCTAAGTTTAAAATATCCAAAAAAATTAACATTTGTGAGATATGATAAGGATTAGATGTTCTTATACTTGAAAAGGATAGACATAGGAATCAAAAATAAAGGAATAACATTAACCCTTTCAAAAAATTATTTCTCAAACATCCTTTATTGCTATGATAAATAATTATCAAAGAGATTAAGAAGAAATTAAGAATAAGGTTGATGCTATATGAAAATTGAAATCCAAAAAGTTCAAAATTAATGAAGGAGTATTATGATTTGGGTCACTACTATATATACCATGATTTCCTAAGTTAATTAAGGATTTGTTTCATGATTCACATAGCTTTACCTTATCCATCCATACATGGATCACAAATATGTATAGAGAATTCTGATAGAACTATTGGTGGCACAATATGATGGAGGAGATCATAAAATATACATCATGGTTTCTTCTGTGTCATCGTGTGAAGCCTGAAAGAAAAAAATTCATGGGGATGATTACACCATTACCCATAACTACATGGAAATGGTAAAATATAAAAATGTAATTTTTCAAAATTCATCTAAATACATGAAGATACAATAAATTTATATGGGCTGTGGGGGATCATCTAACAAAGACTCCTCACATCATTAAAAATAGAGAGGACTTCTCAATTAATCAACATAAAAGGATATATATTAGAGACATGGTGATTATACATGTAAAACCACTACATAATTATGGTTTCAATGTATATTTATAATATTTATATTATATTTAAACATATGGAATTTGAATATCACATTTTACTTCTTATTTTTCATTTGTTTAAAATATAATAACGTCACTCGTGTGTATAGTGGTCTACCCCCTTATGAAGTGATGTGATTCATTTTTGACATAGAAATTACAAGGATTGTAATGAGGATATAATTAATAAATACATATGATATATATAACATAGTATAAATATTGTAAAATCAATATATCACACACTCTATTTCCCTTTCATCCATTAATGGAATGATATCGTCGCTCATGCGTATATATGATTAACTGTCACCACCAAATGATGAAACTCATTTTTTATGCCAAACATTCAAGAATGGTTATAATAATATATATAATAGGTTTATAAGATATTTATAACATTATTATAATTTTGGAGATGATATTTTAATATCCTATTTACAAGACCTAGAACCTTCATGATAATACACACAACAATAAAATAGGAAAATTAACAACTGGAAGACTATAAATAGTGTTATTTTATTATTGAATAAGTGGTAAATTTTTATTAGGGGATCATATATGAAATTAAAGATATTATTATTTTTATTATATAACAAATTTTTAAAATTTAAAAAACCATTTTAATGATTTTCATATCTTGTTTAATTGAAGGAAAGTGTTAGGTAATAGATTTTATCTCAATTTTCATTCATTTTAGGATTATTTGTTAATATTTTCTTTTTTAGTTTTATATCATTTATATACTGACACTTTTATGTATTTAACATGAATAACTGTTTGTTTATTTTGATTGACATTTTATGTCATGCTTATTCTTCAATGGATTAAAATTTATAACTTACTAATGAGGTAAATATTAGTGTACGAAAAAACTTTTTTTGTGATTGTTTACTTTATCTTGAAATAATCAAATTCTTGTGATAATTTTCTATTATTAATTATATTTATTTTAAATATAGTTATTTTTTATGATTGATATAATTATTTTTAAAACCATATACCATTATTACATATAGTTTTTAGTTTGAATGTTATTTGATTTATGGAGGAAATATTGGTAAATATGTATCCTATACTCAATATGAATAATTGATAATAAGATAATTAAATTTATTTTTGATTATATGAGAAATTATTTTTACATGATGTTATGGGTGGGTATTAGTTATTAACATCTCCACAATTCATCGAAATATGTCATAAGAAAATTTTATTGGAAAAATGAGATGGGGGTTTTACCCACAGTTTTAAACTAACATGAGAATGGTCTTGATAGAAGAGGAAGCATGATTTTTGAGACTAGAAAGTCTAATATTTTATAATTACATAAATCTATAATTCATAAATTATTTATATCGATGTGATTTTTTCATTAATATTACATCTGGATGCATTTTACTCATAGTTTACTGAATAGATTCCATGATTATTTCTTTATTTACTATTCATTGTTGAATATTACGTATTTTGTGCTCATGTTATTGATTAAATGACATAATTTTTTATTTATTAACCTCTACATAATGAATTTTATCTATTCACTCAAGTTTTCTTCCACTGTAGGTAACCCTTACTGGGTATTTGTGATAAACATTATTTTGTTTCTTTCCCCATTGATATGAAGCATATTTCATTGAATGAGTTTAAGAATAAAAAATGCTTTCCATTAATATGATTTTTATTTTATTTTCATATATAAAAATCATACCGTGTATGTATTTTGTTCTATAAGAATACTTCATTATTCAATCATCTATGATGGAATTTATTGTATCTAATTCCAATGTAATAATGTAGACACCATCTCAATGTCACTAGATCTAAGGTCATAAACGGATGGAAAA
Source organism: Viscum album (assembly GCA_963277665.1). Taxonomy (NCBI): domain Eukaryota; kingdom Viridiplantae; phylum Streptophyta; class Magnoliopsida; order Santalales; family Viscaceae; genus Viscum; species Viscum album. Next base: position 1,006,662,983 of record OY728167.1, read on the forward strand.
AATATTTTAGTGGACTTGGTAAACTGGATTCATACTTGAATCTTGTATTATACATGAAAACAAAAAATAAATAACATAGGGGAAGTAAATGGATAATATTCCTGATCAAATTAAATGTTTTATTATTTAAATCATAGGGAAATGAAATAAAATTATAATGCACTCAGATGGATAGTAACTATTACATAGAGTAGAATAAATCAAGATTAAATAATAAATAAATAATATTGTATGGTAATAAACTGTTAACACATTTAATTTAATCACTAAGATGATAAATAAGTATAATATGGATGGATTAAATGATTATAATATGATGTAACATTAATTATTAGATGATCATGAAACTTATACATGGAGATAATAAATATTAAAATAATCACACAGAAGTCAATAACTAATTATATAATAATGCCATAAAAAATGTCAAACATCATAAAAATAACATAAATACCTCATTCAAAGACAAATTAAATAAACAGGTCATTCCATTGAAAAATTACATAACTATTTTATCTGATGATACCTACATATTCATCATGGGGCTATAAGTGGTCCATCCTATAAATTATTAAGCTAAAAACATTAATCATAAGAAATAGGTGAATAATGTAGTCTAGATAAACTTTGGTATTTAAAAATTTTCATTTGAAATAAAAATATTTTCCACATTCAAACTAATTATAAAATATCCATATAAATAATAAGTATGATCTAATTACATTACACCCCTAGTATATTATGAAAAATAATGGGTTTTTTTCATTGACGAATATAAATTCTTTAAAAACCATTAAAAATTCTTGATGAAAAAACCATTTTTTACATTAAAATTCATTTTTATTGATATAATTTTATAGAATATTGGTGAAAAAATTCATTAAAAAAATCAAATAAAATTTTAATTAAATATCATTTCATTGAGAGATCAATATAATGGAATACCTTTTCATGTTGAGTATGTTAAAATAAATATTCATTTCATGCTTTTTGTAAAAATTCAAAAAATACCTATTTCATAAAATGTTATGAAGATTTTATTGAACCACATTTATAGAAAGTAAAATTGGGTAAAATTGTCTTTAAGTAATCATTTAGTAATTTAAAAAACATTCTTCATCAGATTTCAAGGATAATGTGGACATAAAAGAAAATATTCTTGAATGAGAATAGAAACAAGTGGGTATTCCTTGATAACATTATTTCAGTTTCATTAGTACATAAAAAGAGAAAAATGAAATGAAATATTTTTAACAATATAAAATAACCAAATGAATATAAAATATAAAATATTTTGGATAAAAATAGCTTATGATTCCCCTAGTGTAGGCATAAACATAAATAAACCTGGAATAATGATGAGATTATGAAATAAACCCTTACAGATTTGGTAAGATTTGAATCATAATCCTCAGGAAATAATTAACTTCAAATTAATCTTTTTATACTATGAATATTAAAGTAATCATCATATATCATATCAAAGGTTCATTCATTACACAATATGAATAAAGCAAGTGGTAAATATGAGAAAACCATTTCAATGATCATTTTTTTGGAGATATATTTTAATAAATGAAGTGAATAAATGAACCCAATATAAATCCACAAATAAAAAGTGTAAATACATCATAATAAAATCATAGTTAATATCAAAAATATTTATGGCATAAAAATTTTAGTGAAGTAATAGTATAATATATTGAATAGAAATTGAGTTAAAAACTCCTTACCTAAGGTCTTACTAATAACATATATTCAATATCATCATTAACAATAAACATATATTAATAATTTACATTATTAATCACATTTTTCATGTTTATTATTTATTTTATTTTATTTATTACCATATTATATATAATTACTTAATTAATTAAGTTCACATCAGGCGTTCTGAAAATATTCGGTTCATATTAAAAAACGAGGTTAGTAGGATGAATATGGTAAAAGTGATCATTTTAACATTATCTGCTGAATAAAAATCATGTAATATTTAATATTTTTACATACCAATTATAATTTAAAATTAAACCATGAATGATGGTAGGGAAGAATTATCTACATTAAAAACATGGTGATAGTATGCCATACATACAAATGACTAAAATTTCAATTTTTTAGTGATCATAATATAAATAAGGTAAATATTTTTATATATATTTATGAATTACAATTATATCATAAATAAAATATTATTCCTATAAATAAATAAATATATATATATATATTCTATTTGATATGGAGATGGAAAATAAATCAAATTACTTTTTGTATGTGGTAGTTGAAACATATGAAAGAATGATGTTATCATTTTCAATGGATGAAAAGATAAGAAAGAAGATATGATATACTAATTAATAAAAGTATATATAATTCAAAAATATATTATATCTATATCTGTTTGTTCTTTATTTATAACCATCTCTGTACAATGGTGATGAAAAATGAATAATAATTCGATGTGGTGATAGTAATTCATACGTACACACGAATAATGTGTTCGCTTTTAGTATGATGGATTTGTGATGAAAAATTGATGTAAAATAGTCAAAATAAAATCTTAGTATATTTATGATATTGGAAGTTCTATTTTATTAATGTTACAATATATTTTTAGTACTTTTAATAAGAAAACAATTTGAAAGTTTCAGTAAAGACAATTACCTCTTATTCAAAAGAGCTCCTTTATATCTTTACTTAAGTGGAATATAGGTTATATTATTAGAAAAAATGAGTCTCAAGAGCATGGATATAGTGGTTGGGAACATATTTTATAAGGCTTTTGTTGACATAATTGGCTCTATGTAGGGTATATAAGATAACAGTGGTGGTGGATTTTTATAATAAATAATAGGACGCCCACGAAATTAAGAATTAGATTTAAATATAATAAAAGTATTTATATTTCAATGTGGAACAATGTAAACATAATTTCAATGTTTAATTATTATATTATTTAAACCCATTCACAATATAAAATTTTTATAGGTTTATATGGTATTTTAAACTCTATCTTTTGGCTTTACCCCTTAGTTAACCAACTTTAAAAAAACAACGGTAACATCTTTTTCACTCTTAAAGTGTTATACTTTTACTTATAAGTGTAAAATTTTCCTATAATTGAACATTTATTACATTTTCGACCATATATTATCTTACATGTCTTATTTCAATATTTTAATGATTTTTTAATAATTTAATATAATATTATTTTTACATAAAATATCAGTAATATCATTTTTGGAACTGTTCATTTAATTAGAATTTAAATACATGAAGAAAAATATGCGTTTAGAAAAAATAACATTAAAAAAATCTAATTCATCATATATATTTATAAATTTATGGTTAACTATAACTCACCAAAAAAATATTACTTTTGATGTTTTTAAAGTAATTTATTTAATTTTTTTAATTAATTGAATAAATACTATATTGATATTGCGTAAGAATTTTAGGTTAATATAAAATAACTAATAAATTTAAATAAACTACAATAATGAAAAAAATTACCTTATATTTCTAATAAAATTTTATAACCAAACTATCTATATTTTTTACCTTATAAAAATGTAGAGTTGTTAAGGTTAAGAAAGTAAAATTTTGTATTTATTCTTTTCATCAATTAATATAAAATTAAAAATCATGAAATATGGCACAATTTATAATCATATTTGATAGATGTATGTAAATATTCAAAATTAATATATAAAGTAGGAAAAAGTCATGTTTTGTGTTGATTGTTTGACCTTATCTCATTATTTAACATATTCTATCATCTTTACCCTTAATGAGGTGACAATCATTTACCAACATTACTATTCATATTAATAAAAAATTAAAAGTTCATATTTTTAAAATATTGACCTCATGATTCTAAATATGGAATTTGTTTCCCAATACTAAATATATATAAGTGTAAACTTTTATTTTATTATTAAAATGAAAAATGAAACAAAAATTTGATTTTTTAAAATAATGCCTTTTATATACACACATAATTTTATAAGAAATTCAATAATAATATTGATTTAATGTAGAATAATTTGATTAATCATAATATAATAGAACTTATTATTCTTTGAAAACATCTTAGAACAAATTGTAACTTTGTAAATTCTGGAATAAAAAAAACTATTTTAAATGAAAATTATTATTTGGCACTATTTTCAAAAAAATTAATCTTTCCAAAAATATCTCATGATTTATCGCTATGATAATTTTGATATGTTGATTTCAAAGTCATTTTTCAAATTATAAATTAAAATTTCATATATTTATAGAAATTTACAATAATTCCCAAAACAAATATAAAAATTAAATCAATTCTTTTAAAAAAATTATTTTGGACGTATGAAATGATTTTATAGAAAATTAAGTACTTATTAATTATAAATACATTACATAAAAGATTTATTCCAAACATCATAATATCTTTAAACCTATTTATAACATCCAATTGCATGGATAGTTTATAATGATCATATTAAATAATAATCTTTTGTTTTTCAGTTATGCTCGAGGTTTTGTATTATAAATAATATTGAACATAGTGTTATTTTAAAATTTCGAGGTGTTCCATTAGACACATATCTGACCATAAAAGTAGTTTATTAAATTTTAAAAAAATATAAACTACCTTTACAATGATGTTATAATTATCAGTACTTCGAAAATTTATTTCATAAAAATTCACATGGAGGGAAAATTTTCTATAAAGAGATGAGGCTACAACTCACTCAATGATTGTTCACATTTCCATGGAATGTGATAATCCAATATATTACACTATAAAAATATTAACAACAAAATCGACATCACACACAGGGAATTCAATTTAGAAACAATGATATATGCTTATTTATCCATGATAAAAACATATGGATCCTCCTTAATCTCCAGCCCATTTAGAACATGGTACCAATCATGGAGGTACTTGTTGAGTTTAGATATATATAATACATCATGAATACGTTTTAAATTAATTAGTTATTCCAAAAAAAAAAGAAACCTAACCAATCTGATCAGTTATCTCAAATGTTCTAACATATAAAAGTGTTATCTTTCTCAATTTTCCCAGCCAAGGATTACCTAATCAAGGAGAAATATTTTATTAAACAGATTATTCAGTAGAAAAATAAAAAATATAACATTGACGATCTATATATGATTTTATAATAATATAAATTGTAACTAAGAGTAGATCTATATCGTAAATCAATAATATCAACTCTTGAACGAGACATGGTCCCATTAGAGAGGCATCACCCGGCTCTTCCCACTAAAATGATGACCTTTATGGAAGACCATATAAATCCTTAAAGGGATCCATTCCAATCGATGACTGTTAGATATTAACACAAGTGATCTCAAGTAGACCCATATGGTTATTCAATGGTCCTCCCAAATCTATGAGACATGCCTGGAGAATATTCTATATATTCTATATAGCATTCTTTATCTGAAAATCTTTATGTGGATGGTGTTTTTTAGTCAATCTTAACTATTCCCCCATCTCCACTGGGACACTTCCAAAAGTGGGGTTGAACAAGGTATCCCAATTGTAGAAAATCGTATAAGGGGCCCCATTAAACCTCACTATATTTTGAACATACAACTTACCTATATCATAATCCTTATTGTTGTCCCTGTTCAAAATAAAATGATCTGATTTATTTATCCTATAAATCAATACCAATTTATAATTATTCGGTTAGGGAGTTCATTTTAATTAAAAATTATTTCCATATAAAACATTTAGAATTCTTAGAAAAATTCCAATAGTGGTCGGAGAAGACTAGAAGGATTCGGGTGATTTATAATAATCCATTAGAAGGTGTAAATATAGGACAAATCATAAACAATTTTGTTCTTCATACCAAGCCATAATAAATGTATACTCATTCCTTGATATATCTTTGTTGTTATTGGGTTAACAATCCATGTTGAACTATGAAAATTATAAAACACTAATTTCCACAAAGATAATGACCGGAAAGGAATGATCTATGATGTTGAAAATTCCATTATAATAGAGAGCCCAATGATAAATGGCCACCCCTCTATATAAGGTTTATGTGATTCCCAAAAACTCACCATCCTTATATTGGCCATAAATAATAGACTCAAGGAGGGATTATGACAACAGAAAATTAGTTATGACCACACCCAAATCATGGCCTTGTTCATCTAAATGAAAGTGGGTGAAAATCACTATTAAACTGTACTCCTACATCAATTATATGATAGGTTTGTAAGCTAAATTCCCTCTGAGATCAATAGTAATAGTTTTCTCATTCCTAAGAGTGTAGGCCAAATAAAAGTAGAGCATATATAAGTATTCCACCCACTATCCCTTTATAAGATTATACTACTTATTGGAAAAGAATCATTTTAGAATTTTATGATCCAAGAATACCATGAACCTCTCCTAAAAAATATAGTGTCTCCAACAGGTAATCACATGTATTAAAGTGGTGATCTCCAAAAAAATGAGTGGGGACACAACCAAAACCATAACAGTAATAATTGTAGTACATCACACAACTATTACTGGTCATAGGAAAGATCATAATTGCATATAATGTCATAATCATTTTTATATCATGAAAAGGGTTATGTCACTTAGTGTACGAATTAAATTTCACCTCTTTTTTTAGTAAGAGTAGTAAAAGGAAATTTTATCTTTGAAAAATTTCTTACAAACCACCAATAGTATGCATCAAATCCTAGAAATCACTATATTAGCGGTGGAATTTAGGGATCTTCTCATGAAAGTATAGCCATTAAAGTTTCATGATTGACTGAGATACCTAGTTCAAAAATTAAAAACTCTGAAAACATCACTTATTTGGTCTATAAATTTTATTTTGAAGTTACATAGTAATGTGGGTGATTATTTATGATCTCCAAAACTAGATTCTGATGCTTCCCATGGTCACAATTGAATATTGAATAAACTATGATATCTTCCACAAATATCAAAAAGATGATGTTAATATATTGACGAAATATTTAGATTAATAAATACATAAAAAATAAACGAAAATTATTTAGGAAAAATTAATCATAAGATATTTTTAATGGCCATTCATTTTCCTGATAATGGTCTTCAATAAATCTAACTATCCAAAGTTGATGACATCCTCATAGAACACTTATTTTCAAAAACATCTTCACCACTTTTAACTGATCAAAAAAGTAAATCACATTGGTAATAAGGAATTTATTCTTAAGAATCTCCCATTTTAACATTTGATATTCTACAAAGGGATAAACATAACTATAATCTTTCTATTCAAGGGTCTTTGGGGTTGTCCATAGTAAAACACTAGGAAAAGAAAATCCATTATCAAATAAGACATCAAAATAAACATTTATATCTTTCATATTAATATGTGTCATATGATATAAATTTATAGAAATCAATTTTCTAACCACTACTAAATCATTCATGAACTCTACCTCTCTATCTAGATGAAGAAAACAAAATTAATCAGGGTAAACACTAGGGAATTCCTGATAAAATAAGAGATGATTATCAAGTGTGGAGACATCAAATGGACTAACATCAATAGAATAAAGTAAAATCTTATGATCTGAGATTAAAGTTCCTATATGACCAAACCTTATGTCCCATTCTCTGTATAAAACCTGATATTTACCCTTGGTATCAAAGAACAAAACACACTAATGATAACAATAAATCTCAGTATGATGAGAAACTAGCCAATCCATCCCAATGGTGAAATAAATATGATCCAAATAGAGAACCAACAAATCCCAGAATATCACCACTTCAGATAATGATATTGAATACATAGGAAAATAAAACCTCTTCTTTGTCTTCTTTCGAATAAGAATCACTATCTCCACAACAAAGGAATTGTGATTGCAGTGTTGGGTTGACATGGACCTCCATCGATCCACTATGAAAATTATATAGGTTCTTCGAAATATTTTATATATTATAATACCATAGACAAATTTTACTAGGTTCTTGAATTGTCTCATGAATGGTCCTGATGGGAGATATCAGCTTACACTACTTCAAAACCTGCACATATGTATCGAATAATAACCAATTAGAATTATTTATCCCTTCCAAATAAAATATTCATGGAATATATATATATTGATATCTATAATATAAATGTATCATAAATATAGAATGAAAAAATAAATATTACTACTCAAAAGTATCCATAAAAACCAAAATAACTAAAAATATTTATAAAAAAACAAAAGGGAAACTCAAAACTCCCAATAGATAATCCATGTAATATATGGACAAAGTCCCACCATCTCACCATTAGATACCTACACCCAGATAATAGAAACATATCTATATCAATATGAATCCTATGACTTTCCTGTATCAAATGAAACAAGTCCCACGAACCACTAATGGAGTGTGTTGGGTGCGATCAATATAGAATTATCAGGATTCCACCAAGGTGTTTCATATCAAATCTCTAAAAAATTATCCAAATATTCTCATATTGAAAGAGACCAAGGAATGATAAATAATTAAATAGGTTTATATCAAATGAATGGAAATTTTTCCCCCTTTTCAAAATTATTTTTAAACATAGTTAAAACAGTTTCAATGAATACTTTTAATAACTCTCTATGTAAAATATTTTATTTTATCATCTCATATCAAAACTAGTATAAAAAATACAACAACAAAAACTACCAATGATAGCATGAGGTCAAGATAAATCAGTAACTAGTACCTCAATCTTAGTGAAAGGCTAGTGTGCACTCATGTCCTCAGATTTCACATGTCAATATCTAGGTAATATAGGAACACCTAAAAAATTGAACACCCACCACAATAAATCAAGACATTGAGCTAGTGAATTTATAATCTATAAATTAAACAAAACATGAAAAATTGAACTACATTAATACATCAACATACAATTCCTAATATTACTCATTCAACTTAAGACCTCTAAGATCCCATGTATGGAATATATCAATGATCTTAAATGGGCTTTCAAATTTCAAACACAATTCTAACTGGCCCATTAATAACAAAAATCTTTCTTTGAAAAAATATTTCACAATAAAGTTCACAATTCATTAAAAAACACCATTATCTTACCAACATTATAGTAAACCCTATCTTTTCCCAGAACAATATTACTGCCACAAATCAATCAATAAAAATCATGGAAATTTTTTTTGATTTATTTTAATAAGCCACTTGAATTCAAATTTTATCTACCATATGTTAGAGATATATACACCTACCTAAATAATGCTTCAAACACAATCCACAATGTGATCCATAAAAACAAAAAATAGAATATAATTTAAGTGAAATTAATTGGATCCCTAACATCATTTAGTGCATCAAAGAATAGAATTCCATATTCTAGAAGGGTCTATGGAGAGGATAGATCAACACATAACTCATGAATCTCAAGAACCCCTCCACAACCAACCTGAGAACATTCCTTTATAAGAAATATAAAAAATTTATCAGTAATATATTGAATAAGAATTATCACATGATTAAAATATAATATAAACCCAAAAAAACAAAATATCCAATTATAAGAGAAAAAAATGGGAAGAGAACAATCACACTAAAAAATGGGAGAAACCAACAAATTTGGAGTTCAATGTGCAAATTAGATAAAATAATAAGAGTTAGATTTACCTAAATTTTATAATAGTAGACCTATGATTTAGAGAAGATATGAGAAATGATCATTAAAATGAGTCCGTTTCTTAACACATATTATTCAATAGAACATGTATCATTCACAATGTGAATTTGTATTTCATGAAAAATACTATTGGAATTGGTAATATACTGATAAACATGTTTAATCTACTTGAAATTCAAAAATCTAAGTTCATTGAATGAATATAATTTAATGTACCAAATATGTTTCATGTCTTGGACCATAATCATGGCTTATGGATGATTGTAATTGATATCTTGAATATATTATTTGCTATGTTAATTGGATACTATAGAAATCACCGAGCCCAAGCCCATTTGAAAACCTATAGATCTCCTCTTACAACATTAAATACCAAAAATAGACTCTTAAATAGTTAAAATAGTGTGAGTTAACTTGGATGTTACAATTCCCTCCACTATAGGATACTATATTTCTAAATATTCATGTAGACGAAGACTACCTCTATATTAGGTGATGAACCAATATTTTATAAACAATTAGAAATACCAGGTTTCTTGATAATCAATTACATGTCATGAAAATAGTTTTATTAATGAAATTAAAATATCATGAAATAATTTCATCTATCAATCAATGATCTCTATTGGTTTTTATATAAAGAATAAATCTATCTCTATATCCATTATCTCCTAAATCAGATCATTGGACAGATCATGTAATAATTATGAATATGAGATATGTTGAAAACATCATGAATACCTAATAAGATGGTCAATAACTCCATATGATACTAAATAATAACAACAGAATATATGATCTCAAATATTTATACATTTTTTAGATCCATCTTATCCTAATTCAAAATCCTATAGTAACCTAACTATTGGGAAACATTTATGAAGACCTTATCACTGCTGAAAAAAACTCAAATGATAATGACAATTATATCTATAGTATTTCAATGTTATTAAAAATTTATCCAAGAATCAATGCATATCATGAATCCATGATGTTGTCATCCAAATGATTCATGGTCCAATGGGAGAGAACTCCGCCACCACATTTTAAAAAAAGGTGACCTACATAGGTGACCATACAACTCCTTCTAGGGAGCCATTCAGATATATAATTGGTTTCAATTTTTATAAATGAACTTTAATATACCATAATAGTTATCCCACAATCCAAAAAAATCAAAGACAAGTGTATGGTTCATGTACTTTAGAATCTATATGGAATGCTATATCTAAACATCCATCTATAGGTGGTAAATTGTACTCAATCTGATCTAAGTAATCATTGCCTCTCAAAGACTCTTCTAGAACTACTTGGTGGACATGGGATCCATGTTAGTGAATGTGAAATAGGGGACACGGTGAAATATCATAATCTCTTATAAATAAATCATACCCTGATCTTTATTCCTCAGAGTGTATTTACTCTGAATAAAATGGGATATCTTCATCAAATGATCAATCAAAAACCAAATACAAATCTTCCCCTTAGAATTCCATCACAATACAATAATGATGTCAACAAAAACCTTACCATATTTCAAAAATATATATTATAATAGTCTCTATTAGACCATATGTATGTTGGTTCCCTACCTTTATATACTACAATGTGTAACATTGGGACACATAACAAGCATTGTTGTGATTTATACCTAGACACAAAAATTTTCCTCTCATTTCACAATATATATTTGTCTTGTATGCTTGAATGACCCCAAATTAACTATATAAATCATACATCCTTGAATTTCTCCGAGGTGATGGGACTTAAAACTATTCCACGAAGTGGATAATACCATCATAAGGTAGATTCCAACTTGAAATGGCCTCCCCACCATATATGGTTTCCCTGATAATCATAAACACATCAAAATGTTACCAACCCAACCGAATTGAATATGATAAGGGATGATGATAACTGAAAATTTGATAAAACCATACATCAATGATCTTATGAAGAGTATAAATAAATTTTTTAGAAAAATAAAAAATTGTTCTTATCTGTTTTAGGTTCCCTGACTGGTTTAAAACAAACATCCTGCTAGGGGTTCCAAGAATAGTGGTCCCTTTCCCAAGAGTATCGATGGTGTCTAATTTTAATGTCTGAAGACATTCCACCCACTAACTCTACATGATATTTAGGTCTTCCTGATAAAAGATACAGCTAAAAATATTATGATGAAAATATACCATGAACCTAAACCCAAATAATATTGTATCTTTAACACTTATGCACATGCACACTGGATAAAGGATCAAAATCATTAGTTTGGTAATTTTATTCTCTTTTACAAGAAGATGATGGTAGATTTATTCCATGAAGAGATCATAATGTATAAGAAAACATCCCGATTCAGGGCTATAAGTATCACATTGCACCACATACCACTTTTTTTATTAGAGAATATCATAACATGAGGTGTGATTAGATTCATTTTTATCTCAATAAATAATTTATGAAACTTTATGTATGAATTTAATTTTACAAAGTTCATGGTAAGGGTAGTAAATGGTGACATTAACATTAAAAAGTACTTTAAAACCCACTAATAGTATCCATCTAGACCTAGAAGTCACAATATATTGAAGTAATTTCATAGTTATTCTCATGGTAAGACATGATTAACCTTTTTATGATTGAATAAGATACCATGTTCAGAAATTAAATTCCCCAAGAACTTCACTTATTATGTCCATAAATTTAATTTTCATAGATTACCAAAAATTAAATAAAACCTCTTAATATATGATTTTTTTTATATTTTTTCCAATTATCATGATCGAATATCAAATAAACTAGGATATTATCCAAAAATAATATAAAAAAATCTTGATATAATGATGTAATATCTAGTTCATCATATCCATAAAAACTATATAAGAATTAGTCTTTAAAAAAGGAATTACATAATATTTGTAATAATTATACTTAATCTAAACAATTTATCATTAGTATATCACACTCTCAAAACCTAAATTGATATTATATGACAAAAGATCAATTTTCTAAAAACTACATCATCCCACTAAATGACTGAATAGGTCATTCACATGGTAAAAATGGTATTTATTCGTAACATACACCATGTTTAAATTACTAGAATATAAAGAGATAGAACTAACCATCATCTTTATTGGAAAAAATCATTGGGACCACCCATATTAAAACATTGGGATGAATGAAATCCTAATCATGTATATCATCAAAGAAAACCTTGGGATATTTCAATGTTGTAGGTTCAATTCGATAAGATGGTACATCAACTGTATGTGTACCCATCACTAGATCCATCATGAAGTGGACCTCCCTCTCTGGAAGAAGACCATAGAGTTCATCTAGGAAAACATTAGGGATATCCCAAAAAACCAAAGTAATTTGAATAAGGGAGGATTCACCATTAATATCAAATGTAATGACAAAAAACTTACTCCTTGGATCCATGTATGACATTTATACACAACTAGTCAACTAGTCTCACTCTCCCTGAAACACTCGAGATATCCCATCAAAATTAAATAATAATACTCTGATGACTGTAATAAATCTCATCATATTAGGAAACTATCTAATTCATCCAAATGATGTCGTCAAAAAAATCAATATTGTGAGCCAAAAAACCCAGACTAATTATGCCTTAACTATCGATATAGAACAAATATGAGAATTAAAACCCTACTTCTTATTTCCAAGAAGATTATCTATCTCCACAAAAAATGGCATGAGTTTCAAGTAAAGTATAATGTGGTCTTCACTAAAAGAATATATAATAACATCAATGAATAATATATAGAAAATACTTTCTCTAATGCTGTTACCTCTCACTCATTTATAACATCTTGGCTCAGAGACTTATCCAACTAAACATAGAACACAGTAAGAAATTAAGGGAATTCTATATCCCCATAGGTTGGGGACTAACACCATGGTATTGAATAAAGACTTATACCAATGTTTTATCACATCCTAAAATAAGATACATTATATATATATAACCCCATAAAATAATTATTGCACAATCAATGAATGAAAATAGAAATGACACAACCCAAAGGTAGTTTGAAAAAAACCCAAGAAAATTTACAGAACACCCAAATTACAATTCAAAACTACCAATAACCTGTCCATGTTATGAGTGTACATTGTCCCACTATCTCACAACCAACTATCCATACCCAGCTGATCCAAAACTCAACACCTCACTAAAGATCCTTTCCCATTCATACATCAAATAAAAAAATGTATACACACCCCAAAGGGTCTGTGAATTGTGTGATATAAATAGGGTATGTAGGATTCCACTGAGGTTATCCAAATAATGTATCTACATAATAATACATATTTTCATTTATCAATAGATAACAATGAATGATAACTAGTTAAATAGTATTATATAATAAGAAAGGTATATAGTTAACCTTTTTCAAATCTCTCACAAACACATGTAAAATAGTTTCAAATTATAATTTCTAAAAATACTTGTTTCAATAAATTATTGTATCATCACTTATTTAACCAATTATTATAAATAAAAACACAATTTCAAACACCACAAGGATATCATATGATCAGGATAACTACATCACTCATACCTTAATGTCATTTAAATACTACTACACACCGATGTCCTTAGATCCTATGCTTTAGAGTATCGGTACTCAAGTATCACTTAAGTATATTACATCACTAAATTTCAAAGTATTTTTACATTTACCAATCAAAACCAACCAATACTTTATTTATTAGAAAATATTATTTGAAAACCAATTTCACAATTGATTTCACAATGCATTGAAAAATATATTTTGTACCAAAATTTGGGGGAAACCCCACTTATCTAAAATTGTTTGTACACTAAAAATAAAATTTATAAATAATGATTATAAATTATTTATATATTTTTTAAATAAGTTATGAGTATTCAAGGTTCATCCAGCATAAGTTAGATAAGAAACCAATTACCTCAAGAATAGGTTTCACAACACACACAATATGATACATTCACACTATAAAGGGAAAATAATATAAGTTCATTGGATATAAGATATGCTATTGATTATAATATATTAAAATTGAGTACTATATGAAAAAATAATTAATAAATAAGTTATAACAACACATTCCTTGGTTATCTCATACACCATATCACAACCATCATGACAACCATCCTTTAGAAGAAAAATTCATTCTGGATCTATAAGGAATTGGAAAAGAATAATCATATTATCAATGGATCCCAAAAATGTATCCCAATAACACTAACAACTCTAAGAAAAAAAGAGAAAACTTTTAGAGAACATTCACATTTCCAAAAAAAATAGAACAACTGAATTAGCCTAATTTTGAAGAACCAATTAGAGAATCCTACAAGAGTTTGATACACATTAAATCTTCCCGAGAAGTCATAGGGTTCAGATAATATAGGGTCAAATAAATTATAAATAATTTATAAAATTAACATATACAATTCATTTTAATAGTCATAATTAATTGAATTAATTTCCATTTCATGACATGAACCCACTAGATGGATAATATTATGGAAATACATCTCTAAAAATTGAAATCCCAAAATCCATGTCCATGATGTGAATATTAGTTATTGTAAAAACAGATTTTTTATTTTGAAAAATATGATCATGGATTATTCCCAGTTATAATTCACATCATGAATATATAATTCTCTGTATGAGCTAGTTTTTATATATAGAACATACCTCAGGTCCATTAAAAAACAAGTTCACCTCTAAAACAACAAAAAACTAAATAATTTCCTCTTAAATTGTAAAAACAAAGCATACCATAACCAATATGTCACAAGATTACTATCTATTTTTATGGGATAGACCTTGAGTTAGTAGGTTTGAGATGAGATGAAATTTATCTAGGATAAATTATGTTGATATTTATTATAGAATTTATTGTGTTAGTGATATTACTTGTGTATGTGATATAGATTTATTGATTTTTGGAAGTGTATGATTGATGATGGTGCTTCATGAGAACTTTCTACTTGGTTATATATATATGGGTTTTTTATTTTTTACATGGATCATTTCACCCTTAATTTATCATGAGTATTTATATTATATAATTTTTTTTCTATTTAGAGGTATTTTTATACTAATTACTCTGAAGTTCATTCATCACTAAAGTGTGGTACTATAATAGGATAGATCGCCTAAGTTCAGATATGTTATTCATATAGCTAGAGTATATTTTATGCTTTTGGATGTGACTTGTTTTGTATAAATTTAATTTTTTTCAAAGTAGTTTTATTATGTATTGTAAAATTTATTAATTTTATTATTTTTTATTGGATTTATGAATGTTGTTTATATATTCACTCATAAAATATAAGTGGGCATTTTCTTAAATTTGAGAATTTTTATACCATAAGTTCCTTTCCCCAGGACCATAG
Source organism: Viscum album (assembly GCA_963277665.1). Classification (NCBI taxonomy): domain Eukaryota; kingdom Viridiplantae; phylum Streptophyta; class Magnoliopsida; order Santalales; family Viscaceae; genus Viscum; species Viscum album. The sequence goes on from OY728167.1 coordinate 1,006,679,087, forward strand.
CCTTTTAGATGCTTATTTTAAGGTATATTAACTCATTTTTATCAGTTATTTATTATAGGGGTACATTTAGATGAAGTTTATTTTGAAAAAGTGTTATTAAATGTGATATTTGAGAAATAGAGTTGATATTGGAGTTGGGAAAGGTGATAATTTCATGGTTTTGGTAAGTTAGTGGTGATACTGATGCCTAAAATGTGAGTTAGAGAAAAGATACTAGGTATGATATAGATATTTTTTTGGACCATATTATCTTACACAAGGACAATGATAACCTACTAAATTTGTTTAAGTTGAAGATCAAATGTTTTGGGGTAGAAATAATCAACATCCACCTGAATCGTGATCATTAGTCACATTAACATTTATATTTGAATTTTTATGAGTGTCTAAGACTATTAAAATGTTATAGTAGATAATGGGCCATTATTGTTTTCTGAAATGGTAATATTACATGAATTAAAAGTGTATAATGTGGATTAACAGACATGAACTATTTTTTCAAATCATTATTGAGGATTCAGTATGTTTTGCATTGATTTTATAAATATATCCTTTCGAAAAAGGAATTTGTTTCTTTATTAAAATAAATATAATATAAAATAGTTTTCTCATTGATTAGAATTGTTACCTAAGAATTATTAGTGTATTTTTTTGCAAATAGTTATTGAACTAAATTAACCGATATAAAAAAATTTACATTAAGAATATTTAATTCAAGCATATTGAAATGAATTGTTTTGAAACCATGATTAGAAGTGCCCTCATTCACATTTATGTTGATATTCCTTATCTATTTTCTATTCATGAGGTATTATAATAATGTTTTATTAACTTATTGTAAAATTGATTTTGGTTATTTAAATTCATTAATTCCTAAACATAATTACTATCATTAAAAATTATAATTAAATTTAATATTAAAACATTGATTGGAATAACATTATTCTTACTTTTAGAAATAATAAAGGTTTTTAGTATTAATAAAATTATATGTCGTATTCATTTTTTGGATATTTACTATATGGATGGAAATTGATAATTTATATTAAATTCTTAGAAAATTATAAACATGATTTTTGATAAACTAGTAAGACTCAAAATGGTTTCTATTATTTAATACATTCTTCTCCAGAATAAGAAAATTAATATTTCTGAAACAATAGTTCCACACATGTTTATCCAATAGTATTTTATTTTAAGAAGTAAGAAAAACTTTTGAAAATGGTTTTGTTGATTATTTTGAAGTTTATATGATGTAGATATTGAACATGTAAAATATTTTATATGTTTTATATAGAATATTATATCATGTAATGTTCTAATTTTTTGTCTATAAATATGGAATTAATATCATGTTAAATTTATTTTTTATGTGTAAGAATGATTTCTTAACTGATGAGATGTGTACAAACTATTTATTTTAACAATGATAAGCTTTACACATAATAATAAAATCTGTTAATTTCTATTTTTTATTGGGAGTCATGTTTAGTTTGATATCTGAATTCATGTTATCTATAAGATAAAATGATTAATAAATTTTTAATTTAGGTTTGGATAATAATATTTAATATAAAATAACATATACAGGATTTGTTCTAATAGAAGCATGATTTTTTGTAAATAATATTATTAGTTCTTGTATGTTGTACCAGATTTTTAGTTCCACAACATGTGTAGTTTTATTATATTACATGGCTACATGTTAGAGAAATTTAAAGTCACCAAATGATTTTTCCCTTGAAATGAATTTGAACTATTGAGTTTCATTTTTTGTTTAATTATTTATTTCTTTTTTCATTAATTTGTTAATATTACTTGATGAAAACCTATTTTCTAAATGATAAAATGTTGTTTTAATGGATATTCATTGAGATAATATACCTCAATGAATCATAAGCCTTGAATATTTATGTTTCTATACATTTAAATAGTGTGATCACTAAGATGATATCTCCGGCTATTTTAAACATGAATCCCTGCTATAATTAGGTGTTGTGTGGTTATTTTGTTAAGATAAACACCCCCAAATAGTATATTACACACTCAATGATGGTAATAAAAGATTATAAGATGGTTAGAAAATATTTAAATTGAAAAATATGATCTCTCATTAAACACATAAATTATTATAAATAAGTGATGAAAAGATATTGATTCTTAGATACTCTTAATTGGGTTTTCTATTTTTCATCTTATGATGTGCCTCATGTTTTAGCTTCATGTATATGATGAGAGGAATAAATCATCCCCATTTAGATAAATTATATTTAATACATGTTTTGAAACCATGTGGTGTAGTTTGGTCCATCAAAATAAAAAAAAATATCATGATTTATTGAATAGTAGCCCTAGATTTATGTGCATACTATATAGTAGTTTGAATGATTATCTGAGATGAGTTAGTGTTGTGTAATTATTATGGTGATTTTTTGGAATGGGTTATGTAAATAATGATAAAGTTATATGAATGGTTATGTAGAAGAGATGTTTCTTGTCATTGATGTGATATGGTGTACTGTTGTGTATGATGGATGATGGTGATGTGTTCATATAGGGTGTCTTGTGAGAGAGTTAACTGGTATGGATGGTTTTGGAATGAAATTTTTATTTTTGTGTGCTTAATTTAATTTTGTGTAAGTTATAGTACTATTTGGTTAATGATTACATTTTTTCTTAGTTTGAATCTATTCTGATAGATTTCTATGAAGTATTTTGATGTAAGAATAAGAACAAGGGACCGTGTCATGGATTATTGTTAATGTTAAAGAGGTATAAAGTACTAAAGATATATGGTGGGTCCTCCATCCCCTATTATGAGGATTTATTGGATAATGTTGATGTTTTTTTGGATTGTAAAATTCCGTAGATGAATCCATATTTTCCTTGGATATTTTCTTTTCTTATCAAGTGGAATGAAGATGGTGAGAGGTATTATTTGGTGATCTATGAGATATTTATTGGGGTAAATTTTATAAATTTTTTAAGGATGGTTTCCTTTCAATAGTGCTGATGTGTTATCATTTGATGAATATTTAGAGAATTAAATATGGGATAAAAGTGTGAATATCTTTGGGGTCTTCATTATAGACTTCATTTTTTGGTTTTTACTTTTAATTCACGACTAATGAAACATGAAAAACATTTCTTCCTCAAGAATAGAGATTAATTTATCCATAATTATTTTTTAGCTAACATCTTAAAAATTAGTGAGATATCATGAATATAACATAGATAAAGGGTTGGGTATCAAATAGGGTTATCATAAATATATATTCAAAGTGTCTGGGAAGGTTTATCTGAATGATTTGTGATGTGTTTATCAATAATCAATGAGGATCAGAGTGAGGTGTTATAACAATTCTATAGAGTGTCTTAGAACTCTCAGGTTGAATGTTTTTAGGCTTCCTTTGTCTGTAATGTTGTTATGTATTTACTGTTATACTTTGGGAAACTATAAATATAACTATACAATGATTTGATATTTTTCCATGACTTTGGTGGAGACTTAGTTTAGGGGGGATGTAAAAGATATGTTCTACTCCGTTTAATAAAATGTTGAAATGGATTTTAATTTTTTTTTAAATTATGTTGATCGATTTGGAAATTTTTTTATGCACATTTTTATGAAAATTTAATGAATAACCATTTTGAAATAAAATAGAATGATTTAAAATATTTAAGGAAATTTTATACTAGGAATTAGAGACCTTGATACTTATTTATGGTATATGAAGCAGTTAGGGAGAGTTAGTTATGAATGAGTAGAATGGTACCACTTTAGATTCATCTGGTATTTATGTCCTATTTTTTAGGTATATCACATTATTTGATGGTTTTAAGGTAAATTTATGTATCATTTTATTCATATTTATAAGGTTCTCCATCACAGGATGTTTGTGTTTGATATGTATTTCCCAAGAGATTGTATTGGTGGAATATGGATTCCTTCTAGAGATGGTTTTTATGTTCAAAGGACTATATTTTTTAGACGTATATCATATAATGGTTTAGATATTATGAGACCATTATATTATAATGATTCAATGTCAAAGGAATTTGGAGGGAGATCGAGGAGGAAAGATAATGCTGGAACAAAAATTATATCTATTGGAGGAGTTCATATTGGGAATGATATAACATGTTTTGAACCATATATAGGTAGATATGGAGTAAATATATTCTAACAATATTCATGCGGTGAATTGTAAATTCAAAAAGGTAAGTATTTATGGTTTATAATATTTAGGCACCTTGATTTTTTGTGTGGATATTATACTCAAATCAATCACCACATAAAATCCATTATCTAGAAACATCTAGGGTCCCCAGTAATTTTAGAACTTCACAATCCCAAATACTTAAACATGATTATCGATGGTACATTTGGGATGACCCATATTTGTGGAAGATCTGTAGTGACCAGGTTGTTCGTAGGTGTGTCCCTGACCATGAGTTCATCTCTGTTTTGACCTTCTTCCACACCATGGCATGTGGGGGAAACTTTGGCTCTCAACGTACAGCTCGAAAGGTCCTTTACATAGTATTATATTGGCCAACATTGTATAAAGATTTACATAGGTTTTGTAAATCATGTACTCGATGTCAATTCACAGGGAATATCTCTAAGAGAAATGAAATTCCCCAACAGCCCATGTTATTCAGTGAAATCTTCGATGCATAGGGCATTGACTTCATGGGGCCTTTTCCAAATTAATTTTGCTTTGGTACATCTTATTGGCTGTTGACAATGTATCTAAATGGGTGGAAGCAAAGGCCAAATGGCCGATGACTCTCGAGTGGTTGTTGATTTTTTGAGGTCCCAGATTTTTAGTAAGTTTGGTCTACCAAGATTCATCATTAGTGATCAGGGTTCACATTTTTGCAATCGTAATTTGAAAAACATTCTTTGTAAGTATGGGGTTGTTCATAAAGTCTCCACTTCATATCATCCCCAAACTAATGGACAAGCGGAAATTTCAAATCGAGAAGTTAAGCTAATCTTGGAGAAAACGGTACAACCCAATTGGAAAGATTGGAGTTTGCGCTTGGATGATGAACTTTGGGTGTACCATACTGCTTTTAAAATCTGGATCAGAATTTCACTATATAAGATTTTGTTTGGAAATGCTTTCCACCTCCCAGTGGAGGTAGAACACCATGCATATTGAGCTGTTAAATAATTTAACATAAACCTTTCAGATGCAGGTGGGGAAAGAAAGCTGCAGATTCATGATTTGGAAGAAATTCGACATGATTCATATGAAAACTCACGAATCTATATAGAGAAGACAAAGGCTATTCTTGATAGCATGATTCACCAGCTAAAGTTCCATATTGGTGATAAGTCCCTCATGTACAATTCCTGGCTTAAGCTCCACCCAGGTAAGCTTCATTCCCGATGGCTCGGTCCTTATACTGTTACTAATGTTTACCCTTTTGGTGCAATACAAGGTTTGCATAAGAAGAGTGGAAGAAGTCTTACCGTCAATGGGCATCGACTTAAACACTTCTATGATGATTTTCCGAAGAATCCAGTGGAGGAAATCCACCTTCTCGACACATCATACCAATAAAACACACCAGGGTTTATCCGTCCTTCTCACATTCTCAATTATTTCAGTGAGGACTCTGCATACTCTAGGTGTGGGGGGGAGGATACATTTTTGGGTTATTTAAAAATTTTCATTGTTTTCTCCTTTTGTTTTCTCTTTTTGGATTTCTTTATGGTATTTTCATTTTTCCCCATTAACAATTTCGAAGTTCCATGATTTGGAGACCATAAAGTGGGGAAATTATAAATACCATAATGAAGTCTAAAAAGAGTATTTGTATGAATTTAACATCAGAGAGTGGTTTTTAGTGAATTGGTTATTCGTCAATGATAAAAATGGTCATATCTATGTGAAACCTTTGAGCTGATTGATGCCCATTGTGTGAGTATTTTTTGGGAAATCTGTGTCACTAATATCTCTACAATTTTTTTCACCAAACCACAAAGTGTTATTATTTCTTAAGTAATATAAGGTAAATATATGTTGGGTTAATATTTTTCAGCTTTAAATGATATTTCCATACATTCGTTCTTTATCTGATCTGTTTCATTACTGTACCAGATTGACCTATGTGTGTGTACCTAATGTCCTACTGTTGTACGCCCTCAAAACAAATGTTGTGTCTTGGGCAGGTCAAAAACCACTCCTCCTCAACCTTTGATCTTGTTGTAACTATTGCAATTAGTGTCATGAGGAGATCAAACAAGGGTTGAGAGATGAGTGTGAGATTTGTTCCAATTGCAACTTCAAAAAAAAATATAATAAATGAGGGGAGTGATTAAATGTGCAACATATGGGGTTATCTAGTTTGGGAGCTTATGGTTTGACTTCTAGGAATGCTTAAATGAGTGGGTCTTGAAATATGATTGCAATGGATGTAGGACAGGTTTGGTGACAATATCCTTTAAGCTGAAATATGTTAAAATAACCTATATTTATTGGATAGGAAGTGGAAAGAATATAATGAAATAGTATTCATAGACACACATGGAGAGTTATTGTCATGGATTACTTATTAATTTATTTCTCAATTGGGTATCATGAATCTTTCTTATTTTCACTATGATATGATTTATGAGACATCTTTTTCTATTTTCACTAGGAAGAACTCCTTGGTGTGGTTCATGTATTGATCACTTTACTTTAAATAAAATTTCCTCAAATGCAAAATCTTCAGGATGTTGTAAATATATATATATATATATATGCATCATTGTATATGGATATGTGACTTTTCCCAGGAGTGAAAATGTTTAGGTGTGGGGGTGTGATCGTACCACGATTCACTGTATTATTCCACCCTTACACCGCGGTTTTAAACTAGTTTTGTGATGAATATTCCAAATATAATAACAAATTATACTTTATGTTTGAATCAATCAATTAATGTTAATAAATATTATAATGGTAAATTTTTCTTGTTTTTATTATTTCAATGTAGGTGGAGATGATTTGGAGGGCCTTTGATGAAGTGGAAGAAAATGGGCCAAAATTGCATGGATCCATGGACATCTGTCCACTGTGTTGCATAGTTCACCAAATCCGTGCATCCAAATGGGCTGATATTTTGTGGGTCTTTCCAAAATATAATAGGATACTTTTTATATTAAGGAAACAAATCCATATTCTGCTTCGTTGAGTCCCATCCTAACTGATCTCTCCAATACAATGAATTTGGACCAAGTCAAATGCGGTGTTCTGTATTTTATCAATATCATAAGCTGTAGTCGTCCAAATGGTTCCAAACTTTTAGTGGAGACAGTAAAGAGGCAGGGATACAACTTTTCTATTTTTTCCAATGCGAGATAAGGCTGTCTGAGGACAAAAACGCGTGGTACAAGTGGATTGATGAAACATGTGTGCCTAAAACCACCTTTCAATTTTCATATAAAAGGGAACCAAGGGAAACTCATTTGAAAGTTCAGAAAAAAGGAAAGGTTCTGACATTTTGGAGTCCCCAAAGAGTCTTCTCAAAATCCCTAGATGTTCTAGAGGCTATGGGAGATTCTACTTCAACATCTTCTTTTTCTTCCCCTCTTATGGGGTTTTAAACCCCTTGTGATCACCCGGGGAAGAATGTGATGTAATCCCGAGCTTCAAAGTTGAATTAATTTGAATGATCTTTTTAAGTCCAGGTTGTATATTGTTTTTTAGTCCTCCTATATTCTTATTTTATTGAGTTATATACTGGCATGTCATGCTCAACTCATATTATCATGTTTGGGGGTACCCATTCATGTGATGTTTCACACACCGTTCACCACTTTCTTTTCCCCCTTCCAATTGCGGTGTTTGTGTGGTTCATATTGGTAAATTGAACTCACATAATCACTATTAAGGTCATGAAAATTTATGTAATGGTATCACAATGAAATAACATACAAACATGGACATCACATCGAATTCTTCATGTGTTGCCTTGGCGAGTTTCATTTATGATGTCGAACACAAATCACCCAATCATGTGCGGTGTCCAGTGAGTCGTTATGTGTTTTTGACTGAACCCTAGTAGGTATCCTAGTATAAACTCAGTAACATTCTAGTTCTAGGTGTTACAAACCAGGGATTAAAATATCATAACCCCATATCCTGAAGCGATGAAGGATGAGCATCATGAGACTTCCCCATGTGGATCACGTTTAATCAATCTTTTTCATTTCTACTTTGTTTTATCACTTTCATTTCCTATATTCATCATTAATCATAAAACCCCCAAGTTTTAAAAAACCTAATTAACTTTCTACCTTCATAATCAAAACCCACTTTTTAAATTAATGATCTAAGGATCCATTGAGACACGACCTAGGGTTGCTGTTATACTGCAGAAATTCTAGTCAAAATTAGACAACTAATTTGACTCGCTCGACAATGTGATCACTCGGTGTCGATGTAATGTGACTCAGAGAGCTTGAAAGGGTCCTTTTCTTCATGCAACGACCCACTTTTCCATTGATGTAGTACTTGATACACTGGTGGTAGGATGAAGAAACAGACATGTGCTTATGGAGCCATTGCCTTCTCAGCAGGGCATTGAATGTCGTGCTCTGTCAGACCACCACGAATTCTGTGTAGGGTACCAGGTCACCAAAATGGATTTTTAACTTAATCTGTCACATTGGTTTCTTCTCACTATTGTCGTAACACAACAGAGTTGTGGCTGATGGAATTATATCGTCCTCACTATTTCCCAACATACAGAGTGTCCGTAGGGAAAAGAGGTTAACTCCAGAGCCATTGTCTATAAAGAATTTTCGGATATCAATACCATTTAGTGTGGCAGACACATATAGTGGTCTGATGTGTCCTTTCATGATGGAATCTTCGTCCTGGTCGGTGAAGGAAATCACCGCATTGCATGCAGCCGCTCTAGTCTCCGTCTGGTAAATCTCGGCGGCGAATACCTTGGCTTGGAATTTCTGGGGGCTGATCAAAGCTTCTATAAGCACCTCCCTGAGGTCGGATGACAAACTCCGGGCATCTAGGATTGACAACGTGGCTGGTACTTACGCCAGATGCTTAAGGGTGTCATTTTCTTACTCCAGTGGTCAACGCTTCTCTGTTGGGGGGAGAGTCTTAGCGAGTGCTTTGGGAGATGGAGCATTTGACCAGGATGGACCGGTCATGGGGACGAATGTCGATGGTGTTCCCGCATTTTGAAGCCTTGGGGTGGATGGTCCGTTTGTGCGCCCTAGGTGACCAGACACTTGCTCCTCCTCTGGTGTGTGTCGCAGAACAACCGGAACAGAGTTGCTTCTTCTGGCGGTGGAGGGGCATTCCCACTCTTGTTGAGGCCGCTGAAGGGCTCTCCCATGGGTTTCTGCAATATTGATGGTCTGGGCCGGGGTCCAACCGTAGGGTTGGTTTTGGTCGTGGCTATGCCTCCCCTGGTATCCCCTACCTCTGCGATTTCTCCTCCCAGCTCCTCGTGTAGGAAACACGGGTTCATAATCATACCCTTCATCAGGGAATGATTCCATGAGATGGATGACATTCACAGAACCGAAGATTGCCTCTTCATCCTCTGACAGGTCAACTTGGTCGGTTGTCTCTGATGGTGTAGTTCGGTGGGTCGGTGCCCGTTGTGCCAGATCCGAGGGCATGATATCCACCAGGGTCAGGACTAGCTTTGGCACCATCGCTGACTGCTCCTCTTGTGATTGTTTCCACCTTCAGCTCCATCCGGATTACCGGATTATGGAGGGTTGTAAGACCGATGTGGTCGGCATTGCAGATCCAGGGGCTGCTGGTGGAAACATCGGCTATTGTATTGTAGCTTAGATTATGCCCTGGGCTCTGTTGATAGTCTTCCGAGTCATCCAGTTGTCAAATATCTACTCCTGCTTTCTGGTGATTTCTGCCACCCCCACTTTGTCGGAGTCAGTGGTAGAGATACATGCCACATGTGCTGGGGGTGGTCCTAGCTCAACTTGTCTAGAATCTACCATCCTACGCAAGAGGTCATTGAAGATGAAGCACTCTCGGATACTGTGCCCCAACATCTGATGGTAGTGGCAGTAATCTGGCCTGTCATCCCGGCCGACTTCTTCAGGTTTCCTCGTCTCTGGGAGGCGAAGAAAGTTGAAGTTCATGGCAGCGATAAATTAGTCACATAAATGATCGTCTCGGAATGAAAATACATTTTGTCTTCATTCATCAAACTGGTTCTGCTTCGGCCCTCTCTAATCATCCCATTTAGGTGAGGGCGACCGCTGATATGACGGGGGTCCTTGATGATTTGGTGGGGGTCTGAGCAGCGCAGCGGGCACAGGGGCCGGCTTGAGCGTGACAGCATACGCTTCATCTCTAGGTGCTCTTTTCGCAGGAGCCTGCAAAGCTATTCGGGACTTTGAATTAGTCCACTACAGTGAGTCCTCAATTCTCTGGGCAATAGCCGAGAGATGGAGGAAACAAGTGGTGCACTCCACCGGTATGAGCGGTGTTCGCAGCTCATCTCTAAGATTATCGATGCCAATGGATAGCATCTCATCTCAAGGCATTGGCCTATTCAGAGAATAGGTCAGGCCTTTCCATCTGGGGATAAAATCTGATACCCTCTCATTCTCTCTCTACTTGCAGTTCATGAGATCGCTGAACGTTGTTTTAGGCAGAGTTGAGCTGATGTGGAATAGGAACTGCTGCCCGAGGTCCTCCCAGCTCTTTATCGACTGGGCTAGAAGACTCATATACCAGACGAAGGCGGATCCTTGCAAGTTCCGTACAAAACATATGAGTTTTACTACATCTTGTTATTCCAGAGTCCCCATCATAGGGTCACAATAGGACGCGTAGTGCATCAAATTCTGCTCCGGATCGCCTGATCCATTGAAGTTGGGGAATACAGGGCTCCCAAAATAGGGTGGAGGTTGTGTGTTGGTAACCCAGTCTGGGTAGGGTTTCTTCTCCGGCTGTATCAGAGCGCGTCGACCTTCCATCACTTTCAGTAGAGCGGTTAATGACTCGATGGTATTGGCGAGTCCCTGGTTTACATCTTGTTGGGCCTGGTCCTAGGCAGGCGCATCCCGAGGCATTGACTGACGGTCTAGGTTGGCCAGCACCAAGGGTGAATATTCTGTTTGGGGTACCTTCAGAGGGTTCGAGCGTACTTGTTCTAGTTGCCTCCTTAGTGGAGGGAAATCCTGGTATTCGTCTGGATCCCCATCTTGGTAGCTAGATGGGCCAGGCGACTCATTGGGCGGGAGCCCTGATCGTGCTTCATTTGACGGGGCAAGCCTTAGCCTTTGAGGTGCACTTACCGGGAGTGCAGGACGTGGTTCTTCTTGGGATACACTTTCAATACGGAGGTTCCTCTGGAGCATCTCAGCATTAAGCTGCCTCAATTATTTTATCTCTTCTTCCTGTCAAGCGAACCTCTCTTCGAGCGTGTGTGGCTCGTTTTTATCGAGAAAGGGGGACGGGTTAAGGTTAACTGTTCTGTTGTTCTTGTCCTTGTTGGAAGATCGTAGGGTAGGCATAGGGAAGTTAACTGAAGGGGTGGACATATTTAAAGAGGCCCTCTGGTTCTGGGTGTGCACACCTGGGGGTTCATTGTGAGTCATAGCCTGACCGGAACTGTCGTCTCCCGACCTGTCTGGATTTGGATTTTCTTTGGTGTCACACGTGGGGTTAGCCTCTATGGCATTGATGAATGCATATTGTGGAGTGGAGGGAATGTCATCTTCCAAATAGGAAGAGTATCTCCAGCGTCTATTACTGGCCTTCCCTTTCATGACCTGGGATTTCCCTCGGACTTCTTCAAGAAGGGTGACATGGAGAGTTCTTTGATGAGACCTTATGGTGCCCCTTCCTCTCAAGGGTGATGATGATTCATATGACGGGATAGGATGAGAGCCTCCTCTTCTGGTTGTCCTCTCTAGACGAGAGAATACCGACTCTCGTGGGGGAGGTTGTTGTTGAGTGGGTAATAGTTCCCCCATCCCTAAGGGCTGGGGATGGCATCATTCCCTGGACGTTGAGTCTCTTCTTGGTTTTATTGGTCTTACGGGGGCATTTTTTGTTAAAAATTCCCCCAACCCTGCATGATGTGGTTAAACCTGGATTGAAGTAGTGGCTGCGGCTATAGTGACCTGCCAGATCTCCCGTGCCCCCATCCCGAGGTGATCTGGATATGGTGCCGAATTCACCTATGGATCAGTCCCTTCTGGAGAGGCAGGAAGAGATTGTTGATTGGACTCTCTTAGGTGAGAGGCCTACTGTATGCTCTCGGTGGCCTGATTCATGATTTTTTGAATGGATCTTTCCCGCCGGGCCTGATGCTTCTGGGACTTACTCGAGGCCCGATTCTGTTGGGTGTGTTGCCCTTCCTGAACAGGGGGTCCACCCGATTGCCGTCTCGATGTGACGACGTTGCCAGAAACCATATTGAACGTGTTCTTTTGGGTGGGGAGCGGAGTGAAATGCAGGGCTCTGTGTTCCCCCCATCCCCTGATATGGAATCCCGCAAGAGCGTCAACGATGAGGCGGCATAGCTGGTGTAGTTCGCGGAGGAAAGATGCCTCCATATTCTCTTTCCGCCTCTCGGGGAGTTGTTGTTGCGTCGAGGAAAGGGCCTCCAAGTCGACGTGTCGCAGAAGGTCCCCTATCATCTTGACATGGTCTACATACCTGTCATAGGGCAGGAAGGTCAATTTCAGCCAAAAGTGGGTTGTCCATATATTATGGCTGATGTTGTGTATGCATTCATCCAACAACTCCATGGGTATGTCGTACTGAGAGGTGGTCATAGGCAAAAACATAACTGGTATATCATTTCTTGCCAGCCGTTTCCTCAGGTGTATCATATCGGCATACTCCTCTGCCAGTGATTCCTCTACCTAGTCATCCCAATGAGGCGCTTACTACTAGTTTGATCAGTGTTAGTGGGACCGGTAGGTGCTAAATCATTATGTAAGCAATTTTGAGGTGGTTCAGAAGATGAACGCGGCCCCGAACCGTCTTTTGATCGAAGAAGGGCATCGTTAGTGACAAGCTGGGAGTCCGAAATGCTCGATCCCGTCCTTCTGAGTTCCTCGGCATACGAGGGCCTTTCGGTGCCTAACTCAGCAGGGGGAGGGCCTTCTTATCGAAATAACATGTCACAGCGGGGAGGAATTTCGCAATGACGGCCGTAACGGAGAGGGCTACCATTACTAGTTGATGCTTCACTGCATAGACAACATTTGCAGTGCACAACCTAGGGAGGACCTCCAAGGAGTGTTGCAGCAAGGGGAGGGCCTTCTGACTGTGTAGAGTTGATACGGGGAGGACCTTCGCAACAGCTTCCATTATGGTGAGGATGAACATCATGGATTGACGTTCGACGCGCATCCTTGGGAGGACCTTCAGGACACACCGCGACAAGGGGAGGACCTTCTTGTCGCTTGGGGCCATTACGGGGAGGACCATCCCAATGGCGGCCGTGGTGGAGAGGGCAAACATCACAACCAAAATAATGGCGAGGAATACCGTCACTACTTTTTCAGGGAGAATATCTGTGGGATACATCATAGGGAGGGCCTTCAGAATGTCCTGCAATGAATGGAGGAGCTTCTCATTGCTCGACGTCTCTACGGGGAGGACCTCCGTTATCAGGGTGGCGAAGACTACCACCGTGACCTGATTCCTGGTTGCGTGGACTTCCATTGCAGCATAACCCTTGGGGAGGACCTTCAGGGGATTCCATGAAAAGGGGAGGGCCTTATTGTCCTGATGAGACATCACTACAGGGAGGGCCTCCGTATTTTCGACTATGATAGCGAGGAGTACCATCATAATCTATGGTCCCACTGCGTGGAGAGTGATTGGAGTGTATACCCCGGGGAGGACCTTCAGGGTGGACCACAAAAAGTGTAGGACCTTCTTGCTGCTCGATCTTATTGTCACGTGAAGGGTTTCCATCACTTGCATCAAGAGAGAAGCTCTCGTGACCGATCGTTATATGCCCACGAGTGAGGCCCCCACGGGTGGTCTAGGAGAACCTTCAGAGCTGCTGGTAGCGACATTGCAGGGAGGACCATCACAACTAATATTTCCACTCCCATAATATAGTAATGGGTGGGTAGGGTTTCGAGCCTTTTATGGGTGCTTAGCGGCATTGGGAACTGCATCTTCCAGCATAGCAGAGTCATGAACCCACTCTTTATTTTCTGGCTACCTTCGGTGCATTCAAAGCGCTCTTTTGCGGGCAGCAGGGACCGTCTCCTGTTGAAAACGGCCTTCACCTTTGGGTCCCTGTCTAATTGGGTCCCGTGACATTGTCGGGATATGCCGACGAACATATTTACTTTTAGCAGGGATATTTTCCTGCTCTAGAGCATCCACCGTGATGGATGGGTGTCCCCTAGCTGGAACGAGTGAAGCTTCTTGATTCGGTTGCCCTTGCATCACGGAATATAGCCGGTGACCCTCCTGGGATGAAGTAGGGATGCAGATATACTTTGAGGCAGCTATCTAGTCTTTTAGATGAGTTGCCTCAATTGGGGAGACGGGCCTATGGGCCCAAGTCTGTGCTGTTGCTGCCGATGCAATTACATGCTGGCAAGTCTGCAAGATATGGTTTGGGATCGATACCTGCTCCTCTATCATTTCCATGATATGTAGAGAGACATATTTGGCTATAATGGGTATGAAGGCCCATTCCGATATCGGAGTAGGAATATCCTGCTCCGGTCCTCCATTGGTCAGTGGGTACTGACAATGATTATGTGTCGGGGCAGGTGAATGAATCTACCCTTGTACTGGGATACACCTGTTTCTCTCTCAGTTTGCCGCCACATCGGGGTGGTGGACTTTAATTTCATCCGAAGGGAGCTGGCCCTACATATATCGGGTTCCCACCGTATCATGTCAGTGGCCTTTATTAGCAGGGAGACATGCCCGCCTATGATTTTCCGCCACATCTGGGTGGCGGGCGTCTGAAGCAACTGCCAGGAGCTGGTCCTGCTGGTGCCGGTTCGCCACCATGTCAATCCGCTGGGCTTCACGGCCCTGCGCAGGGAGAGGTTAATTCGTGGTAAGTGCCGTCCTTCCTAAGCGATGTGCTTGATGGAGCTCGGTGGGGATGTGCGCTGGCTTGTATGATGCCACCATGTCCAGATGGCGGGCTCAGGAGGAGCGAACAGGTGTAGGTGCCTGATCGTGGTACGTCTCCGTGGCTGAGCAGCGAAGATCCTCTTCAGGGACTAGGGTGATAACCGGCCCCTGATTGTACGTCTTCTGCCCTCGTCGGGCGGTCCGAGGGGCCGGAGCTCGAGGAGCATGCACCTGAATCATCGGGGAGACATCCTCCTCGACGCGAGGATGTTGGGTTGTAGCGTGATCGCGATGACGTCTTTTAGAGGGGGACTGAGAGTGGAACCCCTGTTCGACAAGGATGAAGTCCTCAACGTAGACCTCATCTGCCTCTTAAGATAAAGGAAGTACGCATTGTCCCGTTCTAGGGATAGACTCCTGAAACAGTTAGAGACAGCAATCGGGGCTGTCTGGATCTGCCATTGCGGCCGTTGCTGGGCAGGCGACCGGTGAGTTCTAGTGGATTGGAGGGCGTGCATGGCCGCCTCCACCATTGGGAGAGTACAATTCACGTGGTACTCTCGGATCAGCACGTCCGAAACCCATCGTTGAAGACACTGGGTGGGTAATGGGGTCCTCCGTTTTTGAGGAAGTCTCGTCCTTGCGTCGTTGAAAGCACACACTTGTGAGTTCCTTTGTGATTCCATTGGATCAAAGGGAGTTCTGAATGTATGGCCTGCAAAACATTTTAGCAAATAAAAGCATAAAACCTATCAAAGAAGCATCTAATAATACCATGCATAGTTAATGACCTTTCTTGGCCCTCCTTTAGAGCATAAGGGGGTACTGGGTGAGAGTAGTTTATGTCCGTCGTGTTTGGTTAAATATTCACGTCAGGTTCATCGTTTTTTGTTTCGTTCTTGGTTTTCGGCCATGACACGCCCAATGGCTCTGTATCCAATGATTGATAGACCTACATTCAAAAGGCAGGCGTTCGCCAGATGGTCTGACTAGCGAATCATAAGAATTCACATTAGCCGAGAGGATGGGAAGTCAGGCTCATCACACCCTTTTTTGGGAGAAATAGTTTCCTTTTCCAGGACTCTCTTATAGATTAAGTCATATTCATATGTCCGTGAATCTTTGGTTTATACCCAAACATAGTATCCCTGTATTTATCCTTGGTGGGCAACGATCAACTAGACGCAGGGGTTCAGAATCATTTATGCCTGAGGTTTACCATCCCTCATTGGATGATTGACCCCAAAGGGCTAGAACTCTCTTGAGGTGGCTCTAAAAGTGGTGTAGTGAACTGAGGTGGAGATGGTCAGATCTACCGGCTGTTGGGATTGAACCTCAGGGAGGATTCCTACGTACCCTTCTTAGGAAGCAGGGATAAAAGTCCACATAGTTCGGATAGGTGTCGGGGAACCGACGTGAAGATAGACTAGGTGGTCCGATGGGTGGTGGGCTTGAACCTCATGGGGGATTCCTACGTACCATGTCTAGGAGGTAGGGATCAAAGTCCACGTAGTTCTCATAAACACATTAACATCATGCTGGACAGGGGCATATTGTTTAACACCATATTGGACGAGGGTGGAACTCGACGTGAAGAAATGACCAAGAGGTGGGCTTGAACATCATGGAGGTTTTCTATGTACCATTCCTTGACATGGATCAAAGTCCCCGTAGTTAGATTTATCTTGGGGCTTACACTCTAAAGCGGCCCAAAATGATGGGTTGGGGCTTACACTTTGAGGAGGCCCATATAAGGATGTCATGGTAGATGCTTCCTCTAAACCCATGTGAGTCATGTTCGGTGTGAGAAACAAGAGGCAGCAGGGACTAGAGGATCACATCGCGAAAGGTGAGTCCGTGAGAAGCGGAGTGAGGCTTACGCATGATGGCGGCCCAGGGTGATGAATTGGGGCTACACTCTGAGGAGGCCCAGAAGGTCGGGGCATACTCTGAGATGGACGCCCGGAGTGACAAAACCCAGTGGGAGAGGGAAAGGGGTTGCTCATGTTCCCATCTCCACTCTTGCAGTGCACGAGGGCTTCCTTTTTATGGGTATTTTACCATCTTTGAGAACCCTCAAAAAGTGGAGGGTCAGAAAAGGGATTCCCGATCTGAGGCTCCACATTACCGTGGGTATGTGAACCCATGAATGCTTCGTGAATCTGCTCAAGGGTCGGGGAAACCCCTTTTCCCATGTTTACCATGGGTATGTGAACTCAAAACGGCGCATTGATGCGCCCGAAAGTTACACCACGCGGATCCGGTTGCTATGGAGGAGGCCTTGGCTCGGGGCCGATGAATAGGACAATGAGGGAGTCACGGAGGACCTGGATGGATCATAAGGATTTTACCTGGCTCTGGAAATGAGAACACTGACGTATTTTGCGAGCCACGAAGAGGTAAGGGTGGAGTCTCCCTTCGTGTGGGGAAGTGCCACGCGGCTGGAAAAGCCATCCGCGAACCAGGGTGGTTAGCGGACTGATCGGCGTCCCGCGAACCAGGGTGGTTCGTGGTTTCAGGGTCAATCCGCGAACCAGGGTGGTTCGTAGCTTCGGGATCTATCCGAGAACCAGGGTGTTTCGCAGCTTCAGGCTCAATCCACAAACCAGGGTGGTTCTCGGCTTCGGGCTCAATCCGCGTACCAGGGTGGTTCACAGCTTTGTCTCAATTTGCGAACTAGGGTGGTTCACGGAGGATTCTAGGCGGGAAGCGGCGGCCAAGGGAGACGACGATCAGAGGATCGTCGGTCGGGGTTTTTCCCGCAGAGGAGGGTCCTCCACGGTACGATAGATGGAAAAAGAGGCATAAACTCCTTGGTCCGTGGGAAAGTCATCCTTGGAGGGGGGTATGGTTCACGGTTCTCCTTTTTTTTATTTTAGGTTCACGTTTCACCAAATTATTATGCGTTTTCCAATTCCTTCTTAATTCATATACCTGCTGTGGTTCGCAGATAGAAATTTCACTGTTTGCAAAATCCAAAGCCTTCCTTCGACCGATATCCTTTCTCCGAATCCGATTCCAGTTCTCCGATCATTCTTCTTCTTTCCCCATTGGACTCTTTTTATAGAGCAGGGAAAGTAATGCATCTATAGCAATGCGGAACCTTTTGCGGAGGCCCATAACCAAATACCCGGTTCACAACTGACTTGGTCAATCCGCGATTCGCGGTGGGTATTGATCGCTCCCCTCCTCCGCGAGGCAAACTCAGGGGGTGCTCTATGGCTGCGGAGGGTTCCGCCTCCATTCTGTGAATGACAGCAGGTGCAACTTGAGCCGGTCGACACGTTCCACGGTTGGGGCAGTTCGTGATGGCGAACCAGACTGGCATCCATCCTACCTCGTGACCGCAGAGGCCCTCCGTCTCCATTTCGCGAATGACAACGGTTCATGGAGGGGGTTCCTCGCGGTGCCTGGCCTTGTTGTGCTTCCATGGACCGATTCTCCGACCGGTAATTTGTGGCTCTTCTTTTATTATTTTCCCCCAATTCTTTTGGGGGATTTTGGTAAAATTTCATTTGTGGATTTTTCAGGACCCTATAATGATTAATACCACATCTACCACATGATGTTGTTCATTTTGTGTCACCTAATCACAAGGATTGTATAAATGTTGTATTTAATGAATAATTTTTTTTTTCAATTTCATAAATACCATTATTAAATTATCGTTTTTCATATACCATCATTTTTTCAATTAATTGAAATATGGGATCGTCAATCGTGAGTTAGGAGGACAAACACCTCCACAAACAGTGAATTGTTTTATCATCATAACAATTCATTGATGGTTCCAAGAATGGATTTAAGGAAGATATATGATTTTTATGAAATTTTTAATCAAATTTCTATTTAAAATTTTCCTTTTCAAAATACATACCCTCACTCATTAAATCATTATAACACATTTCCAATGGAGTTAGTTTACCATCCATATAAATAATTTTCTAATGATTATATCATTAAGGATTATGGGAAGTCATAAAATGGAAATATCATGTTATAATTATATATTTAATTTGTTTTAATGGTTATGATTTTTTTTAATTTTTTTAATACTTATTTATATATCTCCATTTGAATGTTAAACATGTCAAAAACAATTTCATCACTATTTTGATTTTCAAAAGCCTTATTCAAGAGTTTTACCTTAAGATAATGGGAGCTAATAAATATAAAAAAATAGTATTATTTATTGAATGAATTTTGAATGATGAATTTTAAATTTCATTGTGAAAATCATTCTCTTCTTCATGATGTTTATTGAAAACAGGAAACAATAATTTCTAACACCCGATAATGAAAATATACTATAATGGTTTAATATAGTTAAAATATATGATTATTAAATAATTATAAAATTGATATGATGTTTCTATTTTGGTTATGATATAATTCATTAAGATAGATATATGTATTATATAGTATGTTATATCACTTTCATGTTATAGGTAATACAGGGAACAATTTACTTAAAATATTCCTCTATTTGAGACATGTTTGGTATTATGAAACAAATTTAATATTATGGTGTAAATACTAAGTACATGATATATAATATCATTAATTTTCTATTAATAATTAAATTTAAATTTAAATTTAAATTATTCTCTTTAAATTTGGGTTTTATTAATGGTTTTCTCAAGATACATGGGATTTCTTGATCCCAAATCTCATTCTTTGCAACATGTTACATGTCATGCAATGTGTTTTCTTTTATGGTGTTATATTGACATATTATTATTGAATTATTTATATATATCTATTACTTAGTTGTAATTTATTTCATAAAATAATATTATTTTTGTTATTTTCATCAAATATATTTTTAATCATGTGTTACTCTAGTAATAACAGTTTATTTGAACTTAATTTTCATTCGTTGTGTTTTGATCCCTCACATGAACTTAATTAAAATATTTTTGGTATATTTCTATTTATTTAATGTATGACATAGTATTATATAATTTAATAATGTTTTTTTCATATATAATCCTATTAAAAATTTCATTCCTCTAGGAGTATTATTCGTGTTGAGGATATTGATAACTCAAATCTCATATCATTAAGTTATAGTGTTTCATATTGAAATTTTTTTTCTTCACACTTTGTGTCTCCCACAATAATATATTATTATATGTTATTATATAATAATATATTGTAAAGTATTTTTTTAATTCTAATTTAAATTTTGTTACTATTCTTAAAATGTGAGTTTTAAACAATGGTAATTTCAAAATAATAAAAAAGTTATTTCCTTTTAAATTCACATTAGTTTCTTCCTATACTAATTTCAACAAGCTAACCTTATTGTGTTTTCAATGACAAATTTTATAAGGATGATTTTAAACATAAATGTTTCTCAAAAGCTTTAATTTCACCTATTCAACGTAATCCCTTGAATATGATATTTAAATTTGTATTATTCAATAATTTTGGAAATATCTTCTAAAATATCTATTATGGGATTCCTTCTATTTCCCTTATAATTTAACAAATTATTCCCTACAATTGAATTTATGTTACATTTTTTTCCTATAATATATATATATATATATGTATATATATATTATCATTTGTGGGATTCACTAATGATATCCAATAATTCGATTCATGATCCCTTATTTTGAGACACTGTTTGAAGAACTGTTTTTTAATGTGTTTTTCATTTATGTCAAAATACTAATATGTTTCCTTTTTTCACTAGGGAAATGTTCAATAATTTTCTTTCTATGGATTTCCTATGGTTTTGTTATTCAATTATTTAATTAAAAAATACTTATTAAGCTATACATTATGAACACCTCATTTTGCAAACTAAGATTACATGTTGATCATCTAAAAATAACATATAATTATTTATTTGGGGAAAATTATTTGAATTCCTAATATTTTTTATTCCAATATGGGTGATTTATGGAATGTTGAAAATTTATTTTTTGATCATACATCATATTTCTTTGGATGGGTTGTGATCATGTTATCCCTTTCACTGACATGGGGAAAAGTATTTATATTCTCGATGATTGTTAACTACTAATAGATGTTGATTGTGTGTTGATATTCTATATCTTTCTTTATATTAATTTATGTGTTTTTAGTCAGTTATAGGTGGCTTAGTTAAAGATATAATTTTTTAACTCTCTTGGTGAATGCATTGGAACTAATATAGTGATGGGTGGGGCCAATAATTAAGTATCCCCTCAATGCATCAATGGGTCACATTAGACAATACATATTGTATTATGATGTTTTCATATTTTGATATCTAGACATTTTCTTGGAATAAGTCTATGAATATATGTTTTTTTGTTCTATGTTATGCAATCCAAAGAATAAGATTAATATTATTCATATCAATGTTTCAATTAATTTTCATGGATATATGATGCTCTCTATTTTTAGTTTATTATTAAACTATTCAGATTATTTATTCATTCCATATCATGCTTATGTATTATATATATTTATATTTATATTTTACTTACTGAGTATTTGATATAACACATTTATTATGTTTTAAATACCCATATTATAATATAATATTTATATGTGTAATTATTAGAATGTTATATCATGTGGAAGAGTTTTAGTGAGATATTGAAGAAAAATTATAGATTAATTATTTTTTTAATAGTAAAAAATATCTATTTGAAAAAATGATCTTGAGATTTATTAGTTTATGTTTTTTGAAAATTCTATAATTATGAAAACTTGAATAGTTATTTTGGTTGTAAGATATGAAATAATTATTACTACTTTTGTGATTTATAATTTCTATATAAAGGATTTTATATATGGTGTCAAAGTGAGTATGTATAGAATGTGTTTATGGCCCCAGATCTATGAGAGTGGGTCTGGGGAATTATATTGTTTCTATCCAAATGTTAAATCCAAAATTATAATAATAATATCTAATAAAATCATTTTAAATGGACACACGAATATGAAAAATGAATCATATGATTTCGTCTCCAATCAATCATTCATTTCAACATACGATACATTCAGTTCCACTATGATATAATTGAATAAACCTATCATCAATTTACTTTAACCAAGGTTATCCTTTCTTATATTCATATATTGATTTCCGTTTTGACTACTTATTTGTTACGTAATAGAATTTCATTTAAACCCATCATTATGGTTTATAGAGAGGATATGATTAACCAAATTATATCCCCATGAGTATATAGCTATGTGTGAAATCTTAGTCTGACTCATTATGCACCCACAAAATATTGAGTTAATACTCAAAAAAAATTTAAGGGTTATTAAACATATGTCAATTTTGGAAATATCCACATCCCCTAGACAGTATCTCAAACATGATTCAATTTAATGGAATTGTATATAACCAATGGATTGGTGTGAAATATAAGACCGTAAACTTATTAATATTAATCATATATCCATAATTTTTAAATTAAAACGTAACAAAATTGATACTTTATATTTCATATAATGAACCCATAGAAAAGAGATGAGTTTTATGAAAAGCATTCCTAAACCATTTAATAGTTCATCCAGATGAAGAAGTTGAATTTTCGCTAAAAAATATTTCCACTATAACAAAATAAGAATTAATTATGTTAACATAGATGAAAAATAAAATATTAATATTACTACATAATAAAATAAAATAAGAGGAATAACGCCTTTTGAGATCCTTGATAAATATATTAAAATATTTTTTCATAAAATAAAATACTTGAAAAATTGTAAAACATTTAAAACAATATGCTTTAATAATAGAAATAATGAGTTTCCAAAAAATTTTCCTAAAATATATTATTTCAAATCATTCATTTAAAATAAATAAAATATTGAATTCACATTTCTTTAAAATATAAACATATAAAATCCATTTCAAATCATGTATTCCTTTTTAAAATAACACATTTACCTACAAATGTTATAATTATATTTCATTTAGTTTTCATAATCGTTAAGGACTACAATTAGATTGAACGAAATTACAAAATATGGAAAGGATTATTTATAATGTAGAATTATCGTAATGTTGAATGAAATTATAAAGTCATTTCACAGAAATAGTTATTACCATACCTATAAAGGATGAAGTTACAGGTCACATTCAAAAGTTATTTTGAAAATTATGAAGTGATTTCTGTAAAATTTTGCTTTTATAAATAATATTAAATAATGGATATTTTAAAATATATAATTTAATTAAGAGTTGAAGATAAAACCTTTAATTTTTAGATGATACAAAATCTACTTAATATTTGTAAATTTATTTATTTATAACTAAAATCATAGAGTGGTATAAAAAATTCAAGTTGAATAGTGGTTATGATAAATAGAAATGTCACCCGAGTAAACAAATATTTAGATACTAGAATATAAAAGGAAATTTTTTCTATGAATAATTACCATTGGAATTTTAAGAATGCTATCTTTAAATGAGATGAGAGTTTTTCATAATAACATTGACCTTTATTTAAATGAATCACATTGAGAAAGAATCTTTGGAAATCTGTTTTTACTAGTATAAAATGAGGAAATATCTTATGAAATTATAAATATAATAATTTATCAAACATATAAGAATGAATATTAGAGATTAAACTTTATAATAAAAAAAGAGAATAGACATTATCAAATCCCTTACAGATATCAATATTCATGAGGTAATGCACATTTTAATAATAATTTCTATAAAATAATTATTATAAAAATGGAAAATATGACATAATATATTCAATGATTACATGTTAGAAATGTAATATAAAACATGTTCAAGAAGATTAATCATAACTCAATGAATCATGAATTGAGTTTAAAAACCCCTTCGATCATGATAGTCACTCGAATTCGAAACACAAGGAAGGTTGAAAATGAGATGGATTTGTAAATCCAATATATTTCATGAAAAAATATGATAAAATAAATCAATTTATATTATATACACCATGAAAAGGAAAAAAGTAGTGAATATGGATTATATCTCTATGAAGAAAAACTGAGATACAAAAACATAATATAAAATTTGTATCCTTTGAAGTAAAATACATTTAATGGAAGAGAATGTGATGAAAATTCACACCCAAATAATGGAATGAAAATGGTATTATAGTTTATTTAAGAAGTACTCACATCATTAAAATATTTTATGGGAAAAAATATTAAATAATTCTCATGAACATAAATTTGTGACAAATAACCCCTTACCACAATTTCATACTTCCAACAATACACCTAAATCTTGTTGGGAACTTATTATATATATTATAAATATCCTTGAAAATAGATTCCTTAGGATAAATTATTGAAATTATACTGTTATTAAAATATTAGTGGATTATATAAGGATAAAAATCCTAGAGTTTAATGATTCTATTCCAATTATTTAGTATATAATGATGTGGTGGAAGAGATTTACTTTTCTAAGTGAATAAAATAGGTATATTTGAAAATACACTATAACAATCAATTATATAAGTAAACAAATCAAATTTGAAAGGATCAAAATGTGTTAAATAATGTAATTTATGACATTGAAAGTTATAGAATCCTTTCAAACATATTTTTTAGATGAAAATTTGAGTAATTTTAGTCTTTAACCAAATGTTTTTTTATCATTTACCATAATTAACATTTACCATAGTAACTAATTTAAATAATAGTAAATAAAATTAATTTATAAAATAAGATTGGAAATATTACACAGTTTCAAAAATTTTATCTATAATATGGAAAGAATTTTATCAAATAAAATTTCTATGTTTGAGAAATCTTAATTTCAAAATAAGCACACATAGTGCATAAAAGTAGCGTTTACAAAAACGTATTTTTAAACATAAAATGTTACAATTGGTTAAAATTATAAATGTTATTAATTTACATGAAAAAATGTTTTAATGATAAAATAAATATATTTATTGTTTTTTAAAAAATTAAAAATCAAATTTTTACATGAAAATGACTCTTTTAAAGAAAATATCGAATATTGTTCTTAAATTAGAAAAAAAATGTTAGATATTTTTAAAAAAAATAATGATATGTATTATAACTTTAGAATAATATTTAAATGAATACTTTTAACGGTTAATTTTTTTAGTTATTTTTTTAATAAACTTTTATGTATTTATTATATAATGATATGGTCCTAAAAATTAAAACATTGGTAAAAAATGTATTTTTTCTATCTAGATAAAAATCTATTATTATAGAAAAAATATAAAAAACCTCCTAGTAACTTATTTTTAAATGAAGATTTCAAATAAAATTAAGAAATTATAATTATAATATTTATAAAATTATATTTTAAATAAAAATAAACACTATAAAGAAAAACAAATTTTATTGAAAAATGCTTTTTTAAAACATTAATTGATATTAATATTATTTCAATAAATTTCTAATTGACTAAAATATTTTTATTTAATAGATTTTTTATATATAAATTTAATCATATTGTAATTATATTGAATCTAGTAGCTTGAAGCTGATGGTTAATTAATTAGATTATCACTAGATACAAAGAATCTCATCCCGAAGGACCCATTTGTTTAGTAGCCTTGGAAAACTAGGTGCATTACTGAAATTTAAAATAAAAATAAAAAATAAAAATAAAAAATAAATAATAATAATGATATTAATACAACATATTCCAATTGGATATGGAATATGTCTTAGAGAAATAGGTTAATTATATATAATATAAAAAAGGCTATTATATTCCCCACACAAATGAATAAGTTTTGTATATGGAATATGTCTCACAGAAGTAAATGGAGAACCCCATCCAGTAGGTTAAACTTCCATCATATGTGTCCGAACCCCCTCTAAAATAAATATAGTTCTATTCCAAATACATTAAAGATATGTAATCATATATATCATACTATATTTTATTTAATTATTGTTTTTATACCCTATTTAATAAAAATAATTTTTTAAAACCACTAATTTGGGTGATAATTTCTTCACGTTTAATGTATGTTTTGGTTCATTAATTTCATTCACCATAAATTAATCATTGTTAAATCATTTCCAAAATATTAAAAATGATATAAATATCATATATATTCATTATATATGTGTTTATATTAATCTATTAACTTTGGAGAGAGAAAATGGATTACAACATTCGTGGAGATGGTAGACCATACGAACATTAGAACATTGTATTCATTTTTTCCAATGGATTGAATGAAATGAAGATAAATATTAATTCACTCTTATAAAATAATTATATTATCATATATATCATTTATATTAATAAAATACTTCCATATTAAAATCCATGAAAAAATCATATGAGCAACATTCCACATTGCTACATTGGGGTGGAAGTCCACACATACTCAGGAGAAACATTATTTTTTCCTAAAAGGTTTTAATGTAAGAAGTTATATGTGATATTATATGTAAATAATTTTTTTATACCATAAATATCACTTATATTCATTAAAATTAATATTATTAAATTTTATTTTAAGGGTATGTGAAAAAATTAGCATCGCATTGTGAGGCTGGTAGTCCGTTATAGAAACGAGGGACATTATCGAACCCCCTTCAGAATAAAAATTAACATGGTATATGTGAAATATTAAATAAATATGTACAAAAATTTCATAAATATAATTTGAATATTCTATATAAAACATTGTATATATCTTTTAAAGGTGGTTATGGAATACGAATTATATACGTTCGCGAGGAGGTAGTATATCATCCACATGATTGACAGTATCGATTCCCATTATTTAGAAGTGGATATATATATAGATTATTCCAACAGCATGACAAAATATCATTATATATTATATATAGGTTTTATTATAGTATAGTAGTTGAATAAGATTTTAATGAGGTGTAAGAAGAAATAAAACAAACACACACGTTTTAGAATATACCTCTTCTTTATAAAGCCACTTTAGATTTAAAACTAAATCCTTAATATAAGGGATTCTTAATAAAAATAATCCCTCTACAATGTTTTTTTGTGATTAATAAAGTTATTTTTTATGTTATTTTCTGATAAAATGTGTTTTGAATGTGTGAATATCGGAGGATAGATGCGGCCTATTATAAGTGGGGGAGAGGACAAACATGAAATTTTCTAAAAGATAAAGTGATACCTATGATTTTGTCATTCCATGAGCCTCCAAAAAAATCCATTAGGTAACCTTATTGATTATATCATCAAAATAAATACATTAAATGGGTAGTCAACATCTTTAGATCATTTATAACCCTTATATTTATAATTTAACACCTAGTAAACCCATTTTTACCTAAACCGTGGTAATTAATCATTACTATATTTGATATTCATTATAAGGAGAAAATATTTATAATTTATAGGTAATATAAATTATTATTATTTCAAATGTTTAATCCATTATTCCAAATTCAACATATTGAAGTTTCAAAATTCAATTTTTAAATAAAAGATAGACGTGATGAAATAAGGATTTTCCAAAGATGAAGTTACCATAAGTATAGATTTCTTTGTCATAAACCAATCCTGGTACCTTGGTAACCAGATAACTGAGGCATCCATCACATAGCCCTAAGGGTCTTCCCTATCTCCATTGTTTGGAAACTAGCACATGGAATCATATAATATAAAAGTGGGAACAATTTTTCAACTAATAATGAAGAAGTGAAAGGGACACGATACTATACATATCAATATATACTTCACTAAGAGTAATGCACAAAAAGAAAAAAATGAACCAACATGACTAAATTACTACATGTAAATTACCAAAACTAGAAAATTTCTCAAGTTCCAACATGGACACATCTCACAAAGTACAATGTTCAATAGCAAGGTCCATAACCAATAGAATGATTTCCTTTTCCCGAACATGGAAGGGTTTAATCTAAAAAATACCAAAACGCACAAGTAGGGCATCATCCAAATTATAGTAATATTTCAAAAAAGATTATATAATAAGTTTTCAATATCAAATTATCCAAATAAATTCTTTTAATATTGAAACAAATAGGCTTTTCCTTCCAAAATCATATTTTATAAATCGTGCTTTACAATTTAAAAGATAGAATTACGTTAGCCACTGATTATTCACATTTTAAATTATGGTAAATAATTTTGAAAAAATATTCAGAATATTTGGATAATTTCTAAAATAATAGCACTTTTCACAAATGGATTAAATAATAACATTTATAAAAAAAACTCTTATATGGATTAACAAGGAATGTATACAATTACAACAATAGAATATATATATTTAAAATAAAAAAAAGTGAGCAATGTAGTCATGGGATAAATAGGTAAAATAGTTCCACACTATAGGAAGCCAACAATGTGAAACAGAAATCATATACATACACCAAATTATGACTATGGAAATGGGGTTGCATCACCATCACCTCTGAGAAGCGATGTGACGATTTTATTTTCATAACATTGTAAGTCATAATGTCATGTCCAAATAACACACTAATAATCTAAGGATTGCATGTTATCTAGAAAAAAACAACTATGGGAAATTTCATGTAAGACTACTAAAATAAAAATAAATCCCATTCCTCATTTAAAATATTACAATTTGATCTTTGATATCCATAATAAATTTTTAATAAAAAAATCATTTTCACTAACAAAACCACTATGTTTCTATTAAAAACATTTTAAATCCATTATTCATAAATATAGATTTGAATCCAATTCATGAAATTTCACAATCCATTTCACAATTAAATCCAGATAATTAATTTTCATCTCATTCCATCAATTTCATCACAATACCCCAACTCATTGAAATTATGGTTTTTTAAAAACTTCCATCAAATAAAATTTCTTCAATTAAGTTCAACAAATTAATTGAAAAAAAATTCCTTTAAATTCCTAATTTAACTTAGAAAATGTTAAATTTCTCAATTTCCCATAAACATAGCCCAATTCAATAAAATTGGGGTTTTTCCAATTTCATGACAA
The DNA here is from genome assembly GCA_963277665.1 of Viscum album. Classification (NCBI taxonomy): domain Eukaryota; kingdom Viridiplantae; phylum Streptophyta; class Magnoliopsida; order Santalales; family Viscaceae; genus Viscum; species Viscum album. The sequence goes on from OY728167.1 coordinate 1,006,708,112, forward strand.
AATGAACCAAAACCACATTTCACTATAATTATTTTTTAATAAAATTATTAGAAGAAACATATTCAATTTAATAAATTATACATAAAATAAAAATGAATTTAAATCAAGCAATTTATGGTTAATTAAATTGGCAACCAAAGACAGAATCACACACCTTTCGCATAGAAGCATAACATACTTAAGGTAACCTGCCAACCATAATGAACATGACAAAGATCTAATAACCCAACCTAGAAATGAGATTCAATAAAATAGTTTTTAGGTGCAGGAAACTCAATATTATCCATCAAACTCTATGTAAGTTATATAGAAATATATGGAGAGGCATGGAGAACAATTGGGAAAAAATACCTTAAGGAAATATTGAAGCATTTTTAGGTTGGTTGTGTTTGTTGAAAAATCATGTTTTCAAGGAGGATTTACAAGTTTGAGAGATGTTGTTGAAAATCCATGTTGATAATGAACCATGAAATGGAATGGATGATCTGGAGGAGGTACAAAAGAAAAGATACAAGGTGTTTTCATTTTTCAGAGTTTGCCAAATTTTTGGGACCAAATTTTTTGATTTGGTGGTCATCAAAAAAGTGGATTTCCTTGAAAATCACAAAAAAATAAGGAAAATGCATTAGTTTTACAAATATTATATTCTTGAAGTGGATTTTATAGAGACTAAAGTAATTTTTATGGTGATATCTATGATTACAATGAGATTCATGAATGGAATTGATGAAGAGAATTGTGAGGGAGAATTGTGATGGAGGCACCAAGGAATTGACCGAACAATCTTCGACTACGTCATTCTCTTTGATCCAAAAATTTCAATGGTTATTGATAATATAGAGATAATTTTGGAAAGAATTTATATGCTTTTTTATTTGAGATGATGTGGAGCTGAATTTTCACAGATGGTTATCAAGTCAGTAAAATCACCAATAAATAGGCCTCGACCCCATTGAGAAGAGTAGATATCTTTTCAAGAAAAACATGTAGCACTCAAATCAAAAAAGAGGTTCAAATAGTCAGTGTGCTTCGCGAAATGTTGGGGATTTACGAAGACTAATCTAGCTTTGAAAAAGAGGTGTGTCTCTCGTTCTCTTAGTGAGCTTCACAACGGAAGTATCTTTGGTGGTTGAGTGCATGAATTTTTTCAAGAGTGAGAATAAATCGTATCCAATGAGGTTAAATATTTCACTAATTATCGATGATAAGATGAATCTAATGAGGTTAGTTTTTATAAAAATTCAAATATTTATATTGAGAAGGTTGATGGAGTTGTATCGAAGGACCAAAAATCAAGGAAGAAAGAAAATTTTGATAAGAAGATGAAGGTGAATATGCAGAATTTGTATATTAGTCTGAAAAATTGGTATAAGATAGTGAAGAATAAAATGAGGGTAATAATTAAAAATGATAAAGAAGATAAATAATCAAATAATTCTTCATTATAATCATGATCAGAATCCTCATCAGACTTTCCATCCAGGAGTGATAAAAACAATAAATCTAGAAGTTATAAAGAGAAGAATCGTCATCAGGGGAAGAAGATAAATATTCATCTAAAAAAGATAAGGATGATCAACATTAAAAGATAAAGGTTTATGATAAGATAATACTATTAATGTGGATATCATGTAGATTTCTAATGAGAAAGTATTTTCTTAGAAAGTTGAGAAAGAAGTTACAAAGAAAGAAAAGATGAAATCCATGCATACTGATGTATGACATAACCAAATTAATCACTCTAATGTTGAAAAACAACAATCAGATTCATTAGCAACCAATAGAAGGAACAATTCTATATTTTCCTTAACATGATTCAAGGGGTCAAGTAATTCATGAAATTATAAATGAGAAGTCATAATCAATAATGGTTTTAACATAGAATGTGATTTTTTTTGAGGTTAACTTGAAAAATCTTCAAGAAATCAAAAATAATCATATAAAGTCATGTAATCATATGGTAAAGTGGTATCATAAATTTTATTCTTATCTCAAAATATATGATTATATTTTTTATGAAGTGAATTAAATATTGAATAAATCCTTTAAATTTTTCAGTTAGTTGTCTAAATTTATGGAAGAATTGGTGATGTTTGTGGATGGCTTCAAAGATTAAACTAATGATCATATAGAGGAACTTGAAGCAATGAATAAGTAAATCAATGATATGGAACTAGAAATATTCATACTTTGATCTTGTGAATATAATGTTATCATTCACAGATATCATGACAAATAATTATCTTAGAATGTTCAGATTTAGGATTATAAGGTGAAGAATATTAAAAATGATAGACACGATTTAGAGAATATCATGGTGTTGGTAAAAACTGTTGTTAATACAGATTGATTTTATATTTTTGAACTCTCATTGTATCTATTTTGGAAAACCAATATATATGTATCTAATTATAAGTTTTTTATTTTTCATCCAATTATGATTGTTTCTAAATGTTTTGAAATTATAATTGGTTAAATGTTATTTTATATTTTTTTGGATTTTTATTTACTTCATTATAATGTTTTTATGACTGTTTGTTTGCCTAAAATTTTAGGGTACTTCAAATTTTTTCCTATCCTATTTTAAAATAACAAAGGGGGAGAATTTTATAGAATGGGGTATAAATATTTATGTGGAAGATATTTTTCAAAGGGTAGAGATGTATTATTAAGGGATAGAATATAGTCCTTAGAGGAAGACATTATCCTAATAGGGAGTTTATCATATTCAACTTCATACTCTCCATCTTTTTCATAAGAGTTATAAACTGTGGACGAGTTAATGATTAACGATTAATTGGGAATACAATGTACATATAAGTAAAAGGACTCTATGTATTTTAACTTATATATCATTTTTATTTTGGGGATTTATGATTTAAAAAGGGGGATATTATTAGGTCAAATATTTTACGTCTCACTTTTTTATTCATTTAGTTTTATAAAACAAAAAGTCTTTCATTAAAATACGTTTTACTAAATTTTAATGTCCAATGTTTTGTATAAGTGATTTGCAGAATACATTATATTTTACCATAAATTGAATAAGTTCTAATGTATTATAGATATAAATTGTACATTCTTCATTATTATTATCATAATGAGTATGTTCTCAATAAAAATCCGAATCACATTTATCAGATCAGATGTAAAATTTTATGTATTTCGTATCAGACTGACAATGTATTAAACATCATACTAACAATGGTACTGATAACATCATAATAATACTCATAATCATTATTGTACTGAAAATATTAACGAATTCCATTGGATAGACTGCGTTTATAATTTGAAAATAAAAGACTTATTTATAATGTAAGGATATTTTTTAGAACTATAATGGCGTTAACCAATACCATATTTGACCTTCAATTACACCAGATCATTATGATATGTCAAGATATAGGTTTCCAAAGTAAATGGAACAAATTCAAAAAAATATGAACATTGGGAGAAAAATATGAACATTAGGATGATGCATATAAATATCTGGAAATTTGAATAGTTTACAACTAATCTACTACATTTTCCCTCAAATTTTGGGAAGAATACTCAGTGTGAATATCTCATTCTTAATCATTTATTTTTTAGAGATTTGTTTTCTTAAGGAATTCATATCGGGTTTTCACTATATGGATTGTTTTGTAAATGTTTCTATATTCGATCATTGTAATGGTCAAGGGATTCCAAGTCTAGAAATAAGGAGATTTCAATCAATGATTTTGAGGGCTTCCATGGATATGAAAATAGAGTAAATACAATCATCATATTGATGGATTCTATGAATTGAAATATAGATAAATTTCAACAACCATATCGAGTCCTTTCCTTGGTAAAGAAATACATACATTGTATTAAGTATAAAATAGTGGATACCATTCATTTAGGATATAAACTATCATATTGTTAGGGTTAAGGGAGTTACTTTTTTAAATATCTTAAAAGGAATTCCTAATTTTCTTTATATTTTATTACTTGTTGTAATGAAGTTTTATTTACACTAAATATTTAATATAAAGTTAAACAAATTTTTCATTTCTATTATAAACTGCTTTATCTACACTAATATGATTATGATAATAATAATAAATTTTAATTAATCATATCCATCATGATTATTATTCATGTACTTTGATAATCAGATCCATAATGATTATGATATTTAACACTAATTTAATCAGACCATAGCCAGGTTCACATTCTATGACAATATTAATCATAGTCAGGGAAGATTCAAAGGTTTATATTATGTGACTTTATTAATCATAGTGAGGGATGAGTAAAATAATATAATTTAAGTTGATTTGGGTTTTGTATAGTTTAATTCATTTAAAATATGTTTTTAAACTATATTTCACCATTTATTGTCAATGTGTCTATAAACATTAGATCATTTAATAAAAAATTTAAAATCTTCACTTACCCAATATACCTATCTTCTATTTTATTAAATCTTTACCTCTCATAGAACATTATTTTCCAAGGATATGTCACTAATTGTTTTCTATAAATGGATATTACATCATCCAACCACAAATAAATCTATTCCTTATAATTACTCTTTAACACCTTTAAATTTTACTTCACATATTGGACTAATCAATATTTTAAATTTCTTGGTAACTAGTATATATCCAAATTCATTCATTTACTGAGAATTCATATGGAAAAGAATGACTTTACCAAAGATGGTAACAAGTCCAACCATAATATTTTTTTACTCTATCATGCCCAATATTCATAAAATATAGTATATATTATAATGGATTAGTGTTAAATTCATTAATATTCTTATTAAATGATAATACTGTTATATTAATTTGTATTATTTGTCATTTATTATCATTATATATTCTTGTATTGTTCAATTTAATCACATATATGAATGATACTCTACAATATTCATCATATCGAGTATAAATTCCATAGAGACCATATTAATTGTAATACATGGTATTGATTATTAATTTAATTTGTTAATATGGTTTTGGGATGTTAACATAAAAAATGAATGATCAAAACAATAAAACAGATTGTTACCAATAAATTACCTGAAACTAGCTCATCATGGATTCCATTCTCACAGACCATAAATATACCTTCCATTAAATGAAAATTGTACATCACATGTCATTGATGAAGTAAATTCCATAATATCTAATAATGTAGAAATGATCAACTTTTTATCAGTAAACAATAACCTATATCTCCATATGAAACATGAATAAAATAACTAAAATTACTAACACTAATGATGAAAAAAACAACTAACTATCATAACTTTTTAGAAAGAATATAAAAAAACCGTATATAAGTAAGTAAATATGAATATTTTTATTGAGAATTTATTAAGATAGTTATTTTTGTTATACATTAGGTTTGAGTGCATCTTAACAAGTAGGAATCCAAGGTAAGGGTTTTCGTCACAATTCCCATTCATTAAAGAATTATTTCATATTTTGACCTATACATCATTAAGATGGTATAATTACTACGTTGATTAATTATTTATTTATAAATAAACTTTCATCATGTGATTTTGAATCCCATTTCATAATATATATTTCAACTTCTTTTAATTCATAAACTACATTGAGTATACGAGATTTTTCTAACATGACTTCATTTCATTGAGTTATAAAGTTTTTTCATAAAAATTAGTTTTCTATTTTACTCATATTATACCATTACCCATTTCCAATGATATCCCCCTACTTACTATATAGAAATATTAATTTTAATAAATTCAAATCAACTTCAATAATTAATTTATTTATTATAAAAATAGAATTTTTTAGAATAATTCTAATCCCTTCTAATGAATATTTCTCTTCATTGTCCATGTTTTTCTTACATCCACCCTTTTTTACTTCATAATTGGAAACCTATTAATTTTTTATCTCATGAGATATCATATTTACATTTACCCTTTTAAAATAAAGTATTTTTTACCCATTTTAATAATGTGGGTTTTAATAAATAATTTCAAAATAATTAAAAGGAAATTTTATATTCACACATGAATTTTAATATTCCAGTCCATTAATATTATCTTGACATTTAAATGTTTTATATAACCCATTATTCGAGTTATTTTTATGTAATTATTTTAAAAAAAATCATCACATCGTCTTTTTAAAGATGATGTTTGATATAGACATGTAACATCATTTTTTTACTGTGTTAAAAAGACATTTTATGAAAAATATTTTACAACGATGCTTCAAATTAACTATTAATATCAAAACTATATATCTATTTGAAAAATAAGTTTATTTAAATACCATGAGAATTATATTATATTATTTTTATTTTAATGAATTAATCACTTAGTATCAAATGAACCAATTCATTTTCTCATATTATATAGTACTAGTTGAAGGGTTCCTATTACAAATGTGTTTTCCAACAATGTAAACACACTTAAAAAAATTTTATATTTCACTGGGTACACATTATGATGGTTCCATAAACCTTATTTATCAATATTTATTATGATATTTTTATTCCATTTATAGACTTGTGAATGTATGGGCATCCCATATGTTTGTTATTACAAAATAGATTCTTATGCATTATAAAGGAAAGTTGATTGCTTATTTTTATTGTAATTCATTTATTTTATTTCATGAGTTTATTTGAATTGTTATGTTACTGATGGGGTATAGAATTATATAGAAACTTCATACATTGATATGTATCATGATTAAAACTAGTTTTTAGAATTTGGTGTATGCATCTAAAATTTAAATATAATACCTTGTGAAGAGAACTAGATGATATGTAATAATTATTCATAGAAGGACATAACTATAACATTAACATGTCTTTAATTATACATTACATCACCATAAAAACAATTACAATTTACAATGTGACCATTTAAATTGGTTAGGTCATATATATATTTATTTTCAAGCACATCAGATAATCTTTACAATTTTGATAGATTATCTTTTTCTTACTTTATTATTAATTTACTACATATTCAAGGATATAATATGTAATATGGTTCCAATTAATGAGATCTTGAGGTCACACATTATTCTTTTATATTTCCCAAGTTATGTTCTGAAGAACCATTTTTAGACAGAAAATTTTTATGGTGAATATGGGAAAAGATGTGGAAGATATAATGTGAGTTATGTAATCATTAATGTAGTGGAAATTTTCCTTCAGGATGGAAATCATATGAATTTTATTAGATATAAAATTCTGAAAACTCTATAAACATATAATCATAAATATGCTTAGTGTGTAAGTGTCTAATTTTTTTTCATTATAATAATGGATGCTAATTTTAAATTTGATCATTTTTTTCAAATATTGTAAGTAATGTATGTTTTTATTTAGCACCAGATTGAAGAATATGGGTCCATAATGTCATAATTGTTATCGTAGAATTTTTTGGATTAAATTATAGGTTTGAATTAGTCCATGATCATGGAATAACTAAACTATATTATTAGAATTATATACGATGTTATTGAAATTTAAATTATTTAACATATAATACTATTGTTTTGGAGTATAGATAATTAAAGTTTATATTTTTTTGTTTCAGATTTATGAATAAGGGTTAGTATTGATTATGGAAGAATATGTTTTTATGAAAAATGGGATTAGGATATACTAAGAAAGAACTTGATTTAATTATTTATATAAATTTTCACAATAATAAATTAATCAAATCTCTAAGTAGAAATCTCAATATTTCAAATCATCCAAAAATATTTAGTAGATGATAGTGTGTGTGAATTGAGAACAATGATATCCAACTCTAGATATAATCATGTGGATGTTGGATCAGGTATAAATTCAATTAAGTTTATGAATTCTAAAAATAGTTAGTTATGCATTAATTCAATATTCACTTGAGTTAAAATAAGTTATACTAACTGCACTTATAGATTTATAATCATGGGGGAATTTTATTTAGTTAATTAATACAAAATTAGAAATAATTTTAATATATTGTAATAAAATTTGATGATATAATAGATAACTAGAAATTATAAATAATGAAATATTAAAATGATTATGGATAACCTATATTGAAATCCATAGAAATGTTAGTGATGGGTATACACATCCAAAATATACCACATATTACAAATTTGATGACTGTGTATTATGAATTTATTAATTTAAATATTATTATCCCTAAACCTACCTATATTCAAACATTGGTTAGAGATATAATGAACCAAGTTATCATTGGATATGATAGGAAATATTTTGATTGTGTCAAAGGATAAAAAACATATTATTGAATTATTTATACAATGATGACCATTATACCATGGTAAGTTTTTTAACCTGTTAATGGATGAAACTATATCAACATGAAATAAAATGAATAGTATTTTTAATTTAGTCATGATAAAATCATACATTCCATCTACCATTTGTGTAATGAAGTGGATAAATTATTTTAATTTTTTATCACAATACATTTTGCTAATTATTCGAGAAACTCAATATCTAATTTTAATTACTACGGGATAAACGATTATATTCCTACTAATACCCTTGAATGTATGTTTAATATATAATTAGAAATTATTTCGTTCATATTTTCAATCTTATAGATACCTTTTTCTAATTCATTAGTCTTTATTAATTCAAAATTTCATCAAAACAATTTATATAAAGGGGGAGAATAACCCCCCTCCCCCCAATATTAGAAAAAAAATTACTTCATTTGACTATATGTAAGTTATTTTACATCATTGTTAATTAAGTCAAAACAGATATGAATCAAACTAACAACAATTAATTCATTCCTAACGTTAAATTACTAAATTATTACATGAAACTATATAATACATTCTCTGGTTGATTACATCCATTAAAAGTTCATAAAAAGATTTGGAACGTTAAACATAATAGAATAATATATTTAAAACTAGAATATCCACAATATAATCTAGCCCCCAAATAATTTCAACTAGTAAAACTAAAAAAATTAAAAAACATAAATAATGGAGAAAAGGTCATAAAACAATTAGTATGTGTGACTTAAGAAGTGAGAGTTTATTGAATTTATAGGATGAATGATTTTAATATGGAAATATATAACAATGGAATTATAAAGTTATAAATAAGACCATTTGAACAAGGTTAGTGGGAACATAATCATTGAAAATATGGTTTTAGGAGATAATAAGGTTAGATATATATGTATGTAATAGTTATTGTGAATTTATTTATTTTTAGTAACAAATTTAAAATAATATAACAATATATAATGTAAGAAAAATATAATATTTAAGTAAGATTTTTTATTACAAAAACAAATTCATATGAGTTCATATATTATTATTAATGATTAATATGATAAAATAAAAAAAATAAAAAAATATATAAAAAAAATTCTAATTTAAATAATTTATTTTATCTATTTTTTTCAATTAACGATTATTTAATATGAAATGATATATTTTAAATATATATTATTCTAAATATGTTGTGTATATTTTTCATAACAAAAATAATAACAAATAAATAAATATTTTAATGAAACTAATTTATAATATATATTGTTTAGTAAATTAAAAAAAATTATGTATTTAATATTAGGAATTTGATAAGAGAAAATTCATTTCGTGCCATAATTTTAAGTTTTTTGAAATGAATATTTTAAATTACTATGTACCATTATGAGAATGTTACTTTTTACCTACTCTAGAAATTAAACTAGATAAAAAAATTTAAAATTTTAAATCAAAATGTTTAAAATATGTAATAATGTAAATTTCTTTTTTTCATAATATAATTTTATGAGGTTAAAGTTAGGTAAAACAAAAAATTTAGAAGGGTTGTTTTTAAAGATTTTTTTAAGAATCAACTATATTTATTTAAAAGAATAATTTGATCCCTTATAATAACTCTAATGATATTATTTAAAATAATAAAAAAATACATCAAAACACATTAAATTTTTATTCAATTGAAAAGAATAATGATATAGTATAATGTTGAAAATTCATTTTATACTAAAATTGTTTCCTCTATATACCTTATGTTTTAAAGTTAAAATTATAATTTTATCACATATATAAATTGAGTTATATTAAATTGATTTCAAATTTTGAATCACCTTGAAATTTGGTTTGTTGATTTGTCTTATATTTTTGGTAAGAAAATAATTACCATAGAAAGTAATTAAAAAAGTAAATGGAGGGTGAATAGTGGTAATGTTTTGTGTATCAGAATTTTTTAATTTATGTTCAAACATTGACCTTCTAGAATACCTATTTAAGTGGAAAATTATTTCCAAAATGTCTCACTGGCCTCCCCATTCCTAACTCACCTTACTCTCATGTCACTAAATATTTATTTCACACCTAAACTAGCTTTCAATGAAATATTTCATATTTTAACCAATAAAAAGATCTATCTTATTCCCAATTATAACCACTATATTCCTTTAAAATACTCTTTCATATAATTAAATTTTTTTATACTGTAATTCACATGTTACACCCAATATTCACTAATAATAAATATTTAATTCTTTGTAAACAACAACGTAGGACACATATCCCTATTCAAGAATATGATTAAAACATATTTTTTAATTCATATAAATTTAATTTAATTAAATGAATTTAATTTTTGATTTCAGAATTCCAAAAAAAATATTATGGTGATGTTTTATATTTTTTATAAATAAATTTATAAGTGAATTAAAAAAATAATAATTTTATAAAATAATCACTTTTATTAGATTAAAATGATATAATAATAACATGAATATTTGTAAAAAAATTATTCTATAATAAATAAATATTAAATAGTTAGTATAATTCTTAAAAACATATAATTCTAAACAAAGAAATATATGCATCGCATATCATAAATCTGAATTTATTATTGTTTAATAAATACTTATTTTAGGTATTTTCATTTAATTATGTATTTACAAGGTTAAATTCGTTTTTTGGTTATAATGATATATATATCTCATTTTAATTAAAATGTTCCAATTAATTTCATTGGGATCAACATTTAATTTAATTTTTATAGTAAAATAATTCTTATTTTCAAAACAAAAATTTTCCAAAGATATATTTTCATATGTTCTCTAAACGTATATTTAAAATTATTTATACCAATTGTAGGGGTTTTTTTACTCATATATATTAGATATACCTAATTTAAGCTTTTACACACCTTGGGTATTTTTAAAAAGTGTTTTTTCATGGTAAATATATTTATAAGACCAAAATTAGGAAGATGATAGGATGTTATATGAGTTTTTTGCTTCAAAATCCTCAACACATCCACCCGAAAGATGATAGAGTCTATATGATATGTAAGAAATAGTTTATCCCAATTACCAGATGGGGTGGATTCTTCGCATAAGAGGTTTTCCCATGAGTCATGAGTTAGCTAGTGGTGGCCCTTAAATCATCAATTATGCTGTTCTTTCCCTATAAGTCGGGGGATATTATAATGAGGATTTTAAATACCCACCCCTCTATATTTTTATCACTATTTTAGGTATCCCTCAAACCTCAGTCCCATATGAGCTACCATATAATGATTTTTGGTGCTCCCCTCTTCTACCTTCTCCAGGATTAGATTCCAAGATAATGATTTATCCCATCAATCCAAATCTTGTGAGTTCTATCCTGACATAGATCAATATAATACCATTTTCGTTCTCGAAAACTACAATATCCTTCATTGATATATTTAGTCTTATTTTTTTGTATAATGAAGGAATCATTTATTATTGGTATAATCAGTTTCCTTATTCCTAGAATTGGAATCTTCCCATCATTTGGATATACAATATTTTTAGTAGAGGATATTTCTAGCTATGGGTGATCTTTACCTATCTTTTTGGTTCCTTTTATCTTCATCCATGTTCATATTATTCTAAACTATTTGACACCATGATAGTTCTAGAATTCAAAGAGGTGCAGTTTGCTTCACGCGGTGACCCTTATCATTAGAACATCATTTCCCCTAATGTGGGTGGTCGTTATTATTAGTGTATGTTTATATGGGTTCTAGGTATTAATGTTTAGAATGTGTGTGTATTCCATAAAACATATGTTTTACTTTTGATCACATGATTTGTGCATGTTTAGCAAAGTGAAACCCATGTTTGATGTTTTCTCACATGTGGATTTTGATTACAATGAGTCTCACGTGATATAAAAAGATGTTTGGTATAGAATCATCTATATATATAAATATATATTTGATGTTTCATTACTCTATAATATTCAGTTTTGTGTATAGGTTGATATATATGGGCTACCCCATTGAGATGGATGCTTAAGACATTGGTTGGTATGTATATGGGTGATACCCTCCTGTGGGATGCACGATAATTATTTTCTTCTCTACCCAATAATAGGTTATTGTGTCAGACATGTATTATTGTAATTTTTTAGCATTAGGAATAATAATTTAGATGTGGCCTCTTAGGAACTGACATATATATATATATATTAGATCTAATTTTTTTCTAGATTCTATTTATTCAAATTCATGAACAATATTATTTTTTCAATCATGTGAAGAGACATTGGAAGTATCATAATATGTATTGTACTCAAACCCTACTATGTAAAAACTGTACACTAATATATTTCAAAAATAAGGATCCATTGAAGGGAAAAGTCACTATAGTTGAGTTATTAAGATTTACTAGTCAGAGGGTGTGAAGAATTTTAGAATGAGATTTCATCTATTATTTTTTCCTGATTACATTTATCTTTTATATTGATCAATCGTACATGGGATCCTTTTTCATAATTTTGGATTCCAATGAATAACACTATATACTATTATTTCTTGGGTTGATACTCATGTTCATGTTATTACCTTAATTATTTATTGTTTATTTATTATTTTTTGATTTCTATGGTTAAGGGTTCCATTGTATTCTTTTAATATTTGATACTTATGTCATTGTATCCCCATTATGTCCCTATTATACATCATTTCTATTTATAAACCTATTGTGTATGGAGAATTATGCATGATTTCATGTGGTGATTTAGACTGTATTAAGTGATTCAGGTCGGGGGTGTTATATAATGGTACCATAACACCAACTTCATTGACTTGTTTTATCCCATTCGCATGATTTGGTATAGTGTAGGTAATAGATAAAATTATTTGGATTTAGTTAGGGGAACTATCTTTATGTCTGGACATCAATGTAAATGATACCACTGAGATGACATGAAAATAAATCGTTATGTTCCTTTAATTCAATGTAATATTTCAATTAAATCACCTTGGATGATTAATTTGAATTTGGTATAATGATATGTGGATTTAGTTTGCATTGATTTATTATTACTATTCACAAATGATCATATCACATATTCATTTTTCATACATTAGATATAGCCCAAATAATTAACATGCCTATTGAAATTATGATTTTTATTTGGTCTATTATTTATTTATTTATTTTATTTTATCTGAAGAATTATATTATTGATTATATATATGTGTGTGTGTGACTAATTTGTAGGTACTAAAGGAATTTCTTCAATATGGGTAGTTTTTAAGGGGTTATTCCCTGGTATTTTTTGTATAGAAACATAGACTAAACCTTGTTGAATCACTTATGTGTAACTATGATATGTTATCATTCTTGTTGTTTAATCTATTGGATTTATCTAATGTTTGATCTTGAATTTCAGGAAATCTTCCCTCATAGATTAATTATGAGTATAGTTAGGGAAGATTTCCATAACCTTTCTATAGGGGATCAGTTATGAGTTTCACCACCTATTATATATATGTTTGTAACTATAAATTCTCATATGTTTTATGAAGTATGAAAATCAATAGAATAGACTGATTCAATAATTATTTTTCTAGAACATATTTAGTGTAGGGAAGAGCACATGGTAAGGTCGTTGAAAGAAAAATATTCCTACAAATTCCATCCCAATAATACATATCCTTACAGGAAACTAGAGGCCCTAAAATTTATAAAAATATATAAAAATTATTGATATGATGATCAATCTAGTGGAGACCCCAAAGGGTCTATAGGTAATCCTATGAACAAAATGATTTAGGGAATTATTGGATTGTGGTGGGGCCATTTTATTTAGGCTAGTAAACAGAAAACGCTGATGTGGGTAGCCATAAATGACCTCTTAGTTGAGGAATTTCTCCCTGTTGAAATTATGTTTGTTCATGATCAAGAGTTCATGGATCTGTAATGGTGCGTGATGTTAGTGTTTTCTTATTTAGTGTGATTCACTGATCTAATTATCATTTCACAAATTTTAAACATAAAAGAGGTGAAGAATGATATAATATTTCAGATCAGTCATCATATACAGATTAAATGATAGGTTACGGACATTGATATGATAAATTCTGCTCTAGTTCTTTTTAAGTCTTTTAAAATTGAGAAAGGCATCGTGAATGATTGATATACAAGTCTGCACAAATATTATTGTGGATAAATTTGTGTTTTCTCTATCATTATTCATGTTACCTTTTACAAGAATAATATATCATAGTCAAAGGATGTATTTTAGTGCATCAGTCAATAAGTATAATATAATATAGGTTCTTCAACTCCCACTTTGGGAGGAGACTCTTTTAGGTTCTATAACTTTGGGAAGCAAGGGAATTCTCTAAAGGATTGTATTGTTTCTCTCAACACTTGTCACAGGTATAGAAATACTAGTCATATGAAGTGTTTATGTGATATTGATTCAAGGATGTGAATAGTAAGAGAGATCCATGATGTAGGTAGATGAAGTTAGTAGTAGGTGAAGACCCCACAAGGGTCGGTGAAATAGTTACTCATGAGCCTCTAGGGAATCATGAATTGGTTTCTTATAGGGTATACATAGTTGATCAGAATCTAGATGATTTATGAGTGGGACCTATTATATTTTTAGGTTAACTTGATATTTCATCGACAACTTATATTTATTTATTTTATATAGGCTCATCCCAATTATTCAAATCTTTTCATGTGGATGTTGGGACAGAATTTATTATTAAGTTTCATATTGAGCTATTATATTCAAATACACACATGGGAAGGATAGTTGATTTCCTTTATATTTTCCTATAATGTTTGATGGTGATTCATAGCTTTGAGAATGTGTGGATCTTAACAATTATGGATATGATAGTATTTTATGTATTTCATGGCATAGACTATTTGAAAATTTATCTTTCGAACATCAATATTTATCAAATTCGAGTGAATTTTTAATCTATTAATGTAGAGATATTCATTTTTAATGCTGAATGGGGTGTAGGGGAATGTATGGTGGGACCAGATCCTAATCAGAGAGAATATTTTATGAGACAGGTGAGGGTAATTATCCTTGTGGTGTAACTAGTGTAGAATCGCTATACTTTTCCTCATATAGTGGGACACATCCAATATATCTTTCTGTATGATTTCATTAGATTTCCTCGAGTAAGGGGAGTTATGTTCAATATTGAGTTTGATCATAGTGTGGAACTCATATCGAATCCATTTTAGCACTTGGTACCATTGTAATTGAAATAAATACTATTTTATATTGAAGATCATGAAGCTAATGTATTCACCAGACCTAGAACATTCCATTATTGTGCTATGGGGTTGTTCACTAAGATGATAGATGGTAGTCTTCATATTTCTGTTGACTACCAGAAGTAGAAGAATATCACTATAAATTTTTTTATCTTTTACCATGGATTGAAAACATATTTGATTAATTAAGTTTGGACAATTGGATTTTTAAAAAGTGATATGTGTTTCAGATAACATGAGCTTTGGGTTAGAGATGAATACATACTTAAAATAGTGTTTCGAGCTAGGTATGAATTATATGAGTATCTCGATTTGTCCATTAGATTAACAATATTCTATATGTTTTCATTGATCATATAGATAATATATTTAACACATAAATGTACTCTTTTTTCATTATGATCATTTGTGACATACCAATATTTTTCAAGACATTATAATCTAATGATAGATACATTGAGATCATATTGGGAATTAATTTGGAACATCATCTTGAGACCAATTTTTCAAATTTTAATATTTGGATTAAATAATTGTTCTTTCTATGTCCCAAGGACTCTAAATCAGAAATATGTATGGATCCAGAGAAGGTAGAAGTAGATATGTTTTTGGTATGAACTCATTATGTGTTTGATAATTAGTGCTTCTCCATTTAGAATAATTACTAGAAGAGGTCCATTAATAATGATTATCACATGATGACATAAATTACCATGACTACTAAAATGGATTCAAGTTTTAGTGGATAGAAAAGTGTGAATATACTAACATATAAATGGTATAGAGAATGTAATTGTCTCTAATTCTGATTCTTTGTGAGCATGGAGTTGGGTATGAGATGGTTTTTTTCAATGTAGTGTTTTATTTGGATAATTTTTAATGCATGGTGATAAGGTAGTCTCATACAAGCCTCATCAGCTATGACCCAATTAGAAGAAATACCATACAAAAGACATAGAATTGGACTTTGTGGTTCAATAGTTGAAATATTGGAAACACTACCTCATTGGTTATATATTTTATCTATATATTGACCACAAGAACCTATGGTATATTTCCTCCTAGAATGAACTGAATCTTCATCAGAGGAATTAGGTAGAGTTATTTATGTTGTTAAACTTTTAGATGTTTTAACCTTATAAAAGGGATAATTTGGTTACACATGAACATAGAAGATATACATAGGATGTTGGAGAGTGAACATTAGAACTAGGTTGAATGATTATGGATATTCTATAAGACTATAATCTGAACATATTTTATGTTCAAGGAGTAATGAATTGTATACCATTAGTGATCACATCTTCATTGATATAATAAGTGAAGGCTCTTCAATACTTTTACCTTGATTTACTCATGATGCATGATAAGTTCACAATAAATAGTATTATATTATGATTGTATTTAGAGGGATGTTGTGTGATTATACTACATGGATGAATGCTAGTCCTTTCTTCAATAAGGGAATAACTAATAAACGACTCGTCTTCCTTCAATTTGATAGTTTACACATGATCAAATAAAATGTTTCATGATGTCAGGTGAAAATTTATGTCGAATGTCAATAAAATAAAAATTATAGTATATATTTCCCATTTTTTAACTTTTTATAGGATAAAGGTTGATCATTAAAAACATGAAGGGTTTCTATAGAAAAATACAGTATCTAGGTGGAAGTGGGATGGGGTTACATTTGACTTCGTGGAAGGGGTCTTCCATTTTCTGAGAGGTAGATATGATCTTTTCATGGTAGTAGATCAGTTGACCATTGTGTGTCCATATTACTAATCTATGAGGTCGACTTAGTGGATTATCTCATAATTATCTATGTATAATTTATTTTAAATCTATTTGGAGTGACATAAAGTTTGGTCCCTAAAAAACATTATTCATATTGCAGTTTGAGAAAGTGTGAAGAATGTGATAGGGACTCAATTGATATTGAGTAAAACATTTCATCCTCAGACTGATGGGATGTTAGAGATAATGATATAGGATATAGATGATATTAATTATATGTGAGTTAATGATTTTGGTGTATATTGGGATAGATAATTAGCTCCTGTAGATTTTTCTTATATCAATTGATTCCAGTCTATGATCTATATGGCTCTATTTGAGGCTCTCTCTAGGAATAAATATCATTCACTAATATGTAAGGATGAGGTAGGTGAATTGTTAATTTTTTGGAATATTATCGTATATGAACCATAGAGTGGGTATAGTTTAACCAGAAGTGCATAGTTATGGATTAAATCATATAATGTCTATATGCCAACCAAAGGAGACATCCCATTAGAGTTTTCTGTGGGTGATAGAGTTTTCTTAATCATGTCACCGCAGTTGGTACAAAGGCATTTGAACATGTGATGTAAATTAACACTATTTTATATTAGACCATTAATGCTCATTGAATTAATTGGGATAATTTCATATTGGTGATATATTACTCCATAAAATAAATGTGTAAATAAATGTTAAACAAGTCTTAGCATCAAAGGTATGAGCCTGATCCTATGACAATGATCAATTATAAGGATATTGAGTATGAACCAACTATTTATTTTGTGGATAGAAATATTTAGATAACTAAATTCAGTTAAAATAAACTAAGAAAAATGAAAATTTATAGATATCAAGTTCAATGGATGCACAATAATGTT
Source organism: Viscum album (assembly GCA_963277665.1). NCBI lineage: Eukaryota > Viridiplantae > Streptophyta > Magnoliopsida > Santalales > Viscaceae > Viscum > Viscum album. Next base: position 1,006,726,313 of record OY728167.1, read on the forward strand.
CTAGAAGATACATGGGAGTATGAGATCAAACTTTGGGAGTAGTGGCATGAGTTGTTTGTTTAGACCTCTAAGGAAACTAATTTGTTATAATAATTCATTATAGGGGGGATTTTTTGAACCTCAATTGAATCAATTCATCATTTCATCTTTTTCATACCTTTGGTATTTATGAAAAAAAATGTTTTTATGTGGTTTAGAGGCATCTGAAAGGCTGAAACAAAAGAAATGTCAACTAGTTGGGTTATGTTGTACTTTGGAAAGAAACAATAACTCTATCAGCTAGCCAGTTGGAATCCACTAACTAGTTAGAGACTTTTTTGGGGCCTAGTAGGATTAAGAATATAAAACTATGGTTCCTAAAAAATTGACCCTATATATTATTCTAACTCTATAAGGCCATCTTTCACCCTAGTACCCTAGGATCTCCCATCTTGTGAGTTTGGGTGCTCTATTCTCCTATCATCTCCTCCCACTGACACTCATAAATAACTTGTTCTTGCAAATAAAAATATAATCAGTTGTATCTTAATATTTATCAAACCCTCCATATTTTTCTTTATCAAATATCACTATATCCACGATCTCTTATTATAATATATTTGTTTAATCATTTCATATAAATAAATTATTGTTCTTTAGAAGAATATCCACTTAATGTCCGATAATTAAAATATATGAATCCTTTACTTGTAATATTTTTTTTGAATAACTTCTTTCTAAGTATTTCTTATCTTGACTAGTGTTAAGATAGTGGTTTCCCTTTATCCTAGAAACTATAATTCTAAAATATATTGGATTGGGATTATTATAGGATTTGAAATTGTACAATTTGACTCATAAAATTACCCCTATAATTAGAATGTCATTTCACATAATGTAGGTGGTCCTTATACATTGTCTATGTATATAAAAGTTCATAGAATTATTATTTTTTGAAACTATTTTTCCCATGAAGCTCATGTTTTATTTTTAATCACATGATCTATTTGTGTTCTCGTAGCCCCATGAAAATCATGGTTGAGGTTTTTTTGTATTTGGTTTATGGTGGATATGTCTTACTTAATATGAGGTAAATTTTTGTCTATCAAACTGTATATATATTGATTGTTTTTTTTCTCATTCATTTGAGGATGATAATTTAGGTTGAGCTACATGGACTACCCTGGAGAGGGTGTTTTCAGTCATTGGTAGGACTGTACATCAACTATTGCATCAAGAGGGATACTTTTAATGTGTTTTTGTGTTATCCCATTGAGGGGGTTGTGGAAGAAAAGATGTTTGAATTAGTAGTTTATTATTTACATTATAATAAATTGCTATAATGAACATATAAGAACTCATGTTATAAACCATTGGTAGTATCCTACCGTGTCTCTTACTCACACCCAATTGTTTGATTCACTTGTAGATTTCATGGCTAGGGATCTGGTAAAGTAAAATAACCTATAGTGTTTTATTGAATTGGACTAGAAGCATTTTTTGGGGTGCTGAAGGATGGGTTTTGAGTCTAGATGTAAAATTTTCTAATCATTTACATATATCTCATATATTGTTCTTCTAACTATAATGACATTTTTTTAGTTTTCGGTTCTTGTAACTGGAATGCCTATTATATCATGGGTTGATGCATCATTTATATGTATCTAATAGGAAGAATTATTTTTATTAATTAAATGTTTTTTTATATTGTTAACACACCCATTTTATTCTATAATTATCTGATACGAAGGTAATAATCTCCCTATGATACCCCTCTAGAACCTCACCGTTAGTCGATAACCTATTGTGTTTAGGGAGGCACACATGAATTTTAGTTGTCTCATAACTACTTACATTGTTTAGGGTATTGAAAGTTAAATCATGTGAAATGGAAACCATATTTTTAATCAAAAAAATAATATTAAATAATAATTTTAGGTTAATTTTTATTCATAATTAATTTTTTCTACAAAAAAAATATTTCTCACCTCAGTTGAGGTTTAAATGGGTTAAATGGATTAACAATGAAGGGATAATGACTCAAGATAACACAAAAACCTTTATTAATTCTCATTTATATGTTGGATTAAAACCTTACCATTACATCAACCAAATATTAGATAATTTTATTTCATTTCAACATTAAAAGGGCTTCATATAATTAAAATATTGAATATAATTCCAAATATTTCTTTTCCCTCATATATAATAGTACTCCACTTCTATTTTCATAATTACACCCCATGATCAACCTATCCTAACTAAGAACTACCAAAATCCCTGACCAACATTACTACAGCTGATATATAGGATATTTTATCATCAAAGGATCATTCTACAAATTTTAATTTTATACAAAATATGATTTTTCCAAGAATATGTATAACTTTTAAAAGTGTATTTTAAAATTTTTTCCTCTTCTTGTCAATTAAAATAATATATAACTATTAAACTATAATAAAGTGTATAGATTAAATATGTAAATATTATATAATTCTGGTTTCACATCCCATATTCATATCCTTTCCATCATATGGAAAATGAAAACATCACTCATCCATATGTATAATGGACCTTCTCCATGTAACATTGTTGTTATTTTTTCATCACCATTTAACATGGATGGTTATAAATAAAGAAATAATTAATATATATGATATTTATGAAATATTTATTAGTATTTAAATATAATATATTAATTACCTTCTTACCCTTCATGTCATTAAAAAATATTAACGTCCCTCATATAAGTGTAGACCACCACATCCACAGAGTGATGTGATTTAGTTTTCATTTTCCCTATTCAACAATGATTCTTAATATTTATATAATTAATATATATTTTATTTATATGATTATTGAAATTATTTATATGATCTAACCATGTGAATTATTCCTAGATTAAACTACCACATGTAGACTTATAAGAAAAATGAAACAATTATCACTCAAAAATAATGATTCTAATAACGAATTTTTGATTATACAAAGTTGTAATGTTAAAAGTGAAACATATATGATATTGAAATTATATATATGTTTTTTAATAGATTTATAATTAATTTAATTTAATTATAAAAGCGTCTAAAATCAATTACATGCAAGTCGGACTTGAGTTAAGGTTTTATTTTATAATCTCATCCTTGTTTGTGATTTTTTATATTTATAATTACATTAAGGGATTTTTGTAATCATTCTATCTTAGAACCCTTATATGTTATTATCATTTTCTATGTATAAATATTACATTTTTTATATCAGTTTCCTCCTTTTACATAATAAAGAGAATGAATTAATTATTTTAATTGAATACAAACATTGTTCTTAATTCATTCTATATTTTTTTATTCATGTTCAAATTTTATTTAAATTAATTTCAATGTTTTTAAAAATATATAATGGTTGAATAAATTTTTTTTTACACATTTTCTAATTTCTATAAAATTTTAAAAAATTAATCTTATTTCTTTCTAAAGGAATCACTTTTTATGAAAGGTGTGAATGGATTCATCATTTTGACATATACCAAAAAATCTTTCCATACATTATAAATAATATTTTACCTGCAATTTCTTTTATATGATTCCATGTTTCATTTAAACTAAATATTTTTACTAAATATTTGTGATATTTTTATATTTTAAATTAGTGATTTCAAAATGAAAAATGTATTTTATTAACAAATTGAATGATCTATTAAAACTGTTTTCATATATGCCAACATCGATTGATGAATATTATAATGTAATGGGGATATATTCTTATGTTACCATAAATCATATCACTTTTCATGGATTATAATCGTTTTCTATAGGTGTGGTATTGACAATTAATATTCTTTTTCTTCCAACATGGTCAGTTATTGATTAATAAAAGAATATTGATTATGGTATATTGTTTATTAATATAATGAATGAATTTGAGTTATTATGAGATATGTGGGGAATGTAATTAAATTAACTTCAATGCATCAGTAGCACTCATGAGACAAAATTAGCTGGGAATTTAGAATAATACCTACCATTTTTGTATGCTGACTTGGAATATGAAATCAGTGGTATGTTTATGATATCTGTAATTATATATTACATCAGTATGAAATTTTTTATTGATGTACAATTGATTATTTAAAATTTAATGATATATATTGATATGTTTTAAACTCATGATATTATTTATATGGTAGTATTTATTCATCATTTATTCCTATCATATTATCTTTGTCTTTTATGTTTTATTATAGATTCTGTTGAATATATTCCATTACTGGGCATCTCAGATCACCATTTTCATGTATTATTATCGACATGGAATCCATAATGTGTACAATGATTGATATGAAAGGATATTCTAGATGGAATAATAATACTCTCAATTAAAATAATGTTTTTATCCTATTTTTTTAAATTTAATGTGTAATTATAGAACATATGTTAATTTCCATGACTATTAAAATAATTAATCCTATAGAATTCTAGTCCTTGAATCTATATTTAATCTAAAGAGTTAACAATCTACTTTGGGATACTATGGTCATAGTTCTTAAATTTGGTATCACTGAAGGTTACGTATAATCCATGGGAAATAAATTTTGAACAACTCAATATTAGAAAACATAATCCTATGATAGATTCTTGGGATATGGATATGTATAAGTTATTATCATGATGTTTTGGTAAAGACTAAAATTTCTGGTTTTATATAAAATAAAACATTGTAAGGATATTAGAGAGTGGATGTGGTTCTGGCATGGACTCACTTAGGGAAAATAATGAAATGGGAGAATTGGGTAATTATTTGATTATCACTAGTAAACGACCTGTGAAAAAAAGGTTTCACATCAGAACAGTCACTCTATGGTATGTTCCATGGATTATTCACATTCTTTTTAAAAGATATTTTAAAATCTTTTAAAATATTTTTATGAAACAATTATATTATTAATAATTATAAGATTATAATTAAATTACACCTATATTAAAAAAATTCAATTAATTTTATGTGTTTTACCAGTATCAGAATTAAACATTATGGTTAATAATGTAATCATCAATTCTATTCTACTTTCATGGTTATAATTGTTTCATGGAAGAAGAAATGGAACCACTAATAATGTACATAATCAAATTAGTGTTTTATATCATGGTAATGACAATGAAGTTAGATATAGGGATAGATTGTAAAAAAATAACTATATGAGGGAAGAATATTTTGGTTATGAAAAATAACCTTGTTCATAAATAGCATCCCATTGGTATGTAATGCACTTTAAAAATGTATCACTATTTCTTGTAGCAACATCTAAAATAATTAAAAGGAAAAAAATACATTAATATTTGATAAATGGGATTGTTTATTAGAAATTGTATTTAGAACAATGATATATAATAAAGGGGGTATTATTGTGATGAAATTTTATCATCTCATGGGGGATATAGATCAATCGTGGTTATTGATTATAAACACTATGGATTTTGAAAAAACAATGAGTATATAGTGAGATCATTTTAATGTACTTTTGTTGTGACAATATTTTTATTTTAAAAACTCTGCATATATGGACATAAAATTAATGATTATAATACAAAAGTAATAGTAAAATATTATTAATTATAAAGAAAACATTAGAAGGTCAGAAATTCATGATACAGAATAAATACGTAATCCAAATATTAAGATTAATAATATCTTTTATTGGATAATTCCAATCATTGAAAGGGAACCGGTCTCCCCAATATTTTTAAAATATAATGATATAACATCATGTCCCATCATGAATAATAAATAGTTTTACAAGAATTCTGACTTTGAAGGAAATAAATAAAAGTAGAGGATGATTGAAAATATGATTACTCAAAAAATGTATACTAATAAGAATTTAAGAGAAATTTCTAACACGTGAAACTTGTGTAAGGAATAAAAATGATACATACATGAAGGTAATATTATATATCTTCAATTATATTGATATAACCAAACATGATAATTAATTATAGGGTAAGGGATATGCGATGAAATTATAGTTCTATATCATAAAGAGATGGTTCACTATAACAACAAATTCCCCATACATCAAGGTAATTTTCAATAAAACATTCGAAGGGGTTAATTTCAAGATTATGAAATCACTACAACCAAATATTAAGATCTTGGAAAGGTAAATTAATCATAAATTTAAAAATATCATTTTTTTTATTTGATTATTTATCTACACACTAATTTATATCTTACATGTTTACAATGTAAATGAAATATTATTCTACCACACAAAGAAGTGATGTTTCAATCAATATACCATGTAGAGATGTTATTGAAACAAATATGGGTTATTTGATTTACATTTTAATTCCTGGAAATACCCTATTCATAAATGTTATATATTATCATTCGAATAATAGGAATGTATAGGATTGTTTTTATGTATTTTCATTCAAAGTATTAGGAAAAAATTTATTCACAACATAATGAGATAATTATTTATGATGTAGATATGGACTTCTATATCATTATAAAATTATGTTCATCATCTGAATCATGAATGAACACTCCTACAATAGATATACTGAATGAAATTCTTGGGGATAAATAGAATGCATAGTTTATGGATGGAAAAGGTAACTTTAGTGTCAAATTTGTTCTTATGAAGAGAGAATAGGTAGATTTGTATCCCAAATATCTACTAAGATATCCACCTGTTCATGAAGTTAATTTTTCTATTGAACATACACCCAATTGATTTTAAATTGGGGTATCATGTTATTTTTTTGTGAAAAAAGTATGAGGATATGAGGTTGTGTATGGATTAGAGGAAAATTAATTCCATTACTAGTATAAGAACATGGTTTTTCACTTTGGTATGGATTCTTTAAAGATCAGTCTAATTTTTTTATTTTGGACCTAATATGGATTCCTAACGAGTTAGAAAATTATTAGGGGTTTCTATAGATTGATCAGAGCCTAGAACCCATATTTTGGGGAAAATTGAGTATATCACATAGTTAGAGAAAATTTTCTAGGTAAGCCTCATAGTGAGATCTAATAGTATATAAGGGATACATTTTCAGTTATATCCATCTCATACTATTAGAACATGGTTTACCAAACCATGTGGCCTAACTACGAGAGTTCCAATTTTTCTTAGGTGCTCTTTCATATTTTTCACATTGGTTTTCAAACAGTGCAGACAAACCATACCGAAGAAAATTTCTCGGTAACTTTACCCTTTCCCCCTTAATGATCTAATTAACCCCCTCCTTCTTCATGAATCTAATTCGAAGTAGTATTTTCCACCATTTATCTCATTTTGGATCCGTTTAAAAGTCGAAGTTAGGGATCAAGAGTTCTCCTTCATCCGGGATCCGTTAAAGCTTCCGTTCATCACGTTTGATGCGCAAAGGTAAGTACTCAAGTATATTTGATCCATTATTATTATCTCTTACTCTCAACCTAGTTATCATGTTTTGAGATTTTTTACCATTTTCTTAGATCTACTCAGTTCTGAACCAAATTAGAGGCAGACACCGAAGGAGGATAGTTGTAAAATCTATAGGTGGGTGGTCTATAACTCATCACTTAAGTTTTTTGATTTTGAAATTGTCATGTGGGGCATTCCAATTTCATCACGTGTTGTTTTTAGAATGTATATGCCATGTTTATAATCATTAGATCTATAAACTTATTCTCTTTTCGAATAGATTATTAGTTGTTTTTGGTTATGCCCATAAGTTCATCTATTCTACATAGTATGTTAGGCAATAGGAGTTGATTTATTTCTTTGACACATTTAATCCAGCGTTCGAGTGTGCACTGGATTAAACTTTCTAAGGTTAATCTTTTCTATATTAAATGTATTGATTTATATGGTAAATTTCATATTGGAAGGTACCATCTATGCTCAACACTTGAACCTCATAAGATATGTGATTCAATTGAAAACCCAATGTTAAAGGTAAATTGGAATGTATACTAAGAATATAACATGACCTTAAATGTAAATGAATTATAGGTTTCACGTCTATATCACCTCATAACATAGTAATGGAAGGTAGATGAATGATCCTTTGTTATTATATATTCCTTTAATGGATTAAATGAAAGGTTACATGCTAATTGGCCTTATCTTGCTAATAAAAATAAAGGATTGAACCAAATGGTCTTATTGATAAATTAAGAATTGATTAAAGGGTTTCATGATACTTGGACTTATCATAGTAATGAATGTAAAGGCTTGAAAAAAATACAATATTATATGAATTTATTATCATGTAAGAGTGTCCTGACTCTATCTCACTTGGGATTCATATCAGGGAATTCCATGAGCCCTAGGGAACACCATTATAATTCAAAGATACATTTTTCTTAAGTTAACAACCACCAAGAATCCAATATTTTTCTATTCTTCGATACATAGTATGACTCCGTAGAATCCTTCATATAGTATCAAATTCATTGGATACACTCCTTGGATGCAAAATTGAAAAGTTTGTGACATGGTTAAATCCCACAGGGCTGAGTTAGTGATTAACACTATTTTTATCTTAGAAGGTCACCTTGGATTCAATAGAAAACTTATTGAGGAATTCCTTGGAATATTCTTCTTGGATTACAATCATACCTTTATCTAGAATATAATTATTACATAGTTTTCAACCCTTGACGTCTAAGTTTCATTTTTTATTACCTTAGAACTTCATTATAAAATATCATTACACGTATCCTCATTACAGCTTAGACCCTTCACTATTTATTATATGGAGATTATTTATAAATTTTTGACACACAAATAGTTAATTGGTTATATTTTTAGATACTGGACAAGGGATAAATTAAGTGATTGGATATTTAGATTCATTGTACTTATTTACTTTATAAATTCATATTGGTATAATATTATATTTACATTACACGGGTTAGATATTATAGACACCATTAGTGGTGGCCCATTGATATTTATCTCACACCCTCTCTGGACATCATTTGGTAGTTGGGGCATATTACATGATTGAATGTTTTGATAAAGGGAATCAAACGACTTCAAACACTTGATTGATTGTTGTGTTTGGATAGAGATTTAAAGAAGATGACTTAGCCATAACACGAGATCCTTGCGACAATCTTTTGATTTCCTTTATAATTTTATGGAAAATGATATTCCTATTGTTGTGTATCCTTGTTTTCCAGCTTACTAGTGACATGACATATCATCATCAGTTATTACTGTTATTTCAGTTATTGTTGTCACTGTCAATAAATTACCATGTATATTTTTATTTTGCCATTGGTTTACTTATATCACATCCACTATTTACATCTCTTTCTAATTATTCAATACAATACACTTTGGTAATGAGGTAATAGTATCCTCATGGATAGACCCTAGGCCCTTACTACTAGTCAGCAGCCTATGGAATATGAGGAGATGTGCTTGTGTCCTTGTGGCCCACCAAGATTGGGGCACCTATGAAGTGGAATACGGGTGTGGGACATCAAAAATTGTTATTAAAGGATGTTACTTTATTGGTATACTATTTAGAGATAATAATAAAGATATTTGGAATGATTGAGACTTGTTCATAAGCTGTGCTTGGGTATCACGAACCCAAGTTTGGGGTAAAATCCAAGAAACCCAAAATATAATTATTATTTTGTTTTTCCTATTATAGTTGAAAATATTTCACCATTGGGTGATATATATGTTGTGTGGTGTTGTTTATTATTATTCCGATTGATATTCTATTATATTATTGGCCCGGTGACAGGGGCAAGGATTTTTGAAACATGCATCATTATAGGCACCTAGAATTCAAATGTCATGTTTATTGCAATGTCATATAGTTGAATTTCACCACATTTCATTGCTTGTTTTGAATATTATTGTCTATTGGTGTTGTGATAGTTAGATTATTCTTATATTAAACAAGGTTTTGATTGAGTGATTTAATGTCTCAATTCATGAGGTGTATGTGACCTCGTGGTTTGGGATGAGTAATTTACCCAGTCCATCCATTATTCTATAAATAAATGGGTGTCATTTTCATTGATGAGTTGTATGGGAACTAGTTCAATGGTAATGGATATCCATTATAAAGTGAAACATGAATTATAGTATGAAATGGTTGGATAACCTTATCCCGCCATGTCTTGTTTATGATAGGTAATGCAGGGATCCTGGTAACTAAATTGTAAAATCAAATAAAACATATACTTTAGAACATACCAATGTCTGGAAGTCTAAGTAGGTAGTTGGGGTATTATACCATTGGTAGTGAGCCCTTCCCTATTTTGATTCTATATGTGTTGTTATCTAACTTTTTAAAACATGTTTTTAAGTGTGTACTTGTCATTTGTAGACCTATGACACTACAACATCCTCACATTGTACACCATGAAGGTGGTGACGATCGTGCACCAGACATGGTGGGCCCTAAGCCCCCAGTATTCTCTCCAAGAGTGACACTCAAGAAATCACATTTTGTACATGAAATGGTCACTAATTATTATGGTCTTTACAGTTTCCTATGTTCGATGCAGTATATTCATGGTACTCCATGAGTTTTACCTATGATGAATGATCTGACTCATGAGTTCCAGCAGTAGCATCCTCCTACATTCTCAAGGAATGATGGCCTATACGTTTCTTAGTCTTGGCTAGAGGGAACCCAATATCTATTTGAGAATATGTATACACCTCCAGAGTGGATGGTCGAATATTCTATATACATGCTTTTGGATTTGGTCATGCATTGGTGGGATGTGATCACATAGGCCGTTTGTCATCAGGGAATGTTATGGGTTGATTTTCAGATGGCCTTCTATGATCAATTATTTTCCCATATGATTAGAGATGACAGAGCCAGAGAGTACATGAATCTTGAGAAATCGTCAATGTCATTTATAGAGTATTCATCACATTTCTACGAGTTTCAATGATTTTTACCTCTTCTAGATGGCGATGAGATTTCATGTGCCAGATGCTTTGAGGATGGGATTGTGTACACCATTCATACGCAGTGATTGTCTTTCACCGGCGTGATTTTTCTAAAATAGTCAATCAGGATCTTATAACTGAGTGCAATGTAAGGGGAAAACATTGTACTGGGTATAGATGATCAGTGTTGTGGAAAGCTAGTAGTTCTCCCGGTGGCAGGAAATATTTCTTCAAGATTTCTCGTTAGGGTGGTGAAATTTAGAGTATCTTTACTGGTAACTCTATGGGGTGTCATCAGTATGGAAGATAGAAGAATCTATATTCCTCGTGTGAAAAAAACCCATTAGAGTGTTGGGATTATGGTCATATGGGGAATATTTTGAGATTATGCAGGATCTTTCCACCATTTTTTAGTGGAAAATGATTCTTTCATGTTCCACCTTTAGGATTGGGTTCTTTTGCACCACGTCAGGTAGGGAGATGGAATAGCACTAATAGGACTGGCTAAAGAGAAGGTCATGGCCATAGTAGTCAAACCAATGATCACCATCAGCGCCATCAGAAATGTATTGATCATGGTAGTCCAATTATTTCATAGGGTTGTGGATCATGCTAATTACATGCACTACAGCCGATACCTGAGGATCATGCTATGGGACCATCTATAATACAAGGTACCATTCTAGTGGAATCTACTATAGTCTTTATTATTTGAAACGGTTGCTTAGAAATCATTTATATCTATATCTATCATGGAATGTCTTGGACTAGATATATAGAATTACAATCTTGTAATGACCCTAGATACACCATTATAAGTGAAGTTAGAGGGAATGTGCCAATGTAGGGACTTCCCCTTTGAGGTAGGTAGTTTCCCTTTATTATGAAACCTCTTCATTCTCAGGATGACATAATTCTATGTGATTCTCAAGATGGATTGTTTGGTTTAGTATCATGCTTTTTTATACTTCTATCACTACACGGAATCATTTGCATCAAAAAATGCAAGCATTTATCTACATAAGGTTTAGTGGGATGTCTAGGCTAGTATATTAGGATGAGAGATTTATGGGCTATTTGGAGTGACCTTTTAGATTGAAAATCTCTTCATAGAAGATTAGGGTTTACGACAAGCTGATTTCACTCCAATAGTGGTTCATTGTAGGAATGTCTTTCTCGAGGATTTTTCTTGCTTACCTCCTAAGAGAGAGGCAGTGTTTATAATTTATCTTATTACAGGACCATGTACAGTGTCCATTCCTCCATACAAGATGAAACCTATAGAGCTTTAAGAGATCACATGATAGTTAAAGGATTTATAGGCCAATGGTTTTAAATGTACTTGTATATTCTCTTAGGGTTATCCCATGCTTTTTTCCTAGTATAGGGATATATCCTTACATATATGTGTATATTATAGATGGTTGGACCATCTTATATACAATAATTAGAATCCACTACACATAAAATGTGATCTCTTTGACCAGCTCTGAATAGCTAGGGTCTTCTCTTTGATCGACCTACGATTGGACTATCATTAGGTATGAGTCAGACCATCAAAGATACATTATATAACTTTATATAGTATTAATGTTCTGTATTTGTACCTTTCTATGTTTTTCGGTCTTACGAGCACACCCTCCGTTTTAATGGATCTAATGAATAGGGTTTTGAATCCCAATCTTTATTTTTCATGGTATTTTTTGAATAAATCATGGTGCATTCTCACACTCATAATGACCATGTAATCATCTTGAGATTATTCTGAGTACACTAATAGAATATCATATTTTTTCAAATTTTTCTAAGTGAAACTTATAGATTGAAACTTTTCACTTCTTCGGCCACATCATATCAGAATAAAGAGTATCTATTAACCTAGATGTTGTTAGTGTTGTAGTTTCTTCGGAGCATCCAAATAAAATGTTTTATATATGTTGTTTCTTGGGGATGGATGGATATTATAAGAATTTGATAGATGACTTTCCATTCTTTTACCTCTTATCGGTCTTAGAAGGAAGGGGGTTATGTTCATGTGGTCGAAAGCATGCAAGAAAGCCATTAAGAATCTAAAAGGGAGGCTTGTCTCAGAACCTATTCTAATTGTTCCATAGAAAGTCATAGGTTATAAAAAATTCTATAACGAATTAAGAATAAGACTATGATAAGTGATGATGTATGAGGACAGATTCATTGCATATGGATATCAGTAGTTGAGGCCTCATGAAATAAACTACCTAACACTTGACCTCGAGCTAGTAGCATTTGTCCATGCCTTACATTACTAGAGACACTATCTATTAAGTGAGAACTTTTTGGTGTACATGGACCATAAAGGCCTCAAATATATCTTTACAAAGTGTGATTTGAACGTTAGACATCGGATATGGGTTGAATATCTAATTCATTTTATTTTTATCTTTTCTATACACCTAGGAAAGGAAATGTAGTTACAGATGTGCTGAGATGAAAAACTCAGGAACATGCCATACGAGAAGCCAGTGATGAATGGAAGTTAATGGAATTATGTTTTGAGATACATCTATAGTTTCAGATCATTCATGAGTAGCATTACCTCTCTTCCTCGACAGTTACCTATTCTCTCCTTGAGAAAGAGAATCATGTATAATTTTCAGATCCTCAGTGCTTGGTTCTCCATGATAGTATTTTAGTTGACAACTTGAATCTCTATTAATATGTGGATAGAGATGATATCCTCAATATTCATGAAAAAAATATGGGTTCCTACAAATATGAGAGAGGATTTTAAGTGTGATTAATATGCTTCTCAGTGGGAATTTCATCCAGGAATCTCGAAGATGTATTGAAATTTTTGACGCTAGTATTGGTGGCCTGGGATGAAATGTCAAATTGTGGGCTTTATCACTATGTCTTCCACCTATCAGTAGGTGAAGGTGGAGCACTTGATACATTAGGCTTGTTATATCTACTTTCAGTCCTCAAATGGAAATGAGATGATGTTTCCATGAATTTTGTAATCAGGTTACTTAGGTCGCCTAGAGGTAGCAACGTTGTATGGGTTTTCCTTGACCAACTAATGAAAGTATCCCATTTCATTCTTATTTGGGAGACATTATCAATTGAAGATCTTTGTAAAATATTTTCCATGAGATTATATGATTACACAGAGTCCCTTTAACTATCGTTTCATATAGGGATGCTCATTTTACATCACGTTTCTTACAGGTATTGTGGAAGGCTATGGGAACATGAGTTCATCCAAGAATGACTTTTCACCCTTAGATGAATGGAAAACTAGAAGATAAATATATTTTTTAGAGGATATTCTCTAAGAATTCATCCTTGATTTCAACAGTTTATGATATACGAATATCCCTCTCATTGGGTTCTCATATAATCATATATTTCAGGAGATAATTCAAATTGATCCTTTTGGGGACTTATATGGTTTGTTGTGTTGTTCTCCCTTACGCTAGATAGAGGTAGGAGAGGCAACACTACTAGGTCCTCATTTCATTTAGAAGACTTTAGAGTAGTTTCAAATGATTGGAAAGAGTATGACTACTACTCATTCTAGATAGAAGTCTTATGTTGATTTCCATCAACAACAACTATAGTTCATGGTCAGGGATCATGTTTTTCTTTGGGTATCACCCAAGCTATAGAATAAATGGTTATAGAGGTAATAGAAGCTATATACTTGTTTCTTAGGATGTTTCATATTCTAGAGAGAGTCTGGATGGTAGTATAAAGGTAGATACTACCTCAGAGGTATCGTTCCATGCATGACATCTTCCATGTTCCACATCATAACCAATATCATATTGACATGTATCATACATTTGATCCCAATGAAGTTGGATTAAATGCTGATGCTTCCTTTTTGGAGTATGTAGTATGCATCATTGACTGAATAATTAAGGTTCTCCAAGGAAGGATTTTCCCTTTAGTATGGGTGATATAGAAGCATGGCTGCATGCAGGATGAGAATTAGGAACATGAGGCTGACATATGTTTCTAGTGGAAAGATTTTTTCTTATTAAGTGTTTCACCATCCTTGGAAGGTGAACTCAATGATGAGTTCTTTTAATGGGGGAAGACTGTAAGAACCTGGTTTTTTCACTCAGGTATGTATCATTTGAATATAATCTAATTATTTATTTTGAACATAATATGTATGCCTAATGAGTTAGAAAAGGTCTCAGGGGTGTCTGGGGCTTCTTTACAGCCTGTAACCCATCTTTTGTGGAAAACTAGGCTTGTATCGTGGTTAGAGAAAACTATGTTGGTATGTCCCTTGGTTGGATCTAACCATGCTGATGGTCTGCATTTTGGGCAAAGCCATCTCGCATAGTTGGCACACGATTTACATAGTCGTGCTTCCTAACTGTGTGATTTACCCTTTTTCATAGGTATTCTATTATGGGTTGTGCATGGTTTAAGAACTGTGTGGAAACTGTGCAAATTATAATTTTAGGTAATTTTATCTTTTCCCCTTAATTATCTTATTAACCCCTCCTTCCTCCCAAATCTGATTTCATGTCAGATTAGCCTCCATTGCTATCATTTTAATGATTTTTGAAGGCTAAGGTATGGATCAAGTTATATCCTTCATCCATGATATGTTCAACCTTCCTTTCTTCACAGTGGATGTGCAACTGTATGTACTTGAGTCATTTTGATCCATTCTTTATCTCTCTCTCTCTATCAATCTAGTTACCGAGTTGTGAGAGTTTTTAGCTTTTTATCAAATCTACTTTGATCTAAGCCAAATCTGGGGATAATACCAGATGAGGAGAGTCTTCCAAGCCTATAGAGGGTGGTCTATATCTCATCCCTCATCTTCGCTGATTTTTGAATAATCATGTGGGGCCGACCTATATCACTGGGTTTAATTTATAGAATTTATATTCCATGTTTATAATCATTTAAACCAAAGGGTTATTATATTTACAAATATGTGATTAGTTGTCATTTTTTAAACCCACAACTCCATCCATCTCATGTAGGATGTTATTCCATAATTATTATTTTAGTGTTTTGAAAATTTTAAGCCACCGTTCGGGTGTCCCTTGGATTGATCTTTCTATGGTTAAGATTTTCTATATTAAATGGATTGACTTATATTGTGAATTTAATTATAGAAGACACCATGTATGCTCATAACTGGACCCTCCTAAGTTAAGTGCTTCAATTGAAACTAATGTTAAATGTAAATTGTTATGTACACTAAGCATATAAATTATACATAAATGTAAATAAACTATATGTTGCAAATATATAGCACCCATTACTATAGTAATGGAAGGTAGAGTAATTTTCCACGGTTATTATGTATGTCATAAATGGATTAAATGAATGGCTGCATGCTACTAGGCCTTATGACACTAAATAATATAAAGGGCTTAACCAAATTGACTTATTGATAAATTATGAAATGATTAAAGGGTTTAGTTCTACTTGTAGTTATCACAATAATGCAATACAAGGACTGAATCAAATGAAATATTATATGACTCTATTATCATGTAGTGGTGTCCTGAGTCAGATCCACCTTGTATTCTAATCGAATAATTCCTTGATCACTCGAGAACCCCATTCTAATTCAATGACATGATGTTCATAGGTTGAAACCCACCTAGAACCTGATATTTTATTATTCTTGGATGCCCGGTATGACACTGTAGAATCCATCACATAGTATTAAAGGATTTCATGGATATAAACCTTGGATCCATCATTGAAAATTATGTTCCATGTTCAAATTCCATAGGTCCCAGTCACTACTAAGCCCCATTTTACATTGGAATATCACCTTGGAATCGGTAAGCATCTTATTGAGGAATGCCTTGGAATATGCTCCTTGGATTAAACTCTTACCCACAGTTAGGCTATAGTTATTACTGAGTTAAAGACCCTTGAGGTCTACATTTCCTTGGTTATTACCTTAGAACATCATTATGAAATATCATTACAGGTTTCCTCATTACAGCATGGAACCATCTCTATTTCTTGTATGTGGTTTATTAATAAACCGATAACACTCAAATAATTAATTGGTTACATTTTCAGATACCAGCCGAGGGCTGAAGCAAGAACATGGTTATTTAGATACATTGTACCACTTTACATTAAATATGAGTTATTTCACACTGTTACATTTCCATTAAATGGACCAGATTTTATAGATATCATTGGTGGTGGCCTATTGAGATTTATATCACACCATCTCTAGGTGTCGTTTGGTTTATGGGGAAGATTTCATGATTACAAGTGTTGATAAAGGGAAGCATATGGATTAAAACACTTTATTTCTAATGGTGGTAGGATAGATCTGGATAGCACATTACCAAGTTGGATCTTGAGATTCTTGGTATAATCTTTTGATTTTTTATACTTTTGTGAAACTTGTTTTTCCTTCTATCATGTATACATGTTTCCCATATTACTAGTGAGATGACATATCATCAAAAGATATTCAAGTTATATCATTTATTTTTATCATTGATGATTTATTAACTTGTCTATTTCTATTGTGCCTTCAATTTATTTTTATTTATTCCACGATTTACCTCTATTCGTACTTATATAATGCACTACACTTTGGTAATGAGGGTATAGACTCCCCACTAACACACCCTAGGCCCTCACTGCTAGTTCGCAGCCTCTGGCATTTAGGGAGATGTGCTTGAGGCCATGTAGCCAACAAGGCTTTAGGAACCTATTATGTGGCATCTGGGTCAATGATGTCACATCTATAAAGAACAAGTACCATATTTCATGTATCGTGGATCAATTTGATTTACTTGAAGGTGCTAATTAGTTTTCAAAAAATTATATTCATTTTTTATCATTAATTGTTATTATGTATGGAATATATTCCAATGATCGAACTTTATATATGGTACGATCATTATGAGTTTATAGTTTTTATCTTTTTATTGACTAATACACCCACTATTTTTATGGATCTAACTATCATTTTGTTCATAGAATATAATGTTAATTTCATGATTATATTCATTTATTATATATTGGAAAACTGTAAAAGTTAATAACTTAATAAGATTCATTTATGAATCATTATTGATTCTCTTAGGGAAAAATAGTTGTGTGGGAAATTTAACAACTGTCAATCCTAGATTTAGGGAGTTTCTTTTATTGGTTCAATTGTATATATGGATAGAAGATTGGTTAATCCCTAAAATATAAAATTTATCAATGAATTTTCTATAACAAAAATCAAAATTGATGTGCATTGTTTCCCCAAAGTAAAATTTTTAGGATTAGTTTACATGTTAATCAGGTGGACAAACAAATGGGTTATGTATTTATGGATAATTAAATATGAATAATATTTTAAGTTTTATAAATTATGATGATAAATGAACTAGTGTTGAAAATACCATTAATAAGGGATGGATTTGTGATTTATAAAAACACATAAAATAACATACTTGGATGTGTCCTTTTTGAATGACAATGTTATTTCCTATACATATTGGTAGCTAAAATAACATGAATAGTAACAAATAATCATTAGTTGTAGCCATAATATTTTAATTAATGATATAGAGGATTTATATCTTTCTTGAAAAAATGGGAGATATATAAGGATTGTGAGGAATTGAAATAATTTATTACACATAAATAGATCAACATAAATAAATGAAGGTGGATTGAGCTAATCAAGAATTACGAATTCTCAATAGTCTATTTTCCTTCCATGTATTACTAGGAAGATAATTATTTTTTATAAAAAATCATGTAATTATGACTATGATGACCATTCTAAATGAATCTCTTTTTCAGGGACATATTAAATTCAGAAATTGTAATTATTTTGGATGTAGAAATATCACACCTTTTCTAAATGATTTCCCAGACATCCTTATCAGAAAAGATAAAAATTTCTCAAATTGATGATAAGAGTATACAAGATAAAAGTAATGATTTTAATTATGGAAATTTGGTGGAAATTTTTTATTAATATGTTATAAAAAATGCAGACTGAAGTTATTTATTTCATTAATAACTGATTTGAAGGGAAATTTTTTTGTTGAATCACATATCTTGTATTTCTATATACATTCGAGAAGCACCAAAATGTATCAGGATGCAAGGGAGTGTTCCTGGATAGATAACACAAAACTTGAAATTTTCGAATATGTCTCATGATTCATTGATTTTCAACTGGTAATGGGTGAGAGAAAACATTCTAAAGAAGTTATGAAACCAATATTTATTCCTATGATTAAATTTGATGATATTACTATGGTAATTTTCACTTGAATTCAAATGAATATTAGAAAGAATGATTCTGTATGGGTTATTGTCAATCTCCATGAAAAGCCTGAACATTTCATAAAAATAATTGTTGATCTACTACATTATAACCATACAAAATTATATACCAATGACATACTGAGACTTCATGGAAAACCTCATTCAATTATATCTGATCATGTTCTATGGTTTATATAAAAATTATTATGGAGTCATCATAAGTATATTGACACTAATATACATTTTAAAACAACATGTCAACCTCAAAAATATAGTCAATCTAAAAGGACTATTCTGATATTAAAAGATATGTTGTGGTAGTCCATGATTGACTTTCAAGTTATCTAAGATCTATATTTACCTTTGGAAAAAAATTTATATTACCATAGATTCTATTAAATATTTAAAATAGAACCATATATCTCATTGTATAGATATAGTTGTTTCAATCCAACTTATTGGGATGGATTTAGTAAAAAGATTAATGTATACCAATATATTTTTGGGGAGACAATGGTGAACATGAAGGCAATTATGAATCATTTTATTGGAGAGAAAGGTAAAAAGCAATGTTATGTTGAAAAACAATGAAATTATTTATATATTCAAGGGGGAGATCACAATTTATTAAAGGTATATGTATGGAATGGTTTTATAATATTCAGTGGTAAATGAAAACTATTTCTGATGTATATAAAGCGTTTTGAAATTCTAGAAAGAAGTGGAGTTGTCTCTCAGCATTTAGAAATTCCACATAGCCTCTCTAATGATCATGATTTCTTCATCATCTATTTATTGTGTTATTTCATGAAAAATAATATTCACATTATTATATCAAAGGACATAGAATTGGGAACTATTAAATCTTTCTATAAATATCCTATATTTATTTTTGACAATAGAGAACATGTATTGAGGATTAGATGACTCGGTTGGTAAAGGTAATTTGGAGAAAACAAAGGATAGATTAAGAAAAATTGAATCATTAAGAATTTATAATGATTAAAAATGAAAATGTGGTCATAGAGTGAAATTAAGTAAAATTATGGGAAGAAATTTTAAAGTAGGGAAGAATGCAACACGTGATATTAAATAATAGTAAGCCTTACTTTCTATAGAAATAATGTCATAATGAAAATAGTTTTATTAAATAATATTTTTCAAAAATAAATAATAAAATTTTTTATTGTGAAGTTTATGAAATTAATTTCTTTTTTTAATTCACTATTTTAAAATTATCATAGAATGATTTATTTGGATATTTCAAAAATAGTGTATTTTTTATGTGAATATTGAAAAATACCAATTTTTGGGGAAATTCATATTTATGAAATTATAATGATATAATAATAACTTAAATGTTTATGAAACAATGTTTATGGAAAAAAAAATATATTATCTAATTAATATAAATTATATCAAAATAAAATTTAGAACAAAAAAATAGAATCTTAAAATTTTGGAAATCTAAATAATGTTGTTGTTAACATAAAAACTTTTTTATGTTATTTTATTTTATTCAAATATATATATGAAAAAAATTCCATAAATTATTTTAAAGAAATTTATAACTCAAATTAATTAATATATTATATAAATATTATTCGGATGAACAAATTACATTATTTATTTGTGAAATCATTTTAATGTTTAAAACAACCCATTTTCTAAAATTGGTTTTTATTGATTTTTGAGAACCTATATTTAAACTAATTTCTTAAACTTATCAGAGTTTAATCTTGGGAGATGAATTCTATAATTTGAATAATAATAATTAATATTATTTAATATGGTCGACTTTGTTTTGGTTAATGATGAAAATCAACCAAGGTCTTTATTTATCAACTCAGTTATGGGTAAAATGGGTTAAAAGGTTAAAAATAAAAATAAAAGAATTTAATATAACACAACAAACCTGTATAAAAAATATTGGTTAATTTTATTTTTTTAATTGTTCTCTTATCAAAATATAATATTTGAATATTCAGATTCTCACACATAAGAAAAATACTTTATATTATTGAAATTTTTTATGTAATTCGATGTGTCTGATTTCCCTCACTAGAAAAAGGTCACCACTAATCTTCTCTATTACACATATCTTGATCCCCCAATCTAAACCAATACCTTCCCAAATACCTTCAAAAAAACATTCTCATGACCTAGTGTCGATGGTCTCATCAATGGACCAATCTAGAAGGACTAAGGTGAAATCCAAATGTTATTTTAGGAATAATAGGTATAACTTTTAACAGGGTGTTATCATTTCATTTCCTCTTATAACTCTTTATAATATTCTCTATACATTATAATATAACAAAAAATATATTAAATATATTAAATATTTATTATTATACCAAAACAACATATATTTATATCATTTCTATACAATGTAAAACTGAAACTTCGCTTATGAAAATGTATGACATGTCATCTCCACGTAGAGCTCCATTTAATTATATGGTTATAATGATAAAAATTATTAATATATATATGTATATATAATATTTATGATATATTTTTTATTTTTAAAATATAATATATAATTTACCTTCTGTCTCATCCTCTTGTTAAAAAAGAATATTGTTCCTCGTGTGTACGTGTGGATTACAACCTATACGAGGTGATGTGATTCATTATTCATGTATTAATTTCAATGATTATTATAAAAATTAATATATAGAATATAAATGAATTTTTTTAATCATTTATCAAAAAATAGACAATATTTATGTACAAAAACTAGAAAACTAAAACTTTCTTGAAAAACAGAATAGTTAACACTAGAAAATGGTGTTTTCAATATTAAATTCTTAATATATGGTTGATGAAATGTTTTATGTGTATCATATATGATATTATAAGTTTATTTATGGTTAGGATATTTAATTATTATATATTTAAATTTACTATAAATGTTTTAAATGTAGTTACAATGTATGTTGGATTTTAGGTAATGGTTTATTTCAGAATCTCATTCTAATTTCATATTGATTATGTTTATGTTATTATTTCAGTAATTTTATGATATTTTAAAAGAAAACCCCATAAATGTTCATATATTATAGTTATCTCAATATTATAAAATTTATCACTTCTTTTTCCTATTTTTATATTCTAAAGAGATTGAAATAATTGTTTTTAGGGAACATCGACATTGTTTTCTATTCAGTTGGGAATATTTTTCTTCCACATGAATATTTTCATTAAAAAATTTTCATGTATGATTTTGCAATTTGAAAATTAATTATAAATGTCATTTTTTTGTATAAAATTTTTATAGGAAACTTCATATATTTTTTCAAATGTAGTACATTCTATGAAAGGTGTGAACAAAATATTCTTTTTAATATATTGTCATTGAATGGATTTTCCCTCCACCATTAATAATGTATAAATAATTATTAAGTTACATGTTTTGATGTTCTGTAATAAATAAAATTGTTTTTGTAATATCATTGAAATTTTTATAGTTCAAAAAATTGATTTTAAAAAGAAAATGTTATTCTCTTCAAGAACTATTCTGATGAATTTTTTGATATTATATTCATCAATGTAAGAATCCTTTGATGAATATTATGTTAAACTAGGGATATAATATAATAATACTATCTAATATATATTATTAATTTATTATGATCATTTGTAACTGGTATATATTGAAATTTCATTTGAAAATTCATCCATTACTAATTATTATTCATTATTAATGATTCTTAATTATGTTGTATTGTTTTTTAATATTATTGACATGTTGGGATTATGAAGTGAATGGTGGGGCCTAGAATTAAATTTTCTTTAAACTAATTTGTATTTTCAATGAATCAATTTTTTTGGGTATTTGGAATATGACTTATAAATTTTTGTTTGATGTATTAGAATAAGGCCTCAATGATAAGATTAGGATTTCAGAAATTATTATTTCTTTGTTTATAAAATATCTTATTGATGTCCACATGATTATTATAATATTTAGGCTAATAATTTATATGTTTCAATATTATGTGATTATTTATATGAAATTTATCTCCAATCCTTAAATAATTACAATTATTCATGACTTATTTATATAATGACAGATTCTACTATACACATTCCCTTACTGAGCATATGAGAACACTAATTTCTTATGATTAATTTACCAAGGATTCTATTAAGTGGAATTTTGTTAATATTAAATGATAGGTAAGAGATAATAGTAATGTTCTAAATTAATATACTATATTTTATTTTATTTTTTCAAATGTATTGTAAGATTCAATAATTAATCCTATCCCTTAATCCATCTAAACTAATCAACCTTAGAGTTGAGGCTGCTTGTATCCAGTGCTAATTTGAAAATGTTACATCTATATATGTGATAATAGGGTCAGTTTTATAACCCTAATTTATTTTTATAATCTATTTTCACATTAACAAGAATAAATTCATCTATTATAAAAGAATTCATCATGATAATGAGTGATTTCACCAAGGATAGTAACAATTAATTTTTATTTTTCATTTTATTTCTCACAAAAACTTTTCATAATTTATATTCTACACTATAATGAAGTAATATTAATATAATTATACAACTAATAAAATATGAATACTATTTTATAAATCTATTCTCTTTCATTATCATTAATTTATGTCATTTATGTATAAGTCGGCTTATCCACCTATATGTACGAGAATATAATATTTTTATTATATCTATAATAAATGAGTATTAAGACCATAAAATTAGTCATATGTGATATTAAATAGTAATATTTGTTTTTTATATTTTTTTATAATGGCGACATAAGTTAATAATTGATCAAAACAATGTAACTCATTGTTATCAGTAAATTACATGAAATAAGCTCATCATTGATTAAATTTACAGAAGTGATACCCATGGATTCAATCGAATGAATTAAAGACATTTTAAATATTTAAATGGAAGTGATTTTAATATTTTTAATAATATAAGATCATAAAATATGTATCAATAAATAATAACCTACATCTCCATTACAATAATTGTATGAAATAATAGAAATTATTAACACTGATGATTAAAATAATATATAACTAACCAGTATATGTATAGAGAGTAATTATAAATGAAAATTATGAAAGGTAATAGGTAAAACATATTAAATAAGTTATTAAGATACAATTTTTTTACTAGAGTTTAGAATGAGATCAGAGAAGATGTGATGCATGGTAGGGGTTTTCATTTCAATTATAATTCATTGAAGTAGGATTCATATTTTTCATATATTCTTTAATAAAAGGGTGTAATTACAACTATAATAAATTATTTCATCAATGGTAACATTTAATTATGTGATTTTTTAATTTTATTTCAAAATCTATCATACATTTAATTTTAATTAATGCACATCCCAAATTGTAATGGATTTTACTAACTCAACTTCATTTCATTATGTTAAAATTATTTATCTTTGATATAATTATTATAATATCCCTATATTATTATGTTTTCTATATTATATGATATTAACACTTCTCTCTCTTGTAAAATTAAATTTAAAATTCAAATATTCTTCTTTAATGATTTATCTTTCGTATAAAAAAATAGCATTATCAACAATAATTCTCATCATTTCTAATTAATAATTTTTTCCATGTTCTTGTTCTTTCTTCCATAAAATTTTTAGTTTCCTAAATTTTAAAAAGAAATATTTTTTAAGTCATGTGATACACACATCTCATTTTTGTATTTTTAATGTTTGGGTTTTTATACGTTTCAATGATGTGGAATTTAATAATGTTATTTTAAAATATTTAAATCAGAATTTCTTTTTCATTGGTGGATATTTATTTTTCACTCAAAATTATTAATTTTGAACTTAATTTATTTTCAATATTCTAATATTAGATAATCTTTATGTAATGATTTTATAAATTAATTTTGAAGGTGACTTGATACTTCTTTTTTTATGAAATTATTAAAAAAACATGTTCTATATTCCCTTTTATGATTTCACATACATTTTTCAATGTTTTTAATATTGATTTATATCTATAGAAATTATGTTTCAAAATATATTCTAAAAATACCTTAAAATGATTTTATTTTTGGGTATTAATATTCGGTTATAAAATGACCCAAATATTGATCTCTTCTTATGTGTTACTATTCAAATTGTTCATTTTAAAACATAATTTTCATATATGTCATAATCATTCAATGATCATGTATTTTATAGGGAATATTCTCTACTGCTACACTATCATGATGAATTATGATTAGGTTAAACTATTTATTTATCAGGGAACATACTAACATCACATGTGTTTTTATTTCAATAAGTATTTTTATTGATTACTAATGAATGTTAATTATTTTTTGATTTATAACTAATTTCTAACATATGATAAATTTATTATCCTAATAATGTAAAAAATGGGGATTAAAAATAAATATTAAACATCCTCCCTCTGTCCATATCCACTGGGTGGTGCCTAGGGCATTGAGTTGCTATGGTGTTCTCAGGCTTCCCTCCCTATAGGACAGAGGTTTCCAGCTAGTAGGGGAGGTCTTGGGTGTTAATGTGTGGAGAAAATAAATAAAAATTACATTTCATAATAACATGACAAAAAAATATAATCCACTATAAAAACCATAAAAATATACACATATATATATACTTGTCATGTATAAATAATAATAATAGAATATAGAGTAGAATAGACATATAGACACACAATCATAGTTTAAAACAATGACTGATCATATACTAGGATGAGCTAAATAAAATAAATAAAATGTATAAAATGTATTGGGGTTATATGGGATACCTAAAAGACACCTAATCTACCTTCTCACTCCATTGATTCTTTTCTTTTTGATAAATTAAAATTATAACCATTTTCTAACATGAACCAAGAACCACAGTAGTCTACATGGGTACCCAAGTGTCATGGACACCATAGTAGGGTTTTGGATTAACTCAACAAGGTATACATAAATTAGTACCATACATAGAAATAAAATGTTGTTTATGTGAATGTGTAATTCTAGAAACATTAATAAAATTACATGGAAGTGTAAATAAATAAAATTGGCAGTCCAATAGTTTTAACATGACCCCAATAGTATATTATAACATCTTAGGATAGTGTATAAATGTAGATGAGAACATCAACAATCCATTAAAACCAAAAACTCACCTGGAGATAGGGTATACCATATCTAGGAACACGTCATATGATTCTAAGGGTCTACATCTCCATTCTAGACAACATATCATCGAGTCCAATAAAGTGGTTCCCACTTCTATATATCACCTCATCAGATTCTAGGGATGTATATCTTCCCTTATAGGCATCATATCATTCATGTCAAGGGGTATAGTTCCATAATTAAAATATAACCTAATATATTTATAAGGATAAAACTCACCCATACCACAAATCACCACATCTGTGTCAAGGTAATGGTTTCCCCTGCTAGATATCACTTTATCATAATATTGTGTTGTGGATCTCCCCTATTGAATATCACCTCATCTACATCCAAGGATCTTATCCAGGTCATCCAAAACCATCATATCTATATCCCAATGGATGAATAAACTATCTATGTGGATATAAGAATCAAGTGGAATGCATTAAAAATTATTTATTTGCGTCTCAGTCCCATATTCATCCAACCATACATATCTAAGAAGTGCATCCAAGGAATACAAAATTATATTCCAATGTCTCAGTTTAATGTGTATCCCACCTCAAAAATCTTTGGAGTGTTTCTAATGAATCAAAATATAATATCAAGGATCCACGATTAATCATAGGAGTATATTCTAGGAATGCCTAATGACAATCCATATCTTAAATAAACATTAATTCATGATTTATTACACCAAGATACACATATTACATACTCAAAAGATCAAGTGTCCCAATTTCATTGGGTAAATATATATATATATATATATATATATATATTAAAATATTGATAAAATGAAGTTATTTAAAACATCCACAACATTTCCATACAATGCAATGATATTCTAATACTGCATGCAATAACTTGGGGGTGTACATAAGAAAGTGGGGAGATATATATTCAAGTAAAGAAATAATCAAAGAATAACATAAGATAATATGGTATATGGGATTCAAGAGGCATGAAATGATTACATAGAGATGTGATAATAGAAATAATGAACATATAATCATGGTAAAAGATGATAACTGTAACGTCCTGGATCAAGGTGCCACTCAACGGGTGCCACAGACCCAGTTGGTCACATGACCTCAAGTGCATTTCCCCAAATGCCAGAGGCTACCAACTAGCAGCGATAGCCTAGGTCTGATAGTGGGAAAAATATTCCCCCATTTGTCAAATTGTAGCATAATAGAAAAGATAGATAACATTCAACAACATAAGTAGTAGAAAATATACAACTAAAATGGACAACTAAAGTAAAAGAGAACCAACAGTCATATATATAAAGACGCAGCATGTCATTAATTCTATGAAGTAGCCAGAATAGGATACTCTAAAATACAATACAATACAACATAAAATACATGGTACAACCAAACAAAACAAAGTATAGTAAACAAAATGCAGCAGCATCACAAGCCAAAGCTCGGTCCCATGCTCTCCTACTCCTCTGCTACGTTCATGTGCTTTTATAGGGACGCTTTCCCCTGTCGACACCTAAGGAAATCTAGTCTGTTTGGGTCGAAGACATGACCCAAAAAGGGTGTGAGAAATTAATCCTAGTAGGCACCTACCAAAGGCACGTGCCCAAATTTCAGTGAAGATATACAACAATAGTGTGAAAAAGTAAAAGCAGTAAACTAGTAAGTACTCAAAAGTAACTATCACTGCCAGTTTTATTGCCTTGTTAATATTCTTTTAATGATTCAACATAATTTAATTCTGAGCTAATCAGAACCATCCCCTCAGGATAATCAGAACCCAACCCTCAGGATAAATGTAACCATGCCCTCAGGATAATATATTCATGCCCTCAGGCTAAATATCACCATGACCTCAGGTTAAATATCACCATGCCCTCATGATAATAAAACCACGCCCTCATGCTAAATATAACCATGCCATCGTGCTAATATAACCATGCCCTCAAGATAATATAATCATGCCCTCAGGCTAATATAACTACGCCCTCAGGTTAATATAACCACTTTCCCACAGGCTAAAGGAACCGGGCTGAGCCCAATGCATAAACTAGAAATTTATATAAATTTTCTCTCAATAAAAAATAAATACACAAAATGATCATGGCATACCTTTAGGTGTCATGACCAAATGACTAAATAGAGGAACGCACCCCTGGGGTGGTCCTGGATCCCAGTAGTGATCCAAAACAATAGATTATACTTATCATTAAATTATCTACACAATTCTAGATAACTTTTCAACAAAGGCCTCATCTATATGGCACTCCAACCATGGGTGCGTAGCACAATGGTAAATAATTTTTACACAACAATTGAAAGGAAAATCTGAACACCTACATCGATCGCCCCTGATCGATATACGCGAACGACTTCTCCCAAGTCATTCATGAATTCTGTAGATTCGGGTTAAAATAATTCATGTTCAAACATAAATAACATACCATAGAGGAATAATTGGTAAGAACAGCGCAAGGAGAGTGGAGGGATTACTCGTACGATCCCAACGTGATCGACGGAAGCAGAATCAGATTCCTGGTGCGCGATCGGGTGATCCTACAAGGTTCAGCCATCCTTATGAGCTCTAAACTGTGTTTCTACCTCCTCTCCCAAATAAGGAGGCTTCTTCCTATTTTAATAAAAATTTCATGACTACACGACATGTAATCGCAAGTACATGGCGTGTAATTTTCATTTTTTTAACTATTCCCCTAGAGGCTTCTTTCCACCGTGGAACTGTTCATATGTCGACATGAGTACATGGCGTATATTCCTAAATACACGGCTTGTACTATTGCTCACATGGCAGCTACCTCTACCCTCTTACTATTCACATGTCGACTGATTACACAGTGTGTAATTACCTAGTACACGGTGTTTAGTCCATTTTTTTACACCATTCTTCACCGGCAGGCCTACATGCCCCCTATACTCATCCCACACGACCAAAGCACACGGCATGTTGAAAAGTACATGGCGTGTACCCACAAAATTAGATATTTTCCCCCATTTTCCTTATTTTATCGAAAACACTTAAGGAAAAAGGGAATCAAAGAAACTCGTACCTCAAGAATAAGAACCGGTTTCAAACAAACTTCCCCTTTAAAGAAATTTGTCCTAGAATTTCCCTTCCAATGTTAGTGAAGATATATCTATGAACAAATCCGACCACTGAGCATGTACGTCTGTCTCCCGCTCCCAGGTATCGTCCTGCACTCGGCCATGCTGCCATAACACCCGAACTAGAGGAATTGACCGACATTGTAGAACCTTCGGGCTCCTATAAACAATACGAATCAGATGCTCCTCAAAGTATGCATTGACCAAAAGCTCAACCTCCTCGGGATGAAAAACATGAGACGAGTCTGAGTGATAATGGTGCAACTGAGATATGTGGAAGACGCCATGCATGGACCGGTACCACTATGGTAACTGAAACTAGTAAGCAATTGACCCAACATTCTCCAGAATCTCAAACGGCCCCACATACCTCGGCGTAAGATTACCTTTTCTCATGATCCTCCCGTGTCCCAACCTTGGTGAAACACGTAAGAAAGACTGATCTCAGACCACAAACACTAATGGTCATCTACAGCGATCAACATAATTTTTTCGACGAGACTTTGCAGTATCCATCCGCTTCAGAATAAACTAGACCTGCTCAGAAGTCTCCTGCCCAAGACGTTGTCCCAGTAAAGTTACCTCACCTGCCACCAACTAGCACAAGGGTGATCAGCATGACCTACCATATAAAGCCTCGTAAGTTGACATATCAATAGTTTCAAGGATACTATTATTATAGGAAAACTCGACCAGAGGTATTTGTTTCTCCCAATATCCTCCAAAGTCCAGGACGCATGCATGTAGCATGTCTTCAAGAAATTGTATCATACTCTCGGACTGGCCATCGGTCCGAGGGTGGTAAGTTGTTCTCAGAAGCACCTGTGTACCCAGTTCCATCTAAAAACTCTTCTAGAAACGAGACATAAAGAGGATGTCCCTATCTTGAATGATAGAATGAGGGACCCCATGAAGTCGCACTACCTCTCGGATATAAAACTTCTCGAGGTCATCAACACCAAAGGTCTCATTGATCGACAAAATGTGAGCCACCTTCGTATGTCTGTCCACATCCACCCACAGGACATCATTGACTCGAGGTGACCTCGACACCTCGGTCACAAATTCCATCACGACGTGATCCCATTTCGACTCTGAAATGGGTAACAGATGTAACAATCTTGCTGGCCTTTGATGCTTCGCTTTCACCTGCTGACAGGTGGAACACCTCGTAACAAAACCAGTTATCTCTCTTTTCATACCTGGCCACCAATACTAACGTCTAAGTTCATGGTACATTTTGGTAACCCCATGACGAACTTCCCAAGCTAAAGCATGAAACTCCCACATCAAAACCTCGCGTATATACCCTAGAACCACCACTCATCCATGGAAACGCAGTACCTCATCATCGCCTATTGTCCAACTAGGAAAAGGGTCCTAACTTGCCACCGACTCCCATATAACTATGCCTTCTGAATCAGATAGTCGTCTCATCCACACTCTATACATGAAGGTATAATTCACAGCTAATGATGAAAGATATGTTTTCCCTTGACTATCATGCACCTCCAAATGCATCTTAGAGAACAAGGCCATAGGATTCCACTCACCACTGGACTCCTGCACTGCCTGTGTTTGAGTCATCCTGCTCAGTGCATCATCCATTGCGGTCCCCTTAATAGGTGTATAGGCATGATTGAAGTCGAAGGACTAAAGTTATTCAACCCACCTTCGTTGTCTTAAAATCAGTTCACACTGGGTAGGGATATACTTGAGACGTTTTTGGTCTGTAAACACCACAAAATGTTTCCCCAAGATATAATCTCTCCAACAACGTAACACATAAAAAACTACAGCCAACTCGAGATCATGTGTTAGGTAATTTCCCTAATGCAGCCTCAACTACCGAGACCTGTATAAAAATACTCAATCTACCTGCATCAACACTGCTCCCAGCCCAATACCTATTTCATCACAAAAAAATGTATAGCTCTTCCCTTGCTCTAAAAGAATCAGGGCTGGTGTTGATGTCAACCTTCTCTTCAACTTATGAAAGGATGTATCGTAAGCTTCTGACCACTCGAAATTTACACCCTTATTAGTAAAACCCATCAATGGCACTACTAGGCAGGAGAAGTCATGTATAAAGCGCCTTTAGTAACCAACCAACCCCAAGAAACTCAGTATCTCAAACACAATCTTAGGATTCTTCCAGTAAACTATTGATCTCACTTTCTCTAGGTCCACAATAACTCCTACCTCTGAGATGATATGACATAGGTGGTGTATCTGGTCCATCAAAAAGTGGCACTTTGAGATCCTAATAGATAGCCGATGATCTATCAGTGCACTCAATACTATCTCAAGATGGGTGGAATGGTCATGTCGAGTGTGAGATTACACCAAGATATCGTCCACAAAGACTACCACAAAAGAATCCAAATAAGGATGGAACACATGATTCATTAGAGATTAAAAACTATTGGCACATTTGTGAGTCCGAACGGCATAACCAAGTAGTCGTATAGACCATATCTACTCTGAAAAGATGTAAGAGTTATGTCTGATGGTATAATTCATAACTGATGATATCCAGATCTCAAGTCAATCTTCGAGAACGCTCATGATCCCTGAAGTTGATCAAAAAGATCATCAATCCTTGGTAAGGGATATCGGTTCATAACCGTCATCTGGTTCAACTTCTGATAATCCACACAGAGTCTAAGGGTACCGTTTGACTTCTTCGCAAAAAGGACCGGAAAACCACATGAAGAAGTACTCGGTTAGATAAAACCCTTTGCATTCACCTCCTATAACTACCTCTTGAGCTCCTACAACTTAGGTTTTTTCATCCTATAATGAGGAATGGACACCGGTGCCGGTCCTGGCACAACCTCTATAGAGAAATCCACCTCTCGCTCCGGAGGAAGACTTGGAATGTTTTCCGAGAAGACATCCCTGAAATGATCAACTACTGTAGCTAAATCCTTCAGACAAGTCCCCTGATCATACAGATGTAAGCTCACAATATGGGTGATCACTCCACCTCACCCACGATGCTCATGTCCATCTCGGCTTGCCTAGACATCCCATTCGCCCTTGTATAGAAAGATTCCACCCTCTAGTGACGTGATACACACCCTGCGATGATAGAAATCCACAGAGGCTCGAAAGGGTACCAACCAGTCCATTCCGTGAATGAAATCATAACTCGTCATCTTCAAGAAATAGAGGTCCCATATAAAGTTACACCCACCACCATCTTGGGGGAACTCCCTACACTTACGCACAAAATCCATTCTAGTTCCCAAAGGAGTGTCTAGAATCATTACATCAGAAGAAGAAGAAACATAGAGCACAAGGCTCTGCACAATGGGCACATATATGAAGCTATTTGTAGAACCCATATAAAAAAGTACTAAAGATTAAACAGAAGATTCTAAAATAGTACCTCTGATAGTGGAAGGTCTAGGATCCTCCTCATGTTGGGTATGTTGCACTGCATATGTCTGCCTAGTGCCGTGACCCTACAACACAGTCTAGCTACCCTGAGCTGACCCGCCCTGCTGCCTCTGAGATCCTGGTGTCTAGCTACCACGACCACGACCACCATCTCTTCCTGCACACCCTGACGTATTCTAGTTTCCTGAATGGTAAGATGATGCTCGTCTTTCTTCTACATGTAAAGTCTTCAAAGAACCTCTCTCACTAGGCATTGATAGAAATTCCATGCAAAAGCACAGCAGATGACCCATCTTGCCGCAATCTTGGCACTCCACTGGGTCTCGAGGACACTAAGGTCGCTTATGCCCCTCTTTACCACACTGGTAGCACATTTTTGGGCCAACTGAAGTGTTACTCTGGCTATTACTCCCACCGTGAGAGAAATCTACATGTCTCTTCCTCTTACTGGTAGAAATAAAACTAGAAACTGGTGTTCAACCGCCCTGGTCCACACCACTAGCTTCCCACAGGTTCCGCTTTAAGATATGTGCCTGGTTTACAATCGCATGCATGGTAGGAAACCTGAAAATATTTACCAGTGCTCGGATGTCATATCAAAGACCATCCTCAAAGCGTCTAACCCTCAACACCTCATCACACACCAGAACGGGTGCAAAAAGCTGAAGCTCGGTGAACCAGGTAGAATAATCCATCACTAACATGGCACCATATTGCAGATTCATGAACTCTTGATCTTGATCTTCCCTAAGTGTCTCCGGGAAGAATAATTCATAGAAGGATGCCTAAAAATATTCCCACGCCATGTCTCGGTGACACTCAAACTTGTGGGTAACATCCCACCACCTCTTGGCGGAATCACGCAACATGTTTGGAGCGAGCTTGACCCTCCTCCCAGGAGGCATCTTCAGATGCCCAAATATTGTCTGCATGGGATCTAGCCATTAAAATACAGCCTGGGGTCCGCCATCACCTAAAAATGTAGGTGTATGCTACTGTTAGAAGATACATGTTAGCTCTTCCATAGATGTGGTAGTCGGTAGTTCTTCCTGAAATGTATGCATAAACTGCATGAAGCCTTCATAGAACTACGCATCAATGCAGGTTTCTGGTATAACGGATGACGCCACATATGTAACTATTGGAGGTTGCACTGGTAGCCCATGGCCCACCATCTCAGGAGTATAATCGTTGCCTCTCCCCTGGAGAACAACTGGTGGTCATCTTGGCGGTATGAATCTACAAGGTGAAAGCACACCTTAGATCAAGATTTTCTAGAACCTAAAACGAGGGGACCATAAAGGGAACAAGAGAACGAAATGATTCAAGATTTAAAACTCTTGACTACATGACATGTATAAATACGACATGGCGTGTTCTCACAGGCCATCCACATGGGCGAGTACTTTGCCTAAGACTGGTCGTGTTACACCCCAAACACACAGCGTGTCTTCTCCATACACAGTGTGTACATGAATCCTTCTTCCCCGCCCAAGTCCTCCTATATAGCTAAGCCACAAAGCTCTCCTAAAACAAAACTACATGGAGTTTCACATAGGCACACGACATGTACTTGGAAAGATAACACTGAACCGTGTTGTTAGTGACACAGTCAGGTACCTGGGTCATACTACATGACGTTTTCAAAGTTGATACGGTGTGTATGTCTTAACTTTCCTCCATCAATGTTTTTAGTTACACGGGCGGACACCAGGTCGACACTACATAGCATGTACAACCAGTACATGGCGTTCCCCCCCCCCCAAAACTTCCCTACCCTGTTTCCCCGCCCACACGACCTATGACACTTGAAGAGACTACACGGCGTGTACTTAGTGTACACGATGTGTACTTAATATTTTTTCATTTCTTCCCGAATAGAAGAACACACGGTGTGTGTCCATAGAACTAAATGGTGTGTATCATGGGTTTTCCGGATAGTAAGCCTTAGAAACTGTTCTGGAACCCAGAAAAACATTGAAAAAAACACCTAACTGCCAAATTCTGATATATGAGGTCCCATACTCACTATGAATCAATGCTTGGCATCTTATACATGTTATAACAAATTAAAATCTTCAATGTTCCGCCAAATTCTGGTTATTGAGGGCCCATACTACCCAAAAACAAAAGTTTGGTGTTCATTCTATCAACGTCTCACACAACAATACCCTATCAAATAGCTGGTATTTATCAAAGTAGCTATCACAACAATATTCTTTTTTAGCACAACAACTATGAAAACAACATGCAATTTCTAATGCACATACATGGAATGGAAACTATGCATGGCATGTGATTCTAAAAAGTGCCTAAATGATGCATGAGATGGCATAACCTCGTCTCATCATTTTTCAACTAAAATAGAACCCAGTATAAAATATAAACATCACTCTACAAGTGCGTCACCAACATTGAAAATCAAATCAACTGTAAAATTTGAAAATTCAAAATAATTTCAAGAAACGAGGTGGACTGGTTTTTCCCCATACACGGTTTAGCTACTCCAGGCCACATCATATTACCAAACACTATTTCTGTCTTATCCCTGAATAAAGCTCCATATATTTTGTCAAAGAAAAGAACCCCCTTTGATACCACTTTGTAACGTCCTGGATCCAGGTGCCACTCAACGGGTGCCTCAAACCCGGTTGGTCACATGACCTCAAACGCATTTCCCCAAATTCCAAAGGCTTCCGACTAGCAGTGAGGGACTATGTCTGATAGTGGGGAAAATATTCCCTCATTTTTTCAAACTATAGCGCAGGGGATAAGATAAATAACATACAACAATGGAAGTAGTAGACAATATACAACTGAAATGGGAACTGAAGTAAATGAGAACCAACAGTCATATATATAAATATTCAACATGCCACTAATTCTATGAATGCAACCAGAATAGGATAAACTATAATACTATACAATAAAACTCGAAATACATGTTACAACAAAACAAAACAAATCAGAGTAAACAAAATGCAGCAGCATCGCAATCTAAACTTGGTCACATGCTCTTCTACTCCTCTACTACAATCATGTACTTGTATAGGGACCCTATCCCCTGTCTACACGTGCAGAAATATAGTCTGTTTGGTCTGAATACATAACCCAAACATGGTGTGAGAAATAAATCCCAGTAGGTACCCACCAAAGGCTTGTGCCCAACTGTCAGTGAAAATACGCAACAGCAGTGTGCAAAAGTAAATGCAGTAAATTAGTAAGTACTCAAAAGTAACTATCACTACCGTTTTCATTGACATTTTAATATTCTTTTAACAATTCAACATAATTTAATTCTGAGCTAATCAGAACCATGCCCTAAGGCTAATTGAAACCCTGCCCTCATGAAAAATGTAACCATGCCCTCAAGATAATATAGTAATGCCCTCAGGATAAATATCAGTATGAACTCAGGATAAATATCACCATTCCCACAAGCTAATATTACCATTCCCTCAGGATACATATAACCATTCCATCAAGCTAATATAACCATGCTCGTAGGCTAATATAACCACTCCCTTAGGCTAATATAACCACTCCCTCGGGCGAATATAACCACTTTCCCTCAAGATAAAAAAATCGGGCCAAGCCCAAAGCATAAACAAGTAATTTATATAAATTTTCTCTCAAGAAAAAGAAATACACAAAGGATCATGTAATACCCTTGAGTATCGTGGCCAAATGGCTAAACAGAGGAACACACTCCCCAGGGTGGTCTTGGATCCATGAAGTGATCCCAAACAACAGATTAAACTTATCATTAAATTATCTACACAATTCTAGTTATATTTTTAGGAAAGGGCTCATCCATACGGCCCCCAACCATGGGCACATAGTACAATGATACATTATCTCAACACAACAGTTTTAAGGAACATCATACCACCTACCTCGATCACTCCTGATTGATATATGCGAATGACGCCTCCCGAATCATCTGTGAACTCCATAGATCTGGGTTAAAATAATTCCCATTAAAATGTAAATAACTTTCCGTAGATGAAGAATTGGTACGAACAACGCTAGAAGTGGGGAGGGCTTACCCGTACGGTCCCAACGTGACCGACGAAAGAGGAATCAGATTCCCATGGCGCGGTCGGGTGATCCTCTAAGGTTCGATCATCTTCCTGAGTTCCAAACAGCGTTTTGCCTCCTCTTTCAAATGTGGAGGCTACTACCTGTTTTAAGAAAAATTTCATGACTACACCACGTGTACTCTCAAGTACACAGCATGTACTTTTCATTTTTTTAATTGTTCACCTGGCAGTTTCATTCCACCGTGACATTGTTCAACTGTCAACATGAGTACATGACATGTATTCCTGAATACACGGTGTGTAATGTCGCTCAGCTGGTAGCTACCTCCACCACCTTACTATTCACCTGTCGATTGATTACATGGCATGCAAATACCTAGTACATGACCTGTAGTCAGTTTTGTATACCCTTTATCACCGACTGGCCTACACTCCTCGTGTACTCATCCCACATAACCTATGTACATGGCATGTATAAATGTACATGGCGTGTACCCACAAAATTTGGTATTTTTCCCCATTTTCTTTATTTTCTCAAAATCACTTAAGGAAAAAGGGAAAGAAAGAAACTCGTACCTCAAGAATAAGAACCAGGTTCTTATAATAACATCATGGAAAAATAATTAATTTGTAAAAAACATAAAACATGGCATCATAATAATAAGTCAAGGCTACCCACTAAGACATTATAGCACAGTGTTGTTAAGATAACATCCCATAAGTAATTCTTGGTATCTCATGAGATAAAAACATTACCCAATGAATTACAGGGCTATATAATTTTATCCCACCTATCACATTAATATCATGTACTTTCATTTGTATTCCATAGATAACATACAACATAAGATAATACTTTATCACTTTTAAACCAATGATTAAAGTGTTTGGGTTAAAAAAATGTAAGTACCCAATAAATTAAGTATATTTCCATCTAGTTTAATACCATTGTGAATATATTGGGATGGTTATTCACAATACAAAAGATTAGCATGGAAAATATTAAAATAATTTTAGCATCATATGGGTGTTCCTAATGCCTCATGGTTGGAGTTAAAGGGAGTGAAATATTTTATACAATTATATTGGAATAATAAGGATTGCAAAAGAGATGTGTGATAAAACATTAAAATATTTGAAATTATTAAGAAAAAAGGCTTAGTATAGATAATTTACTAAAAATAAAAATGATAATAAAATGTCTCATACCTTGATAGGGAACTTCTTAAAGCTTGATAAGGTATTATTATGTTCTTGATAACACTTTAATAAAGATTTATAGAATGATTTATTGATTAAATTTATGATAAATGGATTTTGGGTGAATAAGAGTGGGAGGTTTTGTTGGTATTTAGAGTAAAAGATATAGGAATACTTTATTATTTTATTAATATAGTTTAGGACTATATAAAAAAATAATCAAAAAAATATTCCCATCGTTTCCGCTAAAGAATATTGGTTTCCATTATTTTATATTTTTTAGAAGTGAATGTATTAAAATAATATTATTAGTTATGTTGAAGTTATTTAAGATCATAATGAATTGAATTTAAATATTAAAAAATAATAAATATTTTGGAATATTCCTTAAAGGATAATAATGTTTTTTCAAATACCATAAAAATAATATTTTAATGTGAAAATATTTTTTTGGGTCTTGGATACTCTTTATTGTACTTATTAAATCACGTTTTGTCTACTATTATCACTTAATACTGACAATATATTTATATTATATGTATGTTTACACAAAATTGAAAATTCACATTAAATTATGGAAAAAAATAATTGGATAATTTCAACATGTTCATTTCAAAAAATAATGTTTATTTCATCAAAATAATTTCATAAATATGATAATTTTTACTTTTAAATAAAAATTATTATTTTCGAAAAAATAATAGTTTTTATGATACTACCAACCTTTTGACCCTAATAAAAATTACATTAGAAGTAATTAAATTATATGCTAATTTATATTTATAAATATATTATTTATTAAGAATAATTTATTAAAATTTAATATATTAAAAAAATCCTGAAATTATCAAAAGGGGGTCTTAATAGAGAGTATATTTATATTAAAAAGCAATTTATTTTTCACATCAACTTATTTTTTTTTCAAACTCATTATATAATTAGTTATAAAGAAATAATAAAAGGAATATATAAAATCATTATTTCATTAAATAATATAATATAAGAAAACATTATACTAGGGTCTAGATACATAACCTCTTTTTAAAATTGTGTATGTTCTAAGGGTAATGTGGGTGACAATGGTTCATTCGAGGGGTGTTTCGATGAATATCATTTGGGTCGTGATGTCGAAAATCTTAAAATTCTCTTATAAATGGGTTTTCTTGAGATGTAGTTTTTGTATCTCATCTTACTCATGGACAAGAGAAAATCCATATTTTTCCATCTCCCTTAAAATCAATGATAAATGGAGTTCGTGGGCCGTGAACATAATGGTTGATTC
This sequence comes from Viscum album, assembly GCA_963277665.1. Classification (NCBI taxonomy): domain Eukaryota; kingdom Viridiplantae; phylum Streptophyta; class Magnoliopsida; order Santalales; family Viscaceae; genus Viscum; species Viscum album. Next base: position 1,006,765,689 of record OY728167.1, read on the forward strand.
CATCACATCTTCTATTTCTGTCAATTGGATTCAATCAAAATCCTTAATGTATAATAATCATAATGGTCATTGTATAGTGGCTATATTACCAAGGATCTAGATGCATAATGTTCTTTTATTCCCAACAATATAAATTTTATAAAATCCTAAAATATCTAATGTAGTGTATCTTTTTTCAATAACTATGTTATATAAAGAGTTATTTATTCATATAAAATGTAATTTGATTTATAATAGTTACAATAGATACATTATTTTATCCTTTGGAAATTTATCCCTAAAAATTTTAATTCAAACACGAAAATAAATTGTGGTACTTTTATTTGATAATCTTTTTTGGTTCCCATTTTGCACCAATAAACATGTAGTTCTTCTATAGAACTATGACAAGGTGAGTTTCCTTTTTTATATATCTTTTTATATACACTCTACGATCTTCACCGACCACTCTTCATTTGAATTATTTCTATCCATGGGTACAACCTATGTATTTGGTACATGTGAGTATCCTATTGTGAACCTCCTCAGTAGGGATAGATAGAACACATCATACAACAGAGGTAGGTTTGGTGGGTGTTATATTTGATATCCCATAACTCCAATATAATCATACATCTAGAAGGGGATGATGTATCTTGTGATAAGAATTACATTATTCACATGAATCATGACTCTCTTCAAAGGTGATATATATAAGAAAACCTTATCTTTGACCTCCAACTATAGGTCTCCTTAGTGATTAATTTCAAATATTTTAAATTTACTTTTTTAAGATTTCATAGGATTTTGAATGGATTGAACTTTTTTTGTTATCTATTGGATAAGATCATGTCCCAAATCTTCCTCTCTCCATATTCATACCAATATGTTGGAGTATGACACATCTTTCCATACAGATCCTCATAAGAAGATATGTGAATTATAGAATGAAATATTTCTATAATATGAAGGCTACAATGGGGGGGGGAGGTGTTGATCCAAATATCTATGTAAATACATTTAACATTATCTATGAATATTCTCTAGAGTTTTAATGGTTATCTCTAGATTTCCATTTTATCATGGTGGTAATTAGTACTAATACTCATATATGTGTCTTATTATTTCTAAAGACTTATCCAAAACCTCATGGAAATCCAAAAATATCAATTAGATACAATAGAGAGTGGAACATCATGTAGTATTGAAACAACCATCATGGATATAGTGGAAACTTATTTAATATATAAATCTTCCTTGATTGAAATGAAATGCACTGAATTGGTATAGAAATTGAATACCACCTAGATTTCCTAATTTCATTTAGGTGTCTTGGGAAGTCCTATGATGAAATATATATTTTTTTTCAAAATTATATACTTGTATTGGAAATGGTTTCATCATACCCTTAGACTTCTATCATTCATCCATAACTTTTTGGTGTACCAAGCATCGAGATACAAAGTCTACAACATCCCTATTGATATTATCCAATAAAAAGTTTTTAAATAGTTTTTTATAAATCTTAGGGCTTCCAAGATGAATAGAGAAAAATGATATATGTGAATCATATAGAGAATCCTTATTCATTACATTATTTTATGGGACACTTATCTAGGTTTCAAATAGTACTACTTTTTTGTCATTAATATTGAACTCTAGAATATTCTATACCTTTCTCGTTAGCACCTAATCATATTTTTGGCCTCCATGGTACACTATATAATGGATGGTTGAGTTGTTATTGGTGCATGGTAGGATATATATAATTATATTATTCTCATGTCCATGAATATTGAATCCTCTTCAACCATTATCATGGGTAGGGTTGTAGGATCATTTCTACTTATATAATTTTACACTTTGTTTACCTTACTCGGATGTTATGGGATTGAACAACCATAATATTTTATCATCTACAAACACCTTCTTTGTTTCATATTTAACTCAATTTTTTTATTATTTAATTGATGATATTATTATCCATATATATGTTTCACTTTTCCTCATAATGATATACCTAAACTAAGTTAATGTGAAGATCAATATAGCTAGTTTGTGATCCTGATTTGCTTAATTTTCCACATAGATCATTAATTATCAGGTTGAATAGGATATAACTTTTTAATCCTTAATGATCACATGACCCAATACCTTTATGGATTCATAACTGAACATTAATAATACTTCCCCACTAGCGGGTAATATGAGCAAAAAGGTAGTGATTATCCAATTAATTAACTGCTTAAAACTACCCTTTCTTTAATCTTTCTAGAATGAATTTACTTCTATCCATGATAGATTAGAGAGTACAGATGAAAATAATAAATTTTCTCCTAAAATAGATTATTTTACATTGATAAAACAATGAAACTATGGATATTATTTACATATGATGATTTGGATCATCCTTTAATTGCTTATATTTTTTAAGATCCATTGAGATCCATTTGATAGTGATAACATGCATTGAAAATGATACCTTATCAATCAAAAAATCAAATTAACTATACATCCCAAAAAACTTTCTCAAGGTATTCAATACATAATTAAAGTGATCCACATATTCCTCCTTGGTTTTGGGGTATACAATAATATCATCTATAAATACTTACCCAAATTTTTCATGGTAATCACTAAAGACTATATTGATTATGTCCATGAACATAGATGGGGAATTATTGAGACTAAATGGAATCACTATGAACTCAATGTGTCAATACATTTTATGAAAAGTAGTTTTAGGGATATCCTCATCATTTATATTTAATTTATAAAATATGGTATGAAGATCCACCATAGATACTACTAATCTCCATGTAGCTGACTGAATAATTCATAAATCCACAGTGTAAGATACGTTTTCCTTTTCATGATCTTATTGACGTCATGATATTCCATGAAAATGACCATTGAACCATCCTTCATCTTAAAAAAAGGGATCGATATACCTCATAGTGAAACAATTGGGTGTATAAAACCATTATTCAGGTTCTCTTGTAGTTTTTTATTCATCTCCTCATATTCAATAATGGTTATTCTATATAGAGTCTTAGATATTATAAATGATTTGGGAATATGATCTCTTGAGAAATAAACAATACAGCATGGAGGATTAATAATAAATTCTTCATGAAACACTTCAATATAATCCATTATAATGGGAATATAATCAAGGATTATCCTTTCCTTAGTCTTTACCATTTAATCAAGATACGAATTTTCATAAGGAAATAATATGCATGATTTGGATGGTAATTATAAATTTTATTCATTTTCATATATACACCAATAATGTAATGGAGGTAAATTCACTATATGAGGGTGATTTTATTCTCTCAGAAATTTATATTGACTCTATTTAATGAAATCCAATCCAATCCATGAATTACATTGAATTGCCCTGTTGTATCATAAGCATCATAGGGAAATTAATCCCAAAAAAGTTTATAGGGAATGAATTATATTTTTTTGATGAAATAATTGACACATTTTATGTCTTCACAAATAACAATAATTTTAGGTTTATTGGTTGTGTTTGAATAGTTATACAAAAACATTATTATATGGAATAATTTTTGTAACCAAGAAAAAATTGTTCATTTAATATAAATGAACTAATAATTTCAATACTTTTCACAACTTCATTGTTGGATTCCAACTCCTCTATTTTGTTTGTAAAGGCCACCATTTCCCTTTATACATTTTATGTATTATTCTGCTCTTATCATCAGCAACCCTTATATTAGTGGATTGATTCATATAGTGTTCAAGTTTCTTATAGTCCAAATAATTGACAAAAGGCTAAGGGTTGAATAGTGAATTCCTTTCTTCCATCACATTAGTGGGTTTCACTCATCGAAATTTTCAATCTACTTGTCCTTCCTCTGAGAACATAAAGTATTTCATTTCTTATTTTAAGAAATATCCATTATTCTTCATCACATAATTTATACAAGTAGGTTGTTTGAATTTCATTCTACCATGATATTAATCCACCACTATGTCAGATTTAAAATTAATTCCCTCATTCATTAATACATTCCCATGCGACATGTGAGATTTTATAATCATCATTTAAACATTGCAGTCATACTTAAAATTTTACTTATTGTATTCAATGTTTTGAATCTCTAAATATTTTCATATAATAGGCTTTGGCCCATAAAATTTGTTGTCAAAATTAATATTGGGGTCAATAAAAAATCCCAAGGGGTATCATGAGAGTCTTTTGATGTTTTCAATATATGACCACATGGATTCATTGTTCTTCTACTATAGGATAAGTAAATCCCCATCCATTTTAACTCATTGAGTTAAAAGTAAATATTTATTGAAAAAAAATTCCATAATTCATTCCATTTCATCAATTTGATATCTACAATAATATTTTTATTTGTTATCAATGCACAACATTGATTAGATTCTCTCTCCAAATGATAAAAAGGCCATACAAACTGCTATTTCTCAGATTATTGTAGAATGGAGAATATATTTTCAGCATAGTTGATCCATTTTCCCACAATTTATATATCATAACACCCCCTAAATTTATATGTATTTTATCACATAAATGACTCAATTTTAACGTAATATTTATTAGGGGTATATTAGTTTTCCACCTAATTCATGTTTTGATTAAAAAACTAAGTTAACTGATAATTTATTATCATTAAGTTCATTATTACAACTTCTATTGGGTTGGGAATGTCATTTTAGAAGTAAGCACATTTACAATCTCAATATTTTTTGACTTTGTTTCCCCTTATTTCCATTTATTGACTAGAATAAAAGGAAAAGTAGAGACTATAATTTCTAAAATAATAATCATATAAAAGTGAAACTATGAAAATTAGTGGGATAAAAAATAAATGGTACACATTCCATAACTGATGACATTATAGGTTTAGATTTACCTAATCCATGTTCTATTTCCTAGAATAAAATATTTATTTGAAATTTTTTCCATTAATTATGGTTCATAATGATATTGGTAAGTTTCCAAGGCATTTCACCCTAGAGTATCAATCTCAATGATAAGTAAAGATTTTTTGTCTTGCACCAGGTGATGATCAAGTCAATACCCCATGCTCCATTTTTTGTCTTATTACCCCTAGGTACAAATGTTATAGAGATACATCTACTTGTAATATCTAGATAGGGATTTTTATGAATATAATCAAATTACTCTATGTATTACCACATTTTTCGTAATTTTTTTATTTTCATTCTTATTCCTATGTCTCTTCCAATATTTTTTAAATCCCAATTCCCAAAAATGACTAAACATCCCTCTAAAAAAATTATGACAAACCATAACTTTAATACACCTTAATTCGTGGGTTATTATATAATGATACACATATCACAATCATGAAAGTTTGATAGTCCTAATTTCTTTTTGTAATTAGATATATAATAAATTAATTTGAAACAGGGATTCAATGGCATTATTTAAAAACTATATAACATTCCATTAAAATTCATTTAAATTCTAATGCTAATTTGGATTAAATAAGGGTGCTCATAATAATTTGGTAAAATATAAAGACTATTCAGAAAATAATATAATAAAAAACATAGGGTAAAGCTTTATCTTTTAATCAAGACTTATCACATGATGTCATATAATTTTGATAATCAGAATCATTAACATTGAAGTAAGTTATAATATTATAACATCCTGGAAATAAAATAATTGTGGAAACAACCTAAGACATGACATCACAACATTAACTCGGGGATAAAAATTATGACATTATAAAATAGTGAGCTTAGGATAACCTTTTGTTAACCATAGATGGTATCCCATAAAATAAAAACAATACCCAATGAATTACATGGTTATATAATTTCAATAATACTCATCACATTTATATCTTGTATATGAAATTTCATTCCACATAGATATACAACATAAGAATGTATTTTATCTATTTTAATCCTATTTTTTTAGAGTTTGAGTTAGAAACATAGATGCCCCCAATCAATTAAATACATATCTATCAACATTAATACCCTTGAGTAGAAATGTGGATGTATATTCACAATATAAAAGTGTTTTATGGAATATCATAGGATAATTTTGGTATCATAATGCTTATACATAAATGTTAATGAATGTTATTAATGAGAGGGAAAGGTGTTACCCCATTAGATTTGTGTCATAAGGAAAATAAGAGTGATGGGTGAAATAACATTACAAAATGATTAATTAGAAATAAATATTCTTAGTAAAAACTATGTACTGGAAATAAAAAGGAAAATAAGAAGACCCCTTACCTTGAGAGGGTGAATCTAAAATCATGAGAGGGGTTTATTATGATCTTGGGAACACATTTGAGGTATTTTGAGATAGATATGGAGAAATATATGGAGAGGGATAAGGAAAAGATGCTCTATAGTTTTTGAGTGAAGGGGAGTGGGAGGATTGATGGGTATTTATAGAAAATGAGAGGGGAAGTATTTATTAATTCCGAAATATAGGTTTTTAAAACTATATGATAAAATAATAAAAAATAGAAACTTCATAAGGTTTTTATGATGGTTTATATCAATTTTGATTGGTTTTCAATATTTCAAGCAGCCATAAACTGATAAGTTTAAAATAATATCATTGGTGACGTAGAATTTAGTCAAGTTTCTACTGAATTTATCTTAAAACCTTAAAATATAATATAGGGTTTGGGGGATACATTAAAAGACTATAGAATTGATCAAATAAATCTAAAAACACATTATTTTTATGTTATATTTTTTTGGCCATGAATAATCTTTATATCATTTATTATAACTTTTTATCTCTGTTAGAATGTCATAATACATATCATATATTTAAACCTTATTTAAACTTTATCTAATAAATTGACTTTATAATAAATTATTGAAATATCTCTATTGGATAATTTCACTATGTTGATTTTAAAAATTGTAGTTTTTTATCCTAATTATTTCATAAATTTATGAATGTTCTCTTTCAAATAAAAATATGTATCTTATGAAAAATACATGTCTTTATGATATTAATAACATTATGAACCTTAAAAACGGTATTGGACATCATTAAATTATATTATCCTAATATTTAAATGAATAGTATTAAATAAATAATTTGTAAAGTAACATTTATTTCAAAAATTATTTACATTATCAAAAGAGTGTCCGTATTTATACTATATATTCCCCCAAATTTCAATTTTTATTTCTTCATATAAAAATTTGATTTTTCTCATACTCATTATATAATTATTTATAAATAAATAATAAAAGGTATATATATATATTAAATATTTAATTAATATTAAAATTGATAATATCTTATAACTGGGGTTTAGATACATTATGCAATATTATACTTGTCTATTCTTTAAGGGTAAGGTCTGTGATGGTGGTGCTTTCTTAGGGTGGTTTGACAAACATTATTTGGGTTGTGATCTTGGTATGATCGAACATATCCCAAAATATATTCACCTGATATTTATTTATTAAATATAATATTTGGATTGGTTATGTTCGAAGCCCGGTGATTACATATCCTATATAAGATTCGATAAATGGGAATTATAGGGTATGATCCCACTCATTGAAGTCATCACTTCTTCCATTTAATTTAATAAGATTTTACAATAACCCTTAATATATAATAATCATAATGTCCAATGTACAATATCTATATTATCAATTGTTATGTTTCGTAATAGTATTTTAAAACTGGAAAGAAATATTATATAATGGTCAAAATTAGAAAATATAATGCATGTGATTTCTATAACTACATTACTTAATAATGAATTTATTCTATTAAAAGTGAATTTTATTTATTAATTTTTAGGTTGTTATATCACATGTGTCACATTACATATCAGTGGGTAGTATGTCCCATATAAACATATATTGTCAAACACCAGAACCACCGTAGGGTCACATCATCGATCCAAGTTCTAAAGTGACACTCAAGCTATACATTACCCATTACTTTCATGCACCATATATTGGGATCAATATAAAGTGTGTAAAAAAATGGGATCTCCATAGTCATGTCATGATAAAAAATCCTTCATAGGTACCATTATATCACTAAATCATCTTATCTCAACACTGATAACTTAGAGGTAAAATATCTCTTATCTTAACCATGATCATCAAGTGGAATCATTTGTGTCACACCCAGACTATTAAATTAACTTTTATTTTTTTATTTATTGGCTCTGGGTTCTCACGCCAAGGTTCGGGTTGGGTCCTGGTTTAAATTTTTTGTTGTTTAACAGTTTTACTAGGTTTCAGACCCGTGTGCGGTCACCGTATCTTGGGCGGTAGTCACACATCCATCCTATGTGTCATGCAATTTCTTATTATTATTCATATTATTCTTCTTTATATTATTATTATTATTTCATTATTTTCATTGTTATTTTTATCATTATTGTTATAATTATTATTTTTATAATTATTTGTTATTATTATTATTATCTTTATTATTATTATTATTGTATTATTCTTCTTTATATTCTTGTTTTTCTTATTATTATTATTTTTAATGTTCTTACTTTTATTATTACTATTATTATTATTATTTCTATTATTTATATTTTATGGTGTTATTATTATTAATATCATTATGATTATTTTAAAAAATGAAAATAATTAAGAAACCCCTACTCTACCCATCTCCCCCTTCCCCTTACCAGCTCGTTGTGCGAGACGCCTCCCTGATCACCTCGTGTCGCTCACCCTTCACCCCTGTCTCCCCTCCACCTCTCACCATCGACCACCCGCTCCCCAAACTCCTGAAGAACCACCCTCTCACCCCCTCTGCGCGCTTAGGCTTTTGTCGCTCCGCCTCTCACCATTGCTGCATACCTTCCCATGCCACTCAACTAATTCGGCCGTTGCCCTCAACCATCATTCCCGTTGCGTGCCTACCCATCACCCCTGCATTTGACTTTTTCTCTCACACCTCGCTTCCCCCCTCTATAGGTCTCCCTCCACCATCGACCTCCAGTTGCTCCAACCTTCACCTATAACACCATGCCTCTCTGGCCAGCTGCCACTTCACCTCCCAGCATGAGATTCGACCTGGCCTCCACCTTGCACCAACCAGATGCACCCCATGAATTCTCTGACCTTCTCTTTCCCCTCCGGCCAGCGGCACACCCAAATCCAGTGACTCCCTTCTTTTCATGGTACCGACCTCACCTTTCCATCCATCTCCCTCTCTGCTGGGTACACTCCTCCACGTTGGTTTGCTTATTAATTTTTAGGTATTTTCATTCGATTTAGAAAAAACATAAAACCTAGGTTTTGTTTTGTGTGTTTTTCTTGTTTTATTAAGGTTCTTGAAGGGACCACAACGATGGGTTCTTATTTCCGCAGAAGTACGTCACATTTTCTTGCCATTGAGGTAGGCTTTTCTGATTGTTTTCTTTCTCGCATAACACAAAGACACTTTCATATTTTAAATTAATTTTGAAATATCATTCTCACCACCATTAATATTATAATAAATTTATTATAATGACTTTAGTTTAGTTAAAATTTTAAAAAAATTCATGTAATCAATTCTTTGATATTCGTAGTTTGTTTTGTGCATAAACATCATTAGATAAATTATTTTGTTTGTCTAATTAATTTATCATGCTCTATGATGAAATTATTCGGTGTGAATTTTGTTTAGCAAAAAATTGACATGCTTGCAACTTATTTTGGGTACCATATTTACCTAACGTGGAGTGCATTTTTAGTGAAAACTTATTTTTGAAAAAATGTTAGTTTTCAAGAAATGGGAATTGGTTATTTTGGCTGTGCAAGTGGTGCGGGTTATGTTTTGAAAGGTTTGAAAGTAATGTGTAATGGTTGGATTATGAAATTTGTTTTAAAAATTTAATTCCCATGTGAAATTGGTGAAATCATATTGTAAGACTTTGTTGTGTTCTTTTGAAGTATTTTATTAGTTGAGTAAATGATTTATTAAATGTTGTTCAAAATGAGAGTCGTGGAGAAATGGTATTTGAATGTGTGTTTGAGTTTTGTTAGAAATTGAATGTTAACAATGTGAAAATGGTTCTTATTTTCTAAATGTTGTTGGGTCCCCTTGTGTTATTTAGAGGAATGGGTTTAAAGGTGTTTCCCTCAATTAGACCCATTGTGCTTTGAAACATGTCTTAGTGGGACTTTAAAAAGGGGCTAAGGATGTTTTTTTGTCAATTGTTTGGGTGTGTGTTTGGAGCATGGTGGCCTGTTTGGTATTGAAAATATGAAAAAAGGTATTTACTGTTGTATTGGAAGTGGGTCGTAAATTTATTTGGTCTTGGAAACTATTGACCTAGTATTCATTTTATGAATAATAGTGGTCTTTGGTGTGGTACAAAAGGAATTCACTTTTCTAAATAGTTTAATGCCCATGTAGAAACCTAAAGTAATTTGTAAATAATGGTTCGACATTGATGTGATGTGATGACCCGTATCACACTTTCATCTTTAGTGTATTTTTTTTTTGATTCTTTTAAAGGATGGAATTTTGACTACTCTATTGCCATTTAACAACTTTATTTTTTTTAAATAAAGTATCAAATGGTTTTAATGATTTCATGGAATGACAACCCGGCTGGCCCATTTCATGATATGATGTATATATATTTTTGGGGCACCCTTATATGGGGATATCCCTTATGGGTTATCATATGAAGTTTCCATGTTTTGGGTAGGAAACTGTGGGGATATGAGTAACACTTATGAGGGAATATTTCTTACATAGTATGATAATAACCACTATTGGTTCATTAGAGTATTTAAATGATCGAGAGATGGATGTTGATCAACCCCAATTACACGGTTTGGTACCCCATGGATTTTTAGTTAGTCTAGGTGGGATTTTCCACTAGATTGGTCATTTTTAGGGCGCCAATTATTTATATACATAAGTGCTTCACCATATGTCGTTAAGTGGTACCGAAACTGAGTACGTCTACAGGTATTATAGTGATGTTTAGGATCACCCATAGTTATAGATTATTTTTCATTGATTATTCTCTTTCCAATATACATGTTTATTTCTAACTTACACTACTTATCTATTGTACTTTAAACAAGCTATTTTATACATTGTTTTGGGTTTAGATTATAAAATGACAACTGATTTTAGAAACGGTATGTCACATTTTTTTTATTATTAAATGAGAAAAATATGTTGCTTATTCAAAAATGATAAAAATTTACTTTTATATTTTTATTTCAAACTTGTCTTAGTGTATTGTTTTGGGAATGAAGACGTTAGATAATATGGTTTATCTTAGAGACCTTACTCATCATTTTTAATACTGAAACCTATTTTATCATTTTAGTTATAGGTATCTTTTTCTTATGTTTTCTTGGTTGAGTTGTTCATTATTGAAGAAAGGTTAGTCTTTGGTTTGGAGGTGACTCAAAAGGTCACCTGGAGGTATTTTGAGTTGTTCTGTTTATTTTATTTCTGCTACTAGAGTTCAGTTTTATTGTTTTGTTTATTATTGTTTATTTTTTTATCTTTTATGGGGAAAATCATTCCCAACAGTTAAATTTTCATTCCCAACACTAGTTTCCACCCTATGGGGTTTGGGAACACCCCTGGGGACATGTCACAAACATGCGAAAGTAGCCGGTTTAGGGTCGACTCATGATTGGTTTGTGAAAAAATGGTATCTGAGGATGCCCTTATTGTTTAGGGGTGTCTGGTAGATGGAGATTAGTACTTTCGGGACTCTAGAGGTAGGTATGATAAGGACTTCATGAAACCTCACTCATTCCAAACCTTGAGTCACCAGGGATAGTCTAGGAATTGATTTCATCCCTCTTTCTAGTTTGTTTTAGATTTAGGGATAACAATGGAATAAATCTAATGTTACATCATGATTTTACATGGAGTAGTGACCCATGTGAATCCCAAGTACACAGTTTATGTTCCTCCTAGATGTTGATGGCTACTTGGGTCATGACCTAATACTATGTCGTCAGGTTAAGCATGACTACTAGTCCCTCACTCCACTATTTCAATTCTAGTTGAGTGTTGTCATGGTTCTATTTAATGTAAGTGAACTTTTGAAAATGAAAAAAAAGGTTTTGAAATGAGTATGATTTATTTTAAATGGATTTATACTCATGAAACTGGTTTTAAAACTGAAATTTCTTGGTTGAAAAATATAGCGTTTTCTTGGAATTGGTAGAGAAATGGTTTGGGTGCAACCTCGGGTACTCTTTATGAACATTTTCATATGTGAGGGAATACATGGGAAGTTTGTGTTGGTGTGTATATATGAAAGAATATGAATACATGTACAATGGTTCATTCTACTACTAGGGTGTTTACTTCTAATTAAAGGCTTGATCTTGTTTTTCTAAAGTGATTTTAAAAGAGAAATGTTTTTTAAAATTGAATTTTGTTTGAAATGTGGGTTTGTTATATGGAAAGTATCCTTGAAAGAAGGAGGTTTTGAAATCAAAAATGAAATGGGAAATTTTGGGTTTTGTTTGTATTTTTTTGGTTTTTTGAGTTGGTAGTTTTTGGATGAAGGCTATTTTAATGATGTTGCTTTGGCTTGATATTGGTTTTGGCTCTGTGTTTTATATGTTGTTCAGAAAATACTGCCCAGAAAGCTCCCACTGGTTTATGATAAGTCATGCCTAGTTTTGGACCTTCTCGAACATTGCATATCCTTTTGGGGGATCGAGGTATTTTAGATGTAACAGAGTGGTTTGAAGAGGTATAGAAAGTTTTCAGGATATTGGGAACTCCCGAAGCTGTTAGAGTCCGTGCTATTTTGGGTCTACCTGAAAGTACAACTCTAGATAAATGGGAGTTTTTTGACCAACCATCAATGAAATTTGGGATGATGTGGGATGTCTTTCAACCCATCTTCATCAAATGTTTTATACCTGAATAGGTGAAGAAGTGGAAATTAGAAGAGCTCATGTGTATTCAATAAGTCCCACAGATTGTGAAGACATATGTTGATCGTTCCAAAGAAATTGTTTCCTTTTCTTTGGAGGTAACATCACAAGATTTGACGAAGAATTATCTCTTAATCGGGGGGCTTCATCCAGATATCATGGACATGATCATCCCTTCTAGGGACAATCATTTTGAGAAGCTGGTGGATGAGGTGTTCTTTGCTGAGTTAGTCCCTAGTGTGCAGATGGTTGGAAATGTAGTGTATCTAGTTACTCATGATGTTTCTCCATCTAGCGAGAAAGATATTCCAGAGGTGACTGTTCTTAATGTTTCACCTACAATGGTTTTGGATTTCAGTTTTTCAGACCATTCAGTGGTGTTCCACCAGTGTGATCGGTTCGTTCATGTGAAGCCATCACGTCACATACCTCTAAAGACGTGTCATCATTGCGAGTGTCTGGGTCATCTATAGAAGTTCTACAGGAAGCATCTCTTGAAGGAGAAGATATGACTAGAGGACTCTAGTGCCTGACTAGGAGGTAGAGTATTTTTTATCTATTAGATCCCCAACCATAGGACTTGGGGTGAATCTCACACAATGTGAGGAGTTTCCTGGGGTGTGAATCCTCGGTTTGGGTTTTGTGTTCTATGTTGGTGGTGGAAAAATTAAAGTCATTTTATCTTTTGTTTCTACTATTAATGTTTTTAACTTTTTATAAGTTCATTGTTTTTTTGTGAAGTTTTGATGGATTTGTTCCATTATAAACTCAGCAGTTCGGTTTGTGTGGATTTGGTTTTCTGAATCATTAGTTCTTCTTAAAAGTGTGTTTGTACCTTGTATGTGTTGATCTTGGTTTATAATTGTCTATTTGGAGATGTAAGTACCTGTGGAAGAATTGATGTTTGTGGTTATGATTAGGTTCTCATTTTGTGGAATGCTCTTCTCAGAGGATTTTCTCTAGTGTTTGGGGTTTTTGGTCTAGGTCGAGAGTTCCATGTTTTATTGGAGGTGTTTTTTCGTTCCTGCTATAGAAGTTAGTTTGGATCAGTTGAGAGTTCCCACATCAGCCCCCCATTCCTAGGGTGATATGTTTGAGTGATAAATTTCTGCACTAGTTGGGTTCCTTTGGTGGGTAGAACCCTCTCATGTTCACCCATTCTCTTGTATTGTGGATTCTTTCGAAATCAAACGGGCATGGATTTTTGTATTTTCTATTGTTCGGTTGGGTGACTTTCTGGGGGCATAAAGTGTATGTGGTAGGGAGAATTTTCACTCCCGGACTTTTAGAAAAAATTTTATTTTATTATATCTTGGCTCTGAGTTCTCACTCTAGTGTTCTAGTTGAGTCCTGGTTAAATTTTTTTTTGTCATTTAATAATTTCATTGGGTTTTGTACACATGCATGGTCACCGCGTGCTGGGCAGTACCCATGTAGTAGGCCCAGGTGTCGTGAAATTGCTCATTATTCTTCTTATTATTTTTCTTTATATTATTATTATTATTATTTCATTTTTATCATTATTATTTCTATTATTATTATTAAAATTATTATTTTTATTTTTAATAGTTTTTATTATTAATATCTTTGTTATCGTTATTATTTAATTATTGTATTTATATTGCTATTATTATTATTTTTTCTTACTTTTGTTATTATTATTTTTATTCTTGTTATTTTTATTATTATAATTTTTGGTATTATTATTTTTATAACAAGATGAAAAAAATTAAGAAACCCTATCTCTACCCATATCCCCCATTCTTCTTACCCGATAGCTACAAAATCCTCGTCCCTGCTCACCTCTTACCACTCTCCCTTCACCCATGTCCCCCTTACACCTCTGACCCTCGACCCCCTAACACTGGCAGGGCCCCACTCTCACCCATGCTCGTGCCTAGGCTCCTACCACTCTGTCTCTCACCATCGTTTCCCTTCCTTCCCTACTACTCCACTCACGCGGCTGCTACCCTCACCCATCCTTCATGTCGTGCCCAACCCTTCACCCCTATAGCCGACATTGACTCTCGATCCTCTTTTCCCTCCCTCGCCTGGTCACCCTCTAAAATCAACCTCCAACTTCTCCATCCTTTACCCATCACACTAGGCCTCTTTAGCCTTCCACTGCTTCACCTCCCCGCCATAGCATTGTCCTCACCTCGGCCTTGTGCCGACCAGCCACGCCCATGACATGCTATGACCTATTCTTGCCCCCACGGCTAGTCGTGCACCCAAACCCAGAGACTCCCTGATTTCTATTATGCCAGCCTCACCTCTCTAGCTCTCTTATTCTCCGGTGGGTACACTCCTCCACGTTGGATTCCCATTAATTTTTTGGGGGTTTCCTTCAATTTTGAAAAACCATAACATGCAGGTTTTGTTTTGAGAATTTTTCTTATTGTCTTAAGGTGTGCGAAGGGACTGTATGAATCGGTCTTACTTTCTGTGGAACCATGAGATGTTTTCACGCCTTTGAGGTAGGTGTTTTTGACTATTTTCTTTCCCACATAACCCATATACACATGTGTGTTTTGAATTAATTTTTAAATGTCATTCGAACCGCCATTAATATTATGGTTAATTTAATATAGTGTTTCTAGATTAGTTAAAATTTTAAACTAAAATTCCTTGGAATCAATTTTTTTATTATGCATTGTTGGTTTTGTGCGTAAACATCATTAGATAAAATATCTTTATTATATAATTAATTTAGAATGTTCTATAATGAAATTTTTTGGTGATAAAAAAGTTTTGAGGAACATTGAAATGCTTTCGACTTATTTTTGTTACCATATTTAATTGATGTGGAGTGAATTTTTAGTGAAAACTTATTTTCTGGAGATTTGTTTGTTTTCATGAAATGAAAAATTTGTTATTTTGGTTGTAAAAGTGGTGTGGATTATGTTTTGAAAAGAATTTAAAGTAATTTTGAAGGGTTTAAGTATGAAATTGATTTTAAAAATGGAATTCACATGTGAATTTGGTGAAATTGTGGTGTAAGAATTTGTTTTTTCTTTTGAAATATTTTATTAGTTGAATAATTGATTTATTAAATTTTGTTTTAAATTTGAGTTGTTGGTGCAATTTATTTTATTGTGGGTTTGAGTTTGGTTATAAATAGAATGTTAAATTTGTGAAAATGGTTCTTATTTGATAAATGTTTTTAAGTCCCCTTATGTGATTTCTAGGAATGGTTTTAAAGGTGTTTCAAATGGTTTGACCCATCTAGATTTGAAACATGTTTTGGCATGACATTAAAAAGGGGATAAGGCCAATTTTTTTGTTGTGAATTGTTTCGATGTGTGTTTTAAACATTAGTACATGTTTCGTATTGAAAATATGAAAATTGTATTTGATTTTTTTTGGAAATGGTTTGTAAATTTTTTTCGTCTTGGAAACCATTGGCCCAGTTGGTATTTTAATCATAATAGTGGTGTTTGGGTGGTAAATGTTGGATCGAATAGTTGATATAAAAGTCTATTAGATGGAACAATACAAGAGGGGGGGTGAATTGTAGGTTTAAAAACTTTGAGTTTTAGAAACAGAGATTAGTTTAAATGATCTTAAACTAATACAAATACAAACACCCACAATTGTATTGAATGTAAAAGGTATGATGTATTGTAATACTAATGTTATGTAAAACAATTGTATTCAAGATGAACACAATAATCAGAGTAATACAGATATGAATGATTCTACCTTAAAGCGTATAGAACCAATCAATACAATATGTAATGGAATGATTGTAATTGAAACAATTACAATTGAATAAGTAAAGAAAGGAAACAATACAAATCCATTTCTAATACAACAGCGGAAATGTAAAAGTAATACAATTCTTTTAACCCAAAGAGAAGGGTTATCCTTTCACCTAGGATAAAAAGGTCTGTCTCACCAACACCTTGGTGAGCCCTCGATACGATGATCGGCACGTCTGTCTGCCTATCCCCGGCAGCCCTCGATACGATGATCGGCTCGTCTGTCTGCCTATCCCCGGCAGCCCTCGATACGATGATCGGCTTGTCTGTCTGCCTATCCCCGGCAGCCCTCGATTTTGCAGGTAATCGGCACCTCTGTCTTTCAATTACTTGAAAGCCCTCGATACGATGATCGGATGCACAAGGCTGATGAGAGAAGTCACAGTGTCTCTCTCTAAAATCTTCGTAGTTCACAGAGTCTCTTCGTTCATCAGTGTTTTCTCAGCTTCAAATGACCTCCTATTTAAAGGCCTCGGGTTCCAACGGTCATATTGCCTCCAACGGTCATATTGAAACAGAAAGCACGACATCGTTTTGATTAGTATATAACTAACTCAACGACATCGTTTCGTTATGATAAGAGATATATAGAAATGTAAAACATGAGTACGATTCATATGCAGAGAGAGTTTTTGACAA
Organism: Viscum album; assembly: GCA_963277665.1. NCBI lineage: Eukaryota > Viridiplantae > Streptophyta > Magnoliopsida > Santalales > Viscaceae > Viscum > Viscum album. Next base: position 1,006,782,989 of record OY728167.1, read on the forward strand.
AGTACCAAAACAAATAATGATTATCTGAATAGCAAAGTCAGTACGATACGATTGACAGAGTCAGTACGATACGTTTGACAGAGTCAGTACGATACGTTTGACAGAGTCAGTACGATACGTTTTGGTCGGTAAGATCAACATCGTACGATACGATAAACATGATAAAAGACAATTTGTTATTTATAAACATATGATAGAATACATTTGAGATTTCCAAAACATGACATAGAATATATTTGTGATTTCCAAAACATGATGTAAAAGCCAAAAGAAGACTTTTGACTTAACAATCTCCCCCTTTTTGGAAAGCACAAACACACAAAGTAAATGAAACAAGAAATACTTATCTCCCCCTGAGTTATTGAAAACTCTTCTGAATAAGAAATTGAATACAACTAACTCCCCCTTAGGTATTGACTTTCCTAAGGATTGTATTCATAGATTTTCCTTAAGAGTATTGTAATGCATTCTCCCCCTTTGTAAAACAAACTTTTCTTTGTAAATATTCTCCCCCTTTGTGATTTACAAAAAGAAAGGAGGAATCTCGAATTATCTGGAAGAGTTAGTGAAGAAATACAAGACAATGCATAAATGAGAAAGGATTATAAGAGTTATTACAAAACAAACAAGTTCCAAAAGAAACAAATACAACAATCATTTGTTTTCTCTTTCCTTCTCTTTCTTTATAAGCTCATGAAGCACATCTTTCATCTTCTTGATCTCCTTCTTGTCTTCAGAAATTGATTCACCCTGAGTTTTGAGAAGCTCCTGTTGATCCGCAAAAATCTGATCTTGATTTCTGATGGTCTCCTCCTGTACTCTGATTACTTCTTCAAGGGTATCAATTCTGTTTTGCAGAGTCTTGTTATCCTTGGACAACTCGGAATTTTGATTCTTCAGTAAAACCATTTCATCTTTGAAAGATGAAACCTTCGAGAATTCAGATTGGAAAACATTCATCCTCTCTTGCAAATCTTTCACTGAAGGAACATCGGCTCTTTGAGAAGATAAAAGGTTCAGCCTTTCAACCGTTTCTTTATCAAGCTTGTTGAAAGCAATTGCAAGCTCATTTGATAACCTTCTTATATCTTCAATAGCAATCTCATGGTCATTGATTGAGCTCTCTGTTTTGTACGACCACTTAGTCATCTTATTACATGCCTTCTTATGAGCAACTGAGCTTTCTGAAAGAACTTTTAAATCGGCTTCTACAGACAAAACTTTCTTCCTCAATTCTTTCACAGATCCAAACTTCTTTCTCTGATTTTCAGTAATAAAATCAATCTTCCCTTCCAGCCTCGGGAAATAAGGAATAGTTTTCTCCATTCTTCTCAAAACATGAACAATGTAATCACTCTTCTTGAGAGAGATTGTATGCTCTGAATCGGTATCATCATCGTACGATGCTAGTTCATACGATCTGCTTGAATCAACAACTGGCTGTTTCCCTTTCGATTTTTCTTTCTGCTTTCTTTCTTCTTCTACTTTGTCACTAATGACAACTAATTTATCAGACTGAGAAGATTGATCACCTTGCTTTTCTCGAGATGACATTCTATCCGGAGATCTTTCCTGATCGGCATGAGGAGTTTGTTGAACACCTTCGCTCAGCTTTTGAAGCGATTCCTCTCTACTTTTCTTTGAACTTTGAAGAAATTCTAAAAGAAAATCTCCTTCTTCTACTTCCACTTCTTCTATCACTTGTTTTCCTTTTTCATTCTCAGGCAAACTCTGTACGATGGGTTCTTGATGCACTTCCACAGTTAGTTGAGCACTAGCATCTTCAACTGCTTTCAAGACTTTAGAAATATCAAAGTCCTGAGCCTTTCTTTTCAAAAGAGTCTTCTTTTTCTTTTCAGCTTGAAGGGTTTCTTCTACCCTTATCCTTTCTGCAAAGGCCTCAGCAGGGTCAAGTCCAAACTTCGGATCACCCTCTTTTCTCTGTTCCTTGTCCTTTCTCCACTTTGCAACAACTTCTTTACTGTACCTCGGCTTCTTCTTCGGCTTTGAACTAGTCTGCGGATCAGACTTTCGAGTAACACCGGCGGATTGATTGTCCTTGGCTGGCATAGGTGCCGATTGATTTTCAGGCAATTCTGCTTCTACATCTCTGACAAAAAGTTTTGAATTTGAATCAAAACAAACATTCAGCTTTTTCATCGTACTCTTATTAATGAAAGACGGCCACAAATCCATAGGTTCTCCTTTCAAAGGAATGTTACAAAACTTCATACTCTCAAGAATGAATTTCGTAAGGATGGATGGATACATTATTATCTGGGATTTAATCCCTCCTTTCTTGACATTCTTGATGGTTTCAAAAATATATCCCATGAGATTCACTTTCCTCATATTCACAAGATAATCGAGCATAAAGACATCAGAAACTTTAAGAGTTTCTCTATCCCCTTTCCTTGGGACCAGAAAACCTTTCGTCCATAAAGTGACAAACCGATTGTCCGGTGAAAGATGATAAACTTTCCTCTTTCCCTCATTAACAACAAATAAAGATTTTTCAGCACTTTCTCTATTGAACGTACCAACTTCCTCTGGTAGTTTGTGAGATGGACAGAATGAATCCCCTTCTATAGAAACATTCAGAAAGTGTGCCGCTTGTTTCACAGACATGGATAATTTTCTATCGTACACAGCGAAGTTTATAGTCATATCTTTGTCGAAAGACACGGTTTTGTAAAATTGACAAACTTCATCAAAAAGAACTGGATCTTGAGTATCAGGATTTTCCACACAGAGATGTTCCCATCCTTGAAACAAAATAATCCTCTTGATTGTAGAATCGTACATATCGAAAAACTCTCGGGATACTAACCTTTCTCTGTGAAAGTCTTTCTCTGTAAAGGTCTTTGAAGACATTTCAGCGGGAGTGTTGGCAGAGGATTGAGACATAAAGATGATGCCGATTGAGAAGATCGTACGATTGTTTATAGCTGGGGGAGCAGAGCTTCGCCTCAATTCCTGGACAATCAATGTGGGTTTGGGGAGGGGAGGGGGGTATTTATAGGCAATGAAGAGATGACTGTTGATCTTCTACGGTCAGGATTAGATAATAGCATATCAATGGTTAGGATTAAAACAAAGAAAGAAAAAAAATAAAAAAAATGAAAAGAAACCTGTCGGAGAACATAAGGTGATTGTTGGATTTGGTAAGTATCAAAAGAAAACACAATCGTAAGAAAAAAAAAACATGATGCCGATGGAAAACAAAGTCATTACTATGGTCGGACCGTACGATGGAAAATAGTTGTTACCATTAACCGACAGAACGATGGAAAACAATCTCAATACTATCATCGGTCGATAAAAAAATATTGAATGATACGATGGAAAAGAATTTGAATACTATCACCGGTCGATTCAAAAACTATTGAATGGTACGATGGAAAAGAATTTCAAAAAAAAAAATTTGAATGGTACGATGAAAAAGAATTTGAATACTATCATCGGTCGATTCAAAAATTATTGAATGGTACGATGGAAAAGAATTTGAATACTATCATCGGTCGATTAAAAAATTATTGAATGGTAAGATGGAAAAGAATTTGAATACTATCATCGGTCGATTCAAAAATTATTGAATGGTACGATGGAAAAGAATTTCAATACGATAAACAGAAAAATTGAAAAGGTCAATACGATAAACAGAAAAATTGAAAAGGTCAATACGATAAACAGAAAAAGAAGCATATAAAATAGAGTAAATATTTAAAGATCAGAAACATAGACATAAAGAAATGTCCTCCCCCTTTCTACGAGGAGTTTCTTACTATTAGGAGAGATGTAAAACAGAAAGTAGATATGAATGATTATTTTATTGTAATCATTCCTAGCTTCTGTTTTATAAATTCAAATCTATCGGAAGGTAAAGGTTTTGTAAAAATATCAGCAAGTTGTTCTTGCGTTCCGACGAATTGTAAAATAATATCTCCTTTTTGTGTGTGATCCCTAAGAAAGTGATGTCTAACATCTATGTGTTTTGCACGAGAGTGATGTGCTGGGTTTTTACTAAGAGCTATAGCACTTGTATTATCACACAGAATTTGAGTTTTGGAGAAACTCAAACCATAGTCAGTGAGTGTGTGCTGCATCCACAATACTTGAGCACAACAACTTCCAGCTGCTACATATTCAGCATCAGCAGTGGAGAGTGCTACTGAGTGTTGTTTCTTGCAAGACCAAGAAACCAAAGAATCTCCTAAGAAATGACAAGTTCCAGATGTACTTTTTCTATCCATTCTACAACCACCAAAGTCAGCATCTGAAAAACTTTTTAAAACAAAATCATTTCCAGAAGAGTAGAAAAGTCCTAAATCCATAGTGTCTTTTAAATACCGAAAGATTCTCTTTACGGATTTTAAGTGAGACTCTTTTGGATTAGATTGATATCTTGCACATAAGCATACAGAAAACATCAAGTCGGGTCGACTAGCTGTCAAGTATAGCAAACTCCCTATCATACCTCTAAAAATTGTTTGATCTACTGGTTTCCCAGTTTCATCAAGATCAAGAGTATTTGAGGTACCAATTGGGGTGCTAATACTTTTAGTTTTGTCAAATCCATACTTTTTGAGTAAGTCTTTAATATACTTATGTTGAGATATATAAGTTCCTTCTGGTTTTTGAGATATTTGAAAACCTAGAAAGAATGTCAACTCACCCATCATACTCATTTCAAACTCAGATTTCATTAAATTTGCAAAAGAATCGGTTAAAGATTTCTGAGTTGATCCAAATATGATGTCATCAACATAGATTTGGACAACCAAAACATTTTTGTTTTCCATTTTGATAAAAAGAGTTGGATCAGCTGTTCCTTTTCTATAATTGTTTTGTAAAAGAAATCCTGTAAGTCTATCATACCATGCTCTAGGGGCTTGTTTAAGACCATATAGAGCTTTGGTAAGTTTAAAAACATGATCAGGATGTTTTCGGTCTTGAAAACCAGGAGGTTGTTCGACAAAAACTTCTTCTTGAACAAAACCATTTAAAAAGGCACATTTGACATCCATTTGAAATAGTTTGAAATTGAAATATGCTGCGAAGGCTAATAGAATACGGATAGATTCTAGTCTAGCTACAGGAGCATATGTTTCTTCATAGTCTATTCCCTCTTGTTGATTATAGCCTTTAGCAACAAGTCTTGCTTTATTTTTTACAATGATTCCATTTTCATCACACTTGTTTCTGAAAACCCATTTTACACCAATTACAGTTGTTTCTTTAGGTCTTTCAACTAAAGTCCAGACTTGATTCCTTTCAAATTCATTTAGTTCATCCTGCATTGCTTTGATCCAATCATCATCACCTAAGGCCTCACTTGGACTTTTAGGTTCAAATTGGGAAAGAAAAGCAAGATGTTCTATTTCATTTCTTAAGGAATTTCTGGTCCTTACAGGTTGATTTATATCACCAATGATGTTATCACTGGGATGATTCCTAAGAAACAATTGATTTGGGTTTTGTAAAACCTGTTCATCAACATATGGTAGAAAATCTTCTGTGGTAAGTGTTTCAGGAACACTTTCTTGAACATTTTCCTTATCAGAATGTTCTTCTAAAATAGGTTGATAAACATCTTTAGAAAACACATCCGTGGATGTAGGATTGGGTTGGTTGAAAACAAAAGGGTTAGTTTCATCAAATTTTACATGTACTGTTTCTTCAACAGTACAAGTGTTTTTATTGAAAACTCTATAAGCCTTAGAGGTTGTGGAATAGCCTAGAAAGATTCCTTCATCAAATTTTGGTGCAAATTTGTGTAAATTATCTTTTGTATTCAGAATGAATACTTTGCATCCAAAAACTTTGAAGTAAGAAACTTTAGGTTTTCGGCCAGTCCATAACTCGTAAGGAGTTTTATTAAGAAATGGTCTAGTTAAAACACGATTTATAGTATAACAGGCAGTACTTACAGCTTCAGCCCAAAAGTACTTAGCAATTGAGTATTCAATCAACATGGTTCGAGTCATTTCCTGAAGAATACGATTTCTTCTTTCAGCAACACCATTTTGCTTAGGAGTTCTTGGTGTTGAGAAATTGTGAGTAATACCTTTCTTACTACAAAAAGTTTCAAAATCTGAGTTTTGAAATTCACCACCATGATCACTATGTATAGTTATCAATGGTAGGTTTTTCTCATTTTTAACTTGGGCTCTAAAAGTTTTGAAATACGAAAAGGCTTCAGATTTCTTTGTGAGAAAGTAGACCCATGTAAATCTAGTAAAGTCATCAACTAAAACAAATACATAGTATTTGCCTCCAATGCTTCCAGATTGTGAAGGACCAAACAGATCCATATGCACAAGCTGTAATGCATTAGAAGTTGAAACTTCATTAATTGGTTTAAAGCTAGTTTTATGTTGCTTGCCAAATTGACAAGGATCACAGACTTTTGAAGAATCATAACTAAGATCCGGTAGCCCTTTTACAAGTCCTCTCTTTGAGAGTTTTCTTAGGTTTCTCAAATTACAGTGTCCTAATCTCCTATGCCATAGCCACGATTGGTCTTCTATTACACATAAACAAGGTATGTTCTGGTTCCTAAGGTCTTCTAAGTTAATAGTGTAAACATTCTCTTGCCTATGGGCAGATAGAATGAATTCATCCTTGGAATTGTGAACTAGACACTTATCATTTCTAAAATTCACAAGGTAACCTTCATCACATAATTGACTTATGCTGATGAGATTGTGCCTAAGACCTTTAACAAACAAAACATTTGAAATAAGAACTTTTCCAAGAAAAACGATATTACCTATACCAATAATCTTTCCTTGAGCATTATCTCCGAAGGTAACTTTTCCACCTTTTGTTTTTATAACCTTTTCAAAGAAATCTTTGTTTCCAGTCATATGTCGAGAACAACCACTATCCATGTACCAAATGTTCTTATTGGTACACTTCTGATTTTCCTGAAAAAGAAACAATTAGATTTTCGGAATCCAAACTTGTTTGGATCCAGAAGGATTAGATAAAAGAATTTTAGGAATCCACATATGTTTTGCAAAATGAGCTTTATGAAATCCTAAGGATTGAGTTTTGTTAAGAGAACAATCTCTTCTCCAATGTCCACCACATTGACACTTGGAACAGAAAATGGTTTTTTGAGGAACAAAATAGTTACTACTAAAAACAGGTTTGGAATAAGTATAACCAAGACCAGAACGATTTCTCAAAGGTCTTATTTGAGAGTACATCCTATCAAAGTTTTCTTTTCCATGAGTAAAATTTGACAAGCACTTTTTCAAGGATAAAATCTCTGACTTTAGTTTTAAAACCAAATTCTTGTTTTCTAAAACATTTGAATTAGAACTAGAGTTAGACTCTAAAATGTTTTTCTTTGAAATAGCAGTTTCAAGCTCCTTAGAAAGTTTATCTTTCTCAGATTTGACTTTCTCAAGGGTTTTCAAAATACTTTCAAAATCAGAAGTTTTCCCATCAAGATCTTTAGAAAGATCTGATACTTCTTTAGTCAAAATAGAAATTCTAGAATTTTCTTTTTCAAATCTCTTTTTGAGTTTAGAATTTTCATTTTCAAGTAACTTAGCAAATCTAGAGACTTCTTCAAAAGAAGGTAAAGTATCATCTTCTGATGATGAGGGTTCATCATTTGAAGATTCATAATATTTATTATCAACATAATTTGTATTTAAAGAGACATTTGTAACAGCTTCAACATTATGTACCTTAGCCATGAGACAATGATCTTCAATTGGTAGTCTGGCTAGAAGTCCAATATTCCTTTGTCCTGACATCTCATATTCTGAAGAATCATCTGAGGAATCACTACCACTTGCACTCCATGTATCATTTGCTTTCAAGACTTTCTTTGTCTTATAAAACCTTTTCTTGTTTCTTTCAGAGTGTTTCTCTTTTCTATCTTTCCTCTTCAGTAAAGGACAATCAGGCCTTATATGTCCTGCTTTCTTGCATTCATAACAAGTTACCTCTGAATCTTTCCTATCTTTCCTGTCTTTCTTTTTGAATCTATATTGAAAATCTTTATTTCCCACAATCTTGTTCATCCTCCGAGCAAGATTAGCTAACTCATTGTCTAAAAGATTACAATCACTTGAATCAGAAACAACAACTTTCTTGGATTTAGACCTTGTAACCCTTTCAGGTGTTTTAGCTTTAGATGCAAAAGCTACACTTCCATTCCCATTCTATTTCTTATTGAAATCAGCATCTCTTTTCATTCTTGTCTCGTGCTGTAGAAGAGTTCCAAAGAGTTCATCAAGAGTAATCTGGGAAACTTTTCTATTTTCATCAATAGCTGTTCTTTTTGACTCCCATTCATTTGGCATAATATCTATAATCTTATCAACAAGAGCTTCATCATCAAGACCTTTTTCTCCCATAGATTGTAAGCTGTTGACAATTGTCATAAACCTTTGTTGCACTTTACATACTGGCTCTCCATAAGGAAAAACAAACCCATGATACTCTACTCGAAGCATTGCTCTCCTTGTTTCTATAACTTTGGATGTACCAAAATGAGTGACTTCTAATTTCTTCCAAATACAGTTAGCTGCTTCACATGAAGATATCTGACTATATATATTCCTGGTCATAGAGCATAATAAAGTATTGCGTACCTTGTAATTCAGTTGATATTCTTGCTTCTCTTGATTGGTGAAAGTACTAACTTCTTTGTCAGGAATTTTGTAACCCCCAGTAAGCATAATAAAATTGTCTACACCAGTATTGATGACGAAAGTCTTCATACGATCTCTCCAATACTCATAATCATTTCCATCAAAGATCGGTGGTCTAGAAGGATTCAGATTATCTATTGATCCGATATTCATTCCTGCCATCTAATATAACAAAAACAACTTTTCCACTCCACACGTTAGTGTAGTAAGTATTTAAGAAAGTAATAAGAAATAAAGCTAGTAATACAAATCAGTGGAAAACCTCCTCTGATACCAATTGTTGGATCGAATAGTTGATATAAAAGTCTATTTGATGGAACAATACAAGAGGGGGGGTGAATTGTAGGTTTAAAAACTTTGAGTTTTAGAAACAGAGATTAGTTTAAATGATCTTAAACTAATACAAATACAAACACCCACAATTGTATTGAATGTAAAAGGTATGATGTATTGTAATACTAATGTTATGTAAAACAATTGTATTCAAGATGAACACAATAATCAGAGTAATACAGATATGAATGATTCTACCTTAAAGCCTATAGAACCAATCAATACAATATGTAATGGAATGATTGTAATTGAAACAATTACAATTGAATAAGTAAAGAAAGGAAACAATACAAATCCCTTTCTAATACAACAGCGGAAATGTAAAAGTAATACAATTCTTTTAACCCAAAGAGAAGGGTTATCCTTTCACCTAGGATAAAAAGGTCTGTCTCACCAACACCTTGGTGAGCCCTCGATACTATGATCGGCACGTCTGTCTGCCTATCCCCGGCAGCCCTCGATACGATGATCGGCTCGTCTGTCTGCCTATCCCCGGCAGCCCTCGATACGATGATCGGCTCGTCTGTCTGCCTATCCCCGGCAGCCCTCGATTTTGCAGGTAATCGACACCTCTGTCTTTCAATTACTTGAAAGCCCTCGATACGATGATCGGATGCACAAGGCTGATGAGAGAAGTCACAGTGTCTCTCTCTAAAATCTTCGTAGTTCACAGAGTCTCTTCGTTCATCAGTGTTTTCTCAGCTTCAAATGACCTCCTATTTAAAGGCCTCGGGTTCCAACGGTCATATTGCCTCCAACGGTCATATTGAAACAGAAAGCACGACATCGTTTTGATTAGTATATAACTAACTCAACGACATCGTTTCGTTAGGATAAGAGATATATAGAAATGTAAAACATGAGTACGATTCATATGCAGAGAGAGTTTTTGACAAAGTACCAAAACAAATAATGATTATCTGAATAGCAAAGTCAGTACGATACGATTGACAGAGTCAGTACGATACGTTTGACAGAGTCAGTACGATACGTTTGACAGAGTCAGTACGATACGTTTTGGTCGGTACGATCAACATCGTATGATACGATAATCATGATGTAAAAGCCAAAAGAAGACTTTTGACTTAACAGTAAAAAGGAAAGTTAGTTTTATAAATATTTTGAAGCCCATGTAGAAACCGAAATTAATTTGTAAAAAATGGTTTCGACTTCGATGTGACGTGACAACCTATTTTGAACTTTCATCTTTAGTGTAATGTTTGTGTTGATTCTTTGAAAGGATATAATTTTAAATATTATATCCTCATTTTCCAAAACTAATATTTTATAGAATGTATCAAATGATTTTAATTGTTTCATGGCATGATATCCCAGTTGGAATTTTTAATGATACGGTGTATATATATTTTTGGGGAACATATTTAGGGGGGATATCTCTTATGGGTTATTGTATGGAGTGTACATGTATTGGTAAGGCAGGTGAGGTGAGATGAGTTACACGGGTGAGGGCCTCCTACTTACATAGTATGTTTATAACCACCTTGGGTTGTTGGGTGTCTTTTAGATGATTGAGTGATAGTTTTTGATCAACACTGATTAGATGTGTTGGTATCCCTGGATTGGTTGTTAGTATTGGAGGGATTTACCACTGGATTGGTGAGTTTTAGGGTGGCCAATTGGTTATAGACTTAGAAGCTTCACCATAAACTGACAGGTGGTTCTGAAACCGTGTATATCCAGGGGTATTCTAGGGATGTTTAAGATCACCCATGGTTACCTGATTATTTTTCATTTCTTGTTCACATTCTTTTATACTAGTTTATTTCCATGTTACACTGCTTATCTGTTCTTCCATATCCCAACATTGGAATGCTTTGTTTTGGGTTTATCTTATAATATGAAAAATGATTTTGGAAATGGTATGTCATGTGTGTTAGATTTTTAAATGATAAAATAATGCTGCTTATTTTAAAATTTTAAAACCCTCATTTTATATTTGTATTTATAACTTTTGTTAGAGTATTATCTCTATAAATAAGATGTTGGATTCTGTGGTTTATCTTGGAAACCCTACTGAGTATTTTTAATGCTCATGACTATTTTATCATTTCAGTTTCATGTTTGCTTTTATCTTATATTATTGGATGAGTTTCTCATTATTAGATCAAGGTCGTTCTTGGGTTGGGAGGTGACCTGGAAAGTCATGTGGAGGTAGTTGAGTTGTTCTGTTTATTTATTTTCCACTTCTAGAGTTTATTTTTGTCATTTGGTTTATTTATTTATCTTTTATTGGCCAAATTGTTCCCAATGGTAAAATTTTGATGCCCGACACTGGTTTCCAGCTCAAATGGATTGGTAATTCCCCTCAAGACATGTTGCGGGCCAGCTCGGGTGACCGATTCAGGGTTGACCCAGGATTGGATCTTGAAAATTGTCCTAAAAAAGCTAAGACTCATTGGAATCTCACTAATGAGATAGAAAATGTCTCTCAACATTTCCAAGTCATCCGATGGTTGGTCCACTCACACAACTTGTCTATCTATCTCAACATTTGATAACCACTCAGGCAATAACCATCTTAGTGGGGTTTGAACACTCACACCATCACCTTCTCACTATCCTCAAGCCTTCAAGTAATATCATGTTTCTAACAAGGCCAATCTCAATGGTCATCCATACCATTTCATCCTTTAACTCTATCTAGAGGTCAGTAATGTAACTTATCACTATGATCTCTACATCTCATTATTTCAATTTACTAAATTTAATCATCTTAGAGTTCATGTGTCATAAGGAATGTATTTATATTCCATACCTTGGCCTTTGATGGTAATGGAAATATAGCCAATTCAATGGTTCTATCGTAGACCTTTCCACTTTGTTATAATCCACTACTAGTAATAAATCTTCAATGTAAAAAAATTATAATTTTTTATTAGTTTAATATCACTTGGTATCCATACCACAAATATTGGATTCCAAATTGAACATATATAATTCTAGATGGTAGAATCAAAACAATCACCTTCTAAAAAATAAATTTATTACATTATAATCACAACCAAAATACTATTATCTCATCACTTCCATATTTAATGAGCCATAGACTATTTCCACTATTCCCAAACTTTTCCATGATTCAAAAAATTTAATTATATAAATTTATAATAATTAAACAATATAATTAAATTTAGTCTATCTAGGAAAAAATATATAAACTTTACCAAGCCTCTACATCTTGCTGAATCCTTATCCAATGGGGTTTAGACAACTCCATGAATCACCCCAAACCCATGTCATGGAAGCACGTAAATTAATAAACATGTTCCAATTTCCAAATTCATAAAAATATGTAAAAGTACTTTAAAAAATTTATTCAATGATGCAAATATACCAAAACATCATAGAATTATATATGATCAATATATCAGAACATACTACTTAAATAAAACAGAAAATTCCCATAATCATGGATATTTTATCCATTATCTACATAAAATTGTCTTCAAACCATAATAAAGAGATATAAAATTAGTTGAAAATAATATAGAGTAGAATATAGGGGAAAATACATAAAACTCACATTTAGTGGATAAAGAAACACCAATAAATCGAACTTGTTTTTGAAGGGTATAAATAGAATTTGAAGTGAGCATCCTTCCATATATTATAAGTGCATCTTAAAAATGAGAATAGAGTGAGAGGAAATAAATTACTAAATTGAAAAATTGGATTTTACCCATTTTTAAAATAGTATTTGATGAAAAAGTTTCATATTCAAAAAATTTCCCCATATCAGGGGTTTCCCCTAGTGACCCTTGAGAACCTTACACACCATAGTAAATGCCCAAGGTAGCATCCATAATCTCAAATTTGGATAAGCACCTCATCCACCAAAATTTATAGAACCCCACCACAGCCAAATCCATTATCATAATTTTCTATCATGAATTCTCATTGATAAATGCATAGGGAACTATAATAGGTCATGATTATATCATGTGGTAAAATATCAAGGTCGTACACTCAGCCTAGATGAAATAAACTCTACCATGTTGATTTGAGGCCCCTAACCACTCATTTATTTTCAATATTCCATCCCATGTAACAATGGGGATCTCTATTTCATGGGTATCCTAATGGATATTCAGAACATCCAAACTAGTGTAACCGTGGTGTAGCCTATGGTGTGTTGGCCTCCATGTTCCCCATGCGCCTACCGAGCATCTCAAACATAATCTATAGACTATTTGAATAACCAAAAAACCCCTGGGGTATCATGACATGTCCAAAAACATATATTCATGGGGATATAAAACTCTATAACTTGATCCAATCCTACATTATCAATCTAAATATTATTGCAACCTTATATTCAAATTCCATCTTGATTTTAAAACATGTAAAATTTTGGGTCTTTATAAGCCCCCCTATAGAAATTCACATCATGACGAATCCTCTATGGCACTTTAACCATCAAACGTGACATATACCATTCATTAACCCATTACCAGCTATCACATTATACTGTAAAATTTTTAAGAGACTTTATTGAAAAACTCCCAAAAGGCACATTTTTCTATAAAAATTATAACAGTTCTCCTAACCATTAGTAAAACTTATAAATAGTTCTCCAAATCACTAATCTATCGAGAGAGACTGTAGTTTCATGAACCAATTAATCATAATGATAATCATCATTCCAACCAACAGCCTTAACTTATGAAGGGTAATTCTATGTCTAACTGCACCCCACTACAAGAATCACCTACTGAAACACATTATTATTTGACCAACAAATATTTTATATTTTATTCACTATAATCAAACCAAATCAAATTATAAACAATATTCATACATCCTTTTCATGAATAGTATTGAAAATTATTGTTTGGACCCACCGATACACTATAAAATGACCATATAACAAATCCCAAACCCTCATAGGCATCACAAGAAGATTTCAACACCTATACTACAATATAATTAGGAAACTCAATTTATATAGGTTGTTGAATATTCTATAATAAATTTTCATACTATATATATCATTAAAAATCCATTATTTTTCACCCACACTCTATATTTTTTACACTAAAAAACACATCAAGAATAATTAAGGCTAGATATCACACTAACCATAGCATTAAAACTAGTACTCAATACAAAAAGCATCAAAAATAAACGTTATATAAAAAATAATATCTTTATATCTCACAAAATTTATGATATTTAACTATTATAACCTCATGTAAATTTATATCATAACTCAAATAACCTAACAATGCTTCTACCCTCTAAGGAATCACAAAATTCAAGGCTAGCCCTCCAATTGGGTTTCCCTCATATAGAATATCTCATCTCACCAATAATACCTATATCTATAATATCATAAGAAACATCTCAATATATTATGGTATCCCTCCTAACCCATATATCATATCTAATATTATTTATAAATCACAAGAATTGTTTTTCTATGTCAAATTTCACATGACAAATCATATACCAAACCACTAACTCTTTGCTTCACATAATGATATCTAGCATCACATTCCAAACATTCACATACTAGAGAAGGAAATCTTAGTGTTAATATATATATGTGATAATACCCATTTATTGTTAAAATTTCCAAATAATCATCAGTGTGCCTCTTTATATCGGATTCACCCACTGAGGAACAAAATATCTAACTTCACGTCATTGAGCCTTTATATTAGGCAGCCACTCATTTGAGAATCACATTCCCCTCATAATGCACACATGTAAATAATATATATATCCATCACCGATCAATGATCTATGTTAATAAAATATTGTTATATGGTTTATTTATGTATAATCCCACCTAAAATATCTATTTTGAAAACACCATATAAGTTTTCGTTGATACTTTATATAACCCACCTATTATCCCTATCACATTGAAGGGATTTGTCCAAAGGAATCAAATTTGTATATAAACGTACTAGGATTACTATAAATTCATTTCATCAAGGTAATGAATAATCATCACAAATGTCCTTCCCTTCATAATATTCATATGGACTATCATTAGAAGTAAAATAAATTATTATCTAGTAGATTATAATTCGCCCATAAAGTTATATGGGAAACCATATAACTGTTTTTTTTGACACTTTAAACAATAAAAAAATTCATATTATGTGATATAAATCACATATAGATATGTTAATTTCAAGTGAATCTTAAATACCAAATATTATTCATGTACAAAAAATCATGTCATCATCCCAATATCTATAAATCACAAGTAAATCAAAAATCCATAATTTACTTGTGTCACGCTTAGGGAAATCTTGGAACCATTAAATTCAAAAACAAGAAAAGAAATCTCATATACCTAGACTTATATAATTCATATCATTAATGGTTTTTTTGATTCACCAGTCTAATATCATACAAAAAATGACATATTCCAATGTCATCTATCTACCAATACCCATATAGCATTAACAACAACGAAATATAATACACTTAGTGATTGTTAATAATATAAAATCTATGATATCACTTTGTAACATCATGATATAGGTAATGGAAACTAAGTAGTTCTTGAACTAGAGTAGTCACTAGGGGGAACATGCAATACTCCCCACACACTAGAGGCTTCTTGCTAATGGAAAGGGTATAATATATTACAATGGAGAGACAACAAACCGAAATGAAAGTTCCAAATAACAAAAAAATAAACCAAATTTTTTTCAATATAATATAAATTAGAATAAGTGGAAGAAAATAACAAAAATATATGATAATAAATGATTATATAAATAAAAACTCTTATAGACCCACCATAATTTTATCATATAATCACTGGTAACCCACTATACCAATCACAATACACTAAAAACTAACATTTATAGATGATCTATTATATACATGATTCATAACTAATCTATTTACTAACCAAATCAAATAAATTTCAGCTAAATGGTCTGAACATAAGAATCTACCCAACCCAAACTTATAACCAGTGAAGGTTTCTTAGGTTCAAATTTATCATGGATTATTAATTATTGATTGATTATGAATTATTTAGTATTCAACAGTGTGGTCTCATGAATAAAAAGTAACTCAATTGTCTGTTCATGTGACATACTAAAAATATAAATAAAATAGTTTAAAAAACAAAAATAAACACCACCATTGATCCTCACCTCAAGAATAATACTTAGGACATACTATACCTAATTTACCCAGTGTAAAAATGACTACAATAATTTATAGTAACCATCACAACCAAATCCATGACCTAAAAATAGGGTGTTCCCTACTAGGAAACACATCTTTTGTGTTTAGGGGTGTCGCTCTCCCCTACTATCCATAACATTATATAGTTCGTAGGGTGTGGTTCCCCCGGCTATATATAACCTCATTTGAGTTGAAGGGTGTCACTCTCCCCTTTCAAAAAACAAAACTTTAGTCATAGAGTGTGTTTCCCCCTCTCAAATATCATCTCTTCTAAGTCCATGGGTGTTTCTCTACCCTTCTTGAAATTTCATCATTTAAATATTTGGTGTGGATGAACCTACCATATATCACTTCATATTTAACCTAGGGTGTTACTCTTCCAATACATAGATCACCTCATAGGCATCCAATGAAGATTTACTAGGTATCCCAAACTATCATATCACTATATTAATAAACTATTTGTCCCACAATATGTATATAATGTGTATTTCAAAGGAATCCTAAACTATGTATTAGTCAATCGATGGATTATGAATTGTAATATATAGATCTAATCAGCTTTTACAAGGAATATTAAATTATGAACATGAATTTATTTATACTAGGAATCCCACCAAATAATTTAATAGAGTGTGTCTAAGGACTCCCAATTTGAAATCATCGATAAAGGCCATATACTTTGGGAATTTTGTAGGCATCCCAATTACTCAGTATTGCATTTTGGGCATTTCATCCCACTACGACATCTTTAATCCCACACCATTTCTTTATTGGGATCACATTTTAATTCTTGGATCTAAACTAACACCTGAGATCATCACTACCCATTACCTACAAAGACCCTCTATAGGGGTCAACATACACTAGCATACGAACTAGAATCCCCTTTTTCACATAAATCCAAGGAATCATTTTAATATCCTGACCCATAATCCACTAATAGTTCCCAATATTGGTGGCTTCCGAACCCTCAAGCATTCCTACTCATATGCTGGAGGCTACTGACTAGTATAAAGGATCCTAATTGGTGTAGTGGGGAGACTATACCCTCATAATCATAGTCACATTGTTGTTTAAAAAAATGATAAAATAATATCAAAATAATAATAAATTTTATATAAAATAGCATTAGAAAAAATCTAGATGACAATAATAAACAATCCATCAAAATAAATATATAGTACCATATACAATATGATGAAATTTCATGTATCAAAGACAATAATAAATAACATTCCATGGAAGAAGACACATAAACATATTGACATATTAAAAAAACCAAAAAGAAAAAAAATCAATCTCAATATATCATCATCATTCATAGCTTTTTCATGTTTTCCCTTACTCTCATGCATCAAATAATCAAGCATCGACAATTGGGAGCTTTCCCTTATCCCTACATGCATCCATAATGTTTGTCCACGTACCGAGAAACTGTCCAAAAGGGTGTGGGATATACTTAATAGGCCACCACCAATAGTGTATACAACAAATCTAGCAAGCACCTATAAGGAATAGTAACGTGTAAATATAATATGTAACTTGTAAAGTGAATAAAAAATGAAAATTCCATAAGTAAAATATGAAATAAAAATGTGATATAACATGTTAGCATAAATATATACACATGGTTTTAATAGTAGGAAAAAATCATCATGGAATACACCACACGTGAGAATAATATCATACCTACATGGGACAGGTCCCATGTTAAATAACTAGGGAGACCTATATCATAAGATGTAAAGTATAAAAATTTCACATGTGCCATAACTCAATTTTCCTCATTGGTTAAACACATTACATTATCATTTCTAGGTGTTGAAGGTGACATTCCTTAATCCTATAAATAATTCCATACATTATGTAATAATACCTCAGGGTCATAGGTATATCAACCCCCACTTCTCATACATAGAAACTAGGTCATTTTTATGTAACATTTAATTCTTTACTCAAAAATACACCCAATGATCACATTAGTTTAGTACCCGTATATACATGGAAACATAAACAATGGTACATAAGTGAGATACATTTTCTCTCACTAGGTTCTCCATGAATACAATACTTTTAAAAAAAATCACATATAATACATAATATCATTACCTGAAGAAATCAAATAGAAGAAAGGGTGAGACTAGTAACACAATAAGGGTAAACAAGGGATACATGCAAGAATAATCATGATCATATGGGTATGATAATTTTGTCATAAAATTAAAAGATCATACCCTATATATAAAATATCATAACAAATAATCATGGAATAAATATTGGTAGTTCTTAAGTCATGAATAATGATGGAATAAAAAGAATTATCCGTGAAATAATAATATATGAATAAGACATGGAATTTTAGAAGACACATAAATGTATAAAATGTTTTCCATTATATTAATGAATTAATGAAAAGGTTATATAAATGAAATGTGTTTACTACCCAAAAAAACTCTATAGTAATGGTTCACTCCAATTACCATCTTAGTATTCTAGAATCACTACAAATAATATCTTAACAGAAAAAATACATTTCTAAATCGAGTTCACTCCCCATTCTTGACAATTCTATATCCTGAGATATAATTCCACACCCAATTAATTATAGGGAGATATATATCCCACCAATATCACTATTAAATCATACATATGTGTTCTAGTAGATTATAAACATTCATTATATCATAACACATGAAATAAAATGGGTATCATAAACAAATAATCATATCATAACCCATGGAAAAGATAAAATTTTCATTATCATTTAAGGAAAAAAAAACCTATAGAATGAAGGGGGTCTCATAATCATGTAATTATTGGAAGATAAACATGTTTCATAAACATCATTCCAACAAAACATAAACCATTTTGAGAAATATTATGAATGCTACCCATTGATCATATCTCTAGAAAATCATGATTGACATAGAAGGATGTGATCAATGATGGGATATAGTTTTTAAATATAATTTAAAATATTCTTGAGGAAAATATCCTTTCATCTTTGAAAAACAATTTTTAAATTATAAATCATCTTGAGAACATTTTTCTCTAAAAATTACTTTTAAAACTTATAATGGATGCCTTATAAACCATTCTATAAACTTCAAGAAACATAACTCATTTTAAATATTAAATTCCATGAAAATTATTTTAACATACATTTTAAAATCATTTTATTAACCATTTTAGAAGACATGGTTCATAGATAAATCATATTTTTTATCGAAGAAATAAATAAGGAAATATTTTATTAAAAACATGTTCTTAATTATCTTAAGAACAAAAGAGTTCAAAAAATGGAACCAATAAATGAATATATAATTTATATCCATATTAAAAAAAATTCATTAATTTTCGTTATATATGGATCATAATATTTCATCAATGGAAGCATAATCATCAACAATATTGATAAATGATTAGTCTGTGGCAATCAACTGTTTCCACTTGGTCAACATCAAATCATAATACTATGAAAATAATAACATTACATGGGGTGTAAAATATCATAAAAAGAATGATAAAAATTATATAACATGTCAACCTGTAGTATGTACCCCTTGTAAAATAATGTAGGTTCATAACATTACATGTGTCTCAAATAAAGAAAACTTGAGAAAAAATTACCTTGTCGATTTGTTATCTTCTAAATGGAGAAACCAATGAAATAGAGATTATAAAATGGAATTTTAAATGACATTAAATTTAAAGATAATTATAATATAATACATTAATGGAAAGTATGTACACCACCCCAACTAAATAAGTGGTCAATATGTCATAAGTCTTGCAGAAATAAAAGTGATACTATAAATCCCCTTATATTATTTTTTTGACTCTCATTGTAATAATTAAAACCTACTATATAATAAATATAGGTTTTCTATAGATATATAATAGAACCGTATTTATATATATAATACTATATAATATTGACTTGAGACTTTATATTACCAATTTATTAATAACTCTTTGTTAATATTATGTTTTGGGTGATAACCATCTTGTTTTCCGTACATGTTTTGACTTGTTATACATGGTAATCTTACTTAGATCAAGAAAAACTTATTTAAAAAATGTAAAGAATGGTATAAATATAATATAATTTTATTATATATATTTTTATTATAATATATTATCGATGAAATAGAAAATGAAATGCACCATTTATGATGACGGTAGGTCATCCTTATTCATGAATGTTCTTTCCATTTTATATCATATTGAAAGAAAAAAAGTAAATGGAAAATATATTAGAATTAAATTATCATTATTATTTCATATATATTATATATTTTTATAAATCCCATTAATAATAAATTCCATGTAAATTATGAATTAATAACATCGCTATGAGGAGGCAGTAGTCCACACATCCACAAACAAAGTTATCGTAATCCCATAAGATAGAAAGAATGAAGGTATGTGTTATATAATATTTACATAAGTATAATGAAATCATAAATTTCATATATTTAATTTAAAAATAATAATTACATCATTATTATCATCCTTTTAAATATGGAAATGGATTAAAAAATAACATCAGTTTGCGAGCCGATAGTCCGTCACAGACATAAACGATGACTGCAAATCCAGTTTGATTGAAGTGTGTGTGTGTATTTTGTAAACACAGCATAGAAAATATCATAATATTTATTATAGTGATTTTTTCTATAATAATGTAATAATAATAATATATTTGTTGTAGAAATAAATAAAAAAGTGCTTGTTGAAGGGTGTTACCACTTCTTTGGGTAATACCTTTTGGTTTTTACCAAAGGGGCTTCCTTGGTTTCATTTTATACCAAAGTGACAGCTATAAGGTGAAGAGAGTGATTTTTTTAAGAGTTTTGGATAGGGTTTGTCTGAGGAAAATAACATTATAGTTTTGAATAAGTGAGGGGAGTGATCACCCTTTTTATAGTGGAGGAGGAGTGACATTCTTGTGAATATAAAAAGGTAAACAATATTGAGAGGTCTCCCATAGATCTTGACCCTCCAATAATTTTCCATTTTAAATAATAGTGAAAAAGTGTTCTAAATATGTATAAAAAATGGATTTTTGACAAGTGTCTATGATATTGTTTAAACAAATTAACGAATTACTACTAATTAAACTCATTTTTACCTTAATCAATAATATTAATTTTAATTACTTTCAGTATTACTTTTCTTAAAAATTATGCTGAAAATATTATAAATTATAAATTTTGATGATTAAAAATATTTAATCATTTTTTAAAAAATCCAATCACATAATTGGTAGAAATTAATTTAATAATAACCCCACATAGATTTCGCGAAAGAAATATTTTAATGATAATAAGCACAAAATATTTAAAAGTTTTTATATCCAATTTCAATGTGAAATCAGTTCCAATGACCTAAATTGGATTAATTAATTTATTATTGATATAATTATAGTTAAAAAAAAATTATATATAATTTAACTAGATTGATAAAATTGAAAAACAAGAAATTTTCAATAAAAAAGTATTTATCACCATTCATCCAAACATGAAATATTTCCAAAAATATCAACAATTCACCCTCATATAATTTTGAAATTATTAGTTTCAAACTATATTTTATTTTATAAAATCAATTTCTAAAAGTTTCTAAAATTAATTTTATTATGGTTCACTAAAGGACATTAATCAAAGTAATTTTCAAGAAAACATAATTTTTAAAACATATTTACTTTAATGAAAATTATATACTTCATTGTAAATATGTTTTATTTTTATTAAATCAATAGAAAAAAATTGAAAAAATATTACTATTTATATTAATAATTCTAATAGATATTTTATTAGTATCTCAATTAAATATTTATAATAATAACTTGTTATTTCACAGAAACTCGGTGTTGAGTGTAACAAAAGCTAAGACAGTGTTGCATCTAGATCAAGACTAATATGGTTTAGTGTTTAATGAAATCGTAAGATGGTGAAGTGTTCAAAACAAGAAGTCAAATAAAATTAATTAATTCGAAAAAATGTTCCATAAAACACAGGTTGTTATATTCTATCCCAGTAAAAATGAATTTCCAATTGAAATTTTTTTATTTTGATACAAAAAAATGGGGATAAGTTCCCATTTAGTGTCCTCTAGCCGGTGGTTCCCCCAACAAAACATTGACTAGGTGAGTGGTATTATTCCATAGAAATTTCTTTGTATGATTCAAAATATACATTTGTTGTTCCTCATAAGAATGATCCATCTTCAGTTGTATGGCCTCTAAGTTCAGTACATGTAAAGTTTTAGGTATGTCATTCCTCAATAGAGATACATGGAACACGTCATGGATGTGAAATATATTTTCTGGAAGTTCCAAGAGATATGCTATCATCCTGGTATGATCAAGAATCTTAAATTGACTGATACTGCTAGGGATCAATTTCCTTTATTCGTGAATCTCATAACCTGTTTCTAGGGAGATATTTAGAGAAAAACCATGACAAAAACATTACAATCTAGATCACACATACAATTATCATAATAAAATTAAACCAAATGTGATATACCTTAATTTTCTGCTGAATTATTCTAACATTCATGACCATTTCTTCTACGATCTCAGGTCCCAATATTGTTCTTTCTTGAATATCATCACAATAATTTTAGAGGTCAACATTTGTTTACATAGAGGGACTCATCATGAGAAATATGAATTCCTATGTGAAATAAATTGTTATAATAAAACTCAACTAGATAAATGTACTAATCCCAACCACCTTTGAAATCTGGATAATAATATCCAAACATATCTTCTAGGGATTGAATTTTTATTTTAGGATGACCAACCCTATGATGATTGTATGAACTAAAAAACTACAATTCTGTATGAAGGTATTTCTGAAAAATTAACCAAAATATTTTGGTAATCCTTGAATCCCTATAAGATATAATGGAATGTGTCACTATAAGAAATCTTACCAATTATGTAATGTTTATCCAGGAAAGTTGATCTATAGATAAGACTTATCTAATAGTGATGAAGTGCGCTTAAATTATAATTATATCAACTACCATCCATATAACATAAATTCCTTTAGAGTTATTTAGGATTCTAATGATTAAATCCATAGTCATTTTCCCACATTTTCATTTTAGAATGGATAATGGATAAAATATTTCCTTATACTTTTGTCCTTCATCCTTAACTTACTAACATACCATGAATTGAGATACACGCTCTATAATATCTTTCTCCATTACATCCCACCAGAAGTAATCCTTCAAATCTAGATAGATCTACATAATTCTCTAATGAAAAAAGAATGAATATCCTTGATATTCCCCAAACATATCCATATTCAAATCAGGTAGGGAAGGAATAGAAATAGGTTTCATGGACCATATCATTCCATCCTAATAATGGTTACCCTCAGAAATATTTCTATAACTATTTTTCAGTTCTACATCATTATCTTGTGCTTATTTAAACATCACATGGATAGAGGGTTAAAAATTCAATTGAATGTGAAAATATTTTCCCCCATCCTTCAAGATTTTCATATCCACCCATTTAAAATCCACAAATATTGGATCTTTTTTGTACTCATCATGTCTAAGCTAGCACAATCCATTTAATCATCGATCAACTAGATCTATTTCCTCGGTTGATAATGTATTGAGCAGTAATAATCCATTAACATCTCTAACCATCTTCTCTGAAAAATGTTCAACACCATCTATGTGAATACATATTTCAAATTACTATGATTAGTATATATGTCACACTTTTTTATTTAAATATAATTCCTCCATATCATTAATGAAAAAATTACCACATTTAACACCAAAGTATGAGTTAGGTAATGTTTCTCATGAATCCTCAATTTTTAAAAGGCATAGAATATAGCCATGTTATTATTAATAATAACATATTATAGTTCCTTCATGGATTCATCACTATAGGTTAAAAATCCTTCTCCAGTAAAGGGAAATGTATGTAGAGGTGTGATGACTATCCTTTTAGTCAGTTACATGAAATCTTCATCACATTCATCTATATTGGGGAACTTGGAAACCGTCTGAGTTAAATTTTTATGAGGATTACATAGTAGTGATATATTCACCACAAACCACCAATAATATCCTACTAAACCAAGAAAACAATGGATTTTTGTCACCATGGTTAGTCAAGTCCAACATTTAATAGCCTCTGTCATTGAAAGACATACTGTTATACCCTCTCTTTAGATTATATATCATGAAAATAAAACCTTTTACATCATAAATTCACAATTTTTAAATTTTTTATATATCTTTTCCTTACGTATGGTCTTTAGTAATATTATAAAGTGTTCACTTTTGTATTCATTTCTCTTTGTATGGATAATAATATCATCTTTAAAGACTCGAAAAAACCAATAAAGTTAATCTATAAAAAATTTATTTATTAAATCCACAAAGTTAGTAGGGTAATTAGTAGGACCATAAGGAATAACTATATATTCAGTGTCTATAACATGTAAGTAATGCCTTAATGGGTATTTTCTAATTACTTAACCTCAATTAATGATATCCAAAATGAAGTTCGATTTTGGAAATGTATTGAGATCTATAATGCTGATAAAAAATCATCAATATGGGTAAGAGGATACATGTTCTTGATTGTGATTCTATTCAACTAATGATAATTATTTTAGAGTTTCATCGATACATATTTATTTTTCAAAAAGTGCAGGTGTTAACCATGGTGAAATACTTTTTCAAATGAATTCATTATTATGGTTTGGTTGGATTTTTTTCTTTAATTACACCAACACAATT
The DNA here is from genome assembly GCA_963277665.1 of Viscum album. Lineage (NCBI taxonomy): Eukaryota > Viridiplantae > Streptophyta > Magnoliopsida > Santalales > Viscaceae > Viscum > Viscum album. Next base: position 1,006,807,966 of record OY728167.1, read on the forward strand.
GGTGCCAATCTATAGAAATTATTTGCAATTAGTGTGGAATAAGTTATGAGAACTAATGAGAACTCAACTAAATGTTTTTCTGTAAGGATAAGAAACTATTTTGTAAACAAATGAAATATTTTGGGAAAAATAGTCATACCATACATATTGAGTTTCAACCTAACCATTTGAGATATATAATCCTTCTAAATGGGAATTAAATCCGATATACTATATGGAATCTCCATAAAAAGATAATAATCATTATTATATTGATAGAAACCCATAGTATGGTTTGAAATATTTACATTATATTTCCCTTACATGACAATTGATGTGGGATTTATGTAGAGAAATCCAATCCATGCCTATGATTACATCAAATAAAACCCAAAAAATAAAGATAATAATTGTAAGAATCACATTCCCAAAGAAACGTAAAATAGATTGGAACTATACACTTGAGTTAAAATATTCCTAACATTATGGGGTTTCACTTATAATTAAACATCAAAAAATTTGGGTGGTTTCTTGATACCTTTAAAAAATTCATTAAATATAAAATAGTGGGTAGTTTTAGAATCAAACAAGACATTAGCAGTTCTATAGTGTATTCTAAGTTTAACTGTAACCATGTATTTATGAAACCCCTCATCAAAATCATTGATAAAATAAGATTCTTCTTTGTCCATTGTCTTACGATTATTTTGAAATTGATCATCATCATTAACCTTCTGGTTTGGTCACTAGTTAGCATAATTCATATTCTCCATAAAATAGAAGAGTGGAAGTGGGTGTGGTGCATTTTGTTCGTCCTTCTCTTCATTCACATTGTTAGCTAACTTATTTACATCACTTTAAAAATGAAATTCCTGATTTCCATCCCATCCACATATAAAAGTTGTATTAGACCGCTAAATTCAATTTACTCAATGATTCTACCACACATAGATCATAAAGATAATTTGATCTTCTTTTCTCTATGTTTTTTTAGATTTTCCATTGAAAAACATCTTCCATTACTTGTCAAAACCATTAGATAGATACATAACTCCAAACTCTATTTCAACTATGATTGAATAATTATCATTATCATGGTATCTATTAAAGTATATTATGGTTAATTCCCTTCTGAGAGTTTTCTTTAAGACAATAATGAACCTATATACATTACTTTCTGGTTGTTTGATAATATTATAAGCTTACCTCGCATGTATTGTAAAATTAGCTTTATAGTTTTTGATAGATTCACCACCCTTTTTCATTTAATCAAGAAAGAAATTCTCCATATTTTTACAAAGAATATAAGGAATGTTAATAATGAATAATAAGTTCTTTAACCCATCCCAATCCATGGATTTAATTTCATATTGTTTCCTCATATTGATTATTAGAGTCATCCACTAGTTAGCTTCACCTTCTCAATGATAAATAACCAGAATTACTATCTAAATTTTTTAATATTACATAATTAAAAATATATTTTCAGTAGTACTGATCCATTATTTAGTAATAAGTGGGTCATAAGACCCACTAAAATAAGTTTTAAATTTCCTTGTGAAGGACCCAACATAACTTTGTTCCCTCCTTTTCATATTTAGAATTATAACATGATTCCTACCTTGAGATAGTTGGGGAATCATAAAAAAAATAATTGTAAATACAACTCTCATGTAATTTAGATTATTAGAAAAAAATAATTTCATTTACCATCATACTCATCATTGATGTAGTTCTATTGGGTTCTAATCATTGAATAAAACCAGAAATAATGGAGTGAGAAACAATTATCATAGCGTGGAACCATATTATCATGAAAAAAATTATTATATGTCTAAATTATGACACCTTATTTAATATATGACACCATAGGTTTTTCCTAGGTCATTCATATCCCACTACCAATTAACTCATTCATTATGGTTCATGAAGAGTTTGTGAATTTCTAAATAATATCCATTAGGAGTTTCAAATGAGATGTGTATCTAGAACCATTATCATTCTCCAGTTTTAGATTGAGTCTAGATCAATACATTATTTTTAGGGTTATTTCTTTTATGTACATATGTACTGAATCCACATACAATTATTATATCTAGAAAAGGATGTATTTATAGAAAAACCACTCACTCTATCCATTATAAAAATTGTAGGACATTTTCTTATGTTTTTCTCATCCCTAAACTTATAATTATAGATAGGTGTTGGAGATATCACTATAGTTTGGTCATCCTAGTTTCAAAACATTAGAAAAAAATTTCTATAATACCTAATATTATGACCCTCTCTTCTCATACATAGATATTACATCATTTTTATGAACATTTAATACCTTATACAAACACAATTCTTGTGACTGTATTAGTTTATTACCTTTGAAAATAGAGAAATATAAACATTGGTACATAAGTGAGTTAAATTATATCTGACTAGGTTCTTTAGGATTATAACCCTTATTAAAAACATCATACATAAAAGAGATATTCATAACCTTGGGAAAGAAAAGATATGAAACAATGACCTCAGATGCTCTCTAAGGGTAAACAAGAGAGATATGTAAGGATAACCATGTGCATAAGGGAATGTGAACATGATCATAACATTATAATATCATTCCCTAAATATAAAATACCATAATCAATAGTCGTGGCATAAATATTGGTAGTTCATAATTTATGAATAATAATGGAATAAAGAGAATAATCTAAGAAAACATAATAACAGAATACAAAAAATAATTGTGGTATACAGATATATGAACTCCATTGTTGTTATGGATTAATACTATATAAATCATAGTGGAATTTGTTTACTCCCCAAACAATCTTTGTAGTCATGGATTACTCCCACGACCATCTTCATAAAAAAATTTCACTTCCAAGACCATCTTAGTGGAAAAATCCATTTACTGAACTAAGTTTACTCCCTCTTGGGGACATGTCTATCTCATTAGTTATACATTTTTACCCAATCCATTAAAGGGATATATAGGTCTTACAAATCTCATGATGAAATCATATATAATAGTTCTAGTAGATTATTAACATTCATCATATTATAACCCATGAAATGAAATCGATATGATAAATATAATATCATATCATAACCTTTGCAAAAGAGATAGGTTTCATAATAATTTTAAAAAAAATTCCCTTGAAAAAAATTGGTTTCATAGGAATATAACCCATATAATTGAAATAGGTTTCATAAACATCATTATATTAAAACATAAATCATCTTGAGATAGATTATGAATGATGAACTTAGATCATATCCCCATAATGGCATGAGTAGCACCAATGGATGTAATCTTATGCGGAAAATATTTTAGAAAGTCCATTTAAAACAATTATTAAGGAAAATTTTCTTTCTACTATGAAAAATTATTTTTAAATTATAAACCATTCTGAAAACCTTTTTTTTCAAAATAACCTTGAAAACTTATGAAGGATGATTTAAAAATAGTTTTAAAAACTATTTAAAAAATAAAAAAATAAAAATATGTTTCAATGAAAATAATTTTAAAATATTATTTATAAAATATTTTCCAAATTTTTTATGAAAACATTGTTTTTGAATAAAATATATTTCTGAATGATGTGGAAAATAACATCATATTTTGTTAAAAACACTTTCTTAATGATATTATGTACCAATGATTAGAAAAATGGTACCACTACATGAAGAATTCATGGATAGAGATAGGAGAAAATATTCATGATATTTATTGATATATGGATCATAATATATCATCAATGGAAGCATAATCTTAAACAATCTCGATAAAAATTGAGATTGTAATAATAAATAGTTACCATTGTGATATCATGATATCATAATCACCATGAAATAATTACATCAAATTATGCTTAAAATATCATTTAAATAATTTTAGTCATTATATAACATGTTAAATAGTATTATATACACCTTTTAAACGAATGTAGGTGTGTAACATTAATTGTACAAAAAAAGATGACAAATTGAGAAAACATTACCCAGCAGATTTGTTTAATATAAACAGTGAACCCCATGAAATTAAGATCATAAAATGTAAATATAAATAAATATAAATTTTAAGATAATAATCAACAAACACATTTGTTGGAAGTATATACCCCACACCAATTAAATTTGTCGTGAATAAGCAATAAGTCTCGTAGAAATACAATTATGAATAGAAATCACATTACCTTCTGTATTGAATCTCATCGCACTCATTGAAACCTATTATAAAATAAATATAATTTTATTATAATACTATTATAGAAAATAATTTATATAAAATACCAAATATAATTTAATTATGAATTTATATTACCCATTTATTAATTAGACTATGTAAAAGTTGCATCTCGTTTTATAACTGCCTTGTTTTCATCCATGTTTTGAATTTTTATTCATGTTTAAGTTACATATATAATGAATTAAATATTTTAAGAATATTAAACAGGATATAAATATAATTAATATTAATTATATATTTATTTATTGTAATCTATAAAATGTATAAAAATAAAATTAAATAAAACATTCATGGATCCGAAAGGTCTTATGTTTGCATGAACATTGTTTTCATAGAAAGAAATTTAAATGATACATGTATACAAATTAAAGTATAATTATTTTTTCATATATTTTATATTGTTTTATTAAACCAAAACATAATAAATATAATGTAAAGTGTGAATGAATCACATCTCTTAGAGGCAGTAGTCCACACACCCAAAAACAAGGATATCGTATTGCCACAAAATAGAAGTCATAAAGGTATGTGTTATATAAAAATTAAAGATAAATAAATACAACAAAAATATCAAAAATATCATGTAAAATAGTAATCTAACAATTATTAGCAGCTATTAAAGGTGATAATGGAAGAATGAATGATATTGTATCACAAGGCCATAGTCAACTGCACACACGAACGACGATTGTGTATCCCATTTGATGGATGCCTGTGAGAGTGTAAGTCATACCATTAAAATAACAATATCTAAATATATATTTGATACTGAGGTTATTATATATGAATTTGATAAGAATAATTGATATAGTGGAGAAAGAAATAAAGTAAAACTGCTTATTGACTGGTTTTTCCTCTTCTTTTGGTAACTCATTTTGGTTATCCCCAAAGGGATTCCTTTGATTTCATTATACAAAAAGTGAGGACACTAGGGATAATGGATAAAATTTTAGATTAAATTTTTACTGAAATTTTATGATCAAAATTTCTTGATATTTTTGAATTATTAAGGGGGTGATTTTTATTTTTATAGTGGAGGAGGAGTGACATTCTTATAAATATTAAAAGGAAAACACTATTAGAAGATCTCCCTTACATAATGATCTCAAAATAATTTTTTATTTTATAAAATATTTGTGAATTAAGGAAAATATTTCCTGAAAATGGGTTTTTATATGTTTCTATGTTATTTGGAACCTTAAATTAACGTTTAACCACTATGTAGTGTCATTTTTAACTTAATCTGTATAATTAATTTTAATTACTTTCACTAATAACTTTGGTAAAATGTTATGTCAATATTATTAGAAATTAGAAATTATAATTATTCGAAAAAATTAATAAATTTCTCCAAATTAATCTATTATGTGGAAGACGTTAATTTAAAATTAATCTTGCACACGTGTCATGAAAGCAGTTTTCTAAATAGAAAATCTAAAAAGTTTGAAATATTTTTATATCTATTTTCAATTTTAAATTAGTTAAAATTACATATAGTGGATTAATATATATATAATTGATATAATATTACTTTATAACCAAATTAAAATATATTTTCACTTTATAAATAAATTAGAGGAAAAAGATATTTTCAATTAATATTTAATATTTTGAACTATTTGTCCAAAATGACATATTTTCAAAAAATCTGAAAGCATCTCAGTAAGATAATTTTTTAATTATGAATTAAAAAAAATATTTTTGTTAAATTAAATTTATAAAAATGTCTAAATTTAATTTTATTATTTTTCATGTAAGGAAATTTAAATAAGTTCTATTAAGAAAATTGTATTTTTTTAAACAAATTAATTTTACAAAAAATTAAATATTTCATTATAAATATAGTTGAATTATATGAATCCATTATACATAATATTTAAAATATTTTTATTACAATTAATTTTTCAAGATTTTATGAATAGGTTATAACTATATCTTTTATATAATTATGATAATAAAATGTTATTTCATAGAAAATCAATGTGGTGTGAAACAAAAGCTAAGTTGGTGTTTCATGTAACACAAGATTAACATGGAATAGAATATAAAATGTGATTTAAATGATGTTGAATGAAATAGAAGTCATCAAATAAAAATAATTTATTTGAAAAAGAAGTTCATAAAGGTAGGGTTATTATGGTAGTTTACATTCCTTGATCCCCTAAATGGATCCTTACTATAAATCAATAGGTTCCATGCATTAATAATAAGTCATTTCCATACCAAGATGTACAAAAGGAAGAATATATATAAATTTCATGGGTTATGTTTGTGTCCATATCCTACCAAACTCATCATTATAATAAGGCTCATTCACAAAGAATATCTATTTGATTCCATGTTATCATTTTATTACCTTAATAAAATTTAACCATGTAATGGAATTGAATAACATCAAAAAATGATCCATATCCCTCTAAAAACTAACTTATTTAATTTAGAAAACTCCCACTAAAAGGTTTTTGAGATGACACATAAAAAGTAGTGTTTTAATAGTGGAAATATAAGAGAACACACCCCATAGGTGGATCCAGTTGAGGTTGATAACCTCGAACCATGAGAAAATATTATAAGGGAGACCCAATTTAGGTAATATAATTTATTTAAGCCATAAAATTTAATTTAGATTAAAAACCCAAAATTTATAGCATGCACCATAATAGTTATAGTCCAATAGACATTTAATCCTTATGGAAAAGGTATAGACCAATGACCTTAAACCTATGGTAGAGCACTCTTCCAGTCTCATCCCTTAGATTGATCCATATTAGAAGAAATTTGTAGATTAATAAAACTATATAGAAACTAGGTATATGAGCTCACACCAAAATAAATGTGTATTGTAGAAGTAAAATTAATAATTAAACTAATAGAATGAAGTTCTTATCAGTGTAGATTCAAAAATATTATTAGATGATGGAGAAGACGTTGGATGGCTAAATAGATTTAGATCCTAGATTTAGGCGTGCGAGAGATCAAAAAGTAGAACAGAGTGATGATTCACAATAGAGATAAAAATTAAAAAAAAAGTAGTTAGTTGAATATAATGCGGGTAAAATTTATAATTCACCACTTTTTATGTTCTAACATGGGTTGGTTTCTTGAGTGGATAAACTGTGCACCGACCATGTGCACCCCACTATACAGGGAGAATACACTATATAGACTACAATGCATAGTTATCTAATAGTTCAAAAAAATGTGGGAACTCTCTATCCCATCCCCACATAGTAGAATTATCCCTTGTATGTTTAAAAAAATGTGCATCATTCTCTTATTACTCCTCAGTATTAAAGGTTGGAGTTATAATCCCTATGCACTAATCATGTACCTCTCATATTTCCTCAATCACTTATAGTTCTTTGATTCATAGAAGACCCAGAAACTCTCAATTTCAACTGTATGGGATTAGGTACATTTAAAAATGAAAAAGGGTTCAAAATAAATTAATCAGTTTCATACATAGATAAAAATTTGGGATCTATAGTCTTCCTCCCTTAAAAAAACTCATCTCTGTATTTTCATTAAAATGTTGGTAAAAATTATTATAAGAATAACACTGGTCATTGAGCATGACCAAAATCCTCTCAGTCCCAATTCTTTTCATGCATATAGTGGTGTTGCAATATCACCCAAACTAGAAAAAACAAATATTACATTTATATGCTTTGTTCTATGGTCCACAATATATATAGGATGATCCTAAAAGGACACATCTACCTCTAACTCAACCTCATCAATATCAATGATATTAGTTGTATTAGGATAATATGAACAAAGTTGTAAAATATGGAATATGTTTCACAGATCTCAATACCTATGATGAAACTATAACTAATTTTCTATTATCTTTAATCTCTCAACTATCTCAAAAAGTCCAATGAACATATGTAAATTATACCCTTTGCACCTAAATTATTGATGCCGCTTTCTTTTTGAAACACATAAGAATACCTAATCCCCAACCACAAAATATAGTGGTAGATGGTGATGATCAGTTTATTACTTCTTCCTAGACTAAGCTATATAAATTCATTACATGTTAAATTGAATCTAAAATGATGCATATTGAATGATATGAGTTTCAAGTAAGTATCCCACACCATTTCCTAACTAGAATAATGGTCAAATACATGTCTTACCATATAAATCCTCATAGGGATCCATCGATATCGTATCCACAAATCTATTATTATAGGATACCTCAAAAAAGAGTTATACGTTTCTGCCACAAACCTCTATAATAAAGAACATGTTCTCGAATCAATTCCTCATCTACTTATATCATCTGTTCTGAATGACTATTAGTCTAATGGTGAAAGGATATTATCAAAAAGAAATTCTTAACCATTTATTTCTATAACCCATTCAAGAACCATGATGTACAACAATTATCCCAATCTTTAATGATACTGAGACAGACCTCGTGTAGTCATATAATCTCATGGACATACAGTCTACCAAGATCTTCCATTGTGAAGGTCTCTCTAATAGGTAATAAATGAGATACATTCATGAGCTTATCAATGATCATGTATTCTGTGTCACATCCTCGAGGGGATCTTGGTATATCAATCAAAAAAATAAAATGATACATCATCCTATTTCTACTCATGAATGGGAAATTCTATCAAGCCTTACTGGATTCTTATTCCCTTCCTTCACCTACTGACTGGTGGAACACCGAGTAACAAAACCAGCGAGCTACCTCTATATGCTTGGCCACCAGTATTGGGGAGGTAGAAGAAGATACATATTTAAAATCTTGGGGTTTACTGCATAAGTAAAAGGACGATAATACAACATATACTCATATAGTTTGTATTTAGGAACCTATAAACATCTATAGTTTCATAAGATGTCAACCCCATCGACGACCAAACAAGGAGGTGGGTCATATCATGAAAGACTCTCTCATATGACTAAGCCCTTGGGATCTGATAATTACATAATCTGTACTATCTATATAATTTAATAGGCTAATAATAAATATAAATATACATACTATAAATGAGGGACATGAACCTCCATGTTCATCCCACAGAATAGGTCCATAAGATACAACTCATCACTAACTTCTCAAAATGCTTGTTTCAAAGTAACTTTCCTTTGACTGTATACTACAATATTTCATTTTCCAACCATATAGACTTGATAGAAATAAATGGACTACATGTATTACACTATCCTATGATTCATGAGGATCATATAATTCTATGTAAATATATAATTTATTATTTTTTGGATTGTAAAAACATAAAAATTCTCTACCTTTGTATAATTACTCTATCAAAGATATGTGTAAACCACAAATTCTAACTAAATATTGGGAATATTGTAATTTCCCCTATGTGGTATCAACTGAACCATATTCCATGACTCATTCACCCTTTATTAAAAATACTTCAATCCTGATACCTGCCACATTATAATAGGCAGTATCGATTCTACCCAACTATAGCATAATTAGGATAAGTGCTAAATCTAGTCTTCCTTTAAACTCTTAAAAGGTTCTCTCACAAGATTCTTACCAAACTAAATTCAAACACTTCTTAGTCAAGATGATAATATCTTCTTCTAGGAATTCATATTCTAATTTAAATAATGTATAATATCTTTCCATCGCCAAGAAACTACATATGTTAAAAACTTTCTTAGGAATCCATTTGGTTACTACAGATCTCACCTTCACTTGTTCAATTGATATTTTTCCTATAAGATAATGTGGTCTAGTAAGTGGAATGTATCTAAAAGGGTAATTTATTTAGCTCATAAAATATTGAGTGATCTTTAGTGTATTCAAAATGATCTCAATATGTTTTTAAGTGACATGTTGAATATGACAATACACCAATATGTCATACCCAAATACTAAAACAAATGAATTCAAATACGGGTGAAAAATTGATTCCTCAAATTCATTAAAATGGATTTAAAATTCAAGATACTGAAAGAAATTACCAGATACACATAAAACCACTCCAACTACAGAATGGTGTTTAGGGTATGTATTAAGGTCTAACATATACCTGGTGATATCCTAAAATCAAATCAATCTCTAAGAGAACATGATCACCTCAAATATAATCAATTGGTTCATCTATATGTGAAAAATGATACAAGTTCTTCATTATATGTTGATTTCACATCCTGTAATCCATACAAATCCAAAGGGGTTTGTCCAAATTCATAGATAAATTGACCGGAGATCCCAATATTTATATATATATATATATATATATATATATGTAATGGGTTGTATTAACCCCTTAGATTTAAAGTCCTCTAGCAACCTCTTGATATCATGAATCTTAATAGCTTCAATATCATGTGCATCACCCAACGGTGGGATTAAATGTACTACAATAGGAATTATCATGAACATCAATTCCAAAACAAATTAATTTGTCTTTTCTCCCACAAAGGGGTTAACTACTCCTCATAATATGCTCATTACAATTTTCCGACATGCCCTGGTCTCATTTCTGAAATCCCAAGAATTATGTAAAATAAATGAAAACGTATGATACCAATTTGTAAAATTATTAACTATAAGAAATTAAATATTTCACCTAGATGTTTGGTTATAAGGCCTCAATCACAACTTCCCATATTATAGAGGCTAACCACTAGTAGTTAGGTTCTATGGTGGTTTAATGGGGAGACTATACCCTCATAATCAAAGCCATATAAGGTTTTAATAATTCGATAATGGAATAGATGAATCATAATAAATGACATCTAGAACAATGAATTTTAAAAAATCCATCAAAATAAATTTCCACAAAAATATAAAATATGATGTAATGTCATGTATACCAATCAAAAAAGACACCATAAAATTTAAAATACTATCTCCATATAGAATCATGACCCATTTATTATTTATGTTCTACCCTTCTCCAATGCATCAACAAATAATGCATTGATAACTATGAGTTATGCCTATATCTACCTACAAACTTAAAGTCTACATAGATACTAATAGGATTCTCTAATTGTGTATTAGATTTACTCATTAAGACACCACCATTAGTTTCTACAACAAATACAACCTGTTTATATAAACTATTTTCATGTCTAGGTATAAAAAGTATGGTAAAATTTGAATTAAAAAATGACAAGTCCATGAGTACAATATGTAATAAATATACACTATGAAATTTTTATGTCAATATATACATGTAGTTTAATTATAAGTTAAAATAAATCTTTTCATTTTCCACATTAGAAAATAATATGAGACCTACATTGGCTAGGTCCCATGGCATATAACCAGGGTAAAATATATCAAAAGATGTAAGGTATACGAAAGACATAGTTTTCATACTCTAATCGTTGATATTAGTTAAATATCATAAATAATCATGTTTATGGGTAGTTGGTGACATAACTCTAATCCTATAATCTATTTCGTACCATATGTGACCATAACTAGTTGTTGAAGGTTCCATACTATAAATAAAAAGGTGCAATACATTCTTAAGAATTCAGTTCCATATAGATATGTACAACTTCATTCAAGTATATAATTGTCATGGAATATGTTAGGGTCCATATCCAATTACAATAATTAATATTAATAGGAACTATCAGAGAGAATATCCATTTCATTTCACATTATCAATTAAATACCATAATAACATTTAATTATTTTAAGTAACTAGATTAACATGGAAAAAGGATGCATAGGCCTCTATATCTAAAAAATTTAATTTAAAAAGGATCCACTAAATTGGTGGTAACCTCACAGACCCAAAGGGGTGTTTTAAGTACAATAAGATAGAATAACACACCTCTTATGTGGTACATGTTGTGGTTGAAACCCTCCAACCATGACTATTTGTTAATTGAAGGAACCAAATTAAGTGAAACAATTAATTAAATTCTAACTATTTAATTTAGAAATAACTAATAGAAGGTCTAGCATATACGAAAACATTGATAGTCAAATTGGAAAAAACCATAGGAAAAATATATAAACCACCAACCATAAGAATGTGGTTGAACACTTGTCCGATATCGGCCCTTGGTTTGATCTAAATCAGATGATAATGGAATAATAGAAAATTACCTAAAAATAGGTCATATTAGCTCATAATAAAATAACTCTATTGATATAAAGGATGACAATGTAAGGATATAAAAAAATGGTGAGCTTACCAGTAGTGATTAAACATGACAAACACTATCTTGACTATATTTATGATAGAGAAACATCTTTATAGCCTAGATATAGGGTTGATAGAGCTCAAAATAGGTAAGAGAGGGTTTCTATGTGCTAAAAAAATAAATAAGGGGTGAGTCAAATATAAAGAGGGTAAAATAATAATTTTCCTCTTTTTATGTGGTATCATGGTTTTGGAAAATGGTATTCCAAAATGTGTTCTAAAAATTGGCACCCCACTATCTAGGGTTCACACCATGAATGTCCTATAACACGCCATAAGAAAAACTATGTGAAACCATGTAAACCCTATGTCTTAGCCTTGCATGGTCTAATATTCACTCACACAATTAAAAAAACCATGTGACACCCTTACTCGGTTGCACAGTTTTAGGTTCATGTTCAGCATTAAGAATGAGCCTCTCATGTTTCATACATAACCTAGAGTTATAATCTCTGAATAATCCCCATACAATCCCAGTTTAACATCTAAGGGATTATGAACATTTAACTAGAATAAATATATGGATTGAACTGAAATTAAAATGTTCCACCCCTCAAATAAAATCTAGGATATTACATCCATCATGGTTCCCTTGTCTCAATTACATCTCTCAACTCAACACCCATCAGTTGGGGGTAAATAAAACCTTACCATAATAATGATCATTATATATCATCAATGATCTAAACATTAATTCTTCATTGTTATTTATCATAATATATTTCAAAACATCCATCTTTATTCTAATTTTATCCATAGGTCAATCCACTAACCCAACGTATCTATCCATCTCTTTTATTTATACCCACCTATATAATCATAATATTAATGGGTGAGTAACACTCAATTCACATTAATCTTACTATCCTAATTTATTTATGGCATATGAAGGTTCTCACATAGCTATAACCTAGGTCATTATTCCAAATTCATTAATCACATCTATTTAGAGGCCACTCTAGAAACCTGTCACTAGTGACCTTATATATCACTATTCAATTTCATTTAATTTACTAACTTTATGTTCCAACCATGAAAAGTAAAAAAATAATAGTTATGGTATCAATCATTTATGGTTGAAGAAATCAGGATAGTGTATCACGGTTTATCATGGACCTTTCATCATTGTATAGTCATTACATTTTATTTTACATTTAAATTTAATATATATAAATATATATATATATATAATTGGTTGATCTCCTTTGGTGTTGAGACCATATATATCACATGACATGTCAAATAAGATTAACGCCATATGGTATATTTATAAGGTCATCCTACCTCAAAAAATGTATTTTTCTTTGAATCACTTATCATAATCTTCATCCAAATCTCGTTTAAGTCTAATTAAAAATCACCTATCACTATAGGGTCTTAAATCGTGGGATTTTTTTTAAAAAATAATTATATAAATTATTAAATAATCAAACTATTTATTTTAACATTATTTAAGTAGTAATATAATACTATGTACTCATTATTCCTTAACATTTTACCATAACCTTGAAGAATTGGGTGTTTACCGCTACAAGCACACCCCTGAACAAAACCCACCGAATTTATAATTTATATACCCATTAAAGTGAATATTTTCATACAAAATACACTAAAATAATAAGAAATTTTAACACAAATATTTTTCTCAACCAAAATGGAATGAAATGATGTGTGATAAACCTCTCAGTACATCCTCTATCTATCATACATTAGGTCCCCATAATCTAAAAAATTTACACTATTCCTTTGTAAAAATCATCCCCAAACCCTAATTGAGAAACATAAAACAATAAGAATCCAAGAGGAAGTGTAATGGAAGTTAAAAGAGGAGAAATTCAACTCATGTAGATGAAGAAACTCTAATAAATTCATCCAATTTTGAAGGGTATTAGAAGAAGGAGAGATAATCATCTCTTTATATAGATGTGTGTAAGAAGTAAGATAATTTCTCGTGAGAAAAAAATAAAAAAGTGGTAAAATAGGGTTTCCCCATAATAAAAAACATTTATTTGGAAAAATTTCAAGTATCATGGATTTCACAATGTTTTTTTTATGTCCATGTAGCCCCTAAGAACCCAACATACTTAGAGATATGAATAGGACCATGACATATACACATCACTAATTATATTTTTCCAACATGACCCCTCCTAGATAAAATTTTAAGTGAAACACCACATGCTATGTTGTTAGGGTGTGGTGCCCTACTATGGCACCGATGCCAAGAAAAGGTGTAACACCCTCCACTAAATCGAGTCTTATGACCTCACAACTCAATAAATTTCACATTTCATCCCCCTTTCAACCATATAGATCACTATTTCAAGGGGATTATTTTGTTAATATAAAATAGGCATACAATGGAAACTACAACATACCTGAAGATTTGGTGGCCTACTGGTCCACAAACACCACTCAATCCTCCAGAACCCACTCATTAGTCCCCTAAAATTCCCGAAAAACCTCTTGAATCTTAATCTAAATCCAAAAAAAAAATTCCCATGGGGTTACAATACTCATAAAAACATTAAAATCCCTATTATTCAAACCAATAATCAACTGAACATTAATACTTAAATCCCCCTAGAATATCCAACCCGTGTGAATATAATACTTTTCAAATTTCCCCTCTAGGCCTTTCTAGGTCTCATGAGGCAAACAAATTTGGGTAATTTGGAATATTCATTGAAAATGTATTTTTAATTTCATAGGAAAATCCCATGATGGTTTTATATGTATTTAAATAAGCCCTTGATGGTAAGACGAAGATACCTCATATTAGTCATTCCATCATCATGAATTCAACTATTATTTTCCGTGTGATTTTTTATATAATTATAATATCCAGTGATTTATTTCATTATCATGTTATCAAATATATATTAATATTTTATTATAATTTATTACTACAATATTACCAATTCTATTTTTATTATATAATAATCTCTGATATATGCTTACACTTGCTTATTTTTTTATCTCAATACATTTTTTACATTCCCTATGAAAATATATATAGTATTTTTTTTATACAGATGAATTTTGAGGCTGATATTTATAGTGCATGGTGAGATAATAAATCATAGGTTTAATGAGAAAAAATTCCTATTTAATGGGATTAATAGTGTTTTATAGTAAATTTTATTCCCTAACATTCCAAAAAATATAAACCAAAAAATAATTGGTGTGTAAATTGATCTATATTTTTTGTTTACATAGTCATTATGGATGGAATGTTATGGGTCATGCAATTTGGTTTCAAAGATAGTGTATAATATAAATTTATTAACTTTAGATCCAAGATTGTGGGTCTGGGGCATCCCTTAATTTCCATTATTTAAAACAACAAATAATATGATAAATACATCAAATATATTGGGACTAGAAGAAATTTTTTTTGAATTAAATAAAAAATATCTTATTTAAATATTACATTTATCACCTTGCTAATTATTTTATTTTTCACATAGAAATTTTTTAACTTTTATAATTCTATTTTTAGAAGAATATTTTTTGCTGTAAGTGAATGAAGAGAACACATAAACAATAAAATGTGTTAACTTGTTGGAAATTAATTTAGGATGGATTCTTATTTAATGATCTTCATTTTTAGATGTTGCATGCACTAAGAAGAACACTTTGAATTTCAATTTCTATGTACTTCATCTATATTGAAAACAGAGGGAGAAACAATTATCACAATGTTCTTACATTAATAAAGAATTAAATCATTAAATTATATATTTAAGACTAGGGTAAATAAGGATTTATTTTGAGGAGAATTATTTATATAATTTCAGTATTTAATTCACCCTTATAAATCATTAATAAATATACCACATAAATTCTATGATTAAATTAATTCATAATATAGAATCCATGAAAAAAATAGAGGGTCCTAGAATCTTCTTTTCCACTTAACCACTATAGAAAATATAATCTACTAAATCATGTGACACATCACCAAAACATCTTTATGCAAGACAAATAAAACATTTTTGTTAAATTTTATGAATCAAAATATAACTCCTCAATAATCAAATAAATTCCATAAAAACTATACATAATTAATGAAATAATCCTAAGTACCCCATGGCGTAGGTCGAGTGGTTCACCGATTGGGCCATCTCATTGTCTGAGGGAACTGGCTCAAGCATGATTCCCGCCAGACTCGGGCACTGTTCATATTATGCATAGGGTGATTCAAATCTGTTTCTTAGCTGGGGAATGTCCATCACACCCTAGCTTGGTGGAGCATCCAATGAGCCCAGTCATGTTACCCTTACACACTTTTTCCAACGAGCCTATACCCAAGTTGTAAAGGCTCTTTTATATCATCCAAAATCCCCAGCATAAAATTAAAGAAGGGAAAAATTTACAGCTTCTATATAAGTTATATGGTAGGCCAATGTAGAAGTACTGTAGTAGTAGCAGAACTATAACATCGATAGTATGGTAGCGGCGGAGGCACTGTCGCAAAAACTGTACCAGTGGCAGTACTGTAGTAGTTAATTTAGCAGCCCGGGTACTGTATCATTACTTTTTACCGAAGATATCTTTGGGAAAAGGGCATTAGGGCCTTGTATTCAGACCACTTGTTCTTGGGACTTCGGGCTATGCAATGGGTCTCCCTCTACGCTGTTTTAAAGAGGTATTTTCTTTAAATAAAAAATTGAGGCTTCAACCCCAACCTTTAAAAAAAGGGATTAATCTTAAATAAAACACAATCATGGGTTTGGAATTATTATCTTGGAAACCATTTATGATTTATTATATTATCAAAACCATGGTAAAAAATTAGTATATTTTATATTTCATATATTTTCAAAATCCTACAATTCTAAAATTGAACGAACTAACTCCATGGACACCACTAAATATATAATTAATGGATTTTAGTATAACCTTAAACAATATATAGGTATCCATATATTGATTTTGATACCTCAATAATATAACAAATTTTTACTTATTTAATAAACATTAAGAATCTATAAAGATTCAATAATATTATAATTTCAATAAAGTTCATCTAAAGTGTAAAAACTGCATTCTATGTTGAAAAAATAGAAAACATATTTTGTAATGTCATATACCTAGGTAAATTTACCATTATAGTATATTTAAGGTGCCTCACCCATAAAATATTAAGAAAAATTTATTTTCACATAAAAATGTGGGTCACTATGCCATATTAGCTGAAAAATAGAACTTTATTGTACTACTACCCCATCATCTATTATGACTTTTGTAGAAGTAGACAGAAATTCTCAATGATATAAAAAACCAAATATTATGGCTTTAATTTCACCAATAGTTTAATGTTTTTTAGTTATTTATAAATCATTGAAACTATATGGTATACATAATATATCTAAAAATATAAGGTAAAAAATAAGTATCCATTCATTCAGTTACTTTATCTTAATCAAACAAGTAACATGTCCAAATTCAAATATATATAACATAATAATTACTCAACTATGATTTTTTTAAAATATTACATAAATTGAGATAAAAATTATCATACCATGGATTAGAAAAAATCATGATTACATCTCATTGAAACCACCATATTTCTATAAGATAATTAATCTGATTTAAATGTGTTTGATATTTTATTAGTTGATATACAATTGAAAGAAATTTTTTAACCAAATTTATTGTAATCATGCTCATTTATAAATAATTGTAATCATATATTAATTTGTGAAATCATATTTTATAATTCATCATGAAAAAAATTATGAAATTAATTACTAATTAAAAATTAATGTTAGAAAAATCATCCTAGTATGTATATGTAAACAATATTACTCAAATTAATGATTTTAAAATATTAGAAATATTTCAAAACAATTTAATCATAACCCCATTTTAAAACATAAAATTAAAGGCTAAAATAATGAAACATCCCTTCTATGAAATGCAATACCATATTTAAATTACCAAACCCCAATTCAATCTAGTGAAAAAATATCTTCTCCCTTTTAACAGAATTGTTTTTCAGAAACATAAATTCCATTTCCTAAAATACTAGGTTAAAAATTCTTTTCCTTATTTAATTTTATAAAAAATCACATTAATGTTATAATTATAATTAAATACCATTATTTTTAAAATTTATTCATTATAAATCATGAAAATATATCGATAATGACATTATTAATAAAATTCCAACCTCCCAAAAGTGTTTTATCTAATTCGTTTATAATGAAAATAAAACATTGTGAAACCAAATTTATTCAAAATTATTTAATAAACTAATATATAACTTTTTTAATAATTATAGTAAAATTATTTCCAACGAAAATATACATTTTAATTGGTATAAAATAATAAATTCATAGTACTGATTACCTTGAAAAGTTTTAAATTTAGTTTTCACATTTTTTTCAAAAATTACACACATGTCTTCATAAGACCTCATATTGAGTACAGGAAAAATAATATCCTAATCATAATATCGAAACAAAAAAACCTCAATCTTTTTTAAAATTAATTTCAATGTAATTATTTAAAATAAAATAATTCCAAACCAAAGATATTTTACTTTAATCAACAATAAAAAGTTCTACTAAAATGAATATATTTTACATTATAATTTTATTTTTTGAAAAACACGTCCTTTTTTTATTTTTTCTTTTTATAATGAAATTATAATTTAATTATATTATAAGTATGATATTATTGAATCCCATTTTCAAAAAATAAGATACATAATCTCATTGATGAAAATCACAATTCTAATAGAGTCAAAAGATAATGAGTACAAGATACGAGGAAATTTTACCCAACCATATAAGATTTACCAACCAAATCCCATATAAAGAATATAAGAAATTAAGGATAAACATATAAAGATGATAATCAACGATAAATAATGAATGAAATAATTCAAAAAGAAATTGGGTATGAAAAATCACCAAACATTAATTAATTAATATTGAATAATTTTGGTAATATGAATGACAAATTAATACATTACCCTTGCTCAAACCATTACAAAAAAAACTGCTTACAATTTCTCTACATATAAACCCAATATTGAGTAAAAAATATTTAATCTATATCAAAATAGGCCGACCATTTTGTTATAATTTAAATTTTTTAATAAATAATTATATAAATAGTTTTAAAAACATCACCAATATAACCATAATAATATGAGAATTATTTTCAAACAACTTTACATCAGAAACCACTACACGTAAAAAAATTATTTTGAAACATTTTTTTAAAAATAAACACCATTAAAACAAAGGTTTTACATATTTTTCAAAACTATTTTTCATTTAATATTAGATTATATATTCAATTTAATTTAACTACATTTTAAAAAAATCAAAAAACATGTTTAAAAACATAAATATAACCTTATGTTTTTTAAACTTTTAACCTCAATTAGATTATTTATAATCATTTAAATCCCATTTGATTAATATAAATATTCAATATTTAAATTATATTCCAAATTATAATATTGAAATGAATATATAAACCATTGATCAAAAAATTATAATCAATTCTTATAAAGGAAGAGCTTTTCATAATATAGTCACATTATAAATAAGAATTACCAACCTGATAAAATATTATAGAATGAATCAAAAGATTATATATAGATAACAAAATAAATATTAAAATATTAAAATATTAAAATGAGAAGATCATTAATTAACCTATAGATAACTATTCATGAAATTACTTCAAAAGGTCAAGTAGAGCATCAAAAAAATTATTATTTCAAGTATTCTATGGCTCTATTAAAAATATTGAATTAGAAATTTCTCTGTCTAGGTGTAACCCATCTTCATTATTCCATTATATCATGCATAAAAATTAATTAAACAATAAATTAAATTTATAACCTTTCATATAATTACAAATATTAGAATAAATAGTGTAATCATTGAGACTTATTAGCTATGTTGAAAAACCATAAACATTAATTTGAATAGCTTTTAGTCACATTAAAATGTACGTATTAATTTAACCAAGGAATAATAAACTATAATGATAAATAATTTAAATTTATATCATACACATTTTTATCAATACCATTTTTATTTTAAAATTCCATTTATATCTACTTTTATTTAAACACATTTCCATGTACATATTATAATACTTAATACCTTATAAAAACTTGGTTTAAATATAAAGATAAAATTGATGTTATTAACTAAAATAAATTAGGTTTAAATATTACATTAAAGATAAAACATAATGGACTATTAATCAATATAAATACCAAAATCATAATGGAGTCATGTGTGGATTCATATTAACATAGTTATTAATAATAAATATAGGGAAACAAATAATTTTTTAGTTATAATGCTTAAGTAAATCTGAATCATTAACTTGTTAAAAAAATTAATCAAAAATGAAACACACATATTCATGTGACATAGTACAGACTCCTACATGTTCTTACTAATTGATACATTTTATGATTATAGTGACCAAGGAAAATCTATCATAAATTATACATTATTCTCATGAATTAAATAATATATCTCACAAACAATCACACATCAAAAAGAATGAATGTTTTAATATCATGAAAATTATATATTTAAAAATATTATTTTAGTACACTTACGAATGTTTCTCTATAAGAAGATCATAAAGACCCATTTATAGATACATAACATGACATAATCAATATTATAATTTCTGTATAGTTCACATGATAACGAAGTGAGATCAAACACTAAATAATGGAAAAACATTCTATAATGTAATAAATCATAAACATGAAGGTGAACATGATGAAATTTAAATATATTAATAATAGAGAACAATATAATATAATCATAAACATGTTAGAGAAACATAATATCATAAAATGACCATGAATGAAGTATAAAAGTTAATACCTATCATAGAACAAATATGAATTTTCATATAACATTTATGAATGACATAAATGAGAAGAATTATTTAAAAATACTCCATAATCGTTAAATGATGTAATTTAATGGAATCAAAATTTGTCTTGATATTTTTTCATAACTTGGTGAACAACCTGTAAATGTGTCATTATCATAAGCATAAGATAACCTATGTGAGATAACACATCATTCCCATGCCTATGTGAATATGATCATTATATCCACACATGAATATCTCATTAGATATAAATTTTAACTAATGATTAATAGGGTGATATATGAACCCACCTTTCATAATCTATACATATTTGTGGTACTTAAAATCAGTCATCATATATTAAATAAAACATGAAAAAATTGGGTTTTACAATCATATAACATAACATGGACTCTGGAAATCATAGGATATCAAAATTAAATTCTCAAAAAGGATTAATAACATAATAACCTATAAAGGATGATCAAATCAATACATCATCATAGATAAATAATGGAATAAAAATATAATTTAAAAGACAAAAAATTTCTCAAACAATTGAAACATTGTTATAAAAGATAAAATGTAAATTAAATATAAATGAGTATTTCTCTATGTGAGAAGATTCATTTCTAAAACCTTATTCAAACGTGTTCCTAATAAATAACCCTTGAAAATATATAATAGTTTTAAAAAAGAGAAAAGAAAATTATAGTTGATAAAAAGGTTATAAATTTTTAAATTAGGATGTCAAAAATCTCTTGGATGTAAATTTTTTTATTTTTGAAAAAGTTTTGGTTCTAAAGTGAATAGTGAAAAGGGATGATTTTTATTGAAAATTTTATTCTTGATTAAATAGTTTAATGAGTTTAATTTTTTTAAATGAGATAAAAGTAAAATTATTCTATCATATTATTAATAATCCAATAATGATCATTGGAATCTGTTCTGTGATTGAATTCAATAAAAAAAATTTATACGTTAATTGAAATTTTTCTAAGAAATTTTTATTTCATATGTTTTAATTTATAATATAAAATTAATTTATAACACTTCTAGAATTTATACCATGAAAATATTTAATCCATATTTTGAACCATGAGGTGATTATTTTTTTAATAAGCTAGTTTTTATTTTTGTTCATTTTTAATAACAATCACAGTAAATTTTTTTTTCATGGAAAATGTTATAAGGGTTAATTCAGGGTAAATACAATATGATAATGAAAAAAAATTAACCATAAAACATGAATTATTAATATTATATTATTATATTTCATCCCTAGTAATAAAAATTTATAATAAATGACATTTTTATTTAATTTGAATTTTTTTCCCTTTCTATTATTCTACGTAAAGAAAAGTAAAAAATTTCATTATTTTTATTTCATTATAATTTAATTTTTATTAAAGGGATAAAAATATGTTATATTCAGTTATAAAGTATTAATTTAATTATAATTGGTATTTTTTCAATGTAATTTATTTATATGTTTTAGTGGTGATATAATTACATTAAATTCTTAAAAAACACCGACTCAGTGCTTGTGAAAGGATTAAAAAAGTCATGAAAATAAATTTAATAACTATAAAAGCAATATTATATTGGTAATTTAATGTTTCATAACAATTTTAGGGATAATAATAACATAATATAAGGGTTTTAATATATTATATTAAAATATATTTTTATCATTTTTTTCAAAGTCAATTGAAATGAATATGGTAAGAAATTTCATTAATGGTATTTTTTAAAATAAAAATTTATTAAATTATTTTTAAGTTATATAAATCATTAAATAATGAAATTTTGAGAAATAATAATCTATGATTTATTTTAGTTTTGACATATGATCCAATTTTCATCTCACATGTAAAATTGTTACACCCTAATATTGAAAAGACATTACCATAGTTAAGGTTAAAATTTGTTTCCAAGGGGTAATAAGTAAATATAAAGGTTTAAAATTATATTTAAACCAATATAATTACTATTTTATGGATATATTAGGATAATAATATCATTAAATTATAATCACTATCATTTTAGAACCATTTATATGAGTTATACCAATATTATATTATATTATTCCATGTATTTTGAAAAGGAACATCAATGTTATTTTATAATAAACAATTATTTATGATATGATGTAAAACATAAAAAAATATCTTAATAAAAAAAATTAGATTTTTTTAAAAATAATCCATGGTATATTTACGGTCCAATTATTCTTTTATAGTAATTATCCTTACCCCTAATTAGTAGATATCATTCTTATCATGGTTTCCTTTAAAAGGGTTGATAGGGGGTCAAAAAAATATAACAATGAAAAAATAACCTAAAATATCAAGTTATTATTTTATGATATTATTTAGATTTATAAAAATATTATATTATAATTATATCACATCATTAAAATTTTATAATTAAAATTAATTATATTCATTTTAAACTTTTTGAAATTCTATGAAAGACCAACCCCTAATTAGAAAAGGGCACACTTAACCCCTTTTATACACACATGGGGTGTCTTTTTTATTTGAAAAAATTTACCACCAATATAAATTCATATAACATATTACTTAATTATAGAGATCTTTTCCAAAGGTAGAATACCATCCTTAGGGAGATTAAGTTAAGAATAGAACAAGATTGTTTGAAGAAGATAGAGATATTCTTACCGAAAGTTTTAGTTTTATTTCTTTTTCTAGATACCTAAAATATTATTCAAACATTATGCTATAATAAAATAATTTTCTAAATTATATTATTATATTATTTAACTAATTTAATAACCTATATTAATCTCATTATTCTATTAAATCAAAAACTAGATAATAACTCATGTGCATAATAGACTACAACCTCACAGAATGATGTAATTCATTATACAAAAACACATATCAAGGATATATATAAAAATATATTTACTATTTATATATGATGTTAATGTCATTTTTATCATGGAGGAATTATATTATATGACATCCTATCGTATGTTTCCATTCCTTATAAAATGATTTTGTCTCTTCTGCATACGTGTCGACTAACACCTCCATAAAGTGATGTGATTTTTTTCCCTCACCATATCATATGAATGATATATATAAGTTTACTTAATGATATTTTATTTTATTTATGATATAATAATAATTATAGAATTTTTTAACAAAACTTACCTTTTTTCGTCATTATTGTTTAAAAATATAAGCATTAATCATGGGTATGTGTGCCCTACCATTTCCATGATTATAAAGTAGTTCATTTTTCATAACCATATTTCTTGTTTGGTTTTGAAATTTTAATTGAGATTGTAAATATTATAATAATTTTATGATTATTATATTGTATATGTTCAGAAAATTTTCAATTTTACAATATTTAACCAACCAATGTAATTTTTTACATATGAGAGAAACATCACCAAAAAACATAAAGTTAAATTAATTGTTTATGTACTTATATCAAATAAGGTATTTAGTAAAATATAAGAAAAAATGAACTTAAAAATAGATCCACATAAAAAAATAATTATCAAAGGTTTTTTTATTTAGGATGATAAAGCCATATTTGTTGAGTTGGACTCTAGTTAGTAAACATTATTTTAAAAAAAATCTTTTAATGTTTCCATTTAAACTCTTTTCCTTCCATCCTATATTTTACAAAATATATTATTAATGAATCAATGTGGATATAAAATAATTATAAATGACATTATATGACTCTTTTTAAATTATTGTAATGTTTTTAAAATGTAACTAGTTTAGGTAATGCATTTACATTCTTTATAAATAGAAATAATGAATTACCAATTTATAACGTATACGGTTTCAACTATTATTCCCACCACTAAAACCATTATTTTAATTTTTTATTCCCTTAAATTATTTTATTCTATATTAAAAGAAAATCCATTTTCTCTAGGTAATTTATTTTTTAATTTTTTTAAAAAAATGTGTATTTCAATATTTAAAAAGGGTTTTTCAAATGAGACCAAAAGAGATTTTGTAGCTTTTAAAAAAAATGTGAGAATAAAAAAATGTTCATGATTTGGAAAATTTTATTTATAGATAATTATGTGTGAGCCTAATATAATCTATAGAAATAGTGATCTTGATACATATTATTTGAAGGGTAACCCCGATATAGCTTATACAATGGGTAAACTGAGGTATCCCTCATATTCATTAGGTAATATTCTTTATCATTATATGAATGTAGGATGGATTTATGTAGAGTTTTATCTATGTATCAAACATTTATCAAGTTTATTTTTTCATTTTTTATAAGTTTAATACTATTATTTTAGAAAAAAGGGGTTTTAGTTTCTTTTTATGGATTTTAAAAGATCACTTTGTCTATCAAGTACATTTTCTAATGTGGTAATGATTTGTTTATTTGATCAAACAATATTTTGAAAAAAGTAAACAATTTGTAGTTTTATTTTTATCACTAAACATATAGTTTTATTCATTTTATGTTCCTTAGTAATTTTGTGTTTTTATCCCAAAATTTTAAATATTTATTGATTTTAAGGATGATAACGAAAATTTTTGAATACTTAATAAGGGAAAATAAAATATGGATATTCTGTGAATAATGCTCACTTAAAGACATGGGTATTATTATATAATTAATTTTTCTAATAATATGAAACTCAAAAAATAAAATATCCATTATTATGAAAGTGATACCATATTTCCTTGTGACGTTGTATGTTTTGGATAGTTAATATTTCTTAAAATTTAGTTATTTTTATACTGGAAATAGAATGTTTATGAATTATTCATCGGATGCAAGAGTGTGGGTCATGTAATTTTTCATTCAATATCATATTAGGGTTTTGATAAAATTTTATATTATGATATTTAAATTTTAGAATAACTTATAAATATTGGATACCATTATAGTTTTATAAGAATAATGGTGATCAATATTTTACTGTAATATACACTCATTTTGTGTTTTTATGTGATGTGATTTTGTAGTGAGTAATAAGATTTTAAGAGACATATTACTTGATTAAGGTTTATGTAAAACTTAGGATAAATATAAATTGTTATTTTAGAAATATACTATTACATTTTTGGGGATATAAGATAAATGGTTTGAGATAATCATTGAGGATGAAAAATTATTTAATGTTCAGGTTCATAAAAATATTTTTGAGGATTTGCATCAATTTTTTGTAATGTTAATGGATTTTTTATAATATTTTTTTTTATAAAAGGATAATCCATTGGTCTAGAGAAAACCCATCATAACCAGATATTCTATGAGCCATGAACCCACAACCGAAGAGGGATAAGGTTGAATCAACTACAACTAGCCTACATGGTGTCTTGATTGCTATAACATTTTTTTTACATAAAATATTTTTGGTACTGATTCATTTTATGTTTTGAATTTTTTCTATTATATTGCTATACATGGTATAGATAATTTATTTAGTGATTAAGTAAATTTACGTAATAAGATAACTATATTTTTTGAAAAATTTTATGATTATGGTAAATAAAATCTTCTGTGAAATTATTTAAGGATGAAATAATGAATTATAATTCGAAAGTATATATTATTTTAATATGGAATTATGGTGGTTTATTTTATTTATATAAATGATTAGAATATCTCATAGATTATTTGATTAGATCATATACATTTCTCGGTATATGACTTTTTGAAAGAATAATGTAGTTTAGGGAAAATTATTATATTTATCTTGAAAGAATTTGTGATCAATCAATCTAAACCTTGGGTTAAAATACAATTAAGAATAATTTTATAATATTTTAAGGATAGTTATTTATAAATTTATTTATTTTGGACTTTGGATTTTACTATTTAATTTTGGATATTAATGCACTATTTCTTGATATGAAGGTTTATTCATTTTGGAAAAACCTTACCTTGTACTAATCATTTTTTATTAGTTAATGTATAAATACATGAGGAATATAATGTTATATTTTTGTATATTATGTGATTACTTTGAATTTTATCTCTGTTTTTGGCATAAAAAAGAATATTTAATACTCATCATTTTTTTGAAAATGATGACATTTTATTGGAAAATGATTAAAGGATTAAAGTATACTTATATGTAAGTAAATTTATTTATCCTATGAGTCTGTATGGTTAAGTAATTACTAATATCTAGGAATAAGATCTGAAAAAATGTTTTCCTAATTAATATAGTTCTGATAAATCAAGGTTTTTTTTCACAGCACATGGGTATTTGTTTTTTGGATTTTAAATTTATTTTTATTAATAACTACATTATTATAATTTTTTTTATCACTCACCATCATCATTTTTATATTTAATTTCTCTTATATATAGATATTTCAATTAAAACTATTGTTTTCATATTTGGGAAACAAGTTATGTGATATTCCAGATGACCATCATACATCTCCCCCACTTTTCAAGTGGGTGTTTTTATAAAAATTAGGCTTTGGGATTTTAGAAAAGGTATTTTAATATTTCAATTCTATAATTTCAGAAATAAATTAAAAATTCTGAATATTTACATTTTTAAAAGTGGATAATGTAATACCTTTATATGTTAAAAGAATTGTTATGATCGGTAGCGTACAAGATATGCAACCCAAAGCTTAATCTCACCATAAAATATTATTATTTAAATATGAACATTATAAACAACTATTAATTTTTTTTGTATGAATTGGATTAACTCTATATGATATATATATATATATAAAGTACCTAATCAATATAAATTTCTTGATAAATTCTATGTAAATAATCAATAAATTTTTAATCATCATGTTTTCTTCCAAAATGGTTTTTATTTATTTTTTATTGGGAATATTATAATTCATATATGAAATTTTTATTTATAAAAATGATAAATAATTTAATAATCCTGTCAAAAATATGATGAAGTAAAATCTTCGGATTTTTCTGGAAAGATTTATTATTTCTTGGATAATAAAAATTAATGTTTTTATTGAAAATTATATATTTTATTCTGGAATATATTATGATCAAATTTTTAAATTTTTAAAAGAAAAATCATTTTTATATTATTAATAATAATCAAACTACATTAATTGGAGTTTTATTATGGTTAAATTTTATATAAAAACGATTTTATGCTCAAAAATGCATTTTTTATAAGAAAAAAATTATTTACATTTTTCTTTTAATACTCAATTAAATTAATAAATATATTAAAATAAATATTTAATAATGTAATCTATATTGGAAATCATATGTTATAAATTTTGTAAATAGTTCCCTCTTATTTAAGGTTTTTATGAATAATAATAATAGTAAATTTGGTTACCACTGTTACGGTATAATGTATAAATTAATGAAAAAAATAATTTGATAAGAACTAAAACAGAACCCTAATCAAAGAATTAATTTTTATTTATGAGTATACATCATCAAAAATAATAAAAACTTATAAAATATTACCTTTTGTTTCAATTATTCTATGATTCTTAACTTTATAATATTTTATGTAATGAAAAGTCAAAAATGTTGTTCACTTTGTTTTATTATCGTTAAATTTTTTACATAGGGACAAAAAGAAGGTACATTTTGTTCTTAGTTTTTATTTGAAAATAATTTTTTTTGTCTTGGTAATTCATTTATAATTTTTAGTTATTTAATAATTACATTAAATGATTACCCAATGACCACTCATTGATTGAGAAGGCATAAAAAATCAAGTAAATGATCTTAAAACACTAAAAGTAAGATTACATGGTTACATTATAGTACCCTATAAATTTTATGGATAATAATTACATATTATATATGTGTGAATATTTAATTTTTTTATTCATTTGTTTTATTGTTGTTTTCATTGGAAAAATAAATGAATAGTTGAAAAAATGACAATAATGGTATTTTAAGTTAAATAATTTTAGGTTTAGTTATTTGAAATTCACCAAAATATTGTAATAAAAAAATTAGGATTTTTAATGGTCTATAAATTGATCCCTTATCTATATTTGATCCAATTTTTACCTCATAAGTGTAATTATTACCCATTAAAAATCAGAAATTCATTACCATGGTTAAGGTTAAAGTTGATTCACCAAGGGGTTATACCAAAATAATAATATTTGAAAAGATTAATAAACATATATAAATTTATTTTTATGAATAACTTATGGTAATACAATTTTATATTTTAATCTGTATCACCTCAGAACCATTTTTAATTATTTATGAAAATATATAATATTATAATATTTCATGTATTTCTAGAAGTAACATTATGGATATTTTATAATAAGAATTCATTATTAGATGATTAAAAATTTGAATAAATATTATATTTGGACAATTTATTTTTATAAGGTTTAAAATAACAAGAATATTCCATTTATGGGCCAACTTTCATTTTATAATATTAATCAATTCCTCAAATGAGTAAAATAATTAGTTATCACGGTACTTTTCAAAAGGGTTAACAACGGGTTTACCCAAGAAGATAATCGTAAAAACATTATATATAATTTTTCATTTTATATCTGATAAAATTTAATAGAATAATATAAATATTAAATCTCAAATACATAGATTTTTAACAACTTTAACATGAATTTTAATTTATACTAATTTAATACATTATGAAATTCTAAGAATTATTCTAATCTCATTATAAAAAGGAACATGCTACCCTATTATCTACACACTTCAAGAGACATTTTGATTTTAATAAAACATTCCCAAATCAATTATTATAATACACACCCTCATTATATAGGTCTTTTATCAGGGATAATAACAACCATAAATGAATTAATGTGAATATAAAAGGATACTGCCTGAAGAAGAGGGATAACTTTTAACTACATGAATAGATTTGTTTATTCTTCAACCTCCTTCAAATACTATTCAATCATGATAATAAAATAACATCAGTATCTACCATAGATTTATATTTTATGGTTATAATTTAATAAAATATATCTATCTCTTTCTTCTATCAAATGGGAAATAAAACCATCGTTCATGTGTAAGGCAGACCACCGCCACACAAACCAGTTTAATCCATATTCTATCACCACCTCTCACAGATGGTTATAATGACGGATTAAGTATATATATATATATATATATGATTTTTATGAAATATTTATCTTGTTATAAATTAAACATATCAACATGTTTCATAACATTATATTCATAGAAAAATGTTAATGTCATTAGTATGTAAGTGCGGTCTACCACCTCCATGAAGTGATGTGATTGGTTTTTCATCACCACATCATATAGATTATATATATGTGTTTATGTAAATATAAAATATTAAATTTATGACATGAATATCATTATATAAAGTTAAAATAACACATAAATTATTTTTAACATGAACATTGAAAAATGTAAGTGTTACTTATTCTAATTCATGAGCAACCACCAACATGATTGTAGCATAGTTCATTTTTATAACCATCATTCATTATTATTTTTTAAATATTAATTAAAGTATCTATGTGATAATTATTTAATGATTATTATTCAGTATATGGTTGAGCAATAACATTTTTTCCATAGTTAACCTACCAAATTCATTTTGACATATGAGGTGAATCTCATAAGAACTTTTTCTGTGAGATTTATTTATTAAACAATTGTGTATTACATGGTATTAAATAAAATAATTTTATGAATTAACAAGAAAAAAAGTTCTTATTAATTAAAATAATTATATATGTTTTTTTATTTAGAATATGAATAACATATGTGATGAGTCTGACTCGAGGTAAGGTAAATTCTTTGAAAAAAATATTCATTTAGGGTTTCCATTCCTGCGCTTTTTCATCCTTGCCAATATTACTAAGAAAAAATTTTAATTAATTTATGCGGAAATAAAATAAATAAAAATTGTATTATATGTATCTTTTGATTTCATCTCAATGGTTCTAGTAATGAAATTTTTACTGAATTTTTAGAATTACATTATAAAAACAAAAAAATTAAATGTTCTATTTTAACATATACGTCATAAATAGATTTTTCTAGTGCTACAACAATTATTTTGTGTTTCCATTATTTTAAATGTTCTTATGTTTTTTTCAAAGAAGAACCATTTATTCTTGGTACATTATATTATAAATGTGTTTTTAAAAGGAATGTCAACTTCGATACCCAAAATAATTTCTTTACACATGAGTTTAAATAACATTTCAAGGGTTTTATGATCAACATTATGATGATAAAAATGATTCATTCATGATATGGTATATGAAATTTTTTTATGAGAATAAGAAATATTGATAAATATTATATAAAGGGTAATCTTGATATAACATATTTTAAGGGCGAGCCAGATATAGATTATAAAAAGTGTTCCCCCCAGATAGAACTCTAATGCATTAGTAATTATCCTTCACTATACTAGAAACAATAGGATATTTAACTAAGGGGGTTTAATCAATGCATTTATCTATGATCACGTTATTTTATAAATGTGTTATGAATAAAATTCAATAATTTTAAAAAAAAGGTTTTTATATTTTTTTCCTATGAAGATTAAAGGTTCTCTTTGAGAAAAAGGAGTGTGTTTTTATATGGAATTGATTTCACTAATATAGTCAATAAATATCGTATAAATGACAAAACATTTTATACTTTTAATTTTTTCAGTAATCTAATATTTTTTTTCCTTTTGTCTCTTTTATTAATATATTTTTTCATCCCTTGTTATTAAATTTTCTTTATGGGTTTTAAGGATGGGTGTGAACAATGATGACGATATAATATGGGAAAATAAAAGCTGTATATAGTTGGAATAATGGTCACATAAAGTCATGAGTATAATTATGTTATAGTTTTCCCTTATTATATAAATCAAATCCTAAAATATCTTTGGTTTTAAAAGTGATTACATATTTTCCTATGATATTGTTTTATTTGTATAGTTAAATTGAATCAAATTTATTAGTATCAGTGCTAGAAATGTAATTTTAATGTTATTTTTGAACCATATTTAGGAATTCATGTATTGGTATATTATAGTAATTTATAATATATCATTAAATAATTATAATTATCAAATTATAGTGATAATGACCCACAAAAAATATTTTAGTCATGAAAACCCCTTACAAACCTCATACCTTTTGAATAAAATAACCATGATAGGTATAACATTAAATTGAACATTGAATATACTAAAATATAAAATGATCATGAAAAAAAATGAAAATGGGTATGTATTTAAACTATTAAAAAAGAGACATGGTGTATAGCCTAAATATTTCCCATGAGATGAAAATTTTAGACAAAGAAACACTTACCTTGTTTCTCTATTTATTTTAATAAACTCTAAAATCATGTATAAAAAATAATTTATTTTAAAAATTATATTAAAAACCATATTTCTACCTAAAAATATTTATAAATTCCATTTATAATAATTATCTAAATGTATATATAACTTTGTTATTTCCCATTTCACCACATATAATGTTTATAGTTTTTACTATTTATTGTAGTTTCGTTGGTGTAGTGTCAGTATTATTTATGAAAAAAAGTTAATCATTACTCATATTAAAATTTACTATAATTTATCAATGATAAATATTTATGAAGATTAAATTTCAACACCTGGTCACTTTAATCTTTATCTGAGAAGATGAAATAATTAACAAAAAATTATATGTGATTTTCAACCTACAAAATGAATTTTTTAAATTAATGAATGAAATATTATTTTATAAATTTAAAAAATATTTATATATGTCCTTATATAATATTATATTAGTAATTATGTTTTCATAAAAATCCATGATTACATTTCATAGAATTCTTCAAGTAGGCTGCCAAATTTGCACATACCTGAATTTACCACGATTAATGGAAAATTATGAGGTGATTTAGTTGAAATATAATAATTCTAGTAGAAAATTAACTTATTTAGTGTTTAATAGTGTGATATATAATATTTATAATATATTTATAATATAAATTATTTGATATTACAATGTTTCAAAATTTTAATTTTAAAATTTCACATTACTATGATTGTTTTAAACATTTGAATTTACGATAATAATTGGTGGATCATAAAATTAACAGGTTCCCAAATTTTGAATAATATAAACATGATTTCATCAAGAAATAATATTTATCCTCTAAAACCATTATAATTAAAATTCATGTATGGTGGTTATAAAATTAAAAATGGTAATTGATCCACACATGTATGAGGTAATCAAAACTAATAGATGGTTATCAATTTCATTTTTTATAGAATGTTTAAACGGAATAAAATGATTCATAATAAAATATTTAAAAATATCTCATTAGTATAAAAATTTTATAGTAAATTACCAACATTTAGCATACATATATGGGTTTGTTGGAAAACAAAACATGTTCTGTCGTGTAGGCGGTAGTCAGCACAATAATTGATTCATGTTTTCAATTATCTTAGTGGAAAAGGGGAAGCTAGTTAATGGTTGTACCATCATTGTAATAAAATAATAGTATAATAATTATAATTATTAAATAATATAAATATGGTTAAATACAACTTTAGGAATAAAAAATCATCTAAATAAATATGAAAAAATAGTTTTGTGATCTTATAACTCACTTCTTGTGTTTTCTCCTTTCTAATGCCGATTAAACCATTGGGGGATGTTCTTTTGAGAAGACCAGATCTTGCATGAGATGTATTGGAGTTTGTATAAAATTTTTAGTAGATTATGAGAATAAATTTTATTTTTTTTGGATTGGGGGAAATTTTGGAGATGAGTGACCCTTTGATAAGTGAAAAGGAGTGGGGTGTTTGTAAACAAAAAATAATGAAAATTGGGAAGTCAATATCAAGGAAAGTGGCTATAAAATTGATAAATAATAGAGAATACAGGTTTATGTTTTATAAACATGTATTAAATTTATTTTGAAACATTTTTTAAACATGTTAGTCACTTTACCACTAAGATTATTTACTTTTTCCATTTTAGTTTTCACCAAAGTAAATAGTTTTTACCTCTATAATTTATCCATTAATACCAATAAAAAATGTCACTTATTAAATAATTTTTGGCTCAATGATTCTAAATTTGAAATCAATTTCATTAGATAAAATTTTTAAAACTCATAAAAATTAATTTTAATATACTAAATGCATAATATATTAAACACGATATTTTCAAATATTTAACATATATTATAAAATGCCCAATATTTTTCTTATAAAGATAATGAGATTTTAAAAATTATTAATTCACATATAAAATATAATTTTGTTCTTAAAAAAGGTTGAAAAATGTTAAAATTTATTATTATATATTAATAGTTTAATAAATTTTATATTATTTATAAAAACGTTATTTTCCATTAGTCACCTAAAAACAATCTTATTTGAAAAATATCAACATCTTGACGTAATATTATATTTTTTTATTATTAATAAAAAAATTATTTTCATTTAGTAACATTCGATGTATAAAATTTATGATCTTAGAATGTAAATAAAATAAAAAAATAGAGTGAAAAAATGACCATATTGGTAAATTGCATTTTAAAATGTTAACAAATCTTTGTCAGTATTTCTTATAATTTACTAATAAATTTTTTAAAATTAAATTTTTTATATTCATCATATATTTTATTTTTATTTAATAATAATATTCTTAGTTTCTTGAAAAGAAACACTTATTTAAGAAAAATATATTTTTATGCTTGTACTGATTTTCATTTTCATATTATTTATTTAAAATATTATTAATTAGTATTAAAAGTTGTGTTTATTTTTTATTATACACATATTTCTTATTTTAGTTACTTTTATATACTCTTGCTAATTCAAGAACTTTTTTAAATTTTCATATTTAACATTCAAAATATATCATTAATTTTTTTTTCTTAGAAGACAATATATTAACATCATATTTATTTAATGACAATATATAGGGAAATATGAATGTGTTACATTCCCACCACCCAAATGAAATTTATCCTTGATGTTATTTTATTGTTTAAAAATTGAAGAAGCTAAGGGGTCCATGAGAAACTCGTCATATATCCTCCACTAATATATCAATATCATTATCTTTGATATGAAAAGGAAAAAATTTTCAAAAATAATATTCTTATGAGTTTTTGAGGACATTCCTTTTACTAATTTATTTTCAAGATTCCATTTCCAACTAAATACCACAACAAAGAATGTTAAAAAAATATAAACTAGATTCAAAATTAATGATCATATGTATGTGAATGATAAATACTAAGATTTATTTTGAAATGGAACTTTTATTTTGTCATATAATACATTCCTTTCAATTATGCCACACTTTGTTCATCCTATAGCCCTCTTATATCAACAATGATTACTTTAACATTGGAAATATTATAATTCTAATCATAATCCCTCAATGTAACCTGTTAATAAATGAATAAAAGAAAATCATAAAGAGAATATGACCAACTAATGAATTTACACCAACATTTCAAAACTAGATTTTCTGCTAGACCTCGTTATCATACCCCAAGTGATGTATGAGTTAATGACAAACATTCCGATTTCAATGGTTTTACGTATTGGTTGAACTATACTAGACCCTTCATCCACATGTAGTATTTTTATAATGATTAATTGATATGAAAATCCATCTACTAAAAAAATATGAATATTTTAGTATATCATTCTATACATAGACCAAGATATATCATTATTAAAATGGTTCTCTAACCCTAATAACAAATATAAATAAAAAATATTTATAAATAAATAATCCTTGATCATATACCAAATATAGATACCAATACTAAACATAACATAAATAATGCATTAATCTCATGATTTTGATAATACATCTAACAAATAGCCATTGAACCCAAGTATCAAATGTCACCAATATGTGGAATATACTGATGCACTAATGGTCAAGCTTGTCCTCAAATTTCTTAAAATATATTCGTAATCCCCATATGTTTGTTACTAGAACATGGAATCATATCAATATTAAGAGGGAATGGTTTTCCAAAACATAAAATATGATAAACGATACAATATATCATGTCGACACTTCTCTAGGAGAAAGTAACAGAATCGGTTTGGTAAAAAACCAAAAATAATATATCAAAAAAGACACAATATCTTCAAAATAAAATCTCAGAAAACAATTTAATATGTGGATAACATATCCAGTAGTCACCTCCCTAACTCTTGGTCCCACGAATCAAGCACACCCACCAACTCCATGGAGAACTTTTTCTATTATTAAAATATTATTTAGTTAACCTAACAATTATCAAAGGAAAAGGTATGGTGTGGGGAAAATATCTCAGTAGGATGACACCAATGATTATATAATAAATTCCTTAATAATAAACCATTTATGAAATCATCATAATAAAAGAAAATATGTAATGTAGTTTATATATTATTAATAAATCAATCCTTATACTACAAAATATGGAAGATGTATCTAAACTCAATCAAATAACATTTAATATAAAAAATTACATAAACTAATTATCATGAATAAGATTTTCTTCAATCAATGGAATTTAGAATGATGTAAAAAATTATTAATCAACATGCTCATAATCACTGAGTTAGGTCAGTTTCTGTAAATTGGATCCTCACACTTATCAATCCTCATTAAGGCACAAGATATGTGTGCAAACTCAATTAAAAACCCAATAGTTTACCCATTACATGCAATCAATCGACCCCCCATCATCGGAATGATTTTATAAAATCAGGACAAACATAGTTAATTTAGTGTTTATAGTGTTAGTCTATTTATAGGGTTTTAGAGTGTAAGTGTGATTATTCTAATCACCCAAGTAATAAATAGGCTTATATATGCATTAATTAATCATTATATCTTAGAAAAAATCAATCAATTTTAATCAATTAATTATCAATATTTAAATTTGTGAATTTTAATTTCAACATGCTTTTCATTTCAAAATCTAATCATTGGTTTTCATATAATTCATTAAAATTCAAATAAATTTTCTTTTAAGATAATTTTCTAATGAATAAACCAAAAATATTCTCCTTAAATCCACTATAAGTTCAATCTATCAATTTTTAACAAATCTAGTTTTTGAAATCAATTAAAAACTCAATTCATATCAATCATGAAATGTAGGGTTTCAACTAAAGGGAAAATCCTTATGGAACCACCTACCTTCAATAATAAGATACAATAAATGCACACTATGGGGACACCAATGATAATGTAGGTGATAGATATCATGAAATCAGATGTATAATCATGATCCCTCAAATGAAATATATAATCCATCTTCAATATGAATATTCAGAACACTCAAAAAGATATAATGATCTATGAGAAATGAGACACAAATCAAGGGATAAAACACATACCTATGAGGGATCATATTTTCCACTAGTAGTTTCATTCATATTAGAATATGTTTAAATAGGAAAAGTATCCACAATAGAGCCTTCCATGAAATAAATAAAATAGATTATGATCAAATGTGGGAGTTAGTAATCATAAAATGGTGTCCAATAAATTGTAGTATGTTTAAAATCCAGGATGTGTGGTTTTTTATGTATGGTGAATCAATTATTAGTAATTAGAAACCATAATAGTTACCTCCTACTATAATTTTATATGGAGTGAATGATTAGGATTAACGTTAAAATAACCTTGATCCAACAATGAATAAACATAAAATCTAATGGTTTGAGTTTTGTAGGTGTGGATGAATGGTTTGGAAAAATCATGCACCCCCATCTAGTGGCTCAACAATGGATGAATGATTTTCTAAGACAAACAACACTATTTTCCAGTACCATTATCCGAACATGTATATCACTAAAAATATCCAAAATGTTATAAAAATTACCCAAAACAACCTAAAACAAGACCAAAACATTGTAGAATCAATCTAATGGGGAAAAGGTACTTGAATGATTGTAACAGGATGTTATGCCCTCCTCATCATGAACACTTTCTATCCCCAAACAGCCTACCAAGAATATTATATATTAAAGAGACGGTGACACTTTTCTCTTATCAGTTCCACATAATCCCATGTTTTATGTGAATATGAATAATTATGTAATAGGAAACAAACTAATGGTATCATCTTATTATGAAGATCCTTAATATTATAATCCAGAATCCTAATTGGATACTCCGTCATGGATAAATTTGGTTCAGCATCAATATCTCTCCATCTGATGACATGAGATGGTTCATAAAGTCACTTCATGAGGAGAGATAAATAATAAATTTTTTAGTTTCTATTAAACAATGGTCGAAGTTCGAAATGGTAGGCCACTATCTCTACCAGCACATAAATCTCTAAAAGGACCCACAATCGTCGATATATGTTTTCTCTATTTCCAATGCTTTCATTGAACCAACTGAGGTGAAACTATAAATAAAAACTAGTCACCATATGAAGACACTAAAGGTCATTACTTATGATAAACATATGATTTACATAGGCTCTGTTTCATCACCATTATATGAAGAATAAATTAGATCTTCAATGTCATCAATTGGATCAAACTCAGTCCAACCAAGGAATCCTAACCAATATCGGAACTTACTATTCATTATGATGATTTACTATTCATAAGGGTCATATTATTATTCTAGGTTCAAGATACTATTTCCTCAGTATATGTTTCTTAACTTCTTGAAATATTTCTTATATCATTAATTCATCATTTATAAAGTTTCATTTTGGGTGTTAAGTGATTTTTTCTTTTTTATAATAAATGACATTACTATAAGAAGGTACAAATTCGATTGATAAATTTTTGGGTCATTACATTCTTCCCCCTTTTGAAATTTGACCCTAGAAATTTTGTTTTACATTAAAAGGTGAAGCTATTTCTCCTTTATCAACTCCTCTAGTTCCCAGTTTTCATCATTGTACTTATAATTCCTCCAAAACACTTTGAAAAGGTGGGTTTTCTTGTTGTGTAGAACCTTATCTCCCTAGTCTATAATTTTTACTTTCTACTCCTTATAATAGATATCATCTTCCATCTACAACACCTCTAGGTTTATTACATCGGATGGATATGGTATGTACCTCTTCAGGAGTGATATGCGGAACACATCATGAAGTTGAGCCATATTTGGTGGAAGTGAAAGAAGATAGGCCAAAGATACTATGGGATTAATAATCTCAATGGGTTAAATGTACCTTGGGCTTAGCTACTCTTTATTTCCAAACAGTGTGACTCTCTTCCATGGTGACAATCAATGAAAGACTTTATTTCCAACATTGAACACCAAGTCCCATTGACGGTTGTCAGCATAAAAATATTTTCAACTTAGAGCATCTTTGATATGTTATTGGATGGCATTAAACTTCTCCCTCATATCTTTGACAATATCTTTTCCAAGTAGTATTCTTTTTCCAACTTTATCCCAATAGGTTGTATTTATACACCGTCTTCTATACATAGATTCAAATGGATTCCTCTGGATAATCGATTTGAAGCTATTGTTGTATGAGAAATAAAAAACTGGGGGATGTTGACCCCATCTACCCTTTAATTCAAATTAGTAATCTCTTAGAATATCTTAGATCATATGAATAGTCCATTTATAGTGTCCATAAGTTGGTGGTGATACGTCATTCTGAAATTTAATCCAGTACTCAAGGAATGATTAAGAATTCTCAATAATTTAGATGTAATCCTTGGATCATGATTTTATACGATTGAAATTGGTACCCCATGAAGTCTCACCACATCATTAAAATATATCTTTGTAATTTTTTCAAGAGAGATATATTCCTGAATAATGATAATGTTGAAATTATTGGTGATATGGTCCACCACAACCCATATCACATTATTTTCTTTGTATGTATTTGATAGACCCATGAAAAAGTCAATTGTGACATTCTCCTTTTTCCACATGGATATAGGTAGTGGTTTCATTAACTCTTTAGACATGTGTCACTAAAATTTAACTTTACGACATATCAAGAACCTTAGGATATACTCCACAACATACTTCTTAATGTTATCGCACCATAAGTGTTCTCAAAGATCATGGTATATCTTGGTACTTCAAGGACAGATATAGAAAGTTGAGCTATGTGCATTATCCAATAGCCCCTTATTATCCCAGATAATGAATGTACAAAAAAACACATTCCAAACTAAATCACACTAGAATAATCCAATTGGAATTATTTCAAATACCCTTTCTTTATTGTTTTCACACTCATTTTTAACTCTGGATCATCCCTTGGTTCCTCTTAATATTTCCATGGATAGATGTCAGCGAAATAATTTTTGAAAGGTAGGATTTATTCCTTACTATTGTGATTTCCAAATCCATTATTTGTATATACATTAAGATAGGATCTTTATCAATCTTCTCCATGGATATAGTGGTAGGTTCTTTTCTACTAAGAGCATCACTTACCTTTTTCACCTTACCAGGATGTCAGTGAATAGAAGAATCATAGTCTTTTATTATATCTAACCATATCCTTTGAAATATGTTGAGATCATTTTAAATTATATACTTTAGGTTGTTTTGGTTGGTATAAAAGTCATACATCTCACCATAGAGGTATTGAAGCCATATTTCATAGGAAAAATTCAAAGCTACTAACTCCAGATCATGCGTTTGGATGTTTTTCTCATAGATCTTCAACTGTCCTAAAGTGTAGGTTATCACCTAAGCATTTCTCATGAGTATACAAAGGAAGCATTTATTTGAAACATCTCTTTATATCAAAAAAATACCATTTTTGGTAATCTGAGTACAGTTATAGTGATCAACCTATTATTTAACACCATGAATTATTCATCACATTCTCACATCTAAACATTATTTAACCAGTTCTTTGTTAAAATTGACAGCCTCTTGAAAACCATAAGAAATTTATCACCAAACATTGTTAGTACAAAGCTAATACAAGAATACTACAAATTTCTTTGACACTTGAGGGTCTGTGTTATTCATTCATTTCATTTTATTTTGAGGGGTCCATATAAATTCCCTCTCTTGTGTTCATGTTTCCCATGAATGTGACTTGTTGTATCAAAAAACAACACTTATTAAACATGGAATACAACTTCTCCTTAATTAATGTATCCAACACAGACCTTCGATATTCTTTTTTCTCCTCCTTATTCTATGAGTAGATGATAATATCTTCAATAAAAAATATAACAAATTTTTTAAGGTAAAATCTATAGACTCTATTCATCAAATCCATGAAAATTGAAGGTGTATTTGTAAGTCTGAAGAAAATCACTAGGAACTAATAGTGCCCATACCTTGTACAAAAGGAAGTCTTCTGAATATCTTCCTTATCAAACATTATCTAATGATATCCTGAACGAATATCCACCTTGTATAAGTATTAATCTCCTTATAACTAATCTAAAAAGTCATCAATCCTTGGAATACGATACTTGCTTTTTATAGTGATCTTGTTGTGATTTCAGTAGTTAATACACATATGCATTGATCTATACATTTTCCTTATATGGATCATGTAAGAACCCCAAGGTGATACATTAGGTTGTATGAACCCTTTGTCCCAATGTTCTTGAATCTTCTTCTTTAGATACTCCAGTTTGATAGGATCCATCCTATAAAGGAAATTTGAGATAGGAGTAGCTCCGGGTATTAATTCTATTGAAAACTCTACCTCACGGTCTGGGGGATGATTGGGTAACTCTTCTGAAAATACATTGTTATATTCCCTCAAGATTGAGATATCCCCTAAGTTAATACCTTCCTTTATCTCAACCATTTGAGTGAGGTATGCCTTTTCACAGGGAATTAATACCCACATAGTTGAAGTATTCTCTAAAGGATATTAATGACCTTCCTTGAATCTATAAAAAATCATGAGATAGTTCAGAATATGAAAAGATATTTTATTTTTTTGATAATTGAGTTGTGATCTATATAATGATAGCCAATCCATTCCCATTATATCTTTGAATTCCATGATGGTATGTATGACACGATTTTTGGGAAGAAACATCCCACATATACCAACATGAGAAGATCACAACACTAGGGTTGTAATGATTTCACCACTTGGAGTTTTACAGATATCTCTACTACAAGGTTTTGGGGTTTCGATTCAATCATTTTATAAACCATTAATGATATAATGTAATGCGTAGAACCAGAATCGAATAATACTTTTTTACATTCTTGAGTGAATAGGAAGTGTACATTTTATGACTTCTCTTTATTTCTTAACTTCACCAGTAGTGATGGTATAAGCCTTTTGTTTCTCCATTTACTTTGGTGGGTAATGATGTTGATTACCCTTAAGGACTCAAGGATTAGTGTACTAGATTCTGTAGTTCCCTTGCTCCCTAAAATTGTAGCATTACCCATGGGAGGTGCTCTACATTCCTCTGCCACATTGTCCTTCTTCCTTAGGTATTTTCAACATTCATGAGTTTAGTGGCCTTATCTCCCACACTTGAATAATATCCCCATCCCTTTGAGGAAGTTCCCTTGATTAATCTTCCCACATTTTTGACATGTGGGTGGTTGAGTTTTCTTCCCACCTTTATCAATAGATCCTTTATATTGAAAACCAATATTTTGTTTCATATCACAATATCCATGTGAAAATTCTCCAAAATTAATCTCTACATTGAGAGCACATTGAAAAAATTATTCATAAATCCATATGTCTCAAATTTCAAGATCCTTTCTATGGTGTGGTTTTAAACAAGTAAAGAATATATACATTTTTCTATTATCATTGATAACCAAACAAAAAGTATAAGTTTATAGCCTTGTGATATTATATACATAGGTTGTGACAGATTCCCCTTCCTTTTTTCTTCATCTCTATTTATTCTTTCTCATCTTTTTACAAATATTTAGAGGGGAATACTTATTACGAAACATTATCATAATGTCTTCCCACTCCATCTCTTCAATTTCATCCTTTAACTTCTTGTTCTTAATAAAATTCCACCATTCATAATCCTCTTTAATTAAATGGTAAATAACAAAATTCACCTTCTCCATCTCATTATAATTTAGAATTATAAAATATTCTACTTTGAGTTGATCCACTATTCTATGAAGAGTGGATCAAAATATACACTAAAAATTGGTGGTCATTTCCGAATAAATCCCTCAATAGATAGTTTATCCCTCTTTTGTGAAGGTAGATATTTCACATTATTGTACACAACTTGAGATAGTTGTGTAAGAATCACTATGATATTTTAAAATCCACCCTTAAGGAATTGGGGATGCCAATCAGTAAATTGTTACACTGTCTCTTAAATGGGTTTTTGGCTTGGTTTCTTCTAGTTCCCACCATATTCTAAAATATAAATGTTCGAAAAAGAATAAGTCAAAAATCCATGAATAAATAATTTATTCATTTGTATAATTAAGTCTAAAGGAAGGTATTGTATGATCTATATGATTATAAATTTATGAAGCAATGATTATTTGTTCTTTTACTTATATTTATTCTCACACTGAGGGTTTTAATTAAGGTTCTCTTATCCCAATTCCCTAATTATCTAAATTGATCTATAATACCAACTATAGTTACCCTTCCTTTTTCATACATTAATATTAGAACATTCTAATGATAAACAACATAATAGTGTCAAAAAATGATCCAAAGGTTTAGTGTCTTGGAAAAATTATGACCATACATAACATTAACAAAAAAAATTATTTAATTATATATTCTTTAGATTATTAAAGGCCTTCACATTCTTTATTGTACAAGTAATCACCTAAGTATATACATTGAAAAGGGGTGAGATAAAATCCTAGTAAAAGGTATAGAAAGGCATGGATAAATATAACATGGGGTGATCTTAATCATCATCATCAAAACATAAGAATGGGATCATCATAATAATCATTAGAGGAA
The DNA here is from genome assembly GCA_963277665.1 of Viscum album. Lineage (NCBI taxonomy): Eukaryota > Viridiplantae > Streptophyta > Magnoliopsida > Santalales > Viscaceae > Viscum > Viscum album. The sequence continues at coordinate 1,006,852,099 of OY728167.1, forward strand.
ACATAAGATAATGGAATGGAATATAGAAATGCATAAAAACGAAACATTATGTCTTAGTGGTCCAAACCACACATAGTTGTGAACAATGATAGCATAATGTTCATGCATAATTAAAATTTTCTCATGAGATACATCACATTACCCAATCCATTTAAGTTATATATAATTATAGTCACACCTGCCACATCATAGCATTTACATTATACTATATATTTTCGGGTTCACCCATCACATTATAAAATTTAGATTATCATGCATGTCACATAAAAAGTATATCAACATTGAATATTAAATAAAACATGGAATTAAATGAGATTAATTTTAAAAATAATTAATTCATAAATAAACTCTAGAGTTACCAAATTATATAGCTAATAACATACTTGGAACAGAAATCATCAATTTTGAGTGAATAAGAAATAATCTCAAGGGAAGTAAAAGTTGTTTTTTTGAAAGAAGTGTTCCTTGGAAAAACATTGTGATTTTGTAAAACTCATGCAGAAGGAATGTATATCCTATAAAAGATATGTTAATAAAAATGAAAAGATATATAATGAACATTAATTTAATATCCATACTAAACAAATGGGATGACAGATGGAAAACCCAATGAAAGAGTGTCGGGTTTGAGAATTCCCCTTACCTTATGTATGAATACTTTCTTCATTTTAATATCCAATATAATCACATCATATTAACTAATTATAAAATATATGACCTTTAAAGTTTAATATGTTTCATTATCTTTTTATTATGTTCATTGATTTTATTTTTGATGAGTTATATAGTTTAATTTAATCCTTTAGGAGTATTCATTTTTTATTTTTCATTATATGTTCACTTGTATACATATTTGGATGTTTTTGTAAAATGTGAATAAATATCCAGATTTGTTATTATAAGTTATGAATGATCTTATAAAAGTTTAAATGATATTATAGTAATTAATTTATATGTTATGAGTATTAATCATTACATATTTGGATGTTTTTGGTTAATTTTTTCATTTTTTTATCACAATGAACTCATTTTATTTTGTCATTTAGTATGATGTTTTTATGTTAGTTACAGAAAATAAAGTGTTATGTGACATAAATCATATAGTATGATTCAACCATTATAATGGTTTTATAAACATTATTGAAGGTGTTAAGGGAAAATGAAAGTGCATCACCCACAATGTTAGTAAATTGACACATCACGAGCAACAATTTCATTTTTAGAATAAAAATAGAGGGGAAGGAGTTTAATGATGGATAGTAAATTAAAAACATAGAATTATATTATTTGTAAGGTAATTTATTTATCATTCCACATTTATTATTTGAGGATAGGATAGAATAATGAAATAAAATAACATTAAATGAAATTAAAAGAAAAGAAAGAGAAATTTACCTCTTGAATTTATCCTCCTTGAGATCCTCCTTAGGAAAAAAGTTATAGTCATTTTATGTGACAAAGGGATCCAAGACATGGGGGAGGGTCTTGGTAAGATAATTGAGTATAATTTTGTCATGTATCAAAGAAAATAAGGTGTGAATATAATAGGTGTTGAGGGGGTATTTATAGTGGTGGAGAGGGGTGTTTTCTCATTATTTTAATCAATAGATTATTATTTTATCTCAAGATTATGATTAATTTTAAAATTTTCACTAAATATATTAAAATAATGCAATATGGTTTGATTTTTTTGGATTACCTCATCCATACATCATCTATGACTCCATAATTGTTGTATTTAGCTTTTATCGAAAATCATCTTAAATTACAATTCATTAACAATTCAAGTATTTTTTAAAAATACCAAAAAATTCAACCTAACAATTTTAAGATATTTAGAATTAAGAAATGAACCCTATTTTAGGAAAATAATTTTCTATGTATGTGTAATTTAACTTTTAATTAAAATTAACATCTAGTTGGAAAATATAGTTTTTAAAATTATAACTGATTTTATAACACTTTGTATAATTACATAAGGTCTAATAAAAATATCTTAAAATCCTAAGACCATAAAATATTAAAATATCAGTACATTTTATGAAATTACATTTTATTTTAAATTATTTATATAATCATAAAATTGTAAATAAATATTTATGACTTTCCAAAATACCAACAGTTAATTAATAATTTTTAAGACATTTATTTACATAGACTATGATATAATTATATTACACTTTCACTTATAATATAACTAAATGTTATTTATATTTTCATGGGTTATGTTACTATTAAATTGGATAATTTACTATTCATAAGGGTCATATTACAATTCCTATGGCCAAGTTACGGTTTCATCAATATAGGTTCGTTAACTTCTAGAAATATTTATTATTTCAATAATTCATTATTTATAATGTTTCATTTGGTTTATAAGTTATTTTATATGATTTATAATATTTGAAATTATTATAATAAGGGATAAAATACATTGTTAAAAGTTTGGTTTATTATAATTAGCATGACCTTAGTGAGGGTCATCTTACTAAATAAAGACCCGTCTACCCAAGAGGGTGTCTTCTCATCCCTAAGAGTCATACTTAGGATAAACATCACCTGAAAGAATCCTCACATTATTAACTCAACATAATAATTTAGCAATGATTTACTTATATCAGGGAAATTACCTTATTAGAATATCCCATTACACACACAACAAATTGTACCAAAAACAAATTCACTCATCAAAGGTTTATTAGGCCTTACCCCCTGACCTCTAGGGTCATCATAACTAATTATGAAATCATCAGTGTTCCATGGAAATTGTCATTTTCTATTCAAGGTGAAATTCATGGAAACATTTAAAACTAACCCCTACAAGATGTTACATGCAATAAATACATAATGATAGATTCATTTTATAGGAAAACAATCAGGGATCATTTCTAACAACATTTAATTATATTATCTTTATAGAATATCATGTACTAGTTATAATGGAAAGCTATACTAATCACATTATTTAGGTAGATTCATGCAGTATTTCCCATGTTATCTCAAAATTCCTTTATGAATCATTATTGAGACATATGTTTTCAAAACTGAATCAGTCAAAGAAATTGTCAATTCTAGAATATATAATATAATAACCTTTATGTTGTAAATGAAATTTTAATTAATTAGAGCCTCAAAATAAATAATGATCATGAATATTTAATGGTATTGTATCATTTTAAAGGTGTTTGGTTTAGTAATATTTTACCATAACTTCATAAATAACTAATATAAGTTTCTAATGAAACATTAAATTACCATATAATAATTATCACATGAATAACACCATTTTGTTTTGTATAAAATAATATAAAGATAATGGCGACCTATGAGGTTACTTCCATTCCAACATAGTTCAATTTTAGAATAAACCAATAAAAAAAGATTTATAAAAATATTAATTACCCCTTAGTTGATTTTTTATATAAGGATATCATTTCAGGATCATCCTACTCTGATCAAGTCCAATTTAGATCATATTGATAAAATACCATGACCGACCAACTTGGGTCTATTCAGGTATATGATATATAAGAAATAAAATCATTCATGATTCAAAAAATTGACATCTTTTATATTTATAAAATGTTTTAGTGAGATGAAATATCATTCCAAATTTATAATGGAATCCAATTTATTAGTTTCAATTAGAATTATTATTACTGTAACTAGAGCATACATCCAATATAAAAATTTAACAATTCAAGCACAAGGATTCTATTAGAAGGACTTTTGTTCATAATTTATATAAGTATAATATTTATAAATTAAAATTAGAATCTATTTAACCTAAATCAACGAACATTTCATCCTTGGTAACTATAGTTCCATGGACTTAACTTATCATACTTCGACATCTAAGGAAAAAATCATGATATGCAATAAAAAAATTTAGGTTGATTGAAAAATTATTTATTTCATTTCCCTTCATTAAAACATTATCAAATTTAAAAAATACCATTCTAGGAACATGGAATATGAAAACTGAAATCAATTAAGTGAAATAATATTAGAATGTAAAATTTTTAACATATAAACCCTATAGGGAATATAGTAATGCATTTAAAATACTTCCTTTACATATTAAGGTAAGTTTGAAATACTATAGATCCCATAAATTAGTAATTAGAATAATTACATCAATCAGTCAAGGTGAAATAATAATCAACTATAATGAAACTAGCATAAAAAATCCCATACCTTTCAACTTGATAATTATCTCATGTGTGTATTATAAATACAGATACCAGAATTGTTTACCAAGTTCCAGCACATTCCAACAGTAACCTATAAAATTTCAAAATAGAAAAATGTTAAATAACTAATACTAAGATAAAATATCTCGACCCAAGATCCCAGGAACATATGGCTCGATCTGGTGCGCGACATAGCCACGAGAATGACTTGCTATACTCCAGGGGATGTCGACTAGAATCAGGGGTCAAATAATAGTTTGGTGTGGATATCATACACTCTATATCATTACTAAATACAACAAAAGAAACAATAATTAAAGGAATAATAAGATAAATAATCATAGAATAGTTGTAATCATAAACAAATGACCTAATGAGTTCCAAATTAATATCCACCCATGTATGAACATTCCAAATCACAATGAAAGAATGTAGTATAATACAAATGGACTATAAAATAAAATAAATTAATGAATAAAGACCCATATAATGTATAAATCCTTAAAAAGTTCTTGAAACCATATCATATGTCAAGTCATGTCCCAAAATTAATAATAGTAAGAAATGTAATATATGGTTTTGTCCTACATCCATGAAATGTTTCTATGTACCAAATAGTGGATAGAACATGGTTTGTGTAAAGCTCACTAGTGCACCCTAAATGATGTATTATACTATTTGATTATGTGAGTGTAAAATGGGTGGTGTCAAATCAATAAAAAATAATGATTAATGAAATGAATAAATTCATACCATGTCTGGTTGGGGTCTACTATTGATCCCCAACCGACTATATCATCTTTGGGAAAATATAGAACATATCTGTTCACAAGGATGACGTAATTATAGTAATAAATTTTAATTGTTATTTTCATTAAATAGTCCAAGGACCCACAACTATAATCACATGAATCTCTATATATCAAGATGACCATATATTGTTCTTCATGATACATGGAATTTATAGTCTAATGTAAGGGGTGAAATAGATTGAAATAAATCATGAAGTAATTTCCCTAATCCAATAAGCTCTTCTATGGCATTCAATTCTAGAATCCATGCATTGCTCAAGGAATACCATAATCTCATTTAACATATGACCACATCCATGGTATTCCATATTAGGTTTCCATGTATCAATCAAGGAAAAATATAGTCTCATTTAACATATGATCCCATCAATGGGAATCTATATCAGGTGTATAGGTATCTCTCAAGGCATATATCATGTCATGAATCCTCTCAGTCTGTCAAAGGCATTCCATTTTTGTAATTCATGTGTCACTCAAGGTGTATCAGAATTCAATTAACATAAGTCCATACCAAGGAATCATTTAATGGAATCCATGCATCACTTATGGATTAATAAAATCCCATTTATCCTATGATCATGCCTCGGGTATCATTTAAATTGAACCCAAGTATTACTTAAAGCAGAAGAAAATAAATAGAAATGTTGCATTAATTAATTAAATATTGGGATTCGGAAAGTCCATTACAAGTAACAATTCATCATGATTTATATAATAAAATCATCTTCATCTTATAAAAGGGGATATAAATCTATACATTCCCAATATCTATTCCTCATTATTTATTTAATTAATAAAATCACTTAATGAAGTATAAAGGGGATTGAAGATAGAAACACCATTCAATAATTCATTACAACTCATTTCACATACCTTATTAATCATTTAAATCAATGTTTATAAGTTTCAAGTGACTATTCATATAAAATTTTCCATTTATTATGTTAATACCACAATTCTTCTTAAATATATAAGACAACCTACATTATAGTTATATTTGGTTACTTTGGAAATATAAAAACCAAAATAAGTTAATTATGTGAGCCTCACATCCCATTTTAACCCAAATTTATTTTAAGTCATGCACCATACTTCTACATGTAAATGAAAGGATTCATTCCTGATAGAAATTTAATAAAATTATTTACCATCATTTAGTGGTTTTAGTTTTAATTGTCGAGCTGGACACACTTAGCAATGCATTAGATAATTACTCACATTCACAATCAATTTAATTTGAACGAAACACCCATGGGGTGATCTGTATTGAGGTATCAACCACTACCAATATCAATGGGACTCATAAGGGCTCTAGTCTATAGTCTAGGAAAATAAATTTTGGAGCTACTCATTTAATAAGACACTCAGGAAGAATTTGGTGGGGGACACAATGATACATATTATTAATATTATGAAACATTGAGCTAAAATCTATAGACCACATTACTTATTCATAAGATGATTAAGTTATCCATTTTATGGATTTTATTTGAGAAGTAACAATAGAAAACAATCAAATAAAAAACTCCCTAAAATGGAATATGATCTCCCCCAAATATATAATATGATATGGAAAGGTAAATAAAAAATAAGCAATACGTCTTATTTACTTATTGAGTTCTAACCAACATGAAAACGATAGTCGATTCTTTGTTCATATTCGAAAAAACCATGGAATCATAGAGGAGGATGAGAGAAGGGATCATGTAGTATCTTGGAATGTTAGAATAAGAAGGAAATAATGGAGTAATAAAACCTTAAAAGAGTCAAGGTGAAATATTCATTTACATACCTTTAAAGAGCTTCACGGTTTAACAAAATAGTTTTTATAACCATGTTCCAATTGTGCCATCCAACTATCTAAAGGGAAACCACCTCTCACAACTAGGCTCATTGTTGGGAAACATTGTGAATGCCATGTGATTCCTCTGTGATATTTATTGTAGAGGCTTCACACATTCGTGTTATATACAAAGAATGTTATAAAACCCATTTTAATCACCCTTTATGGTCACATGGTTGTTTAGGAAATGTTATACAGTTTAGAAAAACCATGTCCCTTAATAAAATGAGTCACACTAGTGAGATGAACAATTCATACTAACAGTATGCCAACCATGTACCAACTGTCGTCTATCCCAAAATTAATATATTGAAACTCGATGCTCATAAATCTCGTATGAGAATATAAGGAACCAATTCTAACCTTAGTCCAATTTAAAAAATAACACTATAAAGTGTTATAACACATGCAATTAAAATCAAAATCTCAATTTAAGATTTTTCCCATCCATCAAATATAAATTTTAAATTCCGTTGGAAATGTTCAACCATAAAACACATGAGATGTTATAGACCACTCACCAATGGTATATCCACTATAAAGACCTTTCTTAACACCCCAAAATTATTCATAATGATGATTATCCTAAAAAAATTTCCCATGATGGTGTATGGTCAACAGAACACTTTCCAAAACAACCTCAATACCATTCTCTCAGGATCATAAATATAACTGTGAAAAGGGGGTCATCAAATTCTACTCGTATAATGATTATTTCATGGTCTGGGTTAGAATATTACTACACAACACATCATCAATGAAATTATTCATACTTGGGGTTTAGGATTTTTCAAAATAAAAATATTATAGGTATCCCACCCATCATATCTTATGAAGGTTTAGATCTGTTTGAGTGATTATATAATACAGGATTTTTTGGTCTAAATAAATCCTAATCCTTTATCCAAAAATGTAATGTCGCAATATTTTAAGAGTTTGCCTCAAAGTTGGGATCTCTGAATCATGGATTGGAATATTACTAACTTTGTTCATTAACTATCTTGAATGTTAGGATACCATGTAATAACACTTCATAAGAACCCAAACTAAATCGAAATATGATACAATGAAAAAGTCCACACAGCCCGACCCAGCATATAGAATAGTCAAAAATGTTTCATTAGTCAATATACATTTCATATAATTAAAATAAATCCAATATTTTAAATCAAAATTTAGCATTAATCCATTATATCTGAGTGATTTTGTTAGAGAATCTGTCGTTGAGAAATATTTAGAAAACCATCATTAATGTCCCTCCACGCTAAAAAATATCAGCATCTCAATTTTTTTGTGGTTTCTCCAATGACATCAATGCTTTACCCTTCTCAGATTAAAATTAAATATCACGTTCCATGATAATAGGTCTTAATATATTTACTTCTCAATGAAATATATAAAATTTCTAAAACATCCTATAAATTTAGTGATCTATCAAAATTTCCAATACATCCCTCAAATAATTCACATGGTCAAAACATGTATTAGAGTAAGCTAGGATTTCATCCACAAAAACCATTATGAATGTACCAAAGAACTCATATAATATCTTTATTATCAAAACCATAGAATCAAAAGGGGCATTAGTTAGAATAAAAATTCATAATAAGGTACTATTAATGGAAATACCTACTTCTAAAGGTAGTCTTGTGATTTTCATAATATTTAATTCCCAAATGATGTTAACCAGATAAAATAATTATCTTTTAGAACCTTTTTACCATTTTAACTAATCGATAATATAACCTATATGAGGAATTATATATTTTTTTGTTACCATATCTCGTCTGAGTTTCGGTAATAAACTCATAGATGATGTGTTCCTTCTGGTTTCATGTAAAAAAGGCTTGGCACCACCGAACATGACACATATAAGAATATAAACACATTTTCTAAAAAATCATCCAAATGAGTCTTCAAATATTTTATTTAAACAATATTTATATGTTAGGAATAGATATACACTGTCTGTGTTATATTTATTAAATAAATAAAGAACACCACCTGTCTTACTTGTGGTTATCTAGAGATATCCAATGGAAACATTCCAGCAATCATGATAAACACTAGATGCATATCATTACTCCAATATACTGGATGAACATAAAAATGAACAGAAATATTACCCCACACAAATTTAGTATATAAAGTATGGGATCTACATGACCTTGAGTCACATACTTTCTAAAACCATGAAAAACCCCATCGGGCAAAGTAAATGAGACTCGCTGAATATAAAAATCAATCCAGACCTTAGGAAAAATCATCAAATCCATCCCAAAAATTGATGTAAGATGATTCATGCTAATAATTAGAATTTTTTTAAGTGATCTTGGTCATTGATATAGAGAAAAAAAGTGGTAAATTGATGAAAAAAGTTTTTATTAATTCTAAATAGTGTAGTAATATCAATCACATAGGACAAAATACTCATATTAATATTTAAGGTGTTTATAATAGGAGTCTACATTAATGAGTTATATGCATTAAAATAATATATATAATACGCTAAAGGTGACCCTATAGTGACAGTACCTCTCACTGTCGTAGGAATTTTGTCAACAACCTCTGGAGACTCTTCTATTGTGTGAAGAATCATCATTCTAAATGCATGTGGATGAAACCCCATAATTTTTTGAAGAATATTATTTCATTGTATTACATATCTGTTCTAATAATATCTCCTACTGCATACAGTGTAAAATGTGTGAAAATATTTTTTTAGGTGACCTAAGAGTCCACATGAACTACTTATCACAAGTTCCTTAGTAAAACAAATTTTGAATCCCCAACCATACAACATTTAATGAAATTCATAGGGCATATTCTAGTCACTATAAGTGGTCAAGATAATGATTACTATCATGATCCACATTGATACTACTCATGATTTTCCTTTTCATAAGTGTGACCGATAGGACTACCATTGAGAGAAAAATTAACTCCTAGAAACCCTGACATACTAGCCACGTCAAGCTCATCCACCAATGATTTATCCCACACGTTAGTATAAGAAGTGATATTCCACATGAAACCCTATGATACAATACATATTCTAAGAAACATCTCAAATAATTGATCCTTAAATATCACAATCTTAATATCATTAGTAAAAAACTAAACAAGGTCATGAAAATCATTTACTTAATATTTTATCATCCTATCACTGTGAAGAAGGATGAGAAACACAATGGATTTCTCCAAGACAATATATTCTGGATAAATTTATTAATGAAAAAAACACTAATGTACTTCTACTCCAATACCTCACATTTCTTCAATATCACCATAGAATATTACTATCTCTTGTTAAGTACAACACATTTGAAGGAAGAATAAACTACTTTTATAGAATTACGATTTTCCATAAATTCAAAATGTTGGTTTATCTTTTTGAAGTTATCCTAAGACACTTGATGATCATTGAAGCCTTATAATATTTGAAGATTCTTGAAAGTAAAAAATTGGTCAGGATGTATTGATTCATTACATTGAGGCTTTAAAAAAAAGATTGAATGAGAATGTGTGGAGATACCATTCCCAAAACATGGAAAGCACACACTACCATCTTAGTAATATATTGGTTCACTAGAGGATCATTATGTTATGGTTCAAGAACTTCTTCCTCCCATGGGAAATTCAAATTTCTTCTTAGAGGAATGGTTATGAAAAATATAAAATTTCAACACTAAAAACATAATTATTGTTACACATATCATCTACTCTATCAAGAGATATATTGATATCAAACCACTCAGATCAATTTTGAAATTACTATAATTTGATCAAAATATTCATCAAATACACTTTTCCTAAACACCAATTATGAATGAAAGCTCATTATAATGATAAATGTCTAATCACTCACATGTAAATTCCTCCAAATTCTTAAAAACACTACTTACTATCTACCAAGAAATCACAAATGATGAATACTGACATCATGGGAGGATTCACAACCTCAACCTTTGATACCAATTTTTCATGAATCATCTCAAATACCATAGTACAGTAATATTAGATCCATCCATAAAATAAAAAAGGAACTCCAAATACTTATGGGTTGGTTACTAGAACCTAACACAATATCAACATAACAAGGGAAAATATTTTCCACAATATAGTTAAATATAAATTATACATGTCAATGTTTCAATACTTCTCACGGAGTATATATCGTAACCTGATAGATAAAACAAACACAAAATATTACACCATCAAAGACAAAATATCTACCAAATCAATTATCAATACCCAAACAATATATGGATCACATCTCCACCTGTCACCTCTATCACTATAAGTCCCATGAATCAATCACACTTACCACATCCAAGTGTCACATACCCTTTTTTCATCTAGAAATAAGATAATCTACAAAATCCTAAAGGAAAAGGTAGGTTGTGAGAAAATTAATCTATTAGGATAACAACTAATATTACATAATCAATTTAATAACAATAAACCATTTATTCAATAATTTTTAATAAATAATGTTGTGTATGTGATTGACATATTTTCCACAACACAATATTTATACAAAAAAAGATAGAAGATATATCAAAATAGGGTCAAATGAAAATTTTAGATAAAACAATAATATAAAATATTATTCATGAATAAGATAGTTCTATAATAAATGGCATGTATAAACATATTAATGAAAAAAAGATCCATCTTCATAAGGCCAGGGTGAATTTTGTTTCTAGAAATATTATCCTCACACTTATATGTCATCTTTATTATCATGATATATGTTCACACTCATATCCACAACCCAATATGGGACCCATTATGGGAAATCAATCAACAATAAATTAGGTTACCCATTACAATTAATCATTCAAAACATAGTTTAGTTTGTTTTTTCATCCTCACTTCACCAATATGGAGTTAGATTCATTGTGTGCTTGTCTTAATCACCCCCAAACTGCCAAGGCAAAAATAATCTTCAGAAATTAAATAAGTCAAAATAATATCATTCATTTTAAATAAATTAACCATTAATAGTTTAAATTCCCAATATTAGTTTCAACATGCCTCTTCCATTTCAAAACCAATTCATAGATTATCATCAAATTCATTCATTTTAAAATATTTTTTAATTTAAGCCAATTCTTTTCAAAAATAAACATCAAATCATTTCATTAAAAATAGACATTCAATTCAATCCATAATATTCCTCAAATATATGTTTTTATTTCAATTAAAATCTAATTTTAAATTAATAATAAAATACAATGTTTAAATAGTGGGATAAAGCTTTATCGAATAACCTACCTATAATCATGTGATCAAATTAGATCTTGATATAGGAAAACCAATGAGAACAGAGGTGAATAAGTTTAATAAATATACCAAAGTCAAGACCCAAAAAATCATTGATTTAATGCGTAAAAAACATGATCATCTACCACTATAAAAAGGGATACAAATATATGATAGATTATATACCCATATAAAGGTAGAAAAAACATACCATAGATAGATTAGATCTTGTAATTTCACTTATATTCTCAAGAGAAGTGGTTTAGAGATCTATGGATTACTCTAAGTATCCTCAAAAGAAATAGAAATTGATTATTGTCAAATTTTGGTGTTATATAAAAATCACTAATTCCTTAGTTTTTAATTAATTTTTTGGTTTGTTATAAACATAGACCTATAGGTTTTCTACTAGGGTTTTATAGTTTTTAGTAAATTTATTTCCCCACCATGTGCCCCTACCAGAATTTTGGATAGGGTGAATGGTTTGGAATCATTGTTAAACTATTCATGTGAAAACTGTGAAAACCGAAATAGTCATAGGGTTCATGTTTTGGAGTGAATTTAATATGGATTGGAAAAACCATATGCCCCATTCTAGTGGCTCAAAAATGGGTGGGTATTTTGCTTAGGCTAAGACACATGATTTTCCCTAACCATAAACCATCTATGAATATCCCTATAGAGCTTCAAAAAAATTTATCCATAACTTGTGAAAACCTGAGATAATAAGTAATTTATATAGAATAATGGGATGCTATGAAAAAATTATTATAGTATTATAAATTATCTATATAAAATCTTATTTAACTACACTAGTTAACATTTTCTCTTAGAAGTTATCATATGGATACATTTCTAGATTCCACACATGACATGTACATCTTCATAACCAATTGATTAGAAATATAATACATTTGTAAGATTAAATTCTTAGTAAATATAAAATATATCATAATGTAATATATCATAATCATAATTTAGAACACATGAAAAATATTAATTTTATAATAAAAAATAAAAACATCTTCTAATAATATGATAAAACATGGTAGGGAAAAATATAATCAAAAAATATAAATAAGGAAATAAAAAAGATATTCCATAGTTCTACATAGTTTTAAAAAGTGATATAACATGTAATCATGATATTCATATTGAAATTTTTTCATAACTTATTGAAAAACATGAAAATGTTTCACAACCTTATGAGTAAGAAAATTGTACTGAGCATCCTCAACATTCTCACAGTGGAAAAAATATTTACATCTATGATTTATTATCTCATGAAATATAAACATAAACCAAATGGAGACATAAAAAATTTATAATGTTTCCAAAAAATAGGATGTTGAAGCACATAAAAGGTTATAATATAAAGAATAATCTTCAATAATGGAAACATAAAAAATATTAAAACATTATCAAAATAAAATTTGGAGTGAATGATAAAATTTTTTACAAGTAAATGATGGAAAACATTTTAAACATTTTTAAATAACCTTGTTGAAAACCCATTTCATTATTAGAGTGTTAAATTATCTTTTTAAAAATTATTAAAGGGAATTATGAGAATCATATAAAACAATCCATATCAAATTTAAAATTAAAATAGAATAAAATTACATGGAAATTAATATATCTATAATTATGGAAAATCCAATAAATTTAATGTTTCTTATTCTTTTAAAAAATAATTTTAATGAATTAATAAAATCACTAGGGAATAAGGATTTTGTGTGAAATATGATTTATACTGAACAAATAAATATTAAAAATAAAATAAATTAATCATATATTCTGATAGATAAATATTGAAATATAATAGACCCAAAAGACTGTTTATGATATAAAGAAAATATTTGAGTAATGAAAATGCCTTAAAACCTTTGTAACTTATTAAAAAAATACCAATTAGTGGTAAAATTGTAAATAGAAAAACTAATATCTTAAAATATAATTATATCAATATAAAAAATGAAAATTTATTTTTATTTAAAACATTAGAAATTCAAAATTTTCTATATCTTATAAAAGTCTCCAGGGATTCAAATGTGGGATAATGAAACCCATACCTTGTTCTACGTCTTAGATTATTTCCCTATAAGCTCCTAAATAAAAATATATAGTATGTAAATAAAAAATTTCAGAAACATATTCATACCTAACACTTTTATAACATAAACATACAATCATTATATACACGTATATAAGGTAATGTTTTCCAATGCTTCCACATTTGGTGTTTATTATTTTCAATGTTTATAGTAGTTTCGTATTAGAGGTGTCAGTATTATATCAACTAACAATGTTATTTATCCAAATTTCATTATTATAATAATAATTTATGACTTATAATTACTTGTGAAGTTAAATTTTACGTCCTTGAGTATTTTAATCATCATAGTAGAATAAGAAATCAGCAAAAAACATTTTTCAATGATTTACAACCTACATTTATTTTTTATTAATTAATGTGGTAAATATTCTTATATAATATCCTAAAAAGGTAAAATAATTATTTACGTATTTATATATATTTATACCTATAATTTTTTTTGTATAATCATCCATGAAATAATATCATATCATTGATTAATTAGTTGGTAAAAATGACCAAATCATGAACATACTATGATTTTCAATGATTATGAGGTGATTATGTTGTAATATAATTACAAAAGAAGAATAATGATATCAGGTGGTGTTTATTACTGTGATATATCAGAATTATAACTAAGTTATAAGATGATTTTATGGATTTTAAAATATTTTATAATTTGAATTAATGTTTTTCCTTTAGGGTTGACGATTTCATTTTCTATATGATGGATAAAATTAGATATATTTTTAATCATTTAAAAACATAAAATAAATCATTAATGTACTAATTATATATTAAATTACCTTATATTAAATCTTTATATTGTTTTGATAGAAAATGAAACACATTTTATTTTGGATGTGCTTGTCCAAAAAACACAAAATTAACGTTTTTTGTTTTTCTTAATAGAAAAGGGAGTGTTGTTAATTATTATACCATTATTATAATAACCTTATAATAATGATACATATGTTATCATTTAGATTTTATGAAATAAAATTTGTGGAACAAGATAACCACGTAATGAAATATAAAATAATAGATGTTTAGGAACTTATATCTCACTTCTCAGGTTTTCTCTTTTGTAAAGGAGTAAAACATTGATGGATTCTATTCTGAGATAAAATGAACCTTATTAATATAGATAATAGAATCGAGAAGATAATTTTCTAGGGTTTTCACATAAAATGGGGGTGGATATTAGGGTATGTGAGGAGATGTGTTTCCCTTTTAAATGAGGTAAATAGTGGTATTTTAGAAAATACCTATAATATTTCAATAATGGAAAGTTAATATCATGGAAAGTGACTCCAAAATTGATATAAAATGATGACTATATTGATAAAGTCAATCCATTCCTCTACCAATCGAATAGAAACTTATTTTCAACATGTTTTAACCTTTACCTGTATGGTAACTCATTTTACCATTTTATAAATCACAACAGTAACAAGTTATTTCTTAAGTAATTTATCATTTAAGACCCAAAAATCAACCTAATATTATAATTTTGACCAAATTATTTAAAAGTTGAAATCCATTTTTATATAATTTTTAATAGTGATAAAAATTAATCTTGAAATACTAAATGTGAAATATATTAAAAGCTTTTTTTCATAAATATAATTTAAATTCTAAAACAAAAAATATGTAATTATAAAGTAAATCATTAAATTTTTAAATAATAAATTCACTTATAAATATTATTTTCTTTATAAAATGCACCATAAATTTCTAATTCATACTTAAATATTAATAATTATTTAAAATTATTGTTTTTTTAATTGGAATTCATCACAACTCACCTAGAAAAACGTCTTTTAGAAGAATATAAAAAACATATTTTTTTGAGAATATTACTATTCTTAATATAGAAAATGATTTTCATTTTTCCAAAGTTGATTTATGAAATTTAAGAATTCGGTATTTATATACAATCCAATAATATAACTAAAAAATGATTATATTGTAAAATGTATTTTTAAAATTTCAACTTTAATTTTTTATTATTTCATATAATTTTATAATTAATTTATTTTTAATATATTATTGAAATTATAAATATATTTTATATTATTTAATCATAATTATCTTCATCTCATAAAATAAAATATTATTTTTTTAAAAATTATTCTTCAATCATAAATTAATTCTCCTGATTATTTTAGTTAAATTAACTATTTTCAATTACCACTAAAGTTGGTCATTACATTTATTATACAAATATTTCATATATTTTTTTTAATTTTATTCATAAAATCTAATTCTATAGAAAAGTTATAATATTCATATTTAATATTTAGATTAAATCAGGATTTTCTATTTTAATTTTGTTTTGCATCTAGGACACGCTATTAACATAAAATTTATTTAAGAATAATATATAATTAAATCATGGGTTCTTGGTGTTATGCATAAGATGCTAATATTTTGGTGATACTCAATAAAAGATTCAAATAAACTGAAT
Source organism: Viscum album (assembly GCA_963277665.1). NCBI lineage: Eukaryota > Viridiplantae > Streptophyta > Magnoliopsida > Santalales > Viscaceae > Viscum > Viscum album. Next base: position 1,006,868,783 of record OY728167.1, read on the forward strand.
AATACCACTAGAAACCCAATATTCCACCATAATAATGTGGTACATGTATAGATAATTTTCAACAACTATTTTCACCTCCAATATTTTTATAAATTTTGTTAAACCCTTAAAATGGATATTCTAACCACCTCAACTGAAATCAATAAAATCCAAACAACTCAGAGACATACTCAACATCATTTTTGGATCCCTGTGAGTAGTGGGAAAAAATAAAACTTTCTTCAACAATTATAATAAAAAATAATATATTAATCTTGGTATTTGTTTTCAAATTCAAAAAAAATATTATGAATATGTGTCTTAAAGAATAAGATTATAACTTTTCTTTATAGGAAATATATGAACACCACCCCACTATATAAATTAATGTTTTGAAAAAATTGGATCTCTAGGTTATATACAATGATTGGATATGTAATTTATAAATTATCCCCTTTAGGAAATCTTAAAAACATTTAATGTTTTACATATTTTCTAAATCCAAATAGCAAATGGATAAAAAATTTAAAGGGAAACAATACTGTACTCACACATAAATAGTTCTCTCAATTATTTAATTTCTCCCCTTATTCACTAAAAACATTTACATGATGAAAAAGAAAATGGTAATATATAATTTTCTCAATAAGAGTTGATTACCATTTCTCCCACTTTTATAATATATTATAAAACAGTAAGGGGTTCTTTACAAAATCTATTATAGAATAGTTATTGGAAAAAAATTAATTTTTAGACTCAATTTATCAAACCTTTCATTGGGTATAGCTATAAATATAATCTAATGTACAAAGGAATTCCTCCTATATTCAACTATTTTTAATATTTTTCAGATAAACTGAATCCCGATCTCAATGTTAGTAGTTCATGATCAGTGAATATTATTTTTTAGTAATATTAATAAGTCTTTGTTTTTTATATAAAATTTATAAGGTAATTTCAATTTTCACCCTCATTTCTTCATTTTTCCCTTTTATCCAGATCATCTGATTATTACCATTGGTAATAACAATATAGTCATCCCTTATGGTCCTCAGTTTAACTGGGTTCTATTTATTATAGTTCCAAGTCAAAAATATTTTTTCAAGAATAAATAGTGAACCTAAATTTGAATTTCTTTCACCATAGTCAAATTCATATTCTTCAAAATTTAATCAATAAAATTTATTGCTCTCATTTATTGAAAATTTGTAAAAATGTCAATGTCCATTTGAAATATTTAAGGATTCAATTCAAATGAATTATATGTGATTCGATTTGGTCACTTTTATATTGGATTATAATCTTAATTCATATAAAATATCGTGTTTGGATATTATGGGTTAATGTAAGAAGCATATCAATATTATTTACTCCCATTGATTAAAACATTCTCTTTTAGCACCCTTTAGTAGTTTTATTCTAACTAGTACTTGTTTGTCAATTGTTTTAGAGTTTCTCCAGATAAATGTCATCAAAATTTCTCTTCCATTAGAATATTGGGATAGAAAAGAAGTACATCCCTCTTATATAAATTTTAATCCTAGAAAATAAGATATCACTCCCCAAAAAACATGCCAAATATATTATTTTATTTAATCAATAAATTATTTACATTCACTCATTTAATCCAATATAAAAATAGAAACATGTATATATGATATTAAAATTTGAGTAATTTTGTTAATTTATTTTTTTTAAAAGTAGTTTTCCACTTTTTTTTTATAATCTCACTTTTCTTATAATATTTATAATGTTCTAAATAATTGGGACTAGGATCATGCTTCATCCCATAGAATTTTTTCATTATAAACACCATTATTATCCTTATTTAAGAAAAACTCATAAAGTTACCCACTTTTAACCTCCTTTACAATCTCACCATTTATAAAATAAGATTTTATATTCATTTAATATATTATCATGGATTGTTATCTACTATAAAATGTAATATTAAAACTACATAAAATCATTCCACTCATGAAAAATTTTCTTAAAAATAACTCCCTAAATAATTGAGAAACACTTATAAAAAAATTGGGATATTTATATTTATTTCTTCCTTTTCATTCATCATATTCTTTAATACCCACTTGGTTATAGTAAATATTTTAACATTAGGTATAGATTCAAGATCCCATACACAATTATTATCAATTTTACCATGTTTCCATTTAATAGATTTAACCCATTATTTATATTTTATTTCTTCTTCGACTAAGTTTGATAGAATTTATGAGAGAGTAATTTTTTTGGTTTTAATGATTTAGTATTCTTTTTTCAATAGTTTCACATTGAATCAAAGAAATGATTTCTACATCCATATGGTTTATTAACCTATAATAATACTATTTTTTTATTTTGAATATATTAATCTTATTCAATTATCCTATAAAAGATAGAACCATCTACATTTGGTACATCCTCATCCTATTCTTCCCATATTTTTTTTATAATTTTTATCATATTCGTAAATATATTTTTCAAGATATTTATCATCTCAATCACTATATCTCGTTGTATTTTCGAAAAAATTAAACTAATACACATCAAAAACATTATAGAGTCATTTAATTTTGTACACGAAACAGATTATAAGTGATAAATATCCTAGAAAAGAACATCCACAACATTCTATCAAACATACCCTACACAATGATTTGTATATTCCAAAGGTATGGATAGTAAAAACCTATAATGTAGTCCACCATGTGATTAATACTATAATATATCTAATTTGAGGTCAAGTTAGTGTGTTCTATCAATAGAAACCAATTTTCAAAATGATTTTATTTGAAAATATTCTATGTCTTGTAGAATATTTTGATATTGTATTTTGTAACGTTGTTTTACCCATCTCTATAAAATATTTTTTTCAATTGTTGTAATCTATAATGTCGAATTGCATACATAGAAATATACTAATATTTAATACCATGTTTTCCAATATAATATTCAAATGATATTATTGTAAAAAAAACACATTGTATGTTTCAAAAATCTTGACATACATCTCTACTTATTTGTCAACACTTCTCTTGAAAATATTAAATATTTATATTAAATAAAATATTTATTCTATGAAAACAATACATATTCTATTAGACTCATAAGGATATGTGCCCAGATTAATATATCATACTATGGACTTCTGTGTCTTTATTCCAAATAGATAATAATATATTAGCTCTTGTGTATTATTAGGCTATATTTCCACCCTTTTAGGGACACCCGGTGTAATTTTCAACCTTAGCATAATTCATTGATTTATTATTTTTTGTTTCTTGAGATAAAAAAATAATTCACTACATCTACTATTAATTTTTTCTCAAAATAATTTGAAAATGGAGATTTAAAATTACATGAATCAAACTTTTATCCTTTAAAAATAAGTAATAGTAATTAATTAAGACTCTAATTTGAAATCATTACTACTAGTTCATTAAACCATTATGATAACTTTTCATATTTTTATTCTCATGGTGAAATATGTGTTCCTTATAATGAAACATAATTATAATTATCACATGTATAACTTATAAATAAATTTTTTTTTAAAACAAACAATATGAATGACTTCTTTTACCTTAATATTTTGGGATTCTATTTTAGCAATTCTAATTCATTTAATTTTTTGGGATCTTTCTTTATGAAATTTAAAGTATCCAATATCATGTTCAAAAATATTTTTTAGGAAAATGGTTTTACCACTATAATTTGATAGAAATATATATTCATGAAACAATGGCTTCCTTCTGTTATAATCAGTATGAAAAACATCCCACAACTTACTTCCATTCCTTGTATTTTCTCATAGTCCTATTTTTTCAATCATATTTCTGTTTCAGACCAAAAATCATAGTCATACACTATTCAAAATATTGATCTTTATTGACACATATTCCTTATATGTTCTTGAGAAAATCAAAACTATTCTACCAATGTTCCATGGATGAACTCCCATTCACTATCTTCTCATTCTAAGGCATGGTACTTCTATCTGATGATACCCCCATAATTATTACCTTATCTGGTTTAATGAGAGAAACATATTCTACTAAAGAAGATATTAATTATTTTAATATACTCTATATGACCACAAGTTGTAACACCCCAGGTAAATAAAGAATATGACATTTTCATATTATCCATATTTGTGAATAAAGTATTAATATTACTTTAAAGGGTTGCTATGCTCGATGGCGTACCCAACACGCAACAACGAGTTTCTTGGGAATCTTACGTTGCACTTTAATAATAAAATAATATTATTTTAAATGGTAGTTAACAAGTAGCCATTGTAATGGCGGGAATGGATAGAAATAACTAAAATATGATTATATATGTTTTTAAATGTTTTTACATTTATCTAATAAAGGATAGAGGCTTAAAATATGGAAAGAATTCAATTTTAGGCGTATATGCCCTAGTTTTCACTAAAGGTTCACTTATCACCTTTTGATGTTGATCCATCATTAAATATAGTTTTTTTCACTCTTAAACATTCATTTGGACCAAATAAAACTCTTATTAAGAATCGGGACATCAAAATTTAATTTGTGTAAATTTTTGGTATCTTTCCGATAAAGTTCATTTTTTTAATGAATAGTGTAAAATGTTGTATTTTAATTCAAAACCACTTTTTAATATAATTTATTTATATAATTAGATTATCTTTTGAATTGGTTTTAAAATGAAATTAGAAAATATTTTTACCATTAAATCCAATAGTGGTCGTTGGAATTAATTTCACTTTGAAATCGGACTTAAACTACTATCAATCTTTTGATACTTATTGTTTCATAAAAACACGCTATTTGTCATGACAGCGGGAATTAATTATTAAATTAATTAATTTGACTTATATGTTTTGAATTTTGTAAAACGGACTTCATTTTTGAATTCAGAATATCAAATATAGCTTAGGGTGAATTTTTTGGATTTTTCTGAAAAACTTCAATTTTTGATGAATAGTGAAACCACTAAGTGGTACTTATAAAAACTGATTTTTCAGTTTAAATGAAATTTTGCCTTCATTGTGTTTTGATTTTTAAGAATCTGACATACATGGTTGTCATTAAGAAGTAAAATGTGGTTCAATGAGATTAAAATAATTATTTGGTGAATAGTAACTTATTAAGTTTTTAATCGCGATTAGTGGTAATTAGTGTAGTTTAAGGAAAAATAATGCTTTAATAAAATGAGATGAGCTTGACACATGTCTTACCCTCATTTTTTGTGTCATGGCCGACCAAGAAAAGCTATGTGTCAACTTGGGGACCCCATGGATCCACTTTGGTTGGGAAATGACATAAATAACTTTTTATTTAATGTAAAAGTAAAAATTACACAAACATGATATGTTTTACTAAAACAATTTTTAAGTGGGGTTATACAAGTCATTTGTTTTGTTATAAATAGTCATTGGAAAGATAAAAAGATTTCCTAAATCATAGTAATTTTTCATATAATTTTTAGACATTAAATAAATTAAATTATTTATGACATCATAATGATGCAGCGATGACATTATTATTTAACTATTAAAATAAAATGGAAAGATAATGTAAAATCTATGATCTAAACAAGTCCAAAACTTATTGGATGAGTGGATTTCGAAACCTTATCACCGTATCCACGAATTATATCAATGTGGGACCTTTTAAAACCGAAACACATTTTCAAATAAAGTAATATTTCTTACTTTTTAAAAGTGCCCCTCCTCTCCTCTTATAAAAGGCCCCCACCTCTACCTCATTTCCCACACTCCTCAAGCCTTTGGCTCGTCCAAAACCTGCCCATTTACTCTCTCCACATCCCTCTCCTCATCCTAGAGGATTCCCTTTGGGCAGAATATTTTTAAAGGAAGCCTTTAGGCTCCAAATCAAAAGGAGTTACACTTTTAAAGGTAATTCATTCTCTCTTGTTCATTTGTTTTATTTTGATTCTCCAACCCCTTAAACTCTTTTTATTTACTTCTTTTGTAATAAAACCAGTATCTTCAATATACTAGGATGTTTTTATAAGATTTATTCGAGCTACACCCTCACACAACTACATCAAATGGTTAAAGAACATACGGTTTCTGTGGATGGCGAAATTCTACCTCCCGAAACGATGATAGTTCAATACTCATTTAACACCTTCAAAGGTGGCCATTATGATGTCACTATTTTTATATATGATATATAATATGTTTATGTTTTACTTATGCTTCTTTATTTTTCATTTGTGTCTTACCTTTATGGCATCCATTATGGATATACGCGATATCTTCATTTAAGGAAGTGCGGACTACCGCCCCCTCAAAGTGATTTGATTCATTAAATACCATATGTGGGACGTATAAAGGATGGAACTATGATATTACATATGATATTATACTAGAATTATAATATACCTTTATATCATTATTATTCCATTCTATAAAATACGAAATAGAAATGAAAGTAGTGTTCATGCGTACGTACGGCTTACCGTCTCCATGAACGGTGCATTTCATTTCTTACCTCTAAATGATTCTGTAATGTTATAAATGCATGCATGTACTGGATATATATGACATATATGATATCTAAATCATGAATACAATTCTGGATATAATAAAATTTGGCCACACGAACAACATGTAATTGTAAGAAGTCCACTTTCAACTTAAGAACCAAATATCGGCAAAACAAATATTATTAACTTAAATGATTACATAATGTTTATGACATGGTAATAAGTGATATAAAAGGAATAATGAACTTGAAAAAGGTTCTTAAGGAAGTAGAAATTAACTCAAGTTTATTATTCAGGAGATTAAAGAACGATCGAGTCATGTCGGACCCGAGGTAAGGGATCCTACTCCTCTCTTTCTTTTTAAGTACACACTTTTATGTCATTCCTTTTAAAGCTCATCTTTCTTATTATTGGGATGATCTATTAAATTACACTTACTGTAATTTTTATGTTCATGTGATGAGCGACCCTATTCTCTCTCATCAATCCATTTTGGAAGTTTTGAGTGGCGCCATTAGGCTGCCGAACTTTCGTAAGAGATCTAACCTCTCTCTTTCTTTTTAAGTACTCTCCTTTATGTCACTTCTTTCATGCACCTCTTTGTAATGTTGGGGGATATTATTTTATATTCCTCTTTCTGTAAATTTTATTGTAATGTTATGAGATAACCTATTTGATCTCATCAATCCATATTCGGAAGTTTTATGTGGCGCCGTTAGGCTGCCGAGTTTTCGTAAGGGATTTTTCATCTCACTTTTATTCCTGTGAGATTTATGTTATATTTGCCACAAATTCCATTGAGTGGTGTATTTACTGTCCACTATTCTACTCTTTGTGTAATATAATTTCATTTATGAGTATTTACATCAATTATCTATTGTCCTTCTTTCAGGGGGTGTATGTTTTGAAAGATACCCAAGTCAGTAAGGGAACCTTTCACCCTCCTCTTTTTTAAAATACTTCTTTTGTTGGGTCTTTTAATTTACATGTTTTTATGTTGGGATATGTTCTCATATATCCTTATTGATGTAAATTTTATGTCCAAGTGATGATATACACTTTTTATCTTTCATCAACTCATTTTGATGTGATGTCGTTAGGCTGTCAGGGGAACTTTTTAACCCAATTTCGATTTCTTTGGGTTCAACATGTAGTCATTGAATATGTCATCCATTTAATATGTGTGAATGACCTTTTATTGTTTTACACTTAATATACAATTATATTGGGTTTATTTATATTTGTCACACATATTTTTGAGATTGATTTGTCCTTAATTTAAGGATACCTTCTTTATAAGGGATTTCATCACATTTGACATATCTATTGAGGGTTCATTGTTGTTATGCACCAATTCACTCTAATATGGTGTATATACTATCCTTTGGAGTATTATATCATGAATCCATTTATTCTCATGATATTATAAAGTTCTGACTAAATGTTATTCCTCAATTATTGTATTCAAGTGTCTCTAATTTTGGTAAAACCCATTTAACCAAAATATCATTATAAATGTTTTAATTATTTGTTCTTATTAATATCAATGTTTTCAAAATGGTTTTAAGGATTTATTTATATGGATATTAATGGTTTACAATTTTAAGCTTCAAGGTGGTATGGGACACTTTGATTCAAAAATCTCTTTATTAAATGTTTTAAATGGTTTTGGAAATGGTTTCTTTTTGAATGGATTCAATATTTCAATATACTAAAATCTTATATTGTGATTGAAATGTGGAAATGTTATGTTTCCTTTATTCATGTTTAATGTGACACATTTATGTTATGGTTCTTGGGCAGTGTTATGAAAACAGGTGGTTCCGTGATAAACTAAGGGCGGGTGAGCCCGATATAGCTCTCCAATGCATTGGGTAATGCGAAGGAGTGAAACGTTAAGGATTCTCCGAAGAGGTTTAGGGAATATACTGTGATGGGTATTCCAAACATAACCAAGAGGGTTACTCCCTACGTAAGAATGTTATGAATGCCTCAAGTTACCTTTATGTCTTATGATTTCTATGATTTATTTATGATTTGATATGCCTACGTTTTATGGGTAAAGTGTGATTTCATTCTAATGTATATATGAACTCGTGTTTCCTTTACATATTTTTATAACTCTTACTGAGCTTTTTATGCTCATCCCAAGTTTTTGAAATGTTTTTCACAGGTCAAGGGAAAGGTACATGATGTGATGATAGTGTCAAGGATGTGTCAAGAAAGAATCTGTGTTTATTTTAAATATGTTTCCGTTGATGGGAAGAATGAAAACTGTCTTTTATGTAACCACTTTGTTTAAATGTGGAATGTAATGCAAGTTTCATGATCTAATTCTCTAAAACTCTAAACCTTAAAAGATCCTCAATGTGTAATCTTGTAATAACTCAAGATTAAATAAGGTTTAAGGCTGGGGCCTTATAGTTGGTATCAAAGGACGGTTTAGATAACTTTAGAGGTTAGGGTTTTCTCTAAGCATAAGTGACATTACCATAATGGTTAGGATTTCAGAAAGAGTCCTAGTTTTAGATAAAGTGAATGAGTAAGTATATCTTAGTGTTTACCTTCCTCATTAGTACATGATGGTTTTGATGATATACTCACACTGATATTTCTGTTTTTAGTGAATGGATGAATCTAGCAGGCACCAAAGAGACAATTGGTTTGATGGAAACTGTGGTGGTTCTTTGATTAAGAGACTGGACAAAATGGGGTATTCAATGAGGAAACTCGTGGTTGTTCTAAACTAACTATCAAGGAGTCATGATCAACCACATGAACCTTGGTATGTTCTATAATGCATCATGTACGAGATGACCAATCGATGTGGAAGTTCAGGTAATAATTAAAAAGGTAACCATTTGGGTTTATATGATCCTTACTCTTTAGGTAATTATGGGTTACTCTATGATATGATAGAAAATGAAAGGAATGAGATAAACTTGAGGTTAAAATATGTTATGATCATTTATGAATATTTAATCTCATTTTGGGGAATGATTTGAGAATTATATAGTTTTGGAAAAAGGACAACACGTAGACCGTGTGACTACCCATCGCGTCGGACAAAGCTGCGGGAATCGAACCCACAACCAAAGTGCGACTGGTATTTATCACCTACCACTGGACTACGTGAAGTCCCTGGTTAGTTTGACTGGTTCTTTTTAGTTATATGATTTTATGAATTAAGAGTAAGTTGATTTTGGGTTATTTATGAAAATTATTAACCTATCATGGAGGATATGTGATTAGGTTAATTACTTTTCAATACGAGACTTTAGGAGCAACTAATGTTGTTTTGAGATAAATGTTACAATTTAACTTGGAAGACTATGTGACTAAATCCTTCCAATATTTGGGTTTCAATCTTAGATTGGTTTACTTTGAATAATTTTATGGAAAAATTGTTTATCTAATGGTCCTCGTTGAACTTTGGGTTTTGTTGGACAAATTTTGGAGGTTAGGAATAGATTTTATTTTTATAAAGGGTTATCCTTTTCTGTATTATCTGAACTTGTACTAACCTTTTGTTTTTGGTTTTGGTTAAAGCCTAAAGACATGGGATGTATATAGTTCTCTTTTGTGGATTAGGTGATTCTCTAGAAGTTGATTATAGTACTCTTAATGCGAACAAGTCTCCCTAAATACTCGTCTTTTGGAAAAAAAATATGAGTTTGACTAAGGAATCTAGTAAAAGTAGAAAGTCAACATGATAAGTGATTATGTTTCCTTATGAATAAATTCCCCAATAAAAATTATCTTAAAACAAAAATGTTGTCTATTAACTTTTCCTACTGGGGAATCGAATACCGTTTAACCCATCACAAGTTTGTGATTTTCTTATTGTTAACTTTCTCCTAAACATGTTTTCTATCACTCTCCCTCAGAACATGACCCTTTTTTTTCTTCCATGTCCATGTTTTCTTACATGGAATCCTAGTATGGGTTAACTCGGGTGACCTATGTACTCCTCTTTCTTTCTTTTAAAGTGATTGTTTTATTAACTCTTGTTTTGATGTGGGAATTTCAATGAAGTTTCTGAGCCCAATTTTAAAAATTACGAGAACTCAATTCCCAAAAGGGGGGAAGGATGTAACACCCCAGGTAAATAAAGAATATGACATTTTCATATTTATCCATATTTGTGAATAAAGTATTAATATTTCTTTAAAGGGTTGCTATGCTCGATGGCGTACCCAACACGCAACAATGAGTTTCTTGGGAATCTTACATTGCACTCTAATAATAAAATAATATTATTTTAAATGATAGTTAACATGTATCCATTGTAATGGCGGGAATGGATAGAAATAACTAAAATATGATTATATATGTTTTTAAATGTTTTTACATTTATCCAATAAAGGATAGAGGATTAAAATACTAAAATAATTCAATTTTAGGCGTATATGCCCTAGTTTTCACTAAAGGTTCACTTATCACCTTTTGATGTTGAACCTTCATTAAATATAGTTTTGTTCACTCTTAAACATTTATTTGGACCAAATAAAACTCTAATTAAGAATCGGGACATCAAAATTTACTTTGTGTAAATTTTTGGTATCTTTCCGATAAAGTTTATTTTTTTAATGAATAGTGTAAAATGTTGAATTTTAATTCAAAACCACTTTTTAATCTAATTTATTTATATGATTAGATTATCTTTTTAATTGGTTTTAAAGTGAAATTAGAAAATATTTTTACCATTAAATCCAATAGTGGCCGTTGGAATTAATTTCACATTGAAATCGGACTTAAACTAGTGTCAATCTTTTGATACTTATTGTTTCATAAAAACACGGTATTTGTCATGACAGTGGGAATTAATTATCAAATTAATTAATGTTACTTATATGTTTTGTATTTTGTAAAACAGACTTCATTTTTGAATTCAGAATATCAAATATAGCTTAGGGTGAATTTTTGGGATTTTTCTGAAAAACATCAATTTTTGATGAATAGTGAAACCACTAAGTGGTACTTATAAAAACTGATTTTTCCGTTTAAATGAAATTTTGCCATCATTGTGTTTTGATTTTCAAAAATCCGACATACATGGTTGTCATTAAGAAGTAAAATGTGGTTCAATGAGATTAAAATAATTTTTCGGTGAATAGTAACTTATTAAGTTTTTAATCGCGATTAGTGGTAATTAGTGTTGTTTAAGGTAAAAATAATGCTTTAATAAAATGAGATGAGCTTGAAACATGTCTTACCATCATTGGTTGTGTCATGGACTACCAAGAAAAGCCATGGGTCAACTTGGGTACCCCATGGACCCACTTTGGTTGGGAAATGACATAAATAACTTTTTATTTAATGTAAAAGTAAAAATGACACAAACATGATATGTTTTACTAAAACAATTTTTAAGTGGGGTTATACAAGTCAGATGTTTTGTTATAAATATTAATTGGAAAGCTAAAAAGATATCCTACATCATAGTAATTTTGTTTATAATTTTTAGACATTAAATAAATTAAATTATTTATGACATCATTATTTAACTATTAAAATAAAATGGAATGATAATGTAAAATATATGAACTACACATGTCCAAAACATATTGGATGAGTGTATTTAGAATCCTTATCACCTTATCCACGAATTATATCAATGTGGGATCTTTTAAAACCGAAAAACATTTTCAAATAAAGTAATATTTCTTACTTTCCAAAAGTGCCCCTCCTCTCCTCTTATAAAAGGCCCCCACCTCTACCTCATTTCCCACACTCCTCAAACCTTTGGCTCGGCCAAACCCTACCCATTTACTATCTCCACATCCCTATCCTCATCCTAAAGGATTCCATTTGGGAAGAATCCATTCAAAGGAATCCTTTAGGCTCCAAATCAAAAGGAGTTACACTTTTAAAGGTAATTCATTCTCTCTTGTTCATTTGTTTTATTTGTCTTCTCCAACCACCTAAACTCTTTTTATTTACTTCTTTTGTAACAAAACCAGTATCTTCAATATACTATGATGTTGTTATAAGATTTATTCGAGCTACAACCTCACACAACTACATCAAATGGTTAAATAACATACAGTTTTGGTGGATGGAAAAATTCTGCCTCCCGAAACGATGATTGTACAATACTCATTTAACACCTTCAAAGGTGGCCATTATGATGTCACTATTTTTATATATGATATATAATATGTTTATGTTTTACTTATTCTTCTGTATTTTTCATTTGTGTCTTACCTTTATGGATTCCATTATGGGTATACGCGATATCTTCATTTAAGGAAGTGTGGACTACCGCCCCCTCAAAGTTATTTGATTCGTTAAATACCATATGTTGGACGTATAAAGGATGGAAATATGATATTACATATGATATTATAATGGAATTATAATATACCTTTATATCATTATTATTCCATTCTATAAAATACGAAATAGAAATGAAAGTAGAGTTCATGCGTACGTACAGCTTACCGTCTCCATGAACGGTGCATTTCATTTCTTATCTCTAAATGTTTATGTAATGTTATAAATGCATGAATGTACTGGATACATATGACATATATGATATCTAAATCATGAATACAATTATGGATATAATAAAATTTCTCCACACGAAGAACATGTAATTGTAAGAAGTCCACTTTCGACTTTAGAACCAAATATCGGCAAAAACAATATTATTAACTTAAATGATTACATAATGTTTATGACATGGTAATAAGTGATATAAAAGGAATATTGAACATGAAAAAGGTTCTTAAGGAAGTATAAATTAACTGAAGTTTATTATTCAGGAGATTAAAGAATGATCGAGTCAAGTCGGGACCCGAGGTAAGGGATCCTACTCCTCTCTTTCTTTTTAAGTACACACTTTTATGTCATTCCTTTTAAAGCTCATCTTTCTTGTTATTGGGATGATAATTTATATTACACTTACATTAATTTTTATGTTCATGTGATGAGATACCCTATTCTCTCTCATCAATCCATTTTGGATGTTTTGAGTGGCACCGTTAGACTGCCAAACTTTCGTAAGAGATCTAACCTCTCTCTTTCTTTTTAAGTACTCTCCTTTATGTCACTTCTTTTAAGCTCCTCTTTGTAATGTTGGGGGATATTCTTTTATATTCCTATTTCTGTACATTTTATTTTAATGTGATGAGATACCCTATTTGATCTCATCAATCCATATTCGGATGTTTTATGTGGCGCTGTTAGGCTGCCGAGTTTTCGTAAGGGATTTTTCATCTCACTTTTATTCCCGTGAGATTTATGATACATTTGCCACAAATTCCATTGAGTGATGTATGTACTGTTAATTATTATAATATTTGTGTAATATAATTTCATTTATGAGTATTTACATCAATGATCTATTGTCCTTCTTTCATGGGGTGTATGTTTTGAAAGATACCCAAGTCGGTAAGGGAACCTTTCACCCTCCTCTTTTTTAAAAGACTTCTTTTGTTGGGTCTTTTAATTTACATGGTGTTATGTTGGGATATGTTCTCATATATCCTTATTGATGTAAATTTTATGTACAAGTGATGAGATACACTTTTTATCTCTCATCAACTCATTTTTATGTGATGACGTTAGGCTGTCAAGGGAACTTTTTAACCCAATTTCGATTTCTTTGGGTTCAACATGTAGTCATTGAATATGTCATCCATTGAATATGTGTGAATGACATTTTATAGTTTTAAACATAATATCCATTTATATTGGGTGTATTTATATTTGTCACAAATAGTTTTGAGATTGATTTGTCCTTAATTTAAGGATACCTTATTTATAAGGGATTTCATCACATTTGACATTTCTATTGAGGGTTCGTTGTTTTTATGCACCAATTCACTCTTATATGGTGTATATATTGTCCTTTGGAGTATTATATCATGAATCCATTTATTATCAAGATATTATGATGTTCTGACTAAATTTTATTCCTCAATTATTGTATTCAAGTGTCTCTAATTTTGGTAAAACCCCTTTACCCAAAATATCGTTTTAAATGTTTTAATTATTTATTCTTATTAATATCCATGTTTTCAAAATGGTTTTAAGGATTTATTTATATGGATATTAATGGTTTAAAATTTTAATCTTCAAGGTGGTATGGGACACTTTCATTCAAAAATATGTTTATTAAATGTTTGAAATGGTTTTGGTAATGGTTTCTTTTTGAATGGATTCAATATTTCAATATAATAAAATGTTATATTGTGATTGAAATGTTGAAATGTTATGTTTCCTTTATGCATGTTTTATGTGACACATTTATGTTATGGTTCTTGGGAATTGTTATGAAAACGGGTGGTTCCGTTATAAACTAAGGGCGGGTGAGCCCGATATAGCTCTTCAATGCATTGGGTAACGCGAAGGAGTGAAAAGTTAAGGTTTCTCCGAAGAGATTTAGGGAATATACTGTGATGGGTATTCTAAAAGTAACCAAGAGGGTTACTCCCTACGTAAGAATGTTATGAATGCTTCAAGTTACCTTTATGTCTTATGATTTCTATGATTTATTCATGATTTGATATGCCTATGTTTTATGGGTAAAGTGTGATTTCATTCTAAAGTATATATGAACTCATGTTTCCTTTCCATATTTTTATAACTCTTACTGAGATTTTTATGCTCATCCCATGTTTTTGAAATGTTTTTCAAAGGTCAAGGGAAAGGTACATGATGTGATGATAGTGTCAAGGATGTGTCAAGAATGAATCCGTGTTATATTTTAAATATGATTCCATTGATGGGAAAAATGAATACTGTCTTTTATGTAACCACTTTGTTTAAATGTGGAATGTAACGCATGTTTCATGATCTAATTCTCTAAAACTCTAAACCTGAAAAGATCCTCAATGTGTAATCTCGTAATAACTCAAGATTATGTAATGTTTAAGGCTAGGGCCTTATACAAGTATCATTTGAAACTGAATCTTTTTTTAAAACTAATTTTTCCCCGTAATCTATAGTTACTATCTTGAAACATTTATAACCTCCATTTCCATTTATTTTAAAGTGTCTATATTTTTTAGGATTATATAAACCTACTTTGATGTAGTAGTGTTATTTTTTTTTCTGAACTCATATTTTCCAAAATATTCCATTATATACTAATTTTTCAGTGTAAATAGATTTTTCATTTTATTTTATTTCATATATAGATTTTACATATGGTTTTTATTTCATTTCTATGTAGCTGGGGATTACTCATAAACAAGAAATATAACCTAATTATGATAAAAAAATTTATTTTTATAATGTTATTCTTATCCTGAATAAACCCTAAATATTTCAAATCAGTTATTCTTCTTTAGAAGTAATATTATTCTCAAAAATCTCATCCATTATATCACTTTCAAAAAAAATTATTTTGGGATGTCGAATTTCTTCAACATGAAAATACAATTTATTTTTTTAATTTATCATTATCTTATTAAATCTTCACAACTTATTTATTTATGGTTTTTATTTTTCTATTTTGTTTTCATTTCTACCTATTTATTTTTTAAGATCAACTATTAGAATATGTTCAATATATAATTACGCTACATCTTCATCACTATTTGAGCCTTCTCCCTTTCATTCAAAATGTTACATGGATATTATAACTTTTTTGGCATATTCATTATGTTGTATTCACCTAAATTATTGTAATATTTAGTACATATTCCTCTACACTTAAATTAATGTCTCTCTTTACCACATTTAATTTCATTTATTATAATCTTCTACATTGTGAAATATACTAAAATGTTCGCAATACACACACACATTAAAAATATTTGTTGGATTTTCATTTAATACATTTATTTACCAATTTTAAAATTCATAATTATCTGATACATATTTATTCATTTATTCTTACCTATTTCACAATATTCTTTTGAATAACTTTATTATTTAATATCATCATCCTTTATCTTCAAATTTTTCATGGATTGGAATGTAATTTCTTTCTTAACAATTTTCATCTAAATCAAATTCTTTCTCATCTCATAGTTGAACGGAGTATTATGAAACCCATTTTATTTTATGTATTATTATCTTCCTAGGTTGAGATATATTTTTTAAACATATCTAGAATTGTTTTACATGAATTTATTTCTAATAATATAATATGATAGAGTATTTATCAAACCCTGTATATGACATTCTATTTAATTAGACCTACCAAAATAATCATCCTTGTTATTATCATTATCCATTATTATATAATTATATTTTTTTTCCAAATCTTTAATTTAACTCTTTGATATTATCATCCACTTAATATATGTTATTGGGTTTTCCCCACATATCTTTACTTGTTTTCAGGGCCATAAATTTAGTGAACATATTATCAAATATTGAAGAATATATTGAAATCGTAGCATTCCCATATACGTCCAAGTTTATTTTAAATGAAAAGTTTTGGATAGAACATATCTTAATATTTGGTAATCCCATAGTCACAAAATTAATAAATTATTGACCTTTTGATTACAAATAACAAAGGATATGTCTTTTTCATCCATGAACGTTCTTAATATCAAAAATAGAGAATTCACTACCATTCATGTAATATTTATTTTTCATGCTTCTCCATTAAGAAAAAATAATCTCATATAGATGTTTCTTATCTATAATATAATATGATGTTACCACATTATTCAATGTAGTTCTGAGAGTAGGGTGTGAAATATTGGACCATTGTTTACAATTTATTCTTAATAAACAAACTAAGTTGTTTTTCAGGGCCATGGTACTCTCTTATTAAAACACTCACTCACATGTAAGTAATTATACTATAAAAATAGATAGAACATTGGTGTTTTTTTGTCCAAAATAAGGGCACTTAATCATTCATTGGTTCGAGTCATGTTTCGATACTAATCATATCTATCAAATTTAAAGTAATTTCAAGGGAGGGTCAAATGTTCTTCCTTAAATGTTATGAGAACATATATTATAATAAAATATATTTTTACTATATATAGTAATAATATAAATCTGGGGGGTTTATAATTAAACTTCTAATAATTATCATTATATCATATTTCTTTAATATGAAAAATATCTGAAATATACTACTATATTTCATAGAATCCATGATGATATATTCTTCCTAACATTGGACCATGTGTTTCATTTTTTCTATGAAGTGTAAATATGTTTTTGGTGACTTGAATATAAAGTCATGATGCATGGATAATATTTTTAGATTCAATTTATGGAATTATAAGTCATGATGGGTCCATTATCTTTGTAATTCTTATTATTTTTGAATGAGTCTTATGTTCAAATACATGTGTCATTATGGTATCCCATATTGTCTATATCAGTGAAGGAAAAAGATGAAGATGAATAATTTTTTATGGAATGTAATTACTCTATAATTTTATGAGAATTATTCCAATTATAATATAAATATTTTCTATACTGAATATTTGAGGAGAATATAGTTTTGTATTTTTCTAATTTTAAAAAAAATTGTTTAGCCATACAAGATAGCAAATCCAATTCAACCTTGCACTTATGGGATAACGTCTCAACCATGCATGGGAGGTAAGTTGGTGGACCTTCATGTTAGAAAGGAAGTGAATGGGTTTTTATAGTTCCTATGTATCATATACGAGAGTGGAAAAGGAATGCATAGAGTGAAATAAGGGTTCAGGATCCATCGTGTAGGCATGCTTGGGAGTGTGGTGGAGGTGTGTGTGTGTGTGTGTTGTTTGTGAAAATCCCGAATACTACACCAAGAGTATAGAATCAAGATAATATATATTATTGACAATATGGATGACAAAAACATTATTGTGATATTTTGGAAGTGTTTCACATTATCTCCATCATTAAAAGATATGTAAATAACACATGCTTCTCGATTGAATTGATATAAGTTGTCTGATCACCATAATATAATATCTTCAACCTAGGCCCTCATCTTAGTGTTCCAATATATAATTGTGGAAGAAAAACCTCCACTAATTGATATAAAATTGGTAATGATCATTTTGATTTAATTATTACAAGTCTATGAGGATATAAAACATCATGCATGAAATCTTCTTCATGAATACATGTTGTTATTCAAAGATGTTGACTTTGAATGAATGAAAATGATGTTCGGAAAAAAAATTGGGTTATATGGAGGATTTAGATAATTAATGAATCATGTGATCTTCATCGTATGAGTTTGAGGAATTCTCCAAGAGGATTATACTAAAAAATTTATAATAAGGGATGCATTTTTTTAGGTGCATGGTTTTTTGATGATCACTAAAAGAATCCAATGATTAAAAAATGCACGAAATGGAATATTTTTTTGAGATTAAATGATGAATAATTTATAATGGATGAGTCTATACATGTATTATAGGTTTTCCCGAAAAATACTAAGGTTCATGTAAATGGAGAATGTTATTTCATTCCTTAGATAACTCTTCTCTTTATGAAGAAAAACAGTGTAATGTAAAGCCTTCATGTTTAAAATGAGTAATCCTATGTAGCACACTACTCGAGTGAATATGAATCCCTCATGTGATGCTCCTTCATAAAGGATAAGAGGAGATCATGTAATAATTTTACTAGTAGTTAACACATTGAAGTAACTTCTTGAAAAAATTATTTTTTGATGAAATTTATTATCGAGTTATACCATTATGTGTAACCTCACTTCTTGATAAAATAATGTTAATAACATGCATGGTTTATACTTTGAGATTTCATGCATCATATAATCCATTATGTGAAACTATTTTTAAGAAGAAGAGATGTTTATTTACTCATTTACATGATGATGGTAGTGAAAATTTCATTCAAAGTTATATGTGTTTGTGAATGCATATGTACATTTGATGTATACCAAATAATATAATATGGTAGTTTGTATCTATTGAGATGAAAATACAAAATATAATGTTGTGAAGAACATAAAAAAATAAAAATGAATTTTTCTGGTTTTAACATGCTAGGAACCATGAATAACATACATGCAGTGCACATGATATAAATCAGTATTTGTAATCATCAATCATAAGAAAGAATTATTTCTTGATAATATTATTAAAATGAGGTAAAGAATTATTTATTTTGATCATAAATTTTTTGATCATGACCAAAATATATGTATAGTTATGTGAAATATATATGATAATGTGTGATCAAGAAAGATTGTAGAAGTGGATCATAAGAATTATCTTTCAATAGTGGATTGAAACATGTGAAGAGGAACGCTACAGTTAGAGGGTTCAAGAATTTTCTAGATGATTGTGATTTGGGATATAACTATTAACTGTTAAAGAAGGTATATTTTTTGTTTATAAAATACAGTTGAAGGTTTATTGTATTTGGGGGTATAACCATCTTGTAATTTGGTGGAATAACTAGTTACTATTGTTAATTATCTTTTAATATAATATAAAACCCATGTTGGGGGGAATAGAAAACATGGTATAGAGTATGGATTAATACTAAACCTTATAAATCCTTATGTTTTGTTCCTCTGATTTACATCAATATTTTAGGTTAGTGTAACAGACATGAGAAGAGTGAATTATGGATTTAACTACACATATATTTTTAATTGAAAAATAAGAATTTTTAAAAATACAAGTGATCAAGGATTCACACCCATCAATGATATCACACTAATCTAAGTTCTACAAGTTGTTTTAGATCAAAGGTTTCTTCTAAATGCCTAATAGGAAACTAAAGATGGATAACATGAATTTTTTGAACATTATGGGTGTTACCATCTTCAATGCAGAAAAATATTATTGATGTCTCATCAAAATTATATTGTAACTCCAATTACATAGGAATGAAGTGATACATTTAGCTTTTGTTAGATTCCCACCCTATGATGGGAATTATTCTATGAATTTTCCAGATAATAGAAACATAAAGTTAGATATAAAGGATCAAAATATAATCATTATGTATTTATTAGAAATTGAAAACATAAAATTTATGGATATAAAAACTACAAATGAGATCTTTGATAAATTGAGAAGTAGTTATGAAGGAAATCGTAAAGTGAATGTAGCTATGTTTCATATATAGTGAATAATATTCAAAGATATAAAAATGGGTGATTATAAAAGAAATGATGAAAAAATTTCAATATTAAATGAGAATGCTAGTACAATAAATTATGTTATAATTAATTTTGATAAGTAACCCATTGTGAATAAGCTGATGAGAAAATTTCCAAATAGATTTGATCTAATGGTTTCTACTCTAGAAGGATGAGAAGATCTATCATTGGATTAATAATAAAACATTATCATAAAATATGAAATGAGAAATATTCTATCTTTTAACAAGGAGGAATGATATTATTTATTCTTTAAAACTAAGATAATATGAAAATCTATAATCAACAAAGAACTAGAATCATTTGATTTGAAGGATGAGAAAGCTCAAAAGAACATTAATCAATTTTTTATATATTTATAAGAACATGAAAAAGTGGAAGATATAAAAAAAATAAAAAAACACATTTTGTAATATTAATAGAAATGTTAATTTTACCAATAATTATTTAAAGAAGAAGGTTATTTATGAACACTGAGATAAATAACATACAAATTTTTAGAAAAGTTAGTCGAAGAAACATAAGAGGTGTTTCATTCCTAAAAATAATATAATTAATGTAATGAATGATTATTTTTCACCTAGTAATGAGTCAAATGATGGAATAATTTTTAGTAATCTTATGTGTCTTATGTTAAAATCCATGAAATACAAAGACTCGTTTAATAGTGATGAAGGTGATGAAAGAACTGAACTAAAATAAAATTTTAGTGGATATTATCAAGTTACTCTTGTTGAATATATACAATATAATATAGAGAAAAAAATAATTAAGAAGGCAATTGATATTATATTTTTTGATAATAAATAACATGTAAAGAAATATGATACACCACTATATTAAATAAGATAAAATAATATCAAGATAACTAAGTTAAAAGTCAAGATGAAATTTTCTGAATAACATATATATTGAAATAATTATATTGAAAAGAGGAGTCACAACTTGTTAATAAAAACAACCATAACATATAGATGTTACATTAATTTGAGACGATGGTGAATGATCTAGGTAAAAATATTTATATGAAAGAGGATGAATTACCATATATTTAATCAATTTTTCTTTTTGAAAAAAATGAGTTGAAAGGGATGAAAGGGGAATTAACTATAGGAGTTGAACTTATATTTTAATCATTACAAGATACTAAGAGGAGGGTTCAATTGAAAGAGTTTTTTTCTATTATTAATCCATCTCAATGAATACATTTTACAATAAATAGTGTAGGTTTATATATAATAATAATATAGTTAGGACCAATGGAATAAATAAATAAAATATTCCAAAAATGAATAATGTAACAATTAAACTGAAGTGTTTCCTACCAAGTTCAAAACACCCATAATATTTGAAAAGGAGAAGATAATTTTTTTAGGATACATATGATTTTATGGAGTGTTTATTCACAATGATTACTCATTATAGTATGACTTTTCACTACCAATAATGGGGTTTGAATCAAGGTGGAACAATTATAACAACATGGGAAGAAATTATTAATAATATATTCATGTGTCCAATACATTATCTATACTTACAATACAGAAAAAATATGAGTTCATGAATGGAGCATTTCATATATTTGGTTGAGAAGGTCAAAAACAAAATAAATAAAAAATATATATTTAAAAGTGAGATTCCCCAAAATTTAAATGAACTCGGATATCAATTAGTAACGAAATTTATAGTTACAAATGTATTTTTTTAGATGAAAAAACACACTGGGTAAGATCAGAGGCATTCCAAGTCAAAAGAAAACCATGTAGTGATAATTGAATATGTAAAAGTGGAGAAGAACTCACCTATAAATGATGAATTAAAAATTTTGTGGAGTGATAAACTATGCATGACACACAAAAATCATGGAAATTGTTGAGTCCCAAGAGGATAAGAAGAAGAATATTTGGTAATTCAAATAAAATGCTTCTATAGCTTAAGAAGAAAAGATATTCACATCAAAACTATCATTTGTGGAATAAAAATAAATAATAAATTCTGTGAAATATAAAAATAATATTAATAGGAAACTATCAATTTTAATGTTTAATCAATGAAAATTTGAGGTTTTTTTATTAACGTTCTGTTTTAATATGAAACAATAGATAGTGAATTAAATGAGAAGATCTTTTCATCATGGAGAAAAATTATATCTATGATGACGATGGATTTGTATCTCACTAGGGGGAGATAAAATTAAGGTAAATTATGATCATAAAACTTGATCATCATCCTTGATTTTAACAAACCACTTAACAAGGGTGAGAAATATATCATGGGAAGTATGATATGGATGGTGTGTAATATTTTTTCCCTGGTACTTTGTGATGTGTTTGATTAAGTGTTTGTTTTACATATAATTTTATTGATAAATATGACATATACAACAACTAAAATGTGAATTGAGAATTTATTTTCATGACTTCACATTGTAAGTAGTTTATAGACATCATGTACAACCTTATTTGTTTCTATATTGTTTTATAAACTATGTTCTCCCATATAAACATGGTGTTGATTAAGTAAATGATCTTTTATAAGGTAACCATATGATATCATAAATCTCTTAAAAGTTTTAAAGTTATAATCTATTATGGTAGGATAATATTTTTTAGAAGAAGAGATATGGAAAATCTGGCATATATCATTTTTATTTTAGTTCTCGTATGGGGTATACAATTTTGAACAAACATATTTATCAGTATATATTTTATTATAAAATGAATAAAATACAAATGGGATATTTTTGGGCGAGGTTTCTGATTTAATTTTATAGATGATTGATAATATGTTTAGTGAGTTTAATATGAAATTGTTATTATTTTATGATTATTACAGATTCAATTGATGGCATTGGACTTCATACATGAATAAATATTGTTGTAATTTCGATCATTGTTTAACTTGTCTAATGTTCAAAGACTACTACCAAAATTCTATGACATATTTTCTACATCAATGAAGGATGAATATGAAGAAGAAAAATAGTACAAGGTCATGTATAACTCCATGCTTACTTGAGGATAAGGCCATTGATAATATATATATTTATATATAATTAAACAAATTTAAGGAGAATATTTTCTGGTATTTTACTAAGTGATAAAATAATTAAACCTTATAATCTATCCAAGCCAACTGAACCATGAAGTTGAGGGGGAAAGGATCAAACATTCATGGCAGTTATTCTGGCCAACTTTCAAAGAGAAATAAAAGTGAATTCAAATCTATAGAACCCACAGATCATGCATGAGTGTGCAGAATGTGAATTTATGTGGGTGATATATCCACTGTTTGGGGTGGTATTACAGCTTCAGGGCATTGTGTGAGCTTGTGTTTCATATAATGAACCTTGATGTGGGATCCAAAAGATCATGGAATGAGATTCTTTATTAGGTTCACCGATAATGATGAAAAATTTTATATGGGAATTATCAATCTATTTACTACATATATATCAATAAAATATAGGTTAATACCCCTATTGCACAATCAAATTGATATGAGCTGTCTGATTTTCCATCAGACAGCATCTTTTACCTCTACCCTCATCTATGTATTCTAATACACCAATTTTAATTTTGAAACTCCATAAATATATCTTTTTGTTTCCAATATAATTTTTATATAAGGATTATGATTTGATGAGGCTATGAATCTTCATTCATGTTATGATCATCATAGATATATGTTGTTATTTGAATAATTCGACTTTCAATAAATGGAAACAATGTGTAAAAAAGTTATTCGGATATGTGGATGATTTCATGCTTTAAATAGTCAAGTGATACATATCTCATGAACATAAGGGCTTCGTTGTGAAAAGGAAACTCAAACACCTGTAATAAGGGGGACTTGCGTTTTTTTGTATGTTTATTTTAGGGTCATTAAAATATTTAGTTTATTTTAATATGCATGAAATGATATATTTTTTAGAGATCGAATAAGGAGTATTTATTAAAGGTTTAGGTGTTTCAAGTTATATAATTTTACATTACAAATACTAAGGTTCATGGACAAGGTGAATGTGATTTCATTTGTGAGAGAGTTATCATTTATCTGGAAAAAATGAGCACCATGAGGTCTTATTGTTTTCAAATATTAAACCAACATTATACCATGTTTAGATAATGAAGTATCACTCCAGTTATACTCTTATGTGAAGGAGACTAGGTTTCCCATGGGAATTCAATTTTTTTAACACACTTGAATCACTTCGTTATTAACTTATCACATGATGTAATTTGAGATTGTGAGACACCCTTACACATAACCTTTGCACATATTAGAGTAATTTTATATACTTTTTTGGTTTACATAGAGATAATTGGTGATTAATTTAATGTATTATGTGATATAATTTTTTTGAAGAAGAAAATGTTGTGTACTCACTTATGTGAAGAATATACTATATAATGTGTTCTTATATACATAAATATGTGAATATATAGACACATGATATGTGAAAAAAATAAGATGGTAGTTAAAATCACATGAGATAGTAACCAAATACAGAATGATGAGAATCACATAATGATAATAATGAATATAAATTATAGTTTTTCTTGTTTTAAATTAAATGCACCATGCATTATAAGCATGAAGTTTTCAATATCTAAGTGACGTTGATCCTTTATCGATTAGAAGAAATAATTATTTCAAGAACATTTGATAAGACTACGGTTGAATATTATATTCTATGATTAGTAATAGGTCCACCAAAAACAACATATATACATGGGTTTATTACTTTCACATGAGAAATTATGATTCATCATGCTCGTAGAATAGAATCAAAACATAATATTTATGTAGTGGATAACGACATACAAAGAGGAAGGATGAAAATAAGTGGTATAATGAGTTTCCAAAAGATCATGATTGGGGGTATATCCAATCATTGTAGGAGAATGTTTAGTTGGTGTACATAACAAATTGATGAAGTTTAAATGGATATTGGGGGTATAACCATCTTATTAATGGAGGAATAACCTATTACTATTTGTAATCACCTTCAAGTGTAGTGGATAATTATTGTTTTATGCAATATTTAACTTAAAAAAGGAATAAGAATTTGTACATAACCTTGTAAATCCTTCTGTTTTATGACTTTCATTTACAACATCATTCAAGATGTGTCTTATAACACAAGAATATTTTTTCAAGTCTTTAGCTTCTCATAGATGATTAATTAAAAAGGAATAATTTTTTAGATTATAGGGGATCACTTATTCATCCACTCCCCATATTAGTGATCTCACCCTGATATGATCTATAAAAATATAATCAAAATTTTGACCTCTATAAGGGTGTTCATGCACAGAAGGTATGTTAGTATACCCTTATCAAACTATTTAAATGATCAACCTATAGATGATATAATTAACATACTTTTTTTCCTCATCATCCTCATTGAACATATTTAACATTATTATCATCCACCCTACATTCATCAACATAGATTCTCAACATGAGTGAATCACTTAAAAATATTTTATCTCTTCAATGTGTAAGATCTTGAATGTAATGTTGTATTATATTCCCATACCTATTCTGGAATAATTCTCTAATATTCATAATCTATATTTTATATTCATTTAAAATTATATGAATAATTATTCTATATTTTAAATAGGGAACTCTATTATAATTATATTGTGTTCAATATTCATCTATTTTAAATTGATCAAAATAATCCCACAATTTTAACCCTATTAAAGCTATTTTAAATCTCAATAATAAAACCACCATTATAATTCTATGACACAAAGGATATTTATTCTTTCACCGGTTTGTGAATATCTTGATATTTAAATTCAATACTCCTTGGAATGAAGGTTTTCATAAAAACAGTTTCATTTGATGGACCATTATTTCTTGGCGTAACTATCTCATTCTATATAGAATGATATTTTGAATTTATTCTTTAATTGTTTCATGAAACATAGTTCATCAAATTTATTGTGATTTTTAAATCCTTGAATAAAAATACTCATCATCATGTTATTAAAAATACAATACAATCTTCGTTAATATTTTTAAAAGTATATGAACCTTTAAATCCTTAATTTATCCTATATATGAGGTCTATCTATCAAATTAGGAATGAATTTATCACACAAACACACACAAACATATATATATATATTCAATCTCAGGTGTAACTTTGACAAAACTTCTTCAGATAGAATGTAAAAAAAGGTACATTCCTTTATATGAAATATCTATTTTATAGAGGGATATACATACGTGATATCAAAAAATGAGATAATAAATATTTCAATCATTCCAAAATAATAAAATACAAATCCTGGGAATCATTCACCAAATAAAAAACCAAATTGATATTCACCAAGTAAATATACTAATTTGTTTATAATTCTTATGTTTAGTTTAGTCTCTGAGTGAACAATACAATTTAAATTAAATGAAAACATCACGAAACATAATATATGAAGTATAAATCTTAATTTGAATTATATGTTCAAGTTCATACAATTAATGGTCTATTTGGAATCTTCTAATCATGGTTATTTCATCCTCAACATTAATATCCAATATTCATTTCTTCAATATCAAAAAAATCAAAGAAGCAAAGGAATTTTTTTGAGTTCAGAATAGAAAATATAACGACTATAAAAAATTCACAAAAACCAATTTCTAAAAAATAAACCATTAAATATTTTATATAAATACAAAAAGTATATAAGGTAACACTCTGCATGGTGTATACTGTAACGAACCAACTCTTGGGAAAAGGTACAGATCATTAGGTTTTCTTTCAAATCTTTCCTTTAATCTTGTACAATGTGTGTAACATCCTAAAGACGGTCCGAGCAGTGTATGGGGTTGGTTTGGAGCCTGAGAGTTTGAGAAATGGGCATAAAGGCAGTAGTTCACAGCCTCCGCATAGTTTGGGATAAACCGTGGGACTGCAGACAGAGGCACCCGTAGGGGAGCACGGCCATGCGGACCAGGTCGCATGACCCTGCCGATATTGTTTTGGAGGAAGTGAGGTGCACACGGTTTGCCCACGGTTTGGGTACACCGTGCGCCTAAACCGTGCAGCCATGATCTGGGAAAAATTACCATTTTCCATTAACTAAATTTAATTTTAAATCTCTTTTCTGTCTTCCTCCAGCGGACTGAAGCAAAGGGAGAACACTCCTTTGAATTCCAAACCCCTCTCTCACTAATTTCTTGGTCGATTCTTCATCCGGAGATCATTCTTCGATATGTCGAAAGCTTTAGATCACCCTTGGTAAGGCTTAACTCACACACCCTTCTTTCCTTGGTGAATCTTGCCTTCCGTCTAGTTATTTTGATGTAGGCCCATATGCCCTATTTTCAAGGAATTGGACTGGAACTCAGATCTTTTCCATCCTACTTTAAATCTGAGGTTGATATCAAGCGAGCCTACGCCTAAAGCTCTAAGGTAGGTGGTCATGTTGTTTCCATTTTGGGTTTTCGCCTTTTTGAGTTCTTATCATCGTGTCGTGGTTTGTCTTTCGCCAAACCCCTTATTTATATTGACTTCTTCAGGTCTAGATGACCCTTGTGGCATGAGATTGATAAATATAACATTATTAGTGTGTTTAGATTTGTTTTGGACAGGGATTGGTCAACTATATGTGATATGACTTGAGTTTTGGCCACTTTTTACCTTTGGACCATAATGCTCTATCTTGAACGGGATTTCCCATGCTAGGGAAATGGGATGGTTTGGTTAGAGGTCGGCTAGGATGAGATAGCCTGAACCAATTAATTAATTTAGATGTATTTTTTCCTTATAATGTGATTGGGAAATTCCATGCTTTGTTAATGTGATATTATATAAGATGGATTGCCTTATATATTTTGATTTGAATGGTTATGCCATACTATGTTGACATACTTTTGATAACCTGTGTATGGGCGGGAGGCATTATTGCCTCATTCCAGATGAATATCTGTGTGTGGGTGGGAAGCATTCTTACCCTGTGCCAGATTAATCTCCTTGTGTGGGCGGGAAGCATTCTTACCCCATGCCAGATGAATCTCCGTGTGTGGGTGGGAAGCATTCTTACTCCGTACCAGATGAACCTCTGTGTAATAAGACCAGAGTCATTTATACCTCTTTCATATATAACCTCTATGGGTGGGAGGAATTCTTACCTATGCCAGCTACAGTTCTTATGGACGAGAGACATGCTTTCCTAGTGCCAATGATAACCTATATCTATGTACGTACACTCTGGTGATTTGTTCAGATTACCTGCCATGAGCTAAAGCAGGTAGACCGCCAGGTGTCCTTCTGAAACCTAAGGGGGAGGGTTGTTTATTACTTAGATTTACATACTTATTGTTTACTACACACTTTTTGGCGAATACCTATTTGGATTACATTTATACACCGTTGGTGGTGGCCTACTGAGATTTGTCTCACACCCTACCTGGGCGGTCTCCTTGGCACCTGTGTAGACTTTACTACTGCAGGTATTAGTAGGGGAAAAGGCCTAGCTTTAGGTTGTTGATACATGTATGTTCTAGCTGGAGATCCAGAGCAGAAGACTGAGATTAACTAGAGATTCTCTTGGAATACTATTTTTCTCTTTTTGTATTACAGTATCAACATTCCATACGTTCATTTCTTATTAGACACTTCCTATGTGGCTTTTGTATATCTATCAGGGTTTTTTCTTAAGTCTGTTGTTCGGTTTGTATGTTTCCCCTTTTTTCATGGTTACCATTGGTTGTGATTCTGCTATTTTTATTGCTTTGCTGCTATACCATTGTGTACTCTGACATGGGGCTACAATCTCCCCACTAACATACCATTACACACCCACTGCTAGTCGGCATCCCCTCACCTATGGGGAGACGAGCCCGGGGTCATGTGGACAACCTGGCTCAGGGCTCGAGTTGAGGGGTATCCGGGTCTGGGACATCATAAAGTGGTATCAGAGGTTACTTTCTTTCTTTATTTACTATTTTGCAACGATAGACTTGGAGACTGGGAATGCTTAGAAACTTAACCATTACCCGTGCTTGGGCGTCGCAAACCCATGTATGGGATATGGGCCAAGTTTTTTAGGTTGTGTTGTTATTGATTATTCTATTTAATATTGATACCATTTCACCATTTGGAGATTCACATGTTTTGTGATGTTATTGAGGTTGGCAGTGTTGGAATTTGGATTTCAGGGCTCGACTTGATGAAATGAGGGTTATGATTTTGAAAATGCATCACGAGAGGCCCAATATGATTAGGCCATATATCATTCCATGCCACGTTTAAATTTTCGGTGGGCATTGCTTATTTTTTATTTACATGCCTTGTTAATATGTGTGAAACTGTGCTAACCCTTCTTACGGGTTGTGAATTGAGGAATGATGTGGTTTTGGTGGGTGTCACTCTTTGGTTCATAAGGTGTATGGTCCCTTATGGATCGTAAATTACATTCCAACTAAACCAATCATTTGCTTAAATGGAAATTCAAATACTTGATTAGCACAAATAAATGAGAAACAACATCCATGTGTGTGTCATCTTTCAGCTCATGAAAAGTATGGGACCTTATGGGCTCGGAAATTCCATATCACTGGATTAAGTTAAATTTGAAGCATTGAAGGTTTTACTAAGAATTCATATTGGTGTGAATAGGTGGTCTTAGGGGTAGGAAGTCTTAGTACATGTCCAAGCTTCTAGAGTTCAAACTTTAATTTGCTGGTTTTTTCTTTGGAGATGTTCGTTTGGCATTGTAGAACAATGTATCCGATACGTCCTCAAGTCGCACGTGCTAAAGGTGGTGACGATCACATTCCTATGGTGGCAGGCCCTGAGCCGCCAGTTGATCTTCTAATCGAGCCACCCATGGCTCCCCATGCTATTCCCGAGATGGGTATCGATTCCCAGTTCCATGAGAGGTTCTTTCTTTTGATGTAGAGTATGCAAGTTGGAGTGCGACCTGCCCCGAGTATGAAAGATTTAACCCACGAGTTTCAATCGCAGTATCTTCCTACCTTTACAGGAGATTGTGGAACACTTTCTACAGAGTCTTGGTTGGACGCTATTCTTACCATCATTGATCACCTTGAGGATCCTTTAGAGTGGAGGGTCATGATCGTAGATTATATGCTACGTGGTTCATCCAGGATGTGGTGGGATGTCATCACCCATTCGGGACAGTAGAGAGACATGATCTGGACTGATATCCAGAGTGTCTTATAAGATTATTTCTTTCCCCAGACTTTGAGGGCTGACAGAGCTAGAGAGTTTATGAATTTTCTGTAAGGGACCATGAAAGTCATGAAATATTCATCATGTTTGACTGCGTTATAATGTTTTGTTCCTACACTAGTTGTTGATGATCTCATCGACACTAGGCATTTTGAGGATGAGCTGTGTTACGCCATCCGGTTACCGGTAAACGTGTTTAGGTTGAAAACCATTTCAGAGATTTTCAATCAGGCTTTGATCATAGAGAGGAATTTGAAAGAATTAGACAATGTGAACCAGGGCGGTTCGGTACCTAAGGGTTCTAGTAGACCAGCTTTTGGGAAGAAGCATCATTTTGTGGACTCTCGTGGTGTTAGTAGTGGTCAATCAATTTTTTTAGGTGGTACTATTATCTATCTCCAATGTGGGGTTCCAGGACATATGAGGAGGCAGTGTACGCAAAATCTAGTGGAGTGCAGAGGTTGTGGTAGGTTAGGTCATCTCCACCATTTCTGCAGGTCTTTTTCCCCAGGTCCTAGTGATCAGGGATCTGTACCTACTCCACAATCCAGTGCTGGATAGGTAGGATCACGTCATTTAGGAAGATGGAATACCGCTAGCCGATCAGGCTGTGGCGGTATTTGAGGAAGAGGTAATCAGGTGTATGACTCTCAGCGCCAGCAGGGCGGGTCTGCTCAGGGTATCGACGTTGTGACTCAGGGCCGTGGTACTTGCCAGTTGTATGCAATCGAGCCTACGCCACAAGATTAGTACGGGGCCATATATTGTATGAGGTATGATTCTTGTTTCCTCTATGTTAGTATCTAATTTTTTTTATACATGTGCTTCTCACTCTTTTATATCGGAGTTGATTATAGAATGTTTGGGCCTTGACGTTGAGTCATATCATGTTATGATCACGTTAGATACCCTGTTAGGTGTCCATTCAGAGGGAGTTCGTTATTACCATAATTTTCCCCTCAAGGTTGGAGGTTAACTTTTCGTGTGGAACCTGTATGTTCTAGATATGACAGTTTTTTATGTAATAATCGCGATGGACTTGTTAGTTCCCTATAGAGCCCGGAATTGACTGCTATCGTCGGAGGGTGGCGTTTACATCACCAGAGGGAAACACACATGTGTATAAGGGAGAATGTGATCTTAGTTTGACATGAGAAAGACCAGAACACCAGATTTTAGGTGGTGTCACGACACATGTTTCCAGTCCTTATCTCGATGACTATGTGTTATAACCCTTTGTTTATCCTCCGATGGTGGAGAATTTCTGTGATGTCTTTCCTGATGATTTCTCTTTTCTACCTCTAATGAGAGAGGCAGAGTTTACTATTGATCTTATACCAGGAGTAGAACCAGTGACCATTCCTCCTTATAGGATGTCACCTAAGGAACTTATAGATCTCAAGATTCAACTGGAGGACCTGGAAGCAAAAGCCTTTATACATCCCAGTACTTCTCCTTGGGGATCACTGGTTCTATTTACCAAGAAGGAAGATGGTACCCTCCATCATTGCGTGGATTATCGTAAGTAAAATTATCCGACTATTAAGAATTCGTATCCTTTACCTTGAATTGACGACCTCTTCGATCAACTACGAGGAGCAAAGGTGTTTTCAGAGACAGATAAGAGGTCGAGCTATCACCAGGTGCGTGTTAGGAATTATAACAAACCTCGCATGATGTTCAGGAGGAGGTATGGTCTCTATAAGTACCTAGTCAATCCATTTGGGCTTCCGAATGAACCTTCAGTGTTTATGGCTCTCATGAATCGGAATTTTTACCGTTACCTTGATTCTTTTTTGGTTGTATTTGTGGAAGATATCGTAATCTATTCATGCTCGAGACACAACCATATGACCAATCTTGAGATTGTTCTGAATACACTAGGAGAGCATCAGCTTTATGCTAAGATTAGTAAATTCCACTTTTCAATAAATAAGGTTCACTTCCTGGGTAACATTATTTCTGATTCTGAAGTTTCATTTGACCTTGAGAATTTGAGTGTTGTAATTTCTTGGGAGCAGCCCAAGAGCGTCTTTGATATCAAGAGTTTAGTAGGGTTTTATGGATATTATAGGTGGTTAATTCATGACTTTTACTCCTTGCAGCACCTCTAATAGCTTTGACCAAAAAGGGGGGTGTGATTCGATTGGTCAGAACCTTATGAAGTAGCTTTTTCAGGAACTAAAGGGCAGACTAACTTTAGCACCGATACTGATCGTGCCAAATCCAGAAAGAGCTTATACAATCTATTATGATGCGTCCGGTATTGGAATTGGAGAAATATTGATGTAGGATGAGCGAGTTGTTGAGTTTGGTTCTCGTCAGTTATAGTCTCATGAATGGAATTATTCGACGCACGCCCTCGAGCTCGCAACGGTTGTACATGCCTTACGCTGTTGGAGACACTATTTTTTGGGAGATCATTTTGTGGAATTCAATGACCACAAAAGCCTCAAATATATCTTCACTCAGCGAGATCTAAATCTTAGGAAACGTAGGTGGGTCGAGTACCTGCAATACTTTGATTTCGAACTGTCATACAGTCATTGGAAAGGAAATTCAGTAGCCGATGCACTGAGTCAGAAAACGTAGTCACAAGTATTTTGGGAATCTAATGAGGAGTGGAAGCTAATGGCCCTATTTTCAGAGATTCACATTGAGGTTCAAGGGGTTCAGGGTCAAACTGTCTTCTCAGCCTTAGTGTTGACATCTACTGTTTTGGAACTTGTCTGGGAAAGACATTTATCAGATCCAAAAGGTCTTGTTCTACGAGAAAGTGCCGCTGATGATGCCTCTACAGATTGGACTCTGGATAAAGGTCATACTTTATTGTTTCGTGGGCGTTTATGGGTCCCAGAAGACATCATAGAGGAGCTGATGAGGTATTTCCACGCCTCAGCATGGGCAGTTCACCCAGGCATCGCAAAAATGTATCGTGATTTGAGACGATAGTACTCATGGCCTAACATGAAGCCGGAGATAGCCGGTTTTATCATGCCTTGTTCTAAATGTAAGTAAGTGAAGGTGGAACATCAGCGTCTAACATAGATTTTTTAATTGTTGTCCATTCCGGAGTGGAAATGGGATGATGTTTGTATGGACATTGTAACCTGTTTACCCAGGTTACCTCGTGGTAATGATACAGTATGGGTTATTGTTGACTGTCTGACGAAGGTCGCGCAATTCTTACCTATGTCATAGACCTTCATGGTTGATGACTTGGGAAGACTGTATATCAAGGAAATAGTGTGCCTTCATGGATCACCTCGTTCTGTTGTCTCGGATAGAGATCCTCATTTTACATCTTGGTTCTGGTGGGGTTTACAGAAGGCCTTGGATACGCAGGTACTTTTGAGCACGACCTATCACCCACAGACTGACAGACAGACTAAGCAGACTATACAGGTACTAGGGGATATGTGACATGCATGTGTTCTCAATTTTGGAGGTTCATGGGAGAAACACATTCCTCTTGTTGATGATAGTTATAACAATAGCTTCCAGGATACCATTGAAATGGATCCCTATAAATCCTTATATGGTAGGCCTTGTCGCTCACCTTTTTGTTGGCGTGAAGTAGGGGAGGCAGCTATTCTTGGACCACATCTTGTGCAGGAGACTACAGATCAGATACAACTTATTAGGAAGTGTATGTAGATCGCTCAGTCTAGACAGTTTTCCTATGCTAACAAGCACTGGCGGCCTCTTGATTTCGAGGTTGGGAACTGGGTTTTCTTAAAGGTCTCACCTAGGTTGGGGAAAAGATGTATACAGAAGTATGGTAAGCTTTCAC
Organism: Viscum album; assembly: GCA_963277665.1. Classification (NCBI taxonomy): domain Eukaryota; kingdom Viridiplantae; phylum Streptophyta; class Magnoliopsida; order Santalales; family Viscaceae; genus Viscum; species Viscum album. The sequence continues at coordinate 1,006,903,334 of OY728167.1, forward strand.
CGAGGTTCTTAGGACCCTTTGAGGTGATGAAGAAGATCGGGACAGTAGCTTACCAGCTTGCACTTCTGCAAAGATATCAGGCCATGCATGATGTTTTTCACGTATCTCAGCTACGCAATTACTTTTCAAATCCAAATCATGTTTTTCGGCCTGATGAGGATGAACATGATATGGATGCTTCCTTTGAGGTGTATCCGATGCGAATTGTTGACCGGAGCGTGAAGACACTCTATGGAAGGTCTGTTCCACTTGTATGGGTGCTATGGCAGGACATCCGAGTACAGGATGAGACCTGAGAGCGAGAGGCTAATATACATTCTCAATGGCTAGAGCTTTTCATTAATGACACCTCAATATCCTCGAAAGGCCAACTCAGGGATGAGTTTTCATAAGGATTGGGGGTTTTAATGACCTGACTCTTTTGCAAAGGTAAAGATCATTAGTTTTTCTTACAAATATTTCATTTAAACTTGTATAATGTGTGTAACATTCTAAGGAAGTTCTATGAACCTTCCAGGGTTGGTTCGGAGCCTGGGAGTTTCAAAAAAGGGCTTACATGTAGTGGTGCATGGCCTACGCATGGTCTGCACATTGTTTGAGATAAACCGTGTGGATGCAAACAGGGGAACCCACAGGGGTGAATGGCCATGTGGACTAGGCCGCACGACCATGCGGATTTCGTCTGGGAATCACTGAGGTGTGCACAGTTTGCGCACGGTTTGGGTAAATAGTGCCCCTAAACCGTGCGACCCTATTCTTGGTAAAAATTACCATTTTCTTTTAATTCTATTTAAGCCTAAATCTATTTGCTTTCATTCTCTAGTGGACCGAACCAAGGGGAGAAGCCTCCATTAAATCCCAAACCCCTCTCTCACTAATTTAATCCTAGATTCTTCATCTAGCGATTGTTCTTTGATCCGTCGAAGGCATTGGATCACCCTCGGTAAGGCTTACCTCACACACCCTTGTTTCCTCGGTGAATCTTTCATTCCGTATTTTTATTTTGATACAGGCTCATATGCCATATTTTCAGGGCATTGGACTTGAAATCAGATCACTTCCAACCTAATACGAATCTGAGGTCGATATCAAGTGATCATACACCTACAGCTTTAAGGTGGGTGTTCATGTGGTTTCCATTTTGTGTTTTCGCCTTTTTGAGTTATTATCATCATATCGTGGTTTTTATTTTTCCAAAAACCTTATTTATATTGACTTCCTCATGTCTAGATGACCTGTGTGGTATGATATTGATGAATCTAACCTTATTAGGGTGTTTATATTTGGTGTGGATCGTGAGTGGTCAACCCTAGGTGATATGCCTTGAGTTTTGGCCTCTTTTTCCTTTAGACCTTAATTCTATGTCTTGAATAGTATTTTCCATGTTAGGAAAATGAGATGGTTTGGTTAGAGGTTGGCTAGGATGAGATAGCCTAAACCCATGAATGAATTGAGATGTATGTCTTCCTTATAATGTGAATGGGAAATTCCATGCATTGTTAATGTGATATGATATAATATAGGTTTCCTTATATATTGTAATGTGAATGGTTATGCCATAATATGTTGACTTTCTTGTGATAACCCATGTATGGGCTGGAGGCATTCTTACCCTATGCCAGATGAATATTTGTCTTCGGGTGGGAAGCATTCTTACCCCGTTCCAGATGAATGTCCATGTGTGGGCGGGAAGCATTCATACCCTATTCCAGATGAATCACTATATGAGGGCGGGAATCATTCTTACCCCGTGTCAGATCAACCTCTGTGTAATAAGACAAGAGGCATTTATACCTCATTCCTATATAACCTCTATGGTTGAGAGACATTATTCCCCATGCCAGCAACAATGCTTATGGATGAGAGGAATGCTTACCTCATGCCAGTGATAACCTATATCAATGTACTAACACTCTGGTTATTTGTTCTGATTACCATCCATGAGCTAAAGCAGGTAAACCACCAGGTGTCCTTCCAAAACCTGAGTGGGAGGGTTCTTTTTTACTTTTCTTTCCTTACTTGGAGTTTACGTCACACAGTTTATTTTGCGAAAATCTATTTGGATTACACGTAGATACCGTTGGTGGTGGCCTATTGAGACTCGTCTCACACCTACGTGGGCATCCTCCTTTTCACCTGTGTATACTTTACTACTGCTGGTACTAATAGGGGAAAAGTCCCACCTTCAGGTTGTTGATACATGTATGTTCAAGTTGGAGATCCAGAGTAGAGGACCAAGCATGGCTAGAGATGCTCGTGGACTACTTTTGTTCTCTTTTTGTATTAATGTATCATCATTCCATACATCCATTTTTTATAAAACACTGCCTATGTGGATTTTGTATATGTATCAGGGGTTTTCTTACGTATGTTGTATGGTTTGTATGTTTTCCCTTTTTCTCTTGTTTTCCATTGGTTGTGCTTCCACTATTTTTATTGCTTTGCTGCTATACCACTGCATACTCTGACCTAGGGTTACAGTCTCCCAACTGACTTACCATTACACCCCAGCTGGTATTCGGCAACCTCTGGCCTATGGTGAGATGAGCCAAGGTTCATGTGGCCAATCATGCTTGGGGCTCGGGTTGAGGGGAAGCCGGGTCTGGGATGTCACATATATTTCATAAATATACATGGGAGGAATCAATGAATCAAAATCTAGGATTGAGTGAAATCAAGACCTATAAGATAACCAATTATTTCCATGATTTAGGAGAGAATTAATTTATATTAAAGTTTTTCCAATGGAATAATTTATTGGGTTATCCCTCACTCTACCCGAAGCCACTATCTTCTCAAAACCAAAGTAGTATGTGATAAATAGAATATGTCATCCACCTTATCCTGTGAAAATATTTATACCTTCACCTTGATAGGATAATTTTCTACTAACAACCAAATTAGGATGTCTTTGTAAGATCAAAATGTAATTAAGGTCACATAAATAATCAAAAAAAGAAGAATTCAAATGAAGATCAGAGCTAATATAATAGGTGTTAATGAAGAAACTTTTATTTTTTGACACTATAGACCTACACCTTTAGAATATAACATGAATAAACAAAATATTTTAATAACACCTTTCAAAAAAAATCAATCCAATTTAATCATTATTAGTTAAAATACCACTAATAAATATTGAGTCACATATATTAAAATGTTCATTTTGGTTTATTTTTTAGACATTTAAGAAAAATATTTAACTAAAAAACCTATTTCATTATCATAAAATGGGAATTCATTCTACTATAGAATAAAATACATAATACTTAACAAGTCTTTAATAACACCCAAATAAATTTTCATTCATTCTATTCTTATATAAATATAATCTATAATAATTTTTAACATGACATGAAGAAATGTAAAAAAAGAAGCATTAGAATAAAATATTGGTAATAGATGATGTAAATAAGAGTATATCAATTTATAAATAATATATAATTAATAAATAGCAATATATTAATTCCATTTAACAAAATTCATGATATTACAAAAGATCAATGGATGGAATAACAATATAAACAATCACATCTATACCAATTACAAAATTTAAGTTGGCGGAATTTATAATTTTTCACAACTTGTTATTCACCAGTAAGGCCCTAGAAAATAGATTATTATTGTCATTAATACATGTCCTAATACATTATTAATTTTAAAAGGTTTAAAAAAAGTGATAATACTTTCATAGGGCAGGCATACCCAAAATATGCAAACCTTTTGTCTCGTGAGATCGACATATGCATTATTGGGATTTATAATATGGGGCTCCACACACCACATCATTAAGTCCAATAAAGTATCCATAAGAAATATATTAATATCAATACAATACATAATTATTTTTCATAGGGATTCGATAAACATATATATTTAGATACAACAACATTATATGTCATGAAATTTCTCAGGAATAAATGAAGATAAGTCATCCATAGAAAATTTTAAATTGTTAAAAAATACATAATAACATTCTCGAGTTTTAAATAATATTTATATCATAATAATAAGTATATCTATTCTAAATATTTACACAATAAATAAATGTATTCTCTTTCGTTTAACAACCTTTAATCAAAGGAATAATATATAGAGTGTTCATAGAGGAAATTCATTGGATGAATAATTATTCCTATAATAGAGGAATATTTATAGAGATAAAGGAAGTGAGGTATTTCCATGAGTTGAATCCCCTAAAATATAATAGCATATGAGGAGATATTTTTTATTATAGGCTAATATAAACACCAAAAAAGGTTAAAATTTGTTGAATATTAATAATATATCATAAACCAAAATTTAGAAGCAAAAACCCTAACGACAATGGTAACATAAAAATAAAAATAATATGATAGGGATACCATATAATATAAATATAATGGAATGAAAAAAATACAATATAATTTAATGAAATATATAATTTAATACATAATATAAATAAGGATATTGATTGATTTATCAAAAAATTCTAATTGAGTAGTAAAATAGAGACAAAAAACACTTATAGATTTAAAAACATTGAATATAAACACGATGAAGGATGTGATTTCAAATAAAATATTAAATGTCATGAAAAATGATAGGATCCATATTAAAAACTATTAATGTGGAAACATATACAAAATTATAAAGAATACATGTATTTTAATAAGAAATATGTTTCCATAAAATAAGCCTGAGATAAGAAATCCTATCATTATTACAAATTCATTTTGTGCATGTTATTAACCTCTTAAACAATCATATTTTGTCTATTAGACACACTATTAGTCACCATTATCAAAAAAATGATTAAATATATAATAATTATTATCTTATTATGTTTATTAATCATATATATATTTATTATATTTGTGTAAAAATTCAATTTTTTTATTCTTATTTTGATAAATTTTTCCATCAAATATGATATTCCAATTTTTATATAAATACTTGATAAAAACTTTTTAGAACCATAATCCAATAATTAATTTTTTATTAACCTATTATTACATTAGTTGGGAGGATTTGATATTGTGTTAACTTGTGGGAGCTTCTCCCTATGGAAGATGGCCCCAAGGGTATTCTCATATGTCTCTACCAAATTTCATAGTATTCGAGCTGATCTCTAGTTGATTCCCCCTATTGATGTCTCTGGCTAGGGATGATTTGTCAAATAAAAATGACGATAGAGCCCCATCAGGGTTCAATATCTCATTTTTATTGGATTTTAATAAAATTTATGTAGATCAAGATCAATATTTTTTATTGATCTCTAGAAATGTTGTTATGTAGATTAAGGATGAAGGTATATTCTATGATATCAATAAAATAATATTCTCTTCAATTCATAATTTTTATTCAAGATTTATTAAAAATTAGATACATATCATGTGATGGAGAGGTAATATATAGTCTTATAAATGCTATAACTTTTTCATCACACCACCATTGGGTGATTTACGCTTTCGAATGGATAAAATCCATTAAAACTAAAGGATTTTGTAGTGAAACATTCTTAATTTGGCGATTCTCATACTAGAAATTCGTTCTAGTAAAACCAAACATCTTTAACAACCCAGGAAAATTTAATGTTCAATGTCATGTCTTACTAGTATTCATTAATAATATTTTATAATGGTATATTCATTATAATAATATTATGTACATTTTTTTATGAAAAGCGAAAAAAATTATTTCTTACTAACAAATGATTTTATGCATTATATGGTTTTATTTCAAATATTAATTTTCAAAATTATAGACTTAGAATTTTATTTTTTTAATATTTTTATTTACCAATTCAATTTTATCTTAAGTTGGATTTTTTTTGAATGTTCTGCAATTTTTTTTACTAAATGGTAAAAATAATGATTTTTATTTAAAACTGTATTTTATTTTCAAGTATTTACAAACTAAAATCATGTTCTTGATCTGTTTTTAAAAAAATTATATGTCCATTTCAATAATATATGATCCAATCATTTTCTTTGGAATGAATTTAATTTAGGAATTTTGTATAATAATATTTCAATATATAGAAGTCATTTTTTCTGGAAACCAGGTTTTCATTGCATTTTCGGGTTTTTAATTTTACATTTATTTCTAAAAAATTTATAAATTTAATCATAAAAAATTGATTTAATATTTTTAATAAGATGTTTAAAATTTGGTAAATAGGTTCCTTTTATTTGTATTCAAGATTAATAATAACCTTTTTAAGTTTTTTCTTCATTTTTAAGGTAAATCGGGTAATTAAGGATAATATTTAATGAACAAGATTATGAAATGACCCTAACAATTTCCTTCCACTAATTTTATGAGTTTAATATTTTCATTTTATCCAGTTTTCTAATATATCGAAACATGGAATCATATTTCTTTTATTTTGACCTCGATAATGTTTAAGTAAAAGATAATGTAAAAAACTACACTTTATTGATTTTAATATATATAATATTTTGTGACAGGGATATAAATAACTTCTATTACTTATAAATTTTTAACAAAACATTAAATTATTATTCAAAAAAGTAATTTATTTTGATTTTATATTTATTAGTCATTTACCTAAAAATTTTAGGTTATATTGACACCATATTTATTCAATTATTAGAAAAATAAAATAAAGTATTTTAAAATTATTAAATGATATATAGTTTGAATTAATTGATGTTTTTTATGAATAGTTTTCATATTTATTACTTGTTCTGTATTTTTTAAAGGATTTTATTAAAATTATTTTTCTGTCATGTTGTATTCAATGTAAAATTAAATGAATAATTCCAAAAAATAAATTAATAATATTTTATCATAATAATTAGTTATTAAATGATTTAAAATTTATAGAAATATTATATTTACAATAGTTAATTTATATGATTTATAATATCTATTGATGTGTATTTATGGGTTACACTCCATTTTCCTTTATGATTTTTTATTTAATAATTAATTTTTATAAATATAATATTTTAAGTAATTATAAGTGTTTTACTCCCATTACATATAATTGGGAACCGTCTCTCCTCTTTCCATATAAAAGAAATAATATATTTTTTAGAAATTTTCTTACTAAATCCCATCCTCAAATACCTCCACACGACCTAAATTATTTATTTTGATGATAAAAAACCTAGGAAAGATAGCGGTGTAATGTTTTAATGAGTTTCAAAAGATGTTGTATAGTTTTTAACAAAGCATTTTCATTCTATTTATTCTAATAAAACCATTATAAAATATACTAATATACTAAATTTATATATTCTTTACATACTAATATAGAGAAATATTTAATGCATAATCTCTATATATATCCTCTTTCATTAAATAAAAAATAAAACCATTGTTCACATTTTTGGTGGCCTACTAGCTCAAGAAACGATGTAATTTGTTATATATCCACACCTTTCATGGATGATTTTAATTTTTGATTAAAATTAAATATTTTATATTCATGAGCTATTTATTATTTTTTGGAATTTAATATATCATATATTTTTATACCTTTCAATTCATTGAAAATGATAACATTGTTCATGTGTACATTTTGATTACCTCCTCTAAAAAGTGTTATGATTCATTTTTCATCACCACAACACATGGATGGTATATATAAGGTCATCTAAAAAAATATGTTGTTTAGGATATAATTAAAATTCTTAAAAGAAAAATAATACTTATTTTCTTTTTATAATAATCATTGAAACATTTAAACATTATTTATACGTACTTAGGGCCTACTATCACCATGATTGTAACATAATTTATTTTCAATAACTATTATTCATGGATTGTTTTAAAATTATAAATTATGTATAAAATGATGGAAATTTAATTATTATTATTTTCATAGATGATGTGATAATGACCATATTGACCATATTATATCTATCGAAGTAATTTTGAAGATATAATTCAAATATGTTCAAAACATATCATATGAATCTAGTTTATTAAGTAATTTATTATAACATGGAATTAAAAGGATAAAAAAATGAAAAACGTTCTTAATAATATAAATAATTTATATAATTTTATTATTCCGGATTGTTAAGAATATATGTGATGAGTTAGACTCGAGTTAAAGGACTCCTTACGTTAAAAATTATTTTAAATTTTTTCAATATTTTATTATAAATATTTTTATACCATGTATATATATATATTTAAAATAATTTTATTAGTGTGTTTATATGTATATTAATTTATTATAAAATATATTGTAATTTAAATTTTAATTTCTTCTAAGGGTTTTGAAGAAAATTTTTTTTACCTATTTTAAGCAGACAATTTGGAAAAAAATATAAAATCAATTTTTTGTTTTAATATATATGGTATCAATGGTTTTTCCCGACTTTAGAACTATTGTTTGATGTATTTACTCCTTTAGAATATTTTATCTTTTATTCAAATAAAAATATTAATTTCAGTTTTCTATGAATATTCAAAAAGGGTAATAAATTTATAGAAATCCATACTTATAATACATTGGTGTTATATCTTATTAAATAAATATTAATTACTTATCATAACGATCTATGCTAGAAACGTATAGGTCTAGTTTTTGTGGAAACCTGGATTAATAGAAAACTAGTTTATTATTGTTCACATTATCTAAAAATATGATTTTCATAAACATCACCCTTATAAAACGTATCATACTTAATATATTTATTTATAACTTATTGAATGAAAACATAAGAACATGTGAGCTTAGATGGACAGTAGGGATAAACAAGGGATATATCAATGATGGAAGAAACATAACATGATAATAATGATATGATAAAATAATTATATAATTTTAAAACCATACCATGTATATTGTACATCAGATTCTAGATTCATCGAATATATCATCATTGTTCATAAAAAATGAATAAAAATGATTGAAAGAACATGATCTATGAGAACAAAACATTGTCATAAGACAAAAAGTTATGGTATACATAAAATAATGTCAAATAATTTACTTATTAGTAAAGGATAATATTCAATAATATAACAATGGACTAGGTTAACTCTTCATTCCATGATTTTTTTCAGGTTCACTCCAAATATTATCATAGTGAATAGAGTATATTACTAAACTAATTTCACTCTTCATTGTAGTATTGTTTATCTCATTAGATATCTATATTTACCAAATGCATTAGAGCCCTATATAATTATCGTCCCACAAATCACATCATTAAAATTATAAATATGTCTTCCTTAAGATTATAAAGTATTTATCATATCATAACTCAGGAAAAAGAAATGTTTTTCTTAAAAAATCATCAAAACACATCCTCTGGATATGAAACATATTTCATAAACATATTTTCATCATAATAATAAATTATCTAAAGAAATAATAAGGATGGTATCATTGGATCATATTCCAATTTTTCATTTAATTAATATCCATGGATGGAATTATATATAAAAAATACCATTAAAAGAACACTCAAATCATTTGTTAAGGAAAAAAATATAAATATGAAATAAATTATTAAAAATCTAGAAAATTATGAAATATTAAAGAAAACGTATTATTTAAAAATAAAATTTTAATCTTTTAGGGGATTCCACCAATAAATTAGTTGTTATAACTATGGTATAATTTTTTCAAGTCGAATATTATTAATGAAATATTATTTATAATGTTCATATAAAGAGTCTAAAGAACCTCATTTCGAAAATGAAAATAATATTACTTATGAAATAATTTTTAAAATTTAGAAATGGGTAAAATGACCATAAAAATCACTATAAAACATTAAATTCATTATTTAAATCATTTTTATTACACATGTATAAAAAAGAGAATGAATTTTCGATCGAAGATATAAGTAATGATTTCACTCATTTAAAGTATTCTTTAAATTTAGTTTGTTCATAATAAAATTTAAAATGAAAGAAAACATTTAATTACAAAAAACATGGGATAATAAAATTCAAGAGTTTAATGAGAGGAATATTGTTGTATTTTTTCAAGAGATCTTAATAAAGATAATCCAGATAATCAATGATATTGTAACATAAAATCCTAATCTCAAGTTACACTTTCTTAGAATGTACCCGAAACTCATGTATAATAAATTTAAAGTTATTATAACTCTATATAATAAAAATTTTATCAGTAAAAATATCATATATGATCCTTTATATAACATTTTAACAAATATTTATTAATTAATTGTAAATTAAATCATCATTTCCACGTAATAATAGTTTTGTTTTTTAGAAGATTTTTTGTTAGTTGTTTTAGTCATTTTATATTGATCGTGGTCTAATCATATTTAAAATTTTAATCATTATATTTACATAAAATATATTCAATATATACATATTTTTATTCAAACATATAATTTTTATATAGAAATATTATATTCATTGCTCAAGGAGAAAATAGGCTGTATGTACACATACAAATTGTTTTTACATTTTGACTGATAGAGAAAAGAACCATCAATAATAAGTCAACATTATAGAATCATTATTATATCATATATATCAAATATTTATTCATTAAGTGAAAAATTATTAGTATCCATGCAAAATATTAATGAAAAATAAATTACTTCAATTCATTGATGTGGTAATCCACACATAGGTATAGTGACATTATCAATTTCAAATGCATTAGAATGTCCAAATTTAGACATGATATTATCATTAGAGAAAAATAATAATTTAATTAATATTATTTATAAAAATTAAACATATCATAATTACCATCCATGAAATATGGTGATTGAAAATGAATCGTATCACTATGTGGAGATGCAAAGTCTTACATATGCACAAGAAATACATTCACCTACGATTTTTCCAAGATAGAGGTCAATAGAGGTTTTTTCATAATTATAATTAAATGTCATTATATTTAATATAACTAAATTATTTTTTAATATAAATGACATAGATTAATGGTAGATAAAATAGAATTAAAAAACAAAGTGATTGGTTAAGGCGATTACCTCTTCCTAGAATGAACACCTTTAGATCTCCTTTATAGGATCTTATGGGTGGTCATACTAGGTTACCAAAACCTCTTGAATTTATATAGTTATGTTTTAATGATAATTTTTCATGTTTTAGTTGAGCTGTAAGACTTGAATATGTTTAATGTAAAAGAGATCAGTTCCCTTTTATAAGTGGGGGGAGATGAGAAAATCTTGAAATTTGTTAAACGATTAAATTATAAAAAACATTCTCTAGAAAAATTGATCCAAATAACCATTGATCTGAATATAAGGTATTATTTTGTTTTAATACAGCCAAAATTTTATATTTTTAGGTTTAAGTGGTGTTTTAAACCATATATTCTAGATTTACCTCTAAATCATCATATTTGACCATAACTGTAGTGATCTCCTTTTCACTATTAAAAGGTTATAATTTTAATTTTAAGGAAAAAATTAGATCATAAATAGAACAAAGATAAAATTTTAGACCATATTTTATACACTTTTTACTATTTTAACGATTTTTCTTTTTTTTAATAATTTAAGGAAATATTGTTTTCATAAAATATTATTAATTTTATTTTTAACATTATTGAGTTAATTTTAAATTAATTATACAAATTTAAGGATAAAATTAGTATATATAAATTAAAATCAAAAATAATATGTTATAATATTATCTGAAATTAATTTAACATTATAAATCACTTAAAATATATTATTTTTAATATTCTAAATATCTATTATTTCATTTTTCTATTTATTCAGGAAATATTGCTTCAAATTTGTATATGGATTTAATGTAATAATATAATAACTAGATATTATAAATAAATATACTTCATTGAAATTAATTTAATTTTCTTGAAATAACTATTATTATTCAGTCTTAACATTCCTTTTTTCCCTATGTGAACACGAATACATATTCAAAACTAAGAAAGTGATAATTTATTATTTTTCATTTCTTTAAGAATTATATTGGCCCTCTTCATAAAAATGTGTCCCTTAAATAACTATATTTTTTAGAAAAAAGGTGATAAGGGTCAAATTAAAATCATATAATTATAATAAATAAATAAAAATTGACCATAGTATCAATATGTAACCTATATTAACCGAATTTACCTTTTACTAAGGTGATAAAATTTACCACATTTATTTTTTACAATGACTAAAAATAAAAGCGAAATATTTACCAAATTTATAGCTCCTAAATCAAAATTTGGAGTTAATTTTTTAAAATTAAATTTATATATGGATAAAAATTTATTTTTTAAATATGTGCACAAAATGAAAAGAAAATCACTTCTTTAATACATATTTTAGAATAAAACTGCATTTATTCCTATCTCATGTTAAGTGAATCATTAGATGAATGAAAAAATAATAAAGAGAATAATATATATATATATATATATATATATATATATATCATTAAAACGATTCACTTATAGTGATTACTCCAATTGATTAAGATTAAAACACATGTCGTGCATAAATATTGTTTTCTCAAAAACCGTCTCCTTTTTATTCGAATGAGTTTATTCATTTATAATTAATTTATAATAATTAATTTCATTTAATATATATATACACTATATGTATTTCATAATTTAAAAATTAATATTCAGACACTCTAATCAAAGATCATCATTAAAACTATCACATGAAATAATAATATTTCAAAAGAATATTGTGGTTCATTTAAAATAGTAGTTTTGTATAATGAATTCTATAAATGGAAATAATATATAGATAAATATATCATAAAATCATAAGGTGATAAATTATTCCCCTGTTAAATTTATTTTTCTCTCTTAAAATTATATCACTCTGATATAAAAAATGAGGATATTTCTATTTCGTTACATCATCAGGTTCTTAAGTAGCTTCTTCGAATTGTGATTTATCTAGAGAACATTAATAGGGTGGGTACTCTTACTCTATAAAAATTTATCTCTACAATCCAAGACTTATAATAGTTGTTCTTTATAAGAAAGATCATTCTTCTGTGGTATCACCTCTGCATTAATTACTTGTCAATGATCTATTTTTTACTTTTTAATGAGATATATATGGAACACGACGTGTACTTGAGAGTGGTTTAATGGAATATCTATAAGATAAGCTACCATATCTAATCGATCAAGAATATAATAGGGGAAAACATTCCTAGAGGTAATTTTTTCTTTCATTATGATTATCATTATCTTCATGAATATTGATATTAATAAAAAACATATAAGCAACATTAAACATCATATCTCATGGAATATTATCAACATAAACTTTCTACTGACTCTAGGATTAGTTGAGGTGTTGTTGAAAGAATCTGAATCTATAAACCATTTACCTATCCAGATCATGTCCTAATATATTTATTTCCCCAGCTTCATATGAACATGTTGTATTTTTAAAAAAATTTCTATTAAGGGATTAATAAGGGGCCAACTAGAAGGTCGAGCTATAGATATTGTTGTAATAAAACATTACTAGAGGGTGGTGTTGATCCCAATTACCTTTAATATATATAAGATAATATATCATCATATACCTCATATTTTGAATGGTTCTCTCAAACTTACCATATTTATGAGGATGGAATGTTTTATTGAAACTCTACTATGTAGTATGACTTGCTAATGTATGCCCTAGAACATTAAGGTAAACCTAGAATCTTGACGAGATACAATAAAATGGTTTACTTCATTTGACTTTATGTCTTCATTATTATATATTCATGAAACATAATTAAAAGGGAAATATTACCTAATATTAATGAATTGTGTTGATTTTAAAGGATATTGACTACACCCCAAATAGAATTATTGCCTTTATACATTCTTTGGAGTTAGTTGAAAACATTCAAGGTTATGTTTTCTCATTTTCATTATAGAATGGGTAATGGTAGTAACATTCCCTTATAATTTTTCCCCTTATACTTAAAATAAAACAATACCATGCACCATGGTACATACTCAATAAAATCAATATTCATAATCTACCACTAGAAATACGCATTTAGATATTAAAAAACTAACGTATTCAATGGATGAATTGATAATTATGAACAATGAGCCTCATCCAACAGATCCTTAAAATATGGTATCGAAGGAACACATACATGGGTTTTTAATCATATCATTCACACACAGTCAAGGCTCAATTTTGAATTTTTTTTGAACATGTTCTATAGTTACACATCTTGCTTATGTGCCTATCTAATCCTCACATGGATATATGGTTGAACAATCATTTGATAAAGGTATAATTTCTCACATTCCTTGAAAATTTAAAAAACTATACATTATAATTATATATGTATTGAATATTTTTTTATCCTCAATATATGTAGGATATTATAATATTTTTGACTTAAATCATCTTCTACCTTGTTCTCTTTCCCGTGGTGGCCATGTATTAAGTAGTCATAATATTTAATCAACTCCAACCATGTTATTTAATGACTATTAAATTATTTTTAAGTAAATATATTATTTAAAAATTTATTATCATTATATATATATATCAAAATTTTCTCTATAATGGTAATGAATCTGTGTATTTAATGAAAAAATTATATAAGTAAACACCAAATTAGGATTTTGATAACTTTTCTTATTAACATTTAATTATTACACGGAATAATATATAACCATATCATTATGCATGAGAATGAAAAACAGTCTCATATTATTTTCATCACTATAGAATAAAATACCTTTTTCACTATATGGTAATCAATTTATAGATTCACTAAATAACCTTCTCTATTATTCCCTAAATTTTTATTCACGTTTAATTATCCAAATATTCATGGCTCTCTTAGGAATTCACTTAGTCAATGTATTGGATAATTGTGATAAAGTTTCAACAAATAATAAATAATATCAATAAAAACTTAAAAAATAAGCTTCTTAGTCACTCTAGATGGTATGGGAAAACATTAAATAACTTTTAACTATAGTGGTCACAACGATATAAACTCTCTTGAGATTATATGACACAATGAAATTTTATTCAGCAAAAATTATTATTTTTTACATTTTTCATACACCTTATCATACCTTATAATATTCATTACAATCCCTAAGTAATCTTCACACTCTTCCCTTCTCATTGAATAAACAAGAATATCATCTATAAAGACTACCACAATCTATTCAAGGTAATATGTAAAGGCACTATTCATTAAATTTATTTTGAAAAAGGGGGAATTATTTAGACCAAATTAAATCACCATATATTTATAGTCGTCATAGCTTATAAGTCATATTTACTAGGTTATATCCTCTTTATTGACCCACAATTGACGGTATCTAAAATAAAGGTAAATCATAGAAAAGTATTAATATATATGTTGTTGGTCAAAATTCATCAATATGATTGAAAGGATACTTATTAATTATTGTGATCCTATTATGTTCTTGATAATCAATACAGAGTCACATTGATCCATCATCCATCTCAATAAATGGAAATTGTCAACACTAACATATTTCACATAACCAGATGAATCCCTCATTAATATCCTACTAGTGTTTCCCCTTTAATTCCTACAACACAATCAGTGCTATTAGATATAAATTCTTTTAAATAGGTTTGCAACTAGGAATGAGTTCTATTAGGAACCCACCATCATTATTTCAATGGAATAATATGAAACTATTCTACAACAAAATCAATAAACACCCATACAATTTTATATAATCGATGTTGACATTCTCCCAAACCATTTCAGTTGAACACCACTTTTTAATACAAATAATAATTCATTTAGTGGATGTTATTTCCATCATGTAATCATATTTATAATCACATTGATGGATGATCATAGGTTGGATGAAAATATCAAATGTGACTTCCATTATATGATAATTATGGTAAGCTTTATGTAGTGAAATCCATCCCATGTCTATAATAATATAAAAATAAGCTATAGGTTGAATAAAAATATTTGTAAGGATTTCATTCCCACAAACATAAATCAGTGAGTATTTATTGAAATGTGAGGTGATCATCATAAAATAATAGGTCTATACATCAAATTTAACATCTAATCATTGATACATTATCGTGATACCATTATAAAATTTATTAGATATAAAATAGTGGGTAGATCCTGATTCATATAAGACATTAGTAGTTATATAGTGGATGATAAGTGTACCATTCAACACTTAATTTTCATACACAAAATCAGTAACAATGATTGCATTATGTTTCCCATTTTCACTTTTATTAATATAGTACTGATGCCAATTATATTTATTAACATTTATGTTTGACTATAAGTTAGTAAAATTCATATAGTTCTTTCATTTGAAACTTTGGAGTGTGGGTTAAGCATTAAGAAAACTCTAATTTCTATCTTCTATGATGGGCACTTATAAGGTAAGTGTCATTGGGCTTCTTGGTCCATATTTACAAACTTATTAAGGAATGAGGGATTACTCATAAGAGTATCTCTAGTACTATAGAAGGTATTAATGCCAATATTTCTTGGGAGGTCATTTATGAAAAAAACTTATTAGGTAAGAACTTGTAAATATCTTATGGAAATGATATGAACCTATCCAGATTTAAGGCCTAAAAAACTCAGCAGATGGTTCATCCCTTTATCCATATTCACCAACTCATAAAGAATGGTTAATTGGAAAGGATGTTATTATATTTTGTTTCCATAAATTTTCATGTATTTTCCTTGGTTTCCCTTTACTCCTCACCCCTATTATCTGATTTAGAGAGGTCAGCACCTATACCACTATTATTTAGACAACTCTGGATGAAAAAGTAGTTGAATATTTATTAGCATTGTTCATAATAATGATATGGATCATTGTGATATCACTAGTTATTCTTTATATATTTTCAAATGTATGGACTTTTAAATTATCCATGGTGGGTCTAATTATCATAGAATTTGGGGAGATATTTTTTAGTGTCTGTAGTTACCACTAGAATTATTATTTTTAAAATGGTGTGTTTGGAATAATGCCCTACCCACATAAGATAACATCTAGTGTAAGGGTAGCAGTTTAGCTTCTAAATGCACCTACTATAGTATACCAAGTGTTGATTCCATCACACAATTTTTCATTAACAATGAGTTATATAAG
Source organism: Viscum album (assembly GCA_963277665.1). Taxonomy (NCBI): domain Eukaryota; kingdom Viridiplantae; phylum Streptophyta; class Magnoliopsida; order Santalales; family Viscaceae; genus Viscum; species Viscum album. The sequence goes on from OY728167.1 coordinate 1,006,920,393, forward strand.
GTGGTTTGGGAATCCATTTGTCAAATTTCTAGTGATCTTGATCAGGTTTCTTTAGTTGATATGTACCTCTATAAATGGTTTTAAGAAGCATCCAGTCACAATCCTGCGTGGAAATCTAATGTTCTTATTTTTACTACTGGATTTTGGGTCTAATGGTCTACCGTAAATGATATGCAACATCAGTCCTCTATGAGGACTATCACGGGTATTCTCTTTAATACTAGAAACCTTGTTGTAGGGTTTTATAGGTTATAAAATGACTCGGTAGAAGGACCTTCTATAATGGACCTACTCCATCCAATCCCCTCATCCAACCTTCTCCCACTTTATTAGAGAAAATGGTTCAACTGGAAGTCCAATATCTTAAAAAAATAATTTAAACACTAATGGTTCATGGATTATGGTATCAATGAGGGGAAGTGGGGTGATTAGAGTCCCTAAAGGATCAATTGTGGTGAAATTCTCTACTTTCTTCGGGAATGGTTATTCCCTTTAAGAGGAGGATAATTCTATAATCACATGATTAGTTCTTTAAAACCATAGGTATATTTTAATTAGGTATATTGAGACCAATTATCTTGAAATATAAAATGAAATTCAATGTAAGGGTCTTATTCCATGGTTTATTGAATACTTCATTAGAAGGTGTAAATAGTTTATGAGCAATGACCAAACTATCCAGCATACATGGAGTGATGGAAACGATGTGGCTGATTTACTCACCTATAAAGTATCCCAATATGAGAACCACATTATTTTATCTAGTCTCATCTCCATTACCCCAAAGGGTCTCATCTTTTTTTAGGCTAATTACCTTGGGATAAATTATTTAAGACCTCCTTATGTTTATTTATTTTGGATTTTATTCATTTCCTTTTAATAAAATAAAATATCTTTTATGGTGGTTTGAGTATCATTTGTAACACCCCGAGCTTCTACGATATGCTTCTCATTCAATAATGAAATAGCTTGCATTGAACGCAACTTCGAGTTCTAAAACACCGCGACAAATCAAAGTAGTCGTTATGAATAGTAATAACCACTTTTTAAAATTATAGAAATTTTATATTTCAAAATGGAATTCATTTTTGTATTCCTAATATCGAAATTAGCCTATGTTGAATTTTTGGTATTTTTCTGAGAACTTCTAATTTTTATGAATAGTGAAAAATACTTTAAAACAACTTTTTTAATCAAAATAATTTATTGTGATAAATTATACTATTTAGTGGTTTTAAGGTATAATTAGAATATATTTTTACCATTTTATCCAATGGTGGTCATTAGAAATAATTTAACATTGAAATTGGACATAAACAATTGCCAATCTTTTGATATAAATTGTTTCTTGAAAACACGCTATTTGTCGTAACAGCGGGAATTAATCATAAAATTAATTAATACAACTTATATGTTTGGAATTTTGTAAAATAGACATCATTTTTGAATTCGGAATATCAATTATAGCTTAGGGTGAAATTTTGGCCTTATTCTGAAAAACTTCAATTTTTGATGAATAGTGAAACCACTAAGTGGTAGTTAAATAACTGATTTTTCGTTTAAATGAAATATTACCACTTCTGTGATTTGATTTTCAAAAATCCGACATACATGGTTGTCATTAAGAAGTAAAATGTGGTTCAATGGGATAAAAATAATTTTTTGGTGAATAGTAACTTATTAAGTTTTAATCGCGATTAGTGGTAATTAGGGTAGTTTAAGGTATAAATAATACTTTAATAATATTAAATGACCTAGACACATGTCCCAACCTCATTGGTTGTGTCATGGCCGACCAAGAAAAGCCATGGCCTAACTTGGGGACCCCATGGATCCACTTTTGTAGGGAAATAACATAAATTACTTTTTATTTAATGTTAAAGTGAAAATGACACTAACATAAATTGTTCTACTAAAACAATTTTTAAGTAGGGTTACACAAGTCCAAATTTTGCCTATAAATATTCATTAGAAAGCTAAAAAGATTTCCTACATCATAGTATTTTTTTTATAATTTTTAGACATTAAATAAAGTAAATTATTTATGACATCATTATGATGTGGCGATGACCTCATTATTTAACGATTTAAATAAAATGAGAAGATAATGAAAAATCCAAGGATTACACTTGTCCAAAGCCTATTGGATGAGGAGATTTCGAAACCTTATCACCTTATCCACGAATTCTATCAATGTGGGACCTTTTAAAACCGAAACACATTTTCAAATAATGTAATGTTCCTTTACTTTCCAAAAGTGCCCCTCCTCTCCTCTTATAAAAGGCCCCCACCTCTACCTCATTTCACACACTCTTCAAGCCATTGGCTCGGCCAACCCCTGCCCATTTGCTCTCTCCACATCCCTCTCCTCATCCTAGAGGATTCCCTTTGGGCAGAATCCTTTCAAAGGAAGCCTTTAGGCTCAACTCAAAAGGAGTTACACTTTTTAAGGTAATTCATTCTCTCATGTTCTTTTGTTTTATTTTGCTTCTCCAACCCCCTAAACTCTTTTTATTTACTTCTTTTGTAACAACACCAGTATCTTAAATATACTAGGATGTTGTTATAAGATTTATTTGAGCTACACTTCCACACAACTACATCAAATGGTTAAAGAACATAAGGTTTCCGTGGATGGCGAAATTCTGCCTCCCGAAACGATGATTGTTCAACACTCATTTAACACCTTCAAAGGTGGCCATTATGATGTCACTATTTTTATATATGATATATAATATGTTTATGTTTTACTTATGCTTCTGTATTTCTCATTTATGGCATACTTTATGATTTCCATTATGGGTAAAACGTGATAATTTCATTTTAGGAAGTGCGGACTACCGCCCCCTCAAAGTGATTTGAATCGTTAATGCCATATGTGGGATGTATAAAGGATGGAGTAAATGGTATTATACACTATATTATACTGGAATTATATTATACATTTATATCATTATGATTTAGTTCCATTAAATATGAAATTGAAATGAAAGTAGCGTTCATGCGTACGTACGGCTTACCGTCTCCATGAACGGTGCATTTCATTTCTTACCTCTAAATGTTACGTAATATTATAAATGAATGTATATACTGGATATATAAGATATATATGACATATAAATCATGAATATAATTCTGGATATAATGGATATTTCACCACATAAACAACTTGTAATTATAAGAAGCTTATTGTTGACTCAAGTACCAAAGATCGACAAAACGACCGTTATTAACTTAAATAATTACATAATGTTCATATCATTGTAATAAGTGATATAATAAGGATAATGAAGTTGAAAATGGTTCTTAATAAGGTATATATTAACTCTAGTTTATTATTCAGGAGGTTAAAGAACGGTTGAGTCAAGTCAGACACGAGGTAAGGGAACTTCTTAACCCAACTTCCATTCTTTGGGTTAATCTCCTACTTTCCAATTATGTCATGATATTATTATGTATTATTTTTTATTTTTACTTTATTTATGTGTACCTATAGTGAATACACATAATAGATCTATTTTATTTTAAAAATGATCTTTTTAAGGACTTCGTCTCAATCTCCTTTCATTGAGGCATATTTCGTTTTATACACAACTTTATTTTATACGGTGTATAAACCCCTTTGACTTTTACGTTTATTCAAAAGGAATCTTTTTTATACGAAGCGTTTTACTAAACGACAAAATGGGAATGTTTTTCTTTCCGTACTTATGCGGCGACAACGACCTCTCCGCCGTCGTGACCATTATTTGAGTTTCGGCTTCCTCTATAAGCCATCTTTTTTTCAATGAAAAATAAATACAAAGTTTTAACTTTCTTTTATTTTGGTATCGAAAATGGTTTTGAAAGCATTTTTATTATATCAATGTGCTATATTGATATCTTGTGATTGAAATGTGGAAATGTTATGTTTCCTTTATGCATGTTTTATGTGATACAATTATGTTATGGTTTATGATATGTTTGAACCTATTCATATGAGGAATGTATTGGACTTAATAAGTGACGGGTGGAGCCCGCTATAGCTCCTCGATGCATCGGCAGGTCTCATGAGACAACTAGACGTGGAATTGGCCGAGGCCCTTTCCCAATTTGATTTATGGTTTTGGCCGAGGCCTTAATCATTTTAGACGTCTTGGCCGAGGCCTTGACAAAGTGTTTCAGAATGTCTGGCATTATACATTTCCTCATTATGAAAGTGGTTATTGATATTACATGTGATTATTCGACCAGTAGAATATCCATGTGAAGAAGTAAATGGCATTATCTCATTTTACTTTTGCCATATTATGTTGAAGTTCATGTTTAAGAGGCTTTTGTTTTAGTTATACATTGCCTTAAATGTTAATGTTTATTTATGAAAGCTTCCGCATTATTGTTATCCTTACTGAGCATTTGAGCTCACCCCTTTCAATGTTTAAAAATTTTCCAGGTTGTGAAGAAGTATTTTATGACTGACTTGCAAGAATAATCAGTGAAGATATGAGTGTGGACTATGAAGACCATGTTTTTTGTAGTTTGTTTAATATTGATGTAATGAAAGACTTATGAATGTATCTAGTGTTTCCAAGGCTACTAAACTAATCGGTCTTTCGAGACTTGATCTTTTGTGATCATGCCAATGTTACGAAGTAATGCACCGACTCTGGGTAGCTGGGGTCGGGGCGTTACAGTTGGTATCAGAGGCAGTTTAGTACTAACCTTGGAAGCTAGATTTAGATAAACTCTGATTAGAGCACATAGAACTAAGATAGACTTTGAGGATTAGTATAGAAGAACTTCCTAGAATTTTGGTATTATAGAGATTTTGTGAGTTTTTCGAGCAATACATCCCTGTCTGGATACGAGCAGGTAGAGGCGGCTCTGGCACAGATGTACCTAGGGGTAAAACCCGAAAACACCGCTTTGAGCTAGACTCAAACGGGAACTGGTGCACGACAACGGGCCTTGCTGCACTCTTGGTTACGACACTCCCGGGGGATATGCTTAGGATAATTCTCCTTTTATTTACAAACCACTATGAAGGGTTATGAGTATATACTTCCTCAAAGAAAACATTTCTTTTTATGATTATTGATTATATCCATAAATAGTTCAATTTATGTAAAGTGTTTTACAAGTATGGAATTATGTATTTTGATTCATAAACTAATCTAGTTTATGCCATTGTTTAGAAATGGCGCCTAGTAGAAGGAATGGAAACCGTATCAATGCACGAACTCCGTGTAGGGATTGCCCTCCTGATCAAGATAATTATTGTGGATCTAGAGATACAACTGGTGCTGATCAACTTATTACCATACTTGGACAACTCACTCAGGTTATGAATAATAACCTTACCCGTATGGAGCACCCTGATCCACAGCGTGGAGGATCAATGTTAGATCGATTCATGAGGCAACAACCACCAACGTTCAATGGGAGTACAAATCCCTTAGTATCCGAGCAATGGATAAATTCCCTAGAGAAAATATTTCAGGCTTTGGGGAGCAGTGAAAGGGAAAAAGTTATCATGGCAGTTTACTGCCTCACTGGAGATGCCGATCAATGGTGGTCGCTAATTCAAAACACAAAGGAAGAGGATGAATTAACAAACATGGAATGGCAGGAGTTCAAAGAACTGTTCTTAGAAAAATACTTTCCTCGTGACCATCGAGCAGATATGGAAAGACAATTTCTGAGTCTGAGGCAGAAGGAGGATGAGAATGTCGCAAAGTATGAGGCTAACTTTACAAGGTTAGCAAGGTATGCTGCAGATTACATACGTAACCCAAGGAGTAAGATTGATCGATTCTTTGATGGGTTAAAACCATTTCTCCGTCGAGCTTTGGTATCACAATCCTTTTCATCATACGAAGATATTGTCTCGTGTGCTATCAAGACAGAAAAGGAATTCTCTAAGTCTTATGACAACAAAGTAAAGCAAGAGAAGAAGAGAACGGTGGAACAAGAGACAGATAAAGGGAAAAAGGGAAAGAAGGATTTTCCATTATGTGATAATTGTGGGAAGAATCACCCTGGTACTTGCCTAAAAGGAATGGGAGTTTGTTATAAATGTGGAGAAAAGGGTCAACAGGCTCGTGATTGCAACGGAAAGAAAGAGGCTGTCAAAGTTGAATGCTACAATTGTAGAGAAATGGGTCATTATGCAAATGAATGTCCTAAGCGTCAGGGAAACTTACCTCAGAAAAGGCCAAGGGATCAAGGACAATCTTATGCTGTTACTACAGTTGAAGCAGAATAACTAATGTATTGGTGTTTTTGGACTCAAGGATTATATTCTGGTTATAAGAATAATGTAAAATATATATATGGATTGTACTATAGTACTTTTTGATTTCAGTAAGGTTTTAATATGATTAAGGTAATCATATTTTTAGTATGTGACAATAAGAGAAACTTTTCTTTGTTTTGGGAATCTGATAAATTGATTTTGGAATTTAGAGACCTTTTAGAGAAAGTCTGGACGGAGGTATTTTGGATAACTATTAAGGTTGGAATGGATTAAGTTGAACTTTGGATAGTATTGTTTAAGGTTAAAAAATTTATGAAGATTATTTTTGGAATATTATGATACTATAGTTTTAGGAAAAGGACAACCTGCAGGGTGGGGCATAACCCGTCGCGTCGGACAAAGCTGCAGGAATCGAACCCACAACCATAGTGCGACAGGCCTTTATTTCCTACCACTAGCCTACAGGAATTCCCTGGTTATTAGAAAATAATTTTACTAATCTAAATGGTATGTGTTAACATTTTGAACCTTATACAATTAGGATAAATAGAATATTTTTGAGTTCCGTTACCATTCGGAGTAAAAGTTGGGGTTGTGGTAAAAAAAAAAATTTAACGAATGAAAGTATACATAACAAGTATGTATATTCCCTTACGTTCTTAGTAAATCTCCTAAATAAATTCCTCAACATTATAAAAGGTATCTTAAAACAAAAATGTTGTCGGTTAACTTTTCCAACTGGGGTTCAATGACCGTTTAACCAATCACAAGTTTGTGATTTTCTTGTGGTTAAACTTTCTCCTAATCCTGTTTTCTGTAACTCTCCATCAGACCTTGATGGTTTGTTTCTCCTCCATATCCATATTTTCATAGAATCCTAGAATGGGATATATCGGGTGACCTTTGTACTTATCCTGTTTTCTTTTAATGTTATATATTTATTAACCTTATTTCCGATGTGGGTTTTCCACAAAGGTATTTTCTATTTTGAACCTTTTATTATCAAAGAAAAATTTCAAATTGCGAGGACGCAATTTATTGAAGGAGGGGAGAATGTAACACCCCGAGCTTCTACGATACGCTTCTCATTCAATAATGAAATAGCTTGCATTGAACGCAACTTCGAGTTCTAAAACACCGCGACAAATCAAAGTAGTCGTTATGAATAGTAATAACCACTTTTTAAAATTATAGAAATTTTATATTTCAAAATGGAATTCATTTTTGTATTCCTAATATCGAAATTAGCCTATGTTGAATTTTTGGTATTTTTCTGAGAACTTCTAATTTTTATGAATAGTGAAAAATACTTTAAAACAACTTTTTTAATCAAAATAATTTATTGTGATAAATTATACTATTTAGTGGTTTTAAGGTATAATTAGAATATATTTTTACCATTTTATCCAATGGTGGTCATTAGAAATAATTTAACATTGAAATTGGACATAAACAATTGCCAATCTTTTGATATAAATTGTTTCTTGAAAACACGCTATTTGTCGTAACAGCGGGAATTAATCATAAAATTAATTAATACAACTTATATGTTTGGAATTTTGTAAAATAGACATCATTTTTGAATTCGGAATATCAATTATAGCTTAGGGTGAAATTTTGGCCTTATTCTGAAAAACTTCAATTTTTGATGAATAGTGAAACCACTAAGTGGTAGTTAAATAACTGATTTTTCGTTTAAATGAAATATTACCACTTCTGTGATTTGATTTTCAAAAATCCGACATACATGGTTGTCATTAAGAAGTAAAATGTGGTTCAATGGGATAAAAATAATTTTTTGGTGAATAGTAACTTATTAAGTTTTAATCGCGATTAGTGGTAATTAGGGTAGTTTAAGGTATAAATAATACTTTAATAATATTAAATGACCTAGACACATGTCCCAACCTCATTGGTTGTGTCATGGCCGACCAAGACAAGCCATGGCCTAACTTGGGGACCCCATGGATCCACTTTTGTAGGGAAATAACATAAATTACTTTTTATTTAATGTTAAAGTGAAAATGACACTAACATAAATTGTTCTACTAAAACAATTTTTAAGTAGGGTTACACAAGTCCATATTTTGACTATAAATATTCATTAGAAATCTAAAAAGATTTCCTACATCATAGTATTTTTTTTATAATTTTTAGACATTAAATAAAGTAAATTATTTATGACATCATTATGATGTGGCGATGACCTCATTATTTAACGATTTAAATAAAATGAGAAGATAATGCAAAATCCAAGGATTACACTTGTCCAAAGCCTATTGGATGAGGAGATTTCGAAACCTTATCACCTTATCCACGAATTCTATCAATGTGGGACCTTTTAAAACCGAAACACATTTTCAAATAATGTAATGTTCCTTTACTTTCCAAAAGTGCCCCTCCTCTCCTCTTATAAAAGGCCCCCACCTCTACCTCATTTCACACACTCTTCAAGCCATTGGCTCGGCCAACCCCTGCCCATTTGCTCTCTCCACATCCCTCTCCTCATCCTAGAGGATTCCCTTTGGGCAGAATCCTTTCAAAGGAAGCCTTTAGGCTCAACTCAAAAGGAGTTACACTTTTTAAGGTAATTCATTCTCTCATGTTCTTTTGTTTTATTTTGCTTCTCCAACCCCCTAAACTCTTTTTATTTACTTCTTTTGTAACAACACCAGTATCTTAAATATACTAGGATGTTGTTATAAGATTTATTTGAGCTACACTTCCACACAACTACATCAAATGGTTAAAGAACATAAGGTTTCCGTGGATGGCGAAATTCTGCCTCCCGAAACGATGATTGTTCAACACTCATTTAACACCTTCAAAGGTGGCCATTATGATGTCACTATTTTTATATATGATATATAATATGTTTATGTTTTACTTATGCTTCTGTATTTCTCATTTATGGCATACTTTATGATTTCCATTATGGGTAAAACGTGATAATTTCATTTTAGGAAGTGCGGACTACCGCCCCCTCAAAGTGATTTGAATCGTTAATGCCATATGTGGGATGTATAAAGGATGGAGTAAATGGTATTATACACTATATTATACTGGAATTATATTATACATTTATATCATTATGATTTAGTTCCATTAAATATGAAATTGAAATGAAAGTAGCGTTCATGCGTACGTACGGCTTACCGTCTCCATGAACGGTGCATTTCATTTCTTACCTCTAAATGTTACGTAATATTATAAATGAATGTATATACTGGATATATAAGATATATATGACATATAAATCATGAATATAATTCTGGATATAATGGATATTTCACCACATAAACAACTTGTAATTATAAGAAGCTTATTGTTGACTCAAGTACCAAAGATCGACAAAACGACCGTTATTAACTTAAATAATTACATAATGCTCATATCATTGTAATAAGTGATATAATAAGGATAATGAAGTTGAAAATGGTTCTTAATAAGGTATATATTAACTCTAGTTTATTATTCAGGAGGTTAAAGAACGGTTGAGTCAAGTCAGACACGAGGTAAGGGAACTTCTTAACCCAACTTCCATTCTTTGGGTTAATCTCCTACTTTCCAATTATGTCATGATATTATTATGTATTATTTTTTATTTTTACTTTATTTATGTGTACCTATAGTGAATACACATAATAGATCTATTTTATTTTAAAAATGATCTTTTTAAGGACTTCGTCTCAATCTCCTTTCATTGAGGCATATTTCGTTTTATACACAACTTTATTTTATACGGTGTATAAACCCCTTTGACTTTTACGTTTATTCAAAAGGAATCTTTTTTATACGAAGCGTTTTACTAAACGACAAAATGGGAATGTTTTTCTTTCCGTACTTATGCGGCGACAACGACCTCTCCGCCGCCGTGACCATTATTTGAGTTTCGGCTTCCTCTATAAGCCATCTTTTTTTCAATGAAAAATAAATACAAAGTTTTAACTTTCTTTTATTTTGGTATCGAAAATGGTTTTGAAAGCATTTTTATTATATCAATGTGCTATATTGATATCTTGTGATTGAAATGTGGAAATGTTATGTTTCCTTTATGCATGTTTTATGTGATACAATTATGTTATGGTTTATGATATGTTTGAACCTATTCATATGAGGAATGTATTGGACTTAATAAGTGACGGGTGGAGCCCGCTATAGCTCCTCGATGCATCGGCAGGTCTCATGAGACAACTAGACGTGGAATTGGCCGAGGCCCTTTCCCAATTTGATTTATGGTTTTGGCCGAGGCCTTAATCATTTTAGACGTCTTGGCCGAGGCCTTGACAAAGTGTTTCAGAATGTCTGGCATTATACATTTCCTCATTATGAAAGTGGTTATTGATATTACATGTGATTATTCGACCAGTAGAATATCCATGTGAAGAAGTAAATGGCATTATCTCATTATACTTTTGCCATATTATGTTGAAGTTCATGTTTAAGAGGCTTTTGTTTTAGTTATACATTGCCTTAAATGTTAATGTTTATTTATGAAAGCTTCCGCATTATTGTTATCCTTACTGAGCATTTGAGCTCACCCCTTTCAATGTTTAAAAATTTTCCAGGTTGTGAAGAAGTATTTTATGACTGACTTGAAAGAATAATCAGTGAAGATATGAGTGTGGACTATGAAGACCATGTTTTTTGTAGTTTGTTTAATATTGATGTAATGAAAGACTTATGAATGTATCTAGTGTTTCCAAGGCTACTAAACTAATCGGTCTTTCGAGACTTGATCTTTTGTGATCATGCCAATGTTACGAAGTAATGCACCGACTCTGGGTAGCTGGGGTCGGGGCGTTACATCATTAATATTAGTTTTCATAATTATAGGACATAAAATGATTTCATAGATACTTGAGTCTCTTATGTCTAACATAGATTTGAAACATGGTGTTAAGAAATTAAAAATTGGGCCATCCTCACTTTCAGGATGGATGGAAAATATCAAAAGCATACCTCACAAGACTTGTATAATTTTCCCCAAGGGTATTTTTTGATTCATCAACCTTGAAATTTTTTTATTAAAATAAATCTCTATTTTAATATGAATATTATGTCTAAATTGCTTATTAAAAAATTGTCTCTTAAACTATGCATCTCCTTAGCATTATTTTATTGATGTTTTCTCATGTTTTTGATAACATTAAACCATTGATTAGATACACCATCAAAAAAATAAATATAAAACATAAATTTTTCACATTTAGAACACTATAAATTATAAAATATCAATTCATAGGAACTGATCCATAACTCAGCAACTAGTGGATAAACCGACCCACTAAAAGAAGGTAGGAATGTCATCATAAGGAACTAAACATAATGTTGTTCCCTTATTTTATCATTTGGAATCTCGCCATGATTCATAGAATTAAATTTTTATTTTAAGAATTTTAATTATATTTTTCATTTCAGATATAATAAAAAAAATTCTCAGGTGTAAAATCATTTAATTTCCCATCACATTCATCACTAACAGGATTCATTTTGGTACCACGCTTTTACTAAAAAAATAATAATGTGATAAACAATAAGCATAGTGGGAAATAAAATATTAAGGAAAAATAATTTATAGGATGGGTAAATCATGACACATTCATTCCAATCTATGACACCATAGGTTTATCCATTGAAACTCATGGAAATCATCTATTAAAATCATTCAAAATTGTCCATATATAAAATGTGAATTAACCCAATCATATCCCAAAGGATTTTTAAACTAGGTGCACAATAAGGGAACACTCACCCTGAAATAGAATGATGAATGGGATATAGTCATTCCACACTTTTTATGTATTTTACACATAAATTAATTTGTATCGAAACAACATCTACTAGTAGTATTGAGATAGATTTTTTTCTAGGAAGAAAAAACTCCATTATTTTCCATATCTTGGGATATTATTCTATACATAGTAGTATCCTAAGGGTTCACACAAAATTAATATTACACTATATTATAAGGGTAATTAAACCTTTCTCTAAAACCATCTAAAGAGTTCCATACTATTCATTGATAGATATTACATATTATCATACGAACATTCATTACCTTACATAAATATCCACACCAAAATCATATGGATCTAATATCTTTAAGAACATGAATACCTTAATATGTTTATCATGAGTAATATAAATATTCCTTGAATATTTTTTTCATAACTAGATCCTTTCTCATATTTAATATACGTAAAAAATTTCTTCATAACGTAGAGAATAGAAACATATAAAATGGTTACCTCAGATTACCAGGGAATGAAAAAAATGATGTATCAATGGTCATTTGAATAATAAATGTTTATAAGTGTATGATAAAATGATAATTACATTTTAAAATAATACCTTTCATATCAGAGATAATATTTTAGAGTCATTCTATAAACCATATCAGTTCATAGGACATGAATTATAATGGAATCAATGAAGTTGATTCATGAGAGAATAAAATTAGCATATGAAATAATTTTCTCCCACATATATATTTATAGAAAACCAATTAATTTATAGTGATGGTTAATTTAAAATAAATTCATGGTAGATTGGATTCACTCCACTATTCTTTCATATTATTCAAGGTTTAGTCTCAATACTATCGTAGTGGACGGATTCCCTTACTAAATTTCCATTCTTATCTATTCTTGTATAGTCTATAAATTAGATATCCATATTTCCAAAATAATTTGAATAAATAAAAAATTTTAGGACCACCCATAACATAATTATAATAATACATATGTGTTCCATAATATCGTAAAAAATTCATCATATCATAACATATAGAAAGAAAACATGTCCCATAAACATTCTGTCATTACATATGTAAAGGAAAAGAAAGGGGTTTTATAGTTTTTTATCATAGCCATAAACCGTCAAGAAAAAGAATAAGGATATTACAAATGGATTATATTATTATATTTAAATTTTTATGACATTAAACAATGTCATCATATATGAAAAAAATGTTTAAAAGATCACATTAAGCATGTCTTGAGGAGAGAACCCTTTTATATTAAAATAACTTATTCAAAATCTAAAAATTTCAAATAATTGTAAATAAATTTTTATAATTAAAAATCAATATGTAAATATACAAATAAATATTAAAGGAATTGATAATTCATGATGATAAGAAATTCAGTTCATGTCATATACTTTAAAACATTGATTCCTTTCATATTTTTTGTAAAAAAACAAAAAGTACCTTATTTATAAAATGAAAAGAATATTACATTTATAATATTTATTTAATAAGTTAAACAAGGATACAATGAATTTTAAAATTTATTTTATTAAATTAAAAATGTTCTCGATTTTTTTGAATAGGTGTACATGACATAGAAATAATTTTTGATAAAAGATGGACATAATGTTTGCTTTCTATAAAATGTTATTTTAGAGTCATGACTTCTTAAAGAGAGGAAAATTAAATAGAAAATTTTAATTTAAAATATATATAAGTGATAAAAATTCATGAGTTTTTTGATAGGTGTATCATTATATTTCATCAATGAAAATTAATCAAAAACAATCTTGAAAAACGAAGAGATTGTAAAATGAAATCCATAATTTGAGTTACACATTCTTAAAAATCCCTCTAACATAGTTTATGATAAATTTAAATTTATTATAAATATAAAACAATAAAACAATTAAAATATCATATATTATTTCTCTATAATTTTTTCATCATTATTTACTAATAACTTCTTATAAAAATTATCATTTCTTTGTGTTAATTGTTTCCTCTTTCATGAGAATTTCAGATTAGTTGTTATTCTTTAGGTAATTTAATCATGGTTACATAATCAATATAATTTTAATAAAGACATAAATATAATATATATTCCTTATATGAATATTTATATTCAATAATAAGAGAGTTATATAGGAAAATATAATACCTTGTTCATGGACACATACGATGAAATGTATTCATGAATGATGTTTTCACTTTTTTATTGATGAAATTTATGAAAGGTAATTAATAAATAATTTATAAAGAGACATTATTATATCATATATATACATTTAATCTATATTTATTAACATCTATGTAAAAATGAAATGAAAAAGTAATCACATCGCTTCGTGAAGGTAGTAGTCCCCAAGTACACACAAGTGACATTATCATTTTCTAAAAGAGTGGAAGGTATGCATCTATATATGATATAATAATTCTAATATAATAATTATTTAGGACATAAATTTTATATATATTAAAACCATCATAATAACCATCCATTAATTATATCTGTAGAACATAATTTATATCACTACGTTGGGATGAGATGTCGTACGTACGCACGAGAAATAAATTAAATTACCATATGATGGAGAATATGGTGAATAGATGGGATTTCATAATAATTAAAAAATTTATGTATATTTATGATTCAAAATTTAATATCAACTATAAATAAATTATATTAATATTAGATAAAACAAAAAAGAAAAAAAAATCAGTTAAGGTGATTACGTATTCATTGAATAAACTCTTTTGTATATCCTCTTTAGGATCCTAGGGTTGTTCTTTTGGGAATAAAAAACACTATAATATAAATATAAGTGTTTATAATATAATTTTGTAGGTTTTGGTTTATGTATAAGTACAAAAATTGTGTAAATAACAGAATGCAGGGGTATCATTTTATATGCGAGGGGAGGGGCACTCTTAGAATCTATTAAATGATTAAAATATAAAAATAAGAAATTCTCATAAAAATTTACTCAAAATGGATAGATATTATAATATAATATAATATTACACATAAATAAATCCACTAATATAATATTTATAGGTGTATGTGATGCTTTAAACTATAACATTTGGTTTAACCACTTAGTTAACCAATTTAAACGTTAACAACTATAACATATTTTTCTTCTTAAAGGGTTATATATTAACCTATAAGGTCAAAATGTTCTCAAAAATTGAAAATTAATGTCATTTTAAACCATATATTATCCACATTTTTCTCAAAAAAAAGTCTTATAATTTATAAATAATTTAATAAATTATTATTTCTATAAAATACCATTACTCTCATTTATTAAAACCATTATTTTTTTTGAATTTAAAGATTCCAAGAAAAGTATTTAATTTGAATATAATACATTAATAGAACAATAATATTTTATATTTATCTATAAAATATATGTAAAAATATAAATCACTAAAATTATATTATTTTTAACAGTTTAAATTATTTATTTTATTTTTCTATTTATTGATGAAATATTCTGTCAGTGTTGTATAAGAATTTAAATTAATTATATAATTACTAAAAATTAAAAATAAATGAACACCATGAATTTAAATTCCTTAATATTAGAATAATATTTATGATTCATTCACCATATTCTTTTCCCTATGTGAACACAAAAGTGATATTTAAAGGTATGATAGTGACATTTTATATTTTTCATTGGTTTAAAAATTATATAAATTGTTTTCATGGAAAATTATTCCTTAAAAAAATATTTCTAGAATAATGGTATAATGGTCAAATTATATTCATCAAATAATAATTAAGATGAAAAATGGGGTCTTTAACATTTAGTTTTAACCTTGGATAATCCAAGTTAATCTTTACCACGGTGATAAATTGTACCAAGATTACTATTCAAATTGAATAAAAATAAAAGAAAACATTTTACCAAATTTGGATATCCTTATTCAAAATTTGGAATAAATTATTCACTATTATTCTTATAAAAGTTATAGAACTTAGTTTTAAAATAAGTTCTCAAAATACAAGGAAACATTTTATGAAAAATATGTTTTAAGCATAAAAATAGATTTATTTCTATGCCATTCCAAAAGAAACATTAGATTAATTTAAAAACATTTTATTTAATATAATTTATATATAAATTTCATTTTAATAATTCACTAATATTTATTAATTAAATTTTACTATGATACAAACATGTTGCACACATACTAAAACTATTTAGAAAAACATCTCTTTTATGCTCTATTTTTTTATTTTCAACTATAATTACTTGATAACTAATGATTTAATTTTATACACATTTTACCCATAAATAATTCATAACTTATTTATTCTTATATATCCCATCAAATAAAACACATAGGTGATAATTTTCTCATTAAATAAAAATATTTTCGTAGTATATTTCGACTCATTTAATCCTTATGTTGAAAACAACAGAATCTATGAGAAGAAATAATTATAAACAAATATCTAATAAGTTTTCATGGTGTTGAAAAATGTAATAGATATTTAAATATCTTGAAATTTTATCATATCGGTGTAAATAATATTTTTAGGATTGTAATGTTGAAAATTTCAAGATTTTTTGTGTTATGATTATGTTATGGTTATTTGTAATCATTTATGATGATAGATAGTTACATTATAAAGAAGTAACATGTGGTTACTTTATAAAAAGGATGGGTGATTAATTTATAAACTAATTATAGGTGGGTCCTTGATATCATTCAAATGCAATGGGTAGTAGTTATTATGAAATTTCAATGTATTGGATATTAAAATTATAAGATTGATTGTGAGAGTGATGTAAAAAAGATGTCTCATTTTACCTACGTTATCTATCTATTATTTGGAGTGGTTTTTCTAAAAATATTATGATTTCACAATGTAAGATAATGAGATTATGTTTAATGTGAAGAAACCAAATTGAATGAAGGTTTTATTTTGGTCATAATTTTTTTGAGTACATTTCTTTGATAAAAGTCAATGTGAAAGAATTTGAAGTTTGGTTTTCTTCTATTTGATTGTCCATTATAATTATCTACTAGTCGGAAATGATGTTTCAATGGGAATACTATCTTTATATAAAGAAACATTATAAATTTGATGATTACAGATATTTTTAATAGTTCATAAAACATGTGTCATAAGAGATTTGAATTTACACATTTTTTACTTTATTTGAAGAAATAGGGAATTAAGAATTTTATTTTGGTTGGCTATACTTTTAAAGAATTGAATTAATATGGTTTAATTTTAAGAAGAATATTATAATATTTGTGAAGAAGATTGTCTTTTCAATTTATATAAAAAATGGATAATGTTTTTTGGGAGAGTATATTAAAATATAATGGTTATGCCAACTAAGGGGAATGAAGTTATCAGGGTCATGCTGTAGCCGAGGGAGATTACATGTGTGAACCAAGACTATCTGATTTATATATCAATTTTTTAGGGTCGTTCAATCACTTCAACCTAGTTTTTTAATCGTCAGATCTGTCTGAATGAACTCATGTCATCCAATATATTAGATTTTTTCATCAGGGTCATCCATTTCATCCAACCGTGTTGCCTTCACCTGTAAACTATCTAAGCTCAAGTTCAAAATGATCTCCATGAGAAACTCTGATAGTAAACTTGATCTATGAACCCAATCATTTTTTAAACACTCAAATACATTTGATCAATTATGTCATGCCATCGGATCTCCAATCGATTTTTTCTTCAACATCGGTCTATGGTCTAAATTTCTACACTTCAACTAGAATCTCTCTAGAAACATTGAGTAATACACAAATCATTTTTTCTGAACATTTTTTATTTAATCATAAAATTCATATATGATCGAATTTACATGTTGATTCATTTGATTTGTAAAATTAAGATCCAATCATGGATTTATAGTGTTTATGTAAATTATTTTGGTGAGGGTGATGGTTTATATATAATAACTTCATACAATAATAACTCAATAAAAAATCTAGTTATCTTTGTTATTCAAGATGATTTTGAGATGTTCAACATCACTTACAGATACCCAAGTCCAGATTCATTTGGTTTTGTTGTTTATCTATCATTCGATTGATGTTTTTGAGAGAGAAACATAGTGAATCACATGATTTTCATTTGTAAAAGAAACATCTTCTATTTGATCTGATGTTTCCACAAATCAAATTAAATTATTTGGGTTTTTACGATGATGAATTGTGAATTCAAATAGCATAATGTGAATCTGCAAATAAAGAATTTATATGTGAATCTTTGGTGATATTCATACAGTTGATATGTGAGGAATTTAAAACATTAATAAACATTATGTAATAATGACCACAATATATTAGATATACTGATATTTTAATACTATACGAATAACCTATACTAATCTCGTCTTATATCTAATGGGAAATGAAACCATCATTCGTGGGTATAGAAGACTACCACTTCTTCTACTACTGTAATTTATTTCCCAAAACCACCTATCACATATTTTTAGAATGATTATATTCATGTAAATATATTATATTCATGGTTTGTATATTTTTATAAAAAAAATTAATGTAACGTATAATTTATTACTTTTATAGTCATTATAAAATGATAATTTTGTTCTCTCATATGTGTAGATTACCACCTCCATAGAGAAATGAGATTACATTTTCATCACCATATAACATGGATGGAATTTATATGGGTATTTAATTAAATAATATTATATTTATGATATAATTAACATTCTACATGGATAAAATAATTCTTATCTTCTTTCTATATAGAACGTTAAAAAATGGAAATATTACTCAGGAATATGTATGACCTACCATCTCCATGAATATAACATACTCAATTTTTCATAACAATCATTATTGTTTGATATGAAATGTATTATTTAATTATAAAATAATAATTATTTCATTATTATTGTTGTGGATATGACTGAATAATGAAATATTTTACAACAGTCTACCTACTGATGTTTTTTAGACATATGAGTTGAATGTTGTCGAAAAGTTTTATGTGAAATTAATTAATTAATTAATTGATTATTACATGGGAAAAGGGAATAATGAACATGAAAAATGTTTGTATGAAATTAAATAATTAAAATATGTTTATTTTTTGGAAGACAAATAACATATACGATTAGTTAGAATGAATTTAAGGCAAACTGTAATTTATACCACATTTTACATGTTTACATGATTTATTTTCTAAATATATTTCTCCCATTTGAATATTTGTAAAATAATTTTATTGATGTATTTAAATGGAAGAGAATGAATTATAAAGTATATTTTATGTCACTTTTTACATTCCTTCAAATATTTTCAAAATGAATATTTTTTTAAATGTATTCTTTTGAAAAAAAATAAAAAAGAAATGTTTTATTATATAATATATGGAGTCAATGGTTTTAATCAATTATATAACCATTGTTTTATGTATAGATTCATTTATTATGGGTGTAAATAATATTTTTATGGTTTAAGGTTGAAAATTTCATGTTTTTATTTTACAGTATTATGTAATGATTATTCGGTATTATTTATGATGAGTAGTGATTATTGTATAAATAGATGATGGGTAGTATTGTATTGAACCAAGGATGGGGGATTCTATCCTAAACCATGGAAATGTGGGTCTATGATATCCCTCGAGGGAATTGGGTAAGAATAATGTACCACATTATCCATATTGGTTATTCCCCGGTTAATTTTGAATTTAAGAGTGACATGGTAATGATGTCCCAAGTCACCTACATGATTTATATATTATTTATATAGGTTTTCATGAAATATTTATGATTTCATACTATAATAAAATAATATTATGTTCAAAACAATTATATTCTGCTTTATTATGTGAAATATATAACTAAATTTGAATAAGTTTCAATATGTTTTTATGAATTCAAAGGAACCTTTATGAATTTTATTTTTTCGATTAAAATATCAGATGAAATATTTGATGAAAATATTTGGTATGAAAATATAATTTCCTGGCTATGATATTTTTTATTTTTAGTCCAATGATTAATTTTTAAAAGAAGAAAACTTTTAATATATATTTATGAACTATTGAGTTGCATTCATTTTTTATATCCCTTAATGAGTTTTATTTTCTCATCCCATGTTTTTTTTAAAAAATAACACAGATTTTTGGATAGTCATGAAAAAGGATGTTATCAATACCAAAATTGTGAGGATATGTTATGCAATGAAAAATTCATATATCATTAATATTTTCTGTTGGAAAAAATGGGTACTAAGTGGAAGTCTTCACGTTGTGAGGTAATATAAATTTATATTAGAGTAATTGTATAATTCGTTAAAACACTAAACCATAATGATTCAAAATTTTAATGGAATGAATTCATAACATAAAACTAGAGATTTTATTTAATGTTTAATTTGGAATACTTATATATTCTAAAATATTATATTTCTAGATTAAGACTAAAATAAGTGGTCTTTGGGAATTTGGTTTTATCTCTCTAAAATTCAGTAATCTTTTAAAGTAGTAATGGAGTCCAAATTTTAATCCCTTTTAGGTAATAAATAAATCAATAAAAACATAGTAAATATTTTTTTTCATGAATTTGATATTAAAAAACCCTATGATCTTATCCAACAATAAATTGGAAACTGGTATCCATATTAGGATGGAGATGATAACATATACGGGTAGTTATTTAAAAAATTCAGATTTTCTAATTGAATTATATTTCAATTCTATATTAACTATTATAGTAATGTTATATACATAAATTTATAATTAAATAAAATGTTGTATATGATATTTTACCTTCATTATAAAATGTATGTAACAACATTTCACATTCCATAAAAAGATATCATTCTTCATTTTATCAGAACACAAGATCAACTTGCTGATATTTTCACAAAACCTTTACCCTCCGATAGATTTGAATACATTAAACAGAAGTTATGAATGATAACCGTAAGGTAATCCTCCTTGATTAAATTCCTACAAAACCAATATCTTTGTAAAAAACTCTTTTTAATATGGGGAGTATATCTATTATTTATGTTTTTCAAATTTTTTCATAATGAAAATTTTCGTAGTTAGTTTTTAAAATTTTTGTAATGAAAATTTTTGTAGTCAGTTTTCCAAAATTTTCATAATGAAAATTTTCATAGTCAGTTTTCAAAATTTTTCTTAATGAAAATTTGCATAGTCGGTTTTTAAAATTTTTTAATAAAAATTTCATAGTTGGTTTTTAAAATTTTTGAAATGAGAATTTTTTCGTACTCAAAATTTTCATATTGAAAATTTTTGTACTCAAAATTTTCGTAGTGAAATTTTTGTACCCAAAATTTTTGCAATAAAATTTATCCACCTTAGATTTTTTGTAATTTGTTTTTCGTAGTCCAATTTTTTTAATTTAATGTTATTTAAGAATAATATCACCTATTAGGAATAATCCTCATAGAAATCAGAAAGGTATGATTTTCTTCTTAAATTTTTTGTAGTCATTATTTCATTGCTAGTATTTTCTTTTGTATTTTAAATTCTCGGATTCTAGTTTTTCTTAAAGAATCTCAAAAGATCGGATCCTACCCAATGTTTCCTTGCAACATTCATATCAACAGTTAGATCTGATCAGAAGGTTTCTCAACCATTAGATTAGATTTGGAAGATGAAAGTTCACTTCCATCACCTATATAAAGGACCCCTGAAGGGTTGTCCCACAACGGTTTTCAAGATCTCACGTGCTGATGTTCTTCCCCCTTTCTTAATCCAATTTCGAATCTCTTAGAGTTCCTCCAATCCGAATGTCTGTAGAAGCCTCTTCTCAAGATATGTCTAATGTGATGCCAATCTCAAGTTGGATGTCTACAAGGAAAGGTTGGTCTATCCGAACTTTTTCAAATAATTTTCTATTATTTCAAAGAATATCAAGCTTAGTAAATCGGAACGCATATGCATATCAAAGCCAAGATATCTAGAATTAGTTTATCCTGATTTTCTTGTAGAATTTTATGTGTCAGTTTCATTCTTTAAGGAATATGGAAGAGAAAAATTCTCCTTCAAGAGTTATGAAAAAACATATAAATTCTCATACACCACGGCTGCTAGCTTGGTGGAGTTATCTGATGAAGGGGAAGCTGAGTTTTTTCCTCACAAACTACCAGATGTTCAAGGATGATTTATTAAGGTGAAATATTTAGAATGTCTTGGACTATCAGATGCCAATACTGCAAAGATTTCTCACTTATATATCAATAATTGGATCCTTCAGTTATGTGTTCAATGTTTTTTTGTACTGTGAAAAGGGGATAAGGACACTTTAATGAAAAGTGACATATATATCTTGGATTTCTTAGTAAATCTAAGGAATATAAATTTGATGAGGCACATTCTCATTATGATAGAGAATATCAAAAATGGGAATTTCAGAGCTTAGATTATTATGTATCCTACCTTACTTTCCAAGATGATAGTTCAGTGTCTTGAATCATTCAAGATCCCTTGAATTTCAAAGCCAAGGAATTGTAAACTTATGCTTGTAAGTGATGACACATTGAAAAGAAAGAATATGGGATTTTCTAAGGAGTCTAGAGAGATTTATGATCTACCATTAGAAGAGGCAGAAGTCTTTCCAAAAAAATATGAAAAAGATGAACCATAAAATAAGGATGGAAACAAAAGAATGTTGAAGAAAGTAAAAGTAGAAGACAAAACTCCCAAATCTAAGGAAGTCCAATTCGCACCTCCAAAACCCAAGAAGCAGAAATCCTACCCAGATGAGGTTGTAGAAAAATGGAGGGAGGATTAAAAAATAGAAAGGCAGGGGATCCAAAGTTAGGTTTGGATCATGCTGATGTTAAGGCCTTGAAAGAATCAACTGCTGAAGAAAATTTAGAAGCAGGCTAAAGAGAAGAAACTTAAGAAGAAAATGTCTGAGGCCGAGATTTTGAAACATCTCGTAAAGGCTACGAAACTAGCATTTGGGAATATTCCGGTTCCGCAATCTTTTCGGACAGATCCTTTACCTGAAAACACCCGGGATGAATTTATTCACTTCGAGAAAAGCTAAAGAAAAACTTCTTGAAGAAGTGGAAGAAGTGGAAGAGGTGGAAGAAGAAGAATAAGAATAATAAGGGAGTGGTAACACAAATGATCATATAAATAAAGTTGAATATTATCAATACAAGGGAACCCCATCTGAAAAACTATCACTCCAAACTTCTGAAGTCGAGTCCTCAAAGCTTGTCACTCCATAGAAGGATGAAGAGAAGGATGAAGAGAAGGGTAAAGAGAAAGGTGAAAAAGAAGTTGATAAATTTCCTGATGAAGAAAGTCTAAATCCTAATTTCATTCATCCTAAGGATGATAAGGATATAAATCATAAAGAAGAGGTAGATGAAGATAGAGTTTTGTAGCTTTCTGACAACGAGCATGAGTCCCCTGATGAGGAAGTTGTACTAAGAATTGATAAGGGCAAACAAGTGTTTACTAATACTCCAAGAAAATATATAGGGAAGAAGAAGGAAGTTCAAGGAACTTAAAATAGGTAGCTTGTTGAGCTAGAAAAAAAAGTATCACCAAGAAAAGTCTCAAACTCTAAATCGTCTTGGCTTCGTCATGATTTTGTTAAACAATCCTTGAAAAATCTTGTCGGGTGCATTCTGACATTTTCAAGCATTGACTCTGGATGCCAGATGCTTCAAAATTCTCATAATCAGAAATCAAATTCAGTGTCCATAGTGATGGAAAAGTGTGTCAAGATGGAATTATATTTCAAAAAGTTTCTCATAGGCTACGAATCTCACAGAAATTCATGTAAGAAGATAGCCAACAAGTTAAAGATGTTAGTACAAGAAATGAGTTAGCATGATCAATTTCAAGAAGATGTCAATGATTCTTTTGATACCAATTATGCCAATATCAAGGATCTTACAAACAGCTTTAAAAAAATTTGACTCTTGGACAAAATAATCGGATTCAATAGGTGAAAGAATTGAATGGGAAGTTGAACTCTGTAGCTCAAAGCTGGAAAAGGGAAAGAGATCTCTGGATTGAGATTGAAGAGAAGCTTGTGAAGCAAGATGAGTTGTTGAAGGGTCAAACATAAGTTCTTAAGTCTCAAGAAGAGAGAATCAAAGATTTAGAAAAGAAACACGAGTAATATCGCAAGGAATTCAAAAAGCAGAAGACTATAATCAAGAGGATGATGCCCAAGGAAAAAGAAGAAAAAGAGATTCAAATATGATATTTTGTTGTATCCATTTTTCCTTTTACAAATTCTTCCAATTATTATGAAAATGTGGTTGCATGTTTTTTTGTTTGTTTGTACTAATATTTCAGGTACCATATTTTTTTTCTCTATTCCCTCAAATTATTTTTGAAAATCACAAAGGGGGAGAATGAAAAATAATTATAAAGGGGAGAGGGAAAAAGATTTATAATTATATAAGAAATATCCCTAAGTAAGGGGGAGTTTATCTAAGGGGGAGTTTTTTCATTACGAATTTTTCCACATTAAAATGAAAATTCTCATTTTGGAAATCTAGAATATGATCCTTAGTGTTCCAAATCCTAAGGGAAAGTGCTTCGTATTCACCATTTTCTATGGACAAAAGAAGATAAGTTTTATTTTCAAATTTTAGTAAAATAGTTTCTAAGTCCTTATATCCTTTTTTGTAAGGATGTTTGTTATTTCCAAAAAGGGGGAGATTGTTGAGTCAATAAGGTTTTCCTTATGATGTTTACATTCCTTCCTACACGGGGGAGATTGTTAATTCATTAAGGCTTTCCTTATAACATTATGATTCCTTCTTTTTTTGAAAATCAAAAACACCTTATCTCAAGGAAAATATCTTTTTACCATTGTTTTACTTATATAAAGAAAATTTCCTTCCCCATGGAAATTTATTTTTACCATTTTTTACATTGTTCATATCATAAATTTTCTTAGTGTAAAATTTGGTTTGAAAACCAAAACCTCGGAATCCCATAAATACCTAGATATGAAAAATTCTGTTCTAGAATTTGAATTCTCAGAATTCTTGTTACAAACTTTTCTGAGTTTTGACTCTGAATTATGAATATGAATTCTGGTTACGAACTTTATGAGTTCTCAATCCTAATTCTGAATACGAATTTTGGTTTCGATCTTTTTGAGTTCTAACTCTGAATTCCGAATAAAAAATCTGGATACGAACTTCTCTAAGTACTTACTCCAAGTTCTCTTAATACAGACTCCGAAATCTTATGAGTTCTGACTCCGAATTCTCAAGAACTCTGACTCCGAACATTGCGAGTTTAGGTTCCAAATTCTTATGAATCCCAATTCTAAATTTCCGTGAAATTCAGACTTTGGAATTCTATATAATTCAGGTTACGAATTTCTACAAAACAGAATCTGAATATCCTTTTA
This sequence comes from Viscum album, assembly GCA_963277665.1. Taxonomy (NCBI): domain Eukaryota; kingdom Viridiplantae; phylum Streptophyta; class Magnoliopsida; order Santalales; family Viscaceae; genus Viscum; species Viscum album. Next base: position 1,006,945,780 of record OY728167.1, read on the forward strand.
CTATAGACTCCGAATTAATTTTTGGTTAGACTCTGAACATTCATTTTCATACATTCTGAATATCAGTTTTTGGTTATGCTTACACCAGTTTAGTTATAAAATGATATATTTCTTTCAGTTACTCACTAACCGTTGTTTGAGTGATATGTGTACAGATCCCTCTGAAATTCAAGGAAAAATATGACTGTTGGAGAAGGGAGCTGACTGTTGAAGTTGTTCTTATAAATAAGAGCTCATTTGAAAGAGATCATGACGGTTCTATGACTCTGTAGACCACATGTTGTTGAAGTGATTTCTAGAGAGAGACTTTCATTTCCTTGTGCATACTGAACTACTTGTTCAGCTTTTCTTCCTGTGACTCCGATTGTTGTTGTGTACAATCAAGGGTTTCCGTGGATAGGAAGACAGAGGTGCCAACTACCTTGAAGTTGAGGGCTTCCTTGCTGTGGAAGATAGAGGTGCTGACTACCTGATAGTTAAGGGCTTGCGGGGATAGCAAGATAGACTCTGATCTCCATATCAAGGGAATACCTTGGTGTGGGTCAGACATACTTTCTTGAATGTATAAATCGATGGACCTTTATCCAAGGTTTTTGGATACCCTTCTCTTTGGGTCAAAAGACATAATACTTGTTACTTTCATTGTTACAAGTTTTCAACTTCATTTTTATTGTTGAGGAAAGTATAACTATCTTATAATTCTTTATAATTGTTCTCTAATTTAGTTAGAATATATACACTTTAAGGTAAAATCATAGTTGTTGTAAACTTTTGTTAAGTTTCATTTCCAGTCTCACTTTTCCATAATCAAGCAAGTTATTAGAACTTAGAGGTGTTGTAAATTTTGGTTCTTCAAAATTTCCTTAGGGATTTATAAAGTATACAATTAACCCCCCCCCCCTCTTGTATTTGAGAATCTTATCTTTACATATTCGATCCTAAATTTGGTATTATAGATTATATCATACTCACATACAATCTCAACACCCCAACCATGAATATGTTTTGTAAACGGGGATGAGTTAAGGCATCAGTGATCTTGGTGGAATTTTATTATTCGTATTATTGAAATTTCACCCTTATTCATCTAAATAAAAACTAGAAAGGACAATATATCCTCTAGGAGATGTTTTCCTACAAAATGTGTGTATGGAGTTGGTGAAGTCGTGAAAGGGTGGACACCACCAGATTAATTCAACTTCCCTCCGCTAGAAACACCACCATCACCAATATACTAACCCAAATATATGAACATGCATCCTCTTCTCAAAAAAGACACCCATTTAGAAACATATCCATGTTCCCATCCATCCTGAGGCTTGGTTAAATATCAATATTCACTAGGTATCCCCATAAATTATAATAATGGATTTTCAATAATGGCCTAATATGAACTGACACTATCACATACCTTCTATTAAAGAAACTAATAGGGACGTATGACAGTCAGCCTAGCTCTAATGTGATAATGGAAAATTTTTATCCAATCCATAAAGGAGATGAGTGATTTCATAGAAATATCCTTTCACAAAATTTCTTTTATAATAACGATCATATATATCTCCAATAATAGAGTTTTAAAAGGTCATTCCTAGATATATGTAGAAGGGACTAACTCATTGTATATCTCTATGAGAGGGGGTATCCCACCTAGTAGATAGATATTCCTATGGTTTATTCCAACCACGCCATGTGAAAAATAGAAAGAGTCAGTGCTAAGACCCCAAGGACTGCCCAATTCCATGAGAAAATAAAATGGGTGATAAATAATAAATTGGTAAAACCATACATATTCATAGATATGGATAATGCTTTATTGTTCATAAAACACTTAGAAGCTTTTCCTATCATGGAATGGCCATGCCCTATCATTGGAAAGGTTTTTACTTGGGAGAAAATTCCACATAAAACTCCATTAGTTTCTCGAGATATTCATAGAAGAGATGAATATTATAGAATAACAATGATAGAAGGGTTGGTGAGCTAAATAACATCTATCTAAACAATGAGGAGAGTTTTACAACATATTATACAACCTATGAGACCAAGCTTCAACCAGTTGGCCGTCCTTAGAAACTACAGTCTAAATGCAGTCAAGAGAAGTTGAAACCCACCATTATGGAATGTTTATATCCATAAAAGGGATGGAAACATATTCCAAAAGTCGAAACTCATATAGATAAAGCTATTTTGATACTGGATAATTCTTGATATTCAATAGAATAAGATGTTTTAGAACCTCATTTTCAGAATTCACTTAGTATCGAGGGACTACATTATGGTTTCTAGAAATCATGGACCTCTTATTAGCCGCATTATAGGAACTATGATTAAATACGACATCCATATGAATAAAATTATGTGTCGTAATTCATACATATAAAAAAAATATTTTCAAAGACATAAAATTCTATAATCTTCATGTGCATCAAATGAATCAACAGAGAATTGTCAATCATAAAAAGGACTCACGAACCACCTAACTCTTAAAGATCTCATGGATCACACAAACTCACCTGGAATCATGTAACCATATGACCCTTTACTAGAATCATGATCTATTGATAATGAAATGGTCATAAAGGCTTAATAATAGCCAAAGGATCATGTTATCAAGCTAGAATATCCTAAAAACCCCTCATGACAAGAATACATCCCCATTTCCAATGTTCCAAAAATTAATGATGATATGTTTATGGTGGATTCAAGTGGGATCCTTGGAAAATAATTTATTGTAAAGTAGATCACATGAAAATATTATCATGGAACAGTCTATCGATGGGTTATTTCTGGAAGGTCCTACAACATGGTCATGTGACGGTGGTAGAGTTCATGGGCTCTAAGAAGTGGTTTATCTGGTAAATTAACCACTATTTTCTCCCCTATTTATAGGACATTACAAAAAAATGGAAAACGATACTCAGAATACCATGTTTCACACATGACAATGATGGGAGATGGTAGCAAAGACTCGGTAAGGCTTTTACTTTCCAAAGAAACAAGACATTTTCCCCATGGAAATCAATTTAAGGGTAGAATTCATTGATTCCCACTAAAATGAGAATAAAAAGGTCCACAAATGCAGAAATACCTAAATATGAGTATTACATTCCCCCAAAAAATAAAGGAAAAATATAGTGTCCATGAGCTTGAAGATCACATGAACATATAGGGGACACGTGATCGCATGACCTTTAGAAGGTCGTACAAACAATAATTCATAAATAATACCCTAGGTAACATCTCTCCAAGACACTTTGACAAGTCATTTTTATATTCATAAGGCATCCAAGGACCTCAATGATCATGTAGATGTATCTAAATAAGCTCCCACATATCACACAACATGTCAATCAGAATATTCTTGAATAACCATCAAAAAATCCTTGGAATATATGGTGGAAATATCCAAAATGCAGGATCCTCGTGTCGCCATATAACTCACGTGACTCTTTACCTATAAAGATAATTATATTCCAGTAAATATTAATGAAATCTTACAAAACCCCATGACACTGTAAAATAAAAAATAAAATAAAGAGGGGTATTATGGGGTCCTCTTATGGACATGAAAATGATGTGATGTGCCCTAATTGATTCAAAATACACTACATGCCCCTAGTGACATGTCCACCTCATCACACAATTGCATGTGGACATGATACCTTCATCACACAAAAGGGTTTAGACATGTCTAGGTGGCCTCATGCTCCCCCTTCGACTCTATTAGAAATATACAAGGGTTTTCCATCATAAAGCTCACACATCTCCAGGGGTACCTTTATTGGTCACATGAAACATCAACAATAGGTTGAGTGATTATCTTCAACAACACTCATACAACCTCTCGAGATCCCCGACCATTTTAGAATAAATAATTAAATAAATAGGAAAATGACAAGTGCCACTTTTTGTCATTGAACTCATTTGATATTCATAGGATATATATGAAATGGTCTCATAGGACCCATTGACAATCTAGTTTAATCTAATGATATCCCCATTAAAATCCATTCTAGTCTCATAAAAGGATCTAGATAACTCTCTTAAGATAATTTGACGTCCTTTCAATGGGTACCCTGATCTCATGAAGGACAATGGACATGTTTTCTTGAAAATATGGATGTACCTCATCATATGTACATAACTAGGAATGAACCCATTAATTTGATATAATCTAATAAATATGAATTTTATGGTATTGTCTCAAGATCACTATAAAATTTGTGACACCCCTCCAATAATGACTAGTAATAGAAATCATGAAACACATGACATAAAATTCATCCAAATACTCCATACGTTATTTATACAATACGAACATAGAAAAGGGACACATAATCTGGGTGGATATGCTTATAAATCCCCCACTGCAAAATGAAAAATTAATGGGTACATTTCCTTGAAACCTCACACTGGCATACTTATGAGTCAAGGAGGAATTCTCTGATCGGTTGATCTCACGACCAGGAATGTTTTATATCAGGTTACATGAAAGAAACAAGGCATGTCACTCAGATCTCATGACACTCCTCTCATATACTATTTGAATAATTCAAGTTTCTATAGACATGTTAGAGAAAATATCATGGATCCCCTGAGGCATGCCTCAAAAACCTCACAAATTCCTCCAAGATCACCATCCAGACCTTGTGGTTCCCTTCAAATATGTCACCCTAACCAACGACAGCATCGATATATGTCATCTGTGTCTATAGAGAGCTCTGAATCATGTCAAATGGATCTCAGTATTTTTTCTGAGCACACTCTTCAAATGTCATGATGTCTACTAGACATATCAGTTTGCTTCCATGGTGCCCTCCAAATTTTCCATTATAGATCATGTATCACCCTCCAGATATGTCGTATTTACTCTTATGATTCCCTCGATGAATATCAAGTAGAATTCACAATGACAGTAGGGAATGTCAATTGTATCTTGGAATTCCCTATAAGAATGTTGGATGAGATCATGAGATAGATTTCAAGACAATCCATCTAGCTCTCACATTGTCCTCTATAAAAGTCATATTTGGTCATGTGATGACCTTTCGACACACTGTACATATTATGTGTTGTCCCTCAGTTAATTCAATTGGTTTATGTGATTTTTTATGGACATGATTGGAACAAATCCTTTGAGATGTTAGGTATAGATTCAAGGAATTTCAAGAAGAAAATCAATGCATGTTAGGAAGAAAAGAAGGCCAGGTCAATTGAGCATCCCATGAATTGATATCCTTGTCCAACTTTAACAAGAAAACATCTTAGTGTGTAAGACCATGATAATGATACTATGATGACTCTGATTCAATCCATAACTAGGATTTGGAGGACCCCTCCCCGTGGACCGATCTCTATTTTATGTATCCAAAGGGATGTCCCAACACATTTGTTTGGCATCCACAATAAATGAGCCTGATTATTTTCCATCCCATGTTTCCAACACAGAGTATAGATCATGTAGGATTAGGTAGTTACAATGATCATATCATTCATATAAGTTCAAGCTCAACATCTAATACCTGAGGAACTGAACTATGATGACTCTAATTACTATTATAATTAAGATACATATAATGCCTCCCTAAGTCATGGTCTATATATGGAACAACTCAAGGGTTTTCCAAATACATTAGTCCCACATCAATATGCAGTAAGACTGATTACTTGTTATCCCATGTTTTTTATACTACGAAAACCTCACATGGGATTAGGGAGTTGAAGTAGTTGTATCATTCACATCATTAATATCTAACATCTAGGGAAACCAAATGGATGAATCCTTAATTATTGTAATGATTAGATTACCTCATATAAGGGAATATACCCAACGTCAATTCCATGGGCATGAATGAACTATTATAATAATGATTTTACCATAATCACAATACATTGGATGCATCCTAATGACTAAAACATGAATAAAAGGTTTATATGTACCCACACATATTTCTTTTCCACGTGACATGAAACTGCTTGGGTTTAACAAATTACACATGTCTGGATTCCAACAATAAAAATGTTATTTAGGATGCATCATATTGAATCAATCCCTTCTTGGAAATATTAACTACCTCCATATGTGGCATAAAATTTTGTAGTGCCCTATTATGAGGATTTAACATATAATAATATAATAGTTACTTAAAAAATCGATGTATATCCTATGATACATACAGATAGATTCATTAATGAGATCCACATATTCTTCACATAAAAGGGGTTAACATATGATCATTATATTAGGGTATCTAGTTCTTTATTTGGATTAGAAACAGACTCATGAAAATATCTTCAATTAATAATAGAGTCTCATACAAGGGGGGGAAATTCTCTCAAAAGGGTGTGATGATCCCAACTTCCCACTCTCTTTCCCAATGTGAGTTTCTAAGAATCATTAGTTCTGAAAACCAAACTGACAACATACCTTTGGAAGGAAGGTTTATAACCAATTAAGGATATAGGAACCATTGTGATTTTCTATTAATAAAAATGTTGGTGACCTAAAGTCAATGGTTGTGTGTGAAATGTAACCCCTCACAATCAAGTGTCAATCCAAACCGAATTCACCACAGTCAACTCCTTTTCCGTCAAAATAAACACGATATATCTCAATGGGTGTGTATGGTAATGGAAGTGTACAATATCATCATAATATAATAATAAATATAATATTTTTATATTTTTATGTTATCAAATAACATTTTAAGTGTATTTTATAAAAAATAATAACAGTGATTAGAAATGAAATAAAAAAAGGATATTTACTAGAGGCAATAGTTTGGAAAATGCACAGTTAACTTTCTTTTGTTTATCTAAGTTGTTAAGAAGGAATAAATAATGGTAATCACATTAATAAAAAATAAATAATTATAATACTTATATATAATTAGTTATATAACTATTATTAATAATCATTTTCAAGGGAAGTAATGAGATAAATTGATATGGTTTACATAATACCAGCTTTGGGACGTTGAACATTATCTTTTAAGTCACCTTCTAAATAATGTTATTTAGATAAAAAAAATTAGTCTGGAGAATTATAACCATGAGATTGGTTTATAGGTGTATACACTGGTATATGTTTATGAATAAATTTGAAGGAATTGTTTTGGCATGAAGTGGTGGAAGTGTCCCCCTTTATTAGAGAAAGAAAAAGATTTTTTTAGCACTCATTATTCATCTATAATGGAATTATAGTATTCATGTGTCAATGGTTAAGAATGCGAGAAATAATGGCATCTTATGTGATATTAATTCATGAATGTATCAACCAATTATTTCCACTACTATTTTAAACACATTGAAGGCCATCTGTTCCTATATTTTAACATTTGACTTTTTTTATCTTTTCCAAGTTAAGATGTTTTTAACCAAGTAAATTATATTTTACTAAACATATAAAATAAAATGTTCTATTATATAATGGTGTTATGAAAATGAATTTAATTTAAATTCAAATATTTAAAATTCTAATTAATATAAAATTACATTTTTATTATAATAATTTATATATAGAAGAACTATGTTCTAGAGGGATCTTTTTTCACCATTATGTTTTTTAAATCATATTTATTATTAACATTAAATTTAATTACTCAAAATTTATTTAAATTTTGTATTTAAAATCATATTAAATTCACTTTTCAAAGGCGATTAATATATTTGACTAGATAAAAGTTACAAAATATTAATTAAATAATTGTTTTAAATAATTGTTTTACCATTATCGTTGTAATTAAATTTAATTGTACAAACAATATTTTTATGAAAAAATGAAATTAAAATGATTTGAATAATATTATCATTTTTATATAACATATAAAATAATTTTTTATATTTATGTACCATAGGAGATGAAAATGAAATATTTAATGCATGCAAATAAATCATTTTTAATGTAAAATATTACTTATGCTTCTAAAATGATATACAAGGGTATTATATATATATCATATTAATTTTAAGTGAATTATTATACTTAGATATATATATATATATTAAAATTTTTCATAAACATTTAAATAATTCTTCTAATAAGATAATGTCATCAATGTGAGGGTATTAGGAAAATCGATATTTGTCACAGGTCACCTAAAAACAGAATATTTAATAGAAACTCATAAAATAATATTAAGATATTATTCACATGATGAATATAAAAAATAAATTTATTTTTTAAAATTCTTATTCTATAATTTTTTAATTTAAAATTAAAATAAAAAAAATAGAAATATAATGGAAAATTATTTTATATGAAAATAAAATTTTAAAAATATAATGTATAATTATTGTAATTTATGATCAATTACAATCAAAATTTGTGTTATTATATTATTTAATAAAAATAATATATATTTTCATGAAATTCTTTATATTTTTAAAAAAACACATAAAATATTTTTTTTAATTACATTTTAAATTATAAATCCTTCTTATGAATTTATTTTCTATATTAATTTAATTTTTATTAATGTCTCAATATTAATAATTGACATTATTTTTAGTCCAAAATATATCTCATATTTTGTTTATATATATTTTTTCTAACCATTTATACAAATAATGTTTAATTGTTATATAATTATTTTTGGTTTGTTTTTGTTTGGTGATACCTATGAAGAAAACTCATGAAAACACTGGGTTCTAATGTAAATAAAATATATAATTATTAATCTGTGGGTGTTACATTATCCCCCACTATAATAAATTATTTCCTCACAGTTTTTTATTATTTTTATTTATTGAAAAAGGTTTAATATATCTAAAATATACACATGATCCAAGGATTAATTTCTAACGAGACATAAAATTCACTATTTTACATATAAAGAAAATCATTATTGGGTATCTCAAAATATATAATAAAATTAATTTCCATATGAATTTAATAATAAGAATTAATTAATGATAATGTGTTGATTTATCCTATTTTGTTAAATTTTCCAATACAAAAGGGGATTTGACCCATTCTAATAGAGAGTAAACACAATTTTAATACCCTATTAATTTAAGGGGAAAACATGATCCACATGAAAAAACTTCATTCGAAACATCATGAATCTTTAATAATAATCATATCTCCTGGTGTTCTAATTTATATGATAATATCAAATAGACAATTAAAACATATATTTATAAGAAATTATAAAATGTAAATTTAATAATCAATATACTCTTCAATATTATTGGTTATATATTATATTCAATATTCCAATGGTTTAAGCTGTTTTTTGGTGACAATTTTTTTCTTTTGCACATTGGACTAGTTCATTGATTTGGATAGTAAACTCTTACATTACAATTAAATCAATATATATTATATTTATATTGTATATTTCCCTTTTACATCTAATAATTATCTTTTTTTATTTTAACACTTAGAGAGAATTTCCATTCTTATCAAGAAATTTATGATGTGTTTCTCCTCAAATTCTTATCACATTGTGAATTCAATCTTTTTTCTTGTGTTATCCTAGTCAACTGATATTCCATTAAGTTAAAAATTTATATTCTTTGGTATATTTGGGGACTCAACTATGTTATTTTTATTTATCCTAATTTATTATATACATTTTTTCATATTTATAAGGTTTTCCACTCCATATTTTATCATGGTATGTAACTCATTTGGAAAATATTTACATTTTCCATGGAATCAATTTGTTAAATTTGTTCCTTCAGGATCCATCCATTACTAAAACCAAAAATTCTTAATCACGAGTGATGAATAATAAATACTAGAATAGAACTTTTTTATTTTTAATTAGATGAAAAAATTAAACATCATAATTTTGTAATCTTGGTAATAATTGTATTATATTTCTGTTCAACATAAATGTCTCTCGGTTCAATATGGGATTATTTAATATGGGTTATCTCATATTTTGTAAACTAATTCCTTACCATAAGTATTATTTTTTTAAGGATATTAATATAAATATTATTATCCAAATTATAACCCAAGATATTGTAAAACTAAGTGTGCATTTAGTCTTTTTTCACTATATGAAAATTGTGTTAATAACCATCCAGCCATTTTCAGGATTATTACAGGTATATAAATTTATTCCAAATATGAAATCCACTTATAGTACCTATAGAAGGATAAAATATCTAGGATAACAATACAGTCTACAATTTACTAAATATGAATGATTTTATCTTATACTTATACTTACACTTTAAATTTTTCCCTAGGGTTAACACTATGTTCTCATTCCAAACTCACAAACACTAAAAAATATCCAATATTATCACATGAATTCCTAAATAATTAACATTGAATCTATGTTGAAATTTATCTTATAAATCATTAAATTATCCTCCCTTAATATTCTAACCTCTAAAGTTATATTATCTATCCTTTGACAGAAACTATGTTTCCCTAGACCCACACTACATGAATTTTGAATTAATAAAAATATTCATTACATAGAATATATTTCTAAAATTAGGATACCCAATTTTAACCATTAATAATTATAATTCCAATAATAAATATTGATCCACATACATTTGAATTTCCTTTTTGTTTAATAATTTAAGAGAGTTGACAAAAACGCTCATCGAACAAATCCAATTCCATTCTCATCAAGTGGATTCCATTTACACTATATAACAAAATATATAATAGATAATAATTATTTAATATTTCCCACTTTATTCTCCACATATTCTACTCTTATAGACATATTATGTGTAATACATTTTGTTATAACCAGAGAAAATGGAAACAAAATAACAGTGAGCACAAACTCTTGATAATAGAAAATGTATATCATAGGATATCATGGAATTAATAATATGAAAATATTAAATAATATTGCAATAATTCTATATAACAAAACACATATTATTGAGAAAAAATCCATGGATAACATAACAATATATAAATTTACATGGATAACAATTACTAACTTCAAAGAGATGGAATGAACAATGATATACATATTGATCATTACTATAAGGGATTAATTCAATAAATTATTCTTTCCATAAATTCCATATCCATGAAATAATTAATTCCATAAAATTCAGAACTAAGAGATCATAATAACCTTGGCTAGGCAGACACAGAATAATAAACACTTTTGGCACAAGATACCAATTGATGCCTCAAGGGTCCGTATAATACCAAAACCCACCAACCGCTTCCTTAAGTATAATGAATTGACATTATGATATAAATTAATATCAAATCATATCTTAATAAACATTAATTTGGATAAAAGAAATATTCGTATTGGGAGACCAACCAAAAAAATTTATTACATTTCCATTAAATAAATGAACAAAAGATATCCAAAAAATACCATGGATGATTAAACAATACATAATCAAGTTTTATTAATAATTAGTAACATCCATATTGGAATATTAATTAAATTAATTATCAATATTTCACTAATTAATCGATGCATATAATCTAGGTGGACACCCTTCATTCAAGGGTAATAAATATTGAGTGTTGAGAGAGTAAAGGCATCAGAAGAAAACATATTCATATAATAGAGGACAATATGGAAAGAGAAAGGTAATTTTGGATTTACATTTGTTTAATGACATTAAATAAAATATTATGGGATGATATAGAAGCTAATCTGTGACCACTATATACAACATAAATGGGGAAAAGTGGTTAATACGAATACTCTCATTAAATTAAAATTGATATGAAAAAACCATTATGGTAATGGTAATATAAGAATCAAAATAACATATAATTTACATATAATTTAATGAAATATAATAATTATAATTGGATTATATAATTTATTTAATACACCGTATGAAATAAAATATGTTTTTCAATATAAAAAAATGCCTCATGGATTTGAAATTGGAGACAAATAACATGTACAACTTTAAAAAAAATCGAGTCAAAATGCTTTAAAAGATGTGATTCAAAAAGAGGAATTAAACATAATAAAATATAATAATATCATGATAAAAACTATTAAATAGTTATTAGATACACCATTATAAATAGAATAGTTTATATAATAAAAAATATGTCTCAATTTAAAATGATTTTGATAAAAAACAATTTTATTCTTCATGGTTTTTTTCACATGTTTTTTACATCTTGATACAAAAAAAATTGGTTTATTACATAACTTATTATGAATGTTATTCATCTATATTTTATTTGTTATATACTATTATATATCTTTTATATTTATTTATTATACATTGTTTTCTTATGTTTGGGATAAAATTGAATCAGTGTCAACATATTTTGTTAATTTTAGCAGTGAAAGATGATATTTTAATAAAAATATAAATAATTAATATAATATTTTCAGAACCATATAAAAATAAAAAGTTTTTTAAATTTTAATCAAATTAGTATTTATGTTCCAATAGTAAACCTTGATATAGTTTTATATAATTGTTTAAGTTTTTGGTTAAACCAACAACAAATATTAAAATGTCATATCATGATGGGCGATTATAATAATCAAATTATATAACATCATTAAAATATAATAATAATGATATTATTTTATATTTTAATTTTACTGAATCATTTTTTTTGGTTTTTTTATAAATCATGAAAATCCAGATGAAAAACATAAAAATATTTATTTCGTGGATGCGTTAGTTCACACAACACACGATTAACAGTGTATTGTTTTTAAGTGGTTTGAAAGGAATAAATATTCCATATTATGAAGATATATAGGTCATTATAAAACTATAGTTAGGATATGTTTTTAAGGGAACAAATAAAAAAGGATAAGAACTATGTAATACTAACTTTGGTACCTTAAACATTCTCTTGAAAGAATCCATAGAAATTATGGGATTTGACATAATAATTTGGGAAATAGGATTGGTTCCTAGGATGAATGAAATTTCCGATATTTTGGAAAAAAATTGATGTAATTATTATTTCATGATGTGTTTATTGTTTCACCTTTTATAAGTGATGAAAATTAAACTTCTAATAACAAATATTATTTTCATATGACAAAATGACATTATTTATTAATATATAGATCAAAAAATGAGAAAAATGGATTTTGGGTTGATATTGGGGGGATAAATCGTTATCTATGTATTTAAACACTTGTTTTAAAACTCTTGGGTGTCATTTTCTCTTAAATATTTTATTTTTTATTTTTTTTCCAGGGCATTATGTTTTTACCAATGTAAATTATGTTTTACTAAACATATAAAACAACCGCCAATTCAAAATTTTTGTGATATAAACCTATATATAATATAAATATAATATAAATCAAAATCTATCTAATTTGAACTTATTATTTAAATTTAAATATATTATTTACAGATAAAATTTAAAAAAAATGTTATTTATTCACAATTAATTGTTTGTAATATTATTTAGTATTGATAACAATTATAATGAGTGATAATATATATAATACAAAAAAATTATATATAAATAAATTTTTTTATATTAATAATTTAATTAATTTGATAAATCATAAAATATTAATAATACAATTATTTTAAAATAATAGTTTTATCATTATCATTGTCATTACATTTAATCAATGTCATCATCACATGATGACTAAAAATAAAATTTAAATTTTTATATTATGTGATCTTTTAAATATAAATTATTAAATACATTTTATTGGATTTAATTTATATAAGTGATGGAAACTAATTTTTTCATATTAGTGAATAAATTATTATATGGAGTAAAATATTACTTATTCTTCCAATATGATATACTTGTGTTTTATAAATGAAAATTAGTACATTGAAATGAATAATTTTACGTATAAATTTATGTATTTAATAAAAAGTTGTGTTAAAAAATTAAACCATTATTGTATTATAATAATGATATAAAAGTGTTGGTATTATGAAAATTGGAATTTTTTACTATCAACCAAAATAGAGACTATTTTATTAAAATCACAAAAATTTATCATAAGATAATATTAAGATTCATAATGTAAAATTTAATTTACTTTTACAACTAGATATTATAAAACCTTTTATATAAATTCTATATAAAAACATTTAAACACAATGATAACTATTTTCAAAAAAATACAGTTTATAAAATATTTACTACATTTATTATTATTTCATATAAATTACTAAAAAATTTGTTCTAATATGTTATTCAAACATAAAAATAGATTTTATCCAAAATATTTTTTGATTCATAAAAGACAGGTAAAAAGATAAATTTTTAAATGGTTTCATTTTAAAGATAAAATCAATGTCATTAATTATATATATATAATAATTGAATTTTAATCAGTTCCTTATTAATAATAATAAAAAATTGTAACCCATAAATATATTTATTAATTTGGTAACATTGATTTTAACCTTCATTTCTATAATAACATTTTAATGGTTATATTTTTTTTTGTGGTTTTTTTAGATTGGTGTCACATGTGAAGAAATATATTAAACTCATTAATTTATAAAGTAATTAGAATTCATAAATTTTAATATTTTTGTGTTACGTAAGATCCATATAAGGGTTGTACTGGGTAAAAATGAAAGGAATATAAAACCTAAAGGGATTTATAGGATTGAATTTCAGATGTGAAATAGAAAAGGTTCTATTATTCCATAGAATTTAGCTTATGTGTCTATCAAGGACCAACTACATGAACACTATGTAGTCAATGTTTCACACATGAGCACATACACCCCTGGATCATCATCGAGTACTAGATATGAATGATTAAGGTGATGAATGCATCTAACAAACATTTAGTACATTTTTCATCCTCTTCATCAATCTCAAATTCTTATGATCCCCTTATAGATAATATTTTAATAGAGAATATATTTTAACTCTATAATTGGAAGATAAAAGTAATCTATAATAATGAATGGTTTTACAAGACTTTTCATATGGGTTTGTCTCAATATTATTAAAAGTATATTACATAGTATCTTTGATAATTTCATTGAAAATTAGCTCGGCTGGTGCTCGATGTTTTGAAATAAATTTTCCTAATAGTACTAAAATGTACTATATGTATACATTAATTTTTTTTACAATTATTAAAATTGTGAAAAAATATTCAAGTATTTTCATTCTAGATGGAGATTCTTCATGACCATTAATTCATGTTATATTAAGCTGAAACCTTCTAAGTTATTATGATTAATAAAAATTGTTGGGTCGGAAGAACACCCCAAGGAGGGAATGAATGATGGCAAGAGGGGGGTGAATTGCCTTTTAAAAATAATTAACAAATTAAAAGTCAAATATCAAAGTGCAGCGGAAAATAAAAGAGGCAATCACACAAGAACTTGATAACGGAGTTCGGCCAAAACCCGGCCTACGTCTCCGCTCCCAACTCAACCGTTGAGAGATTCCTACCGCTTGCTTTTCAAAGGTTGTAGCAAGAAACCCACTAGGCTTTGAGGTAGCACTAGGACCTATTACAGCTTGCTTTTAGTGGTTAAGCAAGAACCCAATGCTTTTGATGGTTAAGCAATAACCCACTAGCCTTTTTACGGGTGAAGGCTAGCTCACCGATCTCAAGCCTTTTACAAGGTAAGGCTTGTGAACCTCTTCACACCTTAGTGGTGGTGTGAGAACCCAAAGAAAGAGGGGATGAAGAAAAGGTTGGGGTTTGTAAGCACAAACCCAAAATTAAAGCTCAAAATAAATATACAATAAAAAACCGTATATGAGAAGCCTTGGGCGCCTTTGATTGGATGGAGATGTTGAAGGCCGCTTTCAAGCTTCTTTGGAGGAGCTCCTTGGATGTGGAATTGGATAGAGCACTTGGGGTTCCCTTGGAGGAATGCACCGGAGGTACGCCAAATGATCAACAAGGTGTCCGTGGGCTTCCGTATAGTTCCGGGGCTTCCTAGGCCTTTATTTATAGGCTAGGAACCTTCAAGTATCCGTTGGAGGGCTTTGGAGCCGTTGGAAAAGGCCTCGGAGCCGTTGGGAGGCTTTTGGAGTTGACTGGTCAAAGCCAACGGCTAGTTTGACCAGTGCTACCGGCTGGCCGGTACATCTCCACCGGCTGGCCGGTGCCTTGGCAGTGGAGGAGAAGTCTGGTCCAGGGGCCACCGGTCGACCGGTACATCTCCACCGGCTGGCCGGTGCCTTGGTAGAGAAGAAGAGTCTTGATCCAGGCTCCACCGGTCGACCGGTGAGGAGCCACCGGCTGGCCGGTGGAAAGACAGTAGATTGCACTATTTGGGCTGGATGCCACAGGTCGACCGGTGGCAGAGCCACCGGTCGACCGGTGGGAAGGCAGTAGCTTCCACTGTTTGGTCTGGGTGCCACCGGCTGGCCGGTGGTGAAGCCACCGGTCGGCCGGTGGACTGAATTTCAGTCCATTTCTGCCTCTTCCTTGGTCAACTTCTTGGCAATCAAATGCCTATCAACACAAACACTTAAAACACAATGTTAGATAAAAATGAAAGTGATTGTGATCATGAAAATCAAACAACGAGAGGTTCGAGATGTACAACAATCTCCCCCTATTTTGATGATCACAATCACTTAAACAATTAAAGTAAAAACATGAATTGAAAGGAATGCTTAAATAAAATGAAAATGATTCTCCCCCAATCAATCAAGAAATTTCTCCCCCTTTGTGATTATCAAAATAGAGTGGGGCATAAAACTTGATTGAGGGAATCGATGAAAAACGAGATTTTAAATCGATTGAAAATGGTATCAATTGTTGAAAATTTTGAAAATTTTGAAATGAAAATTGAATAACAATTTGAATTGAAAGTTTTGAATCAAAACAAATTCGAAACCAACTGTTGGAATTTTAGAAATGAAAATTTGATAGAAAATATGAATTGAAAGAATTGAAACCAAGAGTTGAGTTTTGAAAAGAAAAAATTTTGAATACACAAAAAAAACTTAAAAGATCCTAACTCCCCCTAAATAAAAACAATGAATCACCGGGGAGAGGGATTTTGAAAAGAAACAATCTTAGGCCCGGAGAGACTCGCAAAAAGGGATTTTTCAATCCATACTTGCCTCATGGCGGGTCTTCTCCTATAAAATTCGTCCGAAAAGAAAAAAGATTTGGGTTGACCGTACCGGGCGTTTTTACAATTACATTCATAAATAAGATGCCCGGGTTTTTTACAATAATTGCAAAATTTAAATTCGGAGCTCCCCCTTACAAAAATAGTGGGTGCATGGGAGGAGGAAGCTTGGTTGGTGTAGCCAAGTCCATGTGAGGTTCTAGAAAAACGTTGGGAACCAAGTATATTGTTCAAATTTTGTTCACCTTGGGTGAACTTGGCTAAGGTCTCTCTTAGATCTTTGATGGTTGATTCCATGGAATCAACATTTGGGAAATTTTGGATTTTAAGGGACATCTCCTCCTTCTCTTTGAGAAGTTGTTCTTTTTCGGAGGAGAGTTTTTTGAAAGATTTTTTCAAAGAAACAAATTTTGAAGAAAGTTCATGAAACCCTTTTTCAAGTTGGTCTCTAGCATGAGAGAGTTCTTCATAAGATAAATGATTCAATGAATTAGAAGAACTAGAGGAGGAAGAGGAGGATGAGGAGGAAGATACCTCATGTTTTGCCATTAGGCATTTTTTACCTTGGTCGCTCGAGGAGAAGGAGGAGAAGGAAGATGAGGATGTGTCACTCCATGTCGCCTTTAGGACTTTTTTCTTTCCTTTCTCCTTTTGCGTGGCCCGTTTCTTGTTGAGTGGGCAATCGGGCTTGTAATGGCCCTTTTCGCCGCACCCGTAGCATTTCACCTTGGGCTCGGATCTTGCGGTGGGTTCTTGCTTTCGATGCTTGCGGGATTTCTTCTTCTTCTTGTGCATCTTCATAAATTTTTGCATTTGGCGGGCGAGATTCTCCATTTCTGAATCGCCGCTTGAAGATGAAGTCGATGAGGAAGATGAGGATGAGGAGGAGCTTACTTCTTTTTGTACCTTGAGGGCAATGTTCTTTGGTGTCTTGATTGGTGTGCCCTCCTTTTGAGCTTGCCTCCTCATCGTGATCTCATATGTCATGAGAGATCCGATGAGCTCCTCTACCGGCATATTTTTGACGTCCTTAGCTTCTTGGATCGCCGTCACCTTTGGTGCCCATGAGCTCGGAAGGACCCATAGGATCTTCTTGACCATCGTCTCGGCTGAAACATTATCACCAAGAGATTTCCTTCCATTGCACACGTCAGTAAAGCGAGTAAACATATCGGAAATAGACTCATTTGGATGCATTGAAAATGACTCAAAATCTTGCCTATACATGTCCAATCTAGTGTCTTTGACTTTATTGGTGCCCTCATGAGTTACTTCTAAAAGTTTCCAAATTTCATGTGAGGAGGTGCAAGTAGACACTCGATTGAACTCATTTCTATCTAAGCCGCAATGTAGAGCGTTCATGGCTTTGCCATCAAGCTCGAAATTCTTTATATCGGCTTGGGTCCATTTGGATTCATCGGGAGAGGAGAGGGTGTAACCTTGCATGACAATTTTATATATGGGATACCCTATACTTCTAAGAAAAGTAGTCATGCGGGTTTTCCAATAGTTATAGTCGGTCCCATCAAAAAATGGAGCCCGACCCAATGAGAGGCCCTCGGGGGCGAAAGAGGTTGATGCCATCTTAATGGATCTTAAATTTGAAACCGGGTTAGGGTATTACTCAAATTTCCCTCTGATACCAATTGTTGGGTCGGAAGAACACCCCAAGGAGGGAATGAATGATGGCAAGAGGGGGGTGAATTGCCTTTTAAAAAATTGATTAACAATTAAAAAACAAAGTAAAAATGCAGCGGAAAATAAAAGAGGCCATCACACAAGAACTTGATAACGGAGTTCGGCCAAAACCCGGCCTACGTCTCCGCTCCCAACTCAACCGTTGAGAGATTCCTACCGCTTGCTTTTCAAAGGTTGTAGCAAGAAACCCACTAGGCTTTGAGGTAGCACTAGGACCTATTACAGCTTGCTTTTAGTGGTTAAGCAAGAACCCAATGCTTTTGATGGTTAAGCAATAACCCACTAGCCTTTTTACGGGTGAAGGCTAGCTCACCGATCTCAAGCCTTTTACAAGGTAAGGCTTGTGAACCTCTTCACACCTTAGTGGTGGTGTGAGAACCCAAAGAAAGAGGGGATGAAGAAAAGGTTGGGGTTTGTAAGCACAAACCCAAAATTAAAGCTCAAAATAAATATACAATAAAAAACCGTATATGAGAAGCCTTGGGCGCCTTTGATTGGATGGAGATGTTGAAGGCCGCTTTCAAGCTTCTTTGGAGGAGCTCCTTGGATGTGGAATTGGATAGAGCACTTGGGGTTCCCTTGGAGGAATGCACCGGAGGTACGCCAAATGATCAACAAGGTGTCCGTGGGCTTCCGTATAGTTCCGGGGCTTCCTAGGCCTTTATTTATAGGCTAGGAACCTTCAAGTATCCGTTGGAGGGCTTTGGAGCCGTTGGAAAAGGCCTCGGAGCCGTTGGGAGGCTTTTGGAGTTGACTGGTCAAAGCCAACGGCTAGTTTGACCAGTGCTACCGGCTGGCCGGTACATCTCCACCGGCTGGCCGGTGCCTTGGCAGTGGAGGAGAAGTCTGGTCCAGGGGCCACCGGTCGACCGGTACATCTCCACCGGCTGGCCGGTGCCTTGGTAGAGAAGAAGAGTCTTGATCCAGGCTCCACCGGTCGACCGGTGAGGAGCCACCGGCTGGCCGGTGGAAAGACAGTAGATTGCACTATTTGGGCTGGATGCCACAGGTCGACCGGTGGCAGAGCCACCGGTCGACCGGTGGGAAGGCAGTAGCTTCCACTGTTTGGTCTGGGTGCCACCGGCTGGCCGGTGGTGAAGCCACCGGTCGGCCGGTGGACTGAATTTCAGTCCATTTCTGCCTCTTCCTTGGTCAACTTCTTGGCAATCAAATGCCTATCAACACAAACACTTAAAACACAATGTTAGATAAAAATGAAAGTGATTGTGATCATGAAAATCAAACAACGAGAGGTTCGAGATGTACAACAAAAATTCCATGAACATTTATTTGGTTGATTGAAACATAGTATAACAATATTGTTTTGAATATTTACTTTTTTTTGTTCATTCCAAATAATTTTATTAATCATTTCTTAATTTTTACATTAACTCTACAAAAAATTTAGTGGTTTTTACACCTAAATAAATTTGATTCTAATGGATGATCATCCTTTGATCATACCTGACACACATAGAATGTTTTTTGTCCTAAAAAACCAAAAAAAATGTTTCATTTTTAGGATAGCCCATGTGAAAGAAGCATAATCACTATTTTTTGGGGAGAGATAGTAGTCACAAACACAATTTCAATCAAAAAAATTATTATCATTTAATTTAATGTTTAAAATAGATTTTGGAAAACAATTGATGATGAAGAGTGAAAACCAATTAGAAAAGTTCGCATGATGCAAGATATATTTAAAATATTTCAGTCATTATTTTTTTCTTATGTCAAATCCTTGGTGTTTAGTGGTTGACATCCTACTTCCAATATATATATATATATATATATTATCAACATGGAATATAGGAATATTTTTGAATGATACTTGTAAATTCTGAGTTCAAATATAATCAAAACAATTTTAACAAATGTAATCACCCAGCTTTTTTTAAGTTATAAACATTATTTGTAACTATTTTCAAAAATATATATCGTATTTTAAGAACATTAAATAGTTTATTTTTCATACAATTCATTGTGGTTTGACTATTAATATTTCTTTTACCGAAAAGTTATTTTTTAAATTTAATTATAAAACCCATCAAATATTAAAAAAAATCTATATATTCTTTGATTTTATCATGGAGTGATAATTATCATCATTGAATAGTATTTAAAATATTTAATTTTCCTTAAATTATCATAAAAAATCATGTAATTGACCATAATACAATGACATGATACATTGGGTAGAAAATATAAAAGATAAATGGATATTTTGTACCCATCAAATTATGGATAAAGATCCATGTTTGTTGTCTATCCATTCTAATTATCGTTTGATGATTTTACTATAATGATAAAAATAGAAGACTTCTTTACCACCTTGTTCATATGTAATTAATGGAATAATTTTTATGAATAATATTTATATATGGATAAAAATATTAAGAATAAATTACAAATCATTACTAAATCAGTGACAACCATGGTTTGAAATTTAAATCCTCAAAAACTATCATCACATTGATAAAAAAGAGATCAATATAAAACCTACAACTATTTTATGAGTATGTTAATAGTAAATAAATCATTAAAAAATCATTTAAACCCTTAAATTAATTATCTTAAGAAAACATCCATGATTTACTCCAAAATATGAGAGTTATCTAAACACCCCAACTTTAGATAGAATAGTATTTTAAGGGTTATAAAACTGTTGGCGTAATTATCAATAATATATTTTCTATGAAATATTGTGTTCTTTAGAGATCTTACATTATTATTGCAATTCAATGGAGTTTTTTAGACTCCCTTTTATCCATAGTCACTATAATCCCACAATTTTTATTTACTAGAAATATTCTTAAAATTCTGGATTCGTTAAAGAATGTTTAATATGAACACATATTATCCACCATTAATGAATAATAATATAACATTAACCATATTTTTGATGTCCATAATTGGTAATATTCACTCCCACATTAAATTATATTTCCAAACTACCCCCCCCCTTTATCAACAAAAACAGATGAATGAAATGGGGGTAATAATGCAATAAAGTCATTATGATTTTAGGAGGAAATTCCTTATAAAAAATAAACTATAGTTCAAAGATACATCTTTTATTTGGGGATTAATCAATAAATATTATGATTTATTATAAATAAAAAGGAACTATATGTTAATGTCTCCACATTTATCTTTCTTCTTAATGAAATGGAAGTTGATATCAATATGATTTTACCCGGAATATTACATTTGATTCTTTGGAATATTTATTTCACATTGATTATCACACAAATTAAACAATGTTAATGAAAAACCCACCATCATATATTCATATTTTGAAATAATCCATAACATTTTTGTTATCTATTATTATTTAAAAATATACTAAACTTCCATTATTATTGATTTCATTGTGTTTTGTTTTCATATATAGTCAAGTGACACATCTTAAATTGATAAATAATGTGGCTAATAATAAAATTTCTATAACTAAAATCACCTACCTAATATACAGAAAAAATTCATACAACAAAAATTAAGTTCCTTTATTATATCTCAATCTATAATTAATAGTTCCATTGACATGGTGTGATATATTGTATCATTTAGATTATGTTTTCACTTTAAGTTTCATTTAAATCATGTATAAAGTGAAATGAAAAAAGAAAATATATGATGATGAAAAAAAAGTAATGTAGGATTCAAATTATACATCTAAAATAAAATTTATCAATTCTCTTTCATACATCATCTATGTATAAATTGATTCCAAGTTATATTGGTGGCGAGATCCATCTCGATCCTTTCATTTCAATCTAATTTAAAAAATCATGAGAATTATTTTTATTTGATAGAAAAATATAACCTAAAATTTTCATAACATGTGAACCTAAAATGAATTTCATATCACTAACGATTTAGAGTTAAAAAACATTTTAATTTAAGAATATAATAAAAAAAATGTCTTTATATTTATTTTAAGTCAAATCACATACAAAATAACAATGATTAAGATGTTGTCATCTCCCATTACATAAATAATATTATCCTCCATTAATTTCATAAAATTCACTATCTTTAAGATGTTTTCATGAATATATTTCCACTATTAGTGTTATTATATAAACCAAAATACTAATTTCTATGGATTTTAACTCAATAACCATCATGACCAAGGATAACTTGGTCCTTTTGTTCAATATAGACATCATCGATGAGTTATTCATTTCATTCATCCTAACATGCATTACATCATTTGTAAATTTTTAAGCCTTCTCTCTTCGTTTGTTAGACGGCGTAAATGTGTGAACATTTCATTGGTTCTGAATTCTTTTGTTTCATTGGTTTCTTTGACAGATGCAACAATTTATGGGTAGAGGTCGTCAGGTGTATGGGTGAGATGGCATCCTCCTATCAAAGGGATTAAATTAAATACTGATGGTTCTAATGTCCAAGGAGTTATGTGCAGTGGAGGTGTTGTTTGGGATGACCATGGTTCGGTTATTGTGACATTTTATTCTTTATTTGGGGAGGGTAATTCACTGGTGGCTGAGGAACTAGTGTTACTAAAATGTCTCAATATGTGTAGGGCAAGATTAGTCCACCTATCTGAAATTGAATCAGATTCTGCAATAGTGATTAATTCCCTAAAAGGTAAATTCAATTCCCCTATAATATTATATATTCTATCCATGGTTGCAAGGATCTCATTTATTCAAACATGTTGGTTCTTCATACATGGATTGTGGGTAATATTCTAGAAGATCTCCTGGCTTCTAAAGGCAATCAAGATGAAAGGCTTCAAATTTTTTCTAGCAATGGGTTCTCTTTCTATTGAGTGTTCTATGATTGTCCAAAGGGATTCCCTCGATCATCATCATTTTATCCCCTGTGAACTTTTTATATTGTCTTCTTTCATGTATCTGTCTTCTTATTAATATAAGTTTATAATTTTCAGTCATGAGTTCATCATTCAAGAATGTAGACTTCACATCTATTTAAAATAAGTTTTCATTTTAGTAGTAAATATCATGGAAAATTTCAACAATTTATATAACTGGGACCAAAAAAACGGGCTCACTAGTGTCTATTCCAGAAATTATACAGTAGCCTTAAAATACTAGAAAACCCATATTTCATATTATTTTCCCTCCTAATTATGTATATCTAAAATAAACCATTTCATAAAAATCTTATACTTATTTTAGGACATGATACCAATTAAAAAGTTTCATTCTTCTAAATCTTATTTTACTCTTCCTCTATTGTTTCAGTGCAATCATAATATTCTTATAATACCACAACACACTTTATTTTAAAATTTCAATGAAAGAGGATATGGTTATCATTTATTGAATTGTATATTGTATTAATACCAAAACTATTGTCTCTGAAGATATTGTTAGGATAAAAATTATTTTTTTGTCTTGATAACTTAGTTAATCCTTGATTTGGTTCCTAAAAAATATATAAATTTCTAAAACAATATTGAAACACTGAAATTCGTATATTGTTTCCAAATAAGTTTTATATTTCCCTGAACTGAGATCTATTATAACTGGTTCCCTATGAATCGTTTCAATGTTCCCTCAGGTTCACCTACCCATACACCAGAGGCTGCCAACTAGTTGTGATAGTCAAAAAAGGAATAATGTGGAGAAATTACCATCTTGGGAGATTAAAAAAAATATGCTAGTAAAATTAACAGATGTAATAACAATTAAGAACAATAAAAGGACAACATATGAAAAGATCCAACAAATTACCAAGAAACACATGAAACATGAATATGATGATTACACTACATGTCATAAAGGTATAAAAAAGAAAGAAAAAAATTACCAAAACCATAAAAAAATATCCAAACATGTTATTGATTCCCAACATGTTCCTGACATCCCATGCCCCAACCCATCATCCCAAGCATAACCCATCAACAAGGTTCCTTCACCAAACCTGTACTTGAAAAGAAGTTGATCTTCATAGGTTCTCAAGTGCCATAGAATCCTGAGTATTGTGTGTGGTCAATTCATTAGTCCACAACCAATGATTTCTAAGATATATCTATTATATATAGCCTTGAAATTAGATAAAAAATGATGAAATAATAAACAAGGGAATGAAGGTATCATATTTCGAATTTGATCATTTTTTAATTATTGATTTCATCTTTTATGTTCCATAGTGTAAACCAACCACCCCAACTAGATCTTATAATGTTGGGATCCTAAGAAATAGCATGAAAGGGTTAAATAATTTTATTGAGAGAGTGTATTTTACTAAGTAAATCACTTTAACCATGTAGCTTGGAGCATCATTTTAAGTAACCATATCATGTCCACACATAAGAAGCATAGTTCATCAATTAGACATCTCAATATATTAAAAAATTTGGATCTTAGAGCCTCAGCATGACATCAAAAAAACATCAACATGGCATATAACATCCATCAAGACCAGCCCAAAAATGAGGAGCCTCGGTTTAAAACTCTAATAAAAAAATATATCTGTGGGGCTAAGAGCATCAGTATATCATGAAGCATGGAAGTAGTGAATGGGTATAATACTACACACATATCATTTACAATAAGAACATGCTTATTTAACCATTTATCACATTACACATATATCATTTCATTTACCATGGTACAAACAAAACCTTAAAATAAAATCATGG
The DNA here is from genome assembly GCA_963277665.1 of Viscum album. Classification (NCBI taxonomy): domain Eukaryota; kingdom Viridiplantae; phylum Streptophyta; class Magnoliopsida; order Santalales; family Viscaceae; genus Viscum; species Viscum album. The sequence goes on from OY728167.1 coordinate 1,006,971,104, forward strand.
AATTAATAAAACCCAACCCTTTTCTTAAAGAAATAAAACCCAAAACAAAATAATCTTGTTAAAATAATCAAGAATTTTTCCTTAAATACATAGGACATACTATTTGTAGATATAATCCCTTACCCAAGTAATTCATTACGATTCCGAACAATTTATAAATTTTCATTTAAATAATTTACACATAAAGGGGAATTAGCAACCCTATTTCAAATAATTATTTAAAATCTAATAAGAAACCATTTTTTCTAAACACTTTGAGCTAAAAAAACTAATTTTAAAACATTACCCACTTACAAAACATCATACTCCTTCATTTAAGACCACAACTAGATCAAAATCTAAAACAATAAATTTTACCCGGTTCAAAAGACTCTAAGGAATTTCAAGAAAGATATCATACAATTATTTCAACCATACCTTTAACCATAACCATTAGATAAATTATAATATCTACCCTTACACTCTCATAATATCCATATCTCAACATTTAACCATTCATTGCACTATTTTCAAGGGTTTGGCATACCCCATGAGGTGCCCCAGGTTTATTCATGAATCATCAATGGACCCTAAGGGGTTCGTGAAGGGTTTTACTCCTCAATCTAATTCCAATATTACTCTTCTTATCTAAATACATGAAAAATAAGATTGTATTTAATTAAAATAAATACATACACATATAAAACATAACCACTATAGAAATAATCATTAATACCACCTAATTAATTATGTTTGACAGCCATTTATCCTACCTCAATCCTTGATTCGAGATAAAATGTCCTCAAAAACCTCAACCAAGATAACCATGGAAAACAAGGGTTCAAATATTATTAAGGATAGGAAAAAACACACCAATCCTCTTCCATGAACTGCAAGAAAATAGAGTTTAACACTTACCATAAACTTCAATTATCACCCAAGAACACACACACCTATGAATTGGGAAATAATCACCAATGGAGGATCAGAGTGATCTTGGTTCCTCAAAGTAGCTTTTGGGGATGAGTGAGTTGATAATTCATTGAATAGAACATTAATTTTGAGAGGAAAAATGGGAAGTTACAATCTTTTAAGAGGTTCAAGGTTTGGTCAGATGGTTGTCCAAACCATATGCCAACTATGATTCTCTCTTTTGTCCTATAGGTAAATAGGTTGAATGGAATTACAAAAATCAAAAACGACTAGGAAAAAATTTGTGTCTCCAATTTTATTTCCTCGGTCCAAAGGGTAACAACCACATCCATACCTATGGAGGCCCTCACAGTTTTCATACTATGAAAATCCAATTTTCTCAACTATATTAAAGAGACCCCCACAACACACATTTATGGATAATAGTTAAAATGGTCATGCACCAACCGTTAAACATGAACTACTTTGTATATTTCCCTCTATTCCATCTGTTAAACCCCATTGACACCTCTAAGAACCTTTCAATTCCTGAGAAACACTACATTAACAAAAAATACAAACCGAGAGTCAGGGTATGTATATTAAAATATCCCCCACTTATAATATATCATCATCAAGTAACATTCCAAAATATTAACAAGGATACAAGAAAAATAATTTGACCAAGGGGTCCTCATATCAGATTATCTATCCTTAGTTTTTCCAAGATCTCTGCCATTATATTATAATATTTTGATCAAGGAATTGACTTACCATCTAAACCTTACCCTTGAAATTCAAAATACTAGTCATATTATCTATAACGATGCATCATCCTCAACCCTAACATTAAATATGTAAAAAACATGACGAATGTCACATTGATACTACTAAAACTACCACACATAATGGGAATCAGATAAAGCGCTACTACCTTAGGAGATCTAATAGGTAAACCTCCATTTAAATTCACCCAAAACCCCCCAAAAAATAGAGTATTATAGGTTACCATCATGTCTTGATTTCTAATCCTTAAAATGAACCATACTTGGAATCAATAGAATGAACATATAATTCTTCCAGCCACATTTCCCTTAACTACATTGTTCCAAAACTCAAGTCCCAATGGTCTTGTTTCACACCAGAATGCCCAAAACAAAACCACATCATAACCTTCATCTCATGGTACTAAACCATTCAGAAGCCGATTCAATGTCCATTCCCAAAATAGAATCACCATGATGGAAGTTAACTGACCCAATATAACCTATAACACCAATCACAACATCAACCGACCACTTCTATCTATGGTGACATTCACCATATTCTTTATCCCACAACCTCCATCTTTGTTTTTGAGATTATTTTAATTTTAAAAGGAGCACTAGAACCACAAAAAAATCTTAAACAACATACCTTACATGTTTCCCAACCCACTACACCCAAATATCCATGAGAACACCCTTTAAAATTGGAATCCGACGTTTCAGCTGAAACTACCTAGAATGGACACACCTATTTCATCCATACATTAACTAAATTCTACTTGATTCTTCTACAAAACCCATTTTCATTCTCAAATAAAACATACAATTTTATTACATGCACTAATAGATGTTTACAACACATTTATTTCTTTTTTTTTCAAGATCTATCAGATCATCCCTGACTAACTCATCATGATATTCTCAAATCCCACTGTTGGAACGTTACCACTTCACGTAGCCATAGAGAATTATCACATAAGGTATACCGCTGTGAATCTGGTAATATGATTCTTCTACAGAATTTTATCCCCAAATTCGAGTAAATATCCACCATGAGGGAATCCAATAATTTAGAAAACATCTTTGTTATCTACATCACCCACTAACACTTATTTGACACAAACACCATGCATTTCATTGAGAACCACCCGATTCCCAAATCCAATGATCATATTGATCAACCAATATATCTAGGTCCCACCTAGCCTTTTCATGAAATACAAACATGTACCTCATAGGTTCATTATTTATATCCTTATTTTACCATTTCCATCCCATGGCCTATAACACACTCCTATGACAAACATATCACTCCCCACTATAAGAGTTTCATTTTCACCACATTCCTCATGAAATTCCAACCCCAAAGTATATTGTGTATGAAACCCAAGAAGGGGATGTACAAATCCCACTCTCAAATAAGGGAAAATAATTAAACATTAACCCTCACCTACCCCCATGAATTTGGAATGGAATCTATGTAATTCAGAAAAACTCAGTTCATCATGAGGACCATACTCACAAATTGGCGATGATGAAGCTCCCATAATGCAGAATTTCTCACCATACTCCCTAAAGGAACCCTCCAATATTTTCTATATCCTACCAAAAGAAAAAAATTTAAGTATCTTGGTATGTAGATGATCCTCTCTTAGTTTACCATGGATTATTTCAATAGGTTTTCCATGATCATCTCAATTACAGAAGTATACCATGATGTCATTTATGAATACCAACATAACTGGTTCATCACTAAGGTCACTTCCAAATGCGGGGACACTTTAAACTATCAAAACTCTCAGATTAATTTCCCAAAAACATATCTGCAGCATTTAACCACTACTTCTCAAGTAGTATTTTCAAACAAAACACACCACTGATTAACTACTCTATACCAAGAATCCATGAACCGGGGTTTCCTTCAGTACTACTACCAAGACCCCACTCGAGTTCTTCTAGCACATCCTTGGTGAATCACAGAAGAACCAACAAAATCCTTATCACTGATCCAAAACTAAATGATCTATTTCATTAACAAATATTCTCAGTATGATCATAAAAATAAAATAAATTCTTATCCCAAGCCACATGTTTACCCATGTCTAACAATACCATTCATATCCCACACATTCTTATATATACACCACATCAGTACCCCTGATGCCATGGAATTTCCGATAATAACTCAGATAACATGACTCTAGATCACATGTGTCATAGACCCTCATATTTGGGCTGAAATAACTACTTATATATCTAGTCATGCCTCCTTGTCAGTTATCCTCATCTTACTTGAAGAATTCTCAATTTTTCTATCAAATAACCCAACCTTTCTCACAAACAAGACAAACCATGTGACCACACCTCATCCTAGGTCTCACTTCCTAAGAAAAAGTAGACACCCATGCTTTGTTCAACCTTGTCTTGCCTACCATAATTCATCCCAAATCCATCATCAAATGTTAACAACACCATCATGTAAGGAATATTAATGGTCATTCCCTTCAAAAATAGTCTTACAACTAACCCCAAGAACTTATGTGCTTACCTAAGAGATAAACCAAGTCATAACCATGCCCTTTTCCCTAAAACATGATTCCACCTACCATACATCAATATAACCTCTGAATCACTCTACAATGCTTCAAATTCCAAAGAACCCACTACACTAGGCTAACCTATGTTGAGATCACACCCAATTTTCCCATGTTTTTTAACTCATGAACAAAAGTCAATTCATAACCCCGAAACCATTTTCCATTTCATCTAGTACTATACCTAGATCCTAGACTATGAAATAGTCTACGTCATCCACTATCAAACTCTATAATGTCCACTTGTTTCATAAACACTCCAAAAGAAATAACTACATGAAAACCAATCTCTCATATCACCCTTGAAGTTCAAATAACATGGACACCCAAAAATGGTGTCACATATAACAAAGGTTAGTGGACCTCCCTTAAATCCATAGACCACAAATATCCCACACGACACTACCCATGAAAATGATCCCAACCCCATTCCAAAACACACCACCTCCAAGGAACTAAGAAACCATTTACCCTAGGTCCCATGATAAGGATACACGTAGTAATACCTCATAACTATAATGTAAAAACCCACTATAAGGTTCATAAACAAATATTATAGTCTCAACCAACAAGGATAACCATGTACATATTAAAAGATGACCTTCCAAAACCTTAATATCACATCCTAACTAAAGGTACAACAAGAAATGCTCCAAAAAACAGAACAACAAAAACCCTCATGGTTTGACATTCTATAACCTATGGTCTCAAAACTAACGCACTCTCACTTCCTAAACCACCCATACACATGTTTTATTAGGAACACAATGGATACTCAATACTATTGTCCCAAAAATATCCATTACTACACATTATTCATTCATTGACTCCAACATTATAAAAATCTATGATTTCTTGTTTATAAACATTCCTCAGACCAAAATATTTTTAAATAAAATATTTAATAAAATTAATATTTTAAAACATTTTTCTTAATAACAATTTCAAATAAATATCAACTGGAATGAACCATAGATTGAAAAATAAATTTAATGTGTATGAATCCTAGGTAACTATCAATCCCATAAATAAGGTCATTCCAAGACCTGACAAGATTATAGTCTCTTTTTAACCATCCCCCCAAATATCAATACAAAATACACCCCTCTAATCCCAATTTGAAATGAACTGTCCTGGTAGATACTATAAATAGTTATCCATGTCATGTTTCCATTTGACTTCAGGAACGTGTCCTCATATGCCCGTGGCTGCTGACCAGTTGTGTAGGTCTATAAGGGAACATTTCCGAGACTGCACCCACATATCATAGTTAAAACACAATATATATAAAATAAAGGGATGTAATGACCAGCAAGAAAAATAAATGGATAACATATGAAAAGATCCAATAATTAACCAAGTAACAAATTCAATAACAATATGATGAATACACTCATTCCCGAAATTCATACAAATAAAATAACCAATATTAAAATCATAAAAATATCCTAAAATTGTAATTATTTCTTACCTGGCATGGACATCCAATGCCCTAACCCACCATCCCATGAATATACCAACCACTAGTTCTTATGTTGATGCTTTACTTGAAAGTAAGTGGCATATTCTTCAACACCCAAGGTTCATGGTGGCTGGATAAGGTCATGAATAAAAATTAGTAGGCCACCACCAGCAGTGTATAAAAATTATATAGTCTATACAAATTAAAAAAACATAACTAATGTTTCAATGATAAATAAGTTAAAAAAGTAATCATTCTTCATATTTAAATATTTACTAATTAACCATATTATATTTGTAGTTCCATATTTTCAACTAACTAACCCAACTATCTATGTTCATGATGGGTGCCCAAGACAAATATTTAAGGGGTTAAAAACTTTTAGTCACAAATGGGAATTTACTACTCAATTCAATTTGACCATGAACATTTGAACATTAGTCAAGGTAAGCTATCATGTCTATAATTATTAAGAATAGATCCTCATAGAGACATACCAAATCATAAAAAATTTAGGATCATAGATCCTTAGTTTCAAATCCTACACCCAGAAAACATCAGTATGGCCTAGATAACCATTCTAGCCTATCCACAAAACAAGGATTCTCGGTAATTTTTTATTCACACAATAAATATATGTGTTCAAAAGAATTATTCTAACCCAAAAATGGGAGTAGAGACTCGTTCCAATACCCCACTCATAATATTTACCACATGGACATACTTATTTAAACATTTACCACATTACCTAAATATCATTTCATTTACAAAGGTTCCAATGGGCCCTTAAAACCAGATCCTGGAATTAATAAAACCCAACCAATTTATTAGGTCATTAAACACCACAACCAAATACCCTTTCTAAAATCAGCTAGAATTCCCAGTTTTAAACATGGGTATTCCTCTTTGAAAATATAAACCATATACCAAGTAATTCATTACCATTTCAAAAAAGTTAGAATTGGATATTTAAACAATTTAAACAAAAAGTGGAACCACCCCCGTTTGAAATGATCATTTGAAATATAATAAGAACCACTATTTTAAAACACTTTTAGGTCAATAGATCATTTTAAAAAATTACCCACTTTCAAAAAAAAAATTCCATCATTGAAAACCATAACATGATCAAAATTCTAAACACATCATTTAACCAATTTCCAAATAATACTAAAAATTTCATGAAATATTGTATATATATATAATCTATTTTTTTATCATGCACATTATATAAATAAAAATTAATACACATTCCCTCTCATAATATCCCAATACATATTTTTACACACATATTTCACAATTGTTAAGGGTTTAGCATACCCTATGGATTTCCCTATGTATGGTATTGAATCGTCAATGGATCCTCAGGGGTCCATAAAGGGTCTTAATCCTTAATCTATGACCCAAATTATATTCCTTATAAATAGACATAAAAATAATCTATACAATGAATTGGAACAACTATATACACATATAAAACATCAAGAATTTGGGGGAAATCATTAAGACCACCAAACTCATTCTCATAGAAAAACACCTGGACTACCTACACTATTTATTTGAGATAAAATGGACTCAAACACCACAAAAAAAATAAAACAATGATAAATAAGTGTTTAGATATTTTTAAGTTGAGGATACAACACACCAAAAATATCCTATAAAATGGTAGTAAACGGAGTTGAAGATTTACCTAAAGCTTCAAAATGAACCCAATGACATTCCAATAACTTATGAATTAAGGGATAATATCACATGGTGGAGGGGATAGATAATGGTTCATCACCCTATCTACTTAGGGATGAATGAGATGAAAATCCCATAGGAATCATTTATGTATGATAAAGAAAATGGGAATTTCTATAATTTAAGGGGTGCACAGTTTATCCTCTTGGGTGGCTAGACCATGCACCTATTATTAACATTCTTTTATCTAAAATGTAACAAGGCCACATATTCTGAATTCCAACTTTTATGGTATAAAAATTTGTGTGGATTATGTCCGCTTACATTTTTTCAAAAGAGAGGATCCACACATGTGTCTAGAAAAGCCTTCACGATTGTCATACCATGAAAAGTATATTTTCTCAACACTCTTCAAGACACCCCACCACATGCAGTTATGGTGCATAGTGAAAGTAACTATGTTCCAACTATGAAACTTGCACATCCTGGCCTCTTTTGTACTATTACATGTCCCAAACACCCGAGACACCATCATGATGCTTTCAATTCTTAGGAAACACTGTATTAACCCAAAATTTAATTTTTTATGTATTCAACACAATTTCGTGATCTTACATATCCCATGATATCCATCATAATTTTCTCAAGCTTATAAAATTTCATTATTAGTGGGAAATGATATTATATATGAAACATGAACCTCTCTGGAAATAATTATTATGATATAAATATTTTAGTTTAATTCATATATTAACAATAGAATCTCATTATACTAAATATGTATCTAAGAAATGTACCCTCGCCATCTTGATCATTAAATTTTTACCAATTTTATACTTTAATGTTGATATAATAAGGGTTTTTGAATACAATCATATTCACTATCTTGCACTTTTTCCCAAATCATATATCATAATAATTATTAATTAATGTTTGCTTTAATAAATAATCGTTGATAAATTGGGAATCCATTTCTATATCTTATTACTAAACTATTATAATGATCCATGTTCCAATAACATAACACTTATTATATACACCAAATAGTAGATAATATATATATATATAAAATATATTTTTTGATCCTATATAGAACAATATATTCATTCTTAATCTGTTGATTCTCTAGATATTCTTCAACGATTTCATTCCTAAATTCGGATTCCTTATTAGACTGATAACTCTAGATAGAATTACACTGATTATAATAATATCCTTTAAAATTGTTAACCTACATAAGTGAATGTAATTTATTAAAAAAATAAGTTATACAAGTAAAATCACTAACAACCATAAAAAACTTACTTATCACAATAAGTTGAATTCAAGGTAATGGATCCATATAAAATCCATTTTAATAACTTAACTAGCTTCTATGATTTTATTTTCACAATAATATAACATATATTATCCATTATTATTTTATGAAACCAATAAAAATTATTCTACCTCACTGAATTTAGCTTCAGTATATTTCACTGAGATTCATATTTGATATGTTCTTTTAAAATAATAACCATTTCATCTATGTAAATTCTTATTTTATTCCATTAAACTCATAAAAATATATTTTTGTTATAAATAATATAAAATATATTACAATTTATTCAATATCACATTATAATAAATTCAATATCATTCATCCTCATAATGAAATGTATATTCCTCCAAAAATATTACCAATTTATCAGTGTCCCAAAGTGACCTATTTTAGGAATGTAGTTAATTATGCTACTTCTATCTGGACATTACAGGGGGTCTTGATAGGGATGAAACCTCCCATTAGGGATGTAATCACGTTTGGAATCATGAGAATGTATGGACATTAGAACAGTGGTCACCTGTATTATTCCACATAATAGGGTATCTCATAAATGCATATCAGATGCAGAAAACCATGGTATCCCATGTCGATCATGTGGTATATAATGAAAAAGGAATATATTCTGAGGTTTTTTCCGTTATCCCATGTCCAACAAGTGGTTGTAGTGTGATAGGTCTTGATTTTAACATCTTTGGTATATTAAATGTGATTGATCATAACACCTCAAGGAAGCGGATTAGAGGGGTATATCCCTACAAGGGGGAACCTGGAAGGTTTAGATATGGATGGATCAAAATGCCTTCTAGAGATGGATCTATGAGGTTTCTCCCACAAAGGAAATATGTCACACCATAAAGGTGGATCTGGAATCCATTGGAGGTGGATCGGGGAGGTGCACTCGTGTGAGGGGGAAACCATGTTTTATCATTGGCTAGGATTGAACCTAAAAGAGGCATCATACCTACCATGTTTATGTGACATGGATAAAAACCCTAATAGCTCTATGGATAGCGTGGGGGATTACGCATAGAAGCTTCTGTTTTTATGGTGATTTCCATTGGTCGGATTGTGTTTCTTGTATAAGACTAACACATGAGATCTTCCTAGTTGTTACTATGTGTAGCGATGAAATGGATGGGGATAACATGTAGGAATGAACCAAATGTGTTGGTTCATCTCAGTAGGATGTGGAGGTCCAGGTAGACATATAGTGGATATGAATGAAGTGTTGGGTGGAATGGATGATATTTCATGGGGTGTCGGATTTTGACCTCAGAGAGGCTTCCTGCATACCTTACCTAGGAGGTCCAATGAAATGACGAATATGGGTGGGTATTAATCCTAGAATCATCCCACTTGATGGGACTTTGTTGGGTCTTATGCGTGGAATTTGTCCGTATGGAGGGGGCATGATGGGGCTTACACAAGGAGGGTTGGATGTTAGACATGCCGAAAGTTACACATGGAAGCTTCCCATATTGAGGGGGAATAATGGGGGATTATATAAGTAGGGATTACCATTGGAAATTATGTGTCTTATGCATTGGAGTGGACCATATAGAGGGAGAATGATGGGGCTTACACCGAGAGGGATGCCCGTTGGACATGTTGTGGCTTACGCATGGAAGTAGACCTTATGGATGATAAAATTGTATGGTTGATGATACCCTCTAAAACCATGTTTTTCATGGTTAGTGTGAGAAATAATGGGAAACATTAGACCTGACTATATGTTTCAGGAAAGATACACCAATGAAATATGGTCTGGGGCTTACGCATGTAAGCTAGCCAACAAGGATATCCCTTTAGACAGAAAGGATCTCATTCCATGTGATTAATATCTGATTCTATGTCATTCATACCTAGATCATTTTACTGATGTAGAGACGGTATTTTTAATGGAAACTGCATGAGTTTTTAATGAAGACAATTTCCAAAGGAATATGTATGGAGGATTGAGAGAAACATGAGGTGGGAAGGTTCCTAGTGCCAAATCATCTCAGATCATGTGCAGATGATGCCCTTCCATGTGAGGAGGATATCATTCTATGTTCATATAAACAATTATATCCTCAATTTTACAAAAAGGTTGTGATCATAGTTTATCTTTATGTGTTGGGGACTTTAGTGTAAGGCAATTTTACTTCCTGCTGCTAAGATGTGCGGAACTCACTCTTCACCACTTGGGATTACATAACCATCGATCATCAACTCTTGGGAGGGGGATGTCTTTAGATTTTTCACTTTTCAATTTTGTGGATGATTTATCACCCCCAATGACCATGTTAGCTTTTTATGATAAAACATAATAGGAATTTTCATGAATATGTTTAAAAGTAAGAGGTAGGTCAACACAATAGGGGGAACCTTACGAGGGAGTAATAAATCACTACTTCTAATTCTAGAGGGATGCAGAAAAGAGGTTCATGTAATACATGGTGTATGCCCTAAAAAGGAGCTCAAACATGGTGTTTTGAAAAAGGAACAAGCCATTAAGTGTCAAAGAGAAGGTGTATGTGACATTGGAGAGTTGTGTGCAAGATCTTGTGTTGAGAATAAGAATGGGTTCCACTCAGGACCAGGGTTCTCGTAAGAGGGGTATTTTGTGCACACCAAACATAAACATGAAAGAGATGGTAAATAATTAGGCCAATATGGAACAACATGATAGTAGAACCCCAGGGAACATGTTGCACAGGATAATATACCTTGTCATTACAATTCATTCATGATATAATGAAATACTAGTTTTAAGCGTATAAGAGGGATACTTGGACTTCTGAAGGATCAACATGAAAAAGAGGTGGGGTGCAAAACCGTATATAGACCATCCCTTTAATTGTGGAATTCAATATTCCTATCATGAAAGAGGTTCTCCGTGTATGCACACCATCAACCATGGCAGTCGAGTGTTCAAAGGGTCATTTGACGAACATTAGAAATGTAGGGGAATTGCACATGACTGAATTTACTACATTGATAGTGGGAAACATGTGATTATCCTATGTGGATTTTTTTGGACTTTCATGGAAGAATATTCCCATATGATGTTGCAATGGATGCAAAAAGGTCAAGCTTGTAGTTTTAAATCTTGCAGACACACATCGAAACTTTTTTCTCCATCCTTCGTAGTATATGGATGCTTTATTGTGTCTGATGAAACCTTTAGCTTTACCAAATATTTACACTATGTCTTTTAGACTAATTTTGTATGAACAACTACCCCATGTAATCTATGATTAATGGGGACAGTAAGGTAGGGTTCTGAGAAAAATGATTAAGAGAATGGTTGATTCCATTGAGTTTCACACAAAAAAATGGATGGGGGTGCGTAAGGAAACTTTTGTGTGTGTGGAGTCTAACATCCACACTTATATGTTTGTAGAGGGGGACCAACATATGGTAAAATGATATTATGCATGACAGGTGTAGTATTATCATTCATAAGTTTGAACATTCTGCTTGAAAACAATGAACATCAGCCTGTATTTTGTGCATCTACTACTTCCTTTATGGTTTAACTTTTTTAGAAATTCCAACACTTTCATGATAAATAGAATATATTCAAGGAAAATATGTATTTTTGGCACCAAACTATTAGTCTTTTACACATCATTATTGGATTTCTAGGATCAATATAATTGGATAGTCAATAGAACACGAGTAATATTGAAACCACCATTTCTTCATGAAGAGTGGAGTTGGTTGGGACCCCTCAGATACTTCACACAAAGTGGGTCATATCAAATAATCATATTATTCTAGGATTGATGACGTAATTAAAACAGGATTATTTCATGAGTGAAAACCTCCCTTTGTAGAAAATTAGTCATCCAAATCATGTGTCCATCCTAGTCTTCCAAGTAGATTCAGTGTGGTTATGGTTCACGTATGAAGACAACCTTCAGTGATGCATCATCAATGTTACTGGACACACTAGAAGATAGAATCGGGACATGACCATATAAGTATTGAATGTGAATACGATTACAATCACAAGATATGATATAAAGGTAGAGGAGTACTCTTTTTACTATTCAAATACCTTCTAATGAATAATGATGAATGACTGTGTAGGTTGGTAAAAGGATTTGGACCTGAGGCATAGGGGCTACATCACAAATGAATGGGAATGGGAATACTAGGTACACTATATATGTGAGGAGTTTGGAGAAGAACTGCGAAAAACCAGTCTGTATGAGGCAGTATGGATGTTGTAATTCCATATATATATTTAATAAGAGATGGTGCTGGAGATACTCAACTGATGGTCTCCAGACACAAACATATTTCACCTCTATTGTGTAGATGTGTTAATTAGCTTGGGAGAAATTCACTTATTTAGATAAATTCTGTTAGAGGGATTCCAATTGGATGAGTTACTTCCAAAATTAAATACATGGATGAACATGGAATGAACCCCTATCCTTACATGAACTCTCTTGGAGGTGGCACAGGAAGAGCCCAATATCAATGAAATACAAATGGAAATCTCATTACAGTAATGGTTTAACCTATTCCATGTAACATCCCAGGTAAATGAAGAATAAAGAATTTTCATATTTATTAATATTTTCGAATTAAATATTAATTTTACTTTAAAGGGGTTGCTATGTTCGATAGCATACCCGATATGCAACAAAGACTTTCATTGAAATCTTACGTTGCAAACTAGTAATAAAATAGTATTATTTTAAATGGTAGTTAACACATAGTCGTTGTATTGGCAGGAATTGATAGAAATAACTAAAATCCGATTATATATGTTTTTTAAATGTTTTTACATTTATCCAATAAAAGATAAAGGCTTAAAATACGGAATGAATTCAATTTTAGTCATTTATACCCTAATTCTCACTAAAGGTTCACTTATCACCTTTTGATGGCAGAACGTCATTAAATATAGTTTTGATCCCTCTTATACATTCTATTGGACCAAATATAACTCTTTTTTAGAATAGGGACATCAAAATTTACATTGTGTAAATTCTTGATATTTTTTCGATAAAGTTCATTTTTTTAATGAATAGTGTAAAATGTTGTATTTTAATTCAAAACCATTTTTTAATATAATTTATTAAGATGATAAGATAAACTTTTGAATTGTTTTTTAAGTGAAATTAGAATATATTTTAACCATTTAATCCAATAGTGGTTGTTGGAATTAATTTCACATTGAAATCGGACTTAAACTAGGGTCAATCTTTTGATACTTATTGTTATATAAAAACACGCTATTTGTCATGACAGCGGGAATTAATTATTAAATTAATTAATGTGAATTATTTGTTTTCAATTTTGTAAAATAGACTTCATTTTTATATTTGTAATATCAAATATAGCTTAGGGTGAATTTTTGGTATTTTTCTGAAAAACATCAATTTTTGATGAATAGTGAAACCACTAAGTGGTACTTATAAAAACTGATTTTTCGTTTAAATGAAATTTTACCACTTCTGTGTTTTGAATTTCAAAAATCAAACATACATTGTTGTCATTAAGAAGTAAAATTTGGTTCAATGGGATTAAAATTATTTTTTGGTGAATAGTAACTTTTAAGTTCTTAATCACGATTAGAGGTAATTAGTGTAGTTTAAGGTAAAAATAATGTTTTAATAATATGAGATGAGCTTGACACATGTTTTAACCTCATCGGATGTGTCGTGGCCGACCAAGACAAGACACGGGTCAACTTGGGGACCCCATGGAGCCACTTTGGATGGGAAATGACATAAATAACTTTTTATTTAATGTTAAAGTAAAAATGAAACACACATGAGATGTTTGACTAAAACAATTTTTACATGGGGTTATAAAAGTCATATTTTTGACTATAAAAATTCATTAGAAATATAAAACGATTTACTACATCATAGTATTTTTTCTATAATTTTTTAACATTAAATAAATTAAACTATTTATGACATCATGATGATGCAGCGATGACCTCATTATTTAACGATTTAAGTAAAATAGAAAGATAATGTAAAATATAAGACCTACACATGTCCAAAACCTATTTTATGAGTGTATTTAGAACCCTCATCACCTTATCCTCGAAATAAATCAATGTGGGACCTTTAAAATCCGAAAATCTTTTGAAAATAAAGTAACATTTTGTAAACATTACAAGAGTGCCCCTCCTCTCCTCTTATAAAAGGCCCCCACCTCTACCCCCTTAACCACACTCCCAAAGCCTTTGGCTCGGACAAACTATACCCATTTTGACTCTCAAATTCCCTCTCTTACTTATTGAAGCCTCACATTGGGCATAAGTCTTCCCAAGGAAGCCTTTGAGCTCAAACCAAAGGGAGTTACCCGATTTTAAGGTAATGTCATCACTTGAGTACGTTTGTTTTATTTTGCTTCTCCAACCCCCTAAAATCTTTTTATTAATTTATTTTGTAACAAATCCAGTATCTTCAATATACTATGATGTTGTTATAAGAAGTATTCGAGCTACACTTACACACACCTACATCTAATGGTTAAAGAACATACAGTTTCCGTGGATGGCGAATTTCTGCCTCCTGAAACGATGATTGTTCAACATTCTTTAAACACCCTCAAAGGTGGCCATTAAGATGTCACTATATATATATATGATATATAATATTTTTATGTTTTCCTTAATCTTCTGTATTTTTCATTTTTTGAATACCTTTATGGTTTCCATTATGGGTAAATGCGATATCTTCATTTAAGGAAGTGCGGACTACCGCCCCCTCAAAGTGATTTGATTCATTACTTCCATATGTGGGATGTATAAAGGATGGATTTAAAGTTATTATATATGATGTTATAATAGGATTATAATATACCTCTATATCATTATTATTTCTTTCTATTAAATTATGAGATAGAAATGAAAGTAGCATTCATGCGTACGTACGACTAACCGTCTCCATGAACGATGCATTTCATTTCTTATCCCCAAATGTAATGTACTATTATAAGTACATGTATATAATGTATATATATGATTAATGATACATCTAAATGATGAATATAATTCTGGAATTAAAATATACATACCTCTCATTTAGTTTTAATTCCATTAATATGACAAAGAAATGAAAGTAGCGTTCATGCGTACGTACGGCTTACCGTCTCCATGAACGGTGCATTTCATTTCTTACCTCTAAATGATTATGTAATATTATAAAGACATGTATATTCTGGATATATATGATATATATGATATCCAAATCAAGAAAGTCATTCTAGATATAAAGAACCTTTGACCACACGAACAACATGTAATTGTAAGAAGTCCTCTTTCGAGTTAAGAACCAAATATCGACAAAACAAACATTATTAACATAAATGGTTAAATAATTTTTATAACATGGCAATAAGTGATATAAAAGGAATAATGAACTTGAAATATTTTCTTAAGAAAATTGAAATTAACTCAAGTTTATTATTCAGGATGTTAAAAAATGATCGAGTCAAGTCGGACCCGAGGTAAGGGACTTCGTCTCAATCTCCTTTCATTGAGGCATATTTAGTTTTATACACAACCTTCTTTTATACTTTGTATAAAACCCTTTGACTTTTACTTTCATACAAAAGGAATCTTTTTCTACGAAGTGTTTTACTAAACGACAAAAAAGAATGTTTCTTTTAACGTACGCAGCGACAACGACCTTTTCCGCCACCGCGAGTATTATTTGGTCTTTAGCTTCCTGAACAAGCCGTAATGTTTTTTTAAAATGAAATAAATACCATATACTCTTTTATGTATTTTAGTATTGAAAAAGTTTTTTATAATGGATTTGTTATTTCAATATATTTGAATGATATGTTGTGATCAAAGTGTGGAAATGTTTTCTTTCCTTTATGTCTGCTTTATGTCTTATGATTTTATAATGGTACTTGGACATTTGACGGGTGGTTACATGATGAACCATATGACGGGTGGTGCCATGAATACCAGGATGGGTGGTTACGTTATAACCTCCAATTCATTGGGTATGGAAGTCGGCCGTATGTCTATTCCATTAAGTGATATGTGTGGAAGTCGACCGTATGGTTATTCAACTTAAGTATGTTTATGTCCCAAGTTACCTTAATATGTTACTCGTTCCTTATATGGGTTTTATGGTAATTATTTGGCTAAAAAAGGGTAAGTAATGATATTTTATTCAGTGAAGAATTTTTACTACTTCATAAAGGTGAAGGTATTACATTGATATACATGGTTTACTTGATGTTTGAAAAACTAACAATTTTCATTATTTGTGTATCCCTTACTGAGATTTTTATGCTCACCCCAAGTTTTTTTTGAAATGATTTTCACAGGACTTAATGTGGAATAGGGTCAAGGATTAGATCAATGGAAAGTCATGATATCTAAAACATGGAACTAGACATGTTTCTTTTTAAGATTTTTTTTATTCTATGGAAACTTAGTAGAAGTGTCTACTTTGTAATATTTTGAGATGTAATAGTTATGTTCTAATTATCTAAAACTCTAAACCTGAAAAGACCCTCAATGTGAATTATTCATTTAATTAAATATTAAGTAAGGTTTAAGGCTAGGGCCGTACAGTTGGTATCATAGGGAGGTTTAGACAACTTTAGGAGTTAGAAAAGTGTAAAATTATAAGTTAATTAATGGTATGATTGAAATGATATATCATTTACATATTACCATTTTTCATCACCTATGGTATTTCTGTGATAAGAATGGTTTTTCATAGTGTAAACAGAACATCTTGTCTGGGAATGCATACAGAGGGAAATGACCTTTCAAATCAGTATCTTGAGATGGTCAGAATCAAAACTAAACAGTTTGTTGCAGTGATGGCTCAGTTGACTGAGGTGAAAAATGTTGGTTGTTTTTATTGATGATATTTTGATGTTTCATAAAATAAAATAGGAGAATGAAAGTCATTTAAGGGTAATTTTTCAAACCTTGAATGAAAAGAAGTTGTATGGTAAATTCAGCAACTGTGATTTTCGGTTGCAACAAATTTCATTCCTTGGTCACATTGTTTCAAAAGATGGCATAATTGTTGATCCTGCTAAAATAAAAGTTGTTGAAGAATGGCCAAGTCCCACAAATGTAATAGATATCCATAGTTTTCTTGATTTGGTAGGTTACTACTGAAGGTTTGATTAAAATTTTTCACGGTTATCTATTTCAATGACTAAGTTAACTTGTAAGGGTGTATGTTCATCTGGACAAAAGAATGTGATGATTGTTTTCAGGAGTTGAAAAGAAGATTGGTGAATGCTCTTGTTTTGGCACTTCCTTCCAGGAATAGTGAGTTTGTTATATACAGTGATGCTTCTTTGAAGGGACTTGGATGTGTCTTTATGAGGAATGATCAG
Organism: Viscum album; assembly: GCA_963277665.1. Classification (NCBI taxonomy): domain Eukaryota; kingdom Viridiplantae; phylum Streptophyta; class Magnoliopsida; order Santalales; family Viscaceae; genus Viscum; species Viscum album. The sequence goes on from OY728167.1 coordinate 1,006,989,167, forward strand.
GTAATTGCTTATGCTTCACATCAGTTAAAAACTCATGAGATAAATTACCCTACACATGATTTGGAATTAGCTGCTGTTATTTTTAATTTAAAAATTTGGAGAATCATTTGTATGGAGTAAAGTGTGAAATATATACTGATCACAAAACTGTAAAGTATATATTCACTCAGAAAGAATTGACCATGAGACAGAGGAGATGGCTGGAACAAATCAAGGATTATGATTGTACAATTCAATACCATCCGGGAAATTCAAATAAAGTGGCTGATGCTTTGAGTCGAAAAAGTAATGCTTCATTAACCACGCTACATTTGGAACGAGATCCTTTGGGTTTTGAATTGATGAACTTTGACATAGAAGTTGTTGGTGCAGGATGTCCTTCTGTTTTGTTTCAGGTATCAGTGAGATCATCTCTATCAGACAGAATCAAGCAAGCACAGAAGCAAGACAGTGAGTTGCAGAAAAAGGTAGAGCTGGTTCAGAAAGGTATGTTTCATGAATTAAACATTGATAGTGATTGTGTTTTGAGATTTGGGAAGAGATTGTGTGTGCCTTGTGATTCACAGTTGAAGAGAGAGTTGTTATGTGAAGCTCATAGTTCTCAGTTTTCAGTTCATCCTAGCAGTACTAAGATGAACAGAGATCTGTGGGAGTATTACTGGTGGGATGGAATGAAAAGAGATATTGATGATTTTAATGTGAAGTGTTTGACTTGTAATCAGGTTAAGGCAGAGCGGCAGTTTCCGAAAGGGATGCTTCAGCCTTTACCAGTGCCAGAGTGGAAATGGAAAATCATATCCATGGACATTGTTGTGTGATTACCGAGGACATCTTGTGGTAATAATGCATTCTGGATTATTGTTGATCGCTTGACTAAATCTGCTCATATCATTGCTATACGAGATACTTTTTCACTAGGTCAACTTTCCCATTTGTATCTTAAAGAGATAGTCAGGTTACATGGTGTTCATCTCTCCATTGTATCTGACTGTGATCCTAGGTTTACTTCTAACTTTTTGAAAGGCCTTTAGAAGTCGTTGGGAACTGAATTAAATTTTAGTACTGCTTTTAATCCACAATCAGATGTGCAGTCAAAACGAACAATTCAGACCTTGGAGGATATGCTACGAGCTAGTTTGATGAATTATCAGGGAAGTTGAGACCACCATCTTTCTTTGGTTGAGTTTTCTTATAATAACAGTTTTCATTCCAGTATACAGATGGCACCATTTGAGGTATTATATGGGAAGAGGTGTCGAACTCTGGCATTTTGGGATGAAGTGGGTGAAAGGAAGTTGATGGGACCAGAATTGGTAGAAGAGATGGCAGAAAAGGTTTAGTTGATTCAGAAACACATGAGAACAGCTCAGAGCAGGTAGAGGAGTTATACGGATAACCGGAGGAAGGATCTATCTTTCGAGGTAGGTGATCATGTTTTTCTCAAGGTTTCTCCATGGAAAAGTGTGATGAGATTTGGTAAGAAAGGAAAGCTGAGTCCAAGGTACATTGGACCATTTGAAATTCGGGAGAGATTTGGATTAGTTGCATACATAGTGACATTACCTCCGAGTTTATCTTAGGTACAAAATGTTTTTCATGTTTCGATGTTGAGGAAGTATATGCCAGATTCATCTCATGTTTTGAGCCCAGAGGTAGTTCAGTTGGAAGAGAATCTCTCTTATGAAGAAAAACCAGTCCAGATTCTTGACCAAAGAGAGCAAGTGTTGCGAAATAAGATAATCCACCAGGTAAAGGTTTTGTGGAAAAACCATATGGTTGAAGAGGCAATGTGGGAATCTAAAAATGCTATGAGGGATAAATACCCCCACTTATTTTGATAAGTGAATAAAATTGCGAGGACGCAATTCCCAAAAGGGGGGAAGAATGTAACATCCCAGGTAAATGAAGAATAATTAATTTTCATATTTATTAATATTTGCGAATTAAATATTAATTTTACTTTAAAGGGTTTTCTATGTTCGATAGCGTACATGATATGCAACAAAGAGTTTCATTGAAATATTACGTTGCACACTAGTAATAAAATAGTATTATTTTAAATGGTAGTTAACACATAGTCGTTGTATTAGCAAGAATGGATAGAAATAACTAAAATATGATTATATATGTTTTTTAAATGTTTTTACATTTATCCAATAAAATATAAATGCTTAAAATATGGAAAGAATTCAATTTTAGGCATTTATACCCTTATTTTCACTAAAGGTTCACTTATCACCTTTTGATGGAGAACCATCATTAAATATATTTTTGATAACTCTTATACGTTCTATTAGACCAAATATAACTCTTTTTTAGAATCGGGACATCAAAATTTACTTTATGTAAATTTTTGGTATTTTTCTGATAAAGTTCAATTTTTAATGAATAGTGCAAAATGTTGTATTTTAATTCAAAACCACTTTTTAATATAATTTATTAAGATGATTAGATAATCTTTTGAATTGGTTTTTAAGTGCAATTAGAATATATTTTTACCATTTAATCCAATAGTGGTCGTTGGAAATAATTTTACTTTGAAATCAGACTTAAACTAGTGTCAATCTTTTGATACTTATTATTTCATAAAAACACGCTATTTGTCATGACAGCGGGATTAATTATTAAATTAATTAATGTGACTTGTTTGTTTTGAATTTTTTAAAATAGACTTCATTTTTAAATTTGTAATATCAAATATATCTTAGGGTGAATTTTTTGTATTTTTCTGAAAAACTTCAATTTTTGATGAATAGTGAAACCACTAAGTGGTACTTATAAAAACTGATGTTTCGTTTAAATGAAATTTTACCACTTCTGTGTTTTGAATGTCAAAAATCCAACATACATGGTTGTCATTAAGAATTAAAATGTGGTTTAATGGGATTAAAATAATTTTTTGGTGAATAGTAACTTTTAAGTTCTTAATCGCGGTTAGAGATAATTAGTGTAGTTTAAGGTAAAAATAATGTTTTAATAATATGAGATGATCTTTACACATGTCTTTACCTCACTGGATGTGTAATGGCCGACCAAGACAAGCCATGGATCAGCTTGGGGACCCTATGGAGCCACTTTGGTTGGGAAATGACATAAATAACTTTTTATTTTATGTTAAAGTAAAAATGACACACACATGAAATGTTTTACTAAAACAATTTTTACATGGGGTTATAAAAGTCAGATTTTTGACTATAAATATTAATTAGAAAGATAAAAATATTTCCTACATCATAGTGTTTTTTTTATAATGTTTAGACATTGAATAAATTAAATTATTTATTACATCATGATGATGCAGTGATGACCTCATTATTTAATGATTTAAATAAAATGGAAAGATAATGTAAAATCTAAGACCTACACATGTAAAAAACCTATTGGATGAGTGGATTTCTAACCCTCATCACCTTATACTCGATATAAATCAATGTGGGACCTTAAAAATCCGAAACTCTTTTGAAAATAAAGTAACATTTTGTAAACATTACAAGAGTGCCCCTCCTATTCTCTTATAAAAGGCCCCCACCTCTACCACCTTACCCACACTCCCAAAGCCATTGGCTCGGCCAAACTCTGCCCATTTTGTCTATAAACTTCCCTCTTTTACTCCTTGATGCCTCAATTTGGGCAGATGTATTCCCAAGGAAGCCTTGGAGCTCAAACCAAAGGGAGTTACCCGATTTTATGGTAATGTCTTCACTTGAGTTCGTATGTTTTATTTTGCTTCTCCAACCCCCTAAAATCTTTTTATTAATTTATTTTGTAACAACTAAAGTATCTTCAATATACTAGGATTTTGTTATAAGAAGGATTCGAGCTAAACTTACACACACCATCATCTAATGGTTAAAGAACATACAGTTTCCGTGGATGGCGAATTTCTGCCTCCCGAAACGATGATTGTTCAACATTCTTTTAAAACCCTCAAAGGTGGCCATTAAGATGTCAATATATTTATAAATGACATATAATATGTTTATTTTTTCTTTAAGCTTCTGTATTTGTCATTTTGGGCATACCTTTTTGGTTTCCATTATGGGTAAATGCGATATCTTCATTTAAAGAAGTGCGGACTACCGCCCCCTCAAAGTGATTTGATTCGTTAATGCCATATGTGGGATGTATAAAGGATGGATTTAATGTTAGTATATATGATGTTATAATAGAATTATAATATACCTCTATATCATTATTATTTCTTTACATTTAATTATGAGATAGAAATGAAAGTAGCGTTCATGCGTACGTACGGCTTACCGTCTCCATGAGCGGTGCATTTCATTTCTTATCCCCAAATGTAATGTAATATTATATATACATGTATATAATGGATATATATGATGAATGATATATATAAATTATGAATATAATTCTGGAATTAAAATATGCATACCTCTCATTTAGTTTTAATTCCATTAATATGACAAAGAAATCAAAGTAGTGTTCATGCGTACGTACGACTTACCGTCTCCATGAACGGTTCATTTCATTTCTTACCTCTAAATGATTATGTAATATTATAAATACATATATATGCTGGATATATATGATATATATGATATCCAAATCAGGAGTTTCATTCTGGATATAAAGAACCTTTGACCACACGAACAACATGTAATTGTAAGAAGTCCACTTTCGACTTAAGAACCAAATATCGACAAAACAAACAGTATTAACTTAAATGGTTACATAAGGTTTATAACATAGAAATAAGTGATATAAAAGGAATAATGAACTTGAAAAAATTTCTTAAGCAAATATAAATTAACTCAAGTTTATTATTCAGGACGTTAAAGAACGATCGAGTCATGTGGGACCTGAGGTAAGGGACTTCGTCTCAATCTCCTTTCATTGAGGCATATTTAATTTTATACAAAACATTACTTTATATGGTGTATAAACCACTTTGACTTTTACTTTCATACAAAAGGAATCTTTTTCTACGAAGCGTTTTACTAAATGACAAAATGGAGTGTTTCTTTTAACGTACATGGTGACAACGACCTTTTCCACCGCCGCGAGTATTATTTGGTCTTTGGCTTCCTGAACAAGCCGTAATGTTTTTTTTGAATGAAATAAATACCATATACTCTTTTATGTATTTTGGTATTGAAAATGGTTTTTATAATGGATTTGTTATGTCAATATATTTGAATGATATATTGTGATCAATGTGTGGAAAATTTCTCTTTCCTTTATGTTTGCGTTTTGTCTTATGATTTTATAATGGTACTTGAACATTTGACGGGTGGTTACGTGATGAACCATATGACGGGTGGTGCCGTGAATACCAGGATGGGTGGTTATGTTATAACCTCCAATGAATTGGGTATGGAAGTCGGCCGTATGGCTATTACATTAAGTGATATGTGTGGAAGTCGACCGTATCGTTATTCCACTTAAGTATGTTTATGTCCCAAGTTACCTTTATATGTTACGCGTTCTTTATATGGGTTTTATGGTAATTATTTCGTTAAAAAAGGGTAAGTAATGATATTTTATTTAGTGAAGAGTTTTTATTACTTCATAAAGGTGAAGGTATGACTTTGATATACATGGTTTACTTGATGTTTGAAAAACTAACAGTTTTCATTATTTGTATATACCTTACTGAGCTTTTTATGCTCACCACAAGTTTTTTTTTGAAATGGTTTTCACAGGACTTAATGTGGAATAGGTTCAAGGATGGGATCAAGGGAAAGTCATGCTATCTAAAACATGGAACTAGACATGTTTCTTTTTAAGTGTTTTTTTATTCTATGGAATCTTAGTAGAAGTGTCTACTTTGTAATATTTTGAGATGTAATAGTTATGTTCTAATTCTCTAAAACTCTAAACCTAAAAATATCCTCAATGTGAATTATTCATTTAATTCAATATTAAGTAAGGTTTAAGGTCGGGGCCTTACAGTTGGTATCAGAGGGAGGTTTAGACAACTTTAGGAGTTAGAAAAGTGTAAAATTATAAGATAATTTATGGTATCATTGAAATGATATATCATTTACAGATTACCATGTTGCTTCACCTATGGTATTTCTGTGATAAGAATTGTTTTTCATAGAGGAAACAGAACATCTTTTCTAGGAAGGCATACAGAGGGAAATGACCTTTCAAATCAGTATCCTGAGATGGTCAGAATCAAAACTAAACGGTTTGTTATAGTGATGGCTCAGTTTACTCAGGTGAAAAATGTTGGATGTTTTTATTGATGATATTTTGGTGTTTTATAAATGTAAAGAGGAGAATGAAAGTCATTTAAGGGTTATTTTGCAAACCTTGAATGAAAAGAAATTGTATGGGAAATTCATCAAGTGTGTGTTTTGGTTGCAACAAATTTCTTTCCTTGGTCACATTGTTTCAAAAGATAGAATAACTGTTGATCCTGCTAAAACAGAAGTTGTTGAAGAATGTCCAAGACCCACAAATGTAACCGAGATCCGTAGTTTTCTTGGTTTGGCAGGTTACTACTGAAGGTTTGATGAAACTTTTCACGGTTATCTAGTCCAATGACTAAGCTTGCTCGTAAGGGTGTTAAGTACCTCTTGACAAAAGAATGTGATGATTGTTTTCAGGAGTTGAAAAAAAGATTGGTGAATGCTCCAGTTTTGGCACTTCCTTCTTTGAATGGTGAGTTTGTTATATACAGTGATGCTTCGTTGAAAGGGACTTGGATGTTTCCTTATACGGAATGATCAGGTAATTGCTTATGCTTCACGTCAGTTGAAAACTCATGAGATAAATTACCCTACACATGATTTGGAATTAGCTGTTGTTGTTTTTGCTTTAAAAATTTGGAGGAATCATTTGTATGGAGTAAAGTGGGAAATATATACTGATCACAAAAGTTTAAATTATATATTCACTCAGAAAGAATAGACCATGAGATAGAGGAGATGGCTGGAATTAATCAAGGATTATGATTGTACAATTCAATACCATCCGGGAAAAGCAAATAAAGTGGCTGATGCTTTGAGTCGAAAAAGTAATGCTTCATTAACCATGCTACGTTTGGAACGAGATCCTTTGGTATTTGATTTGATGAACTTTGGAATAGAAGTTGATGATGCATGATGTCATTATGTTTTGTTTCAAGTATCAGTGAGATCATCTCTATCAGACAGAATCAAGGAAGCACAGAAGCAAGACTGTGAGTTGCAGAAAAAGGTATAGCTGGTTCAGAAAGGTAAGTTGCATGAATTCACCATTGATAGTGATTGTGTTTTGAGATTTGGGAAGATATTGTGTGTGCCTTGTGATTCAAAGTTGAAGAGAGAGTTGTTATGTGAAGCTCATAGTTCTCCGTTTTCAGTTCATCCTAGCAGTACTAAGATGAACCGAGATCTGCGGGAGTATTACTATTGGGATGGAATGAAAAGAGATATTGCTAATTTTACTGTGAAGTGTTTGACCTGTCAGCAGGTTAAGGCAGAGCGGTAGTTACCGAAAGGGATGCTTCAGCCTTTACTAGGGCCAGAGTGGAAATGGGAAAACATATCCATGGACTTTGTTGTGGGATTACCGAGGACATCTCGTGGTAATAATGCAATCTGGATTATTGTTGATCGCTTGACTAAATCTTCTCATATCCTTGCTATACGAGATACTTTTCACTAGATCAACTTTCCCGTTTTTATATTAAAGATATAGTCAGGTTACATTGAGTTCCTCTCTCCATTGTATCTGACCGTGATCCTAGTTATACTTCTAACTTTTGGAACGGCCTTCAGAAGTCGTTGGGTACTGAATTAAATTTTAGTACTTATTTTCATCCGCAATCAGATGGGTAGTCAGAATGAACAATTCAGACCTTGGAGGATATGCTATGAGCTAGTTCGATGGATTATCAGGGATGTTGGCACCAACATCTTTCTTTGGTTGAGTTTTCTTATAATAATAGTTTTCATTCCAGTATACAGATGGCACAATTTGAGGCATTAAATGGGAAGCGGTGTCGAACTCCATCATTTTGGAATGAAGTGGGTGAAAGGAAGATGATGGGACCAGAATTGGTAGATAAGATGGCAGAAAAGGTTCAGTTGATTCACGAACACATGAGAACATCTCAGAGCAGGCATAGGAGTTATGCGGATAACCGGAGGAAGGATATATCTTTCAAGGTAGGTGATCATGTTTTTCTCAAGGTTTTCCATGGAAAAGTGTGATGAGATTTGGTAATAAAGGAAAGCTGAGTCCGGGGTTCATTGGACCATATGAAATTCTAGAGAGGGTTGGATCAGATGAATACAGAGTGACCTTACCTCCGAGTTTATCTTAGTTACACAATGTTTTTCATGTTTCGATGTTGAGGAAGTATATGCCAGATTCATCTCATGTTTTGATCCCAAAGGTAGTTTAGTTGGAAGAGAATATCTCTTATAAAGAACAACCAGTCCAGATTCTTGACCGAAGAGAGCAAGTGTTGAGAAATAAGGTAATCCACCAGGTAAAGTTTTTGTGGAAAAACCATATGGTTTAAGAGGCAACGTGGGAATCTGAAAATGCTATGAGGGGTAAATACCCCCACTTATTTTGATAAGTGAATAAAATTGCGAGGACACATTTCCCAAAAGGGGGGAAGGATGTAACATCCCAGGTAAATGAAGAATAAAGAATTTTCATAATTTTTAATATTTGCGAATTAAATATTAATTTTACTTTAAAGGGGTTGCTATGTTCGATAGCGTACCCGATATGCAACAAAGAGTTTCATTGAAATCTTACGTTGCACACTAGTAATAAAATAGTATTATTTTAAATGGTAGTCAACACATAGCCATTGTATTGGCAGGAATGGATCGAAATAACGAAAATATGATTATATATTCTCTTTAAATGTTTTTACATTTATCCAATAAATGATAAAGGCTTAAAATATGGAAAGAAATCAATTTTAGGCATTTATACCCTAATTCTCACTAAAGGTTCACTTATCACCTTTTGATGGAGAACCATCATTAAATATAGTTTTGATCACTATTATACATTCTATTTTACCAAATATAACTCTTTTTTAGAATCGGGACATCAAAATTTACTTTGTGTAAATTTTTGGTATTTTTCCGATAAAGTTCATTTTTTTAATGCATAGTGTAAAATGTTGTATTTTAATTCAAAACCTATTTTTAATCTAATTTATTAAGAAGGTTAGATAATCTTTTGAATTTGTTTTTAAGTGCTTTTAGAATATATTTTTACCATTTAATCCAATAGTGGTCATTGGAATTAATTTCACATTGAAATCGGACTTAAACTAGTGTCAATCTTTTGATACTTATTGTTTCATAAAAACATGCTATTTGCCATGACAGCGGGAATTAACTATTAAATTAATTAATGTGACTTATTTGTTTTGAATTTTTTAAAATAGACTTCATTTTTGAATTTGGAATATCAAATATATCTTAGTGTGATTTTTTGGTATTTTTCTGAAAAACTTCAATTTTTGATGAATAGTGAAACCACTAAGTGGTACTTATAAAAACTGATTTTTCATTTAAATGAAATTTTACCACCTCTGTGTTTTAAATTTCAAAAATCCTACATACATGGTTGTCATTATGAAATCAAATGTGGTTCAATGGGATTAAAATAAGTTTTTGGTGAATGGTAACTTTTAAGTTCTTAATCGCGATTAGAGGTAATTAGTGTAGTTTAAGGTAAAATAATGTTTTAATAATATGAGATGAGCATGACACATGTCTTACCCTTATCTGATGTGTCATGGCCGACCAAGAATAGCCATGGGTCATCTTGGGGACCCCATGAAGCCACTTTGGTTGGGAAATGACATAAATAACCATTTATTTAATGTTAAAGTAAAAATGACACACACATGAAATGTTTTACTAAAACAATTTTTACATGGGGTTATACAAGTAATATTTTTGACTATAAATATTCATTAAAATGTTAAAAAGATTTTCCACATCATAGAATTTTTAATATAATTTTTAAGCAATAAAATAAATTAAATTATTTATGACATCATGATGATGCAGCTATGACCTCATTATTTAACGATTTAAATAAAATGGAAAGATAATGTAAAATATAAGACCTACACATGTCTAAAACCTATTGGATGAGTGGATTTCGAACCTTCGTCACCTTATCCTCGAAATACATCAATGTGGGACCGTTAAAATCTGAAGCTCTTTTGAAAATAATGTAACATTTTGTAAACTTTACAAGAGTCCCCTCCTATCCTCTTATAAAAGGCCCCCACCTCTACCACCTTAACCACACTCCCAAAGCCTTTGGCTCGGAAAACCTCTGCTCATTTTGTCTCTACACTTCTCTATATTACTCCTTGAAGCCTAAAATTGGGCAAAAGTGTTCCCAAGGAAGCCTTTGAGCTCATACCAAAGGGAGTTACCCGATTTTAAGGTAATGTATTCACTTGAGTCCGTTTGTATTATTTTGCTTCTCCAACCCCCTAAAATCATTGTATTCATTTATTTTGTAAAAACTACAGTATCTTCAATATACTAGGATGTTGTTATAAGAAGTATTAGAGCTACACTTATACAAACCTACATCTAATGGTTAAAGAACATATAGTTTCCGTGGATGGCGAATTTCTGCCTCCCGAAATGATAATTGTTCAACATTCTTTTAACACCCTCAATGGTGGCCGTTAATATGTAACTATATTTATATATGATATATAATATGTTTATGTTTTCCTTAATCTTCTGTATTTTTCATTTTGGGCATACCTTTATGGTTTCCATTATGGGTAAATGTGATATCTTCATTTAAGGAAGTGCGGACTACCACCCTCTCAAAGTGATTTGATTCGTTAATGCCATATGTGGGATGTATAAAGGATGGATTTAAAGTTATTATATATGATGTTATACTGGAATTATAATATTCCTCTATATAATTATTATTTCCTTCCGTTAAATTATGAGATAGAAATGAAAGTAGCGTTCATGCGTACATACCGCTTACCGTCTCCATGAACGGTGCATTTCATTTCTTATCCCCAAATGTAATGTACTATTATAAGTACATGTATATAACGGATATATATGATTAATGATACATCTAAATGATGAATATAATTCTATAATTAAAATATACATACCTCTCATTTAGTTTTAATTCCATTAATATGACAAAGAAATCAAAGTAGCATTCATGCGTACGTACGGCTTACCGTCTCCATGAACGGTGCATTTCATTTCTTACCTCTAAAATATTATGTAATATTATAAATACATGTATATGCTGGATATATATGATATATATGATATCCAAATCATGAATTTCATTCTGGATATAAAGAATTTTTGACCACACGATCAACATGTAACTGTAAGAAGTCCACTTTCGACTTAAGAACCAAATATCGACAAAACAATCATTATTAACTTATATGGTTTCATAATGTTTATAACATGGAAATAAGTGATATAAAAGGAATAATGAGCTTGAAAAAGGTTCTTAAGGAAATAGAAATTAACTCAAGTATATTATTTATGAAGTTAAAGAACGATCGAATCAAGTCGGACCCGAGGTAAGGGACTGCGTCTCAATCTCCTTTCATTGAGGCATATTTCATTTTATACACAAATTTCGTTTATATGGTGTATAAACCCCTTTGAGTTTTACTTTCATACAAAAGTAATCATTTTCTACGAAGCGTTTTAATAAACGACAAAAAGGAATGTTTCATTTAACGTACGCGGTGACAACGACCTTTTCCGTCGCCGAGAGTATTATTTGGTCTTTGGCTTCCTGAACAAGCCGTAATGTTTTTTTAAATGAAATAAATACCATATACTCTTTTATGTATTTTGGTATTGAAAATGGTTTTTATAATGGCTTTTTTATGTCAATATATTTGAATGATATATTGTGATCAAAGTGTGGAAATGTTTTTTTTCTTTTATGTTTGCTTTATGTCTTATGATTTTATAATGGTACTTGGACATTTGACGGGTGGTTACATGATGAACCATATGACGGGTGGTGCCGTGAATACCAGGACGGGTTGTTACATTATAACCTCCAATGCATTGGGTATGGAAGTCGGCCGTATCACTATTCCATTAAGTGATATGTGTGGAAGTCGACCGTATGTTTATTCCACTTAAGTATCATTATGTCCCAAGATACCTTTATATGTTACACATTCTTTATATGGGTTTTATGGTAATTCTTTGGTTAAAAAAGGGTAAGTAATGATATTTTATTCAGTGAAGAGTTTTTACTACTACATAAAGGTGAAGGTATTACTTTGATATACATGGTTTACTTGATGTTTGAAAAACTAACAGTTTTCATTATTTGTGTAACCCTTACTGAGCTTTTTATGCTCACCCCAAGTTTTGTTTTGAAATGTTTTTCACAGGACTTAATGTGGAATAGGGTCAAGGATGGGATCAAGGGAAATTCATGCTATCTAAAACATGGAACTAGACATGTTTCTTTTTAAGAGTTTTTTTATTCAATGGAAACTTAGTAGAAGTGTCTACTTTGTAATCTTTTGAGATGTTATAGTTATGTTCTAATTCTCTAAAACTCTAAACCTGAAGAGATCCTTAATGTGAATTATTCATTTAATTCAATATTAAGTAAGGTTTAAGGCCGAGGCATTACATTCCATATGATCGAAGATATAGTGATAATGTATGTATGTAGAATGAAATGTCATGTGGAATCATAAAGGGGAAATGTGGGATCATATTGGGTGATTCTGGAGGAAGGAGGATATTGAACATGGGGGTACAACATAGTCGAAGGATGTTACCAGCTGGTCTGTTATGCTATATTTCACACCACATTTGTAAGTGGGTGGTTGTTTCCAGTGATATACATAAGGATGTGGATACTCTAAAGAACCCTTTTGATGGCTGGGATCTTGGTAGATCAGAAAAGGGTTATCCTGGTATTTCATGTGTTACTAGGCTATACCTCATCCTTGGATTTGTCACAAGGGGATGAAAACCCATGAGAAAGTGTGGGTCATTCCATATCTTACATTGTTGGATTTTAGAACATTTTGTTGGGTATGAAATCCATAATTTCATCCTTCTTCCAGGTTCTAGTCTACAATATTCCCCTATTGAGCATTGTTGCGGTATGACCACTAACTTTTCATGATGATAGGGTCGTACACTATATCAGAGATCTTGAAAACCTAAACTTACACCAATTCCACACTCTAGTTGTCTATATGGTAGACAACATTTGTGGTTTTTGGGATAAGAGAGAGTATATAAAGATTTTTTTAGTGAATTGGTTATGGCCCAAATTGTTTTGAAGGTTCATGGTAAGCCATAGACGACTTCCATATCTCTAGACAGTTCGGATTCCTATAAGAAGTGGTAGTTAAACTGTACAAATTTTTTTATGAAGAGTGGGACCCTTGTATCCTCTTACATCTATGGTACATGATGATGACTATGATATTTTTAAAACAATAACCCTTTAATCGATTAATGTTTAGGTGGGATTATCGACATGGTATGACAAATAATAGGTGGCAACATAACCTATGTCAATAATTGAAAACATACTCATATAATCAATCCATTGAGCATGGAACTATATGAGTGGGATGGAATATGAGCTGCTACGCAATTGGAATTGAAGGCGGTTGGGGTGGCAGAAGCTAGAACTGTAGCAGTGGGGATATCATTGGTTGTGGCCTCACCTCCTCCAACTGATGTGAGGTGGTTTTTAAAGAGACCTAAAAGAGGGAAAGAAATAGGCCTTTATGAATAAGATAATGTATCCTTTTCAACCTTACACTACCCTTATATTTCCATCCATCTATTCTGTAAAGAGACCATTATAAAAATTGTTGTCACTCGAAGACCTGTGCCAGAACCTAAAGTGGGATAAGATCAAATTTACAGGTGTCAAGTGCATTCTGGTTGTAGGTAGGGATAAATTCCATTATAGACATGAATAACTAATAGCCATGTACATCTATACATAGCATAGGTGGTAGTATGAGGAACCTCTTATATTGGTAATGTTAATTCATTTCCATTTGTAAGATTGAGAAGATATGTCGCCCGGGGATGCCATCGATGAAGATGAAGAAGAAAAAGAAGAAGATGAGGAGGAGGATGAGGAGGGAGAAGATGGGGAGTCTCAAAGGATGGATTCTCATCTAGGGATTCCACAGTAGAGTGGGGAGACGAGGGTATCTGAATATAATTATTTGAATATCTCTTGGAAAGCATAACTAACTCATGTATTTCAATGATATATTATTTTCACCACACTGATATACTAACCAAAAATCATCCAGAATAAGAATAAATAAATGTTTATAAAGGGGCCCCACTATATTGGTAATGATGTGACATCGTGTGTAGAGGAAAGTAATTCATTATTTTCAAATAGATCAAGATAAGGTGGTGAGTCGTTTTTGGATGAGATGACTAGTGGTGGGTCGATCAAGGAGGTTAATGTGATGTCATAAGAATCCCAGGATCTTATAATCATATATGTGGGGTCATGCATAAGTATGTCTATTGTGGAACCTTCTAATGGTTGGGTGAAACAATAAATATGGATTAGCATCAATGGTCCTCCTCTAGGTTAGAGAAGATCTTGAACTATGTCATCATAATTTGGTTATCATGGAGCTTTAGCATCAACATGTACATTTATTATGTAACTCCCACAAAAAATATAAAAGGGGAAACATATCAAATAATTTAAATACCATGTTTCCATGTATCTATTTCTGTGGATGAACCTATGGTGACAGAAGATCATGACCATGATGCACTCATCTATTATAAGTCCTTACTTTTGAAGAGTCACACCTATCAGCAGTTGAGTTAATTGATTGAGGTGATTTGTTTTATGTAGTCCTCATAAGACTCTGATCCCAAAAAGTGGATGGGGTTGGGGGTACCATGGGATATCTTATTAATGACTTGACAGCATAGGAGGAGCCAAATGGTCAAATTGATCATGTCCCGGTCTTAGGTGATCAGGTGATTGGGGCAAAGATTGATCCAATAGGTGGTGTAGAACTTGAGGCTGGTAGACGCAAGGATGCATAGGTAAAATCAATTGAGGATGAACATATCCATTTAATGAAGAAAATATCATCATAGAGGATACCAATGGATGATCCTACTACTAAACTCTTTAATTCCTTCCAATAGTTTGAACCAGAAGATACTAAGGGGAAGGACCATTCTGATCAAGATGCAGCTGAGGAAATCTTATCATTTGTCACTGGTTATGAAATTTCATAAAAAATTTCATTTTAAAAACTATATTACCATAATTTTTGAGACAGATGAGGTCAATTATCCACCAGTTTCACACTATGTTCGTTAGAGGGGTGGATTCTTGAGGCTTCCATGCACTGGTTTGTGACAATCTCTCTATAATTAATTGTGAGGGGATCCGTAATCTAGAATTTTCCTATTGTCATAAGATGTATAACAGAATATAAAACAATCAAAAGATAATACAATTGATCCAACATCTATAGGTGTGAGCTGGAAAGGGTGATGCCTTCCTCAGGACTCAAATTGAGATCATCATAAAAATGAAGGATAAACATGAAGAGGATGAGGAAAAAATGACATAGAAAGCAACTGAAATTTCCAACCTCTAGGTTAAGTGGGGTTGAATATAGATAAGGGATGATGAGATTCATCCAACATCCAATGATTCATAAGAATAGATTATAAAGAAGTAGGAAATATTGTATTACATACACCAATGGTTGGTGAAGCTGAATTAGTAAATCTCATGAGATGTTATGTAAGGGCTATTTTTTCAAAAATAATAAGATGCTCTATTATGTGGATGTCCCCTGATACTTATATAATTCTCTAGATCATTATTGATACTTTGTTTTGTGCAAGGATATAATATTTTACCTTATTTAATTATAACACATCAATCATATTTGTTAGACATCTAATGATCAATCTAGAAGATTATATAGATTGTGTTTGGTATGAGAAACATGGTATGACCACAGAATTGTTCAATTCTTATGAGAGTGTTAAATAACCATCAAAAATCTGAGGTATGTTATTGTCGACTAAACACCAAGAGTGTTCAACCTGAGGGATGTTGTGGCTGGATAATAGGACACTCTGAGTATCCAACATGAAGTTCCAACATGTGCTAGTTCATGAATAGGTTAATGCTAGGTGATTTATAATCTACCCAATTAAATGATAAAGGAAGTGTGAATCACGATACCAAATATTCAGAACACAAGAAAAGTAGTGTGGAGACACAAGATAACTACTATCCATGATCAAGACACAACATCTATATTGTTTCCCTAAAATGGGGAAAAAAGAGGGTACACCACTAACCATGTTCAAAGAATATAACATATGTCATAATGTCTTTAAAATTCTTCAGAAAAGTTGTCCCATAATGGAAGGTCAACCAAAGAGGCATGATACCGAACCGTTAGGGGGACCCTTGAGTCATGGAATAGGATGACTATCCAAATAAGGTGTATGAGAAGCATGGAAATGGAGTGATGGAATGTTCAAATAGATTCTAATAATCAATGAATTATTCCCTCAATAATTATATAACATTGATGTAATGGTACTAGTATGAAAAAAGACCAAACACTACCCATAGGATAGGGTTATCTTGAGTTCCAAGTGATAGATGAAGACGCAAACAATGTGGTAGATAATAAAAACCGAGGGAGAAGACCTCCCAGGTGATGGAATGTGATTATTTTTTGTTTTACATAACGTGAAGAAGGATGAGGAACATTTATTTTAGTGTCATAGGGTGAGGATGACGCATGGTGTATTTTAACGTCATGTGATCAGAATACATACCACAGTTCAACATCATGTGACTGAGACCTTGGACACAGTTTACGATGATTCTAAAAGGACTGTGGCCTACAATTTTATATCATGTTTCATGGGCTATGAAAATGTATATTCCCAATAAATATTTTTGGTAAGAAGGAAATAATCCATGTGTGAATGACCCAAAAGAGGATTGCTTACCATAAAGGTGTTAGGAAACATACATATATCAATGCGAATGAAAACCACGTGGACCATGCTAAACTGCACATCCCTAGTGAGGATCTTGATTTATTGGTCTTGGAGCTTGGAACATGAATTGATCATGTGAGGCTCGACCACATTGGTAACTACCATAGAAGAATTCCTAAGCCTGTGTGAGTCACACTCACTGTGGGAAACAAAGAATGGTATCGGGTGTCTACCTAATATGTGGGAGTGTGAATTAGAGGAGATGAGAATTGTGTAATTCCACCATGATTTGAGGAGCAGGAAATATGGGGAATTCATGAATTTTAAGGTCTAGATAAAGGAGAGACTACTGTGTAAGGATCAACTGCTAGCCATGTTCGAAAAATAACGACTATGACCACATCAGTAAAAAATGGAGTGAGAAACTAATAAATTAATTTTTTATCATGTTTGAAACACAAGATTCACTATTTTCATTTAAAAATCAATTAGGGCATTGTTCTGACATGGGAGGTGAGACACAATGTCATGAATCCATCATAATCATGGGGTCCATATATATTTTATATATGATGGGAATTTGAATCATGAAATAATTGATGTGTGGAATGATGAATATCAGATTGTGAAATTCAAACTCAGATAGTGAAAGTAGTTTAATGTTATTTTTACTAGAGTATAAGAAATAGTTTCATGTCATGTTGATTGGGATATAAGGACAATAAATAGATTAAGGTCATAACTATTGGACCATGAATAAAAGGGGTGTTCAGTGATGTCCACATGGTGTGAGTGTTAAAAAAATCTGTGTGAATGAGGTAGAATAAGTCCCAACACCGTGTGGAACAACCTTGCCCCTATTTTTTTATAGTTTAAAGTCATATGGTTTGTACCATAATATTTTAATAGGAGATGAAGGTTTTATGGGACGTTTAGTTGGACCTAAACAAGAAATTTTTGGCCATATGTACGTATCCCATGAGGATCTGAATCAAGACACTTGTAGTTCTGGAACACAGTGTAGTAGGAGACTTAAAATGGTGGGGGAAATCCTGAATGGGATGGTAATTTAGGCATCCCTTGATTATCATGGGTTATCATGAACTTTTTCAGTGTATCGATTTAGTTTTACATCATGTGTTGAGGATATTGTATCTTAGTTTATGTTCATTGTGTTTCGACCATGGAGGACGGTCTCTGAAATTGACATGTTTAATGTGGTGTTATGAAAACCCTAACGTGAATGAGGCCAATGAGGCTCAACACCACATGAAACATCCAAATAGAGATATAGAAACATTTTAAATCTATGATTCATGGACTATATGCTCTCAGTTTTATGTTATAGAGTTGATTCTTAAGGGAGGATGATACACAGAATAGGTACATGAGGTATGGAAGAGTAATATATCTAACATGAATGAATACCCATGAGGCCTGATGACAAACCACATTTTCCCATGGAGTTTTTTAATATTGGTTCAATAGGAATTAGTGTGGCCTAACATGAAGGAATACATGGTGTGAATGAGCCTATGAGATAGGTGTTCCCTGAATGAATCATGAGGGAGAAAAAAGGAGAATGAGAATTCGCATTTAGGACTAAAGACAAAGTGTTTGGGAGTCGATGTATATCCCATGAGGATAATATTTAAGAAACATTTATTTCTTTTACAATGAAATAGTAGATGACCGAAATTGGAAGTGACGTCCTCTCTAGACAGCACACCATGTGGTTGTGTTGTTTTTCATAATGCAGTTTGGATGATAAATGTTATGAAGATTATAATCTTGTGGCTAGGATATGCTTATTATTGTGTATACCATTGTGAAGTTAAGATGATAATTCCACAATTTAAGGTTGTGTGACATGACTGGTCCGTGAATTTTATCATCAAGTGGTAAGGATGTTGTATACCACACAGTTTTAGATCATGAAAATAGGATGTCACGGGAGAGGTACTTGAAGAAGAATTTTTATTATAGGGCTTCTATAACACAATGTAAAAGAGGTATCAGAGAGACTACACTGCACCATACACTCCTAAAGAAGACCTATACATAGTTTAAATTCGTGTTTCTTCGACTATTAAAGATATTTTAAGGTCATATAGTGTGAACCATGCTCCCAATTTAACATAATGTTCTTGGGACGTTGATGATAATTTGTTTAATGTCATGCATGTCAAACTATCAGTGTTGAAAATGGTCTATGTTCAAAACGCATTGACCTATTGAAAATAGTTTCGGTTCTTGTTTCATGGAACACTAGCTCTTAGTTTAAATTTATTTATTTTGTCCCAAGGTTTGATTAATATAATGTAAAAATATGTACTACGAAATCATGAAAACACAACATGAATAATTCCGAATAAGTCCCAGAACCACACAACACATTTCTGATAATAACTCATATATAGTTTAAATTTTTGTTTATTAGAATAGGAATATATAGTATAATGTAATACTACATATACTATTAGAGAGGGGTATCCAGAAAAAGAAAATATTTTTAGCATGGTAGGAACAACCTAGCGTGAATGGGGGACAAATGATGCCCATGCCGCATGAAACATTTCCAAAAAAACCCACACATAGATTAAATCCATACAGTTTAGACTAATGTGCCTAATTGAATGTCGTGTTCCTTAGATGTTGATTCTCCTTATAAAATTTACTAGTTAATTAATTTTTCATCGGTTGTAGGAGGGATGTGATCCCTATCCTTGGAGACCAAATAGTATACAATGTTAGGATATAAATTTTTATTGGTGTAAGATCCTTGCGACATGGGATACATCTTTGATGGCTTCATACATGGTATCATTCGTGTTTGGAGAGAGAATACAACATCACCATAGAGGACGTAGTGGAGGTGAACGTTCTATTTGAATGATCTAGACATCTTGTTCAGGGCCCAATTACTATTCAATTTTTGGGATATTAGTTCATCTAGATGGACGATGACTATCTTTTTTAATGTTTTCTGATCATAAACAGTTGTTTTGAGTGATGGTAAATGAATTTCAATGGAAATTACTACCTATGTTCCATACAATAGAGAATATAGAGTAGCCTTGATGAAATTAAATGTCATCATTAGATAATCATAGTTGTGAATTATGGATCCTTTCCAACCAATATCTATTTTTCTATCCCACAGTCATCAGAAAAATATTTTAGATGGTCTCTTTAAACTCCTCAATCTATCCATTTTCCTACACATCATAGGAGGATGTATGGTTGAAATGGTTGATTTACTTTTCATAAAAATTTATTCACTCAAAATCCATAATGTTTGTTACATTTTTGGTTAGAATTGAGTTAGGGAATCCAAATTGTTGTATGACATTTGATCTCAAGTATTCAACAGCTGATCTGGATTTTTCTTCCATTAGATGAATCACTTATACCTTTTTGGAAAATAAATTCATTGTGGTCAGAATGAACCCACAGTAGCGAGCTATTGCTGGTGTATTTGGTATCACTACATATAGACCCAAGACGAAAAGTGTTAGGAGTATGTTGTTGTATGCTGAGGATTTAGTGGTCGATGGACAATGTTGGTTTAAATTTTAAATGCGTTGAACCACTGGACAAACTCGATACAATCAAGAACTATAGTGGGTTAGAATAATCCCATCCATAGAACCTGTTTGTAGTGTTTCCACACTGCCTAATGAGAACCACAATACTCAACATGAACTTCATTCATTACCTAGGTAATCTCGTATCCTTGAATAAAATAGTGGATAATTTAATCAAACCCATGCATTTTGATATTTTACTTGATGTTGGGGACACTTGGGTGGGTGAAATGATAGTCAAGCTAATGGATTTACCCATTCTCATTTAATTCTAGTGGGAGAAAACCATGATAGATATAATTGAAAAGGTGGTATTTCCAATAGAATAGTTCTTCATTTGTAAGGGATCTAGAGGCCCTCATGTGGAAGCACTGGCAGTTATGTTGTTCAACTGTTGGATATCATCATCATCTAAAATGATAGGATCAATTAATCTTCGTTATTCCAAATTCATTAATAGATAATCCTGGTCATGATCTAAATGGGATGTGGCTATAATGACCACGTAATGAACTCTACAACTCTGCTATTGGGGAACATGATTCACCTATGGCTGTGAAGGGAACTAGGCCATCAATAGGAGGTAAAGATTGAAATTGGGTATGAGATTGGAATTCAAAAAGATATAATCACCGTTGATTTTCTTGATAAATAATTCTGAATATACCTTCACATGAAGGTGTAGAATTTAAATTTGGAAGGTCATATCAATACCATTAATGAGAGTCTCATACTCTGCCTCATTGTCGGTGCAACCTTCCGACAATTGAGATGAGTAGGGAAGGACTGCATGTGCCAGAGTGATGAAGATAATACCCAGACCTACTCTATTGTGTTTGGATCACTAAACATTCTATTAATTGGGATCCATGAATAATATTCTAAATGAATTTTCCATCATGGCAAAACTTGGTCCACGAAGAGGATAGCCTCATCTAAGAAATAAAGGCCAAGAGGAATTTCCTTGGGGGCTGGATGAGCGGCCAAAATGTCTTCCAACGTCTGAACCATAACAAACTTTTGTGGAATGGATATAATGTCAAAATACAAGAGAATCACCACCCAAAAATCTAGTCACCTTATTAACATAGGTATATTTAGGGAATATTTTTTGGATCCACATAAAAAACCATATTTGCATCATGATTTTGTAAATAATTCCAAATCATTTACCCTACTATCAATAGTGTGAGGAATCTCTTTTCAATTGAAGTGTTTTTATATTATATATGTAGAATAATGTGAATGAGATAGTATAAAATAATATATTTCCCTTCATTGTATTTTTGAGAAAGAAGTGATCCAATGGATCATTCTAGTGCGGCAACATAGAACACCAATCACTTCCCTAATATGGATGGCCTTAGAATCATAGGTTTCATTAAATACTGCGAGATCTCTTCAAATGTGGTATTTCATAGTTCATACAATTAGTAGAAGGTACCATTATTCATGATCCTATAAAAGGTTTGACAATTTCTTTCCATATTCGTGATGACTCATTGTATGTAGACTAAGTGTCCTTGAAGGCCATATAGATCATGGAGGTTTCTCGAAGGAGGCATCTTATTAATATCCTAAATCTTCTAAAAGTCTATTTTAATTCCTATGTATCTGAAAAGGGAACCAAAATAATTCCATAGGGTACCTTGAAATCAAATTTTGAGTGGTTCAACATTAACTATCTGCAATGGAGGAAGCCGTATAATTTCATAATATCTTCGTGATGGTCCTAACCATTGAAGGAAATGATCACCAAGTCATTAATGTAGCATACCACTAGTGTCTCAAGGATTCATTTGATGATTTTATTCATATATCACTAATAATTAGCCCTTTTATTCAACAGGATGAGAGGTATCAACAAATAATATAACATACCTTCTAGTGTTTTGAAGATGGTAGACTCCTTGTCTTCAGGATCCATCCAAATCTGATTTTATCCATAGTACCCATCCATGTAAGAGAGATCATGGAACTCAAATGTGGTTATAATTAGTATATCTATCATTAGAAGGGGAAAATATTTCTTCGAATAATAGTGGTTGAGATTCTATAAGACTATATAGACTCTAATATACATGTTCTTCCTCCTTACTTGGATGATGTTGGCAAGCCACAAAATGTACTGAACCACTTTTATGATGTTGTATTTGATAATCTTGTCAAATTCGGCATTGGCCATGGCACCATGAGAAGGGTTCATTTTTCTAGGAGGTTGCTTGAACCTATGATGGCTTACTAGGAGACCAAGATAGTTGATGCTGACATTAGGGACTAGCCTTGACATATCATTATAGCTCTATGAAAACCCATAACAACGTTGTTTCATGAAATCCATGTACTACTATTATTCATCTACAAATATTGAAACACTGAACAACATTAGACATGGATATTATTTGGTACCAAGGTTCACCTCAATCATCACATCGAAAAGGGTGGATATTTCTCCCTCAAACACATGAGGATAATCATCCATATCCAATTTTTGATTCAGGAAGGGCGATTAGTGGGAGGAGACAATTCATAAAAACTGACTGATTTTGGGGGAGCATTGGTGCCTGCCTGTCTAGTGATGGAATCTTCATTAAGAGGCTCTTGGTGTGCTAAAACCATAGTGAAAAAAGTATCTATACCAACACAATAATTCATTCAACTATAGGGTCTATTATTGATATAAAAAAAATAGTGATAGGTCAGTTTGTTATGGTTTAACTCAGATGGATAGAATGCATGAAAGTATAAATGGAGTGAACATCTCAGTACAAGATAAGAGTATGGGGTTTTAGTATTTCCTGATCCTAAATTGAGTATTATTAAAAGGTAATATTATGATTTTCATTCTACATAGGGATGTGGAGCACATTCCTTTCAGAAGTGATGAAAATATTTTCCATGTATAGCATTTTAGCATCTATCTTATGAATTTAGAGGGAGAATTATTCATTCAAATATATCCATGGGATGGATATGATTGAGGTGTAATCAACCTCATTGTTCTGAATAAACTTTTATCTGCACTTATAATAATAAAAATCAGTATAATAGACAGCGAAAGACTAAAAGATATATGATTCACTTAATTGTATGACTATTTAAGCAATGAGGGAGTACTTGAGGTATTGGTGATATAATGAGGGAACTAATTCATATAGATGGAGCTAAGGTCTACCCATCATTGAATTGTAAGTTATGTCCTGAAAGACAATAACGAATTCATTGTTTATTTCCAAACCAATGAATTGGGTATTGAAATGGATCCTACCACATGGTCTCTACATGTTCTTGTCAAAACCCAAAATCTTCATGTCATAGGGAATTAGGCTTTATTCATGAGTCCCAATCCGTGGAATGTACATGTGGGGATGAGATTGATCTTAGAAAATGTGTCAACTACACAATTAAATACCTCCAAAAAATTGAAAAGGAATGTGATGTACTACAGGAAGATGTGCTCCTACACGAGTGATCCCTCACATTATTTAGAAAAAGATTAAATGACTTGACATTTTGACAACTCGAACTACTCAGTGTAGAAATATCATATACTGAATCCTCTGTGTAAATTCGAGGGGGGGGGGGGGTTCAAGGCTTTTTTAAGGTATTCACACATCTTTAACAACAAATGAATCGAAAAAATGATCGAAATTCAAGAATGTATGAAGTAAATGTGATTCAACACATTGTACATCAATGATAGGTTCAAATTATTATCCATAAGAGGTCATTCTGCGGTGGGTAGCATGATGTGAACTACTAGATGAACCACTAGATTCAGGCAGGTTCTTGAGATTTTCTCCTCCACATCAATGAAATTTCCCAAAACTTACACATGTTGATTTTCGGCTGACCAATGCTTGTTTGTAGCTATACACAGTCAATCTTGATGTGATTGTGGTTGTTTTACCTAGTTGATTAGCACAATTAGTGATTATGGTGAATCTAAAAGAGTGGTCTAGAAGAACTTTGTCTATTGTGTACTGTGTAACACCTGTTTTCTAGTCTTCATGGTGTGCACAACCTGGATTGAAGAACATGACTGAGCATTCTAGAGGGTTTTTTTTCCTCGACTGCTTTGTCTATGCTGTTGGCCATGGGAATTTTTAGGGCTCTCCATGTATTATTTTTCATCAACGACCATATAGAGGTCCACCATCTCCATGGTATTTACTGATTCATACTCTTGGTCACCATTAGATTATTTGTAGACTTTTGGAAAACCACTAGATGTGAATCCTATCTTCAGAGGCATGAAGTACCTTCGAGTATGAGGCGATTTTAGAACTAACTCAGAACATTACTTTCACTATGGATGCCTACTATTGCGATACATCGAAGACTGAATGGTGGATGCACATGTAACAATATAATAAATATGAAATACTTTTTATGGTTTGGGTGAGCCTAAACAGGCATAGATGAAACCGTGGGTATGATCGGCTGCCTTGTGGGCCAAAAAATCATCATACATCAGGGTCCCATGGTTGGAAACCAATTTTCAATCACTAAAACAACTATTTTCACCATCAGTCACGAAATATATGTGTGTGAGCTATGCCATAGCTTCATCCAACATGACCATGAAATTGTACACCTAATCCTAGAGCCAATCCATGAACACATAACATTTCTTGGTGGTATTTGCATGGATATTTTTGATAAGGTAAATTGTAGGGGTCATCAATTAGCCTAACCTCATAGGGATTTCATCACTCTAGGAGCTTCAAAATCCCTTGTTCTAGGGTACTATAGAAATAATATGGATTATTAGTAGATAGAAGTAGTTTTGGTTTCTACTGTCCATGAAAGGAGGTATAAAATCTTGGCCGTGAAGAGGGAATAAAGGTTGAGGATGGGTCGTATCCACATTCTCTTACATTGGTAGAGGTTCCGGTCTAGGAGGTGCCTATAGATTTTTAGCTAAGTATGGTAGAGGTTGTTAAAGTTGTTGATAATGACAATGATTTTCTTAGTGATGTTATACTTTAAATAGATTCAGATGATCTAGGGCGCCTACATGTACTGAGGATGTAGTCTCAACCATAGAGGCTCTTCTTGAAAGAGTTGGAAGAGGCATGGTACACAATGGCTTCAATTTCAGCAAGGATTCCTCTAGTTGTTTTGCCTTTTCTGAGAAATCCTTGAATCCAACTTAAGAAATATGAGTGATAAGAGTGAAAACCAATTAAATTTTTTTATTCCTCAAACTGATAATCATCAGATCCCCCTGAGTCAGTGGAATTTTTTACAAGTACAGGAGGTCCTTCAAATTGGATATGAAGATTGTGATGCTTTCAACTAGTATTTTCTTACACTTAACGAGGTCTATAATACTTTTCTTTCATGGAGCAGAGATGAACTAGTAAAAGAACTGTCTGTGATGGTCTTTCCACGTGGTGATGGACCTAATGGATAACTGGTCATACCATATGATAGCATGACCATCTAATTTATGAATAAAATATCACATCTTGGAATATTTATGCTACTTTGGGGTTACCAACATGGGTATTCTCCTTGATATGAAGTGGTATAGATGACGAAGTAGGTTTCCCATCATATTGAATAGGGAAAGGCTAGATTCCCAAATTCAGGGGTTCTCGTATACCATCTACCCACACCAAATATGACATGTCATCAGCTGTAATTTCCAACTATCACATTTATAGGGCATTTATATGAGTAGTGATAGTATAGAATATATTTTCCTTGTAAGGATTCCATTGTCTTTGAGGATTCTTGACCACCAGAACATTGAACAGCTCATCAACGCGGAAAGATGGATTAAAAGTTTCCCGAGTGATTTGTAGAGAATATTGAAGAGTGTCTTAATCCATACCCTAATGCAGATTCTATTGTTTTAGGAGGGTCTGGTGATGCATACCATTGTTTATTACAACAAACTACAACCTCTTATTTGATAGGCTGCATGGGATCAACATGAATGACTGGGAGGAACAAGATGAGGGAAACATACGGCTACCCCTATTTCCCTTGTGAGAAGGATAAAGATAATATTGAGGGTCTCTATAGTTTGAGAACTACTCAACAAAGATCTCATTGATAATAAATTATAGATCTGAAATCTGATGTCATAGAGCATCCATATAGAGACAATCATTTGGTCTCTATGTGGAATTATAAAGATACGAGGACTCGAGATGTCCCACACCCTTGTTAAGATTCTAGCTGGTGGGAAATGATGTGGAGGGTTCTCCAAGGATGACTACCTACCTTTGTAGTAAGTTAGTACACTGGTGGGATGGTCCACCTAATACTGTGCTACACAGTATGCTATTCCAATTCATCAGATATTAGACCGGTATTCCTTTCCATTGGTAATGCGAGTTCATCCATATTCACTATGATGACACCCATGGGTGTATCCTCAATATTGTTGGGAAAATCAGGTTTCCACTTAATAGGGATAAAACGGAGAGCAACATACTATCCTCAATATTGTTTGGAAAATATGGTTTCTACTTATTGAAGAGTATAGTGGTAGCCAAGTGTCGTAGGTAGTTGCACCACTAAGAGTATTACTAACTGAACCATGTGAACTGATGGTCTATTTCATAAAAGTGCTCCCATCTATTAGGATAGACTAAATAATGGTTACGTAGACAAAAATGCATCTCCCAGATAGTCCTGTGAAACCACGTAACCTCATCATGAGTGAGGGTCTCCAGAATGTCAATGATAAATACCAAATCTATCTAGAACACTTATGATATCTAGTTAGTATCCAAAGTATCCCATAGGATTTCCTTTTATGAGGAATGTCCTGAATTCTAGTTGTCTTCAGATATGATTGGCTCTGGATGTGAAATAGGCCATAACATGGATGTGGACCACAAAGACAATGGAGAAGCTAATGCCGAGACCCCTGTATGAATAGATTAATCACTACAAACATGGTTTTCTCTTAGTATGGTGAAACCTGAATCATCATGTCCCAATAGGTTAGTTTACTTTATCCTACTTCATGTTCAATAGAATCATTAGTCATGTGAGGTTCCACTGTGTTCTCTTTGTTTATCAAGTCCTAGAATAACTCTCTATGCATCAGGGAGAGGTAAAGAATGAAACTAGTAATGATAGTGAATACTTCACCACTAAACTCAATAAGGTAATAAAATATTACTCATTCTACATGTATTTGAGAAGGGATTTGGATACCTTGGAGATCTCACCCTCTTGGATGAAGAATATCACAAGTTGGAATCAATCCCCAAACTCTAACGCCGATGAATGGTGTAAAAGTTCCATCATTGAGACACAATTTTATTTAGAATCCAAAAGTGATTATGATTGAAAAAATCATAGAACTTCCCAGAGTTCTATATTTGGTGGTGACAGTTCTTCCTTCTATCTCCAGAAAACCAAATAGTTATGGGAACTCTACTTTGACTGATGATGTAGTAGGGATGAAATTTTTTTGTCACTAGGATCTTTAGAAGGACCTCTATGTTGGTTTTTAGAGTATAGAGGACATCCTATTTGGTGAGTTGAAGTGTGAGGAGGGCCTTCACATTGATAAATTTAAAAATAGGGAGTGCCTACATGTTTAAAAGAATTATTATGGGGAGGGCCTCCATACTAGTCACTGAATTCATGTGGAGAACCTCTTCTAGAGTTGATAATAAAACCAATTTGGTGGGATATATCATAGGGATTCCCTCTATGTTGGCCAGTGGCAATGAAGTAAGAAGGAATATCACACTGATTGTAAATTAATTTTGGAATAACTCCACATTGGTTGAATATGGTGTATGGAGGAACTCCTCTTGGGATGGGGTGACATGAGGAGGACCGTTGTGCTGATGGTTGGTGACATGGGGATGACCTCCATATTGGAAAACATATGTATGGTGAGGACCTCCACACTGGATGTCAATGAAGAGTGGGGGCATCTTATTTGGATGATAATGATATCATAGGGAGGACCTCCATGATGAGTGAAAGAGTTGGGAAGAAATCCGATGTGGTTTCTGACTACATGGGAGGGCCTCTATATTATGTATGATCATCATAGACTAGCCCGTAATGGATGGTGAGGATGCCATTGGTTGAAAGTGTAAACCCAACCTATCTATGAAAAGGTTGAGGGATCAACCCCAATAGAGCATTTATTGGTCTATATTCTCTAGTAGAAGAGACCTAGAAGAAGGTTCTTAGGGTGGAGGAAGACATGGGATCTACAGAAGATGATTCCACTAGGAGAGCATCCTCCTGATATTTAGCTAGATGTTAGTGTTGGGTTAATCTGACTAGGAATGATAGAGCCAATTAATAGTTCACTTATTCCTTGCCTAGAAGACCTATCATTTCTGGTGTTGACATAGACTAGTGGGTTCCCTCCTAGGTTACTCCCTGGTGGTGTTCATTTCTTGGATAACTCAGGCATCCCCTACCTCATCAATATTGGGGAGAGAGTCTAAGGATCACTCTGGGGTGAGGCTCCTAAAAAAGTTCACCGTTAGAGTGGGGAGAAGTGATTCTACATGTGACCCTTTGGGGTGGAAGTGTTGGTGAGACATATAAGCCTTCTGGTCAAAAAAAATCTATATCCATCGGTGTAATTACTCCCTCACACTTATATCGTCATATGTGGATGTCTATCACCATACTATGGATAAATTTAGTGGTTGATATGGGGTGTTGGCACCTAGTAGATATAGTTATAGCTTAATTCATGGCGGAGATAGAGTCAGGTGGGATTACCGCAGAGACATTTCTCATTTCCCTACATTAGAATGCATTGGGGGAGAGGCTCCTTGCATCTTGGGTCCTATAAAATATAATTTTTCAGATATCAATAATGATATAAAGAAATTAATTCCTAATGCCCATCATCTTCAAATCGTAAATGGATGGACATGGAAAGATCAACACCAATGATGGTATAGACTGGAATTCCCAACATTCAACTACCCAATTTTTTGGTGAGTTTATATTGGGCACATTGTTTTTCTTTGTGGGTCCTGGTGCTAGATATTTGGATTTGAAAAAATGATCATATATTTATCTGATTACCTACATAATCAATATCCAATGTTGAAATAGAAATGATTTCATGTTGGGTTCACTGATTCTATTTCCAATTCTTTCACCGGGGCGTCCTGCCTCACATGTCATCATGCCACTAGCATTGCGTTTTTACCATACATTACCAATTTATAATGGTAGGAAACATTCATCAATTTATTCAATGATGTATTATCTTTAATGAAAAAAAGATAATGGGATTTTAGTATCTCATTCAATGGTTTCCTCCTTGGAACTTGTCACCAACTATGGGTTTCCCTCATTGATTTGATTCATTCATGTGAAACTCATTCCTGGTGTCATTTTTAGTGGATACCAAATAGTTATGCTACTTCTATCTGAATATTCGAAGGGTTTTTGATAGGTAATGAACCATCAGTTATGGGTGTAATCACATTGGGAGTCATTGACATGTATGGATTTCAAAACAATGGTCCCCTATATTCTTCCTCACAAGAGGGAATCACATTGAAGTATCATGGATACAGAACCCAAGGTATCAGATGTCGATCAAGGGGAGTATTATGACAAAGCAATATCTTCTATTGTTTTCTTAGGCATCCCATGTTTAACATGAGGTAGTAACGTGGCAGGTCATGAGGTTAATGTTATGTGAAGAAAAATTGATATTAATAAGAATTATCATAGAGGCAGATCAGAGGGGTATATATATAAAAGGTGAAACCTTGAAGGTTTACTAATGGATGGATAAGAATGCCTCATAGAGATTGGTGTAGCATGAGTTTCCTGAAAAGTGAATATGTCACACCATGCAGGTTCATCTGGAAACCCATAGAGGTGGACCTGGAGGTCCACCCCTATGAGGGGGACACCACGGTCTAGGGATAGGAATCCAAACCCATGTAGTTTGATGGATGTTGTGGGGATTATGCCTAAAATTTTCCTTTGATATAAAATTTATATTCATTGGATTGTGTTGATTGTATGGGGCATAAAAATGGGATAGGACCAGGTGTTTCTAGTATCATCGATGAAATGGATGTGACTTACTTATAGTAACAACCAAGATAGGTGGCATGGTCTCACTAGGATGTTGCGGCCTGGGTAAAACCAGGATGGATATGGATAAAGTGTTTTCTTGAATTGATGGAATGGATGAGGAGTTTATGGTTCTAAGATTTAGACATCAGAGAGGATTTCTAAATACCCTTCCTAGGAGGAAAGGATCAATCCCAATATAGTTTTAAGAGGGAAATTAGGTCTTACACAAGAGGATGAAGCCCACAGAAATATAACATATGTTTGGGGATTACTCATTGAAGCTACACATTTTAAGGGATGTGGTTGGGTATTATGAATGGAAGCTTCCCAAATAGAGGGGGGAATATGAAGATTACATGTGGAGGTTGAACATTGGACATGATGGATAATACTTGTATATGTGACCCATATAATGGGGTTATGATGGGGCATACACCAAGAGGGATTCCCATTATACATTCTAGGGATTATGCATGGAAGAATCCCATATAAATGTTGGATTACATGGTCATTGATAACCTCTAATACCATGTGAGTTTTTCTCTATTTGAGAAATAGGAGGAAGCAATAGACTTGAATGTAAAGTTGCGAAAGATGAGCCAATGATATATGGTGTGGAGATTATGCATAGAATATTCCCAAGGAGTTCTTCATTCTGTATGAGTAGGATCTCATCCATGTGAGAACTATTTCATTAAATGTTATTCATACACAAAGCTTCATATCAATGGTGTACAAGGATAACAAGTTGAATCTGACCAAGGCAGGTATAGAGACAATGACCAAAGAGATAGGGATGGAGGATTTAGATCATGGAAGGTTGGAAGGTTACCGGTGCCCATCCCTTCTCTGATCCTATGCATAGGATGTCATTTCATGTGATAAGGATCTATTTCATGTCACTAATACATGGGTATATCATACATTTTTTAATGAGGGTGATATCATAATTAAATGTCATGTGTTGAGGATGTCTGTAATAGGTAGTTTTATGTCATGTTGTTTGGACATAGGGGACTTACTTTTCACCCATGGGCCTTACATGACCATTTCTCATCAACCCTTGGAAAGGGTCATATATTTAACTCTACCTGATTAGAATTTTGTAGAAAAGTGATCACTCTTGAGGTTTTTATTGGAATTTCAATGATAAAAAGAAATAGGCATTATTATACCTATGCAGAAATGGAAGAGGTTGGGCATCAAAAAAGGGGATACATTTCAAGGGATACATGAAATAACTATGTGCAATTCTGGAGGGATATAAAAAAGAGGTCCATGTAAGACATGGGTGATGCAGGAAAAATGGGGTCGGACATGGTGTTTTGAAGAAGGAATAATCCTTGGGGCATTAAAGAAAACGTGCACGCATTATTGGATAGTTGCACATAAGAGAATGGGTTGAGTGCAATAATGGTATATACTCAGGGCCAAGTTTCATTAGAAGAGGATTATTTTGTGTGAAATTGACGTATTCTTGGATGAGATAGGTGAGGGTCAAGGAATTGTGGGACCACACTAAAGAGGATCCCATGGAACCTGTTATTTAATATATTATACCTTGAGGTTTCTATTCTTTCATTATGGCGTGGAAGAACAATTCCGTTCACAATAGTGCAATGATTCAAATTTTGGATCATCACTCTGAAGTGTGTGTGTGGGGGGTGGGTGTCACCTCAATATAAAGATGAGGCCTTCCGCAACACCGTTCCTGATTCCAGTTATGGAAGAGGTTTTCCCCATGAGTGGTCCATAAACCATGGGGATTGCGTGAGAAAAGGTTCATTTGATGTCACTTTAGGTGCACAAAATAATTTGGTATGATTAAAATTTCTAAGTGTACAGTGGGAAACTTGTGCACATAATACTTGGTCATTTTGGGTGGTCGGGAGGAAGATGGTCATTTCATATCAAATTGGGCATACAAGGGTCTTGTGTAGAGATTTCAATCTTGCACGCAAATTTCAAATCTTGTTCGTTCCTTTCATCATAGTCTCAGGATGTCCAATTGAGTCAGATGGTGCCTTCGATTTTTTCAACTATGGTCATTATTACTTTATGTGGAATTTAGTTCCAATAATAATTATTAAGAATAAATATAGTTTTATTATTAAAAATAACTTTTCTATAAATGGTAGTCATTACGTTGGGCAAACTTATTTTAGATTGAATTAATAAATCTTATATGAATGAATTTCATAGAATGGTTTAACTATTTGGAATGTGAATTTATAATTTTGGGAAGAAGATCAATTTCATTTTTGTTATAATGAATAATAACCAATGAAAAATAATCCTTTACTACTATAAAGGTCAAAAATTTTAACGATGGGTTAATCTAAAAAGATAGTGGTGAAAATATCCTAAAACGTCCCTAAATATTATTTGTCGAATGTATGTACAACCTTTTTCAACCCACCATCATATTTAATCTAATTTCAGGCCCTTTCACCATTAATAAGAATATATATTAGTTTTATGTTTAAAATAAATACATGTATGCCACTCCCCTCGCATAAAAAATTTAACCTATTATCCATTATTCTTCATAATTCATTGATCCAATTATCAGGATAAAACATCATTTAAATCCATTTTCAACATCCTAGTCCATGTTGAAGAATATTTTTTATTCCAAAAATTCCATTTCATGGGACCTTAATAATAGATCCAAACGAGGTTTCTTAATGAATATGTAATCAACATTACCGAGTATTTTTATATCTATTTCTAATCCTAAATACTAAAAATATTATATATTCATATTAACACTAGTAAATAAATAAAATTACAATACAAAAAATATTATTTCTTAATTTTGGATCCATTTTCTTTATCCATTATACCCTATAATAAATCACAACCATGTTCATCCAAGTGTGCAGATTACCGCCGACATGAAGTGAGGTGATTAATTTTTATTCCTATGATACATAGCTAGTAATAAAGATATATTTAATAAATATATATGATATTTATGATAATTTTATGATTATGTAAAGATAAATTATTTTTTATTTTTATCTTATTCTAGTCTTTTCAATCTAAAATCATTACTCGTGTGTGCATACAAACTACAATCTCCATGACGTGTAGTAATTCATTTTTCATAATCAAGGTAAATGAATGGTTATGAATGGTTTATAATGAATAAATATTTTTCTCAAATGTTTTTTGAGATTCTGATGATAATTAACCCATGAACATGCTGCATGGATTGGAACCCTGAAACTAAAACATTCATGGAAAATTGAACAATTACAAATAGAATGCAGATTTTATTGAATAATTATTAATGAAGGAAATTTTTTAAATTATAGGGTAATGATATATTGTAATATAAGCTTTAATGTTTTTATTTTATAGAATTATAATAAATATAAATTTACTGACCAAAATTTTTACAATGTGTATGAATAATTTTATGACCTAAAGTAATTGTTTATATTGTAAACACGTTTTTAATTGAATTGTTTTTATTAAAGTTATACTTGAATAATTATATTATATTTATCTATTTAAACCCATATATTATATTATCATATTATTATTTTTGTGTTTTTTATATTTATATTTAAATATCCACTCTTTGGTAATTTAAAAGGTTATTAAAAATTTTATTTGAAAAACATTATTTATTTCCACTTTAGTCAATGAAATTTCTATTTCATGTCAATTTTTTCAAATGATTTCCTAAATTTTGTTTTATATAAAAAAATGATTGATTTAATTAAATTTACAAAATATTTCAATTTATTTTCAAATGATTAAAAAATAATTTTCCTCATGTTTCTGAATAGTTTATTTCTGCATTTTTACAATAATGTGTGACAGAAGTATTTTTTTAACCTTTAGAGCCTGAATGAATTTTCCCACATTCATTATTGTTGTACTCATTAAAGAATCATTTTTTATTATATTGGTTAATCATTTCATCAATATTATAAGAATCTTTATATACAATTTTATCAAAATAAAATGATATTTTTATCATGTTTCAATGAATGGTTACTATATTATTTTTAAAGGTATATCTCTCCTAGGTAAACATCGTTCAATTTTTATTATACATTCATGGGTATATGATCTACTGACTTTATCTATATTCTAAAATCAGATTATTATTGAATATTTTATATTGAAATCATAATGAAAAACATTTTTTTACAAAGGTTGCTTTTTGATGAAGTACTTGATGTTTTTAATATATTGTGGAACACATATATAGTTTTCTAATTATGTGATGGTTGGGACAAGAAATATATGTCTCTATATTAATTTTTTTAATGAATTATATAACATGATATAGTATAATATAGGATTAAGATTTTACACAATCCAACAATGAAAATAGGTTGAGGGGTGTACTTAATATCTTATTTGACTTATCCACTATGTAATTATGGTCCTAATAGTGAGTATTCTACAATGAAATTATTTATTTACGATTATTATTATAAAATAATTCTAATGATATATTCTTAGGATTATGATATTAACCAGTGGATAATGAGTCATAAAGGAATATTTTTTTCTCTTATGACCTGTGTCTTTTTAAATACTAACGCCTTATTCAATGACACGCGATTTATGGTCTATGAATAAATAGGTATGGGATTTTTATGTTATAGTCATTATGTTATACTATTATTTATATCTTATTGTTTTATATGATCATCTATTTATATATCCAATTTTAATTCTTATGAAACTTATGGCCTCTCCCTTTCTTTTGATAATATTTACCTAGGTTACAAAGAAATATTTTAAGTGTGAAATGTTAAATAAGGGTATTATAATAGGAAAACTATATTAGATATTTTCAAGATCATTCATGAAATAAATTTATTATCTATCTAGTCTTCAAAGAAACTACACCTATGATGTTCTCAATCATGAGTTATTTTCAAATTTACTGAGTAAAAATATACAATTATCAAATATTTATGTTTATAATACTTGGGTATCCTCACATATCATAATAAATTATTTAAAAAAAATTAATATTATCAATTAATCATTCATATTATTCAAATATAATCATTCAATTCAAATATATCATTTTCCTAATGTTTATTTTCATCATTTCATGCTAGTATTTATTATTACTTCAAATATTTTTTTGATTGGTGACATTAGAACTCATTCATTGATAGAAAATCAATAATTAACATGTTATTATAAGAATTATAATCAATTCCATGGATTATTTATATGGACCCATGTTCATTATATGTAAATTATTAATATGTTCTTCAATAATGAAATCAATGACCATCATTTTTCAGGTAATTAACTATTAACCATAAGTTACATTATGGTGATAATTTATTTTTATGTAAAAAATATATAATTAGATTCATGATATATATCTTTTAGAACATTATATTACCATTATTTCTATCAGGATACCCATTCTTACTGAAAATGGTGATTTTGGTATGGCTCATCCATAATGGTGGTTGAACCATGCAAAGAAAAAACATGTTATAGCAGTGAATGTGTAAGAGTTATATAATTATATTATGATTTCCCCAAATGAAAAATAATATTAATATAAAATAATTATATTTTATTATGATATTTATGATTACTAGATATGATAAGGTGATTTAATTTTCTCATTCGTGACATGGGTTTCTTTTGAATGAATGATTTCGGATTCCTTCTTAGAAATAAAATCTTACAATTGTATTATATTGATTTAAAATATAAAACATTTTTTGTATTATATGAAATTTTAAAATTATTTGAGTGTTATTTTAGTGGGTATAAGAGATTTACTTATATAGGTAAATATGAGGGGTGTTTCTTCAGAATCATAGGTTTTGTGAATGGTGAAGATAAGACCATAAGAGTGTTAGGTGATTTAATTAATGTAATGTTGGTGAGACATGTGAGTATGAATTACACCCCCCTAAAAAATAATATCTATAATATCTATATCTTACATTGTTTTAATAAAATTCAATCCATGGTAGGCTCAAACTTTTTAAGCCCTTTTTCTTATTTAATTTTTTACCTTGGTAATTATTTTTTTAATATATAAAATATCTCTTTATACCCAATTTAGGTAATATTATTACAAACACAGATTACATATAATAAATTTTAATTTGTCATTATAAAATTTTTATATTTTATATTAAAATATAAATTATATATGGAAAATTTTATTTTCCAATGGAATGAATTTATTTAAACATTCAGTGTTATTATTATTATTTACAATATATTAATAATAAAATATATGTTAATATATATATCTATCCATATAAACATAAATTTATTAGGACCATTTAAAATTTACCAAATTATTTTTTTATAGAAAAATGAAATTATCACAAACAAATATTTCTGTGGAAATTATTATTTTTAAACATTGAACAATTCCAAATAAACTCTATTAAAATTAATTATTCATTTTATATCCATTAAATATAACTAAATAATTGGTATGAAGACATTCTATTAAATAATTTAAATTTAACAAATAATTATTTAAATATAATTACATATAATAATGAAAAATATATTTGTATAATATATTAAATAAATATTGACAATTTATTGTATTCAAAAATTATATATCTATTTTTGAATTATATAATTTTCAATAAAAAGAATTATCAATTAGATATATCTAGTGACTATATTTTTTATGGAAATAATTTAAATGGGTATATATTTAATTACCATATTTCTTATAACCATATATATAATGATAATATTTCATTCCAATATATAAAATTATTAAAATAATTACATAAATTTATTCACTTCTCAC
Source organism: Viscum album (assembly GCA_963277665.1). Lineage (NCBI taxonomy): Eukaryota > Viridiplantae > Streptophyta > Magnoliopsida > Santalales > Viscaceae > Viscum > Viscum album. The sequence goes on from OY728167.1 coordinate 1,007,026,579, forward strand.
TTAAAATGCGTATTCACATTTTATTCCTCTGAATTATTTACATCGTTGCAATCATGGTGATAATTTTTATGGGAACCCATAAGGATAATTATTTTGTTTTCATGGTATTTTTATTTACATGTGGGTTTATTCCACATATAATTTTCTTATTGATTTTTTATATTTTATTATAATCATGTACTAAGGTTTATTATGAGTTTTAATATTTTTTTAGTAAAAAAAATTCGTGGTTTGTTTTATAAATTTTATTTCTGTAAAAAAAAAATCTACTCCAAAAAGTTAAAAAAAAAGAAAATTAAATTTTTGGTTTTTCTAATTACTGTAGTTAACTCTCCCATTATACCATCTTTAATCATAATCTGTGTTAGTGGTTAGAAGGTTCTCATCTAATACAAAAATCATAAGCAAGGTATTAGTTTGTATTATTGTCATTTCAATTTCTTATTATCATTTTCAATGAGATATTATCCAATGTCTATCACATTAACATTTGAATAATCGGTTACTATGGTGATATAATGGTACATAATTTTTCTATTAATTTTAAATTGATATATTTATATAGTAATATATTTATAAATTATATTAAATATTATAATATTAATTACTCAAAAGAATGTAATATTCCCAATAATGTATTTCACATATTTAAATATTCATTGACTCTCATTAAAATCCTTTCATTAATACATAATTATGCCGATGTATGGGTCTTTCTCCTCTCTATTTTCCATTTGTATTTATATTTCCATAATATTATCGTTTTCAATATTTAAATTATTATTCCAATATGAATTTGAAATAAATATAAGTTCTTGCCTTATTTTATCATATGTGTTTGAGGCCCCATTTCTCTTAAAATACACTTCATTCATATTTTATTATTATTTCCTAATTCAATAAAGAGTACTAAACATCTATATTGACCCATGATGAAAAATATATTAATAAATTACATTTATTTATGGTATTATAGAGACATTATTTATATGTGGGTACCTTTTCAATGTAAGGGTGACAATGATGTAATGGTGGATCCTATATCTGGTTCAAATTAGATTAAAATCGATTTTGAAAAATGTTTAGTTTTTGAACAAATCATATCAGCATAGAGGTTTCTACTTAAGTATGTTTTATATCCCTAATTTATATAAACTATGGTAGATTACATAATCCTAATTTTATGGGGGTATTTGTGAAAAATATCATTAGTATATTATAGTTTCTAATACATGTACTCTAATCTCTTAACACATTTACCATCTTAATAATAATATGTACTCATTAACTACAAATACATATTCTTCACAACATATTAGGACTTAACTAAACATTCTATATCCTTAATTATTCATTTTATGATTCAATGGATGTAAATAAAGAATTCTTTTTAATTCTTTTATAAGGATAATATTTCTTTATTAACCATATATCTTACTATTGTTTATGGATGGAGTATTATGTTATAAATTAATCCGATTAAGGGGTATTCATCTAGATATCCATAATATTGTATCGAATAAGGGAATATATGAACCTAAATAAATAAATATTTAATGTATATGGTTTGAGTACCCAATAGATAATTATTTTTATGTAATTTTATTCTCTTATATATTCACACACATATTTTTCTAGGGAAATATTTAATATATGTATACCCTTTCTTTATATATAGAATATTTTTATTTATTATTCATGTATATGATATAGGTTCATTTAGAAAAAATATTAATTTTACTTTTTATACTTTTGTTTCTATTATGAATGCATTTTATATATTATTTTATATTTATAGTCCATAATTATATAACACCTTAATGCATCATTTAGTCTCAAGAGAAAAAATAACTATGGCATTTGAAATATTTCTTGCCATTATGTATGTTTTTTTCAAAAAAAATTAATATTAAATTTAGAATGTTTTTCATTATTTAGTCAATAATTATTAAACAAATTATTAGTTTCCATGTGATTATTTATTTCCATTATCATGGAATGTATGGATTATGTTATTCTTATGTATTCATATGGAATTATTTATTTATATTTTATTATTATATTCCTTATTCCATTACTATTCAATGTTTTCCTTCATTATAAATTATCTCTCATTAACTGTCGAATATCCCCAAATTATTATATTTCCCCATTTTATCTAATAATTAATAGGTATTCTATGTTTGAAATTAAATGGATTTAATTGATTTAATTTAATCAATAGTTTTGCGAACTATATATATTTTCATTAAAATGCGATATAAATTTATTATACGCATTTATTCTCTAAAGGAATACAAAAAATAAGATTGTGGGTATGTGATCACCTGTAATCTAATTTACATGTATTTTAAAACCCACCGTATATGAGTGGCTATGGTTGGAATATTATACTCTTAATTCAACACATAACTGTATTCTCTTTGCCTCGGTTCTAATATTTTTTTTCAAGGGAATTTGATATTTAAATGTTTTTTATTTTACTTATAATTTGATATATAATTACTATTATATGATATTATGTGATTATTTATTTTTATTTTTACATTAATTATACTAGAGATACATTATTTGTGTGAGACAAAGAACTTATTATTATGTGGAATTAGAAAAACATATATTTATAGTGAAGAATATGAAATGGTGAGCCTTTTTACTTGGAATCTACTTTATACTATAATTTTTTATTATATACAAAATAAACTTTAGTGTTTTGTTTCGATTATGCTAGCCTTAAAAACATGTGTAAATTGGGAGTTATTTTACAATGCTAATATGATGATAATAATAATGAAACCTTAAAATAAATGGTTCATGAATATGGAAAAGATTTATGTAATGTATCTTAACAGTTTATTGAGTTATGAATGTATCATAGTTTATACAAGATCATTTTTTTAATGGATGTTGTTTTGAGATACATTTTAGGTATCTGGTATGATTCTAATTTATCAATGATGTTAAAATATTATTTGGTAGTGGAATTTTTCTAGTTGTTTATTAGATCATTAATTAATTTGTTTAGTTTATTATCTATTATATGATGGTTTCCCATATTATACCATGAAATGATGTATTGGTTTGTATAATTGTTTTTTATTTTATTTCTAATTGATAAAATGATATCATGTATATCTATTTGTGTGTGTTATATGATTTTATAAATTGAGTCTTTAATGCATTTCCATTATCTGTATACATTCAAGGGAACTAATTGGTTAAGGTTAATTTCATTAATTTGTGGGTTATAATGGAAAATTATTATCACATTGATAAGATTACTGGGATATAATGGCTTATGGGTATTTTATTCATTTATAAACATATACAGGATAAAATTATCTAATATATAGTGTGTTTGTGTGTGTGTGTATTCATGTTAAAATTTCTCAATGTTATGGAACATGAAACTATTTATAAGATTTAATGGAGGAGTATTCTAACTTGTGTATATATCCCCTTTTTGTGATGCCTTAGGTTTATGTCATTAATTTGGGGTGTGATAACATTAGGATATATCCAAACTAATTGGGGAAGTGGTGTGGTGGTGATGGATGTCATAATGTGGTGATGTGGTTGTGATTTATATCAAAATTCATTTGTTAGATGGTTGTTTTGATAATGTGATGGATTTTTTTGTGATGGATATATTATGATGGAATTAGTTGTGATGTGATACTGAAGGTGGTGTAATTGAACATTTATTATGTTTATATGGTAGATTTAATTTGATGGTTAAACATGTAATTAAATATTAAAATTCATGAAAATAGAAACTTGATATCACCCTCATTTATTTTTATTATTGTACACTATTCAAATTATACATTTATAGGTGTTGAATTTAATGGTGACATTTATTTTAACCCATTCCAATATATTCACTTCTGACTTCTCTTACATGCTTAATACATATTCATGAATATTTCATATCTTTATTAGATGATTTATCTCATGTCTACCCTGACATAATTATCTCACAAGAATATATTACTTTTTAGGAATAGGATCTTACTAGGAACCATCGAGTTATTACCTTTACATAGTAATCGTTATTATTTATCTAGGACAGTTTGATAGAGCATTCAATATGCCGGTATTCCAATATCTAAGGTCGGAACACAGAGGATATTCTTTAATTATATTGTTTCATTGTATTCATTATAATATAGTGAATGTTTTGGAACAGTATTTTACTATTCTTAATACAATTGAAACGAAATTGATTTGATGTACTCTATATTATCCTTATATTTATTAGGGTATTTATTCCCATTTGTGTTATAGATATACTATGTTATAGTCACTAATTATTTTTTCATTAGTGGTGGGAATTAGTTGAGACACTTGCCTCCTCCACTAGCATAGGAGGTGATTAAGTATTGGAGGGTTGGGACATTTTTGATTAAATTTATTCAATAGGAATAGTTTTAGAAATAAAAATAGTGATTCACTTTCATAAATGGTTTTAAATAGTATTTTCCATTGCCTAAAAGTATATTAAAGAGGGCACGTTTAGAGACATATTTTTAGTTTTTTGAACTTAGGGTGGATAGACCTACTTTTTCTAAATCATATATTCTTTTGTGAGATTATTTTTTATTGTTGTATAAAATCTATACCATATCTAATAATGAATTCAAATATAAAAATATACATGTGTGAGACCCTCCCATTTTCTAATTTTTTTGTTATTTCGAATGTAGAAACTTTTTTGGTTTAATTATTTCTATAGGTTTATAGGGACCATGAGATGCATTAGGAAAAGAGTTGAATCCATGAATAATGATTTAATATATCCTCCAAGAGTGATTTACTAGTTCAAACAATGTATTGTTTAAGTATTTTTTATTGTTTTTGTTTAATATTTTTGTATTACTAATGGTTTGTGTGACCATTGTAGGTTTCTTGTGGGATATATTTAAGTATTAGATTTAGTAGTTGTGGGGTGAGTCAGTCAAAATGTTTTAATATTTATTTCATATGATATATTTATACGCTATTCTTTTAATGATGGTAAGATACTTATTATGGGCATAGTAATGAGATAAAAAAAGGTTATATCTAAGACACCCTAGATCAAACTTCTAATGTTTGGCCTAAAAAAACACAAACCTTGAATACAGGCTTCAATACCATGTTCGATGACCCAAGCTAAGAATTTAATAATTTTATAATAATTGTGAAAATTTATCTTTAATTTACACACACTAGACTACCTTTTATACTTCTCATAAATGCTACTTGTATTTATAACCTAGTGAATGGAAACATGGGAAATGGAAGAGTTTAAAGTATTAGTAAGGGAAAGCATAACAATATTTATTTGACGTTTTGATGATAATAAAATGATAAAACATGTTTAGGTGAGAAATATCACATTAAAAAACTGAATAATTAAATTTATCTGCATATCATGATGGAAGGACATGAAACCTCAAATTAAAAATATACACCATGAGAAAATGATATGTATTAATTAGATAATGAATATGATTCAATAACCATAATCATATTCATATGAAAAAGAAATTTAATATTCCACAAAAATATTGAATAATAAATAATTTTTGCAAAAACCATGGAACATGAAAATCAACTTTATGAGTCACACACATGCACTCACACTTTATATACAACATGAATTATCCATTTATGCATCATAATCATGAGTGAAACACTTGTGACCACACTTGTGAGGCAACATAATTAAGCTCACATATACATATCATATTAGATTTAAAATTTAACTAATGCATTATAGGGGGATATATTAATCAAATCATCAATCATCATGAAATATATGCCCCAAATGAAATAACTTTTTAATTATATCATAAATAACCCATTTAAAAAAATTTGTGTCATATTTTTTTCAAATAAAATCACATAAAAAACCATAAATAATTGAATTAATAGTCATTACTTGAAAAACCCATTAGAAAAATTGGTATAGAATGATATTAATTAACAATTTAGATAAATAATGTACAATTAATTTGATTATGTACACGGTATTTAATACCTGTTGATAAAATTTTATGGTATATTAAATAATATATCAATTTATCGGAATCTATGTGAAATCCTTTTAGATAAGGTAATGTAATATAGGGAATTCACAGCGGATAAAAATTTATAGAAAATCATATTTATAAACATTAGAAAATTAGGAAAGATAAAAAATGATGGATCGTTCTTATAATAGAAATAAACATTCCATAAGAAAACCTGAGAATGAAGGTGTCTGGTATCATTTAAATAATATCTATGATGAATCGTAATATATTACCATAGTGTTCACATGGATGAAATAATATTTTTATAATAATTAAAAAAAATTATTTATGAAAATGAAACAAACCTAAAAATATAAAATCATTTTTAAAAATTGTAATATTTTATAAATCCATGTGAATAATGAATCATTTTAGACTCAATGAAAACATTGGGAGAAAATTTCATATATATAAAAGAAAACATGTTACAAATATGCGTTCATATGAAATTTTTTAAATGAAAACATTTTCTATACTTTTTGAAAATGAATCATGTAGAAGCCATTAAATTTTACCTCACACCCTTTGTAATTAAATTCAAAATATTTTTAAATTAATTTATTCAATAATTAATGAATAAAAAGCAAAATCATGAAAATCCACAAATGAATATCCACATTAGATAGAATATTATATTGATAAAAGGAATATGTTCCCTAGGATTATTTTAAAATTCTTAAAACTTTATATAATAGGGAAATAAAATAGTGAGAATACATGAATCACCCTTTGAATAATGAAAGGATTATAAAATTTCGGTTGTTTTAGAGTAAAATGTGGACAAATTTTCGAGGTTCGTTATCTTAAAAAATAAATCACAACTAATTTTTTTAATTAAAACCCATTAAATGAGAGATAGTGAACTGATCTTAAAATACCATGAATGAGTGGTAACTCATGTTATAACATAACAAAGATTAATTTCACACACAATATAAAATAAAACATATTAAAAAAGATATTTCATCCATTTGAAAATTGAGACCGAGAAACCCTTGAATTCTTATTATCATTCATATTGAAAACTATGACTGCTAGAACATGATACTAATATGTAAATCTTATAAATCCATAAATAATTATGATAAAACATATTCACCACAAATATATAAACCAATTAATTTAAATAAATTTCTAATATGAATTATATCTCAATAAAGATAATTGAGATGAAACATACCATAAATTTCTATTAGTATAGTCAAAGTGTGCTTTAGCTTCACAAATAAATTACATAAAATATTTATTTGAACCATATTCTTATTTATAACCATTTATATAATTAATTTATAATAACTTATTATTAATATATTAGTAAGTTATACTTTATTTTCATCATCAGATGTTATTAGGATCGATTGTTTTTTAGTACTAGTATCAAAATGGCAGTGGTAATTATAGTATAATGAGTGAAAATTAATCATTAATAGATTTTCATATCTAATAGAAAATATATTTTATAATTATTTATAAATTTATAATTTCTTTTCATAATTTTTTTATTTTTTATTCATGACGGTGAAATTGGTGATGAGTTTGTTTTACAGATTTTATCAAATAAGGGTTGGCATCTTAATAACAAGTTAAATATTAAAATAATAATAGAAAAATATAAATAATATAAATAATATTATTTTATAATATCTCCAGGAATTATTTCCCTTTGTAACATATAATACATATTTGTAGTGTTATTCATGTAAGTTGTTAAATTGGCCAAAACATGAACAAGTTGTCATCTATGGGTGAGAGAGTTTATGGAAGTGAATCATTTGACATAATATCATTATCAAGAAACCATAATGGTATTATATTTTTTTATAATTTTTTCAATTAAAATGAAATATAATTTGATAAAGAGTAAAATTATAAAGTGAAGAATAAAATATGTCACTTTCATAGAGACAATAGTATTCATGTTCACACGAGAGAAAAAATTATTTTTCATAGACTGAGAAGATGATATGAATTTGTTTATATTTTAATAATAATTATATTGTAATAAATATAATATTAATCATTGAAATATAATTTTATAACCATCTATATAATGTGGTGATAAAAAATAAAAAATGTCATTTTTAGAGTTAATAGTCTCTATATATTCATGACGAACTCGTCATTTTTTGAATCGTTTCATAAGAATGTTGAAAATGGATATTTTATTTCTTTAATAATATATAAAAATATTAATAATTTTTATTTTGATTATAATTTCATGTATATAATAGGGTTGAGATTGTACAATAAGAATAAAAAGTAACCGAGCATAGTTGGGAATATTTCATAACCCTTTTGATGTTCTCCCTTATGCAATACCTTATGGATAATTAGCAAGGTCTACTGAAATTACACACACTTTTTGAACATGGTGGTGGAATTAATTATAAACTAGTATTTATTTTAGATCAATATAATTTTTTGTAAATATTTTATAAGTTTTGTGGAAATTATATATTTTAATTAGTTAAGGGAATGGATTTTTTTAAATATAAAATTTTAATATAAAGAGAGTAGGTGTTTTACCTAGAAATTTGATATAAATTGGGAAATAATAGACGTGGAAATTGGTACAAATTTTAATCCCTAAAAAATTAATTTAAACACATGATTTATATATTGTTAAAACCCTATACTCTCATAATTATAACATTTAACATTTTTGGTCTTTACTATGGTAATTACTTTTTACCCAAGTAATTTAATTTTAATAATTAAAAATTAAATTATTTCTTTTACATAATTTGGAACTAATAATAAAAAATATGTAATAATTTTTTTAAAATAAAATATCTTTTGGTATGGAAAAAGAATTAATATTAAGACATGAAATGCATTGAAACCCATTTTTAAGAAATTTTTTTTAAGAATAAATGTTTTTTTAATGAAAAAATCACCTGGTTAGTTTAGAATAATGAAATAAATTATTGTATTATTACATAGATTAATATTACATGACTTTAGATGTAATCAAAAACATATTTTTATATATCCAATATTAAATTATAAGACCAAGAAATTTTTTTATTATAAATGAGTGTATAATATTAAAAGGATGAATATGAGTTTTCTAAATTGAATATAGTATTTTGAAGTAAAAAAATTCACTTCATAAATTATTTTTTATAAATAAAAACGTTTATGTGAATTTATGTTATATTAACATATTTATATAGTCATAAACAGTATTGTATTAGAAAAAAATATTTTTTCACTGTTCATTTGAAAATGAATTTGTTTAGAAAAAATCCAAAAAACCATATTATTCTAATTTTGATATGTGAAAATTTTAAATTATGTTAATATTATAAAACAACATTTTTAATTCTAATAGAAGATAATATTAATAAATATTTTTCTTTGTGGGAAATAATTATGTATTTAGGAAAAATAAATCCACATCTATTAATATAAGATTTTAAGAACACTTTATTAGGTTGTATCTACCGACTCATTTAATGAACATATTATAATGACCAAATCTGAAAATTCATTTTTAAGTGTTATAGTTAAATTTTAGATTAATGTTCCATGTGACACAGTTTCTTAAATACCTTATATTTTAAAGAAAATAATATTTCAATATCATGGGTCATTATATTCACCCCTACAAAAATTGCATCCTAAAAATTTTAATTAAATATCACTAATAAAATAGTTAAGGATATCTATGTCTCAAGATTTTATTTTTAATGAGGTTTCAACATCACTATATTTTGTACACAAATTTAACTCATCTTTTCCCTTATGACGTCAATATAACTAATATTTAAATTTTTCTAATGGTTTAAGCTAATTAATCATCATGGGAGTGGTTTTTATATAAATATTAAAGTCTTCAATCAATCAATAAGTGTCATGGGCTGAATTATTATTATTTATGTAATTTCTATATCATGAAATTTATCACACTCACTATACAGAGGGAAAAAATCTATTCCCAATACTATTTTTAATTCGACTAAAGACAAGATAATAGAATTTTATAGGGTGAAATTCAAATAAACATCAATCTGGGGAGAATTAATGAACTGGTATATAAAAACCATTCAACCAAAATTTATCATCAATATTTCAACATCCAGACATTGATATGGTGATTTTATGTTTTAAGAAATAATATTATATAAAAATTAGTATGTAGAATGTGAATAAAATAATACAATCATAGTTATTGAGATGTATACGAGTGTCCATCACTCCCAGTTATTTTTAAAACTCTATACAGAAGTTTTTGTTGCATATTATTTACCTTATTTCCTAATCCTTGGATTTTATTGATTTATATCATAATTATTATCTCTTTCATTAGGTTTTCAATGAAAATTCCCATGTTCCTTACATTTAAGTAACTAAACCACTTGCAAAACCTTAGGATAAGAAGTATTTACATTGATCATGTTAAATATTATCTAGATTTTCATTCAAAAATTATTTACTCCATGAACCCATTTTCAAAATATGAATCATATTATAGTAACTTTTAAAGAATCAACATTTTCACTTTTAGTAAATTGATAAATATTTTCCTTGTCATATTTACCACATTAAAATCTAATAGAATCCATCCATAACATTAGTGGTGTATTATTATATTGAAAAATATTTTTACATATAATTTATTATAGTTTCTTTGGAAAAATAAAAAGGTTTATCACTCCAGTTATTATCCAATTAAAATACTCATTATGTTACTCTCTATATTTCATAGTTAATTGATCACTAAAGTTATTCTATTAAGTATTAATCAATTATAAATAAAAAAAATAAATATACATGATTTATGAAAAAATAAAATAATTAAAAAACTATTTGAAGATAATTACATACAAAATTAATCCTTAAAATTTATTACACTTTACCACCATTATATAAGTATATAGTTTTTAAGTCCAAAATTCCCCTCACTTCAACATGGGTTTCAATAAGTTTAGATCCCTCATAATTCATATCCTAATTATATAAAATAATAATTTTTTTCCAATGGAATAAATAAATAATGTGATTAAACAAAGAATATACCCTTTAAGTGTCTAGATAGGTGTGCATTCATAGTTCATGTCAACATGCATCGATTTAATATAGAGTTAATAATCCATAAAACATTTTTAGGTTGATTACCCATATGTGCATTTTTTAAACATCTATATCCTCTTTCCAGTATCCTGACAATAATTTCATTTCTAGGAAAACTACATACTAAAAACTCCAAAAAACATTCATGTTATTATCCTACACTAAGACTTATATATATGGGTTTCACTGATTTTATCTTATAATATTCCCAAAATAAAACTAAAATAATCCCCATAATAGACTAAACATCTCTCTGATACTAACAGAGTCACCCTGGACTCACACTCCAGGGTCGAGTTCAAAAAATAGATACCTTAAACATAGTATTAAATACCATGTAAGATAAAAAAAGTTAAAGAGTTATTTATTTCACACTATTTATGTATGAAAAACATTAAATCTCAAAACAAACACACTACCTCAAGAATTGAATGATTAGTTTATTTTAGGGTTATCTATATAAGAATAATATATTTCTATAATAGTGATTATTTTTATCTATTTTAAAAACATGTTACTAGCTTCTAGACTTCTCATATGTTCTACATAACTTCATAACCTGGGGAATAAAATCACAAGAAAGGGATCATTTCAAACACATAGAATGTAAAAAATACCAACATTTAATCAAGGTCAATATAATATTCATATGAGAAAACAAGAGAATGGGAAAATATATTATTAAAATGGACATAGAATAATAAGATTTTTCTATTTTTAATTATAGAAGGACTTGGAATCTCAATTGAACAATATATACCTTTGAAAATGAGTATGGACTCATTGAATAATAAATATTATCCATGGATTATATTCATAGGCACATGGCCTAGGTATCTGGTAATCTCGGGAATCGTAGAAAAATGAATAAATTGGTAGAAAGTTTTTACGTCACACATAAAAGTCAAGAGCCTCACACTTTCTCCAATGTTTGTTTGATAATAGTTCTGTAACCACTTATACATTGCCACTATGAGTCACACACTTTCCACCCCATGTATAAGGAAACATAATTTTCCTCATATATGTATATATACTATGTAATTTATACTTTTAATATATTCATTAGAGGATTATATAGGATAACACCTATCAATAATCCATAAATATGTGTTCCAATTTAAATCAGTTATTTTTCATATCAAAAAATCCTTATAAAATTAAATTTTATTTATATCATTTCCAAATGAAATCAGGTAAAGAAATCATTTATAATTTTAACCACTAATCATAGCATGATAAAACCATAGAAATTAAATGGATATCTAATGTTAAATTCTATCTAAATAACCTTTAGTTAATATGATGGGGTATATGGTATTTATATCACCTAGATAAAAGGTGTATGTATTATTAAAAGGTTTCAAATCAATTGAATTAATGGTTTGTAAGTTAACACATCTAAAATAAGGAAATTTAATTTATGATATTGATAGTGAACAAACATTGGAAGAAGGACATGTATATATAAAATAGATGATTATATAGGGAAAAAGTAGAAATGGTTAAATTTTATAATAAAAAAGAACATTTAATAAGATATCATGAGAAATACAAGTTATTTTATCATTGTGATGATATTCATAATCAATGGTAAAATATGTCAAAATATGTAAACACTGATTAAAAAAAAAATTATGATAATTAATAATATTTATTGAAAATAATAAATATTCTTTACATTTTGAAAACATTTATTAAAATAAGATTAATTTATAAATCTAGGGTAATGGGGATTTATTTTTGGAATAATAAAAAAATAGGCCAGATGTTTCATAGAAAATGTCAAATTAGTTCAAGAATTTGTTCACAAATAAACATTTAAAAGAGATTATATTCACACACTAAGAAAAATGACACATAGAGTACTCATTAAAAAAATTTAAATACATTTAAATAAAATTCCATCCAGTTAAACATGGCCATATCAAAAAATTGAGACATTAAAAAGTACATCCTAAATTCAAGCATGGAATATGTTCATGGAAGAGAATGATACCCTACCAAAAATAATACATGGGTTCAATTTTTCTTATAATATGTAAACTTTGAGACAAGAGGAAAATGAAATAGTTAGAGGACATCTAATACTATTATAATATTATAGGATAATTAACTAAAATTCTCATTAGAGAGATAATTTTATAATTTTTTAAGATTTATTATCATAGAAATGAAATCCCAATTTGTAAATTGGATTGGTGATGAATGTATTACAACATTATTAAATTTTAATTAAAACCCTATTTAAAGAGTGGTCATGACATTGATCATAAATTAGTATGAATGAAAGGTAATTTAGAATATAATATATAAATTAGGTAATGTATATTCCACATGAAATTAAAAATGGTTCACAATAACAACTATATCTCATGGATTTAAAAATTGATACAAAGAAACCCTAACATCATCATTATCTCTACAATGATAAACCCATGAAAGATAGAACATGAGATGGATTTCTAAATAAATTATATTCAATTAAATATGATTATGAAAGCGATTTATGGAAAATAAAAACACCAAAAAATAATATAAGTTTTGATTTCACATCTTATCTAAATGAATAAATATAGGGCTACAAAATCCCTAAAAATTATTCCCAAAATCCCTAACTTCTGCATAATTTATGATTATGGAATGGCGGGGTGAAGTCCAATACCAAAAGTGGAAGGTAAAACGAAAAGTGACTTCTATCATTAGAGGTGTTCCATGTAAAACTTGTTATGAAATGGAATGCATCATTCCTTGATTGATCGTCGTCAGTAGACTACGATGAGTGATTGAGGGGACTAACATCAAAAGGGTTTCCATGAAGGAGAAGATGTCGAATTTATGTGCCGAATACATCTCATTTGTGGATGGGATGAGTTGGGTAATCTTGATGTGTAGGCTATTATTTTCAAGTGATTTATCTCCATGATGGAGGCCATTGTGGATGAGTTGGATGTGGAGCTGACCTCATGTACGAGAAAGAGGTATAGGATAGACCTTCAGGTATCAGGGTTGACCAATGGGTTTTGTCCTTTTGGTCATGATATCATATGATTTCACATAGACATAGACTATGTGTACTTTAATGGTATCCCACGTTATATTATATTAAAATGGGTTTTATTGGTTTGAAAAATATAGGTCTTCCCACTACCTATTGAAAAAAATAAAAAGATATTATATTGTTATATTTTATTTTCACCATTGAATGTTATTAGTTTTTATTTTTTTTCATCAATACATTCATAATGCGATTGTCAATTCAGGTTTAATGATTCAAAGTTTGTCATTTTGATGTCATTAAATGTAATATAATTCTATTTTATAATTATTTATGATGTTTGGATTTAATTTCATGTGTATTTAAGTTATGTTTCATGATGATGAAGTCTATGATGGTCTTGTTTTTATAACATTCATGAATTCGGTGTTGTATGTGAGTAATGTGTTAGATATTAAAACTATAATTCTATAACAAAGAAGAAATCATTATTTACATATTATTGTTCAAAATCACCCATAATTAGTATTCCTTATTTACCCCTAATATAAATGAATAAAATTGTTAATATAAGTTGTAATGGATATTCTCAATCTACTACCCAAACAATCACTGGAATCGAACTTCCACTACCTCGAGGGGTATCCACAATACCATGAGGATGATAACTTAAATCATAGTAATCACTCTCAATATTTGGAGATTATTCTTCCTAGATAAATATTTATTAAATAATAATTTCATTCTAACAGAAAACATGTATGACCCATTTATACATCGGGTATCCATGTTGAAAAGAGATCAATTTTGTAAACAATATAACTAATTTTAGGGAAGGAATTATATAATTGAGATATTAAATTAACTCTAAACTCAAATTTTAAATTCCCTCCCCTTCAAAAATTACCTCTATCATATTCATTTCATCAATAACGAAAATAATGGTACCCCTCCAACTATAAAAATCTATAAAAACCCTATAAGGTATAGGTCAATGAAATACAAAAAAAATGTTAACATTCCTATAAAAGTTAACCCATTTGAACTAAGGTCACACTCCCTCAAAATTTTGGCTTGTTACTCGAAAAAAGTGAAATGATTCCATACCTGTAAAAAGGACACTTGGGCAACACACAGTGAGTGTTGTATGTTGAGTGTGATATGAACATCCTAGAAGGCATGGAATACAAATTCCATTCATTTTCATTTACAAAATAAACTAGAAATTATAGTTCTAAATAAATTTGAAAAATATATTTCATTCATTTAAGTAATGAAAACCATCAATTTCAATCATATTCTTATTCTTCCATTTAATTTATTTAATCAAAAAATCAATTGGAATTATTTTTCCTAGCCTAAGAATGATTTTTTAAAAACATTCATTTAAAAATCGCTATTTCATTGGATGATTTCCATGTAAAAACCCCCTTTTAAAAACCCCCGTTTTTAGATTACTTTTAAAATGATACTAAAATAGAAATCAAGATAATGTAGTGACATTATTAAGAAATAAAATTAAACAAGGATAAATAAAACTAAAGTATTTAAGAAATCAAAATATACATATAAACAAAATTAGTTTACCAAAATTAATATTTCATCCATAAAGATAATACTAGGCTCAATGTAACCTGTAACATCACATACATAATCCATAGAACATGGGAAGATATATTAACTCTATATTCCAAATTTACCAGGTCTTAATCAAAAAATACACTTTCATTCTATGTGACCTAAGTATCCTAGAACTCTGGATGAAACAACGATATTGAACCTTGTAAAATATTATTCCATAATCCAGGGAAGTATAAATTCACAAATTTTCATATATATGGTCTACCATGTTCAAACTATAAATAATACAATATATAAATTATAAATCTATCGAAAATTAATTTGCATAAGCAATAATACAAATTAAAACCATTACTCTTTATAAAAACTCCTTTTAAATCTCACATTAAAAAAAGATTTTTCTTCAGGCCAATTTCTGATCATTTAATAAACTATAACTAATATTTAAATAAAAATTAAATCATATAAAATATTTTATTTGAAAAATATTAAATAAAAAAATTAAATATTATTTTATATTTCAATAATTCTTTTTCAGCTTTATACACAATGTCAATTACACATATATGAATATATATACAAATATCACCATATTCACATTTTCAGATATTCCATGTGAACATGTGAATATGTATAATATATATTTTTAAATCTATGTATATGATAATAAGAACCAAACAAGACAAGTGGAATTCATAACACTAGACATAAATATATAACACAAGGACAATACAGTTAATCATAAATAAATTTATTCAAATAAGGAAACCAAAAATAGTTCATCTTTTTAACAAATTGTTTTCCCAAATAAATTTCATCAAAAAAATAAATAATTTTAAAATTATAATTCCATATTTTAGAACATCTCATGGTATTTTTTCAGACAAATTTAGATTTATTTTTTATGTGAAGATAGAAGTCCATGAAATTTACATAAAACCCCATCTTTAAATCAAATAAAATCCATTGGAATCCTTATATACATGATTATTTAGATCCAAATTAACCCAACCTGAATTTATAAGATTAATAAAATTAATCCATTAATATTAATTTAACTACAGAAACACAAAATCATGTAAAAACTACCTCAATGAAATTTAAGTATGACTGAATCCTCAAATAAAGAGAAATAGGTCAAAAAGAAACCATTATACACCATAGAAGTGAGAA
This sequence comes from Viscum album, assembly GCA_963277665.1. Lineage (NCBI taxonomy): Eukaryota > Viridiplantae > Streptophyta > Magnoliopsida > Santalales > Viscaceae > Viscum > Viscum album. Next base: position 1,007,043,466 of record OY728167.1, read on the forward strand.
AGAGAAGTTATTTAAACCATAACCTGCACCTAAGGTTTGGACTAAGGAAAATCACAATGACAACCATTGTGAAATTGGGGATGAAAGGGGAAAATAGGTTGATAAACCATTACGTAGGATGATCTTATCTTGAATCTTTAATTAAATAAAGGATACATTAGTGATAGGTGCGGAGGATGGGTGTACATTAGGCCCCATTCGAAAAGGATTCATGGTACTCGATTGGCATGGGGATGATTGGGGGTAACAAGGGTATTTATTTTATTTTAAATAATGTAATTTTGAGTTTTTAGAGACAAATAAAATTGGTACCCTTACATGACTTCTGCATTGTTAACTCAAATCCTACACCAAAACAGAGCCCTTTAATAGTAACACCATGAAAACCATGTCATCCACTGACATAGACAGGAAAAACATTCACCAAACATGTTAATTAGATCTATCACATGATAAACCCATATTACATGGTCTATTCAAGGATTACGATAAACCTATAATAATCCAAAAAGTTTAAACAATTCAAAAATTTAATAGAATGTTCTCTGAATCTAAATCATGAAAATAAGTGTATACAAAAAATTCAATATATTTTGGAAATAAACATTAGATTGATTCAATCCTTTAAATATAACACTTTCTACCCCCATAAATTCATTGAATTATTGGTTTCTCAAATAAATAACTTAAATGGGAATAATATATTTCCATATGATTTCAGTGATTCTAACTAAAAAATTTATCCGTATTCAAAAAATAATCCATAAAGGATCATGATTTTTTTTTCAATAAGAAATGATTCCCACCCAATATCTAGTGGTGAACTCAAATGATGTATACATATAATTTGTCTCCACTCTATTTTAAAAATCACTAATGGATTTGTTAATTACGAAAATACACTGAGAAATATTACTTAAAACATAGAAATAGATTCTAACAAATAGAATCCTATCAAATTCTATATTTGAAACCCAATCCATCATCCCCCATGACATCTATCTCTCAATAAGAACAGTATTTAAGATTATAACTATAAGAAATAAATTATTTATAGGAATTAGGTAAAGGGTAAAAATACCTTAAAAGTTCCATTCAACAACTATAAAAATATACCATAATCTTCAAGATCTATAAAATGATTACATAACAAGTTCCACCGACTAGGGAAAAAATAATGAAGTTATAAACCTCAAATATTTCTCTTCAAAAAACAGGGGTACAAACCCTTAGTCAAGGAATGAATATATTTTAATCAACTACCCCAATAATAGCATATCCACCATGGTGTTCATAACAAATTCAAATGGAAACTAGTCAATGTGTAATCTCAACTAGTCCTACATACATCCTTTATCCATGAAACACAACCAAATTAACTCCACATAATAAAGGTATAAAATCCAAACCTGAAAACCGAAAGGCTTAACCAAGCGTTAATGAACCCAAAGATCCTAATGATAAGTGAAGCCACCCAAATAACCACATAAATACATCAAGAATAAACCCATAGATTCACATTAAAAAGAATATACCTGGATACTCAATTGTCTTTTCCCCTAAAAGATATATTCACCCAAACCTATGTATTATTATATTGATTCTATGTAGAGTATTTTTAATAATAGGGAGGACCACATGACCCAAGTACATCACATATAAAGAATCATCCACTAATATAATAAATCAAATCTCATTTAAAAATTAAAATCTCAAAAAATTTATCCTAGTACACAACTATAGGGAGGCATAACCAATTGAGAATGATCCCCTATCGTCATTTTAATGATTTTATAACCAAAAAAAATCAATTTAAAAATTCTCATACCAATTATCAAAAACTAATTTATGTTACACACTTCCACCTGTATAAAAATTACCAAATTTAATAACCATGAATCTAATAACCTAACCATAGTGTATACTTGGTTACATTTCAAATCCAAAAAGACCAATCAATTTAGAAGTTTTAGATAATTAGATAAAAATATTATATCAATTGTAATTAGGGATATAAAATAAAAATAATTTAAATTTATAACATTCTATATCCTTGAACTCATTCTATGAAATTTACATCAATATCATGGGGACAGAAATCAAAATAAGGGTGAGCTCAAATTCTTTGTAAGGATTAAGTAAATAATTGGATGCAATGAATCAACAATCATAATAAACATGGTATGATAAATAAGTGAAAAAAATTTAATTTAAAAAATGTGACCATCATGATAAGATATGTAATAACCAATATGAAATGGAAAATAACTTAAAACCCATTCCATTTTATCAATAACTGTAAATGATATTAATCCATAGATAATATCATAGGTAAACACACATGAATAATAATAATAAATGAATTATATATGAAGGAAATTACTGATTATTGGATTTCATGGATTAATAACAAGATACTACTACTTCAAATATATATCAACAAGACAGTTTAAAAAATATATTTACCAAACCATTTAGTTTTGACAACTAATTCAAAAATACAAGGTAAAAAATCATCAAGTTTAGCAAACTAATTTGTCCCACGAGACCTATCAATGCATGAAAAAAATATCTTCAATCAGGACCCACTACTTTCGTCTTGTCAAAATAAATCCAAATACATTGAATGATTGTTTCAATTAATGAAAAACATTTTTTATTAAAAATTTCCATACTATGTAAGGGATACAAATTTAACTATATTTCCATGGTTAATCATATATTATTAAGTGTAAACACCATATAAAAAATTATATGGTTTATGAAATAATAATATCCATCATGAAATAATATGTATATTTTATAAAAATATAATTAAAATCAATAATGATAAAAATAAAGTTATGGTTACAAGATAAAGTTAACAATCCCAAAACAAAGTCAGATTATACACTAAACATTACAACATGGTAATTTTCAAGTCAAATAACCTTTGATGAAATAATTCAAATTTAATCCTAAGATACCATGAAATAATAATGAGTAATTATATTAAATGTTAAAGGGTAAATATATACACCATCTAATATAAATTGTGAGCATGAAATTACAGTATGCCTTAATGAAGGGAAATTGAGATTAAATTTATTACCTAATAGTTACTTTTTTTGAATGTGATCTAGCCTCCTATATAGTGGTTTCAAATATTTAATTAACTTATCCTAGAGCTATATTAAAATTTATAATATCAAATGTTGTACTTTTGTAACATATTATCTCTCATTCATTAAATTTAATTCATTATTTTTATTGTTTTTGGTGTTAATTACCTTGTTTGATCATTCGTTATTCCTCATGGTAGTTCTGTATGTTGTGAATATTATATAGTTTCATCATATACAAAATAATTTTCATGAAATAATAATTAAATTAGTAAATAAATTGTACCTTCAAGACCAATAATGGATGATTGTTTTGATATATGAAGTACATTATGATCATGGAGATCATAGATCATATGTACGCATGATTAGTGTTTCAATTTTTCAATGATAATTATCAAAATTGGTATATATTGTTTTACCTTTACAAAATTATAATAATATCACATTATTAATTTAAATATAATTCTATATATAATACATGTTTTTTGTTGATGAAAGGAGAGTTACATCTCCTCATGAAGGTGATAGTCCACACATACCCAAATGATGTTATCATATTTATGTGGGTGAAAAGGTAATAAATAAAATTATACATTATTTTTTAGAATTATAAATATTCCATTAATATCATAATTATATATTGTATATCCTATATAATTAGTAACATTGTCATTATCAACTTCTATGTAAAGTGTTAGTGAGAGACAAATCACATCACTTTATGTGGTAACAGACCGCCATACACATGGGTGATGTTATTGTATCCCATACAGAATAGAATTTAAATATTAATTTGTGATATAATGACACAATGGAAATAATTATTTTATAAATTTTCTATATATTCTTTAACACCCAGATTTTTTGATGAATTTTTATAAATAAATTAATTTTCATTAATTTATTTAAATGAAAGATACACAAAGTAAAACTTTCATTTTATTATACCATTGGTTAACCTTATACTACATCCAATATTGACATGGTTTGCATTACACGCAACACCGATCTTCTACCGAACAATGTTTTATTATTAAAATTATTTAAATGCGAATGGCATAACATACTTGTTAAACATAGTAATAATAATAGCAATAACTGGTTTTAAAATATTATTTTTCATGGTTTTATATAAAAAACATATTTATAATGAGAAAAGATTTTTTAGTAAAGACTTTATATATTAAAAAATACTATTTTCTTAAAATAACTGTTGTTTATGCGTATATGGGAAAAATAATAAAATTAATTTTAAAAATTTTAAAAATTTAATATGATAAAATTTACATCATTTTTTAATTATTAATTTTAAAAATATCTTTGGGAGAATTTTATGGATTTTTCTTAAAAACACCATTTTGGATGAATAGTAAAAATACAGAATCGTAATTAAAAATTTCTTTTTCATCCATTTTATAGAGTTTAAATGTCTTTTAAGTTGTTTAAAAGGAAAAATATATCATTTATACATTTGTTAATCCAATTTATATCAATAGAATATTATTTATTTTTAATTTAGATATAAAAACTTCATGAACTTTTGAACATTCTCACTTTAAAACCCCGCTTTCTTACCACATCTATGGGATTAGCGTTAGACATAATCATGCCACTTATATGAGATTAATTTTAATAAATGTAAATACATGGAATTATTTAGTATAATATCATTAGTATAATAATATTAACATAATATTAGATGAAAATAATTAGTGTAAGTGAGGAAAATTAATTACAATGATTAATGTAAAATCAAGTTTAACAATGGACTAACCCTTAAACATATGGGACAGAATGTCATAGACACTTGTCCATCACCAATTTTCATAAAATATTTCGTCCATAAACCAAATATTATTGATTATTTGGTTTTTTATGACATCATTAGGTAAAAGCGTGGTAAAAACCAACTTGTTTTCAATAATTACATTTGTGTCTCATCCCTCCCATATAAATGGAATCAAAATCTACCCCTTCCTGAAAAATCTTAAATGACTTATTTTTAGACATTATTTTATCAATTCACATCCTAAAATCCTATAATTCCTCATTTAAGCCTCCCTTCTGTATGAAATCTTACCAAGGAAAACCTTTTAATCAAACAAAAAAGAGTTACCAAAAGAAGTGGTAAGAACCTTACTCATGTTCGTTTCAATTATTTTCCTTCTCAAAAACCTAAATTCATATTCTACCATACTTACATAATAACCTAAGTATCCCTAATATATTTATATCTTATTATATTAATTTTTTTATCTACAATTACCCATAAATCAATAAAATTGGTAATGAACATACCATTCTTGTGTACAGAGAACTATCGCTTCACGAAATGATGTTATTCGTTTTTCATTTAACACCTATCATGGTTAGAAATCATAATGGAAACATTATTTTTCTGTCATATATTTTATATTTATGAATTAATTATGATTTATGAATTATTATATAAAACATACCTTCATATTTTCCACTTTGTGTAAACACGACAATTATGTTTGGGGATGTGTGGACAACCAATTCCTCAAAGTGATGTGATTCATTCACAATCTATAGGGAAATGTATTTAGGATGAGTTTAGAAAATGGTTATGATATATATATAAACAATATTACATGAATTATTATATATATATATATACACATGAATATATATCATTTAACTTCTTTTATTCAATATGATAATTAAATTGAAACAACGTTTATGTGTCTGTATGACCTACCATCTCCATGACTGGTGTATTCCATTTCATATTAAAATATTTCAAATATTTTTATATATAATTATATAATGAATACTAACTTTATTTATATCATGTATTACATTCATTAAATTATAATATAAGTATGATAACAAAAAATATAAAAAATTATTACACATGTAAAAAACAAAGAAGATATTACTGAAAACATAACCTCCACATGGAAGTGTTAGTAAGTCGGTAATATAAATATATATGATATTAAATATAAGAATATCTTTCTATATGATATTTAAAATAGACATATATTTATTATATAAGAGGTTTTAATGAGTACATCGAGAGTCAAGACATAAACTGAATGGATCGCAAGCCTCACTTTTATTTCTGAGATATTTACCCCATATTCACCATAAATATAATTTGTGTGGTGTATATAATACAAATTAATATATCATATTATTTTTATCCATAATTTAATATTTATTTACATATCAATCTTATAATCTCTATTTCATGGGTTTATGTTTCAAATTTTATCAAATCGGGAGATTAGTTTTGTCTCAATTTTCTTTCGTAGAGACACATGATGAAAATTAAAAAAAAAATATTTTCAAAAATGTTTTTTTGAATATGAAAAAATGATTTTCAGTTATAATTTGTAGTAAAAAAGTAACCCTAAATTTATTTATGGGTTTCAAATAATCTTTTATAAGTTTGAAACTTAATTTCAAACAAATGGTTTTCAAAAATGTTTTCAAGATTCCTTTTAAATGATATGGTTTTGAAAAAAGTTTTCAGGATTCCTTTGCAAAATAAGGGTTTAATATTTTTTTATTCAAGATTAATTTTTTATAAAATAGTATAAAAATGTTTCCAAGATTCCATTTTATGTTTTTGAATAATTTTTTTTAAAAGGATTATGTTTTCAAATCATTTTATTTGAGTGAAAGAAAATAAATTTTCCTCAAGAAATGTGTTTCAGGATCGTTCCAAATTATTTTCTACATGATTGGACATTTATTGGTGTTACTCAGACATTTTGGGAAATTATCTAAATGTTCCATTAATATTATTTATATCATGGGTGTATTTATTGTTGGAATTATGTTTATGAATCAATTTTTCTTTCAAGGCTTACATGTTTATGAAACCTGTTCCACTTCCACATGTTTTATAATTTTGAAACATGCTTATTTTCACGAGTAATTTTTTAATGAAATGATTATAAAACCTATCTATTTTCCACATGTAATGATATAACTACATGTTTATGAATCTATATCATTTCCTGGGTAATGATATGATTCCTTATTATTTTGTGACACATATATGTAGGATTTAATTATGAGATGTGTGAGACCTATATCCCCATCCAATGTGTTGGGTAAAGATTTAAATGTCCTTAAATACTAATTAAAATCAAGTAGAAAGTCTTGATCCACTATGGGACGATGTGGAAACCTGATCTACTCTAGGAATGTGGGGAAACCCGATCCACTATGGGAATATGGGAAAACCCAATCCCCCATAGGAAGATGGGGAAACCAGATCCACTATGGGAAGATGGTGAAACCCGGTCCACTATGGGAAGATGGGGAAACTATATCTATAACATCCCAAGTAAGTAATGAATAATAGATATTTTATCTATGTCTTTTAATGATTAAGATAGTGTTATAGAGGCTTAAAAAGAAAATAAATACAATCTTATGCATGGAATACACTAATATTCTTAAAAGATTGTTTTACTGCATTTTGATGGCAAACCATTTTTGAATCTATATTTTGACAATTTTATAAACTATGTTTGTCAAAATAAACTTATCCTTTATGATTGGGACATCAAAATTTACCTTGTGTGAATTTTTGGTATTTTTCTGACAATGTTCATTTTTTAATGAATAGTGAAAAATACTGCATTTTACATCAATACTACTTTTTAACCTAATTTATTTATATGAATATATTATGTTTTGAATTGGTTTTTAAGTGAAATTAGAATATATTTTTACCATTTTATCAAATGGAGGACATTGGAATCAATTTCACTTTGAAATTAGACTTAAACTGGTGTCAATCTTTTGATAATTATTGTTTTGTAAAAACACGCTATTTGCTCTGGCAGCGGGAATTAATTATTAAATTAATTAATGTGACTTATATGATTTTAATTTTGTAAAATAGACTTCATTTTTGAATTCGGAATATCAAATATAGCTTAGGGTGAATTTTTGGTAATTTTCTGAAAAACTTCAATTTTTGATGAATAGTGAAACCACTAAGTGATAATCAAGCAAACTGATTTTTCAGTTAAATTAAAGTTTACCACTAATGTGTATTGAATTTTGAAAATCCGACATACATGGTTGTCATTATGAAGTAAAATGTGGTTCAATGAGATTAAAATAATTTTTTGGTGAATAGTAACTTATTAAGTTTTTAATCGCGATTAGTGGTAATTAGTGTAGTTTAAGGTATAAATAATACTTTAATAAAATGAAATGACCTAGAAACATGTCCCAACCTCATTGGTTGTGTCATGGCAGACCATGACATGCCATGGGTCAACTTGGGGACCCCATGTATCCACTTTTGTTGGGAAATGACATAAATTACTTTTTATTTAATGTTAAAGTAAAAATGACACAAACACGAGATGTTTTACGAAAACAATTTTTACATGGGGTTATAAAGATCAGATTTTTTATTATAAATAGTCATTGGAAATCTAAAAATATTTCATACATCATAGTATTTTTTTTATGATTTTTAGACATTATATAAATTAAATTATTTATGACATAATAATGATGCAGCGATGACATCATTATTTGACGATTTAAATAAAATGGAAAGATAATATAAAATCTATGAACTACCCATGTCCAAAACTTATTGGATGAGTGGATTTATAAGCCTTATCACCTTATCCACGAATTATATCAATGTGGGACCTTTTGAAACCGAAACACATTTTCAAATAAAGTAATATTTCTTTACTTTCCAAAAGTGCCCCTTTTCTCCTCTTATAAAAGGCCCCCACCTCTACCTCATTTCACACACTCCTCAAGACTTTGGCTCGGCCAAACCCTGCCCATTTACTCTCTCCACATCCCTCTCCTCATCCTATAGGATTCCCTTTGGGCAGAATCCTTTCAAAGGAAGCCTTTAGGCTCAAATCAAAAGGAGTTACACTTTTAAAGGTAATTCATTCTCTCATGTTCGTTTGTTTTATTTTGCTTCTCCACCCCCCTAAACTCTTTTTATTTACTTCTTTTTTAACAACACCAGTATCTTAAATATACTAGGATGTTGTTATAAGATTTATTTGAGCTACACTCTCACACAACTACATCAAATGGTTAAAGAACATACGGTTTCCGTGGATGGCGAAATTCTGCCTCCCGAAACGATGATTGTTCAACACTCATTTAACACCTTCAAAGGTGGAAATTATGATGTCACTATTTTTATATATGATATATAATATTTTTATGTTTTCCTTAAGCTTCTGTTTTTTTCATTTTTGGAATACCTTTATGGTTTCCATTATGGGTAAACACGATATCTTCATTTTAGGAAGTGCGGACTACCGCCCCCTGAAAGTGATTTGATTCGTTAATACCATATGTGGGATGTGTAAAGGATAAAGTTAATGATATTATATATTTTATTATACTGGAATTATAATATACTCTTATATCATTATGATTCCATTCCAGAAAATATGAAATAGAAATGGAAGTAGCGTTCATGCGTACGTACGGCTTACCGTCTCCATGAACGGTGCATTTCATTTCTTACCTCTAAATGATTATGTAATATTATAAATGCATGTATGTACTGGATATATATGACATATATGATATCTACATCATTAATACCATTCTGGATATAATGAACCTTTGACCAAATTAACAACATGTACGTCTAAGAAGTCTATTTTTGACCAAGACCCAAATACCGACAAAATGAACATTATTAACTTAACTGATTACATGATGTTCATAACATGGTATAAAAGGAATAATGAACATGAAAAAGATTCATAAGCAAGTAGAGATTAACTCAAGTTTATTATTCCGGAGATTAAAGAATGGTCGGGTCAAGTCGGATACGAGGTATGGGACTTCTTCTCAATCTCCTTTCGTTGAGGCATATTTTATTTTATACACAAATTTCTTTTATACGGTGTATAAACCCCTTCGACTTTTACGTTTATTCAAAAGGAATCTTTTTTATACGAAGCGTTTGCTAAACGACAAAAGGGAATGTTTTTGTCGTACGTATGCGGCGACAACGACTTCTCCGCCGTCGTGACCGTTATTTGAGTTCCGGCTTCCTCCACAAGCCATACCTTCTTTTTAAAAGAAAAATAAATACCATGTTTTACTTTTCTGTTATTTTGGTATTGAAAATTGTTTTCATAATGTTTTTATATCAATGTGTTGTATTGATATCTCGTGATTGAAATGTGGAAATTTTATGTTTCCTTTATGCATGTTTTATGTGATATGATTATGTTATGGTCTTGGGCATTATTATGAAGACGGGTGGTTCCGTGATAAACTAAGGGCGGGTGAGCCCGTTATAGCTCTCCAATGCATTGGGTAACGCGAAGGAGTGAAACTATAAAGTTTCTCCGAAGAGATTTAAGGAATATACTGTGATGGGTATTCCAAATGTAACCAAGAGGGTTACTCCCTACGTAAGAATGTTATGAATGCCTCAAGTTACCTTTACGTATTATGATTTCTATGATTTATTCATGATTTTATGAGGTATGTTAAAGTGCCTATGTTTTATGGGTAAAGTTTGATTTCATTCTTATGTATATATGAACTCATGTTTCCTTTCCATGTTTTTTTTATAACCTATACTGAGTTTTTATGCTCATCCCAAGTTTTTGAAATGTTTTTCACAGGTCAAGGGAAAGGTACATGATAAGATGATAGAGTCAAAGACGTGTCAAGAAATAATCCATGTTTTATTTTAAATGTGTTTCCATTGATGGGAATGAAGAATAATATCTTTATGTAACCACTTTGTTTATAAGTGGAATGTAATGCAAGTTTTATGATCTAATTCTCTAAAACTCTAAACCCGAAAAGATCCTCAATGTGTAATCTTGTAATAACTCAAGATTAAGTAAGGTTTAAGGCTGGGGCCTTATAGTTGGTATCAAAGGTCGGTTTAGATAACTTTAGGAGTTAGAATTCTATTAAATGATTATCCAAAAATATTTTTTTTTCGAAATGATATAGCATTTAAAGATTACCATGTTGCTTCATCTAAGACATGTTTGTTCAGAATGGTTTTCCGCAGAGGAAACAGGGAAGCAGTGCTAGGAAGGCATACAGAAGGAAATAACTTTCCGAATCAGCATCCAAAAATGGTCGGAATTGGAACTGAACAATTTGTTGCAGTAATGGCGCAGTTGACTCAAGCGATAAATGGTGGTGGTATCCATGCACGAGATCAGCCAGATCAACCGCAGAGGAACATTTCAGTGGTGGAACATTTCATGAGGCAACATCCACCATCATTCAGAGGATCATCTGACCCTATGCTAGCTGAAGGGTGGATTAAAGCACTGGAGAAGATTTTTGATGTCATGGGGTGTTCAGACATTCAAAAGGTTAGTCTTGCTATTTACCATTTGGAGGGTGAAGGAGATCAGTGATGGTCTATGGTCAAAAATATCAGGGACGCCGATGAGATTGATGCTCTTGACTGGGGTGAATTCAAAGGTTTGTTTCTTGAGAAGTATTTTCCTAAGGCTGTTCGACTTAGGATGGAAAAGCAATTCTTGGAATTGAGGCAAGAGGAAGACTCAGTGGCTGCCTATGAAGAAAGGTTCACTCGATTGGCAAGGTATGCTCCAAATTTTATCCGGGACCTTGATAGTAAAATCAATCGTTTTTACTCAGGATTAAAGCCAAAATATCGAAGGGCATTAGCTTCTCGTGAGTTTAAAAGTTATGAAAAGCTTGTTCGATGTATTGAGAAGGTGGAAATGGAGTTTGCCGATGACCAAGTTTTCTATAACAACCAGCAGAAGAAGAGACCGAGGTGGCAGGAGAAAGGTAAGAATTCTTCAAAAAAGTCTGATGGTAAGAGAACTAAGTTTCCAGTTTGTGATAAATGTGGCAAAAGGCATGCTGGGGAATGTCTTCTGAATTCTGGGAAGTGCTACTGATGTGGTAAGATGGGACATAAGGCACGTTATTACACTGAAAAGGATCAAGGTGAAGGTAAGAACAAATTTGATTTACAGTTAGTGAAATGTTATAAGTGCAATGAGATGGGTCACTATGAAAACGAGTGTCCGACAAGGAGCTTGAGTGATGGGAAGCAGTTAGACTACAAGCAGAAAGGGGTGGTGAAATCCTTTGCAACTACTTCAGCAGATGTCGGGCCATCAAATGAAGTTGTATCAGGTACTTTTTTTGTTTTTTCAAATTATGCCAGTGTGTTGTCTGATTCGGGGTATACACATTCTTTCATCTCTGAAACCTTTTCTAGTAAAATGGGAATACCATCTCAAGAAATGACTCCTAAACTTTTGGTAAAAACACTTGGGGGAAATGTTGAGGCAAAAAGAATTTATAGGAATCTTCCTATCCTTATCTATGGAAAGAACCTACTTGCAATCCTTATTGTTCTACCTCTAGTAGAGTTTGATGTTATCCTGGGTATGGATTGGCTCTCTATTTACCATGCTAAGATTGACTGTAGAGCTAAAGAAGTTTCTTTTCAGAAAGACATTCAGTTTGTTTACAAGAATGAACCCTTACTTTTGATAACATATCAAGAGGCCGAGAAACTTGTAAAATATGGAAATGAATGTTACCTTGCACACGTCGTTGAAAATAAAGGAACTGTTCGGATTAATGATGTGCCAGTGGTAAATGAGTATCCTGATGTTTTTCCTGATGAGTTGCCTGGAATAATACCAGATCGGGAAGTTGAGTTTACTGTTAACATAGTTCCTGATGCTAAGCCAATTTCAAAACCCCCTTATCGAATGGCACAAATTAAACTTTCAGAGTTGAAGGAGAAATTGCAAGATTTATTAGAGAAAGGTTTCATTAGACCTAGCACATCACCATGGGGTGCTCCTGTTTTATTTGTTAAAAATAAAGATGGTTCTATGAGACTTTGCATTGATTATAGAGCCTTGAATAACATCACTGTTAAGAACAAATATCATTTGCCTCATATCGATGATTTGTTTGATCAGCTCCAGGGAGCTCAGTTTTTTTCAAATATTGACTTGAGATCGGGGTACCATCAGCTGAAGGTCAAGGAGGCAGATATTCCGAAGACCGCGTTCCGTACGAGATATGGCCATTATGAATTTGTAGTAATGCCTTTTGGGCTAACCAATGCACCTGCTGTATTCATGGACTTAATGAATAGAATTTTCCATGAGTTCTTGGATAAGTTTGTGGTGGTTTTCATTGATGATATTTTGGTGTTTTCTAAAAGTAAAGAGGAGCATGAAAAACATTTAAGGGTTATCTTTCAAACCTTAAAAGAAAAGAAACTATATGGGAAATTCAGCAAGTGTGAGTTTTGGTTGCAACAAATTTCTTTCCTTGGTCACATTGTTTCTAAAGATGGAATAACTGTTGATCCTGCAAAAACAAAAGTTGTGGAAGAATGGCCAAGACCCACAAATGTAACTGAGATTCGTAGCTTCCTTGGTTTGACGGGCTATTACCGAAGGTTTGTTAGAAATTTTTCACGGTTATCTAGTCCAATGACTAAGCTAACTCGGAAGGGTGTTAAGTTTATCTGGACAAAAGAATGTGATGATTGTTTTCAGGAATTGAAAAGAAGATTGGTGAATGCTCCAGTTTTGGCACTACCTTCCAGGAATGGTGAGTTTGTTATATACAGTGATGCTTCATTGAAAGGACTTGGTTGCGTCCTAATGCAGAATGATCAGGTAATTTCTTATGCTTCACGACAGTTGAAAACTCATGAGGTAAATTACCCTACACATGATTTGGAATTAGCTGCTGTTGTTTTTGCTTTAAAAATTTGGAGGCATCATTTGTATGGAGTAAAGTGTGAAATATATACCGATCACAAAAGTTTAAAGTATATATTCACTCAGAAAGAATTGAACATGAGACAAAGGAGATGGATGGAATTAATCAAGGATTATGGTTGTACAATTCATTACCATCCGAGAAAAGCAAATAAAGTGGCTGATGCTTTGAGTCGAAAAAGTAATGCTTCATTAACAATGTTGTGGTTGGAACGTGATCCTTTGGTTAAGGATTTGATGAACTTTAGCATAGAAGTTGTTGGTGCAGGAAGTCCTGCTGTTTTGTTTCAGGTATCAGTGAGATCTTCTCTATCAGATAGAATCAAGCAAGCACAGAAGAAAGATAGTGAGTTGCAGAAAAGGGTAGAGCTGGTTCAGAAAGGTAAGTTGCCTGAATTCAACATTGATAATGATTTCGTTTTGAGATTTGGGAAGAGATTGTGTGTGCCTTGTGATTCACAGTTGAAGAGAGAGTTGTTATGTGAAGCTCATAGTTCTCCGTTTTCAGTTCATCCGGGCAGTACTAAGATGTATAGAGATCTGTGGGAGTATTACTGGTGGGATGGAATGAAAAGAGATATTGCTGATTTTACTGTGACGTGTTTGACATGTCAACAGGTTAAAGCAGAGCGGCAGTTACCGAAAGGGATGCTTCAGCCTTTACCAGTGCCAGAGTGGAAATGGGAGAATATATCCATGGACTTTGTTGTTGGATTACCGAAGTCATCTCGAGGTAATAATGCAATCTGGGTTATTGTTGATCGCTTGACCAAATCTGCTCATTTCCTTGCTATACGAGATACTTTCTCTCTTGATCAGCTTTCCCGTTTGTATCTTAAAGAGATAGTCAGGTTACATGGAGTTCCTCTCTCCATTGTATCGGATCATGATCTCAGGTTTACTTCTAACTTTTGGAAAGGCCTTCAGAAGTCGTTGGGTACTGAATAAAATTTTAGTACAGCTTTTCATCCTCAATCAGATGGGAAGTCAGAACGAACAATTCAGACATTGGAGGATATGCTATGAGCTTGTTCTATGGATTATCAGGGAAGTTGGGACCAACATCTTTCTTTGGTTGAGTTTTCATATAATAACAGTTTCCATTCCAGTATACAGATGGCACCATTTCAGGCATTATATGGGAAGCGGTGTCGAACTCCAGCTTTCTGGGATGAAGTGGGTGAAAGGAAGTTGATGGGACCAGAATTGGTAGAAGAGATGGCAGAAAAAGTTCAGCTGATTCAGAAACACATGAGAACAGCTCAGAGCAGGCAGAAGAGTTATGCGGATAACCGGAGGAAGGATCTATCTTTCTAGGTAGGTGATCATGTTTTTCTCAAGGTTTCTCCTTGGAAAAGTGTGATGAGATTTGGTAAGAAAGGATAGTTGAGTCCAAGGTTCATTGGACCATACTCAATTTTTGAGAGAGTTGGATCAGTTGCATACCGAGTGGATTTACCTCCGAGTTTATCTCAGGTACACAATGTTTTTCACGTTTCTATGTTGAGAAAGTATATGCCAGATCCATCTCATGTTTTGAGTCCAGAGGTAGTTCAGCTGGAAGAGAACCTATCTTATGAGGAACAACCGGTCCAGATTCTTGACCACAGGGAGCAAGTGTTACGGAATAAGGTTATTAAGCAGGTAAAGGTTTTGTGGAAAAACCACATGATTGAAGAGGCAACATGGGAATCCGAAAATGCAATGATGGATAAGTACCCTCATTTATTTGATAAGTAAATAAATTGCGGGGACGAAATTTTCTAAAGGGGTGAAGGATGTAACATCCCAAGTAAGTAATGAATAATATATATTTTTATCTATGTCTTTTAATGATTAAGATAGTGTTATAGAGGCTTAAAATGAAAATAAATACAATCTTATGCATGGAATACACTAATGTTCTTAAAAGATTGTTTTACTCCCTTTTGATGGAAAACCATTTTTGAATCTATATTTTGACAATTTTATAAACTATTTTTGTCAAAATAAACTTATCCTTTATGATTGGAACATCAAAATTTACCTTGTGTGAATTTTTGGTATTTTTCTGACAATGTTCATTTTTTAATGAATAGTGAAAAATACTGCATTTTACATCAAAACTACTTTTTAACCTAATTTATTTATATGATTATATTATGTTTTGAATTGGTTTTGAAGTGAAATTAGAATATATTTTTACCATTTTATCAAATGGAGGTCATTGGAATCAATTTCACTTTGAAATTAGACTTAAACTGGTGTTAATCTTTTGATACTTATTGTTTTGTAAAAACACGCTATTTGCTCTGGCAGCGGGAATTAATTATTAAATTAATTAATGTGACTTATATGATTTTAATTTTGTAAAATAGACTTCATTTTTTAATTCGGAATATCAAATATAGCTTAGGGTGCATTTTTGGTAATTTTCTGAAAAACTTCAATTTTTGATGAATAGTGAAACCACTAAGTGATAATCAAGCAAACTGATTTTTCAGTTAAATGAAAGTTTACCACTAATGTGTATTGAATTTTGAAAATCCGACATACATGGTTTTCATTAAGAAGTAAAATGTGGTTCAATGAGATTAAAATAATTTTTTGGCGAATAGTAACTTATTAAGTTTTTAATCGCGATTAGTGGTAATTAGTGTAGTTTAAGGTATAAATAATACTTTAATAAAATGAAATGACCTAGAAACATGTTCCAACCTCATTGGTTGTGTCATGGACGACCATGACATGCCATGGGTCAACTTGGGGACCCCATGGATCCACTTTTGTTGGGAAATGACATAAATTACTTTTTATTTAATGTTAAAGTAAAAATGACACAAACAAGAGATGTTTTACGAAAACAATTTTTACATGGGGTTATAAAGATCATATTTTTTATTACAAATAGTCATTGGAAAGAAACAAAGATTTCCTACATCATAGTATTTTTTTTATGATTTTTAGACATTAAATAAATTAAATTATTTATGACATAATAATGATGCAGCGATGACATCATTATTTGACGATTTAAATAAAATGAAAAGATAATATAAAATATATGAACTACCCATGTCCAAAACTTATTGGATGAGTGGATTTAGAAACTTTATCGCCTTATCCATGAATTATATCAATGTGGGACCTTTTGAAACCGAAACACATTTTCAAATAAAGTAATATTTCTTTACTTTCCAAAAGTGTCCCTCCTCTCCTCTTATAAAAGGCCCCCACCTCTACCTCATTTCACACACTCCTCAAGACTTTGGCTCGTCCAAACCCTGCCCATTTACTCTCTCCACATCCCTCTCCTCATCCTAGAGGATTCCCTTTGGGAAGAATCCTTTCAAAGGAAGCCTTTAGGCTCAAATCAAAAGGAGTTACACTTTTAAAGGTAATTCATTCTCTCATGTTCGTTTGTTTTATTTTGCTTCTCCACCCCCCTAAACTCTTTTTATTTACTTCTTTTGTAACAACACCAGTATCTTAAATATACTAGGATGTTGTTATAAGATTTATTTGAGCTACAATCTCACACAACTACATCAAATGGTTAAAGAACATACGGTTTCCGTGGATGGCGAAATTCTGCCTCCCGAAACGATGATTGTTCAACACTCATTTAACACCTTCAAAGGTGGCCATTATGATGTCACTATTTTTATATATGATATATAATATGTTTATGTTTTCCTTAAGCTTCTGTTTTTTTCATTTTTGGCATACCTTTATGGTTTCCATTATGGGTAAACACGATATCTTCATTTTAGGAAGTGCGGACTACCGCCCCCTGAAAGTGATTTGATTCGTTAATACCATATGTGGGATGTGTAAATGATAAAGTTAATGATATTATATATGTTATTATACTGGAATTATAATATACTCTTATATCATTATGATTCCATTCCAGAAAATATGAAATATAAATGGAAGTAGCGTTCATGCGTACGTACGGATTACCGTCTCCATGAACGGTGCATTTCATTTCTTACCTCTAAATGATTATGTAATATTATAAATGCATGTATGTACTGGATATATATGACATATATGATATCTACATCATTAATACCATTCTGGATATAATGAACCTTTGACCAAATTAACAACATGTAAGTGTAAGAAATCTATTTTTGACTTCAGAACCAAATACCGACAAAATGAACATTATTAACTTAACTGATTACATGATGTTCATAACATGGTATAAAAGGAATAATGAACTTGAAAAAGATTCATAAGAAAGTAGAGATTAACTCAAGTTTATTATTCAGGAGATTAAAGAACGGTCGGGTCAAGTCAGATACGAGGTATGGGACTTCGTCTCAATCTCCTTTCGTTGAGGCATATTTTATTTTATACACAACTTTCTTTTATACGGTGTATAAACCCCTTTGACTTTTACATTTATTCAAAAGGAATCTTTTTTATAAGAAGCGTTTACTAAATGACAAAAGGGAATGTTTTTGTCGTACGTATGCGGCGACAACGACTTCTCCGCCGTCGTGACCGTTATTTGAGTTTCGGCTTCCTCTACAAGCCATACCTTCTTTTTAAAAGAAAAATAAATACCATGTTTTACTTTTCTGTTATTTTGGTATTGAAAATGGTTTTCATAATGTTTTTATATCAATGTGTTGTATTGATATCTCGTGATTGAAATGTGGAAATTTTATGTTTCCTTTATGCATGTTTTATGTGATATGATTATGTTATGGTCTTGGGCATTATTATGAAGACGGGTGGTTCCGTGATAAACTAAGGGCGGGTGAGCCCGTTATAGCTCTCCAATGCATTGGGTAACGCGAAGGAGTGAAACGTTAAGGTTTCTCCGAAGATATTTAAGGAATATACTATGATGGGTATTCCAAATGTAACCAAGAGGGTTACTCCCTACGTAAGAATGTTATGAATGCCTCAAGTTACCTTTATGTATTATGATTTCTATGATTTATTCATGATTTTATGAGGTATGTTAAAGTGCCTATGTTTTATGGGTAAAGTATTATTTCATTCTTATGTATATATGAACTCATGTTTCCTTTCCATGTTTTTTTTATAACCCATACTGAGTTTTTATGCTCATCCCAAGTTTTTGAAATGTTTTTCACAGGTCAAGGGATAGGTACATGATAAGATGATAGAGTTAAGGATGTGTCAAGAAATAATCCATGTTTTATTTTAAATGTGTTTCCATTGATGGGAATGAAGAATACTATTTTTATGTAACCACTTTGTTTATATGTGGAATGTAATGCAAGTTTTATGATCTAATTCTCTAAAACTCTAAACCCGAAAAGATCCTCAATGTGTAATCTTGTAATAACTCAAGATTAAGTAAGGTTTAAGGCTGGGGCCTTATAATATCCTTTAGGATGAAATAACTATGACTAGGGATGGTGGTGTGTCCCATCTAGTTGGTTTAGTAACAATGTTGTTCCCTTTTATGTTTTGGAAAAATGCCTTGACTTATAGAGATTGAAGATACATGTTTATGTGCCTGCCACAATTAAATGTCTTATTTATATGTTATGATTTGATGACTTATGCTCTAGATTCCCTTATGATTCATATCTTATAAAATTCTAGTATTTATTCCCGGATTCATGATTATGATCTTTTATATGCATGGTTTGAACATTCTAGGTCTTGATCATGTTTTCATACCCTTGTGCTTCTTTTAATGCTTTTATATCTCTCATGTTTTCCCTTACTGAGGAGTTGAGGTCACCCTTTTTTATCTTTCCATTATCCTGGTAAAGAAGGTATTCATTATTTTTTATGTTTCTAAAAAGGGTGATATTCTTGAAGAACCTAATGGGAGATAATGTAGCACACTTATATACCGTTGTTTATGTTTCTATTCTTTCAAAGGCACTAGAATAATTCAGTATTTGGGAACATGTTTGTGTAATTTACAAAGAATTTAAAAAAATTGATGTAATGTTAACGTATGTATGGTAGGGGTCACTATATTTGGTATCAAATTAATGGTTTAGTTATCCTTTGGAATCCAGGATGGTAAAACCGTAGTGATAACCTTAAAAAAATTACTAAGGATAATTATAAGGATGTGTAAAACTATAATGATAATGTCCTTGAATTTTAGAAAATGATAGATCATGAATTTTCTATTTAATAAATCCATGGTTGTATACTATACGTGTATGTGGTTTTTGAATTGATATACCTAGGAGTAACAAGTCCAACAAGGTGTGTCAGGTGTGAATTGAGCATAACCTGGTACACAACTATGGGCCTTACTAAGCACCTGGTTTGAAAATCCTATGTGATATTCATTGGGAATTAAAATAGTATTCCCGAAAAATCATGAAGTATTTAAAAATAAGTTGGCTATAATAACATAATATAACTCTATTATGTCATAGATTATGGATGGTGCCATAATTTACAAATCCTGAAAGTGGTTTTCCAGATTATTTGGTTTCACACATTGAAAATTGTTTTTATTATCACCAAACTTTATCAAACTATGTATCATGTTAAGATTAAAAATGAGAAAAGAAGGGAACATTGTTTTATTGGGTCCTTCATGATGAAATGTTCACATTATTTAAGTGGTTATTCTAATCCACTTTTTGATGAACATGTTATTAGTACCACTGAAATGATATTCTTTATTCTCTAGTGTTGGAACATGAGATATTTATTCTTGTCGTTTATAGGTTGAAAGGTGAATTAGTCCAGCGGTGGTCTCTAATCAAGAATTAGTGTAAGAATGATGACATTGAATCCATTGAATGTGAAGTGTTAAAGAACATATTATTCAACAAGTACTTTTCTCATTTTCTTCATATAATGATGAAAAACGAGTTCTCGATTTTGAAGAAAAATTATTTTCAATTTGTCGGTAACTAAGAGGATAATTTTACAGGACTTGTGAGGTAAACTTCCTAAAGTATCATCAAATGTAAATTTAATTTTAATACATTATATAGTGGATAAAAGACAAGTCACAGAAGGGAGTTGGGAGGAAGGTACTTTAGTAGCTACATATATATAGTTAATTGTGAAAGAAATGTTGAAATGGTGGTCTTAATTACATATCAATATCATTTTTTTAAATAATGAAATGGAATATGTAGTTCCATGGGAGTTGACAAAATGAAGAGAATATGATGACCATTCTATTATGCTCAAAATTTTGAAATAATCCTAGATCAAATTGTCTTATGTGTTCTAATAAATATTTTATATACGGGATGGAAGGCCATCAACTAATAGATTACAGAATTGATGTTAAGAAGTTTCCAATGATGAAAATAGATGGAATGCTACAAAGAATTACAATCCCATATTCTAGTTCTTCGTGTATTAGGAGGATGTGAATTGTGTTAACCAGTTCCCAAACACAAGGTTTGGTGAAAATGATTGGAATCTCCAACCTCATAACCCAAGGGTTAAGGGGAAGTCCCATGAGATCACTATTTATGATGATTGGTGCGATAATGACATGGTAAAAGGTATAATTACCATCCAATATAGAAATGATAATGTATTATTTGATTCTAGAACTACCCACTTTTTGTATGTAAATAATTTTTTAAGGGTATTAATATTCCTACTAAACAATTAGATGTAGAACTAGTAGTAAAAACCCAAAATGTTATGATGATTGAATCTAAAGTCTATAATTCATCTCCAGATAATGTTTTTGGGTATTTAATTAATAAAAATATTTTCATTTTTTCCTTGGGTAAATTCGATTTCATATCAGGCATATACTAGATTTATTTGTTTAAATCACACACCAGTTGTCAGGTAAAAAAGGTAAATTTGATATTTATTACCATATTATGACCATCTATCAATGTGATGATAAGTATAAAATTCTTATGTAGATTATTTCTTATTTATAAGTATTATTTCTCATTTATAATCAGTTTTTATCTCAAATGATTGTGGAGAAACTCAATATAGAAAATATTATTATATTTTGGGAATTTGGGGTTGTATTCCCGTAATATTTTCCTAGACTTCCTACAAAATCTTATATTGGGTAAACAATATAACTCATACCTATTTCCAAATTAATTTCAATGAATTCCTATAGAATGGATGTAAATGAGTATCAATAATTGAAGAAGAAACACAAAGAAAAACTTCAAAGGGTATTTATTAGGCCAAGTGTGTTACCTTGCGGTGCACCTTTCCTCTTTGAAAAATAAATAAAGATCAATGTGACTCTACAATGTTTATCATGAGTTTAACAATATCATGATCAAGAAAAAGTATCCACATTCCAAAATTGATGAAATTTTTGATCAACTGCTGGGAGATCAATACTTTTACAAGATTTACTATTATTATAGATATCAGTATTTAAGGGTCAATAAAGTCGATATACCCATAAAAGAATTTCATACTAAGTATGGACACTAAAAAATATACTGATACCTTTCAGTCTTACAAATTCTAATAATATCATCAAGGATTAAAAGAATAGAGTCTTTAGAGATTACCTTGATTAGTTTTTTTAGTCTTTAAAGAATATATTCTTATCTATTCATAGAGCAAGGAAGATCATGAAGACCACAAGACAATTGTACTAAAGGCCTCGAGGGTGGATAAAATGTAGGAACAATTAAAAATGTGTGAATTTTGGCTACAAAAGGTTTCATTTCAGGGTCACATAATCTAAAGAGTTGGAATAGAAGTAGATCCATCAATGACATAAGCTATTGAATGTTGGCCTAGATCAACCAAGATGATTGAGATACATTGTTTTCTTGGATTTTGTTCATTTTATCAATGGTTTGTGTAGAATATCTCATGAATATTCAATCATCTGACCATGTAAACTCATGAGGGTTCCAATTACATATGGAATAATGAATTTGAGGAAAAATTCAACAAACTAATGAGTAGTTTTGTCCGTGCACCTTTGATTACATTACCCTAAAATGTAGAGGGGTTTGTAATCTATTGTGATAAATATAATATGATATTGTGATGTGTTTTTCTATAGTATAACATGGCTATCTATTATCCCTCATGAGAGTTTATTATTCTCAAAAAAAATTACCCAACTCATGATTTGTAGTTAGTAATGGTAATTTTTTCATTATATATATATATATATAGGCATTATCTCTATGGGTAAATGTGTGATACATACACCAATCATAAAAGTCAAAAATATATATTCAATCAAAATCAGTTGAACATTCTTCCGTAGAATATGGATAGAGATGATAAAATATTTTTACTGTTCACTATATTACCACCATGGGAAATAGAATAAGGTGTCTAATGCTTTGAGTCAAAATGATCATTCCAGATTATCCATGGTGAGGATCTCAAAAGATCCTATATTTTAATATTTGAAAAGTATGGATTTGAAATTCTTTAAGGATAATTAAAACATATCTTTCTCTATTGAATTATTAAACTATTATCTAGGTGAAGAGTAAATAGGTACATAAGGAAGACATATAGATGAAAAAATGGTTAGAAATGTACCTAAGTTTAACATTGATCAGTATAAAATGATAAGGTTTAGGAACCATGTATGTATTCCTTCCGTAATAGATTTGAAAAAGGTGTTATTTAAAACATCACATACTTATTCATTTACAATTCATCTTGGTAGTACGAAGATGTATATAGTTTTGATGTAATACATATTGTGGTATAGAATGATGATTAATATTGTATAGTTTAAATATTGATGCTTGGTATGAAAAAAAGTTAATCTAGAAAGAAAAAATACTTAGGGGATGTTACATCCATTAACCACAATAAAATGGAAATGGGAGAACATCCCTATGGATTTTTTCATTGGACTCCCTAAAAACTCTAAAGTGTTTAATGATATATGGTCAGTAGCCAATCACCTTACTGAGTCAGCATACTTCATTGCTATCAGAGAAGACATCGTTGTGGATCATCTTTCTAGGATGTACATTAAAGAAGTGGTAAAGATTCATAGAGTATGAAATTATATTGTATCTAATCAAGATGTAAGGTTTACCTAAATGTTTTGGAGAAGTCTTCAGCTGGGAGTTGATATAGAATTAAGTTTCAACACTGCTTATAATCTTTAGAGGAATGGTCAGTCTGAATGAAAAATTCAAACCATATAGAACATGTGGAGATATTTTTTATTAGATATCAATGGTTGTAGGGATATATATCTTTTCCAGATGAGTTTTCATACAAAAATAAATTTCACTAACATATTAAACTGAATCCTTATGATTTACAATATGGGAATCAATTTTGAGCTTTAACATGTTGTCATGATTTTGGATAAAGAAAACTATTGGGACCTGAGATAGATGAAGAAATGATCAATTAAGTTAGAAACATTTAGTATCATATCACGGAAACACAGAGTTGAAAGAAATGTTATGATGATAACCCATGACGTGATCTACAATTAAGAATTGGTGAGAATGCGTTTTTTTTTGGAATTCTTTATGTAAGGTCATTATGAGGTTCGGTAATAAAGGAAAATGAAACCCTATGTATATCAACACCTTTGAGGTTCTTGATCATATCAGGATGATATCATATCTTTTAAAACTTCGTCCAAATCATTCTCTAGTCATGGAAATGTTCCATTCATCTCTCTTTGTGAAGTATATACCTGACCCCTCACATGTACTATAGTTCACACCGCGAGAGTAGGATATTTCTTTTAAGGAACAACTAGTTGAAATTATTCCCCATACAGATAATGGTCTATGAAACAAGACCACTCACGTTTTCAATGTATTTAGTTGTAGAAACCTCAAACTATACAATGTAACTTGGGAAAATTGTGATATGATGAGGCATAGATAACTTTATTTTTTTGGATGAAAATGACAGATTTTAAGGGAGAAATTCATTTTATAGGTGTATAATGTTACACAGTGAGTTTTTGTGAACAAATTTATTGGATGAATTAATTTTATTTAATTTCATTAAATTAATTATACATGAAGTAATACATTATTTATCCGCTACATCATGTTAACATTTTTCTACATGAAACACTTAGATTGTGTTACACGCAACACCAAGATTCTATGAAACAAAAGATTATTATTATAATTATTTAAATGATATAGTTATAACATAGACACTAAACATAGTAATATAAATAGTACTAGCTTATTTATATATATTATATATAATTATTTTATATAAATACAACATATGGATAATAAGACACACATTTTTAGTAATGTCTTTACATGTTAGAAAATGGTATTTTCTTGAAAGAATTTCTTTTTTATGTCCTTCTATAAAAAAAATAATGCTTTGAAAATTCTAGATATTTAATTTTCTAAAATATATATAATTATTTAATTTTATAAAATATATATCATTATTTAATTCAGAATTTCGAAATTATCTTTTTGTGAATTTTATGAGTTTATTTATTCTTAAAACATCATTTTTGGATAAATAGTGAAAAATAATGAATTTTAATTAAATTCTATTTTTTATTATAATTAATTTATATTAATAAATTATCTTTAAATTTGTTTTAATGTCAAAATAGACCATTTATAAATTTATTGATCGAATTTAGTTCATTGGAATCATTTTTAAATTTAATTTAGATATAAAAGTATAATAAATTGTTAATCATTCTCACATGAAACCCCCGCTTTCTCAGTAGGTATGTAGTATTAGTATTAAATTTATCTTCTCATATTCTACTAATTGAATTTATGAAAAAAATAAATGGTGTTAATAAATATAATATATATATTCTAATAATATCAACTTAATCTTTGACCAAAAATATTAGTGAATGTGACTAA
The DNA here is from genome assembly GCA_963277665.1 of Viscum album. Classification (NCBI taxonomy): domain Eukaryota; kingdom Viridiplantae; phylum Streptophyta; class Magnoliopsida; order Santalales; family Viscaceae; genus Viscum; species Viscum album. Next base: position 1,007,069,098 of record OY728167.1, read on the forward strand.
AATTAATAAAACCTTTAAGGTAAAATTATGTTTAATAATGGAGAAAACCATAAAAATAAGGAAGAAAATTATATAGAAAGTTGTCCAAAAACATTTTATAGAAAAATTTCTCAAATTAACTATATATTATCATGTTTTTTTCTTTTTCCTAGTACTTGTTTTCTTCAAAATGGATACACCTAACTTGTTTTCAAAAATAACAACTGTGTCTCCCACCACACTTATAAAAGGACACTAAATCTCCACCTTATTTACACAACTCAAATAAATTTGGTTTCTCTAAGCTCTACCTAATTAAATTCCATGAAACCCTTACATTCTCCTTGAATCCTCCCTTTTGGAATAAATCTTGCTAATGGATTCCTTTAGTGCATACCAAAAGGAGTTACCCAAAGAAGAGGTGACATCCTTCCTCCAGATCATTTACTTTATTTTAATTCTACAAAACATAAATTGTTTTTATTGAATTCTTAAATAATAGCCTCAATATCATATATATAATTTTTTATTAATTCTTCGACTTAAAATTACAGTCAATTTCATCAATCTGGTAACGAACTTACCATTCCCGTGTACGACGAACAACCGTCTAAAGAAACAATGTTGTTTGTTTTTCCATCACCACCTTAATTGCTTTGTTATTTTGATAGAAACAATATATTTATATTATATATATGATATTTATTATGTATTTATGCTTTTGGAATTATTATATAACGTATATCTCAAAGCTTTTCATTTTTTGTAACTACAATAATTTCGTTTAGGGATGTGTAAACTACTACCTCTTCAAAGTTATGTGATTAATTAAAACTCTACATGTAATATATTAAGGATGAGTTAAATAAATGTATATTATATATATGAAATTACAAATCAACCAGAATTATTATATATATACATATATATATATTTCATTTTCTTCTTTTCTTTCAATATGATAATTAACTAGAAGCAATGTTCATCCATAAGTTCAGCCAACAGTATCCATGAATGCTGTATTAAATTTCATATTTCTATCATTTATAGATTATTATAAATACATATATACTCATTATACATTATATTTATATTATGTTTTACATTATGTAAATCATGATATAAGTATGGGGACAAAAATTATTAAAAATTTATACACATTAAAAAAACAAAGTGGATATTACCTGAAACATAACATTAACATAGAAGTGTTAATAAGTGGATTAAATAAATCCTTATATAATGTTATATATAATAATATGATTCATTGGTATATTTATAATAAACATATATTGTTTATTCACGTGGTTTGAATGAGTACGTCAAGATTCAAGACATATGGTAAGGGGATTTCTAGTGTCACTTTTATTTCTAAGAGATTTAAGCTTTCTTCACTATTTATTTATTTTGTTTGCTATATATACATCCGATTTATATATTCTATTATTTTTATCATTAAATATATGGGTATTTCAATATATATTTAATGATCTCTTTTTCATGGGGTTTATGTTTTAAATGTTACCAAACTAGATAAGTTTTCTTATCACCTATCCTTCAATGAGACATATAAATTCAATTTTAAAAAACTTTTTTTTAAAATGATTTTATTTCAATTTTTTAAAATTAACATTTTAAGATAATTTACATGGAAAAATTATTTTAATTTCTATACTATTTTTAAATAGTCATTTATATGATTGAAAATAAATTTATAGTAAATGGATTTAAAAAACCATGATTCATTTTCAAAGAAATGGTTTTAATTGTTTTTTCAAGACTATTTTTCAAATAAATGTATTTCATACGATTTTGAAGATTACATATTATGTTTTCATATAAAATTTTTCAAAAACGATTTATGTTTTATTATAAGAAATGGTTTTCCCCCTTAAGAAAAGATTTTAAGGATATTTGTAAATTATTTTCAAACTAAGATGACTTCTGTTGGTGTTACTCATACCATTATAGGAAATTATACAAATGATTCATTTATATTCTTTTTCTGAATAGTTTATTTATTATGGGAATGATGTTTATGAAACCCTTTTCTCTTTAACATGATATATTTTAATGAAATTGGTTCCTCTTCGACTTGTTTTATTAATTTTATACCCAATTCCTTTCAATGGTTATTATTTGATGAAATTATTATGAACCTTATCTATTTTCTAAAACCTATTTTTTAATACATTATTATGACACCCAATTCATTTAATGGGTTAGGATATGGGTTTTTATTTTTTTTGGCACATGTTTGTATAATTTCATTATTATTTTTGTGGGAACTTTCTCTCACTCCAATGAATTGGGAAAATATTTATATGTCATTATAAAATGATGAGAATCAAGTCAATGAGATGGATCCACTATGGGAAGATAGGAAACTTAATCTACTATGGGAGGATGGGGAAATCGGGTCCACTGTGTAAAGATGGTGAAACCTGATCAACTATGGGAAGATGGAAAAACTCTATCCACTAAGAGAAGATGAAGAAAACTTATCCACTACGGGAATATGGAGAAACTTGATCCAGTATGGGAATATAGGAAAACCTAATCTTCTATAAGAAGATAGGGAAACCGAATCCACTATGGGGTGATGGGGAAACCAGATCCCTTATAGGGTATAGACTATGACTGGGGATGGTGATGTGTCCCACCCACTAGGTGAAGATTCCATGAAGTTCCCAGTTATGTTTTGAAAATAATCATTGACTTATATAGAATGAAATTACATGTTTATGAGTCTTTTAAAATTCAATATCTTATTATTATGTTATTCTTTCATTAATTATGCTCTTGATTTCCTTATGATTCATGTCTTATAAACAACCAATATTTATTCCATGCTTCACATAATGACCTAAAATTTTATTAAAGGATATTACATTTTTATAATTATTTCATATAGTATAAACCACATAAAACCACATTAATAAGACAATGAAAACATTACAAAAAAATAATGAATAAAATAAGTGGTATGTCCAGAATTATGGAATCTATCTTGATAGAATAGTAACCTGACCCTTGGGATATAACATGTCCATTATTAAAAATAATCCAACCAATAAATTAGTAACCTTTTCTAAGAAATTGTACATAAATTTTAGGCATCTTATAACTGATTATATGATATAATTATATCTTGGAATAAGTAAATAAATATTTTAAAAATTATTAATTAAGTGTCGGAATTTCTATAAAACATAAATGTTAATTTTTAATTATATATTTAAGAAAATTAAATTAATTTTCATATAAAATGTTCTAAAATTAAATTTTTTTGTCTTTTGATTATAATATAATTTTATGAGGCCTTAATTAATATTTCAATGTGTTATAAAATCACTATGAGTTTCAAAATAAATATTTTCCTCTTAAATAACAATTTTAATTAATTTTTTTCATATTTAGAAAATTATTTCCATTAAATGAAGTTAATTTTTTAATTCTTCATGTTTATAAATATTCAGGGTGTTTTTTTGGTATTGTTCTGAAATACTTGAATTCATAGTGAAAAGTGAAAAAATGATAATTTAATGTATAGGTACATAAGAAGTCAAAGAAAATATTAATTGATTAATAACTAATGTAGTCACCATAATATAGAACTAACCTCAATTATTTTCAATATATTTATTCATAAGGTTCAAAATATTCACATTCTTGATCAAAAATGATAATCTAATGAATACAATAACATGAAAACACCCATCTCCTCTATATAAATACTACCCCTCGCACCAATTCACCTCACTACTTCAAATCCATTAATCCTGTCCAATTTCTATCCAATACTCTTCCCAATCTCCTGACCCCTATCTAGGAGCATTGGTCTCATCAAAAGACCATTCCCATTTTCCCTATGGAGGTTCTCAAGGAGGAGAACTTCCCGTGTTAAAGTTCTCATTCTTTTTATTTTAATTTCATATCAATTTAATTTATTTATTTATCATCTCCTTACCATCAGTTTTCCAAGTGAAATGATAAATAAAATATATTTTATATAATTTAATTTTTTTTGGTTAATGGAATAATTCATCTCCAAATCATTTCATTTTTCCTTTTATTCAAAAAATGATGATATTGTCTGTGGTGGGTAGATTTACCACCACTGTGGATGACACATTTTTATTTTTCCAAACCACATTCAAGTTTAGATATAAGACCATTATTATTGTTAAAAATTATTTTTTATACATATTATAAGTTATATAATATTCTGGAACCAACATATAAGGATGATGTCGAATAATATCATGTAAGCATACAATGATTGTAAAAACCAACCAAATAAATAAAATCATTTTCATTAACATTATTTCTATTAAATAATACTAATAACATATAAAAATAATACAGAAGACAAATTAAAATTATTTATAGTCATTAATAACATATAAGTGTACTTCTTGATAATCATTCCCATTCTACATGAACCTTCGTACTTATAAACATGTGAACTGATCCTAAAAACCAAGAAAACTGATGCTCTCGAATGATGAAATTAAACTATATAACCCATAAAAAATATATCAACAAACATAATAAAATTATAAAAAATATAATCAATTTATAAAATGTATAAATTTTTTTAATAAATTAATTTAATTTTATTACCTGATATATTTAATTAATGAATTTATTCGGACATTAAGTAAGGGGAATTCTCAAAACCAATTTCCCTTCATTTGGTTATTCCTATTTCATACCAAAATTCATTATGTATTATCTATTAATATTCTCCATGTATAATTTCATTTTACTTTCTCTTTTATTTATAGGATATACAAGCTTCAAATCTAATATTATGAAAATTGTAGTTATTTTTTCAAAAAAAAACAGTTCCCTCTAAAAAATGAATCTTTTACTTCTCTTGAGATAGTTTCTTCTTTAATAATGATTTATTATTATAATACCAATTATATTATTCCCATTTTATTTTTGAAACCTTAGAGTTTATTTGTGAAATAATTTTTTATGAAATTATAATGAAACCCATTTCATTTCCATGGGTTAGCCTATGGAAGTGGTTGTTATTTGTTCTATGTGGTATGAATGTTTATGTAATTCTTATAATGTGACGGGTGATAAAAATATTATATAGCACTCTAATTCATTGGGTAATGAGATCTATCACATGAAATAATGTTCAATATGTGTGAGAATGATTCTATATTTTTTCTCAATGATGTTGTTATGATGATGGACATATATTAATAATAAAAATGATTCTAGTTTTGTTCACAACTATGTGTAGTAGTTGATCATTAAGATATGATGTCTCATTTTTATACATTGAAACAATCCACATGTTTACCTCATTTTTACTCTTAGTATTATTATAATGATCCATTTATTATGTTATCATGATCATGATTATGGTCACCTATTTTTCATGTCTCATATTCATCCTCTAATTGGGATTTTAGCTCACCCAATATTTTAATGTATATTTATAGGTGAATAATTTTACTAAGGAGAACTGGTAGGCTAATAAGAATATTTAGAAGAAGTAATTAAATAAATTTTTATGTTTTATTTTGTAAAAGTTATATATGGTTCTAATGTTTTTATCACATTAAATCTCTGGATACTTTTCCAGTTCAACTATTATGTTGTTCATCTTTAAAATAATGTAATAGTAATGCAAGAAATTGTTGGTTCATTGTAGTTATTATAAGAGAATTATTTTGTTAATTTTAGAATTATTAATTGATAACCTTATTGAAAACTCTTAGTGTGAGAATACGTATACTTAAGCACCCAAGAATCAATATTTTATAAAAATATTAAACATAGGGATCCCACATGATATTCATTTAGAGTATATATAATAGTGGACTAAATTATTAATTCCTGAATATCTGACGTAAAATTTGTTCAACACTTTTATATTTTAGAAAACGGTATGAATGAGGAAAAACCCATCCAACGTCCTTTACGATGGAAAATGTAAAGACTTTTCGAATGACATATCCAATGCCTTGGGAGGTGGAGTTAAAAATTTCATACAGATTCTTTCCAAGAACTCTCAATCTATGAAAAATAACCTAAATAATGTGGAATTTTCTCCTTTACCTTAGAGGGAGAAAGAGGCTATTGAGTCATTTTTTCTGTAATGAAAACATACATCTAGTGGATCTTATGATCCATTATTGATAGAATAGTTGGTCAACCTAATAGAGATGATATTTATTGTACTTTGATGTTCTATTATATATAAGGTGACTCTTTAAATTTATCATGTAGATGAAGAGGCCGAATAATGGTGGTAATTAACTAATAACACCAAAAAACATGAAAAAATTAAAGACATAGAATGGGATGACTTTAAGATTTTGTTTATTAAATTTTTTTCCCATTATAATTTAATTCAAATATGGAAATAGAATTCATACAACTGATGAAAAAGGTAGATAAATCTATAATGACCTATGAAGAAATTTTCACAAATTATGGAAGGTATGATTTGAGGTTTCTTTAATAAAATCATTGAGAAATTTATAGATTCCTTAGTGGTTTAATATCACAACTTATAAATGATCTAAAAATTTGGGACATTGGGAGTTTTTAAGAAGTTGTTAAATATGGTCTCAAAGTTGATATGGATTTTGGAGAATGGTATCATAGCTTCGGTGATATTAAAATAAAGATGGAATTTTAAGATTGGGGGGTTTAATGAGAAAGGTGGAAAGAAATTTCAACAACTTGTATGTCAAAATTGTGGAAATAATAATCATGAGAACTACATCAAATGGACATGGAAATTATTTAATTGTATGATATAAGGAAACCAAGATAATGAATTTCAAAAATACACATGGAAGCAGGAAAATGTGGGGGATGAAAGGAGACCACCTCCTATGGTTCAATACTTCAATTGTATGGAGAAAGGTCATTATGCAATCCAATAAAATAAAGCTTGAGTTTTCTATGGTAATTAGTGTCAGTATCCAACAAATCTAAATGAGAAAGGGAAATTTTAATCCATCACTACTACTGAGGTGGATCCTAAAAATGATTTGGTGATAGATATATTGATTATTAATTTAGGAATAGTGACTGTACTATTTGATTCTGGGTCAATGCATTGTTTTATATCCTTCAACAATAGGATAACTATTGAAAAACCACCTAAAAATATAGAGGATGAGTTATCTATGAGAATATAAAAAGACGAATTTTTTTGAATCCAAATTATATGACTCTATTTTGAGTAATGTTTTGGGATGAAACCTTCCCAAAAATTTGGTTTTACTTCTTTTGGTAAAGTTTGATGCTATTTTTCCATCGATTTCTTTCTCTACACAAATCCAACAACATCTATTGGGAAAAGGATGTCACTATCCACATACCAAAGAATACCCGAATTCATTACAAGTTCAAGGAGAAGGATGAATCTTTTTTGGATTCATCATATGAAATGTGGGTATTATTACTTTATGATAAATCATATCTAGATCAGTTATTGGGAAAAAGGATAAAATCATTCATTATGACACTTGAATTGTGAAGGACTACACTAATGTGTTCCGAGAAGGATTTTGGCCATCCTCCTGACCAAGTGGTCAAGTTCTACATTAAACTTATTCTAATATCTCTTATCATATAAAATGAACCCTATAGAATATCTACTATTGAGTTTTAGGAATGGAAAAATAATTTACAATAGAATCTCGACTTGAGTTTTATATGCTCGATTGCGTCACCATGAGGTTAACCAATACAATTCATCACAAATAAGGATGGATAAATGTTCATCTATACATATTATCATAAACTCAAAAAAAGTAGGATAAAGAATATGTATACCCTTCCATGGATAGATGAATCGTTCAATCAACTGTATAGGGTAAAGTATTTCTCTAAGGTTGAACTTCAGTGGGGATTTCACTAACTAATGGTGGAGAAGGAAGATATTCCAAAGACTACCTTATGAATGAGGTATCGACATTATGAGTTAATAGTGATTACCTTCAGACTCCCTAATTCTCTAGAAATATTCATGGACAAAATGAATAGAATCATTGGGTATTACCTTGACAAAAAAATTTAATCGTTATCGATGTTATTATAATAAACTATAATAGAAATGAGGAACATGATGATCATTTGAATACTATACAAAAGGCTTTTCAAAGACATTAGTTATATGAAAAGTTTAGTAAATGTGTTTTTGGGATGGTGGTTGTATCATTCATGGGAAATTTTATCACCTAAAAAACAATATTTATGGACCCTTCTAAGATAAATGCAATAAAAGAGTTGAACAATAAAATATTTGTGACGTAGATACATAGTATCATTGGTATAACTGGTTATTACTAGAAATCTGTGAAGAATTTATCACAATTTTAAAAACACAGTAACCAAGATGACATGAAATGGAAAATATTTTTTCTAGACTAGGGAATGTGAATATTGCTTCAGAGTTTTAACAAATAGTCTTATCACAACACCATTACTCACACTTCTAATAGTTGTAGAATACTTTGTGGTATATATTGATGCTTAAAATACCAAAATGTGTTTCTTATTTATTCAAAATTATAATTTTTTATCCTATGCCTCAAGGAAATTGAAAATTCATGAGAAAAAAGATCTGATGCATGATTTGGTGTTGGTAGTTTTGATCGTTGTGTTAAAAATATAGAGGAAGTATCTCTATGTGGAGAAGTGTGAAAAATATAATGATCATAAAAGCATAAAATATATATTATCAAATAAGGATATTAATATTTTCTAGTGATTATTGTTATATCTCAACAAGTAATACAAATCCTTAATCAACTACTATCCTTATAAGGAAAATAATGGGAAGATACTCTAAGTAGAAATGATCTCACAACATTATTAATGATGGGAATTGATAAGGATCCAATATTCTTGTATTTTTAAAATTTATACATGAGAATAATTATGTAAGGAACATTATAGATACTTTATAAAATTATTTATCAACTATCCTTCATGGCTAAAATAATTTATGCTCAGAGAAATGATGTGAAAATTCTAAAGAAAGTAGAATCAATGACAAAGGGGAAATTCTCAGAGTTTATAATTGATGAGGAATAAATTGTAATATTTGGGTCATGAATATCTATAACATCTAATATAGAGATAAAGAATGAGCTTATGAATGGTTCATGTAGCTTAACCCTCTATTTTCTTTATATTAGAACAGAGAATATAAATCAAAGTATGTGTTATGTTGGTATGTGAAGGATAAAAAGAAAAATTATAAAGGGTTGATGAAATCATTACTCATACCAACATAGATATGGGAAAACATCATCGTGTTCTTTTTCATTGGACACTTGAAGACATCGATAGGAAACTAATCTATATGGATGTTGTGGATCATCTTACAAATATAGCTCATTTTATCCCAGTTTTAGAAGACTTTTCACTAGATAAAATTTCATGGATATAAATATGAGACGTTGTAAGGATTCCTGGAGTACCACTATTAATTAAATACAATGAAGATCCAAGATTTAGATTGATGTTTAATAAATGTCTCCAATATTCTTTAAACATATAATAGAACATTAGTACGAATTATCATCCTCAAACTAGTTTGCAATCTGAATGGACTATTCAAACAGAGTAAAACATGTTGATATAATTTTTTATGGAATTAAAAGGAGGATGGGACAAACATCTTCCTCTGTAAAAGTTCTTTTACAAAAAACATATTCCATTCGAGCACCCAAATGGATCCATATGAATTCCTTTATGGTAAAAGTTTCATAACAACGGCATGATGTGGTGAAGTCGGGGACATAAGCTGCTAGAACCTCACATGGTCAAAAATGGAAGATAGGGTGAAAACCATTCAAAATCACATAAAAGAATCCCAAATTCGACAGATGATCTATGAAAATAGTCAGAAAAATGACATAGAGTTTAATGTTGGAGACATAGTATTCATCCTCTTGTCTCCACGGAATATGATCATGAGATTTGTGAAGAAAGAAAAACTAAGTCCCATGTACATCAACCCATTTGATCAATTCAAAGAGTTAGAATGTATACCATAACTTCCAAATACCATTTTTCATGTACATGATGTATTTCATGTATCCCTTTTGAGGAAGTACATAACATATCCATCAAATTTATTGAATCTATATAATGTATAATTTGAAAATGGCGTCTCTTATGAGGAGAATTTAGTAAAGATCTTGGAATATAGTGAAAAAGTTCTACACAACAAGAATACTGACCTTATGAATTTACTATGGTGGAACCATATTCTTGAAGAGGGGACATGGGAACTAGGGTGATTGTTGAAGGATAATTACCCTCAAATGTTTTAACATAGTATTTAAAATGAAATTTCAAGGGGTAAATTTCATAAGTGGGAAGAATGTAATGACTCAATATTTTATCAATGGAAATTACCTTCTCATAATTATGTCATATATTATAAACCACATAAAATCACATTGATAACACTATAAAACATAGTAAATAAAAAATGAATAAAATAAGAGGTATTTCATGAAATTAAGAAACCTGTCCCAATGGAATAGTAATCTGACCCTTGGGATAATAACATTACCATTGGAATAGTAATCAACCAATTAAATAGTAACCTCATCTATGGAATTATAAATAAAATATAGTTATATTATAATTTATTATATGATATAACTATATCATAGTGTAAGTATGTTAATATTTTAAACATTATTAATTAAGTGTTGGTATATTTATAAAACAAAAATGATTATTTATAATTTCAAAATTAATCAAAGAAATTTTCTTTGTTAAAAAATGTTTCATAAATTAACATTTTTTTATCTTATGATTATAATATAAGTTTATGAGACCTCAATTAATATTTAAATGTGTTATAAAAGCAATTATAATTTTAAAATCATTATTTTCCATGTAAATAATGATTTTAATTATAAATTAAATGCATCATATTAAAAAAATTAGTTTCATAAAACAGAGTTCATTTTTTAATTCTTCATGTTGAAAAATATTTAGGGTGATTTTTTTGGAATTTTTTTGAAATAATTTAATTTTTTATAAATAGTGGAATAGAATAATTTACAGTATATATACATTATAAGATATATACACTATTAATTTTATCATAACTAATGTAAAAACTATAATATTGACCATCCCTAAGTTATTTTTATATATTTAGTAATAAGGTTCAAACTATTCATATTCATGAGATGAAATAATACAATAATGAATAAAATAATGACAAAACACCATTCTCCTATCATATAAATACCACCGTCACCACCTGTTCTCCTCATATGTACCATACCTTAATGATTTTCCACATTATGAACAATACTATTAAAAATAACCCCCTTCAAGGTTATGTTAGTCTCATTATAATACCAAACCCTTCTCTCTAAGGTGTTCTAAAGAAGGAGAATTTCAAGAGGTAAAATCCTCTTTCTTTTTCTTTTAATTTCAATTCAATTTTCTTTTTTTCTTATCCTCTCATCACCTGCACTTATCAATGTCACATTATTAATTATATATCATTTATATAGTGGAATTGTATCATATTAATGTGTTAAGTCATCTTGAAATCTCTTCACTTTTCCTTTTGTTCTAAAAATTCAAGATATCATATTTGGTGTGTCGATTTTCCGCCACCTTGGATGATGTGTTTTCATTTTTCATTATCTCCATAAAAGTTGTTTATACCAAAATATTATGTTAATACAAAATTTTATTATACTTATTATAAGTTATATAATGTTCTATGACCAATATTTAAACACGATGTTAAATAAAATTATATAACCTCATAATGGGCGTAAAAACCACCCAAATAAATAAAAACATTTTCATGAAAATTATATTTATAAATAATCATAATAGAATATAAATAAGTGATATGTTAGAACAATTAAAATTATTTCTATTAATTAATAACAAATAATTTCAATTCATTATAATCAATCTAATTATACAATAACTTTAATACTTATAAACAGGTAAACCGATAATTAAAACCAAGAAAATAAACGCTCCCATACTATGAAATTGAACGATATAACTAATCAAAAAAGAACTGAAATAATCCTCATAAAACAATAATAAATAAAATACATGTATAATATGTTTTTTATTTTTTAATTAATGAATTAAGATTTATTATCCCGGATATTAAAGTGATGAAATCATTCAGGCATAAGGTAAGGGGAATTCTTAATCCAAATTTCATTTCATTGGGTTATTCTTCTATTGTAAAAAATATCACTATTAATTTTCTTTTAATATTATTCAAATATAATTTAATTTTTATTTCATTTTCATTTATGGTATTTTAAATTTTTTAATACAATCCTATGACAAAATGCTTTGATTTCTTCAAAAAACTCTTCTTTCTAAAAGACATGTGATTTACTTTTCATAAATTTTCTTATACTTAATTCAATATTAAAAATTATTACACCAAGAATGTCAATTAATTTTTATTTTTGGATATTCAATGATTATTTAGGAATATATTATTTATGAAATTCTCATGAAACAATTTTTTTCCATGGGTTATTTTAAGGAAAAGAATTTTATCATTCTCTGTGGTATGCATGATTATGTAAATGTTATTATGTGAAGGGTGCACCCAAAATTATATATAAATAAAATTCATTGTGTAATGTGATGAATCACAGGATATATTGTTCAATATGTGTGACCATGATTCTAGAATTGTTCAAAATGATGATTTTATGATGATTCCAATATGTTTTGTTTTAACATTATGCTAGTTTTCTTCCCAACTATGTATAATAGTTGACCACTAGGACATGATGTTTAATTTTTATGAATTTTTACATTCTATTACTTTACATAATTATTCCTATCATGATTATAATGATGATTATTTTCTTTTTTTATGATGATGATGATTATGCTCACCCATGTTTCATGTCTCTTATTCATCTTCTTAGTAGACTTTTAGCTAACCCTTTATATTAATGTATATCCTCATGTTAATACTTATACTAATGAGAAAATGAGCTCCAATAAGAATCTAGAGAATATTTAATTAAATATATGATTATGTTTTTTTATTTAAAACTTATGTGCGATCCTAATTTTTCCAAGACACTAAACCATTAGATCCTGGGATTGTAACAATATTCTGTTTTTAATCTTTAAAATGATGTAATATTAATGTAAGATAATTTAGGGTTACAATAGTTAATTGTTATCATCATTTATATGCATGCAATGATATTTAATTTCATGATCACGTTCTCATACCCTTATTATCATGTTTATGCTTAAATATCTCCCTTATTTACCTAAACTGGGTATCTAAGCTCTCTTGTTAATATGATTCTATTCTGTAGGTTATGAGGATTATTATTAGGTATTACATGGCACAAAATTGTTCTTGCAATTAATTACCTCTTCATAGATAATATATCTCACTTATGTACCAGTGTTTATGTCCCCATGTTTCAAAAGATGCCAGACTAATAGAGTGTTTGGTTATCATTTTCATTAATGTATTAATTAATCTGAGAAATTGATGTAATGTTAATTTATGTAAGTAACATGTCACTATATGAACAATATATCCATAATCATACTCAGCCATGATATGTGGTAATATAAAAATGAATGGAGTCAGTTTGATGGGTGGTAGTACACCGTACAGATGAATGAATATTTCATATCCTATTTGATGAAAGTGGGGATGAATGCTGATAATTACCTTAAAATAAAAATATATATATATGTATAAAATTAATAATATTATATCATCATGTTTTAATAAAAATTGAATGATATGGATGAAATAATATAAAACATGCATTGAAGAACTTTATATATTGTATGGGTATCCCCATTAAAAGTACACCAAAATACATCCTAGGGAATCTTTTCTACCAAATTAATCCTTAAAGGCTGAGAGCAGGTAATTTGGGAAGTGATTTGGGATGTCTTTAGTTGATCCAAATTAATTTAGATCTGTGAACATGTTTGGGGAGTGAGTTCCCTTTTGTAATTGACAAGGAGTGGTATTTTTATAAATTCCTAGAACTATTAAATAATGGGATGTCAATATCACTACATGTAGCTAAAAAACTAATAATTAAATGATTTTATGATTTATATGGCTTATAAAACTCTGTAAAATAAAAATTAAACATGTTTTAAACCTGTTGTTCCTTACCATCTATGATTCCTTACTTTAACAATTTTGGTTTTTCACAACGGTAACCAATCTTTCTAACCTAGGTGAATCATCCTATAAGATTAATACGAATGACTATTTATTATATAAAAAAATTATAATGATTCCAAATATGGAATGAATATAAAAAAAATAATTCATATAAGTAGAAAATTTTAATTTAATATTAATCTCACATATTTGATGAGAAAATTGTTTTTTTGAAAAAAATCTCAATATATTAAAGTGTTTTTTTATAAAAATTCAATATAAAAATAATTTAAATGAGATGAATTATATCAATTAATATATAATTAAAAAATTAATTTTAAACCAATTAAAAATATTTTTTATTTGTAGACATTATTTTCAAAAAAGAATTTTTTTGTATAAATTTAGTATTTTTCAATATTCATAAAAATTAATGTTTTCATAAAAATTACTAAAAATAATCCTAATTTAATTTTCATAGTATGAGTTAAAAAATTAATTATATTTCAAAAAAATTTATTTTATAATGGTGTTAAAATAAATTTTCAATTATGTATGAAAATCAGTACTAAACAGTCTTTTAGAAAATAAATGTTTTCTAAAAATATTTAATTTCCCTTGAAGTTATTTTTATTGAATCTCTAATCACTTGGTAACCAAAATTTTCAGAATTTATTTATTAATATTCATACCTTAAAATTTAATGGAATGGTTATAATGGTACACAATATTATGTTTCCTTTAGACTTGGGGTTGCGTGTTCTTCAAGCTATCAAAACGATTAGATTTAATGAAGAATATTTCATGGTTTTTAAAACATGTTGTTGTCTATCACATACACTATTAGAAATAATTATATTCTCTTAAAATAACTATGTTTTCAATTATCCCCACATTAAATAAATTGTTTCATCACAATATAAACTTTATCTTTGTAGTCAAGGGTTTGGAATATAGAAATATAATTATTAAAAAACTCACATAATGAAAAGGGTTATAAAACAACCTCTTAATAATATTAAAAGAAAATTACAATATTAATATTGAATAATTAATATTAGTATTCCAAAATGGAAAACATAGAATGGAAGTGAAAACATATAAATATAATTGAAAAATAAAACACAAATATTAATGGTGACTGATAGAGAACAAGGTCCTGAGGAAGTTAATGACCAAAAATATATAAACAAAAGAGTTGTGAAAAGGTCACTAATATAATAAAAAATGATGATAAATGGGAATTATTTTGGGTTAAATATCTTTTACATAGATTTTATAAATTATGTTTCTCACTATGAGTATAATTAAATTTATATAATTGATATGTTTTTATTTCATAAGAAAAATTCTCCATTTTGATTTTCTTCAATAAAATTATAATTCATTGTTAACTCAAATATATGAGTATCCAAAAATGATTTTCCATTCTAGAAGAAATAATATTGACATTCAATATATTATTAGATCCATAATATAATGATAAATTATTCCTTCAACCTTTATTTATTTTTATATAAAAATGGTTACTTCAAGTTATTCAATATGCAGTAATATTTTTTTGGTTAAGTGATGAATTAATCTTTAAAAAATCATCAAAATATCATCATAAACCATTCCATAAATGGTTAACCTTATGAACCTTCCAATATATTATGATCTAATAATATAGAAATATGGTTTCCAAATTTAAAAAAAAAATAACTAGTCCTTAATCCAACAAACAACATGAATTAGATTCTAATAATTACACACCAACCATGTCAACACCTTCATCTTATATTCTCTTAAAACATGGTGAGATCCTAAATTACCATGAAACCTTATTGAAAAAAATTATTACACATTTTTATTTAAAAAAACACATATTATTATAAACATTGCTTAAAAATTCAATTAAATCCATCAATGATAGCAAAAACAAATTTTCCAACAAATCATTAAATAGTTCCTTGGTAGTTTGTACTATTAAATTTACTTTAACCATATAAATGATCTCTTTATCTTAAAATCATTATCTCAACATATAAAAGAATTATGGATAATCTATCACATAATCATGTTTTTACATGAATTATAACTTACTATTAAATCATTTTTCATGGTCATCAGCGCCATTTAACAAACTCTTTTAATATTTAAAAAAAATACTATAGTAAAGTCCTTATAAATTTCATAATTGTTATAAAGAAGATAAAATTGAAAAAAAAACAAATGAAATAATTTTCGAAACCAAACACATGAAAATTAATCTTTAGACTTCATCTTTGTAGTATAATAATACTATACATGATCCATTGTCAACTTTAGAGGTATATTCTCTTCATGAATAGTTAATCCATTCGTTTAGTACGTCACCTCCTTACAGTTGAACCATGAATCACTTGAACCCTTTTTATTTCCATTAGAATCATGAGGATCATATAATTTATAAAAAAAATTATATAAAACATCCATTCCCTTTATTATTGTACTCTGATGTTTCCTTGAACAATTATCACATGTGGGGAATTACTTCATTCTAATCATCCCTTAATTCATCATTTTATCTCTTATCCTTTTCGTATCTTTATATCCTTTGGATCAATAATATGTACATAATTATTTCTACATATCCTTATTACATGATTCCATGTAATGATATGATAATAATTTATAGGTTAATTGTTACCTTTGAAATGTTCTCTCAACCCTATCAAAGAAATGGTCGTTTATACTATATCTAATACCTCCATTGATGTGGATCCCATTAATTCTTATAGAAACTATTTCTAAATGATCTCATACACTAGGTATTATCATATCATTATGAAAAAAAATGTATGATCCAACACATTATATAAATTAAATATTTTATATATGGATAATCTCATTGTCATAAACATAGTTTCTTAGGGGATATATTTTTTAAAAAATAATTAATAATGGTTTGTAATGAAATTGTGAATTATCCTAATCATGACATGTGAGTTTCAAATCAGGTTTAAAATAACTCACAATTTCATGTATTAGGTTATGATCGGGTTGAGACTAATGTTCCATTTTCATAATTATTACCCATAAAGTCGTCTGTTCTAAACCACATCCACTTGTAGTATCCATATATGTATTAATTTCTAAGAAAAAACATATAATCTATTACTTACCAAAAATTTAGGTTGTTATTATATAATTATTCAAAATTTATATCATAATTTTATGTTACTTAATATGTTTATTCATTAATATAGATCCCATGATTTCTACTAAACATTACCAGATACCAACTATAGTGACCCCATCCCTCATAACCCATATCCAATGTCTATTTTGTAAAATTTAAAATGATACGAATGGTTAAATCCCAATGGAACTATTAGTTTATAGTTTTTTAAAAGAACCATATATATACATTATACCCATTTTATAGATGTATATAAAATAAAAAACACAGAAATGAAAAACATTTTTCATCGTTGAACTTATTCTAAGAATTATGCTTCATAACCTGGGAAAAAGAAGAATAATACGGATGGACTAAAATTCTATGTAAGAGTGAATAAATAAGAACAATAAAAATTAAAAGGTAAATAATTAAAAACCTGTAAAATTTTGATAACATTAATATCATGATAAGATAAGGAAAAATTAAAATTGAAAGTTAAATAATAAAAAAATTCATTTATACAATAACTGAGAATGAGATGCCTATAAAGATTATATCATTTCCAAAATTAAATGTATAATAATAATTACTAAATTATAAATGAATTAAATGATTAATTATTGGGTTTACTACCTCATGAGCATGATTAATCTTCCATCAATATATATCCTCAATATGGTTTAAAACAATAGGATAAAAACTCATCATGTTTGGACAACTATTTTAAAAGTACTAGGTTCAAACTCATCTAGTTTAGATAATTGATTGGCCTCATTATACTTGTTGATTCATCTAGGGGATATATATAATCGAACCACACCCATTTCTACATGTGAAAATTGTACTTCATATATTTAATGATCTATTTAACTCAGTAGAAATTTACCTTATCAATAAATTTATATATTTAGTAAATAATTCATATTTATTTATATTCCTATTATTAATCAAATAACATTCAAGGTAAAGAACAAATTTAAAAATGTTATATGGTCTTAGAAATAATCATATCCATCATTCAATAATATGTATGTTTAAGATAAATGTAATGACCAATGAAAAATGATAAAAAAATTTGATTATTTCAAAAGAAATATAATAACCACAAATAAAAGTGAAGTAGTACAAAAACATTTACGACTTCGTAATATAAAAGATAAATCTACTAGGAAGAAATAATTCAAATAAAAACACTAAATACCACAATTTATTAATGAATCGTGATATTAAATTTCAAAGGATTAATATATATACAATATAAATGAAATTAGGTGCATGACATTACAATATGCCTTAATGAAATAAAATTAGGACAAATTCCCTTACCTCACACTTTATTTTGGTTGAATGTGATTTCACATCTTGTATAATGGTTTTAAACATGTAATTGGGAAAACATATAACCACATTAATTATTATAATATAACATATTTATTTTTATAACATCATACCAATGATTCATTAATAATATTTCATTATTTTCACTTATTGGGTCTAAATTGCCTTATTTTAACATTCGTTATTTTTTCAAAATTATTCAGATTTTTTCATATTATATAGTTTAATCATATCAAGGATAATAATATTGAAATATTTAAAATATTTATAAAACATACATAATTTTATGACTAATAATTAATGGCGGTTTTTAGAAAATAAGTGTGTTATGATCTTGGAGACAGTAGATTCTACGTACACATGAATAATTTTCCATTATTCAATGATTAGAATGGAAATTAGGTGATTTATATTTTAACATTAAATAATTATCTTGATTATAATTTATTTATTTATATATACTTATACATTTTATCATTGGGGTTTGGTGATGGAAAGAGTGTCCCATCACTTTGTGAAGGTGATAGTCAACACATACACAAAAGATGTTATCATCTTTATGTGAGTTAAATGGGGAAAAATAAATTGATATATTATACATTATGATTGAATAATATTTCATTAAAACTATAATTATTTCATTTATATCATATATTATTATAAAATTTAACCTTATCTTCTTCCATTTAAACCGTTAGTAAAATATGAATCACATCACTTTGAGAGGCGGTAGTCCAAGGTTTTAATGAGAAACCTTATTTAATTGCCTAGAAAATGGAATGTAAAATGGTATATGTGAAATAATTACACAAAAGGCTTAATTATGTTTTAAATATCATATATTTTTACTTTATATCTATTATTATACTCAACCATGAGAGGTGGTAAGGAAAAAATGAATGACATCGATTCGTGAGACGGTGGTCCACCATACACCCGGATAATGATTTTGTTACCCATTTGTGGGAAGTGGGGATAGTTGTAGGTCATACCCTTCATATAATAAAATTTTATTATTTTTAATATAATTATGTATTAATAATAACTGAAGGAGTATTATGAAAAAATAAAAACACTTTTTGAAGAATGTAACCTCTTCTTCTAGTATTCTTATCAGGATTGCACCAAAAGCCTTCATAGGATGGATTTATGACAAAAATGAGCTTATAGGATGAGAGGAAGGATTTTTAGATGCTATTTGGGTCAGAATTGGCTCTTAAAATTTTTTGATATGTGTGATGAATTAATGGGAGTGAGTTTGGTTTTATAATTGGGCATGAGTCACATTTTTATGAATTCAAAAGACTATTCAATATTGGGATGTAAATCTCCCCTAATGTGTCTAAAAATTAATAATTTATATAACAAAGAGATTATATGGTCTGGAAACTCCTCCACCACAATAAAAATGTTATAAACATATTCTTACTTATTTTCTACATGACATTACTTTTACTATTTTGGTTTTTCACTATAGTACCTAGTATTTTTATGTAGGTAATTTATACTTTAAGAATAAAATAAAACGAGTCTTATTTGATAATATAAATTTTAGTGATTCCAAATATGGAATCCATTTTCCAAAATTCCATTCAAATGTGTAGGAAATTTTAATTTAAAATTAATTTCAGAGATGCAATGATAATGATAGATTTCAAAGAGACAATGTTAAAAATATATCAATATATTTGTATCAAACTTCAATATAAAAAACATTATTATTAAATGAATTATACTAATTGATATGAAGTTTAAAAAATATTACATGAAAACCATTTTATCAAATATATCAACATTTTAAATTTTTTAAATGAAAAAATGTTTGTAATTAAAGTACACAAATTTTCACTACTCACAAAAAAATACTACTTTTTATAAAAATAAACAAATAACTATAAGATAATATTGATATGAAGACATAAAAAATAGATGTTTAACTTTGATAATAAATTTTATAAAATTGTTAAAGGTTAATTTAAAATTATTTGCGCAAAGTGTAAGTACACAATCTATTAAAAGATTTTTCTTTTCAAAAAACATTTATTTTTATTTTAAATTATTATTATTTTATATATAATTAATAGATAATAATAATTTTCATAATTTATTATGTAATATTAAATCCCAGTAATATTATTTATTTATTATAATCATATACTAAATTATAGTTTCTTTAGACTCAAGGATGTGTGTTTCACAAGCTATCGAGTAGATTATATTTAATGAGATGTATTTCATGTGTATTTTAACCTCCATGTTTATTGTCACATAGGTATTGAAAAAAAATTCCCTTAGTTTAAAATATTTGGGTTTTAAAAAATTTCTAAAAACTGATTTCATTTTAAAGTTTCTTTTTAAAATGCTCCATTAGAAATTTCAAATATAACATCCTTTTTAAAAACCATGGATTGTAACACAAAAGTCAAACACATCTCATCCATAAATCATTTTCGAAATTAAAATCACGTTTTGGAAACATTAAAATAACCCCACAAATTTAAAATACTTATCCCCCCATTAAAAAATTTATAAACAACCCTCACCATTTATAAATAAGATTTCTTCTCAAAACACCTATAAAAACCAGTTTCTAGGATTTTTGAAGTTATTTTAAAAAATTATTATGATAAATAATTATTATTGAAAAATAGAAAAAAATAAAATTTATCAATATTATTCTTCATCATGATAAACCAAATAGGGTCTATTGAACAATCATGAATTGTCCACATATCTTTGTCAATCTTGAATCAACAATTAACCATCACTATGAGTAATAAAGAACCACACATGCATGCTAAAAATAGGTTACCAATATATTTTATCTAGCTATGAATCATCATATCACTACAATTTTACCCCAAATACAAATAAAATCATCAACATAATAAAGATCATACAAAAAAACGAATAATTGAAACCCAACACCCCATGGTAACACGAGCTTTCTAAGAAAAAAGAGTTGGCCAGAATCTTCATATACCTCCTAATCAGTCACCTAAAGTCTTAAAAATATATACTATGCATCAATGAAAATGTAACTGTGAATCCAATTTCATCATAACAACCTAGATTATAGGAAAATTCTTAACGAATCAACCTAATAAACCTATATAGAATACATCGAAATATACCCTCCAATTTTCCAAATAGAATCCCTAATCCAACAATGATGGTGAAAATAATCATAGGAATAAATTTATATTATTGGGTTTAATTTTCATGTTATAAAATTTTTAAATAGTAAAAAAATTCTATCATAATTTTATCATGACTTTTATATACATCACACATCCCCACTAAATATAGATTAGTAGAGTAAACAAGATAAATAGTTTTCAATAGGGTTATAGATAATACGCAATAAAAATAAACTCATAATTCACACTCAAATTGGACTAACCTATAAAAAAGAACTATAGTAGATTTCTATACTTGGACTCCACAATAATAGTACAATTTTAACCATATGAATAATTAATAGTCATATATAGTTGATGTGAGCTGAACAATGAAAATAAAAACTAACATACCTAGAAAAGATACCTCATGTGACCTATGGTCAATCCCCATCCAAATAGTTTTATTTCATCTCAAATAACCAATAACTGAAACATAAATTTCAAAAATACCACTTAGTATACAGATGTAGTATGGTTTATGTGGGGTGTGAACTTGATATCTAAGAGGGTAAGAACCATAGATTCCATCTATTTTATTATAAAAAGAAAATGATAATAATGATTTTGAAATACATTTTAGAAATAAATTTCATTCCATTATGATAAACCAAAAACCTCTTTCATGAAATTTTTAAAACATACATATCAATTTATTTAAATTAATAAATCACTTTGAAACCCTTTTTCTAATCCTAGTACTTTTTTCCTAAAGAAATTCATTTAAAAAAATCTTTTTCACTAAAATATTTTCATGTGAAATGTTTGTTTTCAAATCTCCCATTTTTAGATTACATTAAAAATTTTACTAAATTGAATATTAATAAATTAAATCAAATGATGATGGAATCCATAAATAAAATATTGAAAATAAACACTATGTGTAGAGAAAAATGAAATAGTAAAAAAACATACTAAACCATAATCATAACATTATCCTTAAAGATTTGAGTGGGTGGGAAGAAAAAATGAAATATCATAGGCGTAATACATGGAATAGGGAATGATCATTGACAAATAGATTCCTAAGGTACTAGGACCTAATCATCGAAAATATTAGTTACATTTGTGACCAAACCAACTCAGGCCTCTAGAAATTATATTGCGAACAAACCATATCTATAATCATGCCTAAAACTAGGGATACACCCATCGAATTACCCTCCTACCTACAGTCTAACATATTCCAAACAAAAAAATATGACATTGTAGTAATCCATTCATCCTCAATAAATTCACACAATATAGAATAAAAATAAAAAAGGTTCCTCTATTTTAATATTCATTTCAAAATTTCACATTAAAAAAAATTATCATGAAGCCATCGTGGCATATTTGTTAATATAAAAATATTTTAAATAAAACAAAATTTACAAACACCTCATTGAAAATATATTTAAAACTAAAATTTTAGAATGAGAGTAAATTTAAAAAATGTCTTTATAAAATGTATAGAAAAATAGACTTACATAACTATGTATACAAGCATTTCTAAATGCACATCCTAAAAAAGTTTAATATGTCTATATTTTAAATATATATATATATATATATATGTCTATTGTGACACCACAGGGTTTTAAAAATATAAATGGAATTCATGAAACATTGTTTTATGTATATATTTATAACTATACTTGAAATATAATTTTGTTGCTTCTAGGATTTGAATTTCGAAAAACAGTCATCTAAAATTCAGTTCAGTATATTATTTGGAGTCTTATGAAACCAAATTGTTTTTCGGGAAATGATAACATGAAATTATGAATATTAATATGATCCTAATGAATATTTAATTATATTATTATATTAATTTTTTATGTATTTAAGATAATGACATCCAGGTTTATTTTTCGATGTGATATAAAAGTAGTTATAGATTTAAAATTGTTAACTTTTTAATTAAGTATGATTTTATTTAAAAATTATATTATTAATATTTAGAAAATAATTTTTAAAAAATGGAGTTCATTTTCTGATTTCTATACATCAAAAATGGATACGGTGAATTTTGGGGATTTTTATGAAAATCATGGATTTTTTATGAATAGTGAAATACGGTAAAAGACCATATATTCAAATTCTCAGTAAAATACACTATTTATGATATCATAACTGATGTAACACCACTTGGTTATTACTCACACACCATTATTACTATTTTTGGTCACATTAATTGATATTATTTACAGTCTTGAGAAAAAATAATAAAATAACGATTCAAATAATAAAAAATATGTCCTCTCCTCTACTATAAATACTACCCTCATTAACCTCTTACTCGCACACCTATTAGGCCATGTGAATTGTATAGTTTCTATTAAATTATATCACCAATCTCCTTTCCCACGTCCAATACCTTTTGGTCTCACCCAAGGGACAAAATCAAAGGCCTTAAGGAGGATCTCAATGAGAATAGATCAAGAGGTAAGAAATCCTCTTCCTTTTCAAGTGTTTTCCTTTAATTTCTTGTCTTTTTGATTTTCTTCCACTAATATTATCCCAGAAGCATGAAAGATTAATAAATATTGTATATTTTTTATTTCCTCATGTTCAGTGGAAATTCATCAAAATTCTTCATCACACCTCCCATTAACTAAAGGAATAAAAACAATGTCCGTGATGTGTCGAATTGCTGACATTGTAGACAATTTTACTTCAGTTTGCTTTAATTCTTTCATGTCTGGACATGAAACAATTCTTATGGTTGAACCAGGTTATAATATATGTATTATGTCTCATCCAAAGTTCAAAATTATTTTTTACACATGTTTTAAATTTATAAAACAAAATGGTATTGTACCTATCAAAGAACCACTAAAATGATATAAAAAGACACCAATAAAGTTTTAAATTATGAATCATCCTAGTATTAGAATTCAGAATGAAAAATGATATAATTTATAGTTCATTAAATATGTAACTACTATTCCTTTCAAATTCTGGTATTTTACACCCAATAGATAAGAATATCCATCATGAACCGATCATGAAAACCATGTAAAGAACGCACCCGACACAATGTAAATAACAAAATATTACTAATAAATGTGTTGAATGATTTTTTAAAATGATCATATATGGGGTTATATAAAAAAATATGTTTCATTAATATATCAATAGCACTTATTTAACCATTGTACATGATTTTTAATCACATTTGAAGTAAGAAGAACCCGAGGTATGGGAATTCTTTACCCAATTTTTATTCATTCAGATAACCTTATTCTTTATTTAAAATGTTGTATTAAGATTATTGGTGTGGTAAATTTTTGTTTATATTATGTTAAAAAAAATTTATTTATAGTTTATACCGATATTTATTCCATTATAGTAATTTTCACTCCAATTATAATTTTTGGGACATTACTTTTAATAATCTCTTTTCTAAATTTCAAAGGATTGTTTTTATATGTAAATGGAAGAAGTGGTTTTTATTGATTTCCAGATACATTATTACCATGATATGTTCCTTAGAGAATATTTATGTTTGGTTGAGCCAATTATAGCTCAATATATGTTGGTTTAATGCCATTATAGATCACGATATGTTTGGTTTAGCCCATTATAGCTCAAGATATGTTGGGTTAATCCCATTATAGCTCAAGATATGTAGGGTTGAACCCATTATTTCTTAAGCTATGATAGGAGAGACCTATTATAGGTCTTCAATGCATTATGTACTCCGAATATGGAAGTTTACAAAAAGTTTATTGTATGTGTAAGGGTGAATGTAAGAGTGGTATAGTAAATATGTTCCAAGGAAACTATATGATGTTTCTATACATATGAGTTTTTATGATTATGGATTTTTTTTTGTTTTTATGTTATCAATTGAATAAAATTTCTCTATTTATCTCCCGTAGTGAGTTTTATACTGATCATAAGTTTAAAAAATGTTTTTCATAGGATATAATTATTTTTTAGGGAAATAAAGGAGTCATGATGTTTGATATACAGTGTTGTTAAATATATCATGATTTAGGATTTAATGTTTTATAATTTGAAAAATGGATTCTATTTTAGTAGAATTTTTTTGTATAAATGTGGTATGTCATGTATGTAAGATATCCTAATTCATTAAAACTATAAAATTGAAAAGATACTCAGTCTGTAATAATGTATGGTCGTGTGTAGAATTCATGATTAGGTAATGTTTTAAGGCCAGGTCTTTATAGTTGATATCATATGATGGATTAGATAAATTTAGGGGTTGGAATGATATTAAAAGTATACTATAAATGATTTTAAATCTATGTTAACTTGAAATGTAATAGAATTTATGAATTACCATGTTGTTTCATTTATATTATTCTTGTACAGAATGGTTTTCCAAACAAAAAATAGGGAATATAAAGAAGGAAGGCACCAAGAGGCTGATGTCTGTCTGAATTTCCTTCCCAAAATGGTGGGAATCAGAACCGAGCAATTTGTGACAAAAATGGATCATTTTGCTTAAGAAATAAAATTTGGTGGTATATATTCTATAGAGGAACATGATCTACCATATAGAAAATGTCATATGTGGAGAATTGTATGAGGCAACTTCCTCCAGGATTAAGTAGAATCACTGATCCAGTGCTAGCCAAAGGATAGATCAATGATCTAGAAAATATTTTTGATTTAATGGGATGTTTGGAATGAAAAAATTTAATACTAGACATTTATAATTTTGAAGGTGAAGTCAATCAATGGTGGTCTCTGGTTAAGAATACGAGAGAAAGATATGATCTTTATAGTTTAGATTAGGATGACTTTAAGAGTCTTTTAATGGAAAATTATTTTCCCAAAACTATTCAAATCAGAATGGAGAAAAAATTCTGGGAACTGAACTAGAAATAGGTTGATTATGTGGGAGAATATGAATACAATATTACAAAACTATCCAGGTATGTATCATATTTTACTCGGGATTCTGAAAGTAAAATTAATAGATTTTACTCTGGTTTGAAAACTTTTTTGTGAAGACATTTGGCCTTGTGAGAGTCTAAAAGTATTCTGATTATTAGTCGTTATGCTGAAGAAGTTTTTATGGAGTTTTGTAAAACATATGTTCCTCGTGATGACATGAATAAGAAGTGGTTAGGTTGGCAGGCAATGGGAAATAACTCGTCAAAGAAGTCTAGAAGTAAGAAAATGAATTTCCCATGTTATAAAAAGTGTTGTAAAAGTCATCCTGGTGAATGTCTTTTTAATTATAAGAAATGATACTGATGTAGAGTTTTTGGAATCTTGTCTCATGAGTACAAGGAAAATGATCCAAACAATTAATAAGAAGCTGATGGTGAGATGATTTAACATTAAGGAATTGGTTCATTTTGCTAATGTTTGTATGAAGCTAATTACTCAAGTAGATAATCAACAAGATTGGAAGCATAAGTGTTTGGTAAAATCATTTTCAACTACTTCAGTAGATTTTGAGCCATAAAATAAGGTGTTATTTGATACATTTCATGTTTTTACAAATTATTCAAATTTATTGATGGATTCAGAGTCTACACATTTATACATTTATAATAAATTTTTAGAAAATTAAGAATTCAACCTCATGAAATGAAACCATATCTCTTGGAAAAAACACCGAGAGGAAATATTGTGGAAAAACAATTTTTAAGAATCTTCATATCCTTTTATGTGGAGGGAGATTACCTGAAAAGCTTTTTGTTTTTCCTCTCATGGAGTTTGATGTTATTCTGGGTATGGATTGACATTCTTTTTATCTTTCTAAGATAGATTGAAGAGAAAAAAAATTGTTTTTCAAAAAGAATGTATGTTTGTGTACAACAAAGAACCCATACTATTAATAATATATTAGGAAGCTAATAAAATAATAATGGATGGAAATGAAAGATATATTGATCATATTTTTGAAGATACGTGAACTATCAAGATTAATTATGTACCAGTGGTAAATGAATACTTGGATGTTTTTCCCGATGATTTTCTTGGTGTTATTATTAATCGAGAGGTTGAAATTACTATTGAATTTTATCCTACCACTAAGCCAATTTCTAAACCTATTTATCAAATGGACCTAATGGAACTTATTTAATTAAAAATTAAGTTTTAAGAGTTTTTAGATAAAGGTTTCATCTGACCCATTACATCATCATGGGGCTCTCTTGCCTTTTTGTTAATATAAAAGACGATTCAGTGAGACTTGTCATCGATTATATATCCTTGAATAAGAGTACTGTTAAAAAAGTATCCTTTTCCTAATATCAATTATTTTTTTGATCAGATTTAGGGGGAATAATATTTTTTTAAGGTTGAACTAAGGTTTGGGTACCATTAGTTGAATGTAAATTATAAAGACATCCCAAACACTGTGTTCTGTATTATATATTGTCATTATGAACTTGTAGATATACCTTTTGGGTTATTTAATTCACCTTCTGTATTCATGGATATTATGAATATAATATTTCATGAGTTCTTGGATTAGTTTTTTGTTGTTTTATTGATGAAATTCTGGTATATTCTAGAAGTAAAGTGGAACATGAAAAACATCTAAGGGTTGTTATTCAATCCTTAAAAGAAATGGAACTGTATAAAAAAATTTAGAACTGTGAATTTTGGTTTCAAAAGATTTATTTTCTTGGGAACATGTAAATATGGATGGAATAAAAGTTGATCATGACAAAGAAAAAGTAATAGATTAATGGCCCAGAACTACAAATGTTACAAATATTTGTAGTTTTCTTGTATTAGTAGGTTATTACCGATAGTTTGTTAATAAAAATTCAGGTTATCTAGAACACTAACTAAGTTATCATGAAAAAGGGTTAAATTTATATAGATAGAAGAATGTGATTTTTTTAGGAACTAAAGAAGAGATTGGTTAATGATCCAATTTTGGCCTTTCTTTCCCGAAATGGCATGTTTTTCATTTACAATGATGATTCATTTAAGAGACTTGGTTTCGTTATGATGCAGAATGATCTAGTAATTGATTATTCTTCACGAAAACTAAAACCTCATGAGTTAAATTATCCCACACATGATTTGGATTTGGTAGCTATGGTTTTTTTATTGAAAATTTGGAGGCACCATTTATAAGGAGCCAAAGGTCAAATATATTCTGACTATAAAATTCTGAAGTATATATTAACTCAAAAGAAATTAAAAAGGAAGCAGAGAAGATGAATTGAACTGCTAAATGATTTTGATTTCATGATCAATTACAATCCAGGAAAATCAAAAAAAAAAGTGGTAGATTCCTTAAGTCCAAAATATCACGCATCATTAACCATGTTACGTTTGAAACATGATCCATTGATTAATGATTTGATGAATATTGGATTAGATATTGTCGGTGTAGGGAATACATATGTTTTGTTTCATATTTTAATGCAGTCATCATTATTAGATAAAATTAATCAAGCACAAAAGAAGAACGCGACCTATAGAAAAAGGTAGGATTTGCTAAAATGGGTATGTTTCCAAAATTTAACCTTGATAAAGATTGTGTTTTATGATTTGGAAAAAGGTTGTGTGTGCGTTGTGATTCCTAGTTAAAGAATCATTTTTTGTGTAAAGATCATATTTCTCCATTTTCAGTTCATCCTAAAAGTACTAATATATATAGAGACATTCAAGAGTATTACTGGTGGGATGTTATAAAAAAGTGATATTTTAAAATTTACTAGGAAATTTTTGAGATGTCAACAGGTTAAATAAGAGCGGGAGTTATCGAAGGGGGAGATTCAGCCTTTTCCAGTGCCAAAGTGGAAATGGGAGAATATATCCATGGACTATGTGGTGGGAATATCTAAGACTTTTCAATGTTATACTACTATTTAGGCTATTTTTTTATCGTTTGAAAAAGTCTGCACATTTTATTTCTATTCGATATATAATGTAGTTGTATCCGATTTATCCACTATACCTCAAATAGATTTGAAGGTTACATAGAGTTACTCTTTCCATTAACTCTGACTGGGGTCCTAGGTTCACTTCTAACTTTTAAAAGAGGCTTCCGAATTTGTTGGGCACATAATTAAATTTTAGTACAGCTTTTTATCCTCCATCGGATGGGCACTCAGAACAGACGATATAGACCGTGGAGGATCTTCTTCGAGCTTGTTCAATGAACTACGGTGGAATTTGGGATCAATATATTTTTTTAGTTGAGTTTTCTTATAATAAAAATTTTCATTCCAGTATACATACGGCACCATTTGAGGCATTGTATGAGAAGCGGTGTCGAAATCCTTCTTTTTGGGATGAATTCAGGGGAAGGAAGTTGACGGGACTAGAATTAATAAATTAAGTGGCTAATAAAGTGAAGATAATCTAGAAGCACATGAGGATAGCTCAGAGTAGGCAGTAAACTTATGAAAATAATAGATAGAACAAGTTCTCTTTTACGTTATGTGACCGTTATTTCCTTAAAATATCTCCTCGGAAAGGTTTGAAGTGTTTTGGTAAGAAAGGAATGTTAAGCCCTCGATTTATCGGTCCTTTTAGAATCCTAGAGAATATTGGACCATTTGAATACTGAGTAGCTTTGTGTTCGAGTTTATCTCAGTTACATAATGTTTTTCATGTTTTGATGTTGAGAAAGTATGTTACAGATTCATCACATGTCATGAGGCCAAAAAGAGTTCAGTTGGGAGAGAAGCTTTCTTATGAAGAGAACCAAGTTATGATTCTTAATCAAAGGGAATGGGTATTGCGTAATACGGTAATCCACCAGGTAAAGGTTTTGTGTGAAACCACATTGTAGAATAAGAAACATAGGAATATGAAAATGCTATGTGGGAAAGGTACCCTCAATTGTTTAATGAGTAAAAAAAATTGTGAGGACACAATTTTTAGAAGGTGAGGATAATTTAACACTCCAAGGTTTAAAAAATTAAATGGAATGCATGAAACCATATTTTAAATTGATATTTATAAATAGAATTTAAACATATTTTTTTCTTTTATGTTTTGAAATTAAAAAAAACGGTCATCCAAAAATGTGTTTAGTAAGTTATTAAGAGTCTGATGGAACAAACATGTTTTTTGGTGAATAGTAACACAACCTTATGAATATTAATATGAATAGTAATATCAACATAATGAATAGTAAATTGTACAATTGTTTTACTTTCTTAATTATTTAATATATTGACATCTTGGTTAATTATTCAATGTAATATAAATGTAGTTATAGAATTAAAATTGTTAATTTTTCAATTAAGTATGATTTTATTTAAAAATTAAATTAATAATATTTAAAAAATTGTTTTCTAAAAATGGAGTTCATTTTTTAATTCTAAAGGTCAAAAAATGGTTATGGTGAATTTGGGGATTTTTATGAATTTTTTGAATTTTTTATGAATAGTGAAATACAGTAAATTATAGTATATTCAAATTATCAGTTAAATACACAATTTGTGAAATATTATGTGATTTAATACCATTTGTTTCGAAATCACATTACATTATTACTAATTTGGGTCACATTAAATGATATTATTCATTTTATTGAAAAAATATTGTAATAATTATTTAAATAATGTAAAATACCTCCACTCCTCCACACTAAATACCACCTTCATTACTCTCTTCCTCCCACACCTATTAGGCCTTTATCATTGCCCAATTTCTTTCAAATTCTCTCTGTAATCTCATTCGCCACTTCCAAGACGTTCTGGTCTCACCCAAGGGACAAAATCAAGGGCCTTAAAAAGGATCTCAAGGAGAGGAGATCAAGAGGTAAGAAATCCTCTTCAATTTCATGTGTTTTTCTTTCCTTTTCTTTTCTTTTATAGGATTTTCCCCTCCTCTTATCCACGAAGAATGAAAGATTGAGAAATATTATTTATTTTTTATTTTCTCAAGTTCATGGAAAATTCATCATCATTCTTCTTCTCCTCTCTCATTAATTCAAGGAATAAAAACATTGTCTGTGATGTGTCGAATTTCCGACATGGTGGACGATGGGATTTCAATTTTTTAATTATATAATTCCTAATAATGAAACAATTGTTATGTTTTAATCATGTTATTATATGTTTTATGTCTCATACATGGTTCTGTAATTCAATCATATACATGGTTTAAATTTATAAAACAAAATGAGGTCGTTATTATCAAAGAACCACTAAAATGATCTAAAAAATCATTAATGTTTTAACTAATAAATCATCACCATTTCAGAATTCAAAATGATAAATGTTATAATTTATGGTTCTGGACATATTCAACTAGTATTCCATTCCAATTATGTATTTTCACTCCAAATCAACTAGAATATCCATCATGAACCGATCATGGAAACCATGTAAAGAACACACCCGACACAATGTAAATAATAAAATATTACTATTAAATGTATTGAATGATGTAATAAGTTGATCATATTATATGTTATAAATTTTTATATTTTTTATGAATATATTAATAACATCTCTTAACCATTATACACGAGGTTTAAACACATTTGATGTTTGAACAGCCATAGGTAAGGGGATGCTTAATCCAATTTCCATTCATTGGGTTAACAATATTATTTATTCATTATGTGTTATTAAGAATATTTGTGTGATGAATTTTTGTTTATATTTTGTTGGAATATGTGTATTTACAGTGTATTCACATAACTATTCTATTTATTTATTGTCACTCAAATTATATTTTAAGTGACTTTCCTTTTAAAATCCTTTTAATAATCTCTTTAATAAATTTCAAAGGATTGTTTTTTAAATGTAAATTGAATTAGTGGTTTCTCCGAAATTCAAGATACATTATTACAATGATATGTTCTTTGGAAATTATTTATGTTGGGTTGAGCCCATTATAGCTCATGATACGTTGGGTTGAGCCCATTATAGCTGAAGATATGATGGGTTGAGCCCATTTTAGCTCAAGATATTTTGGGTCGAGCCCATTATAACTCAAGATATGTTGGGTTGAGACCATTATAGATCAAGATATGATGGGTGATCCCCATTATATTTCTCCAATTCATTGGATACTACGGAGATGGAAGTTGACCAAAAGTTATTTCATGTGTATGGTTGAATGTAAGAGTGATATGTAAATATGTTCCAAGGACACTACATGATGTTTCTATGCATTTGAGTTTTTATGATTATGTGTTTATTTGGTTTTTATATTATAACATTACTAATTATTTCTTTCTATATATCTATTACTGAGTTTTATACTCATCCCAAATTTTTAAAATGTTTTTCATAGGATATAATGATTGTTAAGAGAAATAAGGGAGTCATGATCTTTGATTAAGAGTATTGTTAAATAAATCATGTTTTATATTTAAATTTATTAAATTCAAAAAAATGGATATTGTTTTAGTAGTACCCTCTTATATGAATGTGGTATGTTATTTATGTAAAATATCCTAATTCATTAAAACTCTAAACCCTAAAAGTTCTTCCATGTGTAATAATGTATGATCTTGTGTAGAATTCTGTATTAAGTAACGTTTTAAGGCTGGGTCCTTATATATATGAACTAAAAAGGACAAGAGTAAACTATAAATGAGAACACAAATATTTAACATAAATAAAAAAATAACGATAATTAAAATAAAATAATCAATAAAAACCCCAATATGTTTTCTTTCAAACACATAGAAAACCCTAAAAAAATTACATAACTAACCATAAAAAATTTTGAAATGATATTTTTCTATATTAAAACAACCATCGGATTTTAATTATAAAAAAACTGGAGATATTCTTTACTTTTATGTATAATATAGAGAAAATTCCCTAAATATAAAATTATCAATTAGTTATAATCCTATAAAATATATGTAAAGATAATTTTAGATCAAAATGAAACCAACATACATTTATAAATTTTATGAAATAAATTTTGAACTCCTAAGAATTTGACGTAAATTGAGAAAACCCAAAAATATAAATACACCTCCCATAACAGTGTTTAGATGAGATAAAATCTTCAAACATAGATGAAAAAGAAAAAAAATTACCTCTAAGCACCATAGAAACATGAAATAGAACTAATTAGATCTAAAACCCACACCATTGGTTCGATATAGTAAAAAATACTATGAGGGAGTGCATAAAATGAGAGAGAAGAAGGTAATAGAGGGGGATAAACATTTAAATAAGAATATCTCATCAAAATCAAAATAAATGAAGCGTTTTTGAGTGAGATTAGGGGAATTAGTGACTATGAAGTATCATTATTGGGATTTTAAAATCCTTTAGTGAGAATGGAGTAGAGATGAGTGAGTTAAGTGTATGGATTTATTTTTATTAATGTAATTTTGGGAATTTTGAAAATCAAATAAAATTGAGATCCACATACTGTCTTCATATGTTTGACCTAAATCATGAAAAATCACTTAAAATTCAATGAGAATGAAAAGGAACTAACAAGGTATAATTTTAATCGGTTTCAAAACTATGCACCAATCATGAAAAATGGTTATGTCACTTGATAAAACCCTATCATAGGGTATCCACACAGTTAGCAAAAACTATGTTGTAGGATAAAATAATAAAATTTTAAAATTTTAAGGGAACTTCCCCCAAAACAAATTATGTTAAAATAAATACCATTAAACAAATAAATAAATTAATTTTTCCAAATTACATAATAGTGTTACATAGGTTGTAAAACAGACCCAAACAAGATCAATTTATAATCTATGGGTGAGTATGGTTTAGAAAGAGATTCATTTTGAATAATAAAATTTTTATATAATTATTATAAAAAATATATAAATTAAATAATGGTTTCTAATCTAGTTATTATATAGTTTTATAAATATGAAAATACAATAGTGTAAAATGAAATATGTTAATTTCATAGAGATGGTAGTCCACACATACGTACGAGAAATCTGTTCATTTTTTATGAATTTTGATAAATTTAGTGACCATTTAATAATGTAAGAATATTAATAATGTAATAAATATATAATAATTCCATTAAAAATACTTTTAAAACTCTCTATGTAATTCAATGAAGAAAAAGAAAACACGTCACTCCTAGAAGCCATTGAAGGCACATATTCTTGATGACCTCTGGGTTATTAAAACTGTTTTTGGGGAAGGTATAAAATGGATATTCCATTACTATAATAAAATATAATAATATTATCAATACTTCCATTATCACACTTATAATGATATAATTGTTTTTATAGGGAAGAATAAGAAAATAATTATGATGGCTTGGTTGAGAACATTACCTCTCCCTTTGGATATTTAACCATAAGTAACACATTAATGTTCTATAGCTTGATATTTTGGTATTACTAGGACCTCTAGGTCATGGATAGAGATTTGAGGAGAAAATGGAGATTTTTTGGTTCATCTAATTTATATGAATTAGTATATAAATTATTTCGATGTGAGATCCTTTTATATGTCAAGGGAATTAAATATTTGTTAATATATATTTTTAATACATAAAGAGAACATGTATCACTTTTAATGGGAACCCAAAGTGGAAAATAATAGATATGTGGATGATTTAATATCAATAATCCCTCAATAATTCATTTGAAAAAATATATATAATTTTTTAACTATTTTACTCATAGATATTTTACTTTTATAATTTTTTATCTTTTCATGATAATAATATTTTACCTCTATAATATACATTTAATGATTCCAAATAAAATTGATATTATTGAAATATTAGTACATAATCATTTAAAATATGAAATATATTTTTTCAACTAATTTTTTTTAGTTATAAGATAAATTTGTTTTATCAATCACACATGTAATATGTAAAATCCCATTTTCTAAAAATGTGTGTTTTAAGTTTAAATGTTTTGTTTATGAATAAAATGTAAATGTTTCTTATTTTAATGAATATAATTGGTTTATGATTAAATAAATGTGTGTTATGTGACTTTGTAAGAAACACAAACACAATTTCACATAGGAAAAACATAAATCAAAAGATATTAATTATTTATTTCAAAATATTACTTATTATTTTAAATTTTAGACATATGTTATATAAATTGAACATATTATTTTTACCTACAAAATTTCAATTTATAAATACATTTTTTATCAATAAATATTATTCATTTATTTTATTTGATACTTACATCACAATATAGTCATAAATTTCAAAGTTTTAGTAAAATATCTATTTTTCATTCTTCACTTAGGCATCAAATGTTTTAAAAAAAATAGAAAAAATTTAAACTTGGGATGTTATATATATATAGAAATAAAAATTTCATATTATTTAATAAAATTAAAATTTTGTATTTTGAATTAATTAAAATTAGTATTGAAATTTTATGTGAAAACTAATTGTTTTTATGAAAAAGAATCTAATCTTGTATTAATATAGTTCTCTACATAGATTTTATATGTTGGTTTCATCTATATATACCTACTAATTTCATGGATATATTTAAAATATAAAATTTAATATATTTTTAATGTATTAAGGGATCAATTTATATAATTGTTTCATGTTAAACAAGTAATTTAATGCATTAGGTTTTAAAGGAAAATATATAGAGTACTCTTGGTAGATTTAAAAGATTTATTCATTATGTTTTTAAGAGGATTATGGTGAGATTACCTCATTAATAACAATTCATAGTAAAATATGGTATAGAATGACTAGGTACATAACATAAATAGCACTGATGCTTTTATGACCTCTCTCATGGTGGTGTGATTGTAAAAAAAGTAAGTGACATCTATAACGACCATTAGAAATAATGTTCACATCAATGATAAATTATAAAATTATTTATGTGGTCACGTGTTATTTTTTAATTTTTTTAGTTATCATATGAGTTCAATCATTTGTGGTTTTCTCTTTTGGGAATGGAGACATGGAGTGATGGATGATGAAGATATATGAATGATGGTGTCTAACCCTTGGAAGTTTTGGTGCGAAACATGAAATACAGATAACATGAATCATGATAGGGAACCACTTTTGGTTTGATCATGGTCATGGTAAAAAAAATTGATGATGTTGATAGATTTCGTGTTTGATCTGTGTGGCAATGGTTTAGCTAGAGATCAGTACAATCAGGTTTTGGAATCTAACATCCATGATAACATGTTAGATATGAGATGCATTTAGTAGTTATATATGCTTATTTTGGAAGATGGTTCAAGTAATGAACAATGATATGAGATGGAAATGGTTTCAATATTGGATGTTTTTATTTCATGTGGTTAGGATTAATTATTTATTTTCCCCATTTTTTTCATGAGACTATTTTTAAATTTTTTTTATTTGGTCCCTCTTTTCCTACCAGTTTTATATTTCATTAATATTATACTGGTTTATTGATAATCGAGTCCTTTTTTCATCAATCTTACACCTTTAGTTTTAAACCATACTTCTTATGATATTATTTAATTTATTTTTTATGGTTTTAGTTAATTTTTAGGTAACGAGGGACATTTTTATGTTTTCATGTGGGTATATTGAGACATCTTAAGATTTCAACTTATGGGACAAAAGTGATGATGAGGTATAACTAATTGGGTAAAAAGGGCGTCTGATTTATATCATTTATTCAGGTTCATATATTCTTATGTTGTGTAGTATTATTTTATTTTTATGGGGTGTGTGTGTATTTTAGAAATTTGGGAACATGTAAGGATTATATGACTATAAATTAGTTATTTCTTGTGGTGGGTGAGTTATTCATAGTACATACCCATAGGCTATCTAATGATCTATGTTAAAATACGTGTTATCAAATGAAACCATTGGGTTGATGTGGTTAGGGAAAACCTATTAGGATTTTAAATTCATCACTACCTACTTACATATAATGGAATTTTATGTTTGTGGTTAGAATAATATGTCTTCATTGAGAAATAATTATCCACTAGGGTATGGATGAATGACTCAAGATAATCGAATAATCAAAATTTGATGATTTATTTGGAGATAGAAAAGTGAAATTTGTAAGATTCCATTTTTATTATTGTATATTATATCATATATATATGTATATAAACTCACTTTTACTCTTATTATGTGATTGGATTTTGTTATGTACATTTTACATTTGTTTCTCTCTTTATTTTCAAAATATCACATACATTGTTTAATAATTTCATATTCTAGACTACATTGTCCATCCTAGATCCCTCTTTTATGACTAATATATTTACTTATTTTCAATATACTGATGGATCATACAAAAATTTTAGTATATTTTGGCATGAACCTTATGATTTATATTTGAGAGAATAGTCTCACAATGAATAATTTATTCCTAGAACACTAATCTCTGACCTGTTACATGTGGGGAGGTGTATATGATGTTATATGGAACCCTTGGTTAATGTACTATTCAACTGACATGCGATTGGGTTTAAAAAAGTGGTATTAGAGTTTATGTTTGATTGGTATAGATCTAGTTTGAGGAATATATAGTATATCATGACTTGTATGTAATTATAGAAGCATAACTTTGCAATAATAATTCAGTTGAAAATCAAATTTTGTGGGGATAATTTTTATTTTGTATAAGGCACTCTATAATGAGTGAGGGGGTAGACCATGATTCATTATACGGGATGGATGACACCCAGGATGAGTCATATATATTGCCTAGTATCTTGGGAGATGTTCATGAATCATGACAGAAAAACTATTACTATATAATAGTTATTTTTATGTGTAGAATTCTTTAAAATATTACCTATATGAACACACATTTAATTTAAAATACTTATAATCATTTTATTTATTTCTAGAACATTATGTGGGTCAATTTGATTAATATTATTCTAATGGGATGGTTGATTGATAATTTATTATAATTTTTTGTCCAATATAAGTCATTTATTTTGGGATTATATTTTGTGATCTTACTTTTTAAAAGAAAATATGAGAAGTGTAATGACATATGAATAAGATGGATTGATAATTTTAGGTTTTGGGATTACTTTGAAATATAATTTGTAAATGTATTTCCAAATATATTTTATAAATAAGATCCATTATTAATAGAAAAAATAAATAGTTTTGAGGTATTTGGATTAATATTATGGAGAAAATCCCTTTGATACTATTAGGTATTAAAAATTATCACTTGATTTTTAGTCTTAAGAATATTCTTTGAAGTGGTTTTTGAAAAAAAACATTGGTAATAATTTGACATAAATTTCTTCAGTGATTTTCTTGAGAGTGAATTGATTATTTTAATTGAGTTTTAAATTCTATATTGTGTTTTTTTAATTTACATTTGGGTTTTTATCTCAATGGGAATGTAAATAGTGTAATTTTGGAGTAGTTTGATGTTAATTGGAAGAAATTAATGTTTTGGATTATTAGTGAAGCACTTTCTATATATTAATCCTCAAGTGAGGAGAACCTTTAATAAAAATAGAATGAATCTAGTTATTTCATATAGTTATTCTCACCATAAGGTTTGATTCACATGTATTAGAGGTGTTTTAGGATTGATAAGTATATTTGTGAACAATCATTAGTTTTTCGTAATGGGTATGAGATGTGTGACCAGGTGAGCCGATTTATATTTTCATAGTCCTGATAAATATCTCAATGTAAAAACCCAAACGAGATAATGTCAATCAAAAAAATAGTAGTCAAATTATCATTAAACAAGTAACGATTATTTTAGTAGATCTTTTTATTAAATATAGGTGTCATGCATCAGGAAAAATATTTTCATTTTTAGATTGAAATTGGTGGGTAAATTATGAATCTTTTACGTGTTGGGAGTTTGAAATGACTCATAAATTTACCTTCCAATAAACCATATGGTTGAACAATCTATCAAAGACGTGTTGTTGATGTGGATAAGAATTTATTTATTTTAATAAAACTTGTGATCATTGAGTCTTGGAAGTAAGTTGTTTTTGAATGTTATTAAAATTTTAATGGCATTCTTATTGATGAGATAATGAGACTAAGGTGTTATTTGTTTTATTTTTAGGGGAAGAAGATGACCACACGATAATAGGGGTTAATATTTCATGATGAGAATACTTGTAATTTGATGGTAGGAGAATACACTACAACATACAATGTAATAATAATATTTTACACTGATGTGAGGATTACACAATAATATGATTTTTTTTACTCCGAATACCATGATCAAACAGAAATTTTATTTCTATTAATATGTATGTTTTCTTTATATTAATAATATTACACTTTGAATCAATGGGTTTCATTTTAATGTGATCATTTAATTTCGTGTTTCATTGTGATACCAGTGGTTATATCATAAAATGGCCTTACGTAGATTTTTAAGAGATAATGGATCGTAATATGAAGGTCAATTCCCCCTCCAACATGTATTTTAATGGGGATTGAGGAAACAATTTGTGTGTCCACTCCCTCCATTTTGTTCCCCAACAATTTATTTGGGTGACATATTAATCAAAAGTGAACAATCAGTAGTTCATCAAATGAATCAAATGTGACATACTTATCCTTACATCAATTCAAATTCTACTTGATTTCCTCTATTTATATAGGGATTACATTTAATACTTCTTTGTATAATTCCACTGGATTCAAGAATAATTAAATCATAAGCTTTTTGATTTCATATGATATGCATAGGGGAGTCTTGGGATTTTTGGATTCTCATCATTCCAAGCCATCTATCATGAGTTGTATAACCCAATAGGGTTTTTAGTGTTTCTTAAAAAATATTTGGAAACTAACCATCAATCCTATATAATTAATTTTTTTAAAAAAAATCATACTCTCATGTATTTATTTAGAGTGCGTCACACGAGATTGCTTAGATATCTGATATTGTAAATCCACCCAATTATTTTCTCCTCAATTATACCAATTAACAATTTTATTTAAATATGTTATGAATATTTATTAATTATTATTTATGATTTATATGGTTTCTTATGGGATCATTATTGGTTTTTATTCTATTTATATTTATTATCGACCATAAGATCAAGAATGTAATTATTTAAATTATTAAATGTCATACTCGTATAGTAATATTATGACCGTATGTGATCATTATATATATTTTTTAATGTTTATAAAACAACATGTATTATTATCCCAAATAAATGGAAATGGGTCTTGTAGTCCCAGTAGTTAACAGAGATAATTTATATAGTCAAATGGTTTTTCAATGGTACCTTGGTAAGGCAAGTGTTGGTGGCCCTCTTTATCGATTATTTGGTGGAATGGGTGGTATGGAATCATTTATTATAATGTAAATTGTTTTGAATTAGATTTCAAATTCTATATTGTGTTTATAAGTAAATGTTTTTTTTATAAAATTAAAAATATTACTTTTTTTGAGGGATTATATATAAAGATTTTGGATAAGAGACTATTGTGAGTAAGTTACCGTGTGATGACCATTAAAAAATAGTGGTAAATAGGATTTGACATGGTATTAATGTAAATATAGTAGAGGAGTTTTTTACTTATTTTTTGAACTATTTGATTTTAGTTTCCTTGAACATGTTTTTCAAAAGCATATAAATTTGTTTGAGTATATTTTTTATGGTTGTTGCATCTATAACCCCTATTTAATGATTTTCATGATAAAAAACATAACCATGTGTGAGTTTATCTCTTTTGATAATTTTTATATTATTTGGATTGTGATAATCTTCTTATTTTGTATTTGAAAAAGGTAAACAAAATTGATATGACTTGTAAATTATGTTGAATATAGGACTCTTGATTTACCTTTATTGTGTAGTCTGAATTATTTATTCTACTGTTAAATTCTGGTTAATTTTTTCAATGTTTTAATTGTTAACATTCATGAAATATTTGATTCATTACATGTCCTCCTTAGATTCTTGTGAGAGATACTTGTGGTTTTTCCTTAATGGTTAAAATGGTAGTTAGTATACAATTTCTTTGTATAATGG
The DNA here is from genome assembly GCA_963277665.1 of Viscum album. NCBI lineage: Eukaryota > Viridiplantae > Streptophyta > Magnoliopsida > Santalales > Viscaceae > Viscum > Viscum album. The sequence continues at coordinate 1,007,110,759 of OY728167.1, forward strand.
CATATGATGAATTCTATAGTAGAATTTTTTGCAACATGGTGATCCTCAGTACATATATAGTGATGGGATATAAGTGCTGAGATTATTATGTTATTTAAATGAGATAGGGATAGTGTGTTTACCTCTAATATAAATTGACTTATACTGTATGAGTTAGAGTGAATGGTAAGATTTCTCATGTAGTAGTGAGAAATATATGGTGTGCCTTTTGAGGGTGTTTTGATACCAATGGGAGGAGACACCATAGATCATATTCATTGTCTATTTTTACATCAAGAGTCATTTGTATTCTTGTTTATGAGGATTCATATGTTATTTGGTTTGAAAATTTGTGGTATGATGTTCCCTATATATGAAGCATCCTAATATAAAACTAAACATTGAATTTTTTTGGATGAGTCTATATGAATAACGGAAACTGGGACATGGGAGGTGTTTGTTGGTTAAATGATATTTATTGGGTATGTATCCTTCCATGAACCATCTTGAGGTATGAAAATGGTAAAGGCTGATGATTTTTTGTTGATGAAAATGGATTTGTTATATGATTTGACTAATCAGGGTGAAACCAAAGAGGTTTACCAACATGTAGTAAAAAAGATACATTACAAAATCCCATGAGATACAATGTCAATATTGTAATTCTCTATCAGTAGACCAAATATAGTTATAGATATAACTACAAGATGATATTAAAAAGGACTTTATATTTGTGATTTTATATCCATATGATTGGACCCTATTCATTAGTTTTCCATTTTTTTACAATGTGATATTTATTATATTGGTATTTTTTTTCTTTGGTCCCACTTTGACAACACATTCTAACTTGTCATTATTTTTAAACATATTATTGATTATTGGTCCTGATTTTTTCCGTTATTTACAATCTCATTTTAGCCTTTATATTCCATGATATTTTATGTCTTCTGTAATTATGGGTAGTGATATGACTAATGTGTAATATGGAATCATATGATCAAGACTTTTGGATATAATAATACCTTATTAGAATTAATTAGATGATATTAATATGATATTTATTCATATTGAATTTTTATTATTGTATAATACTTATAAATTATTGGAAGTTGGGACCTATCCTATGATATAAATTTTTAGTTGATTGTTCTGGATCTTTGTTTATGTGTGTCAATCAATATGTTAAAAAGTATTTATTATATGTGTGTGTATGGTTTTAGTTTATTGGAGGTTATGCTTCAATCAACACCAAAATTCATTAACCCTTGGATTTTCATGTGTATCCACTTGATCACTAGATTTAGGTGTGTTGTGGTGAGAATGGAGGGGTTCCAATTAGATCATGAACTCAACCCATACAAGAACACAAGTAATAGTTCTCATTATATTTGTGTCAAACATTATGTTTTCATTCAAGCATGGGTATCCTCTGGTATCTGGATACTTGGATTAGGAAAAGCCTTTTATTATTAGCCAATGATTTTGTAAGAGTAAATCATTTTTATTTGTAGAGGATTTATTATCTTTGTTTTTGGTTTCAAAATATTACAAATATACTAACCTTTGGTTCTATTTCATTTTATTTTTTATATGATATATTTTTGTATATTTTATTCATCTACTCTTTTTATTATTAATGTAACACATAAAGAGTTTATTGATTTTATTTTCTTAAGTAAAGTGTCATCCCATTTAGATCTATTATTTATTTCTATTGTTTTTCATATATTTTATATATGAAAATTTCAAAAAACATATTTTCATTGATATAAGCTTGACCATTATAAAATAGGTTTGATGGAATTGTTACCCGATGAAATGTTTAGTCCATGATCTCTAGTTAACAACATCTAAAATAGAGGGAGTTTCACCAATGACTTTTTTGAACCCCCATATTTATATATTTTTTGTGTACTAAGAAAATGTGTTACAATGTGCCTAATTTAAATTTTTTTTTGACATCATATTTTGAACTATATTATTGTAAAACATCTTTCTTTTTTAGTTTTCACACCTAATTATCAAGGGAAATATGACTTCCACCATAATTTCTTTTAGTTATGAATTCATCCACCATATTTATATAATGGATTTAGATTTTATAATATAAAAACAGTCATTATATATAATATTATATATTTTTCCTTTTAAAAAATCCAAAACACGTTTTACATCAATAAATAAATATCATCTAAAATAAATATTTTGAAATACTACCACGAATTTCTAATTTTTATCAAAAAAATATAAGAAGTTTTTATTATATATCATTATAATTTATCAATTATAATGGCTCAAAACTATCCAATTCATTCATTTGCTGATATTTTCTGTTTGAGGAGTTCTGGGAGGTGAAGGCAACTTATCCCCAAAACATAGCCAAAATTTTAAACTATTTCATGAAACAGTGTCACTTATCCTTTTCCAAAACTACAAACTATTTCATGAAATGGTGTCACTTTTCCTTTGTGAAAATTCCAAAACGTTTTAAGAAACAATTTCTCTTTTCCATTTCATAAATTAAAAACTATTTAATGAAATTATGTCACATTTCCTTTTCCAAAATTCCAAACACATTCATGAATCAATGTCACTTTTCATTTGAAAAAACTAGATACTTTTTCATGAAATGATGTAACTTTTCATTTGCCAAAATTCAAAACTGTTTCATAAAATAATGTCACTTTTCCTTTTCCAAAACTATAAACTGTTTTCTTAAATAGTGTCACTTTCCCTTTTCCAAAATTACCAATTATTTCATGAAATGGTGTCACTTTTCATTTTCCAAAATTTCAACCGTTTCATGAAATTGTGTCATAGAAGTGTTGTCATAGAAAAGGTTTTAGAGAAATGGTGTCCCAGAAACGGTGTCATATAAACTGTGTCATAGAAATGGTGTCACAAAAATGGTGTCCTAAAAACAGTGTCTCAGAAATGGTGTCCCATAAATGGTGTCACCGAAATGGTGTCATAGAAATGTTGTCACAGAAATGGGGTCACAGAAACATTGTCACATAAAAGGAGTAACAGAAAAGGTGTCATAGAAATGGTGTGACAGAAATGGTGTCATATAAAAAATCACACTGAAATTGTGTCATAAAAAAGGGGTGACAAAAACGATGCCACATTTTCTGTCTCACATTACTATTCCATATTTCATTTTCCATGTTTCTATATTTTTCTAGATTCACTGATTTAATGTTTTCTTTCACGAAAAACACATTAATATCCTTATTTTAATGGATTTATGGCTGATTCAAAGACCATAAATATTATATTAATTTTTCAAAGGATCGGAATACCTTTACTTTATCAAACTCTATGGTTTAATGTGATCCTCTTTTAATGAAATATTTTGTGTATCGTAAACAGATCTTTCATTAAATCACATAGAGAGATGATAAATCTTCATCCCTTGTTCTTCCTCTTTGTTCTTTAGTGAATGACGCTTTAACCTTTCCTCCCTTCCCATAATAGTCATGTGATCAAAATTTACTCCTTGGATTGGTTCCCCTTGAAGTTCTTTTTGCTGCGAGTGAACCCATTGTTTTGGTGCAAACAAGAAGTATCAATAAATATTCGATATAAGGTTTAATTTATTATCACTATTTTGGGTTCATAACCTTCTGTTTCTCCATTCCTTGTTATGAAATGAAATCTCTATGTTCCTAATAATTTTTTTGGGTGTTGGCTGCTGTGGCGGTGTCCGTTCATCCTCGGGTGGGTGACTTATTCTGGGGAGGTGAATATGATATGTTTTTTAGTCTTTTAGTTATAAAAGATTATCAGAAACCTTTTGAGTTAGGGGGTTCATTACTTCTCTATTATTTGGTGTGCATTCCTAGAGTTTGCATGATTTACCCACTGGACCACAATGAAATTGGCATATTAAATATTAAAACCAGATAAATAAATGTGTATCGATTGTATGTTATTGCCTCTTCTTTTCCTAGATAGTGTGATATTTATTATTTCCTTGTTTAGCATGTCTCTCATGATGGAAATCGATAAAGAAGGTAAAGTGGGATTAATTGTAAATTTATCTTCAAAGATAAAGGGACATTTAAATGAATAGGGTTCTTCTTGTTGTGATTTTATGTTAATCAAATTGATGCAGTAAGCTTGTTTAATCAATTTGTGATAACAATGATAAATTTCTATTTAGGTTTCCCATAGTTGGAACCTAATAATATTAAATCGGCTACTTCCATATGGATTAAAGATCTGTGTTTTTGTTAAAAATTGATTGCCTCATAGGTTTCTGAGTTACCCTCCTCCTTGTAAAGTCCATGGCCCTAATGCTTGGATCCATGAGAGCTCATTACTAGTGAAGGAAGAATGCCTTGTTAAGGGAGAAGAGAACAATTGCTTTTTTATTCATTGCTACTTGTAATGTGTTGTTATTCTGGATAGCTGTTTTGATATGTGGGGGAAAGGAGGCCCATCGTTTGTGGCAATAGTTGATGCCTAGAGAGGCAAGATGCATCAGTTTATTCTTGTGAGTGTTGGGATGGACACCAGCGATGATGAAAAGAGTTGGATGTGAATGTTTGGTTGCTTTCTAATTCTTGTTTGTTATTTATCTTCTTTAGTTTCTCCACTTCTCAAGGAAAATATTTTTGCTTGCCCTCCTTATAAAAGGGGCGAAGGTGCTTTGGGTATTCCACATTCTTTCTGTGTTTAGCTTCTTGAGGGAGGATGAGTCCATGCACTTACTAAAGTTGGAAAAGACATTACAGGTAGTTCATCTACTTACCTAGTTGAGCCCCCTTGTGTTTAGTATCATATAATGTTTTTCTATAATTCTTAGTAATATGGGAAAGTAATAATATTGTTAATAAATGATTTAATAAATGATGTTAACCCATCGGCTTAGAGCTTACTGGGACGTAAGGTTGAGGTTGAAATTTAAAGGAACTGTGGACGTTGGGTGTGATTCTAATGAAATATAATGTGGAATAATTAATGGTTAATTAATGTTTACAGAATTAACTAATGTAAATTGGAACCGATAAAAATTGAATGATGTAATGTAATAAATCTCTTAAATTGGTTGTGTGATTATAAGATACAGAGTCTTAAAAGTGGCAATCGGGAGTATAAGAGACGTTAGTTGTAGTTGATACTAAGACTAGATTATTCCCATAGTGTGGTTGTGATCTACAGTATATTTCGTAATTTGTTTTGTTTCTATATGCTACTCCACCGCATCAAATAGGAAAAATGACACCCTCAGGGTTATTTGCCTGGGGGGTCCCCAACACTCTAGTGGGAGGATGGATGGATGACTACCCCCTTTGGACCCACTCTTTTCTCTTGGTAGTAACTTGTGCTGGTAGTCACATAAGTTAGTTTTCCTCATATGTGTCTGTAGAGGGATGTAATGACTTGTGGTTTTTCACACACAAATATTTTGGATATAGTTTCCTATTAAATTCTATAGGTGTAACTTGTATAGGTTATGATAGATTGAAGAACCTTACATGGTGTATAGGTATTAATGGCTTGAGGTATAATTCTCGATGTATGATACACAGTATGCGACCTGTGGTGGATTCCAGAAACTACCTGGTTACTTTGGTTGTGTGGACATGGTGGTTTTACTACACGAGAGATGCTTATGATGTATGACATCGGGGAAAAGTGGAAAACGAGTGCTAAAATGGTAACGAGGTAACCTTGATATTCTTTATTATAGTATATACTATTGTATGCAATACTTGGTGAGAGTAGCTGTAGTGAGGCTATAAACTTAGTATAACTATTTAGATGAGGAGTTAGTTTCACTTGTTGTTCACTGTGATTTATCATGATTCCTTTACATTTGAATGATAGGATTAATGGAGGATCCTAATAAGTATACTATTATACTCACCATATGTATTTATGTAAACATTTTTTAGTGCACTTGGAGAAGGTTGGAGATCAAGCTGGTTACTACTAGTTTGGGGTTGCATGAGCTATTCGGGCTTCGCGGTTGCTGTTGATTTTTACTTTCCTTTGGTACTAACAATTTTTTCATTCAGTTGTAGTAATTTTTTATGACATTATATATGTGTAATTATCATTTCCTTTATATTTTTTCTGAGTTAACTTTGGTTGGTGTCTATCTTATCTCTCTCTTTATCATGTGTTCTCTTAGAGAGTAATGCCTACCATTTGGGTGTTTATTATACCCTCAGTTCTAGTCACAAACTCGAGGCCGACTGGAGGTGACACTCGGGGGGGGGCACTATCTCCCTTCTTACATTACCAACCCAGGAAGGGTACACCTTGTGGGGAGGGGGTCATGACATATTGGTATTAGAGGTCTAGTAGAGGGATAGGAGGGAGGTTGGTGTTATGCACCGGTGAGGTTGCATGAGTTGGTAGGAAAATTGGGTGTGCCATGTTTAGGAAGTGATGTAAACACTACAAACTGATCGATAAATAGGTTTTTAGGGCCCCCTATGATTTGATGCATAGACCTTTATGTTTACAATGGCTACTAAACAAGGTTATACTAGTTGCAGGGTAGATACCTAGGAAAGGATCATGCATCATTATTCTTTGTGCCTGTGTTTGGATGGGTATACATTGGTACAAGTTAACCTAAAATGAATGAAACAAAACAATTAATTAATTAATCTTTAGTCTTCCATATTCTAGGTTTAGGATCTCTAACTTTTTTTTATTTTTCATGTATGGATCCAGGTTGACCTCCACATAAGGTTCGCGCAAGAAGATGTCCAGCAAGCTGTGCCAGAAGATCGTTGCAAGGTAGAGGTTGAGGACGGTGACACTTGGAGGTGGACACTCCAAGAGTTTCAGCGCCAGCGTCTACAAAATTACATGAGATCCCTTTCAAGTACAGTCACAAAAGACTAGTTTGAGGAGTTTGAGATAGTCTTTAGTTCGATCTGTGCTCATAAGGAACACTGGGTGTCTTTGGTTATGACGATGATGGATGGAGCAACAAGGCCGTTGTGTTCTTGTTCCTCAGGGATTGTGAGGATTCAACGATCTAATGGGAGGAGTTACAAGACAAGTTTAGAGTCTAGTTTTTTTCTTCATCACCGAAGGTGTCCCTTCACCAATATATTCCTACCCTTAGAAATGGTAGATCATGTTTGCAAGAGTTTTGAATCAATTTTAGGAACATTTTACGATATACTTCAAACCATTTTCCAGATTAAGAGTCTAGGGAGAGGAATTTCGAGTAGGCTTTTTATCTAGAGATCTAGTGCAAGGTCAACCTGTTTATGTTGAGTACATATCTTAAGGTGCTGGTGAGGGTAGAGGTCGTTGAGAGAAAATTGGAGATAACTACATCATCATGAGAGAGGATTCCTCATGATTCTTCGTGAAGCAGATCTGTGGTCTAGGGTTCCCAGTTTTTAGGGAAGAAGAATCTTCGTTCAGCTAGGGGTATGTCCTTGCCATTAGCATCTTGTTTCTCCCAGGGAAGCATATTTCATTCCTATTCCAAGGGAACAAGAGCTTGTTTTTCTTATGGAGGATGGGTTCAATAGTAGAGAGGGTTCCTAATCTTTCAGATCATTCATCGTGTACCAGGTGTTTTGATGTATATTTTTTTCATGGAGGCAGTTCTAGTCGAGGCAGCAGTTGGTTATACCAGCTTTGGATCTGCATAAAGAAGATAGGGCAGACAAATAAAAACCACGTGATTCTCCCTATCCTCAGATAGAATATATAAACTGTGGGGGTGGTTATCATAAGGGTTAGATAGACCATGGAAAAGGTCATGGTCACCTTTGTGCTTCAGATTTGCCATCGACAGGAGAGCTAGATGTTGTTCGAGGTACCCTTTTTTTTTAGTTGTGTGTATACTTTGTTTTATTCAAGATTGACACCCTCATTCATACCACCTAACCTTGTAAATTAATTGGGAATTGAGGTAGAGAAGCTTCCAGTTACCTTGGTGTTGACTACACTAGTTAGAGGTCGGGCGGACTTGTTTGAAGTGTATATAGACTTTGAGCTAGTTCTAGGGAAGCACCACTCTTGGAGAGATTTCTTATGTTTATGGATAAAACAATATGATGTCATCCTCGGTATGGATTGGTTGAATTTGATTCATGCTATTATGGATTTCTTCAAGATTCAGGTGGTGTTCATCGATGCTGATAGAGAGACAACGATGTTTATTGAAAATAGAGACCCATAGATGGGTCCGAGGCGTGTTTCGTTCTTATCATCCTTGATGGATGAGATGATGATGATTTATTCAGCGGTTGAACAGTTGGTGTTTCCCAGGGGCGTAGAAGAGTACCCTTATGTATTTCCAGAAGAGGTTTTAACATTACCCCCTCAACGAGAGATCGAGTTTGGGATCAAGCTATAGCCAAGATCATCCCCTATCTTGATGTCTCGATATAGGATGACCCCTTTGGGGTTACAAGATCTACATATACATCTTGATTGTTTGTTAAAATGTGGTTTTGTTTGTCTGAGTGTGCCACCGTGGGGTGCACTAGTTTTTTTCATGAAGAATGATGATGAATGTTTGTGGTTGTGTATCGATTTTCATCACTTAAACAAAGTGACAATGAAGAATCACTATCATCTTCCCTGGATTGAGGATTTATTCAATCAACTGAAGGGTGAAAGTTGGTTCTCAAAGATCTACTTGCGGTTAGAATATAATCATATGCGTGTGAAGGATGAGTATATCCCAAAGATTGCTTTATGTTATCTTCATGGGAAATTTTAGTTCATTGCAATGACATTCGATGTGATTAATGCTCTAGATGTGTTGATAGGATTGATGAACGATGCATTCTACAATTTAATGGATAATTTCTTGGTGGTTTTCATCAATGAAATCCTTGTGTAATCCATGTCTGAGGTGGCTCATGCAGATCTTTTTCATGCCATTTTGGGAATTCTTTGTCAACAACATCTGTTTCAGAAGTTGTCGAGGTGTGAGTTCTGGGCCCGAGAAGTTTTTTTCATGGTGTATGTGGTGTCCTGCCAGGGAGTGGCTATAGATCCCTCGAAGATAGAATCCATTGTTTCTTGGGTACCCTCCAAGATAGTGGCTGAGGTGAGATGTTTCCCTTGTATCGTAGGCAACTATAGGAGGTTCATAGCAGATTTATCTCGAATTATGACACATGTGACCACATTGACTAGGAATTATTAGTCTTTTGTGTTGACTGGTAGGGGATAGTAAGCTTTAGAGTATCTGAAGGAGATGTTGGTAAGTGCTGAAGTTATTTGTCTTCTAGTATAGGGTGTTCAATTTGATGTATTATGTGATGTTTCACATCTGGGGTAAGGCTATGTTTTGATGCATCAGATATTGGTTGTTTCTTATGGGTCTTGGTAGCTGTGTCCTCATGAATGTAACTATTACACCTATGATCATCAGCTGGAAGCCATAGTTTTTTCTCCGAAGTTGTGATAACATTACCTCATTAGGGAGCATTTTGTGGTTTTCACCAATCATAAGAGCCTGAGGTATGTTTTTTCCTAGAATTACTTGAACATGTGACAGTGTCGGTGGATGATGTTCTTGATGGAATATGAAATTGAAATATCTTATAACACTGGAAAGGAAAATTTTGTAGCTAATTCACTGATCAAGAGGTCACGTAGTGATGTAGTGCATGAATCTGGTGATTCTTGGAGAGTGATGGATGAACGTTCAGTATTACATATTTATATGGGAGAATTTGGGGGAAGATGATATATTTTTTAGATGACAGTGCAATCATCTCTGTTGCAGTAGGTGGAAGATTCCTAGTTGGGGGATCTAGAGGTGGAGTCCTGGAGAGGCCAAGTTTTTTGTGGAGAGACCCCTGATGGTTGGTCTGAGGATGAAGAACACTGAATTTTTTATCACATAAGGCTATTTGTTCCTTTGGAAATGTGTGAGATGGTTCTTAGAGAGTTCCATAGTTCACCTTTATCAGTGCATAGTGGTGTGACAAAGATGAACTGAGGCCCGATGAGTCTGTTTTAGTGTTCTAAGTCGAAGCATGTAGTTGTGGTGTTTGTGTTTTGATGTTTGGTCTAGCAGAAGGTGATGGCCAAACACCGTGTCCCAGGTGGGATTCTCGATAAATTAGGTATTCCTCAGTGGAATTGGGAAGAAATCTAAATGGAATTTATTACTAGTTTACCTCGAGATCAGAGAGGCCATGACTCTATTTGGGTGGTATTTGATCATTTAACAAAATCATCCCACTACATTGTGATCAAGGAATAGAGCTTAATCCTTATTTTTTTTGAGGCAGTATCTAGAGGATGTGGTGAGACTCCACGGAGTCCCGAGGATGATCATTTTCGATAGAGATCCTAATTTTACTTCTACAGTGTGGATAGGTCTCTAGCTAGATTTTGGTTCTCACCAGTGCCGTAGCACTACCTTTCATCCACATTTGGACGATCATATAGTGTGGGCTATCCAGACTCTTGAAGACATGTTGTGATCTTGTGTCCTCAATTTTGGAGGTTCTTGGATGAGGCAATTACCATTGATGGAGATCTCTTACAATCATAGTTTTCACAACACCATTGGTATGACGTCATTTGAAGCCTTGTATGGCCTACCTTTCCATTCTACATTGTGTTGGATTGGGGTTGGAGAGTCAGAAATTGTTGTAGTGGAACTAGTTCTGAATATGACAGAGATGGATCAGGTGATTCATGAGAGGATGAAGATAGTTCATGATTGTCAAAAATCATATGTGATCAAAGGAGGAGACCACTTAAATTTTATGTTGGGGATCAAATGTTTCTGAATGAGACTCTCTATCACGGGAAGTGAACGTTTGGTCAGGATAGTATGATTTATCCCATGTTTCAGTCTTTTTGAGGTGTTGGGTCATGTAGGAGTCATGGCATATCTAGTAGCACTTCCCCTGTAGATGATCCGAATAAACTATTTTTTTAATGTGTCACAGCTCTATCATTATCGTAATGATGACTCTCACGTCATCGATCGGGTTTAAATTGATGTTAATGATGATGTGAACTTTTGAGGAGAGGCCTATGGAGATCCAAGATATCAAAGATAAGGTGTTGCGCGAGCATTTGATCCCCTTGGATCATGTCTTGTGGTGGCACAGTGGCGTGGAGGAGAGTACCTAGGAATGTGAGTCACAGATACGTGCTATGTACAATGAGTTGTTTTACGTTTAAATCATTTATTGTAACGATGTTCACTTTGTGGTTGTAGAACTTTTTTGTTTATGAGAAGACTTTCTTTTATTTCTTTTTTGGATTTCTTTCTCCTGAGAGGTATCTCGATGGGTGGTTTTTCAAACCCATTTTTTGTTTCTTTTTAGGTTGGTTTTAAATTCTTGATGATGATAATGATTTGAGTGGTATCTGATGTAATGGCTCAGACCTCTCAAGTCCATTTTTTTTGTATAAATTTGGTGTTTCGGATGTTCTAGGAGGTCAAGGTGACTTATCCCAAACACTTATCAAAAATCATAAACTATTTCATGAAACCATGTCACTTTTCCTTTTCCTAAATTCCAAAATGATTCATGAAATGGTGTCACTTTATATTTTCCAAAATTAAAAACTATTTCATGAAATGGTTTCAAATAAATAGTGTCACAAAAATGATTTCACAAAAACAGTGTCATAGAAATGATTTCACAACAACTGAGTCACAAGAATAGTGTCACAGAAACAGTGTCACACAAACGCTGCCATAGAAATGATGTCACATAATTGGTGTAACAAAAATTATGTCACAGAAACGGTGTCACAAAAAATGTGTCACAGAAAAGGTGTCACAAATTTTTTTTCATAGAAACGGTGTTAGAGAAATGGTGTCAAAGAAATGGTGTCCCAAAAATGGTGTCACAAAAACGGTGTCACAGAAATGATGTCACAGAAACGGTGTAACAAAAATAGTTCCATATTTACTGTCTCATAGTTTCTATCTCATATTTACTATTTCATATTTCTTTATCCAAATTTTTATATTTTTCCAGATTCCTCGATTTATCGTTCTCTTTGATGAAAAACGCATTGAAATCCTTGTTTTAATGGATTTAATGTTGATTTCCATCCAATAAATCTTATATTAATTTTCCTAATGATTGGGATTCCTTTTTTTCATCAGACTGCATGGATTAATGTTATCCTATTTTAATGGATAATCTAGCATATCTTAAACCGATACATTGTTAAATCATATAAACTGGGGAGATATCTTCCTCCCCTTTTCTTCAGCCATTTCCTATAGTTCAAGATGCTCAAACCTTTCTTCCCTTCCCATAATATTCATGCGATAAAACTTTCATCTTTGGATTGGTTCCCTTTAAAGTTATTCTTGCTGCAAGTGCACCCCCAGTTTTGGTGCAGCCAAATATTATTGACCAATCTTTGATATAAGGTTTGATTTATTGTCATTCTTTTGGGTTCATCTCATTTTGTTTCTCCTTACCCTTTTATGGAATGTTATCTCCATGTTTCTAATGGACTTTTCATGGGTGTTGGCCAATATGGAGGTGTCTCTGTATCCTTGGGTTGGTGTATTCTTCCAAGGTAGGTGATCGTGATCTATTTTGTTGGTCTGTTCTCATTCAAAGAGAATTAGAAACATTTTGAGGTAGGGGATTGTTTGATTCTCTATTCTTTTACATGAATTCATAGATTTAGCATGATTTTTCTACTATACCACAATGGAATTGACATACTAAATATTTTAACCAGATAAATAAATTGGTATCGATTGTATTTTATTTCTTCTTATTTTTCTAGATTGGGTGATATATACTCTACCCTTGTTTAGAATGTCGTTCTTGACATAAATCATTAAAGAACATAAACTCAGATTAATTGTAAATTAATTGTCAATGATAAAGAAGAATGTAAATGAATATATTTATTTTTGTTGAAATTTTATGTTAATAAAATTGATTCAGTAAGCATGTTTAATAGCTTTGTGATAACTATGTTATCTTTATTTTTAGGTTTCCCGTAGTTGGAATCTACTAATAATAAATCAGTTAATTCCAGATGGATTAAATAACTGGTGGTTTGATAAAAATATAATGTCTTGTATGGTTCTGAGACACCTTCTTTCTTATAAAGGCCAAGATCCTAATGTTTGGAGACGCAAGAGCTCATTGCATGTGAAGGCATAATGGCTTGTTAAGAGACAAAATTCCAGTTTCTTTATTATTTCATGATTCTTGTGATGTTATATGAGTATGGATGACTATTTTGATATGTGGGGGTAGGGAGGACCATTGTTCGTGGTAGAAGTTGATGCCAAGAGTGGGAAGAAGCATCAGTTTATGCATGTGGGTTTTGGGGAGGACACTAGGGATGATGAAATGGGTTTCTTGTGACTGTTTGGATGCTTACTGATTCTTGTTGGTTGTTTATCATATTTACTTTCTCTACTGCTCAAGGTAGCAGGTTTTTCTTACCCTCCATCAAAAAGGGAAAAAGGCGCATGGGGTTTTCCACATGATTTCTATGTTTAGCTTCTCGAGGGAGGGTGTGTTTATGTTCTTACTATATGTGGAAAAGACTTGATGGGTAGTTCATATACTCACCGAGTTGATTCCACTTATGATTAGTAGCTTAAAATTTTTCTCTAGAATTCCTGGGTATATAAGAAAGTAATAATGTTGTTAATTAATGATTGAATAAATGATGTCAGCCCCTGGGGTTGGAGCTTGCTGGGATGCAATGGTGAGGTTGAAATTTAATGGAATAGTTTAGTTTGTGCGTGAGGCTAATGAAATCTAATATGGAATTGTTAATGGTTAATTAATGTTTAAATAATTAATTAAAGTAATGTTAAACTAATAAAAAAGTAATTAATTAATGTGATAAACCTCTTTAAATGTTTTTGTTTATATAGGATACCTAATCTTAGAATTGGAATCCAAGAGTCTGGGAGACATTAGAAGTAGTTGAGTCTAAGACTGGGTTATTCCCATAGTTTGTTTGTGAGATGCAGTATATTTTGTACATTTTGTGTTTCTATACTCTACTCCACCCCATCATTTAGGGAAACTAACACCCTAGGGATTTTGACCTGGGGGTGTTTTTATAAACATTTTGGTGGAAGGATGGATGGGTGAATATTCCCTTTGGCCCCGCTCTCTTCTCTTGATAGTTACTTCTTCTGGTATGCATAATGATTAGTTTTCCCTATATTTGAGTGTAGAGGGTTGTAATAGCTTGTGGTAATTCACACACATATATTTTGGATATATTTTCATATGTACTATTATAGGTGTAATTTGTATATGCATTGATGGCTTTAGGATACTTACTCGGTGTATGGGATGTCATGGATTGAGGTATAATGCCTAACGAATGATACATGTTATGCGATCTGTGGTGGTTCCCAAAAAATACATAGTTACCTTCGTTGCATGGATGTGGTGGTTGTACTTTATGAGGTTCATGTTGTGGTGCTTCACCCTGGTTTCTGCGATCAAGCCTTTTAGAGAGAGATTCTTATGATGTATGACGTAGGAGAAAAGTGGCAAACCGGTGGGGAAGTGGTAGCGGGGTACCCCTAATATTCTTTATAATATTATATACTATTGTATGCAATATTTGGTGAGAGTAGTCATGGTGAGGCTGGGAACATAGTATAACTGTTTAGGTGATGAGTTAGTTTCACTTGTTGTTCACTATGCTTTATCATGGTTTCTTTTCTTTTTCACAAGAGGCTCTCGGGATGATACTTCAAAGTATACTATTATACTCACCCTATGTTTTTATATAAACTGGTTTTTAGGTCACTTAGAGTAGGTTGTTGATCAGGTTGGTTACAACTTTCTTGGGGTTCCAGGAGCAGTTTGGGCTTCGTGGTTACTGCTGGTTTTAATTCACATTGGAACTTACAATTTTTTCATTCAGTTTTAGCAGATTCTCATGACATTACATATGTGTACATGGGATTTCTTTTATATTGTAGTCTGATTTGGAGTTGGTTGGTGTTTGTCTTATATCTCTCTTCTACATGTGTTCTCTTATAGGGTAATGCCTCCCATTTGTGCGTTTACTATACCCTCGGTTCTAGTCGCCAAACTAGGGCCTACTAGAGGCGAGACTCGAGGGTCACTATCTCCTTTCTTACATTGCTGACCCAAGAGGGGTACACCTTGTGGGGAGGGGTTCAAGACGTTAATCCAAACCATAGAGTTCCATTTATATACTAAAATATATTATTTAATTATAAAATTTGTGTCTCCATCATGTTTATTCCAAATTGATCTCAAAGTATAATTGAAAACACATTATTCATGCTCAAAATGGTCAATAATATAGGGGTTTTAACCACCCTTCAACACTCATTTTCTTCCACACACTTTTATTATTTAATCAAGGACTACTTTATCATATGCAAAATAGGTTTTGGAACCTCTCTAGATCATTCAATTCTATCATTCATTAACAAAAAAACAATTTTATTGTTATAGAAATAAGAAATTTATTATATTTATAACATATAAAACAAAAAAATGTTATCTCAATGAGAATTTACATTTCAAAGTTCATTTCATTTGGGAAAAAATTTCATCATAAGCCTTCTCATGATCAATATGAAAAAATAATTTCCTTATCATATATAATCATAATGAGTGATTTTTAACTTCTTATTTGACATAGATAATGTTGTCCACATTTACATTTATGAAATTCACGTTATTTAAGTTACTATCTAATTTAGAATACTTGGATCGGGGAATATGTTTAAGCATATAATGTATTTTATTCTTCTAAAACACACGATAACTATAACTATATATAAGATATCCAGTCATTTATTAAATCTAATCCACTTCCATGAAATATATATTCAAAAATGTTAAAAGGAATTCCATTTAAAAAACATTAAAAATTAATTCATCATATAAAATTATAAAAAATTAAATAATTTCCAACTTTATGACATGATAAACCATACCATAAAATAAAATATCTTAAATTTTATAGTTACCCATAAAAAATAGACAATATTTATTTTATATTAATTCTGTATTCTAATTCAATTAATTTGTAAGAAACAATTTCATCATAAATACATTATTCTAATTAGAATATAGAATTAACTCCCAATATTCGTGATTCTATGTTTGATTTTACTCATCGTCAGTAATAATTATCAATCCATTTGGTTATAAGTATATTTTAATGATATATGGTTTAGTATATGAAATAAATCTAGTATGATTCTAATTCATAAAATATGTGGATGTTTTAACAACCCTATTATTTTATCTAATAATATTCTTAGGGTTCATATGACTTTTAAGACTTTTAAATGTATCATTTGATTTATTTTCCCATTCCATATAAATGTATTCTTTTTAATTCTCTAGGGAATCATGAAATCTTACTACAGTAAATGAATTTATCCCAATTTTCCTATCATAAATTCAAGAAATTTACTAAATATTATTTTTGAATAAAAATGATGATTTGAATTTATTATAATTAAATATTATAATATCCTCGCAATTGTTTATTATTTTCTTTTGATTTATATAACTGATAACTTCTTCCCCTGGGTGTGTATCAATGAAAATTCTCTTATCAACTCTATTGATCCAACTTTTTGACAACATTTATTTATTATGAATACATGAAATATGTATAATTATAATAAGGAATTTAATAGAATACTTTAGATGTATATTGTTGTTCCAAATCAAGTTAAGGATAAACTGGAATAATTTACCAAGTAAGGTGTCAGAATATATTTAAGAAATTACATCATTACATTTGGATCAAAGACATATTTTGAGGTTGGAAGCATGAGATGCTTACACTTTGTTTATGTGGAAAATAAATTGTCTTTATTGTTTTAAAAATGAGTTATTTTTCATTAAACATTATAAATGATGATATTTTCACCAATTATTACATTATATCTATTCTCATTGAATTTTATTAATATGTTTATGAATATTATATCCACTACATAAAAATTCTATTATAGGTAATGGATATAAAAGATGGTTGCAAAAGTTAATATTTTTCTTTATAAAGAAAGAAGATATTTTGGATAATTATTATAATAACATAGTATGAAATATTTTTACATTAACGAATTTTCATGGATAAATACCATTTGAGTTCCATGTATTGTGATGATTTGTATATATTTTATAACTTTGAAGATGTTGTGAAATAAACCTATGATGTTCTGTCATTTTATTTATCATGTTATAAAATATTTTATATATTATATAAAAATATATGGATTTTGATCATGGAAAAGATGATATTGGTTAATTATGTGAAGATTGATTGAGATAAACTAATTTATATATATTTTCTATATTATTTTTAGAATTATTTCATTTTTAATTAGAATATTTTCTACTGTTATGTGAGGCATTTGAAGGTAAATGTTCAGAATTTATGGTTGTAGGTTGTTGAAAATTTGTCAGAGTAGATGATGCATAATTTATTTATCAATAACCATAAAATTAGAAATATCCTTATAATTTTATAAATATATATAACATAATTTATATGATATGTAATATATCTAGAAGATGATGATATATAGAAATAAAATAAAGAACTGTGAAAATAATCTTATTTTTGATGTCAAAAAAGATATTATTCTCCTAAAATATTGGTATTATTTTTGAATGACTATAGTATATTGAGTTTATTACTTTTATTATTAATATTTCATTATTTATCCTTGTCCATAAAATTTACATAGAACTCAGAGTAAACCAATCTGTCAAATATATTCAATATATTATATATGATATTATTTTCCAAGATAAAATAGGAAAATGAAAGACAAGCACTATTTTATTTTATAACTTCATATTATGTGAATGATTTTTCTGGTGTATGTGTATGTTAATTATGTAGATATGAAGAATAGATATGATATATTTAAAAAATATTATATATTATGTGAGATATAAAAAATAATTCCTAAATGTCCTCAGTTTGATATATTATAGAAGAAGGATAAAATTCACTATGATATATAAAAAATAATAATTACTATATATTTTTTATCAGTTGAAAAAAATAGGTCTTTTGAAGATAGAAATGGGATTTAAGAAGTTAAACTTTTCAATGGACGACTATAATTAGATTGAATTTAGATAATATTTTTCTATTATTGAATGTTTCAACCATCATTATTAAGGTTATTATCATGAATAACTCTATTTATTTATATGCTAATTAATAAATATTAATTTATTAAGAACTATAAAGATGAAATCCATGTTGTGAATAATATTATGGAGATAAATAATACAAATACGGTTATGGAGATTGAGAAAAAAATTCACTATGATGATAGATCGACACCATAGCATGTTATTAAGATAATTTTTGTAAGTGATCAATTCAATACAAACACCATTTCAAGGACCCTAAAATATACTACTTTGTAACAATTTCAAGACAACTATTTATTGATACATTATTTATATAGATGATTTTTTTTAGATTAAATCTCTAGTCATAGGGATATTTAAATTATATATTTGAGAAACATTAAAACTAAAATTAAAGGGAATATATTGTTGTATGTCAATGTGATTTAAATAATCATATTTTGAAAATATATTACTGATATTTTGAGTAAAAATAATGTAATGTAGAAGAATATAAATATAATTTTATATGGTTTTTATAATATTTTTATAATATGTATTTTTTTGGATAAAAATGATATAAAAGATAAAACTTATAATATAATCCCCAAAGAAAATCATTGTATCAAAGATGTCTTGAACAAACTTCTATATTGAGAGATGATTTTTAAAGGGGATGAGAGTTAAGATGAATTTGAAAGATTTTATAATTGTGTGTTGGAGAAGAGGAATAAGAAGATATAAATGATCCTTATTCATATTGGTTTCCATTCATGTTGAATAACAGAAAGTGTGCAGACAAGATTTTGGTATCCTCATATCATATGCTTTTATTGAGAAATTATTTCTTACTAAATGATTAAATCATAAGTTTTTACGAATTATGAGGAAAATATTTATAATCTATATTTTTCACAGAAAAGATCATATCCAAAATTTCTATGAGACAAATGATCCTATATTGTTTATCTTACTCCATGTTTTTGAAGGTGTTTACATGTATTAAAATAATTAAATGTTAGAGATTTTATTATGTCTATTTTTTAACTTAAATGTACATAAAATATTATATCCTTTCCTAAGATGAATTAATATTATTTAGAGGATATAATCATTAACACACCCCATTTTCCATTTCTATGTCATTATCTACTTATACATCATGGTTGATAACCAAAAGATTAGGGAAAATAAGTGAGCGATACATTCATTTAATAACTGTATAGGAAAGTACGGTAAAATTCCAAGAATTACAAAACATATTCGACCCCTCCCTTATTGTTGAACATATCCCAATTATTCCAAATAATTGGTGTCAGGTCATAGGTTCCACTTTTTAATGGATCCTCAATAATCACAGTATTTTATATTTTGGTGTCATGAGATTCTATATTCATATAAATTATAAAGTTAATATTTGATGAATCTTGTGGAATCATTTCCAAATAAAATTTTTAAGAAATGTTTAGTAAGACACCATATAATAAGAAATAATGTGAGGAAATTAAATTGAGAATGTAATTAACAATGAAATAAGTTAATAAATTAATCTAGAATAATTGATAGTAAACAAATATTAGTTCATTATGTTATATATATTTATAATCATTATCAACAATGATATAGTGACGAGAATGATTCTCTATTATATAAAATGAAAAGAAATTATTTCCCCTTTTTATAAACCCTATGAATATAATTATTTAATTTAAAAAAATCAGTTATAGAATCTACAATTAATGAAGTATAAAACATTTCTACCTTATAATATTTAACTAATTAACGTGGTAAATATTTCAATGAAAGATCATGTAAAAATTTCCCTTTATTTAATCCAAGAACTTGTTATAAAAATTAAACTTCTAATGGTTCACAAGATAAAATGGTTTTGTTTTAAACAATCTCTTATATGTTTGTACAAATGATATCATAAAATTTATCATTTAATATATAAAAATAATAGAGGATAATATCAACTACCTTTAAGATGAGTTTAAATTTTTTGAGGTGGAATTATACCAAAATTCTCCTATCCGTATTGACTTATCTAAGGATGTTGGAGCTCAATGTCCTATGAATTTGGATCACGAAGAATGATGATCTTGTTTTTATAATATTGGGATCTATAAAATCAATCAGGGATAAGAATCTAAGATATTTCATGAATAGGAGAGTCATGATTTATAATAAGTAATTATAAGAAAGATAAATTTTTTATCAATACCAGTGGGCATAAAGATTTTGATTATTCTAAAAAATAAGACAACCAAATGAATAAAAATAAAATTGAAAATATTATAATGGATTTTAGAGATAAAATAATTTCAGCGGATAATGAGAACAATATCTTCAATATGTTGTGTCGTGAAATAGAAATTAAACATTAAAATTTATTAGTGTTATATATTGATACTTTATAAAAATATGACATATCATCAATTTCTATAAATAATCCCATAAATGATATTTGTCATAAAATTAATCTATAAATGTAAATAAGACAATGGGATCATCTAATGATCATCCATTATCAATCCCAATAGAAAGTGTATCCTGCACGATATAATTTTTTCCCTAATAATTTTGGTCTCACAGAGAGTAAATGTTTCAAAAAAATATATAAAAAAGTTATTAATAAAATTAATTACGAACAAAACATAATACATATAGTGGATATGAGAATGTAGGGAAGAATTTTTTGACCAAATTAATAAAAAAAATATAAGAATATAACATCACAAAAATAACAAGCATTCAATTATACATTGATTGCAGCTAAAGAGAATATAAAAATTTTTGTTTGTTTTTCATAATGTTCTGATAATTTATTGAAAATGTTTATTTATTATTATTGTAATATATAAATATTTCAAATTAAAATTTATCCTACAATGAGGATGAAAAAATATCATTCAATTTAAAATAGATTTTATATTTAATCAATTATGTGCGTGTCTTGCATAATTGGAAGCATGGAGTATCATTAGGTTATCTATAATGAGATTTGTATCAATAATAAACATGTGTATAAATCCACAAAATATTTTTTAAATACTAAAAAATAGTGAGGAAAATATGTTTTAATGAAAATTAAATGGAATCAATAAAGATATTATTCTTTTTTTTCATGAGAAAAATAAGTGATTTGAATAAATTGTACCCAATGATTTCCATAAACAATTTTTCATAATAAATAATGAGAAGCTTATAACCTAAATGAATTGGACACACTATGGATTTATATAAAATAATATATGTGTAATTGTATTTGAGGAATAATTTAAGAGAATAATGGAAAGTATTTCTAGAACAATAACAATGGGAAATTTGTGGAGAAAATAATACATGAAAATCTATGTGGATGATATATGAAATCTGACCGAGTTACTAAATAATACATCGTCATCTGGCCTTCCAAATTTTATATTGTAAGAAACATGAAGGAATAAAAAGTGATTAATTGTGATAAATGAAAAATAATAATTTTATACTAATAATTCAAATTTAATGAGAGGTTTTATGAAAATGATTACTGAATTGTTCTTAAATAACATTGTTGGATTTCAAAAAAGAATGCCTTGTTTAAAATGAAAGCCTGACCATATTACTAGCACATGATGAAATATTAAAAAAGTATGAATCTATATCTATTATATTAATGATCATTTTTTATAGATACAAATAATAAGTCCCTATATAATGATGTTAAATTAATAAAGGTGTCTATGCTACCAAAAATGTAACATTCAAAATTAGAAGGCAGACAATAAAGAGTCCACAAAATAATGGAGATAGAAAGAATAAATTTTATTTCTAAATAATATATTTTAAAAACTTTTTATATCATTAATAACCATATAACTTACACAATATTAAATTAAATTAGTCTTTATTTCCTATTATTTTTTCAGGATTTTGAGGCGCGGACAAGGTTCTGCTCTCTCGGCTACCAATGCCACTTTTACCAAAAACTCCCAATGGGCACCCCATCTATAGGTGGGTATAAAACTTCATTCAAATGGCCAATGTTCATATGGGTTTTTAGGTGTAACGACTCTTGGTGACTTGCATTGGTTGAGCGGATGGGAGGTCAGGCTCATCGCACCCTTTTGGGAGGAATTTTTTCCTACTCTAGGACTCTTATATTTATTTAGGATATGTTCGTGTATCTGTTCCTTATCTAGATGTGGGACCGGTTACCCTGAATAAATGATTTATTAATTAATTATCTCTCTAAAAAACAAATGTAGTATCATATATGAACAAAGTGGAGTGAAGTGTCATTAGTGAATCCATTTATATATATCCAAGGATTATCATCCATCTCCTTAATAGTGAATAATAAATTTGTGTGTCGAATCCATATGGAAAAATTCACTAGATTGTGCTACCTTATGAGGAGGCAGTTAATATATTTTTGATGGAATTTATCCATTATGAGGAGTCCTACATATTTTGGTTATTGCATGAATAAAAATCTACATAGTCTCTTAATCTCATGTAGTTTAGCAGAAAACAAAGGGTACATATGTGTGGGTATTGAGGAACTGACTATTTGATATTAGGTCTCAGGGAGTCATCATGTGTATCATAGTAATGTAATGAACTAGATTCTCCGTAGTTCAACCATTCTCATTGGATTGGCCCTAAGGTATATTTCTTTATATGAAGGGTTTTTGTACCATGCCACTCAAAGAGGCTTACATACTTGGATCACCTTGGAAAGTGGAAATTCATGATTCATAATGAGGTGTCCATTACATCTCCATAATCCCACGTGAGATATGATCAGTGTGATAAAAAGGGGGAATATATAATTGGACTCATGGAATATAGATATGGTACTTGTGTAATAGGATAGTCGTTTGGGTGTTTGGTGTAGAGCTCAGGCCTTGATAAGACATTCTACATATCTTGAGTATGGTATGATTCATATTTCTTGTAGATCACTTATCCCTTAACAAGATGATAGGCTAAGGTGGATAATCACACCCGAGGATGTGATGACCATCTACATGTTTTTAGGATTGACGGGGGATTACACTATGATGGATTATTTTTTGATTAGGGATATTATATATTATGTCAGTAGTTGGGCCTCACATTCCAAGGCTTATCTTGTATCCCCAGGGGAATATAGTGAAGATGACAAGATCAATGCAACTCCCTAAGCCCACATGATGCATGATTGTTTGGAGAAATAAGGGTTATTAAGTGACCAATTTTATTTATCTAGATAAGGTCTTGGATAATGGGATCTCCCTTGATGAGTAACATGGATCTCGAACCTTGAAGAGGTTTCCTTTGTATCTTCATTATTGTAGAAATCAGATTTTTTGAAGTTCCCTTAATATATGGGCTTACAAACTTAGGCAACCCTATTTATCATGGATTACACTATAGGGTTTACCTTGTATTTTTGGATTACAGCTTGAGGATGGATAAGGAAATAAAATCTTGAGATTCCCTACTGATATGGCCCCACTTTTCTTGGGGTGTCGCATGAGCCAATTGACATGTCCGATGGTCATCGCATGACCTGGTTGGCTTGTCCTATAAAGCATAACATTACCTATCTTGACTCATATGGGAGTGTCTCAAGATTTAGTGCAACATATTTTAATGGATTTATTGTGTCTTGTATAACATCCCTGGAGGTTATTGAGAGACCTGATCGCTATGTGTGGAGGGGACCACAGGTCTCAGCTGGCTTGCATGGAGGGTGTTACAAGAGTTTGGTCGTCACGCCTAGATGAAACAATGAGTTTTGACTCACATGAGGGAAGACCATTATATGTGTCAAGTGAGGTATCTGAAGGATGTTATATAGATCATGTGATAGACCTATAAGGGTTTGCAAGACCACGATAGTGTTTTCAGGGAGGATCATGTGACTTTCTTTGACATACCCATATGATTTCGCATGTCACAAATAGCATGCTGAAGGAATGTAGTGATATCTAGTCAATATGTCCTACACAAAGAACCTGAGGTATAAAATTCTTGTATTTTATTTATGTCTTCCACTTTACATCTTGGTTATATCCCTTGTATTGAGAATTCATTATGTTTATTTAGTGTTATTTTATTTTGAATCTTCTATGATCTAAAAAAAGGTGGTATATTCATATAATGCTTTTATAGTAACCCTTTATGTGAACTATGAGTGATTATATGAATTATATCATGTATGGTTCATAATTAATTTTTCTATTCATGGGTATATTACCTAACAAAAGATTTTTTAGTCACAAGATCTACAGTTCTGAGAAGCCTACTTCGATGCTTAGCACTTTCACGCCCATTATTTTCTTTCATGGAGTAGTTGGTGAGCTCCATGATCCAAATTTCCAACCACTATTTGAGGTTGGTGTGGTGAATTTTTAGGCCTTCCCACCCTGATTTCTTTCTAATTCACATGACATATTTGTTGCAAATCTAGGCTAGAGTCAGCGAAGGGTTCTAGGGCCACGCGGTTTCACGAGCCTTTTCCATCGTTCATTCTGAGTGTGTTGCCTGATTTTCAGTGATCATGAATCTCTTATATCTATTCCAATTCGATCATATTATTTTTGATTGATTGATACTTTATTGATCACATTGGAATGTTAATGTACCTTTTGTCTTGTCTTACGGACATGTCCAAGGACCTCCATGATATTTTGATGAATTTCATGTATAATTTGTAAGGAAAAGATCATTTATCTGAGGGTCTCATAAGACCATGTCATAGATATTCTTAGCACGTCACATGTATTATAGATACTGAAAGTGATCTCTCCCCCTTCATCATTTCCCCTACTATTTTAGTCTATGAGGGTCAGGGATTATGTGAGTTTTAACGAATAATGTCTTGGATATTTACTCGATTTTTTGATGATGTCTGGCGTTACCAATATGGGTTATATGGGGTTTTTTGAGATTGTTGTGGGAAAATATATCTATTTTTTTGAGCACCGAGGGGAATTGAACAGTTTTTATGACATAACTAAGGACACTAATTTTTCAAGGCTGAAAAGTCAAATGAACTTCTCGATATGAGGCAGGCATGTCTCTAGAGACATACGATGTCTTGTAGATTGTCAAGGTTGTGATGAATTTCCTATAGAGACCCTGAGCACATCTCACCTCAGCCAATTTATATCCATTGTTTTATTTTTCAATGGTTCTGAGGTCTTTCAATTTTAATTGGATATTATCAAGGAAATTTATCCATTCAAATGATGATATAGAGAATGAACCTTATGAACACTGGAGGACATTCCCTTGGGATATCACTCCACCTTGTTTTTGGAAGAATCTCATATGCTTTTTATGGGATTTTCTAATGAAACCCCATGTGGAATGGGGAATTCATTAAATCATCACCATATAGTAATTGTTATTTTGGATATCCTTAATGATACAAGGAAGGTTCATCAAATGGGGGACTCTGTAGGATTTTTCATAGGTTATAATTTTTCCATAGAGTCTTCATGTGACCTTCAAATTCTCACCTAATCAAGAGTCACTTAGAGGCTCATCTGATCCTTGAGTCTTGATTACTTTTTTCCTTCCCTAGATTCAATGGAGAATTTAATACCCATATTCAAGAATATATTAATTTTTAATTTTCTTAATGATTATTTTTCAGGCATCAACAAATTTCCTCTAGGAGCGATGTCCACAAGGACAAGGGCTCAGTTTTAAGGAAAACTAATTCCTTCCTAATTCTATTTCATTATTGTGAACTGGTGTCTTAGGTGATGTTTGGCCTATTGGTTGAAATTTTTTATTTCAAAAAGTTTATTATATATATGGTGGTGGATGACAATTCATTCTTCTAGTCACACCTTCTCTAGAGTGCTCTTGTTTTTTCCTCTGTCAAGTACCTCTGTCGCAAGACCGTACCACGAACCCTGATTATGAGCCTCATCTATGAGTCTGTGCTACAAGACCACCTTGTTTTTTGTTTTATGAAAGAATATTTCTTTCTCATATGCATTCTTAATCCCAAATTGAATTATACTTTAGTGACTTCATTAACTTTATATATGAGGGTTTATATTTTCTTGATGACTTCCTATGATCTGATGGCCTGATCATTCCATCTCATGAAACTCATGTGACCATGTCTAGGTCAAATTTTCTCATTTCTCTGATTGGTTCACTCGGTTCATGTGATTTTTTATAGGGGTTATCCATCCTGTGAGTCCTCGGAAGGTTAGGGGATCTGTTAACTCCTTTTTAATTTATAAATTCCCTTACTTATTAATACGACGAGTCTGATGTCGTTGGTCCTCTTCATGAATTAACAATATGTATTATATTCATCTAACATGTTCAAATTACATAATATCATATGCATCTGTGTTTTCATCATTTTCCCTTAGTGGCATCCAATCAGAGGGTCTTACTTTCCAGAAATCGTAATGATGATCTCTGCTACCATGTTTATACTGCTAATGGTGGTCTAAAAGTGTTCATATAACCCGATCTTTGGGGTACTCATTGTCCCATCGAATACCCCTATATGAGTTTGGATTTAAATAAAACACTAACATACCTCACATATACTTTAATATTTCATCTCTTTAGGTGTCTGGTTCCCCCAACTTCGTTCAGAAGACACTTACCAATGTTGTTCGGCTAGATATAGCTCAATCCCAGGGTTTATCATATATGTTGGCCAACCCTCCCCAGATTATAGATAGTTAGAAATATTCTCAAAATGAATCTCGCTCAGATTTATTTGATTATACTTTCCTCTTCTTTAGACACTTATTCTTGGAGATGGTACTCAAAATGAGATCTTAGACCTGGGGACAATATTCCCGATAAATGGGAATGACCATTTAAGGTGATAAAATCCTATTTAGAGTATATTGATGACCTGTATAGGGTTAATATTTATGAAGCCGCGTGGATCTCTCAATTCATCATTTAATTCCAATCCGACCTTATTTGGGAAATGATTAGTCGTCGATGCCCTGGGGACAAGACATTCCATCTTCCTCGTAGAGAGGTGGTTATCAGTTTATAGGATATTCATCAATTGATTGGTATCCCTCATCATAGAGATATGTATAATGATTTAATTTTTATAATGGATTTATATTATGATCATCTACAAACCCCAGTTTTGGTGAGGAATATCCTTTTTATAATGACGGATAAATTGAAGAGATAGAAGACGATACACTCAATTATTTTCTCACATACTAGAAAAAGATTATTTGTGTGGTAGCGGGGATAGAACAACCTTTATTCATCTTCTTAGGTTCTCTTATCTACAAATTATTGATAGTAATAGCTCATATTGTGCCATTCTAGAAGCTTGTGAATATACCTCATGGGGTATCGGGTGAACCCAGAGGTTTCTTCAGACCATTGGATGGTAGGATATTTAGTTATGATCATGAATTGGTGGATTTTCCTAGCTTGAGACATGCACTTTGGAATCCATGTCATCACATTGGTGATAGTGTAAAAACGTGTGGAAGGGAGGCACCATAACCTCAAAGTATGAATCCTATCATTCCTCTACCAAATGTTGGGCCATATACAACATGGAAACAATCCTTATAAGATCAGTGGCCCTCTCTAGTTCTTATTTGGATAAATATTATAGTACTTCAATTATTATGAGTACTGTAATGCTCTAGGATTTTGGATTCCCCATCTCATTCTATATTTCTAAACAACTCAATGGTTGAGACTATGTCATTAAACCCAACTAAGTTTGAAGGTTCAATGTGTCAACCTAATAGTTTTTACACTTTCTATTTCCATGCACTGGGTGGTACGATTATTGACTATGATATCAGTTCTCTTGATTAAAAATATTATATGATCTCCCTTCAGGATGATGTTCTCACATCCAGGGTGGATGATGTGGTTATCTATGATCCATAAACACCATATCGATTCACTTGAAAGTTTGGTTGTTTTCTTTGAGTTTGTCCCAACCATTTGGTCATCATACGAGGAGGACAATATCCCCAATTAATTTTTTGATTGTATAAGCTACTATCATGTGAAGATACTAGGATTGAGATCATAATTCAGCCAACTAAAACTTATAAATTCCTTTACTAGGATTATACCCAGAGTGGGGTAATAGTTCATCCCAATGTTTTGTAAGGATAACTAGTTTTTCATGTTGACGTGAATTTTTTGTCACTGATTCCCTTATTTGTGTCACCTATGGAATTGATTGAAGACCTATGTGAGGCATAAATGAAGAAACACCAACAAAGGATTAAATTCTAGTGAGAAAATCAGTTTTTCTATAAAATCCATGAATGATAAGAATGTTGAGATAAGAGCTTATAGACAAGCTATAGATGATACACCAATTGAGGGAAGAGCTTATGGGACCTCCTCTCCTACTTTTTCATTGGACTAAATAATTATCCCTCCATTTGTCATGCCTATTCCTTCAGTTGTAGGGGATCAAGGGAGACATTTTCTAACCATGAAATGAATTCTTACCTTCATCATTAAAACTCTCTTGGAAACATTCCCTGGCCAAGGGGAACACCATCACAAATTATTTATGGGATTGTGGTTTGATGGTTTTGAATGTTAGCCTCTGTATGAAATTATAAAGAAGATTGTTTTGATTCAGTAATATCTGTCCACTATTGAAAAAGATCTATATGACTTTATAGATGAGACTCCCCTTACCAGGAAGATGAGGGAGACATTAGAGGAAATTTAGTAGGTTAATTGTTTAATATCTGAATTATATCCTCAGATGTATGTCTGGACCAATCAAACATACATGTATGTTGAAATCATTGATCATTTGATGTATGATCTTTCAACATCTTCATCCTCATTTAACTCTAATCAGAAGAGGGTTAAATAGTTGATTACATTAGTCAAGACTCTTTGTCCAAGAGAGGATGTAGAAGGATCGGGGAGAGTAGCACTCCAACGTTCTATCGATGCTTCTCATTAGAGTCTTTTTGACATTTGTATCATATCCAATTGACTTTTTTCGTAGTTTGAAAATTAAAATGCATCATGTTTTTGTTGAAGCATTAGAGAGAATCCAAAATGCGGAGATTCCTCCCCCCTTTTCCACAATACAAATGAACCATCTAAAATTTTCATTTCATTATCCATATCCTCTTCATTCATGATATCCCTATCATCCCATTATTCTCATGTTACATGAATAACTTGTGAAACCCATCCTCTGCCTAAAATGAAGAAAATCCTTGTGCTGGTATTTGAAGATTTTTTTTTCAATAAACGCTCTCAATTTCCCTCTAATGTGGTATCCCTTACTGATAAATCTATTCCAGTTATCTTGAGATTATCTAATTTGCAAAAGGATCGTCAATTTAGGATATGTGTCTCGGAGAGAGAGTGCTCCATTATTTTCCAAATATGATAGTCTTTCTGAGTATACCTTGATTTTTCGATGGCCATATGGTGAGTCTTATATTCTCTTTCCGAATTGATTTCTACCATGATTTAGTTTAAGGTTTTTTTAGCTTAGACATTCTATCACATCAGTTTAAGCTCTTTTAGCTCAGACTTAGTGTTTCATTAGTTTAATATAATTTAGATCAAACCTAATATCAATTTAGTTCAAGGTATTCTAGCACGTACATTCTATCTCTTTAGTTGAAGTTGTTTTAGCTCGGACCTAATGTTGTTTAGATTAAGGTCTTTTAGCTCAGACCTAATGTTTCCTTTAATTTTAATGTATTTTAGCTCAGACCTAATACTTCTTTATTTTAAGAACTTTTAACTCAAACCTTTTATCATTTTAGATTAAGTTATTTTATCTTAGAGCTAATGTTTTTTTAGATTAATGTATTTTAGATCATACCTAATATTCCCCTTGTTTAAGGCCTTTTAGCTTGGACATTCTATCAATCTAGTTTAATGTCTTTTATATTGGACCTGATATTTTTTTAGTTAAGGGTATTTTAGCTTGGACCTTCTATATGATCATGAGACATGGTTAAAGTATTATAGGAATGACCTAATACACTCTGAGGTGTTGGGTTCTGCTTTGGTGTTATTGAGGCTCGTGAGGAACAGAATACCCTTTTTAAAGTGTGGCACTTTTTGTTGATGACCATAGGTGCATATGCAGGAGCCATAGGAATGGATACATAGTCATTAAAAGTTTCCATTAAGTTGTTTATACTTTACAGGGGCTATAAAATATTTATGTAGTAAGTATTGTTGAGTCAAAAATGTTATGTAAGCTTTGTCTACCTGGGTAGTTAGAGTGAGGGTAATATAAATCATAAACCAGAAGATTGAGTCCATGAATACGAGATGGTGCAGACATGTCGGGTATGTCACATGACTTTCTAAGATGCCATGTTATGAAATGGTGTTTTTAAGGATCACAAGGATTGAAATCTCATTTCTGGAAAGAAGAAGATAAATTTAGTTGGTGGGTTAATGCCCTTAAGCATCGGTAGAGTACCAATAGAAATTTGATCTCTAATCCTCTCTGAGGGCCATGAATCTTTTTTGATGTCTCAAGCATCTAGATTATGATGTTGGTTATGAAAATAAGGCTATCTAGGAAGGGTTATCACACACTATGGCAATTATCCCTTAAATCATAAAGCTCATTCCCTACGCCTTATGGTTTTGAATCACAAGATATGTGCTATAAAAGGAAAAGGAATGTAGTAACACAATCTATCCTTGAGAAAGGGTAAGAAACCTGGTGATGTAACATCAACCATACTAAATTCACTTGGATAGTTTGGTGTAAGGTTTGTAAATCATGACTCATATCACTCGAGTCAAGAGATTGATATGGAACTATCATACATGGCTTATTTCAGAGAAGATGAGGTATTGAGTGCTATTACAATGATGTCAGAGAACATGAGGATAAAATTGACCTTTTTTAGAGTAACGTATTTGGTTAAAGGTCATATGTGCATATACAGGAGCCATGGGAATGAATACATAGTCATGAAAAGGGTCCGTGAAGCTGAATATACATTCCCAAGGACATGAAATGTTATGGTGATTTGAGACACCACAAATTATGATGTATGATCCGTGGAATGTGTAAAGTACGAGAAAGGTTTAAGTACCCTAAAATATGTACCACTGCCTCACAAACGTATTCTCATGGTGAGGAGATGTGACAAACCATTACTCTATCATTTTCTTGGACCAGAGGGTCCAGGAAGAATAGCTAGGATTTCACTATGGATACTGTATAGACCCTATGAGCGTTATTACTTACTATTTATTCCCTAATAGTTTTCGTAAACTATTATAATTTTGAGTTTAGTGGGTGGATACATGATTTTTTCTCAGGTCAACATTTGCAGGTTTTCATCCTGAAATGTTTTTGTGTATCTTTAATTAGTATTTTAATGTCTTGCAATTTGGACCACTTCAGGCTAGATTTTTATGGTCATATATCTTTGACAAATGTATTTTCAATTTATGTTCATGACTTTCATGGACATAATATAGGAATTGTTACATAATAGATGAGTTAGGATGCCCAAGTTCAATAGTAATACAACATCCTTATCATTGATATGTGAAAGTGTTTTAAATCACTGATCAAAGTTCTAAATTTATGAGTGATGATATATGATAGTCATAATAAGAGTAGTTAAAATAAACCGAGGTATTTAGTTCATTCATAGTGATGTTAGGGATTAGAAGGATCATAATTTCTTTTTTATAGAGTGACACATTTGGTTGAAAACCATAGGGACATAAGAAAAAGACGTAGGCACACATGTATAGTCAATCAAAGTGTCCTTGAAGCCAGATGTCATTTCCAATGGCCATGAAAGATTATAGAGATCTAAGATACCCGAGGAATAAAGTGTGGCTTATGGATTGTGGTGCTTTATTGGATAGGGGAAGTACCCCGTACTCTGGTTGAAAATGATAAGTCTCATGTGGTCCTTTGATAATGAATGATAAAGGGTGATGGTTTTCCCAACATAATGTTATGTAGTGGGGACGTACTTGCCTTAGTGAATTTTAGCATCATACGACAAGAGCATACATCCATGTAGTTTAACATCATGTGTTAAGGACGTACCTCCATTGAATTTAACATCATGCGGTAAGGATTTACTTACCTATAGTTTAATGTCATGTAGTAATGATGTAGTCCAATGTAGTTTAATGTCATGTGGTAAGGATGTGGGAACCGATGAGAAGTTGTGGAAATTTTACATATGGTCCCAAAGTTGGAGACTTGGGCATCACCATATATCTCATGGGGATGAGAATAAATCCACAAATCATTTAAAATGAATTCTCTTACATTGGTATGTCCCATACGCAATGAGGGGGTATTTTTATATATATTATTTATGACTGGGATCATAGTTAGAAATTTGAGCATCACTACGTACCTTGTGAGGGAATGAATCAAGTCATACATTGTTCATGAATTTTAAATACTCTACGCAGGTCTGAATCATACATAGAGGTGTGAATTATTATTTTTTTACTATTAAAACTACACCATGTATTAGAGAACCATTCATCACTATGTATTCTATGACTATAAGAAAATAGATACATTTATTTCTTTATATTCAGTGTAGTTTAATGTCATGTGGTGAGGACAAAGGAAAAATGAGTTGAATAAATGTAAACATTCCAGTTGGGCCCAAAAATGGATATTTGGCCATCAATATGTATCTCATGAAAAATGAGAATCAAGACATACATAGTTCATTGAAATACCATTCATTTTAACATTATGTGGTAAGGACGGAGGAAAATCGACATGAATTGATGGGAATATTGCAGTTGGAATCAAGGGTGGAAGCATGGGTGTCACTACATATCTCAAGGGAATGAGATTAAAACCACACATAGTTCCAATAAACCATGTATTTTAATGTTATGCAGTAAGTAAATTGACCATATAGGATATTTTCATGTGAAGAGAACTCATGGTATTCCTTTTATAATCTTTCATTTAGGACCATAATGTATTTTTTTTGTACCTTTATGTATTTCTTGTAAAGAAAATCCCATTTTGCGATTCCTATTCTCATGTGATCTATGCTCGATGTGAGAAACAATTAATGGAATGTTTTTCTCTCCACTGTAAAGATAGTTGATGGTATAACATAAGAATATTGTATTGTGATGTGGTAGAACAAAGATATAGGATAGAGGCTTCCATACATATGTCATGACGATGAGAATCAATCTGTACGTAGTTCTAGAGGAAATATGTAGTTTAACATCACGTGGCAGAGATACAGGTGACTAGACGTGAATAGATATAGATATAATGAATCAGCGTAGTTTTTATGTCATGCACTATGGAAAATAGTCATGCAATTTAACGTCATCTGGTATGGATGAGAAATTTGATATAGTTTGACATCTATATGCTTGTTTGAAGAATTCCATGCAATTTAATGCATTGTTTTATGGATAAACATGTACATTATGAAATCATGTAACTAGGTTGGGTCATATATATTAAACTTCATTTGGTTTTGACGAGTTAAATAATGTTTAATATCATGTCGTTAGAAAGAATGATGGGACTTACACTGATGCGGACACCCTTATGAAGATAGGTATGAAAAGTATTCTTGGAAATATATTACTTTGGATGGAGGTGTGACACAATCCTTATCCCTTAGGTTCAATGAGTAAGTCCTGTTGGGGTTGACTTTATGTATGATGTAAGGTCCATCCGATTTGGGATCCAACATTGGGGGCTTCTTACATAGTATCATTAGGGTCCTAAGGACCAACACTATTTCCCTATGGAGTAATGAGTAGAGGGAAACTATTTTACTAAAGTCTTGTACTTTCTAATTCCAGTGGACCTCAAGGTTGTTCCAGGTGAAAGAAATGTTCTCATCAAGTCATTCAAATCCATCTAGTCACTTTTTTGATATCTCATCATATGATAATTTCTCGCAGATGACTACTCGGAGTGAGGGAAGATGGAATTCTGTAGGTAAAATAGCATTAGTCATATACACCAGTGAGTATGGTGTTTATTTTTTATTAGTACGCATGGTTGTATGATCGGAAGAAAAACTATGCAAGAGTTTCTCTATCTATGACTTCTTGTATTTGTTCAAAATATTTTTGAATATATTTTATAGATTCTAATTTAAAGCATATATCTTTTAATTTTTTACTGAATTATAGAGAGATTAAATATTAGACTTGATATTTTACCCATAGAACAACAGCTTCAACTCCATGGATCATAATTTGGTGCAGTTTTCCATCAATTTTTTGTGAGGGATCCTGAACCTCATGATGATATTGGAATTTCTGAATATGGTGATGTTCTTCATCCCAAATTCATTGAATGGTATGTCCTCATCCCATTTGAAAAAGATGTCAGTAATGGTAAGTATATACTTGAACTTCTTAGCTGTTGATGGGTGATAATTCCCCATGATGTCCATCCACCAAATGGAAAAATGAAATGAATATTTAGTTGTATGTAGCAATTCTGGACATTGGTGAATGATGTTCGTATGGATTTGGATTTCATGACATTTAATGGTGAATTCCATAGAGTCATATATCATGGGTTTCTAGTAATATCCTAACCTCTCGATCTAATGGTAGATCATGGTCATAGATTGATGTGCACTGCAAGATCCCTTATAGTCTTCTTCCATGATCGAAGAAAACTCTCTTTATTCTATGCATCTGAGGAGGATCATTTTGAAGCCAATGATTTAGAGTTTTTTCTTCTCATTTGGACCATCCAGCATGGAAAAGTACCATACACATCTATGAATATATTCTCTTATAGATATTTCCATTGGGAGAGTCCCATTTTTCATATATTAGATTATAGGATCCATCCATCCATGGGTGATTATTGGCGAGTCACGCCCTCGAGCGGTGTTCACCTAAATTATCTCTTCTATATCATAGATGGCAATTGATGAGACCATTATTCAATGTGTGATATGGAATATGGTTTTGTCCTAATAAAAATTTTCTAAGATAGTGGCTGCATTGGTCAATTCATCGGCTCAAGTGTTCTGTGATTAGGGAATATGATGCAACATGGGTTCCAAATGGAACTCTGACATTAGTCCCCAGATATTGCCAGTGAGAGGGGACAATTATTTCATTCTGATGGAATATTATCCATTTACCTACTTTATAACTAATTCTAAATCCACTTTGATGTTCAAGTAGGAAATTTGGAATTGTAGGGAATGTTCCAAGCCAATGACGAAGTCTTGGTACTCTACCTCATTATTTGTGAAGCCTTTGGATAGTGAGAAAGAGTAAGGGAAAACATCTTTTTCAGGATAGAAAAATACAATCCCCAAGTCAACATTATTGATCATAATGTTTTCCATCCTTGTTCCATTAAGACTTCATGATTCTCCATCAAAATACATCTCCCTTATCCATGGAGTGTCATGGGAATATAATACCTCTTCATCTAGAATATTGGTGTCTTAGAATATATTTTTTGTTATAGGATGTGGTGCAAGGAAAACATATTGGGATAATCCATTCACTAACTTCAATGAAACAAACCGATAGTCATATTGCTAAAGAATAGACACCCATCAGGACAGGCACCCAGTCAGTATCTTATATCCATGGATTTACATGATCAAATTGATTCAAGATACCAACTGAACATTTTGGTGCTCCATGTAATGTCTCAACTTATTTTATGTGAAGATGAGTATGAGGCAATTCATCTCAACATCAGAGTGTCTGGTCTTAGTACATATCATAATTAAACTGAGATAATAAAGACTATTATCATTTCCCACATCACTCTTTTGTGCGAGGAGCGTGCCAAAATAGCATTAAATTGAGGACAAAAGGTATGATGATTGTCCTCCCTTCCATTTGAGGCATCTCGACTCGTGGGTGAAGTAGGTATTACATGAGAATTTTGAATGATTTTTGGAAATCATCGTCTCATTGAAAGGTGGTTCCCTTCTTTGTTATCTTAGGGAATTGGAGTGATTTTCCAAGGAAGTTGGGAATGAACCGATGAATGTAAGAAAGGATCCCTGGGAGTCCCCTAAATTATTTTATATTTTTGGGGGTGACATTGCTAAGATAGAACTACTATAATATGCATCAGACTCAATGTCATTTTGGAGTACAAAAAAACCAAGGAATTTCCTTGAAATTATCCCAAAAGAACATTTTAAATGATTCATCTTGAAATTATGTAATCACAGCTTATCAATTTTTTTTAATGTCCATGAAGTGTTCACACCATTTTCAAGATTTTACCACCAGGTCCTTTCCATAACATTCAACTATATTCACCTAGAATGGATTAATGATATGGTGCATGGTACTTTTCTATATGGCACCATTATTATTCAAGAAAAGGGAATGACCTAATTCAAAAATATCTCGTGATGCTATCTGAAGGTAGTTTCTAATCCATCATTAGGTCCCATCATTATCTTATTGTACCTTTAGTACCCATCCTTGAAAGAAAGGGTTTAGAAACTGATAGTTGCATCAATCAAGAGTTCTATGATCAGAAATGGTAAATCATGTAAAGGGAAATGTCAAATGAGGTCTCTAAAATCAAAGTTGAACCTAGTCTTTCCATTATTCTCCATGAAATTGATGATATTTTGAAGCCATATCAGGGATTTAATTTCTCAATAAAGATGGTTGGGAGCATCTTGTCGACATCCACCTCTATATTGGTTGCATGAGAGGGGTGTTTCCTCTTGGATGCCTTATTGAATCTTTGATGCTCATATAGTAGCCCGAGATGGTGTGTAGCCACATTTGAGTTAAGTACAAGCATTTCTATGTAGTTCCTCATGAACAAATATTAGTGATGCTTCATAAATAAAATGTATATCTCTTGAATTTATAGGGGAATGGAGGCACTAATCATTATAGGATGTTTGTCTTCCTTTGTTCCCAAATTTATCTTCATGAGTTCATCGATGGTGGTGCATACACCTTCCTCTAATGATGGAGGGGTGTTCTCGAGGTCTGCCTCATCTTCTTCCATCACATATTATATAGATACATTTTCAAATGATGAAATAAATCTGGGGGCCCTAATGTTATTATTAGGCTGAGAGAGTCCATGAGAATAGACATTAACATCCCCTGATGATTGAGTCATTGCTGAGAGATTTCACGGCTGATAGTCTTTGATTTTCTAATTTGGGACATGAAAGGATTGGACCTTTGGGATTATATTTATGACTTCATCCAGGTTTAGGGTGACCACATAGTCAATGTCAAGCATGATCCAAAGATTCACAGGGGTGGTACCCATGCCATTGGGAGTGGAATCTTGTATATCATCATCCCCTATTGGTTGTTTTCCTGCCTTTTTATATTAATCTTCTTCAGAATATGTGGCTCTATGTGTCTCGAAGGGATAATTGTCACCATGTAGTATGCTTACATTTCCATTAATGGGATACATTAGACATTGGTGGAATGTTGAAGGTATCGCCTAATAGATATTGATCTAGGGAATTCCGAGAATGATGTAATACACAATGTCTGGATAGATTACCATAAACATATCATCTGATATAAGATACCCTAATTGGGCTTTAATCGTGATTTTCATGAGAGGCCCTTTCTAATGCTAATCATACCATTGGATAGTTAGATTTGGGGGAGATAAATCCCCTTTTCCATGTCCCAAATGTCATAGCATTTATATTGGGGTAAGATTTATCCCAGATCCATTGTCAATCAGTTATATTTGGACATTGACATTATTGAGTCTTTTGGAGACATATAAGTGTATGATGTGTCCTTGAAGGGGTTCTCCCTGATCTAGATCAGTGAAGAAGACGGAAACATGGGATTCTAGTTACATGGTCTCCACTCAATACACCTCGACTACAATGACTTCTG
Organism: Viscum album; assembly: GCA_963277665.1. NCBI lineage: Eukaryota > Viridiplantae > Streptophyta > Magnoliopsida > Santalales > Viscaceae > Viscum > Viscum album. Next base: position 1,007,148,666 of record OY728167.1, read on the forward strand.
GGTTGAACTATTGTGGGCTCCGTAGTTCTATAAGAAGTTCCTCCTTGAGTTATTTTGAAATATAGAGTGCTTTGAGGACTGAGATACTAGATGGGGCTACATCCAACTATTTCAAAACATCATACTTTTTTTCTTGAGAATGGTGCTTCCCAATATGGGGTTTCTCTTAGATGTGAGAATGAAGAGTTGTGGTGTTTGGGGTTGATGAACCCAGTTCCTATACAGGGGTTGTGGGAGAATCATCTATCAGTGGAACGAGTCATCCTTGCCCCCCATTTTGTCTGGGATGATTGGGTTCGACCACTTCTTGGTGGGCATGAAAGACAATTGGGAAAAGGCAGTGCCTGGAGGGTTCAAAGATTCCTCCCTACCCTTTCTAGTATCACTGGAGTGTTATTCTATTATTCTATGTTGCATATGTATTTTCCATGGGGATGTGACTAGAATATTGTGTCCAACTATGAAAATGTTTTCATTTGGACCCTCAGTTTCTGTGCATGCGGCCTCCCATTCCCCAGTTATGTGTGGGAAACATATGATCTAAGAAAAAATCATCATTAAATTAAGATTTTAAAAAGTCTAACCTATCAAAAGAACCAAATATTAATTCTTCTTCTGAGGAGGTTTCCATTTGGTGGGGCAGTGCCTATATTTTGAATGCTATGGGGAAGAAATTAGGGAGAGTTAAGGCTCTCATTAGAGGTGAATATGACACTTTCTCTATTGATTTTTTATCCTTCCTTGGGAAATTGCCACCTTTGGGGGGGAGTATATTAGATGTCCCTCTTTCTTTAGTGGTGGGGCTATTGTAGGTTTATGAAAATGAGCTTTCAAGGTTCCATGGGGTCAATGAACTATCTTTTTTGAAATCCAATTGATGAATTTTCATGAACATCTAGATGGGCACTTCTTCTAATCACCATCTTCTTCTGGTTGGATCATTGTTATGAAATTAAACTTCTCCAGTGAGTTATCTAGCACCACTTATCTATAATAAATCTTGCATAGAAGGATGTAATTGAAGATGATGTAGTTCTGGATATTATGACCCAACATTCAGTTAAAAGGACAGTAATTGGAAAGGTCATTAAAGATGAACTCATCGATCATCCTGGTTTACAGAATTGTGAGTGGGTTTTTATCTATGGTTTCCATGAAATAAGTGGGCACTTGTTCATTATGGAAGGATTATACCTTTTTCATCTATTCTTCAAAAGCTGAATGTCTTTTATTTCTCTATGATTCTATCCGCATGTTGTTTTGTGGTTGCCACCGCTCGATACAATGTGCTAGTTGGCATGGGGCATGTCTAGGTATTAGGATAAGCACTACATCTTACATGATAGTAATAGCTGACAATTATGCACTTGTTGTACTTTTTCTCTATGTTGTGGGCATCAGATGTGTTTTAGATCGGTTTTGCTGGACGGCCTCTTCCAAACTTTGGGCCATTTCAAAAAAACACACAAAATCCACTGGGATATTTCATTGGAATCATAGGAATCTACAACTCATCCTTGATATTTTCAGCACAGAGTTCTAGAAGTTTATCTTGTGTGTCAAAGATACTGAGTGAGTAGGTTAATCACTTCCACCTTTCTATAAAGTTAGACACCCTATCACTCTCACATTGTTTGCAGTTAGTTGTATAAAAGATCATTTTTTCCTCAATGTAGAACTAAAATGATAATGGAATTGATGAATATGTTCTTTCTATCCAGACGTAGATCCTATTTCCAGTTTTATATACCAAAAAATGTTTGTCCCTGTAAGAATATCTATAAAATACCTCACCCTTTTGCCTCTTATTGATCAGAAGGTCCCGTTAACTTCCTACACTTGTACAAAATTGTGTGAGATGTTGTTTGGGGTCACCTGCACCATCAAATTTAGAGAAGTTAGGATTACTAAAATTGGTGGAGGCAAGGTGTCATCCAACCAATTAGGATACAACTTTCTCTCAGGCTTCCCAAATGTGTGTCACGCTTCCATGGATTCAATTCAAGTAGTCAGGGAATAGAAACTTTTATGAGCTTCGGGGGCAATGTTTTCAATGTCGTATCCCATCTATAGGGTGTCAATGGGGGTTGACGAGTTTTCCATACTTTTATCTCCTGCTAATTTTTTATTAACAAGGTGTAATCCTTCCAGAATGAACATTTGTTCCTCTGGGGAATGAGCCCCCAACCATGAGAAGAATGATTCCCTCTATAGTGGTGGTGATGGTGAAAATTCATCCAGTTCTATACGGTGGGGGTTATTTGGGCCTCAAATAGAATGGATTGTTTTAGTTGTTCAAGATGCAATGACTATAGTCGATGAGTTGATGATTCCAGGGACGAGCATGATGATATAATTTATCCTAGCCTTATGAGGTAGGGTGATCTGGAATCACCAATGATATATGAAGGTTATCCCAATGGATAATGAACCTACTGATGATGACTGAGATATAAATTAATCCATCCTAGTGGGATGGGGATCACCTACAGCTACCAATGGTATGTCCTAAATCCTCTCAGGAATCTATGATCTATGGGGTGGAGGTAGTGGTAGATATTTTGTTGGCTTAGGGTATCGAGTATTCTCAGGGACGGTCATTATAGAAGCTTCTACTTTGGTCTGCAAGATGCAGTGCATCTGTGATCATATTAGAGATGGGTGCGATGCTAGCCCCTGGAGCAAACCATTCTTTATGGGAAGTTGTCTGAGTGGTTGCACTTTTGGACTCTTTGTTTGGAATGTTCTTCTATTGTCTAGAGGTGCATAGTTTGAAGTCATGTTGGCTATCCTCTATCCCCTTACATAGAGTGTGGGTACCATTGGAGTGGGTCATTGTGTTAAATTGAGAAACTGGACCAATCATTACGCGGTTCCCTAATTTTTTAAGAGGCTATAACATTATAGGATACCATATATGAGGGGAATTATTGTTATATGGGATCAGAAAAGTGTAATGCTCCATACTATCCCCATCCTTGAATATGGATGTGTGAAGTAGATTTGGAGATCAACTTCTGAAGATTAATGATGCAACTATGAAAACCATGTTGCATATTTGTGATGTTCAATTCTGGTTTTGATTCTCTGGTTAAAGAGATAACTATTAAATCTAACTGGAAATATGGTATACCGATTGTCTAAAAGTGATACTTGTATCCTGGATAAAGGATATTTCAAACCATCAGTCACTAATGTGTAACCCACATAGTCTGGTTTAGGTAAGGCACACACATCACATCATGATCATCTGATATCTCATTTCTAGGGTTAGTAAATAGCCATAACATGATGGGGATGTTGTTTCCAGCTACCTCTCTCCATATGTCAATATCAAACTCCTCTTCTTCAGATTTATACACCTCCATCCGGTAAGACCATTAATGATGGATATGATAGTCACCTTCTAATGGGTGTGGGGTGATAATGAAAGTTGATGGGGAACCATATACATATTACCACAATGATTCGATCCCATATCTATATGTACGGTTAAGAGTTTGGTTCACCTGTATATATTGATATGTTTTGACAAAGGTAGGATCTCCATGACTATGGGAGATATTGTCTTGGAGAGGTTAACCATGGTGGATGTTATGAGTAAATTCCCAGTGATCCATCTCCATACTACTAAGAGAAGAACTATCGTGGTAATGAACATCTTATGACTCAAATTTGATAAATGTCTCGATGGAATCTTTTGTTGTTATAAATGTGTCTCAAACAACTTGATGGACATTGGAATTGACCAGATTATATGTATGTGCCATTATATTCATTTTCATAAGAATATGCCCACCTACCGTTTTTAATTGTGCAATGATATGATCTCAAAACATGGAAATTTCCAGAACCTAGATATATCCTCTTGATGTGGTGAGAGTATGCACCCGCTGCTGAGAAGATATTGGAATATGGTGATGAGATATCCCATTATTGAATGAAATGTGAGCATGTCCCATGGAAGGTTTAATTATTACTTGATGAGCCAAAATCAGGACGCAGATATGAGAATGATCCCGAGCCTTTGGAATATAGCTCTATTCTATCATACTAGAAATATGTGCCTACTCTTGGGCGTGTGATGCCCTAACTTGGTGAGCCTTAGTTTGATCAAGAATATGAGCCTGGTTGGGATATGCATTCCCTCATGAAATATACAGAAAAAAATTCAAAAATTGAAATGGAATATGAGCCTCCCCACGTGTTTCCTTGTAATGATTCTGGTATATTCATTCATTTTTTGAAGTAGAAATACGTTCCTGGCATCCATGATCTGTCAGAATATGCCATGAAAATTCACTGACAGGAATGCGAACATGTCCTAAGGATTGTTCCCTTCTTACTTGGTTAGCGTCAACTAGAATGAGGATATATTCCCGATCATGGGCCTTTAGAGTATGCCACAGGACTTCTTCGACAAGAATATGATCTTGTCCTAAGGATTGTTCCCCGGTCACATTGTAAACCTCGACCAAAAAGGATATATGGGCCCGATCTTGGGCCTTTAAAATATGCTCCACGACTTCTTTGATAGGAATATCCCACTATATGGGGGAATGTGTAACTCATTCCTACTGAGCCCCAGTTAAAATGAGAATATGATCCCAATATAATATCTCTCCCTTCATTAATGTATGCCAATAATCCTCTTGATTGGGAGCAAGAGTGTGTACCTGCTTTGGTACAACCACTTGTTCACAATGACCAAAGTGTTGATTTTTCCTAGCTCGAGGGATTTGAGTTTGTACCTATCCCTTCATCTTCAATAGTTCTAGAATATTTTGGTGGAGTTCATCAACTATTGCTAAAATATATTTACATTTTAGAAAATTATGTGCAGTAATATGAGCATACACATGTTCTTTCTCCATGATAAATATTTATATGTCTTCAGTTGTAGTGGGGGTATGTTCCGACATCTATCCCTTTTGGGACATCATAATATGACGATGTGTTTCATTCATGGGGGTAGATGTATGGGCCCCCATTCATACTATGTGGATATTTCTATGGAATTTTTCCGAATGAGTAGGGATATGAGTTTTCTTTCTAGTTATCGCTTGATTATGATGGTAGTCATCGTCTTTAAGAGTGGGTATATGATACCTATCATGGATATCCAATGACTTATTCCTCTGATGATACTTCCTTTTATCCTATGCTTGCTAATATAAGGGGGTTTTGTGTCAGATTTTACCCTCACCAGTCGAGCAATGGGTACAAATTGGATGGTGTTTTTGACGGTTATTGAAAGGTGCCCTCTGTGGAACATGAATTGAAAGGAATCCATATTTGGCCTACTAGTCCAAGTTCATTAGATATGGAATGTAACATTTATCATTATCTAGGGATAAGAACATGGATATGTTGGTCGTAGAGAGAAGGTCTATTGGTTTAGTAGAATTCTTTATCAGGCGATGTGGACTCATCGGTCATCACACATAAAGAACCTATTGAGTAGCTTCAATGTGTAATACCTCACCATGTCAGTGGTACTCTTAGACCATTGTTTTTTTCTACCTATCATTGGAGTTGTCAAGCATGGGAAATTATATTATGACCCATAGAGGTAGTAGTCACAGATGATTTTCCAAAGTGAAGGATGGATGATGAATACATTGTTTTGAATCTATAAGTTTTCAATATCTATAGTAATGTAGACAATGATGAACATGATTATAAATTAAGGAAATATCATAGGTGTAATTTTCTCAAGAAAATATCCATGATGAACCCAATTTTTTTTTCATATTACCAGATTTATCCATTCAACTAGTTTGGACTTATCCAAACTATGATGAAATTATTTCACAAGAATGCTGGTTACAAAGGATTATTTTTAAAATCATTATATTCTTAATGATTTTTTTATAGGGTTTGAAAAAAAGTGGAATAATTAATTATAACCCTAACACTGTATTGTTATAGTTATTCATGTTGGTTTTACCAATGATTTCATATATGGTTGACAAAAAGTGCATGAAAACTGATAACCAATCATTTTATAATGACAAAGATTCATGTTGGGTTCGCTATTATTGTTCTAATAAAAGAGTAAATGAAATGGACTGATGGAAAACACCCAATTATTTTTTCATTGAAGAGATTCAAATCAAATTTGCCATTTTTATTTTCTATAGGGAAAAGAAATTGCCCAATAGACAATAATGAATCATTTTTCCATTTTAGATATTCACATCAGGTTCACCATTTTTTCATCCTGTTTTTGAGGTGTGAAATGGGTTCCCTTCTTCAGGATACCATTGTCACTTTTCCTAGAAACTCCCAATGATTCCCCTATCTGTAGATGCACACATACCTACTTTCCAAAGTCAAGATGTCATCTGGGTTTTATAATGTAGTGACTCTTGGGGAATCACATTGGTCAAGAGGTTGGGAGATAGGGTTAATCACACCCATTTTGGGGGAACTATTTCCTACTCAGGGACTCTCTAATAGAATTGATATATGTTCATTTATCTCATCTTAGTCTACATAGGAGACCAGTTACCATGATAAAAATATTCATTGGATTATTTTGTCATTAATAAAAGAAATGGAATCTCAATTGTGAACTTAGGGGAGTGTGATCTCATTTGTGAATCCATCTATATATATCCAAGGTTATCCATCGACCTATATAATGGTGAATAAATACTTTTTGTGCTGAAGACGTGTGACCAAATTCTTCAGAATGTGTTACCAAGCAAGGAGGAGGTTAATATTCGGAGGAGGGGATTCATCCATTATGATGATTTTTATATATCCTGATTATTTCAGGGAAAAAAACTATGTAGTTTATTAATATCATGGAGTTTAGAAACAAGAAGAGGGGACATATGTGCAGGTACTAAGATACCGAATATTTGGGCTTGAGTCTTATGGAGATTTATTACGTATCTTGAATATTTTAAGAATTAGAGTCATCATAGTTCAACTATTTCCTTGGTACTGGACAAAGGTATATTTCCTAATATTAATAGTGTTCGTACCATGCCCCTCACCTGGGCTTACATACTGGGATCACCTGAGTTGGTAGAAATTCATGATTCCTAATGAGGTTTCCGTTGCATATTCCTAAGACCATGTGAGATATGTTGGATGTGAGAAACAATGGATAATATATGATCATATAAATGGAATATTGATATGTTACATATGTATTGGGACAATTCTTAGGGTGTTTGGTATAGAGCATGAGCCTTGAGAAAGAGTCATATATATTCTAAGTATGGAAGGAATCAGAGTCCCCATAGTTTACTTATCCATTGACCTACAGATAGGATAAAGAAGTTGACCACACTCGTTGATATTCTGAATATCCTCTAGGTTTCTGGATTGCTATGGGCTTGCAAAAAGATGGATTCCTTATTGAACAGCGAGATAATATATGATGTCAGTAGTTGGTGCCCCAATTCCAAGGCTACCCTTGTAACCTTGAGGCATATAGTGCAGATAAAATGATCATTAGAACTCCCTAATACCACATGATCCAAACATCTTAATATAAACAAGTGTTATTATGTGATCAATTTCATTTTTGTGGATAATGGATTGGATAATGACTTTTACCTAGATGATTAATATGAAGATCAACCCTTTAAAACGTGGGGTACGTATCCTAAATATGGAAGGAATCAGATTCATCATAGTTCTATTATTATTTTGGCTTACACATAAAGGATTCCATATTTATCGGAGCTTACACTATGGGGTTTTTCTTGTAGTCATGGACTACACAATGAGGTTGAATAAGGCTATCAAATCATGGATTCCCTAGTGACAGGGCCCTGTTTTCCTGGGGTGTGTCGTCATGACCCATTTGACCTATCCAAGAGAAATTACATGACTTGGTTTGATTTTCCTAGAATCAATTGCATGACCTATCATCACACATATGTGCGGGGGGGGGGGGATGTCAAAATATTCAGTGCATCATGGTTCTATGTATTTCACATGTTTTGGATAACATACCTTGAGGTTATTGCGAGACCTTACCACCATGTCGGGAGGGTGTCACGAGTATTAGCTAGCTTTCCCGGAGTGTGTTGTGAGATCCTGTTTTCCATGCCTAGATAAAACAAGGACACATAACTGATTTGAGAGAACATCATTATATGATTCCAATGATGTATCTAAAGGATGTCGCAAGGCTTGGGTGATAGACCAAGAAGGTTTTTCGAGACCAAGGTGGTGTACCAAAAGGGTTCCAATGACTTACATTGACATGTATGGGGGATTTCATATGTCCCAAATAGCATGATGAATGATTTTTTCACCTAAGTGGTGTGTACTGGTATTATCGTGTGTCATTACATGATCAGCATGATATGCATGAGGGACAACAAGCATGTATTTCATTTAACTCTTCCACATTCAATCTTGGTTCATTCCCTTATATTAATAAATATGTAGGATTGTTTAGTATTAATTTATTTTGAGTGTCAAGTGATCTTGAAAACACGCAGTAGATTTTTTGGAGGCCTTTCCAGAAACCCTTCATGTAATCTATAAAAAATCATGTAATGTAACTTATATATACAAGATGATTTATCAGGTTGTTCACAGATATATTACCAGCTAGATGAATTTATAGTCACAAGATCATCCACTCCATGAACTCTACTTTGATGCTTTGGAATTTTTTTATCCTAATTTTCCTCCATGTAGTAGCCGGTGACATCTCAAATCCAAAAATAGAACCCCTCATTGAGGTTGGCATGGGGAATTTATATACCTCCCCAACCTGATTGTTTTCTGATTTTCACAGTATATCTAGTGTGAATCCATGATAGAGTTGGGTAGGCGGGATAACACTATGTACCTTCACGAGTATTTGTTGTGGGTTGTTCTGATTGTGTCACATGATTTTCATCAATTATGAGTCTCTTACATCACCATGTATTTTATTGGATTTTTTTTGATTGATGAAGACATGCTTGATCATTTGGGTATGTCAATGTAATTTTTGTATATTACTAAGGACATGTTCGGGGATATTCATGAGAGTATGATGACTTGCCTAGAATACATTTAATGGAAAAGGAGATTTTTCTAGGGGTATCATGATACCATGATGTAGACTTTATTTTTGTGTCGCATGTCTTTCAGTGACTGTAAGAGATATAGACTCCATCATTCCCCCCTTCATTTTATTCTATGAAGGTATTAGATTTTTTTATTTTTCATGAGTGATATCTAGGATATTTACTAGATTTTTTTATTATGCCATGCATCATCTACGTGGTTCATGATCATGTTGTGGAAAAATCTATCAGTTTTTTCTGAGAGCATCGATGGGGAAGTGATGAGTTTCATAGAACTACCCTAGGAACTACGTGTGATGAGAATGAAAAGTCATAAGGACTTCGTGAGATGAGGTGGACATAGATCCAAAGACTCATAGTGTCTTGAAAATCATTTGGGGGCATGTTGCATGTCCTTCAGCAACAATGAGCACCTATCACCTCCCCCCCCTTTATCTCCATTGTTTTATTTTACAAAGGATTAAGGGTCTTGTTATTTTACTCCAATATTATCAATGAAATTTATCCTTCTAAACAATGATAGAGAACATGATATTTATAATAACTGGCAGTATTTTCCTTTGGATATCAGTCCACCTTATTTTTCAAGGAATTTCATAAGGGTTTTCTGGAATTTTCTAATGAAAACCCATGTGACCCAGGGGGTGTTAATTCAATAATCACCACATAGTCATTTGTTGTTTGGATATAATTTCTGAGAGATGTATGGTCTATTGAAGGGAGTAATGTGTGGGATTGGATGAAGGTTATGCAATGTCTGTGCATCCTTCGTGTGTCCTTGAAATGGGTATGTGACCGCATGTCCCTTAGAGTCACATGAGATCCATGATTCTTGGTTACTTTCTCCTTACATCACTTATACAGGGAAGGCAATACCAATGTTCAGGTATTTATTTCTTTAAAATTTTACTGAATCTTATTTGGTGCGCATCCACATCTTTTCAAGTAAATGAAGCTGATACATTATTAATGACTAGATCTGAAAAACATGATCCACCTATAATAATTATACCAACCATGGAGAAGTAACCATAATGGAAAATGGTATAATAGTTTCAAAAATTAATCCAATTTGATGAAAATATAATCCTTCATAGAGAATATAGAAATTTATTATGGATACCTATACATTTATTCTATAGGTATTAAATATTATAAGATTAATATTATTTATTTTCTAAAAAACACCTTCAATAATTGTAATTGTTTACTATCATTTGATACTAGACACGCAATAATCTTATTTCATGTATGATCTTAAACAACAACCAAAAATATATTACTAAATATAATTTTTTATATATATCATATATAAAACTTTTCTTCATATCCTAGTGAAAAGAAATAAATGAAAGGGATAGCTCGAATGCTCAGTGTGGGTGAAAAAGTGATATATCAATGATCACTTAAACATAACACAAGAATAAGGTTATGAGAATATGATATTAAAATTTTAATATTAATATATATAATATCATAGATTATAATCGTGAATTATATCATAAGTAATTTTTTTTATATCCATGAATCATAATGGAATCAAATAATGAATGTCATGGAAGTATAACACTATTATAAGACAAAAAAAGTTAGCATATGCATACACATTGAAAAGAATTTCTTTATTAGTCAAGGATCAATACAATTAGTATAAAAGTTAATTGGGTTAACACCCTATTCCATCATATTTGTAGTGAAGGTGAAATCCCAAGATGTTCATAGTGAAAATATTCTCTTACTGGATGTGATTCACTCTACATTCCAGTCTGTATTATCTGAGGAGATATCCATCTTTACCCAAATGAATTAAATAGAGATATTATTATAGTAAAACCTATCACATAATTTAAATCACACATATATGTACCAATAAATAATAATAAATTCATCATAACATAATCTATGTGAAAGATATAGGGCTCATTAAGGATTCATCATAACTTAATTAACCCATCGAAATGAAATAGGTTTAATAATAATCCCTAAAACTACATCATCATAATCCATAAAAATAATTAATGTGGATGGTATCATTGGATCATATCCCAATTAAATTATAATTTACATTTAAATAATTTATCATAGTTAATAAAGGTCTTTAAAAGATCACTAAAACATTTTTTAGTATAGTACCATTTTCACAGTGAAAACACCCATTTGTAATATAACAATTTCCCAAATATTTTGAAAACCATTATCATTGAAATTAATATTATAAATGTGTAATGTAAAAATCATATAATTTAGCGGTCATCACATATGTAAATTTCATTCATGTCATGCATGTTAAGATAATGATTTCATTCACATTTTTTGTAAAAATACAAAAGGACCTCATTCAAAAAAATTCAAGATGTTTCATTTTATTTTTTTGAAATTTTCAATCATGTGGAAAAATTAATTCTAAAAATTATAGTATAATATTAAAAACAATAATGAATGTTTTTTTAAGAAATAATTTAATTGAAATAAAAATTATTTTTGACTGAAGAGAGAAATATATACAGTATTCCTTAAAAAAATTCTTTTGGTATATTAAACATTTAATGATAACAACATAAAATGAAAACATATAATATTCTACGATTCCTAGTATATGGGTTATAAACATTAATCATTCTAATATTAATAAAAATCATTCTCATTAAACAATGAGATTAAAACATAAATCTCTTTCGTTGAGTTTGAATTTCATCAAATTGAATTTTAATCTATTTTATAACAAATATCAATTTAGAATAATCATATATTTAATTTGTAAGCATGAATATACTATCTTATATGATTTGTTTATATCATTTCAATAAACATTATTTAAAAATTCCCTATTCAAATAATCATTTATGGGTGTTACTAGTATATTTTTTTTATAAAAATTTTGCTTTGGTTGTGTAAAGACCCAAACATCCTATAAATAAATATTACATATTAATATATTAATATTCATTAAATAACAAAAAAATCCAAGCCATACTAATTTAGGTTCATTGTTTTATATACTATGACAACTAAATAACTTTTCCATAATTTAGATATGTCATCACCCACTATGTTCATCATAAATAGAATCCACTTTATATATAACATAAATCATACATTATATTATAACCATGGGAATTTAATCATAAGAGAGGGTTCCATCAGATTCATTGTAAGGGTAAAAAACTATATCCACATATCATAAGCATTATGGTGTGATAATATCATAATAACAACTGAATACCATACCCTATATATTGTAGATCATAAACATGATTCATGGAATAAAGCATGGTAGCTCATATTACATGAACCATAATTTAATAAATGAACATAAACTAGAATAACATATCATGGGATTAAGGAATTGATTTATGGAGTACTCATAAACATATAAGATCATTTATTTATCTTCTAGAGTATTATTTCCAATACTATCATAATATAATGAGTTCATACCCCAGTTAATCATATTATTCAAGGTTTACTCCAATGGTAATCATAGTGGATAATGTCCCTTACTGAACACAGTTCACTAGGCATTACATATATTTTATTTCATGAGATATCATTCATTACCCATTTCATTAGAAATAGATATAGGTCCAACCAATCATGGTTATAACATAATCACCATATTTGGTTATAATTAAACCACCATCATTTATTAAAACATATTCGCTCGTGAATAATAAAAATCATACATACGTGTTCCCCAAGATTGTAAAATATATATCTAATTAAAAACCCTGAAAAGAAACGTGTTTCATAAATATTTCATCATATCATAACTAGTGAAAAAGAAAATTGTCTCATAATGAATACACCATTTCATTAAACCACAAACCTTATAATAAGAAGTCGGTTTCATAAGAATTTCATATTGGTATAAACCCTAGAGTAGAATCGATTTTCGTAAACATCTAATCATCATACACATAAATCGTCAAGGGAAGTAATAATAATGGTACTTATCATTCATATAATGAATAAAGCATAAAATTAACCAATTGATGTCATATAATATGGAAATTTATATTTAAGAATCACTCACAACTTTTGATTAGGAAAAAACACCTTACAATTTGAAAATAATTTTTTTTTAAACATAAAAAATCCTTAAAATTTTTTTCTTTAAAAATAACCTTGGAAACTTATAGAGGAAATGTAAAAAATTATTTCAATCAGTTCTTAAGAAAAATATCATTTCCACTTTGAAAAACACATTATATAACATAAATCCTTTTCAAAATCGTTTTCATTAGAAGTAACCTTTGAAGCATATAAATAATCATTATAAATCATTTAAAACATTTTTTTTGATAAAAATATCAATTTTTTAATAATCACTTTTTAAATTAAAAAATTCAAAAAAATATTTTTAAAACCTATTCCTTAAAAATATCCTTATAATATATAAAAGAATATTCAATTAAAATAATAGTCATGATATTAGGAAATTGCATTCATGTCGTACTCATTAAAACAAATATTACTTTTATATTTTAAAAAAAATCCAATCAAGAATTGAATAGAATAGACATGCATATTAATATAAAAAATCGTTGAAAAAATATGGTTAAAAATTTATTTAATAATTTTTTTGGATATTGTTAAAATATATTCATAAAACATGGATATGGAATAAAAATTGGTTTTCAAATGACTAGAAAAAAATTCAGATTCTTTAAAAACATTATTCTGGAATAATGATAATATATATATAGTTAATTAAATAGAAAAATTTTATTATCATGATATAAATATAGGATAAATAATTAATTATATTCTTAACAAATAGATCATAAGATATTATTATATGAAGCATAATCCTAAAAAAGGTTGTTGAATGATGAGACTGTTTCTTAAAAACCTTAAAACATTTTTATGTTTTGAATCATAGGAACCATTAAAAATAAAATTAAATAAGAAATTTAATATATTTAAAATAATTATATTTATTATTTAAAATGGAAATGTTTCATTACATGCTCCACACAAAATAAATGAGTGGTGAATTTTCATATGTATCTCAGAAATAAAAGAGAAAATATAAATCTTTAACCTTAATTATCGAATTCATTCGTATGCATTAGAAATTTTTTTAAAAAAAATAAATATTTAGTTTAAATATTTTATATAACCATAAATATATATATATCAAACCAAATATTAATTACGTGTGACCTTTTATAACCTAGTTTATTAACCATTCGTTTTTAAAATTACATTTTATAAAATAACATATTTGTTTTCTTTGTATTTTATTATTATTTTTTCATTCCTCTTACAATGATCATGGGAAAATAATATAAATAATGTTAAACATGATATAATTATTAGATATCTTTTTTATAAATATTTGTAGGATAATTTGTAAAAGATAGAAAATGAAAATGAAATACGCCATTCATGGAGACAGTAATTCATACATATGCATTACAAACTATTTTCATTTTTTTAATGGATTGAAAATAATAATAATATGTTATTATTATATAATATTTTTAATATATATATATATATATCCCATATTTATAATTAAATTTATCCTCATTACCTTATGTGTAATTGAAATGTGAGGCACACGTGTTGTAGGGAATGAAAAAAAGCATTATTTATATTCCTAATACAACAGAGACGCTTTCCAGGTTATCTGCCTTTAATAGTATCACATTATTTCAATCACTATTTATATTTCCATGAAACTAATTTTTTTAATTATTTATCAAAACAATGGTATTTTTTTGATTTTAGAAAATATGAAATTTAAATGCATGAAAAAACTAAACTAAATGAATATGAAAACCGAATTAAATTGTAGATGAATGGTCTTTGTGTGAAGGTTTCCTACTTTGGTTCAATAATTTTTAAGTCTATATTTAAATTCAATTTTATAATCCTATTACATTATTAATTTATTCCTAATCTCTACATCTAGTAGGTCTCTTACCTTCCTAGAAAACTACATCTTCAAAAAAAGTCAACCTCCCTCAATAGGAAGTAGGAATGAATTCGGGATTCACGTCATGGTGGATGGTCTCTAGAACATTTAATTTTATCATCAACAACTAAAAAAATCATATAATTAAAAAATTTAAATCTAAATAATTCATAACATTATGAGTCATCCCTGAAGACCAAGCCTTGGGTTTGTCACGTGTCATTACCGAATTGAAAAATAATTAGGGTGGGAAGAGAGAATATAAATTGAATGGTATTGGAGTTGGAATATAAATTTATATGGAAGAATATGGAATATATTTAATTAAAATATAAATTAATGGATTACATTGGAAAAGAAAACAATAAACAAAAGGAAAATAATGAAACCATGAAGTAGTTGCATCCTTGTAGTGCATCATAATTACAGATCCTCAGAAACATATAACATTTTCTTCTAGAATATGATTTTATTTATAGGACTCAATCCACTGTTGATTCTATTAATGGAAATGTTAATTTATAAAAAAAATCATCTTGAGGTCCTGAGATCCTAAAAATGGTCTTCATTATTTATTACATCGAATATTTTTATTCTTGGTCTCATATGACAATTTCACATTGTGAATAGTTTTTCATGATGTGTAAAGTGTGGTAGTAAAACCTTATTTCTAAATTATTTAACATCATTAATAGTAGATTAATGAATTTTAATATTTCAATGTGACCATCTTTTGGTTTTCTATCATTTTTTATTATTCTTCATGTTATGTGTCATGAATATCATTCATGATTTGTAATGTTGATTTTATACGGATATTTCCTAGATATTTTATGTCTTTTCACTTTTTATATATGGGATCTAACCTTGACTAATACTTTTATCCACTTAATATTCAATCCTTCTTCATAATACCGGTGTCACACCACCCACTACTACCAAAAAGGTGTTTATTAGCCCTCAAATGGGTTTTAACAGTGCTAAAATGGGTTGTAAATCTCAACGCAGATAGGGGTGTCCCCTTTATCAGTACTAAAATATAGTTGATAATGGTAGCCTTTATTAGCACTAAAAAGAACCGATAAAGGGATCCTTTATTAGTGCTAAAAATTCACTGATAAAGGGAGCCTTTATGAGCACTAAAAACGCGCTGATAAATGCCCTACCTTCTATATCATAAAATTCTGTAGCAGCACACCCAAACAAGACCTACAAAAAAAATCAGCATATCAATAAGTATACCCTATAGAAAATTAACAAATAATTTATTAGGTAATTACAGCAAGTATACACATACAACAAGTATACCCATACAACAAGTATACTCATACACCATTAACACATAATTCATAAGTTAATTAAATACATTAGGAATTTAATTTAGAATTTAGGGGGTTGGGGGTTGTTCAAGTCTTTGGGGTGGATCTCCAAAAGGGGTAGGGGTGTCCAGGGGGTGGGGGTGTCCATGGGGATGGGGGTGTCTGGGGGGGTTGTCCCGAGTGGTGGTGGTGGGGGTGGGGGGGTATCCATGGTGGTGTTCATGGGGGTGGGGTGGTGTCCATGGGGTAGGGGGCTTTTTAGGGGGTGTGGGGTGTCCAGGGGTTGGGGGTGTCCATGTGGTGGGGTGATTTCTAGGGGCTGGGGGCTAGTCCATATGGTTGGGGGGCTATCCGAGGGGGTTAGGGTGGTGTCCAGTGGGTGGGGGTGGCTTTTCATGGGGGTGGGGTGTCCCAGGGGATGGGGGGGGGGGCTATCCAGGGTGGGGTGTGTCTATGGTGGTGTCCGGGGGGGGGGGGTGGTGTCTAGGGGGGTGGGGGATTTCCCGTGGGTGGGGGTTGTCCAGGGGGTGGGGTGTCTAGGGGTGGGTTGGTGTCCAGGGGTGGGGGGTCCCAAAGGTTGGGGTTGTCTAATGGGGGTGGGTGGTCTCTAAGGGGGTGGGAGTGGCTGTCCATGGGGGTGGGGGAGTCTATGGGGGTGGGGGTGTCCAGGTGGTGTGGTGGTGTCTAGGAGGGATGGGGGCTGTCCTGGGGGTGGGTTGTACAGGGGGTTGTGGGGTGTCTAGGGGATGTGGGGGGGGGGGGGGGGTAACCATGGGGGTGTCCAGGGGGTGGGGTGGTTTTCAGGGGGTGTGGGGTGGTTTTTATGGGTGTGTGGGGCTTTCTATGGGTGGGGGTGTCTATGGGGGGTTGGGGTGTCCAGGGGGTGGGGTTGTGTCCATGGGATGGGGTGGTGTCTAGGGGGTGGTGGTGGCTATCCATGGCGGTGGGGGTGTCCAGGGGGGTGTCCAAGTTGTGGGGTGGTGTCCAGGGGGGGCGTCTCGGGGGTGGGGACCGTCTAGGGGGTTGTGGTGTTGGGGTGGGGGGGGGGGGGGGGTCTATCCATGGTGGTGTCTAGGGGGTGGGGGTGTCCAGGGCAGGTGGGGTGGTGTCCTGTGGGTTAGGGGGGCTTTCCAAGGGTGGGGTTTCCAGGGGGTGGGGGTGTCCAGGGGGTGGGGTGGTGTCCTAGGGTGTGGGGGCGGTATAGGGGTTGCAGGGCTATCCAAGGGGGGTGGGGTGGTGTCATATGAGGTGGGGGTGGTTGTCCATGGGGGTGGGGATCCAGGTGGTGGGGTGGTGTCTAGGAGGGCTGCCCCCCCCCCTAGGGTGGGGGCATCCATGGGGTGGGGATGTCCTAGAGGGGTCTAGGGTGGTGGGGGGGGATATCCATGGGGGAGTCCAGGGGTTGTCGGTTTTCTGTATGTCAATCCGAATGCATTTGGCCGATTTTTCGTACGTCAGTTGTTGTTTTCACTTAAAATTCTGTCCATTTTAAACAAAAGAGAGAAAATTTGGGTTATACGAACCACACGATGTCTCGGATTTAGACATATTTTACTCATACACATCACACATGACCCATGGATCATCCTCCTAAAGTATCCACACAATCTGAATGTGTTTGGTCAGATTTCTGTACATCAGTTGTTGTTTTCACTTAAAATTATGTCCATTTTAAACAAACTAGAGATAATTTGAGTGAAACCGGCCACACCATGACTCATATTAAGGTAGGGTTGACTCTTAAATGTCACAAATTACCCATGGATCATTCTTGTAATTTATCAACACAATACGATTTCATTTGGTCGGTTTTCTGTATGGTAGTAGTTGTTTTCACTTAATGTTCTGTCCATTTTAATCAAAAGAGACACACTTTGAGTGATTCTAGCCACACCATGCCTCTGATTGAAGTAGGGTTGACTCTTACACATCACACATGACTCAGGGATCATTCTCTTAATGTATCATCACAATACGAATGCATTTGGTAAGTTTTCCGTACATCAGTTGTTGTTTTCACGTAAAATTCTATCCATTTTAAACAAAAGACAGTCACTTTGAGTGTCGTGCCTCAGATTAAGGCAGGTATTACTCGTACAAGTAAAAAATTACCCATGGATCATTATCATAGAGTGTACCCACAATATGAATTAATTTTGATCGTTTTCCGTATGTCAGTTGTTGTTTTCACTTAAAATTCTGTCCATTTTAAATAAAAGAGAGACAATTTGAGTGATACTGGCCACACTATGCCTCATATTTAGGTATGTTTGACTCGTACACATAACACATGACCCATGGATCATTCTCCTAAAGTATCAACATAATCTGAATGCAATAGGTCATTTTTATGTACGTCCGTTTTTTTTTCACTTAAAATTCTATCCATTTTAAACAAAAGAGAGACACTTTGAGTCATACCGGCCATACCGTGCTGCGGATTGAGGAAATGTTGACACTTACACATCACAAATGAACCATGGATCGTTATTCTAATGTATCAACACATTCTGAATGTGTTTGTTTAGTTTTCCATACGTCAGTTGTTTTTTTCATTTAAAATTTTGTCCATTCTAAACAAAAGAGAGACACTTTGAGTGATACGGGCCACATCATGCCTCAGATTGAGGCATGATCAACTATTACATGTCACAAGTGACCCATTTTTCTTTCTCCTAAACTATAAACACAATTTTAATGTGTTTCGTCAGTTTCACGTATGTCTGTTGTTGTTTTCACTTTAAAGTCTGTCCATTTTAAACAAATGAGAGAGACTTTGAGTGATATCGGCCACACCGTGCTTCCGATTGAGGTGGGGTTCACTCGTGCACATCACCCATGACCCATGGATAGTTATCCTAAATTATAAACCCAAAATGAATGAATTTGGTCAAATATAAAGGTATTTTTTATATTTTACTAGTTTTTCTTACCCCAATCCCAAAGAAATGTGATTCATCATTCTTGCATGTTTCTGGTGCATTTCATCTGTTAAAATGAAAAATTGACTCATTGGAAAATGAATGTTTTTTTACTAACAATTAAAATTTTTCTATGAACATTTACATACAACAATGTTTCATATTTTTTATTTTTAACCCCTCTCAAAAATTGTTCCCAATTGTACACGTCCCTAAGGTAGATCTTTAGGCTATTTGTGTACAATCTTACATTAGGTATAAGGCACAATCATTTCTGAACAAATCTATACCATCTTGTGAATATGAGGCTATTAAATAGTTAGAGTAGTACTGAAAAATATATAAGTAAATAATTAATAAATAATTTAAATTAAATAGCAGTTTTTTTTTAGAATACCTATTTAGGGATTCTAGTTTGTTCATAGAAAATGATCTCTCTCATAAATTTACATACATATTAACCGCAATAATTATTGTTTTTTTTGTACAATGCAATAACTTTAATCATTTTAATAATAAGAAAATTGTTTTTATTTGTGTTTGGATAGTGAAATTTTATTAAATATACCCTAATATTAGTCCTGACGTAGTACTTTCTAACATCATTATGCTTAGCCCCTACCCTCATTATTTTATTTAGATGATATTTATACACCACCCTATCAAAACATAATCGTTAGTAAAAGATAATAAAAATTATATTAATTTATTTTTAGACCTAAAACTAAGGATTATGTATCTTACAGATTCACAAACTCCATCATGTGTGGTCGGTTTGTTGGATATCATTGTGTTGCATCTAGAAAATAAATCTTTCAAATATCCATGTTCACAGCAATTAGCTGCCAATGTTGACTAAAACACAAAAAGGAATATGTAATAAATAAATTAAAGATACATTTTATATGCCTTAATAGAAGAGTTTTACCCCTCCATGGTTGGTATTTGGAAGAGTCTGTCATTCGTAATATTTCATTCAAATGTTTTCAGCAAGCCTTTCACTATTTCATCCTTTTTTGATGGCTCTAATTTTTTTAGTTGTGTTGATGTGGTATAAGGACTAACGATACTGAATTTTGGCTCATGGGAAAGTTCCTTAAACTGTTTTTCATATATACGCCTGCCAATAATATAAAATACATTTAGTCATAATTACCACATTATATCACATTTTAGAAAATCAATTCATGAACACATACCTCATATATACATTTACAACTATGATTCCTAGCCAACCGTATTCAAGGTTATCATTTAAATTTTCAACAGTGACAAAATATGAAATTTCAACTCTCTATATATTCCTTTCAAAAACCACTATATGACTACTACCACCTTTTAGCTTTGTATCGATGCGAGTCTTCAATGCTAGTAAATGCGAATAGAGAATAGTTTGTTTTATGATGCGTTTAGTAGCACTTTGGGATCAGTTGGTCGATATTTTAGATGCTTTTGAGCCCATTTTTCTTGTCACCCCATCTATTTCTCCATTTGTAATAAAATTCATTGGTCCATACCTTTTTTTCATTAACCGTTAATGGTTTAGCTTGAAAAAATGGAAATAAATACCTCTTTTTCCACATGTCCTCTTAAAAGTTGTGATGGACATGCAATGAATGTCCCAATAACCTTTTCAACCATATGAATATCATCATCATTAGGTTGAATAGGTATCTCTGTATTTGGCTCATGAGCTACAGTAATAATCACTTTTAGATGATCTTTTGGAAGTGGTCTATTATACAGCTTGTCTTCTGGGATGTTGAACACTATAGCCCTCACTATAGGGTGATTGGTGGGTGTTGACAGATATAAATTCCAGTCATTATCCCCCTATATATGATCATTAGAGGAAAAGTATCATTATTTTTATGATTCACATTCCATGGGAACAATTATTTGATTATTGATTACCATAGTTAAGATAGTTCTTTGAGGGGAATGGCTCGCCTTAAAGCTGGTGGGGGTGGGGTGGGATCTTCGCATGGTCTTTGTTACAATGTTGTGTCTTCTCCTTTCTTACCACCCATAAAAGTTTCTAGCAACTCTCTCTTACATTAAAATAATTCTACAATAGTTTCTAGTCTTTTGCACATTTGTTTCATATCTTCATTTCTATCATCCATTTTTTTCCTGAAAATATACTCAAGTTGTCACCCAAAACCCCGCACCTCTGACCCGGCCATATTGTTCTGACTGCTTCAAAGTCATCGATAATAGGTCCACATCCTCTATTAGAGTATCTGATTCCTATGACTTTCGGATATAGAAAAATAAGTTATTATTATAATTAAATATCAATTTAAAACAAAACAATTTATCATGTCATACATACAAATATTTCTCACACTTTTAGTGTGTTTTTGTTTACTAGATTTCTTTCCTTATTCACACATAACTCCTTCTATAGCGCATGATGGGGGATGAAAGTGTCCTTGGCTTTAGAATAATTAATATAAATATAACTATAGAAAGATAATTATAATGTAGTTTCATGGAAATTAACAATATTACTATAAATTTAAAATCCGTACCATTTATTTTCTAGTGAAGTGTACCCCATCCTTGATTTATGATAGGTGTATGTTGGTTTTGATGTACATTCCTTATTTTCAGTACTGAGTTTCTGTTTCATAAATGAAATATTGAAAATCATTGTGATGAATACATGTATCCTCAAACAATGTATTGTCATCCACAATGCACCTGAAACATATCATCCCCATGACAGCCAATAAATGCATCCCATGCTTCTTGGGATATCAGGTGAGCATAGACAAGGGGTGGGTGTAGGTTTATTTCACCTTTGGAATCATTCAAGTGACATTTTGTTAGAATAGTGATAAAACCTCAACTAATCCTTCCTACAAGCCTTAGTACATAATTCTTGTGTAAATAATGTACTATAAACGTACTCTACAAGGGATTGATAAGAGAATGACATTGTTTCATTATTTATTTTTCTAGTAAATTAATGAAATAATACCATAATGTTATCGTAATTTCATCCTAGATCATATCATTCAGCATGGACACAACATGGTGCCATGAGTCTATGTCAATCGATACATGTTTCGGAGTAAAAATTCAAATGTAAATACTATACATTGCCTTGTTGGGATTCACATGTTGGCCTTGTGCATCCATCCGACATCAAATTTTATTCCTTTGCTTTTTTTCATTAAGAACATTGGATATCGCTGTCAAACTATGATACACCTGTGTTTTCTGCGACATCAGTCTTCATCCACGTCCATTTCATCGATATCAACATCTTCAATATGTTCATTGAAAAGGTAAAAATGACATGTGCTGATGTTTGTTGAACCTCAACACTATGAGCAGAAACATGTTCAGAAACTTGTTGTTGCTCTGCACTATGAGCAGCTGCTGCTGCTGCTGCTTGAGAGACTTGTTCAGCCTCAAGGTTAGGAGCACCAAAACAAGAAGAAGTCATTATCTGCAAAAGTGGTTGAACAGTTAATTTATATTACATAAATTTAGTAATGATAAGATAATAACATTAGATAACAAGATCTATATATCAAACAAAATATAACCTGTTTATTGAAATCTCTCTTCTTTGGAAGGCTGAAGGGATTTTAAGCCTCTATCTATTATCCAAATCAATGAATTTTGGTCTCCTCTAACATAAAAAAAGTCATCTACATTAGGAAAGCTACGAAATGATTATGATGTACCACTAAAAGGATCAGCCTCAATTAAATTTTCATCAGACGCTTCAGTATTTATGGATAATAATAGAACAATCAACCACTATCGGTTCGTAGGATCTGGAACATAATATACTTGTACCTCTTTTGATGCCATTATAAACTATTCATCTTTGTACCATTATTTACTAAAATTAAATTTCACAAATCCCAAATCATCTATTTTAACACCACTATTGTTATCAACCCATTTGTATTAAAAAATCATCAATTGGAATGTCGTATAATCCAACTCTCATATTTGTATGATAATTCCAATGTATGACATATTTTCATAAATTGGATTTTTATCCTTACTACCTGAAACATGCATCGCTTCAGCCACAAGTGTAACTCCATTATTTTTCATGGTACTGTATTCTTCATGTTCATCTCTATAGAATGTATAACCATTAATTACATAACCATTGTAGGATAATACATACACACTTGGTCTGACCGCTAGCCATCGACGTCATTCTGAAATTGAATTCGAATTTTCATCTAACTCCTTAAAAATATAGTCATAAAGACATCTTATAAACCAGTTATTGTGTGTATTTGATATCCATTTTTCATCCCTTGATTTATTCAACTGCCTAATTTTTTTTGGATTTCAATATATAGAGCAACCTCCCACCTGTTATGAAAAACATAAAGGTGGGCCTGCTCCCGATCAATAATATAGATTATCACAACATCTCATCTAAAAATTCCCTCACCATCAATGCATCCAGCGTGATGAGATTTTGGGAGACAAATGCTTTCCACATCAGATAGGTATTCGGTATAGAATTCAATGGCTTCATCAAGAATATATCGCTTCACTATAAAACCCTCTAGCTATAGTCAAATTTGGACATACCCTTTCAAAATCATCACATACCACTCAACGTTATACATCCATATTTAGTTCATAGTACCACAAAGTCGAATCTCTCTCATCAGGTGAACTATCAAATGAACCATCAAATCAAAGAATGTTATTGGGAAGAAAATTTCAAATTTACATAATATGATGACAAATTCAATTTCCATAGCTGGAAATTTCGCCAGGTCTAAAACATGGAAACATAAATCTTTGAAAAAGAAAAAAAGTTTGGTTAACATATGACGAACATTTGTGGTAAAAATGCAATGTAAAGCTATATGAATTAAATCTTGCATCAAAACATGGCAGTCATGTGATTACAAACCTTTTAAATTCAAATCATTCATTGACACACAATTCTTGATATATGATGAATACCCCTCTCGAACCATTACATCATTGTAGAAGTTGAAAAAATGATATCTCTGCTCTCTATAAAAATTATAAGTAGCTGGAAGATGAAACATTTGATTTTCACCGTTCACGGGAGACAACTCTTCGGGTATTCCCATGTCAACCATGTTCATCCTTGTCTTAATTTCATCCTTTGTTTTGGCAGGGGCATTTAGAAACATTCCGATAACACTGTCATATACATTTTTTCCACATGCATCTCATCAAGAAAATGTCTAATGTATAGACAATTCCAGTATGGCAATTCAAAAAAAAAACGGTTCCCTTTTTTTAACCGATTTTGGAAAGGTTTTTTGAAAACAATTTACCAAAAACAGTGTACAAATCTTTTAGTTTCTCAAATAGCTGATCTCCTATCAGTAGAGACGGTGTTTTGTGTTGTTTTGAACATTCATTGGATGATGTCATCCAACATCGATACTTATGCCGATGAGATAGAAATATATGATTTTCTAGAAACACATATTTCAATGAATTTTTCAACCTAATTGATTTCGTATCTTCTTTCCATAGGAGACACCCTTGAGCTATTTTAATGCTATAGCCTGAATAATTTCTATAAGCAGGGTAACCATTTATCATCCCATACAACATTGCTCTCAACGAGAAGTATTCACTTTTATAAGAATCACACAACATAACACTTGAATCACAAAATAATTTCAAATCCTCGATCAAAAGAGATAAATAATCTTCCAAATTGTTACCTGGTTGTTTTGGTCCTCATATAAAAATAGATAACATAATGAATTTTTGATTCATACAAAACTTGTGTGGAAAGTTATAATTTACCAACATAACCAACCATGTACTAAAAGTGCTGGTTTGAAAACCAAAAGGATTCACTCAGTAACAACCCGAGATTTAATGAGAATAATTCATTTTAATTGATGTCTTCTGTTTATCACTACACAAAGATTATCTTGTGCTATACGCAACAACGTATTAGCTTGCAGTATACGCAACACTATTCTTGGCTCGTGTTACACCCAATTTCATGTTCGTTTTGTAGAAATTATTCTACACAACATTAAGTATAGACTTTTTGTAATGTATAAATTAAATATGGTTGTATTTTGTTATACTCAACAACAAATGAGTCTTTCACTACACGCCACCCTGACTTGGCTTGCATTACACACAATCACAACCTTCATCGATAGCGTGTGCAGTATGCAATACTGGGTTTCACTAAACAACGATATATTGTTATAATTTTATTATGAACTAGCCTTTATGAATAGTATTAACAATATTTTGAATTTTATAACATTATTTTTCATCTAACATATATTCTAGAACATGGTAGGAGAAAAAAAATTTAGGGTAAAATAAGTATTTTTAAAAAAATGCAGTTTTTCCACCTTTTGATGACGCACCCACATTAATTATAGTTTTTGACAGGTTTATAAGTTAAATTTGACAAAATAAAATTATTCCTTGTTATAAAGATATAAAAAAATAATTTGGAGGAATTTTTCATGTTATTCTGATAACTTTCATATTTTGATGAATAGTAAAACACGCTATATTTTTATTAAAACATCTTTTTTCATCACAATAATGTATATGTATAGATTATATTTTTAATTGGTTTTAAAGTTTAATTAGAATATATTTTAACCATTGAATCCAATTTTGGTCATTGGAATTAATTTTAATTTGAATTTGGACATAAATAAATGTTGATCTTTTGATAGTTATTGTTTCTTAAAAACACGCTATTTGTTTTAATAACGAGAATTGATTTTAAAATTAATTAATTCCACTTATATGTTTTGAATTTGGAAAAATGGACATCATTTTTGAATTTAGAATATCAAATATATCTTAGGCTGAATTTTAGGTATTTTTCTGAAAAACATCAATTTTTGATGAATAGTGAAAATACTATGTTTTTGGTTAAAACTGACTTTTTATTTAAATAATAATTTATTTGATTTAAATTTTTTATGTCAAAATAGATACATAATACTTATATAAGTTCAATGAAATTTATTTGAATCATTTTATAATAATTTTATATTTATAAAAATTATATTGAACTTCTCACCGTCCTTTACCCACCTCCTGTGAGCTTTTGCAATTGTTCATAAAACATAATTTTACCACTTCTGTGAGTTGAATCTAAATAATCCAAGAGACGCGGTTAATATCAAGGAGTAAAATGTGGATCAATTAGATAAAAATAATTTTTAGTGAATAGTGACTTTTTACATTTATTTACCACGGTTAAAAGTAAATAGGGTAATTCAATGTTAAATAAATATTATAATAATTCAAAATTACCATAACACTTTTCCAAAACTTATTAAATGAGTATTGTCTGACCATGGGTATCCTTGGGTCGATTTTGGAAACCCATGGAGCCACTTATGAAAGACAATGACGCATTAGATTAATTAGTTTGATGTAAAGACAAAATTGGCATTAACAAAAATCCTTTAGTAATTAATTATTATAAGGCGCTATATAAATTATCATTTCGACTATAAATATTCATTAAAAATTTAAAAATATTTCCTACATGTTATTATTTATTTTATATTTTTTAGATATCAAATAAATTGTAATGGCCCAGACCCTCCTGGCCCATTACTTTGCCAAAAGTGGGGCTCTACCAAAATAGTGGCACCGTGAGGGTGACACCCTGACGATGGAACCATGACGGTGGCCCCATGATGGTGGCCCCGTGACGGTGGCCCCGTGACGGTGGCACCATAACGGTGGCATCGTGACGGTGATCCCGTGACGGTGGCCCCGTGACAGTGGCATTGTGTCCCCTCGCCGAGCCTTTCGTTCTTTTTCCAGTACCTGACTTTTCCGCTCCCGCAACGTAAGTTTTGACGTAAATTAATTCTTTTACTCCTTTTAAAACCATTTAAGGCTCATAATTAATTCCTAAAAATCTTGAGAGACCTCCGTGTGTAACTGCCCAGCCGCGTGGTCAACCCACGACCCCCACGCCTTACGCGGTTTTGCGTTCACACCTCAACCATCCGCGGCTCTTATAAACTAAGGGTTAGTCGTGGTTTCTCCTTTCATCGATCACGATTTTTCATGAACAGCTTCTGGTGCATCGGGTGCACCGCATCATTATCCGCAAAGTTCTGCGCCAGGCCTAAACGTCGATCATCTATCAACATGTAGTGAATTTCTCCTTCGCCTCTCTCTTTTGTATATCATGTGGGGTGGGCGTGTTTTGTGTAGGACCTCGGGACACCCTGAGAGGGGAGGGGTGAATCAGGGTGGCAACTTTTTCTTCTTAAAGTTGTGGATCTTGTTCCCACGTTGGTAGGAACTACTTAAACCTGTATGATGGATATGATCAACAATTAAACATTCACATGCAGAGACAGATGACACAGCTATTTTTACTTGGTTCACCACTGAGGGCTACGTCCAAGGAGTATACGCCGACAGGTTGCCGGTCATACCTAAATCCACTATGCTTCACTAGCTGCGGATACAAATGTTCGGGTACAGACACTCTGTCCCAGGCTCACTGCCTTTACAATTGTTCAGGGATAGCTCACTGCGTCCCTCGGGTCACTCCCGTTGACTCCCCCTGGATCACTGTCGTTGGTGAAGTCTCACTCAGTTTATAGACATGAAGGTCTCTTCAATAGATATGCATTGAAGTCTTTGTCTCCTGTTCAGCATGAGACTTTGCTTGCATGAGAGTCCTGAGTTGATGCTCTTTTGAAATCAATATTCTACTTCAGTGCAATACCTGAATGCACTAAATATCCTTCTCTTCCTTCAATTTCCCAGTTCTGACACCTGAGTGTATCAATATATTTCTCTCTCTGTGTAGATCAGATTTTGGTTGCACGATCGTTCTTCTTCTCTTCGCAAAGCAGATTTGAGAGTGCTAAGCACCGGTCAAAAGGCCTGCGGGACCCCCAAATTTTCCGCGCACCCTTCCCGGGGGCTTGCGCGTAAAATTCAAACCTTGCGCGTAAAAATAACTTTTGTCGCGTAAAAGGCTTTTCGCGCTACTCTTCTTTTTCGCGCAAAACTTCCCTTTTTCGCGCAACACCTTCTTTTTCGCGCAACCCTCTGTACCTTAATTTTTCCGCGCGCCGGAGCTCAGGATTTGTCTAAGTGTCGAGCCTCTCCGAATGAGAGGGGTTCACCTCATATTTATAGACATTTTTGATCCTGCGCGTAAAACCCCCTTTCTTGCGCACAACCAACTTTACGCGCACCAATTCGATTTTCCGCGCACATGGTGCGAACATCTCTGATTTTTTTTTGCGCGCCTCTTGTCTTTGCCGATTTTCTGTATTTCTGATTCGATACGCTGATTGCGCGAAAAATTCACCCAGCTTTTCTGCGCACAACATTTTCCGCGCACATTTCTAGTTTTTCGCGCACAGCTCTAGTTTTTCGCGCAGCCCATGCCTTCACCAGTTTTCAATGTTCTGATTCTGAAACATCATTTGCGCGAAAAACTATTTCGCGCATCCCGCTGTTTTCCGTGCCCAACTTAAGTATTTCGCGCACATCCCTGATTTTCCGCGCAGCCCATGCCTTTGCCATTTTTCACCTCTCTGATTTCGAAACACTGTTTGCGCGAAAAACTATTTCGCGCATCCCGCTGTTTTTCGCGCCTAACTTAAGTATTTCGTGCAAGTCTCTTATATTTCGCGCACCACTTCCTTTTTGTGCGAACCTCCTTTTGCAGACAATCCATGTCTTCATTTTCCAATTTTGAGGCCCAAAAATTTGGCAAACACTGGAAAACGGCGCCACCTTGTATCTGCTCTTTTAGTCCGCCTCCAGATCATCCATTCCTTTGTCGACGTTCCTTGAATAAAAACATGGATCATTATTCCACAGTCCTCGAACTCGACCTGCCTCCATAGAAACTCTTTTGCCAACAAATTTGTATGTCGTTTGTTTGCTTTGTCGACAAGGACGATCACCTCAACAGCGCTTCATCTTGGTGATCTCTATACTTCAACAACTCTTCTGCTTTTATCACAACCTCCACTATTGTGATATATAGTCTTTGAAGGAACAGCTTTAGCATCATCATCTTCTATGACAATGTGATGTTCATGACTATCTCAGAAGTCCAATCATTGCACATTGTCTTCTTCATCAACTGGTATGATGTACTTCATGCAAACCGATTCAATTCGTCAGGAAGTCTCTTGCATGGTTCTCATGCAATCATGAGTAATTGCATGGACTTCATCCAAAAACCTCATTCTTCTTTGATCATCCTTGGATGGATTATACCTTGGATGGATTATACCTCACATTCTGCATTGTGGTAAACAATGTATCACCTTTGACACATGTTCTTTGAACTTCCGATCAGTACAACAATCGTCTGAATCACCACTCCTCTACTTCATCGGAGTACTTCATGATCTCCTTCATTTTGATCTGCATTGACAACTATTGACAACAAATAAAACCTTATACACAAAGTGGTTCCAACATTTTGTTTCTATAGAATTGGATAAACCAGATCTAAATAGAGATGATGAACGAATCCTATAAGGAATGAAGGGGGGTTGTGATCGTTGATGTTATTTATTTTAAAATCATCTTTCTGAGTTTTCTTGGCTTACACGTTTCTGAAAATCGCGGTCGTTGGTGGTCATTGTTTTTTACACTAATGAACCCCTGCAAGTGTTTTAAATGGCTTGTTTGTGGATGGGAAATCCTTCTCTTAAAAAGGATACTGGTTAATCACGTACACCCGGCTATGTGAATTGAAAGCCCCAAAATCAATCCTTCTCTGATAACCCCCAGTTAAAACACATGGAAATTGAAATCATGGAGCGTGTAAAATCTTTTGAATCTGAAAGTACCGTCAAGGCCCTGCTTAGTGTGGGTGATGGTGGTTTGGTTGTTTTCTTTCACGGGTCGATTGGTGGAAATGTGGGGGGGGGGATGGGATCCCCTGTTCTTATACACTCAGTGGTTGTGAATTGGGGATGAGATCTTCTATTGTTATAGATTTAGTGTTTGTGAGTTTAAGATCGGGTGGATACCTTGTGTATATCACAAATTGGGGTGGGACCCTCTGTTGATGAAGAACATTTTTGGCGGAGGGGACACGAGGTTATCCGAGATTGTTTATTCATAAGTATTTAATGAGGTTATGTTTATTATCCATTTACATATGTTATCAGAATGTTTTCATAAAATGTTTACTTTTCTTACCTGTATTTTTAAAGACATTTTTACCCTTTTTTACTTATACCACATTGAATGGAAGGAATCTTTCTTTTGTTTACCATATGAGGTACTTTTTGACTTTTCCGAAAAAAGAACAAGGATAATGTTTTTTTAAATTATACATAATGAACATATTATTATGGATTTAGAACGCCTTTTTTTATTAGGCCTACTCTACAATATTTCATAACTACTTTCAACAAAATCCTTTTCCTTTAAAATTTCATGGCATTTTGTGAAAAGAAAATGATTTTGAAGAAGAAAGGATATTTTCCTCAAGAATTCATTTCAAGTGTATTATCAAAACCATTTTCCATATAATATGGAATTATTTCATATTTGTATGTTTCAAGTATAATTTCCATATGATTTACATGGATTCACTTTTCTTATGATGAAATGATATCCATTTTTTTGTATGGATTATGTTATGATGGGATGATGTTTATGAAACCCATTTTATACTTTGGGTAATGATGAATGATTTATGTTCATGTTGTGGCACATGTAAGAATAATTTCATTATGAGATGTGTGGGACCTATATCTCCCTCTAATTCAATGGTTAATGATTTATATCTTATGATATAGACATGGTTAGAATGGTATGTAAATCTGGTTCAGTGTTACAGGACTGAAATGAGGAGTGAACTCGATTCAGAAAAAAACTTTGTCCACTAAGATTGTCTTGGCAGCAATTCCTTATCTATTATGGAAATAATATTATGATCCTAATGTTTTTCCACAATTACAAGTTTTATTTCCAAGCTATTTTATCATGATTGATGTTCCATTATGATCTATGACTTACGTACTGCCATGTTTTATGTCATTCCTCAAGATTTTGATGTTTAATCATTATGTTCATGTTTTTATGTTCAAATGTATATGGTTTGTTTTATTATCTCCATGCTTATCCTTACTGATCATTTGAGCTCACCCTTTATATGTTTTTATTTCCCCAGGATATAAAGAAATGTTTTAGGTAAGAAAACAAAAGGGGAAGATCTTTATAAGAGATGTTGAAGATCTTTCTCCACGATTAGAAGAATATGTTCCGAGTTTCCAAAAACACTAAACTATTATGGTCTTTGTGTGTTTGTCTTTTTTATGTGTTAAGTATTCCGCAAAAGTAAAGTAATTTCTATGTACGTCAAGATGTGGGTATCTACAGTTGGTATCAGAGGAAAGGTTTATTCAACCTTTGGAAACTAGGATCTGAGAAATTTAGTGAGATCCCTAGAGATATTTCCAAAGTATGTCTAGGGATGTCCCTAAGGTTAAGTATAAGTATAGGTTATTGTCCTAGAATTATGGTAATGATATTAGAATTAATCCTTAGATGTTCTATATTGATGTAACTCCTGTTCGATTATGATTTTGACCTCTCACACTATTCTTTTTGGGTTTTAGAAAATGGCTAGAAACAGGATGATTCACGATAATGGAGGATGTAATGGAAAATGGAATGATATTCATCATGAGAATCCAAATGAAATTGGATCTATAATTCCACATATCGTTATTATGACTAATCATAAATCTCATAATATGATCAATAATATCAACTTTGGTAAGTTTCCCAACTCACCTAATATGAGAAAGTTGGAGTTTCATGATGATCATAGATGAATGAAAGTTCAATTTCCCACATGTAAATCATGTGGGAAGAGGCATCGGGGAGAATGTTTCAAAAGAACTGAATGATGCTTTGGGTGTAGAAAATAGTGACACAAATATAGTAATTGTAAAGTAAAAGGTTCCGTTAACACCATGGAAAAGGACAATGGTATTGCTAAGACATCATCAATAGTTAAGTTTCTTAAATGTGGAATCTACGGGCATTATGCAAACCAATGCCCTAAGGGAAAATCTCTTAAATAGAATCAGCATGGTCATATGGGTAGTATTTATGTGGATGATGATGAAGAGACTAAAAATGATATATGAGATGGATGAAATGATGAATCTCAGTCAGTGGTTTAAGAAGGTAGTGTAATGATTGTATGTTTATAAAGAATAATGTATCGTACTATGGAATAAAGAAAAATCTAAGGATTGTTACACTGTTGCCTTTTCTTGAGTATTGAAAGTATATGTTGAATGGTATGAGTAACCATGAATTGTTATTCAAATATTTTTGTAAAGCACCTAATATGCACATAAATAATGGATAAATAGATAATGAAATGTTTTATAGTATTAATGAGCTCATGAATAATATAAGGAAAAGCTGATATCATGGTTTGAGTATATAGAATTTTTGGGATTTTGGTATATGAAAAGAGTTACCTTGTGATAGCATTCAAGTTTTTACTATTGTTCAAGATAATACATGATTAAGGTATTCACATGTTTGGAATGTGACCAACAAGATATATCGTATGATATATGGGGGATAAGTGATTGTATTCACATGATCGGTGGAGGATATTTCAAGTAATTGTTTTCTTTATACTATGAACTTGGACAGAAGTATTTTGGATAAGCCTAAACATTTGAATGAATTAAGTTAGACCTAAGATAGTATTGTATAAGGCTAGAAATTTTTTGTATTTTATTGCATGAATGTTATTATAATGTAGTTTTAGAAAAAAATAAAACCAGTAGGACGGGCGACAACCTGTCGCGTCAAACAAGGCTGTGGGAATCGAACCCACAACAAAAGTGCGACAGGACTTTATTTCCTACCACTGGCCTACATGAATTCTTTGGTTTGTAGAAACTAGTTTTATTAAGTAGTACGATAGATAAAGTATAAGTCCATTTTTGAAATCATATACGATTAACCTCACCATAGATGGACTTATGTATATTTGATAACTTTTGATAACCTTTTGTTTGAGACATATAGAGTGGCCCATCATTCTATCGCATGATCTGCTAATACTTCACAAATGACAAATTCAACTTCATTTCTTTAAGAGATGAAGTAGAAATTGTTCAAGTCACGGAAAATGGTGATATTATACCGAAATAATGTAAGTATTTCTTCTATTTCAAAATTTTCAACTTTAGGAAAATGATCCGGAAAACCAAAAATTTTGTCCTAGTGCCCTTATATCTGATGAATCAGATGGTACCTTAGATCATCACAAATTTATGGCTTTGTCATTGTTGCCTTTTTTATAGCCATGTTCTCTACCACTCTCCATCAGAATATGATGGTTAGATTTTTTTTCAATATCCATATTTTCACCTATGTTCTCCTATGTTGAAACCCAATGATTAGTTAATTTGGGTAACAGTTACGTTTCATAATTTAGTTTTTAATGTTCAGTTATGGTAATCATTTTTATGATGTGGTTTTATATGAAAAAAACATTCATGTAGTAAACCACTTATAACCTGGACGAATTTCGAGGGCGGAATTCATTTTAAGGGGGTAGAATGTAACAACCCGAGATTTTATGAGAATTATTCCTTTTAATCTCATTGATGTATTGTGTTGTATGCTACACCAAAATTAGCTTTCACTATACGCACCACCATATTAGCTTGCAGTATACGCAACACTATTCTTGTCCCTTGTTACACAAAATTTCAAGTTCATTTTTTGTAAATTATCTTACACAACAGTAAGTATAGATTTTGTTTAATGTATAAATGAAATATGTTTTGATTATGTTATACGCAACACCAAATAGAGATTTCACTACAGGCATCCCTGGCATGGCTTGCATTACACGCAATCAAGACCTTCCTCGATAGCGTGTGTAGTACGCAATACCGAGTTTCACTAAATGATATATTATTATAATATTATTATGAACTAGCTGTTATGAATAGTATTACCCACTTTTTGAAAGTTTATAA
The DNA here is from genome assembly GCA_963277665.1 of Viscum album. Taxonomy (NCBI): domain Eukaryota; kingdom Viridiplantae; phylum Streptophyta; class Magnoliopsida; order Santalales; family Viscaceae; genus Viscum; species Viscum album. Next base: position 1,007,182,893 of record OY728167.1, read on the forward strand.
ATTTTATTTTTCAATATGGACTTCATTTTTGTATTTGGAATATCGAAATTAGCCTAGGGTGAATATTTGGTATTTTTCTGAAAACTATTAATTTATGATGAATAGTGAAAACACTGGGTTACTATTTAAAAACCGACTTTTTATATAAATAATTATTTATCTTATTTAAATATATTTTATGTCAAAATTGATATTTAATACCTATATATGCTCAATATAATTCATTGGAATCATTTTATAATAATTTTAGACATAAAAATATTATTGAACTTTTCACCGTCTTTTACCCACCTCCCAGGAGAGTTTAAAAATTTACATAAAACTTAATTTTATCACTTCTGTGAGTGGATTTTTAAATATATGAGAGACACGTTTAATATCAAGGAGTAAAATGTGGTTCAATAAGATAAAAATATTTTGTGGTGAATAGAAACTTTTTACTTTTATTTACCACGGTTAAAAGTAAATAGGGTAATTAAAAGTAAAAATGACATTATTATTACCCTAACATATGTCCTAATTCTATTGAATAAGTGTTGTTCGTCCAAAAACAACCTTAGGGATAAAATATTATCCTTTAGGTCCACTTGGATTAGATTATGACATTTATTATTATTTTATTTAAAGAAGAATTAAAATAGTTAAAATCTAAATTTAATAACTAATACATTTGTAATATAGAGTTATACATAAGATAAATTAGACTATAAATATTAATTATAAAGATAAAAAATATTTACTACATAATGGTATTTTATTTATAATTTTTATACATTAAATAATTTAATTTATTTATGACACAATGATGATGCAGTAATTACCTTAATAATAAAATATTAACATAATTGATGTTATAAATACACAAATAAATGTAATTTTAGAGTTTTTATGAATTACACTAATTTTATAGGTTAATATGACATGTTAGTATTTATTTAATTAATGTTTTTAGAACTAATCATGATGTTATGATTTAAAAAAAATCAAGTACCAAATACTGTCAAATTTGACATAAAATAGTTTTTAAAAGAAATGTTATGTTATTAATTGTTATTTTAGTCCTAAAAATCTAATGTTCTTCCAATGACATAGATAAGGATATATATATTATTAATTAACCACTTGGGGTTCTTTTTTCTTGTTATAGTATGTTTATTAATCATATAGTGTAAGAAAACAAAAAGACAATATAAAAGAAAAATTATTTAACTTAGAGTTAAATCTAAATGATAAGGATAAAATTAACACATAAACTTGTATGAAATATATTGGTTTAGAGTATTTCTATCCATACCCACCTTATCTTATAAATAAATAAATTTTGAGCTATTAAAAACCGATTATCACTTTATTATAAAATAATATTTTAAGTTTTCATAAGGTGCCCCTCTCCTCCCTTATAAAAAGGGAACCCCTTTCATCTTCTATTCACACCTTTTTGAGTCTTGAAGCTCGTCCAAACCCTAAAAATTACTATTCTCAACCTCACTAGTTATATCATAGAGGTTCTGGTATTCTCAAAATACCAACTCTAGTGTCCTAATAAAATGTTTAAAGGAGGTGTGTCAAGGTAGAGGTAATCTCTTCTACCGATTTGTTCATGTTTTCATTATTCTTCAACTTATTCGTATTTAGTTTTTTCATTATAACTTAATAACATCAGTATCACTAATATACTTATATGTGATTATAAATATGAACCAACCCCATTTAACATTATATCTATCCTACAGATATCAAAATCACCGCGTGTGCTTACGTACGGAATATCGTCTGCATGTCGTGATGTAATCTGTTTTTCCCCCACCACCTTACTTGGATGGGTATAATGGTGTAAATATTAACTATATATAAATATTATAACATCGTACTGATTCTAAGATATTATATCATCCACTACAATTCCATTCAATAAATATGGGAACGATATCATCGCTCGTGCGTACGTACGGATTACCGTCTCCACGACGTGATGAGATTCATTTTCCATGTTAACAATTCATGAATGATTATAAAGTATATATAACAAGTAATCATGAAATATATGACATAATGATGCTACTGGATATATATATATATATATGTGTGTGTATTTCATCTACTTAATTCCATTCAATTCAATAAGGAAACGAAAAACAGCGTTCATGCATACGTACGACCTACCGTCTCTATGAACGGTGTATTTATTTCCATTTATAAATCTATTATATATATGTATATTCTGAATATATATTTTATATAAATCATGTTTTATATTCTGGATTTATGTAATCATGATCTAAGTAATCATATTAATAATTACAATTCAAAACACGGACGATAAATGAAACGATTTTACCAAAAATGCTACATTAAAATGGAATTGACAAATGAACGGATAATATAAAGTTATAAGTAAATCATATATGATATCATAAATATTATTATAGTTATATTACAAGTTAATAATATGTTTAAATCCACTATAATGTAGTCTTAGACACATATAGAAGAAATTGGACATAAGGTAAGGGATAATTATTCCGATCTCATTCTTATCTGTGATTGTTTATTCGTAAGTACTTACTGGGGTTATGTTTATTATCCATGTCTATATGTTATCAAAATGTTTTCATAAAATGTATAATTTTCTTCCCTATATGTTTAAAGATATTTTTACCCATTTTTTACTTTTACCACATCGTATGAAAGGAATCTTTCTTTTGATTACCATACGAGGTACTTTTTGACTTTTCTAACAAAAGTATGAGGAGAATGTTTTTTTAACTTATACAGAATGAAATGATTTTTAAGGTTTTATAACGCCTTATTTTCATGAATATTAACCTATTATATTTCATGACTTTTTTCAACAAAATCATTTTCCTTTAAAATTATATGGCATTTTGTGAAAAGAAAATGATTTTAGGATATTTTCCTCAATAATTCATTTCAAGTGTTTTATCAAAACCATTTTCCATAGAAAATGGCATTATTTCATATTTTTATATTTCAAGTATAATTTCCCTATGATTTACATGGATTCACTTTTCTAATGATGAAATGATATCAATTTTTTATAGATTATGTTATAATGGGATGATGTTTATGAAACCCATTTTATACTTTGGTAATGATGAATGATTTATGTTCATGCTGTGGAACAAGTAAAAATGATTTAATTATGAGATGGGTGGGACCTATATATACCTCCAATTCATTGGGTAAAGATTTATACCTTATGAGATAGACATGGATGGAATGGTAAGTTAATCTGGTTTAGTGTTACAGGACTGAAATGAGGAGTAGACTCGATTCAGAAAGGAACTTTGTCCACTAAGATGACCTTGGCAGCAATGACTTGGCTACTATGGAAATAATATCATGTGCTTAATGTTTTTCCTCAATTACAAGTTTTATTTCCACACTATTTTATCATGATTGATGTTCCATTATGATCTATGCCTTACGTACTTCCATGTTTTATGTCATTGCTCAAGATTTTGATGTTTAAACATTATGTTGATGTTTTTATGTTCAAATGTATATGGTTTGTTTTATTTTCTCCATGCTTACCCATATTGAGAATTGGAACTCACCCTTTATATGTTTTATTTTCCCCAGGATATAAATAAAGGTTTTAGGTATGAAAACAAAAGGGTATGATCTTTATGAGAGATGTTGAAGATCTTTCACCACGATTAGAAGATTATGTTCTGAGTTTCCAAAGACACTAAACTATTACGGTCCTTGTGTGTTTGTTTTTGTTATGTATTAAGTATTCCAAAAAAGTAATGTAATTTCTATGTACATCAAGCTTTGGGTCTCTACACTTTTTTAGAATTATAAGAAGTAACCATGTAGTTAATTTAATTATCTTGAATATCATTCAACTACTGGTCACATAGTATTTTCATTATATTCTTATATATGGTTGTTGAATTCCCCCTCTTGAAAAATCGACTTCATTCTCTCCATGTAAGTCAAGAAAAAATGGAAATAAAATATTCTATAGAATTAGGGTAGTAAACATTGGGTTCATTCACCTACAAGTAGTTAGTACATGAAAAAAATATAGCAACTCAAAATCCTCATTGATAAATAATGTTATTATAGTTTTTTAATTAATTATGTATTTATAAAAGTGTGAATTTAGAAATATTTATCAAAAGAACACGAATATAACCATAATATGAATTAGTTTTGATGAAAACCTATCATTGGGTGTGGTAAAAGCATTACATATTTGTATAATGAATCAAATTTGTTGACCAGGTTCATATCACTTGAGAATAATCATAGTCAATGGAGTGATAATTATATTTCACTTAACTAATTATTTGTTGTTTTATTTATTTTTCAAAACAATTATCTTATTATATTGAAAAATTTTAAATTTAAATTAAATTCAAAGAAAAATTAAATGAATTTGAAAATATAATAAAATCATTGAAGAAAGGTCTTTTTATTAGGGCTGGTAGAA